>OX422222.1:48922138-53722138 GCA_949130495.1 Sambucus nigra
TGTAAAATCTTAAAATTTGTAGTCAAAACAACATTTTCACATAACAAAAAATTAAAAAGAAATTCCAAATCAGTGTTGAGTATATTTCTAACAGATCCAAAATAGTATGACTAATCACCACAAACTTACCTCAAATACCAATAAAGTGTATCATCACGTATCGATATAAGGACTAAAAATACAACAATAAACTTTTCTTAATAGCATAGGAACGAACAAATGGACAAATATATTGGACTAATAATGTTGCCAATTACAATGATACTGAGATAATCACATAGCCTACAAAATCAATAAGTATTGTAAACAAAAATATCATTAGGCAACTAAATACACGTATACTCTTCATTGTGGAAGATGCAATTATACATATGCCACTGCAGTTATACATATGTCATTGATGATAATTGCATATATGTAGCAAGACATTACAAAAATATAATGCTCTGTCATTAGATTTGGGCCTCCAAATTTGTTGATGGAACGTAAAAACAAATACGAAACTCTTTATCATGAGATTCGATTTGCAACACATACTATTTGATTGAAGAAGATTGCATAATTACCTTAAAAGAGCAAAAATTCCCCATCTTATGGTGGTTAGGCAAGACACGATCCCAAATATAATGTGACCTAAAGAAGAGACAAATGTGACATATAACACTGAGTAAGTGTCCTCGTTGCAAGATAGAGTCATCCGTGACATTAGGGCCGTTGTTGTCGGTGTCACAAATGTGACATATAGAACTCAAACTTCTTCGTTCCAATTAGAGGCCATCTGCAGTTACCCAATATCATAATAAACTCAACACTAAAACATAAACCTATATATATATATATATATATATATATATATATATATATATATATATATATATATATATATATAGAGAGAGAGAGAGAGAGATTTCAGTGGAAATATCCATGAAACAATTTATCTTAGTTTATATCGATGCATATATTACCTTCATTCCCGGAACTCTTTCATCGTTGGTGGCAATATAAAGTCCCTGTTAAGCTTGCGGGTCACAGGGAAGGTTGAGGTGGATTTGAGGCTAATGAATGGTACAATCACATAATTAAAAATTAAAAACAAAATGCAGTAATGACCTGAAATTCTAAGAATACATCAACATCATTAACCTGAGTATTGATCTGAGTATTAAAAAAAAATGCAGAATTAATGATTCTCGTGCATATGCGTAACTATGTAGATCCCCAATTCAAAATCTCAAAAATACCCAATTTCTAACATCAATACAATTTAAGCAATGATTTTATTAGAGGTGTTGGTTCTAGGATTCTTGAAAAGGAAAACATGTCTAGTTATGTACCATTACGGAATCTTTGAGAGTATGGAACACGATATTGAGTTTTATAATAATATGGACAAAGACAGTGAATCTCGAGATCAGTCCTTATATATAACACCATATTGAGTCATAAAAATCTAGTTAGCAAAATACTCTGCATAAACACCCATATACCAAACTAAAATCACTCAAAATATATTACATCAAAATAGTAGAGGATTGAATAAGAAAGTTAATAAATTGATTCATTGACAAAATTTAATTGTATGTTAAAATATATGTAACTTGGCATAAGGTTAACAACGAATATATCATTAATATTCATCAACTCTGACATATATATGCACAACTACACCTCTTGACCAAGACAAAGATCATAATATGGGAGGGATGGTTTCAAGCAAGGGCAGATTGGAAATGAGTTTTCTACAGCGCGCCAATATTCATCAAGTCTTTACTTGGACGTATAATCCACGGCAAGACACTGCAAAATAAGTGCCAACAACCAGTTCGGTACTTATGCATTCAACCACGACAATTCATTCGAAATATATGAATTTACAAATCGGATTTGTCTTCAAAGTCCAACTCTAAATATTTATGGTTAGTAGAATTCCCATCCTAATGCATGGAAAGGCCCAATCAGATGAGTCCAAAGTGAATATATGACTTTTGTTTACATTAAAAAAAATAACGTATAGGGATGTTAAGCCAAGAAAAATTACCTAATCAAATAGGGCATATGCTCGGATCGTGATTTAATCCGAACCACCATCTGAAAGTAGAAACATCAAATCTAAAAAAACAGATTTCCCAAAAGTCAATTAGCAATTTATCATTCCCAACAATCTAACCCAAAAGTCTAGAGTGTGACATCGTAAATCAGAAATATGAAATCCAAAAAGATAGACACCGTGAAAACAAAGTTCAAATGTGGTAGTACACAAAGTTCAAATATGTACAATACCTAAATAAGCCCTAGTTTCTGATTATTTTCTTCTGATGTGAAACTTAAAGAGAAGGTTAAACCATACAGATAGAAAGTTAATCCATTTGAAACTTACCTGAGAGGATCCGTGGCATGGATAGTGGCGAGGCATCAGGGAAAGAAGGCAACGAAGTGAGAGCTACGGCAGCGAGAAGTTTAGGAAGCGGGGGAGAAGGGGTGATGGGAGAGGGGCGGGGAGGAGGAGGGACGGCGGTGGATTGGAGAGAGGGAAAGAATGGGTTGATGTTTGGGGTAGGGTTCTTTTGAATCGATGATGAGAGAACGAGAGAGGAGTAGAGAATCTGAGGGGGGGACAAATTCATGAAGTAATTTTGACCAGATTATCCCCAATTTTGAATTGAAGTGTAAATTTGGTAAGTAAAAAAAGAGGAAAAAATCAATGAATTGAGGGTAAAATGGGTATTGCAGGAAAAAATGCAAATTGATGACATCATCAACTAAGCTTATGACATACATAAGTTTTTTACTTTATTATATATATATACATATCTTATTACATATACGTATGTAGGTGAAAGTCTCTCGAGCCGCAATATCCTATCCTAATTTTTTAGATTTTTAAAATTTTAAATTTAAGCAAGTACATATCTTTAGCATCCAAACTTCCTACACATGTTCCCCATTTAAAAATAAAACGAATAACTGCCCACAACATTCATAACTTCCCAAAAACTAACAATGCAACGCACATTTTTTGAAACTCCAAACCTATATAAGACTACAACTCTACTTTCTCTCACCTCTATCATACAACTCTCCTCTCCATCTATATGCCCGATGATAAATTAGGTTAGGGTTTCACTCTCTTACTCTCGCTCCTTCTTTCTCAATTTTGTTTGTTTCGTTCTCTTTTCGCACATATTTATGATGATAATTTACAATTTCTAATTTTTCAAGATCACGGGCATTGCATTATGCTATTATTTCTAACACTATCCATTTCTCTCAATCTCTTGTTCGTATTGCAGTGTTGAGTAAAAAGAAACGTTGGAAGAAGACAGAAAAATATGGAATGTAAGTTCTTTTTTTATTAGACATGAGGTTTTTCATTCTGTACTCAAATTAAATCGTATAAATTCAGTCCAATCGGAAATGGTCAAACTCGGGTTAAACAGAAATGGTAAAAAAAATCTCCGGACAAAAAAAAAATGGTCTGGTCAAAAGTAACAGTCCGGCCAAAAAAAATAGTCATATATAAAAAAAAACAAGTCCGGCGTTCTGATTTGATCTGAATAATTATCCAACGGTGAACCGGGCAATAGAGATCTGTACAAAATCGACCAAAAAAATCTGTTTTGAACACTAAAACAGTCTCAAATGTAAAAACAGATCGTTATGAATCGTGCGATGCACTTGATATGTTTTTGTAAACTTGACTTGAGACACATAACTGGTCCGTGAGAATGACAAAATACATACTAAAGTGTTTTGTTCAAGTTTATGTATTACTATGTATATATACTATGTATGATAAGTATAATGTAACCCAATGGTAGTGGTTTTGGGTTTAATATTGGGTCGGTTTTTTTCTTTTTTTTTTTAAATATAACGATGGTTCATCTATCCCCAAATTACATAATGATTATGATATTGGGTTTCTTCGTATGCATGTGTTGAGACCCAAAACGGCTATGACCATGGGAAAAGATGAACTCTCCAAACCTCAATTCTAATATACCAGATTTTAGTTTTGGTTTGGTTTAAAATACATGTGTCTGCATTATCCTTTTGGATTTGAATAGAATTCTAGATGTTTAAAAACTAACCACACCTTAGAACATAATTTAAATATGCACGCACTTTGTAAAACCCAACCCCACAGCCAACGTCGTCAAATCACTTGGCAGGGGGGTTATAAGGAGATTTGCCCTACCAAAAGCAAGATCAGTTAACCTGAATGTTACTCTCACTCTCTCATTCTCTCCGAAGCAAACATACAAAAAAGGTAACTATTACACGCGTTTCATTCATGAAAGAGATGAACCATGTGTGGATATGTATGTTTTTACACCATGTAGAAATGTTATAGAGCGAAAAGGAACCACCCATATGGCTATATAAATAATTTGAGATGTAAAAGCCTTCCACTTCGTCACCACTCTTCACTATACATGCACTTTACTTATTTGTATACACATGACATGGAATTTCGAAAATATGGATTAAGACACTACTAATACGATGAAAACCAATATTTGCAATGGCTCCCAAAAAATGAATATCGTTATCATTTCTGCAAAAAGTAATTTCCACCCATTTTGAGGACTGTTTTATTTTAAAATTCACTTTGAAATGTATATTGTTTTTCTAATTTGGATTTTCAGGCTATGGTTCATTATAAAACAATATGGTTATTGACATTCATTTTCTCGCATTCATTTTAAGTCGTATTCTTTATTCACCACATTACTGAAATTTGCATACTCATTGTTATGGATGCGACTGTTTTTTTAAATGCTGATAATAATTACATTTTAATTTATATATTTGAATAAATTATTTCAAAATGTGTTACACCCGACCGTGCATCACACGGGTCTTCAATAGTGTATATATATATATACATATATATAACCTAAAATTCTAAAAATCTATTATAATCGATACAAAAATATTCCTAACATTGTACAACAAAAAGTACAACCTAAGAAGACAAATTCTTTCTCTTTCTATCTTATAGATAACTTTATTTTGTCACAAATTGATTGTCGCCTTAATGAAGTCTTTGTTCCCTATATGAAATTTCTGCCTATTTTGGAAAGATGGAGAAATAAAGAAACTGAATCAATAGTAACACAAGGAACATGGATAAACTACATAATTATAGAAAATAATGTTAAGTCTTAAAAAGAAGGTATGTAACACAATAAGCGCATGGAGATGATAGTAACATGGGATATGACTCATACGGTATAACATATAACGGAACAAATGATCAACAATTATATAATAAGTCAAATATAAAAAACCATCATCAAGATTTTAGCATAAACACTCAACATGTACAAAACACAAGGTAAACACAATGAGCAAAGAGTATAGGATATTGAATATTCAAATTGATGGATACTAAAACTCAAAACATAAACACAATTCTAGATACGAAATGATATATCATGTCAGAGAAAATATCTATGAAATATGTCTAAAAATCATGCGAAGGAGAAGCATGGGTAAAACAATGTTTAGCAACCACTATGGAAATAGGATACGACAAACTAAGATATAACAATTTATCCTCGCACATCGTATCATAATCTTTTAAAATGTAAAAACTATTATATCAACATATATAAAAATTATTATATCAAGGGGGTCTTCCTATTAAGTCCTATTTGAAGGGAATATTTTTTATTAGGTCATATCACAATATTTTTTCCTTAATAGGTCCCATTTGTGCATACAATGAAAATTCACACTATGTTTACAAATGGGACCTATTGGAACAAAAATCTTATTTCATGGGACCTGATGGAGCAAAAAAAAAATGTTAGGACCTATTGAACTACATACTTAGTAAACGGGACTAATTGGTAAAACCCCCTTATATTATCAATGTCAAAGTCAATGGAAACATAACTAACTCTAAGAACATAAATAAGAAACATCAACTCCAAAAATAATTAAGACTATACAAGAGAAAGTCTATACAAAAATTTATTACTCAACAAAGAGCAATATCTCTAAACATGAATTTAAAATAATATTTTAAGAAATATGAAGGATATAATATATGGGGAAACGAGAATACGATGCAAATAAAATACTAACAATCGAGCTTCTAACAACTTATTTCAAATAAATTTTGATAAGAAAAATATTGTGACACCCCGACTAATTAAATACCGGGTAGCTACTCCTTTATTAAATTAAACCAAAATGCCAAGTTGGCTCAGTTAATAGCATCACTGTCGAAAACATTTTATTATTACTAACCACGTCGTATTTAAAAAGTAAGTTGCCAAATTTTAATTAAAGTCTGATTAACATGCAGTAAAAGATTTAATGCAAGAATAATATCACCATTCACCATAACGAAGTAATAGAATAACCATCACACGATATAAATAAATCCGGAGGAAAAACTCCTCACAACAAACTCCACAACTGAAATGAATAACTAAATACTGAATATTGAATCAATACATGCCAAAGTCTGAAAATCTAAAATGGAAAAGTCTCTAATAGAATTTGAGCAACATGCCCTACAACTAAAGAATACTGAATATGGAATCCAAATGGTAGAAGCGTCTAAAAGAAAATCCCTGTAGCTTTCACAAACAGCTACAGCTCGTCACCTGAATGAGTATCCTATGCATGGTGTCCTTGTGGCTGGGCACCTAAAATGGTTTTACAAAAAATAGATTTGAAAGCAAACGGGTCAGAGCCCGAATGTGGAGATATTTTAAAAACCTGCAAGTGCTTTAAAAACATTTAAAACATTAAATGCAAAGTACATGTTAGGACGTGCACTCACATGCAATTCTCACCTCTCGTCTAACTATGCACTCCTAACGTAAGTACCCATCTAAAATGACACAAACCACTAGCTAAGTGACATCATATCTAGCTAGACTGTCATAGGTTCTACCCTTATTACTCGGTTCCCATTAACATTATAACGCTCGCAATTAAATAGGGGCTTAACGTAAATTCAGGTTCTCATATAAAAGTAATAAAACTCGTTATAAATTATCCCTTTTATGTTATTCCATAGTTATACACACAATACCATATGAAAGTTCTCATTTTACTAAGTGTATATTTTCCACAACATAAATATACAATATAAGCACCTCGAGACTAAGATGCGGTGCACACATGCCCTGCTATCCATCCCGGTACATCACGTACATAAGGATTACATATTCCGAATCTCTCAGGAATAGTTCACAGATAACAACATCACAAATAATGGAGGCGAACACAGTCACATCACATGGGTCACGCACATACCTACGCTCCCACGATCAGCGGACTTATTAACATCCCAATAAGTCTTTCTCTGACCTATGTTCATCGAGGTAACCAGTCTAAATCCGGCCAACACAAGGATTAGAGGGCCCTAAGCGAACGCAAACCTCCCGTGATAGCAAGTATGGTAGGTATGTCATACACACAAATCATATACCAATACTAAGTAAGCACATATCTTAGTAATCACCATAGTTTAATTGTAGTACTTATCGCATTCTCGTACCAACTTAGTATATATACAACTTATATAATCCCGGTCCATATTTATACGCGCCATAATTTATTCTCACGTCGTAGTAGGCACTCACGTCTCGACTCAAATGTCTATTTGATTTGATCCACACTTGTATAATTTACACCTCATTATAACCCAAATGTCCCAAGTATACTAATACACCATCAAAGGAATGTTATCTCTATCCTCGAACAAGTTTATGGGACTCCCAAAATCAAAACAGGCCAAAAAGGCCTAAACTGCCAGCTCGTTAGAAGTCTCGTTCGAACGAGGCTGTTCGAACGAGAGTTCGTTCGAACGAACTGGGCTATCTAACGAGATATCGTTCGAACGAGATTATCGAACGAACATCCCTCTCGTTAGAACCCCAAACTGTCAACTCATTAGAAGCTCGTTCGAACGAGCTCGTTCGAACGACCTGGGTAGGTCTTCTAACGAGTGACCAGATTCAAGCCCAGAATTCTATCTCGTTTTCCCACCAATTTCTACTCCTCAATACTCCTCTAAAATTCGTCCCAACCATGTTTTAAGGTCTCTAATCAATCCTAAACTTATCAAGGTCACATATTAACGTGCTTTAAGGAATCAATTCCTCCTAGACATCATTAAAATCAAGTCTCTTCACTTTTCCCCAAATTTTCAAGAACATAAACCCTAGAATTTAATATCATCAATTTACTCAATTTATATCCGGTTTTGTTACATCCAACATACATTAACATCAGGGTAATCATCTCTATACGATTCTACATGCAATTTCTTCTCAAAATTTAAGTTCTAAGTCCAATTAAAATGGGTTTTTACTAAACTCCCAAGAACAATTTGATTTATTGGATAGTCTAAGCATGGAAGAAGCATTTACTGCATAAAAACATAATTTAAACCACTTGCCTTGATTTAATCTCAGATTTTGATGACGATTTGATGAAGCTCTCTCCCTCTCTTTCTGTAGAATTCCTTTCTATATCTATCTCTCCAAGCTTTCTTCTCCAGTGGCTATGGTGGCTAGGGTTTGCTTTGGGAAATATTAGAAAACCTAATTCTAATAACCTACGTAGCCTTCTAGGTTAATATGGGTTGTTAATGGGTTAAGTGGGTCTATTCCCAATCAGATAAAAACTCTTAATTTTCGTCACTTTTAATTCCCAAAAATACAAAATTACCAAAATACCCTTTATGTTGCCGGTATGGCCTAAAAATACTCCGGGACCCAAACTAAACCCCCGGCTAGTGTTTTCTGACTATCTTGACCCTTCCAGACGCGTTGGCGCACTCAAAACGACCATACGGTTAATAGAATTTAAATTCACTTTGATAAATAAAATAATTATAACCTGACGCGACTGTCACCCGCATCCCAATAATGTCCAAATTGCCGTATATCAATCTCACGACAAATTTCATAATTCAATATTCATAAATCATCATATATACTCAATATAGTCAAATACCAACTCACATCTCGCTAGTATTTTATCCGGATTAATTCCCAATTAATTATCATTTAATTAATTAATCCCAAAATAAATATTGCCAAAAATACGGGGTATTACATACTTCCCCCCTAATAACAGAATTTCGTCCCGTAATTCGGAACTAGAAAGTACCTGGTAAGAACAACTCTGGATATCGTTTGCGCATCTCATCCTCGCGCTCCCATATGGACTCCTCAACATTATGATGTCGCCACTGAACACGCACTAACGGGACTATCTTTGACCGCAATTTCCGCTCACTTCGGTCCAAAATAACAATCGGTCCCTCCTCGTAGGAGCTATCAGGTTGGAGATCGATGTCCTCCAAAACAATATGAGAATGAGCCAAATTGTCTCTAAGATATTTCCTTAGCGAGGAAATATGAAACACATCGTGAATCCGATGCAAATGCTCCGGTAATCCAAGCCTATACGCAACCGGTCCAATCCGCTCAATAATAGGAAATGGTCCCACATATCTCAGTGCCAACTTCCCTTTCTTCCCGAAACGCATAATCCCCTTCATAGGAGATACTCTGAGTAAAACCTGGTCCCCTACTTGGAACTCTCTGAAGAATCTCTTCGCATCAGCATAGCTCTTCTTCCTGTCTTGAGCTACCCGAATGCGACTCCGAATCAACTCAATCCTTGACGAAGTATCCTGAATCACTTCCGGCCCAAGTAGTTTATTGTCCCCCACCTCTAACCAACATGCTGGGGAACGACAAGGTCTACCGTACAATGCCTCAAACGGAGTAATGCCAATAGTGAACTGGTAGGAGTTATTGTAAGCAAACTCCACCAGTGGAAGGTACTGCTCCCATCCACCCCCAAAGTCAATAATGCACATGCGTAGCATGTCCTCCAACATCTGATTTGTGCGCTCGGTCTGCCTATCGGTCTGCCGATGATAAGCCGTACTCAACCGCAATTCCGTGCCCATGGCCTCCTGGAAACTTTCCCAAAACTGCGAAACAAATATCTTGTCTCTGTCAGACACGATATTTAGGGGTACACCGTGAAGTCTCACAGTCTCTGAAATGAAGAGCTGGGCATACTGTCCCGTAGTGTACTCAGTCCTTACGGGTAAAAAGTGAGCGACTTTGGAAAATCTGTCCACAATTACCCAAACGGAGTCGTGACCCCTCTGCGACGTAGGCAACCTCGTGATAAAGTCCATGGATATGCTCTCCCACATCCACACCGGGACCTCCAATGGCTGTAGTAGTCCTGCCGGTCTCTGATGATCCACTTTTACAAGTTGACAAGTGGCGCATTTTGAAACAAAGTCTGCAATATCTCTCTTCATTCCGCTCCACCAATACTGACGTCTCATGTCTTGGTACATTTTGTCCCCACCGGGATGTACCGTGAGCCGTGCGACTCTGCCATCACCTCGTGTCATAATTCCTCCCCTTCCGGAACCACTAATCTCCCATTGAAGCGCAATCCCCCGTCTGAGCTAACGGTATAGGACTCGGCTCCCTCTGCTAGTAATCGAACTATCTGCTCCTGACAGAACGAGTCATTAGCCTGTGCCCGTACTACCTTCGTGACAATCTGCGGTGTAACAGTCATCACAGACATGAAAGATCGGGCCACTACATCCTGGTGTCCCAATTCCTTCCACTTGGCCCTCCACACCTCTGCCACTTCATCTGCTGGCCTACGGCTCAACGCGTCTGCCACCACGTTAGCCTTACCCGGGTGATACTGGATATCGAACTGGTAGTCTTTCACAAACTCAAGCCACCTACGCTTCCGCATATTCAACTCCTTCTCCGTGAACAGGTAATGTAGGGAATTTTGGTCCGTGAACAGTTGGAACTTCTCCCCCAAAAGATAGTGCCTCCAAATCCGTAGGGCAAATACCACTGCCGCCAACTCAAAATCATGCGTGGGGTAATTCTTCTCATGAGGCTTAAGCTTACGGGAAGCATAAGCTATGGCCTGTCTCTCCTGCTGCAATACACCTCCAAGTCCTTGCAAAGACGCATCGGTGTAAACCAAATACTCAACTCCCGGTCTCGGCAATGCTAACACAGGTGCTGAGGTCAATTTATCCTTCAACTCATCGAATGCCAACTGACAGGCATCACTCCAGATGAATGGCACACCCTTACTAGTCAGATGTGTCAAAGGACGTGCTATCTTCGAGAAACCCCGAATAAACCTCCTGTAGTATCCGGCTAGACCCAAGAAACTACGAATCTCAGTCGGTGTCGTGGGCTGTCCCCACTCCCTCACCGCGGATACCTTCCCCGGATCAACAGATATCCCCCGGTCGGAAATGATATGTCCCAAAAATTGGACCTCCTTCAACCAAAACCCGCACTTTTCAAACTTTGCATACAGCTCGTTCTGACGCAGCGTCTATAAAACTTGCCTCAAATGCTCGGCGTGCTCCTCCTCTGTCTGGGATTAAACCAAAATATCATCGATGAAGACAATGACAAACTGATCTAGGAAATCCCTGAACACTCTGTTCATCAAGTCCATAAACACTGCTGGAGCGTTGGTCAAACCAAAAGGCATAACCCGAAACTCGTAAGAACCATATCTCGACAAGAACGCAGTCTTCGAGACATCCTCCTCCCGGATACGCAACTGATGGTATCCCGATCTCAAATCAATCTTCAAGAAGAAAGAAGATCCTCTCAATTGGTCAAATAAGTCATCGATTTGAGGCAACGGATACTTATTCCTTATCGTGACCTTATTCAACTCTCGGTAGTCCACACACAATCTCAGTGAACCATCTCTCTTCTTTACGAACAACACAGGGGCACCCCACGATGAAGTACTCCTTCGTATAAACCCCTGACCCAACAATTGTTCAATCTGATCCCGTAACTCCCTCATCTCAGCTGGAGCCATACGGTACGGTGCACGTGCTATAGGTCTCGTACCTGGTAGTAAATCTATAACAAAGTCTATCTCTCGACTGGGGGGTAGGCCTGGTATCTCCTGAAACACATCCGAATACTCCCTGACAACTGGGATAGAATCTAAAGGAATCACAACCTCCTTAGAGGTATCCTCCTCTATGTAATACAGATGAGCGGTCGACCCTCCCTCTGGGCGAGGCATCGCCACTACAAACATCTCTTGCCCCGGAATGTCAAAAACAATGCTCCCGCTGAAGCAATCAATCATGGCCCTATAATCTACGAGCCAATCCATACCGATAATCACATCGTGAACATGCATATCTAATACCAACATGTCTATAGGTAATACCAAACCACCAATCTCTACCCCCACTCCCCGGCATATAAAGAATATAAGTGACCCATTCCCCAATGGTGAGTCGACACACGTCACTGTGCTCTCCGCTGTGGCTAACAACCCTAAAGCCTTCGCGAAAAGTGTAGCTATTAAACAATGTGTAGCCCCCATATCAAACAATACCCGATCCATAGTGCCATGGATAAGAAATGTACCCTCAATCGCAGGCGGTGCCTGTGGAACTGCTGCCTGGTGGACGTTATAGACACGTCCATACTGTAGCTGCCCCTGCTGAGCTGGGACTGATGGAATGGATGGCAATGCTGCCATCTGTGGCGGTGCAGGAAGAGCGGCGGGAAACATAGGCCTCCGCGGCTCCTGGCGAGCACCCTGCTGCTGCTGTTGTGGGGCCCTGCCCCTATCAGGACAGTCCTGGCGTTTATGGCCAGTCTTGCCACAAACAAAACACTTCCCTGGGAAGTTCCCTACTCTCTGCCCTTGCTGTCCCCGGCCCTGGTGGCCGTTATCGTTCCTCCCTTGGCCCTGCTGGCCCTGCTGAAACTGCTGCCCATTCTGCCCCTGTTGGCCCTGATGGCCCTGACGGAAACCTTCCTGTCCGTGCCTGTAGTTCCATGATCTGAACCTCTTCTGATCCCCCTGCTGGGAACCCTGCTTACCCTGTCTCTGCCCCTGAACAGATTGTGCCCCACTAGCACCATGTCCTCCAGTCCTGCCCTGATGGCTAGACTCTCCCGATCTCTTTTCCTCAGCCATATGAAAGCGGTGATCTTGGCAGTGTAGCAAAGAAGCGTTAACCACATTAGAATAAGTGGCCAACGAAAGGTTCCCTAACAGATGTTGACGGATCCTCCATGTCAACCCGTCGGTGAATTTCTCAATCTTCTTCTTTTCTGTCGGTATCTCATCCGGAACGATATTCAACAGATTCGTGAACTCGGCCCCATACTCGGCCACGGTCTTACCCTCTTGCTTCAAATTCATCAGTTTCCTCCTCATTTCCGTGTGAACAGCTGACGGAAAGTACTTGTTGTCGAACCGCACCCAAAAGTCCTGAATAGTGAGAGTATCCCTCTCCTCCACGGTGGTAATAGACTCCCACCACTGCAGTGCAGATCCAACTAGCTTGAAAGTAGCTAGCACCTGCTTCTGAACTTCCGTGCACTCATACATCCTCAAGTGCCTCTGTATATCCTTCCTCCACTGGCTCGAGACTACCACATCTGAGCTACCTGCAAACTCTGGCGGATGCGCTTTCTGAAAAGCGTCACGTACACGTTCCCAAGCAGACGGGAATGCATTTGTTTGTACTGGCGCGGCAACCGGCGCCTGAGGTGGTGCCTGCTGAACTACGGCAATTGCTGCATTTACCGCTTGGGCTAATTTGGCTGCAACCTCAGCGGCATTCATCATGCCCTGAACTGGAGCGGGCTGGGGTTCGGGCGTTGCATCCCTGGGAACTCGTCATGGAGGCACCTGAAATAAGAATGAAGTTTATAAGTTCGCAGTTATTAAACTTAAAATATTTGAAGAACGAAGCATACACAAAAGAGTACAACAGTCCTAAAATATAGGGCTCTATATCAAAGAAAACTTAGCGGAAACATAATAGCCGTACAGATCCTAAAGGACACTAGAACCTGATGCTCTGATACCATCTGTGACACCCCGACTAATTAAATACAGGGTAGCTACTCCTTTATTAAATTAAACCAAAATGCCAAGTTGGCTCAGTTAATAGCATCACTGTCGAAAACATTTTATTATTACTAACCACCTAGTATTGAAAAAGTAAGTTGCCAAATTTTAATTAAAGTCTGATTAACATGCAGTAAAAGATTTAATGCAAGAATAATATCACCATTCACCATAACGAAGTAATAGAATAACCATCACACGATATAAATAAATCCGGAGGAAAAACTCCTCACAACAAACTCCACAACTGAAATGAATAACTAAATACTGAATACTGAATCAATACATGCCAAAGTCTGAAAAACTGAAATGGAAAAGTCTCTAATAGAATTTGGGCAACATGCCCTACAACTGAAGAATACTAAATATGGAATCCAAATGGTAGAAGCGTCTAAAAGCAAATCCCTGTAGCTTCCACAAACAGCTACAGCTCGTCACCTGAATGAGTATCCTATGCATGGTGTCCTTGTGGCTGGGCACCTAAAATGGTTTTACAAAAAATAGATTTGAAAGCAAACTGGTTAGAGCCCGAATGTGGAGATATTTTAAAAACCTGCAAGTGCTTTAAAAACATTTAAAACATTAACTGCAAAGTACATGTTAGGACATGCACTCACATGCAATTCTCACCTCTCGTCTAACTGTGCACTCCTAACGTAAGTACCCATCTAAAGTAACACAAACCACTAGCTAACCGACATCATATCTAGCTAGACTGTCATAGGTTCTACCCTTATTACTCGGTTACCATTAACATCATAACGCTCGCAATTAAATAGGGGCTTAACGTAAATTCAGGTTCTCATATAAAAGTAATACAACTCATTATAAATTATCCCTTTTATGTTATTCCATAGTTATACACACAATACCATATGAAAGTTCTCATTTTACTAAGTGTATATTTTCCACAACATAAATATACAATATAAGCACCTCGAGACTAAGCTGCGGTGCACACATACTCTGCTATCCATCCCGGTACATCACGTACATAAGGATTACATATTCCGAATCTCTCAGGAATAGTTCACATATAACAACATCACAAATAATGGAGGCGAACACAGTCACATCACATGGGTCACGCACATACCTACGCTCCCACGATCAGCGGACTTATTAACATCCCAATAAGTCTTTCTTTGACCTATGTTCATCGAGGTAACCAGTCTAAATCCGGGCAACACAAGGATTAGAGGGCCCTAAGCGAACGCAAACCTCCCGTGATAGCAAGTATGGTAGGTATATCATACACACAAATCATATACCAATACTAAGTAAGCACATATCTTAGTAATCATCGTAGTTTAATTGTACTACTTATCGCATTCTCGTATCAACTTAATATATATACAACTTATATAATCCCGGTCCATATTTATACGCGCCATAATTTATTCTCACGTCGTAGTAGGCACTCACGTCTCGACTCAAATGTCTATTTGATTTGATCCACACTTGTATAATTTACTCCTCGTTATAACCCAAATGTCCCAAGTATACTAATACACCATCAAATGAATGTTATCTCTATCCTCGAACAACTTTACGGGACTCCCAAAATCAAAACAGGCCAAAAAGGCCTAAACTGGCAGCTCGTAAGAAGTCTCGTTCGAACGAGGCTGTTCAAACGAGAGTTCGTTCGAACGATCTGGGCTATCTAACGAGAACTCGTTCGAATGAGATTATCGAACGAACATCCCTCTCATTAGAACCCCAAACTGTCAACTCGTTAGAAGTTCGTTCGAACGAGCTCGTTCGAACGACCTGGGTAGGTCTTCTAACGAGTGACCAGATTCAAGCCCAGAATCCTATCTCGTTTTTCCACCAATTTCTACTCCTCAATACTCCTCTAAAATTCGTCCCAACCATGTTTTAAGGTCTCTAATCAATCCTACACATATCAAGGTCACATACTAACGTGCTTTAAGGAATCAATTCCTCCTAGACATCATTAAATCATCAAGTCTCTTCACTTTTCCCCAAATTTTCAAGAACATAAACCCTAGAATTTAATATCATCAATTTACTCAATTTAGATCCGTTTTTGTTACATCCAACATACATTAACATCAGGGTAATCATCTCTATACGATTCTACATGCAATTTTTTCTCAAAATTTAAGTTCTAAGTCCAATTAAAATGGGTTTTTACTAAACTCCCAAGAACAATTTGATTTATTGGATAGTCTAAACATGGAAGAAGCATTTACTGCATAAAAACGTAATTTAAACCACTTGCCTTGATTTAATCTCAGATTTTGATGACGATTTGATGAAGCTCTCTCCCTCTCTTTCTGCAGAATTCCTTTCTATATCTCTCTCTCCAAGCTTTCTTCTCCAATGGCTATGGTGGCTAGGGTTTACTTTGGGAAATATTAGAAAACCTAATTCTAATAACCTACGTAGCCTTCTAGGTTAATATGGGTTGTTAATGGGTTAAGTGGGTCTATTCCCAATCAGATAAAAACTCTTAATTTTCGTCACTTTTAATTCCCAAAAATACAAAATTACCAAAATACCCTTTATGTTGCCGGTATGGCCTAAAAATACTCCGGGACCCAAACTAAACCCCCGGCTAGTGTTTTCTGACTATCTCGACCCTTACGGACGCGTTGGCGCACTCAAAACGACCATACGGTTAATAGAATTTAAATTCACTTTTATAAATAAAATAATTATAACCTGACGCGACTGTCACCCGCGTCCCAATAATGTCCAAATTGACGTATATCAATCTCTCGACAAATTTCATAATTCAATATTCGTAAATCATCATATATACTCAATATAGTCAAATACCAACTCACATCTCGCTAGTATTTTATCCGGATTAATTCCCAATTAATTCTCATTTAATTAATTAATCCCAAAATAAATATTGCCAAAAATACGGGGTATTACATACTTCCCTCCTAATAATAGAATTTCGTCCCGAAATTCGGAACTAGAAAGTACCTGGTAAGAACAACTCTGGATATCGTTTGCGCATCTCATCCTCGCGCTCCCATGTGGACTCCTCGACATTATGATGTCACCACTGAACACGCACTAACGGGACTATCTTTTACCGCAGTTTCTGCTCACTTCGGTCCAAAATAACAATCGGCCCCTCCTCGTAGGAGCTATCAGGTTGGAGATCGATGTCCTCCAAAGCAATATGAGAATGAGCCAAATTGTCTCTAAGATATTTCCTGAGCGAGGAAATATGAAACACATCGTGAATCCGATGCAAATGCTCCGGTAATCCAATCCTATACGCAATCGGTCCAATCCGCTCAATAATAGGAAATGGTCCCACATATCTCGGTGCCAACTTCCCTTTCTTCCCGAAACGCATAATCCCCTCCATAGGAGATACTTTGAGTAAAACCTGGTCCCCTTCTTGTAACTCTCTAAAGAATCTTTTCGCATCAGCATAGCTCTTCTGCCTGTCTTGAGCTACCCGAATGCGACTCCGAATCAACTCAATCCTTGCCGAAGTATCCTGAATCACTTCCGGCCCAAGTAGTTTGTTGTCCCCCACCTCTAACCAACATGCTGGGGAACGACAAGGTCTACCATACAATGCCTCAAATGGAGCCATGCCAATAGTGAACTGGTAGGAGTTATTGTAAGCAAACGCCACCAGTGGAAGGTACTGCTCCCATCCACCCCCAAAGTCAATAATGCACATGCGTAGCATGTCCTCCAACATCTGATTTGTGCGCTCGGTCTGCCCATCGATCTGCCGATGATAAGCCGTACTCAACCGCAATTCCGTGCCCATGGCCTCCTGGAAACTTTCCCAAAACCGCAAAACAAATATCTTGTCTCTGTCAGACACGATATTTAGGGGTACACCGTGAAGTCTCACAATCTATGAAATGGAGAGCTGGGCATACTGTCCCGTAGTGTAGTCAGTCCTTACGGGTAAAAAGTGAGCGACTTTGGAAAATCTGTCCATAATTACCCAAACGGAGTCGTGACCCCTCTGAACGTAGGCAACCCCGTGATAAAGTCCATGGATATGCTCTCCCACATCCACACCGGGACCTCCAATGGCTGTAGTAGTCCTGCCGGTCTCTGATGATCCACTTTTACAAGTTGACAAGTGGTGCATTTTAAAACAAAGTCTGCAATATCTCTCTTCATTCCGCCCCACCAATACTGACGTCTAATGTCTTGGTACATTTTGTCCCCACCGGGATGTACCGCGAACCGTGAGCCGTGCGACTCTGCCATCACCTCGTGTCGTAATTCCTCCCCTTCTGGAACCACTAATCTCCCATTGAAGTGCAATCCCCCGTCTGAGCTAATGGTATAGGACTCGGCTCCCTCTGCTAGTAATCGAACTATCTGCTCCTGACAGAACGAGTCATTAGCCTATGCCCGTACTACCTCCGTGACAATCTGTGGTGTAACAGTCATCACAGACATGAAAGATCGGGACACTGCATCCTGGTGTCCCAATTCCTTCCACTTGGCCTTCCACACCTCTGCCACTTCATCTGCTGGCCTACGGCTCAACGCGTCTGCCACCACGTTAGCCTTACCCGGGTGATATTGGATATCGAACTAGTAGTCTTTCACAAACTCAAGCCACCTACGCTACCGCATATTCAACTCCTTCTGCGTGAACAGGTACTGTAGGGACTTGTGGTCCGTGAACAGTTGGAACTTCTCCCCCAAAACATAGTGCCTCCAAATCCGTAGGGCAAATACCACTGCCGCCAACTCCAAATCATGCGTGGGGTAATTCTTCTCATGAGGCTTAAGCTTACGAGAAGCATAAGCTATGGCCTGTCTCTCCTGCTGCAATACACCTCCAAGTCCTTGCAAAGACGCATCGGTGTAAACCAAATACTCAACTCCCGGTCTCGGAAATGCTAACACAGGTGCTTAGGTCAATTTATCCTTCAAATCATCGAATGCCAACTGACAGGCATCACTCCAGATGAATGGCACACCCTTACGAGTCAGATGTGTCAAAGGACCTGCTATCTTCGAGAAACCCCGAATAAACCTCCTGTAGTATCCGGCTAGACCCAAGAAACTACGAATCTCAGTCAGTGTTGTGGGTTGTCCCCACTCCCTCACCGCGGATACCTTCCCCGGATCAACAGATATCCCCCGGTCGGAAATGATATGTCCCAAAAACTGGACCTCCTTCAACCAAAACCCGCAATTTTCAAACTTTGCATACAGCTCGTTCTGACGCAGCGTCTACAAAACTTGCCTCAAATGCTCGGCGTGCTCCTCCTCTGTCTGGGAGTAAACCAAAATATCATTGATGAATACAATGACAAACTGATCTAGGAAATCCCTGAACACTCTGTTCATCAAGTCCATAAACACTGCTGGAGCGTTGGTCAAACCAAAAGGCATAACCCGAAACTCGTAAGAACCATATCTCAACAAGAACGCAGTCTTCGAGACATCCTCCTCCCAGATACGCAACTGATGGTATCCCGATCTCAAATCAATCTTCGAGAAGAAAGAATCTCCTCTCAATTGGTCAAATAAGTCATCGATTTGAGGCAACGGATACTTATTCCGTATCGTGACCTTATTCAACTCTCGGTAGTCCACACACAATCTCAGTGAACCATCTCTCTTCTTTACGAACAACACAGGGGCACCCCACGATGAAGTACTCCTTCGTATAAACCCCTGACCCAACAATTGTTCAATATGATCCCGTAACTCCCTCA
The DNA here is from genome assembly GCA_949130495.1 of Sambucus nigra. NCBI lineage: Eukaryota > Viridiplantae > Streptophyta > Magnoliopsida > Dipsacales > Adoxaceae > Sambucus > Sambucus nigra. The sequence continues at coordinate 48,941,788 of OX422222.1, forward strand.
TCTCAACTGGAGCCATACGGTACGGTGCACGGGCTATAGGTCTCGTACCTGGTAGTAAATCTATAACAAAGTCTATCTCTCGACTGGGGGGTAGGCCTGGTATCTCCTGAAACACATCTGAATACTCCCTGACAACTGGGATAGAATCTAAAGGAATCACAACCTCCTTAGAGGTATCCTCCTCTATGTAATACAGATGAGCGGTCGACCCTCCCTCTGGGCGAGGCATCGCCACTACAAACATCTCTTGCCCCGGAATGGCAAAAACAATGCTCCCGCTGAAGCAATCAATCATGGCCCTATAATCTACGAGCCAATCCATACCGATAATCACATCGTGAACATGCATATCTAATACCAATATGTCTGCAGGTAATACCAAACCACCAATCTCTACACCCACTCCCCGGCATATAAAGAATATAAGTGACCCATTCCCCAATGGTGAGTCGACACACGTCACTGTGCTCTCCGCTGTGGCTAACAACCCTAAATCCTTCGCGAAAAGTGTAGCTATAAAACAATGTGTAGCCCTCGTATCAAACAATACCCGACCCATAGTGCCATGGATAGGAAACGTACCCTCAATCGGAGGCGGTGCCTGTGGAACTGCTGCCTGGTGGACGTTATAGACACGTCCATACTGTAGCTGCCCCTGCTGAGCTGGGACTACTGGAATGGGTGGCAATGCTGCCATCTGTGGCGGTGCGGGAAGAGCGGCTGGAAACATAGGCCTCTGCCACTCCTGGCGAGCACCCTGCTGCTGCTGTGGGGCCCTGCCCCTATCAGGATAGTCCTGGAGTTTATGGCCAGTCTTGCCACAAACAAAACACTTCCCTGGGAAGTTCCCTCCTCTCTGCCCTTGCTTTCCCCGGCCCGGGTTTCCGTTATCGTTCCTCCCTTGGCCCTGCTGGCCCTGCTGAAACTGCTGCCCATTCTGCCCCTGTTGGCCCAGATGGCCGTTTGGACCCTGATGGCCCTGACGGAAACCTTCCTGTCCGTGCCTGTAGTTCCCTAATCTGAACCTCTTCTGATCCCCCTGCTGGGAACCCTGCTCACCCTATCTCTGCCCCTGAACAGATTGTGCCCCTCTAGCACCATGTCCTCTAGTCCTGCCCTAATGGCTAGACTCTCCCGATCTCTTGCCCTCAGCCATATAAAAGCGGTGATCCTGGCAGTGTAGCAAAGCAGCGTTAACCACATCCGAATAAGTGGCCAACGAAAGGTTCCCTAACAGATGTTGACGGATCCTCCATGTCAACCCGTCGGTGAATTTCTCAATCTTCTTCTTTTCTGTCGCTATCTCATCCGGAATGATATTCAACAGATTCGTGAAATTGGCCTCATACTCGGCCACGGTCTTACCCTCTTGCTTCAGATTCATTAGTTTCCTCCTCATTTTCGTGTGAACAGCTGACGGAAAGTACTTGCTGTCGAACCACACCCAAAAGTCCTGAATAGTGAGAGTATCCCTCTCCTCCACAGTGGTAATAGACTCCCACCACTGCAGTGCAGATCCAACTAGCTTGAAAGTAGCTAGCACCTGCTTCTGAACTTCTGTGCACTCATACATCCTCAAGTGCCTCTGTATATCCTTCCTCCACTGGCTCGAGACTACCACATCTGAGCTACCTGTAAACTCTGGCGGATGCGCTTTCTGAAAAGCATCACGTACACGTTCCCAAGCAGACGGGAATGCATTTGTTTGTACTGGCGCGGCAACCGGCGCCTGAGGTGGTGCCTGCTGAACTACGGCAATTGCGGCATTTACCGCTTGGGCTAATTTGGCTGCAACCTCAGCGGCGTTCATCATGCCCTGAACTGGAGCGGGCTGGGGTTCGGGCGTTGCATCCCTGGGAACTCGTCGTGGAGGCATCTGAAATAAGAATGAAGTTTATAAGTTCGCAGTTATAAACTTAAAATAGCTGAAGAACGAAGCATACACAAAAGAGTACAACAGTCCTAAAATATAGGGCTCTATATCAAAGAAAACTTAGCGGAAACATAATAGCCGTACAGATCCTAAAGGACACTAGAACCTGATGCTCTGATACCACCTGTGACACCCCGACTAATTAAATACCGGGTAGCTACTCCTTTATTAAATTAAACCAAAATCCCAAGTTGGCTCAGTTAATAGCATCACTGTCGAAAACATTTTATTATTACTAACCACCTAGTATTTAAAAACTAAGTTGCCAAATTTTAATTAAAGTCTGATTAACATGCAGTAAAAGATTTAATGCAAGAATAATATCACCATTCACCATAACGAAGTAATAAAATAACCATCACACGATATAAATAAATCCGGAGGAAAAACTCCTCACAACAAACTCCACAACTGAAATGAATAACTAAATACTGAATACTGAATCAATACATGCCAAAGTCTGAAAAACTGAAATGGAAAAGTCTCTAATAGAATTTGGGCAACATGCCCTACAACTGAAGAATACTGAATATGGAATCCAAATGGTAGAAGCGTCTAAAAGCAAATCCCTATAGCTTCCACAAACAGGTACAGCTCGTCACCTGAATGAGTATCCTATGCATGGCGTCCTTGTGGCTGGGCACCTAAAATGGTTTTACAAAAAATAGATTTGAAAGCAAACGGGTCAGAGCCCGAATGTGGAGATATTTTAAAAACCTGCAAGTGCTTTAAAAACATTTAAAACATTAAATGCAAAGTACATGTTAGGACGTGCACTCACATGCAATTCTCACCTCTCGTCTAACTATGCACTCCTAACGTAAGTACCCATCTAAAATGACACAAACCACTAGCTAAGTGACATCATATCTAGCTAGACTGTCATAGGTTCTACCCTTATTACTCGGTTCCCATTAACATTATAATGCTCGCAATTAAATAGGGGCTTAACGTAAATTCAGGTTCTCATATAAAAGTAATACAACTCGTTATAAATTATCCCTTTTATGTTATTCCATAGTTATACACACAATACCATATGAAAGTTTTCATTTTACTAAGTGTATATTTTCCACAACATAAATATACAATATAAGCACCTCGAGACTAAGCTGCGGTGCACACATACTCTGCTATCCATCCCGGTACATCACGTACATAAGGATTACATATTCCGAATCTCTCAGCAATAGTTCACAGATAACAACATCGCAAATAATGGAGGCGAACACAGTCACATCACATGGGTCACGCACATACCTACGCTCCCACGATCAGCGGACTTATTAACATCCCAATAAGTCTTTCTCTGACCTATGTTCATCGAGGTAACCAGTCTAAATCCGGGCAACACAAGGATTAGAGGGCCCTAAGTGAACGCAAACCTCCCGTGATAGCAAGTATGGTAGGTATGTCATACACACAAATCATATCCCAATACTAAGTAAGCACATATCTTAGTAATCACCGTAGTTTAATTGTAGTACTTATCGCATTCTCGTACCAACTTAATATATATACAACTTATATAATCCCGATCCATATTTATACGCGCCATAATTTATTCTCACGTCGTAGTAGGCACTCACGTCTCGACTCAAATGTCTATTTGATTTGACCCACACTTGTATAATTTACTCCTCATTATAACCCAAATGTCCCAAGTATACTAATACACCATCAAAGGAATGTTATCTCTATCCTCGAACAAGTTTACGGGACTCCCAAAATCAAAACAGGCCAAAAAGGACTAAACTGCCAGCTCGTTAGAAGTCTCGTTCGAACGAGGGTGTTCGGACGAGAGTTCGTTCGAACGAACTGGGCTATCTAACGAGATCTCGTTCGAACGAGATTATCGAACGAACATCCCTCTCATTAGAACCCCAAACTGTCAACTCGTTAGAATCTCGTTCGAACGAGCTCGTTCGAACGACCTGGGTAGGTCTTCTAACGAGTGACCAGATTCAAGCCCAGAATCCTATCTCGTTTTTCCACCAATTTCTACTCCTCAATACTCCTCTAAAATTCGTCCCAACCATGTTTTAAGGTCTCTAATCAATCCTAAACATATCAAGGTCACATACTAACGTGTTTTAAGGAATCAATTCCTCCTAGACATCATTAAATCATCAAGTCTCTTCACTTTTCCTCAAATTTTCAAGAACATAAACCCTAGAATTTAATATCATCAATTTACTCAATTTAGATCCGTTTTTGTTACATCCAACATACATTAACATCAGGGTAATCATCTCTATACGATTCTACAAGCAATTTCTTCTCAAAATTTAAGTTCTAAGTCCAATTAAAATGGGTTTTTACTAAACTCCCAAGAACAATTTGATTTATTGGATAGTCTAAGCATGGAAGAAGCATTTACTGCATAAAAACGTAATTTAAACCACTTGCCTTGATTTAATCTCAGATTTTGATGACAATTTGATGAAGCTCTCTCCCTCTCTTTCTGCATAATTCCTTTCTATATCTCTCTCTCCAAGCTTTCTTCTCCAATGGCTATGGTGGCTAGGGTTTGCTTTGGGAAATATTAGAAAACCTAATTCTAATAACCTACGTAGCCTTCTAGGTTAATATGGGTTGTTAATGGGTTAAGTGGGTCTATTCCCAATCAGATAAAAACTCTTAATTTTCGTCACTTTTAATTCCCAAAAATACAAAATTACCAAAATACCCTTTATGTTGCCGGTATGGCCTAAAAATACTCCGGGACCCAAACTAAACCCCCGGCTAGTGTTTTCTGACTATCTCGACCCTTACGGACGCGTTGGTGCACTCAAAATGACCATACGGTTAATAGAATTGAAATTCACTTTTATAAATAAAATAATTATAACCTGACGCGACTGTCACCCGCGTCCCAATAATGTCCAAATTGCCGTATATCAATCTCACGACAAATTTCATAATTCAATATTCATAAATCATCATATATACTCAATATAGTCAAATACCAACTCACATCTCGCTAGTATTTTATCCGAATTAATTCCGAATTAATTCTTATTTAATTAATTAATCCCAAAATAAATATTGCCAAAAATACGGGGTATTACAAATATAAGAAATATTATCACACTTACCAAAATTCGAGAGATATGTCCAATGTTCATAGTCTAGAAAATATTATCCATAAAAGCTAATGTAGTAGGGTAATTTTAATGAGGTTTGTGAAGAAATAGAATAGGTGAGGAATGACCCAATCCAATGGACTCCGTCTTCAAGGTCCTCAAAGTGTCGGGTGCAGCTTTGGTAGAAAACCTTCCTCTTCTGGCAAAAATTGTGTAAATACTATATATATATATATATATATATATATATATATATATATATATATATATATATATATATTATATGAGAGGGGGGTGTTTTACTGTTCCAAAAAATTAACGGTTGAGATCGCATTTTTTTGGGCGATCTAATGGTGTGGGATTGTGCCACGTAGGATTGTATCCATTGTGAGGTGGCATTTAGGAAAAAAAAAACCTTCTACGGTTTCCTTCCCCGCTCTCATTTTCATCCAAAAAAAAAAACACCCCCATCTTACTCTCCCCCAACAAGAAAAGCAAACCCTACCCTTCCCCCACATCGTCACCTGCCGCCGCCCCTTCCCCCCACCCCCTCCCTCACCCCGCTCCGTCCTCCCTCCCCCGCTACTCTCCCGCACTGCCCCTTACTTCCCCCTTCCCCTCCCCCGCTACCATGCCACGATTCTTCAACGGATCCTCACCGTCCACGGTTCTTCACCCCTAATCCGACCACGGTTCCTGACCCCTGATCCGTCCACGATTCTTCACTGGCCAAGGATCCCGGATCTGCAAAGATTTTCATCGGATTTGAACCGGATCCGACGACGGTTCTTCATCGGATCTTCCAGCCACAGATATTCATCGGATTTCATTTTAATAGCGTTTTTATTTTCGGTTTCATTTTTGTGCTCTGAATCTGCAAAGATTTTCACCGGATCCCGCGACGGTTCTTCACCGGATCTTCACCGACCACAGATCTTCCCCCATGTAACTTTAGGTATCTAAGACCTGTTTGCAATTGTTATTCACATTTATGGTCAGATGCAATTTCTTTTTTTTGTTGTTTTATGCAATTTTTTTAACACACTCATCTAAGATGCATACACACATCTGATTATGTTTGATCGGTGAATTTTTTTACGCTAGATCTATAAATTTCAATAATAGTGTTCTGACTGTGTTTGATTGTGTTTGATCTCAGATTATTTTTTGTTCCTCAATAACTCGATTTGAAGCTAAAATTTTTTACAGGAATTCGTTTTTTTTTTTCATTCTCAATGTACATCTTTTCCAAATGTTGCCTTTTCCTTATGCCTTTTTTATGTTTATATGTTTACATTTATGTTTTGGGATCTAAATATTTTTTACGTTTTTTTAATTATTTTTTCTTTTGCAGGTGTCCTGATTATACTTCAACATCCTTCACGGGTATACTCATTTTCATTTTGTCGGTAGTGATAGGAAGTTTTGTTCTAGACTTAAATTGATTATGTGTCAATAGATTTTTATTATTTATGTTTGTTTACCGATTTTTTTTAAATATGGGTTTCCTGATTTAGGGTTTTAATGAATTGGTTATTTGACCCTAAATTAAATGGCAAGTTCTCTAAAAAATGGTCAACTGATATTCAATTTAAACTTTTGTTATTAGGCATGGGTTTCACTTATCTATGTTGTTTACCATCACCCCTACACCGCAATGTTTCCCTTCGCAAATTACAAATTTAAGTTTGTTTATCATACAAATTTAAGTTTCATTGTGTTTGCAAATTACAAATTTAAGTTTCATTATATACCCGTTTTTCATTTACACCATATGTTTGTAGAAGTGTGAACTGCCACCAAAGTTTCTCTTTTTTTTTTGTTTAAAACTTTATATATTGTGGGTTTTGAAACCGTAATGTTTATTTGGAATGCTCTTTGTTGATTAATTTTAGGTTTCTAGGGTTTGAAAATTGGGGGAAAGGATTATGGAGAATTACATGGGGGAAAATTGGGGGAAAAGGATTATGGAAAATTGGGGGAAAAGGATTATATGCTGAAAATTACCGTAAAATTGGAGTTTCTTTGTTTTTAATCAATGGCATGGTTTATTGTTCTCTAAGACCTGTTTGCAATTGTTATTCACATTTATATTATTATTTTTTCATATTTAATGTTTTTTTTAATCTCACTTTTAAATATAGGCTTGGATTCACCCAACCCAACTATTGTTCCAATCAGATCAAGTATACACTCTGTTTTGTTATATTTTTCATTATCTAAAATTCGATATCAAATGTTATAGGGTCGGGTTGAAATTTGAGCATGTTTGCTATTGTTATTCACATTTATATTATAACTCCAATGTATTTTATTTGGTTGACAGTAGCCATGGTATAATTGTTTGGTTTTAGGGTGCAAATTAGTTTAGGGAAAATTAGTTTGGGGAAAATAAATTTGGTTGACAGTACACTCTGTTTAAGGATCGACTTGCTTTGTGCTTACAGGTCTTGGTGAGAGCTTAATTTAGTAGTACACTAAAGGTTTTTACCAGAACAATCAAGGAACTCTACTATTTTACAACTATATTTTTGGTGGCAGAAGCGAAGCCACGCCCAGGAAGAGTGCGGTCGTGGCCTCCTTCAACATTGTCATTCTCTCCATAACACTATACTATGATGGCTTACTAACCTTTGTATTTTTTATATAACTGTACTTTGATAACTATTTTACACAACATTTTCATTCTTTTGTACAGTTTTTGATAAATAAAAAAAAGTAACGCCCTTTCATGTATATATTAGTTGGTGTAAAATGTTTTAGGGTTTGTTTATGAGGTTTTTTTCTGTCTTTTGTATAAGATAGTTTGATCAACAAGTGTTTTTCACTATTATTGTAGTTTTACATTTTTTTTGCGTATGTTATTGACAGAGATTTATTTAAGGTGCTTGCCCATATTGGTCTCTCATATGTTGTAACATTTTTCATAGAATCCGTCATCTATATTGATTTACTCAACTTTGTTTGTTTCTAACCAAGGTGAATAAATCCCACATAGGAAGATGGGATGAGCACGGGAGTACGTGAATAAATCCCACATGTAGGCTCTATAGCAGCAGTTAACTCTATAGCAGGCCCTGTAGCATACCAAGAAGCAACCATTGATTTATTTGATTCGAGTTCAACTTCAATCGTGGTCATTGTCGGTTATTGGCTACTCCATATGCTATTGTTGCAAGTCTGACATCGCTTTTTGAAGTCATTGTTGCCCTCATCCCGCTGCCGCAAAAAAGGTAATCTCTCTCCCACACATGTTCTCACCTACAATTTTTTTGGAAAAAATAATTTTTTTCTTGGTTTTGCCGCTGCAGTTTCAGTTTTGTTGTTTCGATTCTTCATCTTTGGTAGAATATCTCAATATTTCATTTCATGTTTCTCGAGCTCAAGAGGTGGGCTGATTTAAATTTTGTTGGCTTTGAATTGCATCAGGTATGCAGTAGCAGCAGGTGGGCATGGGGGGGAAGAAACAGGTAGGGGGTGATTGGGGGGGGAGGGGGGCTGAGTGGTGATGGGCACCAGCTGGTAAGGGGTGATGGCAGGGGCTGAATGGTAGCGGCTTGGGGTGACAGGTGGGTCGGAGAGGGGGGGAGCAGCAGGTAGGGGATGATGGGAAGCAAAAGGTGGGTGTGGGTTGGTGTGGGAGGAGGGGGGGAGGCAGCAACAAGTGGGGGTGGGGTGGGGGAGGCCGCATCAGGTGAAAGCATTGAAGGATAAAATTATTTGCTCAGGTTTGCTCACATCAGATTTCAGTTTATATATTTAATTTTTTAAGATGTTTTTTCCATTGAAGCGTTTGTTAGGCGAATTTGTTTTTTTTTTTATATTGTTGGATTTGTCATTATCCTTGAGAATGGTGGATAGTCCAATAAACAAAGGAGATTCTGCCCAATTTTTTTAAAACTTTGACACTTTGTTTTTTTTTAGACAATGAGAATTCTTTTGATGAATATTAACTATTTGAATGTTGTTGGACTATTTGCTGTTTGTTAAGCACGGTGAATAGTTTATGAACAAAGGAGATTATGACCAATTGTTATAAATTACTTTTTTTTGTTAGGAACGATATTTTTGCCATTTTGCAATTACGTACTTCGAAAATTTTTGCCGTTTTGTAAATATTGCTTTCGAAATTTTCGCCGTGCTTTCAGGCACGGGCATTCCGCTAGTATATATATATATAACACGTATAAATGAAATCTAATGTTTATATACTACTACTACTACTACTACTACTACTACTACTACTACTACTATTGTCATGACTTAGTTTACTTTAGGTCTAATTGATTTTTATTTTTGGATTTTTTTTATACATATGTAGAGTGTTTTTTCTTCTTTCTAATTCCATGAACATGTAAATAGTATAAATGAACTCCTTTTTCCAAATTCAAAGGGTTGGGTTGGGTTGGGTTGTGGTATAACTTCAAAGAAGAAAGTAGAATCTGATGTATCTGTGTGTGCATGTGTGTGTGTGTGTGTGTGAATTGGGATAACATGACTGAGATAAACATATACATTGGGTTTTAAAATGGAGTATTTTGACTTTATCACTAGTTTAGTTTTCGTTAAAGTTTGAAAAAAATAAACCTTGATTTATACAAAATAAAGACATGAACTCTTAATTTGGGATGGAAGAAGTAAATGTTGTACTTTTTTGATAACTTGTAATTGTTTTAACGTGTTAGTATAAACAGTTTTGAAAGTTATTTCATAATGGATGATTTGTGTATATATATATATATATATATTAGTTAAGAGATTGGTTCAAATTTACGATATCGGTCTATGACAATGCCTCCCAATTCTACTCGATCGCAGTATTAGTATTGGTTTCAGGAGATACATAATCATATGATGTTTCAGTAACCAATTTGCCTATTATAAAAAATGTTTACAAAAAGGTATAATCATATGGATTAAGACAATTAGAAAATTATCATTCAAATGCAAAATATATTTTTAATTATAAAGAAGTTTCAAATTGCATTTTTTTCAAAATTATTCAAGCGCATCTTGCAATTGGCAATTGGATTTTTTCAAAGGTTGTAATTACACAGTCTCCACATATTTTTAATTAGAAGAAATTATAAAGAAATTGCAAATTATATATATATATATATATATATATATATATATATATTCTACATTATATTAAGTTATATACATTTTACATTTTACAAATATAACTTAATTAACACATATATGTACTTAAAACCTCCATAACCAATTGAGGAAAATCGAATGGGAAACAAATCAGCGGGTCACGAGTCGAATTCGATATCTAATGTGTGTAACTAAGATAGTACTATTTCGTCTACGTCATAACTCATGACTCAAACTCGATTCAGTTCCTCCTGGTCAACTTGGCCAAGTTGTGTTGATTTCGGTTGATACTTTGAACCATGAGTGGGGTATTTGAATATAGTATTTCAGTTCGACACCATTTTGGGGGAAGAATCATACCGTATCATCCTACCCCATTCTATTTGTGGGATGTTTCTTTTCTTTGGAACATGACGATGACAAATTCTTGGCTCATCACACATAACAAGAGAAATAAATTACTTTTAGCAATTGTTGTTTTGAGAAAGGATGTAGTTGAAGGCACCCCAAAACATAATGTACAATGATTTTATTTATGGTGTGGTGTTGGGAACAATATTTAAGGGTGCCGTTATCACCAACCTTGGAGAATTGGATGTGTCATTTGGTTAAGCCTTAGGTGTATATACATTAGTGCCATTAAAAAAAAATTGCTGCAACTTTTTTGTATGATTTATTGCCATTTGAGGAAATTGATTGAGGGGTGTTTGAAACGGAATCCAATAATTCTTATTTTGAGGTAACAAATAAAGTTTGTTTTTTAAAAAATATAGAGGCTAACAACTACATGTGTCACTGAATTGTTAAGAGGTAAAATCTAATAAAACAAAGATATGTTTGATATTGAGTTAAGAAAACAAATGTTACCTAAATACAGTGGTTAGAATTGTTCAATTTTTTACTTTAGATGTTGTGGGTTTGTCTGGATTGTCCACCTTTAAGGCCAAGGTAACCAGTTCTCATGGATAGTGTTTAGTTATACAAAGATGCATTTCAAATCCCCAAATAATTTATACATGATGGCCCAATAAGGCACCGGATTAGGATGTTTAATTGCAAACTCCATTGAATGCACCGTGCTTGAGTGCCATACCTAAATGCCTCTAAGACTTCCAAACATAAATCTTGATATTCTTCTTGATTACTAGAATAATGGAACTCCAACTAGAATAAGTGAGTAATTTTCATCATTAAGTGCATCCCTACCATGAAAGACGAGCTATTGAATTCCAAGATCCATTCTTCCCCTCTTCTAATGTATGAAGTGGATTATAAGGCGAGGACCGGACACATTTATGTATGAACATAGGTTGTGCTAGGAATGTGAGCAACCAGGTCAATAAAATCTTTGCTTTTAATGGCTCTCGACTATACAGTTGATTTAGTACTCGACTGAATAATAAAATAATAGACTACTCAACAAACATAAAGTCCCACATGGGAAACTAATGGCTTTCAACACAATATATAATATCATGGGGCCCTCAACTCATAGCCAATTGGTTTTGTGTTGGATGATCTAATATTTAACATCGTATTAGAGCATGCTATTCCAAACATGAGGAGCGTGTTGCGAATACAAAGTCCCACGTGGGAAATCTAAAACAATGGGTTCCCTCTATTAATCGAGAATTGGTTTTGGGTTAGATGGTCCAATTATATAACACAAGGGCCATAGCTAGTACATCAGTATGGGGGCGCACATCGTTATTAGATTTACGATGAACGTTGGAAAGGCCAAATTTGTTTTGAGAGGTTAACACCAAAACTAAGAAATGCGCTTGATATTGGAGTACTCGGACTCTATCCATTCTAGTCCCATATGGGCTTTATATAGACATCCCACGAGGAAATACACATTGTCTGTGAAGGTTGTCTCACATTTTTTTGAGTTTTCAGTTGGGGCATATGCATAATCTCTTTTTACTCATCAATGATAGAAATGACTTTTCGGTATAGTTTTTTTCATCGTTGCTTGAAAAGCTCCTCTAATCAAAACCTCAATTACCTACAAAATATAACAAACTCAAGTGTAGAGGTAAGTAAGGGTATCAATCCACTTCCAAGGGGGTAAAGCAAAGGAAACACAATTGTAATTCACTTTTTATTTGATTTTTGTGCTTTTTCACTTTTTCTAATTTTTTTGGCTTTTTCAAATATTAAAACAATTGGGTGAGGTGATGATTTAAACTAAACTAAACTAAATGTGATATGATAACAACTAACTATAAAGTTACTAAAAGTAAAAAATAAAGTCTAACACTAAAACAAGAGATAAAGTGAGGTAAATAATTGTGAGAACAATCAAGGAGTGGGATTACACCACAAATTTTAGCTATTCTAATTAATTAATTTCATTAATTGAATTCTCCCAAATTAATATCAAACTTACAAATCAACTCTCGTTGCAAATGTAATTTTAATAGTAACCTTTTAGAAAATTAATTTTAATACCCCACAACTCTAGAAAAATAGATCTACACTCCTTTTAATTAATCACCCGCTAGGATCGATCCATTAAAATTTATGTAAATCTTAGAAAATAAATTTAGAGTTGAAATTGAGGTTATAATACCCCACTTAAGAGACCCCTATCTCTAGTTCGAATCTAAAATGTGTATTATAACTAGAATTTTGATTTTCGAGAGAAAATCATTTACCCTCTCTCGAGGCGTAAATTTAAGGGTGGGGGGTCAAAATTAACAGTCAAAGGGAATTTTCAAGTAATCAAACTAATTAAACTAAAATAACAGGGGATTTGGCCTAACGTGCTATGGAATTTGACAAATTAATAATCAAAGGCATAAAATAAATGAGAAGGGAAAAGAACAATCAAACTCAATCTCTTGATGCGTAATTGAACTTCAATACATGAGTTGAAATCAACATCCCTCAATTTGAATGATCCAAACAAAATTACATCACAAACCTTACTCAAATTAATTCTCACAACAATTTATTTTTTCCTCACTATCTAAAAAAATAAAATAAAAATTCTAATCTAAAAAAATACTAAACTAAAAAAAAGATGTTTCTCTCTCTACAATACTCTCTACAAATTCCTCTCTAAAGCTTTTTTTCAAGGGAATCTTCCTATTAAGTCCCATTTATATGAAATATTTCCTAATATGTCCTATCAAAACAAGTTTTTCTTAATAAGTCCTATCAAAACTATTTGTACAATTTTGGCTTGGTGGGTTTTAAAAAGGTGGGCAATGGGTTTTAAGTGGGTTTAAGGGCATATTGGGTAAAGTAGGAAAATGAGGTTTTAAATGGAATTTGGGGTTTGCGTTTGAACTGAGAAAAACCGGTTTTGGGTTAAAGTAGTTCCGGTTTGTTGTGATCGGCGCAGGTATGGAGCTGGCGGGTTGGTGGATGTGGCCGGAGGTGAGTCGGGTTATTTGGTGTTGGGTTACGCCGTCGGGTTTCACCGGGTTGGGTTCGGAAAGGGGGGTGAGGACTCCGGCCGACAGGGGATCGAATCAAGGACGCAGCCAGTGGGGGTTTAGGGGTTGATAGTGGCCGGTGTCGCCGGGACTGGCCGGCAGGTCGCGGGTTGAGGGGAGGTTTTCCGCTGGGGAAAGTCGGGTTTCTCATGGCAGGGGAGCGAAGATGGGTCAGCAGCGCCGTCGCCGTGGGTTTGGGGCTTGATGGTTGTTGCCGGAGCTGGCCGGAGTGCTCGCCGGAATGGGCGTCGACAGAGGTGTGGGTTGGCTCCGGGTTGATTTGTTGGTTTTCGGGTTTCCAGAAATGGGTTTGGGTTATGGTTTGTGGTGGAATAAGGTAGGTGTTTGGTTAGTTGGGTTATGGGGGTTTAGTTATGGAGTTTAGAGAAGATGGGTGGAGAAGATGGATGGAGAAGATGACTTGGGGGTGATAAGGTGTGGTGGGGTGTAGGGGAGTTGGGTGTGAATGATGATTGTGTTGTGTGTAGTGTAGTGTATGCGAGGTATAGGATAAGTGTGTGTGTGTGTATGTTTAATTTGGACTCTTAAAAAAATAACATTAACAAACTAAAATAAAAATTAGTAAAATAAAATAAAATCCTATTCTAAAATAAAACAAAGACTCATATAAAAATTGGTATTAAAAAGAAATAAAAAATAGAAATTTATTAAACTAAAAACTAAAATCCTAAAGAAAAAGTAAAATTTAATAAAACTAATAAATAAATGAAATCCTAAAAATTCTGATCCTAATAAAAACTAAAACTTAATAAAATCAAAACAAAATAAAATTACACTATTAAAATAAAATAGAAAAATAGAAAACAAAATCTAGAAAATACGAAATAAATCAAAAAATAAATCCTAAAAATAAAAATGACACCAAATAAAAATCTAAAAAATATTAAAAAGGGACAAACAAAATACACATAGGGGTTGGAGAAGGCTAAAGCTAGGATGGGCTAGGTTAGGGTCAGGAGATTGGGTATTTAGCTCCATTCAACGTGCATTTGCCTTGATATATAGCTTTTGACACCGCAAATGGACATTTGACCTACAAGATAAATATTTAAGAACATAAAACCCATATTATCGAGAATTAGCAACTAAAGTACATCTATTCGGGGTGTAAAATGTACAATTTTGGGTGCTTATCAATCGGTCTTAATGAGAAATTTTTCTCGAGTTATGTCGAAAACACATTTTAAGAGGGTATTCTTAATTTGAACTTTGAACACTTGATAAGTCATTGATGATCTTCTAGGTGAGAACTTCTTTCTTAAACTTTACCAAGTCGTTAATGTAAAATTTTAAAAATCTTCTAGAAGAGATCATGAAATTATGGTTTACCAGTATGTTGTCCCGTGTATTTTAGACCAAAGGGCATCACAGGAGTTATGCTACAGCCGGGTTATAAGAAATATATACATTTGAATTCTATTTAGATTTAATAAAACTATATTTGGGTATTAAACTTTCATAATGGTATGTATGAAATTATTATATTTGTTTCTTCTTTTTTTATATTAATTGTTACATTTATAGGCCATAACAACTTAAAACAATAAAAATTAAAAAACTGATAATCATGTGTTAAGTTGCAAAAATTATTAGCCTAATAAAAAAGTTCTTGATCTTAATATCTATTTATGAGGCACAACGTAAACTATAGAATAGATAAATCGATAAACATATTGTACGTTGCAAATATTAAAATTAATTGAAATACAGTTCATTTTTTTGAGAAGATGGAAAATGAGTAGCAAATGATATGACTAATTTTCGATTACTTTTTAAATTTTTAAGGAATTTGATAGAATATTTTTTAATTCAAGCACCACAAAAGTAAAAAATGAATTAAAATATTTATTTTTGCATTAAAAATAATCCAACGCCAATCAAACAGACTTGTAGTAAGATAAATAACAATAAACATTGAATTTCACCGTTTTTACATGGTTTGTGGAACTATAACAATGCATATGGAAAAATATGTTTTTATAATTTGTTGATGTTTAAAAAAGGAGAGGGTCCAATTTTATATCCACAGATAAATAAGTTTGAACAAGCTAGACAAACATACCAGAGACAAGGATATCCACATGTGTAAACCAATGATATCCACATATTCCTTATTTAAATTAAATAGATACATCACTCAATTATGATGTTGAATATTACGACCATTATTGGTATTGAGTTAAATTTATTATGAGTACCCACTAGAGCATCTTATTTTCATGTCGTAAAATATTTAAATCATACTATGTGTTAATTAAAGTTTTAAAGCCCTATTAAAACTTGGTGTATCTCTAAATTGCAGCCCCTTTTCCTGCTCAATTGACTTCATATGCATCATTTGTCCAGATTCTCACGGAAACCAACTTCTTAGAATAGAAAGAGAAAGTAGAGTTCACCTTGGGGGTACTTGACTTGGATCTGGTTTTTCATATTGAACAATTAGTTGCACTTATAGACACAAAAACCAATGAGGAAAAGACTCTCCATAAAGCTTGGGAGAAGTCGGACAGATTGAACATCATGTTATTACTAATGTCCATCGCAAGCAATATCAAAACAACACTTCCTAAACCTGACAATGCTAAGGATTACATGAAAGGAATAGAAGAAAGGTTTAAGACTGTACATAAATCCCAGTGTTCTAAAAAACGCGCCTAGGCGGCGCCTAGGCGCGAGGCTTTTTAGATACGCCAAGTTTTGGACCTAGGCGTGGATCAAGGCGTGGTCAACGATGGTCAACGTTTTTTGGGGCAAGGCGTGAAAAAACGTGCGTTTTTTTGGGGTAAGGCGTGAAAAAACGCGATTTTTTTAGAAGTAAGGCGTGAAAAGATGAAATTTTTTTATTTTTTTTTTGTATTTTAAAAAAATAGTATTTTAATTTACAAATATTTACATATATTTTTAAGGTATGTACCAATTTAGTATTTTAAATAGCCCTGTCATAGTCAAAAAATATTAAAATATATTAAAAAATGCCTAAACGCCTTTTCACGCCTTTTTACGCCAAGGCCCGCCTAGGCTTCTAAGGCTTAAGGCTTGGCCTCCACGCCTTGGTCACGCCCTGCGTTTTTTAGAACCTTGATAAATCCTTTGCTGGGAAACTAAAGGAAGATATTACAACCATGAAGTTTGATGGCACACGCTCAATGCATGATCATGCCATTAAGATGATGAACCTTGTTGTCAAGCTAAAGAATTTGGGAATGACAGTGGATGATTCATTTCTCGTACAATTTATCCTAAACTCTTTACCTACCAAGTACGGAACTTTCCATCTCAATTATAATGCCATTAAGGATAAGTGGGTGGTGAATTAGTTGGCTAACAAATTGGTTCAATAGGAGACTAGGTTGAATCAACAAGGTATTAAGGTTACACATCTTGTCCAAGCAGCTGGATCATTTAAATGTAAGAAGAGGAAGAATTCAAGCCATAAAAGAGCACCACCCACAAATAATAGTGCTAATAAATCTAATGTGAAGAAGTTAAAGAAGTATGACAACAGGTGCAAAATTTGCAAGAAACCTAGACAAGTTCAGAAAGACTACACTAAATGTAAAGAATGGTTCGAAAATAAAGGGCTTCCTTACGATCCAAACCATTTGCCCAAGTGAAAATATTTTGTTCATGGGAAACCGAGACAAAGTCCAAGTTGAAGCCATTGGCACTTATCGTCCTATTTTGAAGAATGTATATCATTTAGATTTGTTTCAAACTATTTATGTTCCTTCTATTTCCCATAATTTAGTAACTAGGTCACTGGATTATTTATAGTATAGTCTGATATCATGTTAAATATTAGAACGTATAAACAAAAATCAATTACTAATGAGTGGAATGACCTCGTGATCTTAAAGATTCTGGTGCTTTCATACCGGAGGTGATACAAGAAACTCCATTTTGTTAAATGATTAATTGAGACTAGTCACATACATAATAACTTTCAAAATGATTTGAATGTGAATATTAAAACAATGTATGCATTCCATGTACTACTTGCTTAGTGCTAAATTAATTCACCGCTTGAAGGTCAAAATAATTTAAAGAAAAATTAAACTTCCAAAAGTTATTCTCCTAAAAATTATACGTCTTTGTCTACAGCGAATAGGGAGATGATTAGGCTTCGTAGGGACTTTTATTTTGGGGTGGGTGGGGGAGAGATCAATCTTTACAAGATATGCTTTTAGACTATTTTGCATTGCGAGTGAGGGGGAAGGATCGGTGACAAGGCTATTTGGAGGGACGGGGGCATGACACGTTGGAACCCTAGCTTTAGAAGGAGGATCACGGTTTGGGATTAGGAGGAGGTGAAAAGTTATTTGATTTATTGGCTCAAGGGTGTTTCCCATAGGAGCCGGGGGGGGGGGGGGGGGGGGGGGTGTAGTGGATGGGTAAAAAGAAAGGGATATTCACAATTCAATATTTTTATGTGGAATTGGTGGGTAGAGGAGCGATTGACTTTCCTAGGAAAATCATTTTTTATACATGCGTTCCACCAAAAGTAGAATTCTCTGCCTTAGCCGCAGTGAGACAGACAATTATGACGACTGATGGACAAAATAAGAGAGGTATACTCATGGCTAGTTGGTGTTGGATCTGTAAGCATGCAAAGGAAATGACCAACCATCTATTGATGCATTGTTGGGTTGTTAGGGGATTATGTGATATCATTTTTTCCAGTTTCATTGTAAAGTGGGTGTGTGTAGAGAAATTGAGAGAGGAGATGGAGGATTGATGTTATACGGGTAGGGGGATAAATTATGTATGGAAAATACGTCTTTTATGCATTTATAGAGGATTTGGATTTAGAGGAACATAAGGTGCTTTGAGGGAGAAAAGATTGATCTGGAAAGACTATGTTATACTCTTTTAAGCTCAATGCATGTGTGGCTAAAGGAGGTATCTCACTCTATGCCTCTTCTTTTGTTAAATTTTTTGGAGGAGTTGTAAATGAGGAATTAATTACTTATTACATAGCGTACTTTGGTGTTGAGGGGAGGTTGGGAGGGTTTTGTAATCCCTACCCCCATTTTCAATTTACGGTCTTCGAATAGACAAAGTATATCTCTTGTATAGGGTTTTTTGTCCCTTAGTCTTGTTCATTTATTATATATTTCTTACTTACGATAAGAAAACAACAATCTCACTTAGTTTTATATTTTATTTTCAGATACATGATTTTTAATGGGACCATCAGTTTTCAACAGTGTTTATTTGGTGCCCACAATGTTATATAATATATGTGTGGTCCCTATGTTAAATTATGACATTGTTGTATTAGATTTAGTTTTTTTCATATTAGAAACGTATGGCATACAAAGAATATTTATGTTATACTAAAAGGTATTTTTTTCATATTAGAGGCCACAATACATGTTAATATAGGACTTAGAGATCATACACTATCACTATATATAACGACTATGTATGGGCCTTGACAATGTGACCGTTTTAACACTTGTGAATTTTAAAAATAAAAATATGGTCCAATTTGAACTTGCTTTAAAAAATAAAATATTTAATCATCTTAACAAAGCCCAACATCTAAAATGAACCACTTATTTAGTCTGCGTAAGCTTAAAATGACATTTGCAAATACATAACCAATTTTAAAAATACAAAGATTATTTTCTCATTAATAATGAAGGTCCCTTTTTTTAACACATGGAGCGAAAATAAATTATACAAATACCTCCTTTTTATAATAAATGAAATAAATACAACTTTTAATTTTTAATAAAAACAAAGTACACAGAGTTTCTACAACGTCCCATGCATCTCAAATAATCAAAATATCTTTAATGAATCCAACATGTGTATAAACCCCATATACAAATCTAAAACTATGGGATGGGCGGTAAACTCTGTAGCTCGTAGAATTGCTGTAAGTACATTAAATATAATCGTGCTTGCACTAATCACAACATCTCTACACAAATCTTGAGCCCAAACATCAAATCTCGATCTCACTTCTCTCAAGACGGTGCAGACTCTCGTTATACTTTCTCAGTACTTAACATACGAATAATCCATGGACTAAAGAAATACTAATCAACCAAATCATTACAATAATTAATGAATGATAGGCATATCATCATCGCCCTACCATCAAAACCTTGGCATAACCGCCAATATTGGTACAACTACTAAAACCAAGTCCATGACATTTGTTGATCTGATATAAAACAAAAATTTAACCCCAAAAGAAGAGCCCATATCATGGGTATGCATACTCCAATAAAATTCCAATTCAATTTATCATTCTCATCAAGAATATAAATAATTTTGTTTCCATAAGTTGCGTACAATTTCGTTACCCAAAATTTTAATCCCAATATGTACATAAATTATTCTAATTGCGTTACCCCAAACTACACAGCCTGAACACAAATCATATAACATGTGTTAACTAAAATGAATATTTGTATACAAGTTATAAAATTTAGAATGCAGAATAATAATGCATCATATATACATATATGGGAGAACATGAGTAGTACACAAATAAATAACGGGAGAACGAAACTACCTTCGACCGTAAAAGTTGAAAATGTTGAATCAAAGTGCCAAAAAGCTTCGAAATATTTACATGCAAATAATTATCATCAACTTCTTCCTCTTATCTTGAAAACAAGTCATTTCATTTCTCATCTGATATTTGTCACAAACTATGTCTGATTTTTTTTTCGGTACTCTAGAATTATCTCACGAAAGGTGTCCAAAGCCCACAAATCCTAACAAACTATTATATATATATAAGTAACTGGGTTTAAAATAACCTTAATACCTTTAAATCCACATTAAGACTAATATTCTTCCCAACTTAATTTATATAATTTTTTTTAAATATATGTAAAAGTCGAACGAATATTAGTTCCATCATTCTTCTCACTTAATTTCTCTTAATTTCATTATATAAGTCATTAAACTTGCACCCCAACCCTTACAAATGACAAAACAACTGATATCCCTTTAAATTATTCTAGTTAATTAAAATATGTTGTTAATTTTTTTACCTGATTTAATTTATTATTATATGATATAAATATTTCTCTTAAATTTTAAAGGTGTTACGACTGTAGCTTCCCGGGGAATAGATATACGTGGGAATGATTTCTGACCTCGAAGTTGTTTCATAAGATCTTCTAATCGTGAAATGATTTTATATTAGCTTTATATATATGAGATTTCTCGTATAACTCATTTCTCATCTCTTCAAGTTTGTTCAGTTAAAAATTTATCAAGTCTCTACCGTCATCTATGTCGAAATTTAGCTTTTTATGGCTCAATATGTCCGTTGTTCAAGTTCTAAGGGTAAATAACATGACTTTTCATACACTAATCGGTAGGGGGACAACCCCGAGTTAATAAGAAGCTTATGAACCATCAACAAGGTCGTCTCTTAAAAGGTCGGCTACTCACACACCAACCTCGGCTTTTTATCAGCCAAGGTCAGCAGAGTCTCACGGTCTCAATTAACTGCAAACGTTATTATCGGACTCAACCAAGGTTACAACTACCTCATACTTATCCTCGGTCATCCCTTTTGGGCATGGTCATCACAGTTATTGACAAGACAAAGAAACTACATCTGACTCCACCAACCTCGTACCCGTCCAAACCGAGGTTACATCAGTCAGGGACACAGGGTCGAGCATTTACAAGTATGTGAAAGGTTTGGCACACATGGACATATCAGTTATAACCGAATCATTCCCCTCGTGTGAGGAAATATTGAGTTCATCATTATCTGCTTAAGATAAGCCAGGTGTCACTCTCATACTGGTTTGATTCTCATGCACATGCTCATTGCATGCTTGGGGGTTACATTACACCCCCAAGCACTATATATAGAGGTCATCCTCTACCTTGCAAAAGGATCCATAATTGCAACCCTAGCTCAAACTCTGCTAGTTTACACAAAAGAGAGAGAAAGCTTGAGAGATTGTATTCATGGCCATTAGTGCCTTCATCTAGTGATTTTACTCACACATAGTGGACGTAGGCCAGATTTACTGAACCACTTATATACTAGTGTTCATCCTCTTTTCCTCACCTCATTCTTCTATACGTTCACTCTTGTGCTGCCATTATTATCACTAGCTTAAGCTTAATAACACCTTATCTGGTGGTGCTATTTACCGCATCATCATTACTTCTCTTGACTTTCCCCAGCAATTGCAACTAATGACACGTTCAAATAAATTCTTGTGCATCTCTAAATAGAAAACTTTAAATGCGGGCTTTTAGAAGAAAAATATCCACCACAAGCCTCATTCTGGAAAAAATTACAAGATACTTGGGGATCTCATCTTGTGGGACACATTTCTATAACCACCTCTTGAAGATATTAGGTGCGTTGTTGTAATATGGAAAGAATATGTTGTTGAAACGTCTTAGGTGCATTGCAAAGTACGAATGACATCCTCTTAAAGGAAAACGTGTCGTAATGGCATGTGGATGTAACTCGAGTACCCATTAAAGAAAAAATTTATACTCCCGGCCGCTACTCTTTCGAAAATCTAATGTGGCAATATAGTGGGAAATGATTTTCCTAGGTCACTATGTTCAGTTTTCTAGAGTCCATGCATACTCTGTAGCCAATGAGGATCTGTGATAGGAAAATTTCACTGTCAATATTCTCATTAATTATGATGCCTAACTTTTTTGGCACCACTTAAGTGGAACTAGACCACTCACTATTACATATATGGTATGTTATTCCTGTGTGTAATTATTTGATATTCTGTTCCATAACCATTTTTCTCATGTTTGGGTTCAAACATATTTTTTATTTCACGAGTGGTTTTGGAATCATCCTCTAGGTAAATGTTATGGGTACAAATAAAGGGATTGGTCCCCTTTAACTCGAAAATACAACAACTTTTATCATCTTTATGCATTCTCAACACATTCAGTAATTCCACATCTTGACCTTTGCTAAGGTCTATAAAAATTACTATGGGGAAATTATTGTCTCCATCAAGGAATGCATACTTAAGATATCTTGGTAGGGTTTTGAACTCATGGTTTGGCATGGATATACTAGAGGGGAGTGGGAAGACATCTCTCGAGGGTAATTTCTCAAAATCGAAAATTGACTCGTTGATGACACCCTCACTATCTTCGTTAGCATCGACATTTTCACAAACCTCATTACTTTCCCTACCATATCAAGGACTCCGCAAATCTCTCTTATCTCCCGACCTTACAAATTGCGACATGTATTAAAGTTTTTATCTTATTTTTCTGGTGTGTCAGTATTTAAGTAGTAGGATATACATGCCTCTAACGACTCTAAAAAATGTGTGAGGAATTTGATAATTCCCTCTTTCCACAAGATGTGTGTGAAAGACAATAAAATCTACCGAGCAGTAGAAAGAATCTTTCTGACCTATCACATCTTCCACAATTCCTCTAGTGGACCGGTAGGTGAGCTACAAAGTGACTTTTGCTTCCTTTATTTTTCTCAGGTTCAGCTATAGATACATTGAATATGAAATTATATTTATACGTATGCCCAATTTAACGAATTCACGATCAATCCTTCGTTGCCTATTCACACGGGGTTATTAAACTTTGGGGAGAGCTCATTAGTGATAATAGAGCTTGCATGTGTCTCCATGCATGCCTTCTTTCACACATTATGCTTTTATTTGATCGTGCATAAATATTTTAATAACTTGGCATATTGTGGTGCATGTTTAGTGACTCTAACAGGGCAACGTTTATGTTCACGTATTTAAAAAGTTTTAGGAACCCCTCACTTGTTGCTTTCTTTACAACACGCTTGAGTCGTTGGGGAAATAAATCATGACTAGGATTCACCGTATTTGACTTTAAATTTGGTTCCTCTTGACTAGTGCATAATTTTGTATTATTTATGCCCAAATCTAGGCCTTGTTAGGCCTGTTGTTTCATACATAAGAAAATCAATTACCAAAACTTCCCCCAAATATTTTTTGACATACATTTAGTAAAAACCTATTTATTTTGTTCCAAAAATTCCTTCAAACAACTGTTTAACCAATATTCTTTTAATGTTTAATTATTTAAATATATAAACAATATATTATTTTAATGCCTAATTTAAGGATGTTTTCAACCACGATCATTAAAACTAACACTGGCTACTCAATTGAAAAAAAAAATTCCTACAATAATGTCTAACAAAGCAAGATGGGATAATAAACCAAGTTCATTACAACCATTTGAAACAGTACTTTAAATTAATCGTCTAACATATGAATGTTTTAAATCAATTAATTAAGCATTGTCGTTTTAAAAGAATACCCTAAATTTACGTTGAGAATATAATAAAATTAACAGGCGCAACACTACTGTTCATTGTAATATTCCAACACATTCATGAAATTTCTCAACATCAACCAGTGACAACATGAATAAATTAACTCCAACTGTCTCAACAAAATTAATCCGACCTACCGCAATAAATTAAAGACCAGCATTTTGTTTACAGGCAAAATGCTTTTAAAAACCCTAATTTTAACATTACTCCAGACAAACACAACATTCATAATTAAGCCAAACATAAAGTAAAGCACAAACAAATGAATTGAAATTAAAAAAGCATATCCAAAATCCACTATTACCTAAAAAGTAGATCAATAGAGAATGCAAAACAAAAGAGCCCAAAAGGTTCTACAAACACCAAAATGACCCCTAAAATTGTTATATTGTTGTTGTGTACGTAAAAGGTAAATAAGGTTTTCATACAAGTGTGTATGTATGTGTGCGAGTGTTGGGTCGATTATGGGTGTCGATGGGAATGATGAGTGTTAATTTGATTTTGGAAGAGGATGACTAGGTCTTTAGAAGGAACACGTTCTAATTTGACATTGAGGGAAGAAAGACCTTTGTTTCTTCATTTACGCGTAATTGGATAATTTTTAGGGAAAGAAAAAATGTTATGTATACATTATGCATATAGATTTTTTTTTTTTATTAAAAACCGCCAAGCATCTACAATTAAATATGACTCTTATATTTAAACTATCATATACATTAACACTAATATCAATATAATGACGGCTTGTAAATAATATGTCATGTAAGTAATAGTATTATACTTCTAACGATAATTTTCCTTAAACTATCATAAAGTCATGTTTAAAACTGCCATGAAATTGTATTTTTTTAAGTGGTTAGAAACAAATGGTATTGTGGCAACGATGGATGATAACAATAACAGGCATCTAGCCATTGACAAAACAATTCTTCCCATTGTTTCGGAGTTTAAAAACAATATAGATGAACATTACACAATTTCGACTACAAATGGTTTGACTCAGTCATCGAAGTCTGGGAAGTTAAAAACTAATGCCCATGTGGCGATGTTGGGTGATAGCAGGTCTCTAGAAGCCATCAAGTTATGTAGAGGAAATGAACAAATAGTCAATGAGAAAATATATCTAATTGCCATATGGCCAATATGGGCAATGATAATGACAATAGCAAGCATTATCATTAATAAAAATATTATGTCCATTAATAAAAATTGCGGTGGATAGGTTACATCTTTTTTTGCTAAAATGGAATAGTTATTCTAGAGGTTGTTACTGAGCATGCTGGTATAAAAGGAATTGTTATAGTGGGTGATAAGAAAGAATTGGGTGAACAAACCCCAAACCTAATATATAAAAATCAGAAAATTTATTTAAGGCTGCGTCATTCGTTGTCCAATAGAGTCACACTTGTAGATGACAGAGAAGGGAACGCGCATTTTACCTTCACCTCCGATACCGAGTCGGTTGTGACGTACTACGTCTTGAATTTCGATGGGAGTCTAGTGCATAGGTTTTGGCGTGATGGGATGGAAGATTGGGGCGTTAGTAGGCTGGCTCCAGAAAATGAATGTGATGTTTATGGTAAGTGTGGGCCATTTGGAAGCTGCAATTGGGAGGATACTACAATTTGTACATATGTGAAAGGTTTTGAGCCTAAAGATATGGAGGAATGGAGTAGAGGAAACTGGACTAGTGGATGTGCCAGGAGGACCCAATTGCAGTGTGATAGAAACAGAACAGGGTCGTTAAAAGTGATGGATTTTTTAGGTTCACAACAATGAAAGTTCCAGAATTTGCTGAGTGGACAAATGCTATAGTGGACACTTGTATCAGCCAGTGCTTAGATAATTGCTCATGCATAGCTTATGCATATTACACAGGGATAGGGTGTATGCGTTAGAGTGGTAGTTTAAATGATATTCAGATAAATTCTGCTCGGAACTGGGTAATATTATTATATTACTTTTCGGAATCCTTGTAGTATATATTGATTTCACTAGTTTAAAATTTGTCCCAAGTGTAAGACGATTATATTCTCACAATTTCTCTCCACACTCGTAATGTTCGTTCTACTTATACAGTATATCATACGTCCCCTCCAAACTTCATACCCCGCATGTGAAAGACTAATTGAAAGACTACATATTTTGGAAATTGCATTCTGATTCATACCCCGCATGTGATTTGAAAGAGAGAGAATTAGGGTTTGGGCCCTTATAATTCTTCGTAATTGAGTATTATCCCTAAAAATTTCATTTTACATAGAAGTATATATATTAACATAAATATATAGTGTCTGTATTTAAATTTATTCAAAGTTAGATTTCTTTAATCTCTCTCTCTCTCTCTCTCTCTCTCGATATATATATATAAGGCTATGAAGCTTGGACATGGACACGCACGTCACGTTGGACATGACACGAACACGTCGACACTACAATCCTAACAAAGTTAGGACATGACACTAAGACACAACAAACAATGAATATGATGATATATTTCATATAAATCATAAAAGTTTTATATTCTTTTTAAACATTTAAAATAATTCATTCAAAAAAAATAATAAAATGACTTGAAAATAACAAAATAAAATTTGTTCAAATAAAAAATAAATTGTGTTTATGAAGTTAACGATGTCTTTTTAAGCTAATAATAATTTTTTATGAAAACTAAATTAAATTTGTTTTGAGAGCGTGAAAACAAATGCCGAAACCAATAGATTTGAGAGACGTGACAACATAGTTTACTAGACCATGAAAAAAATAATTCATAAATTGACTCTCAACATTTGATTTTTTTTCTTTCGTTAGCTCCGACTTGTTACCCCCCCCCCCCCCCCCCCCCTCTGTTCCCCGCCCATATGTCCTCGCCATGTCCCTCGCGTGTTCGCTCAGTATTCTTGTGTGTCCTCTTCATGTCCCCCAAGTGTTCGTCATTTTTTAATATTGATTATGCTCGACATGCCATCGAATAGTAAATGATTTCTTTTCGGAAGATTTTTTTATAGGGTGTCAATAGAATCGTAAGGTATTCTGCCGGAAAAATAAGCACTAAATTATATATTTATTATTATTAACAATTGCTTCACTTTTAAAAAACATCACATGATACACACACACACACACACACACGCACACACACACACACACACACATATATATATATATATATATATATATATATAACCTTAAATTCTAAAAATTTATTATAACCCATAAAAAATATTCCTGACATTGTATAACAAAAAGTACAGCCTAAGAAGCCCAATTTTCTCTCTTTCTATCCTATAGATAATTTTATTTTGTCACAAATTCAATGTCACCCTTAATGAAGTCTTCTTTCCCTTTATGAAATTTCCGCCTATTTAGGAAAGATGGAGAAATTAAGAAACTGAATCAATAATAACACAAGGAACAAGGATATATGACATGATTAAAAAAAATAATCTTAGAGTCTTAAAAACAAGCTATGTAACACAATAAGCACATGGAGACGATAGCAACATGGGATATGACTCATACGTTATAACATATAATGGAACAAATGATCAATAATTATATAATAAGTCAAATATATAAAACCGTCATTAAGATTTTAGCATAAACACTCAACATGTACTAAACACAAGATAAGCACAATAAGCAAAGAGTATAGGATATAAAATATTCAAATTTACGTGATCAATACTAAAACTCAAAACATAAAAACAATTCTAGATACCAAATGATATATCATGTCAAAGAAAATATCTATGAAATATGTCTAAGAAACATGCGAAGGAGAAGCATGGGTAAAACAATGTTTAGATACCACCATGGAAATAGGATACGACAAAGTGAGATATAACAATTTATCCTATCATAGCGTATCATATTTTTTCAAAATGTAAAAACTATTGTATCAACATATATGAAAATTATTATAAAAATGTCAAAGTCAATGGAAACATAACTAACTCTCAGAACGTTAATAAGAAACATCAATTCCAAAACCAATTAAGACTATACAAGAGCATGCCTATACCAAAATTTATTACTAATAATTGAGCTTCTAACAACTTATGTCAAATAAATTTTGATAAGAAAAATATAGCAAATATTATCAGAATTACCAAAATTCGAGAGATATGTCCAATGTTCATAATCTAAAAAATATTATCCATAAAGGCTAAAATAGTGATGAGTTTTATCGACCAAGAACATAAGATCATATCTCATATCTCATTTGTGAAAAAACAGAAACTATAGGAGGGTAATACGACTGAGGTTTGTGAAGAACTGGAAAGGGTGAGCAATGACCCAGTTCAATGGACTTTGTCTTCAAGGTCCTCAAAGTGTTCGAAGCAGCTTTGGTAGAAAACCTTCATATTCTGGCAAACATTGAGTAATATATATATATATATATATATATATATATATATATATATATTATGACTTAGTTTAGTTTTGGTCTAATTGGCTTTTATTGTTGGATTTCTTTTTTTACAAATGTACAGTGTTTTTTCTTCTTTCTAATTCCTTAAACCTTCAAATAGTATAAATGGATTCTTTTTTCAAATTTAAAGGGTTGGTTTGTGGTATAACTTCAGAGAAGAAAGTACAATCTGGTGTGTCTGTGTGTTCTTGTATTAAAATTGGGATAACAGGATAGAGATAAACATATACATTGGGTTTTAAAATTGGGTGTTTTGACTTTATCACTAGTTTAGTTTTCATTATTAGACTTTACCGACCTTTTTATTTTGTTGTAGACTTTGCCACTATTTTTTCATTAACGATTGGGGAATTTTGACTTTACCTGATAAAGTCTGAAAAAAATAAACCTTAATTTATACAAAATAAAGACATGAACTCTTAATTTCGGACGGAAGGAGTAAATGTTGTACTCTTCTGATAAGTTGTAATTGCTCTAATATGTTAGTATAAACAGTTTTAAAAGTTGTTTCATAATGAATGCTTTGGGATCATTCTAGGCATATGTATATATAGGATTGTAATTAGTTAAGAGAATGGTTCAAATTTGTGATATCGGTCTATGAATCTACCTCCCAATTCAACTCGATCTCAGTATTAGTATCGATTTTGGGAGATACGCAATCATATGATAGTTACATATCCCATTGTCTATTGTAAAAAAAAGTTTTAAAAAAGGTATAATCATATGGATTAAGATAATTACAAAAATGTCATTTGAATGCAATATATATTTTTAATTAGAAGAAATTATAAAGAAATTGCAAAATTGCATTTTTTCGAAATTATTCAAGAGCATCGTGCACTTGCCAATTGCAGTTTTTCAAAGGTTGTAAGCACACAGTCTCCACATATTTTTAATTAGAAGATATCATAATGAAATTGCAAATTATAAACTTGTATGTATGTATATATATATTCTACATTATACTAAGTTATATACATTCTACATTATACAAATATTACTTAATTAACACATATATGTACTTAAAACCTCCATAACCAAATGAGGGAAATCGCATAGGAAACAAATCAGTGGGTCGCGAGTCGAATTCGATATCTAAAACGAGTAAACTAAGATAGTACTATTACGTCTACGTTATGACTCATGACTCATGACTCATGACTCAAACTCGATTTAGTTCCTCCTAGTCAACTTGGTTGAGTTGTGTCGATTTCGGTCGATACTTTGAACCATGGATGAGGTATTCGATTATAGTATTTCAGTCCGACGCCGCTTGGGGGGAAGAATCATAAACACTATCGTATCATCCTACTCCATTCTATTTGTGGGGACGTTTCCTTTCTTTGGAACATGACCATGAAAAATTCTTGGCTCAGCGGACATATCAAAAGCAATAAATTACTCTTAGCAATTGCTGTTTTGGGAACGGATGTAGTGAAATATTAGTATCGGTTTTGGGAGATACGGAATCATATGATGTTTAGATATCTCATTTGCCTATTGTAAAAAAAAGTTTACAAAAAAGGTATAATAATATGGATTAAGATAATTACAAAATTATCATTTCAATGCAAAATATATTTTGAATTAGAAGAAATTATAAATAAATTGCATTTTTTTCAAAATTATTCAACCGCATCGTGCACTTGTCAATTGCATTTTTTCAAAGGTTGTAAGCACACAGTCTCCACATATTTTTAATTAAAAGAAATTATAAAGAAATTAAAAATTATAAACTTATATGGATGTGTGTATATATATATATATATATATATATATATATATATATATTCTACATTATTCTAAGTTATATACATTCTACATTATTAAATATAACTTAATTAACACATATATGTACTTAAAACCTCCATAACCAAATGAGGGAAATCGCATAGGACACAAATCAGCGGGTCGCGAGTCAAA
Organism: Sambucus nigra; assembly: GCA_949130495.1. Taxonomy (NCBI): domain Eukaryota; kingdom Viridiplantae; phylum Streptophyta; class Magnoliopsida; order Dipsacales; family Adoxaceae; genus Sambucus; species Sambucus nigra. The sequence goes on from OX422222.1 coordinate 48,972,047, forward strand.
TTCAATATCTAAAACAAGTCAACTAAGATAGTACTATTTGTCTACGTTATGACTCATGACTCAAACTCGATTTAGTTTCTCCTAGTCAACTTGTCCGAGTTGTGTCGATTTCGGTCGATACTTTAAACCACAGATGGGCTATTTGAATATAGTATTTCAATTCGACACCGTTTGGGTGGAAGAATTAAACACTATCGTATCATCCTACCCCATTCTATTTGTGGGGACGTTTCTTTTCTTTGGAACATGACCATGACAAATTCATGGCTTATCACACATATAAGGAGAAATAAATTACTTTTAGCAATTGTTAGTTTGAGAAAGGGCGTAGTTAAAGGCACACATAAAATATAATGTAAAATGATTTTTATTCATTGTGTGGTGTTGGGAAGAATATTTAGGGGTGCCTTTATCACCAACCATGGAGAATTGGACGTGTCACTTGGTTAAGCCTTATGGTTGACATACACTAGTGCCATTAAAAGAAATTTGTTGCACTTTTTGGAGGCTAACAACTACATGTGCCACTGAATTATTAAGAGGTAAAATCAAATAAAACAAAGATATGTTTCATATTTAGATTGCAGACAGATTAAGTTAAGAAACCAAATGTAACAAAAATATATTGGTTGGGATTGTTCAGATTTTTACTTTAGATGTTGTGGGTTTGCCTGGATTGTCCACCTTTGAGGCCAAGGGAACCAGTTCTTATGGATAGTGTTTAGTTATACCAAGATGCATTTCAAATCCAAAAATAACTTATACATGACAGTCCTATAAGGCACCCGACTGGGATTTTTAATTGCAAACTCCATTGAATGCACCGTGCTTGGGTGCCATATCTCAGTGCCTCTAAGATTTCCAAACATAAATATTTATATTCTTCTTAATTATTGGAATAATAACTCCAACTAGAACGGGTGGGTAATTATCATCATTAGCTCCTCCCTTACCATGAAAGACGAGCTATTGAATTCCAAGATCCATTCTTCCACTCTTCCAGTGTTGGCAGTGGCTTGCAAGGTGAGGACCTAACACATTTATGTAGGAACATAGGTTATGCTAGGAAAGTGGGCAACCAGGTGCGCAAAATCTTGGCTTTTGATGGCTCTTGACCATGCACTTGATTTTGTACTCGAGAGAATAAGAAACTAATAGACTACTCAACAAACATAGGGTCCCACATGGTAATCCAAAGGCTTTCAACACAATATATAATATCATAGGGTCCTCTACTCATAGCCTATTTGTTTTGGGTTAGATGGTCCAATATTTGACAGCATATTAGAGCAGGCTATTCCACACATGAGCAGTGTGTTGAGAATACAAAGTCCCACAATGGAGAACTAATGCCTACCAATGGGCTCCCTCTATCCATTGATAATTAGTTTTGGGTTAGATGGTCCAATTATATAACACAAGGGCCATAATCAGTACGTTAATATGGGGGCACACATCGTTATTAGATTTATGGTGAACGTTAGCAAGGGCAATTTTTTTTGAGAGGTTAACACCAAAACTAAGAAATGCGCTTGATATTGGAGTACCCGGATTCTAGCCATTCTAGTCCCACATGGGCCTTTTATAGCAATCCCACGAGGAAATACTCATTTTCTCTTAAGGTTGTCTCAACTTTTTTTTAGTTTTTAGTTGGGGAATATGCATAATCTCTTTTTACTTATCGGTCTTAATGAGAAATTTTTCTCGAGTTATGTCGAAAACACATTTTAAAAAGATATTCTAAATTTGAACATTGAACACTCAATAAGTCATTGATGATCTTCTAGGTCAGAACTTCTTCGATTTTCCAAGTCGTTAACGTAAAATTGAAAAAATCTTCTAAAAGAGATCATGAAATTATGTTTTGCCAGTACGTTGCCGTGCATATTTTAGACCAAAGAGAATCACAAGAGTTATGCTATAACCGAGTCATAAGAAATATGTGCATTTGAATTATATTTAGATTTAATAAAACTATATTTCGGTATTGAACTGACATAATGGTTCGTGTGAAATTATTATATTTGTTTCTCATTTTTTTAATATTAATTATTACATTTATAGGCCATAACAACTTCAAACTATAAAATATAAAAAACTGATAATCTTGAGTTAAGATGCAACATTATTAGCTTCATAAAAAAGTTCTTGATCTTAATATTTATTTATGAAGAATAATGTAAACTATAGAATATAGAAAATTATAAACATATGTTAAGTTGCAAATATTGAAATTGATTGAAGTACAATTCATTTTTGTGAGAAGACGAAAAATGAGTGGGAAATGATATGACTAATTTGCTATTATTTTTTAAATTTTTACGAAATTTAATAGAATATTTTTGAATTCAAGCACCACAAAAGTAAAAAATGAATTAAAATATTTATTTTGCATTGAAAAATAATCCAACGCCAATCAAACAGACCATTAGTAAGATTAATAACAGTAGACATTCAATTTCACCGTTTTAACATTGTTTGTGGGACAATAACAATGCATATGGAAAATTATAGTTTTATATCCGTTGATGTCGAAAAAAGGAGGGGGTCCAATTTTATAATCACAGATAAATAAGTTTGAACAAGATAGACAAACACACAAGAGACAAGATTTTTAAAGTGCTTCAACTATAAGAAAAGCCTACATCCACTATTCATGTTATTTCATGTGGTTACAATATTTTATTATGGACCCAATTCTACATAAACTATACTCACATCTTCCACATCAATACTCATGTGGATGACAATTTCTACTAGAATGGTTCGTCTGAGCTCCATCTGAGTTGTTGAGTCCAGCCGAGCAAGGGCATCTGCTCGGGCATTCTCCACCCTTAGAATTCAAACTACTTTGATTGTAGGAAATAAAGAGATAACATTCATAGCTATCTCCATATATCTGCAACATTTGATTGATAAGAAGCTGAGAATCACTGTGCACTGTCACCTTCTTGGCACCCCTTGATAAAGCTAGTTCCAACCCTATAATGAGTGCCTCTAATTAGGTTTCATTGTTGGACGGTTGAAATTGAAATCGCATACCATATTCTACAGCTAAATCATTAGGATTTTTGATGATAAATCCAACTCCCAGTTTGTTGATGTCTAAAAAAGTAGGGGTCTAGTTTATATCATAGAGAACTAAGTTTAATCAAGATAGACAAACACACAAGAGATAAGGTTTTCAACGTGTTTCAGTCATAAGAAAAGCCTGCATCCACTGTTCATGTTATTTCATGTGGTTATAGTAGCTCAGTATGGTGTGCTTGTGCTTGATTCAGTCATCACCTTGAGTTATGGGATATTACCTATTTAGAGTTGTTAGAAACCCAAGAGATGGAATGCCTTTATATCTCGAGGAATTTACATTTGTATACAATACACTATTCCCTCCGAGTAACATTTGTTATTCCAGATGGTTCACGTTCTTAGTATTGGTCAGCGTGCCACCCGACTAGGTTTCTTTGAAGTCGACCAAGATAGTTGAGTGGCAACATAGGAGGACGGGTGTATAATTTTTATTGGTCCATGTAGGAGATTAATTTTTACATACAAAATCACCCAATGCTCCATGATTGATCAAAAGTACGGAGAATTTGTTCAAATTTTTGTAGCTGTAATGTCTAGGAATTGGTCGGTAGCTGACTAACCAGACTTGCAAAAATTTTCGCCAGTACTGTTTATGATGGAATTCTTTTAAATTATTCAAACTTTTTTGAACCGCCAAAGTGTCGACTGGTCATTTTGTGTGTTGGGAAGCATGCAGCCAATGGTAGCTCAAACCTTCATGCAATTACTCATTTCATCCCTATTTTCAAGGGAACCTATAAAACAAAAATATTTTTCCTCCATTTCACTTTCCTCAAACCTTTTGCACTTAGCTTTTCTCTTTTTTTCTCAATCTTTTCTTCTCCGTTATTTGTTCCTTTCTATCTGCTATTACTTTTTAATCTCTGTAAGCCATCCTTCCCTTCTATTCTTTGATTTTCCTGCATTTCAGTCACGGTGTATATCATAAATTATAATTCCTTAGAGGAGTTTAGGGAAAAGAGGAAAATTCATAGCTGGGTAGGTTTAGAAAATGCCCATGTCCCTATTGACATGTATTCTTTATCTGAGGGTCAATAGATTCCTACTCTATTCATTGCTGAGTGTGGCATTACGTTTCCTCCAAACCCACGTTTTCTCTGATTCTGTTATGAATTTGATGGTGTTCTGGTGAGAATAGACCCAAATACATAGAGGGTTGTGAATGGAGTGAGCAGGTTAAATAAAATTCATGGGACCCATATTGGGATCCCTGAATTGATGTTCTATTATAAATGGGGAACGATTGGGAATAATACTTGTTACTTGAAGACTACACAAACAAATATGACACTACAAGAAATTGGTCATTTATGTTGGTAAAAAAATGACATAAATGACCATTTATGCCAGTTTTAGAATTTTTCAAAACTGACATATAAAGCCCTGACATAAATGTTCGTAAAGCTGACATAAATAAGATCACATTTATCTCAATATTTAAGAACATACAAAAAAAACTACGGTATTTAACATGTTTTTAATAACATTTTTATGAAAAACTGAGATAAATAACATCACATTTATCTCAGTTTTGGCAATTTTATGAGAGTTTTTTCAAAACTGGCATAAATGTTGAAATAATTTTTTTTAAAAAAAATCATTACTCCATTAATAGACAACTATTATTTGAGGTAAAATGAACCCTTGTATATAGATAGTAATCAAGGTCATAAATATCACGAAGTTGATATACTCGTTAAGATACTTACAATAAAAAATATTAATGTGAGCTACATCTTATCCAAAAACTACCTTGTATGTGAGCTACGTGATGATATCCAAAAACTAGCTAAAACGTCTAGTTACCTACATGATAATATCCTAAAAACAGTGTTGATACATCACAATATCCAAAAACTAGAATTTCAAACTACATCATAAGTTCCATGATGCTCAAAGTATAAAGTGTCGAACATAATACTCGATCAAGTTTGTTCTTAACGCTATCCAATCCAAAATGAGTAACCCCTGCAATCAAATATAATAAACATAGTTTTCATCATAACACGTTCATCTCAATAAAATTTCATTATGACATAACAAAATACATTTATTTGGAAGTACCTAATATATATAATCCCTATCAAACTCAATGAACTCCAGTTGAACTTCATTTAGATCATTCAACGTGTACGCCGCTTTATCGGGCAATCTTATCATTTAAAAATTGAAGATAGAATTGAATTTATTATTACGGTATATAATAGTTAATAACTAACAATATTTTATATAATAGGAGAAAAAGAGAAAATATTGGTAACATACCTTTATTTCAAATGGTATGGAAGGATACTCCATTAAGTACTTCATGAACTTCAACACAAAAGAGAAAATGTTTTTTTTTCTTTTTGTTAAAAGTGTGGGGGTGGGGGTACTGGAAATACTGTATATATATAAGCCCCTGGGCTATATGTACTTGAGGTTCTCTTTCTTAACTTGTCAAAGATTTGTCAAACTCAACAAAGACTTTTTCGTAACTACTTTGGTGTTAGTGACGTAAATAATAACACAAACATTCACTTTGTCGAAGGTAAGCTTCTTTCAATATCAATAATGAAAGAGGTAACGTACATTTAGCATCAATAACGCAAAATTGATTTTTAATCCTTTTTGGTGCAGTGAGTGAAGAACCCGAGAGCAAAATTCTAGTTATATAATAAGTTACAAAACTTATGTATGTCATAAGATAAAACTATGATGTCACAAGATGGATTTTTTTACACGTCCTATTTTACCCTTGAAAATTTTGGATTCCCCCTCTTTTCTTTCTCACTAACTATTTCCCATCTTCCACTTTAATCCAAATACAAGGCTATTTTGGTAAACACACCTTATCTTTACATCACAACACCACTTTATCTCATTTTCTCACTACTCTCTAACTATCTCCACATCTGAACCAACCCGTCGACCTCTGTCTCTCTCTTACCCACCATCCATCCACCACCTACACCATATCCATTAACCAACTACACCATCACCATGCATCATTGAACCCACCACCATATACCACCTACACCATTTAACCTGACACCACTATCCATCCACCACATACCCGAAGAAACCCATTTAACTGTTCTTAGAAATCCATTTGAATTTTTGAAGAATGCCATTTGGGATTTAAGATATTGTTCGATAAAACCCATTCGACTCTCTCTAATTGGTAGTTTTTTTTTGTTCAATTTTTTTTTTTAGATTCAGACAGTACCTCCACCTTTATACGATCTTTTACTTGGATCATCAATTAGTGTCGGTGGTTGTGATTTGCTGGTGGTTTTACTAATTTTAGTTCGTTATTACATGGATACGTGCATATGACAACATAAATGGGATTACTTGGTTTTTAATGGTTTAAACTCATGTGTTTTTTTCACTGTTTGCAGATATCTCACCTTGATTCAAGACATCCAGGTTCAAATCAGGTATACCATTTTTTTCCTTTATAAATCGACGATTTTTCCAAAATTTAGGGGTGTTTAGGGTTCATGTCATTCTTTAAATCAAATCAAGTATACCCATCTGTGATTGTTCATAAAATTATATGTTTCGGTTTTGTTCCTCTCTTTGTTTGTTGAAATCTCATTGTAAAATTATTGGGCATTCGTAGTATTTTTCTTTATAAATTCTACAATGAGTGTGATTTATAAATTGCACTCTCGTGATTAATCTTTGGCGTAGGCATTTATAAAGGGTTAAGAAAAGTGGGCATGTGTTAAGTTTGATTGTTTCATATGCTATGTTATGAAGTATTACATTTTTTTAAAAATGTTCATTCTCATGGTTATATTGTACTCTCATGACTGCTTCCATAAGCCTTTTCTTGAAATATTCTTATAGTATTAGTTTAATTTATGGTTAAATTAATAAATTTAGTGACAAAAGCATGTCTATTTTACTAATTTGGGCTTTTCCATTTATAGCCCGTGGTCGATAATTTTCAATAATTGCAACCCACATCCAACATTCCAGCGCGTGGCCTAAGAATTGTCAATCCAACCATTATGACCACTAAATATTAGGTACGTCTATTTTTTGTATACACATTATGTTTTCAATTCGTGATATAATTACCATATTGTATACTGGAGATGTAATGGAACATGTTACAGTTTCAATTTTGCGAGTTCTCACTGGTGGAAACTTTTTAGGTGTTTCCCTTCTATACTCTTTAATCTTTGCAACTCGGTGCATTTTTTCTCCGAGTAGTCCCATATTTTCTAAATTTACTCACGAAATTGGTCTTTCTCTATATTATGGATCACGACTTGAAAGATTGAATCTTTTTATTAACTTATCTCCCAGGTACCCATTCGTCCCCATAATTTGGATTGGAGACACATATTCAATATGATATTATAACAAGCTTATCCTTGAATAGGTATGTCATTTTATAAGTAATAGATTGTATTACAAAGATTTGTCGTGTTATGAATAATCATGTTGAATTTAAAGTATTAGAAAGGCCTATTTGATTTGTGATTGTTTCTGTTAGTACCACTGTGCATGTACAAGGATTCTAAGAGACCTTTTTTCTTAAAACAAATTTTAGGTGTAAAAAGGTAGGCGAAGTTGTAAATTTTATACAACATAATTAGTTACTATTTTGCCTTTGAATCAAATGAAGATTGTTATTGTTTGGATAATCTGGAAAACGAAGTGCACCATTTCTTGTAACTACCTTATCATGCCCTCATCTTTAACTAGTAAGTTCTACTTCTATAAAGTTAGCCACCAATATAGTTATTATAATAGTCAGTGCAACCCGCCAAAATGCATTGACATATCCTTCTCCCGCTCTTATTAGAAATATTTGCCTATTTATTTTTACAATGTTGTAAAGATAAGTTTGCTGTTATAATTCTTTATTCATTTATTTTTTGTTTTGTTCTTTAAAATGTCTCTGTTTTTTTATTTTTATGGTGACCCTGCAATGCGAATGCTCTGAATGAAAACATTTGAGTGGTGATTTTTGAGTATTCAAACACGTTACACACTTTTTGTTCTATTTCGCTACTGTTTAAAGAGAGTTGGGTTTCATTTCATACATGGATGAGGAAATGAATCCTATTTTTGTTTGTTATTCTTGGGATTAAAATTCAGTTCAATCTTTCAACTGCAGAAATGAAACATATTTAACTATATACAATAATATAAATTATTATTTAAATAGGGTCGCAAATACGGGACTCATATATGACAAGGATATGAAATATTACGTGGACTTACTTTGCTTGATAGACTACAATGACAGTGCTATAAGAAGTGCATGATAGTATCGAGAAGATTGATGATCGTGGGCTCTATGCAATTTGTCTACGAAGGTGAAGTTAATTTAATTTTCATTTTAATTAGATGCAAACTATTAACTTCATGTAGTAGTAAATACCATATTTTCATGTTTTAATTACGATATGATTCTTCCAGAGGTTTAATTAAGAAGAATATTACTTTTCTTTGTTTTGATTATAGAAGGTCCCAAATGATTTGTTTGTGTTTTCTGTAAGTATTTTAATTTCAAGTTTGAATGCTCTTTTGTCAGCGTTTTTCATTGATGTTCATTTTTTAATTGTTAACATGTTCATATGAATGAGAGTATAAATCATAAACATTGTCAATGTTATAGATATTATTTGGGGTCAATTTTATATTCATGCCTGTTGTTTATACTTGTGTGCAATAATATGTGATAAACAAGTGTTTAAAAACCTGTTGTGTTTGTATGAGTTTTGTTGTAAGATTGATAGGTATATATGTTCCTCTGTTTGCAATATATATATATATATATATATATATATATATATATATATGTGTGTGTGTGTGTGTGTGTGTGTGTGTGTGTGTGTGGTGACAATTAAACTCAACACAAAATAATAAGCAAAGGCAATCATTAGAATAAATAATGAACTTGAAATAATATCAATCACATAGAACATAAGATATACGCGGTTCGACAAGAAGGCCTACATCCACGGTGGTGCTCTCAATATTTTATTTCTCTTTACACTAGGGGAGTGTTTTCAATTGCGCGCCCTTTGCCCCGGGCTGGAGGTTTAATATATACACGTTGTTTCCAGGAGAATGGGGGTGTTGAACTCCTCCACGTTAGACAATAACTCCTAGAATATCTCGTGAGAGATTTTAGGAGTTGAATGGGTCATAACTGAATTAGTTATGCATGTGGCCTACAGACTTTGGGTTGGACTGAAGCGGGCTACTTATCTGGGCCAGAATGTTTAATCGAGGTACCCACAACTGCCCCTAAAATTTTTGGGACAAAATTTGGGCTCAATAATTTTAAATAATAGCCGTAGTGGCATTTTCATGAATCGCATGACACCTTGGGATTGAAGCGACTTTCTCGAATCGATTTAGGCAGCAGATTGCTTCGTTCCCTGTGCGTTACGATTAAAAATGTTTAAAATAGATTGGAGATGTCATTCCCTGATGTCGCTTCAAATTTCTTTGCGCTCTCTAGATTTCTCCAACATCTCACTATTTCTTTATCACTTCCAGGTCTCGTCTTCCATCTTCAAGCTTCTTCCTCATCTTCTCATCTTCCCTGTTTGCGACTTTGTATTGTCTCAAGCTGACCCTTACTTCGTAATTTATTCACACTCCTTTTTTTTTCCTTTTTCTGTTGGAATTCCTTTATATTCGATATTAGGGTTTCTCCTTTCTAATGACGAAAATAGGCAATAGGTCTATAACTGAGTTTAGGAAGTTCTACAATATTCCAAACTGGGTAGACATCGAATGTTCCCCCTGTTCCTCGTAATGTCAGGGATATTGAGGACAATCCCTGGATACCTATTCTTTTGTTATCCCGTGGGTCTTACTTTTCCCCCAAATCGCTTGTTTTTTCACTTTTTTAGTTACTTTTATATAGTTCATGCATAGTGCTCACCAAATGTTTGGAAAAATTTCAATGGTGTGCATAGAATTAATCAGCTCTATGGCACCAATCTAGGGCTTGCTGAAATCTGCTATTGCTATTATTTTTCTCGAACAAGCTCTAGTATTCTTTACCTCAAAGCTATGAGTCCTTATATGGTTTTGGTAGTAAATATACCTGATTCTCATAAGGACTACTGGCATGAGGGGGGCCAGAAACTGACAGTTCCCTCCCCATACTAAAGGGTCGAGGTCTAGGAGACACGTGATTCCCTTTTATGGGGAGGAATATATAGGTAGGCATAGTTATTATTCTACTCATTGATTTTCCGTTAGTATATGGTCTTTCTCATATATTTCTCTCTTTATTTTTTCAAAGAAGACAAAGAACTCAAAACCTGCTCTTTGCGAGATTCGAGTGGCTGAGCTGATTAAGGCTTGGAAAATCAGGGAAGTCTTAGGTGACGGTGAGCATCATCGATCAGCGAAATTTCTTCTAGAATACAATAATATTGGGTCCAGTTTCATCGTACGACATGTGGATAGCATCCCTCAGCTAGATATCATAGAAGAGGTCGTTTCTGACCTGATTCAGTTAGACGGGGAGGAAAACAACTCGGGTGAAAAGAGCGAGGGAGCTAACAGGGGTTGTGTTGAAGGTGATTTCAGTGAGGAGAGCTCAAGTAGCAAAGAGTCTTCCAAATCAAAGGAGGGTTCAGAGGCTTAGGATTTTTTAGGGGATTCAAGTAGCTCCAATGAGGAACTTATGGCTCCTCCTAGGAAGAACTAGATCCCAGGTGACGATGAAGGCAATGTGTTTCTTTCTCGCCTGTTGAAAAAGCAGAAGTCTGGTTATGGGGACACTTATACTGGCCCCAGACTGTCGCTCATGAGCAAGAAAAGAAGAAGAGAGAGGAAGAAACGACGAAAGAGAGAGAGAGAGAGAAAGAAAGAAGAGGAGAGGAAGAAAGTGGAAGAGATAAAAAGGGTTGAGAGGGAGAAGAAAGAGAGAGAATAAGAAAAAAAGAGAGAGGAAGTGAGGACAAAGGTGGGGCAGTCTTTGGTTCCCATGTCTGATCTGCCCAAAGGGGCTTCTATTGCCCTTTCCCCTCAGTTGGCTCCGACGGTGCTCGAGAGAGCAGTTTTGCCGGTTGATCATCAGATGTTGATGGGGGCTGACCAGTTAGCCCTGAAGGCAAGTCTGAGGCTAGCCTCGGTAAGCCTGCCTTTCCTTCTTTTCTCTTGCAATGTTCTTTTCAATACTTCCTTAACTAATATTTTCCTTCTCTCTGCAGTTTGTGTCTACTTTCACTATCCTCTACTGCAGCCGTGACGGGATGGCAAGGAGAAATGCCGATCTGGACAGTAAGAATGCTGAGATGGAGGCTAGTTTAAAGACTGCCAATGCTGCTCAAAAGTCTTATAATCTCTCCTTGATTGAATCCAACAAGGCGAAAGTGGCCGAGTCCAAGGAGCTTTAGGAGCTGAGGCAGTTATATGACTTGCTCTACTCGAGCGAACTAGCGATTATTGAAGAGAACAAGGTGCTTGCTGGCAAGGTGGAGAAGGTTGAATCTGAGGCTGCCACTCTCAAAAAGAGCTCGTACAACGCTGGATGGGCGTAGCGCACGAGGATGCTGAGGCCCAAATTGGTTATATTAGTCGTCTCAACTTTAAGAAGGGTTATGACAAGGCCTTACTCTCTATCGAGGTGGACATTGATGCCACCCTCTTTGATGAGCACGACCCTAGTCCCAAGCCTATCGTAGATGAGTTTCCTCTTCCTGCTGCCAATGAAGGTTCCCCTACTATTTTGACCATCGCTACTGATGCTTACCTTGACCAGGGGATAAAGACGGCTCCGTCTGAGGGAGGTGTGCCTAGAGCTGCTGTAAATAAAGGGAAGCGACCAGCGACCTCAGAGCAAACTGAGGTTACCAACTAGTCTTCTTTAGGGAGATCTTTGTATTTTTGTTATTTTTTCTTTTTGCTGATGTACTATGATCCTTCTTTTAATGAAATGAAATTCAGTTTCCTTTCGCGTACTGATTTATTTGTTTTTCAATGATCATATGGTTTATAGTTGATTGATGTTGATGAGCATATACCCGCTACTTCTCAACTAGGAAAGATTATTGATCCTGATGCGAGCAATCGAGTTCGCAAAGCCTTTGTAAGGATCTACAAGTCTCTTACGTCGAGGAACCAATATTATAAGGACCAGTCAGAGCTCGTTGCCAAGCTGAAGGATAGGCTCTAAGAGATGGAGGAGATCGACGCTTCCGTTCAAGAAGAAGTGGATGCTCTGAAGGCTAAGCTCCTGGATGCCTCCGAGGTTAATCAGGTTTGAGAAGTACTTAAGCAAAAGAACGATGCTACGAGGAGAGAAGTCTCGCGACTCAGGGATAATTCATTGAGCATTGCTCCTCTAGTTCTACATGGTTCCTTTTCATCGACTAGACCGCGAGCTGGTACTGATGACAAAGGTTCAGCTACGAAATTAATAAAAACGTTGCAATAAATATTTTGGATACTAAAAAAAGGCTGGAAATTTTACTGACATGTTTTAAGCAAGGATTATAAAATTTCCTTGCTAAAAGTTACATTCTGCAAGGAAATATTTCCTTGCAAAATATTTATAATAAGATTATATTTTTAGCAACGATATTTTCATTTTCCTTGTTAATAATACACTTTTAGCAATGAAAAATACTTCCTTGCCAAAAAATTCATTTCTAAAACTAAATTTTCTTGTAGTGTATTTTAATGCCCAATTTAAGGATGTTTTCAACCACGATCATTAAAACTAACACTGGCTACTCAATTGAATAAATTTTTCCTACAATAATGTCTAACAAAGCAAGATGGGATAATAAACCAAATTCAGTACAACCATTTGAAATAGTACTTTAAATTAATCGTTTAACATATGAATGTTTTAAATCAATTAATTAAGCATTGTCGTTTTAAAAGAATACCCCAGATTTACGTTAAGAATATAATAAAATTAATAGGCGCAACACGACTATTCATTGTAATATTCCAAGACATTTATGAAATTTCACATCATCAACCTGTGACAACATGAATAAATTAACTCCAACTGTCTCAACAAAATTAATCTGACCAACCACTATAAATTAAAGACCAACATTTTGTGTACAGGCAAAATGCTTTTAAAAGCCCTAATTTTAACATTACTCCAAACAAACACAACATTCATAGTTAAGCCAAACATAAAGAAAAGCACAAACAAATGAATTGAAATTAAAAAAAGCATATCCAAAATCCACTATTACCTAAAAAGTAGATCGACTGAGAATGCAAAATAAAAGAGCCCAAAAAGTTCTACAAACACCAAAATGACCCCTAACACTGTTATATTGTTGTTGTGTACATACAAGGGTAAATAAGGGTTTCATACAAGTGTGTATGTATGTGTGTGAGAGAAACATTGAGAGAGTACCTAGTTGTGGAGGAATGCTGGATCAATTTGGGGTGATGAGTGTTGGGTCAATTATGGGTGTCAACGGGAATGACAAGTGTTAATTTAATTTTGGAAGAGGATAACTAGGTCTTTATCTAATTTTATATTGAGGGAAGAAAGACCTTCGTTTCTTCATTTACGCGTAACTGGATAATTTTTAGGGAAAGAAAAAATGTTATTTATACGGTATGCATATAGAGTTTTTTTTATTAAAAATCGACAAGGCATCTACAATTAAATATGACTCTTATATTTAAACTATGATGTACATTAACACTAATATCAATATAATGATGGCTTGTAAATAATATGTCATGTAAGTTATAGTATTATACTTCTAATAATAATTTTCCTTAAAATATCATAAACTCATGTTTAAAACTGCCATAAAATTGTATTTTTTTTAAGTGGTTAGAAACAAATGGTATTGTGGCAACGATGGATGATAACAATAACAGGCATCTAGCCGTTGACAAAACAATTCTTCCCATTCTTTTGGAGTTTAAAAACAATATAGATGAACATTACAAAATTTCGACTACAAATGGTTTTACTCAATCATCGAAGTCTGGGAAGTTAAAAACTAATGCTCATGTGGCTATGTTGGGTGATAGCAGGTCTCTAGAAGCCATCAAGTTATGTAGAGGAAATGAACAAATAGTCAACGATAAAATATATCTAATAGAGAATTAAGGAAAAGATCATGTTCCATTATATATTTGGATTTTTAAGACAATGCTTTTCAAGTTTATAAATCTAATCCCTATGGTACAATAGTATTTATAAATCGAGTCCCTGTGGTACAATAGCATTTAGTTTTTTGGTCCGCGCCAGCGGCACTATTTTTCACCATTTTTCATGGTGTTTTTAGTTCAGGGACTACATTTATAAAATTATATGGAGTGTCCTATTTTTATACACTTTGAGCATTACGAGGACCTTTTACCAAAACCTCCTATATCTAATTGCCTTATGGCTAATATGGGCATTGATAATGACAATAGCAAGCATTATCATTAATAAAAATATTATGTCCATTAATAAAAATTGCCATGGATAGGATACATTTTTTTTCGCAAAAAATGGAATAGTTATTCTAGAGGTTGTTACTGAGCATGCTGGTATAAAAGGAATTGTTATAGTGGGTGATAAGAAAGAATTGGGTGAACACACCCCAAACCTAGTATATAAAAATCAAAATATTTATTAAAGGGGTAATGACATTTCTTCTAATGACTCTTACGTTGAAATGCCACCATTAGAAGATATTCGAAATTTAAATGAGATTTTGTCAGCTCAAAATAATTCAGAGTGGGAAGAAGAAAAGGAAGGTAGTCACAAAATAGTTCATATAATGAGATCTGAAATAATGTTCAACCCAAGCACGTGCTTTCACTGAAGAATCAGTAGGGAAAAAATGTGGCAAAAATCGAAATCATATTCGAGTCAGTAATTTGTTTGAAGTATTAGGCAACTTTGAAGATTCATCTATTTGTAGAGGTAAAAAAAGTCTCATGTGGATTTCTTTTCGACTTTAACTAACGAGGTGAAATAGAAGGCATAAGATTAAATATCGCGTTATCTATAGCATTTATAAATTGTTTCTCCTTGTCCTTTTACTTTGATGTTTATTTTAAATTGGCCCTTTCTATTTAAAAGAGAAAAGGTTGCCTTGAACACTAATAAACAAAAGCTTGTCGTGGAGAAGAACCGTCACGAATGTAAAATGGTATGTTTGTATTATGTCTGTGGTATGTATATCGGCTTTTGTGACCGGAATAGAAGAGCTTATATGTCGATTTTGACCCCAATGATGCTAAGGGTAGTACGTCAGTATTGGGTCACAATAGTTTTATTGTCAATGTTTTTTAAATAATTACTAATATATGCACCTACACTCGGTACTAGAAAATTACCAAATGTGCTTTATATGCGTTGTACCTAATCCATAGTACAACACTTGTAACACACATTTGGTAATTTTCAGATATTGGTTGTAGGTGCATACAACATTTTCTTTTTTAAATAGGGTGTCGATGTCTTTTTAAATTCTTATATAATTTAAATCTGCCAAACTTATTCACGGACAGAAAACATGAGTTTCAATCAAAACACCATTATTAAACTATAATGACGAAATAAAAATAAATAAACGGTGTTTTTATTTGGACCCAGAAAGCTTTTAAACTTTAATAAAAATCGGGGTTATAGAAAGAAAAGTGGAGTTTAAATAAAAACACCCAAAATAAAAGGGTGATTTTGTCTTTGTCTCTTGTTGATTTGTCTACTGTTCACTTGGACCTCACTGTTTCCATTTATTATGCTTTGAGGGTCTATTTTCACATATTGCAACACTATTTAGGATTTTTTTTGCAACATCTTTCATAATTGAAAACACTGAAACCTGAAGTGAATGTTGGGTATAAGAAAAAGGGCCAATGTCAAAATAACTCAAAATAGAAGGAAAAAGTTCAATATAAAAAATTCATATGAATAGTGAAGTTTTATATTTATTTCAGACTATGTGAAGTATGAGTGGTGTTTGTGTTGAACCTCTTATTAAAATCATGACTGTTGTTATTTGTGTTGTGCTATTTTATTTACGTGGTGTTTGTTTGATTGAAAGTTAAAAGTTATGGACTCGTGTTGTCTCGTATTTCAAATTAGTGGCATTTGTGTCAAGAAAAAAACATAATGATGTTTTGTATTATTCTTCTTTAATAATTGATTTTATGTTATGTTAAAAGACTCTAAAAGTGAATTGTCACGCCTAATTAGATATGAACTAAATTGACTTGTTTTTAATTATCCGATACAAGTGTCGAAGTATGCAAATGAAATGTGTGTATTTGTGTGTATATATAATTATATTTATCTTCTACACGGCCAAAAAAACCGATTAAGTTTTGGAATTCATGCCTCATCTAACATTATGACTGATGAAAGTGTGGTAGAATTGAGGTTTTTGAGGTACTTGGAAATATATAGACTTTGTTTAAATCAAAGATCAAAACACTTTATATAAATGAATCGAGAGTTTAAACATTAAGACTTTCATGCTAATAGTCACGTCCATCCATTAGTGTTTCTGAGATAAGTCTTAGAAATACCACATGCTCAATAAGCCAGGAATCGTGATAACCCACATTAAACTTTACAATCTGTATCATCTCTACTTTTTTTTCATCATAGCTCTAATATGCATTGTTATTGGTCAATAGAGTCTATTCATTAGGCAAATCTTCCGTTTGGGCTAGGCTAATGATTTAATTTATTTATTTGGTTTCTTTCACAATCCTTCTTTACCAGAAAGTTTTCTAGAAATGTTATTATATTATATATACTAAGGGGTTCGTGTTTTGTGCCAAAAGCTTTTACCATGATTAATATTATCAGGGGATAGTCAAACCAATCTTTTACTGTTAGTCATTCTGATTTCGGATATATACATTGTTCCTTCCAATCTTCTTATCTCAACTATAATATATACATTGTTCCTTAGGCAATGTTTTTGTTTAACAAGGCAAGCCGTTGACTTCATTGGAAAAAAAATATTTCCATTGTTATTATATATGTTCATGTTGAAGTCGCACCGTCTCTCTTCCTCTCTCCTCTTTTTATCAAGTGTTTTCTTTCCATTTGTTATCTAGTTTTATCTAAAAAATTCTTTATCAAGAATCATCTCTCACCTCCTCAAACTATGACCACATACTTTTCCATAGTATAAATTGGAGTCATTGTTCCCATTTTGAGTATCAAATGAAACAAGGAGAATCAAGAGAGGTCAAATAAAGTAGTCATACTTAAATAGTGATTGACTTTAGATACAGTGAGGTGTCTATTTGAATAATAAAATAGCGTGCTAAATATTGAGTGAGTATTGTAATATTAGTTGGTCACTTGAATGTGTAATTATGAGTCACTAATTGTACTAGATTTTGTACAATTATTTTTGTATAAGAAAACAATTTTATTTGCGATTTAACACTTGCGTAATTTTCTACTCAACAATTATTATCAAGGTCAAATAGTGACGGACCATTTGTCATTATTTCAGCCTTAATGGACAGTGAACCAATTTAATTTAAGTTTGTGATTATGACAGACTTGGTTAATGCATTTGGCAGTGGGATTGGAAAACTAAACCACACCAATTATGAACTTTGTAGCACCAACATGATGTTGTACTTGGGAGAGTAAGATCTATGTAAAGTTGTCGGTGCTTGCGATACTACACCACCCTCTCGAAAAATTGTCGAGACTTTAAGAAAATAGAAAATAAAGGCAGGTAAAGCCTTGCACACACTGCAAATATGGCTAGACCTAGAATTATTTGGGCATATCAAAGATGAGAAAATGCCCAAGACTCTCTTGCCCATCTCTTGTTGAGGATAAATGATGAACGTTTGTAGATGCTCGAGAATGAATTGATGACCACCACTCAGGAAGGTATGACCATCAACAGATATTTTAAGAAATTAATGATTTATATCAGAAAGTTTATTTGCTTTGACTCTAAAATTAGTGAACAATGGATGATAATTATTAGTGGCCCAAAGCCTATGTATAATGGATTTATTATGCAAATATGTGGTTGGCAAACTTAACCGATGCTAGTTCAGTTGAAAACTTTATTGCCTAATTTTGAGACATTGACAATACAAATGAGTAGGGTCTCAATTAAAAATGATGAGAAAACACACTACACTCATAATAGAGGAAGACATATATGCATTGCTAAAAAGGGCACGTGGTAAAAGAAAAACCCACGACAAGAGGAAATGTACTCTTATTTAGGGGGAGCTAAACAGGATGAGGAAAAAGATTAAGAACTTGGTATGACATATATTGACGACAAATCACTAAGTAATATAATTACGGCAAGAGGGATCCCCTAGGGACGCAACAGGTCGGATTTGGGGTGGGTATCACAAAACCCCAACCTAACCCATTTAGGAAAATACCTAACTTGCCTCGCGCCAAACCCGAAATGGGATTTTCGGATTAAAACTTGAACCCGTCCCAAATTGATATTTATGAAACCTTAACCCGGCTAGACCAAATCCCCTTATTAAATTTAATTAATTTAATCAACTTATATTTATAGATATTTAAAATAACATAGAAGTATAAAACCATGATTACCAACATATATGATTAGTAATGGACAAGATATAACTTAATAAATATTTAGCTGAAGGTATTTCTTGTAAAATATATAATTTTAATTTTCTTTCTAAAATATGTATAAACGTGGTCAGGTGGGTTTTTCCACATATAAACCTAAAACCTCCCCGAAACCGCCTCGAGTATTTTTTTCAAACCCGAAATCGAAAACATCATTTTCAAACCCGCCACATTAGGGGCGGGACAGAGAGGGTGACTTGTCATCCCTTGAATCATTACGCTAGAGAATTATTGTATAGAAAGAAGTCAGTAGAAGATAAATTGACTACATCAAAGAGCCACGAAATTAATAGAGAATAAAAATGAAATTTCGAAGCATCCGCTATAACAATTAACCCAACAAAAGAATACTTCAAATATGAAGAAGTAGACTATGAATAGATATCGGTTGAAGATGAAATTAACGGGATTGAAATTGAACATGTTTTGATTGACACTAAGTTGACTTATTTCTAATCAACGAAGAATTATATGAGGATCAAGTTAGATAACTTGAGTTGAGAAAGGACAACTTAAAAGGAATGTCTATTCACAAGATTAAAACAATGACATAAGATTTGACTGGTTTACAAAAACTAATTGTACAACAAATCAAGAAACTGGAGAATGAGTTTAAATAAAAATTGCGAGAGGAAACTTAACAAGACACGCCAATTGATCAAGGAATCAATGTGGAAGAAAAATAAAGCAATGACGATGGGACAATAAAGAAAATAACATTGATCATATTTATATCAATCGAGAAGATTATCGATATCCAATAAATACCAGAAAGACTATCACAAACTACTCAAGGGAATAAGATGACAATGGTGGCAAAGTTCACAATCACTACTCAGGACTTGAATTTTTATCGCATCTAAGGATAGGTAACGAAGTGAAGCACACATGTCTAGAAAAATATAAAGGAACACACAATGAGTGAAACTAGGGATGGTAATGTGTCGGGTTTGGGTTGGGTTTTCGCTAAACCCGAACCCGAACCATTTAGGTAAATACAAATCCCACCCACCCTGAACACGAATCAAGTTTTTGATATTAAAACCCAGACTTTCCCAAAATTGAAATTTCTGTAACATGAACCTGACTGAAGCCGCTTACTAAATTTAATTAATTTAATGAAATTATATTTTTATATATTAAAAATAATATAGAAGTACACCACCATGATTACCAACATATATGATTAGTAATGGACAAGATATGCCTTAAAACAAATTTATCTAAAGGGATTTCTTGTAAAATATATATTTTTTTATTTTTTTATAAAATATGTATAAACTCCGCGAAATTGTTTTTTTACACCTAAACCCAAACTTGCTTCAGGTATACTTTTTAAATTCGAACCCACCCCGATCCCAAAAAAATCATTTTCAAACCCGCACTATTAGGAGAGGGATGATGAGGAATCCCGTCGCGGTAAAAGAAATTGTCCCTCCTAAGTGCAACATTTTCTGTGATAGAACCATTGATAGGAAAGGTACGGAGTCGAAGAAACTTATCAGTATGATTCAAAAAGATAGACGTTGTTGACAGGCAGTATGTAAGTCACCATCGTTTATCTCCTCTCTAGATTAATCTTTCTTCGATAACTTCTAGCTTTCTCTCTCCTATCTCAATCTGTTTCTTGATATTTCATCTTGTTTAATCTATATTATTTTTAATCTAGAATATTCTATGCCTCCTCGGACTATGACCACCGACTTTTCAATAGTATATATAGGTGGTCATTGTACCCGTTTTGGGTATCATGTGCGGCAAACAAAATCAGGTAGGTAAAAAAATGGTCCAAGTTTAATAGTGATTGTCTTCAAAATGAGTCAAGTGTCTATTCGAATAAAAAAAATTGTCCTAAATATTGAGTGACTGTTATAATATTCATGGTTCACTTGATTGTGTATATGTGAGTCACCAATCGTACAAACTTTTGTAAAATTGTTTTTGTGTAATAAAATAATTTTATTTGTGGTTTATCACTTGCGCAATTTTTCACTTCACAATTAATGGGTTAGCGGCGTTAAGGAAAGCATGCAAATTATATGTAAAAATTTAGTCTTTTGTGACTTTCAAACATTTTATTGGTCGATAACAAGAGGGAGATCTAGCTTCTTAGATCCAACAATTGATTTTACTTGACAAAGTCCATATCTTAGCTTCTAGCAAGAAACATAGACCAAGAATTAGCCCAATTCAACTTAAAAAGTAAGTTAACATACAACTATTTGGCCTTGAAACATATGTTAATATTTTTAAACTATAAAGAGATCCAGGGCCGACTCGATCTTAAACGGTCTTGTAGACAAATATCTTACTATCTCTTTTCACTTTTGCATCCCTTCATCTTTATCCAGATTAGAAACAAATTACAACAAAAATTTTATTTTTTTCCCAATACCATTAGATATCTATATGGGGAGAGAGAGAAAGAATCACCGATGAGTCACTCAAAACGGATGCCCGAGCGTACTATTTTTTTAAATGCCAAAAAAATATTGTTGTTTTTAATTTTTGTGTGTGTTGTTCAAAACTTTCAAGGAAATTGTAAAAAAAATCATTTTGAATGCATTTTCTTGTTACTTGATAAAAATGACTCAAATATATGTTACGTTGGTATATTATACATGAAGTACTTTCAAATTGGGATTTTTTAGCCCTATAAATACAACAAATCGTTATGTTTGTATATTGTACAGGAAGGTCCCTGCAACAACCGCAATATGGGTAGCTAGCAGAGACAAGCCTCTAAATAATTCTTTAGGGATTGTCCAATAGAATTGCAAGGCCGCATCATTCGTTGTCCAATAGAGTCGCACTTGTGGACGACAGAGAAGGGAACGCCCATTTTACCTTTATTTTGTGTGTATGTATAACTATTGGTGTGAATGATATACTCACAATAAGACCTTGTAGCCTAGTGGTAACTTTTGTGTCCCCTTTAGGGGAGGTCATGGGTTCATGTCCCACTAAGGGGATTTAAGAGGATTTGGGATATTTATACCTAAATAGATATATAATTATTATATTATATATCAAGACTTGGGACTTGGGTCCTAATAATCAGTTAATTTTAATTTCGTCTTTAAATAATTTATTTAATTAATATTAAAATCGTTTTATTTAATTAATTAAAAATTATTTTATGATTAAAATTAAAACACGTTTTTCTTAATTAGCTGTTGGGAGTGGTTTAGTGGGAGAAGTGGTCATCCACGTTTTGGGGGAGTGGGTGGTTTCTGCATTCCTTTATACGAGGGATATGCAGATCAGTTTCTAATAACTTTTTTCAATCAATCTCTCTCTCAAAATGTCATTCTTCATACTCCAATTCTGGGCATAATCTCTTGTGGTTTGAAAGTCGTCCATTGAGTGCATCAATCGGAT
Source organism: Sambucus nigra (assembly GCA_949130495.1). Taxonomy (NCBI): domain Eukaryota; kingdom Viridiplantae; phylum Streptophyta; class Magnoliopsida; order Dipsacales; family Adoxaceae; genus Sambucus; species Sambucus nigra. Next base: position 48,994,083 of record OX422222.1, read on the forward strand.
GAATTGTGCTCTTGAATCCTGGAGACAGTTATCTGAGCCTCGAAGCATCACTGATTAATGTACGGGCGATATTTCTATCTTATGACTGTGTGTCTAATACACACCTCAGAATCCAGATAAGTCGTTCCAATTTATTATTATCTTTTTGGTTTTTTCATATACGCATATAACAATCTACGACAGAAATAAAATTTTATATTTGTACAATGGGAAAATTTGATCCTGCCGCTATCGCCTCTGCTAGGCCTAAAAAATTTGTTGGTTTGGATTTTAAACATTAGCAACAAAAAATTCAATTTTATCTGAACCTATTGGAACTCGATCACACGTTAGAAGTTAAGGAAGATAATTCTGAAGAGACCGAACCTGTAAAAACTGTTGTTAATCAACTTTGGGAAAAATCTGATTTTATGTGCAAAAATCATATTCTGAACAATTTGGATGATGCCCTGTATGATATTTATTTTTCTGTCCCCACTGCTAGAGAGTTATGGTTGATGTTAGATAAGAAATATAAAACTGAAGATGCTAGAAGTAAGAAATTTATTGTTAGTCGTTTTTTGGATTTTAAAATGGTTGACGAAAAATCTGTTTTATCACTATTAGAAGAAATTCAAGTCATTATTCATAAAATTCATGCTAAGGGTATGTCAATTAGTGAGGGTTTTCAAGTCGCATATGCTATTGACAAACTTCCCCCTTCCTGGAAAGAATTTAGAAATGGCCTTAAACATAAATGTAAAGATATAACTATGGAAGATCTCACTGTTAGACTTAGAATTGCAGAAGATAATTGCGTTAAGGAACAAAGAGACGTTGCCACAGCTATGGCTGCCAAAACAAACATTGCTGAAGGTAGTGGGGGAACCAAAAATCAGTTTAAGCCAAATAAGTGCCAACATAAATTTAAGGGAAAAGGAAAAGAACCAAATAATGCTACGAAACCTAAAGGTGGGATTAAGAAATTCGGGGGAGACTGTTTTGTTTGTGGTAAATCTGGACATCGAGCCCAAGACTGCTTCAAAAGAAAAAATAATGAGAGTCTCAAAAAACCTAATGGGGGTGCACAAGCTTCAATTGTTGAAACTGATAATTTTTTTGTTGTTATTTCAGAGGCACACCTGGTTAGCAACATTAAGGATTGGTGGGTGGACACTAGGGCCACCTGACACATCTGTGGAGACATGAGTGTTTTTTCCCACTACGAGGTGGTGGGAAGTGATGAAAATCTCTACATGGACAATTCTTCAGTAGCTGCTGTTGCTGGAAAATGGAAGGTGGATTTAAAATTCACTTCTAGAAAAGTCCTGACGTTAAACGAGGTATTGCACGTGCCCGACATTAGGAAAAATTTGGTCTCAGGCTCGATGTTGAGTAAAAAGGGTTTTAAAATGGTTTTTGAATCTGACAATTTGTTTTATCTAAAAATGGGGTGTTTGTAGGAAAGGGTTACATGTGTGAGGGATTATTCAAATTAAATGTAACTGTTCACTCTATTTTTAATGTAGTTAATTCTTCTGCTTATCTCTCTGATTCCTTATATTTATGGCACAGTAGACTTGGACATGTTAATTTTGCTTCACTTAGAAGATTAATGAATTTAGGAGATACTCCTAAACTGCCTGCAAATGTCGAACACAAATGTGAAATATGTGTTGAATCAAAATTCAAAAGAAAATCTTTTCAAAGTATATAACGCTCTACTGAAATTTTGGGTTTAATTCATACCGATTTGTGTGACTTAAAAGGAATTCAAACAAGGGGTATCACACAAAATTCTGTTATGTGTATCTGTTGATATCTAAGGATGAAGCGCTTGAGAAATTCAAACTATATAAAAGAAAAGTTGAAAATCAACTAAATCAAAAAATCAAAATTGTGAGATCAGATGGAGGAGGAGAATATTCTGAGTCTTTTAATGATTTTGTAAAATACATGGCATAATACATCAAACTACGGCACCATATTGTCCATAACAAAATGGTGTGGCGGAACATAAATATCAAACGCTAAAGGATATGGTAAATGCTATGTTAAACAATTCGGGTCTTCCTCACAATTTATGGGGTGAAGCGGTACTTTCAGTCTGATATATTTTAAACAAAATTCCCCCTAAGAAATCTGATAAATCTCCTTATGAATTATGGAAAGGAAGAAAGCCTTCATATAAATACATAAAAGTGTGGGGGTGTTTAGAAAAAGTAGTCCTGCCTCCACCTAAACGAACTAAACTCGGACCTAAAACTGTTGATTGTGTATTTATAGGAAATTCTCAAAACAGTAGTGCATATAGGTTCCTTGTGTTTAAATCAAATGTAGATAGTGTATCTACAAATACTATTATTGAATCTCGTGATGCAAAATTTTTTGAAAATATTTTTCCACATAATCCCACTACTAGACTTGAGGATGCTCCTTCAAACATTTATATGCCATCTAGTAGTAGGCAAGAGAATGATATCGAAATACAGGAACTTAGGAAAAGTAAAAGACATAAAATAGATAAATCTTTTGGGCCTGATTATATTTTATTTTTGTCCGAGGGGGATCCTCAATCTTATCACGATGCTTTTATCTCTCCCGAAGCTCCATTTTGGAAAGAGGCTATTAATAGTGAAATAGAATCTATTATGCAAAATCACACTTGGGATTTGGTTAGTTTGCCACCAGGTTGTAAAACCATAGGGTGTAAATGGATTTTTAGAAGAAAAATGAAACCTGATGGATCCATAGAAAAATATAAGGCTAGGTTAGTAGCCAAAGGATATCAACAAAAGGAGGGAATCGATTTCTTTCACACTTATTCTCCGGTTACGCGAATTACTTCCATTAGAATTCTAATTTCCCTCGCATCCATCTATAAACTGGAAATTCATCAAATGGATGTTAAAACAACTTTTTTAAATGGGGAATTAGAAGAGAAAATTTATATGGATCAACCGGAAGGATTTGTTGTAAAGGGATTAGAAAACAAAGTTTGTAAGCCAGTTAAATCCTTATATGGACTAAAACAAGCCCCTAAGCAGTGGCATGAAAAATTTGATCAAGTAATGATTACTGATGGATTTAAAATAAATGAATCTGATAAATGTGCGTATTTTAAGTTCCGTAGAGATGCTTGTGTGATTGTTTGCCTATACGTTGATGATATGTTAATATTTGGATCACATATGAGTATTATAAAAACCACTAAGAAGATGTTATGTGAACAATTTGATATGAAAGACTTGGGAGTTGCAGATTTCATTTTGGGAATTAAAATAATACGAGATTCTGTGGGAATCTAATTATCGCAATCACATTATATAGAAAGTGTGTTAAGGAAATTCAATCAATATGAATCTACTCATGTTAGAACTCCTTATGATCCAAATAGTAAACTAAAGAAAAACAAAGGAGAACCTGTGTCACAACTTGAATATTCAAGAATTATTGGTAGCCTAATGTACATTATGAACTCCACTAGACCTGATATTACATATGCAGTAGGGAGATTGAGTAGATATACTTGTAATCCTAATAATGATCACTAGAATGCACTTATTAGAGTTTTGAGATACCTGAAATTTACTTTGGATTATGCTTTATATTATGTCTCATATCCTGCTGTGATTGAAGGTTATACTGATGCTAATTGGATTTCAGACTCAGAGGAATCCAAATCTACAAGTGGATATGTATTCATATTAGGCGGCGCTGCCATATCGTGGAAATCCTCAAAACAGACATGCATTGGGAGATTAATAATGGAGTCTGAATTCATAGCTTTAGACAAAGCAGGTGAAAAAGCCGAGTGGCTGAGGACATTTCTGGTAGACATTCCAATGTGGTCTAAACCTATACATGTGGTACTTATACACTGTGATTGCCAAGCGGCAATAGCAAAAGCAAGCAACAAGTCCTACAATGGAAAGTCAAGACATATTCGTCGCAGGCATAACAGTGTGAAACAACTCATATCTAATGGCATTATAACCATTGACTTTGTAAGGTCAAATGATAATTTAGTAGATCCGTTGACTAAAGGGTTTTCAAGAGATATCATTTACAAAACATCGAGGGGGATGGGCTTAAAGCCTAATGAGAAAAATCATCATGATGGATAGCCAACCTATCTGAATGGAGATCCCAAGATACAGGTTCCATGGGAAAACTAATTATGGATGATTTGTCTTATCCCTATGGTGTTAATAATAATAATAGTAGTGCTACCTGTAATGAGAAAGGTTGAGTTAAACTCTTAATGAATCTATGGCTTCGATTTTCAAGCGGGATGTGATAGGACATTCGGGATAGATTCACCTAAGTGAATGTGGTAGTGGGGCCGCTACTTATGGGAATCGTGGCTGGATTTCTAGAGCGCTCATGATACTGGGATATAGCTCATGGCCTTAATGAGCAAAACTGTTGTGAACCACAAGTGTATTAAAGTGTCATGTGTGTAGTCTATTGAACTGATTTACCAAAATAACTGGTCAGTTCAAGATATGTAATTCACTGAATAGTTTGTAAGCCCAATGGACATACACTAAGCAAGGTTCAAGTCCAAAAGACACCTCTGCCTATTAATGGCATTTTTATTGCCCAAAACTTTCTTTATTCCTTCTTCTCGTATCTCATTCATGTGGAGGATTGTTGTGTGTGTGTGTATAACTATTGGTGTGAATGATATACTCACAATAAGACCTTGTAGCCTAGTGGTAACTTTTGTGTCCCCTTTAGGAGAGGTCATGGGTTCAAGTCCCACTAAGGGGATTTAAGAGGATTTGAGGTATTTATACCTAAATAGATATATAATTATTATATTATATATCAAGACTTGGGACTTGGGTCCTAATAATCAGTTAATTTTAATTTCATCTTCAAATAATTTTATTTAATTAATATTAAAATCATTTTATTTAATTAATTAAAAATTGTTTTATGATTAAAATTAAAACACGTTTTTCTTAATTAGCCATTGGGAGTGGTTTAATGGGAGAAGTGGTCATCCACGTTTTGGGGGAGTGGGTGGTTTCTGCATCCCTTTGTATGAGGGATATGCAAATCAGTTTCTGATAACTTTTTTCAATCAATCTCTCTCACAAAAATGTCATTCTCCATACTCAAATTTTGGGCATAATCTCTTGTGGTTTTAAAGTCATCCATTGAGTGCTTCAATCGAATGAATTGTGCTGTTGAATCCTGGGGACAGTTATCTGAGGCTCAAAGCATCACTGATTAGTGTGCGGACGATATTTCTGTCTTAGGACTGTGTGTCTAACACACACCTCAGCATCCAGATAAGTCGTTACAATTTATTAATATCTTTTTGGTTTTCCCGTATACGCATATAACAACCTTAACCTCCGATACCGTGTCGGTTGTGATGTACTACGTCTTGAATTTGGATGGGAGTCTAGTGCATAGGTTTTGGCGTGATGGGATGGAAGATTAGGGCGTTAGTAGGCTGGCTCCAGAAAATGAATGTGATGTTTATGGCAAGTGTGGGCCATTTGGAAGCTGCAATTGGGAGGATAATCCAATTTGTACATGTTTGAAAGGTTTTGATCCTAAATATATGGAGGAATGGAGTAGACGAAACTGGACTAGTGGATGTGCCAGGAGCACCCAATTGCAGTGTGATAGAAACAGTGTCATTAAAAGTGATGGATTTTTTAGGTTCACAACAATGAAAGTTCCAGAATTTGCTGAGTGGGTAAATGCTATACTCGACACTTGTATCAACCAGTGCTTAGATAATTGCTCATGTTTAGCTTATGCATATTACACAGGGATAGGGTGTATGCGTTCGAGTGGTAGTTTAATTGATATTCAGATAAATTCTGCTCGAAAATGGGTGATATTATTATATTACTTTTCGGAATCCTTGTAGTATATATTGATTTCACAAGTTTAAAATTTATCCCAAGTGTAAGATGATTATATTCTTACAATTTCTCTCCACACTAATAATGTTTGTTCTACTTGTATAGTAGATCATACGTGCCCTCCAAACTTCATAACCCGCATGTGAAAGACTAATTGAAAGACTACATATTTTTGAAATTGCATTCTGATATTGCACAATTCATACCCCGCATGTGATTTGAAAGAGAGAAAAATTAACCAAAAAAAATGATTTTTAGGGTTTGGACCCTTATAATTCTTCGTAATTGAGTATTATCCCAACAATTTTCATTTTACATAGAAGTATATATATTAACATAAATATATAGTGTCTGTATATAAATTTATTTAAAGTTAGATTTCTTTAATGTATATTTATGTAAATATATACATAGAATATTTTATATATATATATATATATATATATATATATATATATATATATATATATATATATATATATATATAACGCTATGAAGCTTGGACACGGACACACACGTCATGTTGGACATGACACGAACACGTCGACACTACAATCCTAACAAAATTAGGACATCACAATGGGACACAACAAATAATGAATATGATCATATATTTCATATAAATCATAAAAGTTTTATATTATTTTTAAACATTTAAAATAATTCATTCAAAAATAATAATAATAATAATAATAATAATAATAATAATAATAATAATAATAATAATAATAATAATAATAATAATAATAATAATAAAAGGCGCTGAAAATAACAAAATAAAATGTTTACGAATAAAAAATAAATTGTGTTTACGAAGTTAACGATGTCATTTCAAGCTAATAATAAATTTGTTATGAAAAGTAAATTAAATTTGTTTTGAGAGGGTGAAAACAAATGCCGAAACGATTAGATTTGCGAGACGTGACAACATAGTTTACTAGACCATGAAAAAAACAATTCATAAATTGACTCTCAACATTTGATTTTTTTTCTTTTGTTAGCTCTAACTTGTTACCCCCCTCCTTTTCCCCTCCCATATGTCCTCTCCATGTCCCTCGTGTGTTCGCTCAGTATCCCTGTGTGTCCTATTCATGTCCCCTACGTGTTCGACGTTTTTTAATATTGATTATGCTCGACATGCCATTGAATAGTAAATGATTTCTTTTGGGCAGGGTGTCAATAGAATCATAAGGTATTCTGTCAGAAAAATAAGCACTAAATTATATTTTTATTATTATTAACAATTGCTTCACTTTTAAAGAACTTCACATGACACACACACACACACACACACACACACACACACACACACATATATATATATATATATATATATATATAAAACCTTGAATTATAAAAATCTTTTATAACCGATAAAAACATTCCTAACATTGTATAATAAAAAGTATAGCCTAAGAAGCCAAATTTTCTCTCTTTCTATCCTATAGATAATTTTATTTGTCACAAATTCAATGTCACCCTAAATGAAGACTTCTTTCCTTTTATGAAATTTCCGCCTATTTAGGAAAGATGGAGAAATTAAGAAACAGAATCAATAATAACATAAGGAACAAGGATATATGACATGATTAGAAAAAATAATCTTAGAGTCTTAAAAACAAGCTATGTAACACAATAAGCGCATGGAGATGATAGTAACAAGGGATAGGACTCATTCGTTATAACTAGGGGTGTTCAGAAAACCGATTGGACGGGTGGACCGAACTGAACCAAATCGGACCGCCCTAATTTTATTGGTTTTTTTTATAATCGGTTCGGTCCATATTTTTTTTGACAAACCGGTCTAGTCGGTCCGGTCCTCGGTCCGCCTAATTAAATAACCCGTCTGGACATATATATATATATATAAATACTGAAGGGATGGGATCTTGGGGGTACGCTCATCCATACCATTTAAAAAAAAGTACCCTAATCTAATCAGACAAACAAAACACACGCACACAAGTTCTCTTCTCACTCACACACACAACCCACCATTCTTCTCTTCTCTCTCTCATGGCGGCGCTATCAACGCTCTCATTTTCAGACGCTGAAGGGGGTTTTTGTAACACCCCAAGACTTTTGAGACTGAGAAATTAAATTTTGGGAAAATAAAATTTAATTAAATTGGAGAATTCTAAAATTCGAGAATTTAAGTCCAAAAATAGAGGACATTTTAAAGTATTCCGGATGATGATTTTGAGGGTACCATTGATCCCGGAAGGGTCGAGATAGTCAAAATGACTGTCACTGGGTTTTATTTCGGCTCCGGAATATTTTTAAGTCAGTTGACTCGAATTGGAGTAAACGAGTCATTTAAAGTGTGTATTAACATTTAAAATTGGGTTATTATTTTAAAGGATTTAAGGCTTACGGATGAAGCCTTCTCCTTTGAGAAAGAAGAGAGAAAAAGAAAGAAAAGAGAAAGAAGGAGAAAAGAAGAGAGAGAGAGGGAGAAAAGCTTGGGGATTTTTGGCCCAACCGCGTCATCGAGGATGATCCAACCTCTACAAATCTGAGGCAAGTGTTTAATATTGCTAAATAGATATCTGTGTATTTTCATTTCATAATTTGTGGGTTAAAGAAATGGATTTTGGGGTATTAATATCAAAACATAGATTTTTGGGTTTAATCTTGAAATCAATGTTTAAACTTGGATTTAATGGCATAGAAATGGTTGGGATCAACTTTGGGTTGATTAATGGGCTTAAAATCATGATTTGATGAAGGTTTGGGGGTTAGAGTGAAAAATTTAGGGTTTAGAATTCGTGGGTTTTGATGAAGAAGAAAACCCCTTTCAAAATTTGCAGGCCCGAATTGATTCGCCCCCTTAAGCGAATCGATTCGATATAGGAAAATTGGCAGGTCTGCATTGACCGAATCGATTTGGACCCAAGCCAAATCGATTCGGCCTGTGGCAGAAGCCCAGGTATTTGGAACCGAATCGATTCGCCTTGGAGGCTGAATCGATTTGCTATGATGAATCGATTCGGATTAGGGCCGAATCGATTCAGAAACAGGGTATTTTGAGGTGTTTTCTCCATAGTGATTACAAACCCTTTTTGGTTGTGTTTGTTGATTTGGGGCCTTCTCTTATGATGTAAGAGATATGTTCTTGGAGACATATAAGGAGTTTCTCACATGTTAGAATCTTGGGGACTCCTTAGGGTAATTTGGGAGAAATGTATCCATGTATGTATTTGGAGTTGTGTATAGAGATTTTGGGGAAACCCTTTTGGGATTGAGGATCCTAATTGTAAGATTGAAAGTAAGTATAGATGTGATGTGAGGCTAAGAACTCTTAGAGAGAATTGTGAGGGTATGTTGTGAAATCCTAGGCCAACCTTTATGTCAAATCCTTATAAGGATAGGATATTATTAAGATACGATTTAGGGGTAAAATGGAAGAGTGTAGTTGCATACCCTTAGTAATGATAAAATTTAAGAAATAAATCCGAGAGATCTTAGACTAGGGGATTCACAAAAGTGATTGAACCGTAGTTGAAATCGAGAGCAATGGGATTACTTGATGAAGATAAGATTGAGCTTGAGGCTTATAGACTATTAGTTATGTGGATACCAATAGACAAAATGATTATTAGATTCTTTAATGTACTCTCAGATATAGATGAAATGTGTAGTGATGGATTCCTACGCAACTTTTGGGTGATAGCCCTAATGTTAAATATATAGGTATAGATATATACATATGGTTTTGGGAGACTATTCGTCATAGGAAAATGATTGAATATGTTTCAAGTGAGGGATTGTATTCACATATCAAGGTGAATGATATGAGTTTGTGGTGACGACTTGTATATTGAGGATTTATGTATACTTATAGCCGGGTTTATATATCTTATATATATGAATGAGAACTAGTTTATATATAGATATATGGATATGTGAATATGTGTTGATATATATCTGTATGTATATGAATATATGGATATATTTATGTATGGATATATATGGTATGGATATTTAAACCTTATATGATGGTTTAATATTTGATCATATGATTGGATCATATGGGTGTATATATATTGTGCATGTGAATGATATGTATACTTATTTGGTTAAGCATACCCCGCTCATGTTATCATTGGGAAGTTGCGCGCGTAGAGGGTGAGCATCCTGGCTAGAAAAGCAGGGTGTTGATATTCCCCAGGTCATAGTCGTCCCGTGTGTTATTATATGATATATATATTTATTTTTGGGATGAGACGTGGTGGGTATGTTTCGTCTCATTGCCGGTTTGGAGCTATGACCGCTTCCCGGGATGTCATGTGCGTGAGTTTACCACGAGATGGGTGTCATTTAGTCCCACCATAGTGGCCCCAGTATTGCTACGTGAGCCGAGCACTGGGAAGATGATAGCATTGATGCAGTTTATCGGCGATATATATATAGCCGGGTATATTATGTGCATGTCCTTGTACATCATATGCAGTATGTAAACTTGGCTATTGGATGGATGATGATGGTATATATATATATATATGGTTGGAATAAAATACCTATATATATATATATATATTTATATATATCCTATAGATGAGAGGATATGGACTCGTATGGGGTACATCTTGGATGATTATGGTGTACTAGATGATTGATGGGGATTGATGTATCGCATTTAAGGAATATTTCGGTTACATCATCCCAAGTATATTATTGGAAATTTAGTAGTAGTAGTAGAAATAGTATTATACGGTATGTATGGCGTTATGGATCTCTAGGATTGACATTGCCCAGGAGTAGTGTAACGAGGTGGTTCCTTGTTTGGATTTCGCTTTGCGAGACACCTCACGCACGAAACGTAGTGCATTGTTGAGATTAGAAAGAAGTTATGTCAATATTTATGTGTGGCATAATGGATCTTCAGGATCGACATTGACATGGAGTAGTGTAACGGGGCGGCTCCTTGTTTGGATTTTGCTTTGCGAGACACCCCACGCACGAAACGCAGCGCAGCGTTGAAATTGGAGGGAAGTTTTGTCAATAACAATCTTGTATGCATATTATTCTAAATTAAATCATATGGTTCTACCCAAATACATATGGGTACTTTATTAAGATTATAATTGGTTAAATTATATATCGGAATCCATAAAGCCTACTATGGCATAATTGGTTATAATCATAATCTAGTAAGATTAGAAAAATGGTGGATTATTGGGCTAAGTTAGGAAGGCATTTCTCGTGGTTATAGGTTAGGCCTATGATAAGTTAGGTTGTCCTAATAATTTGGGGTAATTTAACTAAAACTTGAGGACGCGATTAGGTGCGCGCCTTTAGATGAGAGGTGAGTTGGGGTTTCACGAGAGTGCGGTCTCACTTTAATTATGAATTAAGTGCACCGGTATTTATTATGCACGGTTAACACACTTGCTAAATATTTTTCACAATCGGGGCTCAGACCCGTTTTCTTTTCTCTCCTTCTTGTATATATATATATATATATGTATTTCCACAGGTATCCTACCGCATGGATGTCGGATGAACTTCTATCCTGAGTCTTGGGAGCCGTGACAGGTGCGGACTGTTGTGGGATGTATCTTGTAGCCGCTTCCTACTTCCTTAAAATTATAGATAGGATTCATGTTGTATATCGGGTTTGTACCCAAGGGAGAATTATATACATGTTTATATTTATTCCATTCCAGTTATTGTATTCGCTGTGACCCGACAACTTATTCGGGTCTACTTTTGTACATTCAGTTGTAGTTATTTAGTTCATTTTATTCTAGTGATTCTTTTCTCATAGTTCTTTCCTTTATTTATAGTGTTGGGTTGTGTTATGTTGCATGTTTTAATTTATTTAACATCTCGCTCATATGATATCGGGTAGTTAGTCCTATATTATGTAGTACCGGCAGTTGATGTTGAGACTGGACCATCTGAAACTCCTGATTTACTATAGTATAGGGCTGGCCACCTGTTATTATTTTAGGCGGGGTGTTACAGATGGTATCAGAGCATCAGGTTCTAGAGTCCTTAGGATCTGTGCGAGTTTATGGATTCTTCCGTTAACGTTCTTGACATAAAGCCCTACAGTTAGGACTGTTGTGTTCACTGCGTTGTTTTCTTCTATGAAGTATATTCACTTGATTGACGTTCTGATAACAGTTGTTCTTGTTTCGTTTTAGACGTCGCCTAGATTTTGTCGTCTAGGAAAGGATAGAATTAGAAGTACAATACCCATAACATATTTTGGGTACGCTTTAATCGGGGGTATTTGTTTTCCCCAATTCCAGAGGAGATATTGAGGAGATTTCTAGCAGTGGTTCGAGGTGATTTATCGACGGTTGAGTAAGAAAGGAAAAATTTACTCGAATGGCGAACCTTGGACTTAGTAAGGAAAGTCTGAGGAGAGATTAGTGTAATCCTTGGGAGGCTTAGATGGAGAAACCCGTCACCTTTGTTAGGAATCGTGGTGTTGGTGACTTTTCCCGACGTGAGGTGTGTGGAGTTATCCCAATATTGGGAGTATTGCCTTCTGGGAAGTGGGAGTAAGAAATTTGGAGACTCGGTTTCGTTGTGTAGGACTGAGGGAGTTTTCGGTTGTCGCCATCATGTTTTATCCTTCAAAATGGATTAGGAAGGATTTGGGGGAAGATGTTTCTCTTGCAGAGAAATTGGTTTAGGAGTAATGATCGTCCTAGAAGAAGTAGAGGGTCTTGAACTGAGATCCTTGGATGAGGTGAAACCATTAGATTATGGAAGTACAAGGTAGAATACCTTTCTTTGGGTTTAAGTCATGCTTTGTGCAATATCGGGAACGTCGAGAGTTATAATATTGGATTTCGGAGGTGCGGAATGTAAAGGTTTGTTGAGTAGTGGTTACTCGTCTTACGGATGGGTTAGGGTGTGTAATTGCGGTGTTCCAATGAGGGAAGAATTTATTTCGTGGAAAGGTGTTGCTGTGATGTAGAAGAATTTTTTTTTTTAAATACTTGAGAAGTTCAAGTTTAATAGGTGTATGTTGATCGGATAATTTAGCTCATGGTTGTACTAGTTTGAGGACTAGGAAGCGGTTAGAAGTATTGTATGTGTTGAGGCCTTGTGTTTTAAACATGAGGTATTCATTTGACGTGTCGAAAGAAGCGAAATATAATTATATTATATTATTATATAGGCCTCCGGGCAATATCTAATATATGAAAATCTTTTATAAAACCTTAACCCTGGTTCAACTAATCTCAATTCCCGACCTAGCTACATAGTAGTGTATTGGGAGGGTTCCTTGTTTGGATTTCGCTTGCGAGACCTCCCCCGCACGAAGGTAGCTAGTGTCACGAATTGAGGAGAGTTTAACCATTGGGAATTTTTAAACTTATATATATATTTAATATGTTATTATAGATTATATTGGTGATAGTTATGTTAAGATTTGAGGCTAATGGAGCCTGTTTATAATTCTACGAGTGGAAACTCGGGTACGGGGTGTATGGGCGCCCTGGGTAGCTAGTTGATTTTAAAAACCGGTAAGGATCTACATAGTTCGACGTGAGAACTAGAAAGGATCGGCATAGTGATCCTGAGGGTTGATGTAAGGACTAGATGATATTGAGGTCCTAGGCACATCTTAAATTTCACGGACGAAATTTTTGTAAGGGGGGAAGATTGTAACACCCCAAGACTTTTGAGACTGAGAAATTAAATTTTGAGAAAATAAAATTTAATTAAATTGGAGAATTCTAAAATTCAGGAATTTAAGTCCAAAAATAGAGGACATTTTAAAGTATTCCGGATGATGATTTTGAGGGTACCATTGATCCCGGAAGGGTCGAGATAGTCAAAATGACTTTCATTGGGTTTTATTTCGGCTCCGGAATATTTTTAAGTCAGTTGACTCGAATTGGAGTAAACGAGTCATTTAAAGTGTGTATTAACATTTAAAATTGGGTTATTATTTTAAAGGATTTAAGGCTTACGGATGTAGCCTTCTCCTTTGAGAAAGAAGAGAGAAAAAGAAAGAAAAGAGAAAGAAGGAGAAAAGAAGAGAGAGACAGGGAGAAAAGCTTGGGGATTTCCGGCCCAGCCGCGTCATCGAGGACGATCCAACCTCTACAAATCTGAGGCAAGTGTTTAATCTTGCTAAATAGCTATCTGTGTATTTTAACTTTATAATTTGTGGGTTAAAGAAATGGATTTTTGGGTATTAATATCAAAACATAGATTTTTGGGTTTAATCTTGAAATCAATGTTTAAACTTGGATTTAATGGCATAGAAATGGTTGGGATCAACTTTGGGTTGATTAATGGGCTTAAAATCATGATTTGATGAAGGTTTGGGGGTTAGAGTAAAAAATTTAGGGTTTAGACTTCGTGGGTTTTGATGAAGAAGAAAACCCCTTTCAAAATTTGCAGGCCCGAATCGATTCGCCCCCTTAAGCGAATCGATTCGGTATAGGAAAATTGGCAGGTCTGCATTGACCGAATCGATTCGGACCCAAGCCGAATCGATTCGGCCTGTGGCAGAAGCCCAGGTCTTTGGACCCAAATCGATTCGCCTTGGAGGCTGAATCGATTCGCTATGACGAATCAATTTGGATTAGGGCCGAATCGATTCGGAAACAGGGTATTTTGAGGTGTTTTCTCCATAGTGATTCCAAACCCTTTTTGGTTGTGTTTGTTGATTTGGGGCCTTCTCTTATGATGTAAGAGATATGTTCTTGGAGACATATAAGGAGTTTCTCACATGTTAGAATCTTGGGGACTCCTTAGGGTAATTTGGGAGAAATGTATCCATGTATGTATTTGGAGTTGTGTATAGAGATTTTGGGGAAACCCTTTTGGGATTGAGGATCCTAATTGTAAGATTGAAAGTAAGTATAGATGTGATGTGAGGCTAAGAACTCTTAGAGAGAATTGTGAGGGTATGTTGTGAAATCCTAGGCCAACCTTTATGTTAAATCCTTATAAGAATATGATATTATTAAGATACGATTTGGGGCAAAATGGAAGAGTGTAGTTGCATACCCTTAGTAATGATAAAATTTAAGAAATAAATCTGAGACATCTTAGACTAGTGGATTCACAAAAGTGATTGAACCGTAGTCGAAATCAAGAGCAATGGGATTACTTGATGAAGATAAGATTGAGCTTGAGGCTTATAGACTATTAGTTATGTGGATACCAATAGACAAAATGATTACTAGATTCTTTAATGTACTCTCAGATATAGATGAAATGTGTAGTGATGGATTCCTAGGAAACTTTTGGGTGATAGGCCTAATGTTAAATATATAGGTATAGATATATACATATGGTTTTGGGAGTCTATTCATCATAGGAAGATGATTGAATATGTTTCAAGTGAGGGATTGTATTCACATATCAAGGTGAATGAAATGAGTTTGTGGTGACGGCTTGTATATTGAGGATTTATGTATACTTATAGCCGGGTTTATATATCTTATATATATGAATGAGAACTAGTTTATATATAGATATATGGATATGTGAATATGTGTTGATATATATCTGTATGTATATGAATATATGGATATATTTATGTATGGATATACATGGTATGGATATTTAAACCTTATATGATGGTTTAATATTTGATCATATGATTGGATCATATGGATGCATATATATTGTGCATGTGAATGATATGTATACTTATTTGGTTAAGCAAACCCCGCTCATGCTATCATTGGGAAGTTGCGCGCGTAGAGGGTGAGCATCCTGGATAGAAAAGCAGGGTGTGGATATTCCCCAGGTCATAGTCGTCCCGTGTGTTATTATATGATATATATATTTATTTTTGGGATGAGACATGGTGGGTATGTTTCGTCTCATTGCCGGTTTGGAGCTATGACCGCTTCCCGGGATGTCGTGTGCGTGAGTTTACCACGAAATGGGTGTCATTTAGTCCCACCATGGTGGCCCCAGTATTGCTACGTGAGCCAAGCACTGGGAAGATGATAGCATTGATGCAGTTTATCGGCGAAATATATATAGCCGGGCATATTTTGTGCATGGCCTTGTACATCATATGCAGTATGTACACTTAACTATTGGATGGATGATGATGGTATATATATATATGGTTGGAATAAAATACCTATATATATATTTATATATATCCTATAGATGAGAGGATATGGACTCGTATGGAGTACATCTTGGATGATTATGGTGTACTAGATGATTGATGGGGGTTGATGTATCGCATTTAAGGAATATTTCGGTTACATCATCCCAAGTATATTATTGGAAATTTAGTAGTAATAGTAGAAATAGTATTATACGGTATGTATGGCATTATGGATCTCTAGGATTGACATTGCCCAGGAGTAGTGTAACGAGGTGGTTCCTTGTTTGGATTTCTCTTTGCGAGACACCTCACGCACGAAATGTAGTGCATTATTGAGATTAGAGAGAAGTTATGTCAATATTTATGTGTGGCATAATGGATCTCCAGGATCGACGTTGACATGGAGTAGTGTAACGGGGCGGTTCCTTGTTAGGATTTCGCTTTGCGAGACACCCCACGCACGAAACGCAACGCAGCGTTGAAATTGGAGGGAAGTTTTGTCAATAACAATCTTGTATGCATATTATTCTAAATTAAATCATATGGTTCTACCCAAATACATATGGGTACTTTATTAAGATTATAATTGGTTAAATTATATATCGAAATCCATAAAGCCTATCATGGCATAATTGGTTGTAATCATAATCTAGTAAGATTAGAAAAATGGTGGATTCTTGGGCTAAGTTAGGAAGGCATTTCTCGTGGGTATAGGCTAGGCCTATGATAAGTTAGGTTGTCCTAATAAGTGGGGGTAATTTAACTAAAATTGAGGACGCGATTAGGTGCGCGCCTTTAGATGAGAGGTGAGTTGGGGTTTCACGAGAGTGCGGTCTCACTTTAATTATGAATTAAGTGCACCGGTATTTATTATGCACGGTTAACACACTTGCTAAATATTTTTCACAATCGGGGCTCTGACCCGTTTTCTTTTCTCTCCTGCTTGTATATATATATATATATGTATTTCCACAGGTATCCTACCACATGGATGCCGGATGACCTTCTTTCCCGAGTCTTTGGAGCCGTGACAGGTGCGAACTGTTGCGGGATGTATCTTGTAGCCGCTTCTTACTTCGTTAAAATTCTAGATAGGATTCATGTTGTATATCGGATTTTTACCCAATGGAGAATTATATACATGTTTATATTTATTCCATTCCAGTTATTGTATTTGCTTTGACCCGACAGCTTATTCGGGTCTACTTTTGTACATTCAGTTGTAGTTATTTAGTTCATTTTATTCTAGCGATTCTTTTCTCATAGTTCTTTCATTTATTTATAGTGTTGGGTTGTGTTATGTTGCATGTTTTAATTTATTTAACATCTCGCTCATATGATATCGGGTAGTTAGTCCTATATTATATAGTACCGGCAGTTGATGTTGAGACTGGACCATCTGAAACTCCTGATTTACTATAGTATAGGGCTGGCCACCCGTTATTATTTTAGGCGGGGTGTTACAGTTTTAAAGGGGCTACGGCCAGACACGCTCATATAGAAGGGGCTGAATTTTACGGCGTACCCGTTGAAGGGGATTTTGAAGATTGGCATGGTGGAGGGGGTTTTGAAGATTGACATGGCGGAGGGGTTTTTGAAGATTAGCATGGTTTTGAAGCAGCTCGCCATTTTTACCATTTGAGCCACACACAGAGGTATTTTTTTCTCAGATTCATACATCTGTTACTCATAATAATAATACATCGTTTACTCATAATAGTAATACATCTATTACTCAGGTACTAAAAAAAACTGCAAAACTATGAAACTAAAAAAACATTTGATGTATTATTCATAATACATCTGTTACTAAAAAAAACATATAGATCTCAAATTTATTTTTTATTTCTTAATCTCAGATGTATTATTATTATAGTTTTTTTGAGTTTTTGGCCCAATCAATCAGTTAGTTTTTATTTTTTATTTTTATGTCTTGCTTTAAATATGATTAATTAAATAAGATTAATACCGACAAGTTAGACCGAACCGACCCTATAAAAAATCGGCCCGACTAGGGCCGGGTGACCGATACAATCGGTCCGGTCTTGGTTCGGTTTTTCTAAGGACCGGTGTAATCGGTCCGATCCTTAAAAGTCATAAAAATCGAACTGGACCGGACCGCGAACACTCCTAGTTACAACATATAACAGAACAAATTATCAATAATTAAATAATAAGTCAAATATATAAACCATAATCAAGATTTTAGCATAAAAACTCAACACGTACTAAACACAAGATAAGCACAATAAGCAAAGAGTATAGGATATAAAATATTCAAATTTACGTGATCAATACTAAAACTCAAAGCATAAAAACAATTCTAGATACCAAATTATACATCATGTCGAAGAAAATATCTATGAAATATGTCTAGGAAACATGCGAAGGAGAAGCATGGGTAAAACAATGTTTATATACCACCATGGAAATAGGATACGGCAAAGTGAGATATAACATTTTATCCTAGCATATCGTATCATATTTTTTCAAAATGTAAAAACTATTGTATCAACATATATGAAAATTATTATATAAATGTCAAAGTCAATGGAAACATAACTAACTCTCAGAACATTAATAAGAAACTTCAATTCCAAAACCAATTAAGACTATACAAGAGCAAGTCTATACCAAAATTTATTACTCAACAAAGAGTAATATCTCTATACATGAATTTCAACTCGTTCCACTCGTCCAGCAGAAGTGAAGGCTCAGGGTAGGAAGGATTCTGAGGATGTTGAAAATCATATCCCACCCAATACTTCAAAGGGTGTTATCGATCTTAAGGTGGCAGCGGATACTACTAACGGGTTAGTTATGGGTGACCAGCCGACGGTCATTTTTCCTTCTAAGAATTTTAAGCTGCTGCGTAGAGGTAATGATGATCTATTTAAAAAAGACTTAGCAGTGTCTGCAGGAACTCCTGTCGCGGGAGTGCCGCTATTTGTTTTCGGTGACAAATATGGGTCTGGGTCTTCGATTTTTGTCGCTACGGGGCTAGAAAAAATTGGAGGGAATTGTTTCGCTAATTTTGAGGATGTTTCTGGTCATCAGGGAGGCAACACGGAAGTGCAAGAGGCTTTTGCCTTAGGCCATCTGTAGTGGGAATGTGTAAAATGAGGATGTGGAGATGTAAATGTATATCTTTTGGCTTAAATTATTTTGCCAATTTTTACACTGGGACAATGCAAAAGGAGGACGTGGAGGGAATTGGACTTTTAACATATTACCGCCCAGATCTGGGCGGACAACATATTACCGCCCAAATCTGCCCCCCTTTTCGAGCCGTTATCCCCTAGACGTTTATACCCATTGCAAATATAGCCGTTATAACTAAATATTAATTATGCATTTACCCACTATAAATAACATTTTCTCCTCTTCTATTTTTCATCCTTATTATAAAATTAATCCTACAACAAATTTTATCTCCTATATTTCACTCTCAAAATTAATTCCAAAATTATTCCTACAACACCCTTGAATATTTTTTATATCCCAAACTTGCAAAGAAAATGTTATCTATTCAAAGAAAATGGTGTGGCAAACTTGCAAAACCTAATCCCATTCCACTCCCACCACCGAATTTGCCAGTCTTGTATCAGAATTATCATCAGTTGTTTGACGATAGTTTTTTGCATGCGAGAGACATAATTGTTGATCCTACAACGAATCCCACCGACAGTAAATTTCATATGCGCGATAGTATCCACGGTTTGATAGAGGTGTATACTGAATTATCCCAGATTCCATTTGTGCGAGCGACCATTGGGAATTTTGGTTTTAGTAATTTATTTAGCGATTTTTTTCCTAACTCCGACAACCAATTGATTAGAGCGCTCGTAATTAGGTTGTCGGAAATAACTCATACATTTCATCTACCGAGTGTGGAGTTGGGGATTACCCCTTATGATTTTGTTCATTTATCAGGTAAATAGTTCAGAAATATTTTTTCCCATTATATTTGTATTTTTATAAATTATTGTTGAATGTTGCCATATTTAATAATTCTTAAATTATATGGTTTTAGGAATTCCAATTGGAATCCATCCAATTTTGCCAAGTTTTCCAACATCTAGTGAGTATATTATGGAGCAAATGTTCAACCTATATTTTCCCGAAATAGGCCACCCAGAGTTCAAAGGAAGAAATATTTCTTGTAAAGAGTAAAAAAATACATGTTGGATTGGTGCGAACAAGTTCCGGAGCAAAGACTAGCGAGCGAAGAACAGATTGCCAGAGTTTTTATTGTATTTGTGTTGAGCTCCATTTTTTTCCCGACGGGCCATAACAGACTGCGCATTTGTGTGTGGATTGGGCAACTTATTTAAACAATCTTAACGACATGGCTGTTAAGGATTGGGCTTCTGCCATTTTAGCTCGTGTTTACTATGCGCTTGACGCATGCACCACAAATGCACAGAAATCGGTAAATTGTTTTTGGAAAATAATAGAGGCATTTTTACCTCTAATTTAACATTTGTATCACGATCATTAAAATTAATTTTTTTTAGTTTAATAATATCCTGAATTCTAATGAGTTTTCCTTAAACCCGCAGTACTTTGGCTACGAGTACCTTCACACAATGGCTCCCATATTGCACAATAATGCTGTGGAAAGATGGTCGCGTATGCTACGATGGGTGTCTGACCAACGTGGGGCTTTATTGGGTCAGATGAGATTTAAAAGTTAGGCAATGCAAGAGCAACTGGAAATGCGTTCTCCCGAGTCAATCATATGGCAACCTTTTATGGGATTAGCCGAAAACCAGTTTAATATCATTACAATTGCTCATGATTTGGGGCAAAGACGGATAATGCTTTTGGATATCGAGTTAGGTGGAACTTGGTATCTCGGAGATCGTTGCTACCGCCAAATGACAAGTCTCGTTGAAATTCCAGAAAACCCATCGTATCCAATGGCATTCATTCCAAGGGATATATATATATATATATATATATATATATATATATATATATATATATATATATATATATGAAACAAATTGGCAACTGGAAACCTACAATTGCTCGTCTCTCAGTCTCATTAGAGGATGAATGGTTGACATACTGGAAGATTGTGGGTAAAGGTGCACTATTACCCTCCCTAATTCGGTGGAAAAATCATGACGGAGTGGGGTTCGCCTCGATTGCACCATCTGATTTACGGGTACCCAGCGCACCAACAGATAGATGGGAGGCTCCCCATATATACAACACACAAGGACAATCTTCATCGTCAAATCTTATACCTTTGTTTAGGGAGTTTGAAGTTACAGGCACAAATTTGAGTGGCACAACAGTCATTCAAGTAGACCCGCCAAGCACTCATAATGACTTAGCTCCCGACACATTTTACTTAAGCGACCAATGGTGTGATATGTTTTCTTAGAGAGGACTGCTTAAGGAAACTTAAATCAATAATGTTAGAACGATATCTTATGTGGCAAAGGTGGGTGATTGAGCTTAAAGCCACTGGGACTAGTTCGTCTACCGGGCACAACCCCATTCCACAATACCCCCCCTGAAATATATGGAGACGAATATCCAATTGCTTCTCCTAATATAGCCCATCCACCATCACAAGACTCTGGAGGATCGGTCAGCCAAACCTCTCTTGCCGATGATGTTTTTGGACTATTCAACGAATTTCCTTATCAGCAATATCTTGAAATACCAACATACATAGTGTGCATAGTGGATAATAAAATCATACTTATGTAGTACAAACGATTAAACGCTTAGGTGGAACCTAGTAGAAGTACCACAAAATGGTTTCCCATTGCGTACTAAACATTTAGGTAAGTATGATCGTTGCGTATTAGAATCAACATATTCTTTTTATAGTTTGATATATTTGGTTCGTACTCTTCCCCATCATTTTTATATACGCATTTCGAGAAGTAATCATAACCAGAATTGGTGTAGTCTGAAATGTCGTTATCTGATGCCAAAGCAAAATCGTTATATATGTCAATCATTTGATCCTGAATGTGATGACCAGATTGCATCGCGCGTTGTGCTTTGTGATAACATTGTAAGCGCCTCTCCATCTGCCATATCTCTTCCTCTAATAAATCAAGGCAAAACATCTCCTCTTCTTCGGGATATGATATTGTCCAAAGTGTGGCAGCCCAATTTCTCGACGCACGTATATGATGGTAATGGCAAAGTTCCTCCAAGTCACACCTTTCATCATATTTTTTTGGCCATGACAGGTGTTCCCAAGGGAACTCAACTCCGTCTTCTGGTTCAGAAGTAGGGGAGATTATGAAAATATGACCATAATAATTAAGAAAACGTCGAGAAGTATTAATCGGATAAGTTTGAAAAATGTGTTTCTTTCCATACCAAACGTTACCTGCAATATCGGTGTATGATCCATTGTAAATGGATGAATTGTATAGAGTTAAAGCCATGTTGGTAATGTTAGATGAAAAAGCGTTTTATATATAGGCTTGTTGGGCGGGACTTATTTTACCGTCCAACAAGGACGATTTGTCACGTCATGTAAAACATGAGGACTGATATTTTTTGGAACTGAATCTTTTCAGATTTAGTCCTGTACACTTATTGGGCGGGACTTATTTTACCGTCCAACAAGGACGATTTGTCACGTCATGTAAAATATGAGGACTGATATTTTTTGGACTTGAATCTTTTCAGATTTAGTCCTGTACACTTGTTGGGCGGGACTTATTTTACCATCCAACAAGGACGATTTGTCACGTCATGTAAAATATGAGGACTGATATTTTTTGGACCTGAATCTTTTCAAATTTTGATAGATGTTAAGCATAAATACGAGGACTATAAATATACAACTTTGATAGATGTTGAGCATCACAACTACTACTCCTACAATATAAACATTTACCATGTCTAATAACGATATTGAGGAGATGATATTAGCACAGATTGCCCAAACGTATGATCTCGACTCCGATGATGAAGCCGCCGCGGTACACAAAAAATTTCGGGATGCAATACACCGGACGTCATTACTTTACAGTAGTCGTGAAATACATGAGGGACGAACGGTGCACCGAGATAGAGAGATGGCTCATAACAATTTATGGAAAGACTATTTTCATGAGAACCCCACATACCCTGAAGAAATGTTCAGGCATAGGTTCAGGATGAATAAGGTGAGCTTCAATCGTATTTTGGAAGCAGTCTTTGAAAATGATTCATATTTCATCAAGAAATCGGATTGTGTTGGACGAATGGGATTAAGCGCTCAACATAAGATTGTTTGTGCAATTAGAATGTTGGCGTATGGTGGATGCGGGGATTTACAAGATGAATATCTGAAAATAGCCGAGACAACAACGATTCAGACTTTAAAATGTTTCTGTAGGGCTGTAGTGAAGGTGTTTAGCTCGGAGTATTGTCACACACCTACAGCCGCAGATATAGCCCGCATGCAGCCAGAGAATGAACGACGTGGGTTCCCCGGGATGATTGGGAGGATTGACTGCTTGCACTGGGAATGGAATAACTGTCCACATGCATGGAAAGGACAATATTAGGGTCATTCCCATGCTGCCACTATGATACTTGGATTTGGCATGCATTTTTTGGAATGCCGGGTGCATGTAATGATCTGAATGTTCTTGCGAAGTCTCACGTGTTCGAAGAACTTCTGAAAGGAAATCGTCCCCCTATGCACTTTAAAATCAATGGAAACACGTATGTCACGGGGTACCACCTTGCAGATGGTATCTATCCTCCCTAAGCAACTATCGTTAAGAGTTTCAAGAGACCGGTCCGTCAAAAACAAAAGGTGTTCACACGAGCCCAAGAAGGAGCCCGAAAGGATATGGTACGGGCATTTGGCATCTTGTAACAACAGTTCCACTTCATCAGAAACCAGGCCAATTTTTGGGAATATAAAGACTTACGTGTAATTATGAAGGCTTGTGTTATTTTACACAATATGATTGTCGAGGAAGAGTTGCGGGATGGAACTTGGCGAGCTGACCTGCCCTTACGTGACCCACCCCCTGCTTAAGCAGGCAAAGTCTCGCTGACCATTATCAGTACTAGGTGCGGGAGGCAAAGATGTGGAACAAGGATGCACATAACCAGTTACGTGAGGACCTTGTGGAACACATTTGGAATCGTCATGCAGAATCATCATCTTGATTGTAATATCAATATTATCCATTTACCCTACCTAATATATGTAGACAATTTTCTTCGTGCTAAATAAAATATGTTTGGGCAAAACTATTCATTGATGAACATTGGTAGAAAAGCTAGTAATTAATAAATTTGAATTACATAAATAACCATATAATTCTAATAATCTAGGATTAGAAGTTCTGAAATGCTTGAGCCCGATGCTGCATTATCTGAGTCAATCGCATCTCGTGAAGGGCTCTTTGTTGGGGAGTGACGTTACTTATATCCATGTAAATAATGTGATCTTCGTCACGTTGGAGTTGAGCATCATACTCTTTGGTGCGAATTGAAATTAAACCATCAATCTTTTCATTTAGAGTTCTTTTGATTGATTGGGATTCTGCAGAATTTTTGTCATAAAGTTTGTTGAATTCATTAGAGTTCTCCAAAATGAGTGTTTGTGAAGCCGCACTGTTGGGTGCCGCTCTTTTCTTCCCTTTCAGTTTCGCAGCTTTACGTCCTTCCGGTCATTTCAATGGATTATTGAATTCCATTGTATCGATGTCGTTCGAATTAAGCGGGTTTCCATTATCTTCTTCATCAGTATATTGTGAACCAGTGGTCGACATCGAATACTTTGGCAAATCCTTAAGCACCTCGTAGCAGTGG
Source organism: Sambucus nigra (assembly GCA_949130495.1). Taxonomy (NCBI): domain Eukaryota; kingdom Viridiplantae; phylum Streptophyta; class Magnoliopsida; order Dipsacales; family Adoxaceae; genus Sambucus; species Sambucus nigra. The sequence continues at coordinate 49,018,806 of OX422222.1, forward strand.
TCGTAATTGAATGTATGACCCATTTTTGATAGAAAGTTATCACGAGCTCGTTGTACCTATCAAAAAAAATATTCTCGCATTATTTTTGCAAAATTATGAATTTAATTATAAATATAAAATAATTAAATATTAATTGTAATTACCCATGAAACCTCCGACGTGCTGCTTTCTTTCCCCCTACCATATGCTTTGGACAAGTTCGCCCTATACAACACATAATCTGTGTTAATTTTCCAAAATTTTCCCTGCAATGTATTTTCAGACCATTTGTAAATGACACCCTCGCTTGAGTTATATTCGTTCGTAAATTTTTCCCATAATGTTGAACTTGCTTGGTTAGTCCCCATAACACCACATATAGAAAATTTAACGTATGCCATACAAAGCAACACCTCATCGTGTGCATTAAAATTTGGCAATCGACTAGAATTAGGCGGAGTACTTTGAGAAGAAGACTCCATTATAATTAGTTGAATTATAATGTTCAAAGATATAAAATACTCTTGTGTTCAAAGTTTTTGAGGGGTGTAATATATATACACAAAAATAAAAGTTACCGTTGTAAATATGTTTTAGCCATTACAAAAGTTATCATTTGGATATTATTTATTTATTTATTTTCAAGATTGAGGTTGGGCGGATAGATGTTAAATGCCCAGAAATCTGGGTGGTTTTCTTTTTAACACCCAGTCTGGGTGGTTATATGTTAAACGCCCAGAACTCCTGGGCCACTTGCACATTGTGTTTCGACTCTTTACATTTACGTTTCCTTTACATATTCTCTCTCCTCAAAGTATACAATTCTTTACCCATTGTAACGTAAAAATGTGTAAAACTACACATTTACATCTTCCACCACAAATGGACTTAGGCAAAGACAAAGACAGAGTTCGAGGTTTGAACTCTACGAAAGTTAGTGTGGCTTATGTGAAGTTGGTAGAGCGGTAGGGGTTCTTCCTCCCTTAACCAAGTGTCGGGGGTTCGATTCCCGCCTTGGGTATGGAGCAGCCTTAATTCTCTGGACCAGCTGTCCCACCCATATAGGTGCCTACAATCAGCGAAGGGATTAGTCACTAAGTCGCTAGTGGATACCCTGGTATAAACCAAAAAATTATGTGAAGTTGGTAGATCAGCGTTCTTTTCGAGAAGAAGGGGTGAACATTGAGGGGTCTTTTCGTGATTCTCAAGTCAGGATGGGAGCTTCTGTTCCTGGTACGGAGGTTGATGTTAGAAAGTATGAGAATGGTCCACTAGCTTGACAAGCTCTCCACTTAACGTGGTGCTACATAACATGACTGGGAACATTAAAGTGATGGAACACGTGAATGATGGGAGCGCCATCTTGGTTCCTCCAGGGCCGTCGTCTGGCTTGGAAAACAGTCTTATGACTGTTCAAGACTGTTTGTGTCTGTTAAAGTGGTTGTGTCTCAGTCTGGGTTGGTGGAAGGTAAGTTTGGTGGGCATGTGAACTTTGCTGGAATTAATTTTTGGTCGAATTCTTACGTAAAATATAATAAAAATTGTACTTATTCTAAAGGCAACTTGGCGTGTATAGTGGAGTGCAAGTGTGCGTCTACTACGAGCAGAGAGGGGGTTTTGGCTGTTGAGACTCCTTCTAAAGTTAGTTTTAGAAGAGGTTCTAAATTTTGGACAGGTCTTGGGATGTCGGCTACTTTTGTCAAAAGTAGTAAAGAGGTTTATCTCGATAATGCTATGTTAGGTTTTGAAAATAATAAGACTTTCAGAAATTTCAGAAAAAATAATAGAAGAAGCAAGGTTGCAGGCAGGAGCGGTTGGGGTACGATAGTGGCTAGTGATAGCTATCGGGTCGAATGGTAGGGACCTAGTTACGTCGACGCCTAAAAAAAGTAAGATGGTCGTGGTGGCTATTGAAACAATTGGCTCGAGTGGTGTGGGGTGTGCCTCTTTTTGAGACATATCCATGCCTTACCCGAAGGGTGAAGGGAGTGGAGTTTCGAGTTTCGAGGTGATAGATAACTCTAAATTATGGGTGGACATTGTTATTCCGACTCAAGAAGGGTGTGATCGGGGTAGCAAGTTAGGAGGATATGAAGAGGACCCGGTGGGTTGGAGGGAGGACATGTTTGAAGCAGTTAGAAATGACTAGGGAGTCAAAATTACAACGTGCGAGAGGGAAGTTGGGGAACTATTTGAGAAAATTAAGAGGAGGGGTAGGGGTGGGGAGGGGGTGTTGTATGGAGAGGGTGAGGTGATTCTAGTGTCCTAGTCCTATAAAATTATGGATTATTTTGTGGAGCATTAGGGGGTTGAGCGATTTTTCAAAGAGCGGGTGGGGGCATTGCTAGGTGGAAGCCCGATATTTTGTGTCTACATGAGTCTAAAATGAGTATTATGGATGATTGTTGCATTAGATCCATCTGGGAGAGTCGGGGGATTAATGGGTTATTTTGGATACAGAGGGAGCCTCGGGCGGGGTGGTAATTTTGTGGGACTCCAGGGCTGTCGACTTGATTGGGTGTATGAAAGGGGGATGGTCCCTTTCCTGTTTGTTCAAAAATTTGGAGGATGGGTTCACTTGGTGCTTTTCTGGGATCTATGGGCCACTGGAGGATGCTAGTAGGTGGGAGTTGTGTGATAGAAATAACATTTGCGTATATCTTTTTCTTTTGTCGTTGTTTGAAAAGTCCTTTCTGATCAAAACCTCAAATACCTACAAAATATAACAAACTCAAGTGTAGAGGTAAGTAAGGGTATCAATCCACATCCTAGGGAGTACGCTAGAGACAAATTCAATTGTAATTCACTTTTTATTTTCTTTTTGTGCATATTCACTTTTTCTAATTTTTTTAGTTTTTTCAATATTAAAACAATTGGGTGAGATGAGGTTTCAAACTAAACTAAATTAAGATGAAAATAACTAACTAGAAAGTGACTTAAATGAAAACAAAGTCTAACACTAAAATAAAAGATAAAGTGAGGTAAATAATTGTGAGAACAATTAAGGAGTGGGATTACACCACAAATTTTAGCTATTCTAATTAATTAATTTAATTAATTGAATTCTCCAAAATTAATATGAAAATTACAAATCAACTCTCGTTGCAAGTGTAATTATAATATTAATATTTTAGAAAATTATGTTTAACACCCCACAACTCTAGAAACATAGATCTACACTCCTTTTAATTAATCACCCGCTAGGATCGATCACTTAAAATTTATGTAAATCTTAAAAAATAAATTTAGAGTTTAAATTCAAGTTATAATACCCCACTTAAGAAACCCCTATTTCTAGTTCGAATCTAAAATGGGTATTCTCACTAGAATTTCGATTTTCTCTCGAAAATCATTTACCCTCTCTCGAGGCGTAAATCTAAGGGAGTGGGATCAAAATTAACATTCAAAGGGACTTTTGAAGTAATAAAACTAATTAAAATAAAATAACATCAAATAAGAGTTTTACCCCACCCCTTGAAAGGGGTTTTAGCCTAATATGATATAAAATTTGACAAATTAATAATTAAAGGCATTAAAAAATAAAATAGAAGGGTAAGAGGACAAATCTTAAAACAAGTCTCCTTGATTTGCAAAATTGGACTCTAGTCCTCCATTGAAATTGAGCAACATCCATTCAAAATGAGCTTTCCACAATATTCAATTACATAAAAACACTCATTTGAATCACTCAACAATTAATTTCTCACAAATATCTAAAAAAATTAAAAGAATAAAATAAAACTATTTACAAATGATAATTTTCTCTACAATTCTCTATCTAGAATTTTCCTATCTAAAAGCTCTTCTATTTGATATGGAGTCTTCATCTTCAATATATAGTAGATGCATGGAGCATGAGAGGTGTGCACATGGGGGTAAATTGGGTAATGGAAGTGCACATATGGATATGGTGTGAGGAGCATGTGGGTTGAGAGGTGTGAGGTCACAAAAATCTGATTTGGGTGAGGGTTTTTTGGAAATTGGTTTTGAGTGGTTAGTTGGGGTATAATGGGTAAATGGGGTAAAAAGGGTTTAAATGGGAATAAACATGTGGCTATTTGTTTTATTTGGTTTTGTTGGTTTGCATTTGGCAGGTATAAGTCGTGGGTTTGGAGACAAATGGGTCTTTGGCTATGGAAGATGGGTATTTGAATGGGTTGGTGTCACGGGTAGGTGGGTCGAGGAGGGGTCTGGGTGGAGTCGGATTGTGAAGGGGTCCGGGTTCTAGCTGGATCTGGGATCGCGACAGGTTGGAGGCGAGTCTGTCTGCCGGCGTTGGAGGGGGTGAGGGAACGCCAGAGAGAAGTCGGGTGGCGACAGCGGGCGAATAGGTGAGGTGTGGCACCGCCAGAATTGGCAGGGCCCTCGGGTGGTTGGGTCGACAGATCTGGAGTTTGTTCCGGGTATGAGTGGATCGCGACCTGGGGTCGGTGCCGGTTTGTTTTCTGGCGGGCTGGAGGGTTTTTCGGCTGGGTTTTGGTCGACAGTTCCGAGGATGGAATAGGTTTGGGGTAGAAACTTAAGTGGGTTTCTGGTAGATAGAGAGTGATGATGTTTAATGTTTGGTAATGGAGGGTTGACGAGAGAGAGAGAAAGAGGTGGGAAGTTTTGGGTTTAGAGGAGAGAGAAGGGTTGTTGGAAGAAGATGAAGAGGGGTTGATTTAGTGTGGTAAGGTGTAGGGGAATATGGTGGGTGTGAGGGTGTAGGGTAAGTAGTGTTAGGTGTAGGGAGTTTATGTGGGTGAGGGCTAATTGGGTGTAATGTAGTGTGTAGGATATTTAGTGGGGGGTGTGTGTTTAATTTGAACCCCTAAAAATGACACTAACTAATTAAAATTATTAAAACTAAAAAAATTAAAAATCTACAAATAAATAAATTCCTACTCTAAAAATAAAGATTCAATTTACAAAAAAATAAAAACAAAAAGAAATTAAAAAATAAAAATAAAATTCTATTAAACTAAAAATTAAAATCATTTAAAAAATAAAATCTAATAAAACTAAGAAATAAATGAAATCCTAAAAAATTCTAATCCTAATAAAATACGCTAAAATAAAATAAAAAACTAAGACTAAAAACTAATAAAAATAAAAATAAAATAAAATTATATTAATAAAAACAAAATATTAAAATAGAAAATAAAACCTAAAAATTCTAAAATAAACCTAAAATTAAAATGACACAAACTAAAAATCTAAAAAAAAGAATAAAAGGACACAAACTAACACACGCGGGTTTAGGGGTAGGCTTAGGCTAGGATGGACTAGATTTAGGGTAGGTTAGGGTAATGTACGGGATAGGGGTATTTAGCTCCATTTTACTACAAGTTGCCTTGAATTATAGCTTTTGACACTGCAACTATAATTAAGCCTGCATAATGAATAATTAAGCACATAAGACCCATATTGTCGAGAATTAGCAACAAAAATACGTCTATTCGGGGCATAAATTGTATAGTTTTGGTTGCTTATCACACCACTCCCAAACAGAGCGTTGCTAGTCCTCAAATAATAAGATAGAGATAAATAGAATGATAAGTAACCAAAAGTGTACCACTTTCGCGGGCACTTACGATTGCACTTAGCATGTGCAATAAGCCTTTAAACCTATAGGTTGCCCTACAGGACGAGTTGTGTCTCGTGAGGGTTTGCAGGGAATATACCCACAAAATTCTTATTTTGAAAGGCAGTCAATCTCTTATTAGACGTAGAATAATCGCACAATCCATCATATGAGAAATCATTTGAGAAATACAAGCTAGAATGTGTAAAAAGATTAAGCTAAGTAAATACTCAAGGCACATCCTTCCTAAAACTCAACGTGTGTAGTGTGAATCAGTCAAAACGGGTCGAATATCACAAGAGTAATTCCTAGATTGCCTTATCGAAATTAACGCTTCAACTCCAAATCTCACTGGATATAACTCTCTCAAACGAACTCTCGAGATTAGGGTAAGTGTATCGCTCTTGTATGTGAGGACGTGAGTAAATGTAAGAAAGTTCAAACGTCACACACACACATAAGAAAGAACGAACAATTAGAAAGAAATTGATCTCATGAAAGAATACCAATCACTATAGTGAGAACGTCGAGTTATTCACCACGTTGACTTTCATTTACCCGTACACCTAGGGGAACATATGGATGATTATGGGTGTGGGGAAAATGAAATGGGAAGGATGGTATAAGGTGTGGTATGATGGATGTGTGATGTATGGATGTGGTATGTAGGATATAATGGTGATATGAATGATGGATGAGTGATGGATATGCGATGGGTAAAAGATGGATGCGATATGTGAGAAGAGTGTATACACTTTAGGCACAAATGTCTTTATTACATAAAAATGAACTACAACTCTCTTTTTCTTCTTTTTATCTCTCTTTTTTATTTTATTTTATTTTATTTTATTTTATTTTTTCTATATTTTTCTATTTTTGCTATTTTTTTTCTTTTTCTTTTTCTCTCTCTTTGCAAATCAACAATGAAGACATTAACATTTTGAATCAACACTCTTTTATTTGAAATGATGGAAGATATATGAAATGTGGTGGGGTATGTATATGGATGGGGAGAAGTATGTGGGAAATATGGAAGAGCATGGGAATATAATGGGTGAAGTGAATGGTAAATGGTATATGGAAAAGTGGTAAGTGTATGGATGAAAATCTAGTGATCAGGACAAATTTCAAGACATGTGTTTCTTACAACTCGAAAAAGATGTCATTCTCAATGATCAAGCCGAAAATGAAGAATAATGAGATCATACAACAATTTAAGTATGGACCCAAAGGAAGTTGAATCAACTTGTGACTAGGAGATTGTGTAAAACACTCTGAAAGGGTGAAAGGCGTAAATCTCACGGGCTAAAGTCTCTACTAGTGATCTTTAAGGTTCTCTTTAGAACTGTAGTACTCCTCAACTCTAAACATAATGACGTGATAAGTGCGCAAATTTTGTTGAGTCTAGAAATTCATGGTGCAAAATGCCTTGCTATGTATTACATAAGCTATTAGAAAAAATATTCTCTAGCTTGATTCCTAGACTTTTGAAAGATGGATGATTGAAAATTCACATCACTAAATGAGATGAAAGAAACTGCATGAAATTTTTAAAAATCAGGTTTAAAACTCAAAATTTTTCAAAAGAGGTACGATTTTGATAAAATTCCCCACCCCCAAACAAAAAGGAACATCGTCCTCGATGTTAGATAAAATTATTTTTAAAATTGACAGCATAAGGTAGAAAGAGATTACCAGAATGAACCGCTAATGAAGTGGACATGAAGCCAAGAATAAACCTCAATAAATGATAAGAGAAAAAAAATGGGTACAAGTCCATAACATGGTAAAGCATAGGGTGATGTGAAACAGCACCCCCAAACAGGATGAGAAAAGTACAAGAAACAGGGCTGCCTCCCGGTAGCGCTAAGTTTAATGTCTTCAGCCAGACCAAACCATTCTCACCCTAAAGATAAGATCTATGAAAGCTCGGGGTGGCAGAAAATTTAGGTGATGAGAATCACCCCCAAACAAGACTGAAGCGTCAGTCTTGTTGGATAGAGGCTAAAACGGGTCAATGCACTTTTATGATGCAAAGCATCGGTGGACCGTGGGCGGGTGGGAAAAAGGGCTAAGCTGAGAAAGACATGGGTGATTAAGCATCGACCATGGGCCTTATTGAGCTGGAATGTGAGGGGAACTAGGGCCCTATAAGCATGGTGCTCTAGTTGGTGAGGAAGGCGAAAAGGTGTAAAAAGTGGAATGGGGTGGGGCTCATAAAAATCACACGACCGTTCTATGAATGGGGGATGATAATGGTCGCGCCGTGACACGCCAGGGAGCTGTTGAGAAAAATCAACACCACAAGAGAGTGGCGGGCATGGAGGAACAAGCTCGGTGTCACGGGAGTGGAGAGTATCACCATAAATACTCTCGTGGGTGGGGGGGTGGTTTTAGGTGAGGATCTAAAAATGTAGATGGAAACTAGAAATGTGAAAAATCAAGATCCACACCAGGTGGTGGGGTTAAAGATATAATGGGTGGGTCGGGTGGGATAAATGGTGAAGGAAGATGATCCAACTCAAGCGTGGGAGACACACACTCATTGGGAGGAGTAAAGGAATACTCACAAGGGAGTGTGGTTTCTAAAGATGGAGTGGTCAACTTCTCCATAAGAGTGGAATCGGTGGATGTGATGGGTGGGTAAGACAAGGCACCAAGATCGGAGATATATGGAGTACTAGAAATAGTGGGCTCAAGGGGAGCCAAGCATAGTGGGACATCATCCATATCAAGAGAGGTGAGAACCATCTCTGACGCTATCTCGGGAAAATGGTGAACACTCGTAGCCAGAGCTAACCTAGGATAAATGGGTTCCTCGGGAACAGAAGGGTGAAGCTCGATAGGTGTAGACTCGGGCATTATTTTGGATTTAACGAGAAAGTGAGTGGGAACCTCAAAGTGGGGTTCATATGGACATGGTGGGAATTGATCAGGGCCACTATCTAAAGGTAAGTCAACACAATTGCCAACTTGGGGCCCAGACCATGGGATGGTCTCAACTTCGAGATTCTCAGGGTGGTAGGGTTGCTCACACTCAGAATTCGTGTCACAAGAGGACACATCATCGTCACACTCGGTGGCAATGATGGATGGGGCCATGGGAATATCCGACTCTCGCGCACACTCCAATTCACTTTTATGATGCAAAGCATCGGTGGACCGTGGGCGGGTGGGAAAAAGGGCTAAGCTGAGAAAGACATGGGTGATTAAGCATCGACCATGGGCCTTATTGAGCTGGAATGTGAGGGGAACTAGGGCCCTATAAGCATGGTGCTCTAGTTGGTGAGGAAGGCGAAAAGGTGTAAAAAGTGGAATGGGGTGGGGCTCATAAAAATCACACGACCGTTCTATGAATGGGGGATGATAATGGTCGCGCCGTGACACGCCAGGGAGCTGTTGAGAAAAATCAACACCACAAGAGAGTGGCGGGCATGGAGGAACAAGCTCGGTGTCACGGGAGTGGAGAGTATCACCATAAATACTCTCGTGGGTGGGGGGGTGGTTTTAGGTGAAGATCTAAAAATGTAGATGGAAACTAGAAATGTGAAAAATCAAGATCCACACCAGGTGGTGGGGTTAAAGATATAATGGGTGGGTCGGGTGGGATAAATGGTGAAGGAAGATGATCCAACTCAAGCGTGGGAGACACACACTCATTGGGAGGAGTAAAGGAATACTCACAAGGGAGTGTGGTTTCTAAAGATGGAGTGGTCAACTTCTCCATGAGAGTGGAATCGATGGATGTGGTGGGTGGGTAAGACAAGGCACCAAGATCGGAGATATATGGAGTACTAGAAATAGTGGGCTCAAGGGGAGCCAAGCATAGTGGGACATCATCCATATCAAGAGAGGTGAGAACCATCTCTGACGCTATCTCGGGAAAATGGTGAACACTCGTAGCCAGAGCTAACCTAGGATAAATGGGTTCCTCGGGAACAGAAGGGTGAAGCTCGATAGGTGTAGACTCGGGCATTATTTTGGATTTAACGAGAAAGTGAGTGGGAACCTCAAAGTGGGGTTCATATGGACATGGTGGGAATTGATCAGGGCCACTATCTAAAGGTAAGTCAACACAATTGCCAACTTGGGGCCCAGACCATGGGATGGTCTCAACTTCGAGATTCTCAGGGTGGTAGGGTTGCTCACACTCAGAATTCGTGTCACAAGAGGACACATCATCGTCACACTCGGTGGCAATGATGGATGGGGCCATGGGAATATCCGACTCTCGCGCACACTCCAATTCATTTAACCTTTGTTCAAGCCTTTGGAGAGCTTAAGTTTGAATTGCTTGCTCTTGCTCAAGTATGAACTTTTGCAAGAGGGTTTCGAGAGTGGAGGTGGATGAAAGTGGTGGTGGAGTGGCGGGTGGTGGCGGTGGTGGAGGTGGAGACAACTTCCTACTATCATGAGTGTGTGGAGAATACTCAAAGGAAGTGTGTGGGATGGGGCCAAGTGCATCATACACGAAAGGATCGCTTTCGTGATGGACAATTGGTTGATGCGCATGGGATGCGTAGTGAGGGAGCTGATCGTTAACAGGTGCAGAAGGTTGTCATGACGACTGTTGGAACGTGTGAGGATCCATAACATCGGGCTGGGATACGTATTGCGTGGAAGCGTGATCAGGCTTCCACGAATAGCTTGGGTACTCACACAACTCGGGATTAGGTATATCGGGATAGTAAGGCGAGGTGGGTTACGGAACACTATCATATGGATACACATGGTCCAGGGTGGGTTTGTAAGGATATGTAATTTAAGGGCACTCATGGGACATGTGATCGGCATAATAACAGTGGGTGCACAACAAAGGTTGAGACACGTCGACACTTGACACCGAGGGTGATGGAATAGGCGGTGCGTGCATAGATGGGTCAAGAGTACCAACAGTACTCGTGAGAGAGGTGAAACGACTAAGAATATCATAAAGAGACGACGCGGGATCACTCTCACACGTGTCAATGGAAAATGACCAAAGTAGTCCCGTAAGGGACGTTCTTCAGCCATGTGGAGAGAATTTTTTTTTTTTGGGTTTTTAAAATTTTGTCAAAAGGAAAGAAAATATTTTTGGATTTTTCTAAAAAGGAAAGAAAGAAAATATTTTTGGATTTTTTTTATAAAAATGAAAGAAAATATTTTTGGAGTTTTTTTTGTAAAAATAATAGAAAAATATTTTTGGATTTTTTTTTTGGAAGAAAAGGATGGGAAAAGATATGGACTCTTTGATTTGGACGAACTAACTAAAACCCAACTATCGAAAAATAAATTGGACACACACACAAGTCAAGAAAAATTCCTAACTAGCACATAGCCAATTTTTATCTTTAAATTTAGTGAGAGGGTAGTCAAATTTTAATTAAGTCCGCGGGCAATAAAAAATCACAAAAATATTTTAGTGATTGCCATTGCAAAATGTTCTCCTAGTTGGCAACCTAGTTGATTGATTTTAAATATAATGATGGCTAGGGTAGCACACAAGGGTAAGCGAGTGATTCGGGTGATGAAATCCCTTCTCGTGAGTGACCTGGTGTAGGTCTTAGCAATTTAATTCATCACACCATTCGAAAATAAATGAAATAATAAAATCACACAAGAGCGCATAAGAGCACACAAAATTGACTTGCTAACAGGAGAGGCGCGAGAGTTTGAGAAAAATACCTCCCACGGTTTTTAGGCTGTGGGGTACCGAAAAATTTGAGTCGACCGGGGGGAGATTACGCCTATCTCAGTCATCGCCGGGAGTCCTACCGACCCAAGGTAGAGAGACTTCTAAATCCTCGCCAATGGACGCCATCTCTCTACCTTGTACGGTTTCCCAATCAAGCTTATCTTCGATTTTTACAATTTTAAATGAAAAATAAATGGTGTCTCTAAACACCGCAATACAAGCAATGATACAAATTCCTAATACAAGCCTTCTAGAAAAGAAAATGGTACAAAAAAAATAAAATAGTGCAAAAAATAAATGAACTACAAAATGAAATCCTCTCCAAGCTTCACGATCCCAAGAATGGCAACGACGCCATTTGATAGAAAAGAAATATCTGCCTGTATATTTGTCGTTGTTGTACAAGCTCCTTCTAATCAAAACCTCAAATACATACAAAATATAACAAACTCAAGTGTAGATGTAAGTAAGGGTATCAATCCACATCCTAGGGAGTAATGTAAGAACATAATTCTTAGTATATTCATTTGGTTTAATTGGCTTAATTTCGGACAAAATAAATTAAGTCTAGGCTAGTTATTTATGGAGTCTATTTAAAAGCCGTAGACATAGTTTAAGTCCAAGAATGTGCAATCAAAGATTTCAAGAAGATTACATGTCAAGACGTGTTTCATATGTTTAAGATCACTCAGGTATGAATACTTACGAGTAGTTGGGTAATTTGTATTTTGATTAAATACTGGGTGATTTAATTGTTTGGGAACTAAAATCGATTTATCGTTTTAAAAAATTATTTCTGAGTTGAAAACAGTCTAAGAAAATTTGAGGATCAAATCAAAAAGAAAAATAATATTTTTTACTGTGTCTCAGTCGAACGAGATTGAGTATCGTTCAAACGACATTACAAGTCGCGCGAACGACATCTCATCTCGCTCGAACGACCTGCCGCCTTGATTTTCGTGTTTTCATTTTCTTGGACTCTGTGCAGCTCAGTAATAAATAAAAAGTATCTGCAAAAGTTTCTGTAGGCAGAACATTTTAGAAAAACTTATTCCCATTCAAGTTTTTCATCTTTCAGTGTTTATTCAAGATCGTATTACTCAATTACAAAGTTAGTGATCTTGAACGTGGTTTACCAGAAGACTATTTGTTCATCAACAACACTGTGTTGCACTTTGTGAGGAGAACTCTACAACCGAGAGCTGAGTGCTATTGTAAAAGGAGACCTTACGAAGTATCTAGTGAAGGAACCGTCTTCTTCTTTTTCACTGATGCCCTCCTCGAAAGGGAAAGTTCCAACCGAGACATCGAAACCGACACCTGCAAGTTTTTCGTATGTCGCACTTATTTCATTGTAATCCGTGTAAGAAGCTATTTTACAAATTATAGTGAAATAAAAAGGTTTTGACCTTCGGGGATTTTTCCTGAAATTGTATCTTTTACCGAATGTTTTATTCATCGAATGGATTTAATCATTTAAATGCATGTTTAGGGTTTAAGAAGTTAAAATTGGTTTTTAACTAAAAATTGGAACAAAGTTATTTTTACCTTAAGTACACTAAAGGGACGTTTCAAATTGGTATCAGAGCTTGTTGCACTATTTTATTGTGTTTGTGATCCCCTGTCCTTAGGTATGCCTTTCGCTGGTTTTGATGATTTTAGAATTCACCTTTTTAATTCATCTTATTGAAAATCACACATGAAAACTGCTCTTAAAAAACTTGTCAATAAAGGTGATTGTGAAAAGTGTCTTTGCTGCGAAGGTTTTGGTCATAGGATAGATGAGTGCCCCACTAAACTGAGGGAGAATTTTAATAAACCGATAAATCGCGTTTCTTCCCTTAGTGATAGTGACCCAGAAGAAGAATTTTTTTTTGCTAGTAAGCGTGATCTTTTCACTTTTGTGGTTAGTCATGTAAGTGATAAAGACTTACCTTTGCATGAGTCTTCCGCAAGAACTGAAGTTGATACTCCTGAGAGTGAGGAGGAGGTGAGTGAGAATGAGAGAGAAGACGAGAGAGATTTGCAAACTGCTTTCAAAGAATTGTATGAAGAAACTTTAAAAACAAAGAAAGCAAACGTGAAACTAGCAGCCTCGTTGAAAGAACGTGCCATAGAAATAAATAATTCCAATTCTTTAATTGAGGATCTTAGGGCACAAGAAAAGAAAATTTTAGAGAAGGTAGAATATGTCGATGGTGAGAGAGATAGTCTTCGGGGATTGATGGAGGCTATGAAAAAGGAAATTCTGAAATTTGAAAATTCTACGCGTTTGCTTGAGTCAAGGATAGGTGAGCTTGAAGAAAAACTGAGAGATTCGAGTAAAGTTAAGTTTGATTTGGAGGCTAGGTATGAAAAGTTAGACAAAATCTTAGGCACCGTCGAAATCAAAGATAATCGGAGAGGTATTGGCTTTAATAATCAAGTCTCACCTACTCCCAAAGACAAAACCATCCAAACAAGAAAGTTGCCTAGGAACTTTAGAAGAGAGCCAACTAGGAACGTGAGGTATAATCGGCCTATTGGACACACTCCTCACCGTAACTACACTTGCACACATTGCGGTAGGAGAGGTCATGTTAGACGGTTTTGCTACAACCTTAAGAATGCTCCCAGAAAGTCTAAAGCCATTCCGGTTCCCAATACCTCTTCTCGTCGGTTCACACCTACTTGGGTTAGGAATTTAGATTTGGAAGCGTTAGGCTTAAAGATTGGTGAATCTCGTATCATTGCTCGTGGTTCTCCTCATCTTTCCTCTTTCGATTGAGGTTGTTCGTTGATTTGTCATACACTAGTATTTTCATCTTTCCTTATATTTGGCTAGTGTTATGGCATGTTTCTTATTTTTTTTCATTTATTTGAGTCTTTTCGAATAATAAAAATAGATTTTGCCTTTTATAAAAACTTTTGAAAATACAAAATGATTTTTTATTTTTAATTCATGAGGTTACATGATTGATATAGGGATATTAGTGTGCTTGATTCCCCCCTTCTTTCATTTTTTATTGGGGCTAGGATTTTTGGTCATTATTATTGATGCCTAGAATGATCTTAACCTTTGCACTATGGGGTTGTTTCGATGTTGATATGCATTTTTGACTCGACTTTGCTTATATGCCATCCTTGCACACAAGCACGAGTTTATATGGATGTTTGACTTATCTTGCATATTTGAGTTTAGTGAGACGTTCTTATCTCAATTTTGTCATCTATGCGTAAGTAAACCTAAGGAGGAGGTGTGCTTCTAAGAGCCGTTTTTCAGTGAGAATTGGTATTGAAAATTTGTTGAATGTTCACGGGAAAGGGCTGTGAGAGTATATAATTGACTCGTCGTGAAAGCCACCGTTTAAAAGAGCCGAAAAGAAAATCAAGGATATAAAAAGAAATCAATGCCATAATTGGGGCCAATAGGACTTTCTCTAAGTAGAGATTGATAGATATTTCTAAAGATCTTGAAAAATTCATATATTGAGGGAGTTTGGTTGGAAATTAAAGTAAACGGGTTTGCACCACGAATCTTATGTTGAAACATCGTATTAGGACGCTATTGTTTGTAGAATCATCAACAATCCGGTCTTGTGTGCATGTTGATTAAGTTTAGTTCATCAAACTCACACTTTTTGTCACACAAGGCTTTGATGAAGTTTGATGATTCCTTGCTATCAATAAGAACTCGTTGATCGATTCGACGTATTGAAATGATGGTTCAATTATTGTAGTTCACTCCCAATCAATCCTCTTTCATAATTGAGCACATTAGTACCTTATTAACATGTAATTCCCATTTTTCGCCTTTTACACTATTTTTTTCTATTTTTTTTTCTATTTTTTTTTTCTATTTTGCAGTCTGTTTTTGTGTTCCAGGAATTAGTTTGGGATAATTTTTTCGCTGGGCAAATTCTGCATGTTTTTGGGGTATTTTTGGAATTTTTGTTTTATCGTTCGAACGACATCTCATATCGCTCGAACACGTCGTTCAAGAGACTTCCAAAATCGTTCGAGCGACATCTTATTTCGTTCAAGCGACATCCTTAAGTCGTTTGAACGACTTCATATGAGATTAGGTTTTCATTTAAGCAGTCGTTCTCTCTTCTCTCCCGTCATTCTTATCTACTTCAAGCGACAGTAGCGCCTGTTCTCCAATATTCCACCATTTTCAGTATCCTAAGCTCTATCTTCACCTCTGTCTCCTCTTTAACACTCCTCATGACTTCGTTCATATCACTTAAGCTCCTAGAATCAGTCATTGTTTCTCCTAAAGGGCTGTTCCGATGGGTGTTCAGACTTTTCTCGTCGGTGGAATTGTTTTCTTGTGTGTTACTTTTGATCAGTGGTTCTCTAGTATTTTTGATTTCAACACTTCTCCTGAACTATTTCTCCGGCATATTGTTCCCGTTTTCCGGTGGTTTCGAGGTAACAATGATATTTCTTAACTTGTTTTGAGAAATTTCTTGTTTCTATTACTGATTCTGACTGTGTTTGTGGCTGGTGTTCGCGGTGGTTTGGTTGGTCGATTGTACGGAGATAGGTGCCTAGGTGTGCGTTTGTCCAAGACAATATTTTTTTTACATGACACATTGCACATTCTGGTCACGCCTCCTAGACGCCGTGGTGCCCCTACCGGGCAACTCAATGAGGCACCACCCTCTGCTCGAGCTCAGGCTAGCAGGCCCCCGTACTCTCCTGTAAGGTGGGCCACTCATGCTGAGTATGATCATTACTGCTCATTGGGTCTCCATATTCGGTCAGTTGTTTTCGAGAGGGTTTTTCGTTATACTGAGTTTCATGAGTGAGGTATTCCTCGTTGGTTATCTTCAAGAGGTTAGGATTATATGTTCGAGGTTCGAGGGGATGTTTATCCGGATATTGTCCGGGAGTTTTTCTTCCGTGCTCTTCCCCACGCCGAGGGGATTTTTTCTTCTGTACGTGGCGTTCCTTTTCTCGTCACTGCAGATCTCATTACAGCTATTCTGCACCTTCCTCGTATCCCAGCCGCGGTGTTCCCTCATTATTTCGACGATGGACCGACTTATGCTGATATTTTGCGGCATTATTTCTGGGAGATTCCTCTAGAAGGGTCTACGATGTATCATCGCCAGCTTCATCCTGCCTTTCGTGTACTCAATAGGTTTGTATCATCATCCATTAATCCTTGAATAAATCATACTCAGATTGGATAAGATATTTTTTACTTTATGTACCATGTTTCTCAGGGGTGGGATATCGATCTTTTGACTGTCATGCTTCGAGTCATATCTTCTGTCACTGTCCATAGTTCCATCCCTGTCCGTCCTGCTCTTCCATATGGGATTCTCATTTCCACCATTTGCACTTCTACTGTTGTCCCTATTTTAAAGGGTTATCTGCGTCTCCCTACGCCTGGTATTATTAATCAGTCTACTTTCGCTCGTTCTGAGAGCCATTTGCCATAAGCAGCGAGAGCGAGAGCTCCACCCCCAGAGGGAGTCTTCCCTGATGCTGATTCTTGTTAGGCCTCTGATCACACTGATTAGAGCTCGTCTACTCCGCCACCACCCCCCACTACTGCACTTATACGTCCTATTGAAGAGGAGGTTTATTCTTTACAGGAACAGGTAGCTGCCTGATTCTATCATGGCTAGATTTGATGCTGAGGCTGATGCCCGTGCTCATGCTGAGTCCAGGATGACAGTATTTTTTAATGAGATGCGACAGAGAAAGCAGCGGAGAGGCGCCGGTTCATCTGGACTTGGTCATAATTCTTCCACATACATTAATGGTGATGATGATGATGATACTGCTGATGCTTCGTTGTAGTTGTTTTTATTGTATCTGAGACATTCATATTCCTGATGTATTTTGTATTCTCTCTGATATGATGTACTCTTTTGATCAGTTGTATCTATCTTTGTATTTATGACATGGATGTACAGTCTACTTTTGCAGTTCTAGTGATTCTCGCATTATTATTATGATTCTGCTATCCTACCCATTGTCATATTGTTATTGATAGGCCTGGTGTGTTTGTCCCACCTTTTGTCTATTCCAGGCAAAAAGGGGGAGAGATATGTGATGTAGGGGGAGTATTTATTATGATTTTATATTAGTTTATTTCCTCCCTACTTCACTTGGGTATTTGGTAGTGTCTAGTGTGTGTAGGTACTGTTTTCAGAGATTCAGATATTCATTTATACATCACATACAAAGACAGATTCAAATGATTGCCATTTCGAGATATATTCAGATCCCTACCATTTATTCAGTCTCACTATGTCATGTACTTTAATATTTCGGTGTTTTTGGGATAGGACATGTATATGTATTTGGTTATGGCATATAGATCTGTTTATTTTTGTCTAGGGATAGCAAAGGGGGACATTTGTAAGAATATAATTCTTAGTATATTCATTTGGTTTAATTGGCTTAATTCCGGACAAAATAAATTAAGTCTAGGCTAGTTATTTATGGAGTCTATTTAATAGTCGTAGACATAGTTTAAGTCCAAGAATGTGCAATCAAATATTTCAAGAAGATTACATGTCAAGACGTGTTTCATATGTTTAAGATCACTCAGGTATGAATACTTACGAGTAGGTGGGTAATTTGTATATTGATTAAATACTGGGTGATTTAATTGTTTGGGAACTAAAATCGTTTTATCATTTTAAAAAATTATTTCTGAGTTGAAAACAGTGTAAGAAAATTCGAGGATAAAATCAAAAAGAACAATAATATTTTTTACTGTGTCTGACTCGAACGAGATTGAGTATCGTTCAAATGACATTGCATGTCGCGCGAACGAGATCTCATCTCGCTCGAACGACCTGCCGCCTCGATTTCCATGTTTTTATTTTCTTGGACTCTGTGCAGCTCAGTTATAAATAAAAAGTATCTGCAAACGTTTCTGTATGCAGAACAGTTTAGAAAAACTTATTCCCATTCAAGTTTTTCATCTTTCGGTGTTTATTCAAGATCGTATTACTCAATTCCAAAGTTAGTGATCTTGAACGCGGTTTACTGGAAGACTACTTGTTCATCAACAACACCGTGTTTCACTTTTTGAGGAGAACTCTACAACCGAGAGCTGAGTGCTATTGTAGAAGAAGACCTTACGAAGTATCTTGTGAAGGAACCGTCTTCTTCTTCACTGCTACCCTCCTGGAAAGGGAAAGTTCCAGCCGAGACATCGAAATCGACACCTGTGGGTATTTTGTATGTCACACTTATTTCATTGTAATTCGTGTAAGCATCTTTCTTACAAATTATAGTGAAATAAAAAGGTTTTTCCCTTCGGGGATTTTTCCTGAAATTGTTTCATTTACCACATGTTTTATTCATCGAATGGATTTAATCACTTAAATGCATGATTAGGGTTTAAGAAGTTAAAATTGTTTTTTAACTAAAAATTGGAACAAAGTTGTTTTTACCTTAAGTACACTAAAGGGTTGTTTCAAGTAAGCTAGAGACAAATTCAATTGTAATTGACTTTTTATTTTCTTTTGGTGCTTTTTCACTTTTTCTAATTTTTTTAGTTTTTTCAATATTAAAACAATAGGGTGATATGAGGTTTTAAACTAAACTAAATTAAGATGAAAACAACTAACTAGAAAGTGACTAAAATGAAAACACAGTCTAACACTAAAATAAAAGATAAAGTGAGGTAAATAATTGTGAGAACAATCAAGGAGTGGGATTACACCACAAATTTTTGCTATTCTAATTAATTAATTTAATTAATTGAATTCTCCAAAATTAATATCAAAATTACAAACCAACTCTCGTTGCAAGTGTAATTATAATATTAATATTTTAGAAAATTATGTTTAACACCCCGCAACTCTAGAAACATAGATCTACACTCCTTTTAATTAATCACCCGCTAGGATCGATCACTTAAAATTTATGTAAATCTTAGAAAATAAATTTAGAGTTTAAATTCAAGTTATAATACCCCACTTAAGAAACCCCTATATCTAGTTCGAATCTAAAATGGGTATTATGACTAGAATTTTGATTTTCTCTCTAAAATCATTTGCCCTCTCTCGAGGCGTAAATCTAAGGGTGAGGGATCAAAATTAACATTCAAAGGGACTTTTCAAGTAATTAAATTAATTAAAATAAAATAACATCAAATAAGGGTTTTACCCCACCCGTTGAAAGGGGTTTTAGCCTAACATGGTATACAATTTGACAAATTAATAATTAAAGGCATTAACAAATAAATAAGAAGGGTAAGAGGACAAATCTTCAAACAAGTCTTCTTGATTTGCAAAATTGGACTCTAATCCTCTATTGAAATTGAGCAACATTCATTAAAAATGAGCTTTCCACAATATTCAATTACATACAAACACTCATTTGAATCACTCAGCAATTAATTTCCCACAAATATCTAAAAAAAATAAAAATAATAAATTAAAACTATTTACAAATGATAATTTTCTCTACAATTCTCTCTCTAGAATTTTCCTATCTAAAAGCTCTTCTATTTGATGTGGGATCTTCAGCTTCAATATATAGTAGATGCATGGAGCATGAGGGGTGTGCACATGGGGTAAATTGGGTAATGGAAGTGCACATGTGGATATGGTATGAGGAGCATGTGGGTTGAGAGGTGTGAGGTCACAAAAATCTGATTTGGGTGAGGGTATTTTTGAAATTGGTTTTGAGTGGTTAGTTGGGGTATAATGGGTAAATGGGGTAAAAAGGGTTTAAATGGGAATAAACATGTGTCTATTTGTTTTATTTGGTTTTGTTGGTTTGCATTTGACAGGTATAAGTTGTGGGTTTGGAGACAAATGGGTCTTTGTCTATGGAAGATGGGTATTTGAATGGGTTGGTGTCGTGGGTAGGTGGGTCGAGGAGGGGTCTGGGTGGAGTCGGATTGTGAAGGGGTCCAGGTTCTAGCCGGATCTAGGATTGCGGTAGGTTGGAGGTGGGTGAGGGAACATCGGAGAGAAGTCGGGGGGCGTTAGCAGGCGAATAGGTGAGGTGTGGCGCAGTCAGAATTGGTAGGGCCCTCGGGTGGTTGGGTCGACAGATCTGGAGTTTGTTACGGGTATGGGTGGATCGCGACCTGGGGTCGGTGCCGATTTATTTTTCAGCGGGCTGGAGGGTTTTTCGGCCTGGTTTTCGTCGGCAGATCCGAGGCTGGAATAGGTTTGGGGTAGAAACTTAGGTGGGTTTCTGGTAGAGAGAGAGTGATGATGTTTAATGTTTTGTAATGGAGGGTTGATGAGAGAGAGAAAAAGAGGTGGGAAGTTTTGGGTTTAGAGGAGAGAGAAGGGTCGTTGGAAGAAGATGAAGAGGAGTTGATTTAGTGTGGTAGGGTGTAGGGGAATATGATGGGTGTAGGGTAAGTAGTGTTAGGTGTTGGGAGTTTATGTGGGTGAGGGCCAATTGGGTGTAATGTAGTGTGTAGGATATTTAGTGGGGTGTGTGTGTTTAATTTGAACCCCTAAAAATGACACTAACTAATTAAAATTATTAAAACTAAAAAAATTAAAAATCTAAAATAAATAAATTCCTACTCTAAAAATAGAGATTCAATTAAAAAAATAAAAAAAAAGAAATTTAAAAAATAAAATAAAATTCTATTAAACTAAAAATTAAAATCCTAAAAAAAATAAAATCTAATAAAACTATGAAATAAATGAAATCCTAAAAATTTCTAATCCTAATAAAATAAGATAAAATAAAATTAAAACTAAGACTAAAAACTAATAAAAATCAAAATAAAATAAAATTATATTAATAAAAATAAAATATACAATAGAAAATAAAACCTAAAAATTCTATAATAAACCTAAAATTAAAATGACTCAAACTAAAAATCTAAAAAAAATAATAAAAGGACACAAACTAAGACACACGGGTTTCGGGGTAGGTTTAGGCTAGGATGGGATAGGTTTAGGGTAGGTTAGGGTAATGTACGGGATAGGAGTATTTAACTCCATTTTACTACAAGTTGCCTCGACTTATAGATTTTGACACTGCAACTGTAATTAATCTTGCATAATGAACAACTAAGAACATAAGACCCATATTGTCGAGAATTAGTAACAAAAATACGTCTATTCGGGGCATAAATTGTACAATTTTGGGTGCTTATCATTGTGGGTGGAGTTGGAAGGTGTGAGTAGGGTCTGGGATGTTCCCCTATGCTTTGGGGGGGGGGGGGGGGATTTCAATGTGGTGCGGTTCTTTAGGGAGAAAAGTAGTGGAGGAAGAGTGAATAGATATATTAGAGACTTCTTGAATTTTATTGATGAGATGGAGCTATTGGATCTTCCGTTGGAGGGTGGGCTATTTTCATGATCCAGTTTTCGTGATTGTCCATCCATGCCTCGTCTGGATCGATTTCTTATTTCTAAGGGGTGGGAGGAACACTTTCCCGGGGTGGTCCAGTATTGCTTGCCTAGAGTTACCTTAGACCATTGTACGATTCTTTTAGAGTGTGGAGGTGGAAGGAGGGTTGTACCCCTTTTTAGGTTCGAGAATATGTGGCTAAAGGAGACTGATTTTGTGGATAGAGTTGGAGCCTGGTGAACAGGTTATGTAGTGGAGGGGAACGCCAGTTTTAGGTTGGTCTAAAAAATGGGATTACTTAAGGAGGACATCAAGCAGTGGAATAGAGAGGTGTTTGGGAACGTGCACATGGCTACCTCTAGGTATATGGAGGAGGTCAGATTCGAATACCAAATTTTTTCATTCGGTTGCTAGTTCGGTTGAGAGAGGGGGATTCGAATACCAAATTTTTTCATTCGGTCGCTTGTTCTCACAGGCGCGGTAACCACATCGAGAAAATTGAAGTGGGGGGAGTGGTGTTTGAAGAGGATACTGAGGTGAGGGGTGCCATTTCTCAGTTTTATGAAGATCTTTTTAGGGAAGAAGAGACGTGGCAGCGCTCTCTCGATGGGGCTGACTTGGGGAGTATCTTCTCTTTCGAGGCTGTTGGCATTGAGGCCAATTTCACCGAAGAGGAGGTCGTTCAGGTCCTTAAGTCGATGTGTGGGGTAAGGTGCTTGGACTGGATGATTTCTCGATGGCATTCTTTCAGCATTATTGGGCCATTGTTAAGTACGATGTGATGGCTATCTTTGACTAGTTCCACAACACGGGCTACTTTGTGCCTAGATTGAATGCGACCTTCATTACTTTGATCTCCAAAAAGGGGGTTCTTATGATATCAGAGACTTCAGACCCATCATCTTTATTGGTAGTATATATAAGCTTGTTTCCAAGGTGTTGTCGATTAGGCTTAGAAAGGTCATTGATCCTCTGATTTTTGAGTCCCAAAACGCTTTTGTTGGTGGTAGGCAAATTCTTGATGCAGTCTTGGTGGCCAATGAGTGTGTGGATTCTTGATTTAGGAGCGGGGCTCCTGGTATTGCATGTAAGATTCGCCTTTTAGAGCAAGCAGTCCTCCCTATTCGTCGGGCAGGAGGCTTAACTCTACCACTTAAGAAAAGATTCGCATCCCGAAGCTCCCAGTCCCAAAGCCTTCTTCTGAATAGCGAATTCCATCTCACAACCTCCCCGCTAATAGCCCAATGGTCTGAGGTTGAAGATCTGAGGAAAGAGATCCTGAATGGACCCCTGATCTCCCCATCTATCCTTCCAGAATCTGATCTTGTCTTCTCTTCCCAAAGAAAAATCCGTATATCTAAAAAACTCTACCCCCTCCCTAGCTATATGTTTCCACAGACCCATGCCATGTGCAAAACTCCCCACCCCAGGCCCCCATCCCCATTGAGAACTTCCCCCCCCCCCCCCCCCTCACTACAATAGCTCTCCTCCACAACCTATGTTCCTCCAGAGAGAACCTCCACAACCACTTCCCTAATAGAGCTCTATTGAATATAGACAAGTTCTGCACGCCCCATCCCCCCCCCCCCCCAACCTTGATGGGATTACACACCTCTTCCCATCCTATGAGACAATACCTAAAGCTAGCCTCGGTGCCTCTCCATAAGAAATCCCGTATAATTTTCTCCATATTTAACCGGACAGCCCGAGGCAAGGGAAGAATGGACATGAAATATGTGGGCAAGCTAGACAACGTACTCTTAATCAATGTCAGTCTCCCCCCTTTCGAAAGGAAACCAATCTTCCAACCAGCCAACTTCCTATGCATTTTCTCCAAGACCGGGTCACAACTTTCCATAGCCTTATACTTAGCTCCAATAGGAAGACCAAGATAAGTACTCGGTAAAGAGCACACCCGACCACCCAAAATACTGGCTAACTCCTCCATGTCACCCTCTCCCCCCACCGGAATCAACTCACACTTACTCGCATTGATCCTAATACCCGATATCGCCTCAAAACAAATAAGAAATCACTTAAGAGCACACACATGCCTCCTATCAGCATCACAAAAAATAATCGCATCATCTGCAAATAGAAGGTGCGATACCATAATCAAATTAGGACTCGAAGTCCCAAAGGAGAACCCCCTGATCCACCCCGCCTCGACCACCCTCCCCATCATCCTACTAAACGCCTCCATGACCAAGATGAATAGGAAAGGGGATAACGGGTCCCCCTGACGAAGACCACGTGAACTGAAAAAGAAACCCTCAGGCACCCCATTAATCAAAACTGAGAATCTGGCCGTCGAAATACACCTCCTGATCCACTGACACCACCTATCACCGAATCCCATCCTCCTTAACAAGTACATAAGAAAGTTCCAATTGACATGATCATATGCCTTCTCAATGTCAATCTTATATGCAATACCAGGAGCCCCACTCCTAAATCTAGAATCCACACACTCATTATCCACCAAGACTGCATCAAGAATTTGCCTACCACCAACAAAAGCGTTTTAGTGGTAGGAAAATTTTTGATGCAGTCTTGGTGGCCAATGAGTGTGTGGATTCTAGATTTAGGAGCGGGGATCCTGGTATTGCATGTAAGATTGACATTGAGAAGGCGTATGATCATGTCAATTGGAACTTTCTTATGTACTTGTTAAGGAGGATGGGATTCGGTGATAGGTGGTGTCAGTGGATCAGGAGGTGTATTTCGACGGCCAGATTCTCAGTTTTGATTAATGGGGTGCCTGAGGGTTTCTTTCTAAGTTCACGTGGTCTTCGTCAGGGGGACCCGTTATCCCCTTTCCTATTCATCTTGGTCATGGAGGCATTTAGTAGGATGATGGGGAGGGTGGTCGAGGTGGGGTGGATCAGGGCATTCTCCTTTGGGACTTCGAGTCCTAATTTGGTTACGGTCTCGCACCTTCTATTTTCATACGATGCGATTATTTTCTGTGATGCTGATAGGAGGCATGTGTGTGCTATTAAGTGACTTATTATTTGTTTTGAGGCGGTGTTGGGTATTAGGATCAATGCGAGTAAGTGTGAGTTGATTCCGGTGGGAGGGAGAGGGTGACGAGGAGGAGTTAGCCAGTATCTTGGGTGGTCAGGTGGGCTCTTTACCTAGTACTTATCTTGGTCTTCCTATTGGAGCTAAGTATAAGGATATGGCAAGTTGGGACCCGGTCTTGGAGAAAATGCATAGGAAGTTGGCCGATTGGAAGATTGGTTTCCTTTCTAAAGGGGGGAGACTGACATTGATTAAGAGTACGTTGTCTAGCTTTCCCACATATTTCATGTCCATTCTTCCCTTGCCTCGGGCTGTCCGGTTAAATATGGAGAAAATTATATGGGATTTCTTATGGAGAGGCACCGAGGCTAGCTTTAAGTATTGTCTCATAGGATGGGAAGAGGTGTGTAATCCCATCAAGGTTGTGGGGGGGGGGGATGGGGCGTGCAGAACTTGCCTATATTCAATAGAGCTCTATTAGGGAAGTGGTTGTGGAGGTTCTCTCTGGAGGAACATAGGTTGCGTAAGAGAGCTATTGTAGTGAGGGGGGGGGGGGGGGGGGAGTTCTCAATGGGGATAGGGGCCGGGGGTGGGGAGTTTTGCACATGGCATGGGTCTGTGGAAACATATAGCTAGGGAGTGGGTAGAGTTTTTTAGTTATACGGATTTTTCTTTGGGAAGAGGGGACAAGATCAGATTCTGGAAGGATAGATGGGGCGATCAGGGGTCCATTCAGGATCTCTTTCCTTAGATCTTCAACCTCGGACCATTGGGCTATTAGCGGGGAGGTTGTGAGATGGAATTCGCTATTCAGAAGAAGGCTTTGGGACTGGGAGCTTCAGAAGGCGAATCTTTTCTTAAGTGGTAGAGTTAACGCTCCTGCCCGATGGATAGGGAGGACTGCTTGCGCTGGAAGGGTGGGGGCGAAGGGGTGTTCTCGGTCAGGAACTACTATTTGACTCTGTACGGTAGAGGGGACTTCTTGGACTGCTTCCCTTGGAAGAATATTTGGAAGGTGAAAATTCCGCCGAAGGTCAGATTTGTTGTGTGGACGACAGCTAGACAGGCCATTCATACGCTAGAGGGGCTGCAGAAGAGGATTTTTTGGCTCACTAGTCGTTGCTGGTTATGTAAGGAGGAGGAGGAGAATACCAATCACCTTCTTTTACACTGCAAGGTGACGAGAGGTTTGTGGGACATTTTCTTTACCATTACCAGAACTTCTTGGGTTATGTCTAGGTCAGTTAGGGTACTCTTGGATGGTTGGAGTCCCGCGACGGGGTGGCAGGGTGTCAGGCGCGTGTGGCGGTTAGTTCCTCATTGTATTTTTTGGATGGTTTGGAAGGAGAGGAATTCGAGATGTTTTGATGGTGATGAGATTGCGCCTTCCAGACTTTGTTACCTATTTCTGAGCACACTTCTTCATTGGTATAAGGACTGCTTGGCAGTCACGAGTACATAGGCTCTTGAGTTTGTCGAGGAGTTACAATCTAATCTATAGCATGTGTTTATTTTCTTTATTTCCTTATTTTTCTTCTTTTTTTTTTCCAGCATGTTAGCTGATTTGTATACTCCCTGTATATGGGTTCGCTCCCTTAGCGAGGTTAGTTAATTGCATTTACTTATAAAAAAAAATCTCTTAAGAAATATGAAATATATAATATATGGGGAAATGCGAATAAGATGCAAAGAAAATACTAATAATTGAGCTTCTAACAACTTATTTTAAATAAATTTTGATAAGAAAAATATAATAAATATTATCATACTTACCAAAATTCGAGAGATATGTCCAATGTTCATAATCTAGAAAATATTATCCATAAAGGCTAAAATAGTGATGAGTTTTATCAACCAAGAACATAAGATCATATCTGATATCTCATCTGTGAAAAAGCAAAAACTATCGGAGGGTAATGCGACTGAGGTTTGTGAAGAACTAGAACGGGTGAGGAATGACCCAGTCCAATGGACTTTATCTTCAAGGTCCTCAAAGTGTCAGGAGCAGCTTTCGTAGTAAACCTTCCTCTTCTGGAAAAAATTGAGTAATTACTATATATAAGGTTATATATATATATATATATATATATATATATATATATATATATATATATATATATATATATATATTATGACTTAGTTTAGTTTAGGTCTAATTGGTATTTATTGTTGGATTTCATTTTTTACAAATGTAGAATGTTTTTTCTTCTTTCTAATTCCATAAACCTTTAAATAGTATAAATGCACTCTTTTTTTCAAATTTAAAGGGTTGGTTTGTGGTATAGCTTCGGAGAAGAAAGTGCAATCTGGTGTGTCTGTGTGTGCATGTGTGAAAATTGGGATAACAAGATAGAGATAAACATATACATTGGGTTTTAAAATTGGGTGTTTTGACTTTATCACTAGTTTAGTTTTCGTTATTAGACTTTACCGACCTTTTTATTTTATTTTAGACTTTGCCACTATTGTTTCATTAACGGTTGGGGTATTTTGACTTTACCAGATAAAGTTTGAAAAAAATAAACCTTAATTTATAAAAAACAAAGACATGAACTCTTAATTTCGGATGGAAGGATTAAATGTTGTACTCTTCTGATAAGTTGTAATTGCTTTAACATGTTAGTATAAACAGTTTTGAAAGTTATTTCATAATGGATGCTTTGTGATCGTTATAGGCATATTTATATATAGGAGTGTAATTAGTTAAGAGAATGGTTCAAATTTGCGATATCGGTCTATGACTCTACCGCCTAATTCAACCCGATCTCAGTATTAGTATCATTTTGGGGAGATACACAATCATATGATGTTTACATATTCCATTTGTCTATTGTAAAAAAAGTTTAAAATAGGTATAATCATATGGATTTAGATAATTATAAAATTATCATTTAAATGCAAAATATATTTTTAATTTGAACAAGTTATAAAGAAATTGCAAAATTGCATTTTTTCAAAATTATTCAAGCGCATCGTGCACTTGCCAATCACATTTTTTCAAAGGTTGTAAGAACATAGTCTCCACATATTTTTAATTAGAGAAATTATAAAGAAATTGCAAATTATATATATATATATATTCTACATTATACTAAGTTATATACATTCTACATTATATAAATATAACTTAATTAACACATATATGTACTTAAAACCTCCATAACCAAATGAGTGAAATCGCATAGGAAACAAATCAGTGGGTCGCGAGTCGAATTCGATATCTAAAACGAGTCAAGTAAGATAGTACTATTACGTCAGCGTTATGACTCATGACTCAAACTCGATTTAGTTCCTCCTAGTCAACTTGGCTGAGTTATGTCGATTTCGGTCGATACTTTGAACCATGGATGAGGTATTTGATTATAGTAGTTCAGTCCGACGCCGCTTGGGGGAAAGAATCATAAACACTATCGTATCACCCTACTCCATTCTATTTATGGGGACGTTTCTTTTCTTTGGAACATGACCATAACAAATTCTTGGCTCAGCACACATATCAAAAGCAATAAATTACTCTTAGCAATTGTCTTTTTGGGAAAGGATGTAGTGAAATATTAGTATCGGTTTCGAGAGATACGCAACCATATGATGTTTAAATATCTCATTTGTCTATTGTAAAAAAAGTTAACAAAAAAGGTATAGTCATATGGATTACGATAATTACAAAATTATCATTTCAATGCAAAATATTTTTTTAATTAGAAAAAAATATAAATAAATTGCAAATTGCATTTTTCAAAATTATTGAAGCGCATCGTGCATTTGCCAATTGCATTTTTTCAAAGGTTTTAAGCACACAGTCTCCACATATTTTTAATTAAAAGAAATTGTAAAGATTGAAAATTATAAACTTATATGGATGTATATATATATTCTACATTTTACTAAGTTATATACATTCTACATTCTACAAATATAACTTAATTAACACATATATGTAGTTAAAACCTCCATAACCAAATGAGGGAAATCGCATAGGAAACAAATCATCGGGTCGCGAGTCAAATTTGATATCTAAAATGAGTCAACTAAGATAGTACTATCCGTCTACATCATGACTCATGAAAAAAACTCGATTTAGTTCATCCTAGTCAACTTGGCCGATTTGTCGGTTGATACTTTGAAGCATGGATGGGGTATTTGAATATAGTATTTCAATCCGACACCGTTTGGGTGGAAGAATCATAAACACTATCATATCATCCTACCCCGTTCTATTTATGGGGATGTTTCTTTTATTTGGAACATGACCATGGTAAATTCATGGCTCAGCACATATATCAAGAGAAATAAATTACTTTTAGCAATTGTTGTTTTGAGAAAGGATGTATTTAAAGGCACACCTAAAACATAATGTAAAATGATTTTTATTCATTGTGTGGTGTTGGGAAGAATATTTAGGGGTGCCTTTATCACCAACCTTGGAGAATTGGACGTGTCATTTGGCTAAGCCTTATGGTTGATATACACTAGTGCCATTCAAAGAAATCTTTTGCAACTTTTTTTTGTGCTTATTGCATATTTTTTTATGATTTGAGGAAATTGATTGAGGGGTGTTTGAAACGGAATCCAATTATTTTTATTTTGAGGTAACAAATAAAGTTTATTTTTTTAAAAATTTTGTAGGCTAACAACTACATGTGCCACTGAATTGTTAAGAGATAAAATCAAATAAAACACAGATATGTTTCATATTTAGATTGCAGATAGATTAAGTTAAGTAGACAAATGTAACCAAAATATAAAGGTTGAAATTGTTCAGTTTTTTTACTTTAGATGTTGTGGGTGTGTCTGGATTGTTCACTTTTGAGGCCAAGGGAATCAGTTCTTATGGATAGTGTTTAGTTATACCAAGATGCATTCCAAATCCCCAAATAACTTATACATGATGATCCTATAAGGCACCGAATTGGGATTTTTAATTACAAACTCCATTGAATGCACCGTTGTTGAGTGCCATATCTCAGTGCCTCTAAGATTTCCAAACATAAATCTTTATATTCTTCTTAATTATTAGAATAATATAACTCCAACTAGAACGGGTGAGTAATTTTCATCACTAGATCCTCCCTTACCATGAAAGATTAGCTATTGAATTCCAAGATCCATTCTTCCACTCTTCTAATTTAGGCAGTGGCTTGCAAGGTGAGTTCCTGGCACATTTATGTAGGAACATAGGTTGTGCTAGGAAAGTGGGCAACCAGGTCCGTAAAATCTTGGCTTTTGATGGCTATAGACTATACACTTGATTTTGTACTCGAGAGAATACAAAACTAATACACTACTGAACAAATATAGGGTCCCATATGGGAATCCAAAGGCTTTCAACATAATATATAATATCATAGGGACCTCTACTCATAGCCTATTTGTTTTGGGATGGATGTTCCAATATTTGACATCGTATTAGAGCAAGCTATTCCACACGTGAGGAGCGTGTTGAGAATACAAAGTCCCACATGGGAGAACTAAAGCCTAGTAATGGGCTCCCTCTATCCATTGATAATTGGTTTTGGGTTAGATGGTCCAAATATATAACACAAGGGCCATAGCCAGTACGTCAATATGGGGGCACACATCATTATTTGATTTATGGTGAACGTTAGCAAGGCCATTTTTTTTGAGAGGTTAACACCAAAACTAAGAAATGCGCTTGATATTGGAGTACCCGGATTCTAGCCATTCTAGTCCCACGTGGGATTTTTATAGCAATCCCACGAGAAAATACGCATTTTCTCTTAAGGTTGTCTTAGTTTTTTTTGAGTTTTCAGTTGGAGCATATGCATAATCTCTTTTTACTTATCGGTCTTAATGAGAAATTTTTCGGTTGAAAACACATTTTAACAAGGTATTCTAAATTTGAACATTGAAAACTCGATAAGTCATTGATGATCTTCTACGTGAGAACTTCCTTCATCGACTTACCAAGTCGTTAATGTAAAATTTAAAAAATCTTCTAAAAGATATCATGAAATTATGTTTTGCCAGTACGTTGCCCCGCATATTTTAGACCAAAGAGAATCACAGGAGTTATGCTATAACCGGGTCACAAGAAATATGTGCATTTGAATTATATTTAGATATGATAAAACTATATTCGGGTATTGAACTGACATAATGGTTCGTGTCAAATTATTATAATTGTTTCTCATTTTTTTATATTAATTATTATATTTATAGGCCATAAAACCTTAAAACTATAACATATAAAAAACTGATAATCATGTGTTAATTTGCAAAATTATTATCCTGATAAAAAAGTTATTGATCTTAATATCTATTTATGAGGAATAATGTAAACTATATAATAGAGAAACTGATAAACATATGTTAAGATGCAAATACTGAAATTGATTGAAGTACAATTCTTTTTTGTGAGCAGACGGAAAATGAGTGGGAAATGATATGAATAATTTGCTATCAGTTTCTTAAATTTTTACGAAATTTGATAGAATATTTTTGAATTCAAGCACCACAAAAGTAAATAATGAATTAAAATATTTATTTTTACATTAAAAATTAATTCAACGCCAATAAAAATGACCATTAGTATGATAAATAACAGTGAACATTGAATTTCACCATTTTAACATGGTTTGTGGGATTATAACAATGCATATGGAAAATTATAGTTTTATAATCCGTTGATGTAAAAAAAGGAGGGGGTCCAATTTTATAATCACAAATAAATAAGTTTGAACAAGCTAAAAGCCTACATCCACTATTCATGTTATTTCATGTGGTTACAATATTTTATTATGGATCCAATTCTACATAAACGATACTCACAGCTTCCACATCAATACTCCTATGGGTGACAATTTCTACTGGAATGCTTCGTCTGAGCTCCATCTGAGTTGTTGATTCCAGCCGAGCAATGGCATCTGCTCGGGCATTCTTCACCCTTACAATTCAATCTACTTTGACTGCAGGAAATAAAGAGATAACATTCTTAGCTATCTCCATCTATCTGCAACATTTGAATGATAATAAGCTGAGAATCACTGTGCGATGTCACCTTCTTGGAACCCCTTGATAAATCTAGTTTTAACCCTGTAATGAGTGCCTCCAATTAGGCTTCGTTGTTGGAGGGTTGAATTGAAATCACATATCATATTCTATAGCTAAATCATTAGGGGTTTTGATGACAAATTCAACTCCCAATCTGTTGATGTCTAAAAATGGTGGAGTCCAGTTTATAACATAGAGAACTAAGTTTAATCGAGCTAGACAAACACACGAGAGATAACGTTTTCAACGTGGTTCAGTCATAAGAAAATCCTACATCCACTGTTCATGTTATTTTATGTGGTTACAGTAGCTCAGTATGGTCTTCTTGTGCTTGATTCTGTCATCCCCTTGAGCTACACGATATTATGTATTCAGAGTTATTAGAAACCCAAGAGATGGAATGACTTTATATCTCCAGGAATTTACATATACATACAATAAATGATACCATTGACCTTCAGTGTTGGTCGCTATTCCGTTCGAGTAACATTTGTTATTCCCGATGGTTCACGTTCTTAGTATTGGTCAGCTTGCTAGCCGACCAGGTTTCTTTGAAGCCGACCAAGATAGCCAGGTAGCAACATAGGAGGAAGGGTGTCTACTTTTTATTGGTCCACGTAGGAGATTTATTTTCACATACAACAAAATCCCCCAATGCTCCATGATTGATAGAAAGTACGGAGTATTTGTTCAAATTTTTTCTTGTTGTATTATCTTGGAATTGGTCGGTAGCCGACCAACCAGACTTGTAAAATTTTTCACAGTACTGTTTATGATGGAATTCTTTTAAATTATTCAAACTTTTTTGAACTGCCAAAGTGTAGACTGGTCCTTTTGTGTGTTGGGAAGCATGCAGTCAATGGTAGCTCAAACCTTCATGCAATTACTCATTTTATCTTTATTTTCGAGGCAACCTATAAAACGACAATAGGTTTCCTCCATTTCACTTTCCTCAAACTTTTTACACTTAGCTTTTATCTTTTTTATCAAGCCTTTATTCTCCGCTATTTGTTGCTTGCTATATGCTGTTACCTTTTTATCTCTGTAAGTCATACTTCCCTTCTTTTCTTTGACTTTCCTGCGTTTCAGTCATGGTGCATATCATAAATGATAATTCCTTAGACGAGTTTAGGGAAAAAAGGAAAATTCCTAGCTGGGTATGCTTAAAAAATGCCCATGGACCTATTGATGTGTATTATTTGTCTGAGGGTCAATGGATTCCTACTTTATTCATTACTGAGTGTGGCATTACTTTTCCTCCAAACCCACTTTTTCTCCAATTTTGTCATGACTTTGATGTTGTTCTGGTGAGAATAGCTCCAAATTCATGGAGGGTTGTGAATGTATTGAGCAGGTTAAATGAAATTCATGGGACCCTTATTGGGATCCCTGAATTGATGCTCTACTATAAATGGGGAACTATTGGGAATAATTCATGTTGCTTGAAGACTAGCAAAACAAATATGACACTAAAAGAAAAACGGTCATTTATATTGGTCAAAAACTGACATAAATGACCATTTATGCCAGTTTTAGAATTTTTTCAAAATTGACATATAAAGCCCTAACATAAATGTTCGTAAAACTGACATAAATAATATCACATTTATCTCAGTATTTAAGAACACACAAAAAAGCTACGGTATTTAACATGTTTTTAATAACATTTTCATGAAAAATTGACATAAGTAACATCACATTTATATCAGTTTTGGCAATTTTATGAGAGTTTTTTCAAACCTGGCATAAATGTTGATATAAAAATTTAAAAAAAAATCATTACTCCATTAATAGACAACTATTATTTGATATTAATTCAACCCTTGTAAATAGATAGTAATCAAGGTCATAAATATCACGAACCTGATATACTCGTTGAGATACTTAAAATAAAAAATATTAATGTGAGCTACATCTTATCCAAAAACTAGTTAGTATGTGAGCTATGTGATGATATCCAAAAACTAGCTGACGTCTAGTTACCTACGTGATAATATCCTAAAAATAGTGATGATAAATCACAATATCCAAAAACTAGCATTGCAAACTACATCATAAGTTCCACGATACTCAAGGTAGAAAGTGTCGAACATAATACTCGATCAAGTTTGTTCTCAACGCTATCCAACCCAAAATGAGTAACCCTGCAATCAAATATAATAAACATAGTTTTCATCATAACACGTTCATCTAAATAAATTTTCATTACGACATAACAAAATACAGTTATTCGGAAGTACCTAATATATATAATCCCTATCAAAATCAATGAACTCCGATTGAACTTCATTTAGTTCATTCAACGTGTACGTCGCTTTATCGGGCAATCTTATCATTTAAAAATTGAAGATAGAATTGAATTTGTTATTACGGTATATAATAGTTAATAACTAAATAATATTTTATATAATAGGAGAAAAAGAGAAAATATTGGTAACATACCTTTATTTCAAAATGTATGGAAGGATCCTCCACTAAGTACTTCATGAACTTCAACACAAAAGAGAAAATGTTTTTTTTTTGTTAAAAGTGTGTGTGTGTGGGGGGTGGGGGTGGGTGGGCAATACTGTATATATATATATAGCCCTGCTATATAGCAACCCCTGGGCTATATGTACTTGGGGTTCTCATTCTTAACTTGTCAAAGATTTCTCAAACTCAACAAAGCCTTTTTCGTAACTACTTTGGGGTTAGTGACGTAAATAATAACACAAACATTCACTTTGCTGAAGGTATGTTTCTTTCAATATCAATAATGAAAGAGGTAACGTACTTTCAGCATCAATAATTCAAAATTAATTTTTAATCCCTTTTGGTGAAGTGAGTGAAGAACTCGAGAGCAAACTTCTAGCTATATAGTAAGTTACAAAACTTATGTATGTCATAAGATAGAACTATGATGTCACAAGATGGAGTTTTTTACACTTCCTGTTTTACCCTTGAAAATTTTGGGTTCCCCCTCTTTTCTTTCTCACTAATTATTTCCCCTATTCCACTTTAATCCAAATACAAGGCTATTTTGGTAAACACACCTTATATGTGCATCACAACACCACTTTATCTCATTTTCTCACTACTCTCTAACTATCTCCACATATGAACCAACATGTCGAACTCTGTCTCTCTCTTGCCCGCCATTCATCCACCACCTACACCATCTCCATTAACCACCTACACCATCACCATCCATCATCGAACCCACCACCATATCCCCACCAACACCATTTAACCTGACACCACCATCCATCCACCACCTACTCGAAGAAACCAATCTAACTGTTTTAAGAAATCCATTTGAGTTTTTGAAGAAAGCCATTTGGGATTTAAGGTACTGTTCGAAAAAACCCATTCGACTCTCTCTAATTGGTAGTTCGTGTTTATTTTGTTCAAATTTATTTTTTGCATATCTAAATAGTAGCTTCACCTTTATACAATATTTTCCTTGGATCATCAATTAGTGTCGGTGGTTGTGATTTGTTGGTGGTTTTACTAATTTTAGTTCGTTATTACATGGATATGTGCATATGACAACAGAAGGGGGATTACTTGGTTTTTTATGGTTCAAACTCATGTGTTTTTATCGTTGTTTGCAGATATCTCACCTTGATTCATGACATCGAAGTTCAAATCAGCTATACCATTTTTTTCCTATATAAATCGATTATTTTTCCAAAATTTAGGGGGGGTTTAGGGTTCATGTCATTCTTTAAATCAAATCAGGTATACCCATCTGCGATTGTTCAGAAAATTATTTGTTTGGGTTTTGTTCCTCTCTTTGTTTGTTTAAATATCATTATAAAATTATTGGGCATTCGTAGTATTTTGCTTTATAAATTCTACAATGAGTGTGATTTATAAATTGCACTCTCATGATTAATAATTGGTGGCAGGCATTTATAATGGGTTAAGAAAAGTGGGCATGTGTTAAGTTTGATTGCTTCATATGCTATGTTATGAAGTATTACTTTTTTTTGAAATGTTCATTCTCATGGTTATATTGTACTCTTATGACTACTTCCATAAGCTTTTTCTTGAAATATTCTTATAGTATCAGTTTAGTTTATGGTTAAATTAATTAATTTAGTGAGAAAAGGCATGTCTTTTTTACTAATTTGGGCTTTTGATGTTATAGTGCATGGTCGATAATTTTCGATAATTGCATCCCACATCCAACATTCCAGCGCATGGCCTAACAATTGTCAATCCAACCATTATGATCACTAAATAGTAGGTACCTCTATTTTTTGTATACACATTATGTTTTCATTTCGTGATATAATTACCATATTGTATACTGGAGCTTTAACGAAACATGTTAGAGTTTCAATTTTGTGAGTTCTCATTGGTGGAAACTTTTTAGGTGTTTCCCTTCTATACTCTTTCATCTTTGCAACTCGGTGCATTTTTTATCCGAGTAGTCCCATATTTTCTAAATTTACTCACGAAATTGGTCTTTCTCTATATTATGGATCACGAATCGAAAGATTGAATCTTTTTATTAACTTATCTCCCAGGTACCGATTCATCCCCATAATTTGGATTGGAGACACATATTCAATATGATATTCTAACAAGCTTATCCTTGAACAGGTATGTCATTTTATAAGTAATAGATTGTATTACAAAGATTTGTCGTGTTATGAACAATTATATTGAATTCAAAGTATTAGAAATTCCTATTTGATTTATGATTATTTCTGTTGGTACCTCTGTGCATGTACAAGGATTCCATGAGATCTTTTTTCTTAAATCAAATTATAGGCGTAAAAAGGTAAGCAAAGTTGTAAATTTTATACAACATAATTAGTTACTATTTTGCCTTTGAATTAAATGAAGATTGTTATTGTTTAGATAATCTGGCAAAACGAAGTGCACCATTTCTTTTAACTACCTTATCATTACCTCATCTTTAATTAGTAAGTTCTACTTCTATAAAGTTGGCCACCCATATAGTTATTGTAATAGTCAGTAAACCCACTAAAATGCATTGACATATCCTTCTCCCGCTCTTATTGTAAATATTTGCCAATTTATTTTTACAATGCTGTAAGGATAAGTTTGTTGTTATAATTCATTATTCATTTATTTTTTATTTTGTTCTTAAAAATATCTCTATTTTTTTGTTTTTATGGTGACCCTGCAATGCTAATGTTCTGAATGAAAACATTTGAGTGGTGATTTTTGAGTACTCAAACACGTTACACACTTTTTATTCTATTTCTCTATTGTTTAAAGAGAGTTGGGTTTCATTTCATACATGGATGAGGAAATGTATCCTCTTTTTTTTTGTTATTCCTGGGATTAAAATTCAACTCAAGCTTTCAACTGTAAAAATGAAACATATTTAACTTTATACGATAATATAAATTGTTATTTAAACAGGGTCGCATATATGGGACTCATATATTCCATGGATATGAAATATTACGTGGACTTACTTTTCTTCATGGGCTACAATGACACTGCTATAAGAACTGCATGATAGTATCGAGAAGATTTATGATCGTGGTCTTGATGCAATTTGTCAATAAAGGTGAAGTTAATTTAATTTTCATTTTAATTTGATGCAAATTATTAACTTCATGTAGTAGTAAATACAATGTTTTCATGTTTTAATTACGATATGATTCTTCCAGAGGTTTAATCAAGAAGAATATTACTTTTCTTTTTTTTGATTATAGACGGTCTCAAATGATTTGTTTGTGTTTTCTATAAGTATTTTAATTTCAAGTTTGAATGCTCTGTTGTCAGCATTTTTCATTGATGTTCATTTTTTAATTGTTAACATGTTCATATGAATGAGAGTATAAATAATAAACATTGTCAATGTTATAGATACTATTTGGGGAAAATTTTATATACATGCCTGTTGTTTATACCTGTGTGCAATGATATGTGATAAAAATGTGTTTAAATACCTATTCTGTTTGTATGAGTTTTGTTGTAAGATTAACAGATAAACATGTTCAATTGTTTGCAATATATATGTATAGTGGCAATTAAACTCAACACAAAATATTAAGCAAAGGCAATCACTAGAATAAATAATGAAGTTGAAATAATTGCAATCACACACAACACAAGATATACGTGGTTCGACAAGAAGGCCTATGTACATAGTGGTGCTCTCAATATTTTATTTCTCTTTACACTAGGGGAGTGTTTTCAATTGCATGACCTTTGTCCCGAGATGAGGGTTCAATATATACCTATTGTTTCTCGGAGACTGTGGGTGTTGGACTCCTCCACGTTAGCCCATAACTCCTAGAATACCTCGTGAGAGATTTTAGGGGTTGAATGGGTCATAACTGAATTAGTTATGCATGTGGCCTATAGACTTTGGGTCGGACTGAAGCGGGCTACTTATCTAGGCCATAATGTTTAATCGAGGTACCCATAATTGCCCCTAAAATCTTTGGGTTAAAATTTGGGCGCAATAATTTTAAATAATAGCCTTAGTGGCATTTTCTTGAATAGCATGACACCTTGGGATTGAATCGTCTTTCTCGAATCGATTTAGGCAGTAGATTAATTCGTTCCCTGTGCGTTACAATTAGAAAGGTTTAAAACATCATGGAGAGGTCATTCCCTGACGTCGCTTCAAATTTCTTTGCGCTCCCTCGATTTCTCCAACTTCTCACTATTTCTTTCTCACTTCCACGTCTCGTCTTCCATCTTCAAACTTCTTCCTCATCTTCTCATCTTCCCTGCTTTTGGCTTTGTATTATCTCAAGCTGACTCTTACTTCGTAATAGGCAATAGGTCGATATTAGGGTTTCTCCTTTCTGATGACGAAAGTAGGCAATAGGTCAATAACTGAGTTTAGGAAGTTCTACAATATTTAAAACTAGGTTGACATCGAATGTGCCCCTGTTTCTCGTAATGTCAGGGATATCGAGGACGGTCCCGGGATACATGTTCTTTTGTTATCTCAGGGGGTATTACTTTTCCCCCAAATAGGTTATTTTGGCACTTTTTTAGTTACTTCTATATAGCTCCTTTACAGTGCTCACCAAATGTTTGGAAAATTGTCAATGGTGTGCATAAAATTAATCAGCTCTATGGCACCAATCTAAGGCTTGCTGAAATCTGCTATTGCTCTTCTTTTAATCGAACAAGCTTCGGTCTTCTTTACCTCAAAGCTAGGAGTCCTGATAGGGTATTGGTATTAAATCTACCTGATTCCCACAAGGACTACTGGCATGAGGGGTTTATTGCCAAAAACTAGCAGTTCCCTCCCCATACTGAAGGGTCGAGGCCTGGGAGACACGTGATTACCTTTTATGGGGAGGAATATATAGGTA
The DNA here is from genome assembly GCA_949130495.1 of Sambucus nigra. Classification (NCBI taxonomy): domain Eukaryota; kingdom Viridiplantae; phylum Streptophyta; class Magnoliopsida; order Dipsacales; family Adoxaceae; genus Sambucus; species Sambucus nigra. Next base: position 49,057,648 of record OX422222.1, read on the forward strand.
GGCATAGTTCTTGTTCGACTCATTGATTCTCTATTAGTGTATGGTCTTTATCATATCTTTCTCTCATTCTTTTTTTTTAGCGAAGACAAATAATTCAGAACCTGCTCTTCGTGAGATTTGAGCGACTGAGCTGGTTAAGGCTTGGAAAATTAGGGAACTCTTAGCAGATGGTGAGCATCCTTGATCAATGGAATTTCTTTTGGAATACAAGAACATTTGGTCTAGTTTCATCGCATGACCTGTGGATAGGATCCCTCGGCTAGATATCACAGAAAAGGTCGCTGCTGACCCGATTCAGTTAAACGAGGAGGAAAGAAACTCGGGTGAAGAGAGAGAGGGAGTTAATAGGGGTGGTTTTGAAGGTGATTTCAGTGAGGAGAGCTAAAATAGTGAAGAGTCTTCCAGCTCAGAGGAGGTTTCAGAGGATCAGGAGTCTTCAGGGTATTCAAGTAGCTCGAGCGAGGAACTTATGGCTCCTCCTAGGAAGAATTTGATCCCAGATGATGATGAAGACAATATGTTTCTTTCTCGCCAGTTGAAGAAGCAAAAGTCTGGTTATGGGGACACTGCTACTGGCTCCCAGACTGTCACCCATGATAAGGAGAGGAATAAGAGAGAGGAAGCGACAGTGAAAGGTAGAGAGAGAAAGAAAAAAGAGGAGATAAAGAAAGTGGATGAGAGAAAAAGGGTTGAGAGGGAGAAGAAAGAGAGATAAGAAGAAAAGAGGAGAGAGGAAATGAGGACAAAGGTGGGGCAGTCTTTGGTTCTCATGTCTGCTTTGCCCGAGGGGGCTTCTGTTGCCCTTTCCCATCAGTTGGCTCCAGCGGTGCTCGAAAGTGTAATTTTTTCGGCTGATGGTCAGAGGTTGATGGGGGCTGACCAGTTAGCCCTGAAGGCAAGTTAGAGGCTAGCTTTGGTAAGCCTATTTTTCCTTCTCTTCTCTTATAATGTTATTTTTAATACTTCCTTCACTAATATTTTCCTTCTCTCTACAGTTCGTGTCTAATTTCACTATCCTCTACTGCAACCGTGATGAGCTGGCGAGGAGAAATGCCGATCTAAACATGAAGAATGTTGAGATGGAGGATAGTTTAAAGACTGCTAATGCTCCTCAAAAGTCTTCTAATGTCGCTTTGACTGAAGCCAATAAGGTGAAAGAGGCGGTGACCAAGGAGATTCAGGAGCTGAGGCAATCCTATGACTTAGTCTACTCGAGAAAGTAGGCAGTTGTTGAAGAGAACAAGGTGCTTGCTGGTAAGGTGGAAAAGGTGGAATCTGAGGCTACCACCCTCAAAGAGAGCTCGTACAATGCTGGATGGGTCACAACATACGAGGATACTGAGGCCCAAATTGGTTATTTTGGTTGTCTCAACTTTAAGAAGGGTTGCGATAAGGCCTTACTCGCTGTCGAGGTGGATATTGATTCCATCCTCTTTAACGAGCATGACCCTGGTCCCAAGCCTATCGTAGATGAGGTGCCTTTTCCTGCTGCCAATGAAGGTGCCCATATTATTATGACCATCGCCGTTGATGCTCCCCTCGACTAGGGGATAGTGAATGCTCCGTCTGAGGGAGGTGTGCCTGGAGCTGCTGTAGATAAGGAGAAGAGACTAGCGACCTCAGAGCAGACTGAGGTTGCTAGCTAGTCTTCTTTAGGGAGCTATTTGTATTTTTATTACTCTTTCTTTTGGATGATGTACTCTGATCCTTCTTTTAATGAAATGAAATTCACTTTCCTTTCACGTACTGATTTATTTGTTTTCAATGCTTATATGGTTTGTAACTGATTGATGTTGATGAGTATATACCTGTAACTTCTCAACTAGGAAATATTCTTGGTACTGATGCGAGAAATAGAGTTCAAAAGGACTTTGTAAGGATCTGCAAGTCTCTTAGGTTGAGGAACCAAGATTATAAAGACCAGCCAGAGTTTATCACTAAGATGAAGGATAGGCTCCAAGAGATGGAGGAGATCGGAGCTTCTGTTCAAGAAGATGTGGATGCTCTGAAGGCTAAGCTCCTGGATGCCGCTGGGGTTAATTAGGTTGGATAAGTACTTCAGGAAGAGAACGATTCTCTAAGGAGAAAAGTCTCACGACTCAGGGAGAATGCACTGAGCATTGCTCCTCGAGTTCTACATGGTTCCTCTTAATCGGCTGGATCGTGATCAGGTACTGATGACAGAGGTTCAACTAGGGAGATTGTTGAGCTTCGAGGCAATGTTTGTCGAGCGTACGTGATAACCGTCGATCTTAAAAGAGATATTACCTTGCTGAGGCATCTTTTCAAGAAAGGTCATCGAAGAGTGTGGGCTGATAGTTATGATCAGGGTTGGACCGACGCTCCGACGAAGTTGGGGGAAGTTGAAGAGTTATCCTTTGTTAGGGGATAGTTTAGTGCTCTTAAGGAGTTGCAGGTCCCTAGGAACTCTGTCCTCTGGCATCGTTATGAGATATCTCCCTCAACTTTGATACCTAACCCACTCAGGAGTGTTGATCAGTGGGTCCCCATAGATGCTATCCCAAGGCAGCTATTGGAATTAGATTCAAATGAAGTTGAGGAGGAATTATCTCCTCACTCAGATGATGGCCGAAGAGCGCAAGTGGCTAACTATCTTGCTTGGAGACCTAATCCTCATTAGGATTTATTTTACTCAGCACACGTAACTCATTGTATATGCAATGATGTAATAAAATAATGATTTTTTGGGAGATTCGTCGACTAAACATGTGTTGTGTATTTTTTACTTCATTGATTTCTTGTTCGACTATCTTGGGCTCTTCTTAGCTGACTAGATTTGATATAGGAAGAGTTATTTTGTTGAGTGAGTATCCCTCTAGTCCAATATACTTATAAGATACCATTCTGCCTCACTTTACCTTTTAGGTTGTGTTACCACTCTCCCTTAGGCCTAAGTGTGGCAATGGAAAGGACACACCTAGTGTTGGATGTTCTATCAGAGCAGGTTTTTTTTAGCTAGACATTATTTAGGGATCAACTTGAGTTGGCCGAGATGCCAGGGGCAATGCTAGGAGGTTATCCGTGTCTGATGCCGAAAACCTGAGGAGGGTAATACCCTGATTTTATATGTTAAGAGGAGAGCCTGTAACTTGGAAAAGGTGCATAAATTGTAAAGTATTTAAGAAAAAATCAACACTTCATAGAATGCCATTGCCAAACAATTTTTATTAATCAAAAATGAATTGCAAATTTTAACATTGGGTTAAAACATCAACACAGAAAACTAGAAGTAGAATTTATTTAAATTGGTTGCGTTCCAAGCTCGAGGTATCTCCCTGCCCTCTAGTCTTTATAAGTGATAGTCTCCTTGTAGGTTGTCTCTTATCACCTTGAATGGTCACTTCCAGTTTGGCCCTAGATTTCCATATGATGGTTTTACTGCGCTACTAAGAACTTTCCTTAGGACGTAGTCCCCAAATTGGAATGCTCTCGGATTGACCTTCTTGTTGTAGTGTTTTGCTAGCTATTGCTGATAACCTGCTAGTTTTACTAGAGCCAACTCTCTTTGTGCCTCAGTTAGGTCAAGTTTAGTGAGCATTGCTGCATCGTTCTGACCTTGGTCGACCAGGGTAGGCCTCATGGTGTGGAGGCCAGCTTCCAAGGGGATGATTGCCTCCATACCATATGTTAGTGTGAATGGTGTTTCCCCGGTTGCTCGTCGTGGGGTAGTGCGGTAAGACCATAGGATATGGGGTAGCTCACTCACCTATGCCCCTTTGGCTCTCTCCAATCGCTTATTCAATCCATCAATCACTATTTTATTGGAAGCTTCAGCTTATTCGTTTCTTTGAGGATATGCCACCGAGCTGAAATAGTACCTGATCCCGTGGCAATTACAGAAACCTTGGAACAGGCCACTTTCGAACTGGGTTTCGTTGTCACTGATGATGGTCCTGGGGATCCCAAAACGGGTGATAATGTTCTTCCATATGAATCTTATCATATCTGCATCTCTTATGTTTTCCAGTGGCTCTGCCTCTATCCATTTGGTGAAGTAGTCTATCGCGACCAATAAATACTTGCGATTACTGGCAGCGATAGGAAGAGGGCCTACGATGTCCATTCCCCATTGGGAGAAAGGCCATGGGCTAGTAAGTGAATTCAGGTAACTGGTTGGTTGGTGAACCATAGGAGCGTGAAGTTGACATTTTTCACACTTGCGAGCATATATCCCAGAATCCTTCTGCAGGTACGACCATCACTAGCCTTCCTTTATTATTGGGATATGACTTCCACAGATTCCCTCATGGAGCTCGTGTATAATTTGATCGATGTCCTTTGGGTGAACGCATTGAAGGCATGAACTAGTGAAAGACCTCTTATACAGTTTTCCCTCAGGAGATAAGTGAAAGAGAGAAACTTTGACACTTATCTGATGTGGGGTCTTCTTATCGTCTGGCAGGGCACCATCTTTTAAATAAAGCCTTGAGGGGTCCATCCAACTGGGGGCTGATTCAAGATGGAGAACATGACCTATGTTTGGTAGTTTATCGATCTGGGTAATACTTGGCTGGGCAAGGAAGTTGACCAGAATTATTCTCCTCAAGTCAGAATTGATCGCTGAGCTCAAGGCCGCTAGGGCATCAGCATGGCTGTTTTATCCTATGGGAAACTATTGAACGCTGACCTATTCGAAGTTACACATTAATTTCTTTATTGTGGTAAGGCAGGCCGCTATTCTCTCATCCCTAACATTGAAGTCACCACTTATCTGGTTGGAGACCAGTTGTGAGTCTCCGAACACTTGGAGTTGCTTTGCCCCCAGTGCCTATGCCTTTTGTAGGCCTGCTATCAGTGCTTCATACTGTGCTTCATTGTTGGACGCTTCAAATCCAAGCTTGATTCCTTTCTCGAGGATTTCATCTTCAGGGTAACCAGCACGATGCCCACTCCTGCCCCTTTGGAGTTGGAGGCTCCGTCAAAAAACAGTCGCCAAACTCCTTGTGCCGAGGGATTTTCCCTTTGACCAATAGATTGATGGTCGTTGCAAGTATGCTCTCCTACAAATTCTGTGATGAAGTCAGCGAGGACTTGTCCCTTGATTGCATTCATTGGCTAAAACTGGATGTCAAATCGCCTAATCTTGACTGACCACTTTGATAGTCTACTAGACAGATCTGCTTTTTGCATGACTACTTTAAGGGGGTGAGATGTAAGGACGATGTTGGAGTGAGCTTCGAAGTAATGTTTCAATTTCCTCAAGGATACCACTAGAGCAAAAGATAACTTTTCTAGTGGTAGGTACCGTTGTTCGGCATCTAAGAGAGTTTTGCTCGCGTAATAGACCGGGTGCTGGATCCCCGTTCTTCTGCATACCAGTGCAGAACATACAGTGTGATTGGAAACTGTGAGGCATATGTATAGAGAGTCATTCTCTTTAGGGATTATGAGCAAGGGTGGTGTAGTGAGGTAAGCCTTGAGTCCTTCTAGCGCCTTTAAGCAATCCTCATTCCACTCTACACTTTTTCTTTTCTTCAATAGTTGGAAGAACGGCTGGCCCCTTTCGGATGATTTTGAGATGAATCGGTTTAGGGCGGCGAGCATTCCTGTGAGCTTTTGCACGTCTCTTATCGTACGGGGGGGCTTCACCCTATTAATGGCGTCAATCTGGTCCAGGTTGGCTTCAATGCCTCTCTTGCTGATTAAGTACCCGAGAAATTTTTGTGACTAGACATTGAAGGAACACTTACTTGCGTTAAGCTTCATTCGCTATTTCGTGAGGATTTCATAGGTCCTTGATAGGTTTGAGAAGTGGTCTTCTTTATTCTTACTCTTGACGAGCATATCATCGATGTAGACCTCCATGGTTCTTCCCATTTGGTCTTTAAACAATTTGGTGACCAACCGTTGGTAGGTTACTCATGCATTTTTTAACTCAAAGGGCATGACCTTATACTAATACAACCCGATGGTGGTGATGAATGTTGTCTTGTCTTTATCTGGCTCGTGTAGAGGGATTTAGTGATACTCGGAGTATGCATCTAAGAAGATCATTCTCTCATGAGCTGCTGTGGCATCCACCAACTGGTCAATCTTTGGGAGAGGAAAACTGTCTTTAGGGCATGCTCTGTTAAGTTCAGTGAAGTTAATACAAACTCTCTATTTTCCATTTCTTTTCGGGACTACTACTAGGTTGGACAACCACTTAGGGAATGGAACTTCACATATGGATCCTGTATCTAACAGTTTTTTCACTTCCTTCTCCATAGACGTAGTCTTATCGGGTGTAGTTCACCGTACCTTTTGTGTGATCAGCCTGAAAGCCGAGTCAACGTGCAGCCAATGACAAACCACACTGGGATCAATCCCAGGCAACTGGTAGGGTTCCCACGCAAAAACTTCCAAGTTATTCCGTAAAAGAACTCTTAGTTCCTTATTCTCTCGATCTGTGAGAGAGGCTCCGATCAAGAACATCCTATTGTTCTTGTTGTTGCCGGCTGCGACTTCTTCCAGGTTTTTAATGACCTTCTCAGTGGTGAGGAGCCTGGTCTCCTCCACTCCAGGTCTTCCATATTTTAACTGCTATTTCGAAGGTATCAAGCCTTCTTGTTCTTCAACCTTCTCTTTGGCTTTCTCTACCTTCTTCTCCGGATTTCGGCTGATGGCTGCTATAAAACACTTTCTCACCATTGCCTGATCTCCATGGATATCCATCACTCTTTGCTCAGCAACATATTTGAGTTTTTGATGGTAGGTAGAGGGGACGACCTTCATCGCATGCAGCCACCCTCTACCAGTGATGGACTGGTAGGGTAAGTCAATGTCGACCACTAGAAATTCGATAATTTTGGAGACACTTCTTACACTTACTATTAGTAAAATCTTTCCCAAAGGGATGGTCACTTTACCAGTGAATCCAACTAGAAGGATGGTGGCTTCCTTTAAGTCGGCGATGCTTAACTTAAACTTTCTGAATATGTCAAGATACATTACTTTGGATGAGCTACCCTGGTCGACGAGTAACTTGTCGACATCGTAGTTAGCTATCTTGAGTGTAATGTTCAAGGCATGATGATGTGGGGTCCTTACTCCCACTACGTCTTCATCCGTGAACACAATGTGTTTGCTGTAGTCTATGTCATCTGCTCACCGATGCTTTCCTGCATGCATTCTCGCTGGGTCGATTTGAAAATATGCATTACTTCTGTAAGCTTTTTGACTTCCATTCGAGATGTGTTTCCTTGAATCTTCTTTTGATCGGTGTAACAACCCGAGGTTTTGGAGACAATGATTTATTTATTTTGGGAGAAATAAGTAATATTTTGTTGGAGAAATAATAAAATTGGCAATCGAGGTCAAAATTTGGAGTCGTTAGAAAGTGTGTCGAATGGCAATTCTGAGGGTACCATTGTTTCCGGAAGGGTCAAGAAGGTCGAAATGACTGTACTTGGGGTCTATTTAGGTTCCGAAATAATTTAGGACCGTTTGACTCGAATTAAAGTTACCGGGTCATTTAAAGTGTGTATTATCATTTAAAGATGTGTATCTTGTGGGATAAGGCTTAAAATCCACGTGAGAAGTCATTCTCACTTAAGAGAAAGAGGAAAACCCTAGAAAGAAAGAGAGAAGAAGAAAGAAGAAGAGAAAGAAGGAGAAAAGGGAGAGAAAGTTGAGATTTCCCATTTCCATGCGATCTCAAGGCGGATTCAGACCCTACGAACCCGAGGCAAGTGATTAAACTTGCTAAATAATTGTTGTGTACCAATTATTGCATGATTTGTGGATTGATATTTTGGGTTTTAGGTTTAGTTTAACAAAACCTAACTTTTGGGTATAATCTTAGATTTAATGATAGAAATTAGTTTCAATGCATTCTAGGATGAATATTAATGTTATGAATATGGTTGGGTTGAAGATTTGTGGTTAAATGTAATTATTGGGGTTTTTTTGAGATGTTGGAGTTGTGTAAAAATGGAGTTTGTCCGTGGTATCTGGTAGGGACGGTCGACCGCGTACAGAGGGCCGATCGACCGCGCCTCCAGAATTGGGCACACTATCTTCGATTATAGGCAAAATTAAGAAACGTTGTCTATCGCGGTTTGGGCACCGGTCGACCGGTCCCCTGTTTTAGGTTCAAGTTTGAGAATTTAAGTTATCCCCTTCTTCTTTGGGTTTGTATGAATGGACTTCCATAATCAGAGTATCATAAAGTATTAAGTGATTATATAAGGGGATTATAGACCTTAGAATCAAAAGATGATATATGAGGCAAATTGATAAATAAATGACTAAATGAAAATGTCGGGGAGTTTTAGTGATTGATTTTGGAGAAGTGAGAATCTAAAAGAGTATATCAATTTGGTGGAAAATCCTCTAAGTATCGAGGTTAGTATTTGAGGAATACCGATTGGAGATTTAGGTATTTTTTTCTAAGTGGGGAAGCCCACTTTTATTTGGAATTTTATTTGGTGATGATAACAATTTCATGATCTGAGAATGAGAATAACTTGGAGACACCAAATCTTAGGATCCAATACCAAATGGGATAACTTTAAAGGTTCATAAAATAAATTGAACCATATTATGGATGGAGAACCGTGTATGCGAATTGAGGTTTATTAGGATCAATTATATCCTTAACTTGAATTGAATTTTGAGACAATTCATTATTAGAAGCGTCATGTGAGCTTCAAGTGAGTATTAGTATAGTATATACTAAGTGAGGTTATTGTGCGAGAATTGACGGTTAATGTATCAAAAGAGAGGGATATACTAAATAATGATATTAATCTATTTCGCCTAAGGGCGTATAATGAATATGTAAATGATGTGCAGGTATACCTTATATAATGGTATATCTTTATTATGTGGGATGCATGTATACCTTATATGATGGTGTATATACATGTTAAGCATACCCCCTCCTTGCTATCATTGGGAAGTTTCGTGCGTAGAGGGTGAGCATTCTGACTAAAAAAGTAGGATGTGGATATTCCCCAGGTCATAGTCGTCCATAGTGGTCAGCAAATGACATATATATATATATATATATATACATTATTTATTTTGGGGGTGAGAGGTCGTGGGTATGTGATGCTCTCACTTGCCGGTTAGGAGCTATGACCGCTTCCCGGGACATTGTGTGCGTGAGTAGATCACGAGGTGGGGGTCGTTGAACCCCACCAGGTGGCCCTAGTTTGCTACGTTTATGGGCTGCTGGAAGATGATAGCATGTGAGCCTGCATCCTTCGAGTTATAGCTCGGTTGGAAGGTTATTATTGCTTGTGTTTGTACTTGGGTATCAAGGGCATAATGGACCTTAACGACCTACATTGCCAGGATTAGTGTATCGGGGGAGTTCCTTGTTTGGATTTCGCCTCGACGAGACGTCCCAAGCACCAACCGCAGTGTAATGTTGGAACTTGGGGATAAGTTTAGTCCTTAATGCTCATATATATATATATATATATATATCACCTATCCCGACAATTGACAGAGCCAGGAGTAGTGTAACGGGGGGGTTCCTTGTTTGGATTTCGCTTCGGCGAGACGTCCCATGCATGAAACGCCGTGTACTGTTGAGAATTGGGAATATTAATTAATTAAAATTAGATAATAATCATTTGGGTTACATGCATCTTGCATTGAGGGAATAATGAGCCCCGAGGATCGATACGGCCAGGAGTAGTGTAACAGGGGGGTTCCTTGTTTGGATTTCACTTCGAGGAGATGTCCGACGCATGAAACGCAGTACCGTGTTGAGAATCGGGAGGGGTTTAGTCCTTAACTCATGATGCTAATAACTCATATATAATAATTATATATATGGTTTCATGCCTTATATGGGCATCACTAGTATATAAAATTCTAGTAAATGAGATTGTTGATATATTGTAATGATGTGGGCATGATTGGATCATGCAACTTTATATGTTCAACAAATGAACATTATAAAGATAACTATAACTATTACATTAAAGTTAATGTATATGACTTATAAATTATGGAAACAAATGTATTGGGAGATAGGTTAGATGATTTTTCTTAAATACTCCTTTTGGATTTAAGTTAGGACCCTCTTACCTATTTAGAATCGGACATCCATTTGGAGATCACGTGCATACGTTTAGTGAGCGCTTTAGATGAGAGGTGAGTTGAATTATTATGGAGAGTTCGATTCCAACTAAATCATGTAATAATGCATTTATAATTATTATGCATTTTAATACACTTGCTATAAAACGTTTTTCAAACTTGGTCTCTGACCCGTTTATATTTTCCTTCTCCTTGTATATATTGTATTACTTCAGGTGTTCCTCCGCAAGGACGCCTTTGATGTTATCCATCCAGGGTATTTGTGGAGTTGTGGACGTAGCGGACTGTTGCGGCACTTTGCTTTAGTCGATTCCTATCTTTGTACATCTAGATTAGGATTCAGTTTGTATATTGAGTTAGTATTCAAGTGTTGTAGATTAACACTCCCATATATCATTTCTCAAATTATTGTATTGTCTGTTACCCGACAGCATATTCAGGTATTTCATTATTGAGATTTTGTCGTACAATGTATTGTACTCTTTCATATTATTGGAGCATGCACTTTTCACTCATCATAATTAGATGTATATTGTTGGTTATGTGCAATATTGGTTTTGTTGTTGTTGTTATTATAAAAGTTTTAAATTTTTGACAATTCGCACTTAATGATTTCGGGTAGTTAGCCTTATATTATAGTGCTTAGTAGTTGATGTTGAGACTGTGCCATCTGAGATACCTGATTTATTATAGTATAGGGCTGGCCACCCGTTATTATTTGGAGCGGGTTGTCACAGGTGGTATCTGAGAATCAGGTTCTAGTGTCTTTAGGATCTGTGTGCGTTACTACGATCTTTCGTAAGCGTTCTTGATGTAGAGCCTTATTATTAGGACAATTTCATTCATACGTCCATATCTTTTTGTGATTCGAAAATATTTGAAAGGCGTTCTGATATAATTTTTCTTGTTTCAGATGCCACCGAAGGGAGGTCATCCATCCGGGGCAAATAAAGGGAATGTGCAACCCCAAATGCCTCAAAGGAACATGACTACGGATGATGTTGCCAATATAGTGGCACAAGCAGTAACTGCTACCGTTTCTACGATGGCTCAGAAATCTACCGCTCGAGCAGCCCCACCCCATTTAGGATTGTCTTTATGGGAGAGAGTGAAGAAGGATTTTAGTAAGTGGCATCCTCCCGAGTTTGCAGGGGGAGTTGATGCAGTGGCTGCAAGTCAATGGAAAAATAGTATGCAGAGGCATCTTCGTATGGTTGAGCGCAGTGAGGTGCAAAAATAATTTTTAGTCACCTTTAGGTTATCGGGTGCAGCTCTTCAATGGTGGGAGTCTGTCACCACATCTGAACAGAGAGATACTTTACCTATAAAAGAATTTTGGGAACTTTTTGATCGAAGGTATTTTCCTTCCCCGACTCAAAATATAAAGATTTTTCAAGGAAATAGAACGGTGACGGAATATGAGGAAGACTTCTCTAGATGGGCGAAATTAGTCCCTAATGAGGTATATACGGAAGAGGAACGTATATCAAAGTTTGTTCGAGGTTTAGATTGGAAAATTCGACAACATTTGTTAGGGAGTCCTAGGTTAGTGACTTTCGTTGAGGTAGTGAATGAGGCACTACTAAAGTGTCATGAATATCGCCTTCGTTCGCAAGAGGGTAAGAACTTTGGAGGTTCGAGTTCGTCAAGTAAGTTTGGCAAAGAGAGTGCCAGTAATGCGAATGCACATAAAGGATTTGCGGGTAAGTGTTTCTTTTGTAAACAAACAGGTCATAAAAAGAGAGATTGTCCTCAAAGAGGTAAAGGACCACAATTTGATGAAATTTTGGAAGTGCATCCCCTACAACAGATTCGAGGTCGCTTTAGACCGGGGGACTACGATTGGGAGCCCATTGATGAGGATGGGCAATCGAACTAGATATAGGTGATGTAAGTTAATTTTCCTTTATTAATAGGATTATTACTAAAATGAGTTTTGGGGATATCGTATGTAAGATATTTGTGAAAGGGTAGAAATATATCCCTATTATGTATGTAATGACCCTAAAGGGAAATTTTGAGCAAGATAGACTCTTATTCTATTATTTTGTAAGAAGGATAGATAATTTTGCAAGGTGATAAAAAAGAGCTTTAAACCTTATGGTAAATGTAAGTGTGGTTATGGTGATAAGTAGTAACGATAAAGCTACTTCTTTTTATATAGTCATGATAGACTATTATGATTGTTGTATTCCAGATATGGATTTGCCTTATAAATGCAAATATGTTGAAATGATGTAAGATGTTGTTTATATTTGAAAGTTTGATTTTTGGATTGATGGGACGCATGTAAAATTTTAGCTCAGGAGTACGATAATATTTGTGAGCTATATGTTATGTATGTAATGATTCAAAAGACCTTGTGTTGGACATAAGGCATTTTATAGTATATATATATATATATATATATATAAACCTCTTTCAAAGTAAACTAATTTTAAATAAAACCTTTGTCGGCCTTTGGGCCCTTTCAAAATGATTTTCATAAAATTAACCTTTTCGAACTCTAGTCCGGATTTAACAAACTCTCAATCCCCGACGTCGCCTCATAGTAGTGTATTGGGAGGGTTCCTTGTTTGGATTTCGCTTTTGCGAGACGTCCCCCGCATGAAATTGGCGATTGTCAGGAATTGAGAGGAGTTATTTCTTCGGACCATTCACAATTTTTACTCTATTAAAATTTTAATATTACTTATATTGTTGGAATTGTGGTATTTTTGGGGGAAAATAAAGCCTCATTATGATTGTTGTGAGCATAAAGCTCAAATATAAAGGATGTATGGGCGCCCTAGTTGTGGAAATTGGTTTTATATAACTCTTAATCAACTTAAAAAAATAAAATAAATTTAAAATGAACTCGTCGTGGGAAGTTAGAAGTTTGGAGATAAGATTAGCAAGATTGGGTATAGTAGGACTAGTTGAGCTTTGGAGAAATAGGCTTAGCTAAATTTCGAGGACGAAATTTTTGTAAGTGGGGAAGTTTGTAACAACCCGAGGTTTTGGAGACAATGATTTATTTATTTTGGGAGAAATAAATAATATTTTATTGGAGAAATAATAAAATTGGCAATCGAGGTCAAAATTTGGAGTCGGTAGAAAGTGTGTCGAATGGCAATTCTGAGGGTACCATTGTTTTCGAAAGGGTGAAGAAAGTCGAAATGACTGTACTTGGGGTCTATTTAGGTTCCGAAATAATTTAGGACCGTTTGACTCGAATTAAAGTTATTGAGTCATTTAAAGTGTGTATTATCATTTAAAAATGTGTATCTTGTGGGATAAGGCTTAAAAGCCACGTGAGAAGTCATTCTCACTTAAGAGAAAGAGGAAAACCCTAGAAAGAAAGAGAGAAGAAGAAAGAAGAAGAGAAACAACGAGAAAAGGGAGAGAAAGTGGATATTTTCGGTTTCCACGCGATCTCAAGGTGGATTCAGACCCTACGAACCCAAGGCAAGTGATTAAACTTGCTAAATAATTGTTGTGTACCAATTATTGCATGATTTGTGGATTGATATTTTGGGTTTTAGGTTTAGTTTAACAAAACCTAACTTTTGGGTATAATCTTAGATTTAATATGTACATCTTAGATTTAATGATAGAAATTAGTTTCAATGCATTATAGGATGAATATTAATGTTATGAATATGGTTGGGTTGAAGATTTGTGGTTAAATGTAATTATGGTTTTTTTTTTTGAGAAGTTGGAGTTGTGTAAAAATGGAGTTTGGACGTGGTACCTGGTAGGGCCGGTCGATCGCGTACAGAGGGCCGGTCGACCGCGCCTCCAGGATTGGGCACACTGTCTTCGATTATAGGCAAAATTAAGGAACGCGATCGACCGCGGTTTGGGCACCGGTTGACCGATTCCCTGTTTTGGGTTCAAGTTTGAGAATTTAAGTTATCCCCTTCTTCTTTGGGTTTGTATGAATGGACTTCCATAATCAGAGTATCATAAAGGATTAAGTGATTATATAAGGGGATTATAGACCTTAGAATCATAAGACGATATATGAGGCAAATTGACAAATAAATGACTAAATGAAAATGTCGGGGAGTTTTAGTGATTGATTTTGGAGAAGTGAGAATCTAAAAGAGTATATCAATTTGGTGGAAAATCCTCTAAGTATCGAGGTTAGTATTTGAGGAATACCGATTGGAGATTTTGGTATTTTTTTCTAAGTGGGGAAGCCCACTTTTATTTGGGATTTTATTTGGTGATGATAACAATTTCACGATCTGAGAATGAGAAAAACTTAGAGACACCGGATCTTAGGATCCAATCCCAAATGGGATAACTTTAAAGGTTCATAAAATAAATTGAACCATATTATGGATGGAGAACCGTGTATGCGAATTGAGGTTTATTAGGATCAAGAATATCCTTAACTTGAATTGAATTTTGAGACAATTCATTATTAGAAGCGTCATGTGAGCTTCAAGTGAGTATTAGTATAGCATATACTAAGTGGGGTTATTGTGCGAGAATTGACGGTTAGTGTATCAAAAGAGAAGGATATTCTAAATAATGATATTAATCTATTTCGCCTAAGGGCGTATAATGAATATGGAAATGATGTGCAGGTATACCTTATATAATGGTATATCTTTATTATGTGGGATGTATGTATACCTTATATGATGGTGTATATACATGTTAAGCATACCCCCTCCTTGCTATCATTGGGAAGTTTCATGCGTAGAGGGTGAGCATTCAAACTAGAAAAGCAGGATGTGGATATTCCCCAGGTCATAGTCGTCCATAGTGGTCAGCAAATGACATATATATATATATATATATATATATATATATATATATATATATATATATATATATATATATATATATATACATTATTTATTTTGGGGGTGAGAGGTCGTGGGTATGTGATGCTCTCACTTTCCGGTTAGGAGCTATGACCGCTTTCCGGGACGTTGTGTGCGTGAGTAGATCACGAGGTGGGTGTCGTTGAACCCCACCAGGTGACCCCAATTTGCTACGTTTATGGGCTGCTGGAAGATGATAGCATGTGAGCCTGCGTCCTTCGAGTTATAGCTCGGTTGCATGGTTATTATTGCTTGTGTTTGTACTTGGGTATCAAGGGAATAATGGACCTCAATGACCTACATTGCCAGGATTAGTGTATCGGGGGGTTCCTTGTTTGGATTTCTCCTCGGCGAGACGTCCCACGCACGAACCGCAGTGTAATGTTGGAACTTGGGGATAAGTGTAATCCTTAATGCTAATAATTATATATATATATATATATATATATATATATATATATATATATATATCACCTATCCCGACAGTTGACAGTGCCAGGAGTAGTGTAACGGGGGGGGGGGGGGGGGGGGGGGTTCCTTATTTGGATTTCGCTTCGGCGAGACGTCCCACGCATGACATGCCGTGTACTGTTGAGAATTGGGAATTTTAATTAATTAAAATTATATAATAATAATTTGGGTTACATGCATCTTGCATTGAGGGCATAATGAGCCCCGAGGATCGATACGACTAGGAGTAGTGTAACGGGGGGGGGGGGGGGAGGGGGGGTTCCTTGTTTGGATTTCGCATCGGTGAGACGTCCCACGCATGAAACGCAGTACCGTGTTGAGAATCGGGAGGAGTTTAGTCCTTAACTCTTGATGCTAATAACTCATATATAATAATTATATATATGGTTTCATGCCTTATATGGGCATCACTAGAATATAAAATTCTAGTAGTAGTGTAACAGGGGGGTTCCTTGTTTGGATTTCGCTTCGGCGAGATGTCCGGCGCATGAAACGCAGTACCGTGTTTAGAATCGGGAGGGGTTTAGTCCTTAACTCTTGATGCTAATAACTCATATATAATAATTGTATATATGGTTTCATGCCTTATATGGGCATCACTAGAATATAAAATTCTAGTAAATGAGATTGTTGATGTATTGTGATGATGTGGGCATGATTGGATCATGTAACTTTATATGTTCAACAAATGAACATTATAAAGATAACTATAACTATTACATTAAAGTTAATGTATATGACTTATAAATTATGGAAACAAATGTATTGGGAGATAGGTTAGATGATTTTGCTTAAATACTCCTTTTGGGTTTAAGTTAGGACCCTCTTACCTATTTAGAATCGGACATCCATTTGGAGATCATGTGCATACGTTTAGTGCGCGCTTAAGATGAGAGGTGAGTTGAATTATTATGGAGAGTTATATTCCAACTAAATCATGTAATAATGCATTTATAATTATTATGCATTTTAATACACTTGCTATAAAAAGTTTTTCAAACTCGGGCTCTGACCCGTTTATATTTTCCTTCTCCTTGTATATATTGTATTACTTCAGGTGTTCCTCCTCAAGGATGCCTTTGATGTTATCCATCCAGGGTATTTGTGGAGCTGTGGAAGTAGCGGACTGTTGCGGCACTTTGCTTTAGTCGATTCCTATCTTTGTACATCTAGATTAGGATTCAGTTTGTATATTAAGTTAGTATTCAAGTGTTGTAGATTAACACTCCCATATTTCATTTCTCAAATTATTGTATTGTCTGTTACCCGACAGCATATTCGGGTATTTCATGCCTTATATGGGCATCACTAGAATATAAAATTCTAGTAAATGAGATTGTTGATGTATTGTGATGATGTGGGCATGATTGGATCATGTAACTTTATATGTTCAACAAATGAACATTATAAAGATAACTATAACTATTACATTAAAGTTAATGTATATGACTTATAAATTATGGAAACAAATGTATTGGGAGATAGGTTAGATGATTTTGCTTAAATACTCCTTTTGGGTTTAAGTTAGGACCCTCTTACCTATTTAGAATCGGACATCCATTTGGAGATCACGTGCATACGTTTAGTGCGCGCTTTAGATGAGAGGTGAGTTGAATTATTATGGAGAGTTAGATTCCAACTAAATCATGTAATAATGCATTTATAATTATTATGCATTTTAATACACTTGCTATAAAACGTTTTTCAAACTCGGGCTCTGACCCGTTTATATTTTCCTTCTCCTTGTATATATTGTATTACTTCAGGTGTTCCTCCTCAAGGATGCCTTTGATGTTATCCATCCAGGGTATTTGTGGAGCTGTGGAAGTAGCGGACTGTTGCGGCACTTTGCTTTAGTCGATTCCTATCTTTGTACATCTAGATTAGGATTCAGTTTGTATATTGAGTTAGTATTCAAGTGTTATAGATTAACACTCCCATATTTCATTTCTCAAATTATTGTATTGTCTGTTACCCGACAGCATATTCGGGTATTTCATTGTTGAGATTTTGTCGTACAATGTATTGTACTCTTTCATATTATTGGAGCATGCCACTCATCATAGTTAGATGTATATTGTCGGTTATGTGCAATATTGGTTTTGTTGTTGTTGTTATTATAAAAGTTTTAAATTTTTGACAATTCGCACTTAATGATTTTGGGTAGTTAGCCTTATATTATAGTGCTTAGTAGTTGATGTTGAGACTGTGCCATCTGAGATACCTGATTTATTATAGTATAGGGCTGGCCACCCGTTATTATTTGGAGTGGGTTGTAACAATCGGATGCCCCATGAATTACAGCGAACTCATGGCCGACGTCCTCCTCGAGCATATTATCGAGTCTCCGATCTCCATTGGCAACTACCTTCTCTGCCTTTTTCTCTATGAATTCATTCAAGTTCCCATCTTGGGTTAGCTCTTCGAGGTGAGATTTGAGAGATTTATAATTCCTGGTTTTGTGCTCGCCCTCCTTGTGGAATGCACATCTCAGTGCACTGTTTCTTTTTGAGGGGTCTCCACCCATCTTCCTGGGCAATTTAATGAACTGTTCGTCCTTGATCTTCGCCAGAATTTTGTAAATTTGTTCCTTTCTTAAAGGATTCCACGACGACCTTCTCCGAGAAGTCCTCAACCTCGTTAAATAGCTCTCAAAACCTCTTCGCGTAGTCTCCGAGGCTCTCCTGGGGCATTTTTTTCATTGTCAGCAAAGCATCCATCCTCTTCGGGTGGGAGCTGCTGGTAATGAAGCGATATGTGAAGTGCTCTGCCAGGGACTTGAAGCTCCTGATGGATCTGTGAGGGAGTTTCTCGAACCACTTCAGGGCCAAGTCATGGAAGTTCGACGAAAAGATCCATAACATTAACGCTTCCTTATGGTTCCAGAGGGTCATAGCCTATCTGTATTGCCTAACATGGTCGATAGGATTAGTCTTTCCATCGTAGATCTTGAATCTGGGCATCGCGAACTTCTTGGGGGCTTCTTCTTCTTCTATCTCCCTTGAGAAAGGGGATTTCATCTGGGTCCTGAGAGCTTGCGTGGCTAGCTATCTGTCAATCTGTCACCCCGATGTGTCGGGTGTTGGTCCATTTCTCTCCGGACAAAATTTCTTATATCATCATTTGCTCGACCTGGGCTCCTATAATGGCGATCTAGTTATTTCTACTCGGGAAAGTCGTCATCTGACCTGTGTTCCTCAAATCTTTGAGGTTCACGTCTGGGGATCCTCCCTCGACTACCAGATTTGCTCACCTGAGGGATAGGAGTGCGATATTAATGCTGCCTATGATGGAGTTCTCTCTCCATTTTCTCCAGTATTCTCTTCAGACGAGTGTTCTCAGCTTCTTACTTGTGAGTGGCCTCCTCTTTCTCTTGGAGCCTGGCTTTATAGGCGTCGATTAGCATGGAGACCAGGGTGGACCTGGATGGTCTCTGGCTTTCCTCCGAAGCTTGTCGTTTTGGGCGATCCCTAGGATTTACGCGTCGAACTTCAAATCTGATGCTTCGAGGAGCAGGTTGCTCTTGAATATCCCCTACTTGAGGGGTATTGCTGCTGTGACCAGACATTCTAAGTTCTTATTGGTGAAGGCTTTCTTAAAACGAAACAAAACGCTTCCCACAGACGGCACCAATTTTGGTGACAATTAAACTCAACACAAAGTAATAAGCAATGGCAATCACCGGAATAAATAATGAACTTGAAATAATAGCAATCACACACAACATAAGATATATGTGCTTCGGTAAGAAGGTCTACGTCCATGGCGGTGCTCTAAATATTTTATTTCTCTTTACTCCAAGGCAGTGTTTTCAATTGCATGCCCTTTGCCCCAGGTTGAGGGTTTAACACGTTGTTTCTTGGAGAGTGGGGATGTTGGACTCCTTCATGTTAGCCCATAACTCCTAGAATATCTCATGAGAGATTTTAGGGGTTGAATGGGTCATAACTGAATTAGTTATGCATGTGGCCTACATACTTTTGGCCGGACTGAAGTAGGCTACTTTTCTGGGCTGGAATGTTTAATCGAGGTACGCACAATATATACTAGGGTATGCATGTGCCTGATGGCACTACAAAAATTTCCAAAAAATAAGTAATCGCAAAACGGTAAAAAATTTCAAAGTACGTAATTGAAAAAAAAAATTGTTCCCCAACATAATAAAGTCGTATATAACGCAAATAATAAATGTTTTATATATTGTAACTATAAAAAATTTAAATATTTAGACAGATGTCCCTCTATTTGTAGGACTATCCACCATGTTAAAGAAAAAAATACTTGAATAATACAGATAGTTTGTAGTGGACACCGTATAAACAACTTGGATTTAATTAAAGGCACAATATATTGACTACATTTGGCCACACCCTTAAACTAAAAATGATAATTATAATAAAAAATCATCACTTAAGCACATTTGGTTGGTACTATAACTAAAAAACAAAATCCATGACAACAATACTCGTTTGTGTTAAAATTGCAACATGTAGTCAAAATAAATATACAATATTTAAGTCCAAAGGGTTATTTTACAACAAAAATATTGTAAATTGCTTTAAAAAATTGGTCAAAATTTCCCTTTTTATAGAACTATCCACCCTATTTTAAAAAATAGATCACCAACAAAACAAAGACTATAATTCAAATACAATATCATTATCTATTTTGATATGTATACATCAGGAGTCTAGACAAACATAAATTAGTCTCAGTTAACCGAATGTTAGGGAAGAATTACTAATTATTGTTAGTCACGTTGAAATTCTAATAAATTTTTAATTATTGATCTGATTTTTCTCGGATTTATTTATTTTAACTGTTAAAGAGATACTTATAAATTTAGACAAAATAGGATTATACGAGATGAAAGATGCTAACCTAATCCAATGTTCCTGATAAATAACCTATGTGTCATAATCATAGTACAATGACTCATTTCCACCACAACTCGAATGCTAATTATTAATTTTTTATCTTCACATTAGTTAATTGAGTTAGTAGTTGCATAACAGTTGAAATTTAGGCATTATTTGTCTCTCTACTTTCTTTCCTACCTCTACACATAACATGCATGAAGAACTATAGGGAAGAGTAACGGAGATAAATAAGATGGGTTCAGTTGAGTAAGATGGGTTAATCAGTAATCTTTCTTCCTATTTACAACCACATTAGTAATTTTTCATTCGTATGAGAATATGTGGGGTAGACTAGGGGGGGGGGGGGATTATGGAATATTATTAACTGGGGTAGAGTAAGCTAGTAGGAAGATGTGATGTTCAACCATAATTTTTTTCATCTAAAAAAAGTTATGATCATTGTGCCACAAACTGTGGATATATACAACCGCATAACTGAGCCACAAACAGACATACGATATTGACAAAATGAATAATGTAGATATATAAAACGAAATAATGTAGAAGAAACATGGAGAATATTTAAAGTAGATTGCTTGAAGCTTCAAATAATACATTAATGATGATGTGAAAGTCGAAGACTTTTTCTATTTCTCTATTGCCTATCCTACCCCTAACCTACTATACCAAGCTATGTTGCCCTACCCCTAGCCTACATTACTATACCCTTAGCCTACTGTACTAAGATACCTGCTCTAGTAGGTAGAATCAAACCTACATACTCCCACAATGTTACAACCATATATGAGCCTTTATCCTACTGTATAAAGCTACTTGCTCTAGTAGGTTGCATCAACTGCTACAACATGTCTCTTTCTATATGCTGTAATTTACCTACATAAAATTTAGTTTAGAAAATAGGATGAACAATAAAAATAAAATAAAAATAAAATTTCATAACATGTCTATCTCTCTAAATATATACAAACCAAAGTTATCCATCAAACACGAGTCTTACATCTGTTTTGGAACCAATAAATAAATACAAATACTCATTAAATTGAAGAGATTCGAAAGAAATAAAAATGAACCAGCATTAGTTAACTTCTTCATCCTTATACTTGTGTAGAGAACATTAGTCTTACGCCTGTTTGGAACCAAGAAACACAGAGAACTGACGTAAAAAAATCAAAATAAAATATTATGTGAAAAAATAAAAAAAAACCAAAAAATTACTTTCATTACAAATTGGATGCACCTTCTTTCTCGATATTGAATAAATCTATATACCTTGTCAATGTGTCTAGAAATACCAAGTCAATATGTAAAAAAACAAAAAAATATGTATAACCTGTCAATATGAGCAGAAATACGCAATGAAAAGCCAAAAATTCAAGAACAAAATGTACAGCCAAAAAATACAATTAGAACTAAACGATTAGAACAACCAAAAAAATGATTAGAACAAAATGATTTAGATCAATGATTCAAGAACAAACGATGAAGTGTTAGTACTGTACAACCAAAGCGATTCAAGAACAATTGTTATTGTTCAATAAAAAGCCAAACGATTAGAACAATTATTGATGTACAAAAAAAATCATGGTTTAATGAAACGTCGTACAACAAAAATGATTACCAGAGTTAATGGGAGGCTGAGCAATTGTTGTTGTTCTTTTTTTTTATTTGTACAACTCAAACTATCACAAATAAATAAAAAAATTGAGATGAAAAATGTGGAGTCTGAACCAGCCATTTAGGAAATCATTTATAGACAATGGTTGATAGAAGAATGAGAAATATTGGTTCTTAATCATAACCAAGATCGTACAACCGCCAACACCTTCTTTGAATCACATCCAAAGTCAGATACACAGAAAAAATAATAACATCGAGCAGTTCAACAAATCAAAAACTTATGTAGCCCCAACAGCGTGATCTGTAAAAACAAAAACCGAATCAGAAAACGCTACACATAAAACTTCATAACAATGAGAGAAAGTTTCAAAATGGGTTTACTTTCAAACACTCCACCTATGAACCAAAGTCTGTTACTTAAAACAAATTGGATTTTGAACACAAAATATATGGTGTGTTTCCACTGACCTCATCTTCATCAACAACACCAATATATGTTTTGCTAAACAAAAAGGGGCCCTGTTGATAAAATAACAGAAAAAGAAGAGACTGAAGGGTCGTAGTCTCGGTGAGCTCCATAGTAGTGAGAACCATAATGGGGAAGAAGATAGGCTTACTTTTTCTCTTTTATCCTCTTTATCGTCTCATCCCTAAACCCCAGAACCAACAACGGCTGCATTTAGATCTAAATACACGGAGAGTGGATCGGCATAGAGAGGAGAGAGAGATTTTTGAAGTAGGATGTTTTTTGGTTTATCAATGAGAGAACGAGGGAGAAGGTGAGAATGATAGAAATGTTATGATTGTGTGAGAAATGAGATAGGGTGTGAGCAGGAGGAAAGTTAAGAAATATTGTGGTTTTGACCAAAGTACCCTCAATTTTGATTTGTAATGTAAATTTGGTATGTAAAAAAAGAGGGGGAAACCAAAGAATTGAGGGTAAAAAAGGTAATGCATGAAAAATTTATGTAGATGACATACATAAGTTTTATAACTTATTTATATATATATATATATATATATATAATGTTTGGGGTTTCGTTTTTTTTAGTAAAAGCACTTGCTTTTGAGGATTATTTGAGGCATCCATACAAAATTAACTCTATATTTTAATTTTGAAAAATTGGTTTCTCACGCTCATCTATACGTCTTATAACACTCTAAATTTTTTGTATCTAGAGTTTCAAACTTTTGGACCACCTATCATTTTTCTGAGTTTATCACTGTTCTAATTTTTTTGTATCACTATTTTTTTGAATTTCTATACATCAGGTGGCTACAATTTTCGTGGTTACAATTTCTGGGAGTACTCTTCGTCAACTCATCCCATCTTTGCCTTCTTTAAATGATGGGTGGTCATTGTTAGCAGTCAAATTAGTGGAAAGACGAGCATTCTAGAAGCTCTCGTCAGCATTCTTGAGCTATTGCAGACCAAAAGTAAGGCTCAATAGGACCCAGGATGAGTATGGAGAGTTCTTCCACAAGACTCATTTAAGCGACACGACTACAAACATAGTGAAATCATCACATGGATGTCAATTTCTGTGTTTGAGTCTTTTTCGAGTGTACCACACGAAGAACCATGTATACCCACACACAACACAGTACGTGATCATGTTTTTTAGATGGGCACACTACTTTTTCGAATTCCCCAGACACCACACAATATGTAACCATGTATACACACCCACAATGCAGTATGTAATTAGGTTTTAGGTTTTTATTGTGTACAAATTGAATAATCTAATTGTTTGTTAAGTACGCTAATTAATTTCAGTTTTACTTACTTTAATTCTGATGTTTCGTATTGCCCTTAATTCGTGATAGAAACCTGAGATAATAGAGGAGTTAATGAAAATATTTTAATCACACTCAAAGGGATCATTGATTGAAGATTGTAAGGTAAATTTCTTGTGTATTAAATGATGAGGTCTCATTTCTAATCACATTCTCGGAGTTTGAATTTTACTATTAGCACAAAATATAATGTTGTTTTGTGTTGTTTATTTCTTATTACAGTTTATCTTTTCTAATGATCAATATATAACATTTATTTTATATACACATCACATATGCAACTATAATTTGGTTTTAGTTGTGGATGTCTAATTTGGTTTTGTTTTGTGGAGGGTTTGTGTTGTAAACAGAACACATAAGGAACATTTATGTTTATTTGTTTACACTGCATAATGTACTCAACACATTTTTTTTCTCGCTTATTATTGTATGCACTAATTACGAATTCATGTGTTTTAAGAATCGGGGAACAAAAAGAGGAAAAAGAATAGTAAGAGTGATGGTCTTGAGGGGTTCAATGTAGGTGTTGATGCCTTGTCCCTGCCCAAGAAACCTTCTGGATTTATGGTCGATGATCATGGTAGAGTTATCATGGCTTCTAAGAAATAGATTGCTACTATTGTTGATTCAACCAATAATTTTTCATTACATTGTATCATAAATTAATATGGGGATTAGTGCATGTTGCTCTGCCGAGTTGATACTCCTATTCAGATATTAAAGAGCACAAAACTGACATCGATTGAGAAAAAATTAAAGTGGTTTATGAGAAAAAAAACTCGGGCTTGGCGTGCCTCAAAATGAACATTCCACACTATGAGACATCTGCCAATGAGGGATTTAATGTTGAAGAATCTTTTTAATGCATAGCGAAAAATGC
Organism: Sambucus nigra; assembly: GCA_949130495.1. NCBI lineage: Eukaryota > Viridiplantae > Streptophyta > Magnoliopsida > Dipsacales > Adoxaceae > Sambucus > Sambucus nigra. The sequence continues at coordinate 49,082,169 of OX422222.1, forward strand.
CGTCAAAAGTGGGGAATAGGAGGAAATATACTTGCCTGAGACCATTGTTGTTGGAATCCAGCAGTCAACAGAGGTCCACTCGATGTGAGAGCTAAACACAATGTTTGGTTACTGACATAGGAAATCAAGTAATCCACGGAAGCACCAAAAGCTTAGCTTCCTTTTTTAAAATCGTATTTCTTAGTGTGTGTGAGATGGTTATATTTTATATTAGTGATTTCCTAAGGAGTATATTTGTCTCCAAATGCTACTTTGTTGAACGTGGTGGTATGTTGCCTTATGTACAAGAACACCACTTGATGATTAGAAAAAAAAGATAAGGATTCCATCCCTTTCATGGCTTGAAAGTGCTGTAATAAACGGCTTATGATGCTCAACAACTCCTGACGGTCTGGATCATGCAAGATGAAACACACATGCCTAATAATAAGGTAACTTCAAATTTCTTACATAAAAAAATCACATGTTAACTTTCTATTCTCAACTAGAATTTAGTCTCAATTTTAACACTATCCAAATCCATTAATATAGGTAAAAGTTGAAGATTAAAGTACAAAACACTAGTGGGGAATCAACATTTGTCATATTGAGTCTTATCCAATGTGATATAGCAATGATAAAGCACATCAGAGCAAACTGCATCAAGTGTTATATAGCAGTGACAACAATGCAAAAGAGGGAGTCTGATCCAAGCAGGTGTAATAGCATCTAAGAAGTGCAAACTTTATCATGCCAAGTCCAGAGATGCTTAGACCAAGAGGCCAATAGAAGGAGGACAGTATTCAAAATGGGAGAGCATACTTGCTGCATCAATACTATAACACAAAGGATCATGTAAATATACATAGACACGGAAGTGGGGACAGGCCAAAAAATAATAGAGCAAAGGGTCTGCATAAGAAGAGTAATAGTAGTAATCACTTTGATGTCATGAACGTCAACAATCATGGGCCAAAACCAAAGCTCAAGGGACAAAAGAAGAAGGAACATTGCGAGAGGTTAATTTTCTTTTAAATTTCTCCATGTAATTGCCTTAGTTGGATTGAATTATTATGTTTAGGAAATAGTTTTTGGATTGTCTTTTAGTCCAATAATTTCTTCATGTATTATTCATTTCTTGCTTATTTCATAATCTCCTATACATTCTAAACAAATCATGTTATGTTTTATTTCTAATCTATGACACGTGTAGGTTTCATTTTGTTGGTTTATGAATTTAATATTATTTTCATATTGTGAGAGAGTTTTTCATTCCTTTATAGATTGCTAATTCAAATTGTTAACATGACTTCATTCCTGGACCATTACTATTGCTGTTGGGAGTATCTTTTATTTTTTTCTAAATAGGGGGATAGTCCTATAAACGAAGGAGACTCTGCCCAAAATTTCTAAAATATTTACACAGTGTTGTAAATAAACTTTAGGAATTAAATTAGTTATTTATTGATATGGTGTTATATATGAAAGGTAAAAGATGGACTATTAGTGTCACCCCCTAACTCCATTAGGATATAATTAACTAAATAGTTTACAAACCACAATTATAATTTATTTATTATTATAGTAATACATATTGAAACAACTTCAAGGTTAAAATGTGGAATACTAAAAATCCAATCGTTTTAAGGAGAAATAATTTCAACATAACTCACATATCATTTAACTTAATTACAATTAGTACAGTGTATAAAACAATCTAACAAGACCTTACTTCTATTTACTTAACCTCCTAGACCTGGCAATGGCAGCTGGAAAACCTGAAAATGTAAACATATAAAACCATGAGTTTAAAAACTCAGTCAATGTACTACTACTATCTATAGTAAAATTACAATATTAACATCTCAACATATCAATATATACATCTCTGTGCCAAATTAGTCCATATACATATTTGGAGTTAATAAACCCCACATCTCCAGCCCGTAGGCAATAATCATATCCATAGGTTTTAATAAGCTAACATCTCCTGAATTCAATAGCAACTCAACATATCTTGGCTTTTAATAAGCCATAACATCTCAAAATCTCTTGGATTTTAATAAGGCATAACATCTTAACATCTCATGACTTTTAATAAGCCATATCATCTCAATATATAATACATGCACATCATATCCCAAATCAACTCAGTAAGTACACTCACATGGTGTTGTCAACTATGTTTTCACGTTTCCCTCGGGTGGAGCCGAACTTGGTTTATTTGACCTTAAACCTATTAATCCAACTAAATCAGTACTGAAACTCAATCATAAGTATTATCTTAATATAATTATGTAACTTTAAATGAGTACACAACCACAATATGATTCTACTCAAGTCATATTCCATGAAACATATGTAAAGACGAAACAATGGTATATATGTTGATAAGGTCATGAACATTCAACCCTAGAAACTACTCGTAAGGAATTTATAACTAAACTCAAGAAAACATAAAAGTATACTTCTAAATATATATACACATGAAACATTTACTCAAAATACCCTTGGGAAGGTGCAGATAAAAATATTCTTTCATGGGATATCTAGTATGTCCTGAAATTATTCTCCTCCATACTTAACCTTCCCATATTCATTAATTTCACACACACATGTGTCCAACCTTATCAATATGAAAACATATATGAATATACTTTCCAGCACAAGTGACGGTGTAATTTTTCAAGCTCCCTAGGGCAAGTTATGACTATTTCTTTACAACACAAGGAATCTTCCCTACAAGCTCCTCTATTGTTTCTTCAACTTCCTAGAATTTTCATAATTTTTCTCCAGCATAACTTTACATGATTTTCAACACACCTTCAGTACACATACTGAATAGTATAGAAATAAGGTTTCATAATATCTGGAATTCATTTGCTATCTCAAACTCTTGACCAAATGTAACAATCCAGGTTTTTGAGCGCCTATTTTATATTATTTCGCCCGATGGGCTAATACGCTAAAATAGGGGAACTTGGAGTAAATATTATTCCCATGAGATTTAGGGATAATACTTACTATGTTTTGTCTATTTACCGTATGAGAAGGTAAATGGCATTATATTGTGATATATTGCGTCGTTATATGTAAAACGACGGTTATGGCTCATGTTTGAATTGAGGTATAATTAATAAAGTAAAAATAAATTGGAACATGAAAATTTTTCACACTTTCCCGAATGCCAAAATAGGTGGTGCGGTTGTTTTTAGAATAGTCGAGATAGTAGAAATAAGTGCCATGTTGTGTTTCTGGGTTTCGGGCACTTTTGACGCGTTTTGGCTCAATTATGCAGATACGAGTCATTTAATGGTGTATTAGCAATTAAAAGAGGGCATTTGTGTTGTAAGACCCGTTTAAGTCCCCCACCCCTTTTCTTTCTTCATTTTGTGAGAGAAGCCAAAGGAGAGAAAGAAAGAGGAGAGAGCTTGGGAAAAATGGGAGAAAGGAGAGAAAATGGAGACTTGAGGCCGAAATCCATTGCTATCGGAGTTGAATCCGAAACTAAAAACTCGAGGCAAGTTTCTTACTTTCTAGATGTTGATTTAATGTGATAAATTGCATGTTTAGTTAAGTTTTGGAGATTTAAACCATAAATTGGTTTTTGTTGATTTTGATGATTAAACCCCTTAATTCTTAGTTTTAATTTGATTTGAGGATAAATTAGTAGTTAGTAATGGTGTAGAAATGATTTGGGTTGAATTGTTGTTGTTGATGTTGGGAAAAATCAAGGGTTTGAGGGTTTTGGGATTTTAGGGTTCAAACAACCCGTAAACCCATACATGGAAATTCTGCAGGATCGAATCGATTCGCCCCTAGCGAATCGATTCGGTAATAGGGAAAGTTACAGGTCTGAATAGGGCGAATCGATTCGGACCTACCGAATCGATTCGAGGTTATGCAGAATGCTAGGGTCTTCTTGATCGAATCGATTCGGACCTAACGAATCGATTCGATTTTGGGGACCGAATCGATTCTACCAGGGCGAATCGATTCGGAAGTCCTGCATTTTTGGGATGTTTTTCTAGTTTAATTTTTAGCCCTTTTCTTTTAGGTCCAAGGTTTAGGAACCTTCCTTTGGGAACTAATTAAGAGTCCTAGAGGGTGGTTTCGGGTAGACTAATGCCCTAGGATTAAATGGGCTATATAGGCTTACCCCGAGGGCTAGGTTGCGTAGGTTGATATCCGAATGAAATAGGAGATTAACCAAAGGATAAATTGAGGATAAAATGTTAATATTGTGGGATTTGGGAGACTCTCCTTGAGGGAGATTCATTTCTATGGTTTAAAATATTATTGAAGCCTTAGAGACTAGTTTGAGGTTTATGGCACTTCGGGTTTTAAGTCATATTAATAAAATATGACTCTAAGAATAAGAAATACATAAAATGAATTGTGGTACTAATAAATAAGTACAAATGATTTTGGGAATGTAAAAATGGATGTTTTCAAATGAAAAGAATGGTGATTTTCATAAATGTAAAAAGGTATGGATACACACCCTCTCTAAATCGCTATCTTAAGGGAAGTTTGCGCACGTTGTGGTGATGCCCCCTGACAAATTAACGCAGGGTGGATATAGTCCCTAGGCCATGTGAGCGCTTGTGATTTTATATTTTTCTGAGATGGGTAGGAGATTCCTGGTGTGGTCTTGACTATCCCGCAGGCACATGGCCACTTCCTGACGTTGGTAGGATCCCAGGTTGTCTAAATATCAGGCCCTGGAAGATGATAGCCATTTAGGGGAGCGCACAGTGGGGAAACCCGGACGAGCGGTCTTAGAATTGTTATATATATATGTAAGTATAAACATTCAAAATCAGGTTGGACTTGATGAATATGGGTGCCATAAAGAGCACAATGAAATGCCATAAAGAGCATGATGAAAGTGCCATAAAGAGCACGATGAAAATGCCACAAATAGCATATGATGATGATTATATTCCTGATAAGGAAGATATTTTTACAAAGTGAATGATTGAGATAAGATGACACAAAGTGCATAAGATTATGATTATATTTCCTAATAAGGAACGAATTCGTGAAATGAATTAGTATACGATGAATTTGATTGGTAAACATTTAATAAGATGTTGTACCATTTATATATATTCCTAAAGAATAAACGGGAATTAGGTTTTGATGGTGAATGGATATAATTATGTATCCTTGTGGAGTAGTAGATGAGACCTCTCACACACATATATAATACACATTATATTATGCTAACGGTCTAATCTATCTCGACGATCAGCCTTGCCTAGTAGTAGTGTATCGGGGGGTTCCTTGTTTGGATTTCGCTTTGCGAGACACCCCACGCACGAATAAGGGCATAGTGTTGTGACTGGGGAGAAGTTAGCCTTTAGTACTTAAATTAATTAGGACAGGGTGTAATGTATGTCGACGATCAGCCTTGCCTAGTAGTAGTGTATCGGGGGGGTTCCTTGTTTGGATTTCGCTTTGCGAGACACCCCATGCACGAATAAGGGCATAGTGTTGAGACTGGGGAGAAGTTTGCCTTATGTTCTTTGCTTAAATTGAACATCATCATTGATATTGCGCTAGGTTGCTGTTAGATTGATAGGTGAGAAATATTATTATTAATTGCGAGAGAATCACGCACTTTACTGTCATGCATTTTATTCACATGGGAATCATATCAAACCTGGCCCTGACCCGTATCTATATTTCTTTGTTTCTGCATATACTCTTTGCCGTTACAGGTGCTCTACCGCATGGACACCCGTATTTACATTTCCATTGCGGTTGTCATGGAGCTACAGCATATTGCGGATGTTGTAGGTTATTTGTATTAGACGCTTCTTTCCATTCTACGTTAGTTATGTTCAGTTTATTTATTCGGGCATGTTGCCCCAGTGTTGCACTCATTCATTATATTATAAATATTGAAATGTAATACTCGGTGTAACTATTTGCATTGGTCTGTTCATCGACAGTTTATTCGGTGATTATTTATGATATTGTCACTCTTTATTCATCGGTTTTTGATATCCAACGTTTTCGCAAATGGGATTGTCTAAGTGTTATCTTTTATTTACAAATTTTCTTTTTATTGACAGTCCATTTTCTAAAATGATTAGTGGCTATCCCGTACTATTATTTTAATCGACAGTGATGCTGAGAATGGACCATCTATGATTCCTGTGATTATTGGAGTATTGGGCTAGCCACCTATTATTTTAGTAGGCGGGTTGTCACACCAAACTCATGGCATACCGAAATGAAAAATACAAACAACAACTATATACCAACTTGCAACCATCACTAAGGTCTAACCATAAGGAGGTAAATTCTAATTTTCGGATATGGTATGAATATATGAGTCTATTTTCATATCCAATTAGAATTTCTGAATTCCAGTAAGCCCATAAAGAGATATGCAAGTTTGAATACAAAGGGTTTCAATACAAAGCAATATGACCTATAACATCACTTATCTCACATATGAACCAATACATATTATCACAAAGGAGGATGGAAATTTAATCAATACTTCACGATTTATCTACTTTCAAATAAGTATAATAGAAGATTAAAACAATATTAACACATAATTTTACCTTGGAAACACCTTAAGAATTTTCTTGGAATTCTTTTCGTAGGTTTTAATGAAACCCTTTCTTCCTTAACTTCTACTTTCTCTTTCCTCAAGACAAAAACCCTTAAAGCTGAACTTAGGCTTAAATTGGCTGAATAAATGTGTTAGAATAAGAGTTTTAAGTCTTCCAAGGCTTCCTACCAATCCATCCAATCAAATTAAAACATTTGGTTTAATAAAAGATAATTTACCACTTAAGGGAATTGACACATTTGCCCCTTTTTCGTAATTTTGGCCTAACCTCTTACTCAAACATCCGTTTGATGCAAAGTTTTTTATGTTACCCCCCCTAACTCACATGTTGACAACTATGTAGTTTTCACTTTAAGTCAATTGTAATGTTATAAGGGTCAAAACTAGTCTTAAACAGGAACATTTCTATCGAAAATAACCAAATCTTGTGTTCGTAAATAATTCGACATTTCATGATTTGTGAAAGTAGAATTATACTAACCATAATCACTTAACATTAGATATACTAATAACACAATATTCATATCACATAAGATAAGTGTGATTTAAATATAATTTAACATAATTATATACGGGCTGTCACAACCTCCCTCCCCTTAGAAAATTTCGTCCCCGAAATTTAATACGAGTGTCACTTACCAAACAAATGGGGATACCCTTTCTTCATGCTATCCTCCGTTTCACAAGTTGTTTCTTTAATTACATGTCTCATCCGCATAACTTTAACTAAGGGAATAACTTTATTCCTCAGTACTTGCTCCTTACGATTAAGAATTTCCACCGGTTCCTCGATGTAGAACAAGTCTTCTTTTATTTCAATATATTGGGTTTTCAGTTGAGGGGATGGATCTGCCAAATACTTACGAAGCATCAATACATGGAACACATCATGAAAACGAGATAACTCCGGAGGTAATTCTAATCTATATGCCAAGGTTCTAATTCTTTCCAACACTTCATATGGTCCAATGTATCTTGGACTTAGTTTCCCCTTCTTTCCAAATATCATAGCGCCTTTCCACGGTGAAATACGTAGGAATACAAAATCCCCCTTGTGAAATTCCAATGGATATTTCCTCTCATCTGCATAAAATTTATGCCTGCTTTGCGCTATCTTTATCCATTCTCGAATCATTTTGATCTTCTTAGTCGTCATATCTATCAATTCAGGACCCAAAAGTTTCCTTTCACCTACTTCATCCCAACACAAAGGCGTTCTACATCTCCTCCCATATAAAGCTTCATACGGAGCCATACCAATGGTGGACTGATAACTATTATTATACAAGAATTCCATCAATGGAAAATGATCATCCCAACTACCCTTGAAGTCAAATACTCAAGCTCATAACATGTCTTCTAATATTTGAATCATCCTTTCAGACGGCCCAACGGTTTGTGGATGAAATGCAGTGTTGAACTTTAAACTTGTGCCCATGGCATTCTGTAAACAAGGCCAAAACTTAGAAGAGAACGTTGGATCTCTATCTGATACAATTGACACTGGTGCCCCATGTAAACGGATAATCTCATCAACGTACATATGTGCATATTTGTCAACAGTGTAGGTCATCTTAACTGGAAAAAAATGAGCTGACTTTGTCAATCGATCTACAATCACCGAAATAGAATCATGCCCCTTTAGAGATCGTGGTAAAACTATAATAAAATCCATCGTTATATGTTCCCACTTCCATTCTGGAATAGGCAATGACTGCATTAATCCTGCCGGCTTTTGATGCTCCGCCTTCACTTGCTGACACACTAAACATTTAGCTACAAATTCTGCAATCTCACGTTTCATATTATTCCATCAGTAATACTCTTTCAAATATCTATACATTTTGGTACCCCCAGGATGCATAGAGTAAATAGAACTATGTGCCTTGTCCAATATATCCTTCTTTAAGGACGGATCATTCTATACACAAATTCTATTTCTATAACACAACGATTCATCCTTCGTAATTTCAAAGTCACTCTCTTTTCAAGGAATGGATCACGGACATGCAAATTTCTTATGCGTTTTTCCAGTAAAGGTCTCACTGTAACGTGTACAAATAACACCCCCATTTTAAATAAGTTCAACTCGACTCCCATCAGTCTTAATTCCATTTTATTGCCAACCCGTGCACATTGAATACAAGATAACCTCCCCAATGAATTTTTACTCAGAGCATCTGCAACAACATTGGCCCTCCCGGGATGATGGTTAATGGTACAATCATAATCTTTAATTACCTCTATCCAACATCTTTGTCTCAAATTGAAGTCTCTCTATGTAAATAAATACTTCAAACTTTGATGGTCAGTAAAAATTTCAGACGTTTCTCCATACAAATGATGTCTCCATAATTTCAAGGCAAACACAATAGCTACAAGTTCTAAATCATGCGTAGGATAATTACATTCATGCATCTTTAACTGTCTAGATGCATAAGAAATTATCTTTCCATGTTGCATGAAAACACAACCCAGACCCTGATGTGAAGCGTCAGTTTAAATCACAAAACCTTCTCCACTGGATGGAATAGTGAGCACTGGAGCTGATACTAGCCTATTTTTCAAATTTTCAAAGCTATGCTGACATTCATCACTCCACACAAATTTCACTTCCTTTCGGGTCAGTTTAGTCAATGGCAAGGCTATAGATGAAAACCCTTTATGAATCTTCTATAATATCCAACAAATCCTAGGAAACCCCTTATCTCCTTTACATTCCTCGGTCTTTCCCATTGCACAATTGTTTCTTCCTTCTTAGGGTAAACATAAATTCCATCTCTTGAAACAACATGCCCCAGAAATACTACCTGATTTAACCAAAACTCACATTTTCTAAACTTCGCAAACAATTGACTATCTTGCAAAACTTGCAATACAACTCTTATATGCTTCTCATGTTCCTCTTGTCTAGGTGAGTATATCAAAACATCATCGATAAAGAAAATCAGAAATGAATCTATAAAAGGATGAAATACTCGATTCATTAAATCCAAAAACACCGCAGGAGAATTTGTTAACCCAAATGGCATTACCAAAAATTCATAATGACCATAGCGAGAACGAAAAGGTGTCTTCAAAATGTCACAATCTCTCACCCTTAATTGATGACAACCCGATCTCAAATCAATTTTTGAAAACACTTTAGTACCCTGTAATTGATCAAACAAATCATCAATACGAGGTAATGGATATTTATTTCGAATAGTCACCTGGTTCAACTGTCGATAATCAATGCAGAGTCGCATGGTGCCATCTTTCTTCTTCACAAATAATACTGGAGCTCCCCATGGTGATACACTGGGTCGAATAAAACCTCTATCTAGCAAATCTTGCAGTTGAACCTTTAACTCCTTTAGTTCCACAGGTGCCATTCTATATGGAGAAATAGAAACTGAAGCTGTACCAGGCACTAAATCGATAGTAAACTCTACCTCTTTGCTAGGTGGCAATCCTGGTAATTCATCTGGGAACACATCTGCAAAATCCTTAACGATTGTGATATCTTATAATTTTTGCAATTCCCTGTTTGTATCCACAACATATGCTAAAAAGCCTTGACAACCCTTATTTAACAATTTCCTCGCCCGAAGGGCTGAAATAAGACAGTTCGGAACCACATTTCTTTCCGCAGTAAATTTGAATTGTTCCTCCCCCGGCATAATAAATGTAACCTCCTTACAAAAATAGTCAATTGATGCATGGTAGGAAGATAACCATTCCATAACCAAGATAATATCAAAATCTCGAATATCTAGTGAAATTAAATCAATGGTCCACTCCCTCTCCCCCATATACAATACACAATTTTTATACACAAGCTCCACTAACATCACATCCCCCATAGGTGTAGAAATATATAAACCACAATCTAGATAAGAACATGGTCTATCCAAATTCATTGTAAATGACAGTGATACAAATGAATGAGTAGAACCTGGATCAATAAGCACATAAGCATGTTTGTTCATAACAGAAAATGTACTTGTCTCCACCTCTGGAATAGCCTGAGCATCCTCTAACATCATAACAAATATCCTTCCTGGAGCCCTGGATCCACTAGCCTGTCCTCTACCTCCACCTCTCCCTGTGCCTCCAGGTGATGAGCCTCGACTAGTAGTAGCTGATTGAATCCCTCCCAGTAGCATAGGACAATTCTTTTTGGTATGACAAATTTGATGACAGTGATAACACTCTACCCCCTTTAACTTGGGACAATCTGGACTGATATGGCCCTCAGCTTTGCAAAATTAGCATGTAACAGGCTTAGACTGCCCATTGTCATTCTCTTACTGTCTATTCTATTGGCCCATCGATCATGCACCCCTAAAACAACTTGGTGTCCTATTCTGAACATAATTTACAGTCCCTCTACCGTGCTGAAATCTTTGACTCCCTTATTTTGAGTATTCTACATTGCCTTCCTTTTGCTGAGATGGATAAAATCTACTCCTATTTCCCCTTTGTTCCCTATTCTTTATTTCATCATTAACATCTCCTTTAACCATCATAGCTTTTTTAACTAAAGAAATATAATCTACCATTTCAAGTGCAGTGAGTCTAGACTTGATAACGAAATTCAACCCATCCTGAAATCTGGTGCATTTATCCTCCTCATTGTGTAAGAAACATAATGAAAATCGAGACAAAGATATAAATTTAGTTTCATACTCCCTGACCGACATATTCCCCTGAGTTAATGATAAAAATTCTCTCTCTCTTTTCTTCTGATACATGCGAGGAAAATCCTTTTCATATAAGGCTTTAATAAATGATTCAAAGTAATTACGTCACCTCCCTCCGGAGTAAGCAATAAATGTTTGGAAGACTCCCACCAATATTTAGCTTCTTCCTTTAACATGAAAGTAGCCAAAATTACCTTCTGCGTGCCAAGAACATTCATCACCCCGAAGATAGTTTCTGTGTCTCTAACCTAAGCCTCAATTTCTAAAGGATCTACGGAACCTGAGAATGTTGGGGGTTTAATTTAATAAACTTCTCGTACAGAGTATTCTTCTCCTCTTATTGTATTTCCCTTTCTTTTCTGGCCGAAGTCTGCTCCTCCAAGTACTTGGCTTGTTGTTCTGCTATTTATGTCATAAACATGTTTTGTTGTTCTTCCATTAAAGTCATGGCACAAGCCATTTTCTGCATATCCGTAAGTTGTTCAGAACCCCCCTCTACATTAATTGGATTTTGTTCGTTTACTGTATTTGAAGACTCCTCATCCACCCTCTCATGAACATTTGCTCCTTCCATAGATTACTATTTGTCATAAACCACAATTATAGAAACAAGAATACAACATTTATTTCTAACTATTGGTTAGTATTTCTCACAAATTAATATAAATGACCCACACAACGCTATTTCTGCCATGACCATATCTAGACTCTCTAACCCCAGAATATAAAAACCTAAAGCTCTGATACCAAGTTATCACCCCCTAATCCCATTAGGATACAATTAATTAAATAGTTTACAAACGAAAATTATAATTTATTTATTATTTTAGTAATACATATTGAAACAACTTCAAGGTTAAAATGAGGAATACTAAAAATCCAATCGTTTTAAGGAGAAATAATTTCAATAGAACTCACATATCATTTAAATTAATTACAACTAGTACAGTGTATAAAACAAACTAACAAGACCCTACTTCTATTTACTCAACCTCCTAGACATGACAGTGGCAGCTGGAAAACTTGAAAATGTAAACATATAAAAGCATGAGTTTAAAAACTCAGTGAATGTAATACATCTATTTATAGTAAAAGTACTATATTAACATCTCAATATATCAATATATACATATCTTTGCCAAGATATACCATATTCATATCCGGAATTAATAAACCCCACATCTCCTGCCCGTAGGCAGTAATCATATCTATAGGTTTTAATAACCTAACATCTCCTGAATTGCATAGCAACTCAACATATCTTGGCTTTTAATAAGCCATAACATCTCAACACCTCATGACTTTTAATAAGCCATATCATCTCAATATATAATACATACACATTATATCCCAAATCAACTCAGTAAGTAGAGTCACCTGGTGTTGTCAACTATCTATTCACGTTTCCCTCGGGTGGAGCTAAAATTTGTTAATTTGACCTTACACCTGTTAATCCAACTAAATCAGTACTGAAACTCAATCATAAGTATTATCTTAATATAATTATGTAACTTTAAATGAGTAAACAACCACAATATGATTCTACTCAAGACATATTCCATGAAACATATGTAAAGACGAAATAATGGTATTTATGTTGATAAGGTCATGAACATTCAACCCTAGAAACTACCTCGTAAGGAATCTATAACTAAACTCAAGTAAACATAAAAGTATACTTCTGAATATATATACACAAGAAACATGTAATCAAAATACCCTTGGGAAGGAGCAGATAAAAATATTCTTTCATGGGATATCTAGTATGGCCTGAAATTATTTTCCTCCATAATTAACCTTACCATATTCATTAATTTCACACATACAGGTGTCCAACCTTATCAATATGAAAACATATATAAATATACTTTCCAGCACCAGTGACGGTGTAAATTTTCAAGCTCCCTTGGGCAAGTTATGACTATTTCTTTACAACACAAGGAATTTTCCCTACAAGCTCCTCTATTGTTTCTTCAACTTCCTAGAATTTTCATAATTTTTCTCCAGCATAAATTTACATGATTTTCAACACACCTTCAGTACACATACTGAATAGTATAGAATTAAGGTTTCATAATATCTGGACTTCATTTTCTATCTCAAAATCTTGACCAAACTCAGGGCATACCGAAATGAAAAATACAAACAACAACTATATACCAACTTGCAACCATCACTAAGGTCTAACCATAAGGAGGTAAATTCTAATTTTCGGATATGATATGAATATATGAGTATATTTTTATATCCAATTAGAATTTCTGAATTCCAGTAAGCACACAAAGAGATATGCAAGTTTGAATACAAATGGATTGAATACAAAGCAATATGACCCCTATAACATCACTTATCTCACATATGAACCAATACATATTATCACAAAGGAGGATGGAATTTTGAAAACGTAAAATAATTTCCTTTTGTTTTGAATGCGGAAGCGTTGAAAGATGATGGTTCAATAATTAAACAAACCAAGTTTTAGTTTAACAAAACAAATTAAAACAACATAATTCAAGTCCTAGAATTTGCCTAAGTCATCATTAACAATTATTCAAAGTTAGGCGAAACCATATTAATGCAAGTGACTTGAATAAACCAAATTTTACACAATATTTAATTTAAGTCCCAATTTAAATTAGTGTGAATGTAAAACCAAATTTTATCTTGAAATTATCCTAAGCATGCGTTCTAAATTATTGTGCAAGATAAAATAAACAAGGTCACACTACACCGCGAAATACGAGGAAAAACCCACTAACGGGAAAAAACCTCGGGACGGCCCTAGCCTCAAATCCACTAAAAACGGTATTACAAAATACAAGACAAAAGACTTACTTCCTAAACTCGAACCCTCTCAAGCCGTGATGCTCCTTCTTGTATCAACCTCCAATTAGCGGATAACCAACGGAGCTCCACCGTGGTCTCGAAATTCATCGATCGGGCAATTAGGCACACCGTCACCCAAACATGGAGCCTTTCTCCAAATGGGTAGAAATGAAACAAACTTCTCTTCAATTCGGTGTAGAGAAAAACCGGTGCCAAAACAATCTCCAAGCAATTGATATCTATATATGGAACTTGGAATAAACAACAATGGGTGTAAACTAAGTGTTTAAAGATTTTTCTTTAAGTTGAAGAACACTTAAAACATGAACATTTTCCTTTTTGGAATGATCTCTCAAACTCTCTCTAGGAGAGGTATTAGGATGGAAAAGTTATCTTGGAAAATGTGTTTCCCGCACATAATAAAGTATGAAAAAGTTGGTTGAAAACCAAGTGGAGAAGTGGGAAAAAAACTGCCAAAAACTGCTCAAAACCGTTCTCGCCTGACGTCTCGTTCGAACGAACTTGACTCTCGTTCGAACGAGACTTCTAACGAGCGACCAGCCTGGGCTCGTTAGAATCTCGTTAGATATCTCGTTAGAACGAAAACTCGTTCGAACGACATATCGAACGACTGACCAGATTAGGGTCGTTGGCAAACTAGTTCGAACGAACCTGGTTCGAACGACAAAACTCGTTCGAACGAAATCTGGTTCGAACAAAAAAACTCGTTCGAACGACATTTCTAACGAACATCCCGAAAGTTTATAAAATGCGATTTTGGCCCAGAAACTTTTATATACTTATTTTTAAAGTTTCTAATTGATTCTTTCTGAAAATAAAATGCAGTTTTTATTAACCTAACACCCAATTCAAATTGTTCCAAACTCCTATATCAATATAATTACATTCATACCTTGGGAGCATGGAACCTTAGTTGATGACGTACAAATGAGGCACATAAACTACGGCATGTTGATGATTATACTCTTTGCCGCTACGCCTTCAACAAACACTTCATAGGTCTTGAATATTACAATAAAATAAAATCCTATGAATAAATGTTTTTGTCCGGAATTGAGCCAAAACTACATATGGACTCAATTGGAAATTTGTGTCCTTACAAATCTCCCCCTTTGGCTATTCCGGGACAAAAACCAAACAAAAATCCTAAAGGGCCGTCAAGCTCTACTAGACTCAAAACATACCCCGCCCAATCTTGACTCAACCCAAGGATCAAACGCTTTGCCATAGAAAGATGCCGCTTTAGAATAATTCCTGCACACTTAAGCAAACTCATCAAATGCATAGGGAATATCAAAATATTAAATGCAATTAATTAATTACTTCCCCTAAATTAATTCTCCCTTTAAACACATGACCTACTTAGAAAGACGTCTCCCCCTAAGATAAATCTCCCCCAAACGAAGATACGATAATAATAGGATTAGATACCATTTCTCCCCCTATCATCATTCTCCCCCTTTTTGTTCGGGAATAGGCAAAGGATAAAGAACTAAGAAACAGCAAGTGAAAGCTTAAAGTGATAAGACATGAAAGCATATGGGCAATTAAAAACAAGGCAAAGACAAACAAATATCATATATATATATATTAGAAATATATCAATGAACCACTTGCATATATATATAGATATAAACACACACATGACACAAAATACAATAAGTTTGCACACTCGTATGGGAAAAATGTGTCATATGGAAACGGAAGTGTAGGGGTGTGAACAAGCAACAATTAAATTTAGACCCAAACACTTAAGAAACGTTCACGGAGTTCTCATTTGATTGCAAACTTCATCACAGTTAAATATAACCTCATGTGACAATATAAAGATTGAACTCAATGAACAAACATACACAATGCATACAAGCCTAGCATGATGATGATTCTACAAACCAAATAGAGTCATGACATTAAAGACAACTAGGATAAACGGACATTGTGCAAACCGTTGATATACCATCCAATTCTCCCTCAATGAGAATATATATTCTTTTGTTTTTTGAATGAATATATCATACAAACATAGGCCTTGGCAATTGCTTTTTGTTTAATGCCAAATATTCTGTTTTTAGGCCTTTGGATCACGTATTTCTTTTAGATCCAATCAACGGTGGCTTACTATCGCAAAGGATTTAATTCATCCTTTCGGAGCCCTTCCCCGTGCATATATGAATTTATCATGTTTTCATTTTTCACACAAATCTCACATGCAACGGATTTTGACATGCACTAGTCCTCCTAGGTCATAGATATGTAGATGACGAGATTGATAGGAGAACACCTCAAAAAGCTCAAATATGACATGTGACATTAAGATTTCAAAAGAGCTCGTGCATGTGTGAATAGAGGCATATAGAAATAGAATCCATTTAAACAATACAAAATCCAACTACTCCATATAAAACATGGTAAAGAACATTTTAAGGATTGAAAATCTAAACCAAAAGTTCTAGCCACATGGAAGCGTAAACGATAGGATTCAAACACAAATATATGCCACATAAAGTGTGTCAAACAAAAATACACACAAAACAAAATCTTTTTGAGTTTTTAACATTTTTAATCAAAAATAAATATTTACTCAAAAGGACAAACAAAAATCATTTGTATTTTTCATTAAGCTTAAATGAAATAAATAAAACACAAATGATAAACAAAAATCTTTTTATATTATGCAGTGAATTCAAACACAAAATATAATACAAAAAGATAAACAAGTCATAGTTTCTAGCATGTGATATGAAATAAGGCAATGACTAGAAAATGACTAAACAAGCATACATTTAGCATATGAATATAGCATGAATTACAAACGCTAAAGTATGCAAACACTAACACATTTATCCTTTAGATTTAGCAAGGGAGGAGGCATGTGTAAGTAAATGAGAATCAAAATCCCTATTTTGTAAGGCAACCAAGTCGGATTTCCTAACCCAAATTAATGAAGAATTACTATCTTGGGGTGTAGAAACATTAGCTATCGTGGTTACTTTACTATGGAATTTTCTAGGAATTCGTTTAAGATCTAAACAAAATTTCCTAAGATGACCTTGTCGACCACAGTGTGTACAAGTAAGAGCATGTTGAAAATATTTATCTAAGGAGTGATCATTAAATGCATTCCTAGAAGATTCTTCTAAAACATTGGTTTTGACTTTAGGGTTAAAATCATTACAAGAATTGAAGCCTAAACCAAAAGTGTCATTTTTAATTTGGACCGTTCCTAACATTTTATCTAGTTTTTCCGAACGACACTCCAAATCAAATTTGACATTACTAGAATCTTTTAATTTATTTTCCAATTCTAAAATTTTAGATTCTAGTAAAACATTTCGCTCTTCAAAAGCAAGAAGCTCCTTTTTCAAGGATTCCATTAAACCCCTAAGGCTATCTCTCTCGCCTTCTACATAGTTAAGCTTCTCTTGAAGAGTCCTCTCATGTGTCCTAAGGTCTTCTATTAAGGCACTTTCATCAATGACCTTGACACTCTCTCTTAAACTCGCTTCTAACTTCAAATTAGCTCTTTTCAATTTAATAGATTCTTTATATAATTCATGAAAAGCATTTTGAAGTTCACTCATATCAACCTCATCTTCATTTTCACTTTCTCTTTCTTCTTCACTCTCACTATCATCAAAAATAAGAGAATCATGTACAATGACCTTGGAAGTGGCATGTGCTATAATTTCATCATTCGATGAGTTCTCACTATCACTCACATGTCTAGCCATAAAAGCCACAAAATTTTTCTTAGTGGGGGATTCGGGCTTCTCTTCCTTATCACTATCACTAAGGGTCGCATTATATGAAATGGGTCATTTACCCTCTTTCCTTAGTTTAGTGGGGCACTCAAAAGCCCTATGGCCATAACCTTCACAACCAAAACATTTATTAGACTCGTCCCTATCAATATTTTTATTTCTAGGTTTAGGGATCTTATCGGCTTTAGAAATCTTCTCGTTTTTATCATGTTTAAAAGATTCAAATTTCTTAAAATCATTTTTAACTTTATCTTTGTTAAATTTAAGAAATTTTCTAAATTTACGAGCAAACAAAGCCATATCTTCCGAGTCACTATCACTATCGCTCTCTACTACTTGTTTAACCTCTTTGCGGGCTTTTAAAGCAACGCCCTTTTCAATTTTCTTTTCAGTTTTAGAGGGAAACATATCTAGTTCATAGGTTTGTAAATCACCTACAAGCTCTTCTAATTTCGTAGAGGCTAAAGTGGGTAAAGAATTTAAAACAGTCACTTTAGGAATAAATCTATCGGGTAGGGACCTTAAAATTTTCTTTACAACACGGTCGTCAGGTATTTTCTCTCCCAAGTTAAAGGATGAATTGACAATATCAGAAAGTCTAGCATAAAATTTATCAAAAGTTTCTTTTTCATCCATTTTGATAGTTTCAAATTGAGTGGTGAGGTTTTGGAGTTTTGAAGCTTTAACGACACTCGTTCCTTCATGAGTTAATTGTAAAATATCCCAAGCTTCTTTAGCGGTTTCACACATCATAATACGTCGGAATTCATCCGGTGTGACAGCGCTAAATAAGGCATTTAAACCACGGGAATTAAAATTTGCTAGCTTAAACTCATTTTCAGTCCATCTATCAACGGGTTTGGGAACATGTACATTTTCAATTAAATGTGTTGGTGGGGTCCAACCGTTAACAACAGACATCCAAACACGTTCATCAATAGATTTAAGTGCCGATTTCATTCGCGCTTTCCAATACGCGTAGTTTGAACCACCAAAAATAGGAAATTTTGAAAATGGGGAAAAATCCATATTTAGCCAAAAAGTAAAGGATCTTTAACGAAATAATTTATCGTTTTTGGCTCTGATACCAATTTGAAAACGTAAAATAATTTCCTTTTGTTTTGAATGCGGAAGCGTTGAAAGATGATGGTTCAATAATTAAACAAACCAAGTTTTAGTTTAACAAAACAAATTAAAACAACATAATTCAAGTCCTAGAATTTGCCTAAGTCATCATTAACAATTATTCAAAGTTAGGCGAAACCATATTAATGCAAGTGACTTGAATAAACCAAATTTTACACAATACTTAATTTAAGTCCCAATTTAAATTAGTGTGAATGTAAAACCAAATTTTATCTTGAAATTATCCTAAGCATGCGTTCTAAATTATTGTGCAAGATAAAATAAACAAGGTCACACTACACCGCGAAATACGAGGAAAAACCCACTAACGGGAAAAAACCTCGGGACGGCCCTAGCCTCAAATCCACTAAAAACGGTATTACAAAATACAAGACAAAAGACTTACTTCCTAAACTCGAACCCTCTCAAGCCGTGATGCTCCTTCTTGTATCAACCTCCAATTAGCGGATAACCAACGGAGCTCCACCGTGGTCTCGGAATTCATCGATCGGGCAATTAGGCACACCGTCACCCAAACATGGAGCCTTTCTCCAAATGGGTAGAAATGAAACAAACTTCTCTTCAATTCGGTGTAGAGAAAAACCGGTGCCAAAACAATCTCCAAGCAATTGATATCTATATATGGAACTTGGAATAAACAACAATGGGTGTAAACTAAGTGTTTAAAGATTTTTCTTTAAGTTGAAGAACACTTAAAACATGAACATTTTCCTTTTTGGAATGATCTCTCAAACTCTCTCTAGGAGAGGTATTAGGATGGAAAAGTTATCTTGGAAAATGTGTTTCCCGCACATAATAAAGTATGAAAAAGTTGGTTGAAAACCAAGTGGAGAAGTGGGGAAAAAACTGCCAAAAACTGCTCAAAACCGTTCTCGCCTGACGTCTCGTTTGAACGAACTTGACTCTCGTTCGAACGAGACTTCTAACGAGCGACCAGCCTGGGCTTGTTAGAATCTCGTTAGATATCTCGTTAGAACGAAAACTCGTTCGAATGACATATCGAACGACATATCGAACGACTGACCAGATTAGGGTCGTTGGCAAACTCGTTCGAACGAACCTGGTTCGAACGACAAAACTCGTTCGAACGAAATCTGGTTCGAACGAAAAAACTCGTTCGAACGACATTTCTAACGAACATCCAGAAAGTTTATAAAATGCGATTTTGGCCCAGAAACTTTTATATACTTATTTTTAAAGTTTCTAATTGATTCTTTCTGAAAATAAAATGCAGTTTTTATTAACCTAACACCCAATACAAATTGTTCCAAACTCCTATATCAATATAATTACATTCATACCTTGGGAGCACGGAACCTTAGTTGATGACGTACAAACGAGGCACATAAACTACGGCATGTTGATGATGATTTATACTCTTTGCCACTACGCCTTCAAGAAACACTTCATAGGTCTTGAATATTACAATAAAATAAAATCCTATGAATAAATGTTTTTGTCCGGAATTGAGCCAAAACTATATATGGACTCAATTGGAAATTTGTGTCCTTACAAATTTTAATCAATACTTAACGATTTATATACTTTGAAATAAGTATAATAGAAGATTAAAAAAATATTAACACATAATTTTACCTAGGAAACACCTTAAGAATTTTTTCGGAATTCTTTTCGTAGTTTTTCATGAAACCCTTTCTTCCTTAACTTCTACTTTCTCTTTCCTCAAGCCAAAAACCCTTAAAATTGAACTTAGGTTTAAATTGGATGAAGAAATATGTTCTAAGAAGTGTTTTAAGTCGTCCAAGGCTACCTCCCAATCCATCCAATCAAATTAAAACATTTGGTTTAATAAAAGACAATTTACCACTTAAGGCAATTGACAGATTTACCCCTTGTTCGTAATTTTGGCCTAACTTCTTACTCAAACATCCGTTTGATGCAAAGTTTGTTGTGTTACCCCCCTAACTCACATGTCTACAACTATGTAGTTTTCACCTCAAGTCAATTGTAATGTTATAAGGGTCAAAACTAGTGTTAAACATGAACATTTCTATAAAAAATAACCAAATCTTGTGTTCGTAAATAATTCGATATTTCATGATTTATGAATGTAGAATTATACTAACGATAATCACTTAACATTAGATATAATAATAACACATTATTCATATCACATAAGATAAGTATGATTTAAATATAATTTATCATAATTATATACAGGTTGTCACAATTAGTGTTGTTTTGGACTATTTTTTAATTCTGAAACACGGTGAATAGTCATATAAACATAAGAAATTTGCCCAAAATTTATAAATTGTTTACAATAATTTGTGTTGTAAACAAGATTTTTGACTTAATTATACAAGATTCAATACCATGGATTTTTTTAACTTATTGTATATTTTCGAAATGTAGTTATTGATGTGCATGTTTTGTTGGGATTGTTAAATGAAAAGATCTAAGAATATTATTTTGGGGTGTCAATGTTATGTTTTGGGACAACACGACACAATATTATTTTTTGGATACAAACACAACATGGCATGACTTTGTGTTATTTTTTATTTCACACGAACACGACCCATTTAGAATGTGAAATGACATGACTTACACGATTTACAATTTTGATAAAGAATTTAGAATGATGACGCATGAAAACATGAGTAAAAATTCAACTAAAACGATAATACACGATAACACTACTTATGAACACGACGTCACACGACATCATATAAAATGACTTAAACAAATGAAAATTTACCCATTTTTTAAACTAATAGGTTCATACCATAAATTATTTCAAAAATTGTTTATTTCTTGAGAACTAAATACGACGTATGGTCCTATCAACGATGCGCACTTTCAAAAATTAGCGTCATGCCTTCAGGCATGGGCATACCCTAGTGTGTGTGTGTGTGTGTGTGTGTAAATATATATATAATATGTTTGGGGTTTCATTTTTTAATAAAATAACTTGCTTTTGAAGATTATTTGAGTCGTACATACAAAATTGACTCTATTATTTAATTTTGAAAAATTGGTTTCTCACTCTCATCTATACGTCTTATAACACACTAATTGTTTTGTATCTAGAGTGTCAAACTTTAGGACCACCTATCATTTTTATGAGTTTATCACTTTTCTCATTTTTTTATCAATGTTTTTTTTGAATTTCTATACATTAGGTGGTTACAATTTTCGTGGTTAGAAGTTATGTGAGTACTCTTCATCTACTCAACCTATCTCAATCTTCTTCAAAAGCTGGGTGGCCATTATTGGGAGCAAACACAATGGAAAATCGAGCATTCTAGAGGATCTCATCGGCGTTCTTTAGCTATTGTAGACCAAAAGTAAGGCTCGATGGGATCCAGGATGAGTATGTAGAGTTCTTCCACTTGCCTCATTTTAGCAACACGACTACAAACATAGTGTAATGATGGTATGGATGTCAATTTGTTTGTTTGAGTATTTTTTGGGTGTACGACTCCAAGAACCGTCTATACATAACCCAAACACAGTACATAATCATGTTTTTTAGATGGTCATATTACTTTTTCGAATTCCCCAAACACAACACCGTAAGTAACTATGTATACCCAACTACACGTAGTACGTTATCAGGTCTTAGTTTTTTATTGTGTACAAATTGAATAATCTAATTGTTTGTTAAGTGCAGTAATTAATTTAAGTTTTACTTACTTTAATTCTGATGTTTTGTAGGCTTCGATGAGAATGGACAAAAAGAGGGGTTTTGCCCTTTATTCGAAACAAAAACCTGAAATAATAGAGGAGTTTAATGAAAATTGTAATCTCGTTGGTCATCCATTCGAACATGGTCGTTCGAACAATCTAAAAAAGTCGTTCGAACGACATTTCAGAGAGAACATTTTTTTCCTATCACGTTTGTGCAGTTTTGCTCCCAATAACTTTTTACCTGACTTAAAAGTGTGGGAGAAATAGTTTTTCAAAGAGAACTTTTCACATACTTTGAGTTCCCTAAGAGATAAAATACTAAAACCAAAGTCCCCTTTTATGTATTGAATAATTGAAACTCTTCCCAGGAGCACTGAAACTTATCATACAAGAACCTAAAAAAGTATGTAACTAAATTAGTCACTACGCAATTGAAATAACATGATTGAATCAAGTTATACCTCATGTACGAAACAATGCACCATACATTTAGAGTCCTCAATGCACAAAAGTCCAACAAATCGTTCTTAAAAACGTAGCATTAATACGTAGTTTCCTGAAACATCTCTTTCTCCAGTGGAATCATTATTTGATTAATCTTTATTGTCAATAAATTATGGGTGGAGGCGGTTATCAAATCACAATCAACATTATTTTTTACTATATCACATATACTTTCACCGAAAACATCCTTCTCATTTTCATGGCTTGTTTTTTTCCCAACTTTCATTTCATTCGGCATTGAATCATGTGAAATGTCAGATAGGAATGTAATTCATAGCACAAACAAAGACTTACATAGGATGCATGTCGGAGTTGGATTAGACGCATCATTTCTTTTTTCCTAGATTAGGAATCTTATGTCAGATGCAGTTTCATTTAATGTGTGTTACCCATTTACTTTCAGTCTCAGTGTTTGGATTTTTTATTTATCTATTGGATAATTATTTTGGATTTGGGATTTATAGCCGATGATTTATTCGCAAGTCTTTCATTTGTTTTTTTAGCATTATTTTAGACTCGGTGATTGTGTGTATGGATTAGTTTATCTTATTATTCATGTATTTATCATTTTAATGAAATATAAAAAATTTGGCACCGGCTGAATTAACTAATTGGTGATTAGTAATTAATATTCTTTTCGACAGTGATGCTAAGAATGAACCAAATGAAAATCCAGTTTTAATTCATTAAAGGATTGATCACCCGGTATTTAATTAGGAAAGTTCTCACAAATGGTATCAGAGCATCATGATCTGAAGTCCTTATGATATGTATGGCTTATTAAATTTTAGCTCACCATTCCTTTGATATAGAGCCATATTATTGGGATTATTGTACTCATATTTACGCGTTTGAAGATATCGTACTTATCCTATTAAATTTTGTATTGATTGTGAACTCATGCAACTGGTTTTAAATTTCAAATGAGGCCTAGGACAAGTAGACCGACTAGAGCAGCAGTAAGAGATGATGTGGAAGAGGTTGATCACGATGCAAAGGTTCTCCAACCGCAACCACCACCAGGGATGGTGATGACTACAAAAGTGGTAGATATTACGGCCCAGATAGTCAATTCAACCATGACTACGATAGACGTCCATTTTTTGTAGAAATAGCCACAACCATTAGAGGCAGTCGATGTTCAGTCCCACCCTGGATCGTCAGATTGGCCGAGAGTCAGATAAGCATTTTATAAGATTCACCCATCAGATTTTCATGGTAATTCAGATGCAGTAGTGGCCATTCATTAGAAGAATGACATGCATCACCATATGCATATGATTAAGTGTAGTGACGCTCATAAACAATTCTTGGCTACATTCAAGGTAGTGGGAAAATATCTATAGTGGTGGAAATATGTGACCACCACAGAGGAAAGAGATCTGATGAGAATTAGGAGTCTGGGTACGGTTTCGCCGTAAGTATTTTATGTCCTCTTTTTAGACATAAATGCGATGACAGTTTCTCAACTTTTTGTAAGGGGATAGGATTGTGGCAGAACTCAAGGAATAATTTACTCGATTAGAAAATTTCGTGAAAGATGAGGTAAACACTTAAGAGAAGATGATGCAGAAGTTCATAGACACACTTACATGGAATATCCGATAGCACTTGTTGGGTAATTTAATGTTGGAGACATACACGGAGGTTGTCAATGCGATGCTACTTCATTACAAGGATCAATAATTTCACATAAAGAATAGCGAAAGAATGAGTGGATCTAGTCAGGGTGAGAAGATGGATGGGAACAGTGCCAGCGGGCACAACAACAACATGAATAAACTCCCGATAAGGGAATCTAGATAAGATATTTTGAATCTGAAAGTTATCAATCTGAGGGAGGTGAATTCAGGCAGTGTAAGCGGGGCCATCAGCAAGAGCAGCATCATTTCATTCCTCAGGGCCACCAGGGCAAAAGGAATGGCTGGGAAGACAAGCAAGGATAGCGTCAGTGGCAAGAATGATTTTTCGAAAAATGTTTCATTTGTGGAGAGATAGGCCACAAGAAGAAATATTTCCCTAAGTGAGACAGGGGGAAACTACAGGACGAGGTGCTAGATGTACAACCACTACAATAGTTCATGGGTCAGTTCGAATGCGAGGATTTCGATCAGGAACCCATTGACTAGGCGAAGCAGTTAGAATATTGAGGCAACTTGTCTTAATTATCCTATGAGTATGGGGGAGATTTTTATGACATAAGGGCGTCACAAGAAATATTACGATCACTCAAATTTGCAACTGAGTCGTATTTAGCGGGTGTGTTGGCCGTAATAGCCATATTATATATATATAATTACCGTGGGGCAGAAGAACTCTTTATTGTTACACACAAGAGAGAGGGTGTGTACACTAAGAGGATGATTGCATTACATGTGAGTTTAATACTTTTGAGAGTTATGAGAATAGAGTAGACTATTTTCCATGTTTTGGTTGGTTAATGTTGGTTTGGGGATATAGTGGATGGTTATATTAAGACTTTGTGTTCGCAGTACCAGGGTATGAATTATTTTGCTAGGTATCACCTGAAATAGGGTCTAGACTCTATATAAATGTGTATATATTATAGTGTGTTCTATAGTAGACTTCAAAGAGTATTTTGTATTGCTATATTTAATCTTGGTGAGTAGGTATGTTTACTGATGTGATTCAGGGTATATTAGTTTATTATCGAGCGGAGAGATATAGCTCGTTATTGTCTTAGCACAGAGAAATTAGTTATAGTAAGAGCATCGTATTACATGTTGTCTTTTGTAACATGGGAGCAGATGAGTATACTTTTATATCAATAAATGGGAGCAGATGAGTATACTATGGACTTAGGCCCTAACGGATCTCGACGACCGACAATGTTATTTAGTAGTGTATTGGGGGGGGGTTCCTTGTTTGGATTTCGCTTTGCGAGGCATCCCACGCATGAAACTTAGCACAATGTTGGAAGTGGGGAGATGTTTGGTCATTACGACATGGGTTTGGTACCTTTGTTATTATACATATATGTAGATATAACTGTGAATTAAAATTTATATTACAATTTAAAGATAGTGGAGTCGGGTAATAATTGTGCCAATAAGCACAGGTATAGGGTGTACGGACACCCTAGTGAATTAATTTAATTTTAAAAAAATCCACGATTAGAGGAGTTAGAGATATATGTAGAGATCTTAGGAGTATGTGAAGAGGTATATATTTGAGTCCTGGAGTAATAGCCTTATCTTAATTTCAAGGACGAAATTCCTTTGTAAGGGGGAAGGAATGTAATGCCCTGTATTTCTGAGGACATATAATTTAATTTTTTTCATGATATCGGATTTTATTAATTTGAAGGAGTTAATTAATTTAGTGAACTAAGATTTTTTGAATTGGGGTTATTTTTAAAAATCACATATGTCGTATTTTGAGGTCGAAATTTAAATTTTTTATAGAGTAACTCGAATGAGGATTTTGAGTGCATTATTAATTCGGGATTGGTCGAAATAGTTAAAATAGAGTACCCTAGGCTATTAATTGGGTCTCAAGGCATTTTAGGCATAACCGAGACCACATGAGGGTGTTCAGGTCATTTGGGCTTAGCCCATTAGCCTAAAAATGGGATTAGCATTATTTAATATATGTTATGGGATTAGAGGAATCCATAACTCAAAAAGACAACCCTAGATCTATAGATTAGAAAAAATGGAGAAATTGGGGAAGCCTTTGAGAGACAAATCAAGAAGAAGTGGGTGTGTTCTCCATCAAATCTTCTTCTACCTTAGAGGAAATCAGACCCTACAAATCAGTACAGGAAAGTGGTTAACTTGCTTTCATTTAATTTATAGTTTTTGATTCATATCATAATGGGTGTAAATCGAAAGTCATTTTTTGGGGGGTGAGTTTCCGTATAAATGGGTTTTTCATTGAATTAAAGTTATGGAGTAAATTAATGGTTCAATTACAGTTAAAATATGATTCGATGTATGATAATGTGATGTATAGTAAAATCCAAGTAGTTTATGCTTACTAATTTTAATTATAGAATTGTATTTGAGATAAAAATTTGAAGAAAACCTATGGAAAAAAAATTCATAGATTATTCGATAAAAGTGAAAAACGATTATTATTGAATGATGTAATTAGGATTTGAAGTTGGGGATATCATGTATTACTCGTGGGTATTTATTGGATTAAGGATTTGATGGAGGTTTAAAATATTATAAACATAACAATGTCCGAACCAGTGCATGGGGGAGAAGGAGGGATGAACCCAAAAGGTCGTTCAAACGACCAAAGAAGTCGGCCAAATGACATGGATGGTCGTTGACCCAAGTCGTCGTTTGAACGATGCTCCAAAATCCTTCAGAGTTAGTTTCTTTTTCCTTGTGGCCTGAGTTTTTATTTTGAGGATTTCCTAAGGAATTTAATAAGTGAAATATTAAATGGAGGTTGATACCTAGGATGTTAGGATATGGGTATTAAGGAATTTGAAAATTAATATGAGTGTCGAACTTCTTAATGTTACTTGGTGTACTAAATTCTAAAATGTTAAAAATAAGGGACAAATGAGTTAGTCTGAACATTATGGTTGAGTGACACCATGTTGTTAAATTTATTAATGTGAAATTAATTAAATTGAGAGTGGGCATATAGACTCGGATATTTTCAGGCTAGTGTTACGGGTGTTGTGTATGTGATAGCTAGGTTTAATTTTTTATATGTATAAGGATATAGCGTGTTGTTATATATATGTAATGACATATTTTATTAGTCATAGTTTACATTAGTATATATCGTAAACTTGTACAACCGTCGAATAATTATTGAAGACCAATCATCCAACGAGATGGATCAAAATATCAATGTTCTTCAACAAAAAAGCCTCTGCGAGATAAATTTTGGTTAGGTTGTGTTGAAGTCCTTTAACGATTCATTTAAAGTGTAGGGATAATTTTTCTAAATTATTTTTAATCAGTTGAGGCGTTGTGCTTCGTTAAATGGAATTTTTTCTAAGTGCCGAGGCGAAGAAAATTTGACGCTGGTGTCGTTCAAGAGACAACAGTATGTTGTTCGAGCGACATAAGGATGTCATCCGATGTCGTTGGAGGGACACGGGTCCTCGTTCGAGTGATATCGCTACTTTGTTCGAGCGATCTCTGGACTCAATTTTTTTTATATAAAGCATGTTAAATGAGTCATTGTTTCTTAAGAAAACCTGATGTTTTTCATTCTGCCAAAAATGCAAAACAGCAAAACACTTTATCTTCTTCAATTTAGGATTCAAGCCTTTGTTTTTCAATTCACAAAAATTCCTATAGTTTAGTGAATTGTTTTGGGACCCAATATACATCTTTGGTGAAGTTTCTCTTGTAGAGAGGGTAAATCTACAACAGACTACGAATGCGTCTCATTTGGGTGTACTTGTGGATTTTCCTTACTGAATTAGATCTTCGTGTTCTTGTGGGCTACTGCGGTTGATCCATTGCTTACTCTAGGTTGCGTGTCTATGTGAGTATCAACATGATATTCACTGCAGATTTCATTATGTATGTAAGTTGAGATTAACTTTTGCATAGTGAAATAAAATGGTTTTCCCTTTTGGATTTTTGACTCAAATCATAATGTCAGCAATTATTTATGATGGTTTGATTTTATCCACACAGTGGCATATTTTAGGGCTGAATTAAATTAGTTAAAAAAATTGACTCTTATTAAATAAGTTTACAATTGGAATTGGGAAATTCGGTTTAATTAATATCACATAGCCTATTACAAATTAGTATCATAGGAAGTTACTCTAATTTATCAAGTATTCATTTCTCCGCAAATTTTTTGTGATATTGGACTTTTTAAAAATATATTTTTGAAAAAATCTCAATTTTTTTGGAAGGAACACTTATATAATAGGATGTCCCTCTTTAATGGAACAAATCATAATTTTGATGATTTAAATAGTTTGAATTTTATGTTTGCTAAAAGAATTAAAGTTTTGTAAAAAGAAAATTGTCATTCTAAATCTGCTATGAATCTTTTGCAAATGGTTCAAAATCAAAGAGATGTTTATCGTGAGAAATTTGTTGCCTTGGACCATGACTTTAAAAAAATTAGAATTGTCCAAAAAGGAGAGTGATGATAGAGTCCTATTTTTTGAAAAACAATTGGAGAACTTTAAACATTCTAGGGGTTATGTTTGTGCCAAAGATGATAAAATATTTTAATTGAAAAATTTGTGGCACGTGAAGAGACTCTTAGGGATAACTGTGAATATTTTAAAGAAGAAGGTGATAATATTCTATTAATAATTGAAAATTTAGACAAGGAGTACCAAAGAGTCTAATTCTTTGCTTGAGTAAAAAATTTTGGTGTTGAAAAATTATTTAAAAGACTTAGTAGTTTTTGTAGTGATGGTAATAGCTCGTCTTGTTCTCATGCTTCGAGTGTCAAAGTCAAGATCAATTGTTTGTTTTAACGGGTCAACCACATCCATGGATGTTAGAAAAGGTCAACCCATAGGTTACTTTCTTCATGTTTTCACACGTTCACAGTGTGGTAGGTAAGGTCACCTTAGGCGTTTTTGTTTTGTTCTTACAAGAGGTCCTAGGAAGTTTAAATATAGTGTTGTGTCGATTTCCAGAATCCCTCGAGTTAGGTACACACCGGTTTAGAAAATTACTTTTGGAAATGCTAAATTCTAGATTGGTTGAATCTCATATGCTTGCACATGATGCATCACATGCTATCTCATATCTATGATTGCTTTCATGGTTTGTCTGTCATACACTAGTTGTGATTCATGATATATTCTTGCTAGTTACATGCCTTGTGTACTTTTTGTATTAGATTTGTGTTATTGATTTTTTTTTTGGCAAAAATACAAAAAGATTTTATATTTTTTTGAGAAAAGTTTGAAAAAGCTAAAAAGATTTTATTTTGATAATTTTTTTGGATAAAGACAAAAAGAGTTTTGTATTTTGTATACACCGTTTATAGATTGACATTTAGGATGGTCGAGTCATAATTTCATTACATATCCATGTGACTATTTGGTAGTGTTTTGATATGCATCTTCATTTCATTTTTGTGGTTTATAATGTTTAGAGTCATTAAGATGTAATTTGAGATTACTTTCTACATGTTTGACTCTTAGTCTCCTTTAATGCACAATTGCACGGATTTATTTGATTATTGTACTTGTCTATCACATGTTGGTCGAAGTGTTTTCATCTCAATCCCGTCTTTAAAATGAATCAAATACGATAAAACTTGACAATGAAAGTAGTGCATGTAAGAACCGTTTCCCGTGAGGAATTTGTTTAACATGAAAAATAATGAGTGAACACAGGAAAGGGCTGCGAGAGTACAAAATTAACTCGTCGTGAAAGCCGCCATTTAAAAGAGTCCGAGAAAAAATTAAGGAAATAAAAATATATGCCAAAAATGGGACCAATAGGATTTCTCTAAGGAGAGAAAAATTGATCACGTTAAAGAAAAAATAAATTCATTATTATTTATGAGGGTATTCGGATGGAAAATTAATCAACGGGTGTGCACATCCTGACAAAGTCTTGAAAAAGCATTACATAGTTTTAGACATTATTTGTGTGGAGACCATTTTAGACTTTAATGTGTTGATTAGATAGAGTCAATGTCATTTAAATTCACATTTTTTACACAAAATGACGATTTTGAGTTCATTCGTTAGAAGTATCCGTATTCATCGTGCACATATGTTATATTTTATTGCATTGATTTTCTTATCGAATTTTGCACACCCATTCATTCTGTATTCACGATTTGGTTATCTTAGTGTAAATTCATGGTGTGTTATTTTTGTAAAACTAATTTTGCTTTTTGTATGAAAAAATTGAAAAATAAAAAATAGTTGGTGAATGCTTTCAAGGATATACTTGATGACCGTTGTTGAGTTGTTTGCTTTGCTAGCCATGACACTCCATGTTTATTTTTCTTATTCTTTTCCTTGTCAATTTCGGATAAATAATAAGTGTAAGGACATAATTTCTAATTGAGTTTGTTGTATGCTTATTTGACTTATTCCCGGAACAAAACACGTTTGATTCATAGGTAGTATTTTTATTATCATGATCCCACACAAACTATGACGTATTGAAGTTTATTGAAGACTTTGGGGCTAAGATTCAAGAAATTAATCATTCCGATTTCATGGTGCATATTTCTCATCTTCATTTCGTTTCATTCCGAGATCACTTAGGTATGAATGCTTAATTTTAATGGGACTCGAAAAACGTTTTAAATTGTTTAAGGTTGTTATTTTATTAAAGAAATAATTTTAAAATGTTTTGAAATCATTTTAAAAGGTTTTCACTTTGTTTTATTCTGAGATAGGGATGGATTAGAGTTGTATAAAATGCAAACTCTACAGTTTCTTGTTCAAACAACATTAACTGTCATTCAAGCGAGATTCCACTGTCGTTCGAATGACAAGGATATCACATTCGAGTGACATGCTAAGTCATTCGAACAATGCGCCACCTCAAGAAAATTATTTAAAGCGCGTTTCCCTCAGCATTTCGTAAGTGTGCAATATGAAAAACAATATATAACTAGAACATATTTTGCCCAAGTTTTATAAGGTTTTTTAATTCTAAAACATCCTTAAGTTTCGAAGATTCGAGTTTTCATTATCATATGCAATAGTTATCTTTGTTAGTACCTTGTTCGAGTTTGTTCTACATTTTGAAGAACATAGTTTGGTTTTGCAGAGAAGAAGCAAAGGAGTTTGTTTTTCGATTCTGTAGACTTTCCAAGCTATATCGGTGGACACCGAGGCATTCATTGAGGCGACTGCTATTAAAAGGTATCACAGAAAAATTTACATGGGCACTGTGGATGAGTTGTTGAAGATCAGAGGAGCATCATGTCTCGTGGGGAATTGAGTCGTTGAGTAAGACTTGTGTTGATTCTTTGTAATTCGACATCATAGTGATTGTCTGGCTTGGATCGTTCGAGGTTTTTTTCCATAGTGGTTTCCTCGTACATCTAGCATTGTGAGTATTCTTTACTTTAGTTTACTTGCTTTAATCACTAGATGCATGCTTAGGATTAATCAAGATAAAATTTGGTTAAATTAAAATTTGTTCACAACTTGGTGTGGTTTAGAAAATTTGGAAAAAGAGTTTCATAAAAAGAGAAATTATTTCGCCATCCTTTAAACACATTCCTCATTAAATAGAAGGGCCTACTAATTGGTATCAAAGTTAGAAACATATTTTTGTTCTATTGATCTCGTGTGTTGTTCAAGATGAATTTTGGAGGTCTTTAAAGTTTTCTTGCTCTTATTTTTTATGGCACAAATTATGCTTATTGGAAAATATGAATGAAAAGTTCTTTAAAATCCATTGCCGAGTGTGTGTGGTTAGCGGTTGAAAGTGGTTGGTAACGACCAGTCACACGAGAGGGTGAAGCCACTTGTTTATAACCCATTGAGTCATGGGGCGAAGACGAACACAGACTTGCATTTTCAACTCTAAAGGTTTTCACATAATTTCCTCACATGTCTCACCGGAAGAGTATAATGGAATCATGACTTGTGAAACTTCAAAATAGGTTTGGGATACACTTTCACTTAATCACGAGGCCACTAGGAAAGTTAGGACGTTTGAGCTACAAAACCTCACTATACAGTTTGAGATGATTAAGACGTTAGAGAGTGATTCGTTTGATGAGTTTTACATTAGGTTATCCAACATTGTCGACTCGTCGTTTAACTTAAGAGATAAGATATTGGACAACCGGTTTGATAAAGAAAATTTTGAGGTATTTGTCGAATAGGTTTGATGCGGTAGTGATCATTTTAAACTCCGTATGTATGCTTGAATCAATGAAACTTGAACAGTTTGTAGGTGACCTATAAATTTATGAACTGCATATGTTTACCTCCTAGCAAGTGACAAAGAAAGAAAAGGGCATTGCTTTGAAATCCCAAAATGAGGAGACTAATGTTTTGGATGAAGATTTCTATTCTAATTTTGAGGATGTCGCCTTGTTGGGAAAGAAGTTCTAAAAGTTTCTTAAATTTCAAAAGAAATCGAAAGATTCTAAAGAGTTTGAGAAATTGATGATCAAATAAGGTATACTCCACCCCTAAAGATATGAGTGAGAAATTTAGGACAGATGAGTCAGATAGGTGTTTTGGGTGTGAAGGGTAAGGTCACAAGGTTGCCGAGTGTGCCATTAGACTTAAGAAAGAGGTAAAGAAATCGATAGCTTATAATGACTCCTTAAGTGATAGTGATTTGTAAGAGGGAGTGAGTTCCCCCAATGGGAGAAAGTTTGTTGCTTTCTTATCATGTCATGTGAGCGATGTTAATAAATCTGCCCATGAAAATTTTCATGTGCATGACACTTCTGAGGTCGGTGAATCCCAAATGAGTGAGGGTGAAGCGAGTGAGGAAGAGGAGGTTGATGTGAAAGAGTTTCAAGTTGCCTTTAATGAATTGTATGCCAAAGTGGTAAAGGTGAAAAAGGAAAATTCTAAATTGCAAGCTGGGTTAAATGATTGTGCCCTAGAAAATGACGATGCTTTCATTGAGGATCTTAGGTCATGAAAGATGATGTTTAGGGAGAAACTATAATATGTAGAAAAATAGAGAGATAGTCTTCGTGGTTTGATGGAGACTTTGAAAAATGAGATTCTTGAGTTTGTGGTGTCTAGGCATTTGCTTGAGTCTAGGATTAGTGAACTAGAGGAGAATATGAAAGACTCGAGCAAGGTGAAGTTTGACTTGGAATCTAGGTCGGAGAAGTTGGATAGGATGTTAAGCGTTATCCAAGTCAAAAGTGATAGGTGTGGTATATACTACGATGATAGAGTTGTTCCCATTCCTAAAGCTAATACCAAGAGTGTGAGAGAACCCACTAGGAATGTGAGGAAATTTCAAAAAAAATTTAATCATTCCCATCGTCTTTACACTTTCACACATTGGGGTAGGAAAGGTCACGTTACACATTTGTCTTATGACCTTTGGAATGCTCCTAGGAAGGTAAGGAATAAATTCGTTTTGGTTCCCAAAACCGCCATGTATAATTTCACACCTTCTTGGGTTATGAAATCGAACTTAAAGGTATTAGGACTTAAACTTACGGTTCTCATTTGGTTGCACTTGATTCTTCCCATGCTATATCTAAATGATTATTGTGTTGCCATGTTTGTCATACGCTAGTCTTTGCATCACGATTTATATCTTGCTATTGTTATGACATGATTTATATCTTCTCGTAGTCAGAAATTTTTTGAAAAATACAAAAAGATATTGCATTTATTTGAGTCAAAATAAGATGAAAAGCCAAAAATATTCGATTTGTTTTTGGGTTTTGATTTTACATGTTTGACGTGACATATTGGTGTGCTTGGTCCCCATCCTTTCATTATCTACATGGCTAGGACATTTGGTCATAATTATTGATGCTTAGAACGATCTTAACCATTATATTATGGGGATGTTTAATATTTTATATCCATTTTGATTCGACTTTGTATATATGCCATCTTTGCACACATGCACGAGTTTATATGAAGTTTGACATCTCTTGCATATTTGAGTTTGGTGGGATGTTCTTATCTCAATCTTGCCATCTATGCGTAAGTAGACATAAGGAGGATGTGTGCATGTAAGAACCACTTGCCGTGAGGATTGAATTTAGAAAATATGATGAGTGTTCACGGGAAAGGGCTACGAGAGTGCAAAATTGACTCGTCTTGAAAGCCACCATTTAAAATTTCCCAAAAGAAAATCGAGGCAATAAAAAGAAACAAATGGAAAAAATAGGGCCAATAGGATTTTCTCTAGGTTGGGAATGATAGAAACCTCAAAAGAACTTGAAAAAATAAATATATTTATGAGGAAGAATGGTTGGAGAAAATTTAAACAGGTTTGCACCATGAATCCTAACATTAAAAAATCGTATCATGACGCTATTGTTTGTAGAATCATTAAAATTTTGGATTTATGTGCATAATGTTTGTTTAAGTTCATTAAGATCACACTTTAAAGGTCACATATGGCTAAAATAAAGTTTGATGATTTATACATATCAAGGAGATCTTCCTGATCGTTTCGATGTATCAGAGTTACGATTCATTTGTTGTAGTTCATGCCTACATTTCATGTTCATGTTTGAGCACATTGGTACTATGTTAGCATGTAACTCACATTGTTTTATGTGTTTTCTTTTATGTTTTGCTATTGTTTTGTTGTTTTCCACTCCTTCCAGTTAACTTTTTCAGGAAATTTTTTTCACTAGACGAAACTTCATGTTATTTAGAACTGGAAATGAATATTTTGTTTTTCTTGTTCAAACAGGGTATCTATGTTGCACAGAGCCTTCAAGCGATAAGACTATGTCGTTTAAATGACAAGGTTGTGTCGTTCAAATGACATTCTAGAGATTTTTTTTTGGCTCTGATGTTTCAGTACCCTAGTACATATGGTTAATTATTTTGGCACTGCTGGGCATGTTAGTTAGTATGGATTTCTCACTTATGATATTATTATGCTGCATTGTGTTGGTTTAATCACATCTTTTCTGATTTCAATGATTTCTAACATTTGATTATTGGTTGTTAGCTATGGATTTGACATCTTTTAACCATTATTAATTGATTGTTTCATTAATATCAGGATATATCCCATGGATTATATCATGCTAGATATCTTGACATTTTTACCAGGTTGTCTATTCAAGACACAGAGGGGGAGAGATGTATGTGATGTAGGAGGAGATTTTGTTTGTTGATCACATAGATTTTCTTGCATAAAAAATGGATATCATATTCTTTCATGCCTATATGTTTGTATTGATTTATTTTCACAAATTGGTATCATATTTGTGATCATATGTTGATATCCTGATTTAGATGTTGTTTACAAATTGGTATCGACTTTTGTTCACATGTTTTATATAGTTTATTCCTCCATACTTCACTAGGTATTTGTCTGTTTCATGTGTCTTGGTATGCTTAAAGAGATTTTCAAGACTACATCGCAATCACACTGTTCATGCTTGTCGAACCATCATTTACTAATCTTGTCTTGAATTTTTTATTTTGGTTTTATGGGATGGGATTTAGGAGTCATACTGCCAGAGGACCCACCTTAGGCATCTCACTGTTGGTTTTGTCCTGGAATAGTCAAAGGGGGAGATTTGTAAGGACATAATTTCTAATTGAGTCTATTGTATGTTTATTTGACTTATTCCCAGAACAAAACACGTTTACCTCATAGGCAGTATTTTTGTTGTCACGATCCCACACAAACTATGACATATTAAAGTTTATTTAAGACATTGCGTCAAACCTTTAAGGTATTAATCATGCCGATTTATGGTGCATATTTCTCGTCTTCATTTAATTTTATTCTGAGATCACTGAGGTATGAATGTATAATTTTAATGGGACTCAAAAAATGTTTCAGAATTTTTAAAAATGTTATTTTATTAAAGAAATAATTTTAAAATGTTATTAAAGTATTTTAAAAGATTTACACTTCGTTTTATTCTGAGATAAGGATGGATTAGAGTTGTATAAAATGAAAACTGTACCGTTTTTGGTTAAAACAACATTAATTGTTGT
This sequence comes from Sambucus nigra, assembly GCA_949130495.1. Lineage (NCBI taxonomy): Eukaryota > Viridiplantae > Streptophyta > Magnoliopsida > Dipsacales > Adoxaceae > Sambucus > Sambucus nigra. The sequence continues at coordinate 49,118,922 of OX422222.1, forward strand.
TCAAACGAGATTCCACTATCATTCGAACGACATGGATATGTCGTTTGAGCGACATGCTAAGTCGTTCGCATGATGCGCCTCCTCAAGAAAATTATATAAGGCGTGTTTCCCTCAGAATTTCATAATTGTGCAATCTGGAAAAATAGTAAACATCCAGGACGTATTCTACACATGTTTTCTAAGTTTTGTTTAGTCTAAAACTTCCTTAGAGTTTCAAAGATAGGAGTTTTCATTATTATATGCAATAGTGATCATTGTTACCACCTTGTTGGATTTTATTCTACACTTTAAAGAACATAGTTGGGTTTTGTGAAAAAGAAGTTTAAGGAGTTTGTGTTCCCATTCTGTAGACTTTCCAAGCCATATATCAGTGGACACTGCGACATTTATGGAGGTGAATGCTGTTGACAGGTATCGCAAAAGAATTCGCATGGGCTATCGTAGAGGAGTGGTTGAAGATCAGAAGATCGTAAAGTCTAGTGAGGTATCGAGTCATTGAGTAAGACTTCTGTCTTCTCATTGTAATTCCATATCATAGTGATTGCCTCGCTTGGGCCGTTCGAGGTTTTTTCCCTTAGTGGTTTCCTCGTACATCCGACATTGGGAGTATTATTTACATTATTTTAATTGCTTTAATCACTAGATGCATGTTTATAATTAATCACGATAAAATTTGGTTAAGTTAAAATTGGTTCATAACTTGTTGTGGTTTTTAAAATATGGAAAACGAGTTTCATGAAAAGAGAAATTATTTTTTCATCCTTAAAACACATTTTTCATTTCAAAAAAGGGGCCTACAAAAAGGGTGAGAACACATTATGATTTTATAGGGGAGAATTGAGATTTGAGCTTTGTTTGATTTATGTTTACCTCATTTCAAACTCGATTCCTCCTGAAGGTATTCTCTTTATCTCATGTGTGTAGGTACAAAGATTGATGATCATATTTTGCACACCCTGATGATGACAAAGAAGATTTGAAGATTTTGAAGAAAAGTTAAACTTGCATTTTTAGTACCTTTTCAGTTTTGGGATCATGGGAGGGTATTAGATTTGTATATGAATTTTGATTTGATAATTGACATATTTTTAGTTTGTACCATCATAGACATAGGGGGAGATTTGTAAGTACATATTTTATTAGTCGTAGTTTGCATTAGTGTATGTCGTATACCTATACAACCTTCGAAGATTTATTCAAGACCAATCAAGCATCGAGACAGATCCAAATATCCACGTTCTTCAACACAAAAGCCTCTGCGAGATAAATTTTAGTAAGGTTGTGTTTAAGTTCCTTAATGGTACATTTAAAGTGTTTGGATAATTTTTCTATAGTGCGTTTAATCAGTTGAGGCGTTGTGCTTTGTCAAATGGAATTTTTTTAAAGTGTTGAGGTGAAGAAATTTTGACGCTGACGTCATTAAAACGACATTAGTATGTCATTTGAGAGACATAAGGATGTCGCGCGAAGTTTTTTGAGCGACACGTGTCCTCATATGAGCGACATTGCTACTTCGTTCGAGTGATCGACCGACTCAATTTTATTATGTAAAGCGTGTTAAATGAGTCATTGTTTCTTAAGAAGACCTAACGTTTTCCTTTCTACAGCAAATGCAAAACATTAGAACCCTTTTTCTTCTTCAATTTAGGGTTCAAACCATTATTTTTCAATTCAAAAAAATTCCAAGAGTTTAGTGAGTTGTGTTGGAACCCAAGATACATCTTTGGTGAAGTTTCTCGTGTAGAGAGGGTAAATCTATGGCTGACTATGATTGCCTGTCATTTAGGAGTACTCGTGTGTGATCCTTGATGAATTAGAGTTGCGTGTTCATGTGGACTGGTGTAGTTAATCCATTGTCGACTTTAGGCTACATGTCGATGTGAGTATCTACGTTATATTCATTAGAGATTTTATTGTGTATGTATTTGCGATTTATTTTTGCATAGTGAAATAAAAGGTTTTCCCTTTGTTTTTTTTTTCTTCTGAAATCTGTGTGTTAGCAATTATTTATGATGGTTCGATTTTACCCACGGAGTTGCATGTTTTAGGGATGAATTAAATTGGTTTAAAAATTGACTCTTATCAAATAAGTTTACAATTGAAATTTGTGAATTCGTTTGAATCAATATCATATACCTTTAACAATATATATATATATATTATTGTGTGCTCTTTAAATATTGGAGTTAGATATTTTTATAAATACATACACCTATAATGCTATCATAGGAGGTTGCACAATATGGGTGAATCCCCTGGCTAGTGAATATGGGGCAAGGATAATACCCTGATCATAGTGTTCAATATTTAATGTTGTGATTCTTTTCGAGGTGAGACGCTTTCGGTATGATTTGGTCTCACACTCGGGGAACTATGACCGCCTCTACTACGCTTATTATATTATTGCCTAATTCAGTGTGATTTAAATGTCTCATGGTATCTAGGTTGGAAGAGTATACATGTGGTGATAGAATTTTAGAGAAAACATTCGGGGAGTTATTACTCGGGGGGATGGATATACATACGACATGCGTGTGAATGTTGTAGTATAATTGTACATATGTAAAAGTGCAGATATGTATATACTGGTGTAAAACCTAAACTGATATTGTATTAAGTATATACATATATAATAGAGTAAATATTTATATATGGGTGGATTATATGAAGTGATATGATATTACTTGTATATAACTAGTTAGATTGCTATATAATTTTATTTAAAATGAGTAATTAAGTTAATACGGTAAATAACTTATGAATCAACAGTATGATTACTCGGTCTAGAGTAGTGTGTCAGGAAGTGTCCATAACAAGGATAATTAGACGGGGTGAGGGTAAGGAAGAAAGCGTTAGGTGTGCACTTCAGATGAGGGGTGAGTATGATCTCGAGGCAGTGCAACACTAGCTTAAATATGAAAAGTATTCATGCATTTTAATTACTCAAAACATAATCACTTGCTAAATATTTTTGAAATATTTTGAGTTCTAACCCTTGCTGAAAATATTTTCAAAATCTTTTAAGTGTCCAGCCATACGGATGCCAGACTTGACTATCTATTCCAGCCACACGCATCTGCTGGACATGTGGATGCATGCAGGAGTTGGATTAGACCCACTATTTCTTTATTCCAAGATTATTAATCTTCTCTCAGTTATAGTTTCATTTAGGGCGTGTTGCCCATTTCCTTTCTGACACAATGTTTGGATTATTTATTTATGTGTTGGATTATTATTTGGGATTTGGAATTTATAGCCGATGGTTTATTCGACAAGTTGTTCATTTATTTATTTAGTATTATTTTAGACTCAGTGATTGTGTGTATGAATTAATTTATCTTATTCCGCATGTATTTATCTGAATAATGTAAGATAAAAACATTTAGCACCGACTTAATAAAGTAATATGCAATTAATAATTAATATAGTTTTCGACAGTGATGCTAATAATTAACTAAATGGAAATTCTGTTTTAATTTAATAAATGACTGATCACCTGGTATTTAATTGGGAGGTGTGTCACAATGTACTCAAATGTGAATATATATAAAAAAAAAGATAACCTACATATATCTCTATATTATTCAATAATGTTTTACAAGCATTTAGGCGCCCTAATGAACATAGCTATCCACATAAGTTGCTTACTATATTGAAAATACATCCAATCGTCCATTCATCTTCATATAGACTTAAATCATCTTCATATTACAATATTTCATTCAAACCATTCACCACTATCATTCTTCATTGATTAAGCTCCCAAATCTTCATCAATTAAGCTGCCAAATTAATTCCATTCCCTCTCTCTTTTGTTCCCTCTTTCCACCCCTCGACTACTTGGTGAACCCCCAGTTTAACTCCACAAATACACTAGTCCTTCACCATTTGTTACACCAACTCAGGGGAACTAATTATGATTCCAATTTTCCCCACTGGTACCACTTTGACGCCTTTAGGTGCGTTCTTATGTTATTTCATACATTTTTTAGTGTGTGTTTGGATGGTGAGAAAATCTAGCCACCCATCCCCCCCCCCACACGCATATATATATATATATATATATATATATATGCGAGAAAAAAATACTCTTATAGAGATGTGAAGAGAGGATAAAGATGAGCGGGTTTGAGAAACCGAAAAATGAAAGGTTTTACCAACAAAAGATACAATTATAGATTTCTTTTCCGTTTGTTTCAAATTAAATAAAGTATATTTCTACAACAATTTCTTTCTAACTCTAGGAGTCACTTTTAGAAATTTCGATGTCCAGAAAGCTAGATTTTTTTAATGATGGAAAAATACAAAAAGAATATTTTAGTATTTCACTTGATTACTGTTTGCTTTCAAATTATGGAGATGAATTTGTGGGCTAAAATTTGTAACTAACCCCATACGCGTCATACATAAATTGCTTCTTTGGATTCCTACATGAAGGAATGATAGTAGGAAATTCTATACAAGGCTTTGTATAAGTCATATAGGGATTTTGAATTTCTAAATTAGAAGTTTAGTACGATAGAAAACATGATTGGTGATGGCCTTACTTTTACTAACTAAAAGAATCCCAACAATAGTTAACCCATATATCGTTTGGCACATTATCTAGAACAAATGTTATTTTTAGAGCAAAGAATATCACTAATAAACCAAGACATTTTACAAAGATTGCACAACCCTAATTATCCATAAAGAATTAAATGAGAAATAATTGAGCTTTTGGTCAAAGACAATTGTCTCAAACCTAAACATAAGTTGTTAGTGAACAAGAATGAAAGAAAACCTAATATCTCAGAATTTCCATACCATACAATATATAAAAACATTGAAATGAAAAGAACATACGTGAGGGAAAGCTTTTTATAAGAAATTTATATCTCCTGGTCATTGTTTAATGTAATAATAAGATAGTAATTAGGGTAAAAAATGACTAGGCGATCTATTTTACTGTATATTGAAATTTGGGAATGTTGATGTAAGTGTTCGCATACCTGTTAATGTCGATGGACTAAGTAGGAATGACACTGGGATATGTCTCCTTTTTTTCAGTTGCTAAAAACCTTATTTTTTAATATTAGAGGGATTGATAATGATCGATTTATTCAGAGAATGAAAAAAGTCTTGAAAATTTCAAAGTTGAATCAATTTTTTTAATTAAACCAAAAGTTTAACTGATTAGTATTGAGTATCTATGGATGAAATTTGTTTTTGGTGGTGGTGTCTTTAAATTGGGAAGTTCTATTCGGCTTTTTTGGAAAAATAATTGGTTATGAGGATACCATTTTTCATTCTAGAGAGAGAGAGAGAGAGAGAGAGAGAGATAGAGAGAGCGTATGTGTGTGTGTGTGTGTGTTGTTTAAATATGCATTCGTACTGTGATTTGATATGGTGTGGGTGAGTTTAGTGTATTGCTGTGAATATGAGAGTTGTGTAATTCTTTCATGGGTTTTCTATTGAATGGCTTGCTAATGTTAATCTCTCCTTGATCATTAATGGGAGACCAAGATTGGCATTTTGTACTGTGATAATCACTAATTCATACCATTCCTTAAAATATTAAGGGAGAGTAATCGCGCAAGTGCTCACATTGTTAGCATAAGTCAGATATTTAAGTAATATCTCCTTCTTCATACAATACTCACCTAGCCATCTATTATATTTCTTCTTGAGCATCCCTTTTATACACTACCACCCATACACAAGGCTTTGTGCCTATCGTTTTTACTTATGCTATTATGATGCTTCAGCTAAAACTAATGCTTCTCCAACCAAGTTTGACGATGGGTCATCCATTTCGGCTTCATTACCAGGTGGACTGGTATTTTACGATTTGTCCACTGATGTGAAAATGAGATGGAATTATCAGATGGTGCATTTGATTGCATAATTAATTCTCTGATTCTCTTATATAGAGAATGCTGTACATGTAATCTTTGGGTAATTATTATGAAGAAAAAGTATAAGTACATTATAAGAGTATTTGCAAGGTTACTTCTAAATCTTAGGTTGGGCATAGTGTTGGTTTTGGCTCTCCTATTTTTTTAGTTTTGGTTTATTTACAAATTTAGCATTTTGGATCAAATATATAAATACAAGTGCTATTTCTAAGTTTTGGGAGATGACAAGTTTGAGGGCATATTTGAGAGCTAATCAAAGGAAAAGAGAGATAAAGAGCTACTTTGAGCAAGGTGAGTTCTTGAGGTTGGTTAGTGATTGATTTTTGAGTGAGATAAGTGACGTGTGTGTGTAACCATTGGTTCCTAGCCATTTATCTATAAAAGAAAATATCCTACCATTTGTGGATGTAGCCCAAATTTGGGTGAACCACTGTATATCGTTGTTGTTTTGCTTTGATGATTGCTTGTATGTTCTTGTTGTCTCTTCATTAATGCTTGGTTGAATTGATTGGGAGTTTGCACACTTGTTCATTTTTGGAACAAGGTCTTGGGTGTTTTTCGCACACCAAGTGTTTGATAAAATTCTCGTGTGAGTTTTATAGTCTTGGTCTCTAGATATAGTCTTGCTTTAGCGCAACAAGTGGTATCAGAGCTTTGGTTTAATTGTTTTCCGATATTTTGGTTCGAGGTTGAATCAATTTTGGCATAGATTTTATTTTTGTTCCAAATGAAGAAAAATGTGGAGAGTACTTGAGAATCAACCTCTATGTGCGGAGGCTCTAAGAAATGGGATCCGAGTTTTGGATCAAGTGTCTCAATGAAGACGAACATGAAGTCTTTTGATGAGAATATCAATTTTGGGTTATTGGAAAGACGAATGCGAGGTGTTCTTGTCCAATAGAGGTTGAAATTAGCATTGTTGGGGGTAGAGGGACGAACGGTAGGCATGACCTATGCCGAGTGGATTGACATTGATCAAATAGCAGCTTCGTGTATTGAGATGCTTATCACCGATGATGTGTTGAATAACGTGATAGCAGAGACCACGGCTAAAGACATGTGGGATAAGCTAGAAGAGATTTATTTAGGAAAGTCGTTGTCAAATAAAATGTTCCTCAAGAAGAAACTCTTCAAGCTTGAGATGAAGGAGGGTGAGGATATGATGAAGCATAGAAATGTTTTTAATGCCTTGATAAATGACTTGAATCGGATATATGTTCAATTCATTGATGAGGATCGATCATTGTTCTTGCTTGCATCATTACCCCATCCATACGAGCATTTTGTGACCACTCTCATGTTTAGGAAGTCTATGCTCCGATGCAATGAGGTAGTGAAAGGTATTCAATCTCCTGTCATGATGAGAAAGAAGGAAGGTGGAGGTGATGGGTATTCCCATAATGAAGGCCTTACGGCGAGAGATGGAGGTGGGTAAAATGGCGGGATGAACTCCAACCGGGGATTTAATGATGGTAGTAGGTCTAGATCGAGAGGTGTTGGTGGTAAAGGGCCAAAATGCTACAAGTTCCGGGAATGGGGTCATATGATTAGAGAATTTCCTTTGTGGAACGACAAGGTTAAGAGCGAGGTTGATTCCGAGAGGGAAACGGTAGCAAGTGCGAATTATGAAGATGAACTTGGAGAACTTCTCATAATCTCTAAGGTTAACTCTCTTTCCCAAGATGATTGGATATTAGATTCGGGATTGTCGAATCACGTTTGCTCCAAGAGGGAATATTTTGAGACTTTTATGAAAAATGGAATAGGTTCCATGTCTTTGGCTAATGGCGAGAAGGTTGTCGTTGAGGGTGTCAGGATGGTGAAACTTAAGATGTTCAATGGGGTGGAGCGCACTTTGGGAGGTGTGGCCTATGTCCCAAAGTTGTGAAAGAATTTGATATCCATTAGCCGTTTGGGTTCCAAGGGTTGTCGGGTGTCGGTGGCGGGTGGAGTCTAGAAAGTCACATGTGGTTGTATGGTCCTAGCAAGGGGAGAGGAGAGAGAGGGGTTATATCGTCTAAATCAGACTTCGAGGAAGATGGGGAAGCGATGTGCACAAGTGATCGAACGTTCGAGGCATGTCTCGTTTGTGAACAAAACGGAGACATTGGGTCCTAGCTTTCCGAGAGTAAATGGTAGTGATGGGAGAATACCTACTAGTGGAGGGGATGGATCAAAGTCCCCCTCCGGGGCCAACGGCTATGTTGACTAGGTTTAGTTGCACACATGCATTGGCTGATTATAATTGAGGATGTGTAGGATTGTGATGGATTCGAGGTGTGTGTAGCTAGTTCAAGGAGGGTCGATGAGTTATTGTTTACGAGCATTGGCAAACGGGAGTTTTTCGTGACAAAGACTTGGTACATCTTTCTAGGGTGAGATTTGGAGGGTATGAGAGGTGAGTAATTTTCCCTCTCATCCGTGGTTATTTCTAAAGGTGAAAAATGAGGTTGATGTGTTTGAATGTTTTGTGTAAAGAAGGTGTATGCTATATGTATTGTGTGGGGGTGTACTCACCGGGTTACATGAGGAGCGGGCTTCACCGTATGGTTACATGGGAAGCATTCATGGGAGTTCTTAGTTTTGAACTTGGTTCCTCGGCGGGTGGAGTCATTTTGAGTCTTGTAGTAAAGACTTGCGGTGTCTCACTTCATGGTTGAAGTTTGAGGTGGCTTAGCGTCGGTTGGAGCGTATTGGCTTGTTATATGCCGAGATGATCTTCAAGCGGATTTGATGTTTGCATTCCGAGTTCGGTTGGATCGTGAGGATCGCCTGGGGAATTGCATTAACTTGGTAGATGGTGGGACAGTCTTCAAGCGGGTTCAATTTAAGTATTCTAGAGATTGGTTGGATCGTCAGGATCGCTAAGGTGGACTTTATTTGTTTTGGCTCTCCAATTTTTTTAGTTTTGGTTTATTTAAAAATTTCCATTTTGGCTCAAATCTATAAATACAAGTGTTATTTCTATGTTTTGGGAGAGGACAAGTTCGAGGGAATATTTAAGAGATAATCAAAGGCAAAGAGAGATAGAGAGCAACTTTGAGAAAGGTGAGTTCTTGAGGTTGTTTAGTTATTGACTTTTGAGAGAGATAAGTGACGTGCGTGTGTAACCATTGGTTCCTAGCCATTTATCTATAAAAGAAGATATCCTACCATTTGTGGATTAGCCCAAATTTGGGTGAACCACGGTATATCGTTGTTGTTTTGCATTGATGATTGCTTGTATGTTCTTGTTGTCTCTTCATTGATGCTTGGTTGAATTGATTGGGAGTTTTCACACTAGTTCATTTTCGGAACAAGGTCTTGGGTGTTTTTCGCACACCAAGTGTTTGATAAAATTCCCGTGTGAGTTTTATTTTCTTGGTCGCTAGCGATAGTCTTGCTTTAGCACAACATAGAGTAGTGTAACCAATACATTTTTTTTTTAATAATATATGATAATTTGTTTCCTTCCAATTAATAGAATGTGTTGTTATAAATTTTAGTCATATTTTGTTTCCAATGTAGACTAATAAATTATGTTATTGCACAATGCATATAGGTTATTTTTTTGTGCAATCAATCCTACATCAGTTGATAAAATTATGCTATTAAGATTTATTTCTAGACTTCAGATATTGATAATTCTCATTAAGCTTAATTTTCTCTATAGTTGAATCATTGAGTAACTATTGGTTAATATAATTAAAAAAATTGCAAAAACATAAACAATAATAATAACATCTATGTGTACTATTTCCATTTATATTTCAGTGCAAATAACTCAGTTATAATTTATGTAAAATTTATTCATGTTATGATATTTTCTAAACACCTCGTTTATAATTTAAGTATGTAAAACTCTTATACACTTAAAAATTTTCCATTTAGTTTTAATATTAGATTATCAATGTATTAATATTTCATTTGTACAAGTACATAGCACATATAAATTACGTTAACATTATATGTGATAAGATTTGCAAGATCCCATGCGTAGCGAGGGTTAAGAACTTATATATATATATATATATATATATATATATATATATATATATATATATATATATATATATATATATATATATATATATATACACACACACACACACACTAGGGTATGCCCGTGCCTTAAGGCACGCAAATAATTTTGAAAAGTATAAAGTCATGAATAATTTAAGTCAAAAAAGATTTTTTTCTTACAACTTAGAAAATTTGGGTAGAATTACTTCGTTTATAGGACTATCCACCCTAGGTAAGAAATAAAAGAAAATTACAATAATAATACTAATAAGGGATATGTACAAATCATATAAGAAAATTTAAATGTTTAGGACCTATTAATCCTATAGAAGAAAAGGAACATCCATTGATATGTACAAAACATAGAACAAAAGGTTTTATTACATTTACATTAACAAAAAAATGTACTTAGAAATGGATACTTTTAAGTGACAAAATAACAACACTTTAATTTAAATTAACAAAAAGTGTACTCGCAAAAGACTACACTTTGAGTTCGTTCGACTACATAGTGCGTGATGTTCTATTAGTGATCCACTTTGGGGGTATCATGTAAAATGAAGTGTGGAATAATTTTTTCGGTGCTTAGTAACTGCATCACTGGCACTTCATTTAGCCGGTTGATTTTGCCTACAATAATGCTGTTATCTATCCATGGGCATCATTTTGCTGGTTGAATTTTCCTAAAACAACATTGTCCATAAACAAACTTCATTTAGTTGGTTGATTTCGCCTACATCTTTCCATTACAGATTGTCCAGGACCCCTCTTCTTTCGCTATCCCCCATTTATCTATAGTTCGTTTCCTTTAAAAAAAACAAGATAAATAAGACACAAAATGTATAAAATAAATAAGTACATCGTCAATTTAAAGATAAAACTAACAATTTCATGAAGATTTTGTCAAGTGTAACAGTTAATCTTCAGAAATCATACATTCACAATATAGCGTTCGCAAATCAAGTTATAAAGTCCCTGAATCCTCGAAAGAGCCAAGAAAACTGAAATCCTCATAGCTAAATCGAGTAAGAAAGTCCTTAAACACCAATATAGAAAGATCTATGTTGGAATGCACGACCCCTAAATTTTAAATTTTTCAAAAAATATATTTCCTTTTAAATAGATATGCGAAAGCGATGTGATGGTTCAACTTAAAACAAATTTCAATTTCTTAACAAATTAAAATTAAACCAAGTGAAATTAAATTAGTCCATTAAAACATTTTCACTTAAACACAATTAATCCAAGTCCTAGAATTTGCATAAGTCACATTTTTCATTTATTCCAAAATAAGGCCAAATCAAATTTAATGAATGACTTGAATTAAATTAGTGTTACCCAAATTTAATTTAGCACCAAATTAAATTAAGTGTGACAATTAAAACCAATTTAATCGTTAATTATCCTAAGCATGCGTTCTATGTTATTATGCAAGATAAGAGTAAATCAATCACACTACGCAACAATGTACGAGGAAAAACCCACAATGGGAAACAACCTCGGACGGCCCTAGCCTCAAATCCACTAAGTACGAAATTTACATTTACAAGACAGATGACTTACTTCCTCAACTCGAACCCTCTCAAGCCTTGACGCGTCTTCTTGTAACCACCTCTGCCTAGTGGATAACCACGGGGCTCCACCGCAATCTCGGAACCCCCGATTGGACAATAGGTACATCGTCAACCACACATAGTGCCTTTCACCATGTGAAAAAGCCGCAACTAAACAATTCTTCTTCTTTAAGGGATTTAGAAGAAAATCCAAACTTCTCTTCAAACGATAGAGATAAACCGGTGCCAAAATGCTCCAAGAAAAGTATATGTATATATGAACTTGGAAGAAACAAATATGGGTGTAACTAAGTGTTTGAAGAATTTTTCTTTATAGAATCAACACTCAAACTCATGAACTTTTTCTTGGAAGAATCAACTTTAAAAATTATCTCTAGGAGTTAGAATATTATGAAAAAGTTAGGTTACAAACTTTGGTTCCCGCACTATAATAATCTGTGAGAAGTTAGTGGGGTAAGGAAGTGGGAAACATGGGTAAAAACTGCTAAAAACTGCCAAAAAAATTTCTCGCCTGATATCTCGTTCGAACGAGATTTTCGTTCAAACGAGATCTCGTTCGAACGACATCTCGTTCGAACGAGTCTTTTAACAAAGTTCCAGTGTGAACTCGTTAGAAATCTCGTTCGAACAACCATCTCGTTCGAACGACATTTCGAACGATGTTCCGGTGGCCAATATTGGAATTCGCTGGCAAACTCGTTCGAACGACAATCTCGTTCGAACGAACTTACAGAAAGTTCCAAAAATATCATTTTTAGACTAGAAACTTTATATACTTTATATAAAAGTTTTTAATAGATAACTTTCTGAAAACAAAACACAGTTTTAAAACCTAACACCCAATAAACATGTTCCAAGCTCCTATATATATATATATATATATATATATATATATATATAATGTATTCATACCTTGGGAGCATGGAACCACTGTTGATGACGTAGAAACGAGGCACATAAACTCGGCATTTGATGAAGCTTTATACTCTTTTCCGCTACATCTTCAACTAAACACATCATAGGCTTGAATAGGTACACTAGAACACTATCCTATAACATAAACGTTTTTGTCCAGAATTGAGCCAAAATAATATTAAGACTCAATTGGAGAATTGTATCCTTACAAATCTCCCCCTTTGGCTATTCCGGGACAAAAACCAAAGAAAAAACCTAAAGGGTCGTCAAGCTCGCTAGACTCAAAAACATCCCACCCAAAATAAAGAGTACAATTCTTGACTCGAATACCACGTTTGAATTAAATGCTTTGCCACTTGTAGGTTTTCGCTTCAGAAGAATTCCTGCACACTTAAGCAAACTATCAAACGAATAGGGAATATCAAAGTAATTAATGCAATTAAAATAAAGAAATATTTCCCCTAAATTAATTCTCCCCCTTTATCATTGATACCATTTCTCCCCCTATCATTCTCCCCCTTTTTCTTCAGGAATAGACAAAGGCTAAAGAACTAAAATCATTAACTTATCTCCCCCAATTAAAGCATATTACCCTTAAACTAAACAAGGGATAAATAAAATGGGATAACAAGATAAACATGCAAATGTGCAAAAGTGATGAGAACATTAAAGCATATGGGCAACAAAAGTCATAACTAATCCAATAAATACTAATGGATACCAACTGGGATGAAAGAAATAAATACCAATATGATACATAAGTATTAAGCATGTGATATCAACAAGGAATGCAACAAGATGTATACCAATTATGAAATAAAGCATATATGGACTAGAAAGCAAGACAAAGACAAAACAGAAATATGAAATATATGTATACATAATATATAACTAATAGACTCAAGTACACATAAATAGATATAAGCACACAAATGACGCAAACAAAATATAATAGGAGTCTTTCACACTCGTATGGCAAAAATGTGTCATATGGAAACAAAAGTGTAGGGGTGTGAACTAGCAACAATTAAATTGAGACTCAATCACTTAAAACATGTTCACAAAGTTCTAAATTGATTGTAAACTTCATCACATTTGAATATAACCTAATGTGACAATATAAATTGAACTTAATGAACAAACATACACAATGCATACAAGCCTAACATGCTGATAATTCTACATACCAATAGAGTCATGACATTGAAAACGTAACTAGGATAAATGAACATTGTTCAAACCGCTGATATACCATCCAATCTCCCTCAATAAGTATTTTTATTAATTTTGAATGAATATATCAATCAAACATAGGCCTTGGCAATTATTTTTCTTTTTAATTCCATATTTTCTTTTAGGCCTTTGGACCACGTATTTCTTTTAGGTCCAAACAAACGACGGCTTACTATTCGCAAAGGAAACTAAGTCCTTTCGGAGCCCTTCCCCATGCACATTTATATATATATCATTTTTATTTCTCACAAGCCTTACGTGCAACAAATTTTGACATGCACTAGTCCTCATATGTGACAAATATATTGATGACAAGATTGGTAGGAGAACACCTCACAAAGCACAAATATACATATGAAGTTTAAATTTCAAAAGAGCTCGTGTATGTGTGAGTAGAGGCATATAAAAATAGAATCCATTATATCAACACAAAAAATCCAACTACTACATCTAAGCATGGTAAAGAACATAATAAGGGTTGACAATCTAAACCAAAAGTTCTAGCCACATGGGAGCGTGAAAGATGGAATTGTAACACAAGTATATGTCACTTAAAGTGTGTTAAACTAAAATACACACATAATAAAAATCTTTTTGAGTTTTTGAAATTTTTAACCAAATATAAAAATAATATACTCAAAAGACACACAAAAATCATTTGTATTTTTCATTAATCTTAAATTCCCAAAAAAAAAAAGCAAATGATAAACCAAAAATCTTTTTGTATTTTTCATTTAATGAAAACAAAATGAAGGAAATATAATACAAAAGATAAACAAAAATCATAATTCTAGCATGTGATTAAGCATGGAGTATATACTAGAAAATGATTAAAACAAGTATACATTTAGGATGAGAATATAGCATGAAGCACAAAAGCTAAAGTATGCAAATAAAACTAACACATTCATCCTTTAGATTTTGCAAGAGAGGAAGCATGTGAAAGTAAATGAGAATCAAATACCCTATCTTGTAAAGCTACCATGTCGGATCTGCTAACCCAAACTAATGAAGAGTGACTATCTCGGGGTATAAGAATCTGGGCTACCTTGGTTGCCTTACGTTGGTATTTTCTAGAAAATCTTTTAAGATCAAAACAATATTTCTTAAGATGACCTTTTCGACCACATTGTGCCCAAGTAAAAACATGTTGAAAAGATTTACCTAAGGAGTGATCTCTAAAGGCTTTCCTAGGCGATTCTCCTAAAAAGTTGGTTTTGGCTTTGTGAGTAGATTCATTACAAGTATCGAAGCCTAAACCACAAGTGTCATTTTTAATTTGGCCCGTTCCTAATATTTTATCTAATTTTTTCGAACGACACTCCAAATCAAATTTGACATTACTAGTGTCTTTCAATTTGTTTTCTAATTTTAGAATGTTAGACTCTAATAAAACATTTCTCTCTTCGAACTTGAGAAGCTCCTTTTTCAAGGATTTCATTAAACCTCTAAGGCTATCTTTCTCGCCTTATACATATTGAAGCTTCTCTCGAAGAGTCCTTTCACGTGTCCTAAGGACTTCAATCAACACACTATTATCAACTACCTTGACACGTTCCTTCAAACTAGCTTCTAACTTCAAATTAGCTATTTTTAATTTAATTGATTCTTCATATAATTCTTGAAAAGCATTTTGAAGTTCACTAATATTAACCTCTCCTTCATTTTCACTCTCTCTTTCTTCTCCACTCTCACTATCATAAAAAATAAGGGAATCATAAACTATGACCTTGGAAGTGTCATGTGTTAACTTTTCATCTATAGATGAGTTATCACTCTCACTCACATAAATAGCCATAAAAGCCACAAAGTTGGGCTTAGTGGGGGAATTGGGTCCCTCTTCCTTATCACTATCACTAAGGGTCGCATTATATGAAATGGGTCGCTTGCCCTCTCTCCTTAGTTTAGTGGGTCACTCATAAGCCCTATGTCCATAACCCTCACAACCGAAACACTTATTTGACTCGTCCCTATTTAAATTTTCATTAATATCTTTAGGGATCCTTTCGGCTTTTCATACTTAGAAGTTTCAAATTTCTTAAAATCATTTTTAAATTTATCTTTGTTAAATTTAAGAAATTTTTTAAATTTTCAAGAAAATAGGGCCATGTCTTCCGAGTCACTATCATTATCCCTCTCTACTACTTGTTTGACCTCTTTTCGGGCATTTAAAGAAATGCCCTTTTCTATTTTCTTTTCAGTTTTAGAGGGAAACATGTCTAGTTCATAGGTTTGTAAATCACCTACGATCTCTTCTAATTTCATAGAGGCTAAAGTGGGTAAAATGTTTAAAAGGGTCACTTTTGGAATAAATCTATCGGGTAGGGACCTTAAAATTTTCCTTACAACATGGTTGTCGGGTATTTTCTCTCCCAAATTAATCGATGAACTGGCAATATCGAAAAATCTAGCATAAATTTCATCAAAAGTTTCCATATCGTTCATTTTGATAGTTTCAAATTGAGTGGTGAGGTTTTGGAGTTTAGAAGCTTTAACGACACTAGTACCTTCATGAGTGAGTTGTAAAATGTCCCACGCTTCTTTAGAGGTCTCACACGTCATACTGCATCGGAATTCATCCGGTGTGACAGCGCTAAACAAGGCGTTTAAACCACGGGAATTAAAGTTTGAAAGTTTAAATTCGCCCTCACTCCATCTATCGGTCGGTTTGGGAACACGTTGATTTTCTACTAAATGAGTTGGTGGAGACCACCCGTTAACTACAGATATCCAAACCCTCTCATTGATAGATTTAAGTGCCAATTTCAGACGCGCTTTTCAATACGCATAATTAAAACCATCGAAAATAGGTAATTTTGAAAATGGAGAAAATTCCATTTTAGCCAAAAATTATTTAAAGGATCTTAACGAAATAATTTATCGCTTTGGATCTGATACCACTTGTTGTAATGCACGACCCCCAAATTTTTAATTTTTCAAAAAATTTATTTCCTTTTAAATAGATATGTGGAAGCGTTGTGATGGTTCAACTTAAAACAAATTTTAATTTCTTAACAAATTAAAATTAAACCATCTGAAATTAAATTAATCCATTAAAACATTTTCACTTAAACACAATTAGTCCAAGTCCTAGAATTTGCCTAAGTCATATTTTTCCATTATTCCAAAACAAAAAAAATCAAATTTAACGAATGACTTGAATAAAATTAGCGTTACCCAAATTTAATTTAGCACCAAATTAAATTAAGTGTGACAATTAAAACCAATTTTATAGTTAATTATCCTAAGCATGCATTCTAAGTTATTATGCAAGATAAGAATAAATCAATCACACTATGACGCGATCTACGAGGAAAAACCTACAACGGGAAATAACCTCGAACGACCCTAGACTTAAATCCACTAAGTACGGAATTTACATTTACAAGACAGATGACTTACTTCCTCAACTCGAACCCTCTCAAGCCTTGACGCGTCTTCTTGTAACAACCTCTGCCTAGCGGATAACCACGGGGCTTCACCGCAATCTCGGAACCCCCGATTGGACAATAGGTACATCGTCAACCACACATAGTGCCTTTCACCATGTGAAAAAGCCGCAACTAAACAATTCTTCTTCTTTAAGGGATTTAGAAGAAAATCCAAACTTCTCTTCAAACGGTAGAGATAAACCGGTGCCAAAATGCTCCAAGAAAAGTATATGTATATATGAACTTGGAAGAAACAAATATGGGTGTAACTAAGTGTTTGAAGAATTTTTCTTTATAGAATCAACAATCAAACTCATGAACTTTTTCTTGAAAGAATCAACTTTCAAAATTATCTCTAGGAGTTAGAATATTCTGAAAAAGTTAGGTTACAAACTTTGGTTCCCGCACTATAATAATCCGTGAGAAGTTAGCTGGGTAAGAAAGTGGGAAACATGGGTAAAAACTGCTAAAAACTGCCAACAAAATTTCTCGCCTGATATCTCGTTCGAACGAGATTTTCGTTCGAACGACATCTCGTTCGAACGAGTCTTTTAACAAAGTTCCAGTGTGAACTTGTTAGAAATCTCGTTCGAACAACCATCTCGTTCGAACGACATTTCGAACGATGTTCCAGTGGACAATATGGGAAATCGTTGGCAAACTCGTTCGAACGACTTGTGGTTCGAACGACAATCTCGTTTGAACGACACTTCGAACGAACTTACGTAAAGTTCCCAAAATATCATTTTTAGCCAATAAACTTTATATACTTTATATAAAAGTTTTTAATAGAAAATTTTCTGAAAAAAAACACAGTTTTAAAACCCAACACCCAATAAACATGTTCCAAGCTCCTATATATATATATATATATATATATATATATATATATATATATATATATATATATATATATATATATATATAATGCATTCATACCATGGAAGCATGGAACCACTGTTCATGACGTAGAAAGGAGGCACATAAACTCGGCATTTGATGAAGCTTTATACTCTTTGCCTCTACATCTTCAACTAAACACATCATAGGCTTGAATAGGTACACTAGAACACTATCCTATGACATAACTGTTTTTGTCCAGAATTGAGCCAAAACAATATTAAGACTCAATTGGAGAATTGTGTCCTTACAATCTCCATAAATTCTGAACTTTACGAATAATATTTGAAGCCACTGAGATTCCAAATAATAGTCATAACAATGCATGATACTTTGTGCATCAATTTCTTTTATCCCCAATGATCCGATATCTATCCATGTTCCAAATAAAGCTTAAAAACTGAAAAAACAAATACTATTTTTATCACTAATACTCCAAAATCCATCTCAAATGTTAACTTTTCTTCACAAAAGTAATGTTATAAAGGCATTAGATATGACTATATATACTTAAATAGAAGAAAAAATTAAGAAAATAAAAACAAAACTCAAATAGACAAAGAGAGGGTGAGTATCAAATAGAGAACATATGGCATAACTATAACATGCAAAGGAAAATTTGTTAGATTTGCAAAATTGAAATGTTTAATGGAGAACAATGAGAAAGGTTACATGGGAATTAGAATTGATTAGATGGAAGTAGAAACACTTGAACAACATTATACAGCGAACCCATAACAAGTTAAACAATTGGCATGAGATAAATAGGAATAGCTTAAAGAACATGCCTTGCCTTTTCATTCAATAATTTTATTCTGAACTGTTACAAAGACTATTAAGGAATAGAAAAAAACAACACTTTAGGTTAACATACAGTGTATCATGTGGGTATTTACCTGTGCGTTGCAACTTAATTCTAACACATGAGTTGTTATTTGGGATGCATCACTCGTGTGTACATCAGAAGAAATTTTCACGTGTTTCTTTTTCATCATGTACATAACTGTTTCAATATGACACCATTCAGTAATTGCATACACGTTTGACAACAGTTATACATGATTTCCCTGGGCTTGACAACAATTATACATGGATGACAACAACAATTATACATATACAGTAGTTATAAATTGAAATCATTTTCTAACCATTTTCAAGAAAATGCAAAAATAATTAGAATTAGAATTGAGAATATAATAAATGAACCAATTTGTTATGTAGGGTAAAAACGTGGCAGCAGACCCACCTTAATGTCACACCCCGCAAAATCCGACAGACGGGGCGGCCAGCCACTGCCGTCGAACTATGTCGGGCGTGAATTAAATAAATAACATTCTTAGCATGACACATATATGAGAAAATGAAATAATCAATCCACGAGATAAATATTTTAGTCCATCCCAAATGATAATTGTTGATGTAAAAAACTAGATTATTTCTAATTAATCAATCACAGATAAAATGAATAAATAAGACAAAGAATTTTTAAAGTGGTTCAGCCTGATGAAAATGGCCTACATCCACTGTTTTTGTATTGTTGACTGTTTATTTGGAATATTGATAACATGTTTACAAAGAGATCCAAAGTCCCCCTCTTATGAGGAGGTTACAATGTATTTATAGCATTGAGGCCGTACATACAAAAGATAGCGTGCTGTTATCTAGTAGACATATACATCTGTACGATAATAATGTGCATTTAATGTGCAGCTGTCCTTTAATTCTCTTGATTGGGATGCTCTGTACGGTAAGTAGCTCGGAACACCTAAGTTTCTCGGCACGCTTAAGTTTCTTAGAGCCTTGAGTTCCTCAGGGCTCCTAAGCTGCTCGGTATGATTGAGTTGCTCAGGGCGCTTGAGTAGCTTAGTGACAACATGCTGTCCTTTGGAAGTATTTGTAATTGCCACGTAGGTTGACACTCATCTTCAAGTGAATGGTCCACGTCAGGAGACTAAATTTGGTATCAACAAAAGCCCCAAATGTTTCACAGTTGAGGTTGAAAGAGAGTGTGTAACATTTTTCTTGAAAACTGCTTGGATTACAGATCTTCATGGATTTTAGGAAAATTTTATAATTCCTTTTTGAGCGCATAATATCAGACTTCATAAATATTTTTAATTTTCACGATCACTTCGATATTTGTGACCTTTTCTTCTTTTAGCTGTCGGAAACACAAACGTCTTTCCTTGTAATCATTATTTTTCTCTTATTCCCGAGGTAAAGTATTTAAGTCTGACAGAAACCCTATCGTTTTTCACTTTTCAAATCTGTATCTCTAAACTATTCATCTTCTCTCTATCTTGTGCCTTCTTTCTTTCCATCGTTCATTGACAACTGATCTTTATTTCCTCTATAAGATTTCGTTCCTTCTTCTTTATTTTCTTTATTCACCATGGTTTATCTTATTGAATCGTTAGACAAATTTTGATCTGAGTTTTCAATCCCTTCGTGGGTTATATTGGAAGAAATTTCTGGTCCTTCTGATTATTTTTCTTTAGCTGAGGAACATTGGTTCCCAAGTCTTTTTGTAGCCGAATGTGTCTTTTCTTTCCTGGAAAATTCCTTGTGTTTGGAGTTTTGCAAATATTTCGATATTGTACCTGCAAGAGTAGCTCCAAATACATAGAGGATTGTTAATGGCGTACATAGGTTGAATCAACTTCATGAAAATCCTTTAGGGATTCCAGGGATTATGTATTGCTACAGAAGGGTTACCAGTGACTGTAATTTCTATTTAAAAACTTGGTTTTTGAGTAGAGCCTTAGTTGTCAATCTTCCCGATGCTAACAGGGATTATTTTGATCATGGGGTTGTGATGAAAAATTGGCAACACCCTCCATTAAATGGAGATGATGTATACCAAGGTCCAAGGTGTCCACTTTATGGCAATGGGATATGTTGTTTTTATTTTTAAAATCTTGTTTTCTTTGTATTTGATAAAATGCATCACTGATATTTGATTTTTATTTATTACAGTTGAGAGTAAAAGAAAACCTCCAAAGGAAAATGAGGTTAATATCAAGCATTTGAAACTTATCTGGGGGTTGCATCAATCCATTGCTGGGGATCATATTAGATCTTCTTCTTACTTGTTGTAATACAAAACCTACACCTCGTCTTTTATTACTCATCCTCATCCTGTGGTGGTTGATCTTGACCAAGTACCAACCTCTGAAACCAGTGTGGAAGGTTCTTCTTCCGACTTAAGCATTCCCATCACTGATCTGATGAAGAAGAGAAGAGATCCTGCCTTTTTCTGATATTTCTCCCTCTGCCACTGTGGAGGCAAAGAAGAGTAAACCAGATGTCCCCGAAGAAGGGACAAAGACTATAGATGTACCCCCTCCCACTACTGCTAAGGAAGCTGGTGAGAATCCCCTTATGCCTCCAAGTAGGACTGTTGTAATCTCCCCAATAGAGATAATATCTTTAATGGAAAACGCTCCTGCTCCTCTGAGGAGATTAAAAAGAAGTTCTTCTGAGAGACCTGCTGAACCTATCTCTCAACCTTAAAATGCTGAAGATAATGTTCCAGCTCTTGTTTCTCCAAGCTCTGCTGTGAGATTGGTAAGATCTTGGACTGTTCCAGAATCCCAAGGTGTTGAAGACAACACATTACTTCAGTAAGTATCTTTAGCTTGACCCCTTTGTTTTATTAGTTGCATGTTCATGTATTGACTTAAAGTTCTTTTGTTTTTCAGCTTGTGATGTGTTTCAATAGCATTTTGAAGAAGGATGAAGCTATCAGGGCTTCGAGCTCCTTGGTTGGAGTAGAGGAAGCTTTTGCTGGACTAACCCAGTCTTTGAAGGAATCTCATCAGAAGTAAGAGGAGGACAAAGTTGCTTGGGAGAAGCAATTCAAGTCTGTTAAAGAAAATAGAGATCAAGCTGTGGCTGCCTCCAAAGAGTTGGAGAAGAAATTACAAGAAGCTGGACAAGATAAAGAGGAGCTTGCGATTAAGGTTAAATCTTTTGAGGAAAATATTTCTAGGCTTCAAGATGTTGAGCAACATAAAACTGAGGTGGAAGAAAAATTGAAATCTTCCGAAAAGCTCCTTAGGGAAAGGACCTCCTCGAGGAAGGTAAAAAGGAAAGCTACAGTTAAAAAATCCTTCAGTTTTGGTTGGGACAAGGGATGGAACAAGGGTGTGGCTGTCATGTCTTCTCAAATGGATTATGAAGGTGTCAAATATTTTAGGTATGGATGGGTAGCATCCTTGAAGGAGTTGAAGGTTACTGAGAATTCTGAGTTGTTCCAGCAGCATACTCATGGCCCTCCTCCCTCTCCTGGAGAAGAAGAAGATGAAGTTGCTTTAGACGAATCTTCGATGATGACTGGAGATCAGGTCCCTACTGTTCCTGTTGTTCACCCTTCCGAGCAACTCCAAATAGCTATCACTTCTGCCAAGTAGCTACCATTGTCCTCTGAGCAACTAACCCCTTCATCCAATTCGTACAACGAAGTAGTAGGAAATAAGGAGAATGTGTCAAGTCGTTCGGGTGTTTTGTTTGATTTATTTCTTCAATGTAACCTTCAATTATGATGAATAAAATTTGAACTTTGGTTGTTCATATTGAATTTCTCTTTTACTCGCTCTGTCTGCATCATTATTGATTTTTATTTATTTCTTCTCTTTGCTAGTTTATGGCCAGGATGGAGCTCTTATCAGCTCATGATACAAAGTCGATGAAGAAATGCAATGACTATTTTGAAGCTTGCCATGTAGATCTTAATGAGGCCCAGATAATTGACATCCTCGGATCAGGTGCTTCTAATCGAGAAATTAAAGCTTACCAATACTTAAAATGCTTGCTTGACTGTGCTGTAGCCAATAATGTGGCCTACTACGAGATGATTGAAGATCTCCAAGGAACGATCGAGGAACTTCAGCAGAAGTATAAAGAATCTTCAGCACTTCTCCATCAAGGCTATGAGAAAAATTTCCAATAATTGAGTGCTGACAAAGGATATGACAAGTTAATTTTTTCTCATGAGAAAAAGGAGAGTGTTCTGAAACTTAAAATTAAAGAATATAGACATATTACCAAGATACTGGAGCAGGAGAACATCGCTTTGCAAGAGGAAATAATTCAACTCAAATCTGTTGCTTCTTTTTCGGGAGCCTTGGTCCCAGTAAATGATGATGGTTTTTCATTTTTAGAAGTAGAAAATGCTAACTTAAGGGATGAGTTAGAAACCTTGAAATGAGCTGGACCCTCCACATCTACTCGTGAATGATCAAGATCTTCTCATGTACGAGCAAGGATTGGTCGGGTCACCATTGAAGAAGCTAGAACTCATTTGTGTTTAGAGAATCAAGTCGTTCAGTTGATGAAGAAACAAGCCTTGGCAAAAATGTCTAAGAAGATTCTGAGCTTCACTCAGAAACTCTCTAATCAAAGTTCTGCTATGGAAAGTAAAGAAATCTTGGTGAAGAAACTCCGTGAGCAACTTGAGAGGTTAACTTATCAATTTCATAAATAGCCTAGGGAATTTTGGATGGCTGGGTACAATGAAGCTCTATACCATCTTGATGATCGGTTGCAGCAATCGAATAATGAATGGTACAAGTAGGGATGGTTGAAATCTATGTGTGTGCTAAAATTGGAGCAAGGACACTACTTATGGGATTTTTATGAGCCTGGAGTGCTTGATTTGCCCATACCTCCTTTTATGCTCGATATTAGTTGGATTCCTACTCTTGCAATTCCTCAATGCCTGATTTCCAAGTATCTCGGTGGTTACAGTCTTCATGCAAACTTTAAGATAGATCCTCCAGAACACTTGCTCGAGCGCGGCCATCCTTAATGATTGTTAGAATGCTGCGAGATTTAAACTTTATAAATTCCCCTTATGCCTTAGACGATCCTCCAACTAGGGTAGAACTTGTTTCAAAAGCAGAGGGAAAGAAACCAATAGAATAGGATTTTTATGTAATGAAGTAGATTTCATATTTTGTGTAATATGCTTTGATTTAATGAAGAAAAAAGTTTGCCTTTTGCCATTTCATTTTCTTTGAAATAATTTGTACAATGTCCTTGTTTGTTGGTTGGTAAACATATATATATATATATATATATATATATATATATATATATCCAACATTTTTCTTACAGTGACTTGTCACTTTTTGGGCCTAAGCAATGGAATGATTTTCATCCCATATTCCTGCTTAGTTGTAGTAATCTAGACAGTGAATGCTCAATGGGGTTGTCCAGCTTCTTGCCTAGTTTGGTACCAACAAACCGGAGTTGGTGGCATTGAGTTCTCGACCAACTGGAGTTGGTGGTAATGGTTTGCCGACCAACCGGAGTTGGTGGCATTGAGTTCCTGACCAACCGGAGTTGGTTGTAATAGTTTCCCAACCAACTGAAGTTTGTGGTAATTAGTTCCCGACCAACCGGAGTTGGTGGTAATTGATTTCTCGACCAACCGGAGTTGGTGGTATTGATTTCCCGACTAACCGGAGTCGGTGATAATTAGTTCCCGAACAATCGGAGTTGGGGGTAATTAGTTCCCGACCAACTGGAGTTGGTGGTAATTGATTTGCCGACCAATCGAAGTTGGTGGTATTGGTTTCCCGACCAATCGGAGTTGGTGGTAATGATTTCCCGACCAACCGGAGTTGGTGGTAATTCGTTCTCGACCAATCGGAGTTGGTGGTAATTGATTTTCCGACCAACTGGAGTTGGTGGTGTTGATTTCCTGACCAACCAGAGTTGGTTGTAATTAGTTCCCAACCAACCATAGTTGGTGGTAATTGATTTGCCGACCTACCGGAGTTGGTGGTGTGTTTCTTTGAATTTGGGTCTATGTAGTGTGTAGCACTGATATTCCGAAAAAAAAAACTTCAGCAAAAAGGAAAATGGGGGTGAAACACACTTTATTCATTTTAAAAGAACTGTGTTACATAGGAATTTTAACGACTAATAATACTTGCGTAGATGCTCTGCATTCCATGCATTCTTGAATTCTTCTCCTTCCAAGGTTTCAATCCTGTATGCACGTGGACAAATAACTTTTGTTACTCTATAGGGTCCGTGCCAGTTGGCTTCCAGTTTATTATACCTTTGGATCACTTTCTTCATCACATAATCCCCTTCCTTCAAATCACACTTCTTCACTCTTTTGTTGTAGAACAAAGCTCTTCATTGTTGATATACTGCATTCCTGATTGATGATTTTTCCCTAATGATTCGTCACTTTTATTGTATTTTATACCCCGTTAATTTGTACATTTTAGCATTCCCGTGCATGTATTTCCCGGTTCTTATACTCATTTATTGACTAACCCCTGAGTTCATCATATATACTTTGTATGTGTCTTTATTGAGCCTTTATAGGTCTCGGGAATGCATTTTGGGAAGTTTGGTTTTGATCCGGAGAAGTTCCGTAGACACTTGCACAGTCGGGGGCATTTTGGTAATTTCATCACTCGGGCTTTGATCCCGATTTCTTCAAGGAAGTTGTATACATTCTTCTTATCTTCGCGTGGCCTCCGACGGTGCTTGAATCCGATCTCGAACGAAGATGTTATGGATGTTTCAGCGAAACATGGGCTAAATAAAGCCAAAATAACCTAGCCATATTTTGTTTGTAGGACTGAATCGATTCGGTCCTGCCGAATTGATTCGGTGGTCACCAGTGAAGCATTCTCCTTCTAGCGAATCGATTCGGCCCTACCGAATCGATTCGGTTCGGCTGATTTTTTGAGTTTTCCTCCTTATTACTAGTTTGCCATTTTGGTTGGATTTTTGGGATATATCCTTGTTTTTCTTCATTTGTAGATACAGATTACTTTTGTTAGATTTTTGGTGACATAGAAAAACACTCTCTTCTCTCTCCTAGGTCAAGTTCATTTATGGTTTTTACCCACTTGTAAAGCTTTGATTACTAGTTGTTATTAATGCAAGAAAGGTTCATTTACTTCTTCTCTACTTGTTCTACTAGTTTTAATTTTCATTTAATTCCATCTCTTGTATTGGTTTGTGTTTAAACTAGATAACTAACTTAATTATGTTGTGAACTAGCATGTGTAGTGTAGTTTCAATTATGAGTAGCTAGACTTATGATTGGGGATCATAATCCCACCTTGGATGCTTGAACTTCATATTTAGTGTTTGGTTTATAATTGTTCTAATGGAACTTCATGTGTTTGTATTGGAGTATCATAGTTTCTTAACTTCTCTTGTCATGCAAGGGTTAGTGTTTGAAGCTCTACTACAAACCCAACCCATCTAGCAATAACTAACTAACCCCTAATCCTCCATTGTTGAGTTTAGTCTCTACATGGTTGATGTTCGGACTTAATTAGTTATGCTCGATTAGAATTAATTTCAACCAAGCCCTATAACCCCCTTCTTTGTGAATTCGAGGTGGGAGAATGATCCTCGATTCCTTTAATTTCTTGAACTCAAGCTTATCTTAGTTCTTTTCATAGTTCCGTAATTATTAATAAATTAACTGATCATCAATAGTATGTTAGTTTAGAGATTACTCTCAAACACTTTTCCAAACTATTAAATCATCTTTTACACTTTAACTTTTGTGACGTTTAGAGAATTCCTTTAACCTATTCCTGTTCTCTTAGGAGTGTCTCAATCCTTGTGGATCACGATTCCGTACTTACCGGATATTACTTGTTGCGATAGATTTGCACTTGAATCACAAGCTTTATTTAGAGCGCACCAAGTTTTTGGCGCCGTTGCCGGGGATTGGCAACTATCGTAGGTTTTAGAAATTCTCTTTACACTATCGTTCCCTGTGGTCACCGTGACATCACGGTTTCCAAAAATCAATCCAAAATTTTGTAAATGCAAGATGCGAGTAGTAGCAATTTGAATCCTATTCGTGAACCATCGTCTAGTGAACCCTCGGATTATTGGAGACCTTTACCATCAATTTCTCGTTCTAGTTCGGTCTCGTCTTCATCGTATACCTGGGCCCACTCCGATCCTACCACCATGGCTGACAATGTTAGTGATCACGGTAGTCAAGGGGTTGCACCCGAGCCCAGGTACAGGACCATGCGTGATTATTTGCAACCGGAGAGGACCACCTCTCCGTCTTGTATCATTTTCCCTACAATGCCGCGCAATTCAATTTTCGTAATGGAATGATTCAATTACCTCCTACTTTCCACGGCATGGACAGTGAACAACCTTACCTTCATGTTAGAGAGTTTGAGGAGGTGTGCGCTACTTTTAGCGATCAAAACTGTCCTCTAGATGTCACACGACTCAAACTCTTCCCGTTTTCCTTAAAAGACAAGGCCAAAACTTGGCTTTGGTCTTTGGCTCCTAATTCCATCGGGAGTTGGCACGAAATGCAAGCGCAGTTTTTGAAAAAATTCTTTCCAACTCATCGCACCAACTCTTTAAAGAGTCAAATCCAAACATTCGTTCAAACCGAAGGTGAATCATTGGAGCGATGTTGGGAGAAATTTAATGAGGTACTTCATAAATTCCCACACCACGGTTTCGAAAAGTGGAGATTAATCTCATTTTTCCACAATGGGCTTACACTTAATGCTACACAAATGGTGGAGAGAATGTGCTCCGGTGAGTTCTTTGGTTTATATCCCGATGATGCGTGGGCACATTTCAAATATTGCACCGAGACCACCCAAGCGTGGGATACCTCGGATCCAAACAAAACCAATTCGCGACCTTCGATTCCGCCCTCTTCTAACCCTGGTATGTATCACCTTACTGATGAGGATGAGATGAAAATGAGATTAGATAAATTATCTAAGAAAGTTGAGGAGTTTGGCTCGAAG
This sequence comes from Sambucus nigra, assembly GCA_949130495.1. Classification (NCBI taxonomy): domain Eukaryota; kingdom Viridiplantae; phylum Streptophyta; class Magnoliopsida; order Dipsacales; family Adoxaceae; genus Sambucus; species Sambucus nigra. Next base: position 49,146,653 of record OX422222.1, read on the forward strand.
GTTCGAGATCCCGTTGTTCAAATTCAATCCGTAATTGAGGAGTTGTGTGCCATTTGCGACACTAATGATCATTCGACCCAAGAGTGTCCCACTATTCCGTCTTACAAAGTGATCCTCCATGACCAAGCGAATGCTATGGGAGTTTTTAGAAGATCCCAAAACGTTCCCGGCCAAGGGTTTAATCCATCTTGGGGTAACCAACTCGGTTACCAATATCAACAATCTCATCCTCCCCCGCCACATAATTACCAACAACCGTACAACCAACATCCTCCTCCCCAAGTTGTGATGCAAGGTCCCCCTCCGGGACCACCTCCACCAGTTATACCTGACTACGCGGACCCGAACAAGAGAAGTCTAGAAGAAATTTTTCAATATTTTGTGACTTCTCAACAAGCCACAAATGCTAGGCTCGAAAAAGAAATTTCCAAGTTGGCCGCTTCTTTGAGTGTGCAATAAAAAGGAAAATCCTCGTCACAACCTCATGGGCCCGTTGGGCAAAATAGCATGAATTCCGATGTTTCTACTCCTTCTTCCGCTCAATGTAGGTCTATTGAACATGCTAATTCCATCACCACTCTTAGGAGTGGGAAGGTGATTGAAAATCCACCTTCACCTTCCCCGAAAGAATCCGACGGGGGTCACAATAACTCCCCGAGAGAGTGAAGTGACTCCCAAAAAGAAAAGAGATAAGTCACCGACCAAGGAGCTGAGAATTTCAGTCCCTTGTCCATTTCCCGCACCCTACCCTCAATGGCTCCTTCCCATTGTTAAACCCAATAAAGATCAAGAAATCATGGAGACATTCAAACAAGTAAAAATCAATCTCCCTCTCCTTGACGCGATTAAGCAAATCCCTTCCTACGACAAGTTTTTGAAAGATTTGTGCACCTTTAAGAGAAATTATGTTTCTCGCAAAAACGTGGAGTTGACTGAACAGGTTAGTTGCATTTTCCAACACAACACGATTCCAAAAATTTAAGGACCCACGGTGTCCAACTGTTTCATGTATGATTGGAAACTTCACCATTAATCGGGCTCTTCTTGATCTAGGATCTAGTGTGAACCTCTTGCCGTATTCGGTTTATCTCCAATTGGACTTAGGAGAACTTAGTCCTACCAAAACTAAAATTCAATTGGCCGACGGCTCCACCAAAATTCCACAGGGAGTCTTGGAAGATATCCTCGTCCAGATTGACACCTTTGTGTTCCCGGTCGACTTTATCATCTTGATACCCAACTTGTTTTAAGCCCCAACAGTCAACCTCCCGTCATCTTAGGACGACCATTCCTCGCAACCGCGAATGCTTCGATAAATTGTAGGAATGGTGAGATGAACTTGTTTTTTGGAAATATGACATTAGATGTCAATATTTTCAATGTGTCGCGCATCTCGAGTGATGAGGATGAGTGTGTTAAGGAGGTGAGCTTCATTGGAGTGGCATGTGTAGTAGACGATCAAATTGTGAGAGAGGAAATTGAATGGAGTGTGTTAGATGTGTGTTTTGACATGTTAGGAGAGGTTGGCGTAGGAGAAAACCATGAAATCGGGGATAAATTAGGCAATTTGGATTTCACTCTGATTGACGACTCTATCATATCTGAAATTGACATTTACATAGAGTCATCAATCCCGTGTAGGGAGAGTTGCTCGGAGAAAAATTGGGTAGATAATGTTTCTATTGATTTGTGCACCGACCCACCGATCTGTCACTTTAATAACCCATGGCCCCCTCTTTCAAATATTAATCCGGTTTTCAAAACCAAACGCGAGTCAAACGGTTGGGGTAGTCCATTTTTGATAGGTATCATGTCTTCTGATCTAGAACCCGACATAATTGTTAAGTGTGTGAAATTTAGTTGGAACGAAGTCGGAAGAATGGGAAGAATAGGTGTTCACATTGTGAATTACGTCCTAATTATATCTGCGGATTTACAGCCGGACAACGTACACAGCAGCCCCATTAGCAGGGTTGATTGGGTTCGATAAATCCTCAATTTTGGTACCGAGCATCCCCGACACGTATGGGGTTTCATTTTTTGGTTTCGGACCAGTTACATACACTTGATATATCATATTGGTCCATGAAATCCAGTTGAAGTAGCCCAAAATTTAAACTTCATGAAATTTAGGAATCAGCAAAGCATAAAAATGTTTTTCCTTCTTGCGAATCGATTCGGTGTGAGACAGCTTACAGGTCTTTGTCGTGCGGATCGATTCGCTCACTCCGAATCGATTCGCCCGCCAAGAAAAAAAGTAGAACCAAATCGAATCGATTCGGTCCCTCAAAATCGATTCGCCCTCAGACAGTGAGCTAATTCGAGGAAAGCGAATCGATTCGGTCCCTCCGAATCGATTCGATTGTCAGTCTTTCAAATCCTGCCCGCGTTCATACATCCTCATTTTTCTCCCTTTACTCTTCCTTCTGCCTTAAGAGCCATCCTTCCTACTCATTTCCCCAATCTTCTAGGTATGGTTTTCTCTCCATTTCTCTAAGGATTCTTGCACAAGGTAACAACTCCAATCTTAGTATGTTAATTTCAATATGAAATTTGTGGTCATTCTATTCAAACTAGGGGAGTTTATGTGTGTATGTCCATATTTGCATAATGTGTATCTAATTCATGAATTGTCCACCTTTCATTACTGATTTTCATCACTATCCAACAAATACAACCTATTTATTGTTGATTATTGTGTTGTGTTGTATTTGTTGGGGGCTTTCATGAATCAAATGCATTTTTCTCCCTATTTTGAGTAGACTGCACACCACATGTTCGATAAAAGGCCTAAATGAGGAGTTGATCCCCAATTGTTCCATTTTTGTGCCTCTTATCAAACATTGACATAGATTCTACCTTGTTTGGGAGTGATATATATCGGATACGCTTATCTGATCATTTTCTTCCGACATTCACGCTAAATTGATTTTATGCATTACACTAATTGTGTATGTATCAAATTGATTTCTCTTGTAGGTTCTTATGGCTCAAAAGCCCACCACCAATGATGTTACGAGTCGGACTGGGTTTGAAACTTTTAGATCCAAGGCTGAGAGAAATTGGTACAGGTAAAAGTTTCCCTCCACTTGGGCAATTGCTATCGAACGCCCGATGAAGCTTGCTGACTTTCCTAACCATTTTAGGAGGCACTTTCAAAAATTTCATTGGGAGGCCCACCTCGAAAAGGAGGATGATGTGAATGAGGAACATTTCCGTCGTTTCTATGAATCGCTTGTCTCAATTGGAGGCGGAATGCATGAGGCTTTTGTTAGGGGGAGAAAAATTCTGATTTCCAAGAAAATTCTGTCAGAACTGTTGGGAGGTGCTGACAATCCTGATGAGTATACGTATCCGTCGCGTAACCCTCTTGTGTTGTTTCCCAACGATGTTTTGATTGCGCGTCTAGCGCCCGGACATGTGTGGGCCGGTGAAACATTTTCGACAAAGCTCATGTCTGATTCTCACCGGCTTATCCACCTAGTCGCCGTGAATTCAATCATTCCTACCCAAACAAAATCAGTCCTGCGATCAAAGCAGGCCGATTTCCTCTACTATCTCCTAGACGCCAACACTATTATAAGCCTGCCTACCTTTGTGCTTCAACACATGTTGAACGCCGCTTATTGCGAGAAGGGATCGACTACTCTCCCTTTTGCTCGGCTTGTGTCTAGGATATGTAGAGATGCTCATTGCGAGGTGATCTCCTCCGCCAAGCGGGTGAGGCTGCCCTCTCCGCTTGACGATGATGCTATCGAGAGGACTTTAGGAAAAGATTATTGGGAGAGGAAAAAGATATGGATGAGTGATCAAATGGCTACTGGGAACCATTTTGATTTTGATGACCCACTTCCGGACATTCAGCACGGACCGGCTCATGTTCAGCATCCGTTGGGCCCCTTTACAGAGTTGAGTGCGAGGATGGATGCAATGCAGGGGGATTTCGCTATTTTCAGGAAAAACCATGAGCGGAGCTTTTCTGAGTTTAGGGGCGCTTACGAGCGTGATATTTCGATGATTACTAGGGCGCAGATGGACCTATTTGTTCATCTATGCGGGGGCGAGGCTGCTGTGCCTCCTTACCTTTATGACCCATACCCCCCGCGTAGCCCCAATGAGCCCGGTCCTTCTCACCGCCGCCCTGACTTTTCCTAGGAAATGTTGTTGCTGCTGTTTCATTTTGTCCTCTTGTAGTTATGGATATCTAACTATTTTGGGTTGTTTTATATTAGGTTTTTGATAAAAATTGATGTATATGTGGTTATTGAGAAATGTCAATATTGCATTTTCTCATTTTGTTTTTTTTTCCCACATGTATGCATCCCGGAATTATGAATGAAAAGAATTCCTTAGTTTCGTCTTCTTAATTATCCTTATAAATATCTCTCTTTTGTAAATATCGCTGTTTTTGGTACTAACATGTAACAGGCATGCCGTTGCGCGTTTCTTGAGTTACTCCTTACGGGGTGACTATTTTCTAACCCCTTTTCCCTTTTTATCCCTACTAACATTGGGGACAATGTTTCATTCAAGTTAGGGGGTATGAATTACATTTTTTATACCAGTTACCATGTTAGTATTTATCTCTTAAAAAAATAAAAAAAAATAATAATAAATTTTCTCTCATATCTACTATGATTACTTATATGATCGGCTTATACTATTGTATAGAAACATGCTTTGAGTTATTGATTTATTAGCCTTTAGCCCGTTATTGTTTGCATTGTGAATAGCATCATAAAATTAAACTGTGAAGCTTTGAGCATATACACAAATAATTATTTATGATTTGGTTTAAAGCGTTTCAAATTCGTTAATTTTAGGCGCATGCTATACCCTTACAAAATTGAAAATTGAAACTTATCGTCATTTGTGAGCGTATACATCCACTCTATCTCTTTCTTATCAATGAATTCGTTGTCAATCTCATTTTCTTTTCATTTGATTGCATATTAATTGATTTAACACTTGAGCAAGATTTTCAATGGTGTTTAGTCCCGCGAATCACATGAAACTTTAGGAAAGGATTATAGGCCCTCTTTGTTATATTACCCATATTAGCCTTGACCTCACCATATATTTTTCCCTAGTCAAACCCTTCAAGCCTAAATATTAGCCTTTCATTGCATTACCCAAAATTCCATAACCAACTCCAAATTGGAGTTATACATCATATATATTACCTTACATACCGTTGTTTGGAATGTTACTTGGGATTGAATGATGTTGTTATGATGTCGGTTGCAATTTAGGTAAATGAGAGTTTGAAAAGTAAAGGAAAGAAAGAAGTGAAAAAGTGAAGAAAAAGAAAAAGCAAATGAAAACAAAAGAGAAAAATGAGAAAAAGAAGAAGTGAAGAGAAAGAGAAAGTTGTATATGTTGTGTATATAGTTCAATAAGCTTTGATTACTCTCCAATTGTTATATCTAATGCTGTTTGGAAATTATTTTCCAATTTTGAAATTACCCGCTATTTTCCATTATCCCAAGTTTTTCATCTCCAAATATCCTTTGATCCTACACACATTCCTTTCTTTTCCTAACCCCAACCTAGTCTAAATTCTATACCCTAAAAGTCCTATTTGATCCTAGGGTGATGTGATTCAAAGGTCGAACATTAGCGATAATCTGTTTATATGTTCTTCTCTTGGTTAATAATTGATATCCTTTCATGAGATTATATTTTCCACTTTTATATTGCGTTCTTCATTGATGACATGTGTGTGGCCTAGTTTCCCTTTACAATTACTCTTTATGCCCGCATGTCCCGTGTGTGTTACATCCCATTTCTGAGTGTTTCATTTGTTGAGTGTAACAACCGGAGAGAACTTGAGTATGCATGCCTTAGCATTTATATGGACTTTGAAAGTTTTGCCAAATCTAAATTACCCCATGTGTCCGCTTATTTCGCATTTCCATGGTTTCGATTTTTATTGAAGTTATTTGTTTAATGCCGATAATTGCCGTCTTTTGTGTGAGCTTCGTTCACTTTGCTGATAAATTGTGCTTCTTAGATATTTGTTGAGCTACGCATTGGATTTTGCCGTATCATAGTATGAGTTAATTTGATGTTTGTGGGTTTCATCGCTGGAAACCCTCACGAGACCTCACTCGTCCCCTAGGGACACCTAGGGGTTTTAAAAACGGCTTATTGCATATGCTAAATGCAATCGTTCGCCTACGAAAGTGGAATTTTTCCTTCTATGTACATATTTCTTCTGTTTCGGTTTTGTTGACACCTCTTGTTTCTTCATACTTCATTGTTCGGGACTAGCAATGTATAAGTTGGGGGGTGTGTGATTCGTCACTTTTAATGTATTTTATACCCCGTTAATTTGTACATTCTAGCATTCCCGTGCATGTATTTCCCGGTTCTTATACTCATTTATTGACTAACCCCTGAGTTCATCATATATACTTTGTATGTGTCTTTATTGAGCTTTTATAGGTCTCGGGAATGCATTTTGGGAAGTTTGGTTTTGATCTGGAGAAGTTCCGTAGACACTTGCACAGTCGGGGGCATTTTGGTAATTTTAGCACTCAGGCTTTGATCCCGATTTCTTCACGGAAGTTGTAGACCTTCTTCTTATCTTCGCGTGGCCTCCGACGGTGCTTGAAGTCGATCTCGAATGAAGATGTTATGGATGTTTCGGTGAAACATGGGATAAATAAAGCCAAAATAACCTAGCCATATTTTGTTTGCAGGACCGAATCGATTCGGCCCTGCCGAATCGATTCGGTGGTCACCAGTGCAGCATTCTCCTTCTAGCGAATCGATTCGGCCCTGCCAAATTGATTCGGTTCTGCTGATTTTTTAAGTTTTCCTCCTTATTACTAGTTTTCCATTTTGGTTGGATTTTTGGGATATATCCCTTGTTTTTCCTCATTTGTAGATATAGATTACTTTTGTCAGATTTTTGGTGACATAGAAAAACACTCTCTTCTCTCTCCTAGGTCAAGTTCATTTATGGTTTTTACCCACTTGTAAAGCTTTGATTACTAGTTGTTATTAATGCAAGAAAGGTTCATTTACTTCTTCTCTACTTGTTCTACTAGCTTTAATTTGCATTTAATTCCATCTCTTGTATTGGTTTGTGTTTAAACTAGATAACTAACTTAATTATGTTGTTAACTAGCATGTGTAGTGTAGTTTCAATTATGAGTAGCTAGACTTATGATTGGGGATCACAATCCCACCTTGGATGCTTGAACTTCATATTTAGGGTTTGGTTTATAATTGTTCTAATGGAACTTCATGTGTTGGTATTGGAGTATCATAGTTTCTTAACTTCTCTTGTCATGAAGCTCTAATACAAACCCAACCCATCTAGCAATAACTAACTAACCCCTAATCCTCTATTGTTGATTTTAGTCTCTACATGGTTGATGTTCGGACTTAATTAGTTATGCTCGATTAGAATTAATTTCAACAAAGCCCTATAATCCCCTTCTTTGTGAATTCGAGGTGGGAGAATGATCCTCGATCCCTTTAATTTCTTGAACTCAAGCTTATCTTAGTTCTTTTATAGTTTCGTAATTATTAATTAATTAACTGATCTGCAATAGTATGTTAGTTTAGAGATTTCTCTAAAACACTTTTCCAAACTATTAAATCATCTTTTATACTTTAACTTTTGTGACGTTTAGAGAATCCCTTTAACCTAATCCTGTTCTCTTAGGAGTGTTTCAATCCCTGTGGATCACGATTCCGTACTTACCGGATATTTCTTGTTGCGATAGATTTGCACTTGAATCACCAGCTTTATTTAGAGCGCACCACCTAACTTCTTTGAGCATATCCAGGTCTAATCTTGTCATCAAGTCACTAACAGGAGAATTGAAATTAAGCACCCTATGCGTGGGTAGACCCAATTCAGCAGGTATGACAACCTCACTCCCAAATGCCAGCATGTATGGGGACTTTCCCGTTGATGTTCGTGGTGTGGTGCGATAAGCCCACAATAGAGAGTGTAGCTCGTTAATCCAATTTCCCTTTGCATTATCCAGTCATTTTTTCAAACCATTCAGCAGCATTCTATTTGTCACCTCAGTTTTCCCATTGCTCTGGGGATGGCATGGTGCAGAGTGGATCTTTAGTACATTGGATTGATGACAATATTCAACAACCTCCTCGTTGTCAAACTAGGTTCTATGGTCATTAATGAATGCATGTGGGAGACGATATTTGCAAATAATATTTTTCCAAATAAATTGATAGACTTTGTCCTATGTCATATCAATGAGAGGCTCAACTTCCACCCATTTAGTAAAATAATCCACATCAACCACGAGGTATTTGAATCTTCCCCTGGTCGTTGGAAGTGGCTCTACCAAGTCTATCCCCCACATGGCGAATTTCCAAGGGGACGTGATGGGTGTTAACAATGCTTAGGTAGTTCTTCGGATGGAGGATAAACGTTGGCATTTATCGCAGTTCTTGTCATAAGCTATGCAATCAGCTCTCATTGTTGTCCAGTAATACCTCTGCATTGTTATTCTTTGCAAAAGCGTTCGGCCTGCTATATGGGTCCACAAGACCCTTCGTGAACCTCTTCGATTAAATTTTTCACTTCGGAGGGATGGACACATCTTTGTAGCCCTGCTATAACTCCTCATCTATATACATTGCCACTGGTCAATACATAACGAGCAGCTTCAAACTTTAATTTTTTGGCTGCGAGTTTATCAGTTGGAAAGCCCCCTCTTCAATATAGGCCCTGATGGGGTCCATCCAAGATGGTCCCAAGTTGAGGGCAATGAAGTTCATCATCAAATCTTCATATATGCTCTGACCATCCATTATTTCTATTGGGATTATTCTTCGTATCTCGATGCGTGTGGCTGATGCTAATCGAGCTAGGGCGTCTGCTCTTGCATTCTCCAATCTCGGTATTCTAATTAACTGAACTGTAGTAAAACTCGATACAACCTCCATTGCTTTTGTATGATACTTGATTGTTAACTCTCATTTTGCTGCATACACCCCCATAATTTGATTTATGATTAACTGGAAATCATTTAATACAACGACCAATTCTGCCTTCATGGTTTTGGCCAGACTTAGACCCACGATCACAGCTTCATATTCGACCTCATTATTAAAAGTCTTAAACTGAAAGCGCAGAGCATAATAAATATCAATCTCATTAGGACTATTTAAAATAATTCTTGCTCCACTGCCTATAGTGCGCGAAGATCCATCCACATACAGATTCCATACGGGTACTTCATTATCAAACTCTTGGTTAGACAGAGCTCCTCGATGAAATATTTGATGGTTCCTTTTGTCCTCCCCCAACACTTCTCGTTGCTCGTTGATTATCTTCTCTTGATCATCTAAGGATGGATGTTGGTCGGGGGTTAAATTTGATGATCCCGTAACATCCACGGGTTGGTCTGTAGTAAACTCCTATTCTTTGGAGGTATCAAATTGAGTAAACTCTGCGATAAAATCTTCTACTGCCTTCCCTTTAAGTGATGATCTCGGCTCATACACTATATCATATTCACCAAGTTCTACTGCCCAGTACATCAATCTTCCTGATTTCTCCGGTTTATTAAGAACCTGTCTCAATGGCATATCAGTATACACCACTATAGTATGGGCTTGGAAGTATGGCCTCATCCTTCTGCTCTCTTCGATTAGTGCTAGTGCCAACTTTTCCAACCTTAGATATTTGATCTCTGCTCCTCGGAAAGCTTTGCTGGTGTAATAGACCGGTTTTTGGACTCCGTCTTCCATTCTTATCAATGCTGAACCAGCTGCATTCTCTGAAACTCCCAGATACAAGTATAATCTTTCTCCCATCACTAGTCTAGATAGGTGTCCCCAGATATTTTTTCAATTCTTGAAAGGCCTCCTCGCATTCATCATTCCACTCAAAAGTTTTTTGGAGTGTTTTGAAGAATGGGAGACATCTGTTTATTGCTCGTGACACAAATCTGTTGACTGCTGTGACTCGCGCTATGAGACTTTGCACTTCCTTCTTCGTAGTTGAAGATTGCAGCTCCAATAGGGCTTTGATCTTTTCATAGTTTGCCTCGATTCCTCATTGGTTAACAATATATCTGAGAAACATGCCTTCTCGTAGTCCGAATATGCATTTGGTGGGATTCAACTTCATTTGATATTTTTTTAGTTGATCAATGGTCTGACCTAGGTCAACTAGATGATCATCATCTTTCTTGCTCTTCGTCAGCATATCGTCAACATTAACCTCCATGTTATGACTGATTTGTTCTGTAAACACCTTATTCATTAGCCGCTGATATTTTGCACCTGCATTTTTATGTCCAAAAGGCATAACATTATAGCAATAAGTTCCCCTTGGGGTGATAAAATAGGTACTTTCCATATCTTCAGGTTTCATCTTAATTTGGTTATAACTAGAATAAGCATCCATAAAAATAACTCGTGCCCCGAGGTAGCACCCAGTAGTTGATTGATTCGGGGAAAATGAAAATGATCCTTTGGGCCTGCTTTATTAAGATCAGTGAAGTCTACCCACATCCTCCACTTGTTATTATTTTTCTTTACCATCACCACATTTTCTAGCCAATCAGGATATTTGACATCCTTAATAAAAAAAGGCTTTTTGTAGCTTCTCTACTTCTTCCTGTATAGCTTAGTTCTTCTCAGGATTGAACACTCTTCTTCGCTGCTTCACTGGCTTGATTTCCTTGTTCACGTTGAGCTCGAGACACAGGAAACTCGGGTCTATCCCTGGCATGTCTTCATGACTTGATGCAAAATTCTGCTTTCTTTGCCTTAAAAATTCTATAAATTCCTATTTTATCGATACATCTAGTGATGCACCAATTTGAGTTGGTCATTCTGGATGCTCGTCGTCTAGAATGATATTTTTGGTAGACTCCATGACCTATCCCTTCACGAGATGAGACTCGTCTCTAGGGTCCAAAGATTCAATCTCTGCATCTTCTATTTCATCCACTTGATAGGTAGTAGTCTTCTTCCTGGATTCTTCACATTCATCTTGTTCGGTAGATGAATAGTAGCATTCCCGAGCTACTTTCTGGTCTCCTTTCACAGATCCTACTCCAAAATTGGTTGGAAATTTTAAACATTAATGTATAGTAGATGGTACTACCTCGAACTTTAGACCTACCCTTCCCATGATGATGTTGTAAGATGATTAAACAATTTTATCCATTACGAAGAAGCGTACTCTTTCTGTTCGACAAGAAGGCCATGTACCAATAAGCATATCCAACTTGAACGTCCCAAGTGGAAAAACCTTTTCCCCAGTAAAACCAAGGAGGTGCCTATGATAGGACTCCAACTGGGATAACTTCAGGTTCAAACAATCAAAGCAAGGGTAGAACATGATGTCTATAGAGCTACCCATGTCCACCAGCACCCGTGAAATCACCACTTCTTTCATTCTCATCTTGATCACCAATGGGTCATCATGAGGATATAATACACTTGCCAGGTCAGTTTTAGAGAAACCAATAACCAGTTTGTCCTTATTCACCTTTCTCAAGCGATCATCTTCAGTCAAATTTATTCGCTGTATGTACAAGCAAGCTTGAGCCTCATTGAGGTAAGCTTTCCTCTCCGCAGTAAGATCTCCACCTCCTGCATCTCCACCAGTAATAACATTACATTCAAATGATCCAAAATGTATTGAAAATACCTCACACTCTGGCTGTCTTGGTCTTTTAGGAAGGTCGGGATCATCTTCTAGATCATTATCATGGTCTCTCCTCTTATCTTCTTTTGCTCGACGAGGAGATTTACATCTTTGCCTTCCTCAGTCACTGGTCTTCCCACCATTTTGGCGATCAACATACTTAGCCAATTTTCCTTTTCTGATGAGTGATTCAATTTCATTCTGGAGAGCTATGCAACGTTTGGTCGTATGACCATGGTCTTTTTGGAATTCGCAATATTTGGACTTGTCCCTTCTGTCAGGGTCTGCTTTCATTTTTGCTGGCGAGGCTAGCTCCTCGATGTTCTTGATCTCCTCTAGAATGTGATTTATATCTACCTTCAAAGGAGTATAATTTCTAAATCTCCTCATTTGTTCCAGTGCTTGCTTTCCTTTCGCCTGCATGCTGCCACCATTATTCTTCTGATCCTTCTTTTCGGTTTTACTATCTTCTACCTTGGTCTCCTTAGTATCTTCATTCTTCTTCGCAGCTATGGCCTCCTCGGCATTTATGATTTTTGCTACTTTTGCCATCAGTTTTGCCATGGTCCTAGGCAGATCTTTGGCTAAAGTGTATTAAAACTTATCTAGCAATAGTCCACTCATCAGGGAAGTAATTGTTGTTTTCTCCTCATAATAAATTACTTCAAGTTTCTCGTTATTGAAACGAGTAATATAGTCCCTGGTTCTTTCACCTGCCTTCTGTCTAACACTCAACAAGTGTGCTACTTGTTTGACTAGTTTCGCTCCAAAATAGAAGTTCCCGATAAAGAGCTCTCCAGTTGAAAGAAAGTCACAATCTTTCCCCAAGGAAGGTTATTGTACCATATCTGTGCTGATCCGGTAAGAGTTCCTGAAAATGCCCTGCATCTCATCTCGTCTGGAACTGCATAGATATCGACAGCAGCTTGGTATTGTTCTATATGAAGGGCGGGGTCAGTTTTTCCATCAGATTTATGCATCAACGTAGGTGCTTTGAATTTTGATGGTGTGGGAAAGTCCACAATTGCATGTACAAATGGTGTCCCTTGGACAAAAGTTCTTTGGAGAGAATTCTTGTCCTTAGCCATTTCCCCTAATCTGTCCTCCAATCATTGAATTGAGCCCTTTCTTGAATCGTTTCCCACCTCGGGCCTATTTGTTCGAGCAACTAATCGCATTGATTTTTCCTCTTGGGATCGAGCTGCTGGTCGTGATTGGGCGGAGCCTTCCCTTAGACCGGATGGTCGCAGAGAATTCCTCGACGCAGTCCTAGGAGGACTTTTATTCCTCCTAGGGACCAAAAAATCAAGAGGAGAGACTCTACTCAACCTTTCTAGAGCGCTAGTCCTTTCTGGAGATAGAGTGATGTTTCATTGAGAATCTGTAGCTCGTACCGATGAAGTCCGACCAGGTTGATAAGAAGGATAATCAGATCTCTCAATACGATATGATTCTATACGTCTAGATTGAGATACCTCCAGGAATAGCATTCGCCTAGTTCGTAAAGAGGGTAAACGGTATTTTTTTTAACACTTCGTTGTCCTGATTTGGCCGTCACTCCACCTTGAACAGTTTGTATAAGTTGAAGCATGGTTTCTTGCATGGCCGTTTGGCCTTGGGCTAAATTAGCCATTATTCCAGCCAGATCTGAAACATTTGGGGGAGTAGATGGATTTGGAGGGATCCCAGCGTTTTGATTACTGGATTTCGGATTATCGTCCATTGATGATGAATTGTTTTGGTGTAAAATGCTAAGTACAATCGTTTCCCATAGACGACGCCAATCTGTTGATGTAAAAAACTAGATTATATCTAATTAATCAATCACAAATAAAATGAATAAATAACACAAATGATTTTTAAAGTGGTTCAGCCTGATGAAAATGGCCTACGCCCACTGTTTTTGTATTGTTGCCTGTTTATTTGGAATCTTGATAAGAGGTTTACCAAGAGATCCAAAGTCCCCCTCTTATGAGGAGGTTACAATGTATTTATAGCCTTGAGGCTGTACATATGAAAAGATACTGCGATGTTAGCTAGTAGACATATACATATGTATGATAATAATGTGCATTTAATGTGCAGCTGTCTTTTAATTCTCTTGATTCGGATGCTCTGCACACTAAGTAGCTCGGACCACCTGAGTTGCTCGACACGCTTAAGTTACTCAGAGCCTTGAGTTCCTCGGGGCTGCTAAGCTACTCGGTATGATTGAGTTTCTCGGGGCTCTTGAGTAGCTCGATGATAGAATGTTGTCTGTTGGAAGTATTTGTAATTGCCACGTAGGTTGACACGTGTCTTCAAGTGAATGGTCCACGTCAGCAGACTAAATCTGGAATCAACAATAATAAAAACTAAACGATAAAAGATCCATATCGTGCCACAACTGCAATTTAAATCCAATCTCCAATAATACATTTTATTAAAACCGAAAGAAACCAACTGAAATCCTCTAACAACTTTGGAACCGAATGTCCCAATAAAACTCAAAAGATGTCTCATAATGGAAATACGACTGAAAAGAAAAGTCTAACTAGATAAATCAAACGAAAAGAATGAACTCCTGCTGCACCTCCAAATGTAAAACTCTGATAATCCTATGCAGCTTCTCTAAAAGTAATCTTGAAAAGTTAGTTAACGCATGAGGTCAGAGCCCCGAGCATAAATACACATTAATTTAAAGATAAAAATCCGCTGTCAAATTCCTAGTGAATGTTTGTTTATCATGTTTGATATCATGTTAGGATAAAGCCCCTTTCAAGGAGTGGGGTGACGCATTATTTGATGTGAATCCATTTTAATTTGTTTATTTACATGAAATATCCCTTTAATGATTAATTTTGCACTCTTACATTTTATTTTACGCCTCGAGAGAGGGTAATGGGAGAAAATCAAAATTCTAGTTATAATACCCATTTTAGATTTGAACTAGAGATAGGGGTTTCTCAAGTGTGGTATTATTCGTTTAATTTCAACTCTAGACTTACTTTTATGATTTAAACTAGTTTAATCGATCGACCCTAGCCGGTGATTTGTTAGATGATGTTGGATCTACATCTCAAGAGTTGTAGGAGTTTTAAAATTAATTTTCTAAAATGTTATTATTAAAATAAAATTTTCAACGAGAGTTGATTTGTGATTTCGATAATAACTTAGGATAATTAATTTTAATGAATTAATTAATTTTAATTAACTAGAATATATGGTGTCAAGAAATCCCTTCTTAGTCCTGACTTTTATTTCCTCACCTATCTCATATTTAAGATTTTTATTTAGTTAGATTACTTAGTATCTTCATTTAATTTTCAGTTAGTTATTTACATCTTTGATTTAGTAGTCTTAATTGACATCCTCACAAAGTTGTTTTCATATTGAAAAAGGTAAAAAAAAAATAGAAAATGCAAAAATCGAAAAAGAGAATAATAAACAAATGAATTGCATGCCTCTATTGTATGTTTCATCCTTAGATTTGTATTGATTCCCTTACTTACCACTACATTTTAGGTTATTATATTTTGTAGGTATTTGAGATTTTTTTATTAGAGGAGCTTTCAGCAAGGATGAAAAATACACAAAAGTCAACTCTATCACCGCCCCAGGTGGTAATTTCCACCAAAGTGTCACACTTCCACTTGTTAATACCCAGCCAAAATCCATTTAAATTGTCGATTCCCCTACAATATGACAAGGTTCTAATACACGATACGATGTAAATCGCCTGAGCTGACCCGGTTAAACTATGAGTCCCTGACATATTATGTCGCCACCAATTTGAATACCCATTTTTATCTTAGGCACTAAATCACAATTTCATAATTTCACACTTTATAAATTACCCTACCCTTTTAATCGATATGAGATCATCAAAATACCCCTTAGTCCCATACCTAAGGGTCACCAAGTTATCAATATGCCCTACCTTATGTATACGATGAATTTATGACATAAACAACGACATAGTTTCATGCCTAGGCTAGCGTAACGACGATAAAGTATCAAAAATCAGCCCACCCCAACATAATAAAGTCGTAATAATCTGCCCTCACTAGTCCGATACCTAGAAGGCCTAAATCATCAAAAGGCCTACCGACTAGTCCCATACCTAGAAGGCATCCTAAAATATAGGGTGGGCATAAATACCCAACAACCCGTCGCAACAAAGGCAAAATAATAATACCAATAATTCAAACAAACAGGCAGTATAATATTCATACAATACTACTCATGATAGTCCAATTCAATTAAATCTTAATTTCACCGAAATTGATCCCAATTAATTATTTTAATAGAAACACCAAATTTCATCATTAATACGACATAATCCCAATTTCATTATTTCAACATAACTTACATGAGTTCTACGCCCCCCAAATCCATTTATTTTAAAACTAGGGTTTTTCTACATGCAACCTACACCAATAAACCCCAAAATCGACTCATGAACCCTACGTACCCAAGGGTTATGAATATTATTCATATTAAGATATTTCTTACAAACAGCCCCAAGTTTTTTGTGTCCACTTTTTCTAATTAGATTTCTAATTGATTTTAAGAAAAATATTTAATTAAGGTTTACGCAACACTTAAAACGCATAATACTAAATGAAAGGAATAAAGTATTCATGCCTGAGATTAGTTGAATGAAAATCTTAGTAGAAGATTGAACTCCTCTTGGGAAAACACCAATTGAATCTTCAAAACTTGTTAAAAGTTGGGTCTAGGGGTTAAAGATGAGAGGAAATATACTTTGCGAAAATCTTGAGAGAAAAAGTGTTTTTCGAAGTCCCATCCCCGTATCAGTTTGGTTTTTAAAGGGTTTAATAGTTAAAATCTGATTAGGAGACTCCCATCCATCCATCCATCAGCCATGTCGTTCGAACGACGTATGATGTTGTTCAAACGAGAAGCTATGTCGGTCGAATGAAATACAACGTCATTTAAACGACCGTAGTATTAAAATCCAAATCTTTTAAAATCCTCTTTTACACTTGGAAAAATATTCATTAAAATTTACCTGCTGTTAAAATATTTTCGAAAATCATTCTAACATTTTATTTTAACTCTGATTTTATTCCGGATGAAAATTTACTACTCCAATATATAAATCAACACGTTTAATTATTAAAGACCATTAAATCCAAGGTTTTATTTTTCTCAAATATTCCAATTAATTAATTAATAAAACCACGGGGTGTTACGTACTTCCCTACTAGCAAAGAATTTCGTCCTTGAAATTAGATGAAGCATACACATCAATGTAAATCGCGAACGTAAAATAAGGCTCACATAGGCCTACCCGTAGAGTATCACAATTAGGTGCCCGTACACCTAATCTACCCAAACGTAATCCTTAACAAAAATACAATATATATAAAGCCTACATATACAAGTATCTAAGAAGATATTATATACTGCGTTACTCTACTAGCTACGCAATCTATCCTGCTTTGCCTGAAGCTGAGGAGGCACATAAAACCTCCCATAACCGATATTGGTTGGTACTGCGACCACAACCTGCGCACTTGATGTTGCTGGTGCTGCTGGCACTCCTTGAACATATGATGCTGTCGGTGCTGCTGGCACTTCCCGAACAGTAGCTGCTGCCAAGACTAGAAGCCTCAGTACTAGTTGCCCCTAAACTCTTTGCCCTTGCTTCCCTTGCATGAATTGACCTGACTGGCCTTGACTGTTTGTCCTTGTTGGCCTTCTTTATTAAAACACATAGCCTCCTTATGCCATATCTTCCCACAAATTAAGCATTCACCATTAAAAGTTTCAAAACACCTAGAAGTTGCTCGCTCCTCCCCTTGACCTTGTTGTTCCTGATTGGTCCTCTGCCTCTTCCATGTTTGATCATTTCGACCCTTATTCTCATTTCCTTGTTCATTAGACTCTTATATCTTTCCCAATTTCTTTTGATAATTGTCCTTCTCTTGCCATAGCAACATTGCGAGATCCACCACCTGAGCATAGGTAATGTACGCCGGATTCCTTAACACCATCTTCCTAATCGAAGAAGACAATACCTTGATGAAACATTTCATTTTCTTTCCCTCAGAATCCACCTCTTCAGGTACAAAAATAGATAAATTGGTGAACTCGTGCTCATACTCAACAATTGACTTCGATCCTTGCTCCAACTCTGTAAATTCTCCCTTCTTCGCACACCTAATAGCATATGGAAAATACTTATTATTGAACCTAATCTGAAAATCTACATAATTGAACTGATCTATCTCCTCTGATGTGGTGGCCCTCTCCCACCATTACAATGCATCTCCTGATAGCTTAAATGTTGCTAACATCTTCTTATGCACATACGTGAAATCCGCCATCCTAAAATGCCTCTCCATGTCCCTCCTCTATTGGTGAGAAATCGTTGGATCAGATCCCCCTCCAAAGATGGGAGGATTGTCCTTAAGAAAGCTGGTTCTCACCCTATCCCAAGATCAAATAGCTGTACCCTGCTGTAACGCCTCTAAAGTCACCCATCTCTGTCTATCTCCATAACGGTCATTGTGAACTCACGAATGATAGCCGCTAACTCCTCGGCTTCCAAAATAATCTGACGCCACCTCTCCTGAGTCACGGGACCAGAAATGGACTCCTCTCTCCTATTCCCAGCTCTCCTTGTATTCTCCATCTCAAAAGATAGGAACAAAACAACATGAGACTCGGAATGACTAACAGTACAAATCATCAAAAGGAATCAAAGACAAGCAATGCGGAAGCTAGAACAGACTCATAACCTACGAGACCTAAGACTACGCTCTGATACCATCTGTCACACCCTGCAAAATCTGACAAATGGGGTGGCCAGCCACCACCGCCGAACGATGTCGAACATGAATTAAATAAATACAATTCCTAGCGTGAGACAGATATGAGACAATGAAATAATCAATCCACAAGATAAATATTTTCATCCATCCCAAATGATAATAGTAACTAAACGATAAATGATCCATCACATGCTATAACTACAATTTAAATCCAATCTCCAATAATAAATTTTATTAAAAACAGAAAGAAACCAATTGAAATCCTCTAACAACTTTGGAGATGAATGGACCAATAAAACTCAAAAGATGTCTCATAATGGAAATATAACTGAAAAGAAAAGTCTGACTAAATAAAGCAAGTGAAACGAATAAACTCTAGCTGCACTTCCAAATGAGAAACTCCGATAATCCTATGCATCTTCTCCAAAACTAATCCTAGAAAGTTAGTCAACGCACGAAGCCAGAGCCCCGAGCATGAATACACACCACTCCCCTCATATTAGATCCTTGAATCCAGACAGTAGCACTATACACAATAAATATCACAATAGAACGTTTTAAATTTAAATGAGATGATTAAACGTGATAGATATAAATCACTAACTACCAGCAGAGATCCCCATTTAAAAGACACACCAATATGATTTTAAATTCACAAGTCCCACAATGTTAATTTAATTAAATTAACTCAATTGCATTATTGTTCTCACATTTTATTATGGCGGTCCTCCCGCCTTGGTTGGTAACTTCCACCATAGTGTCACACTTCCCCTTGTCAATAGACAACCGAAATCCGTTTAAACTTTTAATTCCCCTGCAATAGGACAAGGTTCCAACACACGACACGACATAAATCGCTCAAGCTGACCTTGTTAAACTGTCGGTCCTTGACACATTATGTCGCCACCAATTTTAATACCCATTTTTATCTTAGGCATTAAATCATAATTTCAAAATTTCACACTTTATAAATTACCCCACCCATTTAATCGAGTTGAGATCGTCAAAATACACCTTCGTCCCATACCTAAAGGTCCCCAAGTTATCACTACGTCGTACCAAATGAATAGGATGAATTTATGACATAAACCTCGACATAATCTCATGCCTAGGCTACCGTAACGATGATAAAGTATCAAAAATCAACCAACCCTTGACATAATAAAGTCGTAATAATCTACCGTCATTAGTCCCATACCAAGAAGGCGTAAATCATCAAAAGGCCTACCCAATAGTAAATCATCAAAAGGCCTACCCACTAGTCCCATACCTAGAAGCCAACCTAAAATATAGGGAGAGCATAAATACCCAAAAACCCGTCGCTAGAAAGGCAAACTAATAATACCAATAATTCACACAAACATGAACTATAATCTTCATACAAAACTACGCATGATAGTCCAATTTAATTAAATCCTAATTTCACCAAAATTGATCTGAATTAATTATTTGAATATAAAGACTGAATTTCATCATTAATATGACATAATCCTAATTTCATTATCTCAACATAACTTACATGAGTTATACGCCCCCAAATCCATTTATTTCGAACTTAGGGTTTTTCTACATGCAACCTACACCAATAAACCTCAAAATCAACTCATGAATCCTACGTACCCAAGGGTTATGAATATTGTTCATATTAAGAGATTTCATAAAAATAGCTCCAAGTTTTATGTGTCCACTTTCTCTAATTAGAATGCTAATTGATTTTAAGAAAAATATTTAATTATGGTTTTGGCAACACTTAAAACGCATAATACTAAAAGAAAGGAATAGAGTATTCATACCTGAGATTGATTGAATGAAAATCTGAGTATAAGGTTGAACTCCTCTTGGGAAAACACCAATCGAATCTTCAAAACTTGTTAAAAGTTGGGTCTATGGGTTGAAGATAAGAGGAAGTATTATTTGTGAACCTTACTGGAGAAAGTTTGAGAGAAAAAGTGTTTTTCGAAGTCCCATCCCCATATCAGTTTGGTATTTAAAGGGTTTAAGAGTTAAAATCTTATTGTCAAGAAAACATGATCTCCCAACACCACTTCCACCTCTGGCTAGTTCTCAATGCAATTGACCTTAATATTGCCATTTTCGAGTTGCAACTCAGAATTCAAATTGTAGTGATCCCTTGATGGCATATACATAACATTATGTTACCTGCATATAATGTAAGAATAGCCTCTATGTTGACCACTAATGCTGCTCTAGCTAAAGTGATTAGAAATGCCATATTTGTAATCCCGTGAAAACCCTCCTCATTTATGAAGATAGTTTATGGTGCAATCATGGTAACAGGGAGCAATGAAGCACCAAGTGCATTCCTGATGTATGATTCCTGTGAATTAAATTTTTTTTTAGAGACTAATCTATCTCCATCCAACGATTTGAAGTATACGTGCACCATACTTTAAAGTATCATTACACGGGACAACGAATTGTATATTGAGTTCCTCTACCACATACTCTTTTAATTATCCAGCAATGTCATCAAGCAACTTTTCATTTGGATGTACAACTTTGCCAAAATTGACTCCAGTGCACACAATTCTTTTTCACAATGGATGTTTGAGTAAACCTAATTTGATGACCTATAAAATTACCGTATACATACTCATAGTGGGAGAATCACACAAGAGACAACCAAGCACACAAAATGAATTAGATATAGTTACCTATTCCATTCCTCATTCATTACTATAGGAACAAAACAGTTTATGGTATGATTTTTTTTCCACTGTGCTAAGTCTAAAATTTCAAAAAATATACAAATAAAAACATAATATAAAAATACATCTTGAATATTAGGTTAGATGTGATGCATATAACCTGAATATTTGGAACTGAATATGTACAATCTAACCTAAGATGTATCAAATGTATTAGGTGTTTATCATGGGCAGGACTAAAAATTAACGTCTTCAGGTGTATAGAACTTGGGGTTCGACACTGCATTTGTGTTCTGCTGAATTAGGACATTGGTATCTTTTTAGCAGAACACCTGAAGATGACGCTGCATTAGAAACCTGGTCTCTTCCACGCTGCATTAGTGTTCTATTGCACAATCTCTCAAGTTTTTTTTAGAACTTTATGTCTCTTATCCTAAGTTCTTCATCACAAACTTGAGATTGTGTAGCAGTTGGAAGAGATGTATCAGGGTAGCTCTGGTGTTTAGAAACATGGCTATTATTATGCATCATAAACTCAGGTGTTTAGAAATAGGGGTAGCTCATAAACACCATTTAAAAACTAAAATCAGTTGAACTAACACACAAACCACCATTGAAAGGTAAATAAAAATAAATTAGATATGTACACTCTTTAAAGTTGTCAATTCAATAGCTAGTTTATCAAGTTGGTGATTGACAAAAGTAGATTCTACAAAGTTTAATGACTCAATGAATTACAACTTGTATTAGATCCCAGTGCTAACAATAGTAGATCCTATAGATAAAAAAGGTTCCCACAAATACAATAAGAAATCATTGTGAGGGGTTTTAAGGGGTTGTAACTATCAGGAAAATGGTCACTATTAAAAAAAAATTATAAATAAATTAAAGCATTTATTTTGACCAAACATACAAATAACCAATCATAGTACCATTTCTTTACTCACATATATATAATTAGGGGCCCAACTGAACCCTTTATAACAAATTATTAAGAGAAATTTAATGGAAAAAAACCTTCAAACATATTTCATCAAATAATGAAAAAATTTCATTGGGGGCATTTCCTCAAACACATCAACTACTGAAGAACGTGGGATGAGAGAAACAAAACCAAGCATTATCTCAAGTTTTTCCTGACTAAATGCACAACAATGTTAACCCTGTGATTTTGAATACACCAAAAGTATATATAAAGATAAAACAAAGCGTTGCAAGTTCAGTTTGTTCATATATTTACATACCTTCTTATCCGGAATCATTTGTGCAATGATATATAACATACTATATGCCTAAAATCATATATTGGAACTTTAAAATTCTAATACTCCAAAAAAAAACTTTGGCATCTTCGTCCTTTTCATCTCCTTAAAAGTTTGGGATGGTGAGAGCAGTAAATAGTTTGGACTAAAGAATATATACAAATTCAAACCATTTCAAACATTGTTAATTAACTCAGTACAAAGAGTAATAAGATGTAAAAATATATTTTATTAAAAATATATATAAACTAAAAGAAATTGAGGGATTATTGCCTTTTCTCATAAGAAGTGTTTCAAGTGATTGACTCAAACGTGGTTTCACGTTATTCTCATGTTCAATGTTCCATCAGATGCCCATAAGACTTTTCAATGTTCCATCAGATGCCCATGACGTATTACACCCCCTAACTTCAACATTATCATCCCTAGTGATGAAACAAAACTAAATAAGGCAATAAAAAGAGATAACAAAAATTGGTAAGCATAAAAGATAAAAAAAAATATGGTCGAACGATTGCATTTAGTGCAAGCAACATGCCATTAAACCCCTAGGTTACCCTAGTAGATGACTGTTTTCTCGTGATAATTTTCAGGGATAAACCCACAAACATGAAATTTTGAAAAAACTATGCCCAATCAACAACACAAGACATGCTCAATAATTAAAAAAAAAATTCAATACAGTTATATAGCTTTAGCATTATAGATTGTAACCTTATATAATTGAATCCTGAAGTGTTGGAGGAAGAGAAAACATATGAAATTAGTTTTGATTTGACAAATCTTTAATAAACCAAATAAGTATTAACGTGTTGTATGATATTCAACTCATCACCGATTTTTATACTTAACAAATTAATCAATATAAATAGTGTGTAACACTCACAAGACATACATTCATAAAGAGGAATTATAACTAGAAACTAGGTTGTGAAAATGTCACCAATGAAGAATGCTATATAAAAAATAAAAAATTACAATCTCAATTAAAGATACATTCATTAAGGCACCAAAATGCATTTTTACAGATTATCGCAATTATTATAACTTTTGAATCAAATTCATCCTAGGATCACAAAGTAATTTATAGGTTGTAATTTGGGTTTAGGGTTAACGTTATGAAATGAAGGAAATATGAATGGATTTAAAGGTATTTTAGGACAAAACACTTGGGATAATGGAAATTATGGGCAATATCAAAATTTGAATATGATTTCCATAACAAATATTGGATATAACATTGGAAAGAGAAAAATATTATTGAACACTATATACAAAATGAAAATACTTTTAATTATTTTCTTCTTTTCTCATATTTTTCTTTTGTTTTTCTTGCATTTTCTTCTTCTCTCTTTTATTTTCTTTTTCTTCACTTTTTCTTTACTCCCACACTCCCAAATTCTTAATTGCAACCACATAATAAGAACATCATTCAATTCCAAGTATAATTCCAAACAAAGGTATCAAAGGTGATATATATGGTTTAAAATATAAATTTGGAGTTGGATATGAGATTTTGGGTTTTGAAATTGTAACAACCCGAATTTTTCAAATGGGAATTTTTAAGTATATTTTGGAAATCGAAGAAAAATAAATTTTTAAATTTAATTATTTTTAATAATTAAATGTGTTGAGTTTGTATAATAAAAATGGGATTTTAATCGAAATTAAAATAAGAGTGTAAATGTTTTAAAAAAAAAACATTTGTCATGTGTTAAGGCCTTGACTAATGGAAAATTTGATTTTTAGTTAAATGGAATCAAACGAATGGAAATGGCAGAGGTGGCGTACCTGATCGATCGATCGATCGACCTAGGGAGTCGATCGATCGACTATGCCAAATTTGAGGCGGTTCGGTGATTTTATTTATAGTGTTAGAGTGGGATTAGGATTCGTAATTGGTATTTAACCATTGTAATTCGTGGGGGGGGGGGGGAATTATCATAATCACTTTTTTCCAAGTTTTTTTTTACTAAAGAGCTCTTTCAAAAGATTTTCCTCTCCACTATATTCATTAACCTGCAACATAATCAAGTTTTTGACACAAGTTTTGGAAGGCTTAAATGGGGTTTAATCAAGTTTGTTAACAAACACTTCTTTATTAATTTCTCGAGAGGAATCCAACCGTGCTACCAGATTTTCTTCATCTAAGACACAAGCATGAATATTCTATTCTTTTCCTTTAGTATTATGCATTTTAAGTGTCGCCTAAACCCTTTATCACGTGTTTTTTTTTATTAAAATCAATTGGTAACTAAATTGAAGAAAGTGGGCACTAATTATGGGACAGTTTTTATTAAATCTTTTAATCTAAATAATATTCATAACCCTTGGGTACATAGGATTGATGAGTGAATTTTTGGTTTTATTGGTATAGGTTGCATGTGGAAAAACCTTGGTTTTGAACTAATTGAATTTTGGGGACGTACACCTTATGTAAATTGTGTAGAGATAATGAAATTGGAAATATGATGTATTAATTATGAAATCTCGGTGTATTTAAATTAAAGTAATTAAATGGTATTAATTGGGTATTTATGATGAAGTAATAATTAAATTAGATTTAACTGAATTAGACTAATGCATAGTTTTATACGTTGAATAATTATGCTTATTTGTGTGACTTGTTCGTATTATTAAATTTCCATTATGACAACGGGTTATTGGGTTTTTTTTTGTCTCCCAGTATTTTAGGATGCCTTCTAGGTATGGGACTAGTGGGTAGGTCTTTTGATGATTTACGCCTTTTAGGTATGGGATTAGTGAGGGTAGATTATCATGATTTTTATCATATTGGGGTGGGCTGATTTACGACATTTTATCATCGTTACGCTAACCTAGGCATAAAACTAGGTCGAGATTTATGTTAGAAATTCATCCTATACATAGTTTAGGATGTATTGATAACATGGGGACCCTTGGGTATGGGACTAATGGTTATTTTGAGGATCTCACATCGATTAAAAGGGTGGGATAATTTATAAATTGTGCAATTGAGAAATTGAGAATTAATGCCTAAGATAAAAATTGGTATTAAAATTGGTGGCGACATGAATTGCCGGGGATCGACAGTTTAACCGGATTCGGCTAGTATTTTTTGTCGTGTCGTGTGCGAAACCTTGTCAAATTTCTGGGGATCGACAGTTTAAATGGATTCAGCTGCCATTTTGGCAAGGGGAAGTGTGACACTTTTGGGGAAATTACCACACGGGATGGGAGGACCGTCATAATAAAAAGTGAGAACAATAATAAAAGTTGGTTAATTTAATTAATTCACATCGTGGGACTTGGTAATTTAAGATCATATTGGTGCGACTTTTAAATGGGGATCTCTGCGGGCAGTTAATGATTTATATTTATCATGTTTAATTATCTCGTTTAATTTAAAATACGCTATTCTGATATTTATTGCGTATAATGCTACTGTCTGGATTTAAGGATCCTATTTGAGGGGAGTAGTGTGTATTCATGCTCGGGTCTCTGACATCGTGTGTTGACTAACTTTTTCAGGTATTAATGCTGGAGTAGCTGCATAGGATTTATTAGATATCGTTTGGAGGTGCTGCTGGAGTTATTCTTTTATTATTTTACTTTACTTTAGACTTTCCTTTTTAGTCATATTTCCTTTATGAGACACCTTTTGAGTTGTATTGGTCCATTCGGTTCCAAAGTTGTTAGAGGATTTCAGTTGGTTTCTTTTGATTTTTAATAAAATTTATTTTTGGAGATTGGATTTAAATTACAGTTTTAGCATCGATGGATCTTTTATCGTTCAGTTATTGTCGTCATTTGGGATGGATTAAAATATTTATCTCATAGATTGATTAATTCATTGTCTCATATCTGTCTCATGCTAGGAATGGTATTTATTTAGTTCACGCCCGACGTAGTTCAGCGCGGGTAACTGGCCACCCCGTCAGTCGGATTGTGCGGGGTGTAACAGATGGTGTTGATGTAAAAAATTAGATCACTCTAATTATTCAATCACAGATAAATAAATGAGACAAACAATTTTAAAGTGGTTCAGCCTTATAAGAATGGCCTACGTCCACTGTCATGTTATTGCTGAGTGTTTTGGGAATTCTTGATTACAAGTTCTATCAAGAAATTCCTGTCTGGGTTCCGGTCCCTCTTACAATGAGGATTGTATAATGTATTTATAGCCCTGAGGCTGTAATGTGAAAGGGTAATACATTTAATGCCCCTTAAGTGTGTGCGTCTAAATGATAATCATTTAATGAATCAGTTGAACTGTTCGTTATCCAGCTATTAATGCTTTGTTCGAGATGCAGCTCGGACCACCTGAGTTGCTCGGTCCGCCTAAGCTTCTCGGTTCTCAAGAGTTCCTCGGAGAGGTATTGTTCCTCGGAGCGTGTGAGTTCCTCGGGGAAGCAGTGTTCCTCGGGGAACTAGTCTTCCTCTTTGTAGTCTTATTCCTCGAAGCGCGTGGGTTCCTCGAAAGTGTTTTTTGTTGCCATGTAGATTGCCACGTGTCATCATTCAGTTGAGCCATGTCAGCAAACTAAATTTGGTATCAACAGAAGCCCCCAATGTTTCATAGTTCGAAATTTGAGGAGTATGGAACATTCTTTCTCGGAATATGGTAGATTTAAATGGTCTTCCTCATTTTTAGGGGTGTTTCCTTCGTATTTATTTCTCCTTCCAAATTCGTAGAATCATGCTTTTTTGAACTTCTTTGCTCGCTTCGATTCCCGCGCCACTTTTCATCTTTTTAGCTGCTGTTGTTGCCCGCTTTGATTCCCGTGCCACTTTTCATCTTTTTAGCCGCCGGTAACATAATCATCCTTTTTTGTAATCATTACTTCACCATTTCCCAAGGCAAGGTATTTAAACTTCACAGACACTCCCATCGTCTTCTACCTTTTCAAATTTTTATATTCGAGTTTTATGTCGTCTCTTTCTCTCCTGTGTATTCATCTCTTCCATCGTCCGTTGTCATCAGATCCACTCTTTTTCTGTAAGATCTTCTTCCTTCTTCTTCATTTCCTTTAATCACTATGGTTTACCCTGTTGAATCTCTTGACAAATTTCGATCTAATTTTTCCATTCCTACTTGGATTGTCTTGGAAGAGCTTTCTGAGCCTTCTGATTATTTCAATTTGGCTGAGGGACATTGGTTCCCCAGACTCTTTATTGCTGAGTGTGGATTTTCTTTTATACCAAATCCCTTGTGTCTGGAATTCTGTCATTACTTTGACGTTGTTCCTGCAAGAATAGCCCCCAACACATGGAGAATAGTTAATGGGGTGCATAAATTAAATCAAGTCCATGGAACTCGCATAGGAATTCCAGAAATCATGTACTGCTATAGATGGGCAGTTAATGATAATATTTTTTATTTAAAAACTAGATTTTTACATAGAGCCTTAGTAGTCAATCTCCCTGATGCCAATAGGGAATATTTTGAACACGGGGTTGTCATAAAAAATTGGCAACACCCTCCATTAACTGGAGATGAGGTTTACCAGGGTCCCAGATGCCCTCCTTATGGCAATGGGATATGTTATTTTTATTTCATTTTATTTATTTTGAAATCATGCTTCTTTTGTGTTTGATAAAATGTGCCACTGATATTTCAATGTATATTTATTTGCTGTTGATAACAAAAGAAAATGTCCAAAGGAAGAAGACGTTAATATAAGACATCTGAAACTTTTCTGGAGTCTGCATCAGAGTGTTGCCGACGAGCACATTAAAACTGCCTCATATCTGCTGCAATACAAGAGCTATACCACCTCTTTCACTGCTCGTCCAGTGAAAAGTGAATCAGAGCCAGTACCAGTTTCCACCAGCTCCTCACCTGAATCTCACGTCCCTTTAAGTGAAAGGATGAAGAGAAGAAGACCTCCTACTTTATTCGAGAAACATGCCTCTGGTTCTGGAGAGGCAAAAGGAAATAAAGTTGATGTCCCAGGGGAGGGGAGAAAGAAGAATGATGCACCTTCCTCGGCTGCTGTCGTGAAGGTTGTAGAGAAGCCCGCAGTGGATCCGAGCAGGTCTGCTGCTCATGGAGAAGTGATTGTAATATCACCGACCAAGGGTTCTTCCTTGGTTGAATTTGTTCCTGTTCCCCTGAGGAGGCTGAAGAAGAGCTCCTCGATCAATTTGGCTGACACCGTCACTCAGCCCACAACTGCTGGGACAGGGGTTTCCACTTTTGTTCCTCCGAGCTCTGCCATGAGCTCGATAAAGTCCTGGACCATTCCTGAGGTCCAAGGTACTGAAGAAAACCTTACTCGGGACATGGTCACTTCATTAGTTGCTCGTCACCTTGCTTCTGTAAGTCTTCTTACTTTGAGATTTTCATATTTCCTTTGTTATTTCTGTTTCTGACTTGCTTTCTTTTTACTTTCACAGTTGACAAGCTGCTTTAATATAATCCTGAAGAAGGATGAAGAAATTAAAGCTTCATGCTCCTCGTCCACTGTGGAGGGAGCTTTGGCAGAAGCTATCAAGTCTTTGGATGATTCTCCCCAGACATATGCTACTGACAAGGCTGTCTGGGATAAAAAGCTTCCCTCCACCGATCAAGAGAAAGCTCGAGTTGTTGATGCCTCCAAAGAGTTGGAGAAGAGAATAAATGCCCTGGAGAAGGCAAATAAAGAGCTCAAAGAAAAGCTTAAAACTGCTGGGGATCTTGAAGATAAGCTCAAGGCTACTAAGGAGGAGCTGGTTCAACTTAGGGAAGTAGGTCGGCAGAAGGAGGAGATTGAAAACAAATTGAATGCTGCTGATAACCTATTTTCCGAGAAGCTCTCCTCGGAAAAATTGAAGAAGAAGATGGCTGTGAAGAAGTCCTTCAGCGCTGGATGGGACAAAGGGTGGAACAAGGGGTTGGCTACCATGGTGTCGCAAGTGGACTATGGCATCCTCAAATACTTTAGGGATGGCTGGGTTACTGCTCTCCAGGAAATGAAAGTTGATGAATCTTCTGCGCTTTTCCAGCAACAAATTCCTGGTTCCCCTCCAACCCCAGAAGATCATGAAGAGGACGAAGCTGCCTCAGAAGAGTCTTCTATGGTGATGGGAGATAATCCCCCAGCCATTCAGCCTGCTGCCGAGGAACTTCACCAGATTGTTACTTCCTCCGAGCAACTGCCAGTGCTCCCCGAGCAACTATCCATTCCCTCCGCGCAACCTACTTCCTCGTCCCAGCCTCCCGAGAAGGTTTTGGGAGACAAGGAAAAGGTGTAGAGTTGTTCGGGTTTCTCTTTATCTTTTTCTTTTTCAAATTCAAGCAACATATGTAACTTTGAACTTTATCATCTAATAAAACTTGGACTTTTTTACATGCTGTTGTTTATCTTCTTATTCATACTCTGCTTATATTTCTTATTAATGATTGCTCTTTCTTTCTCTGCTAGTTTCTGGACAGGATGGAATTACTATCTTCCCATGATACTAAGTTGCTGCGACAATGTAATGAATATTTTAAAGTTTGTCATACAGACCTGAGTGTGGCACAAATTGTCGACATCCTCGGCCAGGATGCTTCAGAACAGGCAGTTGAAGCATATCAATATCTGAAGTGTCTACTTGATCGAGCGGTGGCCAATAATGTGGCCTATTATGAAATGATCGAGGATCTCCAAGGCACCCTCGAAGACCTTCAGCAACAATTCAAAGAATCAACTTCCCTGTTGTATGAGAGTTACGAGAAGAAGTATAAGTTGATCATTGCCGATAAGGGCTACGAGAAGTTTTTTACTGGGTACGATGTAAGGGAGAGAACCTTGAGGGGCGAGGTCGAGGAATGCAGACAGATTTTTGAGCTGCTAGATTAAGAGAACAACAACTTGCAGAAAGATCTATCACAGTTGAAGTCTGCAGCCTCTTCTTTGAAAGCCTTAATCCCAATGATCGATGAGGGATTCTCGTTCCTTGAAGTTGAGAATGCCAATTTGAGGGACAAATTGGAAAAGTTGAAGAGAGCTGGGCCCTCTACATCATCTTGTGGATGAGTAAGAGCTCTTCGAGGACGAGCAAGAGTAGCTCCGGTTCCTGTCGAGGAGCAGAGGACTCAGTCTGTATTAGAAAACCAGGCCTTCCAGCTGATGGTGAAGAACCGAGCTTTGGCTGAAATGTCAAAGAAGATCAGAGACTTGGAAGAGCAGCTCTCTGAGCATAAATCTACCTTGGTGGACAAATAGCTCTTCGTCAAAAATCTCCACGAGCAGCTGGACAGACTAACATATCAGTTCCACAAATATCCAGGGAATTCTGGATGGATGGATACAATGAAGCACTCTACCACTTGGACGATCGTATCCAGAATGCCAATAATGAGGGCTATAAACGAGGTTGGTTGAACACCTTAGGTGTGCTGCAGATTGAACAGGATCATTACCTGTGGGACTACCACGATCCCGAGTTGTTCAACTTACCTGTGCCACCATACAAATTGGATATGAGTTGGATCCCTGCACGGGCCATTCCTCAGAGCTTGATCTCAAAGTATCTCGGTGACTACAATTTACATTCTCAAGCCGAGGTATCTCGTCCCGAGCATCTCTTAGATCGACCATCCGTGATGAATGTCAGGATGTTGAAGGATCTCAACTTCATAAATTCTCCTCTGGCTTTAAATGAACCGCCTGCTGGCGAGGAACCTGTGTCAAAACCAGAGGGGAAAATACCAGTAGAATAGGAATTTTTGATGTAATAGTTAGTATACATTTCAATATCAATGTACTTTTCATTTTATTATCAATGTAATTTATTTTGAATTCAATGAAAGACTTTCATTTATGTTTGCAATCTTAATTGCTATTGTCTTGTAATTATCAAATACTTTATATTTGTGCATATCTGTTAAAAAAAAATAACGATATTGTGTTATTTGTCGACCAACTCAGTAATAATTAAAAAGTTACAAGTATAAATAATGTTGCTCGATCTCATAATAATAAAGTTTTTTTTCTCGACCAACTTAACAACAAAGTAACGAGTATAAAAATGTTTAAAATGTTTCTAACCAACCAAGGTCGTTAGATTCTCCATGTCGACCAACTATAGTTAGTGGGTTTTTATCCCCGACCAGCTATAGTTAGTAAATTTCTCTATTAAATGTTTCCGACCAACCAAGGTCGATAACTTTTCCTTGTTGACCAGCTATAGTTGGTGGGTTTTTATCCCCGACCAGCCATAGTTAGTAGATTTTTCCTCTACGAGCAACTTTGGCACTTTCTGACATAATCTTACCTTCCGACCAACATAAGTTGGCATTTTCGAGAATATATTTATCTCCCGACCAACATAAGTTGGCATTTTCGAGAATATATGTACTTCCTAACCAACATAAGTTGGAATTTTTAGGAATATTTTGTTTCCTAGACAAACAGGTTGGCATTTTTAGGAATATTTTGTTTCCTAGCCAAACAGGTTGGCATTTTTAGGAATATTTTGTTTCCTAGCCAAACAGGTTGGCATTTTTAGGAATATTTTGTTTCCTAACCAACTGAGGTTGGAATTTTTAGGAATATTTTGTTTCCTAACCAACCGAGGTTGGCATTTTTAGGAATATTTTGTTGAGTAGTCTGAGCTTTGCCAAGTAGTGTGTAGCCAAGTAGTGTGTAGCACTAGGAATATTTTATTCATACTGCTGGAACTGCGTTACATGGGAAAATACATCAATGATAATACTTGCACAGGTGTTCTGCATTCCACGCATTCTTAAACTCCTCCCCCTCTAGAGTTGCTATTCGATAAGTTCCTGGTCGAACAACTTCTGTAACTCGGTATGGTCCATGTCAGTTTACCTCTAATTTATTTTGCTTTTGAATTACTTTTTTAAGCACATAGTCTCTTCTTTCAGGTTGCATTTCTTCACCCTCTTATTGTAAAACAAAGCTGTCCGCTGCTGGTAAGCAGCATTTCTAATGGCTTCTTCTTCTCTAACTTCCTCAAGCATGTCTAAATCCAATCTTCTCATTAAGTCACTGACAGGGGAATTGAAATTCAGTACTCTGTGTGTTGGGAGACCCAACTCGGCAGGTATAATGGCTTCACTTCCAAACGCCAGCATATATGGTGATTCTCCAGTTGCTACTCGGGGAGTAGTTCGGTAAGCCCAAAGTACTGATTGTAGCTCGTTGATCCATTTCGCTTTTGCATCATCCAATCTTTTCTTCAAACCGTTCAGCAGCATTCCGTTTATCACTTCAGTTTGTCCATTGCTTTGAGGATGGCCTGGTGCTGAGTGGACCTTCAAAATATTTGACTGATGACGATAGGTAGCGAACTCCTTGTTATCAAATTGTGTTCCATGGTCTGTGATGAAGGCATGAGGAAGACCATATAGACAAATGATGTTCTTCCAAATAAATTAGTACACCTTCTCGCACGTCATGTCAATGAGTGGCTCAGCTTCTACCCACTTAGTAAAATAATCCACCGTGATGACGAGGTATTTGAACCTTCCTCGGGTCGTTGGCAGTGGCCCAATCAAATCAATTCCCCACATGGAAAATGGCCAAGGGGAAGTTATGGGTGTTAACAATGCTTGTGGAGTTCTTCGGATGGAGGAAAAGCGCTGGCAATTGTCACACTTCTTAGCATAGTCTATACAATCACCCCTCATCGTCGGCCAGTAGTATCTCTGCGTCATTACCCTTTACAAAAGCGTCCGACCTGCTACATGTGCTCCAGAAGACCCTCTATGGATCTCTTCAATTAATTCTTTCACCTCGGAGGGGTGTACGCATCTTTGCAAACCTTCCATAATTCCTCGTCTATATAAAATACCATTAGTTAATACATACCGGGAAGCTTTAAACTTCAATTTCTTGGCTGCGAGCTTGTCAATTGGTTATTCTCCCTCTTCAATTTATACCCTGATGGGATCCATCCAAGATGGTCCTAAATCAAGGGTAATAGAGTTCATCGTCAGACCTTCATCTATACTCCGACCATCTAGCACTTCAATTGGGATTATTCATCGTAGCTCGGTGCGAGTAGCTGATACTAGTCGAGCTAGGGCGTCTGCTCTCGCATTCTCCATTCTTGGTATTCTGACCAGCTGAATAGCGGTAAATTCTGACACCAGCTCCTTTGCCTTCGAATGATATCTGATCATTAATTCTCCTCTAACTGCATATACTCCCAATATTTGATTTACGATCAATTGAGAATCACTGAAGACAATAACCTGCTGCGCCTCCATAATTTTTTCCAAACTAAGACCTGCAATCATGGCCTCATACTCAGCCTCATTGTTGGAAGCTTTGAATTGGAAATGCAGGGCGTATTCCATATCGACCTCGTCTGGAGTGCTCAAAACTATCCCCGCACCACATCCTGTAGTGCAAGATGAACCATCTACATATAGCCTCCATATAGGTAACTCGTCATCAAATTTATGCTCTAATAGAGTTCCTCGGTGAAATATTTGCTGCTTCCTTTCATCCTCCCCGGATTTTTCTTTCTCTTCGTCGATCATATCTTCTTGCCTTTTTACCAATAGAAATTGGTCTGAGCTCGAATTTAATGATCCTGTAACATCCACTTGCCCTTTTACCAACCGGAGTTGGTCTGAGCTAGTGTTTGTTGATCCCGTAACATCTACAGGTTGATCAGCGAGCAACTTTTGCTCCTCGGGGGTATCAGGATAGGTGAACTCCTCTATAAAATCTGCTACATCCTGCCCTTTTAGCAATGATCTGGGTTCATAAACTATATCATATTCACCGAGTTCTATTGCCCAGTACATTAGCCTCCCTGATTTTTCTGGTTTATGAAGGGCTTGCCTCAATGGCATATCGGTATATACTACTATGGTATGATCCTGGAAGTATGGCCTCATTCTTCTACTTGCCTCAATCAGCGCCAGTGCCAATTTTTCCAACCTTGGATATCTGATCTCTGCTCCTCGGAAGGCCTTCCTTGTGTAGTAAATTTGTTTTTGTACTCCATTCTCCACTCTGATCAACGCCAAGCTAACTGCATTCTCGGACACTACAAGGTACAAATACAATTTTTCTCCCATCATCGGCCTGGACAACAGTGGAGGTGTTCCCAAGTATTTCTTCAAGTCTTGAAAAGCCTTCTCACATTCATCATTCCACTCAAAAGTCTTTCTAAGTGTCTTGAAGAATGGGAGACATTTATCAGTTGCTCGTGATACAAATCTGTTGAGTGCTGCTACTCGTCCTGTGAGACTCTGTACTTCCCTCTTCGTCGTTGGAGATCACAGCCCTAATAGATCTTTGATCTTTTTAGGATTTTCTTCAATGCCTCGTTGATTGACAATATACCCTAGAAATATGCCTTCTCGTACTCCAAAGATGCACTTCGTTGGGTTCAGCTTCATTTGATATTTATCCAGTTGATCAAAAGTCTCACTTAAGTCAACTAGATGATAGGCAGCTTTCTTGCTTTTTGTCAGCATATCGTTGACATAGACTTCCATATTGCAACTGATTTGTTCAGTAAAGACTTTATTCATTATCCGCTGATATGTCTCACCTGCATTTTTCAAACCCAAAAGGCATAACATTATAACAATAAGTTCCCCTAGGGGTAATGAAAGAAGTACTTTCCCTATCTTTAGGTTTCATTTTGATCTGATTGTAACCAGAATAAGCATCCATGAAGCTCAGCAACTCATGTCCCAAGGTAACATCCACTAGTTGATCAATTCGGGGCAAGTTAAAATGATCCTTTGGGCACGCTTTGTTGAGGTCGGTGAAGTCTACACACATCCTCCATTTGATGTTCTTCTTCTTTACCATCACCACATTAGCTAACGAGTCTGGATATTTAACATCTTCAATAAAACAGGCCTTCTTGAGCTTCTCGACTTCCTCTTGTATAGCTTGATTCTTCTCAGGACTAAATACTCTTCTTCTCTGCTTCATAGGCTTGATCTCCTTATTCACATTGAGCTCGTGACATAAGAAATTTGGATCTATCCCAGGCATATCTTCATGACTCCATGCAAAATTTTGTTTTCTTCTTCTAAGCAAAGTTATTAATTCTTGTTTTAATGAGGCTTCCAATGACGAACCTATTTGAGTAGTTCGTTCAGGACGCTCGTCGTCCAGAATGATGTTTTCAGTATCTTCCACCACTTGACCCTTCACGAGTTGCGACTCATCTCAAGGATCCAATGTTTCAATCTATGCACCTTCATCCACTTGATAGGTAGTAGTATTTTTCTTTGATTCTTCCAATTCTTCTTGCTCGGCGGATGAAAAATAGCATTCCCGAGCTACTTTCTGATAACCTTTCATAACTCCTACTCCAAAGTTTGTTGGAAATTTTAGGCACTGATGCACTGTAGATGGTATAGCCTCGAACTTCTTCAATCTTACTCTTCCCATGATGATATTGTATGATGATTGAACATTCTTATCCATCACGAAAAAGCGTATTCTTTATGTTCGACATGCAGGCCACGTACCAATGAATATATCCAACTTGATCATCCCAAGTGGAAATACTTTCTCGCCAGCAAAACCGATGAGGGGTCTGTGGTAAGGCTCCAGTTGAGATAGCTTTAGATTTAAGCTATCGAAGCACGAGTAGAACATGATGTTTGTCGAACTTCCATTATCGACCAGTACTCTTGAAATCATAACCTCCTTCATCCTCATTTTGATCACCAGTGGATCATCGTGAGGATATAAAACACCTGCAAGGTCATTCTTTGAAAAACCGATGACCAATTTCTCCTTGTTCACCTTTCTCGGGCGATCTTCCTCAGGTAGATTTATTCGCTGAATGTACGAGCAAGCTTGAGCCTCACCGAGGTAAGATTTTCTCTCCGCAGTAAGGTCTCCTCCTCGTGCATCTCCTCCTATAATAACATTACAATCAAATGACCCAAAGCGTATTGAAAATACCTCTTGTTTTGGCTGCCTTAGTCTCTTGGGAAGATCGGGGTCATCCTCGGGATCATCTTCATGGTTTCTTTTCTTGTTCTCCTCTGCTCGATGAGGAGGTTTAGACCTCTTTCTTGTTCGGTCGCTGTTTCTTCTTTCATTTCTACGATCAATGTACTTTGCCAGTTTTCCTTGTCTAATGAGTGTTTGAATCTCATTCTGAAGAGCTATGCAATTTTTGGTCATATGGCCATGATCTTTGTGAAACTCGTAATATTTTTCCCTATTCCTCGTGTCAGGGTCTGCCTTCATTTTCTTTGGCCAGTTTAACTCCTTGTTGTTCTTAATTTCTTCCAGGACGTGGTTGATATCAACCTTCAAAGGAGTGTAATTATCATATTTCCTCAAGACCTCCCATGACGACCTATTTTTGGATTGTTTGTCACCACAATTATTCTTATGCTCTTTCTTCTTGGCTTTGTCGACTTCCACCTTGGTTTCTTTATCCATATTCTTCTTCGCAGCCATAGCCTCCTTAGCATTCCATAGCCTCCTCGGCATTCATGATTTTGGACGCTTTCGCCATCAATTCTGACATCGTTGTGGGTGGATCTTTGGACAAAGTGTAATACAATTTATTAGGCAAAAGCCCACTCATCAAGGAAGTGATTGTTGTCTTCTCCTTATAATCAATGACTTCGAGTTTCTCGTTATTAAAACAAGTTATATAATCTCTGGTACTTTCACCAGTTTTTTGTCTAACACTTAACAAATGTGCTACTCATTTAACTGGCTTTGCCCCAAAGCAGAAATTTCCAATGAATAACTCGGCCAGTTGAAAGAAATTTGAGATCTTACCCCGAGGAAGATTATTATACCATATTTGAGCAGATCCGGTAAGAGTTCCCAAGAATTCCCTGCATCTCATCTCGTCTGGGACAGCATAGATGTCGGCAGCATCTTGATATTGTTCTATATGAAGATCTGGGTCAGTCTTTCCATCATATTTGGGGGTCACAATAGGTGCTTTGAACTTTGATGGTGTTGGAAAATCTACAATGGCCTGGACAAAAGGTGTTCCTCCAACAAAGGTTCATTGTAAAGGATTCTTGGTTTTAACCATTTCCCCTAATCTATCCTCCAGCCTTTGAATAGAACCTTTCCATGCATCATTTCCTTCTTCGGGCCTATTGGTTCGAGCAGATGATCGCGCTGAAGTGGCTTCCTGGGATCTATCTTGACGAGCAGCTGGTCGCGACTGGGCAGATCCTTCCCTTAAGGCTGTTGATCGTCGAAAGCAATTCGACGCTGCATTAAGAGGACTTTTGTTTCTCCTAGGGCCTAATCGATCGAAAGTAGAAACCCTACTTAACCTTTCCAATGCGCTGGTCCTTTCTGGGGAGAGAGTGACACGTTGTTCAGTATCCATGGCTCACAGTGACGAAGTTCGCCCAGGTTGATAAGAAAAATCTTCACATTCTTCATTGCGATACGAATTGGTACGCCTAGTACATGAGGATGGTGCACCGGCATTTCTTTGAATACTTCATGGTCTTGAATGGGTTGACGCACCGCCATGGAGAGTTTGGATGAGTTATCGCATTATTTCTTGCATGACGGTCTGGCCCTGAGCCAGATTTGTCATTATTCCAGCCAGATCTGGAATATTTAGCGGAGCAAATGGGTTTGGAGGGGCTCCAACGTTGCGATTGCTGGATTTAGGAATATCAGCCATTTGTGATGGATTATTTTTGGTGAGAAAACGATATTACCAGTCGTTCCTACAGACGACGTCAATCTGTTGATGTAAAATATTAGATGACTCTAATTATTCAATCACAGATAAATAAATGAGACAAAGAATTTTAAAGTGGTTCAGCCTTATAAGAATGGCCTACGTCCACTGTTATGTTATTGCTGAGTGTTTTGGGAATTCTCGATTACAAGTTCTATCAAGAAATTCCTGTCTGGGTTCCGTTCCCTCTTACAATGAGGATTGTACAATGTATTTATAGCCCTGAGGCTGTAATGTGAAAGGGTAGTACATTTAATGCCCCTTAAGCGTGTGCGTCTAAATGATAATCATTTAATGAATCAGCTGAACTGTTGGTTATCCAGCTATTAATGTTTTGTTCGAGATGCATCTCGGACCGCCTGAGTTGCTCGGACCGCCTAAGCTTCTCGGTACTCAAGAGTTCCTCGGAGAGGTATTGTTCCTCGGAGCGTGTGAGTTCCTCGGGGAACTAGTGTTCCTCGTTGTAGTCTTGTTCCTCGGAGCGCATGGGTTCCTCGGAAGTGCTTGTTTTTTCCATGTAGATTATCGTGTGTCATGATTCAATTGAGCCATGTTAGCAGACTAAATTTGGTATCAACAGATGGTATCAGAGCATGGTCTTAGGTCTCGTAGGTTGTGAGTCTGTTTAGCTTCCGTGTTATCGATCTTTGATTCCCTTTATTGATTTGTACTCCTTAAGGTAGAGGGTCTAGCATACATGTTAGATGTGTTTATTGGAGATATATAATTTTGTGTTAAGGACGTTGTAGGCATTGAGTTTAGAATTAGTAAGATTGATGTGAGGATCCTTAGAGTTGACTTTGGAGGCGAAATTTATTTGGAAGATCATTAGTATAAATTTTGGGTATGTCTTATATCGATGCAGCGATGTGATTTGATTTGAGGATTTATGTGCTGCGAAGATTATCGAAAATAGAATCGAGTGGTGATTTGCGAGAGTGCATGGTATGCTGTTACTTTCATAGTTATGTATATATATATAGCGATATATATATTTTTTTGTTCGTGGGGTAGGTGCGCGTAGGAGTGGGTGTATGAGCGCCCAATTATGGCATTCTAAGGGCGTGGTGACGATAAATCTCAACAAAAATTAATAAGCAAATTTGATCACCATAATTAATAAAGAACACGAATTAGAACATTTGCAATCACACACGATACAGGATTTATGTTGTTCAACAAATTGCCTACGTCCATGGTGGTGCTCTCTGGTTTTATTGCTCTTTTCTCCAAGGGAGTGTTTATAATTGCGTTCCCTTTGCCTCGGGCTGGGGGTTCAATATATGCATGTGATTTTCGATGAGTGGGGGTGTTGGTAACCTCCACTTTAGCCCATAATCCCTTGAATATCTCTTGAGATATTTTAGGGGTTGAATGGGTCACTACTGAATTAATTATTAACGGGACCGTAGAATTTGGGTCGGGCTTACCCTATCTTTGATAAGGCTCAATCGGGCTACTCCTCTGGGCCAAGATAATTAAACAAGGTACCCACAATTGCCTTTAAAAAATTTTGGTCACAATTGGGGCTCAATAACTTTAAATAAAAGCCCTAATGGCATTTTCATGAATTGCGTAGCACCTTGGGGATCAAAACGTCTTTCTTTAGTAGATTCAGGCGGCAGATTTGCTTCATTCTTTGTGCGTCATGATTGAGAGGATTTAAACTTGTTTTGAAGAAGCCATTTATGGTGTCGATTCAAATCTCTCGCATTCTCAAGATATCCTCAGCTTTTTACTGCATTTTCTCATCACTAGGTCTTTTCTTTCATCTTTAAGCTCTTCCTTATCTTCCCATCTTCATTGCTTGTGTCTTTACATCGTCTCAAGCTGATTCTCACTTCGTAATTTCTTTAAGCTCCCTCTCCTTTCTTTTTTGTTAAAATTTCATCATTATCGTTGCTAGGGTTTCTCTTTTCTGATGGCAAGAATAGGCAATAGGTCGATAGGTGGGTTTAGGAAGTTTTATAACATTCCAAACTGGGTGGACATTGAATATGCCCCTCTTCCTCGTAATATTAGAGATATTGAGGACGAGCATTGGATTCATGTTCTTTTTTTATCCCCGGGGGGTCTAACTTTTCCCCCAAATCGCTTGTTCCAGCATTTCTTTAGTTATTTTTATATAGTTCCTGCACAGTACTCTCTAGATGTTTGGAAAAGTTTTAACAGTGTACATAGAATCAATCAGCTCTATGGCACCAATATAGGTCTTGCTGAAATTTGTTATTGATATTATTTCTCTCGAACAAGCTTTAGTCTCCTTTACCTGAATGCTAGGAGTCCTGATAGGGTGTTGGTAGTCAATCTACTTGATTTCCACAAGGACCATTGGCAATAGGGTTTTATTGCTAGGAACTGGCAGTTCCCTCCTCAAACTGAAGGGGCGAGGTAAAGCGAACCTACGATTCCCTTTTATACAGAGGAATATATTGTTAGGCATAACTCTTGTTCTACTTATTTATTTTCTACTATTATACCCATCTTTCTTATATTTTCCTTTTTTCTTTTTCAGCGAAGACAAAGAAGTCAGAACGTGCACTTCGTGAAATTCGAGTTGCTGAGTTAGTCAAGGCTTAGAAGATCAGGGAATATTTGGCTGACGGTGAGCATCCACGATCAGTTGAATTCCTTTTGGAGTCCAAGAACATCCAGTCCAGCTTCATCGCTCGACCTGTGGATAGTATTCCTCACAAAGATATCACAGAAGACGTCTCCACTTAACCAATTCAATTGGACAAGGAGTAAATAAGCACTAGTGAAGAGAATGAGGGAGCTGACACAGGTGGAGCTGAGGGCGATTATAATGAGGAGAGTTCAAGTGGTGAATAATCTTCCAGTTCGGAGTAGGGTTCTGCGAGTTTAGAGGTTTTCATTTCGGAGGACTCAAAAAATTTGGATAGCTCCAACGAGGAAGCTATGGCTCCTCTTAGGAAAAATTTGATCTAGGATGATGATGAAGACAATATGTCACTTGCTCACATGTTGAAGAAGAAGAAGTATGGGCATGGGGATACTGCCACTGGCTCCCAAACTGTTTCTCATGACCATGAGAGGAAGAAGAATGGAGAGGCGTTGGTGAGAGGGAGAGAGAGAGATAGATAGAGAGAGAGAAGGAAGGAGAGAGGAAGAAGAAGGAAAGAGAAGAAGAGAGGAGGAAACAAGAAGTGAGGACCAAGGCGGGGTAATCTTTGGTTCCCGTGTCTGCCCCAGCTGAGGGGGCTTCTATCGCTCTTTCCCCTCAGCTGGCTCCAATGGTGCTCGAGAGAGCAGTATTGCCAGATGATTGCCAGAGGTCGATGGGGACCGACCAGTTAGCCCTGAAGGAAAGTCAGGGGATAGCCTTGGTAAGTGTATTTCTACTTCTTTTACTCTTGTAGTTCTTCTTCTAATGTTTTCTTCCCTAAATGTTTTCTTTTCCTCTGCAGTTTGTATCCGACTTCACTGTCCTCTATCGCAGCCGTGATGAGCTGGAGAGGAAGAATACTGAGTTGGAGGAGAGTTTAAAGGTTGCCAGTGCTGCTCAAAAGACTTCCGACCTTACCTTGGCCAAAGATAACAAGGAAAAAGTGGCGACGTCTAAGGAGCTCAAGGAGCTGAGGCAGTCCTATGACTTGGTCTGCATGAGCAAACTGGTGGTGGTTGAGGAGAAAAAGCTGCTTGCTGGGAAGGTGAAGAAGGTGGAATCTGAGTCTGCCACCCTTAAGAAGAGCTCATACAATGCTGGATAGGTCATGGCGTACGAGGATTTTGAGACTTAGATTGGCTATATTATCCGTCTCAACTTCAAGAAGGGTTAGGACAAGGCCTTGCTTACTGTCGAGGTGGATGTTGATTCCCCCCACTTTGATGAGCATGACCCTGGCCCCAATCCTATTGTGGATGAGGTGCCTTCTCCTGTTGCCAATGAAGGTGTCCCAGCTGTCTCGACCACTACTGCTGATGCTCCCCTTGATCAGGGGATGGTGACTTCTCTATCTGAGGGAGGCATATCTGGGGCTGTTGTGGACAAGGGGAAGAAACCAACGTCCTTAGAGCAGACTGAGGTCACCAGCTAGTCTTTTTAGGGACCTTTGTATTTTTGCCTTTCTGTTGTTCTTTCTTTTGCTGATGTACTTGAACTTCCTTTTAATGAAATAAAATTATGTTCTGTTTCGCGTACTGATTTATTTGCTCTCTAATGCTTATATGATTTGTAGCTCATTGATGTTGAGGAATGTATTCCTGCTACCTCTCAATTAGGAAAAGTTATTTATCCTGATGCGATCAATCAAGTTTGCCATGACTTTGTAATAATCTGCAAGTCACTTAGGTCAAAGAATCAAGAGTATAAGGATTAGTCATAGCTCGTTTTCAAGGTGAAAGATAGTCTTCAAGAGATGGAGGAGGTCGGCGCTTCTTTTCAAGAAGAAGTGTGTGCTCTGAAGGCTAAGCTTCTAGATGCCTCCGAGGTTAATAAAGTTGGAGTGGTACTTCAATAAGAGAATGATGCTCTAAGGAGATAAGTCTCCCATTTTAAGGAGAATGCATCGAGAATTTCCCCTCAAGTTCTGTGTGGTTCCTCTTCATCGACTGGCCCATTAACTGGTACTGATGATAGTGGCTCAGTTAAGTAGATTGTCGAACTTTGAGGTGATGTTCATAGGGCGTATATGATAGCTGCTGGTCTCCAAAGAGATGTCACTTTGTTGAAGCATCTGTTCAAGAAAGGTCCCCAACAGGTGTGGACTGATGGTTATGACCAGCGTTAGATTGATGCTCCGACGAAGTTGAAGGAGGTCGAAGAGTTATCCTTCATAAGATGGTCGTTAAGTGCTCTTAGGTAGTTGTAAGTACCTAGGAACTCTTATTTGGTACCGATATGAGATATCCCCTTCAACTTTGATGCAGAATCCTTTAAGAAGGGACAACCGATGGGTTCCCATAGATGCAATCCCAAAGAAACTCGTGGAGATGAATTCAGATGAAATTGAGGAGGGATTAGCTCCTTACCCAAATAATGGCCGAAGAGCGCGAGTGACCAACTACCTTGCTCAGCGGCCTAGTTCTCTATGGTATTTAATTTTCTTAGCATATGTAACTCTTTTGTATATGTAGTGATGTAATAAAACATTTATGTTTTGGGTGATTTGCCGACTAAACATATGTTGTATATTTTTTACTTTATTAATTTCTTGTTCCACTATCTCGGGCTTTTCCAGCCGACTAGATTTGATATAAGCATAGTTAGTTGTTGAGTGAGTATCCCCCCAATATAGTATGATTTTTAATGTACCATTCTACCTTACTTTACCTTTTATGTTGTGTCGTCACACTGCTTTAGGCCTAAGTGAGTCAATGGCGAGGATACAACTTGTATTGGATATTCTATCCGAGCAGGATTTTTGAGCCAAAAAATGTTGGCGACCAACCTGGGTTGGCCATATTGCCCAAGGGTCCCTTATAGGGCTTCATGTTTTTCCAGGGGAAATCTACGAGGTCATTCATGTTCATTGACGAATACTTGAGGAGGTCCATTACATAATGATCCTGTTATAATAAGTTTCTCGTGTTCTTAGTTTCATATGTTAAGAGGGGAGCCTGTGACTTGGAAAAGATGCATGAATTATAATTTAGTCGAGAAAAAATCAACACTTCATAGGATGCCACTGCCAAACAAATATTTATTAATCAGAGATGAATTGAAAATTTCAACATTCAGTTTAAAAGAACAATGAAAAACTAGAAGTAGAATTTCTTCAAATTGGATGCATTCCAAGCTCTAGGTATCTCCCTACCCTCCGACGTTTCTAAGTGATAGGCTCCTTGTAGGTCATCTTTTATCACCTTGAATGGACCCTCCCAGTTTGGTCCTAGATTTCCATCTGATGGTTTCACATCGGTGCCAAGAGCTTTCCTCAGGACGTAATACCCGAGTTAGAATGATCTTGGATTGACCTTTTTGATGTAGTGCTTCGCTACCTATTATTCATAAGATGCTAGTTTCACTAGAGCCAACTCTCTTCATTCTTTATCTAGGTCAAGTTTAGCGAGCAATGCTACATCGTTCTGGACATGGTTGACAAGGGTAGACCTCATGGTGGCGAGGCCAGCTTCCAAGGGGATAATTGCCTCCATCCCATATGTTACTGCGAACGGCGTTTCTCCAGTTTCTCATC
The DNA here is from genome assembly GCA_949130495.1 of Sambucus nigra. Taxonomy (NCBI): domain Eukaryota; kingdom Viridiplantae; phylum Streptophyta; class Magnoliopsida; order Dipsacales; family Adoxaceae; genus Sambucus; species Sambucus nigra. The sequence goes on from OX422222.1 coordinate 49,190,813, forward strand.
ATGGGGTGCTGCGATAAGCCCATGAGATGTGGGGAAGTTCGTTTACCCATGCCCCCTTGGCACGCTCCAAGCGCTTCTTTAATCCGTCAATCACTATTTTGTTAGAGGCTTTATCTTGTCCATTACTCTAAGGATATGCCACAGAGCTGGAGTAGTGCCTGATACTTTGGTCGCTACAGAAACTCTGGAAGAGACCACTTTCAAAATCAGTTCCGTTATTAGTGATGGTAGTTTTGGGGATCCCAAAATGAGTGACAATGTTCCTACATATAAATCTTATCATTTCTGGGTCTCTAATGTTTGCCAGTGTCTCTGCCTCTATCCATTTGGTGAATTAGTCTGTTGGAATGAGCAAATACTTGCAATTTTCATCTATGGTAGGTAGAGGGCCCACGATGTCCATACGCCATTGGGCGAAAGGTCATGGGCTAGTAAGTGACTTCAGGTTGCTTGCTAGCTGGTAAACCATTGGTGCATGAAGTTGACACTTTTTTCATTTGCGAGCGTATATCCCAACATATTTATGCATGTATGGCCACTAATATCCTTCTTTCATTGCTTGGAAAGATAGTGACATGTCCCCAATGTGACTTCCATAGATTCCCTCATGGAGTTCATGGAAAACTTGGTCAACATCCTTTGGATGAACATATTAGAGGTAAGGACCAGTGAAAGTTCTCTTGTACAACTTTCCCTCAGGAGGTAAGTGAAAGCGAGCAGCTTAGACTCTTATCTGATGAGCGGCCTTCTTATCATCTGGTAACGCACCATCCTTCAAATATTCCCTTAAGGGGTCAATCTAACTGGGGGCTATCTCAATAAGGAGAATATGTCCCACGTTCGACAGATCGTCGGTCTGGTTGATGCTTGGCTGGGCGAAGAAGTCAATCAAAATTTTTCTTTTTAGGTGAGAATTCATCCCTGATCTTAAGGCTGCTAGGTTTTCAACATGTTTTTTCTTTCCTCTGGAAAACTGATGGACGCTGACTTGTTCAAATTCGGCCATCAATTTCTTCGCCGTGGTGAGGTAGGCTGCCATCCTCTCATCTCTAGCATTAAAATCGTGACATTTTATTGGAGACCAACTGTGAGTCCTCGAACACTTGGAGTTGCTTTGCTCTAAGCGCTCGTGCTTTCTGTAGGCCTGCGATGAGTTCTTTATATTCTTGTTTATTGTTGGAGTCTTCAAATCCAAGCCTGATCCCTTACTCGAGGATTGCATCTTCAGGAGTAATCATCATGATGCCTACTCCTGCCCCTTTGGAATTGGAGGCACCGTCAATGAATAATCGACATAAGCATGATGATGAGGGAACTGTTTTATGATGAATAGTTTAGGGTTGGTCGCAAGGATGTTCTCCTACAAACTCTGCGATGAAGTCGGCGAGGACCTGCCCTTTGATGGCATTCCTCAACTAGAACTGAATGTCAAATCACCTAAGCTCGACCGACCACTTTGATAGTCTACCTGACAGGTCTTCTTTTCTCGGGACTGCTTTAAGGGAGTGGGGTGTAAGTACAATTATAGAGTGGGCTTCGTAGTAACATTTCAATTTTCTTGAGGCTACCACTAGTTCAAAGGCGAGATTTTTTAGTGGTTGGTATCACTGTTCGTCATCCAAGAGAGTCTTTCTCGCCTAATAGACTGTGTGCTAGATCCCTATTTTTTCTCATACCATTGCAAAACTTACAGCATGACTGGATACTACAAGGTATAGGTATAGAGAATCATTCTCCTGAGGGATTACGAGCAAAGGTGGTGTGTTGAGGTAAGCTTTGAGCCCTTCCAATACCCTCGAGCAATCCTCGTTCCATTCCACATCTTTGCTTTTCTTCAACAATTGGAAGAATGGATGACACCTCTTGGATGATTTTGAGATGAACCGATTTAGGGAGGTGAGAATTCCTCTGAGCTTCTGCACGTCTCTTATCATACCGTCGTGGTGGTGGGGGGTGGGGGCTTCACCCTATTGATGGCATCAATTTGGTCTGGGTTGGCTTCAATACCTCTCTTGCTGACCAAGTACCCAAAGAATTTTCCTGATTGGACACCGAAGGAGCACTTACTCGTGTTGATCACTTACTCGAAGGCCCTTGATAGGTCAGAGAGGTGGTCTTCCTTGAGCTTGATTTTGACGAGCATATCATCGATGTAGACTTCCATGGTGCTTCCCATTTGGTGTTTGAACATTTTGGTGAACACTCGCTGGTAGGTTGCTCCTGCATTTTTAAGACCAAAGGGCATGACCTTATAGCAATATAACCCAACTGTGGTAATAAACACTATTTTGTCTTTATCTGTCTCATACAGATGAATCTGGTGATACCCGAAGTATGCGTCTAGGAAGCACATCCTTCTATGTGCTGCCGTGGCGTCCACCAACTGATCATTCTTTGGGAGTGGGAAGCTACCTTTAGGGCATGCCTTGTTGAGGTCGGTGAAGTCGATGCAGACTCTCCATTTTCCATTTCTCTTAAGGACAACCACTGGGTTGGATAGCCATTTAGGGAACGGGACTTCCCGTATGGATCCTGCGTCCAGCAATTTTTGAAATTCCTTCTCCACTACCTTGGCTCTTTTTGGAGAAGTACAATGAGCTTTATTTGTAATTGGCTTGAATGTTTGATCAACGTGTAGTTTATGATAAGTGATGATTGGATCAATCCCGGGCATTTTGTAAGGCTCCCCTGCAAAGACATCTAGGTTATCTCGGAGTAGGTTTACCAATTCTCTTTTTCGTGGTCGGTGAGGGAGGTACCGATCAGGAACTTTCTTTCACTTGAACTATTACTGGCTGTGACTTCCTCTAGGTCTTCAACGACTCTTTCTGAGGGGAGCAGTCTGGTCTCCTCCACTCCTGGTCTTCCATATCTTAGTTGCTATTTGGAGGGCATCAGCCTCTCCTGCTCTTCATCCTTGCTTATGACTTTCTCAACCTTCTTCTCCGGCCTCGGACAGATGGCTTCTATGAAGAACTTCCTCACCATCACTTGATCTCCATAAATATCCACCAATCCTCGTTGAGTCATAAATTTGAGTTCCTAATGATAGGTAGAGGGGAGGACCTTCATCGCGTGCAGCTATCCTCTGCCGAGGATCGCCTGGTAGGGTGAGTCAATATCGACCACGAGAAATTCAATCATCTTAGAGACATTTCCTTCCCTTACTGGTAGGATAATCTTCCTTAAAGGGATGGTTACTTTCCCAGCGAAACCAACTAGAGGAATGTTGGCTACCTTTAGGACGACGATGATTAACTTTAACTTCCTAAATAGGTCGAGGTACATTACTTCGGATGAGCTACCTTGGTCCACGAGAACCTTGTTGACGTCATAGTTAGCTATCCTGAGTGTAATGATCAATGCATCTCGATATGGGGTTCTTAATCCCACTAGGTGCTCATCTTTGAAAACGATGTGCTTGTTGTAATTGACCTCCTCTACTTGCTGGCGCTTTCCTACTTGCATTTTGTCTTGATCGATTTGAAAAGTTTGCATCACCGCTTAAGCTTTTTGACTTTCATTTGAGCTATATCGCCTTGAATATATTTGAGGTCGAATGCCCCATGAATTACTGTGAACTCATGGACGAAATCTTCCTTGAACACGTTTTTGGGTCTTTGATCTCCATTGGCAGCTACCATCTCTGCCTTTTTCTTCATAAAGTCGCTCAAATGTCCAGTTTAGGCTAACTCTTCAAGGTGAGACTTGAGGGCTTTGCAGTGCTCGGTTTTGTGCTCGCCCTCTTTGTGGAAAGCACATCTTACTGCGTTGTTCCTCGTTGAAGGGTCTCCACCCATCTTCTTGGGCCACTTAATGAACGATTCGTCCTTGATCATTGCCAGAATCTTGTAGATCTGTTCTTTAAAAACTGTATTCACTTTTTTAAATGCCTTCGAGGCATCATTCTTATTCCCATTCTTAGGGCCGCTCTTACCCCCATTCTTACTTCCTTTCTTTTAATTCTCAGTTTTGTTGCTGCCTTTGCCAGGGAACTTGGTGTGACCATTTTCCCCTATATTGAGATGAGTCACATCTTCAACTTTGGCATATTTTTCAATACGAGCCATTAAGTCGTCAATGGTCGTGGCCTCATTCTTAGTGAGGGACTGGTGTAAGAGGCAAGAACTGGGTAAGACAATCTAAAAGGATGCGACGGCGACCTGTTACGAGCAGTCCTTGAACTAGTTGAATAGTTCCCAATTTATCTTCGCGAAGTCACGAAGGCTCTCTTGAGACTTTTTCTTCATAGTCAACAAAGCATCCATCCTCTTTCGGTGGGATTTGCCTGTAATGAAGCAAGCTGTGAATAGTTTTGCCAAGGGCTCGAAGTTCCTGATGGATCTGTAAGGGAGTTTCTCGAACCACTTCTGAGGCACGTCGTGTAAGATCGATGGAAAGATCCAGCACATCAATGCATCCCTGTGATTCCAAAGGGTCATGGCCTACTTGTACTGCCTGCCATGGTCGATAGGATCCGTCTTTCCATCGTAGATCTTGAACCTGGACATTGCCAACTTCTAGGGGGATTATGCTTTGTCTATCTCCCTTGAGAAAGGGGATTTCATCCAGGTCGTGAAAGCTCGTCTGGCTAGCTCTCTGGTTAACCTGGCACCCCGATGTGCTAGGTGTTAGTCCATTTCCCTCCTGACCAAATTTTTCCAGGGCTCCTGTGATGGCGATCTGATTGTTATTGCGCAGACAAGTCATCATCTGACCTATGTGCCTCAATTCTTTGAGATCCACGTCTAGATCTCCTTCCTCGGCAGTGAGATCTGCTCCCTTGAGGGCTAGGAGTGCGATAATGACGTTGCCTTATGTTGTGATGAAGTTCTCTCCCCATATTCTCCAGTATTCTTTTGAGGCGAGCATTCTCAACTTCTTTCTTGCGAGTAGCTTCCTCTCCTAATTTGGGCCGAATTTACATGCATATATTGAACCTTGTCTTTGATAGGGCTCAATCGAGCTACTCCTCTGGGACAAGATAATTAACGAGGTACCCACAATGGGTAGGCATATGTGAGCCTTATTTTCTTTTGCGAGATTTACGTTTGATGTGTATTCTTCATCTAATTTCGAGGACGAAAGTCTTTGCTCTTGGGGAAGTATGTAACAACCCGAATTTTTTAAATGGTAATTTTTAAATATATTTTGGAAATCGGAGAAAAATAAATTTTTGGATTTAATTATTTTTTATTATTAAATATGTTGAGTTTTTATAATAAATAGTGGGATTTTAATCGAAATTAAAATAGGAGTCTTAATCGGATTTTTTTTAACCTTTGTCACGGATTTAAGCCGTGACTAATGGAAAATTTGATTTTTAGTTAAATGGAATTAAAGGAATGGAAATGACGGAGTCATCGTACCTTATCGATCGACCTAGGGAGTCGATTGATCGACTATGCCAGGTTTTAGACAGTTTGGTGATTTTATTTGTAGTGTTAGAGTGGGATTAGGATTCCTAATTGGTATTTAACCATTCTAATTCGTGGGGGGACTTCTCATAATCACTTTTTCCCAAGTTTTTTTTACTTGAGATCTATTCCAAAAGTTTTTCCTCTCCACCATATTCATCAACCTCTAACATGATCAAGTTTTTGTCACAAGTTTTGGAAGTCTTAAATGGGGTTTAATCAAGTTTGTTCAAGAACACTTCTTTGTTAATTTTTTGAGAGAAATCCAACCATGCTACCAGAGTTTCTTCATCTAAATCACAGGCATGAATACTCTATTCTTTTACTTTAGTATTATGCATTTTAAGTGTCGTCTAAACCCTTAATCACGTGTTTTTGATTAAAATCAATTATTAACTTAATTAGAGAAAGTGGGCACTAATTATGGGAATATTTTTAATAAATATTATAATCTGAATAATATTCATAACCCTTGGGTATGTAGGATTGATGAGTGGCTTTTGGGTTTTATTGGTATAGGCTGCATGTAGAAAAACCTTGGTTTTGAATTCATTGAATTTTGGGGACGTATGCCTTCTGTAAATTGTGTAGAGATAATGAAATTGCAAATATGATGTATTAATGATAAAATCTCGGTGTATTTAAATTAAAAGAATTAAATGGGATTAATTGGGTATTTATGACGATGTAATAATTAAATTACATATAATTGAATTGGACTATTATGCATAGTTTTAGACATCGAATAATTATGGTTATTTGTGCAACTTGTTGGTATTATTAAATTTCCATTGTGACGACGGGTTGGATGCCTTCTAGGTATGGGACTAGTGGGTACGACTTTTGATGATTTACGCCTTCTAGGTATAGGACCAGGAGGGTAGATTATCGCAATTTTTATCATATTGGGGGTGGGATGATTTTTGGCATTTTATCGTCGTTACGCTAACCTAGGCATAAGACTAGGTCGAGGTTTATGTTAGAAATTCATCCTATACATAGGGTAGGACGTATTGATAACATGGTGACCCTTGGGTATGGGATTAAGTGGTATTTTGAGGATCTCACATCGATTAAAAGGGTGGGATAATTTATAAATTGTGAAATTGACAAATTGATAATTAATGCCTAAGATTAAAACGGGTATTGATATATGTGGTGAAATAAATTGCGGGCGATCGACAGTTTAACTGGATTCGGCTGGCATTTTATGTCGTATCCTGTGTGAAACCTTGTCAAATTGCGGGGGATCGATAGTTTAAACGGATTCGGCTGGCGTTTTGGCAAGGGTAAGTGTGACACTTTGGTGGAAATTACCACCCTGGACGGAAGGACCGTCGAAAGAAAAAGTGAGAAGAATAGTAAAAGTTAGTTAATTTAATTAATTAACATCGTGGGACTTGGGAATTTATAATCATATTGGTGTGCCTTTTAAATGGGGATCTTTGCGGGTAGTAAGTGATTTATATTTATCACGTTTAATTATCTCGCGCTATTGTGATATTTATTGCGTATAATTCTACTCTCTGGATTCAAGGATACTATTTGAGGGGAGTAGTGTGTATTCATGCTCGGGGCTCTGACCTCATGCGTTGACTAACTTTTTCAGGTATTAGTGTTGGAGTATCTGCATAGGATTTATTTGATATCGTTTGGAGGTGCAGCTGGAGTTATTCTTTTATTTCATTACTTTAGTTTATACTTACATTTTAAGTTGTATTTCCATTATGAGACACCTTTTGAGTTTTATTGGGCCATTCGGTTCCAAAGTTTTTAGAGAATTTCAATTGGTTTCTTTCGGTTTTTATTAAAATTTATTATTGGAGATTGGATTTAAATTGCAATTTTAGCTTACGATAGATCTTTTATCATTAAGTTATTATCATCATTTGGGATGGATTAAAATATTTATCTTGTGGATTGATTAATTCATTGTCTCATATATGTCTCATGCTAAGAATGGTATTTATTTAACTCACGCCCGGTGTAGTTCGGCGGCGGTGGCTGGCCACCCCGTCAGTCGAATTGCGCAGGGTGTGACAGATGGTATTAGAGCATGGTCTTAGGTCTTGTAGGTTGTGAGTCCGTTTGGCTTCTGTGCTATCGATCTTTGATTCCCTTTATTGATTTGTACTCGTTAAGGTAGAGGGTCTAGCATACGTGTTAGATTTGTAGGCATGGATTTTAGAATTAGTAAGATTGATGTGAGGATCCTTAGAGTTGATTTTGGAGATTGTAACACCCTGTATTTCTGTGCATTTAATATTTAATTAATTCAAATTTTTTTAAATTACTTGAGTGTCATAATTTAATTGAATTAATTATGGTAATATATATTTAAATATTAATCAGAGAGTAATGGTTAATATTTGGGGAAATTTAATTATTAAGTGAATAGTAATAATTTACTTACGTCATAACGTGTATTAGTGACGTGACATTTATTTATCTCAACTGGGAGTCGGTTAGACTAATTTGGGTGTGAGATAAGGATTTTTATAAATTAATTTGGATGTTGATTCTGAGTGCACGGTTGGGTCCGGATGGGCCGAGATAGTCAGAAGAGTGTACCTTGTGATAGTAAATGGGTCATGGGGCATTTTTAAGCACAATCGGGCCCACACGGAAGTGTTGGGGTCATTTGGGCTTGGCCCATTAGGCTAAAAATGGGATTTGGTATAATGAAACTAGGTCTTAGAGTATTGAATGACAGAAATCATACTCTAAACCTAGGGCTTCGAGAGAGAAATAGAGGAAGCAAATTGATAGCAAGTTGGGGAGCTTTTGAAGACAAATCAAGAAAGGGATTTGGGTGCTATTCATCAAACCTTCCTCTACCTCAACAGATCAGACTCTACGAAAAATTTGTGGCAAGTGGTTAACTTGTTGTGATTTTAAATTTGTGATAACCAATTCATATCATTGTGGGTTTATTTAAAATCCCTTTTTGAGTGTGTGTTGACCACAAAAATGTGTTTTTTTGAATTAGAGTAATATGTGTAGATTAATTACTCAATTAATGTTAGATTATGATATGGGACTATTGGAATCAGATTGTAGGTTGGAATCCAATATGTGTTAGTGATTAATTTCGACTGAGAATGATGAAACTTATTCGGTTAAATAAAAACGCGGATGAAAACCCAAATCTGGGATACATGGATTGATATGTAAATTAGTTGATAAACTAAGGTCTCTAGGATGATTGGAACCTATTTTTACAAGGAGTAAATATTGATTTCTGATTGGGTGGAAGTTTTAGAGTGAATTAAAAGCTTAAGGGTTTAACAATGGTGGAAACGGGAAATCGGAGAAGATGAACTACTCGATCAATCGATCGACCCTAGGAGTCAATCGATCGACTCAGCATGAATTTTGGCATTGACATTTATTTTCTTTAATAAGCCTTAATTGTTTGGGGGACTTTTAAGCGGATATAATTAATGCAAATTAAAGTAATTCTAATGACCTAGGACTTCTTAGAGGTGGGATTAAGAATGTTAAACAGACATAAGGGTGTGAAATCTTATGAGAGGAATTTTGGGAAATAAATTCATAAGTATTACGTTACGGGCGGAACGAATATTTGGGTATAGTAGTTGAGTGACACTACATTATCGGTAAATTAATTGAGGAGTAATTAATTAATTTGTAGTCAGAATATGGACTCGGGTAATAATAAAATACGGTCCAAGTGAGAGAGTCCGGGTATTGGTTGAGTGACACCAAAGTGTTAAATTAATTAATATGTAGATTAATTAAATTAGAGTCGGACCATAGACTCGGGGAAAAATTATAGGCTAGTGCTACGGATTTTTTGCACGGTAATGTCGGGAACAAACTATTATATATATACGGTGTGGTGATGGTATATATATTGTGTGTCCTATTAAATATAAGTGATTAGATATTTATGTAATTTATATGCTCTAGTGCTATCAAGGGAGGTTGCGCGAAGTGGATGAATCTCCTAGCTTGAGGAGTAGGGTGAGTGTATCCCCAGGTCATAGGGTCGGTTATATGGATGAGAGGCTCATCTAACTTAGAGGGAAGGAATATGACCGCTGCCACTATGTTTATATTTTGAGCCAAGTTAGTGAGCGATTAAGACTTGAGGTAACTAGGTTATGTGAGCACACCTAGTGTGATAGCACTTTAGAGAATACATCTGATGAGTTATTACTCAGGAGGATGGGTTATATTTATATTTAACATATGTGTGAATGTTGTAATATGGTTCTACGTATATAATGGGATAAATAGTTATATACGAGTAATTCAAATACTTGGAGAAAATTGTACTATTTATATAACTAGTGAATGTTATATGGCTTATAAGGAAACATGATTAACTAAGTTAAGGTGATAAAGAACTTATAAATCATGCATTGAAAATACTCGGGATTGAGTAGGCCGGTTGGCAAGATTTATATCAAGTATCTAGTTACGGGGTAGACGACTAGGTGGGATATAAAAGAAAGTGTTAGGTGTGCACATTACTTGAAGGGTGAGTATGTCCTCAAGAGAGTGTGCGACACTAACTTAAATATGAAGCCCATTCATGAAGTTTAATTACTGTAGTTAATTCACTTGCTAAATATTTTTAAAATATTTTGGGTTCTAACCCTCGCTGTTGATACAAAAATTAATAAGCTGACGTGGACCAATTATATAAAGAAACGTATCATCTTACGTGTCAAAATATATGTTCACCGAGATACTCAGCGTACCGAGATACTCTACTTCACGAGCTACTCAGCGTACCAAGCATCTGGTCTAGAAGACCAAGCGACAATTACAGATTTAATGAACATCAGATTCATTGAACAATATTATTATGTACAAATGTATATGTCAATTAAATAATGGCACATTGTCTGTTCATATGTATAGCCCCAAGGTCTATAAATACATTCGAATCCCCTCCATAATGGGGTAATTGATCATTTACGATCATCATCAAGATCAGGGCAAAACACCCAGCAATACGAAACAATGGACGTAGGACATTTTCATAAGGCTTAACCACTTTAAAAATCCTTTGTCTTATTTCTTTATTTATATTTATCTTTGATTAATTAATTAGATCAAGTCTAGTTTTTTACATCAACAGATTTGTGTCGTCTGTGGCAAGAGACTATATGTAGCATTTTTCGCTCAAAAATCATCATACATGGATGAGATCCTAGAATCTAGCAATAGGAATAATGACGGAGTTCCTCCAAACCAGTCCACTCCTCCAACTGTCAATGAACTCACTGGAATAGTGGCTAGCTTGGCCAGGGGACAAATGGCTATGCAGGACACCATGCGACAACTCATTCAAACTGTTCAAAATGCAACGCCTGCCCATCCAGGCCAACGAAGCATTCATAGAAACACTCACCTGCCGTCTTCGAGATCTAGACGTACTTTGTTTCCCCATATTTCCTTAACCAGGCATACTGAATCACATCATACTGAGAGGTCCATCGATCCCTCCTATCATCCTAGTCGAACATCACCCATTAAGAGTCATGGACTCTCAAGAAAATATTACTTTAACTCCAGAACGAACAAGCGCTCTGGGGAGGTTAAGTAGAGCCTCCCTCTTTGACCTTCTGGGCCCAAGGAGGAATAAAAACCCTCCTTGGATTACGTTGAGAAATTTTCCATGACCAAATGATCTAAGGGAAGGTTCTTCCCAATCACGCCCTGCAGCCCATACAGAAAGATCTCAAGTGGAGAATTCAGTACGATCAGTTGCTTGGGCGAATAGATCAGAGGCTGGAAATGGTGCATGGAAAGGCTCCATTCAAAGGTTGGAAGACAAGTTAGGAGAAACGGATAAGGCTAAAAACCCTTTCCAGAGAACCTTTATTAAAGGATACCTATTCATATAGGCAATTATGGATTTTCCCACACCCTCAAAGTTTAAGGCTCCCGTGGTTACACTGAAATACAATGGGAAGACTGATCCTGTTCTTCATATAGAGGAGTACCAAGTTACCGCAGACATTTATGCGGTCCCAGATGAGATGAGGTGCAGGGCTTTCTCAGGAACCATCACTGGATCCACTCAAATATGGTATAACGGTATTCCTCGAGGGAAAATCGCAACCTTCCATCAACTGGCAGAGCTCTTCATAGGAAATTTATGTTTGGGTGTTAAGCCAGTCAAAAGGGTAGGACATCTTTTGAGTGTAAGACAAAAGGCAGGGGAAAGCACGACGGATTACATTACTCATTTTAATAACGAGAAATTGGAGGTCATCGATTATGAAGAGAAAACAACCATCACAGTTCTCACGAGTGGCCTCTTACCAAACAAGCTGTACTATACCTTGGCCAAAGATCCCCCCAAATCCATGGCAGAACTAATGGCTAAAGCAGCCAAAATAATGAACACTGAAGAGGCTATGGCTACAAAGAAGAATGTTAAGACCAAAGCAGAGATTAAAATTGAAAGTAGGTCGAAAAAGAAAGATCAAATGCCTAATGGAGGCAGTTAGCAATCAAAAGGCAAAGGGACAATCGAGCACTTGAGGAAGTATGGGAATTGTACTCCCTTAAAGGTGGATATATACCATATTTTGGAGGAGATCAAGAACAACGAAGAACTCAACTAGCGGATGAAATTAAAGACGTCCCCAGAAAGGAGGGATAATTCCAAGTATTGTGAGTTCCACAAAGACTATGGACACACGACCAAGTGGTGCATAGCTCTCCAGAACGAGATTGAGGCACTCGTTAGACGAGGAAAATTGAGTCGGTTTGTTGATAGCCAAAATAATGGGAAGACCAGCAATAGAGAAAGTCAAAGGGCTAAGTCCCCTCGCCGACCAAGAGATGATAAGAAGAGGAATCACGAGGATGACCCATAGGATGACCCTGACCTCCCAAAGAAGCTCAGACAGCGAAAATGTGAGGTATTCTCAATCTGATTTGGTTTATTTGATTGTAATATCATAACTGGTGGAGATGAAGGAGGTGATGATCACACCACTGAGAGGAATGCTTACCACAATGAGGCTCAAGCTTGTTCCTATATACAGTGGATAAATATGGCGGAAGAGGCTCGTCCGTGGAAGATTAACAAGGATAAGCTAGTGATTGGCTTCTCCAAAAGTGATTTGGAAGGTGTTTTGTATCCTCACGATGACCCCTTGGTGATCAAGATGAGGATGAAATACATGATCATCTCAAGAGTATTGGTAAATAATGGTAGCTCTGCAGAAATCATGTTCTACCCCTGCTTTGACAGTTTAAACTTGAAATTAGCCTAGTTGGAGCCATATCACAGGCCCCTCCTCGATTTTATTAGAGAAAAAGTCTTTCCACTTGGGACGATCAAGTTGGATATGCTTATTGGTACCTGGCCTGCCTACAGAACCAAAAAGTATGCTTTTTTTGTCATGGACAAAAATGTCCAATCAGCCTACAACATAATCATGGGAAGAGTAAGCTTGAAAAGGTTCGAGGCAGTGCCATCCACGGTACATCAATGCTTGAAGTTTCCGACCACCTTTGGTGTGGGACTTGTGAAGGGTGATCAGAAAGTAGCTCAGGAATGCTACTATTCATTTGCCGAATAAGAAGAGTTGAAAGAAGCAAGGAAGAAAACAACCACTTACAAAGTGGATAAGTTAGAACAGTCAGAGATTGAAACACTAGATCCCAGAAATCAATCAGAGCTTGTGAATGGCCAAGTTATGGAAGCTACAGAGAGTGTTGTTCTCGACAGCGAATGACCAGAACGAACAACTCAAATCGGAATTTCACTGGATCCATCAATAAAGCAAGAGTTGGTGGCATTTTTAAGGCATATGAAGCAAACTTTTGCATGGAATCATGAGGATATGTCGGGGATAGAGCCAACATTCCTATACCACAAACTCAATGTTAATAAGGAGATCAAACCACTGAAGCAATGATGAAGGGTCTTTATCCCAGAGAAGAACCAAGATATACAGGAAAAAGTCGAAAAGCTGCAAAAGGCCTCTTTTATTGAGGATGTTAAATATCCTAATTGGTTTGCTAACATGGTCATGGTAAAAAAGAAGAATAATAAATGGAGGATGTGCGTAGAATTCACAGTTCTCAACAAATCCTGCCGAAAATATAACTTCCCTCTACCCCGAATAGACCAGTTGGTAGATGCTACCTCGGGGCACGAATTATTGACCTTCATGGACGCCTACGCAGGCTTCAACCAGATTAAGATGAAACCTGAAAAAGGTAGAGTACCTCTTTCATTAGCCCACGGGGAACCTATTGTTACAATTTTATACCTTTTGGTATTAAAAATACATGTTCTACATACCAGAGGCTAATGAATAAGGTTTTCTCAGAGAAGATTGGCAAAAATATAGAGGTGTATGTTGATACATACTGACAAAGAGCAAGAAAGTTGCTGACCACATAGCCGACCTAAGCCAAACTTTTGACTAGCTGGATAAATATCAGATGAAGATGAACCCAACTAAGTACGTATTTGGAGTACGAGAAGTCATATTTCTCGGGTGTATGGTAAATCAGCGAGGCATTGAGGCAAATCCTGAGAAGATTAAAGCTTTGCTGGAACTACGACCTCCAACCACAAAGAAGGAGGTACAAAGCCTCACGGGGCATGTTACAGCTCTCAATAAGTTTGTCTCATGAGCAACTGATAGATGTCTTCCATTCTTCAAGACACTCAGAATGTAATGATGAATGTCAGGAGGCATTTCAAGAGTTGAAGCGATATTTGGGAATACCTCCACTGCTGTCCGGGACGATGATGGGAAAATATATATATATATATATATATATATATATATATATATATATATATATATATATCTGTGTGTGTATTTGGTTGTTTTAGAAATTGCAGTTAGTTCAGCATTGATAAGAGTCGAGGATGGAGTACAAAAGTCGGTGTATTATACAAGCAAAGCATTACGAGGAGCTGAGATTAGATATCCAAGGTTGTAGAAGCTGGCATTAGTGTTGATTGAGGTAAACGTGAGGATGAAACCATACTTACAGGACCATACTATAGTGGTATACACCGGTATACCACTCATACAAGCGTTGCATAAGCTGAAAACATCTGGAAGACTGATGTATTGGGTAGTAGAACTGGGCAAGTATGATATTGTTTACGAACCAAGGTCTTCCCTCAAGGGGCAAGCGGTAGTAGATTTTATTGATGAATTCACTTATCCAGACACCTCCGACCAATAAGGGTCTAATGCAGAATAACCCATGGATGTTGGGGAATCGTTAAACATTATCCCCGAGAAACTTCCATTAGTAGAATTGCCAGAGGGGATAGACCCCGAGAAACAAGAATCATTGGATAACAGTCTAGTGTTGAGAGATGATAAAAGGAAGTACCAAATATTCTACCACGGAACTTTGTTATATCAAGTGTCTGATAGCTCTATTCCTGTGTGGAATTTGTATGTTGATGGTTCTTCATATGCCACTGGTAGCAGAGCTGGAATAATCCTTAATAGTCTAGATGGATTGGATATCGAATATGCTCTACACTTTCAATTCAAATCTTCCAACAATGAATCTGAATATGAAGCTATGATTGTGGGCCTCAGTTTAGCCATAACCCGGAAGGCAGAGCAAGTTACGATGTTTAGGGATTCAAAGTTAGTCGTAAATCAGATTCTTAGGTTGTACTTCGCGAAGGGAGACTTCTTGTCTAGGTATCATGCCAAAGCAATGGAGATCGTGTCCACTTTTGCAGTGGTTCAATTGATCAGAAGACCAAGATTAGAGAATGTGAGAGCTGACGTATTAGCTCAGTTAGCCTCAGCTACTCGCACTGAGCTATGAAGAACGATTCCTATAAAGATATTGGCAAATCGAAGCATTGATGAAGATTTAATGGTGAGATTCATCACTTTGGACATGGTATCTTCCTGGATGGACCCATCAGGCCATATATCGAAGAAGGAATTTTACCAACTGATCAACTTGCATCTAAGAGATTAAAGTTTAAAGTTGCTCGATATGTGTTAAATGATGGAATTTTGTATAAAAGAGGTATGATAGCAGGTTTATAGAGATGTGTTCATCGATCAGAGGTTAAAGATCTGATAAAAAAAATTCACGAAGTGTCTTGTGGTGCTCATGTAGTAGGTCAGACTCTTATCCAGAGGATAATGATGCAAGGATATTATTGGCCAACGATGCGCGCTGATTGTATAGCTTACGCTAAGAAATGCGATAAATGTCAACGATTTTCTGCAATACGAAGAACTCCTGAGGCATTATTAACACTTATCACTTCCCCTTGGCCATTTTCCATGTGGGATGTAGACTTGGTAGGGCCTCTCCTAACTACTAGAGGACGATTCAAGTACTTGGTGGTTGTTGATTATTTCACCAAATGCGTGGAAGCTGAAACTCTCATTGACATGGCCTATGAAAGGGTTTACCAGTTTATTTGGAAGAATATTATTTACAGCTATGGTCTGTCTCATGCTTTCATCACTGACCATGGTACCCAGTTTGATAATGAAGAATTCGTTGCATATTATCACCGATCAAATTTCCAGAAGATCCATTCCTCACTAGGCCATCCCTAGAGTAATGGGCAAACTAAAGTGACGAACATGACTCTGCTCAACGGGTTGAAAAAATAATTGGATGACGCCAAAGGGAATTGGATTAACGAACTACATTCTATATTATGGGCATACCGAACAACTCCCTGAACAGTAACGGGGGAATCTACTTACATGCTAGCCTTTGGAAGTGAAGAAGTCATACCAGCTGAACTGGGCCTACCCACTCATGGGGTGCTCAATTTTAACTCTCCCATAAGTGATTTGAAGATACTCTTAGATTTGGACATGCTCGAAGAAGTGAGAGAAGATGCGTCAATCGAGAATGCATCTTACCAGCAAAGAGCTGCCATGTTTTGTAATAAAAGAGTCAAGAAATGTGATCTTAAGGACGGAGATTATGTGCTCAAGAAGGTGATTCAGAAGCACAATAAGCTTGAGGCCAACTGGCATGGACCTAATCATTTTACAACTGTTGTTCGACCTGGAACTTACATAATAGAAACATTAGAGGGTGAAGAATTAAAAAATTCATGGAATGCAGAGCACCTGTGCAAATATTATCAGTAATACAAATTCACATGTACCCAATTTCTGTCAATATGAATAAAAATGATATTTTCCCCATATTCCTTTTTGTTCAAATTTTTTTGGAGTACTCGTGCTACACGCTACAACACCAACTATGGTTGCTCAGCACATCAACAACCACCAACTACGATTGGTCGGCACATCAAAAACCACCAACTAAGGTTGGTCGGCACACCAATAACCACCAGCTAAGGTTGGTCGGCAACCAACAAAGTTGGCATAATAATCATACAAGGCAAGGCCTGTTTGATTATGGGTGACCTCAAGGGGAATCCAAAACTAGGCAATAATATGGGTGACCTCACGGGGCATCCACGGCCTAGGCACCAAGGTAATCTAGATAATATTGCTACAACTAAACAGCACCATGGGATGAAAATCATTCCATTGCTTACGCACTTATGGGTGATAAGTCACTATAACTAGGCAACAAAGGGGGCAAAGTCCCATTGTCTAGGCCATTAAAAAAAAATCGGACAAATTGTCCCTTTATAAATATATATACTCATCACAAGAAAATTATAAATTATGTCCAAGGAAAGACCATTTCATAAAGATGAACTTTTCTTCGTTAATTACAATTTATTTCCAAAGAAGGAAAGTTACAAAACAATGAATTTTGTCCATGATCAAGAACGTACAAAGAGATGAACTTTTATTCATTGAATACAAATTTCCTATCCTATTGGATTTTTTCCTTCTGATTTTTGTACAGGTTCCATTCCAGCGGGAGGATTATCTAAAGCATAAGGGGAGTTGATAAAATTCATATCTCGAAGCATACTAGTATTGCTAGAACTTAGCTGCTCAACCAGATGAGGAGGTCGGGATATCTTAAAGTTTTCATGAAGGTTGTAGTCACCAAGATACTTGGAAATCAAACTTTGAGGAATAGCACGAGCTAGAATCCAACTGATATCTAACTTAAAGGGAGGCACAGACAGATGTGACAACCCGCCAATCCGAAATAGGGGTGGCCAGCCCGATACTCCAAAATAACGGAATCATGGTTGGAATCATTCTCATCATCAAAACAAAATAAGAAGTATAAGGGATAACCACTCCTTATTCCAGAAAAACCGGTTGCCAAAAATTTCGAATTTAAAGTTTATAAAAGAAAAATACTTAACAACCCATTGAATAGAAAGTGGAAACCCCAACAATACATGATACAATAACGACAATTAAACAATAAAAGGACCGAATATGCTGTCGGTCACAGACTCATACAAAAATGACAAACAAGTTAAATATTTTACATAATACATAACATTATTCAATTACAAAGCTTGGGCCTCTCGCCCGAGTAAAAGAACCCGATCCTGACTAGAATGCAAGGATGACAATGTCTATTGCACAATGTCCCGTAATACCTACAAATCATCACGTCTTGCCAAAGACAACGAGATAGTAAATGAGATCAGGAATCATTATGGCGGAGTACCTGAGCGGATATAAAATGCAAGCACAACAAGAAATATGAACGGCTCAGGGCCCGGTTCTATATGATTACCAGATGAATAAAAAGTATGACAGTTATGAATAAAATCATGCTAGGAAAAATAAAATCTATCTACGCAGTTCTAAAACATAAACTAAGACAATGAAGAAAAAGCATGAGTAATTTAATAAAGCAGGAGAAAAAGAAAGATTAACATAATTAAAACTTCCATCAAATACACCGATTCATTTCATAGTTTATTCCTTATCAGGAAATTATAACTATAATTATAAGCTCTTTGTGGCTTTTATCTCAATTTTAAGCTCTTTGTGGCTTTTATTTCAATTACATGCCCATCCTGGAATTACCATTCCTTAGCAGGAATATAATCAACATTAAATGCTCTTTGTGGCATTGTATTGTGCTCTTTGTGGCACGTCTTTATGCTCTTTATGGCATATCACAAACATCAAGTCCCACTTGATTATGAACTGTTATATTTATATACATATAACGAATTCTAAAACTGCCCCTTCGAGTTTCCCCACTGGGCGCCCCCCTAAATGACCATCATCTTCCAGGGCCTATCTATACAAGACAACCTAGGCACCTCTCGCAATACGTCGGGAAGCGGCCATGTGCCTACGGGATAGTCAAGACCACACCCGAAATCTCCTACCCATCGCAAAAAATATATAACAACAAACGCTCACATGGCCTAGGACTATATCCACCCTGCATTCATTAGTCAGGGGGCTTCACCTCAATGCGCGAACTTCCCTTCTGATGTCATTTACAGAGGTGTGTTTAACCAAATTACCATTTAGCAAATTAATGATTAAGTAAATTATCATTTACCAAAAATCATTACCAAATCCATTTCATTTCCATTTCCATTTACATTTTAGCATGAGAATATTTCATACTAAATTCCATTTACATTTTATCAAATGTATGTATAACATTTTCCTAAACCCTATTCGTTTGCTTCTTAGCAAATGTTCATTTCATTTTATTCGAAACCATATCCCTTTACGTTTCGTAAGTAGTTCACCTTTTTAATCCGGAGCCATACATATTTCATATCATCATTACAATCCTCGAAGGATAAATGAACTCCGAATTTATTCTCCAGAGATTCATTAATAGGTATTATAAACCATCAAGACTAATATAGCTCAATTAAGCATCTAAAGTCTCCCAAACATAATAGTACATCTCCTAGTTTTATAATAATCAATTAGAAGGAAAAGTTCCCTAACATCAATAGGCATAACCCCGGAAAAACCCCATATAAACCAATTCTACTCTAGGGTAGCTTCCCAACACATCTATAACTCTAGGAATCTAAGCTTACTGCATTCAAGAAGGTTCCTAGGTCCTAAGCCTAAAGAAAAAGAATCAAAATTGAGTTATAAAATTAACTCAAAAACAACAGGAAAACGAATCGATTCACCCTAGCGAATCGATTCGCCCAAAAGCGAATCGGTTCGGACCACAAAACCAACTGTCTGCAATTGGCCGAATCAATTCGTCCTTAACCCAAATTGATTCGGGTTATGAAGACCTAGTAACTACTCCTTAGCGAATCGATTCTCCCCAAGGGATGAATCGATTTGCCCCTGCGGATTGGACAAGAATGGCATCGTAGGGTTATGAACCCTAAATCCACCAAACCCAAATCTCTTCATTTTTTTATGCACATCCAACAACAATGGTTTACCCAAAACATTCTACATGATTAATAACAACTATAACCCAAAGTTTCATCATCAAAAACTAAGATTAGGGCTTAAATCCCATGAATTCTATATTTAAACCATAAATGTAAATACACAACAATCATACAATTTATGCATCTTAAACCACATATTAACAAGTAGAAAACTTGCCTTAGGGTTGCAAATTTATATTTATTTGGAGAAGAAGCAATCCCAAAACCTCCATCTTCAATCTCTCTCCCCATCTCCTCATTTCGCTTATTCTCTCTCTCTCTCTCTCTCTCTCTCTCTCTCTCTCTCTCTTGTTTGGTAACACACACAAATGAGAAAATGAAATAAGGGGAAAGACTAAAATTGGGTCTTAAGTCTAAAGTTTCCAACTTAAGTGGTTAACACCACATTAAAATGACTCCCAAATACGCATTTAGGTTAAAACTAGGTAAAAGTGCCCGAAACCCAAAAATATAATATGGCACTTATTTTGACCGTCTCGCACCTTCCGAGACTAACTACACCCACTAAACTGGCATCCAGAAATTTTATAAATTATTTCGAGTTCCATTATCATTTAAACTATCGTGCCATTTAATATACATGACACTATAAACCACACCACCTTAGGATATTTACCTACATATACGTTAAATATACAACATCCCAGTAACTATTAACTTCTAAAATTAATATTTACCCCAGTACCAACATTTTATATAATTAGCTTATGCGGTAAATTAATATAAAATGAGCCTCCTAAAATCGAGGGTTGTTACATACTCCCCCCTTAAAAGGGAATTTTGCCCCCAAAATTCAGGCATACCCAATATGCAGAAAGGGTAAACTATTCTAAAATAGGATTCTACCATCCTAAACAGACCCCTCGTTATGGCAACGTCCCAAATGGACTTGAACTAAGGTCAACCCTATTGATCTTAGTCTACCTCCTTTATGCTCTAGCATTGAACAAAGCGTTCCCCATTATCCATCAATCCTATCTTCCTACTACGGGAGACGATGCCCACATGACTTGGCACAAATAGACTAACCTCCATAATCATGTTACATCTCACCTCGGGGTACCCATACCAACTCTAAGTGGCTTAACTCCAGCACTTGTCAACTTCTCATCACATAGGTGTATCCCTTTCGAACATATGGCTCAAAATCCCACTCCTTGAAGAAATGTTCTCGAACTATTCCAAGCCCAAGGAACACATTATCCGTTGGTTCCAGCCAACGAGTATGAGAATTCCTCTACTAACTACACGAGGCCACTCACGGCTCCATACCTTAGAAAATGGTCCAAATCCTTGTATAGGAAATTTCCTTCCACACAAGTCATTTTCCCCTCCATCCATATATCCCAAGGCGTACATTCAAGATATACCTTTCGGCATTGGGTTAACCTTCCCCATTTCGATCCACTTTAGGGTGGTAAAATATACTCCATTACATAGGGTTCCCATTTCTTCATGGAAACTTTTACCAAACCTTCGACATGAATATCTAGTCTCAGTGCACTACTATCTTATTAGGCACCTCCTACAGTTCTACCACTCCTCCATAAAGAGCGGGGCATACTCATCCACCTCTAGTCCACCCATAATGGCCGGAAAAGCAATAATTTAGTCGAACGATCAACAATTTCTCAAATGGGACCATGACCAGTTCAGCGCCCGCTATTCAACACAGGCGTCTGTGAATATACCCTTCTCCACTCCACCACTACTCTTCTCTACTCGAGTAGATGAAATGGTCAATCACTGACATGAACGCTCTTGCTTCAGAGTCTTCCTAGTTATGTTCATTCTAGCTGGCTTTCCACACTATCACTACTATGCCGACGAGTTCTCTACTCGACGCACTTACTACCCCAATCACATTCCTTAAGCGAGAGGAAATGTCCTATTGAAAGTCTTTTATGAACTTCGTACATCAATCTCGATACCTCCCACGACCTATTGCAATAACTTGTCGCTCACGAGAAAGACCAATTTCTGCCCAGGAAGTAGTGCCTCCCTTTTTTCAAGGCGATCACTACCACAATGAATTTTAATTCAAACAGGGGATAATACTCCCCACACGTTTAAACTAGGGAGACGCATAGACAGCGGGTCGATGCTCCAGTATCATTGCTCCCCAACCTGGCAGAGACTTATCCATTAAATCCACCCTCGAGCTTAGCAACATGGCTCAGGAGTGAAAATTAACTCGTCCTTTTGAATTCCCCAAAAGTTAAATTACTAACCTAACCCTCTAACCAAGAGAGGCCTTATCTCCTTCAGCCTAGCTTAGCAACCTCTCGAGATCCCGTCATTTCATTCCTAGGGAACCAATCCCTTTTTAGAGTTACCCCACAACCCATTCGTGGTCAACTCCCGACAACCTTGCTAAACTAACGTAACGAACCCTAAAGGCCTTACATCATAAACATACCAAGGTCTATCTATATACATCCTATCTAAGTCATAGATATATAATACTAAATATATATAACCCTAGTGCCCAAGACCTTACTCAACTTTTGACTTTCGCTCGGGTTCATGTGTGGGACGTCTCGCCGAAGAGAAATCCAAATAAGGAACCCTCCTGTTACACTACTGCCTCGCATAGTCGGTCATTAAGGTATGATGGTCTAAGACACATGATCGGGACCGGTAAATAAAATGTTAATTCACAACTCTACTAATGTGATTCTACTTCCATGTTTTACTATTCAAATACTTGAGAATTTCAACAAGCAAGACATTTACTTTCTGTAAAGCCTTACAAATACTTATCCCGTAATATACACAACTCTTTAAATATCCTTCTTATCAAGGAATAACCCGAAGTTTCTATTCGACTTCATATCACAGTCTCCCTCACATCGATCAGAGGAGAGAACTATATACAGTGCTTCTATCTGGCACTTTAATAGCCCTTAATCACTCTTCTATGTGGTTCTTGGCTAATACTTTCAACCCAACTTTCAACAACAAAAATAAAATAAAAGCAAGCAGGAGAAAGGAAAATTAGCATCTCCCCACTCCCAACATCGCTGAGGTTCACGCGTGGAGCGTCCCGCAAAAGCAGAATCCAAACAAGGAACCCCTCCTATGCATTACTACTCAACTTTGTTGGTCGTGGAGATAAGGCATAACAATCACATACCATGCAAACAAGCAACCAAACACTCAAACACTCAAGCAAAAATAACACAACAAGAAATGAAAACCTCCTACTTATCTCAAACCACCCCTTAAAGTCCCAACCTGTATTCAGGATAGATATTATAGGATAACTAGTTTCATTCTGAAACTAGAAATAAGGTAGCCTCGCAATCTTAATGGCTTACTATCACCCCAAACAACCAAAATACCTTTAATATCATAGTACACATAATACTACTAGCACCCAACACACATAATACTATAAAGAAATATCATCATTCGCTTCATAACAAGTGAAAGAAAAATATAAAACTTTCCTACTACGGAAGTCACATAGTTATACTATTAATAGTGGCGTCAATACTACCACAAGCTCCATATGCACACGCGAATCTAGAGTAAACACAATACTACTCTATCTTATCCTAAGGAATACACCACCCACTAATAAGGTGGAATTCCCACCAACAATCTTGCCATTTCACCTCGGATCAAACCTAATGTTTCACCCATCCACATAAACAAAAGGAGTGATCCTACACTCCACATCATAGCCATGTCGTAGCTATGGTTACACCTCTAGCTGCCAAGCCATTGTCCACGCATTCCCTTTCACAATCTCAACCAAAAGGGAACACACTACCGGCCTCCCCTTCCTTAGTTCAATGAAATCTCCCCAGGCGGATGTCCACCCATGGGTTTTCATGAACACTGCTCTCCCAGAAGTGCTAACGACACTTATTCTGGAGCCCACCATTCCATTGAAAGATTATTCCTTATACCTACCTTGCCTTGGTGTAGATCCTCTCTGACTGCACAACTCTATACTCGTTGTCGGCCTCCATCCGAACCTCGATCGAGCATTTGAGAAACCACCTTCTCATCCGTCAAGTTACCCCATAGAAACTTGTTGTTGAAAATGTCCATCGGGTTTCCCCATGGGAAAACTTCTGCACCCACAATTTTGGTGACTACGTTCCCACCACTTCAACACTACTCCTACGAGTGAGGGATTTTCTTCCATCCTTTTCATCTGGGTAACTACTACACCCTATCTAAGTCGAGGCTCCTAAACCTTATGCATGCACTGTAATTGGTAGTTGTAGTATGAGGACAATGAAATGCTGCAAAAGGGGACGACCTCCAAAACGTTCCTCCTCCCCGACTACAAATCACAGTTTCTCATACTCCCATCTCCTGACGCCATCACAACAACCTTCCCTGGCACCCTCCTTCAATCGACCTAGAATTCTCACACGAATGTGCCAAAGATTCTATGGATTCTATCTCATGGAAGAAAAACAAAATCTCTCAAGAGAAATAAATGATCTTAACCCTATGGATCTATGTCAAATTAAAAGCAACGCTGAAGACGTAACGCGCACACACAGATTCCTAAGGACTCTAGAACCCGATGCTCTGATACCATCTGTGACAACCCGCCATTACGAAATAGAGAGTGGCTAGACCGATACTCCAAAATAGAGGAATCATGGATGGCATCATTCTCAGCATCACAATCAAATAAGAAGTATACGGGATAACCACTCCTTATTCCAGAAAAACCGGTTGCAAAAAATTTCAAATTTAAAGTTTATAAAAGAAACAACTTAACAACCTATTGAATAGAAAGTGGAAACCCCAAGAATATATGATACAATAACGACAATTAAACAATAAAAGGACCGAATATGTTGTCGGTCATAGACTCATACAAAAATGTCAAACAAGTTCAATATTTTACATAATACATTACATTAATCAATTATAAAGCTTGGTCCTCTCACCCGAGTAAAAGAACCCGATCCTGACTAGAATGCAAGGATGACAATATCTATTGCACAATGTCCCGTAATACCCGCAAAGCATCACGGGTCGCCAAATACAACGAGATAGGAAATCAGATCAGGCATCCTTGTAGCGGAGTACCTGAGCGGATATAAAATGCAAGCACAACAAGAAATATGAATTGGTAAGGGCCCGGTTCTATATGATTACCAGATGAATAAAGAGTATGACAGTTATGAATAAAATCATGCTAGGAAAAATAAAATCTATCTACACAGTTCTAAAACTTAAACTAAGACAATGAAGAAAAAGCATGAGTTATTTAATAAACC
The DNA here is from genome assembly GCA_949130495.1 of Sambucus nigra. Lineage (NCBI taxonomy): Eukaryota > Viridiplantae > Streptophyta > Magnoliopsida > Dipsacales > Adoxaceae > Sambucus > Sambucus nigra. The sequence continues at coordinate 49,215,799 of OX422222.1, forward strand.
AGAAGAAAAAGAAAGATTAACATAATTAAAACATCCATCAAATACACCGATTCATTTCTTAGTTTATTCCTTATCAGGAAATTATAACTATAATTATAAGCTCTTTGTGGATTTTATCTCAATTTTATGCTCTTTGTGGCTTTTATTTCAATTACATGCCCATCCTGCCATTACCATTCCTTAGTAGTAATATAATCAACATTAAATGCTCTTTGTGGCATTGTACTGTGCTCTTTGTGTCACTTCTTTATACTCTTTATGGCATATCACAAACATCAAGTCCCACTTGATTATGAACTATTATAGTTATATACATATAACGAATTCTAAGACTGTCCCTCCGAGTTTCCCCACTGGGAGCTCCCCTAAATGACCATCATCTTCCAGGGCCTATCTATACAAGACAACCTGGGCACCTATCGTAATACGTCGGGAAGCGGCCATGTGCATGCGGGATAGTCAAGACCACACCCGGAATTTCCTACCCATCGCAGAAAAATATATAACAACAAACACTCACATGGCCTAAGACTATATCCACCCTGCATTCATTAGTCAGGGGGCTTCACCTCAACGCACGAACTTCCCTTATGATGTCATTTAGAGAGGTGTGTTTAACCAAATTACCATTTACCAAATTAATGATTAACTGAATTATCATTTACCAAAAATCATTACCAAATCCATTTCTTTTCCATTTCCATTTACATTTTAGCAAGAGTATATTTCATACTAAATTCCATTTACATTTTATCAAATGTATGTATAAAATTTTCCGAAACCCTATTCGTTTTCTTCTTAGCAAATGTTTGTTTCATTTTATTCGAAACAATATCCCTTTACGTTTCGTAAATAGTTCACCTTTTTAATCCGGAGCCATACATATTTCATATCGTCATTACAATCCTCGAAGGACAAATGAACTCCCAATTTATTCTCCCAAGATTCATTAATATTTATTATAAACCATCAAGACTAACCTAGCTCAATTAAGCTTCTAAAGTCTCCCAAACATAATAGTACATGTCCTAGTTTTATAATAATCAAATAGAAGAAAAAGTGCCCTAACATCAATTGGCATAACCCCGGAAAAACCCCATATAAACCAATTCTACTCTAGGGTAGTTTCCCAACACATCTATAAATCTAGGACTCGAAGTTTACTTCATTCAAGAAGGTTCCTAGGTCTTAAGCCTAAAGAAAAAGAATCAAAATTGAGTTATAAAATTAACTCAAAAAAAGCAGGAAAACGAATCGATTCGCCCAAAAGCGAATCGGTTCGGACCACAAAACCAACTTTCTGCAATTGGCCGAATCGAATCGGCCTTAACCCGAATTGATTCAGGTTATGCAGACCTGGAAACTACCCCTTAGTGAATCGATTCGCCCCTGCGGATTGGCCAAGAATGGCATCGTAGGGTTATGAACCCTAATTCCACCAAACCCAAATCTCTTCATTTTTTCTATACACATCCAACAACAATGCTCTAACCCAAAACATCCTACATGATTAATAACAACTATAACCCAAAGTTTCATCATCAAAAACTAAGATTAGGGCTTAAATACCATGAATTCCACATTTAAACCATAAGTGTAAATACACAACTATCATACAATTTATGCATCTTAAATCACATATTAGCAAGTACAAAACTTGCCTTAGGGTTGTAAATTCAGATTTATTCGGAGAAGAAGGAATCCCAAAACCTTCATCTTCAATCTCTCTCTCCAGCTCCTCATTTGTCTTCTTCTCTATCTCTCTCTTGTTTGGTAACACACACAAATGAGAAAATGAAATAAGGGGAAAGGCTAAAATCGGGTCTTAAGTCTAAAGTCTCCAACTTAAGTGGTTAACACCACATTAAAATGACTCCCAAATACGCATTTACAGTAAAACCAGGTAAAAGTGTCTGAAACCCAAAAATACAATATGTCACTTATTTTTACCGTCTTGCACCTTCCGAGACTAACTACACCCGCTAAACTTGCATCCGAAAATTTTATAAATTATTTTGAGTTCCAATATCATTTAAACTATCGTGCCATTTAATATACATGAAACTATAAATCACACCACATTAGGATATTTACCTACATATACGGTAAATATACAACATCACATTAAATATTAACTTCTAAAATTAATATTTACCCAAGTACCAACATTTTATATAATTACCTTATGCGGTAAATTAATATAAAATGAGCCTCCTAAAATCGAGGGTTGTTACAGCAGATCAAGTAATGCAGGCTCATACCAATCCCATAAGTAATTTACCTCCTCAACTTTCATCACAGTTAATGTATTCAACCATCCTTGTTTGTATCCATCATTATTTGATTGTTTTAACCCAGCATCAAGGTGACACAAAGCTTCATTATATCCATCCATCCAAAATTCTTGGGGTTTCTAGTGGAATTGATATGTCAATATCTCAACATTTTGATGGAGCTTATTTACAAAAAAAAAAATTATTCTCCAAGGTAGAACATTGCTTGGAAAGTTGCTCGGTAAGACTTTCGAATTTCTGGGATATCTCACCCAATGCTCGATTTTTTGCCGTTAATTGGACGGCTTGATTTTCTAAATCCATTTGGGTCCTTGTCTCTTCAATATTGACCCGAGCAACCCTTAATCTACAACGAGAGGAAGATCTTATTCCGCCATGCGTGGAAGATGGAGGTCCAACTCTTTTCAAAGCTTCCAATTCTTCTCTCAATGCCACATTTTCAGTTTCCAAAAATGAAAAATCCACATCATTGATTGGGACCAAATCTCCAGAGAAAGAAGAAAATTTTAGTTGTTTCATTTCTTCCCTCAATGAAATATTTTCCTCCTCTAATAGCTTGGCGATGTTTCTGTGCTCTTCAATCTCAATTTTCAACACACTTTCTCTGCTCTTATGGGATGAGATAAATTTTTCATAGCCCTGATCTACGCTTAATTGTTGGTATTTTTTTATCATAACGTTCATGAAGAAGAGCAGTGGTTTCTTTGTGCTGAAATTGAAGCTCTTCGATCACACCTTGACGATCTTCTATCATTTTGTAATAAGCCACATTATTCGCCATAGCTCGGTCAAGCATACACTTTAAATATTGGTAGGCATTAATTGCCCTTTCAAAAGCATCAGATCCAAGGATATCAATTATTTGAGCTTCAGTAAAGTCTGCATGACCATCTTTGAAGAAATCATTGCACTTCTTCATCACCTCTATATCATGAGCTGACAAAAGTTCCATCCTAACCATAAACTAGCAAGGAAAAGTAAACATGGATCAACAACCAAACAAAACGGATCAAGCAAATGAAGGAGATAATTCAGAATAAATAGCAAAGTCTATTTTATTGATCACGAAGGGGAAAGTACAACCAAAGTTATAACAAAAATGAAAATAACTAAGCAGTTAAAAGGTTTGAATAACTTTACACCTTCTCCTTATTTCCTACAACATCTTCAGCCAATTTGGATGTAGGAGTTAGTTACTCGAATGGAAATTAACGTTGTTCGATAGAATGTGCAGCCTGCTGAACCTTCTCGGAGGATTGAGGAAGGGTAGCAGCAGGTGTTTGTTCTACTATTACCATAGAAGATTCATCAAATGCAACTTCATCTTCGTCTTCTTCAACAATAGTAGGAGGAGGGTCATGATTGTGTTTCTGAAACAGTTCAAAATCATCAGCAACACTCAACTTCTTCAACGCTGCAACCCATCCATCTTTGAAGTATTTGAAACTTTCATACTCTATCTGGGAAGAAAGAGCAGGTAAAGATTTATTCCATCCTTTATCCTAGCCAGAGCTAAAGGATTTCTTCATAACAACTCTCCTTTCTCTCTCTCTGAGGAAGTGTTTTTCACGAGAAGCTCTTCAACAGACTTCACCTTCTCCTCAGGATCTTTCTTATGCCATTCTGCCTTTTCAAGCTTCCCATCATCTTCCACCTTGCTGGAAATGATAACCTTTAATTTTTCATCCAACTCCTTGGAGGCATTTATAGCCTGATCTCGGGTTGTATTAGCCCGTTGATGAGTTATCTCCCAAGCATCTTTGTCTTCTTCGTACTTTTATCGGGACTCTCCCAAAGATTTGGACAACCCAGCAAGGTCTTCCTCTACTCCACTAGAGGAAGTTGAAGATTTTATGGCTTCATCCTTCTCCACGATATTTTCGAAGTACACCAAAAACTGTAAGAGTAAGAAAGACACGAATCACAGTGAGAATATGGCAGTGAAGAATTAAAAAGATAAAAATAATGATCACTTACTGAGGTAAGAAGTTGAGCCATCGCATTGACAACCTTAACCCGAGGAGTTGAAGTTTCAGCAGCTCAACAGTCAGGGAGAGTCCCTGACTTGATCAATTTCTTGGCTAAGCCAGGGGTAAGTACAGCAGGGGAACTAGCCATCAAGGAAGAAATTCTATCTCCAGCAGGTTGGGAAACAGTATCCACAGGTCTCTCAGCAAGACCCCTCCACAACCTCCTCAAAGGAGAGCCTTCAATCACAAGTGCTGCCTCTTCTTCAATCAAAGGTGCTGCCTCTTTAGGGGCAAAAGGGGGCTTTTTGCTGATATCTTTGGTAGAAGGAACAACATCCTTTTTCTTAGTTCTGACAGCTACAACATCTCCCTTGTTTTTCTTCTCCCCTTCATTTCCAAGAACACACTTGGCAAAGAACTCAGGTTCCTTCATCTTGTTCATCAGATCAGCAATAGAGGTACCCAACTCAGAAGAAAATTCTTCTATGCTTGCTTGAGATGTTGGTACTTGATCAATTACCATAAGAGGGGAAAGAGGACGAGCAATAAAATATGAGGTGGTGCTCTTGTATCTCAATAAATAATAAGTAGACCTCATGTGCTCCCCAACAATTGATTGGTGCAAACCCCAGATAAGTTTCATATCTTTGATATTAATATCAATCTCTATTGGAGATTTCCTTTTACTGCCAACTCCAATAAACAAAAAAATATATGTCAGTGATGTATTTTATCAAACAAAAATAGAGCTCAATTGAAAAATTAAAAATAACATATCCCATTGCAATAAAGTTGACATATGGAACCTTGATGTACATATTTTCCATTTAACGGGGGGTGTTGCCAGTTTTTTGTAACACCCCGCATTTTCATGCATTAAATATTTAATTAATTAGGGAATTTAAAATTACTTGTGAGTCGTAATTTAATTGAATTAATTAGGGAAATCTTATTTAAATATTAATCGAGGATTAAATGGTTAATATTTATGGGAAGTTATTTACTAAGTGAGTAGTAATTATTTGTTTAAGTCATTTCGAGTATTAGTGACAGGGTATGCACTTATCTGAACCGGGAGTCGATATAGACTAAAGGGGTGAGGGGATAAACATTTTTATAAATTAATTCAGATGCCAATTCTGAGTGTGCGGTTGAGTCCGGATGGGCCGAGATAGTCGGAAAAGTGTACCCGGGGGTAGTAAACGGGTCACGGGGCGTTTTTAGACATAGCCGGGCCCACACGGGGGCATTTGGGTCACTTGGGCTTGGCCCATTAGGCAAAAAACGGGATTAGGTAAATTAAGGAATTTGGAGGAATGATATAACGACTGATAGAGTTTTAGAAAAAGGCTAAGTGGATTAAGGAACCCTAATAGGAGTTAAAGGCAATTTTGGGATCACTAGAGAGCCAACAAGGAACATCTTCAACCTTGGAATTCATCTCCGAATCTGACACTACGAAACCTAAGGCAAGTGGATAACTTGTAATAGTATTAAATCTATTTTGAAATTCATATTCATATGATGTGTTTGATCAAAAATTCGTTTTGGGTGTTCATGGCATAAACATGAGGTTTTGAAAAGTAATAATCTGATTTACGAATTTGAATGAGAATTCTGGAAGAAATCTGATATTATAAACTGATACATATCTAGTAGGATGATATCTGGATAATTAGAAACAAATTTGGTGTAGGGATTTGGGATGTAAATGGGTCAATGGTTAAAGATGAATTTTTCCCCAAATTCAGAAATTGTAGTTAATGGACGAATTGATGATGTTGGTGGATATTCTGGAGGTCCCTAATAAGGTTTCTAACATGTATTAATGCTAAGAGGACTTGAGGTTACTGGTAGAAGGAATTAGGGATAGGGAATTTTCGTCCATGGCTGATTCTATCTTCGCGAAGAAGACGAAGACCTGCTCGATCGATCGATCGAAGGTCTGGGGTCGATCGATCGAAGGTCGGCAGATTTCGGCAATTCTGCACAGTTATGTATATAAAAGAAATTTATATAATAAATCCTGATGTAATTAATTATGGGGAAATTAATACTTGAGTTTAAACCTAATTAATTGTAAGTAAAGTTAATTAGGATTTGAGGAAGTTTTGGGTGACACGTCATGATTATAAATTCGAGAGTCGGGAATTTAGACTTGAGTGAGGTTATTTCGGGCTACGAGAGTAAATTCAAATTTATGGTGGGGGCGACACCAAAGGTGACTAAATTAATTAATGTGAAAATTAATTAATAATTAGGGTTGGACCATAAAGTCTTAATAAATTAAATAGGCTTGTCTTACGGATTTAGTACATGGTGTAGCCGGGACATTTTATATTTATATATATATACGGTGCGTGATAGTATATATATATAGTGTGTGTGCATTAATATCAGAGATTGAATATTACTATTATATACTCTAGTGCAATAGGGGGAGGTTGCGCATAGGGGATGAATCCCCTAGCTTGAGGAGTAGGGCGAGTATAATCCCAGGTCATAGCGTCCGTTATATGGGTGAGGGGTATCTCACTTTCAGGGAAGGAATATGACCGCCTCCAATTCGTATGTTAAAATAAGTTAGTTAGAGAATCTAACTTGGGTAACTAGGTTACGTGAATACACCTAGTGGGATAGAACTTGGAAAAATTTATATTTTGTGAGTATTCTTACTCGGTCGAAGGTTGGTATTTAAATGTTATTTCAGTATGTATGTGAGTACTGTAATATGATTAAATATATAATTAGGTAAATAATTATATAGGGGATAATTAATGCATAGTGAAAAATGTATTATGTGCATAACAGGTGTGAATGTTATATGAAATTAAGAGGAGTAATGATTCAATTAAGTTAACGTTTATAATAACTTAAAAATCATGAATTAAGGCATACTCGGTTAGAGTAGGTAAAATTAAAGGGTTAAAATAAGCAATGGGTCAGGAGCGTAGGACCTAGTAAATTAATTGGAAGCGTTAGTAGTGCACATTAGGGGAGGGGTGAGGAAGTCCTCAAGAGAGTGCGGCACTAACTAAAATATGAAGAGCATGTATATTTATTTATTACTGCAAGTTAATCATTTGTTAAATGTTTTCAAATGTTTTTGGGTACTAACCCTTGCTATAAATTTTTTTTAAAAACCTTTTAGGTGTCCAACCACAAGGGCGCCAAGCTTGACTCTATTCCAGGTATCCTTACTGCAGCACATGTGGATGTTGCGGGGTTTTTCTAGACGCCTCCTTCTTCCATTCTTGTAGGGACTCTCTAGTAGTTATTTGAGCTTGTCGCTCACAGTTCTTTTATCAGTAGTAGACTTGTCGAGATGTTTTTATGATATTTACTTGTATTGGATATTTGGACCGATGGTTTATTCGGTTAAGTGTTTTTAATTGTGGATGGTTATTTTAATTAACTGTGATTGTGTATTATTGTATGTTCCGCACAAGTTTTATTTAATTAATTGAAAGAAAAAAAAATTGGCACTAGTCTATTTTTCTCACTTAGGTGGTTAGTAATTAAAAAGACGACAGTGATGCTAAGAATGAACTAACTGAGAAACCTTTTCTAACTTGATTTAGGACTGATCACCCGGGATTAATTAGGTGAGGTGTCACAGATGGTCTCAGAGCATCAGGTTCTAGTGTCCTTAGAATCCGTGCGGCTTTCTACGTTTCAGCGTAGCGCTCGTTTCTTATAGAGCCCCATTATTAGGACTTTTGATTCATTTTCCGCTTGTGAGATATCATATTTCTTCTGTGTATATTTTTGTATAAATTGTGTACTTATAAAATTCAATCTATTTCAGATGCCACCGAGGAGACTGAGAGCGGAGATGGATGAGGCTAGGGATGAAATCAGGGTGGCTCATCAGGAGCCACAGGTACCGCTACCACCACCCCCACCCGAGTTGATTTCCACTACTCAGGTGGCAGTGATAGTGGCCGAGGCGGTCGAGACAGCGATGAGAGCTATGGAAGCTCACTTTCCACAGCCCCAGGCACCGCCTCCAGTGGCACCAGCAGTTCAGGGTCCAGTGGGGCCACCGTCTTGGAGAGTTATGGAGACCTTTTAGAAGGGTCACCCACCTGAGTTCCGGGGTAGTACAGATGTGATAGAGGCTTGTGACTGGAAGAAGAATATTTAGCGCCATCTGCGCATGCTAGAGTGTACCGAGGTACAGAAGCAGATGCTTGCTACCTTTCGTCTATCAGGGGAAGCCTTACAGTGGTGGGAGTCAGTTACCACCGCCGGGGAACGAGACTTGATGCCGATAGCAGAGTTTTGGGTGCAGTTCGACCGCAAATAATTTCCACCCGCAGTAGAGACTCAGATGAGGAAGAAATTTAGTGATTTAGTTCAGGTTGACCGATCAGTGGCAGACTATGAGGAATAGTTCACCCGTTTGGCAAACTTTGTACCAAATGAGGTGAGCGATGAGGAGGGGAAGAAATCGAGGTTTATGGACGGTTTAGCCTGGAGGATCAGGCAACACTTGATTGGGAATCTGGCGTTAGTGACGTATACAGACGTCGTTAATGCCGCACTTGTACACTGCCAGGACCATCGCTTCCATGCGAAGGGAAGCAAGCGAACAGGGGAGCCGAGCCAACAAGGCAAGGCTTATACTAGTAGTGACACAAGTAGTACTCAGCAGCAGGCGGGTAGTCAACAAGGGAATCAGGCTAAGAAGTTTAAGCGTGGTGGTTTCCGACAGGGAGGACAGGGGTTCAGGCAGGGGAAGTCGGGCCCGAATCAGCAAAAGAAGGTTCCTCAGGGCCGTCAGGGCCAAGGGAACAATGGGGGAGGCCAGCAGGGCCAGGGCCAGCCACGTCAGGGCCAACATGGCCAACGACAGGGGGGGTGGTGAGAGACAATGTTTTGTGTGTGGCCAGCTAGGACATTTCAAGAGGGAATGCCCATAGAGGGGCAGAGGCCCAATAGGGGCAACGGGGGAAATTACCACTAGAGGCACCAGCCCCACCCGCCCCACCTCAGCAGGGGCAGATGCACTACGGACGTGTGTATAACGTCCGGGATGTTCCTAATCCCCCGGCGCAGCAAGCACCGCCAACAATTGAGGGTATGTTTCTCATTCATGGTTATGATGGTAGTATTCTATTTGATATGGGAGCATCACATTCATTCATTAAATTAAATTTTGCTAAACGGGACGGACTACTAGAGACCGCGGGAGGTCTTCGGATGTGTGTAGAGTCGCCAGTTGGCAGCGGGTCCACGATTCACTCGATTTGTCGGGGTGTGGACATTTTCATTGGGAGACTTAGTTTAGCAGCAGACCTACTAGTGTTAGATATGGAGGGGTACGATGTCATCTTGGGTATGGATTGGTTGGAAGGTTATCGGGCGATGGTGGATTGCTACGAAAGGACTATCGTGTTCTCCATTCCAGGGCAGGAGATGTTCTTAACAGCAATGCCACTACCCGAGGGAGGGTCATGCACACAATTGTATTATATTGAGGAGGAAACCTCACAGGAGGTGGCTATTCCGTTGGATTCAATACCAGTGGTGAGAGACTTTGTGGATGTGTTTCAGGAGATACCAGGGTTGCCACCTAGCAAGGAAATCAAATTTGTGATCGATTTAGCACCGGGGACGAGGCCAATTGCTCGGGCCCCATACCCTATGGACCCTTCAGAGATGCGTGACCTGAGGGAGCAGATTCAGTAGCTTCTGGGTCAGGGTTTCATACGACAGAGTACTTCGCCGTGGGGTGCACCAGTGTTATTTGTGAAAAAGCGAGATGGCTCACTACGGTTATGCGTGGACTATAGAGAGCTGAATAACGCCACGATACGGAATAAGTATCCGTTGCCTAGGATTGAGGAGCTATTTTACCAGTTGAGAGGGGCGTCTTATTTCTCTAAGGTCGACTTAAGGTCAGGATATCATCAACTACGTATCCGAGAGGAAGATGTTCAGAAGACCGCTTTCCTTTCGCGGTATGGATCTTACGAGTTCAGGGTGATGCCATTCGGACTCACCAATGCACCAGCAGTGTTCATGGACCTCATGAACAGAGTATTCAGGGAGTTTCTCGATCAGTTCATTATCGTGTTCATTGATGACATTCTGATCTACTTGCGTACCGAGGAGGAGCACGCAGAGCACCTACATATAGTGTTACAGACATTACGGGATCACCAACTCTATGCCAAATTCACTAAGTGTGGATTTTGGCTACGGGAGGTTAAGTTCCTTGGCCACGTGGTGTCAGACCGGGGTATTTCAGTGGATCCAAGCAAAGTATCGGCGGTAAGGGAGTGGGGACAGCCCACGACACCGACATAAGTGCGCAGTTTTCTGGGGTTGGCCGGTTATTACAGACGGTTCATCAAAGGATTCTCGAAGATTGCGGGCCCTTTGACAAATCTTACCCGAAAAGCGGTACCTTTCACTTGGAATCATCACTGTCAATTAGCTTTCGATGAGTTAAAGGACAAGTTGACATCTGCACCCGTGCTTACATTGCCAAAAGGAGGATTAGAGTATCGGGTTTACACTGACGCATCCTTACAGAGACTTGGGGGTGTGCTTCAGCAGGAGGAAAGGGCTATAGCTTATGCGTCCAGGAAGCTAAAGACCCACGAGAAGAATTACCCCACTCACGACCTGGAGTTAGCAGCAGTCATTTTTTCTTTGTGGATATGGAGACATTATCTCCTGGGGGAGCAGTTCACGCTATTCACGGATCACAAATCACTTCAGTATCTCTTCACTCAGAAGGATTTGAATATGAGACAGAGGCGATGGTTAGAATTCGTGAAAGACTATCATCTTGATATTCAGTATCACCCTGGTAAGGCTAATGTGGTGGCAGATGCATTGAGTCGTAGACCGACTGGGGAAATATTAGAAGCCTGGAAGGCGAAGTGGAGAGAACTTCGATACGAGGATGATGTAGCCAGGGCTTGCATGTCAGCATTATCCATCACACCTGAGATCCTTATGCGGGTTGTGGGGGCTCAGGCATAGGATCAGACCTGCCGGGATAGGGTGAGCCAGTTACTAGCTGAGGGAGCAGATGTGTACTCGATTAGCTCGGAGGGAGGCTTACGCCATAATGGGAGGTTGATTGTACCATAGGATGCGAAATTGAGACACGCTGTTATGACGGAGTCTCATGGGTCGAAATTCGCGGTACATCCCGGTGGGGATAAGATGTATCAAGATATGAGGAGACAGTATTGGTGGGCAGGGATGAAACGGGACATAGTAGAATTTGTTTCGAAATGTGCCACATGTCAGCTTGTGAAAGTTGACCATCAGAGACCATCAGGGATGCTACAACCACTTGAAATTCCGGTGTGGAAGTGGGAGAGCATCTCTACGGACTTCATTACAGGATTACCGACATCACAGAAGGGTCACGATTCCATATGGGTTATTGTGGATCGGTTGACCAAGGTGGCCCACTTCCTACCAGTTCGCACAGACTTTGAGACGATGCGTTATGCACAGCTATTCATAGCGGAAATTGTTAAACTGCACGGGGTACCGATTAATATTGTGTCGGATAGGGACAAGATCTTTGTGGCCCATTTCTGGCAGAGTTTTCAGGAGGCCATGGACACGGAGTACCTCGTGTCAACCCCAACCTCTTCCCCAGCAAGATAGGGCAATGCATCCCCCCATTCCACTAGTTCTGATGCGTACTGCGCAAAAAGACTCCTCTGGTCACCTTCTTATGGCCTGCGCTCCAGTTCACCTGTCTCAAGAAGTATCGAGTCGAGGATTGGAACGGGTTACGCGGTTGCTCGTTATGTTTGAGTACAACCTATCACCCACAGACTGACGGGCAGACCGAGAGAGTCAATCAGATGTTTGAAGATATGCTCAGAATGTGTATACTAGACTTTGGGGGAGGTTGGGAGAAATATCTTCCTCTGGTAGAGTTTGCGTATAATAACTCTTACCAATTCACGATCGGCATGGCACCATTCGAGGCATTATACGGGAGACCTTGTCATTCACCCGCTTGTTGGTTAGAGGTGGGGGACAACAAACTGTTAGGGCTGGAGATTGTTCAGGAGACATCTTCCAAGATAGAGCTGATCCGAGGGAGGATTCGGATAGCTCAGAATAGGCAGAAAAGTTACGTTGATGCTTCACGAAGACACGTGGAGTTAGAGGTTGGGAATCAACTATTGGTCAGGGTGTCCCCCATGAAAGGGGTGATGAGGTTCGGCAAGAAGGGTAAGCTAGCACCGAGGTACGTGGGACCTTTCCCTATTATCGAGAGGGTGGGGCCTGTAGTCTACAGGCTGGGATTACCGGAGCATCTTCAGCGGATACACGACATGTTCCATGTAGCATCGCTGAAGAAATATCGCCGGAATGAGAGGGCCTTCTGGCACATTCCACTCGAAGAAATTGATCTACAGCCAGACATCTCATATGAGGAGGAACCGATGGCTATCCTAGACCGTAGCGAGCGGAAATTATGATCCAAGGTTGTTCCACTAGTTAGAGTACAGTGGGGTCATCACAACATTGATGAGTCTACCTGGGAGCGGGAGGAGGATATGTGGGAGCAATATCCAGAGCTTTTCATCACAGGTATGACCTAATTTCGGGGACGAAATTCCTTTGTAAGGGGGGAGTATGTAACACCCCGCATTTTCATGCATTAAATATTTAATTAATTCGGGAATTTAAAATTACTCGTTAGTCATAATTTAATTGAATTAATTAGGGAAATCTTATTTAAATATTAATCGAGGAGTAAATGGTGAATATTTATGGGAAGTTATTTACTAAGTGAATAGTAATTATTTATTTAAGTCATTTCGAGTATTAATGACAGGGTATGCACTTATCTTAGCCGGGAGTCGGTATAGACTAAAGGGGTGAGGGGATAAACATTTTTATAAATTAATTCGGATGCCAATTTTGAGTGTACGGTTGAGTCCGGATGGGCCGAGATAGTCGAAAAAGTGTACCCGGGGGTAGTAAACGGGTCACGGGGCATTTTTAGACATAGTCGGGCCCACACGGGGGCATTTGGGTCACTTGGGCTTGGCCCATTAGGCAAAAAACGGGATTAGGTAAATTAAGGAATTTGGAGGAATGATATAACGGCTGATAGAGTTTTAGAAAAAGACTAAGTGGATTAAGGAACCCTCATAGCAGTTAAAGGCAATTTTGGGGTCACTAGAGAGCCAACAAGGATCATCCTCAACCTTGGAATTCATCTCTGAATCAGACACTACGAAACCTAAGGCAAGTGGATAACTTGCAATAGTATTAAATCTGTTTTGAAATTCATATTCACGTGATGTGTTTGATCAAAAATTCGTTTTGGGTGTTCATGGCATAAACATGAGGTTTTGAAAAGTAATAATCTTATTTACGAATTTGAATGAGAATTCTGGTAGAAATCTTATATTATAAACTGATACATATCTAGTAGGATGATATTTGGATAATTAGAAATGAATTTGGTGTAGGGATTTGGGATGTAAATGGGTTAAGGGTTAAAGATGAATTTTTCCCCAGATTCAGAAATTGTAGTTAATGGACGAATTGATGATGTTGGTGGATATTCTGGAGGTCCCTAATAAGTTTTCTAACATGTATTAATGCTAAGAGGACTTGAGGTTACTGGTAGAAGGAATTAGGGTTTGGGAATTTTCGTCCATGGCTGATTCTGTCTTCGCAAAGAAGACGAAGACCAGCTCGATCAATCGATCGAAGGTCTGGGGTCGATCGATCGAAGGTCGGCAGATTTCGGCAATTCTGCCCAGTTATGTATATAAAAGATATTTATATAATAAATCATTAGGTAATTAATTATGGGGAAATTAATACTTGAGTTTAAACCTAATTAATCGTAAGTAAAGTTAATTAGGATTTGAGAAAGTGTTGGGTGACACGTCATGATTATAAATTCGAGAGTCGGGAATTTAGACTTGAGTGAGGTTATTTCGGGCTACAAGAGTAAGTCCAAATTTATGGTGGGGGCGACACCAAAGGTGACTAAATTAATTAATGTGCAAATTAATTAATAATTAAGGTTGGATCATAAAGTCTTAATAAATTAAATAGGCTTGTGTTACGGATTTAGTAGATGGTGTAGTCGGGACATTTTATATTTATATATATATACGGTGTGTGATAGTATATATATATTGTGTGTGTGCATTAATATGAGAGATTGAATATTACTATTATATACTCTAGTGCTATAGGGGGAGGTTGCGCGTAGTGGATGAATCCCCTAGCTTGAGGAGTAGGGCGAGTATAATCCCAGGTCATAGTGTTCGTTATATGGGTGAGGGGTATCTCACTTTCAGGGAAGGAATATGACCGCCTCCAATTCGTATATTAAACTAAGTTAGTTAGAGAATCTAACTTGGGTAACTAGGTTATGTGAACACACCTAGTGGGATAGCACTTGGAAAAATTTATATTTTGTGAGTATTCTTACTCAGTCGAAGGTTGGTATTTAAATGTTATTTCAGTATGTTTGTGAATACTGTAATATGATTAAATATATAATTAGGTAAATAATTATATAGGGGATAATTAATACATAGTGAAAAATGTATTATGTGCATAACAGGTGTGAATGTTATATGAAATTAAGAGGAGTAATGATTCAATTAAGTTAACGTTTATAATAACTTAAAAATCATGAATTAAGGCATACTCGGTTAGAGTACGTAAAATTTAAGGGTTAAAATAAGCAATGGGTCAGGAGCGTAGGACCTAGTAAATTAATTGTAAGCATTAGTAGTGCACATTAGGGGAGGGGTGAGGAAGTCCTCAAGAGAGTGCGGCACTAACGAAAATATGAAGAGCATGCATATTTATTTATTACTGCAAGTTAATCATTTGTTAAATATTTTCAAATATTTTTGGGTACTATAAATTTTTTTACCTTTTAGGTGTCCAACCACAAGGGCGCCAAGCTTGACTCTATTGTAGGTATCCTTGCTGCTGCACATGTGGATGTTGCGAGGTTTTGCTAGACGCCTCCTTTTTCCATTCTTGTAGGGACTCTCTAGTAGTTATCTAAGCTTGTCACTCACAGTTCTTTTATCAGTAGTAGACTTGTCGAGATGTTTTTCTGATATTTACTTGTATTGGATATTTGGACCGATGGTTTATTCGGTTAAGTGTTTTTAATTGTGGATGGTTATTTTAATTATCTATGATTGTGTATTATTGTATGTTCCGCACAAGTTTTATTTAATTAATTGAAAGATAAAAAAATAGGCACCAGTTTATTTTTCTCACTTAGATGGTTAGTAATTAAAAAGACGACAGTGATGCTAAGAATGAACCAACTGAGAAACCTTTTCTAACTTGATTTAGGACTGATCACCCGGGATTAATTAGGCGGGGTGTCACATTTTTTATCACAACCCCATGATCAACAATTATGATGTTTTGGGTTCAGTTGGACGAGAATATTATGTCCAGGAACCATTTGGGCTACCATTGTATAAGTGAGTGGAAATATGAGTTTTATCCTCGAATAGATGGGGTGAATTTTATGACATGAGTGGTGACAGTATTCTTGTTAACACTATATTCGCGCGAAAGACGAGTTTAGTGGGTGTATTGTAGTATTACTACTAAGTATACGTTTACCATGGTGTAATGGGATTCTCTTCTATTTTATCTGCAGGGGAGTAGGTGTGAACACTAAGAGGATATATACGGTACAAGATTAGCTCATTTTGAGAGTGACATGCGAGCATGATTTTATCCTGGGTGTAGATTGGTTAGCGATGTGTAAGCGGTGGTGGGTGGTTACAGCAAGACTATCGTACTCGCTATTCTAGGGAAGAATGTATATTTTTTGCAATATTATACTTGAAAGAGGGTCGGTCTCGCGATAAATTTTAGTCTAAAGAAGACTTCAGAGGGTACATTTGTCTAGTCCAATTGGATCTCGGTGCGTAAGGACTTTTACAGATGTAATTCAGGGCATGGTGGATGATGATGCTTGGATTTAGCACCACCGGATAAGTGATAGTGAGCTCAAACAGTAGCAGCCATGGCGGCCATAGAGATGTATAAGTGTATAAGTATGTAGAAGGGGATGAGTATAAGAGGAATTAAGACAATAATGTATAGTGGTTCAGCCAATTTGGCCTACATCCACTGCGAGTGTGTGATCCACTAAGTATGGGCACTAATGGCCTTGGATACAATGCACATAACCCTCCTCTCTCTCTACTGTGTGTACAAGCAGAGTTTTAGCTAGGGCTACAGTTCATGGATCGATCCCCTGTAGGGTTGTACGTGACAAGTATATATAGGTCTTGGGGGGGGGGGGGTGTAGTGTACCCCCCAAGTATGCATGGTGCATGTGAATGATGATCTAGCCAATCCTCTGTTGACACCTGTAGATGCCAAATGATGACATAATATTCCCTCACGTGAGGGTGTGATTTTGTTATAACGGTCTGCCACGTGTCATATGAGCCTCACGCGCACTGTTCCACGCGTCTCCCAAACCACGCGCTGTCATGATATCACTCTCGGCCTATGAGCCGAGGCCGAGGGCAAAGTTTCTTTCGGTAGTGAGCCTGGCCCAATTCTGTCCTCGTACTGTCGGCCCCTCGTACTGTCGTCTGGAGCCTGGGCGGAGGGTCGGCCCCTCGTACTGTCGTCTGGAGCCTGGTGGAGGGTCGGCCCCTCGTACTGTCGTCCGTTTTGTGGGTAATCCTCATCCAAGCCGAGGATATAAACGGGTATATCAATCACCCCCCAGCCCTTAGCCATAGGTGCTGCTGAGATGGCTGAGGGATAGTGTTTTAAATGAGATGCATGTATGATCAGTTAGATGAGTGACACCTGGGCAGATACTCATTGCTGTTTCAGTTCCCAAGGTCATGGCGGCTGCGCAGTGCACTTGGGGCCTTGTGCCCTAATTATACCTTTCTTGGTAAACGGGTCCACTCATTACCAAAGTATTTAAGAGATTTTCAAACTCTCTCTCCCCTTCTTCTTCTTCTTCGTGCCCTAGCCTTTTCTCTCTCTAGAACCAGTTCCCATTGCCATTTGTAGCCTACAATTTGTCAGGTCTCAACATCATTTTTTGCCCTCGTTATCAGGTACTCTCCTTCATTAAGCGCTTTCCTTTGCCTTCATTTCTACTTGATTTTCTAGGGTTGTGGGGCTGCATTCTCTTTAGGTTGTGCCATAACCTTTTCCGACGTATTTTCCGGTAACTGGTTCTTGGTTGTTCTTGACAAAACCCATTGAGTTCCTTTGTTTAATCCGAAAGTCAAACCTGGTAAATTTCCCCCTTGTTTGTAGCTAAGTTAGGTGAGTTGGGTGTAATAGCTAAGTGTAGAGTCTTCCCCTTAATGCTTAGGAGGCTTTATAGCTTAGTATCTGAGTTCCCGTCTTTAAGAGAGAAGCTCTTTACCGAGATCAGACGAATAGAGGATAAGGAAGAGAGGAGACGAGGGGCCGACCCTAATTGGGTACGACCCATCTTTCCCATTCCTCTTGCCACCATAAGACCATCTGAACCTTCTGAGTCTTGTGGGTCGTCACCTCGTCCTGCCGAGACACCCAACCCAAGTGAGATGGACGAGAGAGTTTCCTCACCAAGTGGTGCTGGAACTTCTGGTAGAAGGGACACACCCGAACTTAGCCCAGGCCGAGAGTCCGAGGGTACGGCCCCCTCTGAGGCTGTCCCTGTGACAACCCTGTCTCCCCACGCCTTCCAAGTGGCTTTTCCCCAGGGTCCTCCTGCAGGTGACGAGGGGGAGAGAGCTGAGGACGAGGACGATGATACAAATGATGAGGTTGATACCTCCCACGCCTCGTCCTTTATCTCCTCTGTTAGGGATCGAGACCTCCTGATATGGAGGCATATTTATGGAGTGCCCTCCGGGGTAACTATGAGGGTTCCCTCTGAGACTGAGAGGCTTTTTGATTGTCAAGAGGGAGAGGTTGCAGTCTATGAACAAATGTTCAAGGTTGGAGTCAGGCTCCCTCTGCACCCTGTAATTGCCGATATCCTGTTTGCCCTCGGCGTTTCCCCCTCTCAACTTCCTCCCAACTTTTGGAGGACGATCTTGGGCTATATTTCCTTATGGAAGAATGCCTTTACCGACGAGCCCTCGGCTGATCTATTTCTGGGCTGCTACAACATCACCTCCTCGTCCAAGCAGTCTGGATACTATCACCTGGGGGCAAGGAGGTCTGAGAAGAAACTCCTCCATGTGGAACAAACTTCCAACCATGATTGGAAGAAGAGGTTTTTCTTTATCTCCGGGGAGTGGGAGCCCGTTGCCGATAGTCCGAGGGTCCCCAGGAAGTGGTCTAACCCCTCCATGAAGGCCAGGTCAGACCCTAGACTTAGTCTGGAGGAGAAGGAAATCGCAGATTATCTGAGAGGATGAGGGAGAGAGGGTGAGCTTGCCAAATTTGTAGACTTGATGACCCCTCGGTTCCTTAAAGAAGCTGGTCTGAGGGTCGGCCCTCTGACTGAACTATGTGAGTTATACTGAACATTTCCTATTCTTTACTTTTTTCCAAGTGTTTCCTCTTTAGATCTGCACTTTTCTAACGTATCTTCCTCTTATCAGATCGTCCTGCAGGTACACCAGACTATCTTTAGGAAATGACGGCTCCCAGCTTACTGTCTGGATTAGACAAGAAGGGGAAGGAGCCTCAGCAGGCTCCGAGGAAGACAAAGGCCGCTGGGCCGACAGTGGTGGAGCCGACCACTGACAGTCATAAAAGGAAGGAGCCTGAGGTCCCTGTTGAGCATCGGCCTGATCCTCGGACAAGGGCCAGGGTCGAAGCCTCTGAGGGGACGACCTCTTCGTCGAGCATGGGGGCTTTCTGGTCTCAAAACCTGGCACACTTGAGGGCCGACCCCTCGTCACTGATCACCAACTTAAGGGCAGCCAAGGCCTCCATGTTCTCCGCTCCTTCGGCCTCTGACTATGAGTTCTTAGGAAAGATGCCTCCTGCTAAAGTGTATGACTATGGTCTGCACTCCCTTGCACAGGTATTGGTCTTGACCCACCTCTTTAATTTCATTCTTTCACTAACTGTTCCCTCGGCTCCTCTTGATATCTGTTCATTTTTCGTGCAGTCTATTTGTGCCCTCACCTCAGCCACCAAGTGGATGGCCGAGAATCAGTTGAAGTTCCATGAGGCTAAAATGGGCTATTCAGCATGAGGCTGATCTTCAGTCTGAGCTTGACACTGCAAGGGACGAGTTGGAAAGTTCCAGGACTGAGCATGCAAGGATCCTGGACGAGCTGACGAGGCAGCACGACGAGGACATTAAGGCCAGGGACGAGGACATTAAGGCCAGGGACTTGCTTCTCAAGGAAAAGGACGAGGCCTTGACCAACATGGAGGCCAATTACAAAGATGACCTTGAAGCAGACATTACGAAAGCCGAGGCCGATGCTGTTGAGGCTTACAAAGCTTCTGATGAGTTTCAGGGTTTCGGCCTTGAGTACCTGGAGAGGGGGATCAGGACGGCCTGCCGATGGGTCATCCTCAAATTCGGTGATGTCGTCTCCTCGGTTCGTCCTTCATTGGAGGCAGTTAGGTTGGACGACCCGCTGATCGCCGAGGCTCTATCCCAAGTAGAGTCCCAAGTTCAGGTTGAGGGGGTCGTCACTTTTCAAGATCGTCCAGTTCTGGTTATTGAGGAGACCATTCCTATAGATGTTGAGGCCCTGTCCTCCGATGTCGTCCCATAGGGTGGCTTCCTGTAGCCCATACCCTTTCAATGTATTTATCATTTTTGTGCTCTGTATTGTAAAACACTTTAATATTTTCTCTTTTATCAATACCATCGTCTCTTCTTCTACTACCTTCCATAATTATTGTCTTCCATATTTTAATTCTTTTATGGTTTGCTGTCTTCGTTAATGCCACTAACCCCTCCCTCGTCTTTTTTGAGGACCAATGTGGGGTCGTCCCCACATGTGGCCTCATCATAGCCGAGGGTTCAACTTACCAAATTAATGGTTTTAAATGAAGTCTACCCTCGTCTTTCTTGAGAACAGTGGTGGGGTCGTCCCCTCCACTGACCCTCATTATAGCCGAGGAATCAAATTACCAAACTAATGGTTTTTAATGTTTTCCCTCGTCTTTCTTGAGAACAGTGGTGGGCTCGTCCCCTCCACTGGTCCTCATTATAGCCGAGGGTTCAACTTACCAAATTAATGGGTTTTTAATGAAGTCTACCCTCGTCTTTCTTGAGAACAGTGGTGGGGTCGTCCCCTCCACTGGTCCTCATTATAGCGGAGGGTTCATCTTACCAAATTAATGATTTTTTAATGAAGTCTACTCTCGTCTTTCTTGAGAACAGTGGTGGGGTCGTCCCCTCCACTGGTCCTCATTATAGCCGAGGGTTCAACTTACCAAATTAATGGTTTTAAATGAAGTCTACCCTCGCCTTTCTTGAGAGCAGTGGTGGGGTCGTCCCCTCCACTGTTCCTCATTATAGCCGAGGGTTCAACTTACCAAATTAATGTTTTTTTAATGAAGTCTACCCTCGTCTTTCTTGAGAACAGTGGTGGGGTCGTCCCCTCCACTGGTCCTCATTATAGCCGAGGGTTCATCTTACCAAATTAATGGTTTTTTAATGAAGTCTACTCTCGTCTTTCTTGAGAACAGTGGTGGGGTCGTCCCCTCAACTGGCCCTCATTATAGCCGAGGGTTCAACTTACCAAATTAATGGTTTTAAATGAAGTTTACCCTCGTCTTTCTTGAGAGCAGTGGTGGGGTCGTCCCCTCCACTGTTCCTCATTATAGCCGAGCGTTCAACTTACCAAATTAATGGTTTTTTAATGAAGTCTACCCTCGTCTTTCTTGAGAACAGTGGTGGGGTCGTCCCCTCCATTGGTCCTCATTATAGCCGAGGGTTCATCTTACCAAATTAATGGTTTTTTAATGAAGTCTACCCTCGTCTTTCTTGAGAACAGTGGTGGGGTCGTCCCCTCCGCTGGTCCTCATTATAGCCGAGGGATCAACTCGCCAAATTAATGGCTTTGTAGATGTTTCCATGCATACTGGAACTGATAAATAGGGTGAGGGGAAACACATTTCTCATTAATTTTTAAGTGTCCTGTTGTTGCAACTCTTATTACAACTATGGTCTATCAAGACCTTACAACACTACTGGTAGTATTTCTTCAAGTGGTCTGCATTCCAGGGGTTGGAAAAAGGTTCCCCTTCTAGGTTTTCTAGTCTATAGGTCCCAGGGACAACTTCATCGATGACCTTATAGGGGCCGTGCCAATTAGGATGGAGTTTGTTGGGCTTTTGCCAAGTCTTCTTGAGGACCAAGTATCCTACTGCTATAGGTCTCTGTTTCACCCTCTGATTATAAAACCTCACGGTCCTCTGCTGGTAGGAAGCCTGCCTTATCTCAGCGTCCTCCCTCCTTTCCTCAATCAGGTCCAAGTCAAGTCTCCTTTCTTCCGCGTTTCCCTGGGAGTCGTACATTTGGACACATATGACGGAGAGATTTAGCTTGTTATTGACTTGGCGCTAAAGACTTACTGATAGTGCGAGCACGACATTGTATAATTCCTTTAGATATGAGGGAGTCAACAATTAGACAAGTGAGTATAGGGATAGAGTGTTGAGTGTCCCAGTTATATGCTCAGGTCTAGGAAAATCAATAAATGATAATGCTAGTGTTTAATGCATTCGGGAAAGTTCTTTTGGACTCTGTTGTTAAATGTTATGCGTATAAGCCCTAATAAAGGTCGATAGTGGCAAGGCGTTATTGGATGCTAGGACACTAGTTTAAAAGGTGATTTTTTTAAACGTGTGGAGTAACACTTTGAGGTGAAAACTAGTACGCTATAAGGCCAATATAGTTGAGTAGTGCTGTGAAAGAAGAATTGAGAAAACTTTTGCGCCGTAAGTTAATGGACGGGGCAACATCGAGATAATTAAATTTTGATTTACGGAAATATCGAAAGTGATCATATGATATAGTGTGATCCGTGGGATAATCTTGAAAGAAAAATATTATGAATGTGACATCTGTGATGTTGTACAAATATGCACGGGATTTTGGGTGTATGGGCAACCTGGTTAGTGTGATTTTAGAATCGTCTTAAATAGAGAAATGTGTAAATAAGAGTGTTGAATATATGCCTAGGGAATATTTAGAAAATAAGTGGGAAAGTACAGTGAACTGAAATCCATTGGAGAGAGAAAACAGTTCGACTTTTGTATATCAATGAGAACGATCTCCACCGTGAGGAGTGGAAAGCCGGTGGAGGCATATGTAACAAGATATCTTAAGGGCCTGTTTGGTTGTCCCCAAAATTGTAAATTAGCCAATTTAAAATGGACTCATTCATGAATTGCATTATTATTAGTGTTTGGTTACAAGAATGAACAAATTAAAAAATGAACCAATTCATGTTGATTCACAAAAACTTAAATTAGTGCATTTCACCAAAAGCTTGAAATTGCACAATTTATAATTACACCATAAATTTTAAATGCACAACTCCCATAAAATACTCTCACCATACTACTCTCTCTCTCTCTCTCTCTCTCTCTCTCTCTCTACACACACACACACACATCAAAAGTAAATAACTCCATTTTTCTTTTCCAAACACACCACAAATTGTATTTAAACCCATTTAAAATTAATACATCAACAATCTATTCATTTCAAATTGATCAATTTATAAAATTAAATAATTTACGCAACCAAACGGGCCCTAAGGAAATAAAGAAGCCACATTTTTTGAGAAAATAGAAAAGAGTATCACTTAGTTATATGCGTAGAGTGACTTTACGCATAGACAAGATGTAGATTCCTACCTAATGAAAACTGCACAAGGAATAGAATTCTTGAGCATGGGAATTGGAGTTGAATGAGATATAGAGAATTTGTCTCAGGGTAGACCATTTAAGGATGGAAAACGATTGATTTGAGGGTATCAACCAGGAAATTTTTTAAATTTTATGGTTCCAGTGATGGAATTAATGCTCAGGTCGGTAAAAATCGTGGAGGGGTCAAGATTTCCATCGGGTTGAGAAATGGATCGACCCGAACACGAATTTTTACCTTGGAATGGGTTATACTAGCGAGTAGTATACCCACCTTTACTATTAACGGGAAGGAGTGAAACAGAACAAGGTGTCATCCAATATTTTTGGGAATTTGGGTGAGACCTTTCAGTCCCACCTCTAGTAAAAAGTGTCAGGAAGTGATAGGGACAGAGTTACATATTGGGTTGAACTTGTCGCCCATAAGTCGATGGGTAGACGGGAAGCAAAAATGGTGCATTTTAGATTTATGAATTATTCAGGAGTAGTAATTACCACATGTATAGTTACGTGTGATGCTTCGTAACAGTTTAGTATCAGTGTGACACCTTGGGAGACTTTATGGGAAAAGTTTCATTATCCACCTTTGGTTGATAAGAGGTGGGGAAATGACAAAACTTGTAAGACCCAAAATGAGTTATGGTCCATCGGGGGGATTGAGAAAGTTATGTCTTTCAATGTAATTCCAAACGTAGTGAGGAATACGTTATCGTGCGTGGAAGGTGGAAGTCTGACATGCGTACTCAGGTATTTTGTGGGTAATTACCCAGAAGAAAGTCACGCATTTGGTAATGAGGAAATTGTCACCCATGTAGGAGGAGAATTTCCTAACATAAAGAGGATAGAGTCGGTGGAGTATAGGTTCATCTGTTGAGGCACGGCATGGTCGAGGGATATTGAGTTAGTGAATGATGACCATCGAGAGGGATTCTTAGCGTGGCCTACTTGAGGAGATTGATTTATAGCCAGACATCTCATAGGAGGAGAGATCTGAAGCTATTATGGGTCGCAGTGAGAGAAAGCTACGATCTAAGGTGGTGCCACTTGTCAGAGTTTAGTGGGGGCATAACAATATTGACGAGTCTACGTCGGAGCGGGACGAGGATATGTGAGAACAGCATCCAGAGTTATTCGCCGCAATTGTGACTAAATTCAGGGACAAAATTCCTTTGTAATGGTGGGAGTGTGTAACACCCCGTATTTCTGTGCATTTAATAATTAATTAATTCGAGAAAATTTTAAATTACTTGTGTGTCGTAATTTAATTGAATTAATTATGGTAATATTTATTTAAATATTAATCGGTGAGTAATGGTTAATATTTGGGAAAATTTAATTACTATGTAAATAGTAATAATTTAATCACGTCATAACGCGTATTAGTGACGTGGCATTTATTTATCTCAACCGGGAGTCGATTTTGACTAATTTGGGTGTGAGATAAGGATTTTTAAAAATTAATTCGGATGTCGATTCTGAGTTCACGGTTGAGTACGGATGGGTCGAGATAGTCGTAAAAGTGTACACGGGGGTAGTAAATGTGTCACGGGGCATTTTTAGGCATAATCGGGCCCACAGAGGAGTGTCCGGGTCATTTCGGCTTGGCCCATTAGGCTAAAAAAGCAATTTGGTATAATGAAACTAGGTCTTAGAGTATTGAACGACAGAAATCATACTCCAAACCTAGGGCTTTGAGAGAGAAATAATGGAATCCAATTGAGAGAATTTTGGGGCGCTTTTGAAGACAAATCAAGAAAGGGATTTGGGTGTTATTCATCAAACCTACCTCTACCTCAACGGATCAGACTCTACGAACAATTTGAGGCAAGTGGTTAACTTGCAAAGATTTAAAACTTTTGTTTATCAATTCAGATCATAGTGGGTGTATTTAAAATCATTTTTGGGTGTGTGTTTACAATAAAAATTGGTTTTTCTGAATTAGAGTAATATGTGTAGATTAATTACTCAATTAATGTTAGATTATGACATGGGACTGTAGAAATCGGATCGAATGGTGGAATCCAGTATGTGTTGGTGATTAATTTTTAGTGAGAATGATGAAACTGATTCGGTTAAAAAAAACGGATGAAAACCCAAAATGGGGATACATGGATTGATATGTAAATTAGTTGAAAAACTAAGGTCTCTAGGATGATTAGAACCTATTTTTACAAGGAGTAAATGTAAATATGTGATTGGATGGTGTAACAACCCGCCCTTTTGGAGACAATTAAATTCCATAAATAAAAATAAATTGGAATTTGGGGAATTTTCCTAAATAGTAATTTTTGGGATTTTCGAGGATTGAATGATTTTCGATGGGTGCTGTAATTATTTTTGGGACTATATTGGTCGAAATAATTTAATTATATGTCGCTGTTGAGTAAAGCGACACGAGGTAAGATTTTTTGGGAAACCCGCATTTATTTATTTTGGGTTGGAATAGTGATTTGCGGTCAAGTACCTCGGATGGGAATTTCGACTGCGCCGTGAGTCTCGGAATGTTCGAGATAGTCGGAAAAGTGTGTCCGATTGTCGAAAATGAGTTTCGGATAATTTTAGAGGTAAAAGTAACTCGTAATAAGGTAAACGAGTCGTTTTTGGGTTTTAAGGGGTATAACCCCTTTCTTCTTATTTAAAGAGGGAGAAAGGGAAAGGAAAGAAGAGAAAAGAGAGAGAAGAGAGAGAGGAAGAAGAAAAGAGGAAGAAAATGGAGATCTCGGGTAAACTCCGCCGGATTCGACTCGAGGTCGTCGGATTTTATCCACGAGGCAAGTGTTTACTTGTTTTATTTATCTTTTTGCATAAATATCTCATACCGTAGTTTGGTATAAACAAATCCTAATGGTTTTGGGGTGGGTTATCGTGGATAAAACGGGTTTTTGGGAGTTAAAACAATTAAACCCCAATAATATTTTAATTTTGTGGAACTTAGGTTTTAACCTAAATTAATTGATGGTTTTGGGTTCTAGGATGTTTAGAACCCTCAATATATGTGTATTTATAGTTGGTTGAGGTTGTAGGACGTTGGGTGAGGTGACAAAAGCTTGGGAGAAGCTTTAATGGCCGAAACCTTCTTGAAGAAGGTGATGAATAGTAAAACCGTCACCTTAGGGGGCCTTTTTGGCCAGGAAAAGAATTGATTTAGATTTCGGCCAAAACACAAAAGTTGTAGATATTTTCGATACGGTCGCGTGGGCGCCAACCTCGTATTTTCCTGATTTTTCTACGGTTTGATATGATTTTTATAAGATGACAGCTCCGGGTTGAAATCATCAACTCGAAAATCAAATCGGGAATTGGAAAATTTACGGCTAGAATTAATGTCATAGATGTTCGGGATATTTTTGGGGTAGTTTAGAAACCCCGAAAATGAATTTGGGTTGTTGGTTAAGGGAATTAAGGAATTAATGTTTTGAGGACGTGGTGTGACCGGTCGACCGCGCCCCTAAGACCGGTCGACCGCGTCAAGGATAAAGGGCCTACTGCTTTGTTTCGTAGGCTTATTTACATCCCGCGATCGACCGGGGGTGTAGTACCGGTCGACCGGTGCCCTGTTTTCAGCACAAGATTTTGGAGATTAGGATTATTTCTCCTTTTTGAGTTTAATGTTTAAGGCCCTTCCACATTAGAAATTATGGAGGGTTATGTCCTAAAGGACTTGAGGAATTGGGAATTTATATATGTGTATATTCACTTAGAGTGAATTGGTATAATTGGAGATATCCAAATAAATCCGTAGATGGGATTTAAGTATGTATTATTTATTAAAGAGAGAAAATACTTTGGGTTTAGTATCATGCCTATATGAATGCATGATTATGATTCCTGGAGGGAATCTTTGGGATTATTGGTCATCGCTAGATGATATAGGCCATTATGGCCGTTTATATATTCTAGGAGGACTATATGGTATGTATATATATTATGTGAATAAAGTATATATATATATATGATATGATGGAAATGATTTTGAAAATATAAATGAATATTTTCAAAATGGAAAGATAAATGATTTTCATAATTGATAAATTATGGTTACACACCTCCCTAAATCGCTATCATAAGGGAAGTTGCGCGCGTTGTGGTGAAGCCTTCCTGGCTGTTGAGTAGGTTGGATATAGTCCCTAGGCCACATGGGCATTTGTATTACTGCGCTGGTTAGGGGAATCTGGGTGTGGTCCTGACTTTCCCGCAGGCAATATGGCCGCTTCCCGACGTTGGTAGGTTCCCAGGTTGTCTTGTATAGATAGGCCCTAGAAGATGATAGCCATTTAGGGGCGCGTCCAGTGGGGAAACCCGGAGGGGCGGTCTTAGATTTATTAAAGCAATTCATGATAATGGATTGGATTTAATTTACATTTCCTGAGTGTAAAAAGGGAAATGGGATAAAGGTTTGGTTTCGGTAACACTCCCGGATGGAAGAAGGGATGTGGAAGCATGATTTGATCAAAGCATTTTCATGATAATGGAAATGGCTTTGGGTACATTTCCTGAGTATAAAAAAGGGAAATGGGATGACATATAAAGGAAAATAATTTTTATGATAATAAAACTAGCTTTTAAAAAGTATGTGATTTGGTAAAGAAATTCATGATAATGAATTGGCTTTTATATTTACATTTCCTGAGTATAAAAAGGGAAATGGGAAGTTTTGAGAAAATGAAAAGTATTGATAAATACTTGTATATGAATCCTCAATCCGGGAGATAGATCCGGATGGTTATGGTAAAATATGTATATATGGATGAATCGAGTACCGAGGGTTTAATGGATCCCGATGATTGACCTTGCCGCATAGTAGTGTATCGAGGGGGTTCCTTGTTTGGATTTCGCTTTGCGATACACCCCACGCACGAATATGGCAATGTGTTGATACTGGGTAGAAGTTTAATCCTTAGTGCTCTAATATTATAAATGCTTATGGTATATATATTATTATATATCTTTATGTACTTAGGGACTGGCGGATCTCGACTATCGACCGTGCCGCATAGTAGTGTATCGGGGGGATTCCTTGTTTGGATTTCGCTTTGCGAGACACCCCACGCACGAACATGGCATAGCGTTGAGACTGGGGTGAAGCTTAGCCCTTAGTACATTACTTGGACTATATAGGGTTGATAGTGGTTGGGTGATAGACTAGTCTAGCAGGGTAGCTTGACTAGGATGTTTAGAGGGATGCGCTAGGAGTGCACTATTAGCGGAGAGGTGAGGGGTATCTCATGGGAGTGCGATACCAAACTTAAATATGAGATAAAACCTTTTTCAAAATAATAAGGCATTTATGCACTTGCAAAATATTTTTAAAACTCGGGCTCTGACCCGTTTATCTACTTTTCATTTCTTGCTATATTATATATATACATAGGTTTCCAGACACAGGGACGCCTGGATGACAATTCCTTCGAGTCAGACGTCAGCTGCAGCACTGTGGATGCGTGCAGGTTTTTGATAGCCGCTTCCATCCTTGTACTCTAGATAGGAGGTACTATATAAATATTCGGGCCAATGGTCCAATTTCATTTATTTACTCTTTCAGTACAGCATTCGATATGGTTGTATATTTGAACCGAGTGTTCGGTTATTTTAATTTATTTCAGTTTCATTTACGCATTAACTTGCGGATGTTTTATTTTGATCGTAAAAAGAGTAGTTAAGTAAAAGTTTTTAACGCTCGCCTAATAGGATATTAGTAATTAAATGGATTTTCGAGAGTGATGCTAAGGATGATCCATATGTGACTCCTGTTTTAATTTGATATAGGAGTGATCGCCCGGTATCCCATTAGGCGGGTTGTTACAGATGGTATCAGAGCATCAGGTTCTAGTGTCCTTAGGAATCTGTGCGGACGTACTACGCTTTCAGCGTTGCTCTCGATTTGTTATAGAGCCTCAGGATTAGGATTGTTGATTTATCTTATGAGATTTCGTTCTCCTGCCATATTATAAGATTATAGAAATCTTTTGCGCGCTTGTTTGAGAATCGTGTGCGGAGCTTGTATGGTAGCAGGAGGTGAGGCTTAGCTGGAGCAGGTGGTAGAAGGTTGGGATGAGGACCATAGTAGAGGTCACTCTCCTTATGGTGATTGTTAAGGGTTTTGGCGGCGACTACTAAATAATGGTAGTTAGGATTACCGCAGTACCGCTGAAGTAGAGAGTGGTACTAAAGTCGAAATCCTCATTGAAATTGAGGGTTCGAAAGGGATCTTACGGATAGTTCTAACTGTGAGTCCCCATGATTCAGCATGAATGAGAAGAATGTTGTTTTGGGTTATTCACATAAGGTCCGGCTAGAGGCCAACAGTGAATAAAGTCGAAGATGTTGTTATGAGTTTTACCTCAAATGAGGAGGTATATTTGGCGTGACTAGATAAATTCGCGGTATTAGTTAGTCCTGGACTCGTGTGTGTAATTTGAGTTATAGAGGTCACGATAACATAATATCATGTGTGTTTATGTGTTTTTCCGCAATAGTGGAATTTTATTTTCCTTCATTCGCCATAGAGGCGGGTGTTGATATATTGTGTATATATATATATATATATATATATATATATATATATATCTGGGTTGTGATACTCGTTTTATATGTCTATACGAGTATGGTATTATGGTGTATATATATGTATTGGTTGATCGGAACGATAGCAGGCTAATGATGGCAAGTCTATCGTGTCCATGGTTCCTGAAGGGAACCGGTTGTTATTTTGGTGTCTCACCTTGATAAAGGTTGAGTTCACCTTTATTGTTATGGAATGATGGAACCTAAATGAGCAGAGGCTTCCTTATTTTGGTTGGTATATGTGGCAACCTTATAGATATAATTTAAGGCCCACATGATTATTGTTGAGCTGTAAGGTTTAGCTCCGTACCGGTTTGCGCAAGGACTTAGAAATAGTGCGAGCGTTGGGTGGTGTGACTCTTAGTTAGAGATAGGAGTTCAGACCACCTTTTGCTGTTTATGGATAGGATTATCCCGGATGCATGTCTGAAATAACGGGACTCCGTGACCGACGAAGTCAAGTGTTAATGTGTGGAGGGGTTCCTTGTTTGGATTTCACTTTGCGAGACACTCCACACATGACTCTTAATGGCGCCGGGCGTGGAGAGCTGTTATTGGATGCAAGGATGTGGGTTAGTCTTATAGTGTGGATGAACCACTATAGGCTACGAGCCCTGTGATGATGGTATTTTTATGGAAATATTGTGCTATGGAAAAGCACTAAATTGGTCCTCTCACCACAAGTAGTTGGGTGGAGTGGGACTTAGAGAATTTGATTTGAGGATGATATCCCTGCCTTAATAAGAAGGCAAATTTGGAGAAATTGGGTTGAGGAATATAACCAGCCTTAATGAAAAGGCAAATTTTGAGGAGATACAATTTGGGTAAAATGTTCGTGACACTTTCTACAGAAAGTGGACACTTTGATTATTTAGGTCTCCTTTCGTATGGGCGGAAGGATAAGATAGTAGGAATGCGTTCGTAGGTTAGCGAGGTAGGATTTAGGACGTCCCGCTAGTGTGCCTTAGGTCGATATATCTCTATGACCGACTACGCGAGGGAGTAGTGTAACGGGAGGGTTCCTTGTTTGGATTTCGCTTCGGCGAGACGTCCCACGCACGAAACCGAGCAAATGTCGGGAGTCGAGAGAGGCCTTGGGCACTAGGGATATATTTAGGATACTCATTTCGCTTAAGTAGGGTAACGCTTAGACCGTAGCATTAGTAGGATGTAGGTTCTCTAGAGTTAGTGGCGCCGAGGTTAGGAGGATTGAATTTTCGCGGGTCGGGAGGACCCATAGATGAGTACTACACCGAGGAAAGGAGCTCCTTATTTGGGAGAGAGTGTTACGTGTCGATCGTTCACTACGGATGTGCAGTTATGCACAAGTTAGAAAGGTGTATGGGCACCTTGGTAAGATGGTTTTATATACCGCCTGAAATAGAATGGGCGTAGTATATAAGGTTGAAATTCATGCCGATAGGCATTATAGATGATGGGTATTATGTGACGTATTAGAGTCACTTTATGATTGCGGTAGACGTGTAGCATATGGTTGGGAACCGTTGGGTTAGTATCGTTTCCCTTGAGGTATTAGGATTTGGAGTGATCCTAGTTAGATGGTGTAAGTTGTATCCGAATTTCGAGGACGAAATTCCGTTGTAAGGGGGGGAGTGTAACAACCCGCCCTTTTGGAGACAATTAAATTCCATAAATAAAAATAAATTGGAATTTGGGAAATTTTCCTAAATAGTAATTTTTGGGATTTTCGAGGATTGAATGATTTTCGATGGGTGCTGTAATAATTTTTGGGACTATATAGGTCGAAATAATTTAATTATATGTCGCCGTTGAGTAAAGCGACACGAGGTAAGATTTTTTGGGAAACCCGCATTTATTTATTTTGGGTTGGAATAGTGATTTGCGGTCAAGTACTTCGGATGGGAATTTCGACTACGGCGTGAGTCTCGGAATGTTCGAGATAGTCGGAAAAGAGTGTCCGATTGTCGAAAATGAGTTTCGGGTAATTTTAGAGGTAAAAGTAACTCGTAATTGGGTAAACAAGTCGTTTTTGGGTTTTAAGGGGTATAACCCCTTTCTTCTTATTTAAAGAGGGAGAAAGGGAAAGGAAAGAAGAGAAAAGAGAGAGAAGAGAGAGAGGAAGAAGAAAAGAGGAAGAAAATGGAGATCTCGGGTAAACTCCGCCGGATTCGACTCGAGGTCGTCAGATTTTATCCACGAGGCAAGTGTTTACTTGCTTTATTTATCTTTTTGCATAAATATCTCATACCGTAGTTTGGTATAAACAAACCCTAATGGTTTTGGGGTGGGTTATCGTGGATAAAACGGGTTTTTGGGAGTTAAAACAATAAAACCCCAATAATATTTTAATTTTGTGGAACTTAGGTTTTAACCTAAATTAATTGATGGTTTTGGGTTCTAGGATGTTTAGAACCCCTAATATATGTGTATTTGTAGTTGGTTGAGGTTGTAGGACGTTGGGTGAGGTGACAAAAGCTTGGGAGAAGCTTTAATGGCCGAAACCTTCTTGAAGAAGGTGATGAATAGTAAACCCGTCACTTTAGGGGGCCTTTTTGGCCTAGAAAAGAATTGATTTAGCTTTCGGCCAAAACACGAAAGTTGTAAATCTTTTCGACACGGTCGCGTGGGCGCTGACCGCGTATTTTTCTGATTTTTCTACGATTTGATATGATTTTTACAAGATGACAACTTCGGGTTGAAATCATCAACTCGGAAATCAAATCGGGAATTGGAAAATTTACGGCTAGAATTAATGTCGTAGATGTTTGGGATAATTTTTGGGGTAGTTTAGAAACCACGAAAATGAATTTGGGTTGTTGGTTAAGGGAATTAAGGAATTAAAGTTTTGAGGACCTGGTGTAACCGGTCGACCGCGCCCCTAAGACCGGTCTACCGCGTCAAGGAGAAAGGGCCTACTGCTTTGTTTCGTAGGCTTATTTAGAACCCGCGGTCGACCGGGGGTGTAGTACCGGTCGACCGGTGCCCTGTTTTCAGCCCAAGATTTTGGAGATTAGGATTATTTCTCCTTTTTGAGTTTAATGTTTAAGGCCCTTTCAAATTAGAAATTATGGAGAGTTATGTCCTAAAGGACTTGAGGAATTGGGAATTTATATATGTGTATATTCACTTAGAGTGAATTGGTATAATTGGAGATATCCAAATAAATCCGTAGATGGGATTTAAGTATGTATTATTTATTAAAGAGAGAAAATACTTTGGGTTTAGTATCATGCCTATATGAATGCATGATTATGATTCCTGGAGGGAATCTTTGTGATTATTGGTCATCGCTAGATGATATAGGCCATTATGGCCGTTTATATATTCTAGGAGGACTATATGGTATGCATATATATTATGTGAATAAAGTATATATATATGATATGATGGAAATGATTTTGAAAATATAAATGAATATTTTCAAAATGGAAAGATAAATGATTTTCATAATTGATAAATTATGGTTACACACCTCCCTAAATCGCTATCATAAGGGAAGTTGCACGCGTTGTGGTGAAGCCTTCCTGGCTGTTGAGCAGGTTGGATATAGTCCCTAGGCCATATGGGCATTTGTATTACTGAGCTGGTTAGGGGATTCCGGGTGTGGTCCTGACTTTCCCGCAGGCAATATGGCCGCTTCCCGACGTTGGTAGGTTCCCAGGTTGTCTTGTATAGATAGGCCCTGGAAGATTATAGCCATTTAGGGGCGCATCCAGTGGGGAAACCCGACGGGGCGGTCTTAGATTTATTAAAGCAATTCATGATAATGGATTGGCTTTAATTTACATTTCCTCGGTAACACTCCCGGATGGAAGAAGGGATGTGGAAGCATGATTTGATCGAAGCATTTTCGTGATAATGGAAATGGCTTTGGGTACATTTCCTGAGTATAAAAAAGGGAAATGGGATGACATATAAAGGAAAAGAATTTTTATGATAATAAAACTAGCTTTTAAAAAGTATATGATTTGGTAAAGAAATTCATGATAATGAATTGGCTTTTATATTTACATTTCCTGAGTATAAAAAGGGAAATGGGAAGTTTTGAGAAAATGAAAAGTATTGATAAATACTTGTATATGAATCCTCAGTCCGGGAGATAGATGTGGATGGTTATGGTAAAATATGTATATATGGATGAATCGAGTACCGTGGGTTTAATGGATCCCGATGATTGACCTTGCCGCATAGTAGTGTATCGGGGGGGTTCCTTGTTTGGATTTCGCTTTGCGAGACACCCCACGCACGAATATGACAATGTGTTGAGATTGGGGAGAATTTTAATCCTTAGTTCTCTAATATTATAAATGCTTATGGTATATATATTATTATATATCTTTCTGTACTTAGGGACTGGCGGATCTCGACTATCGACCGTGTCGCATAGCAGTGTATCGGGGGGGTTCCTTGTTTGGATTTCGCTTTGCGAGACACCCCACGCATGAACATGGCATAGCGTTGAGACTGGGGTGAAGCTTAGCCCTTAGTACATTACTTGGACTATCTAGGGTTGATAGTGGTTGGGTGATAGACTAGTCTAGCAGGGTAACTTGACTAGGATGTTTAGAGGGATGCGCTAGGAGTGCACTATTAGCGGAGAGGTGAGGGGTATCTCATGGGAGTGCGATACCAAACTTAAATATGAGATAAAACCTTTTTCAAAATAATAAGGCATTTATACACTTGCAAAATATTTTCGAAACTCGGGCTCTGACCCGTTTATCTACTTTTCCTTTCTTGCTATATTATATATATACATAGGTGTCCAGACACAGGGACGCCTGGATGATAATTCCTTCGAGTCAGACGTCAGCTGCAGCAGCTGTGGATGCGTGCAGGTTTTTTATAGCCGCTTCCATCCTTGTACCCTAGACATGAGGTATTGTATAAATATTCGGGCCAATGGTCCAATTTCATTTATTTACTCTTTCAGTATAGCATTCGATATGGTTGTATATTTGAACCGAGTGTTCGGTTATTTTAATTTATTTCAGTTTCATTTACGCATTAACTTGTGGATGTTTTAATTTGATTGTAAAAAGAGTAGTTAAGTAAAAGTTTTTAACGCTCGCCTAATAGGATATTAGTAATTAAATGGATTTTCGACAGTGATGCTAAGGATGATCCATATGTGACTCCTGTTTTAATTTGATATAGGAGTGATCGCCCGGTATCCCATTAGGCGGGTTGTTACAGATGGAAGTTTGAGATTTAATGAAAGCTTAAAGGTTTAACAATGATGGAAACTGAAAATCGAAGAAGATGAACTGCTCAATCGATCGATCCACCCTGGGAGTCGATCAATCAACTCAGCATGAATTTTAGCAGTGACGCCTATTTTCTTTAATAAACCTTAAATTGTTTGGGGGACTTTTAAGGGGATATAATTAGTGCAAATTAAAGTAATTCTTATTCCCTAGGACTTGTTGGATGTGGGATTAAGAATGTTAAACGGACATAAGGGTGTGAAATCTTATGGGAGGAATTTGGGGACATCAATTCATAAGTATTACATTACTAGCCGAACGAATATTCGGGTATAGTAGTTGAGTGACACTACATTATTGGTAAATTAATTGAGGAGTAATTAATTAGTTTGGAGTCGAAATATGGACTCGGGTAATAATAAAATTCGGGCCAAGTGAGTCAGTCCGGGTATTGGTTGAGGGACACAACAGTATTAAATTAATTCATGTATAGATTAATTAAATTAGAGTCGGACCATAGACTCAGGAGAAAATTATAGTCTAGTGGTACGAATTTTGTGCATGGTAATGCCGGGAACAAACTATTATATATATACGGTGTTATGATAGTATGTATATATATATATATATATATATATATATATATATATATATAATAATGCTCCTGTGCGGACTAGTCCGCATTTTAAAAATGCGGACCGGACATGTGTCACCTAACAGTGCGTCTAGAAATTATCGCCTAAATTATAGGCACTCTGTAATTACCCGAGGTTTTGGAGTCGACAATTTATTTATTTTGGGAGAAATAAATAATATTTTATTGGAGAAATAATTAAATTGGCAATTGAGGTCAAAATTTAGAGTCATTCGAAAGAGGGTCGAATGTCGATTCTGAGGGTACCATCATTTCCGGAAGGGTCGAGATAGTCGAAATGACTGTACTTGGTGTCTATTTAGGTTCCAAAATAATTTAGGACCGTTTGACTCGAATTAAAGTTACTGGGTCATTTAAAGTGTGTATTATCATTTAAATATGTGTACATTGGGAGACAAGTCTTAAAAAGCCTATGGGAGGTATTTCTCCCAATAAAGAAAGAGGAAAACCCTAGAAAGAAAGAGAGAAGAAGAGAAAGAAGGAGAAAAGGGAGAGAAAGTGGAGATTTTCGATTTCCACGCGATCTCAAGGCGGATTCCGACCATACGAACCCGAGGCAGGTGATTAAACTTGCTAAATAATTATTGTGTACCAATTATTGCATGATTTGTGGATTAAATTTTGGGTTTTAGGTTTAAATTGTTAAAACCTAACTTTTGGGGAAAAACCTTAGATTTGTAGTATATAAATGGATTTAAGGATTTAAATTAGTTTATAAGTATTCTAGAATGAATATTAATGTTATGAATATGATTGGGTTGAAGATTTGTGGTTGAATGGAATTTTATTGGGGTTTTTGAGAAGTTGGAGTTGTGTAAATATGGAGTTTGGCCGTAGTACCTGTTAGGGCCGGTCGACCGCGCCTCCAGAATTGGGCATACTGTCTTCGAGTATAGGCAAAATTAAGAAACGCGATCGACCGCGGTTTGGGCACCGGTCGACCGGTCCCCTGTTTTGGGTTCAAGTTTGAGAATTTATGTTATCCCCTTTTTCTTTGGGTTTGTATGTATGGACTTTCATAATCAGAGTATCATAAATGATTAAGTGATTATATAAGGGGATTATAGACCTTAGAGTCATAAGACGATATATGAGGTTAATTGATAAATAAAAGACTAAATGTAAATGTCGGAGAGTTTTAGTGATTGATTTTGAGAAGTGAGAATCTAAAAGAGTATATCAATTTGGGGAAAAATCCTGTAAGTATCGAGGTTAGTATTTGAGGAATACCGATTGGAGATTTTGAGATTTTCTAAGTGGGGAAGCACACTTTTAATTGGGATTTTATTTGGTGATAATAATAACAATTTCACGATTTGAGAACGAGAATAACTTAGAGATGTCGGATCTTAGGATCCAATCCCAAATGGGACAACTTTATCGGTTCATAAAATAAATTGAACCATATTACGGATGGAGAACCGCGTATGCAAATTGAGGTTTATTAGGATCAATAATATCCTTAACTTGAATTGAATTTTGAGACAATTTATTATTAGAAGCGTCATGTGAGCTTCAAGTGAGTATTAGTATAGCATATACTAAGTGGGGTTATTGTGCGGGAATTGACGGTTAGTGTATCAAAAGAGAGAGATATACTAAATAATGATATTAATCTATTTTCGCCCAAGGGCGTATAATGAATATGAAATGATATGCAAGTATACCTTATATAATGGTATATCTTTATTATGTGGGATGTATGTATCATTATTTAGTGCGTAGAGGGTGAGCATTCTGACTAGAAAAGCAGGATGTTTATCTCTCTGACTAGAAAAGCAAGTATACCTTATATAATTGTGTTTGGGGTTTGAAGAGAGAAAAGAAAAGAGAGAAGAGAGAGAAAGGGAAACTGTGTTAGCCAAACCCTAACCCTAACCATAAACACTTCAAATCTGATTCAAACCTTCGTATATTCAAAACCCCAAGCACAACCTTGAGTGTTTGAGAGAGAGTTGTGTTACTGGTTTGTTCATTTGAAGCTGTAACCTCTTGATCTGTGATCTTATTACCAACTTAAACATTTTTGTGAAGATCTGTATTTCTTCTTCATAGAAATTGTAGATCTACACTTTGCATGTTATATTTCACTAGATCTGCATGTTTCTTTCTCGATTTAAGAAAATCTTTAGTGATTTAGTTTTGTAAATGTTTTATGGTTCCTATTCTTATGAAACTTAACCTTGACCTAGTTGGATTCACACTTGGAGATTTTCAATCTCAAAAACATTTTTTAAAACAGAGATTGATTAAGATCTTGACCGATTTAGAAGCAAGATATCCGTGGAATCTGGGATATATTTAAGGGTCAAAAAGGTTTCAAGTTTTGTAAGAAAGAAAGAAAATAAAGTCACAACATATAGTCTTTATATGTAATTCTCTAGGACTGTCTGTAAAAACTAAGTGTGTGTGAGTTCATGCATGTTGATAGGAATCACATCACAAACACTTAACACACTACCACACTGGAAGTGTTGTGAATAAGATCAAAGATTATTGAGTCGACGCAAGGAAGCTAAAGCAAAAGGAAGTTATCAAACTGGAAGAACATCATCAACAATCAGATCTATGAGAAGTTAGAAGGACACCAAGTGGGGTATATTCATAAACTTAGAATAGGTTGATTTGTGTGCATGTATGTTGTATTGGTTGTAACTGCTATTTGTTGTTAATGGATTTTTACTTTTGTGACTTAGAAGTCACCGTGGATGTTTCCTCTATTGGGACAGGTTTTACCACGTTAAAAACTATGTGTTCTGATTATCTTCATCTACTCATCTCATTCTATAGTGTGCTGAATTTTTGAAACTGTCTTAGTTTTAAAACTGATTACAAAGTCTTGGTTATTCTCGTACATAAGCTTTTGTAAACACATCTTGTTGTTTATCATTTTTATTTTCAAAAGAAAAGGGTTTCTTCAACAAACATCTCGGAGTTGCTTATACAGTTTAATCTTGTATTAAACGACATTAGCAACGTTTTTCAGTATATTGTTGGTTATGTGCAATACTGGCTTTGTTGTTGTTGTTATTATAAAAGTTTTAAATTTTTGGCAATTCGCACTTAATGATTTCGGGTAGTGAGCCTTATATTATAGTGCTTAGTAGTTGATATTGAGACTGTGCCATCTGAGATACCTGATTTATTATAGTATAGGGCTGGCCACCCGTTATTATTTGGAGCGGGCTGTCACACACTCTCTCTCTCTTTTCTGGGCTCACCGCCAGGTGATACTTGTCCGGTCCGCATTCTTAAAATGCGGGCTTGTCCGCACAAGAGCAGGACTGTATATATATATATATATATATATATATATATATATATATATATATTGGGTGCTATTAAATATCAGTGACTAAATATTTATGTAATTTATATGCTCTAGTGATATCAAGGGAGGTTGAACGAGTGGGTGAATCCCCTAGCTTGAGGACTAGGGCGAGTATATCCCCAGATCATAGCATCCATTATATGGGTGAGGGGCTCATCTCACTTTCAGGGAAGGAATATGACCGCCTCAACTACGTTTATATTTTGAGCCAAGTTGGTGAGCGATTTCGACTTGGGGTAACTAGGTTATGTGAGCACACCTAGTGTGATAGAACTTTAGAGAATACATCCAGAGAGTTATTACTCGGGAGGATGGGTTATATTTATATTCAACATATGTGTGAATGTTATAATATGGTTCTACCTATATAATGGGATAAATAGATATATACGGGTAATTTAAATGCATGGAGAAAATTGTATTATTTATATAACTAGTGAATGTTATACGGATTATAAGGAAAGATGATTAACTAAGTTAAGGTGATGAATAACTTATAAATCATGCATTGAAAATACTCGAGATTGAGTAGGGCGGTTGACAAGAGTTATATCAAGTATGTAGTTTCGGGGTAGAGGACTAGGTGGGATATAAAAGAAAGCGTTAGGTGTGCACATTAGTTGAGGGGTGAGTACGTACTCAAGAGAGTGTGTGACACTAACTTAAATATGAACCGCATTCATGCATTTTAATTACTGCCATTAATTCACTTGCTAAATATTTTCAAAATGTTTTGGGTTCTAACCCTTGCTATAAAACTATTTTTAAAACCTTTTAGGTGTCCAACCACAAGGACTCCAGGCTTGGTATTCTATTCCATCGACACGTAGCTGTGGAACATATGGATGGTAGTAGGAGCTTTGATTAGATGCATCGTTCGTTCTTTCCTAGAGTAGGAATCATCTATCAGTTTCTGTTTTACATAGGGCTTATCGCCCAGACTTTCAGTACAGTTTTCGGATTCTTTTATTTAGTTGTTGGACGATTGTTATTAAACTATTTACTTTTGTGGCCGATGGTTTATTGGGCAAGTAGTTTATTTATTTATTCAGTTAATTTGATTAAGTCCTTGTGAATGGCTCATTTTATATATCTGCATGTTATTATTTTTGTTTAATAAAAAGATAAAATTTGGCACCGGCTTTTTCGAATACTAGGTGGTTAGTAAGTTTTCAAAAGGTTTTTTGACAGTGATGCTAAGAATGAACCAAATGGGATTCCTATTTTAATTTGATATAAGACTGATCACCCAATATTTTATTAGGCGGGGTGTTACAGAGATGATATTTATTTGGAAGATCATAAGTATAAATTTTGGGTATGTCTTATATCGATGCGGCAATGTGATTTGATTTGAGGATTTATGTGTTGGGAAGATTATCGGAAATAGAATCGAGAGGTAATTTGCGAGAGCACGTGGTACGTCGTTACTTTCATATATATATATATATATATATATATATATATATATATATATATATATATATATATATATATATTATTTTGTTGTTTGTGGGGTAGATGTGCGTAGGATTGGGTGTATGGGCGCCCAATTATCGCATTCTATGTGTAGGCATATGTGAGCCTTATTTTCTTTTGCGAGATTTATGCTTGATGTGTATGTTCGTCTAATTTTCAAGGACAAAATTCTTTGCTAGTGGGGAAGTATGTAACAACCCGGTTTTTTTAAATGGGAATTTTTAAATATATTTTGGAAATCGGAGAAAAATATTTTTTTGGATTTAATTATATTTAATAATTAAATATGTAGAGTTTTTATAATAAAAAGTGGGGTTTTAATCGAAATTAAAATAGGAGTCTAAATAAGATTTAAAAATTTTAAAAAAACATTTGTCACGGATTTAGCCCGTGACAAATGGAAATTTTCATTTTTTGTTAAATGAAATTAAACGAAGGGAAATTGCTGAGACGATGTACCTGATCGATCGATCGACCTAGGGAGTTGATCGATCGACTATGCCAGATTTGAGGCAGTTCGGTGGTTTTATTTGTAGTGTTAGAGTGGGATTGGGAATCCTAATTGGTATTTAGCCGTTCTAATTCGTGGGGGGACTTCTCATAATCACTTTTTCCCAAGTTTTTTTTACTCGAGATCTCTTCCAAAAGTATTTCCCCTCCACCATATTCATCAAACCTTCAACATAATCATCTTTTTATCATAAGTTTTGGAAGGCTTAAATGGGTTTTAATCAAGTTTGTTCAAGTACACTTCTTTGTTAATTTTCGAGCGGAATCCAACCGTGCTACCACATTTTCTTCATCTAAATCACAGGCATGAATACTCTATTATTTTCCTTTAGTATTATGAGTTTTAAGTGTCGCCTAAACCCCTAATCACGTATTTTTTATTAAAATCAATTAGTAACTTAATTAGAGAAAGTGGGCACTAATTATGGGACTATTTTTATTAAATCTTTTAATCTGAATAATATTCATAACCCTTGGGTACGTAGTATTGATGAGTGGATTTTGGGTTTTATGGGTATAGGTTGCATGTTGAAAAACCTTGGTTTTGAATTAATTGTGTAAGAGGGTGGTTTAGATAAGATGTAGGCGTAACCCCTTTTGAGTATGGTGATGACAAGGTTAATCAGTAAACACTAGTGATTTAGCCACAAGACACAAAGAACAGTTTGGAACGTATGAAACCCAGCTTAAACCCACAAATCTCTCGTGTATAACTCTCAATATAATAAAGAACTCAGAAATAACTTAGCTAGAGGGAGAGAGAAGTAAGCATCCTAGATACACCTTAGTAGGCAGGTAAAAAAACACACACACCGAAAAGGTCTTCTTCAAGGATTTCTGTCAAGTTATTAAAGCTCCCTAATAAATGACAAATGGCGGGTGGAAGAACTCTTTGGTTTTTCAATAACTCTTTCTCTAGTAATAATTTCTCAAAATCTTAGAAGAATATCTCCAAAAGAACTCTTTTTAGAACTTTTTGATCGATGCCCTTCCTTGGAGGTGGTTGGGGCCTTAAATAGCCCCCACACCACCCCCGAGGCAGCTAAGTCATTAATGCCTGTGAAAAGACCTCCCTCATACCTTATGTCACCAGTATTAAATACCTGATGCACTAGTTGTCTTTATGTCATAAACATTAAATGCCAAGACATGCCTTTTGCCTAACCACTGTGTGTCAGGGGGCTGTTACCACAGAGGTTGCTTACCAACCGTCTGACAGCCCCAAATACCACGGTGGTTTACTCAAGTGCAGACTTGACGTTGTCTAGATGGCTAGTGACATCACCTACAGTAGATGGGACATAAAGTAGAGGGTTGTTTGGTTCACATCAAAGCTCCCGATGGAACTCGAAGCTATTTTGCTCTAGGTTCCACGGTGAAGATCTTTCGGTGTTTTACCAGGTGTATCTAAGATGGTCAGTACAAGCCCCAACGGTGCCCCACTTCTCAATCCTCCAAACCAAGTCCCTCTAAAGTTCCCACGGTGAGGTTGTTCGATAGAGCATGAAAGCTCTCCCAGGCCCTGCCAAGCCTAGTCTCTCGCGAGTACCGTTCGACCTCACACCCATTCATTATTCTCGTTACAACATTACAGTCGTTATAACTCGTAGTCAATATAAACAAAGCTATAATATGACAAAGTAACAATAAGCTAAAGTACGAGTTGTCAGGCCAAGCTTCCACGTTGAGCTGTCTCGCTGAGCTTATCCTCAGAACACTGTTGCTAATTGGTGGATTATCCTTAATCCCAGGATTACCTTCAGGCCCCCTCTACATTTTCCCCTTCGTGGAGGGATTTGTTTTGGGAACAAGATGTGCCTCCACGAAAACTTCTCAATCCGATGAACCTTCTCTGTCTCGCCTGCTACTTTTTCCAAATGCCGAGCCTCAACCGTTCTAGCTTGAATATCTGAAATTCTCCCGAAGGACCTGCTAATATTCTCCCAGTAATGTTCGAAAAAGCGAAAAATTCTCCCCGATGTAACTGAGTCATAACTAAACAACGTTTGAGCTTCTGACGAGGGGACATCGTGGCTTTTTTGAACCATTGGGACATCTTCTTCGTTGGGGGGTTTATTGGATATGTCTGAGAAAATCTTGGCGCCCAAAACTCAATCTTGCTTAGGAAGGTAACGATGGATGTTCCCTAGGTGTCACTTCATTAATGACGTAGCGTTGTCTTTTCCATTGTCAGAACACTTCCCGAAGTGCCACGTGTACATTTGAAATGATTGCAGGCGGCCTCGCACGTGCAATGGTGGGAAACTTAAACGACGAACTTAAAAATTCAAACGGCTAAATCCCCCAAACACTTAAAACCTTCCTTTCTCTTACTTTGCCATTACCTTCTTTAAATTTCCTTCGCTTTTAGAGAGAGAGAGAGAGAGAGCTTCCATTGTTGAGCATCTGAAACCTCCATTGCTGTTCAAGCTTGTGCCTTCCTTTTCTTGCTCTCATCTTCTACGCCACCTCCTGTGGTTGCTCACCTCCATTGTCGTGCTCAAGCTCCTCTTACTCAAGGATTTTTTCGTTTGCTCTAACACTCTGCCATGGCGTCTCCAAGTTACCCCACCATCT
The DNA here is from genome assembly GCA_949130495.1 of Sambucus nigra. Lineage (NCBI taxonomy): Eukaryota > Viridiplantae > Streptophyta > Magnoliopsida > Dipsacales > Adoxaceae > Sambucus > Sambucus nigra. The sequence continues at coordinate 49,259,196 of OX422222.1, forward strand.
CTTCAACCAGTGCGCCGCCTGCTACTGCTGTTGCTACCACTGTTGCTGCCACTACTGCTGCTTCCGCTTTGGACGCTGCCCGTCGTGAACAGTTAAGGTTTTATCGTCGCTCTCCCATTTTTGGCAAGGATGATAGCTTTGCTACTGCCTGTAAGACTGTCAAATTTGAATGCAAGTTTGAGACCTTATTTCTGGGTGACGAGGACGAAGAACCCTCGAAGTGGGGCTTTCTTCCTCCAGAGGGGACTCTCAGGTTTCGTCTAGAGCGAGGGGACTTCCAATGGTCCCAAATTGATTTTGAGGCACCAGGGGGTTCTCCAGCCCATTTTGCTGCTTGGAATTCTCACATGGTGAGTTCCCATGGTGATATTCTGAGTAAGATTGGCCTTCAACGGGCCAAATGGTTTGGTGAGTTTACTCTCTCCAAAAATAATGCTGCTCTCCCCATTCTTGTTTCCCGTTGGAACGTGACGACTCACACATTCATCGCTGCGTGGGGCGAGTTTACGATAACCCTAGAAGATATCTACGAGCTCCTGGGGCTCGAAGCAGTAGGCCATGAGCCTTATACCGATGAGCCTCTCGACGCCCAAGAGATTGCTAACCGTTTGGCGTTGGACCGAATATGCCGAAGTTGCATCGGTTCTTCAAACAAAGCTACCTTCACTCCGCTGATTAACTACTTCTTCAAGGGTTCTAGTGAAGGCAGTTCTTCAACTTCAACGGATGCCCCTGGTCAAGGTACTTCGTTAGAGCTCCCCGCTTACATCCTTGTGATTCTTTCCCGTTTTCTTTTTACGGGAAAACCAAATGATCAGCCCCGAAGGGACCTTATCAACATATTCCTTCGTTTGGCCCGGGGCATCAAACTTCCTTTGGCTGCAATTTCCTTAGGGTCCCTCTACACCTGGCTCGACAGAACATTGTTCGACATGGAACGATCGCTTGGCCGTTATAACCTGGCCAATTTTGCCAACAACGTCCTTCTAACCGGCTTCCTGTACGTGCGCTTTCCTGTTGTAGCGGCCATGGCCAACCGACCTCCTTCTGGGGAAACCATTCTGCCCCCACACTCTTATATTTATCACAAGAGGCAGAGCCGAAAAGAGCTGATCGCCTCAATTGACCGTTTTGAGGACTTTGTTATGAGGCCTTACGGAGAGGACGTCTTTTTTCATACTTGTGATTTCTTCCAGCACGAATCCAGGGTGGTTCAGGTGGGGGTAGACATTGAAGATCCTCAGTTAGCCGTAGTGCTTCTCATTTCTTCGGGGTATCTGCCGTCCTACACCGAGTGGGGATATTCCAGCGAACATTATAACCCCAATCGGTGTAGTCGTCAATTTGGGTTTGATCAGGGGGCTCCTCGCCCAGTTTTCCAATCTTCAAACCCAAAGGTTAGCTTCAGCGAGGCATGTTCCTTATTTTCCTCTACTGCTGCGTAGGGGATAAGTGAATCAATGGCTGAGCGAATCACCATTCCTTCCAACAAAAGGCAAGGGGATGTGACCCGTCTATTTGCCACGAAGTTCTAGCCGAAACAACTGGCTGACATTGCTGAGTTCATAGATGGCGAGCCCGTGTACCCTCCAGTTCTGTCTTTTTCTGTGTTGGAGCTGGGACTTAAAGGCAACTCCGTTCTTGGGATTGAGTTCCCTCTAAGCAAAACCCCTAAAAGGCCTACCGAAGAGCTTCCTCCGTTATGCCCCATGATTCCTACTGCCATACCCAAAGCCAAAAGTTCTGGGGTATCTAGGAAGACTGATCCTTCGACTGGAGCCACTGCTGATGAAGGGTCTTCGCAGCCATCAACCAAGAAGGCCAAGAGTGGGGTGGCTTCCACGAAAAAATCAAAGTCCAAATCCCAGACTCCTGTGGCAGCCCTTCCCATAGCCTCTGTTCCTCCTCCCATGTCTCCTGAAAAGGCCGAGAGGTTAAGGAGGGAGGCGCAGGCTAAGGTAGATCGGGTAAATGCAGAGTTTTAACGGCGCGCTGTCGTCGTTCCTCCTTCGGTTGCTTTCCCTACGATCGTCGTCGATCCAACTGAGCCAGCTGCAAGGAGGAGGAAAAGTTGGAAGGTTCCTCAAGCTATTGGCAGTGATGTGACAAAGACAAGGAGGAAGACTTTAGGCACTAAGTCCCAGAGGAAGCAAGCTCCCACGGTGCAAGCTTCTCATTCTTCTTCCCGGTCTGAGGTATGTACACTTATCTTGTTCTCTTTTCCTCTTTAGTTAAAGCAAGCTGCATTTGCTTATATATATTGTTCTTAATTACTTTGTTGCAGGGGTTTAAAGAAACTGGGCCTCGTCTTCCTAGTCCCCCAAGTCCCCCCATAAGCCGTTTCGTGGGTGGTCGCTGTGGTGCCCTCTCATCCGATACTACCCCACCCCGTTCGCCAATGACCGGTCTTACTTACTCCCGTCGTTCAATCTCACGACGAGCGAGGGAGGCAGCTGTGGAGGGTGAGGTTATAGAGACCATGGATGTCTCTTCGCCACCAGAGACAACGCAATCCGAGACAACTACCTCAGTCCCCTCTGGCTCACTGGCTTCCCCTGAGGTTGCTCTGCCCATTGTTCTGGCTGCTGCAAGTGACCCTGAGGTAATGATTTCATACTTAATTTGTCTGATCTGGAATTCCTTCTCTTTCGCCCCATTCTGTGTGCTGAATTTGGGATGTTGGTTGCCCTAGGTCGAAGTGTCCTCGCTGCTAGCAAACATTGTTCGTTCAACGGTGCTGGCGAGACCTCTGACCACAGTGCCCCTTTTCAATGTCCTGACTGAGGTAAGTAACACTTGGATATATTTTGCTCTTTTTCTGTACTTGTTCCTCTTTACTAACATTGGCTTTTATATTGCAGCTTTCCCCTGATCTTTCACTGCCCTCTTCTTTGGGTAGTCTTTACGCACACAGGGCTAAGGTTGGGGCTTCTTCGCAGCCTGGTGGTTTTTCTGCGCCCCTTCGTGCTGGGGCCTCTTTCGGGAGTCCATCATCTATTCCCAATGAACCCCCTACGCTTGCTTTGGTACCTTATATGGGCGAGGGAACTTTGTCGATAGTTGAGGTTTCTGCGGCCAGAGACCCCGTTGAGGCTGATGAGGTAACAAGTCCCCTCCCAACGGTTCCTGCCCCTTTAACCTCCGTGGTGACTCCCATTCCTGCCCCTGTTGTGACTCAGGTACTTTCTTAATTCTCTTCATAAACTCCACCGTATGTTAGGTTTTTTTTTTCCATAACTCCATCTTATAACGGTGACTTAAAAACGAAAACGCTTGTTAAGATTTTTATATATACTCTCCACCTTATAACGGTGACTTAACAACGAAAACGCTTGTTAAGATTTTTATATAATCTCCACCTTATAACGGTGACTTAACAACGAAAACGTTTGTTAAGATTTTTTATATAATCTCCACCTTATAACGGTGACTTAACAACGAAAACGTTTGTTAAGATTTTTATATAAATCTCCACCTTATAACGGTGACTTAACAACGAAAACGCTTGTTAAGATTTTTTATATAATCTCCACCTTATAACGGTAACTTAACAACCAAAACGCTTGTTAAGATTTTTATATAATCTCCACCTTATAACGGTGACTTAACAACGAAAATGTTTGTTAAGATTTTTATATAATCTCCACCTTATAACGGTGACTTAACAACGAAAATGCTTGTTAAGATTTTTTATATAATCTCCACCTTATAGCGGTGACTTAACAACGAAAACGCTTGTTAAGATTTTTTATATAATCTCCACCTTATAACGGTGACTTAACAACGAAAACGCTTGTTAAGATTTTTATATAATCTCCACCTTATAACGGTGACTTAACAACGAAAAAGCTTGTTAAGATTTTTATATAATCTCACTGTTTTTTATATCTCTTCTCAGGTTGCTCGAGAGGATTCCTCACCAGCTCTTTCACTTATGGGCACACCTCATCACGAACCTGCTGTTTCGGAAGAATCTGATCATGCTGACAAAGGTTCCATGACTGGTGCCGAGGCAGATAGTGAATCTGGGTGCGAATTGCCTCTTCCTAACTTAACTCCTCCTGCCTTTTGCCTAATGGTGCTTCACAATTCTCCACAAATTTCTGTGAGCCATCACTTGGTGATTGAGCAGTTAGTGAACCATCACCCCGAGACCTTCACCGTGGACTACTTACGGTCCAACATTCCCGTGATGAGTCATCTACTGCAAGGCATGGCGATCGTTGTTGCTGAGATTGTCAGTACTCCCACTTCCAGTGTCACCCGAGCCCTCATTAATCAGTTTCTGGGTTTTCTGAAGGAATTGGGTCGTGACGGTTTCCGTTTAGACTGGCTTATAACGTATTTGAAAACTTTGAAGAGTCAGCAGCTGATCGGCCAGAGGGAACTACTGAGAAAGCACCAGGAGGACCAACGGGCTGAGGAGGTTAAGTTAGCTGAGCTGGCACCTCTTTTGGAATCGGCGGATGAAGAAGTAAAGAATGCCGAAGAGGCTCTGCGTTTGGCCAAGCTAAAACGGGAGAGACTTCTTATTGAACGCGCACAGGTGCAAACCAGGCTAGAGGTTGCTGTCAACGCTCAAAGCTCCTTTGCGTCAGATTCTTCGGGCCTTCCTGGGGATTTTTTCTCTTCCCCGGACCTATGGTTCCTCTTAGGGTAGTAAACTCCTGTATATCTTTTCTTTCTTCGTCCATTCATGTAATTCTTGGGCAATAGTTCCCAATTTTTTGTAATGTTCTCTTGTTTAATGAATGAAAGAATGTATATTTTCCAGTTTATCTCTGAGTTATGACTGCTTTCATATCAATGTCTATACTTCACGTCATCAATAAAACTTGTATATTCATAATCAAAGTCTAGATACATCGATGGTACAAACTTAATTGTTTACATATGATAGACTTTCAGCCATTTATTGTTAATTTTGAATGGCTTATCTTCCTCCAACTTAGAAATTAAGCAATAACCTGAATCATGAGCTTCCTTCACGACGAAAGGTCCCTCCCAATTGGCTGCGAACTTTGGCAGAGGAAGTCCCCTAATGTGTTTCACCGCTGTTTTCAAAACGAGATCTCCCTCCACGAACCTCCTTGGTCTTACCAGGTTATCATATGCCCTAGAGAGCTGCTTTGTATACATTTGAAAATGTTGCATCGCATTGTCTCTGTGTTCATCCAATGCCTCCAACTGCACATGCCTGTTCTGAGGAAGCATGCTACTTCGCAAGGCGTATCGAGCAGAGGGAACTTCCAACTCCACTGGAAGGATTGCCTCAACCCCGTAGACAAGGGAGAATGGAGTGTACCCTGTGGGTTTCCTCTTCGTCGTTCGATAGGCCCACAACACTGCTGGTATCTTGTCATCCCACGATCCCGGAAAGTCCTCCATCGTTTTAGCCAAGATATTAACCAGAGTTTTGTTAGTTGCTTCGGCCTGACCGTTCCCCTTCGGGTATGCCACCGTTGAAGTGTGATGAACAATGGAGTACTTGTCTGTGAGCATCGTTACTTCTGAGTTGACGAAGGGAGTCCCATTATCTGAGAGAATAACCTTTGGGATCCCAAAACGGCAAATGATATACTCTCTGATGAAGTTACTCACTACCCCAGCCGTTGCCCTTCTGAGTGGTATTTCTTCAGCCCATTTTGTAAAGCACTCCGTTGCTACCAGTATCCATATCTTGCCCCTCGACGAAGGATGTATCGCCCCCACGAGGTCGAACGCCCAAGTGTGGAAAGGATAAGGTGTTGCCAGAGAGTGTAAGTCCACCGATGGGGCATGGATCATATTTCCATGAAGTTGGCAAGCTTTGCATTTTTGAACAAATTCGGCAGAGTCTTTCTCCATCGTTTGCCAATAATACCCCATCGTCATCAGCTAATCATATAACTTGGCCCCTCCTATGTGAGCTGGGTCATGGGCTTGTTTGAGGACCTCAGTTTCTTCTTCCTTTGTGATGCAACGCAATGGCCTGTTGAAGTACCCCCTTCGATAAAGTTGCCTCTCCTGGATATAGAACCTCGGGGCCCTTCGCTTCAGTCCCAACGCATCCATTTTCTCCGTTGGGACAATTCCATCTTGAATAAAGTCGATATAGGGCTGCCTCCAGACCGTTTGGGCTTCGATGAAATGGCACTCAGCTGCTTCGAAAAATAGCTGACACTTATCACAATTTCGTTGTAGTTCTTCCGCATCATGTTTCATTCTAGGCCAAAAATATCCCCCTCTTTGAATTCTCCTATAAAGAGGTATCTCAGTTGTTTCGCAGTGCTCCTCATGTGTTTTCTTCAACCTCCGCTCTACTTCCTCTAGCCCAATGCATCTCGATAACCATCCCCCTGCATTTCAGAAGTAAAGATTTCCCTGGTTTGTAAATTATTGGGCTAACTCTCTTAGTCCCATAGCTCCTTCGCCAGACTCCAGTTGCTTCCTGATCTCTCCTCTCCAATCCGCGTCTCCCTCCATCGGTAGTATTGACTGCACCACCGAAGGAGTTGTTCTTCGTTGGATCGTAACGATAGTCGTATCGCTCCACATGACCATCTTTTTAGCAATAGTGGCATAAGCGTCTGGATGACGGTTCATCGTTCTGGGATGTCTTCTGATTTTGGTCCGATGGAACTGGTTGAGGAGCCTTTGAATGATCGTTCTGTACGGTGCCAAACTCATGTGCTTCAACGCATATTCTCCGTTAACTTGCTGAATTACTAAGTTCGAGTCACCCTGTGACACCCCGCCTAATTAATCCCGGGTGATCAGTCCTAAATCAAGTTAGAACAGGTTTCTCATTTGGTCCATTCTTAGCATCACTGTCGTCTTATTTAATTACTAACCACCTAAGTGAGAAAAATAGACTGGTGCCAATTTTTATCTTTCATTATTTAAACAAACACCCATGCGGAAAATAAAACTATATAACAATCACAGATAACTGAATTAATCATCCACAAGTAAAAATAATTGACCGAATAAACCAACGGTCCAAATAATAAATCCCATAAAGACAAGAATAAACTCCCAACAAGTCTAACATAAATAAATGGAAAGTGAGCAACATGCTCGAATACTAATCATGAACTTCTACATTTAAGAATGAAGAATGAGGCGTCTATCAAAACCCCGCAACATCCACATATGTTGCAGCAACGGATCCCTGGAATATAGTCAAGGCTGGCGTCCCTGTGGTTGGACACCTAAAAGGTTTTTAAAAGTTTTTATAGCAAGGGTTAGTACCCAAAACATTTGAAAAACATTTAACAAATGATTAACTTGCAGTAATAAATAAATATGCATGCTCTTCACATTTTTAGTTAATATCGCACTCTCTTGAGGACTTCCTTACCCTTTCTCTATTCTACCCTACGAACGCTTTAGTTAAATTACCTAGTTATTGATCTCATGACTAGATAATTAACAAAGTTCCTTTATACCCACCCTACTCTAACAGAGTATGTAGCGATTATGATTTTTAAGTTATTAGTAACATCAACTTAACTAAATCATTTCCCTTTTTAACTTCATGTAACTTCTACACTTGTTATACATGTGAAATAACTCATATTTTTCATTAATAGCCCGTATATAAATAATTATCCAATTATATACTTATAATTATATTTCAGCATTCACAATCATACTGTAATATATATAACAACTTGCATCCTCCCGAGCAAAATACTCCCGGAACGTAAATTCTATAAAGTGCTATCCCACTAGGTACAATCACATAGCCTAGTTATCCCAAGTCAGAATTCTCACACCAACTTGATAAAATAAAATAATTGGAAGCGGTCATATTCCTTCCCTGAAAGTGAGATGTCCCTCACCCATATAACGGACGCTATGACCTCGGGAATATACTCACCTTACTCCTCAAGCTAGGGGATTCATCCACTACGCGCAACCTCCCCCTATAGCAATATAGTAACAAATATCTAATCACTGATATTAATTGTGCACACCATATATATATACTAACGCCTCCGTATATATAAATATAAAAGTCCTGGCTATACCGTTCGCTAAGATCTGTAACATAAGCCTATTAAAATTATTAAGAGTTTATGGTCCAACTCTAAATATTAATTAAATTGCACTTTAATTAATTTAGTTATTTTTGGTGTCGCCCCCACCATAAATTTGGACTTACTCCCGTAGCCCAAAATAAATTTACCCGAGTCACAATTCCCAACTCTAATTTATTAGCCTCAAACCCTAATTAATTTATCTACAATTAATTAGATTTAAACTCATGTATTTAATTTCTCAATAATTAATTACATAAGATTTTTATATAAATTTTCCCTCTTATATAACCAATTGGTGAAACTGCCAGATTCTGGCGACCGTCGATCGATCGACCCAGACCGTCGATCGATCGATCGAACAGGTCTTCGTCTTCTTCGCGAAGATAGGGCAGCCATGGACGAGATTTCTTAAACCCTAATCTCTTCTAACATGAATTTAAAACCTTTATAACACCAGTACATATTAGAAACCTTATTAGGACTCCCCAGAAAGTCCACAACAATCATCAATTCGTCCATAAACTACTAATCCATAATTTTGGTGAAAAATCTGTCTTTGTCTTTAAACCCATTTTCATTCCCACTTTCTTCATCAAACTCGTTCTAATTTATCCGGATATCCTTCTAACAGATACACATCAATATTCCATTATCAGATTTTTTTTTTTTTACATAAATCCTTATCAATTCCGGCAAATCAGATTCATGTTTTCTTTTGAATTATCAAAACCCCATGTTTATGCCATGAAACCCCAAAACGAATTTTAATTCATTACATCACATAAATACGAATTGAAAGACAGATTTAATGCTATTGCAAGTTATTCACTTGCCTTAGGTTTCGTAGTGTCTGAATATGCGATGGATTTCAAGGTTGAAGATGACCTTGTTGGCTCTTTTGAGATCCCCAATTGGCGTTTGGCTGCTGCTAGGGTTTCCTAACCCTTTAATTCCTTTCTTTTCTTAAGCTCAGCCAGCCCTTATTTCTTTTTATTAAGTTAATTAATCCATTCCCGTTTTTTGACTAATGGGCCAAGCCCAAGTGACCAAAATGCCCCCGAGTGGGCCCGACTATGTCTAAAAACGTCCCGTGACCCGTTTACTACCCCCGGGTACACTTTTCCGACTATCTCGGCCCATCCGAACTCAACTGTACACTCAGAATTTGCATCCGAATTGATTTATAAAAATACTTATCCCCCACCCAATATAGTCTATACCGACTTCCGGATGTGATAAGTACATACCTCGTCATTAATACTCGAAACGACGAAATTACATTATTACTATTCACTCAGTAAATAATTTTCCCTAAATATTAACCATTCAATCCCAGATTAATATTTATATATTATTCTATCATAATTAATTCATTAAATTACAACACACTAGTAATTTAGAATTTCCGAATTAATTAAATTTTAAAAGTACCAAAAATACGGGGTGTTACATACTCCCCCCCTTATAAAGGAATTTCGTCCCCAAAATTAGATTGTACCTGCGTTGAAAAGCTCTGGATATTGTTCCCGCATATCCTCCTCCCGCTCCCAGGTAGACTCATCAACATTGTGATGACCCCACTGTACTCTAACCAATGGAACAACCTTGGATCGTAATTTCCGCTCACTATGATCCAGAATAGCTACCGGCCTCTCCTCATACGAGATGCCTGGCTGTAAGTCGATCTCCTCAAGTGGAACGTGCCAAAAGGCGCTCTCGCTCCTTCGATATTTCTTCAGCGATGCCACATGGAATACATCGTGTATCCGCTGAAGATGTTCTGGTAACCCAAGCTTATATGCCACCGGTCCCACCCTCTCAATGATAGGGAAAGGTCCTACGTATCGCGGTGCTAACTTACCCTTCTTGCCAAACCTCATCACCCCTTTCATTGGGGATACCCGGACTAAAACCTGGTCCCCAACTTCTAGCTCCACATGTCTTCGAGAAGAATCAGCATAACTCTTTTGCCTGTCCTGAGCTATCTGAATTCTTCCTCGAATCAACTCTATCTTGGAAGATGTCTCTTGAACAATCTCCGACCCCAAGAGTTTGTTGTCCCCCACCTCTAACCAACAAACGGGTGAACGACAAGGTCTCCCGTACAGTGCCTCAAACGGTGCCATGCCAATCGTGAATTGGTAAGAGTTGTTATACGCAAACTCTACCAAAGGGAGATATTTCTCCCATCCTCCCCCGAAGTCCAAAATGCACATTCTGAGCATGTCTTCCAGCATCAGGTTAACTTTCTCAGTCTGTCCGTCCGTCTGTGGGTGATACGATGTACTCAAGCGCAACTCCGTGCCCATTGCCTCCTGAAAGCTCTGCCAAAAGTGGGCGACAAAGATTTTGTCTCGGTCGGATACAATATTTATAGCCACTCCATGCAGCTTAACAATCTCTGCTATGAATAGCTGTGCATAACGCATCGTCTCGAAGTCTGTGCGTACCGGCAAAAAGTGGGCCACCTTAGTCAACCGATCCACAATAACCCATATGGAGTCGTGACCCCTCTGCGATACAGGTAACCCTGTGATGAAGTCCATGGAGATGCTCTCCCACTTCCACACAGGAATTTCTAACGGCTGTAGCATCCGTGATGGTCTCTGGTGGTCAACTTTCACAAGCTGACACGTGGCACATTTCGAAACAAACTCCGCTATGTCCCGTTTCATTCCTGCCCACCAATACTGCCTCCTCATATATTGGTACATTTTATCCCCACCGGGATGTACCGCAAATTTCGAACCATGGGATTCTGCCATAACAGCGTGCCTCAAATCCTCATCCTCTGGCACCATTAACCTCCCATTAAAGCGTAGGCCTCCTTCTGATCTGATCGAGTAACCCTCTGCTCCCTCAGCTAACAACTGGCCCACCCTATCCCGAAAAATCTGATCCTCCGCCTGAGCCTTCACAACTCGCATAATGATCTCGGGTGTGATGGATAAAGCTGACATGCAAGCCTTGGCTACGTCATCCTCATATTGAAGCTCTCTCCACTTCGCTTTCCATACCTCTGATATCTCCCTAGTCGGCCTTCGGCTCAATGCGTCTGCTACCACATTGGCCTTACCAGGATGATACTGAATATCAAACTGGTAGTCCTTCACGAATTCTAGCCATCGCCTCTGCCTCATATTCAGATCCTTCTGTGTGAAGAGATACTGAAGCGACTTGTGATCCGTGAATAGAGTAAACTGCTCTCCTAGAAGATAATGCCTCCATATCCTCAAAGCAAAAACGACTGCTGCCAACTCTAGGTCATGAGTGGGGTAATTCCTCTCGTGGGGCTTTAGCTTCCTGGAAGCATAAGCTATAGCCCTCTCCTCCTGCTGGAGTACACCCCCAAGGCCCCGTAAGGATGCGTCTGTGTAAACCCGATACTTTAGCCCTCCCTTTGGCAATGCAAGCACGGGTGCAGATGTCAACTTGTCCTTTAGCTCGTCGAACGCTAATTGACAACTATCATCCCACTTGAAAGGTACTCCTTTCCGAGTCAGATTTGTCAAAGGTCCTGCAATCTTAGAGAATCCTTTAATGAATCGCCTGTAGTAACCGCCCAAACCCAGAAAATTGCGCACCTCGGTCGGTGTCGTGGGCAGTCCCCACTCCCTCACCGCCGACACCTTATTCAGATCCACTGCAATACCCTGATCTGACACGACGTGACCAAGGAACTGTACCTCCCGAAGCCAGAATCCACACTTCCCTAATTTGGCGTAGAGCTGATGATCCCTCAGTGTCTGTAAAACCATGCGCAAATGCTCTCCGTGCTCCTCCTCGGTGTGCGAGTAGATTAGGATGTCATCAATGAACACGATGACAAACTGATCTAAGTACTCCCTGAAAACCCTGTTCATGAGGTCCATGAACACTGTTGGTGCATTGGTGAGCCCGAAGGGCATCACCCTGAACTCATATGATCCATACCGCGATAAGAAAGCGGTCTTAGGAACATCCCCCTCTCGGATACGCAGTTGATGATACCCTGACCTCAAGTCTACCTTGGAGAAGTAAGACGCCCCTCTCAATTGGTCAAATAAATCATCAATTCGAGGCAACGGATATTTATTCCGTATCGTCACCTTGTTCAGCGCCCTATAATCCACGTACAAGCGCAGTGAACCATCTCGGTTCTTCACAAACAACACCGGCGCACCCCACGGCGATGTACTCCGCCGAATAAAACCCTGACCCAGTAGTTGCTGAATCTGTTCCCTCAATTCCAGCATTTCTGAAGGGGCCATTCGGTAAGGTGCCCTAGCAATCGGCCTCGTCCCTGGTGCCAAATCGATAACAAATTCGATTTCTCTGCTGGGCGGTAACCCTGGTATCTCCTAGAATACAACCTCAAAGTCCCTCACTACAGGAATAGAGTCTAAAGGAACTACAACCTCTTGTGAGGTTTCCTCCTCAATATAGTATAAGTGAGTGCGCGACCCTCCCTCAGGAAGCGACATTGCTATCAGGAACATTTCCTGTCCCGAAATGGAGAACACGATTGTCCTCTCATAACAATCCACCGTAGCCCGGTAACCTGCCAACCAATCCATGCCCAAGATGACATCATACCCCTCCATATCTAACACTAAGAGGTCTGCTGCTAAACTAAGCCTCCCAATCAAAATGTCTACTCCTCGACAAATCGAGCGAATCAAAGCCCCGCTGCCTACTGGTGACTCTACACTCATACAGAGGCTACCCGCTGTCTCTAATAACCCAGTCCGTTTAGCAAAATTAGATTTAATGAATGAGTGTGATGCTCCCGTGTCAAAAAGAATGCTACCCTCATGACCATGAATGAAAAACATACCCTCAACCGCTGGCGGCGCCTGCTGTGCTGGAGGATTGGGAACATCCCGAACGTTGTACACACGTCCGTAGTGCATCTGCCCCTGCTGCTGTGGGGCGGGTGGGGCTGGTGCTGCTGGCGGCATCTGACCCTGTTGCCCCTGCTGGGCACCCTGCTGCTGGCCTCTGCCCCTCTGCGGGCACTCCCTCTTGAAGTGTCCTGGCTGGCCACAGGCGAAGCAGCGTTTCTGGTCGTCACCCTGCCGTTGGCCCTGCTGGCCCTGACGTTGCTGGCCCGGTTGGCCTCCCCCGTTGTTCCCTTGGCCCTGACGGCCCTGAGGAACCTGCTGTTGCTGATTAGGGCCTGGTTGCCCCTGCCTGAACCCCTGTCCTCCTGGTCGGAACCCACTAGGCTTAAACTTCTTAGCCTAATTCCCTTGCTGAATGATGACCTGCTGCTGTGTGCCACTCGTCTCACTACTAGTGACCGCCTTGCCCTGCTGGCTCGGCTCACCTGCCTTCTTGTTCCCCTTAGCATGGAAACGATGATCCTGGCAATGTACAAGTGCGGCATTAATGACATCTGTATAAGTCACTAACGCCGGATTTCCAATCAAGTGTTGCCTGATTCTCCAGGCTAGGTCATCCATGAACTTTGACTTCTTCCGCTCCTCATCGCTCACCTCATTTGGCACAAAGTTTGCCAAACGGGTGAAATCCTCCTCATATTCTGCTACTGACCTGTCACCCTGTACCAACTCGCTGAATTTCTTTCTCATCTCAGACTCTACTGCTGGAGGGAAGTACTTGCGGTCAAACCGCACCCATAATTCAGAAATCGGCATCGAATCCCGCTCCTCAGCGGTGGCTACGGACTCCCACCACTACCCTCTAACATGCGCAGATGGTGCTGAATGTTCTTCTTCCAGTCACAAGCCTCGACCACATTGGTGCTACCTCGAAACTCAGGTGGGTGACCCTTCTGAAAGGTCTCCCTCACTCGCTGCCAAGATGGTGGCCCCACTGGAGCCTGAACTGCTGGAGCCAATGGAGGCGGTGCCTGGGGCTGTGGAAAATGAGCTGCCATAGCTCGCATTGCTGTCTCGACCGCTTGGGCCACTATCACTGCCACCTGAGTTGTAGAAATCAACTCGGGTGGGGGTGGTGGTGGCGGTACCTGTGGCTCCTGGCGAGCCTCCCTCACCTCATCTCTAGCCTCAGCCCTCTCCGCTCTCTGTCTCTTTGGCGGCATCTGAAATATATTGAATTGTATAAGTACACAGTTTATACAAAAACTAATAGCAGGAATACGATATCTCACAAGCGGAAAATATAATCAACAGTCCTAATAATAGGGCTCTATAACAACCGAACGCTACGCTGAAACGTAGAAAGCCGTACAGATCCTAAGGACACTAGAACCTGATGCTCTAATACCATCTGTGACACCCCGCCTAATTAATCCCGGGTGATCGGTCCTAAATCAAGTTAGAACAGGTTTCTCATTTGGTCCATTCTTAGCATCACTGTCGTCTTATTTAATTACTAACCACCTAAGTGAGAAAAATAGACTGGTGCCAATTTTTATCTTTCATTATTTAAACAAACACCCATGCGGAAAATAAAACTATATAACAATCACAGATAACTGAATTAATCATCCACAAGTAAAAATAATTGACCGAATAAACCAACGGTCCAAATAATAAATCCCATAAAGACAAGAATAAACTCCCAACAAGTCTAATACAAATAAATGGAAAGTGAGCAACATGCTCGAATACTAATCATGAACTTCTACATTTAAGAATGAAGAATGAGGCGTCTATCAAAACCCCGTAACATCCACATATGCTGCAGCAACGGATCCTTGGAATATAGTCAAGGCTGGCGTCCCTGTGGTTGGACACCTAAAAGGTTTTTAAAAGTTTTTATAGCAAGGGTTAGTACCCAAAACATTTGAAAAACATTTAACAAATGATTAACTTGCAGTAATAAATAAATATGCATGCTCTTCACATTTTTAGTTAATATCGCACTCTCTTGAGGACTTCCTTACCCTTTCTCTATTCTACCCTACGAACGCTTTAGTTAAATTACCTAGTTATTCATCTCATGACTAGATAATTAACAAAGTTCCTTTATACCCACCCTACTCTAACTGAGTATGTAGCGATTATGATTTTTAAGTTATTAGTAACATCAACTTAACTAAATCATTTCCCTTTTTAACTTCATGTAACTTCTACACTTGTTATACATGTGAAATAACTCATATTTTTCATTAATAGCCCGTATATAAATAATTATCCAATTATATACTTATAATCATATTTCAGCATTCACAATCATACTGTAATATATATAACAACTTGCATCCTCCCGAGCAAAATACTCTCGGAACGTAAATTCTATAAAGTGCTATCCCACTAGGTACAATCACATAGCCTAGTTATCCCAAGTCAGAATTCTCACACCAACTTGATAAAATAAAATAATTGGAGGCGGTCATATTCCTTCCCTGAAAGTGAGATGTCCCTCACCTATATAACGGACGCTATGACCTCGGGAATATACTCACCCTACTCCTCAAGCTAGGGGATTCATCCACTACGCGCAACCTCCCCCTATAGCACTATAGTAACAAATATCTAATCACTGATATTAATTGTGCACACCATATATATATACTAACGCCTCCGTATATATAAATATAAAAGTCCCGGCTATACCGTTCGCTAAGATCCGTAACATAAGCCTATTAAAATTATTAAGAGTTTATGGTCCAACTCTAAATATTAATTAAATTGCACTTTAATTAATTTAGTTATTTTTGGTGTCGCCCCCACCATAAATTTGGACTTACTCCCGTAGCCCAAAATAAATTTACCCGAGTCACAATTCCCGACTCTAATTTATTAGCCTCAAACCCTAATTAATTTAACTACAATTAATTAGATTTAAACTCATGTAGTTAATTTCTGAATAATTAATTACATAAGATTTTTATATAAATTTTCCCTCTTATATAACCAACTGGTGAAACTGCCAGATTCTGGCGACCGTCGATCGATCGACCCAGACCGTCGATCGATCGATCGAACAGGTCTTCGTCTTCTTTGCGAAGACAGGGCAGCCATGGACGAGATTTCTTAAACCCTAATCTCTTCTAACATGAATTTTAAACCTTTATAACACCAGTACATATTAGAAACCTTATTAGGACTCCCCAGAAAGTCCACAACAATCATCAATTCGTCCATAAACTACTAATCCATAATTTTGGTGAAAAATCTGTCTTTGTCTTTAAACCCATTTTCATTCCCACTTTCTTCATCAAACTCGTTCTAATTTATCCGGATATCCTTCTAACAGATACACATGAATATTCCATTATCAGATTTTTTTTTTTACATAAATCCTTATCAATTCCGGCAAATCAGATTCATGTTTTCTTTTGAATTATCAAAACCCCATGTTTATGCCATGAAACCCCAAAACGAATTTTAATTCATTACATCACATAAATACGAATTGAAAGACAGATTTAATGCTATTGCAAGTTATTCACTTGCCTTAGGTTTCGTAGTGTCTGAATATGCGATGGATTTCAAGGTTGAAGATGACCTTGTTGGCTCTTTTGAGATCCCCAATTGGCTTTTGGCTGCTGCTAGGGTTTCCTAACCCTTTAATTCCTTTCTTTTCTTAACCTCAGCCAGCCCTTATTTCTTTTTATTAAGTTAATTAATCCATTCCCGTTTTTTGACTAATGGGCCAAGCCCAAGTGACCAAAATGCCCCCGAGTGGGCCCGACTATGTCTAAAAACGTCCCGTGACCCGTTTACTACCCCCGGGTACACTTTTCCAACTATCTCGGCCCATCCGGACTCAACTGTACACTCAGAATTTGCATCCGAATTGATTTATAAAAATACTTATCCCCCACCCAAAATAGTCTATACCGACTTCCGGATGTGATAAGTACATACCTCGTCATTAATACTCGAAACGACGAAATTACATTATTACTATTCACTCAGTAAATAATTTTCCCTAAATATTAACCATTCAATCCCAGATTAATATTTATATATTATTCTATCATAATTAATTCATTAAATTACAACACACTAGTAATTTAGAATTTCTGAATTAATTAAATTTTAAAAGTACCAAAAATACGGGGTGTTACACACCCTTGATGCAGAGTGAACGAATTCCCCTTCGATGAGCCTCCGGCAACCCTAGTACCAACGCTACGTATTCTGCTTCGTTATTGGAGCAAGGGAAATCTAGTTTGTAGGAAAGGCAAATCTCCTCTGTTCCTTTTGAAAGGATGACCCCTGCCCCTCCTTTTTTCTCTGCCGAAGACCCATCAAACTGCATCGTCCATTCCTCATCGGTTGCATCCAGATAGTTGGCTTGTAAGTCGTCTCCCGGAATGTCTTCTTTAGGTGGTTCAAACGTTCCTTATGGAAAGATTTCTAACAGATCAGCATACGCCTGGCTCTTGATAGCACGAGGAACCACACACTTTAAATCATATTCGGAGAGAATAAGGAACCACCTAGTTGCCCTGCCAATCAAGATAGTTCTAGCCAACAAATACTTAATAGGATCACATCTAGTTACAATATGAATTGTAAAAGATAGCATATAATGTCTAAGTTTTTGTGCTACAAAGACTAAGGCCAAACAATGCCTTTCTAGGCTGCTATATCTAATCTCTTACCCATGTATGATCCTGCTGAGATAATACACTGGCCGTTCTTTCCCGTCAATCTCTTGTGCCAGCAAAGCTCCAATGGACCTTGTAGTGGAGGTGAGGTACAGCCTCAACGGTACTCCTGCCTGTGGAGGAACCATTATTTGTGGTGAAACGAGCAGCTTCTTCAACTCATCGAGAGACTCCTGGTGATCCTTTTCCCACATGAACTTTGTGTTCTTTCGCAGCAGCTGCATCAACGGGTGTGTTACCACGACCAATCCCGTTACAAATCTTCTGAGGTAGGAGACTTTGCCGAGGAAACTTTTTATCTCCTTCGCCGTTCTTGGGCACGGCATCTCTAAGATCATGCGTTGTTTATCCTGGTCCATCTGCACCCCTTGTCGATCAACCACAAAGCCTAGAAACTTCCCGCTTGTTACTCTGAAGACGCACTTTAATGGGTTCATCCTTAATTTATACTTCCTACATCGAGTAAACACCTTCTTTAAGTCGTTTAGGTGGGACTCCTCCTTCTTTGATTTGATGACCAAATCATCCACATAGAATTCTACAAATTTGTGGAAAAATCGTGAAAAATGGCCATCATTGTTCTTTGATAAGTAGCTCCGGCGTTCTTAAGTCCAAACGGCATTACTTTGTACATGAAATTGCCCAATGAGGTTCTGAATGCCGTTTTCTCTGCGTCCGCGGGGTCCATCTTGATCTGGTTGTACCCTACGTACCCATCCATGAAGCTATACATCTCATGCCTAGCCGTGGCATCTATCAAGCTATCAATGGAGGGTAGAGGGAACTCATCTTTGGGGCAAGCCCTGTTCAAATCTCTAAAATCCACATAGATCCTTATTTGACTCTTGTCCGTCTTCCCTACTAGCACAATGCTAGATAGCCAAAGGGGATGCTGTATTGGTTTGATGAATCCTGCTGCCAACAAACGCTGAACCTCTTCCTTAATCTTCAAGTCCAACTCAGGTTTATAAGTCCTTGTTGCTTGCTTTACCGAGATGGCTGAAGGCATCACGTTTAGCTTATGGCAGCTCACTTCCTCATCTAGCCCTTCCATTTCTGTATACTTCCATGCAAAGACATCTATGAACTCCCGGATTAGCCCAACCAAGGCTTCTCGTTTCTCCTTACCGAGATCCTTCGCGATGAAGATGGGCCTTGGGTCTTACCCTTCTCCTGCCAGGTTCCATTGCTCCAACTCCTGTGCCTAGGGCTTTGGTTAATTTGCCATGTATTCTGGTTCTTCGGCGACCTCCTCCATGAACTCATGTATGTTGGAGTTATCTATCACCATACACTGTCCCTGTTGATCCACCAAAAAACACTCATATAACGGATCAGCCCCATCCTCGGTCTCTTCGGCCGCCCGCTCACATCGTTATAAATGGTATACCACCTTCCCCTCTTCAGTGACCACCTTCTTGCATTTCCTATTGGTAGATGTTGCCACGGCCTTCCTCTTCCTCTCTCTCGAAGCCTCAACGATTCTTCCCCCTGAAAAGCGACTCAACACGCTTTGCCGTTGGACCTCATGCTCCACAGAATCCACTCTAAGCCTTACTTTGTTTTTGAGCTGCTTCGTGGTACTTTGGGGTCGAGGGATCACCTGATTGGTTTCTTCGGCCCTCACCCCTTCGTTACTCGCGGCTTCTTTACTTTGCTCGTTCAGAGGACCCATTCTATCTCTGATCGAGGGAACCCATGCCCCCTCCATTCTTCTCGTTAGGACTCGAGCATCCTCCTCCAACTGCTTATAAAAGGCCGCATCTACAAAGTGAGCTTCCTCGATAGCAAAAGGCCTTTTTGTAGCCCTAATGGTCACTTATGTTCCTTTGACATTCGCCTTGGCGCATTGATGATATGTTGAAGGAACTAAACCTTGATTGTGCATCCACACTCTTCCTATTAGTAAATGATAGGAAGTTGCACTTTCTATTACATGGAACTTAATGCGGGAACTCAGATTTCCCATTACAATTCCCACGTTCACATACCCAATGGATTTGGAAGATTGGTTGTCATACCCTGAGATTACCAGAGGCATGGGGACCAACCTTTCTTCTGGGATATTAGCTGCGTGGAAGGAGTTGATCGGCATAATGTTGATGGAAGCATCCCCATTCATAAGCGTTCTTGCAAAACTAACCCCGTTAATACTGGTCGTTACATACAAGGGCCTGTTATGAGGGAACCTTACAGCTCTATCTGCATCGCTGAAGGTCACCTCTGATAGGAACTTTTTCACCAGCCTCGCCATGGGTCCCCTCCATTTCAACGAGGGAACCGCGTCCTTCTTCGCGATGTCTAGGATCGCCCGAGTTATTTCCAGTTTTCTCTCTTTTGGTATCCCCACTTGATCGAAGAACCAAGCGAACTTTGGGGATTTTGAAACTGTGCTGTATTCAACGACTGCCTCCATTTCCTCACCCTCAACGTTGTATACATCTTCCATATTTTTAGCGCTTGCTTCATCTTAGGCTAAAACTACATTAGCCATTCCTGTGGTGCAATGTTCCAGAGTTTCTTCGAATTCCCTTTGCTTCATTGTTGACCTTCCTCCTTCTCTTTCCGCCTCATCATCGTAGGCCATCACCAAGTTGTCCCCATGCGCTGGAAGCGGGTTGTTGTTAACGTTCTGTGGGGGGATCTGCAGCGTCCCTGCCTTCATGTACTTGTCAATGATTCTTCTCAGTGTGAAGCAGCTCTCTATCGGGTGCTGGATCTTTCGATGAACCTGACAATACCTAGGATCCGCCTTCGTTGCGTCATCGGGTTCTTCCGCCGGAACGCCTTTTGGTAGGTATACCGTTCCACCTTGGACCATGGTGTTATAACAACTCACCGCCTCTTCTATCGTGCACGGTAACAGTGGTGGGTCTTCTCTATCCCTTCGGAACTTCCTTTTGTTGTCCTTATTTGCCGTCTTACCCCTATCTGTTCCTTCGGTGTATCCCACTCGTGGGGGTTGAGGCCTTCCTCCCCCAGGTTGTATTGGCTGCCTAAATATCATAGGCACCGCCACCGGGTTTGGTCGTATGACCAATGAGATGTTCCTTGCAGATTTTACGAACGCCGAAAAAGCTCCCTCGCGCGTCTCATTGATAAGATGGCAAATGTACTCCGGGAGTAGTCCTTCGGCACAGATTTGTAATAGTTTAGACTCCTTGGCCTCCTCTCTCACATCCAGAGACCTTTCCCTGAACCTCCGAACGTATGCCACCACGTCTTCTCCTGGTCGTTGCTTCTCTCTCCCTAGTTGGGTCAGAGTGAATTCATTCTCTGCTAGAAAGAACTTTTGGACAAACAGCACATGCATCTCTTCCCACGTGGAAACACTTTTAGGGGCCAAATGAGAATACCACGTGTAAGCTTTATCGGTTAGGGATTTGGAAAACTCCCTCAACCTGGGCTTCTTGTTGTTGCAATACGCCCCCAAGTGCTTAATAAAACATTTAATGTGCTCTTTCGGATTCCCACCCTTCCCTGTGTATTTTTCAATGATGGGGGGAATATAATCCCTCGGGTAAGGCTCACCGTTGTATTCCTGAGGATAAGGTGTCCTAAAGTCGTCATAGACTGAAGCTACCTCGCCTATAGACTGTGAGGAAGCCTGCATGAACTTCAACATCTCCTTTTGCATTTCTCTCCTCATTTCCTCCATGGGCGATGGGGCAACGACCAATGGGGGTGTTGGTTGAATGACCGTTACAGTTGGAGCCATCGTTACAGCTGGCGCCGTTGATACACCGGAGATTCCCACCGCCGGATTCACGACGGAGGGTATGCTTGCCGGGGCTGCTCCCGTTGTACCTGCGCCTGGTGGAACCGTTGGAGCTTCCCCTGGTGTTACAAAGGAATTTTCTTAGAGTCCTCCCAGCACCGTTGAAGCTGCAGGAGTTTGCAAAAACTCATAGAACTTGCTCATGAGGAGGGTCATCTGGGCAGGTCCCAGCCCAGTGCTCGTGGAACCCTGCGTCACTCCTTGAGCGCCTATTGTTGCCTGAACTGGAGGCACTTCTATTCGAGGAGCTCCGCTCCTTAAACCCTCTAATTCTACCGCTGCTTCCTCTTCACTGTGTTGGATATCATCAAAGTTGAGCCTTCGATTAATGTTATCTTGCGCCATACTCCTTCCTTAGAAGAATGCCTCCCCAACAGAGTCGCCAAATGTAAGAGGGTGGTTTAGATAAGATGGAGGCGTAACCCCTTTTGAGTATGGTGATGACAAGGTTAATCAGTAAACACTGGTGATTTAGCCACAAGACACAAAGAACAGTTTGGAACGTATGAAACCCAGCTTAAACCCACAAATCTCTCGTGTATAACTCTCAATATAATAAAGAACTCAGAAATAACTTAGCTAGAGGGAGAGAGAAGTAAGCATCCTAGATACACCTTAGTAGGCAGGTAAAAAAACACACACACCGAAAAGTTCTTCTTCAAGGATTTCTATCAAGTTATTAAAGCTCCCTAATAAATGACAAATGGCGGGTGGAAGAACTCTCTGGTTTTTCAATAACTCTTTCTCTAGTAATAATTTCTCAAAATCTTAGAAGAATATCTTCAAAAGAACTCTTTTTAGAACTTTTTGATCGATGCCCTTCCTTGGAGGTGGTTGGGGCCTTAAATAGCCCCCACACCACCCCCGAGGCAACTAAGTCATTAATGCCTGTGAAAAGACCTCCCTCATACCTTATGTCACCAGCATTAAATACCTGATTCACTAGTTGTCTTTATGTCATAAACATTAAATGCCAAGACATGCCTTTTTCCTAACCACTGTGTGTCAGGGGGCTGTTTCCACAAAGGTTGCTTACCAACCGTCTGACAGCCCCAAATACCACAGTGGTTTACTCAAGTGCAGACTTGACGCTGTCTAGCTGGCTAGTGACATCACCTGCAGTAGATGGGACATAAAGTAGAGGGCTGTTTGGTTCACAGCAAAGCTCCCGATGGAACTCGAAGCTACTTTGCTCTAGGTTCCACGGTGAAGATCTTTCGATGTTTTACCAGGTGTATCTAAGATGGTCAGGACAAGCCCCAACGGTGCCCCACTTCTCAATCCTCCAAACCAAGTCCCTATAAAGTTCCCACGGTGAGGTTGTTCGATAAAGCATGAAAGCTCTCCCAGGCCCTGCTAAGCCTGGTCTCTCGCGAGTACCGTTCGACCTCACACCCATTCATTATTCTCGTTACAACATTACAGTCGTTACAACTCGTAGTCAATATAAACAAAGCTATAATATGACAAAGTAACAATGAGCTAAAGTACGAGTTGCCACGCCAAGCTTCCACGCTGAGCTGCCTCGCTGTGCTTATCCTCAGAACACTGTTGCTAATTGGTGGATTATCCCTAATCCGAGGATTACCTTCAGGCCCCCTCTACAAATTGAATTTTGGGGACGTATACCTCATGTAAATTGTGTAGAGATAATGAAATTTGAAATATGATGTATTAATGATGAAATCTTGCTGTATTTAAATTAAAATAAATAAATGGGACTAATTGGGTATTTATGATGACGTAATTCTTAAATTAGATTTAATTGAATTGGACTATTATGCGTAGTTTTATACGTTGAATAATTATGCTTATTTGTGTGACTTGTTAGTATTATTAAATTTCGATTGTGACAACGGGTTGTTGGGTATTTTTGGTCTCCCTATATTTTAGGATGTCTTTTAGGTATGGGCCTAGTGGGTAGGCCTTTTGATGATTTACGCCTTCTTGGTATGGGACTAGGAGGGTAGATTATCGCGATTTTTATCATATTCGGGTGGACTGATTTTTGGTATTTTATCATCGTTACACTAACCTAGGCATAAGACTAGGTTGAGGTTTATGTTAGAAATTCATCCTTTACATAAGGTAGGACGTATTGATAACATGGGGACCTTTGGGTACTGGACGAAGGAGTATTTTGAGGATCTCACATCGATTAAAAGGGTGGGATAATTTATAAATTGTGAAATTGAGAAATTGAGGATTAATTCCTCAGATAAAAACGGGTATTAAAATGGGTGGCTACATAAATTGTGGGGGATCGATAGTTTAACCGGATTCGACTGGCGATTTATGTCATGTCGTGTGTGGAACCTTGTCAAATTGCGGGGGATCGAAAGTTTAAATGAATTCGGCTGGCGTTTTGGCAGGGGAAGTGTGATACTTCGGGGGAAATTACCACCCGGGATGGGAAGACCGTCATAATAAAAAGTGAGAACAATAATAAAAGTTGGTTAATTTAATTAATTAACATCGTGAAAATTGGGAATCAAAAATCATATTGGTGTGCCTTTTAAATGGTGATCTTTGTGGGTAGTTAGTGATTCATTTTTATCACATTTAATTATCTCGTTTAATTTAAAATCCCGTATTGTGATATTTATTGTGTATAATGCTACTGTCTGGATTAGAGGATCCTATTTGAGGGTAGTAGTGTGAATTCATACTCGGGGCTCTAACCTCATGCGTTGACAAAAAATTTCAGGCATTAGTGCTGGAGTAGCTACGTAGGATTTATTGGATATTATTGGGAGGTGCAGCTAGAGTTATTCTTTTATTGCTTTACTTTAGTTTAGACTTTCCTTTTTAGTCTTATTTCCATTATGAGACACCTTTTGAGTTTTATTGGGCCATTCGGTTCCAAAGTTGTTAGAGGATTTCAGTTGGTTTCTTTCGGTTTTTAATAAAATTTATTATTGGAGATTGGATTCAAATTGCAGTTTTAGCATGTGATGGATCTTTTATCGTTCAGTTATTATCATCATTTGGTATGGATTAAAATATTTATCTTGTGGATTTATTAATTCATTGTCTCATATATGCCTTATACTAAGAATGGTATTTATTTAGTTCACGCCCAGCGTAGTTCGGCGGCGGTTGCTGGCCACCCCGTCAGTCGGATTGCGCGGGGTGTGACAGATGGTATCAGAGCATGGTCTTAGGTCTCATAGGTTGTGATTCCATTTAGCCTCCATGTTATCGATCTTTGATTCCCTCTATTGATTTGTACTCCTTATGGTCGAGGGTCTAGCATACGTGTTACATTTGTTTCATGGAGATATATAATTTTGTGTTAAGTACGTTGTCGGCATTCAGTTTAGAATTAGTAAGCTTGATGTGAGGATCCTTAGAGTTGATTTTGGAGACGATATTTTTTTGGAAGATCATTAGTATAAATTTTGGGTATGTCTTATATTGATGCAGCGATGTGATTTCATTTGAGGATTTATGTGTTGCGAAGATTATCAAAAATAAAATCTAGTGGTGATTTGCTAGAGCGCGTGGTACATCGTTACTTTCATAGTTATGTATATTTATAAAGCGATATATATTATTTTGTTTTTCCTGGGGTAGGTGCGCGTAGGATTGGTTGTATGGGCGCCCAATTATGGCATTCTACAGGTAGTCATATGTGAGCCTTATTTCCTTTTGTGAGATTTATGTCTGATCTGTATGCTTCGTCTAATTTTAAGGACGAAATTATTTTCAAGTTGGGAAGTATGTAACAACCCGAATTTTTTAAATGGAAGTTTTAAAATATATTTTGCAAATCAGAGAAAAATAATTTTTGGATTTAATTATTTTTAGAATAAAAAATATTATTTTAATCGAAATTAAAACCGGAGTCTAAATGGTATTTAAAAAAAAACATTTGTCACCGATTTAGGCCGTAACTAATGGAATATTTAAGTTTTAGTTAAATGGAATTAAACTAACGGAAATGTCCAAAACCCAAAGACTCTATGGTTATCGTATACCTAAGCTCTGATACCATCTGTAACACCCCGTGCGCCCGAAAAGATACATGTGGCGTGCTACTACGATAACAACTAACCTAAAACCATCCAAAAAAAGTATAGAGCATCTAAATTTCACGATTTAAATACAAAAACAATCCAAAATTTCTATTTCGACAATAAAGATTTCAATAACGTTTCTCTCAAATACAAAATTTTCCAACTAAAATTACACCACTAGTTTATACATAAAAAAAAAAAAATCTTCCAAGCCATGCTCTAAAATATTTCTCCAAAATAGCCCATAACATCCCAATCCACGCTAACCTGCCAACTAAATGAAAATACGGGAAGTACATAATATGACATGAATAAATGCTCAAAAATAATAAGCACGGTGAATAAATCGCTCAAATACGAATCGTATATACGAATCAAATGCAATACTCAAGCATTATATCAATATTAATTTCTTAACAATACATCAATGAGTCACCAGGCCTCACCACATCGTGCCTATGCGTTCTTAAGCATATCCGGATTTTGGACTATTGGCGGTTGCCCATTCTCCGTGCCCTATTAAAATAACATGACACGATGCTCAAATCACAATATAATATAACACAATGAATCAATATCAAGATTCCAATAAATTTTCCTATTTGAAATGAATATCATAATTCAACATGAGTGCAATCGACCCAGAAAATAAATGGAATACCCCCGAGAGAATTTATGAGCGCATTGTGTAAGCCCCGTACCTCAAAATCATCACATGAATCATCACATAAATTTATCCTCAAAATTTAATCACACCATCGCGTTATTCTCACAAAAATAATCAAATCTCGTTCTATCCCAAACTTGAGAAAACACCAAATAAGCTTTCTAATCTATTGTTGAAATCATGAATAAGTTTGGGGCTATGGTTTGTAGATGAAAGGGAGTAATTTTGGAGAGGTCTTCTGGTTGAAAATTTTGAGAAAAAGTGATTTGAAAGGTCCATCCATGAATTAGTTGTGATATATAAAGGACTAAGAGTTTGGTTGAGAAAAGAGTTCTAATTAGATACAAACACTAAAAAAATTATTTCGGACGATCGGACTGTTGGAATTGGATGCAATTTGAGGAGCTAGGAGCTGAAGATGAGAGAAAGCTGAACAAGAAATTTCAGCTTGATCGGACGGTCCAATAGTTTTAAGCATATTTTTTCTTGAGAGTTTTATGTTTTGAGGACTCTTACAGAGTTTTATGTTTTTAGGACTCTTCTATATAATAAAAGTTAAATTAAAACTCCATTTATATTCCGATTACAATTCCGTTTGAAAATTTATTTTTTAAATATAAAAACCAACATTTTAAATAATAAAATCCAAAATTTCAGTTTTCTTCAATTTTCAAAATTAATTTAAAAATTTCCATTTAAAAAATTCGAGTTGTTACATACTTCTCCACTAACAAGGAATTTTTCATTCAAAATTCGACGTAGCCTCCCGCTCAAAATAAAATGCTACTCGATTTTATTACCCAAAAATCACAACCCTAATGTCCTCAATCAATTCAACACGTTCTCACATCAAGATCACAAATCTCAGCCTCGATGCCTATCGCGTCTTCAAAAAATATTCCATCTCCAAAGAAAACACGTCTATCATGCATGCTAGACCCAAAAGCCAAAGACCCGGCGGTTGTCATATACCTAAGCTCTAATAACATCTGTAGCACCCCGCGCACCCGAAAAGGATACACGCGGCGTGCTACTGCTCCAAAAACTAAGGTAAAAGCATCCAAAATTAGTATAGAGCATCAAAATTCCATGATTTATATACAAAAATATCCACAATTTCTATTTCCACATTAAAGATTACAAAAACGTTTCTCTCAAATACAAAATTCTCCAACTAAAATTACACCACTAGTTTATACATCAAAAAAATAAATCTTCCCAGCCATACTCCAAAATATTTCTCCAAAATAGTCCATAGCGTCCCAATCCACGCTAACCAGCCACCTAAAAGAAAATACAGGGAAGTACACAATATGACAGAAATATGTGCTCAAAAATAATTAAAACGCTTAATAAATCGCAACAATACTAATCGCAAATATGAATCAAATGAAATACTCAAGGATTATATCAATATTAATTTCTCAACAACACATCAATGAGTCACCAGGCCTCACCTCACCGCGCCTATGCATTCTTAAGCATAACCGTATTTTGAACTATTAGCGAGTGCCCATTCTCCCTATAATATTAAAATCTCAAGACACGATGCTCAAATCACAATATAATAATACCACAATGAATTTATATCAATATTCCAATAAATTTTTATATTTCAAATGAATATCATAATTCAACATGAAGGCAATCAATACAGAAATCAAAAGGAATACTCTCGAGAGAATTTAGGAGCAGTTTGTGTAAGTCTCGTACCTTAAAATCATCACATGAATCATCACATAATTTCGGTCTCAAAATCTAATCACACAATCACGTTCTTTTCGCTAAAATAATCAAATTTTGTTATATCCCAAACTCGAGAAAACACAAAATAAACCTTTAATCTAGGGTTGAAATATTGAATTAGTTTGGCGCTATGGTGTGTAGATGAAAGTAAGTAATTATGGAGAGGTCTTCAGGTTGAAAAGTTTGAGAAAAAGTTATTTGAAAAGTCCATCCACGAAATAATTGTGATATATAAAAGATTAAGAGTTTGATTAAGAAAAGAGTTCTAATCAGATACAAACACTAAAAAAAATTCGGATGATCGGACCATTGGAATTGGATGAAATTTGAGGAGCAAGTAGCTGAAGACGAGAGAAAGATGGACAATAAATTTCAGCTCTATCGGATGGTGTAGTATTTTTAAATATTTTATTTTTCTAGAGAGTTTTATGTTTTGAAGATTCTTCTATATAATAAAAATTCAATTAAAACTCCATTTTTATTCCGATTCATATTCCGTTTGAAAATTTATTTTTCAAATATAAAAACCAACATTTTAAATTATAAAATTTATAAAATCCAAAATTTTATTTTTCTCCGATTTCCAAAATCAATTTAAAAATTCCCATTTAAAAAAATCCGGGTTGTTACATTCTTCCACACTAACAAAGAATTTTTCCCTCGAAATTCGATGTAGCCTAACGCTCAATATAAAATGCTACTCGATTCTATTTCAAAAAAATCATAACACTTAAGTCCTCAATCAATTCTACACGTTCTCACATCAAGATCACAAATCTCAACCTCGATGCCTATCACTTGTTCAAAAAATATTCTATGTCCAAAAAAAACACATCTCTCTCGCCTGCTAGACCCAAAACCCAAAGACCCGAGGGTTGTCGTATACCTAAGCTCTGACACCATCTGTAATACCCCGCGCGCCCGAAAAGAGACACGCGGCATGCTATTGCGATAAAAACTAAGCTAAAACCATCCAAAATAAGTATAGAACATCTAAATTACACGATTTAAATACAAAAAAAATCCACAATTTCTATTTCCACAATAAATATTACAATGACCTTTCTCTCAAATACAAAATTCTCCAACTAAAATTACACCACTAGTTTATACATTAAAAAAAAATCTTCCAA
The DNA here is from genome assembly GCA_949130495.1 of Sambucus nigra. Classification (NCBI taxonomy): domain Eukaryota; kingdom Viridiplantae; phylum Streptophyta; class Magnoliopsida; order Dipsacales; family Adoxaceae; genus Sambucus; species Sambucus nigra. The sequence goes on from OX422222.1 coordinate 49,288,098, forward strand.
GCCATGCTCTAAAATATTTCTCCAAAATAGCCCAAAGCATCCCAATCCATGCTAACCAGTCAACTAGAAGAAAATACGGGGAAGTACACAATATGACAGGAATAGATGGTAAAAAATAATTTCCATGGTGAATGAATTGCAACAATACGAATCTCATATATGAATCAAATGCAATACTCAAGCATTATATTACTATTAATTTCTCAACAACACGTCAATGAGTCACCAGGCTTCACCTCACCGCGCCTTTGCATTGTTAAGCATATCCGAATTTTGTACTGTTGGTGGGTGCCCATTCTCCGGGCCGTATTAAAATCTCATGACACGATGCTCAAATCACAATAGAATACACCACAATTAATTAATATCAAGATTCCAATAAATTTACAGATTTCAAATGAATATACTAATTCGACATGAGTGCAATCGACACAGAAAACAAACGGAATACCTAGAGAGAATTTATGAGCGTATTGTGTAAGTCATCTACCTAAAAATCATCACATAATTTCAGCCTCAAAATCTAATCACACCATCATGTTCTTCTCACAAAAATAATCAAATCTAGTTCTAGCCCAAACTCAAGAAAACACCAAATAAGCCTTCTAATATAAGGTTGAAATCTTGAATAAGTTTGGGGCTATGGTTTGTAGATGAAAGAGAGTAATTTTGGAGAGGTCTTCTGGTTGAAAAGATTGAGCAAAAGTTATTTGAAAAGTCCATCCACGAATTAGTGGTGATATATAAAGGATTAAGAGTTTGAATAAGAAAAGAGTTTTAATCGAATACAAACAATAAAAAATTTAATCTGGACGATCGGACCGTTGGAATTGGATGAAATGTAAGGAGGTAGCTGAAGACGAGGAAAAGACGAACAAAAAATTTCAGCTCGATCGGACGGTCCAATTTTTTTAAATATTTTTTTTCTAGAGAGTTTTATGTTTTTGAGGACTCTTGGAGAGTTTTATGTTTTGAGGACTCTTCTATATAATAAAAATTCAATTAAAACTCCATTTTTATTCTGATTCCAATTACGTTTGAAAATTTATTTTTCAAATATAAAAACCAACATTTTAGATTATAAAATTTTTAAAATAAAAAATTTATTTTTTCTCCGATTTCCAAAATTAATTTAAAAATTCCCTTTAAAAAATCCGGGTTGTTACATACTTCCCCACTAACAAGGAATTTTGCCCTCAAAGTTTGAAGTAGCCTAACGCTCAAAATAAAATGCTACTCGATTCCATTTCCCAAAAATCATAACACGAAAATACTCAATCAAATCCACCCGTTCTCACATCAAGATCACAAATCTCAACATCGATGCCTATCACGTCTTTAAAAAATATTTTATCTCCAAAGAAATCACATCTCTCACGCCTGCTAGACCCAAGGCCCAAGGGTTGTCGTATACCTAAGCTGTGATACCATCGATAACAGCCCGCGTGCCCGAAAAGAGACACGCGGCGGGCTACTGTGATAATAACTAAGCTAAAACCATCCAAAATAAGTATAGAGCATCTAAATTCCACGATTTAAATACAAAAACATCCACAATTTCTATTTACACCATAAAGATTAAAATGATGTTTCTCGAAAATAGAGAATTCTCCAACTAAAATTACACCACTATTTTATACATAAAAAAATCTTTCAAGCCATGCTCCGTGCCATTTTAAATGCAATACTCAAATAAAATGCAATACTCAATGATTTAATAATTAGCACGGTGAATAAATCGCGACAATAGGAATCGCATATACGAATCAAATGCAATAGTCAATTATTAAATCAATATTAATCTCACAACAACACATCAATGAGTCATCAGGCCTCACCTCACCACGCCTATGCATTCTTAAGCATATTCGGATTATGGACATTTGTCGGGTACCCATTCTCTGTGCCATTTTAAAATCTCATGACACGATGATCAAATCACGATATAATATACCACAATGAATCAATATCAAGATTCCAATAAATTTTCAGATTTCAAATGAATATACTAATTCAACATGAGCGCAATCGACACAGAAAATAAACGAAATACTCTCGAGAGAATTTTGGAGCACATTGTGCAAATCCCGTGCCTCAAAACCCTCACATGAATCGTCACATAATTTCATCCTCAAAATCTATTCACACAATCACATTCTTCTTGCAAAAATAATCAATTCTCATTCTAGCCCAAACTCGAGAAAACACCAAATAAGCTTTCTAATCTAAAGTTGAAATCTTGAATAAGTTTGGGGCTATGGTTTGTTGATGAAAGGGATTAATTTTGGAGAGGTCTTCTCATTGAAAAGTTGGAGAAAAAATTATTTAAAAAGACCATCCACGAATTAGTTGTGATATATAAAGGATTAAGGGTTTGATTAAGAAAAGTGTTCTAATCAGATACAAGCACTAAAAAATTTATTCCGGACGATTGGATCGTTGGATTGGATGAAATTTAAGGAGGTAGTAGCTGAAGACGAGAGAAAGTTGAACTAAAAATTTCAGCTAGATCGGATGGTCCAATATGTTTAAATATTTTTTTTTCTATAGAGTTTTATGTGTTGAGGACTCTTCTATATAATAAAAATTTATTTAAAACGACATTTTTATTCCGATTCCAATTATGTTTGAAAGTTTATTTTTCAAATATAAAAACCAACATTTTAAATTATAAAATTTATAAAGTGCAAAATTTAATTTTTTTCCGATTTCCAAAATTAACTTAAAAATTCCATTTAAAAAATTCGTGTTGTTACACACTTCCCCACTAAGAAGGAATTTTACCCTCGAAATTCGAAGTGGCCTAACGCTCCAAATAAAATCCTAATCGATTCTATTTCCCAAAAATGATAACACTAAAGTCCTCAATCAATTCTACCCATTCTCACATCAAGATCACAAATCTCTTCCTCGATGCCTATCGCGTGTTCAAAAAATATTCTATCTCCAAAGAAATCACGTCTCTCTCTTATGCTAGACCCAAAGACGTTCGGGTTGTCGTATACCTAAGCTCTGATAACATCGGTAACACCACGCGCGCCGGAAAAGAGACACGCGGCGTCCTATTGCGATAAAAACAAAGCTAAAACCATCAAAAATAATTGTAGAGCATCTAAATTCCACAATTTCTATTTCCAACATAAAGATTACAATGATGTTGCTCTCAAATACAAAATTCTCCAACTAAAATTACCCCACTAGTTTATACATAAAAAAAATCTTCCAAACCATGTTCTAAAATATTTCTCCAAAATAGCCCATAGCATCCCAATCCACGCAAACCAGCCAACTAAACGAAAATACGGCGAAGTACACAATATGACAGGAATAGATGCTAAAAAATAATTAGCACGGTGAATGAATCTCTATAATACGAATCACGTATACGAATAAAATGCGATACTCATGTATTAAGTCAATATTAATTTCTCAACAACACATCAATGAGTCATCAGGCTTCACCTCACCGCGCATATTCATTCTTAAGCATATTCGGATTTTGGACATTTGGCGGGTGCCCATTCTCCGTGCCATATTAAAATCTCATGACACGATGTTCAAATCACAATATAATATACCACAATGAATCAATATGAAGATTCTAATAAATTTTTAGATTCCAAATGAATATACTAATTCAACATGAGTGCAATCGACACAGAAAACAAATGGATTACTCTCGAGAGAATTTAGAAGCACATTGTGTAAGTCTCGTACTTCAAAATCATCACATAAATCACCACATAATTTCATCCTCAAAATGTAATCACACCATCAAGTTTTTCTCGCAAAAATAATCTAATCTTGTTTTAGCCAAAACTCGAGAAAACACCAAATAAACCTTCTAATATATGGTTGAAATCTTGAATAAGATTGGGGCTATGGTTTCTAAATGAAATAGATTAATTTTGGATAGGTATTTTGGTTGAAAAGTTTGAGAAAAAATGACTTGAAAAGTCCATCCACGAATTAGTTATCATATATATGAAGGATTAAGAGTTTGATTAAGAAAAGAGTTCTAATAAGATACAAACACTAAGAAATTTATTCTGGACGATCGAAATATTGGAATTTGATGACATTTAAGGAGGTAGTAGGTGAAGGCGAGAGAAAGCTGAACAAAAAATTTCAGCTCGAACGGGCGGTCCAATATGTTTAAATATTTTTTTTCTAGAGAGTTTTTTGTTTTGAGGACTGTTAGAGAGGTTTATGTTTTGAGGACTCTTCTATATAATAAAAATTCAATTAAGACTCCATTTTATTCCGATTCATATTCCGTTAGAAAATTATTTTTCCAATATAAAAACCAACATTTTAAATTATAAAAAATTTAAAATCCAAAATTTCATTTTTCTCCGATTTCCAAAATTAATTTAAAAATTCCCCTTTTGAAAATCCAAATTGTTACATACTTCCCCCCTAACAAGGAATTTTTCCCTCGAAATTCGACATAGCCTAATGCTCAAAATAAAATGCTACTCGATTCTATTTCCCAAAAATCATAACACTTAAGTCATCAATCAATTATACACGTTCTCACATCAAGATCACAAATCTCAACCTTGATGCATATCACGTGTTCAAACAATATTCTATCTCCAAAGAAAACACGTCTCTCTCTCATGCTAGACCCAAAGACATGAGGGTTGTCATATACCTAAGATCTGATACCATCGGTAACACCCCGCGCGTCCGAAAAGAGACAAGCGGTGGGCTATTGCGAAAAAAACTAAGCTAAAACCATCCAAAATAAGTATAGAGCATCTAAATTCCACAATTTAAATACCAAAAAATCCACAATTTCTATTTCCACAATAAAGATTCAATGACGTTTCTTTCAAATATAAAATTCTCCAATTAAAAGTAGACCACGAGTTTATACATCAAAAGAAAATCTTCCAAGCCATGCTCTTAAAATATTTCTCCAAAATAGCCCATAGCATCCCAATCCACGTTAACCAGCCAACTAAACGAAAATACGGCGAAGTTCACAATATGATAGGAATAGATGCAGAAAAATAATTAGCACGGTGAATAAATCGCAACAATACGAATCGTATATATGAATCAAATGGCATAGTCAAGCATTATATCAATATTAATTTCTCAACAACACATCAATGAGTCACCAGGCCTTACCACACTGTGCCTTTGCATTCTTAAGCATATTCGGATTTGGGACTATTAGCGGGTGCCCATTATCCGTAACATATTAAAATCTCATGACACGATGCACAAATCACAATATAATACACCACATTGAATTAATATCAAGATTCCAATAAATTTTCAGATTCAAAATGAATATAGTAATTCAACATGAGTGCAATTAACACAGAAAACATACGGAATACTCTCGAGAGAATTTAGAAGCACATTGTGTAAGTTTCGTACCTCAAAATCATCACATGAATCATCACATAATTCCATCCTCAAAATCTAATCACACCATCACGTTCTTCTCGTGAAAATAATCAAATCTTGTTCTACTCCAAACTCTATAAATCACAAAATAAGCCTTCTAATCTAAGGTTGAAATCTGGAATAAGTTTGGGGATATGGTTTGTAGATGAAAGGGACTAATTTTGGATAGGTCTTCTGGTTGAAAAGTTTGAGAAAAAATGATTTAAAAAGTCCATCCACGAATTAGTTGTCATATATAAAGCATTAATAGTTTGCTTAAGAAAAGAGTTCTAATCAGATAAAAACACTAAAAAATTTGTTCCTAGCGGTCAAAAGGTTGGAATTTGATGAAATTTAAGGAGGTAGTAGCTGAAGACGAGAGAAAGCTGAACAAAAAATTTTAGCTCGATCGGGCGGTCCAATAGTTTTAAATATTGTTTTTTGTAGAGAGTTTTTTATTTGGAGGACTGATAAAGAGGTTTATGTTTTGAGGAATATTCTATATAATAAAAATTCCATTCAGGCTACATTTTATTCCGATTCATATTATGTTTGAAAGTTTATTTTGCAAATACAAAAACAACCATTTTAAATTATAAATTTTTAAAATCCAAAATTTCATTTTTCTCCGATTTCCAAAATTAATTTAAAAATTCATCTTAAAAAAATCCAGGTTGTTACATACTTCCCCACTAATAAGGAATTTTACCCTCGAAATGTGATGTAGCCTAACGGTCCAATAAAATGCTACGCGATTCTATTTTCCAAAAATCATAACACTTAAGTCCTCAATCAATTCTACACGTTCTCACATCAAGATCACAAATCTCAACCTCGATGCCTATCACGTGTTCAAAAAATATTCTATCGCTAAAGAAAACACGTCTCTCTCTCATGCTAGACCCAAAGACCTGCGGGTTGTCGTATACCTAGCTCTGATACCATCGGTAACACCCCGCGCGCTCGAAAAGAGACACGCGTTGGGCTATTGCGATAAAAACTAAGTTAAAACCATCCAAAATAAATATAGAGAATCGAAACTCCACGATTTAAATACAAAAAAAATCCACAATTTCTATGTCCACAATGAAGATTACAATGACGTTTCTCTCAAATACAAAATTCTTCAACTAAAATAAGACCACTAGTTTATACATCAAAAGAAAATCTACCAAGCCATGCCTTAAAATATTTCTCCAAAATATCCCATAGCATCTCAATCCACGAAAACCAGCAAACTAAACGAAAATACGGTGAAGTACACAATAAGAGAGGAATAGATGCTAAAAAATAATTATCAAGGTGAATAAATCGCAACAATACGAATCGCATATACGAATCAAATGAAATACTCAAGCATTATATCAATATTAATTTCTCGATAACACATTAATGAGTCACCAGGCTTCACCTCACCGCGCCTTTGCATTCTTAATCATATGCAGATTTTGGACTATTGGCGGGTGCCCATGATCCGTGCCATATTAAAATCTCATGACATGATTCTCAAATCACAATATAATATACCACATTGAATTAATATAAATATTACAATAAATTTTCAACTTTCAAATGATTATACTAATTCAGCAAGAGTGGAATCAGCACAGAAAACAAACGGAATACTCTCTCAAGAATTTAGGAGTATATTGTGTAAGTCCCCTACCTCAAAATTATCACATTAATCATCACATAATTTCAGCCTCAAAATCTAATCACACCATCACGTTCTTCTTGCGATAATAATCAAATCTCGTTCTATCCCCAACTCAAGAAAACACCAAATATGCCTTCTAATCTAAGGTTGAAATCTTGAACAAGTTTAGGGCTATGGTTAGTATATGAAAGGGAGTAATTTTGGATAGGTCTTCTGGTTTAAAAGTTTCTGAAAAAATGATTCGAAAAGTCGATCTACAAATTAGTTGTGATGCCCCCTGGCTAATGAATGCACGGTGTATATACTCCTAGGCCATATGGCGATTATATTTTACTGCGTTGGTTAGGAGATTCTGGTGTGGTCTTGACATTAATACGGGCGCCTCCCGACGTTGTTAGGTTCCCTGGTTGTCTTGTTTCATGGGCCCTGGAAGATGATAGCCATTTAGGGGCGCGTCCAGTGGGGAAACTCGGAGGACGGTCTTAGATTTGTTAAAGCATTTTATGATAATAAAATGGCTTTAATTACATTTCTTGGATATAGGAAGGGAAATGGGATAATGTTTGGCTTCAGTAACACGACCCAGATGGAAGAAGGGAAGTGGAAGCATATGATATGGTAAAGGCATTTTTATGATAATAAAAATGGCTTTTAATTACATTTCCTGGATATGAGAAGGGAAATGGGTTGTTTTAAAATGGAAAAACATTTTTCTGATAATAAAATTGGGTTTTAAAAAGTTATATGTTATGTTAAAGCAATTTATGATAATGAATTGGCTTTTACATACATTTCTTGGATATAAGAAAGGAAATGGAAAGTTTTGAGAAATATGAAAAGTATTGATAAATACTTGGTATATAAATCCTCAGTCCGAGAGATAGATCCGTATGTATATTGAAATATGAATATATATATATATATATATATATATATATATATATATATATATATATATATATATATATATATATATATATATATATATATATATGGATAAATTGGGTGCCGAGGGTCTAATGGATCCCGACGATCGACCTTGCCGCATAGTAGTGTATCGGGGGGGTTCCTTGTTTTGATTTCGCTTTGCGAGACACCCCGCGCACGAATATGGCATTGTGTTGAGACTAGGGAGAAGTTTAATCCTTAGTTCTCTAATATTAACATTTCTTATATGGTGTATATATATATATATATATATTAATAAGGAGTAGAATGTTATTACTATTTCATAAATAGATAAGTTAAGTAGAGGTTGTGATGGTGCCAACAATGCAATAAATGAAGGGTGGAGATTAAAACAATCAATATTTCCTCTTTTATCCCTTTATTAATTGATTTCCCCCTCTTTTTCATCACTCTAATTAATTTCCTCTTCATTCCCAAAAATTCAAAAATATGGGCAAGAGAGTAAATTGTTTGACTCTCTCTTTAACAATTCACTTTAATTCAAAATTGGGGGTATTTTGTTAACATTCTCCCAAAACTTCTTTCATCTCTTTATACCTCACTACACGTAATCCCAAATCCCAATAACCACAAAGTCTCTTCTCTCTAACCGAACCTCACTCTTATCCTCTCAAACTCGGATACCACTACGAGTCCCCGTTGTCTTTCCCCTCTCCCCGCTGCCTCCCCCTTATCCCCACTGCGCCGCTGTCGGCCTAATATGGGTTTCTTCCTTCCCGAAGAATTCAGGTACCATGTCTAAAATAGGCTTTTATTGTTGTTGTTTAGTTTTGATTTAGGTTTGAAAAACTTAATGGATGCTTGATTTCACTTTTAGATAATCTTTATTGCAAGATGTTCTTCTCATATGGGTTTCTTCCTTACCGACGAAATCAGGTACCCCCTTTCTCTACTCATCTCGAAATTCCTAACTGGATTAAGCATGGTGCGATTTCAATTATCTAGGTTTTTCTTTTAGTGTCCATATTTTATTTGTTCTTTTGTATTTTTTTTATATTAAGCATGGTGCGATTTCAATTATCTAGGTTTTTCTTTTGGTGTCCATATTTTATTTGTTCTTTTGTATTTTTTTTATACTAAGCATGGTGCGAATTCAATTATCCAGGTTTTTCTTTTGGTGTCCATATTTTATTTATTCTTTTGTAATTTTTTTTATACTAACATTTTTGGATATTGTTTGGTTTGTGTTTTAGTGTTATTTTTGCTCTGAATTAATATGTGAGATTTGTTGTAATTTACTTTATTTAGGGATCTTGGATCTTATTTCATTTTATGTTATAGGTTTTCATCTATTCTATTTCACATAAGTAGGTACAACCCATTAATTTTCTGAGTTTACTGGCATGTCTGTTGGTAAAAGTCCAATGTTCCACTACCCTCTTTGTATGTACATGTTTTGATGCTTTTTTTTCCTTTTTTGGTTGGGGGCAGAATTATTGTTGTTCGTGTATAATTTGTGGTCTCAATTCACTAATTTTGTTTTTATTTTTCTATTGCAGGTTTCTTCTCTCCTATTTATCACACGCTCAGGTATACCCAAGTCCTATAATGCTATATAGTTATATGTTTGGAGAAGCAGTTTATCAAATTTGATGTATATCGTAAAAATATTTCTTGCCTAGGAAGGACCTTCCATTTTCTCAAATTTAATTCTTTAGAAACCATGTTGATGAATCATTCCCCTGCTTACATTTTGTCTACCATGTTTTAGCGTATTTGGCATATTTGAATACTAAACTGAAACTTATTTTAACTATTGATGTTAGACAGATCATACTGAGTTCTTTAAGTACCGTAAATTTTAGATCTTTAGAATGACACAACATAAATTTTAGATCTTAACCATAGCATCCCGATGTCTCCAAACACCATGGGGTATCCGAGAGGAAGAGAAACTGCCACCATCACTTCCTTTATGTCACGTCTCTTCTTTTTATAATCATTAACTCGGTTATTATGGTTTTAGATTTAGTACTTTTTCGATTTAAGTTTGTGGTTTAACCATAGGTGTTAAGGTCATTGATTAACATAAATAGTTGCGATTTATTAAAATTGTTATCATTATTAATTACATTTTTTTCAGACTACTAAAATGATATTTGGGATTTAATGTGTACAAAAATCTTATATGTGACTTATTTTGCCGGATGTATTTATCCCTGGGAACAAATGTAGGGAAGGTTAAGACGCTTAGGCTTTGGAGGAGATTTATCCATGGGAACAATGTTGGTACTTATTATTTTGCAGGCGGTACTTACAATATGTTGATGTTATTTATGGCATTTAAACAGACTGTTAGACAGGTTTACTGGTGGTGAGTCGATGGGGGTTATTGGGTTTGTAGTTATGACTTCTAATTTTCAAGTTGCAAAATGAGTTAATGAATTTTTTTTTCTTACCTTCAACTGCAGATCAATCGTGAAATACATGTTTTTCGCCATAGCATTAGCACGGTGCCAGAGTCAACTCCTGTAGGTTGATTTGGGAAAGATTTTGGGTCCATATGTTATTATATATATTATCAGTCACTTCTTTATATCTTTTAGGTTTTAATTCTTTTTTATCACTTTCAGTTATAACCACAGGTTAACATTGTTAAAAAGAAGAAACACGACTTATTTTTTATACCTAGAATACAAATGTTACAATTTAGTCCATTCGAAGAAAAGATACTTCAAATTACTTTAGCCATAAACCTTGCAATTGCCGTGGTATGTCATGTACAAGTATTCATCATACCCATGTTGGTATGGATGAACAAACTACCTAAATGAACAAGCTACCTGTAGCATTAACAGACTACCCATAGTAATTTACTTGGGCTATAGCATTAACAGAATAAAACAACCTACCTGTTGCTCAACTCTTTTTTTTTTTACAAATTTTTCTGATCTAAATGTTAAGCTAAACAATTTTTGGGTAGTTTAGTAATCTCTATCAATGTGTTCTTAATTTTAAATTGAGTAGTTTGATTTTAAGATCACTAATAACGTGTTATAAAATGATGAGTACACAATTTTTCATCTTATTTAGCATCGTGATGCAATACTATGATAATTTTCCATCATATTTAGCAGCGTGAAGCATCTATGGTTGCTTCTAGAGCAATGTACATTAACTGGTAGATCAATGTAAATTATAAAAGGGCTCCATATAAGTAGTAACTACACTAACTGCTTAACAATGTACAGCTTGGGTTGCATTTAACATGTTTAAAAGAATATGTGGATTCATTTATTATTTGTTTAATAGAAGTGAAAAAGACTAGGTGCACTGATTAACTGTATGACAAATTGTGTTCATGTTTGAATTTTTCAGATTTTGTTTTGGCTTTACGGCCAATACCTTTACTGTAATTGCTTTTAATTTTTTCTTTCTTTCTGCAGTACGATTTCATGATGTAAAGCTTTAACACCTCGAGTTGCCAAATGTAGACCTTATTATTGGATTTTAGCCCCAAACGTTGAAGTGATGTAGCCGCAATTTATTACAACAGGTACACGATTATGCTGGGACATTGATGCCCTTTCCTCTGCTTTTGTTCACTCTTTTTCTCTTCTTCATAGTCATTTAAATCTCCACCAGAATATAGTAAGTCCACATTTGGCTCGACCTTTTGTCCTTTCTTAAAATCTTAAATTGGTAAATTCACATATAAAGTGTCACAATCTTATTTGAAGATGCCCCTTTCCTGCATTTCAAACTTTAGATATGAACTTACCTATCTGAGATTCCTAAAAAGCACAATTAATTGTTTGTAATTGAATGAGTAGTTTGAATGAAAGATATTTTGGCTTTTTTTTCAGGTACATATCTTTTAAACTTTTAATGAGAGAATGCGAGAACAAAATCTAAAATAACAAAACTGATAGCCGGGTTTTGAATCTAAATTTTGGGAGCTGAAGTAGAGAAAAGCGAAACCGGAATGCGAAAACAGAAGAGGAGAATGGAGGAGTATATATTACCGCTGTGAATCTAACTCTGCCTGAGACTAAAGAAGTTGAGGATGTGTGTAGTTCTAGAAGTTACTGAAAGATAATTGGATTTGTAAAGTGAAGATACTTCCACAGACACTGCATTAGTTGCAGAAAGTGGAAAAGAAGATATAAAAGATGAAACAGGGCCTTTCTTTATGCTTCTCTAATTAAGTTTGAGTATTCACTCAGTCTACTATTGATTGAATTAAATAACCAATAACTTTTCCAGGATCCCCGTCACCTGGACCCATGGCGTGTGGCAGTACCTGCTGGAGTGCTACCAGCACCTGTAATGGAGGATAATGCAAATGCTATGTAGTCTGGTGCTACAGAACCTGAGCCAGATTCTTCTATTTCATTGAATATGCCACTTTCATTGCATGTGGTGAGAGTTGCTGAAATTACTTCACTACCCTTGGCCCCCAAAATCGAAATTATACATTTTGATGTGGTGACTTAATTAAACACTATATCTTATTATTATCAAGAAAATGTTATTTAGTTCCATTTGTTCCATTTGGTTCAAATTGTCCAAAACTTTATTTGAAGTGGCTATGTATAGAAGAAATAATTGATCTTTGAAAATTACAGTAAGTTTGTATTAAGCTAAACATATATTCTTTGTTGATGTGTCATTGATATGTAACATTTTGTGAGTTTATTATTTCCATGATCTTTTCATTTATAAAAGTAGTTCTCTTAGTTCTGACAACAGTTTCAGTTTGGTAGTGAATTATGTTTTGAGATGTGAACATTTGTAGTTGTTGGGTAGGTCCAACTTTCCTATCTAGATCAAGTTTACAAAATCCTTCAAAATAGTAAGTAGACAATAAATTGAGTAAATTAAATAGTGATTAGGGACAACTTCACTATCTATATGAAGTTCACATCTGCTATAATATTTACTCTGTTTGGTAGGTATTGATCTTTGTTATGTCGACCACTGTCATCAACCATGATAAAATGTTTATTTAGGTTTTGATTCCAGATGAATCACACTTTCTCTAGAATCCTCAAGCAAATCACTCCTGATGGGATTTTATGTAGGTGTTGTGATAAGATGCTTTCTATGTCCAAATTCAAGAGTCATGTTGATTTTAGGTTCAACCGTACCTATTTTAATATTTTTATGGAATTTAGTAAGTCATTCACCTTATACCAGTTGCAGGCTTCCTCAGTTTAATATTAGGCCAATAAAGTTCCATTCAAACTGTCCAAGTCGATCTAATGGATCAAATTGATGATAGATGTGGCATGTGTGGTGATGGGGGAAAACTGATATGCTGCGATAAATGTCAATATTAGTTCCATTGGCAATGCTTGCATGCACATCTATGGGGACATGTTTGTTATTTCTAAGAAAAATGTTCTTTGTTATTTTGTTAGTAGTGTTTGCCTTTTCTTATCACATCTCCCGTTTTATTCTATATATCCTACCTTTTAATATGATTTTTTTGTTGGAGTCGTATATGTTATAATATTTCAGTTGCCAAAAGTTTATACCTATGTCGCAGGATGAAATTAATAGTTTTTAATAATTTTTTTGCAGGTTCTTAATGTGGAATCCACATTATTTTGACAGGATTACACGTGCAAGGAAATTAGTTATTCATATCTACATTTGAGTTTTTCAAGTAGGAGTACTGTAGATTAGTAGTTTGGTATAACTTTTATCCCTGTGAAAATGATTGTTAGTTTTCAACTTTGATAAATATTTGATTTTTTTAGGAAGTTTGTTTCGTAAAAAATATTTGTAAGATGAATTTCGGCTCTCTAAAAAAATATTTTTGTATCCTCCTCATTAACTGTCTCACTATGTTAATGTGGGAATTTACATCTATGTGTATTACTTTACTACAGTAATATATATCAGAATTTTTACAGCTTTGTAGCTATAGTTAGTTGATTATATTCTACATGGTTGATTAACCTCTGTTTGGCCAAACGAACTCTCAACATTCTTACTTTTCCATTTCCTTAATAACCCTTTAGTGGTATTGTAAAACACCATTAAACGTATGATAGTGTGGCCTTTTATAGATATTTGAAAACTCCATTGACACTTCAGTATTGTTGTCTTTTATTATTTTTTATTCGTTAAACACAGTGGATCATCCTATAAACAAAGGGTATTTTGCCCAAATCTTTTAATTTGTTTATAAGTATTAGTTTAATAAAATAGTACACCATTATATGATGAAATGAAATAAGTATTGTTTACACTTAAATCAGGGCAGATAGTTATATAAATGGAGTAAATTCTACCCCCCAAAATTATTTTTTTACACCTTTGTGTTATAAGATAAATTTTCTGACTTGATTATACAAGATTCCATACTTCGGGGAACAAATTTTTTTCCGTTTTGTAATTACACACTTTGGAAATTTTTTCCGTTTTGTGATTATGTACTTTCAAAATTTTTGCCGTGCCTTCAGGCCCGGGCATTCCGCTAGTATATATATATATGTTATGTACTGAGGGTCTGATGGATCTCGACGATCGACCGTGTCGCATAGTAGTGTATCGGGGGGGTTCCTTGTTTGGATTTCGCTTTGTGAGACACCCCACGCATGAACATGGCATAGCGTTGAGACTGGGGTGAAGTTTAGCCCTTAGTACTTTGACTATCTAGGGTTGATAGTGGTTGGGTAATAGAGTAGTTTAGCAGGGTAGCTTGACTAGGATGTTTAGAGGGATGCGCTTGGAGTGCACTGTTAGAAGAGAGGTGAGGGGTATCTCATGGGAGTGCGATACCAAACTTAAATATGAGATAAAACCTTTTTTCAAAATAATAAGGCATTTATGCACTTGCTAAATATTTTCAAAACTCGGGCTCTGACCCGTTTATCTACTTTTCCTCTCTTGCTATATATATATATATATATATATATATATATATATATATATAGGTGTCCAGACACATTGATGCCTGGATGGCACTTCCTTCGAGTCAGACGTCAGCTACAGCAGCTGTGGATGCGTGCTGGTTTTTTGATAGCCGCTTCAATTCTTGTACTCTAGATAAGAGCAACTGCATAAATATTAGGGCCAATGGGCCAAATGCATTTAGTTATTCTTTTAGCACAGCATTCGATATGGTGGTATATATTGACCGAGTGTTCGATTATTTTATTTCATTTCAGTTTCATTTACGCAAACTGTGTGGATGTTTTAATTTTATTCGTTTAAAAAGAGTAGTTAAGTAAAATTTTGACACCGGCCTAATAGGTTATTATTAATTAAATGGACTTTCGGCAGTGATGCTAAGAATGATCCATATGAGACTTCTTTTTTAATTTGTTATAGGAGTGATCACCCGGTATTTTATTAGGTGGGGTGCCACAGATGGTATTAGAGCATCAGGTTCTAGTGTCCAGATGAATCTGTGCGGACGTTCTACACTTTCAGCGTTTCTCTCGATTTGTTATAGAGCCTAAGGATTAGGATTGTTGATTTCTCTTGTGAGATTTGGTTCTCCTGCCATATTATTCCATTTTAGTAATCTTTTGCGCGCTCGTTTAAGATTCGTGTGCGAGGCTTGGATGGCAGCAGGAGGTGAGTCTTAGTTGTAGCAGTTGGTAGAAGTCGGAGATGTGGACCATAGTAGAGGTCACTTCCTTTGCAGTATTTACTAAGGATTGTCTCAACGACTACTAAAGTATAGTAGTTATGAGTACCGTAGTACCGCCATAGTAGAGTGTGGTACTTAAGTTGAAAATCCCAATGAAGTAAGGATTCGGAAGGGATCTTATTGATAGTTTTAACCGTGAGTCCCTGTGGTTCAACAAGAATGAAAAGAAAGCTATTTTGGGAATTATTCACCTAAGGGTCGGCCAGAGGCCGATAGTGAATAAAGAGTGTTATGGAGAATGTGTAAGTTTGAGAACCCCATTGGTGGACAACCGCCTGGGGAATTGGTTGAAACGAAGGTATTGTCAGGAGTTTTACCTCAATGAAGGAGGTATTTTGGGTGTGACTAGATAATGTCGCGGTGTTTCCTTAGCCCTAGACTCATGTGTGTATTCGGAGTTTTATGTTGATATCGATAACATTATATAATGAATGTCCGTGTGTTTTTCCGCGATAGCGGAATTTTATTTTCCTTCATTCTCCATAAAGGCGAGTGTTGATATATTGTATATACATATATATCTAGTTTGGGATACTCATTTTATATGTCTATACGAGTATGGTAATATTGTGAGTATATAATGTTATTGGTTATTCGGAGCGATATCAGGCTAATGATGGCAAGACTATCGTGTCCATGGTTCCTGGAGGGAACGGGTTGTTGTTGCGGTGTCTCACCAGGATACAGGTTGAGTTCGCCTTTATTGTTATGGGTTAACGGAACTTCAATGAGCAGAGGTTTCCTTATCGTGATTTTAGTATATGGAGACCTTATGTATATGATTTAAGGCCGCAAGATTATTGTGGAGCTGTAAGATTAAGCTCATTTTTTATTGTGCAAGGACTTAAAATTAGTGCGAGCGCTGGGTGGTGTGACTCTTAGTTAGATATAGGAGTTCAGGCCACCTTTTTGTTGGAATGGGGGATAGGATTATCCCGATTGCATGTTCGAAATAATGGACCTCCATGACCAACAAAGATAAGTAGGGGTTCCTTGTTTGGATTTCGTTTTTCGAGACGTTCCACACATGAATCTTAATAGCGTCGGGAGTGGAGAGATGTTATAGGATGCAAGGATGTGGGTTTTGATTATAGGTATTATAGTGTGGATGAACCACTATAGACTATGAGCCGTATGATAACGGTATGCTTATGGAAATGTTGTGCTATGGAAAAGAACTAAAGTGGTCCTCTCATTACAAGTGGGTGGGAGGAGTAGGACTTAGAGAAATTGATTTGAGGATAATAGCCAGGCCTTAGTGAAAATGCAAAATTTTTGGAAAGTATACTTTGGCTATGATGTACGTAGTGGTCTTACAGAGATTGGCCACTTCGATTAGTTAGATTTCCTTCCTTATGGGAGGAAGGATAGAATAGTAGGAACGCATTCATAGGTTAGTGTGGTAGGATTTAGGATGTCCCGCTGGTGTGCCTTAGGCCGCTGTATCTCGATGACCGACAACGCGAGGGAGTAATGTAATGGGAGGGTTCCTTGTTTGGATTTCGCTTTGGCGAGACGTCCCACGCATTAAACCAAGCAAATGTTGGAAGTTGAGAGAGGCCTTGGTCACTAGGGACATATTTAGACCATCGTTTCGCGTAGGTAGGGTAACGCTTAGACCGTAGCATTATTAGGATGTAGGTTCGATAGAGTTACTGGTGCCGAGGTTAGGAGAATTGCATTTCGCGGGTTGGGAGAACCCATATTTGAGTATTACACCGAGAAAAGGAGACTCTTATTTAGAGAAAGTGTGTGTGTCGAACGTTGGCTATGGTTGTGCAGATGTGCACAGGTTAGAAAGGTGTATGAGCACCTTAATAGTTGGTTTATATACCACCTGAAATAGAATGGGCATAGTATATAAAGTTAAAATTCACGCCGAGAGGCATTATAGATGATGGGTACAATATGACGTATTACAGTCACTTTACGATCGTGGTAGTCGTATGGCTTATGGTTGGGAACCATTGGGTTAGTATCGTTCCCCTTGAGGTACTAGGATTTGGAGAAATCCTAGTTTGGTGGTGTAGGTTGTACCTGAATTTCGAGGACGAAATTTCGTTGTAAGGGGGGAGTATGTAACAACCCGTCCTTTTGGAGACAATTAATTTCCATAATTAATTATAAATTAGGATTTGGAGAATTTCCCGAAATAGTAATATTTGGGATTTTCGAGGATTAAATGAATTTCGATGGATGTTGTGATTATTTTTGGGATTATATAGGTCGGAATATTTTAATTATATGTCGTCGTTGAGTAAAGCGACACGAGGTGAGATTTAATTTGGAAAAACTTGCATTAAGTTATGTGGGGTAGAATAGTGATTTGCAGTGAAGTACCTCGGATGGAAATTTTGACTGCATCGTGAGTCTCGGATTGTCCGAGATAGTCGGAAAAGAGTGTTCGATTGTCGAAATTGAGTTTCGGGGAATTTTAGAGGTAAAAGAAACTTGTAATTGGGTAAACCAGTCATTTTGGGGTTTTAAGGGTTAAAACCCTTTTCTTTCTATATAAAGAGGGTGAGAGGGAAAGAAAAGAGAAAGAAAAGAAAGCAAAGAGATAAGAGAGAGAGGAGGAGATAAAAGAGGAGAGAAATGGAGATCTCGGGACAAACTACGCCGGATTCGACTCGAGGTCGTCAGATTATATTCACGAGGCAAGTGTTTACTTGCTTTATTTACTTTTTTTTGAATAAATATCTCATACCGTAGTTTGGTATAAACAAACCCTAAAGATTTAGGGTTGGGTTTTCGTGGATAAAACGGGTTTTCTGGAGTTAAAAAGAATAAACCGCTAAAATTTCTTAATTGGAGAAACTTAGAAATTAATCGAAATAAATTGGTGGTTTAGGGTTCTAGGATGTTTAGAACCCTTAATATATGTGTATTTGTAGTTGGTTGAGGTTGTAGGACGTTAGGTGAGGCGACAAAAGCTTGGGACAAGCTTTAATAGCCAAAACCGTCTCGGAGAAGATGATGAATAGTATAGGCAGCGTGCTTGACGAGGTCTAGAGGCGAATCGATTCGTCTCTTGGTCAAAAAAAATTGTAGATCTTTTCATCGCGGTCGCGTGGGTGCTGACCGCATATTTTTCTGTTTGTTTTTTGGATTTATAGTAATTTTTCTACGGAATGCTATCCAACATCATAATCATTAGTTATAACTTATTGGAGATAAATATTAGGGGTTCTCAAAAGGATTGTTAGGACCTCTAAAGAATTTGATGAGATATTAAAACTTTGGGTTTGTAGGAATAAATCCAAGTTAGGATTTAAATGGATATTGGATTAAATTTTGGGTATTTTGGAGATTGAAAAATTGCCCAAACAGTGCCCCTCGAACAGGCCAAATTGATTCGGGTCTAGTCCGAATCGATTCACCTAAGGGGATCTGTGATTCTGCAGTGGGCCGAATCAATTCGGATTTAGATCGAATCGATTCTCCATTAAAGAACTATTTGCTAAACACTTTCCGAATCGATTCGAATTGGTGGCCGAATCGATTCGTCCACCCGAATCGATTCTTTATTGGGGCGAATCGATTCTCTTTAGTCAGAATTGCTAGTTTTCTTCCCTTAAGAGTATGGGGTGTTAAATTACAATTTGGGATTTTTATGGAAAAATCCTAGGAGGTGGTTACGATAATTTGGGAATAGACATATATATATATTCGCTTAGTGTGGAGTGTTATAATTGGAGATATCCAATAAATCCTTAGATGGGATTTAGGTATGTATTGATTATCAAAGTAAGAAAATATTTTTGGTTTAGTATCATGCTTATATGAATGCATGATTATGATTCCTTGAGGGAACCTTTGGGATTATTGGTCATCGTTAGATGGTTTGGCAAATACGGCCATTTATATACATTCAGGGAGGAATATATAGTATGTGTATATACTATGTGAATAAAGTATATATATGATATGATGTACAAGATTTTGAAAATATAAAAATGAATATTTTCAAAATGGAAAAGAAAAGATTTTCATAATTAATAAAATTATGGTTACACACCTCCTTAAATTGTTATCATAAGGGAAGTTGGGTGCGTATGGTGATAGCCCCTAGCTAATGAATGGAGGGTGTATATAGTCCTAGGCCATATGGAGATTATATTCTACTGCATTGGTTAGGAGATTCTGGGTGTGTTCTTAACTTTCCCGCAGGCATATGGCTGTATCCCGACGTTGTTAGGTTCCCAAGTTGTCTTGTTTGATGGACCCTGGAAGATGATAGCCATTTAGGGGCGCGTCCAGTGGGGAAACTCGGAGGGACGGTCTTAGATTTGTTAAAGCATTTTATGATAATAAAATGGCTTTAATTATATTTCCTGGATATAGGAAGGGAAATGGGATAATGTTTGGCTTCAGTAACACGACCCGGATGGAAGAAGGGAAGTGGAAGAATATGATATGGAAAAGGCATTTTTATGATAATAGAACTGGCTTTTAATTACATTTCCTGTATATGAGAAGGGAAGTGGGTTGTTTTAAAATGGAAAAGCATTTTTATGATAATAAAATTGTCTTTTAAAAAGTTTGACGTTATGTTAAAGCAATTTATGATAATGAATTGGCTTCTACATACATTTCTTGGATATAAGAAAGGAAATGGAAAGTTTTGAGAAATATGAAAAGTATTGATAAATACTTGATATACAAATCCTCAGTCCGGGAGATTGATCCGGATATATATTGAAATATGAATATATATATATATATGGATAAATTGGGTGTCGAGAGTCTAATGGATCCCGACGATCGACCTTTCCTCATAGTACTGTATCGGGGGGGGGGGGTCCTTGTTTGGATTTCGCTTTGCGAGACACCCCACGCATGAATATGACATTATGTTGAGACTAGGGAGAAGTTTAATCCTTAGTGCTCTAATATTAATATTTCTTATATGATGTGTGTGTGTGTGTGTCTATATATATATATATATATATATATATATATATATATATATATATATATATATATATATATATATATATATATATATATATATATATATATATATATATATATACGTTACGTACTGAGGGTCTGATGGATCTCGATGATCGACCTCACCGCGTAGTAGTGTATCGGAGGGGGTCCTTGTTTGGATTTCACTTAGCGAGACACCCCAAGCACGAACATGTCATAGCGTTGATACGGGGGTGAAGTTTATCCCTTAGTACTTAGATTATCTAGGGTTGATAGTGGTTGGGTAATAGACTAGTTCGACAGGGTAGCTTGACTAGGATGTTTAGTGGGATGCGCTAGGAGTGCACTGTTAAAAGAGAGGTGAGGGGTATCTCATGGGAGTGCGATACCAAACTTAAATATGAGATAAAACATTTTTCAAAATAAAATGGCATTTATGCACTTGCTAAATATTTTCAAAACTCGGGCTCTGAACCATTTGTCTACTTTTCCTCTCTTGCTATATATATATATATATACATATATATATATATATATATATATATATATATATATATATATATATATATATATATATATATATATATATATTATATAGGTGTCTAGACACAGGGATGCCTGGATGGCACTTCCTTCGAGTCAGACGTCAGCTGCAGTAGCTGTGGATGCGTGCAGGTTTTTTAATAGCCACTTCCATTCTTGTACTCTAGATAGGAGCAACTGTATAAATATTCGGGCCAATGGCCTAAATGAATTTAGTTATTCTTTAAGCACAACATTCGATATGGTTGTATATTTTGACCCAGTGTTCGGTTATTTTATTTCATTTACGCAAACTTTGTGGATGTTTTAATTTTATTCTCCTAAAGAGAGTAGTTAAGTAAAATTTTGACACCAGCCTAATAGGTTATTAGTAATTAAATGGACTTTCGACAGTGATGTTAAGAATGATCCATATGAGACTCCTGTTTTAATTTGATATAGGAGTGATCGCCCGCTATTTTATTAGGCGGGGTGTCACAATTATATCAATATAAATTTCTCAGCAACACATCAACGAATCACCAGGCCTCACCTCACCGCGCCTTTGCATTCTTAAGCATATCCGGACATTTGGCGGGTGCCCATTCTCCGTGCCATATTAAAATCTCACGACACGATACTCAAATCACAATACAATATACCACAATCAATCAATATCAAGATTCCAATAAATTTTCAGATTTCAAATGAATATACTATTTCCACATGAGTGCAATCGACACAGAATACAAACGGAATACTCTCGAGAGAATTTAGGGGCACAATGTGTAAGTCCCGTACTTCAAAACCATCACATTAAACATCACATAACTTCAGCCTCAAAATCTATTCCACCATCGCGTTCTTCCCGTGAAAATAGTCAAATCTCATTCTAGCCCAAACTCGAGAAAACAACAAATAAGCCTTATAATCTAAGGTTGAAATCTTGAATAAGTTTGGGGGTATGGTTTGTAGATGAAAGGGAGTAATTTTGGAGAGGTCTTCTGGTTGAAAAGTTTGAGAAAAAGGATTAAGAGTTTGATTAAGAAAAGAGTTACAATCAAATACAAACAGTAAAAAATTTATTTCGAACGATCGGAATGTGGGAATTTGATGAAATTTGAGGAGGTAGTAGCTGAAGACGAGAGAAAGCTGAACAAAAAATTTCAGCTCGATTGGGCGGTCAAATATTTTTAAATATTGTTTTTCTTAGGAGTTTTTTGATTTGAGGACTCTCAGATAGGTTTATGTTTTGGGGACTCTTCTATATAATAAAAATTCAATGAAGACTCCATTTTATTCTGATTGCTATTTCGTTTGAAAATTTATTTTTCAAATAGAAAAACCAACATTTTAAATTATAAAATTTATAACATCCAAAATTTTATTTTTCTCCGATTTCTAAAATTAATTTAAAAATCCCCTTCAAAAAATTCAGGTTGTTACATACTTCCCCATTAACAAGAAATTTTTCCCTCAAAATTCAATGTAGCCTAACGCTAGAAATAAAATTCTACTCGATTGTATTTCCCAAAAGTCATAACACTTAAGTCCTCAATCAATTCTACACGTTCTCACATCAAGATCAAAAATCTCAACCTCGATGCCTATCACGTGTTCAAAAAATATTCTATATCAAAAGAAAACACATCTCTCTCTTATGCTAGACCCAAAACTCAAAGACTCGAGGGTTTTCGTATACCTATGCTCTGATACCATCGGTAACACCCCGCGCGCTCGAAAATAGACTCACGGCGTGCTATTGTGGTAAAAACTAAGCTAAAAACATCCAAAATAAGTGTAGAGCATCTAAATTCCACGATTTAAATACAAAACAATCCACAATTTATATTTTCGCAGTAAAGATTATAATAACGTTTCTCTCAAATAAAAAATTCTCCAACTAAAATTAGACCACTGGTTTATACATAAAAAAAAAATCTTCCAAGACATCCTCTAAAATATTTCTCCAAAATAGCCCATAGCATCCCAATCCACGCTAACTAGCTAACTAAAATAAAATACTGGAAAGTACAGAATATGACAGGAATTGATGTTAAAAAATAATTAGCACGGTGAATAAATCGCAACAATATGAATCGCATATACGAATCAATTGCAATACTCGAGCATTATATCTATATTAATTTACCAACAACACATCAATGAGTCACCAGGCCTCACCTCACCACGCCTATGCATTCTTAAGCACATATGAATTTTGGACATTTGGCGGGAGACCATTCTCCGTGCTATAATAAAATCTCATGACACGATTCTCAACTCACAATATGATATACCACAATGAATCAATATCAAGATTCCAATAAATTTTCAGATTTCAAAGGAATATACTAATTCAACATGGGTGCAATCGACACATAAAGCACACGGAATACTCTCGAGGGACTTTAGGAGCAACTTCTATATGTTTTGTACTTCAAAATCATCACACGAATCATCACATAATTTCATCCTCAAAATGTAATCACACCATCATGTTCTTCTCACGAAAATAATCAAATCTTATTTTATACCAAACTCGAGCAAACAACAAATAAGCCTTCTAATCTAAGGTTATAATCTCGAATAAGTTTTGGTCTATGGTTTGCAAATGAAAGCGAGTAATTTTCCAGAGGTCTTCTAGTTGAAAAGCTTGAGAAAAAGTGATTTGAAAACTGCATGCACGAATTAGTTGTGATATATAAAGGATTAAGAGTTTGATTAAGAAAAAAGTTATAATCAGGTACAAACACTAAAAAATTTGTCCCAGACGATCGAACTATTGGAATTGGATGAAATGTAAGGAGGTAGTAGCTGAAGAGGAGAGAAAGTTGAACAAAAAATTTCAGCTCGATCGGACGGTCCAATATTTTTAAATATATTTTTTTTAGAGAGCTTTACGTTTTGAGGACTCTTAGAGATGTTTATGTTTTGAGGACTCTTATATAAAATAAAAATTCAATTAAGACTCCATTTTATTCCGATTCCAGTTACGTTTTAAAATTTATTTTTCAAATATGAAAACCAATAATTTGAATTATAAAATTCAAAATTTCATTTTTCTCCGATTTCCATAAATAATTTAAAAATTCTCATTTATAAAATATGGGTTGTTACGTACTTCCCCACTAACCAGGAATTTTGCCCTCGAAATTCGACGTAGATTAACGCTCGAAATAAAATCTTACTCGATTCTATTTCGAAAAATCATAACACTTAATTCCTCAATTAATTCTACATGTTCTCACATCAAGATCACAAATCTCAACCTCGATGCCTATCACGTGTTCAAAAAATATTCTATATCCAAAGAAAACTCGTCTCTCTCTTATGCTAGACCCAAAATCCAAAGACTCGAGGGTTTTCGTATACCTAAGCTCTAATACCATCGATAACACCCCACGCGCTCGAAAATAGAAACACAGCGTGCTATTGCGATAAAAACTAAGCTAAAACAATCCAAAATAAGTATAGAGCATCTAAATTCCACGATTTAAATACAAAAAAATCCACAATTTTTATTTTCGCAATAAAGATTACAATGACGTTTCTCTCAAATAAAAAAATCTCCAACTAAAATTAGACCACTAGTTTATACATCAAAAAAAAATATTCCAAGACATGCTCTAAAATATTTCTCCAAAATAGCCCATAGCATCCCAATCCACGCTAACCAGCTAACTAAAATAAAATACGGGAAAGTACACAATATGATAAGAGTAGATGTTAAAAATAATTAGCACGGTGAATAAATCACAACAATCTGAATCGCATATACGAATCAAATGCAATACTCGAGCATTATATCAAAATTAATTTCCCAACAACACATCAATGAGTCACCAGACCTCTCCAAAATAATCAAATCTCGTTCTATCCCAAACACGAGAAAACACTAAATAAGCGTTCTAATCTAAGCTTGAAATCTTGAATAAGTTTGGGGCTATGGTTTGTAGATTAAAGGGAGTAATTTTGGAGAGGTCTTCTGGTTGAAAAGTTTGAGAAAAAGTGATTTGAAAAGTCCATCCACGAATCAGTTGTGATACATAAAAGGATTAAGAGTTTGATTAAGAAATAAGTTGTAGTCAGATACAAAAAGTAAAAAAATTATTTCGGACGTTTGGACCGTTGGAATTGGATGAAATTTAAGGAGGTAGTAGCTGAAGATGATAGAAAGCTGAAAAAACAATTTTAGCTCGATCGGACGGTCCAATATTTTTAAATATTTTTTTTCTAAAGAGTTTTATGTTTTAAGGACTCTTTTACTTTTCTCCGATTTCCAAGATTAATTTAAAAATTCCATTTAAAAAATTCGGATTGTTACATAGTTCCCCACTAACAAGGAATTTTGCCCTCGAAATTCGACGTAGTCTAATGCTAGAAATAAAATGCTACTCGATTCTATTTCCCAAAAATCACAACACTAAAGTACTCAATCAATTCAACAAGTTCTCACACCAAGATCACAAATATCAACCTCGATAGCTTTCATGTCTTCAAAAAATATTCTATCTCCAAAGACAACACATCTCTCACACATGCTGTAACACCTCGTGCGCCCAAAAAGAGACACGCGGCGTGCTACTGCGATAAAAACTAAGCCAAAACCATCCAAAATAAGTATAGAGCATATAAATTCCACGATTTAAATAAAAAAAATCACAATTTCTATTTCCACAATAAAGATTACAATGACGTTTCACTCAAATACAAAACTCTCCAACTAAAATTATACCACTAGTTTATACACCAAAAAAAAATTGCGAGCCATGCTCTAAAATATTTATCCAAAATAGTCCATAGCGTCCCAATCCACGCTAACCTGCCAACTAAAAGAAAATACGGGGAAGTACACAATATGACAGGAATAGATTCTCAAAAATAATTAGCACGCTGAATAAATCACAAAAATACGAATTGCATATATGAGTCAAATGCAATACTCAAGCATTATATCAATATTAATTTATCAACAACACATCAATGATTCACCAGGGTTCACCTCACTACGCCTATACATTCTTAAGCATATTCGGATTTTGGATTATTGGCGGGTGCCCATTCCCCGTGCCATATTAAAATCTCATGACACGATGCTCAAATCACAGTATACTATACCACAATGAATCAATATCAAGATTCCAATAAATTTTCAGATTCAAATGAATATAATAATTCAACATAAGTGCAATCGAAATAAAAAAACAAACGGAATACTCTCGAGACAATTTAGGAGCACATTGTGTAAGTCTCGTACCTCAAAATCCTGACATGAATCATCACATAATTTCAGCCTCAAAATCTTATCACATCATCACGTTCTTCTCGTGATAATAATCAAACATCGTTCTAGCCCAAACACGAGAAAACACCAAATAAGCCTTCTAATCTAAGGTCAAAATCTCGAATAAGTTTGGGGCTATGGTTTGCAAATGAAAGCGGGTAATTTTTCAGGGGTCTTCTGGTTGAAAAGTTTGAGAAAAAGTGATTTCAAAAGTGCATCCACGAATTAGTTGTGATATATAAAGGATTATGAGTTTGATTAAGAAAAGTGTTCAAATCAGATACAAACACTAAAAAATTTATTTCGGACGATGAGACAGTTGGAATTGGATGAAATATAGGGAGGAAGTAGCCGAAGACGAGAGAAAGCTCAGCAAAAAAATTCAGCTCAATCGGACAATCCAATATTTTTAAAAGTTTTTTTTCTAATGAGTTTTATGTTTTAAGGACTCTTAGAGAGTTTTATGTTTTGAGGAGTCTCCTATATAATAAAAATATAATTAAAACTCCATTTTTATTCCGATTCCAATTCCGTTTGAATATTTATTTTTTGAATATAAGAACCAACATTTTAAATTATAAAATTTATAAAATCCAAAATTTCATTTTTCTCCGATTTCCAATATTAATTTAAAAATATTTAAAAAATACGGGTTGCTAAAGTGTTTCCCACTAACAAGGAGTTTTGCCCTCGAAATTCGACGTAGCCTAATGGTCAAAATAAAATGCTACTCGATTCTATTACCCAAAAATCACATCACTAAATTCCTCAATCAATTCTACACGTTCTCACATCAAGATCACAAATCTCAACCTCGATGCCTTTCACGTATTCAAAAAATATTCTATCTCCAAAGACAACACATCTCTCATGCATGTTAGACCCAAAACCCAATGACCCGAGGGTTGTCGTATACCTAAGCTATGATACCATCTGTAACACCTCGTGCGTTGAAAAAGAGACACGTGGCCTGCTACTGCGATAAAAACTTAGGCAAAATCCTCCAAAATAAGTATAGAGAATGTAAATTCCACTATTTGAATAAAAAAAATCCACAATTTCTATTTCCGCAATAAAGATTACAATGACCTTTCTCTCAATTACAAAATTCTCCAACTAAAATTATACCACTAGTTTATACAACAAAGAAAAAATCTTCCGAGCCATGATCTAAAATATTTGTCCAAAATAGACCATAGCGTCCCAATTCAGGCTAACCTGGCAACTAAAAGATAATACGGAGAAGTACACAATATGACAGGAATAGATGCTCAAAAATAATTAGCATGGTGAATAAATCACAACAATACGAATCACTTATATGAATCAAATGCAGTACTCAAGTATTATATCAATATTAATTTCTCAACAACATATCAATGAGTCATCAGGGCTCACCTCACCGCGCCTATGCATTCTTAAGCATATCCGGATTTTGGACTATTGGCGGGTGCCCGTTCTCCGTGCGATATTAAAATCTTATGACACGATGCTCAAATCCTAGTATAATGTACCACAATGAATCAATATCAAGATTCTTATAAATTTTCAGATTTCAAATGAATATACAAATTCAATATAAGTGTAATCGACACTGAAAAGAAACGGAATACTCTCGAGTGAATTTAGGAGAACATTGTGTAAGTCCCGTAACTCAAAATCATCACATAATTTTAGCCTCAAAATCTAATCACGCATCATGTTCTTCTCGCGAAAATAATCAAACCTCATTCTAGCCCAAACTTGAGAAAACACCAAATAAGACTTCTAATCTAAGGTTGAAATCTTGAATAAGTTTGGGGCTATGGTTTTCAAATGAAAGGGAGTAATTTTCCAAAGGTCTTATGGTTGAAAAGTTTGAGAAAAAGTGATTTGAAAAGTGCTTCAAAGAATTAGTTGTGCTATATAAAGGATTAAGAATTTGATTAAGAAAAGAGTTCTAATTAGTTACAAACAATAAAAAATTTATTTCAGATGATCGGACCATTGGAATTGGATGAAATATAAGGAGGAAGTTGCTGAATACGAGAGAAAGCTGAACAAAAAAATTCAACTCGATCGGACCGTCCAAAATTTTTAAAAGTTTTTTTTACTAGATAGTTTTATGTTTTGTGGACTCTTAGAGAGTTTTATGTTTTGAGGACTCCTCTATATAATAAAAATTCAATTAAAACTCTATTTTTATTTTTATTCCAATTCCGTTTGAAAAGTTATTTTTTGAATATAAAAACCAACATTTTAAATTATAAAATTTATAAAATATAAAATTTATTTTTCTCCAATTTCCAAAATTAATTTAAAAATTCCATTTAAAAAATCGAGGTTGTTACAAGTTCCCCAGTAACAAGAAATTTTGCCCTCGAAGTTCGACGTAGTCTAACACTCGAAATAAAATGCTAATCGATTTGATTTCCCAAAAATACCACACTAAAGTCCTCAATCAATTCTACAGGTTCTCACATAAAGATCACAAATCTCAACCTCGATGCCTTTCATGTCTTCAAAAAATATTCTATCTCGAAAGACAACACGTCTCTCACGCATGCTGTAACAACCCGTGCGCCCTAAAAGAGACACGCGACGTGCTACTGCGATAAAAACTAAGCCAAAACAATCCAAAATAAGTATAGAGCCTCTAAATTCCACGACTGAAATACAAAAAATCACTATTTCTATTTCCACAATAAACATTACAATGATGTTTCACTCAAATACAAAATTCTCCAACTAAAATTATACCACTAGTTTATACAACTAAAAAAAAACTTTCGAGCCATGCTCTAAAATATTTATCCAAAATAGTCCATAGTGTCCCAATCCACGCTAACCTTCCACCTGAAAGGAAATACGGGGAAGTGCACAATATGACAGGAATCGATGCTAAAAAATAATTAGCACGGTGAATAAATCACAACAATACGAAACGCATATACGAGTCAAATGCAATACTCAAGCATTATATCAATATTAATTTATCAACAACACATCAATGAATCACTAGGGCCCACCTCGTCGCGCCTATACATTGTTAAGCATATCCCGATTTTGAACTATTGGCGGGTGCCCATTCTCCGTGACATATTAAAATCTCATGACACGATGCTCAAATTATAGTATAATATACCACAATGAGTCAATATCAAGATTCCAATAAATTTTCAGATTCAAATGAATATACTAATTCAGCATGAGTCCAATCGACACAGAAAACAAACGGAATACTCTCGAGACAATTTAGGAGCACATTGTGTAAGTCTCGTACCTCAAAATCATCACATTTCAGCCTCAAAATTTAATCACATCATCACGTTCTTCTAGAGAAAATAATCAAACCTCGTTCTACCCCAAACTCGAAAAAACATCAAATATGCCCTCTAATCTAAGGATAAAATCTCGAATAAGTTTGGGTCTATGGTTTGCAAATGAAAGCGAGTAATTTCCAGAGGTCTTCTGGTTGAAAAGTTTTAGAAAAAGTGATTTGAAAAGTGCATCCACGAATTAGTTGTCATATATAAAGGATTAAGAGTTTGATTAAGAAAAGAGTTCAAATCAGATACAAACACTAAAAACCTTATTCCCGATGATTGAACCGTTGGAATTGGATGAAATAAAGGGAGGAAGTAGCTGAAGGCGAGAGAAAGATCCGCAAAAAAATTTAGCTCGATCGGACGGCCCAATAATTTGCAAAGCTTTTTTTTCTAAAGAGTGTTATGTTTTGAGGACTCTTAGAGAGTTTTATGTTTTGAGGACTATTTTATATAATAAAAATATAATTAAAACTCCATTTTTATTCCGGTTCCAATTCTGTTTGAATATATATTTTTCGAATATAAAAACCAACCTTTTAAATTATAAAATTTATAAAATCCCAAATTTAATTTTTCTCCGATTTCCAATATTAATTTAAAAATTCCAGTTAAAAAATTCGGGTTGTTACATAGTTTCCCACTAACAAGGAAATTTGCCCTCGAAATTTGACGTACCCTAATGCTCGAAATAAAATGCTACTCGATTCTATTACACAAAAATCACAACACTAAAGTCCTCAATCAATTCTACACGTTCTCACATTAAGATCACAAATCTCAACCTCGATGCCTTTCACGTCTTCAAAAAATATTCTATCTCCAAAGACAACACGTCTCTCATGCATGCTAGACCCAAAACCCAATGACCCGAGGGTAGTCGTATACCTAAACTCTGATACCATCTGTAACACCCCGTGCACCCAAAATAGACATGCGGCGTGCTACTGCGATAAAAACTTAGCCAAAATCATCCAAAATAAGTATAGAGCATCTAAATTCCACTATTTAAATAAATAAAATCCACAATTTCTATTTCCACAATAAATATTACACTAACGTTTCCCTCAAATACAAAATTCTCCAACTAAAATTACACCACTAGTTTATACATCAAAGAACTAAATATTGCCATCCATGCTCTAAAATATTTCTCCAAAATAGATCATAGTGTCCCAATCACCGCTAACCGAGCACTAAAAGAAAATATGGCGAAGTACATAATATGACAGGAATAGATGCTCAAAAATAATTAGCACGGTGAATAAATCTGTAACACCCTAAGACTTTTGAGACTGAGAAGTTAAATTTTGGGAAAAATAAAATTTAATTAAATTGGAGAATTCTAAAATTTGGGAATTTAAGTCCAAAAAAAGAGGACATTTTGAAGTATTCCGGATGACGATTTTGAGGGTACCATTGATCCCGGAAGGGTCGAGATAGTCAAAATGACTGTTATTGGGTTTTATTTCGGCTCCGGAATATTTTTAAGTCAGTTTGACTCGAATTGGAGTAAACGAGTCATTTAAAGTGTGTATTAACATTTAAAATTGGGATTTTGTTTTAAAGGATTAGAGGCTCACGGATTAAGCCATTTCTCATTTGAGAGAAATAGGGAAAAAGCCCTATAGGGAGAAATAAGAGAGAAAGAAGAAAAAAAGAAGAGAGAGAGGAAGAAAGCTTGGGGATTTCCGGCCAAATCGCGACATCGAGGACGATCCAACCTGTACAAATCTGAGGCAAGTGTTTTATCTTGCTAAATAGCTATTTGTGTATTTCATTTCATAATTTGTGGGTTAAAGAAATGGATTTTTGGGTATTAACATCAAAACCTAGATTTTAGGTTTAATCTTGAAATCAATGTTTAAATATGGATTTAATGGATTAGAAATGGTTGGGATCAACTTTGGGTTGATTAATGGCATTAACATCATGATTTGATGAAAGTTTGGGGATTAGAATGAAAGTTTTAGGGTATTAATTTCGTGGGTTTGATGAGAAAGAATGGAAATCTGCCAAGGCATCTTGTATGACCGGTCGACCGTGGTCTGGGGATCGGTCGACCGCGCCTTAAGGGAAAAGCCTACTGCATTTCTTCGTAGGAAAAATTCGAACCCGCGGTCGATCGGGGGTCTGGGACCGGTCGACTGGTCCCCTTTTTTTAGCCCAAGACTTGGACTTCGTTCTTTCCCTTTTCTTTTGGAATTTTAATTCTAGGGGCTTTCTTAACGGGCTTATTTAGGAAAGTTATGATATTAGATTAAGGGAATATGGCACTAGGTCGAATGGGGACTTGCGGGCCTATGTTAAATTGATTTAGGAGGATGGGATGCCTCTTTTATTAATGAAATGAATATGGAATTTAAGTGAATATAGATATGATGAGAGGTTAAGAACTCATAGAGAGAGAGTTGCGAGGGTATGTTGTGAAATCCTAGGCCAACATTTATGTCGAATCCTTATAAAGATAGGATATTGTTGAGATTAAAATTTGGGGCCCAATGAAAGAGAATAATTGCATATCCATAATGATAACAAATTTAAGGAATAAATCGGAGAGGCATTACACTAGGGGATTCATAAAAAGTGATTGAACCGTAGTCGAATTCGAGAGCGATGAGATCATATTACCAACTAGAGTAGAGTGTGTAAATCGAGTTGGGGTAGATATTGTTTATTAATGTGTGATTCACATAGAGGATTTTCCCCCACATATGGGATTATTTGATGAATTTAAGATTGAGCTCGAGGCTTGTAGACTATTAGTTATATGTATATCGATAGTCGAAATTATTACTAGATTTATAATGTGCATCTCGGATACAGATGGAATGTGTAGTGATGGTTTCCTACACAAAATTTTGGGTGATAACCCTAATGTTGAATATATATGTATATATATATACATATGGTTTTGGGAGACTATTCATCATAGGAAAAATGATTGAATATGGTTCAAATAAGGGATTGTACTCACATATCGAGGTAAACGATATGAGTTTGTGGTGACGGCTTGTATATTGAGGATTAATGTATACTTATAGCCGGGTTTGTATATCTTATATATATGAATGAGAACTACTTTATATATAGATATATGGATATGTGAATATGTGTATATATATATATATATATATATATATATATATATATATATATATATATATATATATATATATATATCTGTAAGCATATAAAAATATGGATATATTTATGTTGTGGACATATGTGGTATGGATACTTAAACCATATAAGATGGTTTAATATTTGATCATATGATTGGATCATATGGATGTATATATATTATGCATGTGAATGGTATATATACTATTTGGTTAAGCATACCCCGCTCATGCTATCATTGGGAAGTTGCGCGCGTAGAGGGTGAGCGTCCTGGCTAGAAAAGCAGGGTGTGGATATTCCCCAGGTCGTAGTCGTCCCGTGTGTTATTATGTGATTTAAATTTTTATTTTTGGGATGAGACGTGGTGGGTATGTTTCATCTCATTGACGGTTTGGAGCTATAACCGCTTCTCGGGACGTCGTGTGCGTGATTTTACCACGAGATGGGTGTCGTTTAGTCCCACTATGGTGGCCCCAGTATTGCTACGTGAGCCGAGCACTAGGAAGATGATAGCATTGATGCAGTTTTATCGGCGATATATATAGCCGGGTGGATTATGTGCATGTCCATTGTACATCAGATATGATGCGTACACTTGGTCATGGGTATGGATGATTGGTATATGTATATATATGGTGAGCATAAAATACCTATATATATATATATATATATATATATATATATATATATATATATATATATATATATATATATATATATCCTATAGATGAAAGGATATAGAATCTTTGTAAAGTACAACTTGGATGATTATGGTGTACTAGATTGATGGGGATTGATGTATCGCATTTAAGGAATATTTCGGTTACATCATCCCAATGATATTATTGGTGATGTTAGTTTTAGTAGTAGTATAATATTATATACATGGCATTATGGATCTCTAGGATCGACATTGTCAGGGAGTAGTGTAACGGGGTGGTTCCTTGTTTGGATTTCGCTTTGCGAGACACCCCACGAATGAAACGCAGTGCAGTGTTGAAATTGGAGAAAAGTTATGCCAATTATGGTATGCATGTCATTATGGATCTCTATGATCGACATTGTCAAAGAGTAGTGTAACGGGGCAATTCCTTGTTTGGATTTCGCTTTGCGAGACTCCCCACGCACGAAATGTAGTACATTGTTGAGAGTAGAGAGAAGTTTTATCGATATTTATGTGTGACATGATGGATCTCCAGGATCGACGTTGACATGGAGTAGTGTAACAGGGTGGTTCCTTATTTGGATTTCGCTTTGCGAGACACCCCACGCACGAAACGCAGCGCAACGTTGAAATTGGAGGGAAGTTGTGTCAATAATGATTTTTCATGCTTATTAATTAGAAATTTAAATTAGATGTTTCAACCCAGTTGCATATTGGGTAATCTAATAAATTAAAATTTGTTACAGTATAAACCGGAATCCACTAAGCCTAATAATGGCACATATGATTGAAAATAAATAATAAATTGTGTTAATAAAAATGGGGGTGGAGTCTTGGGGTATGATAGAAAGGTAGATCTCGTGGGTATAGGCTAGGCCTATGATAAGTTAGGTTGTCCTAATAAACATGGGGGTAATTTAACTAATAAAATTGAGAACGCAAATAGGTTCGCGCCTTTAGATGAGAGGTGAGTTGGTGTTCCATGAGAGTGCGATTCCATTTTAATTATGAAATAGTGCACCGATATTTATTATGCACGGTTAACAGACTTGGTAAATATTTTCACAACTCGGGCTCTGACCCGTTTATTTTTCTCTCCTACTGGTATATATATATTACTACAGGTGTCCTACCGCATGGATGCCGGATGACCTTCTATCCAGAGTCTTGGGAGCCGTGACAGGTTTGGACTGTTGCGGGATGTATCTGGTAACCGCTTCCTACTTTGAATATTCTAGGTAGGATTCATGTTGTATATCGGGTTTGTACCCAAGGGAATTTATATAGATGTTTATACTTATTCCATTTCAGTTATTGTATTTACTGTGACCCGACAGCTTATTCGGGTCTACTTTTTGTATCACATTCTGTTGTAGTTGATTATATCATTTTATTATAGCATTTCGTTTATCATAGTTCTTTCTGGCATCTTTCTCCTATTTATTAGTACTTTTATGGTGTTGGTTTGTTAGTTGTTGCATGTTTTAAATTATTTAACATCTTGCTTATATGATATCGGGTAGTTAGTCCTATATTATATAGTACCGGCAGTTGATGTTGAGACTGGACCATCTGAAATTCCTGATTTAATATAGTATAGGGCTGGCCACCCGTTATTATTTTAAGCGGGGTGTTACAAAATCACAACAATACGAATCGCATATACGAATCAAATGCAGTACTCAAGTACTATATCAATATCAATTTCTCAACAACACATCAATGAGTCACCAGGACATTATTAATCATATCCGAATTTTGGAATATTGGCGGGTGCCCATTCTCCGTGCCATATTAAAATCTCATGACACGATGCTCAAATCACAGTATAACATACCACAATGGATCAAGATCAAGATTCTTATAATTTTTTTGATTTCAAATGAATATACTAATTCAACATGAGTGTAATCGACACTGAAAAGAAACGGAATACTCTCGAGAGAATTTAGGAGCACATTGTGTAAGTTCCGTAACTCAAAATCATCACATGAATCATCAAATAATTTTAGCCTCAAAATCTAATCACACCATCATGTTCTTCTCGCGAAAATAATCAAACCTCATTCTAGCCCAAACTTGAGAAAACACCTTATAAGCCTTCTTATCTATGGTTGATGTAAGTCCCGTAACTCAAAATCATCACATGAATCATCACATAATTTTAGCCTCAAAATATAATCACACCATCAGGTTCTTCTCGCGAAAATAATCAAACCTCATTCTAGCCCAAACTTGAGAAAACACCATATAAGCCTTCTAATCTATGGTTGAAATCTTAAATAAGTTTGGGGCTATGGTTTTCAAATGAAAGTGAGTAATTTTCCAGACGTCTTCTGGTTGAAAAGTTTGAGTAAAAGTTATTTGAAAAGTGCTTCAACGAATTAGTTGTGCTATATAAAGGATTAAGAGTTTGATTAAGAAAATAGTTCTAATTAGTTACAAACACTAAAAATTTAATTTCGGATGATCGGAGTGTTGGAATTGGATGAAATATGAGGTGGAAGTAACTGAAGACGAGAGAAATCTAAGAAAAAAAATTTAGCCCGATCGGACAGTCCAATATTTTTAAAAGTTTTTTTTGGAGAGTCTAATGTTTTGTGGACTCTTAGAGAGTTTTATGCTTTGAGGACTCTTCTATATAATAAAAAGTCAATTAAAACTCCATTTTTATTCCGATTCCAATTCCATTTGAAAAGTTTTTTTTCGAATTTAAAAATGAGCATTTTAAATTATAAAATTTATAAAATCCAAAATTTCATTTTTCTCCAATTTCCAAAATTAATTTAAAAATTCCATTTAAAAAATCTGAGTTATAACATAGTTCCCCACTAACAAGGAATTTTGCCTTTGAAATTTGACATATCCTAATGCTCGAAATAAAATGCTACTCGATTATTTTTCCCCAAAGTCACAACACTAATGTCCTCAGTCAATTCTACAGGTTCTCACATATAGATCACAAATCACAACCTCGATGCCTTTCACGTATTCAAAAAATATTCTATCTCCAAAGACAACACGTCTCTCACTCATTCTAGACCCAAAACCCAAAGACCCGAGGGTTTTCGTATACCTAAGCTCTGATACCATCTGTAACACCCTGTGCACCCAAAAAGTGACACGCAGCATGCTACTGCGATAAAAACTAAGCCAAAACATCCAAAATACTTATGGAGAATCTAAAATCCATGATTTAAAGAAAAAAAATCTACAATTTCTATTTCCACAATAAAGATTACAATGACGTTTCTCTCAAATACTAAATTCTCCAACTAAAATTATACCACTAGTTTATACACCAAAAAAAATCTTCTGAGCCATGCTCTAAAATATTTATACAAAATAGCCCATAGCATCCCAATCGTCGCTATCCTGCCAACTAAAAGAAAATATGGTGAAGTACACAATATGACACGAATAGATGCTCAAAAATAATTAGCACGGTAAATAAATCATAACAATACGAATCGCATATACGAATCAAATGCAATACTCAAGCACTATATCAATATTAATTTCTCAACAACACATTAATGAGTCACCAGGGCTCACCTCATCACGCTTATGCATTCCTGCGCATATCCGAATTTTGGACTATTAGCGGGTGCCCATTCTCCGTGACATACTAAAATCTCATGACATGATGCTCAAATCACAGTATAATATACCACAATGAATCAATATCAAGATTTCAACAAATTTTTAGATTTCAAATAAATATACTAATTCAACATGAGTGCAATCGTCACAAAAACAAACAGAATACTCTCAAGACAATTTAGGAGCACATTGTTGAAGTCTCGTACCTCAAAATCATCACATGAATCATCACTTAATTTCAGGTCTAAGGTTGAAATCTTGAATAAGTTTGGGTCTATGGTTTGCAAATGAAAGGGAGCAATTTTCTAGAGGTCTTCTCGTTGAAAAGTTTGAGAAAAAAATGATTTGAAAAGTGCATCCACGAATTAATTGTGATATATAAAGGATTAAGAGTTTGATTAAGAAAAGAGTTCTAATAAGATACAAACACAAAAAAATTTATTCCGGACGATCGGATCGTTGTAATTGGTTGAAATATAAGGAGGATGTACTTGAAGATGAGAGAAAGATCAAAAAAAAAAAATTCAGCTCGATCAGAAGAACCAATATTTTTAAAAGTTTTTTTTTCTAGAAACTTTTATGTTTTGAGGACTTTTCTATATAATAAAAATTTAATTAAAAATACATTTTTATTCCGATTCCAATTCCGTTTGAAAACTTATTTTTCGAATATAAAAACCAAGATTTTAAATTATAAAATTTATAAAATCCAAAATTTCATTTTTCTCTAGTTTCCAAAATTAATTTTAAAATTCCCATTTAAAAGATTTCGGTTGATACATACTTCCCCATGAACAATGAATTTTGCCATCGAAATACGACGTAGCCTAACGCTCGAAATAAAATGCTTCTCGATTCTATTTCCCAAAAATCTCAACACTAAAGTCCTCAATCAATTCTACACGTTCTCACGTCAAGAGCACAAATCTTAACCTCGATGCCTATCACGTCTTCAAAAAATATTATATCTTCAAACAAAACACGTCTCTCACGCATGTTAGATCCAAAACACAAAGACCCAAGGGTTTTTGTATACCTAGGATCTGATGCCATCTGTAATGCCCTGCTTACCCGAAAAGAGACACGCGACGTGCTACTACGATATAAACTAACCTAAAACCATCCAAAATAAGTATAGAGCCTCTAGATTCCACGATTTAAATACAAAAAAATCCACAATTTCTATTTCCACAATAATGATTACATTGACGTTTCTCTCAAAATCAAAATTATCCAACTAAAATTACACCACTAGTTTATATATCAAAAAAATAAATCTTCCAAGCCATGCTCTAAAATATTTCTCTAAAATAGCCCATAGCGTCCCAATCCACGCTACCCTGCCAACTAAAAGAAAATACGGGAGAGGAATACATGCTCAAAAATAATTAGCAAGGTGAATAAATCACAACAATACGAATCGCCTATACGAACCAAATGCAATAATCAAGCATTATATCAATATTAATTTCTTAATAACACATCAATGAGTCAATAGTTCTCACCTCACCCAGCCTCTGCATTCTTAAGAAAATCCGGATTTTGGACTATTGGCAGGTGCCCATTCTCAGCGCCATAGATGCGCAAATCACAATATAATATAGCACAATGAATCAATATCAAGATTCCAATAAATTTTTAGATCTCAAATGAATATACTAATTCAACATTAGTACAATCGACACTGAAAAGAAATGGAATACTCTCGAGAGAATTTAGGAGCACATTGTGTAAGTCCCGTACCTCAAAATCATCACATGAATCATCACATAATTTCAGCCTCAAAATCTAATCATACCATGAAGTTCTTCTCGCGAAAACTATCGAATCTCGTTCTAGTCCAAACTCGAGAACACACCAAATAAGCCTTCTAATCTAAGATTGAAATCTTAAATTAGTTTGTGGCTATGCTTCGTAGATGAAAGAGATTAATTTTTTAGAGGTCTTCTGGTTGAAAAGTTTGAGAAAAAGTGATTTGAAAAGTCCATCCACGAACTAGTTGTGATATACAAGGGATTAAGAGTTTGATTAAGAAAAGAGTTCTAATCAGATACAAACACAAAAAAAAAATTCCGAACGATCGGACCGTTGGAATAGGACAAAATTTGAGGAGGAAGTGGCTGAAGAAGAGAGAACGCCGAGAATTTTTTTAGCTCGATCGGATTGTCCAATATTTTTAAAAGTCTTTTTTTCTAGAGAGTTTTATGTTTTGAGGACTCTTAGAGAGTTTTATGTTTTTAGGACTTTTCTATATAATAAATATTCAATTAAAAGTCCATTTTTATTCCGATTCCAATTCCGTTTGAAAAATTATTTTTTGAATATAAAAACCAACATTTTAAATTATAAAATTTATAAAATCCAAAATTTCATTTTTCTCCGATTTCTAAAATTAATTTAGAAATTCCGTTTAAAAAATCCAGGTTTTTACATAGTTCCGACGCAGCCTAACGCTCGAAATAAAATGCTACTCGATTCTATTTCCCAAAAATCAAAACACTAAAGTCCTCAATTAATTCTACAGGTTCTCACGTGAAGATCAAAAATATCAACCACGATCCCTTTCACGTCTTCAAAAATCAGTCTATCCCTAAACACAACACGTCTCTCACGCATGCGAGACCCAAAACCCAAAGACCCGAGGGTTGTCGAATACATAAGCTCTGATCATCTGTAACAACCCGTGCGTCCAAAAAGAGACACGCGGAGTGCTACTGCGATAAAAACTAAGCCAAAACCATCCAAAATAAGTATAGAGCGTCAAAATTCTAGGATTTAAAGAAAACAAAATCCGTAAGTTCTATTTCAACAATAAAGATTACAAAGACGTTTCTCTCAAATACAAAATTCTCCAATTAAAATTATACCACTAACCTGCTAACTGAAAGAAAATACGGGGAAGTACACAATATGACAGGAATAGATGCTAAAAAATAATTAGCACGGTAAATAAATCACAACAATACAAATCGCATATACGAATCAAATGCAATACTCAAGCATTATATCAATATTAATTTCTTAACAACACATCAATCAGTCACTAGGGCTCACCCCATCGTGCCTATGCATTCTTAAGCACATCCGTATTTTGGACTATTGGCGGGTGCCCATTCTCCGTGCCATATTAAAATCTCATAACACGATGCTCAAATCACAGTATAATATACCACATGAATCAATATCAAGATTCCAATAAATTTTCATATTTCAAATGAATATACTAATTCAACATCAGTGCAATCGACACTGAAAACAAAAGGAATACTCTTGAGAGAATTTAGGAGCACATTGTGTAATTCTCGTAACTCAAAATCATCACATGAATCATCACATAATTTCAACCTTAAAATATAATCACACCATCACGTTCTTCTCGGGAAAATAATCAAATCTCGTTCTAGCCCAAACTCGAGAAAACATCAAATAAGCCTTCTAATCTAAGGTTGAAATCTTGAATAAGTTTGGGGCTATGGTTTTCAAATGCAAGGGAGTAATTTTGGGGAAGTCTTCGGGTTGAAAAGTTAGAGAAAAAGTGATTTGAAAAGTCCATTCACGAATTTTTTGTTATATAAAAGGATGAAGAGTTTGATTAAGAAAGAGTTCTAATAAGATACAATCACAAAAAAATTTATTCCGGGCGATCGGACAGTTGGAATTGGCTGAAATTTAAGGAAAAAGTAGCTAAAGACGACAAGAAGTGGAACATACAATTGTAGCTCGATCGGACGGTCCAAGATTTTTAAATATTTTTTTCTAGAGATTATTTTTAGAACTCTTAGAGAGTTTTATGTTTTGAGGACTATTCTATATATAAAAATTCAATTAAAACTCCATTTTTATTCTGATTCCAAGTTCGTTTGAAAATTTATTTTTCGAATATAAAAACCAAAATTTAAAATTATCAAATTTATAAAATCAAAAATTTTATTTTTCTCCGATTTTCAAAATTAATTTAAAACTTCTCATTTAAAAAATCTGGGTTGTTACCTATTTCACACTAACAAGGAATTTTGCCCTCAAAATTCGACGTAGCCTAACGCTCGAAATAAAATGCAACTTGATTCTATTTCCCAAAAATCACAACACTAAAGTCCTCAATCAATTCTACCCATTCTCACATCAAGATCATAAATCTCAACCTCGATGCCTATCACGTCTTCCAAAAATATTCTATCTCCAAAGAATACACGTCTCTCACGCATGGTAGACCCAAAACCAAAAGACCCGAGGGTTGTCATATACCTAAACTCTGATACCATCTGTAACACCCTACGCGCCCGAAAAGAGATACGCGACGTGCTACTGCGATAAAAACTAAGCTAAAGCCATCCAAAATAAGTATAGAGCATGTAAATTCCACGATTTAAATAAAAAAAATCACAATTTCTATTTCCACAATAAAGATTACATTGACGTTTCTCTCAAATACAAAATTCTCCAACTAAAATTACACCACTAGTTTATACATCAAAAAAATAAATCTTCCAAGCCATACGCTAAAATATTTCTCCAAAATAACCCATACCGTCCCAATCCATGCTAACCTGGCAACTAAAAGAAAATACGGGACATGAATAGATGCTAAAAAATAATTAGCACAGTGAATAAATCACAACAATACGAGTTGCACATATGAATCAAATGCAATACTTAAGCATTATATCTATTTTAATTTCATAACAACACATCAATGAGTCACCGGGCCTCACCTCACTGTGCCTAAGCATTCTTAAGCATATCCGAATTTTGGACTATTGGCGGGTGCCCATTCCCCCTGGCAGATTAAAATCTCGTGATAAGATGATCAACTCATAATATAATATACCACAATTAATCAATATCAAGATTCCAATCAATTTTCAGATTTCAAATGAATATACTAATTCAACATGAGTGCAATCGACACTGAAAACAAACGAAATACTGTCCAGAGAATATAGAAGAACATTGTGTAAGTCTCGTACCTCAAAATCATCACATGAATCATGACATAATTCAAGCCTCAAAATCTAAACATACCATCACGTTCTTCTCGCGAAAATAATCAAATCTTGTTCTAGCCCAAACTCGAGAAAACACCATATAAGCCTTCTAATCTAAGATTGATATCTTGAATAAGTTTGGGGCTATGATTTGTAGATGAAAGGGAGTAATTTTCGAGAGGTCTTCTGGTTGAAAAGTTTGAGAAAAAGTGATTTGAAAAGTCCATCCACGAAATAGTTATGATATATAAAGGATTAAGAGTTTGATTAAGAAAAGAGATCTAATCAGATACAAACACTAAAAAATTTATTCAGGACGATCGGACGTTGGAATTCGATGAAATGTGAGGAGGAAGTAGCTGAAGGCGCGAGAAAGCTAAGCAAAAAATTTCAGCTCGATCGGACGGTCCAATATTTTTAGAAGTTTTTTTTTCTAGAGAGTTTTATATTTTGAGTACTCTTAGAAAGTTTTATGTTCTGAGGACTCTTAAATATAATAAAAATTCAATTAAAACTCCATTTTTATTTCAATTCCAATTTTGTTTGAAAATTTATTTTTCGAATATAAAAACAGACATTTTAAATTATAAAATTTATAAAATCCAAATTTTTTTTTCTGCGGTTTCCAAAATTAATTTTGAAAATTTCCATTTAAAAAATCCGGGTTGTTACATACTTCCCCACTAACAAGGAATTTTTCCCTCGAAATTCGACGTAGCCTATCGCTCGAAATAAAATGCTACTCAATTCTATTTCCCAAAAATCGCAACACTAAAGTCCTCAATCAATTCTACATGTTCTCACATCAAGATCCCAAATCTCGACCTTGATGCTTATCACGTCTTCAAAAAATATTCTATCTTCAAAGAAAATGCGTCTCTGATGCATACCTAAGCTCTGATACCATCTATAATGCCCCGCGTGCCCAAAAAGAGACACGCGGCGTGCTACTGAGATAAAAACTAAGCTAAAACCATCCAAAATAGGTATTGAGCATCAAAATTACACGATTTAAATACAAAAAAATCCACAATTTCTATTTCCACAATAATGATTACAATGAAGTTTCTCTCAAACATATATTTCTCAAACAAAAATTACACCACTAGTTTAAACTTCAAAAAAATAAATCTTACACGCCACGCTCTAAAATATTTCTCCAAAATAGCCCATAGCATCCCAATCCACTCTAACCTGCCAACTAAAAGAAAAAATGGGACATGAATAGATGCTTAAAAATAATCAGCACGGTGAATAAACCACAACAATACGAATCGCATATATGAAACAAATGCATTACTCAAGATTATATCAGTATTAATTTCTCAACAACACATCAATGACTCACCAGGGCTCACCACACCACGCCTATGCATTCTTAAGCATATCATGATTTTGAACTATTGGCGGGTGCTCATTCTCCGTGCCATATTAAATTCTCAAGACATGATGCTAAAATCAAAATATAATACACCACAATGAATCAATATCAAGATTCCAATAAATTTTCTGATTTCAAATGAATATACTAATTCAACATGAGTGCAATCGACACTGAAAACAAACGGAATACTCTCGAAAGAATTTAGGAGCACATTGTGTAGGTGTCGTACATCAAAATCATCACATGAGTCATCATATAATTTCAGCCTCAAAATCTAGTCACACCATCACGTTCTTCTCACGAAAATAATCAAATCTCGTTCTAGCCCAAACTGGAGAAAACACCAAATATGACTTCTAACGTAACTTTGAAATTTTGAATAAATTTAGGGCTATGGTTTGTAGCTGAAAGGGATTAATTTTCGAGAGGTCTTATGGTTGAATAGTTTGAGAAAAAGTGATTTGAAAAGTCCATCCATGAATTAGTTGTGATATATAAAGAATTAAGAGTTTGAATAAGAAAAGAGTTCTAATCAGATACAAACATTGAAAATTTTATTTCGGACTGTTCGAAGTGGAAGAAATTGAAGGAGGAAGTAGCTGAAGACGAGGGAAAACTGTACAAAAAATTTCAGCTCGATCGGATGGTTAAATATTTTTTGTTCTAGAGAGTTTTATGTTTTGAGGACTCTTAGAGAGTTTTATGTTTTGAGAACTCTTCTATTTAATAAAAAATCAATCAAAACTCCATTTTTATTCCGATTCCAATTCCGTTTGAAAATTTGTTTTTAAAATATAAAATCCAATATTATAAATTGTCAAATTTATAAAATCCAAAATTTCACTTTTC
Source organism: Sambucus nigra (assembly GCA_949130495.1). Lineage (NCBI taxonomy): Eukaryota > Viridiplantae > Streptophyta > Magnoliopsida > Dipsacales > Adoxaceae > Sambucus > Sambucus nigra. The sequence continues at coordinate 49,332,393 of OX422222.1, forward strand.
TCTGATTTTCAAAATTAATTTAAAAATTCCCATTTAAAAAATCTAGGTTGTTACCTATTTCCCACTAACAAGGAATTTTGCCCTCGAAATTTGACGCAGCCTAACGCTCGAAATAAAATGCTACTCGATTCTATTTCCCAAAAATCACAACACTAAAGTCCTCAATCAATTCTACATGTTCTCACATGAAGATCACAATTCTCAACCTCGATGCCTATCACGTCTTCAGAAAATATTCTATTTCCAAAGAAAACACGTCTCTCACGCATGCTAGACCCAAAACCCAATGACCCGAGAGTATTCATATACCTAAGATCTGATACCATTTGTAACATCCCGCGCACCCTAAAAGAGACACGCGGCGTGCTACTGCGATAAAAAATAAGCTAAAACCATGCAAAATAAGTACACAGCATCTAAATTCCAAGATTTAAATACAAATAAGTCCGCAATTTCTATTTCCCTAATAAAGATTATAATGATGTTTCTCTCAAATAAAAAATTCAACAACTAAAATTACACCGCAAGTTTATACATCAAAAAAATAAATCTTCCAAGCCATGCTCTAAAATATTTATGCAAAATAGCCCATAGAGTCCCAATCCATGCTAACCTACCAACTAAAAGAAAATATGGCGAAGTACACAATATGACATGAATAGGTGCTCATAAATAATTGGCACGGTGAATGAATCGCAATAATACAAATCAAATGCAATACTGAAGCATTATATCAATATTAATTTCTCAACAACACATCAATGAGTCACCAGGCCTCACCTCACCGCGCCTATGCATTCTTAAGCATATTTGGATTTTGAACTATTGGCGGGTGTCCATTCTCCGTGCTATATTAAAATCTCATGAAATGATGTTCAAATAAAAATATAATATACAACAATGAATCAATATATATATTCCAATAAATTTTCAGATTTCAAATGAATATACTAATTCAACATGAGTGCAATCGACACTGAAAACAAACGGAATACTCTCGGGGGAATTTAAGAGCACATTGTGTATGTCTCGTACCTCAAAATCATCCCATAATTTCAGCCTCAAAATCTAATCTGACTATGACGTTCTTCTCGCGAAAATAATCAAATCTCGTTGTAGCCCAAACTCGAGCAAACACGAAATAAGCCTTCTAATCGAAGGCTAAAATCTGGATTAAGTTTAGGGCTATGGTTTGTAGATGAAAGGGAGTACTCAAATACAAACACTAAAAAATTTATTTCGGCGATCCGACCATTGGAATTGCATGAAATTTAGGGAGGAAGTAGCTGAAGACGAGAGAAAGTGGAACAAATAATTTCCGCTTGTACGGACGTTCCAATACTTTTAAATACTTTTTTCCTAGAGAGTTTTATGTTTTGAGGACTCTTCGAGAGTTTTATGTTTTGAGGACTCTTCTATATAATAAAAATTCCATTAAATCTCCATTTTTATTCCAATTTCAATTACGTTTGAAAATTTCTTTTTCAAATAAAAAAATGAACATTTTAAATTATAAAATTTATAAAATCCAAAATTTCATTTTTCTCCGATTTTCGAAATTATTTTAAAATTCCCTTTTAAAAAATTTGGGTTGTTACATACTTCCCCACTAACAAGGAATTTTGCACTCGAAATTTGACGTAGCCTAACGCTCCAAATAAAATTCTACTCGATTCTATTTTCCAAAAATCGCAACACAAAAGTCCAAAATCAATTCTACACGTTCTCACATCAAGATCACAAATCTCAACCTCGATGCCAATCATGTCTACAAAAACTATTCAATATCCAAATAAAACACATCTCTCACGCATGCTAGACACAAAACCCAAAGACACGAGGGTTGTCATATACCTAAGCTCTGATACCATTAGTAACACCCAACACGCCCTAAAAGAGACACTGTAACAACCCTCGATTCTGGAAGGCTCATTTTATATTAATTTTACCGCTTAAGGTAATTACATAAAATATTGGAACTGGAGTAAATATTAATTTTATGAAATGAAAGTTAATATTTGTTGGGTTATTGCATATTTACTGCATGAGAAAGTAAATATCATTCTATTGTATGTTTCATAGTGTTATGTGTTTTAAATCACATTATGGTTTAATTGAAACTGGAATTTAAAATGGTTTAGAAAATTCCCGGATGCCATTTTAGAGGGCGTAGTTAGTCCCAAAATGTGCGAGACAGTCAAAATAAGTGCCATATTGTAGTTTTGTGTTTCGGGCACTTTTACCTGGTTTTAGCTTAACGCGTAATTGCGAGTCATTTTCATGTGGTATTAACCACTTAAGTGGGGAGACTTATGTTAAGCCACGATTTAGTCTTCTAAATCCCCTAATTTCCCAATTTCATGTCTTAAACATAGAGAGAAAAGGAGAGAAAGAAAGAAGAAAAGAAAAGTGGAGGAAGAAGAGAAAAATGACGATTGAAGATGGAAGATTGCTTCTACCACCAAGAAATATGAATTTGCAACCCTAAGGCAAGTTTTCTACTTGCTAATATATGTTTTGAGATGAATAAATTGTGTGATATTTATGTATATATATATATTTGGAGATCAAAAATGGAAATTTTGGTATTTAAACCTAGATTTGGTTTTGATGATAAAATTGTGAATTGTAATGGTTATAAATCATGTAGAATAATCTTTGGGTAGATCAAGGTTGTTGGTTGGGTTCAAAATAGAACAGATTTGGGATTTGGAAAAAGTGAAATTTTCACTTGGATTTAATTTTGGAAGAAGGAAGAACCCTAGGTCTGCTATGACCGGTCGACCGCGGTCTCAGGACCGGTCGACCGGGCCTTTGTGGGAGGGCTTACTACTTTCCTACAAAGGCATAAAATTTGAGTCTGGTCGACCACGGTTCCTTGACCAGTCGACCGGCCCCTCCATTCTGAGCTATCTATTTTTCTTTGTAGGCAAAATCTGGAGACGCGGTCGACCGCGGTTCCAGGACCGGTCGACCGGTCCCCTGTTTTTCATCCTAAAATCTTATTTTGTTTCCTAGATATATTTTCGGGACTAGGAACCTTCTTTAATGAAGTAAACTAGGTGTCCTAGAGTTGAAATTGAGTTAGTACTTTCCCTACACTAGGAATGGGGTATGTGGGGACTTTTCCGGGGTTTTGCCAATTGATGTTAGGGCATTCTTTTTCTAGTAAATTATTATGGAACTAGGATTCCTAGAGATATGTTTGGGAGACTTTTGGAGCTCAATAGAGCTACATTAATATTGATGGATTATAATAACACCCTAAAATGTTTGGAGTTAATTAAGAGTTTACTTACTCCTTTGAGGTTGTAGCAACGATATACTTTATCGTATGGCTCCGGATAATCAGTTAGATTATTTACAAAAAGTAAATGGGAATGGTTTCGGATAAAATGAAACATATACATTGAAATGAAATGGAAATGGTAATGATGATGGTAAATGATAATTTACTTAATTATGAATATGATTAATGTCAATTTACTGGATACACACCTCTCTAAATGACATCATAAGGGAAGTTCGCGCACTTGGTGATGCCCCCTGGCTAGTGAACGCCGGGTGGATATAGTCCATAGGCCATATGACCGATATGTTATATTTTCTGCACTGGAGAGGAGATTTCGGGTGTGATTTTGACTCTCCCGCTGGCATATGTTCGCTTCCCGATGTATTGCATTGTAGGTGCCCAGGTTGTCTTGTGTAGATAAGCCCTAGAAGATGATGGTCATTTAGGGGCGCGCCTAGTGGGGAAACTCGTAGGGGCGGTCTTAGAATCGTTATATGTATATAAATATAACTATTCATAATCAAGTGGGACTTGATGTATGAGATATGCCATAAAGAGCATGATGAAGTGCCATAAAGAGCACAATGAAATGCCACAAAGAGCATTTGTTGATAATGATATTCCTGTTAAGGAATGGTAATGCCCGGATGGGCAGGAAATTGGAATAAAAGCCATAAAGAGATTAAAATTTTAATTATATTTTCCTGATAAGGAATGAAATGCTAGTAAAGAGCACAAATGTTGTAATTATAAGTTCCTGATAAGGAACATAATAATGAAATGGAAGTTTTTAAATTTATGTTACCCATGCTTTTCTTTTCTGTCTTAGTTATGTTTTAGAACTGTGTAAATAGATGTTATTCTTTCTAGCATGATTTTATTCATAACTGTCATACTTTTTATTCGTTTGGTAATCATATAGAACCGGGCCCTGACCCGTTTACATTTCTTGTTGCATATGCATCTTGTCTCTGCCCGGGTACTCCGCCGCAAGGATGCCTGACTTGAATTCCTGTTCTGATGTCTTTGGCGAGCCGTGATGCATTGCGGGTATTACGGGATACAATTGGTATAAACGTTTTCATTTTTGTATTCTAGTTAAGATCGAGTCTCTTTCACTCGGGCGAGGCCCAAGATTTTGTAATTGATTAATGTAATGTAATATATACATTTATTGAAATTGTTTAACAAATGTTGTACGAATCAGCGGGCCAATAACATATTCGGTCCTCTTATTTGTTACATGTTGTTATAGATATATATACATCCTTGTGGTTTCCCCTATCTTTTCAGGAAATGGGTTGTTTGTTTTCTTTAAATTACTTTAAAACAAAATTTTTGGCAACCCGTTTTCTGCAATAGTGGGTGGTTGTCCTGGATACTCTATATTTTTTTTGAGATGCTGAGTATGATTCCATCTATGATTCCGTTATATTGGATTATTGGGCTGGACACCCCTTATTTTGGTAAGAGGGTTGTCACAGATGGTATCAGAGCATCAGGTTCTAGAGTCCTTAGGAATCTGTGTGGATGCCTTAAGTTTCAGCGTTGCTCTTGATTTGACATAAAGCCTTAGGATTAAGATCGTTGGTTTCTCTTGTGAGATTTCGTTCTTCTGCCATGAGGTAGAATCTATAGAATCTTGTGCGCATTCGTGTGAGAATATTTGGTTGATTGGAGAAGGGCGTCATGAGAAGGAACTACTAAGGACTGTAAATTGTGGTCTGGGATGAGGACCGCTTTGGAGGTCGATCCCTTTTTGTAGCACTTCCTTGTCTTGCTACTACGACTACTAATTACAGTTGATGTAGTTTTTCCAAGTACCGCTAGAAGTAGAAAGTGGTACTATGCTTGAGAATTCAAGCGATGTTAAATTGAAGTAGAGAAGTGCCCTGAAGTAGGATGGATGATAATCCTTCACCCGTAGGAGTAGTGCTGAGATGGTGAAAATGTGGTCACCATATTCGTGGGTGCCGAAAGTTTGGCCCATAGAGAAGCCCGGTGGGTACTTGCAATGGCGAGTTTCTCTGGGATAACTGGACTGAGGAGAAGGTGGATTCTCGAATGTTAACAAAATGTTCGGTTAAAGACCGATGAGGAATAAGGTGTTGTACACTTAGCGAGACCGTGCACAAGGAAATGATAGGCTCCAGAATAGGTGTCGTTAACACTTCTAATGGAGTAAGATGCATGAAACCCCGTTGGTGGATATCCGTCTGGGGAGGTTTCATTGAACTAAGGAAGAGGAGGCCGAGAGCGTGTCCTCTTTTACTGAGGAAGTAAGAAGGACTGCGTGGGTAATTGTTTTGGACCAGAGTCAGAGTTATTTGTAAGAATGTGGATGGGAATTCCACCTTATTAGTGGGTGGTGTATTCCTTATTATAAGACTTAGTAGTATTATATCTACTGTAGATTTGGGTGTGTATATTGAGCTTGTAGTTGTATTGACGTCATTATAGGAAGAGTACTTATATGACTTCTTGGTATGGAAGTTCTATTTTTCCTCACTCGTTTTGAAACGAGTGATGATATTCTGAATATGCATGTAGTATGTGTAAACTGCATTATATGCCCCTTGGGTTAAGTGATCCATTGCTCATTTGCATTATATGTGGATGTTATGACTTATCTCCACGACCAACAAGTTAAGTAGTAATGCATAGGAGGGGTTCCTTGTTTGGATTCCGCTTTTGCGGGACGCTCCACACGTGAACCTTAACGACGTTGGGAGTGGAGAGATTTTATTTTCCTTTCTCTTGTTTTATGTACATTATGCGAGTATATATATTTTGGTCGGTTTGGTGCGATATCAAGAAAATAAAATTGTAAGGATATCTTACTTCTAGTTCAAAATGGAACTAGTTGTTCTATGATTTCTCCCCTGGATACATGTTGAGACTTTATAGAGGTAGGTAGGAAATTTTGTTATTCGTTTAGTTATCTTATGTGAGTGTTTGATTGTTTGTTTGTCCTGTTTATGCATGTTACACTTATCTCCATGATCAACTAGTTTAGTAGGCATGTGTCGGAGGGGTTCCTTGTTTGGATTTTGCTTCGGTGAGACACTCCGCTGCATGAACACTTATAGATGCTATGATTGGAGAGACGCTATCTTTTTCTTTCACTTCTACTTTATTTATTTTATTGTTGGAAGTGGGATTGGAAGATTAGCTGAGAATCACGTAGAAGAGTGATTAAGGTCTATTAAAATGCGAGATAGAAGCACTGTATATAGTTCTCTCCTCTGATCGATGTGAGGGTGACTGTGATATGAAGTCGGATTGAGACTTCGAGATTGTGCCTTGATAAGAAGGCCATGTTTTTATAAGGGGGATATGTATCTGAAAGACTCCACAGGAAGTGAATGTCTGATCAGTTAAGATCTTTAAAAGATGCTATGGTAAGTAGGATTGTAAATTAGAATTGTACCGATCCTGATCATGTGTTTTAGACCGTCACATCTTAATGACCAACGATGCGAGGTAGTAGTGTAACGGGAGGGTTCATTGTTTGGATTTTGCTTCGGCGAGACGTCCCACGCACGAAACCGAGCGGATGTCGGAAGTTGAGATAGCTCTTGGACACTAGGGATATATTTAGTATTATCTATCTACGACTTAGATATGATGTATACTTGTATATCAAACTTTGGTTTATTAGAACATAAGGCCCTTAGACCACGTGATGTTGATTTCGGAAGGCGGTAAGGAGTTGACCACGGATAAGTTGTGGGTTAACTCTATGTGGGATTAGATCCCTAGGAACGAGATTTATGGGGTCTCGAGAGGTTTGGGTGGTTTTGGCTGAAGAAGATAAGGCCTTTCTTAGATATATTTGTACGTTGCGACTTTACTTACGGGGAGTTTAGGGACGGGTTGATCTTCACTCTTGAGCTCATGATAGTGATCTAAAGAGTGGGTTTAATGAATAAGTCTCTGCCAGGAGTGGGAAGTAATAATACTGGAGCATGGACTCGTTGTCTATGCATCTCACATGCTTAAACTTGTGGGAAGTAATATCCCACGCTTGAATTTAAAATTCATTGCCGTGGAAACTGCCTTAAATAAATGGAGGCACTACTTCCTGGGCAGGGAAATTTAATCTTTCTCGTGAAGCAACAAGTTGTTGCAATAGGTCGTGGGAGAAATCGAGTTAGTTCTCGGATTTCAGAAGAACTAGTAATTGGGTATTTTCACATTCGCTAAGGAAATCTGATTGGGGTAGTAGATGCGTCGAGTAAGAAACTCGTCGGAGATATTTGTGTTGGCATGGAAAGACAAATGAAACGAGCATGACTCAAAAGACTCTGTAGCGAGAGCATTCCAATCTATGATTGACCATTTCACCTACTCGTGTGAAAAAGATTATCAGTGGAATGAAGAGGGGTATATTCATAGACGGTTGTATTGAAGTGCCGAAACTGTATGGTCATGATCCTATTTGAGAAAGTTGTTGATCATATGACCAGAATGTTGCATTCCCGTCCATTATGGATGGACTATATGTAGAAGAGTACGCCCCATTATTGATGGAGGAATGGTAGAACTGTGGGAGGTGCCTATTAAAATAGGGTGGACTGAGACGAGATATTCATGTCTGAAGTTTGGATAAAGTTCCATGAAGAAATGGGAACTGTATGGAAATAGCGTGTATCCTACCGCTCTAAAGTTGATGGATGTATGGAAGGAATTTGACTTAGGTCCGAAAAGCATACCTCGAAGCAGACGCCTTAAAATACATAGTAGGTGAGAGCAGTTAGTATATGGATAGAGATTCCAGTACAACCATTAGGCTATCGAATGGCCTTGTGGATCATTTTCTAAGGCATGGTATCATGAGTGGCCTAGCGTGGTCGGTTGAATATTTTGTATACTCGTTGGATGGAACCAACGGGTAATATGTTCCATGGACTTGGAGTGGTCTCGTGTCGATTCTTTAAGATTTGGCTTTTGAGCCATATGCCTTGATGAGATACGTCAATGTGGGGAAAGTTGATTAGTGTTGGGGTTAAAACAATTAGAGTTGGTATAAATATTCCCGAGGAGGGAGTAAAGCAGTCTATGACGAGTTGTGAGGGTATCTTCTTTCGTTTTAAGACGGTAGAATCGATAGTTAGGGAGGAACTCTTTGTGCTATGCTAGAACATAAATGATGTAGGCTGAGATCGATTAAGTCGACCTTAGTCCGAGTCCATTTAGGATGACTGTGATGACGAGGGTTTGTTTAGGATGGTAGAATCCTAGTTTATAGTAGTATACCCTTTATCAGATTTGGGTATGCCCGAATTTTGGGGGCAAAATTCCCTCTTAAGGGGGGGAGTATGTAACAACCCTCGATTCTGGAAGGCTCATTTTATATTAATTTTACCGCTTAAGGTAATTACATAAAATGTTGGAACTGGACTAAATATTAATTTTATGAAATGAAAGTTAATATTTGCTGGGTAATTGCATATTTACTTCATGAGAAAGTAAATATCATTCTATTGTATGTTTTATAGTGTTATGTGTTTTAAATCACATTATGGTTTAATTGAAACTAGAATTTAAAATGGTTTAGAAAATTTTCGGATGCCATTTTAGAGGGCGTAGTTAGTCCCGAAATGTGCGAGACAGTCAAAATAAGTGCCATATTGTATTTTTGTGTTTCGGGCACTTTTACCTGGTTTTAGCTTAACGCGTAATTGCGAGTCATTTTCATGTGGTATTAACCACTTAAGTGGGGAGACTTATGTTAAGCCACGATTTAGTCTTCTAAATCCCCTAATTTCCCTATTTCATGTCTTAAACATAGAGAGAAAAGGAGAGAAAGAAAGAATAAGAGAAAAGTGTAGAAAGAAGAGAAAAATGAAGATTGAAGATGGAAGATTGCTTCTACCACCAAGAAATCTGAATTTGCAACCCTAAGGCAAGTTTCCTACTTGCTAATATATGTTTTGAGATGAATAAATTGTGTGATAATTATGTATATATATATATATATTTGGAGATCAAAAATGGAAATTTTGGTATTTAAACCTAGATTTGGTTTTGATGATAAAATTGTGAATTGTAATGGTTATAAATCATGTGGAATAATCTTTGGGTAGATAAAGGTTGTCGGTTGGGTTCAAAATAGAAGTGATTTGGGATTTGGAAAAAGTGAAATTTTCACTTGGATTTAATTTTGGAAGATAGAAGAACCCTAGGTCTGATATGACCGGTCGACCGCGGTCTCATGACCGGTCGACCGGGTCTTTGCGGGAGGGCTTACTGCTTTCCTACAAAGGCATAAAATTTGAGCGCGGTCAACCGCGGTTCCTTGACCGGTCGACAGACCCCTCCATTCTGAGCTTTCTGTTTTTCTTTGTAGGCAAAATCTGGAGACGCGGTCGACCGCGGTTCCAGGACCGGTCGACCGGTCCCCTGTTTTTCATCCTAAAATCTTATTTTGTTTCCTAGATATATTTTCTTCAATAGGGACTAGGAACCTTCTGTAATGAAGTAAACTAGGTGTCCAAGAGTTGAAATTGAGTTAGTACTTTCCCTACACTAGGAATGGGGTATGTGGGGACTTTTCCGGGGTTTTGCCAGTTGATGTTAGGGCATTCTTTTTCTAGCAAATTATCATGGAACTAGGATTCCTAGAGATATGTTTGGGAGACTTTTGAAGCTCAATAGAGCTACATTAATATTGATGGATTATAATAACACCCTAAAATGTTTGGAGTTAATTAAGAGTTTACTTACTCCTTTGAGGTTGTAGCATATAATTTATCGTATGACTCCGGATAATCAGTTAGATTATTTACAAAAAGTAAATGGGAATGGTTTCGGATAAAATGAAACATATACATGGAAATGAAATGGAAATGGTAATGATGATGATAAATTATAATTTACTTAATCATGAATATGGTAAATGTTAATTTACTAGATACACACCTCTCTAAATGACATCATAAGGGAAGTTCACGCGCTTGGTGATGCCCCCTGGCTAGTGAACGCAGGGTGGATATAGTCCATAGGCCATATGAGCGATATGTTATGTTTTCTGCGCTGGAGAGGAGATTCCGGGTGTGGTCTTGACTCTCCCACGGGCATATGGCCGCTTCCCGACGTATTGCGTTGTAGGTGCCCAGGTTGTCTTGTATTGATAGACCCTAGAATATGATGGTCATTTAGGGGCGCGCCCAGTGGGGAAACTCGGAGGGGGGGTCTTAGAATCGTTATATGTATATAAATATAACTATTCATAATCAAGTGGGACTTGATGTATGAGATATGCCATAAAGAGCATGATGAAGTGCCATAAAGAGCACAATGAAATGCCACAAAGAGCAGTTGTTGATAATGATATTCCTGTTAAGGAATGGTAATGCCAGGATGGGTAGGAAATTTGAATAAAAGCCATAAAGAGCTTAAAATTTTAATTATATTTTCCTGATAAGGAATGAAATGCTATTAAAGAGCACAAATGTTGTATTTATGAGTTCCTGATAAGGAACATAATAAGGAAATGGAAGTTTTTAAATTTATGTTACCCATGCTTTTCTTTTCTGTCTTAGTTATGTTTTAGAACTGTGTAAATAGATGTTATTATTTCTAGCATGATTTTATTCATAACTGTCATACTTTTTATTCGTCTGGTAATCATATAGAACCGGGCCCTGACCCGTTTACATTTCTTGTTGCATATGCATCTTGTCTCCCCCCAGGTACTCCGCCGTAAGGATGCCTGACTTGAATTCCTGTTCCGATGTCTTCGGCGAGCCGTGATGCATTGCGGGTATTACGGGATACAATTGGTATAAACGTTATCATTTTTGTATTCTAGTTAAGATCGGGTCTCTTTCACTCAGGCGAGGCCCAAGCTTTTGTAATTGATTAATGTAATGTAATATATAAATTTATTGAAATTGCTTAATAAATGTTGTACGAATCAGCGGACCGATAACATATTCGGTCCTCTTATTTGTTACCTGTTGTTATAGATATGTATATACATCCTTGTGGTTTCCCCTATCTTTTTAGGAAATGGGTTGTTTGTTTTCTTTTAATTACTTTAAAACAAAATTTTTGGCAACCCACTTTCTGGAATAGTGGGTGGTTGTCCTGGATGCACTATATTTTTTTTGTGATGCTGAGTATGATTCCATCTATGATTTCGTTATATTGGAGTATTGGGCTGGCCACCCCTTATTTTGGTAGGCGGGTTGCCACAGACACGTGGCGTGCTACTGGGATAAAACAAAGCTAAAACCATCCAAAACATGTATAGAGCATTTAAATTCCACGTTTTAAATAAAAAAATCCACAATTTTTATTTCCATAATAACGATTACAATGACGTTTCTCTCAAATACAAAATTCTCGAACTAAAATTACACATCTAGTTTATACATCAAAAAAATAAACTTCCAAGCCATGCTCTAAAATATTTCTCCAAAATAGCCCATAGTGTCTCAAGCCACTCTAACCGACCAACTAAAAGAAAATATTGGGAAGTACACAATATCACCGGAATAGATGCTCAAAAATAATTGGCACGGTGAATAAATTACAACAATAGGAATCGCATTTAATAATCAAATGCAATTCTCAAGCATTATATCAAGATTAATTTCTCAACAACACATCAATGAGTTACCATGCCTCACCTCACCGCGCCTATGCATTCTTAAGCATATCCGAATTTTGGACAATTGGCGGGTGCCCATTCTCCGTGCCATATTAAAACCTCATGACACGATGCTCAAATCACAATATAACATACTACAATGAATCAACATCAAGATTCCAATAAATTTTCAGATTTCAAATGAATATACTAATTCAACATGAGTGCAATGGACACTGAAAACAAACGGAATACTCTCGTGAGAATTTAGGAGCACATTGTGTAAGTCCCGTACCTCAAAATCATCACATGACTCATCACATAATTTCACCCCCAAAATCTAATAGAACCATCACGTTCTTCTAGCAAAAATAATCAAATCTCGTTCTAACCCAAACTCGAGAAAACACCAAATAAGCCTTATAATCTAAGGTTTAAATCTTAGATAAGTTTTGGGCTATGGTTTGTAGATGAAACAGAGTAATTTTGGAGAGGTATCTGGTTGAAAAGTTTTAGAAAAAGTGATTTTAAAACTCCATCCACGAATTAGTGGGGATATATAAAGGATTATGACATTGACTAAGAAAAGACTTCCAATCCGATACGAACACAAACAAATTTGTCCCGGACGACCGGACCTTTAGAATTGGATGAAATTTAAGTAGTTGCCAAAGACGAGAGAAAGATGCACAAAAAATTTCAACTCCATTGGACGGTCCAATATTTTTAAATATTTTTTTTCAATAGAGTTTTATGTTTTGAAGAGTCATAGAGATTTTCATGTTTTGAGGACTCTTCTGTTTAATAAAAATTCAATTACAACTCCATTTTTATTCCGATTCCAATTCCATTTGAAAATATATTTTTCAAATAAAAAAACACACATTTTAAATTATAAAATTTATAATATCCAAAATTTCATTTTTCTCCGATTTCCAAAATTAATTTAAAAATTTCCATTTAAAAAATCTGGGCTGTTACATACTTCCGCACTAACAAGGAATTTTGCCCTCGAAATTTGACGTAGCCTAACGCTAGAAATAAAATGCTACTAGATTCTGTTTACCAAAAATCACAACACTAAAGTTATCAATCAATTCTACACGTTCTCACTTCAAGATCACAAATCTCAATCTCGATGCCAATCACGTCTTCAAAAAATATTCTATCTCCAAAGAAAACACGTCTCTCACGCAAGCTAGACCCAAAACCCAAAGATCCGAGGGATGTCGTATACCTAAGATATGATACGAGCTATAACACCCCGCGCGCCCGAAAGGACACACGCGGCGTGCTACTGCGATAAAAATAAAGATAAAACCCTCCAAAATAAGTATAGAGCGTCTAAATTCCACGATTTAAATACAAAAAAAAATCCACAATTTCAATTTCCATGTTAAAGATTACAATAACGTTTCTCTCAAATACATAATTCTCCAGCTAAAATTACAACACTAGTTTATACATCAAAAAAAGAAATCTTCCAAGTCATTCTCTAAAATATTTCTCCAAAATAGACCATAGCGTCTCAATCCACGGTAACTGACAATTAAAAGAATATACGGGGAAGTACACAATATGATAGGAATGGATGCTCGAAAATAATTAACACAGTGAACAAATCGCAACAATATGAATCGCATATACGAATCAAATGCAATACTCAAGCATCATATCCATAATAATTTCTCAACAATACATCAATGAGTCACCACGCCTCACCTCAACGCACCTATGCATTCTTATGCATATTCGGATTTTGGACTAATGGTCGGTGACCATTCTCCGTGCCATATTAAAATCTCATGACACGATGCTCAAATCACAATATAATATACCACAAATAATCCATATCAAGATTGTAACAATTTTCTGATTTCAAATGAATATCATAATTCAACATAAGTGCAATCGGCATAGAAAATAAACGGAATACTCTTGAGCGAATTTAGGAGCATATTGTGTATGTCCCGTACTTAAAAATCATCACATGAATCATCACATAATTTTAGACTCAAAATCTAATCACACCATCATGTTCTTCTCACGAAAATAATCAAATCTTGTTTCAGCCCAAACTCTAGAAAATACCAAATAAGCCTTCTAATCTAAGGTTGAAATCTTGAATAGGTTTGGGACTATGGTTTGTAAATGAAAGGGAGTAATTTTGGAGAGGTCTTCTGGTTGAAAAGTTTGAGAAAAAGTGATTTGAAAAGTCCAACAATGAATTAGTTATGATATAAAAAGGATAAAGGATTTGATTAAGAAAAAAGTTCTAATTAGATACAAACACCAAAAAAATTATTCCGGACGATCGGACCATTGGAATGGGATGAAATTTAAGTAGGTAATAGACGAAGGCGAGAGAAAGCTGACACAAAATTTCAGCTCGGTTGGATGGTCCAGTAGTTTTAAATATTTATTTTCTAGAGAGTTTTATATTTTGAGCACTCTTAGAGAGTTTAATGTTTTGAGAACTATTCTCTGTAGTAAAAATTCAATTAAAACTCCATTTTTATTCCGATTCCAATTTCGTTTGAAAATTTATTTTTCATATATAAAAACCAACATTTTAAATTAAAAAATTTATAAAATCTGAAATTTCATCTTTCTTAGATTTCAAAAATTAATTTAAAATTTTACTTTTAAAAAATCCGGGTTATTACATACTTCCCCACTAACAAGGAATTTTGCCCTCGAAATAAAATGCTACTCGATTCTATTTCCTAAAAATCACAACACTAAATTCCTCAATCAATTCTTTACGTTCTCACATCAAGATCACAAATCTCAACCTCGAAGCCTATCACGTCTTAAAAAATATTCTATCTCCAAAGAAAACACGTCTCTCCTGCATGATAGACCCAAAACACAAAGTCCTGAGGGTTGTCCTATACCTAAGCTCTGATACTAGCTGTAACAGCCCGCGTGCCCGAAAAGAGAAACACGACGTGATACTGAGATAAAAACTAAGCTAAATCAATCCAAAATAAGTATAGAGCATCTAAATTCCACGATTTAAATACAAAAAATCCAGAATTTCTATTTCCACAATCAAGATTACAATAACATTTCTCTCAAATACAAAATTCGCCAACTAAAACTACACCACTAGTTTATCCATCAAAAAAATAAATCTTCCAGGTCGTGCTCGAAAATATTTCTCCGAAATTGTAACACCCCGCCCAAAATAATAAAGGGTGGACAACCCTATACTATATTAAATCAGGAGTTTCAGATGGTCCAGTCTCAACATCAACTGCCGGTACTATATAATATAGGACTAACTACCCGATATCATATAAGCCAGATGCTAAAATTAAATAAAATATGCAACAACTAACAAACCAACACCATAAAACTACTAATAAATAGGAGAAAGATGCAAGAAGAACTATGGTAAACGAAATGCTATAATGAAATGATATAATCAACTACAAGAGAATGTGATGCAAAAAGTAGACCCGAATAAGTTGTCGGGTCACAGCGAATACAATAATTGGAATGGAATAAGTATAAAAATTGATATAAATATCCCTTGGGTACAAACCCGATATACAACATGAATCCTACCTAGAATTTTGAAAGTAGGAAGCGGCTACCAGATACACCCCGCAATAGTTTGCCCCTGTCACGGCTCCCAAGACTCTGGATAGGAAGTCATTCGGCATCCATGCGGTAGGATACCTCTAATAATAATATATATATATATATACAGGCAGGAGAGAAAAGTAAACGGTTCAGTGCCCGATTTGTGAAAATATTTAGCAAGTGTGTTAACCGTGCATAATAAATACCTGTGCACTATTTCATAATTAAAGTGGAATCGTACTCTCGTGGAATCCCAACTCACCTCTCATCTAAAGGCGCGCACCTAATCACGTCCTCAATTTTATTAGTTAAATTACCCCCATTTTTATTAGGACAACCTAACTTATCATAGGCCTATCCTATACCCACGAGATCTACCTTCCTATCATACCCCAAGAATCCACCCCCTTTTTAACCACATATAAGTATTTATTTTCAATCATATGTGACTTATTAGGCTTAGTGGATTCCGGTTTGTACTTTAACCATTTAAAATTTAATAAGTTACCCACTATGCAACTTGGTTGTAACATATAATTTAAATTTCTAATTAATAAGCATGAAAAACCATTATTGACACAACTTCCCTCCAATTTCAACGCTGCGCTGCGTTTCGTGCGTGGGGTGTCTCGCAAAGAGAAATCCAAACAAGGAACCGCCCCGTTACACTACTCCATGTCAACGTAAATCTTGGAGATCCATCATGTCACACATAAATATCGACAGAACTTCTCTCTACTCTCAACAATGTACTACATTTCGTGCGTGGGGAGTCTCGCAAAGCGAAATCCAAACAAGGAACCGCCCCGTTACACTACTCTTTGACAATGTCGATCATAGAGATCCATAATGCCGTGCATACCATAACTGGCAGAACTTTTCTCCAATTTCAACATTGCACTGCGTTTCATGCGTGGGGTGTCTCGCAAAGAGAAATCCAAACAAGGAACCACCCCGTTACACTACTCCTTGACAATGTCGATCCTAGAGATCCATAATACCATATATACAATATAATATTACTACTACAACTAACATCTCCAATCATATCCTTGGGGTGATGTAACCGAAATATTCCTTAAATGCGATACATCAACCCCCATCAATCTAGTACACCATAATCATCCAAGATGTACTCCACCAAGGTTCTATATCCTTTCATCTATAGGATATATAAATATATATATAGGTATTTCATTCTAACCATATATATACACCATCATCCAATCCCATGACCATGTATATATACCATATATGATGTACAAAGGCCATGCAAAAATAAATACCCGGCTATATATAGCGCCGATAAACTGCATCAATGCTATCATCTTCCCAGTGCCCGGCTGACGTAGCAATACTGGGGCCACCATGATGGGACTAAACGACACCCATCTCGTGGTAAACTCACGCACACGACGTCCCGGGAAGCGGTCATAGCTCCAAATCGGCAATGAGACGAAACATACCCACCACGTCTCATCCCAAAAATAAAAATGTAAATCACATAATAACACACGGGACGACTATGACCTGGGGAATATCCACACCTTGCTTTTCTAGTCAGGATGCTCACCCTCTACGCGCGCAACTTCCCAATGATAGCATGAGCGGGGTATGCTTAACCAAATAAGTATATATATCATTCACATGCATAATATATATACATCCATATGATCCAATCATATGATCAAATATTAAACCATCATATACGGTTTAAGTATCCATACCACATATGCCCACAACATAAATATATCCATATTTTCATATCTATATAGATATATAAACATGTATTCACATATCGCTGTATCATTATATATACAGACTAATTCCCGTTCATATGTATAAGATATATATACTCGGCTATAAATATACATAATCTTCAATATACAAGCCGTCAGCACAATTTCCATTAAATTTACCTCGATATGTGAATACAATCCCTCACTTGAAACATATTCAATCATTTTTCCTATGATGAATAGTCTCCCAACACCATATGTATATATCTATACATGTATATTCAACATTAGGGTTATCACCCAAAATTTTGTGTAGGAAACCATCACTACACATTCCATCTGTATCCGAGATGCACATCATAAATCTAGTAATAATTTCGACTATCGGTATACATATAACTAATAGTCTATAAGCCTCAAGCTCATTCTTTCATTCATCAAATAATCTCATTTATTGGGAAAATGCCGTTGTAAATCACACACCGATAAAAAACATCTATTCCAACTAGATTTTCACATTCTACTCTAGTTGGTAATATAATCCCGTCGCTCTCAGTTCCGACTACGGTTCAATCACTTTTGTGAATCCCCTAGTCTAAGATCTCTCGAATTTATTCCTTAAATTTTATCATTTCTAAGGGTAGGAAATCACTCTCTTCCATTTGGCCCCAAATTGTATCGTAACAATATCCTATCCTTATAAGGATTTGACATAAAGGTTGTCCTAGAAAATTCCACAACATACATGGATATTTCTTATCCAACTATTCCAAGAAGTCCCCACTATCATATACTAAATGAGAGACCCCCTATAAGTCACCAAAGGATATCTCTTACTACATAAGAGAAAGCCCCAAATCAATAAACCCAACCAAAAAGGGCTAAAAATCCTCCTAGATAAACCCCATAAAACAACCATTAAAGAAACCCCTAAGAATAAACTCCAAAAGAAAAAGGGATAAAAGAACTCCAAACTTGGGCTAAAAACAGGGGACCGGTCGACCGGTCCCAGACCCCCGATCGACCGCGGGTCCAGATTTTTGCCTACGAAGAAATGCAGTAGGCTTTTCCCTTAAGGCGCGGTCGACCGGTCCCTAGACTGCGATCGATCGGCCATACCAGATGCCTTAGCCGATTTCCATTTTTCAACCAAAACCCTAAATCCTCAAACACCCAAATATGATCACCAAATCCCCAAATCTTTAACCCAATAATATTCCTAGTATGTAAACTCATCCTACATTTCATCCAAACAATTTTTTTGCCATTAAACCCATGTATAAACATTGATTTCAAGATTTAAACCCAAAATTTTAGGTTTTGACATTAATACCCAAAAATCTATTTCTTTAACCCACAAACTATGAAATGAAATACACAAATAGCTATTTAGCAAGATTAAACACTTGCCTCAGATTTGTAGAGGTTTGATCGTCCTCGATGTTGCGATTTTGGGCCGGAAACTCCAAGCTTTCTTCCTGTCTCTCTTCTTTTATTCTTCTTCCTCTCTTCTTTCTCCCTTTAGGGCTTTTTCTCTCTTTCTCTCAAATGAGAAATAGCTTTATCCGTAAGCCTCATAAACCTTTAAAACAAAATCCCAATTTTAAATGTTAATACACACTTTAAATGACTCGTTTACTCCAATTCGAGTCAAAATAACTTAAAAACATTCCGAAGCCGAAATAAGACCCAATGACAGTCATTTTGACTATTTCGACCCTTCCGGGATCGATGGTACCCTCAAAATCATCATCCGGAATACTTTAAAATATTCTCTATTTCTTGGACCTCATTTCCCAATTTTAGAATTCTCCAATTTAATTAAATTTTATTTTCCCTAAAATTTAAATTTCTTAGTCTCAAAAATCGTGGGGTGTTACAAAAATAACCCATAGCGACCCAATCCATGCTAACCTGTCAACTATAAGAATTACGGGGAAGTACACAATACGACAGGAACAGATGCTCAAAAATAATTAGCACGGTGAATAAATCGCAACAGTATGAATCGCATATACAAACCAAATGTAGTACTCAAGCATTATGTCAATAATAATTTCTCAACAATATATCAATGAGTCACCCGGCCTCACCTCACCGCATCTATGCATTGTTAAGCATATCCGGATTTTGGACTATTTGCGGGTACCCAGTCTCCATGCCATATTGAAATATCATGACACGATGCTCAAATTATAATATAATATACCACAATGAATCAATATCAAGATTCCAACAATTTTCAGATTTCAAATGAATATCATTTTTCAACGTGAGTGCAATCGACACAAAAGACAAACAGAATGCTCTCGAGAGAATTTAGGAGCATATTGTGTAAGTCCCGTACCTCAAAATCATCACATAATTTTGACCTCAAAATCTAATCACACCATCACGTTCTTCTCGCGAAAATAATCAAAAACTCATTCTAGCCCAAACTCGAGAAAATACCAAAAAAGCTTTCTAATCTAAGGTTGAAATTTTGAATAAGTTTGGGGCTATGGTTTGTAAGTGAAAGGGAGTAATTTTAGAGAGATGTTCTGGTTGAAAAGTTTGAGAAAAAAGTGATTTGAATAGTGCACCCAAGAATTAGTTGTGATATATAAAGGATTAAGATTTCGATCAAGAAAAGAGTTCTAATCAGATACAAACACTAAAAAATTTATTCCTTACGATTGGAACGTTGAAATTGGATGAAATTTAAGAATGTAGTAGCTGAAGACAAGAAAAAGATGCAAAAATAATTCAATCTACTCGAACGGTTCAATATTTTTAAAGATTTTTTCTAGAGAGTTTTATGTTTTGAGGACTCTTAGAGAGTTTTATGTTTCGAGGACTCTTTTACATAACACATATTCAATTAAAACTCCATTTTTATTCCGATTCCAATTCTGTTTGAAAATTTATTTTTCAAATATAAAAACCAACATTATAAACTATAAAATTTATAAAACCCAAAATTTCATTTTTCTCCGATTTCAAAAATTAATTTAAAAATTCCCATTTAAAAAATTCCGGTTGTTACAGACTTCCCCACTAACAAGTAATTTTTCACTCAAAATTCGACGTAGCCTAACTCTCGAAATAAAATGCTACTCGATTCTATTTCTCAAAAATTACGACACTAAAGTCCTCAATCAATTCTACACGCTCTCACATCAAGATCACAAATCTCAACCTCGATGCCTATCATGTCTTTAAAAAATATTATATCTCCAAAGAAAACATATGTCCCACGCATTCAAGACCCTAAACCCAAAGATCTGAGGGTTGTCGTATACCTAAACTCTAATACCATCTGTAACACCCTGCGCGCCTGAAAAAAGACACGCGGCGTCCTACTACATTAAAAACTATGCTAAAACCATCCAAAATAAGTACAAAGCATATAAATTCCACGATTTAAATACCAAAAATTTACAATTTCTATTTCCACAATAAAGATTACAATAACGTTTCTCTAAAATACAAAATTCTCCAACTAAAATTACACCAAAAGTTTATACATCAAAAAAATAAATTCTCCAAGCCATGTTGTAAAATATTTCTCCAAAATAGCCCATAGTGTCTCAATCCACGCTAACTGGCAACTAAAATAAAATAAGGGGAAGTACACAATATAACAACAATAGATGCTCAAAAATAATTAGCACAGTGAATAAATCGCAATAATATGAATCACATATACGAATCAAATGCAATACTGATGCCTTATATCAATATTAATTTCTCAACAACACATCAATGAGTCACCAGGCCTCAGCTCACCGCGCCTTTGAATTCTTAAGCATATCCGGATTTTGGACTATTGGTGGGTGCCCATTATCCGGCCATATTAATATCTCATGAAATGATGCTCAAATGATAATATAATATACCACAATGAATCAATATCAAGATTCCAATAATTTTTCAGATTTCAAATGAATATCATAATTCAACATGAGTGTAATCGACACTGAAAACAAACAGAATACTCTCAAGAGAATTTAGGAGCACATTGTGTAATCCCGTACCTCAAAATCATCACATGAATCATATAATTTCATCCCCAAAATCTAATCACACCATCACGTTCTTCTCGAGAAAATAATCAAATCTCGTTCTAGCGCAAACTCGAGGAAAGACCAAATAAGCCTTCTAATCTAAGGTTGAAATCTTGAATAAGTTTGGGGCCATGGTTTGTAGATGAAAGGCAGTAATTTTTGAGAGGTCTTCTGATTGAAAGGTTTTAGTAACAGTAATTTGAAAAGTACATCCAGGAATTCGTTGTGATATATAAAGGATTACGAGCTTGATTAAGAAAAGAGTTCTAATAAGATACAATCACTAAAAAAATTATTCCGGACGATCGGACCATTGGAATTGGATGAAATTTAAGGAGGTAGTTGCTAAGGATGAGAGAAAGCTGTACAAAAAAATTTAGCTCGATAGGATTTTTGAATATTTTTAAATATTTTTTTCTCTAAAGAGTTTTATGTTTTGTGGACTAATAGAGAGTTTTAGGTTGTGAGGACTCTTCTATTTAATAAAAATTCAATTAAAACTACATTTTTATTATGATTCCAATTCCGTTTGAAAATTTGTCTTTAAAATATAAAAACCAACATTTTAAATAATAACATCCAAAATTTAATCTTTCTACGACTTCCAAAATTAATTTAAAATTCCTATTTAAAAAATCTGGGTTGTTACATGCTTCCCTACTAATAAGGAATTTTGCCCTCGAAATTCGACGTAGCCTAATGCTCAAAATAAAATTCTACAAGATTCTAATTCCCAAAAATCACAACACTAAAGTCCTTAATTAATTCTACACGTTCTCACATTAAGATCACAAATCTCAAAGTCGATGCCTATCATGTTTTCAAAAAATATTCTATCTCTAAAGAAAACACATCTCTCACGCATGCTAGACCCAAAACCCAAAAACCCGAGGGTTATTGTATACCTAAGCTCCAATACCAGCTGTAACACCCCCGAAAAGAGACACGCGGCGTGCTACTGTGATAAAAATTAAGCTAAAACCATCCAAAATAAGTATAGAGCATCTAAATTCCACGATTTTAATACAAAAAAAATCCACAATTTCTATTTCCACAATAAAGATTACAATAACGTTTCTCTCAAATACAAAATTATCCAACTAAAATTACACCACTAGTTTTTACATCAAAAAAATAAATATTGCCATCCATGCTCTAAAATATTTCTCCAAAATAGATCATAGTGTCCCAATCCCCGCTAACCGAGAACTAAAAGAAAATATGGGGAAGTACATAATATGACAGGAATAGATGCTCAAAAATAATTAGCACGGTGAATAAATTGCAACAATACGAATCACATATACGAATCAAATGAAATACTCAAGAATTATATCAATATTAATTTTTGACAACACATAAATGAGCCACCAGGCCTCACCTCACCGCGCCTATGCATTCTCAATCATATTCGAAGTTTGGACTATTGGTCGATGCCCATTCTCCGTGCCATATTAAAATCTCATGACACGATGTTCAAATCACAATATAATATACGACAATGATTCAATATCAAGTTTCAAATAAATTTTTAGAATTCAAATGAATATACTAATTCAACATGAGTGCAATCGACACTGAAAACAAATGGAATACTCTCAAGAGAAGTTAGGGGCAAATTGTGTAAGTCCCATACCTCAAAATCATCACATGAGTCATCACATAATTTCAGCCTCAAAATCTATTCACACCATCACCTTCTTCTCATGAAAATAATCAAATCTCGTTCTAGCCCAAACTCAAGAAACACGAAATAAGCCTTCTAATGTAAGGTTGAAATCTTAAATAAGTTTGGGGCTATGTTTTGTAGATGAAAGGGAGTAATTTTCATGAGGTCTTCTGGTTGAACAATTTGAGAAAAAGTGATTTCAAAAGTCCATCCACGAATTAGTTAAGATATATAAAGGATCAAGAGTTTGATTAAGAAAAGAGTTCTAGTCAGATACAAACACTAAAAAATTTATACCGGACGATCGGACCACTGGAATTGGATGAAATTTAAGGAGGAAGTAGCTGAAGACGAGAGAAAGAAGAAAATTTCATCACGATCGGACGGTCGAATATTTTTAAATATTTTTTGTTCTAGAGAGTTTTTTGTTTTGAGGACGCTTAGAGGGTTTTATGTTTTGAGGACTCTTCTTTTTAATAAAATTTCAACTAAAATTCCATTTTTATTCCGATTCCAATTCCATTTGAAAATTTGTTGTTAAAATATAAAAACCAACATTTTATATTATAACATCCAAAATTTCATTTTTCTTCGATTTTCGAAATTAATTTCAAAATTCCCTTTTAAAAAATTCAGGTTGTTACATACTTCCCCAGTAACAAGGAATTTTTCACTCGAAATTTGACGTAGCCTAACGCTAGAAATAAAATGCTACTCGATTCTATTTCCCAAAAATCACAACACTAAAGTCCTCAATCAATTCTACATGTTCTCACATTAAGATCACAAATCTCAAGGTCGATGCCTATCACGTCTTCAAAAAATATTCTATCTCCAAAGAAAACACATCTCTCACGCAAGTTAGAGCCAAAACCAAAAAACTCGAGGTTCGTCGTATACCTAAGCTCTGATACCAGCTGTAATACTCAAGTGCCCCCGATAAGAGACACGTGACGTGCTGCTGCGATAAAAATTAAGATAAAACCATCCAAAATAAGTATTGACACTACACTAAAAATGCCAATTTGGCACACCTTAATATTAAAAATCTGGCACAGTTTAAAGCTGTGCCAAATTCTGGCACGATTTAATGACAATCTAGTACATTTTAAAACAATGCCAAAATTTGGCATTGTTTTTAAGTGTGCCAAAATTAAGTAAACTTTACTAAAATATAAATACAAAAAATTATTTGACATTTCATTTGGAGCCATCTAAATTTCCATCCCCTTCACTCTCCCGCTCACACAAAAAGACTACACGGAACTATGGCAAAATGAAAACCCATTTACGTTCTCTGACTCTCACTTTTACTCTCCACCGCCGACGCTTACTCTCAACCAGCGCTGCTGTGAAGCGTTTACCCCTTTGCCTACTTCCTCCCGCCTCCATTATTGTGTTTCCCTCTGCCAACCTCCCCTCCTCACAGATCTGCCCACTGTCCGACCCCCTCCATTTTTCCCCATATCTATTAATTTTCGGAGCTGAACATATCCTTCTCTATTACCCTTAATTTGCTTCATCTTCGTCTTAAATAAAACTCCACCTCGCTCACAACTTACCCACTAGCGTCCCCATGCCCTGCCACCGTCGTGAAAACATTATACCGATTAGGGTCTTTTTGTCGATACGTAGGCCCAACTGGATTAATGGATTAGGGTTGTGGATGTTATAAACTTTGAGGTTTATTAATTTTGCCTATTTAAAGTTTATACCTATTTATTTATATTATAGTTTTACACTCAATTCGTTATATATTAATTGTTGCTAAAAAATTGTTTTCTTTAGATGTGTTGGTTGTCGTGCAGAAGGTGTTGGAAGATGGTGGAATTCAAAAATTAAGGTGTTGGACAAAATGTTATGGTTGTGTAATATACAATTTTGTGATCTTAGAATTATTGAAATACATTGAATTGTACTGAATTAGATTTGATTGGATTGGATTGGATTGCATTTGATAAAATGGTGTATAGATTGGACTGAATCTAAATCTAAATCCGATCTGATCCAATCCAATTTTGATTAAAAATAGGGAAACGTCATATAGCCATTTTAGGTTTTCATTTTTTTTGAGTTTTGGGTAGGAGATATGTTGTATCCTGCTTATACACACCATCCCATTTTGGTTTGGAAGTAAGGTTTTTATTTTTTGATTTCAGGCATCTCACCCATGGATTTAGCTATCAACACGGTGGATTTGCATTTGGTTGTGCACTCTTCTTATGAGGGTATTTGTTTAATTTTAATTAACTTACACCTAAAATTTAATTACTGTTTTCTTATGAGGCATCTCTACATTAGAATTCCATAAGTGTCGGATAACACAATTAGTGTAGAATATATGATGTGTCAGTATTTCTCCACTATTGATAGTCATATAGTGGTTTATGATGCTTAATTATCATGGAAACTGTATGCACTAGTTGGTAGTTACCTTAGAGTTGTTGACCATGGGATATTCACATGCATGTCACATGTAAATTGAACACGGCGTGAATGTGAAAATCGAATTCAATACATTTTAACTGCAGTAGGATCTTGCACTCATCAACAATTTCAAAACAAAGTTGTTAACAGACAATTTTATGTCTAACTTGACTAGTAAAAAAATGTCTTCATAATCATACCCGTGTCTAATACTGTAGCTGATTATTACTTGTTCATGCGGTAATTCAGTACCTAATCCCCCTAAACAAATAAAAAAAATCTTGTCATTGATATCCACTTTTGAGTTCCCCCCCCCCCCCCCCCCCCCCGATATAACAATCTCAGGTGCCTCTCTTATACTGAATTGTTTGCATAAGGCTTGTGTACCCTGTTAAGATGTTTTATTGTCTTGTATTTAAAACCATAGTATTGCCGAACATTATTGATTTGCATGGAGTATCAATGACATGGAAGTTGTGTCCTTGTTTTGTTACATGTCATGATATTTGCCAACTCCTTATCTCATTCAAAGAAGACATTTATAAATTTATAAATGAAGACGCATCATGTATAATTTTCTAGTCTTCATTACATATTTTCTTTATCTTTATTGTATTTTCCTTGTGAGCGAAAGATTTCAGAATTTGTAGACATTGTTGGACCAAATGGGATACTTTCGAGAAGTTATGGCGCGAAGAGTTCAACGGGTGGCTATCAAAATACAAATGAAATCTAGTTAGTCTCAAATTCTCTTTATATGTTGCAGCATTGAATAAAAAAATGGCCTCAAATAGCGGCAACAAGTAGCCAAACGTAAAATGCATTTTATGAGCTTATTTAGTTAAATTGGTGGAAGGGATTTGCCGGTGGTTTGGTTTTGGAATTTGCTGTTGCTGTTGAGTTTATTTTAACTGTTAAAACATGTTAGATTTAATGAATAAACAAATGAAACTATGTCAAAATTTTCTAAAATCAATAAACATTCTAAATTGATTAAAAACATATCGTTATAGGATGAAAACCCAAAACAACCTCCAAACAACTGTAAAGAGGCACGAACACCTCGTACGGGATCAATGTAACACATAGGAACTGACCGCCTAGTCACGATTTTGGAATTTTAAGAATATGATGATAATTTAAAAATATCTAGATTAGTCTTACAAACAAGTTGTCATCATAAGTGGCACAAACACCTCGCACGGGACCAATGTAACTTGTAGGAACTAACCGCGTAGCCAGAGGACTTATGATTTGAGAATATGACGATAATTTCCAAAAATCAACACTCAGACTTAAAAATAAGCCGTTAAAGGGAGAAAACCTAAACCAACCCCCAAACGTCACCGTAAGAGGCACTAACACCTCGCACGGGACCAATGTAACTAGTACAAACTGATCGCGTCGTCGCGGGTCTCCCGATTTGAGAATATGATAATAATTTCAAAAGACGTAGATTAGGCTTAAAACAAGCCGTTTGATGGTGAAAACCCAAACCAGCCCCCAAACGGCCCCGTAAGAGGCACGAACACTCGTACAGGACTAATGTAACTTGTACAAACTGACCGCATAGTCGCGGGTCTCCCGATTTAAGAATATGATGATAATTTCAAAATATGTAGATTAGGCTTAAAAACAAGCCGTTTGAGGGTAAAAACCCAACTAACCCCCAAACGGCCCCTTAAGAGGCATGAACACCTCGCACGGGACCGATGTAACTTGTACGAATTGACAGCATAGTCGTGGGCCTCTCGATTTGATAATATGACGATAATTTCAAAATACGTAGATTAGGCTTAAAAACAACCCGTTTGAGGGTGAAAACCCAAACTAGTGCCCAAACGGCCCCGTGAGAGGTACGAACACCTCCCACGCGACAAATGTAACTTGTGCGAACTGACCACGTAGTTGCGGGTCTCCCAGTTTGAGAATGTGACAATAATTTCAAAATATATAGATTAGTGTTAGAAACAAGTTGTTTGAGGGTGATAACCCAAACAAACCCCCAAACGGCCCCATAAGAGGCTCAAACACCTCGCACGAGACCAATGTAACTTGTACGAACTGACCGCGTAGTCGCGGGTCTCATGGTTTGAGAATATGAAGATAATTTCAAAATATGTAGATTAGGCATTAAAAAGTCGTTTGAAGGTGAAAACCCAAACCCTCTCCCAAATGATCCCGTAAGGGGCATGAACACCTCGCACGGGACCAATGTAACTTGTACGAACTGACAGCATAGTCACAGGCCTCTTTGTTTGATAATATGATGATAATTTCAAAATATATCTATGAAGCTTAGAAACAAGCCCTTTGAGGGTGACAACCCAAATCAACCCCCAAAAGGTCCCGTAAGAGGCACGAACCCCTCGCATAGGACAAATGTAACTTGTAAGAACTGACCGCGTAGTCGCGGGTCTCTCGATTTGAGAATTTGACGATAATTTCAAAATATATAGATTTGACTTAAAAACAAGCCATTTGAGGTTGAAAATCCAAACCAGCAACCAAACGGTCCCGTTATAGGCATGGACACCTCGCACAGGACCAATGTAACTTGTACGAACTAACAGCGTGGTCAAGGGCCCCTAGGTTTGAGAATATGATGATAATTTCAAAATATATCAATTAAGCTTAAAAACAAGCCCTTAAAGCGTGAAACACCAAACCATCCCCAAAACGATCCAATAAGAGGCACGAACACCTCGCACGAGACCAATGTACCTTGTACGAACTAATCGCGTAGTCGCGGGTCTCCCTGTTTGAGACTATGACGATAATTTCAAAATATATCGATTAAACTTAAAAATAAGCCCTTAAAGGGTGAAAACCCAAACCAACCCCCAAACGGTCCCGTAAGAGGAACGGACACCTCGCACGGGACTAATGTAACATGTACGAACTGACAGCGTAGTCACGGTCCACTCGGTTTGAGAATATGATGATAATTTCAAAATATATCGATTAAGCTTAAAAAAAGCCCTTAAAGGGTGAAAACCCAAACCAACCCCCAAACGGTCCAGTAAGAAGCAGTAACACCTCACACGAGACCAATGTAACTCGTCGGAACTGATTAGGTAGTCATAACTTGCATAAGATTTTCAATTTGAGAATATAATAATAAATACAAATCCTATATGTAATTTTTTAGCTCGAGCAAGCTTTTTTTAATAAATTACTTGGTTACTAATATCTTTTTTGTTTGTATCCTATTTTTTTGTAGGATTAAATTAATCGTTAGCATTTATTCATATGGAACACACAGAGAACCCAATGGTTTACCATAAGGGGTTTATTCTTGATTCTATTTTTTTGTGGTATGGCCGTGTGGGCTTTTATAAGTTTATTATTATATTTTGTTGTTGTTCGGGCTTTATCTTACAGTAACAACCTGAGGTTTTAGGACAGCTATTTATTTATTTTGGGATAAATAAATATCATTTTTTTGGAGAATTATTAAATTGCCAATTGAGGTCAAAATTTGAAGTTGTTGGAAAGTGTTTCGAATGGCAATTCTGAGGGTGTAGTTATTTTCGGGAGGGTCGAGAAAGTCAAAATGACTGTACTTGGGGTCTATTTAGGTTCCGAATTAATTTAAGTGCGTTTGACTCGAATTAAAGTTACCGAGTCATTTAAAGTGTGTATTATCATTTAAAGTTGTGTATCTTAGGAGAAAGTGGTTTATTAAGCCTATGGGAGAAACAATTCTCCTTAGAGAGAAAGAGAAATGGAAAGGAAGAAAGAGAAAAGAAAGAAAGAAGAAGAGAAAGACAGAGAAATTGGATTTTCCAGCCAATACGCGATCTCGAGGACGAATCAGACCCTACGAATTTGAGACAAGTGATTAAACTTGCTAAATAATTATTCTGTACCATTTATTTTATGATTTGTGGATATAAATTTCTGAGTTTTGGGATAAATTGTTAAAAACCTTGATTTTTGGGAAAATCTTAGATTTGTGGTTTATACATGGATTTGAGGGTATAAAAATTGTTGGGTTGAATTATATAATGAGTTTTGATGATAATATTATGTTTGGGTTGAAGAGAAACGAAGAGAATATGATTAAAATGAATTCTGGGATTTTTGGATTATTAAAAAGTATCCATTTTCGAGCCTTCTGATAGGCCGAATCGATTCGGCCCCTTAGCCGAATCGATTCGGAAAGTTGCAGTTGCCCCGGTCTGAGTGACCGAATCGATTTGGATCCCATCCGAATCAATTCGTCCTAAGACAGAGTCCCGGGTCTTAGGACCCGAATCGATTCGCCTTGAAGGCCGAATCGATTCGCAGGGCCGAATCGATTCGAATTTGGCCCGAATCGATTCGACAACGGGGCATGTTTTCTAGGGAGAATTTCATTCCATTTCGTTCGAGGTTATCGATTGGGAACCTCAATAGGAATTATATGGAGCATGTTTTGGAGATTTTAGGGGGTTTCCCTTACAATAAATTATTGGAGTCTTATTGACTTAATTTGAGGAATACCGATTAGAGAATATAGTATATGCTAAGTGGGGAAGCCCACTATTATTGGGTTTTCTATTTGGAGATAATTAGGAAATTATATGAAAGAGAGATAATGCGTTTAATGATAGTGGATTTTGGTATCAAATCCCAAATGGGATAAATTTAAAGGTTCACATGATTAAGTGAACCATATTTTGGATTGAGAATATAAATGCTAATAAATGTGCATATGGATATAGAAATACCCTTAACGATGATTAATTTGGGAGATGTCTCACACAATGAGAAATGCTAATCTAGGTGCATTAGGATAGAGAGTATCCTTAACATAAATAGAATTGAGAGACAATTCATGATCAGAAGTGATGCGAAAACTTCAAGTGAGAAGTAGTATAGTGTATACTAAGTGGGGAAGATGTGTGAGAATTGACGATTAGTATATCAAGGGAGAGAGATATTCTAAATAATGATATTAATTCAACTACGCCTAAGTGCGTACTACGAATATATAACCAATGTGGTAGGTATACCTTATATGATGTATATCTTTATATGATGTGATGATGTATGTATGCCTTATGTGATGGTATATATACATATTATAGTGAAGCATACCCCCTCCTTGCTATCAGTGGGAAGTTGCCCGCAATGAGGGTGAGCACCCTGGCTCGATGAGCAGTGTGTGGATATTCCCCAGGTCATAGTCGTCCATTGTGTTGATATGTGATTTTCATTAGATTATGGGGGTGAGAAGTCATGGGTATGTGTCGTTCTCACTTGCCGGTTAGTAACTATGACCACTTCCCAGATCTTGTGTGTGTGAGTTGATCACGAGGTAGGTGTCATTTAGCCCTAATAGCTGGTCCCCAGTTTGCTACGTGGTTTGGGAAACTGGAAGATGATAGCATTGAGAACCTGCGTCCTCGAGTTATAGCTCATTTAGATGGTTATTATATTATTGTTGTGCTCGGTACTTGGGTATCGAGGGCATAATGGACCTCAACGACCAACATTGCTAGGAGTAGTGTAACGGGGGGGTTCCTTGTTTGGATTTCGCTTTGCGAGATGTCCCACGCATGAAATGTAGTGTAATTTTAGGAGTTAGGATAAGTTAGTCCTCAATGCTCATATATATAATGTATATACTTCTCGACAATCGACAGTGCCAGAAGAAGTGTATTGAGGGTGTTCCTTGTTTCGATTTCTCTTCGCGAGACGTCCCATGCACGAACCACAGTGCACTGTTGAGAATTGGGAATAATAAATTAATTAATGGAATAATGAGAATTTGGGTTACATGCATCATGCATTGAGGGCATAATGAATCTCGAAAATCAATACTGTCAGGAGTAGTGTAACAGGGGGGTTCCTTGTTTGGATTTCGCTTTGCGAGACATCCCACGCATGAAATGTAGTGTATTATTGAGAATTGGGAGAAGTTTAGTCCTTAGCACTTAGATGCTAATAACACATACATAATTATACGTATACTGACGGCTTAACTAGAATATGAGAAATTCTAGTAATGAGAATGTTTATGAAATGCGAATATATTAGTATGAGAGTGGTTATGTAAACCTTATATGTTAAGTAAATGAACGAATAAAGGAGAATAATACTAGTAGAAATTAAAGTATGTGTTTTAGGTGGAATTCAGATAAGTGTAGATTGCGAGATAACTTAGATGATTTTAATAGAATATTTATATTGGGATTTAGTTAGATTTATTTGCCTAAATAGATTTGGCCATTTATCTGGAGATCACATGCATACGTTTAGTTGCACGCTTTAGTTGAGAGGTGAGTTGGATTATTATGGGGAGTGCGACTCCATTAAATCATGTCATAATGCATTTATAATATTATGCATATTAATGCACTTGATATAAAAAGTTTTCACCTCGGGCTCTGGCCCATTTATATTTTCTCCTGTTATGAATATATATTGTATTATTTTAGGTGTTCCTCCGAAAGGACGCCATCGATGTCCATTCACCCAGTGTATTCGTGGAGTTGTGGCAGTAGCGGACTGTTGCGGCACTTTGTTCTAATCGATTCCTATCTTTTTGTATATCTAGATTAGGATTCAGTTTGTATATCGGGTTTATGCCCAAGTATTGTAGATTAACTCTTTTATATCCTCTCTCAGATTTCTGTATTGTCGGTGACCCGACATCATATTCGGGTATTTTATTGTGTACATTTCGTTGTACTCTATTATATTATTGGAGTTTGTATTCATCACTCATCATACTTAGATGTAGTACTGCTGGTTATGGTTGCATAGTTGGTTTTATTTTGGTGTTAAATAAATGTTTTAAATTTTTGGACATCCGTTTTGAATAGTTTCAGGTAGTTAGCCTTATATTATTTAATATTGTCAGTTGATGTTGAGACTGTGCCATTTGGGATACCTGATTCAATGTAGTATAGGGCTGGCCACCCGTTATTATTTTGAGCGGGTTGTCACAGTTACGCAGGTTTTATATTAGCAGGTTTTAAAATGTCCATAAAATAGATGAAACTCTACCCAATTTTTTTTGGTTTGTGAACTACTAAAGAGTTGTAATATTCTGAAGGTTGCATGTACATTAGTTTATCAACAACGTGCAAGATTTGTAATTTGTGAATTTTCTTGTTTTCAAATATTTTTTTTTTGTTTTATCCAAAAATTTGGCACAGTTCAAAATCGTGCCAAAAGTCTATCAAATTCTGGCACAGTTCTGCCAAATTTTTATGAAAATGTGCTCAATCTGGCACAGTTCAAAACTGTGCCAAAA
Source organism: Sambucus nigra (assembly GCA_949130495.1). Lineage (NCBI taxonomy): Eukaryota > Viridiplantae > Streptophyta > Magnoliopsida > Dipsacales > Adoxaceae > Sambucus > Sambucus nigra. The sequence continues at coordinate 49,365,005 of OX422222.1, forward strand.
GTGTGCCAAAAATATCAAATTCTATCACGGTTTAAAAGTGTGCCAGAAGGTTTCCTGTTTGGTCAAATCGGGCACACTTTTAAACCGTGCCAGAAAAAAATGGTCATTTTGGAACACCTGATTCTGGCACAGTTCAAAACCGTGCCAGATTCCTATTTTTGGTGTAGTGAGAGCATCTAAATTCCAGGATTTAAATACAAAAAAATCTACAATTTTTATTTCCACAATAAAGATTACAATAACGTTTATCTCAAATTCAAAATTCCCTAACTAAAATTACACCACTAGTTTATACATCAAAAAAATAAATATTCCCAGCCATACTCTAAAATATTTCTCCAAAATAGCCCGTAGCGTCCTAATCCATGCTAACCGACAACTAAAAGAAAATATGGGGAAGTACACAATATGACAGGAATAGATGCTAAAAAATAATTACCCCAGTGAATAAATCGCAACAATACGAATCACATATATGAATAAAATGCAATACTCAAGCATTATATCAATATTAATTTCTCAACAACACATCAATGAGTCACCAGGCCTCACCACGCCTAGGCATTCTTAAGCATATCCGGATTTTGGACTATTGTCGGGTTCCCATTCTCCATGCCATATTAAAATCTCATGACATGATGTTCAAATCACAATATAATATACCACAATGAATCAAAATCAACATTCCAATAAATTTTCAGATTTCAAATGAATATAATTATTCAACATTAGTGCAATCGACACTGAAAACAAACGGACTACTCTCGAGAGAATTTAGGAGCACATTGTGTAAGTCTCGTACCTCAAAATCATCACATAATTTCAGCCTTAAAATCTAATCACACCATCACATTCTTCTCGCGAAAATAATCAAATCTCGTTCTAGCCCAAACTGGAGAAAACACCAAATAAGACTTCTAATCTAAGTTTGAAATTTTGAATAAATTTGGGGCTATGGTTTGTAGATGAAATGGATTAATTTTCGAGAGTTCTTCTGGTTGAAAAGTTTGAGCAAAAGTGATTTGAAAAGTCCATCCATGAATTAGTTGTGATATATAAAGAATTAAGAGTTTGAATAATAAAAGAGTTCTAATCAGATACAAACACTGAAAAGTTTATTTCGGATGATCGGACTGTTGGAATTAGAAGAAATTGAAGGAGGAAGTAGATGAAGATGAGGGAAAATTGAACAAAAAAATTCAGCTCGATCGGATGGTTAAATATTTTTAAATATTTTTTGTTCTAGAGAGTTTTGTGTTTTGAGGACTCTTAGAGAGTTTTTTGTTTTGAGAACTCTTCTATTTAATAAAAAATCAATCAAAACTCCATTTTTATTCCGATTCCAATTCCGTTTGAAAATTTGTTTTTAAAATATAAAAACCAACAATTTAAATTATAACATCCAAAATTTAATTTTTCTCCGATTTCAAAAATTAATTTAAAAATTCCCATTCAATAAATCTGGGTTGTTACATACTTCCCCACTAACAAATAATTTTGCCCTCGAAATTCGACGTAGCCTAACACTCGAAATAAATTTCTACTCGATTATATTTCCCAAAAATCACAACATTAAAGTCCTCAATCAATTCTACACATTCTCACATCAAGATCACAAATCTCAACATCAATGCCTATCACGTCTTCAAAAAATATTCTATCTCCAAAGAAAACATGTCTCTCATGCATGTTAGACCTAAAACCAAAAAACCCGAGGGTTTTCTTACACCCAAGCTCTGATACCAGCTGTAACACCCCCGCGCCCCCAAAAAGATACACGCGTGTAACAACCCAGGCTTTTGAGAGACTATTTTATAATATTTTAGCTGATTATCTAATTTTATAAAATAGGGGAAGTTGGAGTAAATATTATTTCCCGTGATATTAAGGGATAATATTTACTATTTTTTGTCTATTTACCGTTATAAGAAGGTAAATAGCATTATATTGTGTTTTATTGCCTCGTTATATGTTATGCAACGGTTATGACTCATATTTAAATTGGAGCCTAACTAATGAAATAAAATAAATTTGGAACACAAAAAAATAGTTCACGTTATTCCGAATGTCAAAATAGGGGGTGCGGTTGTATTTAAAGTAGTCGCGATAGTCAAAATAAGTGCCAAGTTGTATTTTTGAGTTTCGGGCACTTTTAACAGGTTTTGACTCAATTATGTGCATACGAGTCATTTTAATGGTGTATTAGCAATTAAAAGAGCGGAATTAATGTTTTAAGACCCGTATAATTCTCCCAACCCTTTTATTTTCTCAATGTCATGTTATAAGGCTTGAGAGAGAGAGAGAGAGAGAGAGAGAGAGAGAGAGAGTGTAAGAGGAGAGAGCTTGGGAGAAAGTGAGAAAAATGGAGATTTGAGGTTGAAATTCTTTACTACCAGAAGAGGATCCGAGACTACAACCTCGAGGCAAGTTTCTTACTTGCTAGATATTGATTTAATATGATAAATTGCATGAATAGTTAGGTTTTTGGATATTTAAACCATTTATGGGTTTGGGTGTTTTTGGTGTATAACCCTTAAATCTTTGTTTTAATTTGATTTGAGAAGAAAATATAAGTTAGTTGTAGTATATAAATGATGTAGTATAATTATTTGTTGTTGATGTTGGAAGAAATTAAGAATTTTAGGGTTTTGGGATTTTAGGGTTCTTCAACCCTTAGCCTAAATTAGGCAAATTCGCAGGGCCGAATTGATTCGGCTCCCAGGCGAATCGATTCGGTTAGGGGACAGGATATAGGTCTGGGAGACCGAATCGATTCGGGATAAGGCCGAATCGATTCGAATAGATGCAAAATGTGTTTTTTACTCACCTAATCGATTCGCTTTTGGGCGAATCGATTCGCAACCAGGGGCGAATCGATTCGGCTCTAGGGTGAATCGATTCGGCCCTAGGGAGAATCGATTCGGCTGCCCTATTTTTGTGAGATTTTCCTAGTTTTGTTTTAGCCCTTTTCATTTAGGTTCAAGGTTTAGGAACCTTCCTTTGGGAAGTAATGGGGAGTCCTAGACGGTTGTCTTGGGTAGACAAATACCCTAGGCTAGCATGTGGTTAATTAGGCTTACCCCGAGGGCTAGTTTACGTAGGTTAATATCCGTATGATATTGGAAGTTAACCTAAAAATAAATTGGAGATAAAACGTTAATGTTGAGACTTTTAGGAGTCAATTATTGAGGGAGACTCATTTTGATGATTTATGGTTTTGTGTTGGGATCTTGAAGACTAGTGTAAGTCTATTGGCACTTCGGGTCTTAGGTCATTAAAATAATATGACTCTAAGAATAAGAAATGTATATTCTAACATTTGGCACAAATGGCTAAGTATATATAGTTTTTGAGAATGTAAAAGTGGATGATTTCAAAATAGAAAAATGATTTTCATAAATTTTCTATTTATGATTACACACCTCTCTAAATCGTTATCATAAGGGAAGTTGCGTTCGTTAAGGTGAAGTCCCCTGACTAATGAATGCATGGTGAATATAGTCCTTTGGCCATATGACCGGTTATTGTATATTTGTTCTGCGCTAGTGAGGTAATTATGGGTGTGGTTATGACTCACTCGCAGGGGTATGGCCGCTTCCCGACGTTTAGGTATGATCCCAGGTTGTCTTATTTGATAGGCCCTTGAAGATGATAGCCATTTAGGGGCGCGTCCAGTGGGAAAACCCGGAGGGACGGTCGTAGAATCGTTATATGTATGTGAATATAATTATTCTTAATAATGTGGGACATTATTGATGCTAAAGAAATTTATGATAATAAAATGGCTTTACTTACATTTCCTGGATTTGAAGAAGGGAAATGGGGAAGTTAAATACATTTTCCGGATGGAAGAAGGAAAATGGGAAGATATGAAATGAAAAGGTAAATCATTTTTATGTTAATAAAACTTTCTTTAAATATATATTTTTCCTGGATGGAAGAAAGGAAATAAAATTGGTAAGGAAAGTTTTGAGAAATATGAAATTAATTTGGTAAACATTCCATAAAAGTGAATTCTCATTTCGGGAGATATATCTGGAAGCGTAAAATGAAACTTATATGAAAGATAAAGATCAATTTGTTATGTGTACTTAATTAGATGAATATGTATATATTGATTACGTGTTGAGGGTCTAATGGATCTCGACGATCAGCATTGCCTAGTAGTAGTGTATCGGGGGGGTTCCTTATTTGGATTTCGCTTCGCGAGACACCCCACGCACGAACAGGGCATAGTGTTGAGACTGGAAAGAAGTTATCCCTTGGTACATGGGTTAAATAGAGCATTTAATTGATATTGCGCTCGGTTGTGCTTTTAGATGTGAGAGGTGAGAAATATTATGTTAATTGCGAGAGAATTACACACTTAACTGTCATGCATTTTAGTCACATGGTAATCATATCAAACCGGGCCCTGACCCATCTATATTTCTTTGTTTTGTATGCAACTCTTTGTCCGTTCAGGTGATCTACCACAAGGACACCCGTATTGACTTTCCATTCCAGTTGTCATGGAGCTATAGCATATTACGGATGTTGTAGGATATTTGTTAGAGACGTTTACTTCCATTGTACTCTAGTTATGTTCAGTTATTTATTCGGGCATGTTGCCCATGCTTTGTACTCATTTATTACAATGTGATATCTAAATTATAATACTCGGTGTAACTATTTATATTGGTCTGTTAACTGACAAGTTATTCGGTTATTGATTTATATATATTGTCTTTTAGTTACTCGTTGATTTTTGGTATCTACCGTTTTTACAAATGGGATTGTCTAAGTGTTTTTCTTTTACTTGCACAATTTTAAATTTGATAGTCCGTTTTCTAAAATGATTGGTGGTTATTTCGTACTATTATTTTAATCGACTGTGATGCTGAGAATGGACCATCTATGATTCCTGTGATTATTAGAGTATTGGGTTGGCCACCTATTATTTTAGTAGGCGGGTTGTCACAATGCGGTGTGCTGCTACTATAAAAATTAAGCTAAAACAGTCCAAAATAAGTATAGAACATCTAAAATCAACAATTTAAATACAAAAAAAATCCAAAATTTATATTCCACAACAAAGATTACAATAACGTTTCTCTCAAACTCAAAATTCTCCAACTAAAATTACACCACTAGTTTATAGATAAAAAAAATAAATCATCCCAGCCATGCTCTAAAATATTTCTCCAAAATATCCCAGAGCGTCCCAATCCAAGCTAACAGAAAACTAAAAGAAAATACGAGGAAGTAAACTATATGACAGGAATAGATGCTAAAAATAATTAGCACGGTTAATAAATCGCAACAATACGAATCGCATATATGAATCAAACGCAATACTCGAGCATTATATGAATATTAATTTCTCAACAACACATTAATGAGTCAATAGGCCTCACCTCACCGCGCCTATGCATTCTTAACCATATCCAAATTTTGGACTATTGGCGGTTGCCCATTCTCCGTAACATATTAAAATCTCATGACACGAGGCTCAAATGACAATATAATATACCACAATGAATCAATATCAAGATTCCAATAAATTTTTAGATTTCAAATGAATATCATAATTCAACATGAGTGTAATCTACACAGAAAACAAACGGAATACTCTCGAGAGAATTTAGTAGCACATTGTGTAAGTCATGTACCTCAAAATCATCATAGAAATCAACACATAATTTCAGTCTCAAAATCTAATCAGACCATCACGTTTTTCTCGCGAAAATAATCAAATCTCAATCTAGCCCAAACCCGAGGAGACATCAAATAAGCCTTTTAATCTAAGGTTGAAATTTTGAATAAGTTTGGGGCTATGGTTTGTAGATTAGGGGGAGTAATTTTTTAGAGGTCTTCTTGTTGATAAGTTTGAGAAAAAGTGATTTGAAAAGTCCATCCATGAATTAGTTGTGATATATAATGGATTGAGAGATTTTTTTAATCATATACAAACAGTAAAAAAATTATTCCGGACGACCCGACCGTTGGAATTGGATGAAATTTAAAGAGGTAGTTGTTGAAGTCTATAGAAAGTTGTACAAAAAATTTTAACTCGATCGGTAGCTCCAATATTTTTAAATATTTTTTTTCTAGAGAGTTTTATGTTTTGAGCACTCTTAGATTGTTTTATGTTTTGAGGACTCTTCTATTTAATAAAAAATCAATTAAAACTACATTTTTATTCCGATTGCATTTGAAAAATTGTTTTTCAAATATAAAAACCAACATTTTAAATTATAAAATCCAAAATTTCATTTTTCTCTAATTTCATAAATTAATTTGAAAATTCCCACTTAAAAAATCCGTGTTGTTACATACTTCCCAGTCACAAGGAATTTTGCCCTCGAAATTCCACGTAGCCTAACACTCGAAATAAAATGCTACTCGATTCTATTTTCCAAAAATCACAATAATAAAGTCCTCAATCAATTCTACACGTTCTCACATCAAGATCAAAAATCTCAACCTCGATACCTATCACTTCTTCAAAAAATATTCTATCTCCAAAGAAAACGCGTCTCCCACGCATGCTAGACCCAAAACGCAAAGACCCGAGGGTTATCGTATGCCTAAGCTCTGATACTAGTCCGCGCTCCCAAAAAGAGACAAGCGACGTGCTATTGCGATAAAAATTAAGCTAAAACCATCCAAAAGAAGTACGGAGCCTCTAAATTCCATGATTTAACAACAAAAAAATCCACAATTTCTATTTCCACAATAAAGATTACCATAACGTTTCTCTCAAATACAAAATTCTCCAAGTAAAATTACACCACTAGTTTGTACATCAAAAAATTAAATCTTCCCATCCATGGTCTAAAATATTTCTCCAAAATAGCCCATAGCGTCCCAATCCACCCTAACCGACAACTAAAAGAAAATTCGGGGAAGTACACAATATGACAGGAATAGATGTTCAAAAATAATTTACACGGTGAATAAATCGCAATAGTAAGAATCGAATATACAAATCAAATGCAATACTCAAACATTATACCAATATTAATTTCTCAAGAACACATCAATGAGTCACTAGGCCTCAAATCACCGCGCTTGTGCACTCTTAAGCATATCCGGATTTTGGACTATTGGAGGGTGCCCAGTCTCCATGCCATCTTAAAATATCATGACACGATTCTCAGATGACAATATAATATACCACAATGAATCAATATCAAGAATTCAATTAATTTTCAGATTTCAAATGAATATCATCATTCAATATGAGCGCAATCGACACATAAAACAAACGGAATAATTTCGAGAGGATTTAGGAGCACATTCTGTAGGTACCGTACCCAGAAATCATCACATAATTTCAGCCTCAAAATCTAATCACACCATCACGTTCTTCTCGCAAAAATAATCAAATCTCGTTCTAGCCCAAACTAGAGGAAACACCAAATAAGCCTTATAATCTAAGGTTGAAATCTTGAATAAGTTTGTGGCTATGGTTTGTAGATGAGGGGGAGTAATTTTTTAGACATCTTCTGGTTGAAAAGTTTGAGAAAAAATCATTTCAAAAGTCCATCCACGAATTTTTTAGCTCGATCGGATTTTCGAATATTTTTAAATATTTTTTGTTCTAGAGAGTTTTATATTTTGAGGACTGATAGAGAGTTTTAGGTTTTGAGGACTCTTCTATTTAATAAAAATTCAATTAAAACTCCATTTTTATTTCGATCCCAATTCCGTTTGAAAATAAAATTTTCAAATATAAAAAACAACATTTTAAATTATAATATTTATAAACTCCAAAATTTTATTTTCCCCCGATTTCCAAAATTTTATTTTTCCTCCAGAAATTCGACGTAGCGTAACGCTCGAAATAAAATTCTACTCGGATCTATTTCCCAAAAATCACAACCCTAAATTCCTCAATCAATTCTACACATTCTCACATCAAGATCACTAATAACAACCTCGACGCCTATCACGTCTTCAAAAAATATCATATCTCCAAAGAAAACACGTCTCTCTTGCATGCTTGACCGAAAACCCAAATACCCGAAGGTTGTCGTATACCTAAGCTCTGATACCAGTTGTAACAGCCCACGCACCCGAAAAGAGACACGTGGCGTGCTACTGCGATAAAAACAAAGTTAAAACCATCCAAAATAAGTACAGAGCATCTAAATTCCACAATTTAAATACAAAAAATATTCACAATTTCTATTTCCACAACACTACACCAAAAACAGGATTCTGGCACACTTCAAAAGCGTGCCAGATCAAATCTGGCACGGTTTTGAACTGTGCCAGAATCAGGTGTTCCAAAATGGGAATTTTTTTCTGGCACGGTTTAAAAGTGTGCCAGAATCAGTCAAACATGAACACTTCTGGCACACTTTTAAACCGTGCCAGAATTTGATATTTCTGGCACACTTTTGGCACAGTTTTTAACTGTGCCAGATTCTTCAAAATAAGAACATTTCTGGCACACTTTTAAACCGTGCCAGAATTTGATATTTCTGGCACACTTTTGGCACAGTTTTTAACTGTGCCAGATTCAGCATAATTTAAAAAAAATTAGCACAGTTTAAAACCGTGCCAAAATATGATACATTTTTGCCACGGTTTTGAACTGTGCCAAATTTTTTTAATTTAAAAAAAAAATATTTGAAAGCACAAAATTCACAAATTAATAATATTGCGCGTTATTAATAAACTAATGTACATACAAACTTCAAAATATTACAAGTCTTTAACTGTTCGCATGCCAAAAAAAATTGGGCAGAGTTTCCTCTATTTTCTGGACATTCCAAAACCTGTTAATACAAAACCTGCCTAACATAAACCCCGCACGGCCACAAAATATAACAATTAACTTACAAAAGCCCTCATGGCCATAAAAGTCAATAATAAAACAACAAAAGACCGTACGGTCATGACACAAAAAAATGGATTCATTAATAAACCCCTTGTTGTAAACCATTGAGTTCTTTGTGTATTCCACGCGAATAAAAGCCAACGATAAACTGTTATCCTGCAAAAAAAATAGAATACAAAAAAGATACGATATTAGTAACCCAATAATTTATAAAAAAAAATACTCAAAACAAAAAAATTACATATATGAATGGAAATTAACGTCATACTCACAAACCGGGAGACCCGGGACTACGCGGTCAGTTCCTAAAAGTTACATTGGTCCCGTGCGAGGTGTCCGTGCCTCCTACGGGGTCGTTTGGGGGGTGGTTTGGGTTTTCACCCATTAACGGCTTGTTTTTAAGTTTAAGTGCTGATTTTTGCAAATTATCGTCATATTCACAAACCGGGAGACCCGGGACTACGCGGTCAGTTCCTACAAGTTACATTGGTCTCGTGCGAGGTGTTCGTGCCCCCTACGGGGTCGTTTGGGGGGTGGTTTGGGTATTCACCCATTGACGACATGTTTTTTAACTAAGTGTGATTTTTGCAAATTATCGTCATATTCACAAACCGGGAGACCCGGGACTACGCGGTCAGTTCCTACAAGTTACATTGGTCCCGTGCGAGGTGTTCATGCCCCCTACGGGGTCGTTTGGGGGGTGGTTTGGGTTTTCACCCTTTAACGGCTTGTTTTTAAGTTTTAAGTGCTGATTTTTGCAAATTATCGTCATATTCACAAACCGGGAGACCCGGGACTACGCGGTCAGTTCCTACAAGTTACATTGGTCCCGTGCTAGGTGTTCGTGCCCCTTACGGGGTCGTTTGGGGGGTGGTTTGGGTATTCACCCTTTGAAGGCATGTTTTTAACTAAGTGTGATTTTTGCAAATTATCGTCATATTCACAAACCGGGAGACCCGGGACTACGCGGTCAGTTCCTACAAGTTACATTGGTCCCGTGCGAGGTGTTCGTTCCCCCTACGGGGTCGTTTGGGGGGTGGTTTGGGTTTTCACCCTTTAACGGCTTGTTTTTAAGTTTAAGTGTTGATTTTTGCAAATTATCGTCATATTCACAAACCGGGAGACCCGGGACTACGCGATCAGTTCCTACAAGTTACATTGCTCCCGTGCGAGGTGTTCGTGCCCCCTACGGGGTCGTTTGGGGGGTGGTTTGGGTATTCACCCTTTGACGGCATGTTTTTAACTAAGTGTGATTTTTGCAAATTATCGTCATATTCACAAACCGGGAGACCCGGGACTACGCGGTCAGTTCCTACAAGTTACATTGGTCCCGTGCGAGGTGTTCGTGCCTCCTACGGGGTCGTTTGGGGGGTGGTTTGGGTTTTCACCCATTAACGGCTTGTTTTTAAGTTTAAGTGTTGATTTTTGCAAATTATCGTCATATTCACAAACCGGGAGACCCGGGACTACGCGGTCAGTTCCTACAAGTTACATTGGTCCCGTGCGAGGTGTTCGTGCCCCCTACGGGGTCGTTTGGGGGGTGGTTTGGGTATTCACCCTTTGATGGCATGTTTTTAACTAACTGTGATTTTTGCAAATTATCGTCATATTCACAAACCGGGAGACCCGGGACTACGCGGTCAGTTCCTACAAGTTACATTGGTCCCGTGCGAGGTGTTCGTGCCCCCTACGGGGTCGTTTGGGGGGTGGTTTGGGTTTTCACCCATTAACGGCTTGTTTTTAAGTTTAGTGCTGATTTTTAAGTTTGAGGTGTTCGTGCCCCCTAAGTGCTGAGTTTTCATCCTTTAATAACATGAGGGAGACCATCAACATTGATTTTTATAGTGCCTGAAGGACATAATTATCTGGTAATAATTAACTTGGGGTTTTTTACTTTCACTTTGAGATGAAATGTATCAACTAGGGACACATGGTTTTGATTTACTCGATTAACAAAAAGAGTGGAACTGGCTTTAGATGAAATTAAGTCTATCACTTTTTTTATTATATCAGCAGCACACATAGGAACACCTTCAAATAAGCTATTACATCTAGCATTCTAAATCTCCAATAAAATCACCATAGGAAAACTTTATAAATAAATTTGATGTAGTCCTTATTGGACTTGAAAAACCACCAAGAGATAAGCATAGATAGAATACACTTTAAGCAAGGAAAAATCTCTACCTGAGGAGAAAAATGAGCATAAATGGTTTGAGACATTTCACTGTGTAAGAACAAATGCTGAATTATTTCTACATGATTGTGGCAGTATTGGCATCTAGAATCAAGAGAAATCATTATTGTTTGGACTTGATTATCAAAAGGAATAGCACCAAGAAGCAGTTTCCAAAGGTTCAAATGTGAAGGAATAGCATGTCAGGGACGTGATCAAAATAGCAATGGAGGACGTGATCAAAAGTTGCACAAGCTTCACAACGCACACACAAACACACACATATATGTGCATATGCAACTGCATATATATGCATATGCAACTGCATATATATGCAGCATATGCATATATGTGTGTGTTTGTGTGTGCGTGTGTGAGTGGGGGGGGGGGGGGGGGCAGGGGCAGGGGCAGGGGACGGGGCAGGGCAACTGCATATATATGCATATACAGCATATGCATATATGTGTGTGTTTGTGTGTGCGTGTGTGAGTGGGAAAGGGGGGGGAGGGGGGGGAGGGGCAGGGGACGGGGCAGGGGCAGGGGCAGGGCCAGGGGACGGGGTAGGGCCAGGGCCAGGGGACGGGGCAGGGCCAGGGGACGGGGTTAGAGTATTCTTGGGAGGGAGTTCATCCATACATCAACACTCTCTGTTATCTCTAACTATATCTGCTTAGGAATGTGATTATACATACTACATACATATTTCTATTTATATATGCAGATTAATTTTTTGGATTCTTAAAGTTTTTAACTTTACACATAGTTTTACCCTCTGGACAGTACTCAATTGGCATAGTTTCACTATCTTCATTTGCATTTGGTTTTTCTTTTTCTTCTGAATAAAGAATTGTACCTACTTCTGCATTTCTACTAATAACTTGGAGATGGAGTTGTGCAAATTCTCTTTTTATTTTCACAAATTTTTGTTATATATTTCCATTATGTCATTGTGACAAAATTTCAATATTTTATTATTAGGGGCCATGTTGTCATACTAGAAAGTGATCTGCATTGATTGATAGCTGCAGATTTTATGTAACTCTCAGTATTTATATCAGGCAGAATAAGTTACGATATGCAGTTAATTAAGCACACGATATAGAGCGTATTTAGATTCACTATCGATCCTATTTAGATCAATTATCAACCCAATTCCTCACTAATTGGAAAAATCTGATTAAATTTAAGTGGACTGTCGGGTCGGGTCCGGTCGGGACTGGTCCAATCAAACCGCATTTACTTATCGTGTTATCGCGTGGTATTTTAAAAGTGTCATTTTCGGGTTATGGAAAAAAACACGCTATCGTGTCATGTTCGCGTCTACTGGAGGCTTATCGTATCGGTTCAAGTTGTGTCAAAACACGACCCATGTTCGTGTCTACTGCACTGCATATATATGCATATGCAGCATATGCATATATGTGTGTGTGCGTGTGTGCGTGTGTGAGTGGGGAAGGGGGGGGGGGGAGGGGCAGGGGACGGGGACGGGGCAGGGCAACTGCATATATATGCATATGCAGCATATGCATATATGTGTGTGTTTGATTAGTACACCTTACCTCTTTAACGATTGATTACACATGTTATATATAATAGCTTGCCCGTGCTTCCCGCTCAATAATGATAAATAAATAACTGGTTTTCCTAGTTGATTGCATAACGATTATAGAAAAAACATAACTCAATTCAGTAGATGGTGGAGCAGGATTGTAGAAGCATGAATTAGGAATATAAGTAGAGATTTTGCAGATTTGTACCTTAGAGGGAAGTACTTCGAAGCAAGTCATTCGTCGGTGTCACCAATGGGAGGACAAAGGTCGTCGAGCCAATACATAATTCCATTTTTACCAACATCTTCCAAGTTCTCGCAATGAGCTTGTTTTCCACCCCAAACTGGATACTCGGGCACTTTGATGTCATCGAGTAAAACTCGCACTTCATTCTTTCTCAACTTATGGAAGTGAACGGTCGAGACGGCTCTTGGTTGCGTTTTCCTCCCATAACCAACAAGTTCACGTGTGTGGGATAGTATTTTGCATTCAATTAGCGAGGTGAAATTTGAAACCTCGAATGCAGGGGAGGAACGAGAACACGAAGGAGTTACAGTGCCTATAGTAGGTAACTCCTGAACGTTGCCAACCACAATTCAGCACGAGTGGGTGCACGCCCATGCTCCTTTCTCCAATTCTCTGAAGCTCGAGCATAACCATGACGACCTGTATTATGAGTTGTCTTTCTCACACAATTTAGTTTAGTCTCTTTGTTCTTTCTTCGCAAAGCCCTTTGAACCTCTAAAACTTCATTATTACAAAACACCTCCCAGTCCTCAGATTTGACATTTCGTGGCACTTTCTCCTTCCACTTTCCAATATCACCATCCTTCAAATTAACCCTTAGCTTGGACTTGAACTTTTTCCAAGCATCGTTCGCTTTTTTCATAAAAAATTGCTTCTGACTTTCGCGCACATCTGGGAACTCTTTCTACAATATATGAAGAAATAAAATTAAAACATCACATAATTGAATTTACATTCTTTGGAATAGAAAGGAATAGTATACCATTAATGATGACCAAACTGAGTTCTTATATCGCACATCCACTTGTTTCCAACTCGTATAAGATATGGGAACATGTGTCCTTGCTAAGTCTCCCAACCTGGTTGAGAGTGTATATTAGTCTTCACCAACTGGAAGGCCGTGCTCATTAAATTTTAACTTCTTAGTGGAAGAGTCACCACCTACTCTTGAAGCACCCGAAGCAACCTTAGAACGGGAGGTTGATATAGGTGTCTCCACATTTATTGACGGTTGCGAAGTATCACCCATATGAGACATTTATCTGGAAAAAAGTGACTATTGGAGACCAAAATAATCAAAATAAACATTTACAAGAATATTACATGTTCAAATAGCAATATAAAGAAGATGGCATGTTCAAATAGAATTATAATTTCAAACAACCATACATGTATTAAATGTTCAAAAAGCAATAAACTATTAAATGTTTACAACAACAACAACAACAACAACAAACGGAATAAATAGAATATCGCATATTCAAAAACAAGTTCAGAACTAAATCATTGCACTAGAAATCTGTGTCCAAAAGCTCCAGCAATTTATCATTTTCCTCGAGAATGGAGTCATACATCGTACGGTCAATATCAATCGCATCTATTTTTTTCGTCAGTCTCTTGGGAGAGTGTAAAACAACTGACCACCCATTCAGCTTTACATCTTGACAATAAAATACTTGACTGGCTTGAGATGCAAGGATGAACGGATCATCGTGAATGGTATTTTTACTCACGAGCTTACTAAGATTCACCATCACCAATTTTGAGATGGGTTCAACTTTGCAAGCATTCTTATCATCAACATCCACCCAATCACAATAAAAGAGAGTATGTGCGAACTCAATGTAATTGAGGTCGAGTATTTGTCTAATAACTCCATAAAAGGTTGTCATAATCCCCTTCTTATTAAAGGCGTTAGTGGATACACCACTACTCTGAAAGTTATGATTCTCTTCATGTCCAGAATTACAAAAGGTGTACCCATTGCATTGAAATTTCTCATAACTGGTAACCCTATGGAGAGGACCATCAGCATATGGCAAAATTCCCGTATCATTAAATCTTGAGGCCTGTAAGGAATTGATAATTTTTTAAAGTTTCATTAAAAATAATTACGGTTGATAAAAAAGTACATGTATAAATAAAGACTTGCCTCGTTCCTTAGCTAAGGGATGAAATCATCAATTCTATGCGTCGATTGAGTCTCAGTTACCACAAATTTTCTACAAGAAATTAGTTTCAAAATTAAGAAATATCACATTACAATCAATTAATATGAATTAACATAGAACTAAGTGTGTACCTTCTCCATTCATCAACACCGTCGCATTGAGATAAAACCCATCTTCGCACTTGCTCATATTGTACATTATTTAAGATCAATTCTTTACTTTTACCCAATGGTCGTTGGCATTCCGAGTCATCAAACTCATCATCAAGAAAATCCTCAAGATTCCTCTTATGAGTTCCTTCACCTCTTTTCGATATGTACTCCATGGCATACAAAGAAGCTTCATGTAACAAATATGCATTAGCAATGCTCCCTTCAATGTACCTCTTGTTTCGTGACCACTTTTTATATCTTCCCATTTCTCTCTCAAATAACCAAATCGCTCGATATCTTGGTGGCCCAGCTGTCAAAGCTTCATCGGCTAAATGGTGCATGAGGTGGATCATCACCACAAAAAAGGCAGGTGGAAAATAAATTTCAAAGACACAAAGTGCCTCTACTAATGCGTTTTTAGCCTTCAAAAGATGTTCTCTAAATATCACTTTGGCACACAACACATTAAAGAATATGCTGATCCGCTGTATAGCTTTAAACAAAGGCTTATCATCCGGAAATGAATGCATAAGCAATGCAGGAAGCAACCGTTGCATAATGACGTGATAATCGTGGGACTTGAGATTGGTAAATCCAGGTGGATCGAGGTTAACATTGTTGCTGAAATTTGATGAAAATCCAATCGGTACCTTTAATGTTTTTAGTGTACGAAAAAAGGCTTCTTTCTCTTCCTTTCCTAATGCGAAAGGTGCCTTTGGCATAAGCCTTTTTTTACTGCCTTCAACATCTTTCATCCATAATTTCCTTTTAAGCTTCAAATGAACTTTCAAGTCTTCACGGGCTTTGACCGTATCTTTATTTGATGAACCTTTCACCGAGAGTATTGTACCTAAAAGAGTCTCTGTGACATTCTTTTCAACATGCATAACAGCATAACATCTAAATTATGTCTAATATCATGATCCTTCCAATACTCTAAGTCAAAGAAAATTGACCTCCTTGAAAAACCCTCGGTACCTGCTAGATTCTCATCATCACCCTCACTTGGATAATCATCGTCTTCCATTACGACATCCTCCTTCTCCTTCCCCTTCCCCTTCCCCTTTCCCTTTCCCTTTCCCTTTCCCTTTCCCTTTCCCTTTCCCTTTTTGTCTCCCTCTCCCTCTCCCTCTCTTTGAGCACCTTCTCGAGCGATAAGTGACACTATCTGCTCAACTTCTGCACTTGTTAACTTTCTTGGAGCCATAGCATCCTCTATTTTACCATTAAATGTTTGCTTTGATGTGTCAAACCTATAAGGATGGTCTTTAGGAAGGAACATACGAGATCGTTGTAACAACATTTCGTTGACTTAGAAAGATATTCAGAAGGTGTATTTGTAGAACAAACAGGGCACCCATTGTAACCTTGAGTTGAACAACCTACTAACATCCCATAAGCTGGAAAATCATGTATACCCCACATCAACATGGCTTTTAACTGAAATTTCTCATTTTTGTACGCATCCCAAGCCTCAACTCCAGACCATAAGATCTTTAACTCATCGACCAACGGTTGGAGGAAGACATCAATATTACTTGATGGTGACTTTGGTCCGGGAATCAATACAGACAACATTGAAAACTCACTTTTCATACACATTGATGGGGGAGGGTTGAGAGGTTGAATTATCACTGGCCAACAACTATACTTACGGCCAAACATGTTATTCGGGATGAAACCATCAGTTGCTATTGCAAGTCGAATATTCCGCGGATCTTTTGCAAAATCTCTCCACATAATGTTTGAATTTACCCATTCTGCTGAATCTCGGGGATGACGCAAGAATTCCATACAAGAGCTTGCACGAGCGTGCCAAGTCATTTTCTCTGCTATCCATTTTATTGTATACAACCGTTTTAGCCTAGGGATTAGAGGGAAATGTCGCATTACCTTCTTAGGAACCCTAGAGTACTTTTTTTTTCCATTAGTATTCTGAATTTCTACCCCGTCCTCGTCTAGACAAGTAAACTTGTAGCGTAAAGAACCACATTTTATACATCTAGTAGATTTTTCATGCTCTTTCCAAAATATCATACAGTTGTTAATGCATACGTCATACTTAACATAATCCATACCGAGATCTCTAACGGTGTTTTTCATTTCTGTATAACTAGTTGTCAAGTTGTTCTCTTCAGGAAGTAGTTCATTTAACAATCTAAGAATTCCACCTGTAGCACCATCCGATAAATTGAATTGTGTTTTCAAATCATTCAACTTTATAAGAGCATACATTGTGGTATGACGCGAAGAACCGGTAGCTAGGTGCAATGGCTCCTGTGCGAGTTGATGTAAACGATCATACTTCTTGCCTTTGTATTTATGTGTGTGCGAATCATTGGGAACCTCAGAAGTTGGGGGGGCTTCATCACTGCCTACACAATTAGGTTCACTAGGTTCCGCTTCACCCATAAACATCTCACAAGCATCATTCACAAGATCATTCAAAATTGGAATATTGTGCACATCAGCGTGTTCTGTCGGTGTCACAGATTGCGGTGGTGGTTGGACTTGATCAACAACTAATGTCTCACCGTGAAAATGCCATAAGGTATAGTTCATGTCCATACCATATGTCATTAAATGAATGAATATGTCATCTATAACAACATGTCCTTTCCCATTTCGACAACGTCTACACGGACATGAATGTTTAACATTCGAACTATTACTACGCACATAATGAAGAAACTGTAACACCCCATCTCTATATGTATCGGTCTCGATATTTTTCTCATTTATCCATTCTTTGTTGATTCCCGACGACATCCTGATAAGTTTAAAGAGCACACATTATAATATAAACGCTTACTGTAAATATATTTAAGTTTATTCAAGTGTAAATATGTATATATTTGAGCTCCTATATATTTCCTCCATCTCCTCTACAGGGTAAGGGTCCTATCCCATTCGAAAATGCATATTTTGTATTGTTCATAATGTCTCATGCCATGTCCTAATCTAGAAAATTTCGCCAGCATCTCCCTACAGTTCTTCAAGTACACAACTTAAATTGGGAGTGTTCATGTGTTACTGAAGTTTTTCAACCAAGAAAACACAAAACACTACATCAATCTAGTATGCACCCAAAGAACATAAAGAGATGCCACCGAATTTTTCAAAATAGGACATGCATAATCATTATGTACGATACAAACTTTTGCATTTCCAAACTGTCAAAAAATGGGACAATTCAAGAGTTCTCACCACAGTCATAGTGAGACCTCTTGAACGGGTCTAAGGTTTTTCTACATGTGTAACATCATTATTGAATGTTTAGTATTAATGTCTACTTACTATTTAAATAGTTTTTTTTGTTTTTTCTTAAAATTTCAACACATAATCTCATTTATCCATTTAATTAGTGGGGTGTCTACTTTTCAATTTGTTATTTTTACATTATTATTGAATATTTAGCACTTAAATTTTCTTAAAACTACGTAACATTTACAAATCAGATCAAATATACATTTTTGTTAAAGGGGTAAGAACATAAAAACCCATGATTTAATTTTTTTTCATTATCAACATTCAATTTGCACCAAAAACTCACACATTAAAAAAAATAATAAATATGTATATATGTATATATAAAACCCTAAAAATCAAATACGAATCAAATCAAGCATATCATAAACTCTAGGATCAAATCTGAAATCTAACTTAGGTTAAAAAAAATACAATGCTTTAAAGAAATTACCTGATTGGGATGAGTGCAGTGAGAGAACAAGGCAGTGACCAGAGAAAGAGAGAATGGGCGGGAGAGAGAGTGTCGGCAGTAGAGATGCTGACCTAGGGCAGTGTCAGCAGCAGCCGCCGAGAGAGAGAGACCGCCGAGAGAGAGAGAGACCGCCGCGAGAGAGAGAGAGAGACCGCCGCGAGAGAGAGAGGAGAGGCAGGAGAGCGCATAGGCTAGAGAGAGGCGGGAATCGTGAGCGGGAACAAGAGAAAGAGGGAAGTGTAATGTTTTTTTTTTGGGTATTATATATTTTAGTAAGTGTACTCAATTTTGGCACACTTTAAAACAGTGCCAAATTTTGGCACTGTTTTAAAGTGTGCCAAATCTCTATAAAACCGTGCCAAAATCTGGCACAGTTTTAAACTGTGCCAGATTTTCAATATCAGGGTGTGCCAAAATGCTGTTTTTGGTGTAGTGAATAAAGATTACAATAACATTTATCTTAAATACAAAATTATCCAACTAAAATTACAGCACTATTTTATACATCATAAAAATAAATCTTCCAAGCCATGCTCTAAAACATTTCTCCAAAATAGCCCATCACATCCCAATCCACGATAATTTGCCAACTAAAAGAAAATACGGGGAAGTAAACTATATGACAGGAACAGATGCTAAAAAATAATTAGCACAGTGAGTAAATCTGTGACAACCCGCTCACCAAAATATGGGGTGGCCAACCCGATACTCCAATATAGCAGGGACCATGGATGGAATCATTCTCAGCATCACAACAACATAAAGAGTATACATGATAACTACTCAACATTTCAGATTACGGGTTGCCAAAAATTTTAGTTTTAAAGATAGGAAAAGAATTTAAACAACCCAATTTAAAAATAAAGTGGAAACCCTGAAGAAATTTTTATTACATATACGTCAAATATACAATAACGGTCTGAATAAGTTGTCGGTCACAGACTCATACAACAATATTTAAACCAGTTCATTAAATTACATAATACATTACATTAGACAATTACACAAGCTTGAGACTCACACCCGAGTAAATGACCCCATCATAACTAGAGTATAAAAATGACGGCGTCTATAATAAGTATCCCATAATATCCGCAAAGTATCACGGCTCCCCAAAAACACTGGAATAGGAAAGTCAGAACGGGCGTCCTTGCGGTGGAGCACCTGAGCGGATACAGGATTCATGCACAACAATAAATATGAACGGGTCAGGGCCCGGTTTTATATGATCACCAGATGAATAAAGAGTATGACAGTTATGAATAGTAAATCATGACTAAAAGAAATAAGAATATACCTATACAATTTAAAGCATAATTTAAGACATTTTAAATAATCACAAATCTAATTAAGTATGCAGGAGAATAATAATAATTAAGATTAATTTAAATGATTTCCACATGAACTCTGATTCATTTTATAGTTTCGTTCCTTAACGTGAATATAATTACAATTACAGGCTCTTTGTGGCTTTTATATCAATCATATGCTCTTTGTGGCATTCCATTCCTTAACAGGAATATAATCATTATCATATGCTCTTTGTGTCATTTCATTATGCTCTTTATGACATTTATCATACATCAAGTCCCACTTGATTAATAATTGTTATATTCATATACATATAACGATTCTAAGACCACCCCTCCGGATTTTCCCCCTGGGAGCGCCCCTAAATGACCATCATCTTCTAGGGCCTATCGAACAAGGCAACCTGGGCACCTACAACGTAAGACGACGGGAAGCAGCCATATGTCTGCGGGAGACTCATAACCACACCAAGAATTACCTCACCAGCGCAGAAAAATATATAACAACGCTCATATGGCCTCGGACTATATCCAGCCTGCATTCACTTGCCAGGGGGTTTCACCTCACGTGCGAACTTCCCTTATGATGGAATTTAGACAAGGTGTGTTTAAGTATATTATCATTTACCATATTCATAATTAAGTAAATTATCATTTACCATAATCATCACCACTTTCCTTTCCATTTTCATTCCCATTTTACATATTTATGGTTCATTTTAGCCGAAACCAAAATCATTTACATTTTGTAAATACATTACATTTTATCCGGAGCCATACGTAATTTCGTATCGTCATTACAACCGCAAATAAGTGAATAAACTCTAAATTTTCTCCAAACATTTTGGGGTATTATTTTAAACCCCCAAGACTGTCATACCTCAAATGAGCCTCTAAAGTCTACCAATATGACACTACAACTCCTAGTCTCATAATAATTAACTAAAAGAGAAGAATGCCCTAACATCAATCGGCATATCCCCAAAATAACCCCACATAAATCATTTATATTCTAGGGTAGTTACCCAACTCATCTAGGACTCTAGAACTCTAAATTTACTTCATACAAGAAGGTCCCTAAGTCCTAAGCCTAACGAAAAAAGGATTGAAATTGAGTTAGAAAATAACTCAAAATTGAAGCACTTCCGAATCGATTCGCCCAAGCCGAATCGATTCAGACTGGCAAGAGAATCGATTCGGACCAGCCGAATCGATTCGGTTGGAAAAACCTGACTTTATGCAACTTACCGAATCGATTCGGACCAGCGGAATTGATTCGATCCCTTCAAACCTGTAAGTTGCCTCTTGGGCGAATCGATTCGGACAGGCCGAATCGATTCGGCCTGCAAATTTACCAAGTATGGGTTACGGGTTATAAACCCTATATTTTCACCAAATCTCAAATGTCTTCCATTTTTACATATATCCAACATCATTAATCTACTCCAAATCAACCTACATGATTATTAACCACTATAACCCACAATTTCATCATCCTAAACCAAGATTAGGGTTAAAACCCCATAAAATCTATAAAACACATATTTGTTCATTTGATTCCTTTACACAACTATCAATACAATTTATGCATCTTAAATCATATATTAGCAAGTAGAAAACTTGCCTTGAAGTTGAAATCTTAGATTTCTTTGTGGTAGAAGCAATCCCAATTCTTCAATCTCTTTCTTTTCTCTTCATCTCTCTTTGTTTAAGACATGTAATAGGGAAATTAGGGAATTTAGAAGACTAAAAATCGGGGATTAACACAAGTTTCCAACTTTAAAATGCTAATGCTCCATAAAAATGACTCACAACTACACATTTAAATTAAAACCAGTCAAAAGTGCCCGAAACCTAAAAATACAATATGGCACATTTTTAGACTGTCTCGCACATTCCGGGACTGACTACGCCCTCGAAATTGGCATCCGGAATTTTTTTAAAATCATTTCGAGTTCTGGTTTCATTTAAACCACAATGTCCTTTAAAACAGACGACACTATAAAACCTGTAACATGATGATATTTACTTACACATTCAGTAAATACGCAACAATCCAGTAAATATTAATTTTCAACTCATTCAATTAATATTTACTCCAGTTCCAACATATTATATAATTACTTCATGTAGTAAAATAATATAAAATGAGTCTCCTAAAATCGAGGGTTGTTACATACTCCCCCCCTTATGAGGGAATTTTCCCTCAAAATTCGAGCGTACCCTAATAACCTAAAGGGTATACTATTCTAAACTATCTTTCTATCACTCTTAACAAACCCCTCGTTATTATTGCGTCCCAAATGGACTCAGACTGAGGTCATCCCTATCAATCTTAGTTTACATTCTTTGTTCTTTAACATGGCCCAAAGCGTTCCTCGTGAACTATCGATCCTACCTTTCTACGGCGGGAGAAGATGCCCACATGTCTTAGCGCAAAATGCCTTACTTCCTAAGTCTTATTACATCCCTCCTCGGGGATAACTACACCAACTTTTCTTTTCATAGGCGTAGTCCCAAAAAGTATACGGCTCAATAAGCCCAATCATTAAAGAAATATTTCGGGACCACTCTAAGTCCAAGGAGCATATTGGTCGCTGCTTCTACTCAACGAGTATTCGAATTACTCAATCGGCTACAGAACGCCACTCACGGTGCCATAACTTAGAAAATGATCCGAATTATTGTACAGGAATTTCAATCCACACAAGCTACTGCTCCCATCCATCCATTTAGCCTAAGGCGCACATTCGAGATATGCCCTTCGGCAGTAGGTTAACTTCCTCCATTCATTCATCTAGTTTAGGGTGGTAAGATATACTCCATTTCCATACGGTTCACTTCCTGGAAACATAACCAAAGCTTCGACACGAATGTCTATCCTTGGTCCACCACTATTTGATAGGCACTTCATACTATTCTACCACTCCTCCATAAAGAGCGGGGCATACTCTTCTACATATAGCCCGCCCATAATGGCCGAAAAAATAGCGATTCGGTCAAACAATCCACAATTTATTCAAATAGGATCAAGACTAGTTCGGTGCTGACCATTCGATAAAGATGTCCCTGGTTATACCCTCCTCCATTCCACCACTACTCTCTTCACACGAGTAGGTGAAATGATCAGTCACAGACATGAATGCTCTTGCTACAAAGTCCTTCCAGTTATGCTCGTTCGACTTGGCTTTCCATGCCTTCACTAATTTCTTCGACGGGTTTTCTATTTAATGCATTTAATACCCCATTCGCATTCCCTTAGCGAAAGAGAATATCCCATTTGATAGTCCTTTAGTAACTCCATACACCAACTTTATTCCTCCACAACATGTTGCAACAACTTGTTGATCACGAGAAAGACCAAATTTCCTGCCCAGGAAGTAGTGCCTCTATTTCTTTTAGGCCATTACTACTACAATGAATTCTAAATCAAGCATGGGATAATACTCCCCCCCCCCCCAAGGTTCAAGTTTGTGATACGCATAAACAATGGGTCCATGCTCTAGTATTATTACTTCCCGTTCCTGACAGAGATTTGTTTGTTAAATCCACCCTCGAGCTTAACAACATGGCCTCAAGAATAAAAGTCAACCTATCCTCTTAACTTCCCAAAAGTTAAGTTACCAATGTAACACTCTATTCAAGAGAGGTCTCATCTCCTTTAACCTAACCTTATGAATCACTCGAGATTCCATACTTCTTGTTTTTAGCGACCTAATCCATCTTAGAGTTAACCCACAACCTATTCGTGGTCAACTCCCTATCGTTTTGCCAAATCAACGTCACCTGACCTAAAGGCCTTATGTCCTAATAACCCTAAAGTCGATCTATATCCTAGTCAAGCGTATACGTATAATACTAAGTATATCCCTAGTGCCCAAGACCCTTTCTCAACTTTCGACATTCGCTCGGTTTCATGCGCAGGACATCTCGCCAAAGCAAAATCCAGACAAGGAACCCTCCCATTACACAACTAGCTCGCATCGTCGGTCATCAAGATATAACAGTCTGGGATACATAATCGGGACCGTTAAAATTCTAACTCGCAACCCTAGTAATAAGATTCTACTTCTAAGTCTTACCATTTCAAATAATTTAGGATTTCAACTAATCAGACGTTTATTTTCAGTAAAGTCTTATAAATATTTATCCCACTATATGTAAAACTTTTTAAATAGCCTTCTCATCAAGGCATGACAAGAAGTCTCAAATCGACTTCATATCTCACTCTCCCTCATATCGATTAGAGGAGAGAACTATATTCAGTGCTTCTATCTCGCACTTTAGTAGCCCTTTAATCACTCAACTACGTGATTCTCGGCTAAACCTTTCAACCCAACTCTCAATCAACAAAAGAAAATAAAATAAGAAAAAAGAAGAAGGAATAGCATCTCTCCACTTCCAACGTCATTAAGGTTCATGC
This sequence comes from Sambucus nigra, assembly GCA_949130495.1. Lineage (NCBI taxonomy): Eukaryota > Viridiplantae > Streptophyta > Magnoliopsida > Dipsacales > Adoxaceae > Sambucus > Sambucus nigra. The sequence continues at coordinate 49,389,365 of OX422222.1, forward strand.
GTGGAGCGTCTCGCTAAAGAGAAATCCAGATAAGGAACCCCTCATATGCATTACTACTTAACCTTGTTGGTTGTGGGGATAAGGCACAACAACCACAAACAATTCAAACAAACAATCAAACATTCAAACAAGATAACGCAACACGTAATGAAAATCTCCTACCTACCTCAAACCGCCTCTATAGAGTCTCAACCTATATCCAGGAGAGATATTATAAGACAACTAGTTCCATTTTAAAACCAGAAGTTGGATAGACTCTCAATTTATTTGCTGGCTATCACCCCAAATAAACCAAAATATCTTTACTTGTATAGTTCACATAATACAAGTAGCACATAACACACATAATACTTTAAAGAAAAATATCACCACTTGCCTTATAATGAGTGAAGGAAAATATAAAACTTCCCTACCACAGAAGTAATATACTTACCATTTTTATAATAGCGTCGATACTACCACAAGCTCGATATGCACATCCGCATCTAGACTAAACACAATACTACACAATCTTATCATAAGGAATTCTCCATCCACTTCTAAGTTTAAATTCCCACCAACATTCTTCTTAATCACGTCGGGTCAATATTAATGGTTCTCAGACACCGTACTCGAGTCTCATCCGAACCAAGTTACTTCCATCAATGCCCTAACTAGGCACCTTAACCTTGCCCTTGGTCTCCAATCAACGAAATTAAAATGAGCGGTTCTAAATTCCACATCATAACCATTGTTCCGCCCCTAGCTGTCAAATAATTACCCACGCAGTCCCCTTTTCATTCTCAACAGAAGAGAACACGCTATCGGCCTGCCCTTCCTTGGTTAAATGAATCCTCCCCGGGCGGATATCCACCAATGGGTTTTCATGAACGTTGTTCCTTCAGAAGTGTTAACGACACTTATTTTGGAACCTAACATTCCACTAAAGGGCTCTTCCTCCCTTATACTTACCTTTCTTTAGTGTACGACCACCCTAACCGTACAACTCTTTATTCACTATCGGCCTTTGACCGAGTCTTGCGTGAACGTTTGAGAATTCATATTCTCCTCAGTGTAGTTGTCCCAGAGAATCTCGCTGTTGAATATGTCCATCGGGTTTCTCCAAGGGCAAAACTTTCGAAACCCACAAATATGGTGGCTATGTTCCCACAGTCTCAGAATTATTCCTATGGGTGAAGGATTTCCTCCATCTTTTTCATCTGGGACTTTTATATCCTTCTCTAGGCCCAAGCTCCTGGACCTTATGCATCCACCGAATGAGGATGCATCTCCTTCATCTTACCTCAACATGTGGCCCTTATAATGGGTTCTTCTCTACTTTAGTTTAACGTCGCTTGGAATCCCAAGCGTAGTACCACTGTCTACTTCTAACGGCACTTGAAAAACTACATCTACTATATTTAGTAGTTGCGATAGCAAGATAAGAAAATGCTACAAAAGGGAAGCGACCTTCAAAGAGATCATCATCCCCGACCACAACTTGCAGATCCTAGAAATCCCATCTTGTGACGCCTTCACCATGACCTTCTCTGGCGCCCTTCTTCAATCGACCTACTAATCTCACACGAATGCGCGACAGATTCTATAGGTTCTACCTCATGGCAGGAGAATGAAATCTCATAAGAGAAATTAACGATCTTAATCATAAGGCTCTATGTCAAATCAAAAGCAACGCTGAAAGCGTAAAGCGTCCACCCACATTCCTATAGACTCTAGAAACTGATGCTCTGATGCCATCTGTTACAACCCGCTCACCAAAATATGAGGTGGTCAGCCCGATACTCCAATATAACAGGGATCATGGATGGAATCATTCTCAGCATCACAACAACATAAAGAGTATAGAGGATAACCACTCAATATTTCAGAAAACGGGATGCCAAAAATTTTAGTTTTAAAGATAAGAAAAGAATTTAAACAACACAATTTAAAAATAAAGTGGAAACCCTGAAGAAATTTTTATTACAAATACGTCAAATGTACAATAAGGGATCGAATAAGCTGTCGGTCACAGACTTATACAACAATATTTAAACCAGTTCATTAAATTACATAATACATTACATTAGACAATTACAAAAGCTTCGGCCTCACACCCGATAAAATGACTCGATCATAACTAGAGTATAAAAATGACGGCGTCTATGACAAGTATCCTGTAATATCCGCAAAGTATCACGGCTCCCCAAAAACACCGGAATAGGAATGTCAGAACGGGCGACCTTGCGACGGAACACTTGAGCGAATACAAGATTCATGCACAACAAGAAATATGAAGGGGTCAGGGCCCGTTTTTTTATGATCACCAGATGAATAAAGAGTATGACAGTTATGAATAGTAAATCATGACTAAAAGAAATAAGAATATACCTGTACAATTTAAAGCATAAGTTAAGACATTTTAAATAATCATAAATCGAATTAAGTATGCAGGAGAATAAGAATAATTAACATTAATTTAAAAGCTTTCCACATGAACTCTGATTCATTTCATAGTTTCGTTCCTTAACGTGAATATAATTACAATTAGAGGCTCTTTGTGGCTTTTATCTCAATCATATGCTCTTTGTGGCATTCCATTCATTAACCGGAATATAATCATTATCATATGCTCTTTGTGTCATTTATTATGCTCTTTATATCATTTATGATACATCAAGTCCCACTTGATTAAGAATTGTTATATTCATAACGATTCTAAGACCGTCCCTCTGTATTTCCCCACTGGACGCGCACCTAAATGACCATCATCTTCTAGGGCCTATCGAACAAGGCAACCTGGTCACTAAAACGTAAGACGTCAGGAAGCAGCCATATGCCTGCGAGAGAGTCATAACCACACCCGAAATTACCTCACCAGCGCAAAAAAATATATAACAACGCTCATATGGCCTGGGACTATATCCACCCAGCATTCACTAGCTAGTGGGATTCACCTCACGCGCAAACTTCCCTTATGATGGCATTTAAAGAGGGTATGTTTAAGTAAATTATCATTTACCATATTTATAATTAAGTAAATTATCATTTACCATAATCATCACCACTTTCCATTCCATTTTCATTCGCATTTTACATATGTATGGTTCATTTTATCCGAAACCAAAATCATTTACATTTTGTAAATACATTACATTTTATCCGGAGCCATACGTAATTTCGTATCGTCATTACAACCTAAAAGAAGTGAATAAACTTTAAATTATCTCCAAACATTTTGGGGTATTATTTTAAACCCCCAAGACTATCATACCTCAAATGAGCCTCTAAAATCTCCCAATATGACACTACAACTCCTAGTCTCATAATAATTAACTAAAAGAGAAGAATGCCCTAACATCAATTGGCATATCCCCAAAACAACCCCACATAAATCATTTATATTATAGGGTAGTTACCCAACTCATCTAGGACTCTAGAACTCTAAATTTACTTCATACAAGAAGGTCCCTAAGTCCTAAGCCTAACAAAAAAGGATTGAAATTGAGTTATAAAATAACTCAAAATTGAAGCACTTCCGAATCGATTCGCCCTGGCCGAATTGATTCGGACTGGCAAGAGAATCGATTCGGACCAGGCGAATCGATTCGGTTGGGAAAACCTGATTTTCTGCAACTTACCGAATCGATTCGGACCAGCCGAATCGATTCGGTCCCTTCAAACTTGTAAGCCGCCTCTTGGGTGAATCGATTCGGACAGGCCGAATCGATTCGGACAGGCCGAATCGATTCGGCCTGCGAATTTACCAAGTATGGGTTACGGGTTATAAACCCTATATTTTCCCCAAATCTCAAATCTCTTCCATTTTTACATATATCCAACATCAGTAATCTACTCCAAATCAACCTACATGATTATTAACCACTGTAACCCACAATTTCATCATCCTAAAATACGATTAGGGTTAAAACCCCATAAAATCTATAAAACCCATATTTGTTCATTTGATTCCTTTACACAACTATCAATACAATTTATGCATCTTAAATAATATATTAGCAAGTAGAAAACTTGCCTTGAAGTTGAAATCTCATATTTCTTTGTGGTAGAAGCAATCCCAATTCTTCAATCTCTCTCGTTTATTTTTTTTTTCCCCTTTTTTCTGTTCCTCTCTCTTTTTTTAAGACATGTAATAGGGAAATTAGGGAATTTAGAAGACTAAAAATCGGGGATTAACACAAGTTTCCAACTTTAAAATGCTAATGCTCCATAAAAATGACTCGCAACTACACATTTAAAATAAAACCAGTCAAAAGTGACCGAAACCTAAAAATACAATATGGAACATTTTTAGACTGTCTCGCACATTTCGAGACTGACTACGCCCTCTAAATTGGCATCCGGAATTTTTTTTAAATTATTTCGAGTTCTGGTTTCATTTAAACCACAATGTCCGTTAAAACAGACAACACTATAAAACCTGTTACATGATGATATTTACTTACACATTCAGTAAATACACAACAATCCAGTAAATATTAACTTTCAACTCATTCAATTAATATTTACTCCAGTTCCAATATTTTATATAATTACTTTATGTAGTAAAATAATATAAAATGAGTCTCCTAAAAGTGAGGGTTGTTACATACTCCCCCCCTTATGAGGGAATTTTGCCCTCAAAATTCGGGCGTACCCTAATCACCTAAAGGGTATACTATTCTAAACTATCTTTCTATCACTCTTAACAAACCCCTCGTTATTATTGCATCCCAAATGGACTCGAACTTAGGTCATCCCTATCAATCTCAATTTACATTCTTTGTGCTTTAACATGGCCCAAAGCGTTCCTCATGAACTATCGATCCTACCTTTCTACGGCATGAGAAGATGCGCACATGTCTCAGCGCAAAATGCCTTACTTCCTAAGTCTTGTTACATCCCTCCTCGGGGATACCTGTGACAACCCGCGATCCGAGATATGGGGTGGCTAGCCCGATACTCAAAAGTAACAGGAATCATGGATGGATGACATTCTCAGCATCAATAAAAATAAATTGAGTATACGGGAAAACCACCCAATAAATCAGAAGACGGGTTGTCAAAAAGTTTAGAAATTTAAAATTCAGTTAAGAAATTTAAATTAAAACAACCCCATCTGATAAGCAAGTGGAATTCCAAAAGAGTATCTATAATACAACTAAGGCGAGTGTATATAAATGGACCGAATATGCTGTCGATCCATGACGAGACTTAGAATTTGTCTTAATAGTGCGTTCACTCTAGGTTCAAGTGCAAACCTATCGCTCAAGTAATAACCTGGTGTGTCGGGATCGAATCCACAGGGAAAGAAAATGTCAACTAGTAATCAGGAAACTTATTAGATCTGAAAATGATTTGTTAAAATAAACAAAAAGATGATTAATGATTTTGGAAGATTTCTAGCGAAATAAAACTTTTCTTAACAAAAGCAAACTGGAAATTTTAATGAAAGTAGACTAAAAATTGCAGGAAAAACTTTTAATCAAATGGGAGAAAACAGGATAGAATACAATCCCTCAATCCTTAGCAAATTATCATAGAGAATATTAGACTTGTAAATTAAAATAATTGATTAGATCCAGCCTTTATAAGTTCTAAGCATTACATATATGAGGGATCTAGCCCGCACAATATGAAATCAAAAACAAGTATAAAGCAGTGAATAATAAATTATACTAGCAAAGCTTTCTTAAACATCTCAAGTACCTAGGGCAAGAGAGATGAAAAGATTGACAGTTTTTGTATAATTTTCTCTCACGATTCAATCAATATTTTAATTTAACCTCTATTTTTTACATAGATAAACTGCCTTGGATTGAGTTCATGTACACCAACCCTTGGGAAATTTAGCTACTCATGATTGGATTGAAAAACAAATTCATACTCAGAATTATGGAACTACAAGACATGGGAAATAAAATTGCAAATAATAAAGTAATAGAGAATTGAATGATATTACTTGTATTCAGCAGCAGGAAAGTAATTGAAATTGAAATCCAAATAACTTCTCCTTAATCAGCAGTACAAACTAGGGTTCTTATGAAAGAAATTTAAATTTCTGAATGGTTCTCTCAAAAACTAACTCTCAAATTCTTTAGCTAATTTGTAATCTACCAACAATTAACAACTTGCTACAATTCTCTCTCTACTTGCTTGGTTGGTCTGTCTCCTTCAAATGATATAGGGCACTAGCTTTTATAACACCAAGTATTGAAATTGATAGCCAATAATGCTTGTTGGTACGTTTTTCCAAGAGTTGCTCTGTTTTAATTGAACAATTAATTGTCAGCATTTCACACGATCGGACCGGTCCGGCTCAACCTCGGATCGGTCTGAATACACCGGATCGGTTCTTTTCTTTTTACCGGATCGATCTGGGCCTAGTCGGATGGGTCCGAATTTTTGCTTCCATCGGTTCGTCATCAATCCGGGGTCTACTCGACTTTGTCAATTCGGATGGATCCGGATCCAAACCGAATCGGTCGGAAATTCTTCTAATTTGACTTTTTCCTTGAAACTTTGACTGACCATATCTTTTGATCTAAAACTCCGATTTGAGTTCCGTTTCTTCCTATGCTCTTGTGAACTCATGCTCTTCAACTTCAATTTTGACGTTGCTTCTGAATTCCGAATGGAATTTACACTTTTGCCCTTTTACATTTCTTCTAGTTTTCTACTTTTCTTTTATTGCATTCCATTCGTGAAATCTTTATCACAATTACACAAAAACTAGGGAATTTTGTTAGAAATGAACAATAGAGTGATATGGACTAAAAATGATTCAATTACCTTATTCGAGATATTAAAATCACTAACTTAAGGGGATAAATTTGGAAGATTTTACCCTTGGTCAAATCCCCCTAACTTAGGACTTTGCACGTCCCGGGCAATGTATCTGAATCTAACCAAAACTCAACTCTTGAAAATTCCTTTATTAAAATAAAATTCCACTTTCGCAGGCACGCGATTGCATTGAGCATATGCAACAAGCCTTTAAACCCCTAGGTTACCCTAGTAGGACGAGTTTTGTCTCATGAGGGTTTGCAGTGAATACACCCACAAAATTCTTTATTGACTCAAATAAATATCAAAATACTTAAAAATTGTACAATTTAAACTTTTCTACAAAATAATCACCAACAACTCATATTCAACTATCTCAAACCATAGTGTGTGTGTGTGTGCAAAGCCAAAAATTAAACCTGAAACTTCCATCGATTGAGCATTACGTTACTTTCCGAAAATTCGTTTTGATTCAAATTCTTACGGATGCACTCACAAACGAATCACTCGAATTGTGGCTATTTTCTCTCGGTATGCATGATATAAAGAGTAAATATAATGGACACAAATTCATGCATACAAAATTGAAAAGAAGGAAATTTATGGTGAAAAGATCTCATCATCGAAATACAATTATTAGGAAACGGGAACATCACCTCTATTTCACACCATTTAATCTCTCATTATATCTTTTCATGTCTTAATTCTCCACGCAGTAATTAAGTTCGCCATTTGGACTCGGTTAGGACTTTTTGGGTTAAAAAGTGTAAAGGGTAAAATAGAAATGGTAGAATGTTGGAATTGAAAATGTCCTTATGACGTCCATTTGTGCTTTTTCGGGCATTTGCACATTTTCTTCTTTCTTTTTTTTCAATTTTCATTTTTTTTTCATGCTATTTTTGTTGAGCATATCTATTTTTTTTTCTTGCCCCTTTTTGTTGCACACTTTGGACTTACTTGATGAATTTTCTCAATTTTCACAATTCCGGGCTATTTGGGTTTTTCGGGTTATCAAACGAAAGGGAAATATTTTATTAGGCTCAAATTGGGTTGCAAAGGGATAATTTTGTTTTTCACAACTTTTTTATGGCTAATACTTTTGGGTTAAACAAATGAGGGCCTACTTCATTGTCCAAATTGCTAATCACATTACCATGTGCATCTCGAGATTAATTAAGTTTAGAGATATATTTAGCATGCATTTCGAGACAACATTTCACACATTTCTCATAACCGATCAAAACGAAGGATTGAGATCATCAACAACTTATTAAAACACTGAAAAGAACTTTGAGTTAATCATAAACTCGGATTGATTTAAAAACTCATAAAAATTGAAAGACTCGAAATCTCACTGGGTTTGATCAATCTCCACACTTATTCGTTAAGTCGTCAATTTTCTTTCAATTTCCATCTTCGGTCAATTTTGACTTAGTGCAATTATGATTTTTAATAATTTGAGACTTTAAATAGAATAAAGGTGATAATTTTGAAAAATTTAAATTCCAATTTTTATTTATTTTGAAGAAAAATATTTTATTTTTTATTTATTTTTTTTATGCGAAGTTTTATGAATACGCACCTGTCATCCCCCCTAACTTAATGATTTGCATTGTCCTCAAGCAAAGGATAAGAGAGATAAGGAAGATAACAGAAAGAGTGCGAGAAATAAAACAAACCAATATTAGACTAAAACTGTATATGACAAACGGTTACAACACTATGGAAACAAAAAAAAGAAAAAAAACAAACATAGATAGAAAAATCCTAAAAGGGGATAGGGCATCCTAAGGGGCGGGTGGGTGATGGGAAGTACTGGGAGCAGTAGGATCATATGGATTATAATAGTAAGGAGGAATAGGGGCCTCGGGTCCCGCCTGGAGACGATACAAGTCGTCCTGCATGCGCAGGACCAAACTCATGTCCCTCTCGTAGGAGGACACATGTGTGTCAAAATGCGTTTCAAGAGAGAGCACGCGCTCAGTTAAGCCCGTACCAACCGGAACATAATTCGGATCAGCCATCTCATCATACTCTTCCTCGTCACCTTCCCCCATCTCAACATCCTCCTCGTCGCTCGAATCGCCACCGCGCCTTGCACGGACTAGCTGAATTTGCCGCTCACTTCGACTGCGGGACTCTTGACCTAAAGGCTTGGGCAAGTTGATAAGATCTTGAGGTGGTGAAATCCCGACATCCCGAAGCATGGATGTAATGAGTCGACCATAAGGAAGAGGAGCGCGGCCCTTTTTATCATAAGCCACAAAAAGGATATCGGTGTAAAATGTCCGGGCCAAGTTGATCACGGTCGCAGGGTCGAACATATGATACATCATAGTGGCTTGGCGAGGCCTCATCACCGAATCATTGGAGGTTTGCAAGATATTGGCACAAACAATATGAAAGGTGAAGCATGCCTTGTCGGATAAGCGACCGACGGGAAAGGTCTTGGTATTCCAAACCGCACCGGGCTGGATTCGCGAGATACAAACCTCGTTAGAGAGAACGGGATCGGGACTCGGATAATCAAATTGGGCCGGAGTGATCACACCAAAAGACTCTAGCTTCTGTGCCACAAGGTCAAGTGAGAATGGGATAGGGATGGAATCCACATAGGCTTGGGATTCAAATTCAGCGGTACGAACAAGAGATCCGTAAAACTGTCGCACTTCATTCTCCCAAACTGCCTCATAAGGTTCATTGAAGAAACAGCACCAACCCCGGGACAGGAAAAGGGCTGTGACAGAATTGGGCATTTGATCCCACAACACTTGACGTTCGATATGAATATTTCGCGTAGGGCTGAAAAACCTACGACACCAATTTGCTTCGCGGCGGGAATGGTACTCTCCATGTCCGTCGGGAAGGACTTCAACGGAGGTATACTTCTGAGGAGTATCCATAGATATGGAGGATATGAACAGTAATGGAGAAGAGAAGGTAAGTGTAGGTGAAGGTGTGAATAAAATGGGTAGGGTGATGGGTGTATTTATAGTGGGTGAGTAGGAATTTGGAGGGAATGAAAGGGTGGATGAATTTGGACGAATTTTTGAAGGAAGTGAAGTGATTGGGGAAAGTGAAGAGGTGTGGATCGAAGAGATGGATCTTGGGAAATGAATTCTGTAGACCACCGGACCGATCCGGTTTTGGGACCAGACCGATCCGCCTTACCGGATCGGTTCTTTAATTCACCCGGACCGATCTGCCTAACCGGATCGGTTCTTTTAATATCAGCCGGACCGATCCGGTTTGCTGATTTTCTAAATTCTTCCTCTCTCTTCTTTTCTTCAAAAATGCTTCTAGTCTCTCTTCCAAACATGAATTTTCCACTCCTCACACTTCAGACTATCCTCAATGCTCATCGAAAACGAACTACCCCTCACCCTTCGGATTCTCAACCCCGGGACTGACTCAAACCTAAGACTCCGATGTACTACAATCACCCCATACATGTCAGGGGTACGATGACCTCACCTCTTTTTGTTCAGTCAACCCCCATAAATGGGGTCCGACAGCCAGATTGTGTCGGCTTCCTTGACAATTGCTTCCAAATAGGGCTTGAGACGATGCCCATTAACTTTAAATGTGGTTCCCCCTTTCTCATCTATGAGTTCAACAGCTCCATGTGGAAATACCACTTTCACAATGAATGGACCTGACCATCTTGACCACAATTTTCTGGGAAATAAGTGCAACCTCGAGTTGTAGAGAAGTACTTTTTGTCCCGAATGAAATTCTTTCTTACGAATGATTCCGTCATGAGCTCTTTTCATTCGATCCTTGGATATTTTAGCATTTTCATACGCATCATTGCGTATTTCTTCCAACTCATTCAACTGAAGTTTACGTGGTTCATCGGCTTTATCCATACTGAAGTTCACCCTTTTGATAGCCCAATAGGCTTTGTGTTCGATTTCTACCGGAAGATGACAAGGTTTTCCATATACAAATTGAAATGGGGACATCCCAAGGGGATTCTTATATGCGGTTCTATAGGCCCAAAGTGCATCATTTAATCTGATAGACCAATCTTTCCTATTAGGATCGACTGTCTTTTCCAAGATATTTTTAATTTCTCGATTAGCAAGCTCAGCTTGGCCATTCGATTGAGGGTGATAAGTTGTTCCAACTTTATGGACAATTCCATACTTCCGCATTAGTTTCTCCATAGGCCTATTGCAAAAATGAGTCTCATTATCACTGATTATGGCCTTAGGCATACCAAAACGAGAAAGTATATTTTCTTGAATAAATTTTATCACCACCTTGCTGTCATTTGTCCTTGTAGTTATCGTCTCGACCCATTTTGAGACGTAATCTACAGCGACGAGGATGTATAGAAAACCAAAAGAAGGTGGAAATGGGCCCATGAAGTCAATACCCCAACAATCAAAAAACTCCAATACTAAAATTGGGGTTAATGGCATCATGTCACGGCGAGTAATAGCTCCCATTCTTTGGCATCTATCGCAAGATTTACAAAAGGCATTCACATCCCGGAAGATTGTGGGCCAATAGAGACCACTTTGAAGGATTTTCGCAGCAGTTTTATTTTTAGAAAAATGACCTCCACATGCTTCCGTATGACAAAATCGAATTACCCCTTGAATTTCTTCATCGAGTACACATCTCCGGATGATTTAGTCAGCACAATACTTAAATAAATAGGGATCATCATAAAAGAACATGCGTGACCAAGTAATGAACTTCCTTCTCTCTTGCGGAGTCCAACTAGATGGAATGACTCCAGTGACAAGATAATTAACTATATCCGCAAACCAAGGGAGAGAAGAAGTAGCAAATAAATTTTCATCCGGGAAATACTCGTCAATGGGAATGGGATCAATAGGTACTCGGACGAGAGGCATGACAAATGGTCCGCGACGACGTTTTCTACTCCTTTCTTATCTTGAATCGAGAGATTAAACTCTTGTAGGAGTAGGATCCACCTGATTAGTCGGGGTTTGGCATCTTTTTTACTCAACAGATATTTAAGTGCTGAATGATCGGTGAAGCATATGATAGGTGACCCAACAATGTACGAGCGAAATTTGTCGAGAGCAAAAAGGACTGCTAGTAACTCTTTCTCTGTAGTAGAGTAGTTAAGCTGAGGGCCAGATAATGTTCTACTATCATAGTAAATAACATGAGCTTTCTTGTCTTTCCTTTGTCCAAGAACAACCCCAATAGCGTAATCACTTGCATCACACATAAGCTCAAATGGTAGTGACCAATCCGGAGCTTGCATGATAGGTGAGGAAACAAGCATGCTTTTAAGTTTATCAAAAGCTTCTTGACATGCTTTATTCCACTCAAATGGAGTGACTTTCATGAGAAGATTACTCAAAGGTCTAGCGATGGCGCTAAAATCTTTGATAAACCTCCTATAAAATCCAGCATGGCCAAAAAAGGACCTCACATCTTTAAGTGATTTTGGCGGTAGTAACTCAGCTATTACTTCAATTTTGGCTCGATCAACTTCAATCCCCCTAGATGAGATTATGTGTCCTAAAACTACACCCTCGGTAACCATAAAATGGCATTTTTCCCAATTGAGGACTAAGTCTTTTTCCACACATTGGAATTAAACTTTTTCAAGATTATCTAAACATTGGTCAAAAGATGGACCAAAAACGCTGAAATCGTCCATGAACACCTCAAGAACTTTTTCAATCATGTCGCTAAAGATACTTAACATGCACCTTTGAAAAGTAGCTGGCGCATTACATAACCCAAATGGCATACGTTTATAGGCAAACGTACCAAACGGACATGTAAAATTCGTTTTTTCTTGATCAAGTACATCCACTTCAATCTGGTTATATCCAGAATACCCATCTAGGAAACAATAGTAAGGATGGCCAGCCACTCGTTCAATCACTTGATCGATAAACGGTAAGGGAAAATGATCTTTTCGAGTTCCGGCATTGAGCTTTCGGTAGTCAATGCAAACACGCCACCCGGTGGTGGTGCGTTGAGGTATTAATTCTCCCTTAGCATTTTCAACCACGGTCATTCCTGATTTTTTTGGAACGACTTGAATTAAGCTTACCCATTCACTATCTGAAATGGGATAGATAATTCCAGTATCTAACAATTTGATGATTTCCGCTCTTACTACATCTTTCATGGTTGGGTTTAAACGCCTTTGCATCTCACGCGAGGGCTTCACTTCTTCCTCAAGATGGATTTTATGGGTACAAATCAATGGACTTATACCTTTCAAATCTGCTATAGTCAAACCAAAAGCATTTCTATGCTTCCTTAACACATCCAACAACATACCCTCTTGCCCTTTTTCTAGACGGGAAGACACAACAACATGAAATGTATCATTCTCTCCTAGAAAGGCATATTTGACATGTGAGGGTAGTTTCTTCAACTCAAGACTAGGAAATATATTTTCAGAGGGACTCATGGTTGTCTCCCTCGTAGGTAATTCTTCATACCTAGAAATCCAGTCAACATCTCTCAAAACTCTCTTCATCTTGTAACCAATTTTTCAACTCTTCCATCTCACGCTCAAACTTTGTATAAGAACTCTTTTCCTCACCACTTTGCACTAAACACACTTCCAAAGCATCTCCTCCTATGATTTTATCAATATTCTCATCCACTACCTCTTCAATAAGATCAACCTCAATAATTTCATCCTCATCACCCATTTGGTTAGCGACATTAAAAATATTGGTCTCAAGAGTCATGTTTCCAAAAGTGAGTTGCATTTGGCCATTCCATATATTGATCAAAGCATTAGCAGTAGCTAAGAATGGACCGCCCAATATTATTGGAACATGATTTCTCGTATGGGGTACAGGCTCAGTGTCCCAAATGATAAAATCAACCAAAAAGTAGAACGTGTCCACTTGAACTATCACGTCTTCTACGATCCTTCGAGGAACTTTCACTGTTCTATCTGCTAACTGTAGAGTGATTCGGGTAGGTTTTAAATCACCTAATTCAAGTTGCTTATAAATGGAGTATGGGAGGATATTGACACTCGCACCTAAATCAAGCAATGCTTTTTCCACTCTTTTCTCTTCTATGACGCACGAAATGGTAGGTGCACCTGGATCTTTGAATTTAGGTGGAAGATCGTTGAGAAGGATCGAGCTCACATTTTGTGCCAAGAAAACATTTTTATTTACCTTAATCCGTCTTCTGACAGTCAAAAGATCTTTGATAACTTTAGCATATGCTGGAATTTGTTGAATAGCATCAAGGAATGGCAAATTCAATTTTACTTGCTTCAACACATCCAACACCTCGGTACGTGAAGCCCCTTTCTTGGGTGGCTCTAAGCGTTGAGGAAATGGAGAAGCAATAGGCAACTTGACTTCAATTTCAGGTCGAACTTCCTTATCTTTCAATTCCTTTTCTAAGGAAGGTTCTACATACTCGGGAATTTCAGATTCCTTGGAAATTTCGGGTTCAACTCCATCATCATTCACCTTTGGAAGCTTTGGTGATAGATCAATCACGCGGGCACTACGAAGAGTAGTAACAGCTTGACATTGTTCTTTCAAATCCGATGATGTGGAGCAAACCGTGGTTTGACCTTGAAGAGGAGGTCTTTGGCCTTGGGCTGGAAGTTTACCTTTCTCTTGAGTATTCGCCGCAGCTTGCAACCTAGAGATGCTAGTATGCATTTTAGCAAACATTCGATCATATTTAGCATCTCTCTCTTTTTGGGATTGGATGAATTGATTGAAATTATCTTCAAGAGTTCTCCTAGGTGGAGCTACATACGGACCAGGAGGTGGTACTTGCATAGAATTTGGCATTGGAGGAGCCACTTGCTGAAATTGAGGAGGTGGTGGTAGAGTCATTTGTGGGTTATGAACCATCCCACCTTGAGGTTGTCCATAACTATACCCAGGATTCCTCCACGACTGATTATATGCATTCCCTTGCTGTGCATTATAATTTCCTCGAAAACCCCTATTGCCTCAACCTGTTCAGTATACATTGCTTTGTATGCAGGAATGGTAGGACATCCTTTGGTAGAATGACCCGCATTACAAATGGCACACACTTTATCCTTTCCAGCTTGTACGGATCCAGACACATATCTCAATCGCACTTCAAGCATATCTCTGAAATTCTTTTCTAATTGGTCAAATTTTTTATCCAACAAAGTGTCCTTGTCCAAGTGATAAATACCGGACGCAGCAGGCAAGTTGGACACTTGTCGATTTCTATTTTGACTATTGGGATCAGAAGTATCCCATGCTTGGGTAGTCTCAGCTATATATTTCAAATGAGCTTCAGCATCGCTCGAATTTAACTCCCAAAAAGGTCTTTCACACATGGTTTGGACAAGTTGTTTCGACGCTAATGTAAGGCCTAGATGGAAAAATGAAATTAAATGATGCTTTTCAAAACCGTGATGTGGGCACACACTAACTAACTCCTGAAATCTCTCCCAACATTTATCAAAAGCCTCATTCTCATTTTGTCGAAAATCTTGAATTTGGGCTTTAACAGAATTAGTTTTGTGTTGTGGGAAAATTTTTGATATAAACTTGTTTTGCATATCTCTCCAAGATAACACAGAATTCGGGGGTAGGGACCATAACCAAGTTTTAGCTTTATCCTTTAAGGAAAAAGGGAAGAGCTTCAACCGGACTACTTCTTGTGGACAAGCTTGGTCTCCAAAAGTCTCACATGTATCTTCGAACTCTCGAATATGGAGATATGGTTTTTCAGAATCCATCCCATGAAATGTAGGAAGGATTTGGATCATGCCATTCCGAAAATGGAACTGACCGGCATTATACGGGAGTAAAATGCAACCAGGGGTAACAGTTCCCTCCGGAAATAACAAATATTTCATAGGAAGATAGGGTATCTCATCCTCTCCAGCACCAACACCAACACTACCATGTTCCGACATATCGCTACCAAAAGGTTCAGAATTCTCACTCCGGGTTTGACTCAATGTACGACTAGTAATGGAATTATTAGGCGAAGGAGGTGGAACCCAAAAAGGAAAAGAATCAGAATTTTCAGAACTTGCTTCGGCAATAGGATTTTCGTGAACTTGGGTGGGGGATGAATTCAGCATAAGCACATAAGAGATGAAATGAATATTATTTTTCTTTATATAGAAATCACTTGTAGATACAAATAACTTTCGTGAAAATTTAACAATTTTTCAGTCCCCGGCAACGGCGCCAAAAACTTGACGTGACTTAGAATTTGTCTTAAAAGTGCGTTCACTCTAGGTTCAAGTGCAAACCTATCGCTCAAGTAATAACCCGGTAAGTCGGGATCGAATCCACAGGGAAAGAAAATGTCAACTAGTAAGCCGCCTCTTGGGCGAATCGATCCGTCAGGCCGAATCGATTCGGCCTGCGAATTTACCAAGTATGGGTTACGGGTTATAAACCCTATATTTTCCCCAAATCTCAAATCTCTTCCATTTTTACATATATCCAACATCATTAATCTACTCCAAATCAACCTACATGATTATTAACCACTGTAACCCACAATTTCATCATCCTAAACTACGATTAGGGTTAAAACCCCATAAAATTTATAAAACCCATATTTGTTCATTTGATTCCTTTACACAACTATCAATACAATTTATGCATCTTAAATAATATATTAGCAAGTAGAAAACTTGCCTTGAAGTTGAAATCTCAGATTTCTTTGTGGTAGAAGCAATCCCAATTCTTCAATCTCCCTCTTTTATTTTTTTTCCCCTTTTTTCTGTTCCTCTCCCTTTTTTTAAGACATGTAATAGGGAAATTAGGGAATTTAGAAGACTAAAAATCGGGGATTAACACAAGTTTCCAACTTTAAAATGCTAATGCTCCATAAAAATGACTCGCAACTACACATTTAAAATCAAACCAGTCAAAAGTGACCGAAACCTAAAAATACAATATGGCACATTTTTAGACTGTCTCGCACATTTCGAGACTGACTACGCCCTCTAAATTGGCATCCGGAATTTTTTTAAAATTATTTCGAGTTCTGGTTTCATTTAAACCACAATGTCCTTTAAAACAGACGACACTATAAAACCTGTTACATGATGATATTTACTTACACATTCAGTAAATACGCAACAATCCAGTAAATATTAACTTTCAACTCATTCAATTAATATTTACTACAGTTCCAACATTTTATATAATTACTTTATGTAGTGAAATAATATAAAATGAGTCTCCTAAAAGCGAGGCTTGTTACATACTCCCCCCCCCCCCCTTATGAGGGAATTTTGCCCTCAAAATTCGGGCGTACCCTAATCACCTAAAGGGTATACTATTCTAAACTATATTTCTATCACTGTTAACAAACCCCTCGTTATTATTGCATCCTAAATGGACTCGAACTTAGGTCATCCCTATCAATCTCAGTTCACATTCTTTGTGCTTTAACATGGCCCAAAGCGTTCCTCATGAACTATCGATCCTACCTTTCTACGGCAGGAGAAGATGCGCACATGTCTCAGCGCAAAATGCCTTACTTCCTAAGTCTTGTTACATTCCTCCTCGGGGATACCTGTGACAACCCGCGATCCGAGATATGGGGTGGCTAGCCCGATACTCAAATGTAACAGGAATCATGGATGGATGACATTCTCAGCATGAATAAAAATAAATTGAGTATACGGGAAAACTACCCAATAAATCAGAAGACGTGTTGTCAAAAAGTTTAGAAATTTAAAATTCAGTTAAGAAATTTAAATTAAAACAACCCCATCTGATAAGCAAGTGGAATTCCAAAAGAGTATCTATAATACAACTAAGGCGAGTGTATATAAATGGACCGAATATGCTGTCGATCCATGACGAGACTTAGAATTTGTCTTAAAAGTGCGTTCACTCTAGGTTCAAGTGCAAACCTATCGCTCAAGTAATAACCCGGTAAGTCGGGATCGAATCCACAGGGAAAGAAAATGTCAACTAGTAAGCCGCCTCTTGGGCGAATCGATCCGTCAGGCCGAATCGATTCGGCCTGCGAATTTACCAAGTATGGATTACGGGTTATAAACCCTATATTTTCCCCAAATCTCAAATCTCTTCCATTTTTACATATATCCAACATCATTAATCTACTCCAAATCAACCTACATGATTATTAACCACTGTAACCCACAATTTCATCATCCTAAACTACGATTAGGGTTAAAACCCCATAAAATTTATAAAACCCATATTTGTTCATTTGATTCCTTTACACAACTATCAATACAATTTATGCATCTTAAATAATATATTAGCAAGTAGAAAACTTGCCTTGAAGTTGAAATCTCAGATTTCTTTGTGGTAGAAGCAATCCCAATTCTTCAATCTCCCTCTTTTATTTTTTTTCCCCTTTTTTCTGTTCCTCTCCCTTTTTTTAAGACATGTAATAGGGAAATTAGGGAATTTAGAAGACTAAAAATCGGGGATTAACACAAGTTTCCAACTTTAAAATGCTAATGCTCCATAAAAATGACTCGCAACTACACATTTAAAATCAAACCAGTCAAAAGTGACCGAAACCTAAAAATACAATATGGCACATTTTTAGACTGTCTCGCACATTTCGAGACTGACTACGCCCTCTAAATTGGCATCCGGAATTTTTTTAAAATTATTTCGAGTTCTGGTTTCATTTAAACCACAATGTCCTTTAAAACAGACGACACTATAAAACCTGTTACATGATGATATTTACTTACACATTCAGTAAATACGCAACAATCCAGTAAATATTAACTTTCAACTCATTCAATTAATATTTACTCCAGTTCCAACATTTTATATAATTACTTTATGTAGTGAAATAATATAAAATGAGTCTCCTAAAAGCGAGGCTTGTTACATACTCCCCCCCCCCCCTTATGAGGGAATTTTGCCCTCAAAATTCGGGCGTACCCTAATCACCTAAAGGGTATACTATTCTAAACTATATTTCTATCACTGTTAACAAACCCCTCGTTATTATTGCATCCTAAATGGACTCGAACTTAGGTCATCCCTATCAATCTCAGTTCACATTCTTTGTGCTTTAACATGGCCCAAAGCGTTCCTCATGAACTATCGATCCTACCTTTCTACGGCAGGAGAAGATGCGCACATGTCTCAGCGCAAAATGCCTTACTTCCTAAGTCTTGTTACATTCCTCCTCGGGGATACCTGTGACAACCCGCGATCCGAGATATGGGGTGGCTAGCCCGATACTCAAATGTAACAGGAATCATGGATGGATGACATTCTCAGCATGAATAAAAATAAATTGAGTATACGGGAAAACTACCCAATAAATCAGAAGACGTGTTGTCAAAAAGTTTAGAAATTTAAAATTCAGTTAAGAAATTTAAATTAAAACAACCCCATCTGATAAGCAAGTGGAATTCCAAAAGAGTATCTATAATACAACTAAGGCGAGTGTATATAAATGGACCGAATATGCTGTCGATCCATGACGAGACTTAGAATTTGTCTTAAAAGTGCGTTCACTCTAGGTTCAAGTGCAAACCTATCGCTCAAGTAATAACCCGGTAAGTCGGGATCGAATCCACAGGGAAAGAAAATGTCAACTAGTAATCAGGAAACTTATTAGATCTGAAAATGATTTCTTAAAATAAACAAAAAGATGATTAATGATTTTGGAAGATTTCTAGCGAAATAAAACTTTTCTTAACAAAAGCAAACTGGAAATTTTAATGAAAGTAGACTAAAAATTGCAGGAAAAACTTTTAATCAAATGGGAGAAAACAGGATAGAATACAATCCCTGAATCCTTAGCAAATTATCATAGAGAATACTAGACTTGTAAATTAAAATAATTGATTAGATCCAGCCTTTATAACTTCTAAGCATTACATATATGAGGGATCTAGCCCGCACAATATGAAATCAAAAACAGGTATAAAGCAGTGAATAATAAATTATACTAGCAAAGCTTTCTTAAACATCTCAAGTACCTAGGGCAAGAGAGATTAAAAGATTGACAGTTTTTGTATAATTTTCTCTCACGATTCAATCAATATTTTAATTTAACCTCTATTTTCTACATAGATAATCTGCCTTGGATTGAGTTCATGTACACCAACCCTTGGGAAATTTAGCTACTCATGATTGGATTGAAGAACAAATTCATACTCAGAATTATGGAACTACAAGACATGGGAAATAAAATTGCAAATAATAAAGTAACAGAGAATAGAATGATATTACTTGTATTCAGCAGCAGGAAAGTAATTGAAATTGAAATCCAGATAACTTCTCCTTAATCAGCGGTACAAACTAGGGTTCTTATGAAAGAAATTTAAATTTCTGAATGGTTCTCTCAAAAACTAACTCTCAAATTCTTTAGCTAATTTGTAATCTACCAACAATTAACAACTTGCTACAATTATATCTCTACTTGCTTGGTTGGTCTGTCTCCTTCAAATGATATAGGGCACTAGCTTTTATAACACCAAGTATCAAAATTGATAGCCAATAATGCTTGTTGGTACGTTTTTCCAAGAGTTGCTCTGTTTTAATTGAATAATTAATTGTCAGCATTTCACACGATCGGACCGGTCCGGCTCAACCTCGGATCGGTCAGAATGCACCGGATTGGTTCTTTTCTTTTTACCGGATCGGTCTGGGCCTAGTCAGATGGGTCTGAATTTTTTCTTCCATCGGTTCGTCATCAATCCATGGTCTACTGGACTTTGTCAATTCGGATGGATCCGGATCCAAACCGAATCGGTCTGAAATTCTTCTAATTTGACTTTTTCCTTGAAACTTTGACTGACCATATCTTTTGATCTAGAACTCCGATTTGAGTGACTTTTCTTCCTATGCTCTTGTGAACTCATGCTCTTCAACTTCAATTTTGACGTTGCTTCTGAATTCCGAATGGAATATACACTTTTGCCCTTTTACATTTCTTCTAGTTTTCTTCTTTTCTTTTATTGCATTCCATTCCTGAAATCTTTATCACAATTACACAAAAACTAGGGAATTTTGTTAGAAATGAACAATAGAGTGATATGGACTAAAAATGATTCAATTACCTTGTTCGAGATATTAAAATCACTAACTTAAGGGGCTAAATTCGGAAGAATTTACGCTTGGTCAATCCACAGCAACAAACAACGAGATACAACAATTTAATATCTTATTATATACATTTATTAATCAAATATAAAAGTTTGGGCCACACGCCCAAGTAAAAAGGCCCGATCATATCTAGAACACAAAGATGAAAGCATCTAATTGAACATCCTGTAATAACCCGAAAAATCTTACAGCTCGTCGAAAGTAAACGAATGGGAACATCAAAACGGGTGTCCTTGCGAGGGAGCACCTGAGCGGATACAATTATATATACAACAAGGAAAGTAAACCGGTCAGGGCCGGGTTCTATATGATCACCAGAAGAAATAAAAAGCATGATAGATATGAACAGTTATGTATGAATGATAAGGATGATAATATGACAATGACATGATATCTACATTACGATTTAAGTAATTATGAAATAAAATGTCATATACATAAACGAAAGAAAAGAAAATAACTTAAATTTAAAACCTTTTATCATTAATCCAATTACCATATCCTTCTTACATTCCTTAATAGGAATAAAACCATTTATTTGGTTTAAATGAAGAAGATATAAATTTCCTTTCATTTATTAACTTCCATAGTTAATTATATTACCATTCCTTAATAGGAATACCATTATTATCAAGTGCACTTTATGGCACATACTTCATTAATCTCATTCCCGTGCTCTTTATGGCACATATCCATCAAGTCCCACTTGATGCAGAAAAGTTATATTCATATACATATAACGATTCTAAGACCTCCCCTCCGAGTTTCCCCACTGGGCGCGCCCCTAAATGACCATCATCTTCCAGGGCCTATCTATACAAGACAACCTGGGATCATAATGCAACGTCAGGAAGCGGCCATATGCCTACGGGAAAGTCAGGACCACACCCGAAATCCCCTAACCAGCGCAGAAAAACATATAAAAATCCGCATATGGCCTAGGACTATATCCACCCTGCATTCACTAGCCATGGGGCATCACCAAGCGCGCGAACTTCCCTTATGATGTCATTTAGAGAGCTTTGTTTAAGTAAATTAACATTTACCATTTAAATCTCATTTTCATTTTCAATTACCATAAGAATTTCCATTTCCAATATCCATGTGTCTGGTTCTTTTTATTCGAACCCATCATCTTTAAACAACTGGGTTCATTTATTTGAACCAATCATCTTTAACATAGTTTGGGTTCATTTTAGTTGAGACTATCATCTTTAAACAATTTGGGTTCATATTATTCGAACCTATTTCCGTTGAATATTATCATCGATATTTCTCAATATACAAGTCCCAACTAAGTCTCCAAATGATCATTATGATGTTACAAATCCCCAAAGTTCATATGACTTTGATAAGCCCTTAAGTCTCCATACATGGGCCTACAACCCCTGTCCTTCTATTAAGAAGTAACCAAAAGAGTGATGCCTAAACATCCCTTTGGACCACCCCCCCCCCCCCCCACCCCCTTTTGGACTTAACCCCAAGAGAAATCCATTCCACTCTAGGGTGACAACCAGACTCAACTAGGACTCTAAAAGCCAAAGTTTACTTCATTCAAGAAGGTTCCTAAGTCCCCAATGAAAAGAAAAGATATAAAAGCAAAAGTAAAATTTTGGGAAGAAAACAGGGGACCGGTCGACCGGTCACAAGACCGCGTCTCAGGTTTTTTTTCCTAAGAAGAAAAGCAGAAAGCCCACTTCGGCAGGGCCGGTCGACCGATAAAGGGAACGCAGTCGACCGCGCCTCAACATTTATGCCTTTGAAAGAAAGTAGTGTGCCCTATCCCGAAGGCCCGTACGACCGGTCATTGCAGACCTAGACCAAAACTCCCTATTCCGTCTTCCAACAACCCAAGCCCATATCATTCAATGGAACTAATACACCACAATATGTCTAATTACCATCATCAACAACATTTATCATCCAAATCAATTTCTAAGGGTTAATACCCAAATAATTTAACAAAACCCTAACTAAACTAAATCATAACAATCCACAACAAATCTTGCTAATTAATCCACTTAAATCATATTATAGCAAGTAAGTTACTTGCCTTGATCTTGCAAATTCAGATTTGATTTGGTGGAGGCAACAATCCAAGCTCCAATATCTCTTTTTCTCCAATGTTCTCTTCCTCTCTCTCTCTTTCTCTAGGGCTCAATTGTATAAAATGGAAGAATAGGAATAGGGGTGGGGAAAAATAAAATGGGGCTTAAGTCTAAAGAGCCCACTTAAATGTCTAATACGCGATATAATAAATCGCAACTACACATTTAAGCTATAACGAGTCAAAAGTGCCCAAAATGCCAAAATTCAATATGGCACATAATTTGACTGTCTCACACCTACCGGAACTAACTTCACTATCCAAATTATCATTTGGAAATTTTTTTTTTACTCATTATACTTCCGGTTTCTCATTAAACCAAAATGTCATTTTAATTCTTATGACACAACAATTTACCACATGGATATTTTTACCTACACATCAGGTAATCATACAACATTTTAGTA
This sequence comes from Sambucus nigra, assembly GCA_949130495.1. NCBI lineage: Eukaryota > Viridiplantae > Streptophyta > Magnoliopsida > Dipsacales > Adoxaceae > Sambucus > Sambucus nigra. Next base: position 49,412,707 of record OX422222.1, read on the forward strand.
AATATTAACCTTTTTTCATATTAAATTAATATTTACTCAACATCTATCATTTAATAATTAATTACTACACATAGTAAATAAATATAAAATAGGCTACCGAAAGAGAGGGTTCTTACAATACCTACACCAACTTTTCTTTGCATAGGGTAGTCCCGCAAAGTATACGGCTCAATAAGCCCAATCATTAAAGAAATGTTCCGGGACCACTCCAAGTCCAAGGAGCATATTGTCCGCTGGTTCTACTCAACGAGTATTCGAATTACTCAACCGGCTACACAACGCCACTCACGGTGCCATAACTTAGAAAATGATCTGAATTATTTTACGGGAATTTCCATCCACACAAGCTACTTCTCCCATCCATCCATTTAGCCTAAAGCGCACATTCGAGATATGCCCTTCGACATTAGTTTAACTTCCTACATTCATTCATCTAGTTTAGGGTGGTAAGTTATACTCCATTTCCATACGGTTCCCATTACTTCCTGGAAACTTAACCAAAGCTTCGACACGAATGTCTAGCCTCGGTTCACCACTATTTGATAGGCACTTCATACTATTATACCACTCCTCCATAAAGAGCGGGGCGTACTCTTCAACATATAGCCCGCTCATAATGGCCGGAAAAATAGCGATTCGGTCAAACGATCCACAATTTATTCAAAAAGGATCAAGACCAGCTCGGTGATGACCATTCGATAAAGATGTCCCTGGTTATACCCTCCTCCATTCCACCACTACTCTCTTCACACGAGTAGGTGAAATGATCAGTAACAAACATGAATGCTCTTGCTACAAAGTCCTCCTAGTTATGCTCGTTCGACTTGGCTTTCCATGCCTTCACTAATTTCTTCGACGGGTTTTCTATTTAACGCATTTACTACCCCATTCGCATTCCCTTAGCGAAAGAGAATATCCCATTTGATAGTCCTTTAGTAAATCCATACACCAACTCTATTCCTCCACAACATGTTGCAACAACTTGTTGCTCATGAGAAAGACCAAATTTCCTGCCCAGGAAGTAGTGCCTCTATTTCTTTCAGGCCATTACTACTACAATGAATTCTAAATCAAGCATGGGATAATACTCCCCCCCCCCAAGGTTCAAGTTTGTGAGATGCATAACCAATGGGTCCATGCTCCAGTATTATTACTTCCCGTTCCTGATAGAGATTTGTTTGTTAAATCCACCCTCGAGCTTAACAACATGGGCTCAAGAGTAAAAGTCAACCTATCCTCTTAACTTCCCAAAAGTTAAGTTACCAATGTAACACTCTATTTAAGAGAGGTCGCATCTCCTTTGGCCTAACCTTACGAATCACTCGAGATTCCATACTTCTTGTTTTTAGGGACCTAATCCATCTTAGAGTTAACCCACAACCTATTCGTGGTCAACACCCTATCGTTTTGCCAAATCAACGTCACCTGCCCTAAAGGCCTTATGTCCTAATAACCCTAAAGTTGATTTATATACTATTCAAGTCGTATACGTATAATACTAAGTATATCCCTAGTGCCCAAGGCCCTTTCTCAACTTCCGACATTCGCTCGGTTTCATGCGCGGGACATCTCGCCAAAGCAAAATCCAGACAAGGAACCCTCCTGTTACACAACTACCTCGCATCGTCGGTCATCAAGATATAACAGTCTGGGACACATGATCGGGACCGATAAAATTCTAACTCGCAACCCTACTAATAAAATTCTACTTCTAAGTCTTACCATTTCAAATCATTTAGGATTTCAACTAATCAGACGTTTATTTTCAATAAAGTCTGATAAATATTTTTCCCACTATATATAAAACTTTTTAAATAGCCTTCTCATCAAGGCATGATAAGAAGTCTGAAATCGACTTCATATCTCAGTCTCCCTCACATCGATTAGAGGAGAGAACTATATTCAGTGCTTTTATCTCGCACTTAGTAGCCCTTTAATAACTCAACTACGTGATTCTCGGCTAAACCTTTCAATAAAATAAGATAAGATAAAAGAAGAAAGAATGGCATCTCTCCACATCCAACGTCATTAAGGTTAACGCGTGGATCCTCTCGCTAAAGCGAAATCCAAACAAGGAACCCCTCCTATGCATTACTACTTAACCTTGTTGGTTGTGGAGATAAGGCACAACAACCACAAACAATTCAAACAAACAATCAAACACTCAAACAAGATAACACAACACGTAATGAAAATCTCCTACCTACCTCAAACCGCCTCTGTAGAGTCTCAACCTGTATCCAGGAGAGATATTATAAGATAACTAGTTCCATTTTGAAACCAGAAGTTGGATAGACTCTCAATTTATTTGCTTGCTATCACCCCAAACAAACCAAAATATCTTTACTTGTATAGTGCACATAATACAAGTAGCACATAACACACATAATACTTTAAAGAAAAATATCATCACTCGCCTTATAACGAGTGAAGGAAAATATAAAACTTCCCTATCACAGAAGTGATATACTTACCCTTTTTATAATAGCGCCGATACTACCACAAGCTCGATATGCACACCCTCATCTAGACTAAACACAATACTACTCCATCTTATCATAAGGAATGCTCCATCCACTTCTAAGGTGGAATTCCCGCCAACATTCTTGTCAATCACGTCGGGTCAATATGAATGATTCTCAGACACCGTACTCGAGTCTCATCCGAACCAAGTTACTTCCATCAACGCCCCAACTAGGCACCTTAACCTTTCCCTTGGTCTCCAATCAATGAAATTAAAATGAGCGGTTCTACATTCCACATCATAACCATTGTTCCGCCCCTAGCTGTCAAATAATTACCCACGCAGTCCCCTTTTCTTTCTCAACAGAAGAGAACACGCTACTGGCCTCCCCTTCCTTGGTTCAATGAATCCTCCCCGGGTGGATATCCACCAATGAGGTTTCATGAACATTGTTCCTTCAGAAGTGTTAACGACACTTATTTTGGAACCTAACATTACACTGAAGGGCTCTTCCTCCCTTATACTTACCTTTCTTTAGTGTACGACCACCCAAACCGTGCAAATCTTTATTCACTATCGGCCTCTGACCGAGTCTTGCATGAACGTTTGAGAATTCATCTTCTCCTCAGTCTAGTTGTCCCAGAGAATCTCGTTGTTGAATATGTCCACCGGGTTTCTCCATGGGAAAAACTTCCTGAACCCACAAATATGGTGGCTATGTTCCCACAGTCTCAGCATTATTCCTACGGGTGAAGGATTTCCTCCATCTTTTTCATCTGGGACTTTTATATCCTTCTCAAGGCCCATGATCCTGGACCTTATTCATCCACTGAACGAGGATGCATCTCCTTCATCTTACGTCAACATGTGGCCCTTATAATGGGTTCTTCTCTACTTTAGTTTAACGTCGCTTGGAATCCCGAGCGTAGTACCACTCTCTACTTCTAACGGTACTTAAAAAACTACATCTACTATATTTAGTAGTTGCGGTAGCAAGATAAGAAAATTCTACAAAAGGGAAGCGACCTTCAAAGCGATCCTTATCCCCGACCACAACTTACAGTTCCTAGAAATCCCATCTCGTGAAGCCTTCACCATGACCTTCTCTGGTGCCCTTCTTCAATCGACCTACTAATCTCACACGAACGCGCGACAGATTCTATAGGTTCTACCTCATGGCAGGAGAAAGAAAGCTCACAAGAGAAATTAACTATCTTAATCCTAAGGCTCTATGTCAAATCAAAAGCAACGCTGAAAGCGTAAAGCGTCCACACACATTCCTATAGACTCTAGAAACTGATGCTCTGATACCATCTGTGACAACCCGCTCACAAAAATATGAGGTGGCCCGCCCGATACTCCAATATAACAGGGATCATGGATGGAATCATTCTCAGCATCACAACAACATAAAGATTATAGAGGATAACCACTAAAATTTTCAAAAAACGGGTTGCCAAAAATTTTAGTTTTAAAGATAAGAAATGAATTTAAACAACCCAATTTAAAAATAAAGTCGAAACCCTGAAGAAATTTTTATTATAAATACATCAAATATACAATAAGGGACCGAATAATCTGTCGGTCACAGACTCATACAACAATATTTAAACCAGTTCATTAAATTACATAATACATTACATTAGACAATTACAAAAGCATGGGCCTCACACCCGAGTAAATGACCCGATCACAACTAGAGTATAAAAATGGCGGCGTCTATGACAAGTATCCCGTAATATCCGCAAAGTATCACGGCTCCCCAAAAACACCGGAATAAGAAAGTCAGATCGGGCGTCCTTGCGACGGAGCACCTGAGCGGATACAAGATTCATGCACAACAAGAAATATGAACGGGTCAGGGCCCGGTTTTTTATGATCACCAGATGAATAAAGAGTATGACAGTTATGAATAGTAAATCATGACTAAAAGAAATAAGAATCTACTTTTACAATTTAAAGCATAAGTTAAGACATTTTAAATAATCACAAATCTAATTAAGTATGCAGAAGAATAAGAATAATTAACATTAATTTAAAATCTTTCAACTTGAACTCTGATTCATTTCATAGTTTCGTTCCTTAGCAGGAGTATAATTACAATTATAGGCTCTTTGTGGCATTCCATTCCTTAACAGGAATATAATCATTATCATATCCTCTTTGTGTCATTTCATTATGCTCTTTATGGCATTTATCATACATCAAGTCCCACTTGATTAATAATTGTTATATTCATATACATATAACGATTCTAAGTCCGTCCCTCTGTATTTCCCCACTGGACGCGTCCCTAAATGACCATCATCTTCTAGGGCCTATCGAATAAGGCAACCTGGTCACTAGAACGTAAGATGTAGGGAAGCAGCCATATGTCTGCGGGAGAGTCATAACCACACCTGGAATTACCTCACCAGCGCAGAAAAATATACCACAATGCTCATATGGCCTGGGACTATATACACCCTGCATTCACTAGCCAGTGGGATTCACCTCACGCGCAAACTTCCCTTATGATGGCATTTAGAGAGGGTGTGTTTAAGTAAATTATCATTTACCATAATCATCACCACTTTCCATTCCATTTTCATTCCCATTTTACATATGTATGGTTCATTTTATCCGAAACCAAAATCATTTACATTTTGTAAATATATTACATTTTATCTGGAGCCATACGTAATTTCGTATCGTCATTACAACCTCAAAGAAGTGAATAAACTCACAATTATCTCTAAACATTTTGGGGTATTATTTTAAACCCTCAACACTATCATACCTCAAATGAGCCTCTAAAGTCTCCCAATATGACACTACAACTCCTAGTCTCATGATAATTAACTAAAAGAGAAGAATGCCCTAACATCAAATGTCATATCCCCAAAACAACCCCACATAAATCATTTCATTTCTAGGGTAGTTACCCAACTCATCTAGGACTCTAGAACTCTAAATTTACTTCATACAAGAAGGTCCCTAAGTCATAAGGCTAAAGAAAAAGGATTGAAATTGAGTTAGAAAAGTAACTCAAAATTGCAGCACTTCCGAATCGATTCGCCCTGGCCGAATCGATTAAGACTGTCAAGCGAATCGATTCAGACCAGCCGAATTGATTAAGTTGGGAAAACCTGACTTTCTGCAAATTACCAAATCGATTCGGACCAGCCGAATCTATTCGGTCCCTTCAGTCCTGTATGCTGCCTCTTGGGCGAATCGATTCGGACAGGCCGAATCGATTCGGCCTTGCGAATTTGCCAAGTATGGGTAACGGGTTATAAGCCCTAGATTTTCCCCAAATCTCAAATCTCTTCCATTTTTACATATATCCAACATCATTAATCTACTCCAAATCAACCTACATGATTATTAACCACTATAACCTACAATTGCATCATCTTAAACTAAGATTAGGGTTAAAACCCCATAAAATCTATAAAACCCATATTTGTTCATTTGAAACCATTACACAACTATCAATACAATTTATGCATCTTAAATCATATATTAGCAAGTAGAAAACTTGCCTTGAAGTTGAAATCTCAAATTTCTTTGTGGTAGAAGCAATCCCAATTATTCAATCTCTCTCTTTTCTTCTTTTTCCCCTCTTTTCTCTTCCGCTCTCTTTGTTCAACACATGTAATAGGGAAATTAGGGAATTTAAAAGACTAAAACTCGGGCCTTAACACAAGTTTCCAACTTAAAAATTCAAATGCTCCATAAAAATGACTCGCAACTACACATTTAAATTAAAACCAGTGAAAAGTGCCCGAAACCCCAAAATACAATATGGCACATATTTTGACTGTCTCACACATTCCGGGACTGACTACACCCTCTAAATTGGCATCCGGTATTTTTTAAAAATTATTTCGAGTTTCGGTTTCATTTAAACCACAATGTCCTTTAAAACACACAACACTATAAAATCTGTAACATGATGATATTTACTTACACATACAGTAAAAACGCAACAATCCAGTAAATATTAACTTTCAACTAATTCAATTAATATTTACTCCAGTTCCAACATTTTATATAATTACTTCATGTAGTAAAATAATATAAAATGAGTCTCCTTAAAACGAGGGTTGTTACAAAATCACAACAATACGATTCACGTATACGAATCAAATGCAATACTCAAACATTATATCAATATTAATTTCTCAACAGTACATCAATGAGTCACCAGGCCTCACCTCACCGCGCCTTTGCATTCTTATACATATCCGGATTTTGGACTATTGACGGGCGCCCATTCTCCGTGCCAAATTAAAATCTCATGAAACGATGCTCAAATCTCAATATAACATACAACAATGAACCATTTTCAAGATTCCAACAATTTTTAGATTTCAAATGAATATCATAATTCAACGTGAGTGCAATCGACCCATAAAACAAACGGAGAACTCTCGAGAGAATTTAGGAGCATATTGTGTAAGTCCCGTACTTCAAAATCATCACATAATTTTAGATTCAAAATCTAATCACGCCATCACGTTCTTCTCTCGAAAATAATCAAATCTCATTCTATCCCAAACTCAAGAAAACACCAAATAAACCTTCTAATCTAAGGTTGAAATCTTGAATAAGTTTGGGGCTATGGTTTGTAGATGCAATGGAGTAATTTTGGAGAGACCTTCTGGTTGAAAAGTTTGAGAAAAAGTGATTTGAAAAGTCCATACACAAATTAGTTGTGATATATGAAGGATTAAGAGTTTGATTAAGAAAAGAGTTGTAATCAAATACAAACACTAAAAAATTTATTCCGGACGATCGGAGTGTTGGAATTGGATAAAATTTAAGGAGATGGTAGTTAAAGACGATAGAAAGATGTAAAAAACAATCTACTCGATCGGAAGGCCCAATATTTTTAAATATTTTTGTTTCTACTGAGTTTTAGGTTTGGCGGACTCTTAGTGAGTTTTATGTTTTGAGAACCCTTCTATATAATAAAATTTTAATTAAAACTCCAATTTTATTCCGATTCCAATTCCTTTTGAAATTTCATTTTTCAAATATAAAAACCAAGATTTTAAATTATAAAATTTATAAAATCCAAAATTTCATTTTTCGTCGATTTCCAAAATTAATTTAAAAATTCCCATTTAAAAAATCCGGGCTCTTACATACTTCCCCATTAACAGGGAATTTTTCCCTCGAAATTCGACGTAGCCTAACTCTCGAAATAAAATGCAACTCGAATCTATTTCCCTAAAATCACAACCCTAAAGTCCTCAATTAATTCTATACGTTCTCACATCCAGATCACAAATATCAACACCGATGCCTATCAGCTCTTCAAAAAACATTCTATATCCTAAGAAAACACGTCTCTCACGCATGCTAGACTCAAAAGCCCATGCCCCGAGGGTTGTCATATGCCTAAGATCTGATACCATCTGTAACAGCTCGTGCGCTAGAAAATAGACACGCGACGTGCTACTGGGATATAAAGTAACCTAAAACCATCCAGAATAAGTATAGAGCATCTAAATTCCATGATTTAAATACAAAAAAATCCACAATTTCTATTTCCTCAATAAACATTACAATGACGTTTCTTTCAAATACAAAATTGTCCAACTAAAATTACACCACTAGTTTATAGATAACAAAAAAAATCTTCCAAGCCATGCTCTAAAATATTTCTCCAAAATAGCGCATAGCGTCCCAATCCACGCTAACCTGCCAACTAAAAGAAAATACGGGAATCACACAATATGACAGGAATAGATGCTAAAAATAATTTGCACGGTGAATAAATCCCAATAATACGAATTGCATATACGAATCAAATGCAATACTTAAGAATTATATCAATATTAATTTCCCAACAATACATCAATGAGTCACAAGGCCTCACCTCACCGCGCCTAAGCATTCTTAAGCATATCCGAATTTCGAACAATTGGTAGGTGCCCATTCTCCCTGCCATATTAAAATCTCATGACACGGTGCTCAAATCACAATATAATATACAAGAATGAATCAATATCAAGATTCCAACAATTTTCAAATTTTAAATGAATATCATAATTGAACATGACTGCAATCGAAACAAAAAACAAATGGAATACTCTCGAGAGAATTTAGGAGCATATTATGTAAGTTCCATCCCTCAAAATCATCAAACGAATCATGACATAATTTAAGCCTCAAAATATAATCACACCATCACGTTCATCTCGCGAAAATAATTAAAACTCGTTCTAGCCCAAACTCGAGAAAACAACATATAAGCCTTTTTATCTATGGTTGAAATCTTGAATAAGTTTGGGGCTACGGTTTGTAGAAGAAAGGGAATAATTTTTTATAGGTCTTCTGGTTAAAAAGTTCGAGAAAAAGTGATTTGAAAAGACCATCCACGAATTAGTTGTGATATATAAAGGATTAAGGGTTTTATTAAGAAAAGAGTTCTAATCAGATACAAACACTAAAACATTTATTCTAGACGATTGGACCATTGTAATTGGAAAAAATTTAAGGAGGTAGTAGCTGAAAATGAGAGAAAGGTACACAAAACATTTTATCTCGATCGGACGGTCCAATATTTTTAAATATTTTTTTCGAGAGAGTTTTTTGTTTTGAAGACTCTTAGAGAGTTTTATGTTTTGAGGACTCTTCTATATAATAAAAATTCAATTAAAACTCCATTTTTATTCCGATTCCAATTCCGTTTGAAAATTTGTTTTTCAAAAACAAAAGCCAACATTTTAAATTATAAAATTTATAAAATTCGAAATTTCATTAATCTCCGATTTCCAAAATTAATTTAAAAATTCCCATTTAAAAACTCCAGGTTGTTAAATACTTCCCCACTAACAAGGAATTTTTCCCTTGAAATTCGACATAGCCTAACGCTCCAAGTAAAATGCTGCTCGATTCCATTTATCAAAAATCACAACACTAAACTCCTCAACCAATTCTACACGTTCTCACACCAAGATTGCAAATCTCAAACTCGATGACTATCACATCTTCAAAAAATATTCTATCTCCAAAGAAAACACGTCTCTCACGCATGCTAGACCCAAAACCCAAAGACTGGAGGGTTGTCATTTACCTAAGCTCTGATACCATCTGTAACACCCCGTGCGCCTGAAAATAGATATGCGGCTTGCTAATGCGATAAAAACTAAGCTAAAACCATCAGAAATAAGTATAGAGCAACTAAATTCAAGGATTTAAATAGAAAAAAATCCACAATTTCTATTTCCACAATAAAGATTACAATGACGTTTCTCTCAAATACAAAATTCTCCAACTAAAATTACACAACTAGTTTATACATTAAAAAAAAAATCTTCCAAGCCATGCTCTAAAATATTTCTCCAAAATAACCCATAGCATCCCAATCCACGCTAACCAGCCAACTAAAAGAAAATACGTGGAAGTACACAACATGACAGGAATAGATGCTAAAAAATAACTAGCACGGTGATTAAATTGCAACAATATGAATCAAATGCAATACTCAAGAATTATATCAATATTAATTTCTCAACAACACCTAAATGAGTCACCAGGCCTCACCTCACCCCACCTATGCATTCTTAAGCATATCCGAATTTTGGACTATTGGCGGGTGCCCATTCTCCGTGCCATATTAAAATCTCGTGACACGATGTGCAAATCACAATATAATATACCACAACGAATCAATATGAAGATTCCAATAAAGTTTTAGATTTCAAATGAATATAATAATTCAACATGAGTACAATCGATGCAGAAAACAAACACAATACTCTTGAGAGAATTTTCGAGCACATTGTGTAAGTTTCGCACCTCAAAATCATCACGTGAATCATCACATAATTTCAGCCCCAAAATCTAATCGCACCAACACGTTCTTCTCGCAAAAATAATAAAAACTCGTTCTAGCCCAAACTCAAAAAAACACCAAATAAGCCTTCTAATCTAAGGTTGAAATCTTTAATAAGTTTGGGGCTATGGTTTGAAGATGAAGGGGAGTAATTTTGGAGAGGTCTTCTTGTTGAAAAGTTTGAGAAATAGTGATTTGAAAATTCCATCCACAAATTAGTTGTGATATATAAAGGATTAAGAGTTTGATTAAGAAAAGAGTTCTAATCAGATACAAATACTAAAATATATTCGAGACGATCGAAATTTTGGAATTGGATAAAATTTTAGGAGATGGTAGCTGAAGACGATATAAAGGTGCGCAAAAAATTCCTGCTCGATCGGACGGTTAATTATTTTTAAATATTTTTGTTTCTAGAGAGTTTTAGGTTGGGAGGACTCTTAGTTAGTTTTATGTTTTGAGGAACCTTCTATATAATAAAAATTCTATTAAAACGCCATTTTTATTTTGATTCCAATTCCGTTTGAAAATTTATTTTTCAAATATGAAAACCAACATTTTAAATTTTAAAATTCATAAAATCTGAAATTCATTATTCTACGATTTCCAAAATTAATTTAAAAATTCCCTTTTAAAAAATCCGAGTTGTTACATACTTCCCCACTAATAAAGAATTTTGCCTTCGAAATTCGACGTAGCCTAACAGGCGAAATATAATGAATGGAATCCAAAGGAACGACTATATCCCTAGAAGTCTCCTCGGCAATGCAATACAAATAAGTACAAGTACTCCCCTCTAAACGAGGTAAAACTACCAGGAACATTTCTTGTCCCGGCACGGCGAAGACTATACTCTTCCCGTAACAATTTACAATAGCATGATATTTCATCAGCTAATCCATACCCAAAATCACGTCATACCCGACCATATCCAGGACGAGTAAATCGGCCTCAAAACATAAGTTACCGAGAGAAATTTCTATATTTTTACAAACAAAGAAGATGAGTGAACCATCACCCATAGAGGACTCCACACTAGTAAAAGTTCTTTCGGCAGATTTAATCAACTCAGTGGTCTGAGAAAAGCTTCTAGAAATAAATGAATGTGTTGCACCGGTATCAAATAAAACACGACCCATATGTCCCTGAATAAGGAACTTACCCTCAATGGCTGGCGGTGCAGGAGGAGCTGGAGGAAGCATAGCATCCTGAATATGGTATACCCTACCATATTGTAACTGACCCTGTTGTGGAGGAACAACTGGGTTAGGTACCTGTGGAGGGAATTGAGCGTACGGCTATTGTGGATCTCGAGGAAACTGTCCCCCGATCAACTGAGGACATTCCCTCTTATAGTGACCCGCTTCCCCGCATTGGAAACACCGGCCTATCATATTCTCGACATTTCGACCACGATTGTTTCTAAACTGATTTACACCCTGGCCCTGCTGGCCTCTGCCTCCCTAACCACCTCAGCCAGCTTGCTGTTGTGGGGCACCCTGACCTTGCCTATAATTTTGGTTCCCCCCATTAAACCCACCAGAACAGTGCCTCTTAGATAAGTCCCCCTGTTGGGGATCCTTTTCTTTCTGTTTACTGCCCGAAGGTTGGGATGAGGGAAAGACTCCACCTCCAATCCCACCACCTCCCGGCCTTCCACCTTGCCCCACTACAGAGGTCTTCTTACCACTTTGCAAATAGAGTCTATGTTCTTGGCAATGTAATAGAGCTGCATTCATCACTTCCCCAAAAGTTTGTAAAGCAGGATTACCCAGCAAGTGTTGCCGGATCCTCCAGTTCAACCATCTCAAAAACTTTGAAACTTTCTTTTCTTCAGGAATCACCTCATCCGGTACGAAGCTGGCTAACCGAGTGAATTCCTCCTCATATTCCGCTACTGACCTCTCCCCTTGTACAAGGTCCTGTAATCTCATTATCATCTCCCCTTGAATTGCGGGAGGAAAATACTTACGATCAAATAAAACCCAGAATTCAGAGATGGACATTGTATCCCTTTGTTCTGGCTTAGTCACAGACTCCCACCAGTGTAATGCGGCACCAACCAATTTAAAAGTAGCAAGGACTTGTTTCCTGTCCTCACCACACTCCACCATACGTTGATGGTGTTGAATATCCTTCTTCCATTGATTCGAATTTATAACATCCGATCTCCCGTCGAATTCCAGGGTCTGACCCTTCAGAAAAGATTCCCTAGGTCTCTCCCACGGAGAAGGTCCAGTAGGAACTTGGGCATCTGGCGCTCTCTGCTGAGCTTGTGGCACTTGTTGGGCCACTGCTATCATGGCCGCATTAACGGCTTGAGCCACTATATTCGCCACATCCGCGGCATTAAACGTAGCTTGTGGTAGCGGAGGAGGATCAACATCCTCATCTAAGATCCTATTGCATCTCGCCGGGTGACCTCTTTTAGGTGGCATCTGATAGAGAGAACAATAGAGTTAGAATTTCACTCAAAACAATCTATAGTTGTAGAAGATCGGAAGCATAAACAACAAGTAGTCCTAACATTAGGCTCTATGTCAAAGAACGCTACGGTAGAACGTGACAAGTCCACAAGATCCAAAAGACTCTAGAACCTGAAGCTCTGATACCATTTGTGACAATCCGCTCTCCGAAATAAGGGTTGGCGAGCCCGATACCTCGACATAACGGAATCAGGGATGGATATCGTCCTCAGCATCATAACAATAATTAGGTATATGGGTAAGCCACTCCATAAATCCGAAAGTAGGTTGTCAAAAATTTGATTTAAAAAGATTTAAGAAATAAATTAAACAACCCAAATCTGACAAAAGTGGAATTTCCATGGAACCTATAGATAGTTAACCAAAACAATATACAATAAAAGAACCGAATGATCGGTCGGTCCACAGATACATCACATAGTTTCACAATCTAATATATGCTACATACACATCCATTAACAATTACAAAATGTGGGCCACTAGCCCGAATGTAAGACCCGATCATAACTAGATTCCAAAAAAGAGGGCGTCTAACAACATCCTGTAATAATCCGCAAGGTCATACAACTCGTCACAGGGGTAAGAATGGAAAATCAAAACGGGCGCCCTTGCGGAGGAGCACCTGAGAAGATACCACAATATGCACAACATAGAAAGATGAACGGGTCAGGGTCCGATTTATATATGATTCCCAGAAGAGTAAGAAACATGATAGATACGAACAATGAATTATAAAATCATGTGAATGAAACTCTTACAACCTAAACATAAAATGTAATAATGCAATTATATAAGTTTCTAACAATTATGAAATTTGGCAAGAGATTAAATAAATTCTCATTTCTTCCCATATCTTATCATTTTCCATTCCTTAACAGGAATATAATTACCATCACATATCATTTGGCAATTTACATACCTCAAGTCCCACTTGAGTTAGAAAGGTTATATTCATATACATATAATGTTTCTAAGACCGCCCTTCCGAGTTTCCCCACTGGGCGCGCCCCTAAATGACTATCATCTTCCAGGGCCTATCTATAAAAGACAACCTGGGCACCTAACGCACGTTGGGAAGTGGCCATATGCCTGCGAGTGAGTCGTAACCACACCCGAAATTACCTCACTAGCGCAGAAAAACATACACAAAAGCCGCATATGGCCGAGGACTATAGTCAGCCAGCATTCAATAGCCAGGGGACATCACCTCATGCGCGAGCTTCCCTTATGATAGCATTTAGAGAGGTGTGTTTAAGTAATTTAACAATTACCAATTTATCCCATTTTAATTATCATGAATCTCATGTATTTCATTTTATTTGAAACATTTATCCTTGAATATTTCTTATTCAATTTCATCAAATCATTAGGCCCCAAATGACTTTCTAAACCATTTCTCGAATTCTCATAAGACCCAAGGTTTTATATTCCACCAAAGGGCTTCTAACGTCTCCCCACATGGCCTTAGAACTCTAACTTTAACTAATTACCCAAAAGAGAAGTGATACCTAAGCATCACTTCAAATACCCCTGAATTAACCCCAAGTGATCCCATTCAACTATAGGGTAACGACCAAACTCGACTAAATCTCTAAGTTTACTTCCTGCAAGAAGGCCCCTACTCCCTATGAAAAAGGAAAACCTAGGAAATAAAATAAAGTTTAAGAGTGAAAAATAGGGGACCGGTCGACCGGTCCGAAGAAATATTTTGCCTTCGTAGGAAAGAAGAAAGTCCAGGAAGAGGGGGTCGGTCGACCGGTCACGGATCGCGTTCGACCGCACACCAACAATCAGGCCTTAGTGAGAAAGCAGTGTGCCCTCCCCGAAGGCCCGGTCGACCGGTCCTGGACACGCGGTCGACCGGTCATAGTAGACCCAAAAACCCTTCTTCTTCAACAACAAGTCTCCACACCATATTTTGATACCAAAAGCTTTTAAATGCTTCCAAAACCCAAAATCTATTACCTATAGAAATTCAAGCAACCTCCAAGGAGTTTAAAGCCCATGAATCCACTAAAAAGCCCTAATATCCATAAATTATACATAACCATAACCATCAATGCAAATTACTCTACTTAAATCATACACTAGCAAGTAGAAAACTTGCCTCAAGGTTGTAACTTCAGATTTGGTGAGGATTGTAGGCAAGATCAACACCCAAACTTCAACCTCTCTTTCTCTCCTTAGGTTTCTTCTTCTTCTCTCTAGATTTACCAATTTAATTAAAGGAATAGTAACTTAGTTGAAGACATAAATCGTGGCTTATGCTTAAAAATTCCAACTTAAGTGATTTACATTCGGTAAAACAATACGCATCTACTCATATAAACTACAACTAGTCAAAAGTACCCGGAAACTAGAAATACAATATGGCACAAAATTTGACTATCTCAAACCTCCCGGAACTAATGGCACCCTCCAAATTATCATTTGGAGATTTTATAATTCAGTTTAGGTTCCGGTTCCATTTTAAGCCCAAAGTCATCTAAATTTCTTAGGACATAATAAAAGATAACATAGCAAGATTCACCTCTACATACGATAAATATGCAACATCCTAGTAGATATTAACTTATCTTTCTTAAATAAATACCTACTCCACAAATCAGCATCTTTATCTAATCACTATAATTAGCCGATTAAATATAAAATAGAATCTCAAAAGCGAGGGTTGTTACACTCTGATACCATCTGTAACACCCCGCGTGCCCGAAAATAGACACTTGGTCCTATTGCGATAAAAACTAAGCAAAAACAATCCAACATAAGTTTAGAGCATCTAAATTCCACGACTTACATGCAAAAAATCCAACAATTTCTATTTCCACAATAAAGATTACAATAATGTATCTCTCAAATATAAAATTCTCCAACTAAAATAACACGGCTAATTTATACATCAAAAATATAAATCTTCCAAGCCATGCTCTAAAATATTTCTCAGAAATCTCCCATCGCGTCACAATCCACGCTAATTTTCTAACTAAAAGAAAATACGGGAAAGTACACAATATGACAGGAACAGATGCTCAAAAATAATTAGAACGGTGAATAAATCGCAACAATACGAATCGCATATACGAATAAAATTCAATACTAAAGCATTATATCAATATTAATTTCTCAATAATACATCAATGTGTCACCAAGCCTCACCTCACCGCGCCTATGAATTCTTAAGCATATCTGAATTTTGGACTATTGGCGGGGGACGATTCTCCAGGTCATATTCAAATCTCATGGCACGATGTTCAAATCACAATATAATATACCACAACGAATCAATATAAAGATTCCAACAATTTTCAGATTTCAAAAGAATATCGTAATTCAACACGAGTGCAATCGACACAGAAAACAAATGGAATACTCTTGAGAGAATTTAGGAGCATATTCTATAAGTCCCGTACCTCAAAATTATCACATAATTGCTTCTTCAAAATCTAATCACACCATCACGGTCTTATCGCGAAAATAATCAAATCTCATTCTAGACCAAACTCGATAAAATACAAAATAAGCCTTCTAATCTAAGGTTGAAATCTTGAATAAGTTTGGGGCTATGGTTTGTAGATGAAGGGGAGTAATTTCGGAGAGGTCTTCTAAGAGAAAAGTTTGAGAAAAAGTGATTTCAGAAGTCCATTGACTAATTTGTTGTGATATAAAACGGATTAAGAGTTTGATTAAGAAAAGAGTTCTAATATGATACAAACACTAAAAAAATTATTCCGGGCGATCGGACCGTTGGAATTAGATGAAAGTTATTGAGGTATTAGCTGAAGACGAGAGAAAGCTGCACAAAAGTTCACCTCGATCGGATGGTCCAATATTTTTAAATATTTTTTTGTAGAGAGTTTTATGTTTTGAGGACTCTTAGAGATTTTATGTTTTGAGTACTCTTCTATATAATAAAAATTCAATTAAAACTCCATTTTCATTCCGATTCCAATTTCGTTTGAAAATTTATAGTTGAAATATAAAACCAACATTTTAAATTAAAAAAATTATAAAATCCAAAATTTCATTTTTCTCCAATTTTAAAATTAACATTTAAAAAATCTGGGTTGTCACATACTTCCCCACTAACAAGGAATTTTGCCGCCAAAATTCGACGTAGCCTAACGCTCGAAATAAAATGCTACTCGATTAAATTTTCCAAAAATCATAACACTAAAGTCCTCAATCAATTCTACACGTTCTCACATCAATATCACAAATCTCAACCTCGATGCCTATCACACCTTCAAAAAGTATTCTATCTCCAAAGAAAACACACCTCTCACGCATGCTAGACCCAAAACCCAAAGACCCGAGGGTTGTTGAATACCTAAGACCTGATACCTACTATAACATCTCGCACACACCAAAAGAGACACGCGGTGTGCTACTGCGATAAAAACTAAGCTAAAACCATCCAAAATAAGTATAGAGCATCTAAATTCCACGATTTAAATACCAAAAAAATCCACAATTTCTATTTCCACAATAAAGATTGCAATAACGTTTCTCTCAAATACAAAATTCTCCAACTAAAATCACACCACTAGTTTATACGTCAAAAAAAATAAATCTTCATAGCCATGCTCTAAAATATTTTTCCAAAATAGCGCGTAGCGTCCCAATCAACGCTAACCTACCAACTAAAAGAAAATACGGGGAATTACACAATAGGACAGGAATAGATGTTTCAAAATAATTAGCACGGTAAAAAAATTATAGCAATACAAATCGCATATACCAATCAAATGCAATACACAAGAATTATATCAATATTAATTTCTTAAAAATACATCAATGAGTCACCAGGCCTCGCTTCACTGCGCCTATGCATTCTTAAGCATATCCTGATTTTGGACTATTGGCGGGAGCCCATTATCCGTACCATATTAAAATCTCATGACATGATTCTCAAATCACAATATAATATACCACAATGAATCAATATCAAGATTCCAATGCTTTTCAGATTTCAAATGAATATCATAATTCAACATGAGTGCAATCGACACAGAAAACAAATTGAATACTATCGAGAGAATTTGGGAGCATATTGTGTAAGTCACGTACCTCAAAATCATCACATGAATCATCAAACAATTTCAGGCTCAAAATCTAATCAGACTATCACGTTCTTCTCGCGAAAATAATCAAATCTCGTTCTAGCACTTACTCAAGAAAACACTAAATAAGCCTTCTAATCTAAAGTTGAAATCTTGAATAAATTTGGGACAATGGTTTATAGTTGAAAGAGAGTAATTTTGGAGAGGTCTTCCGGTTGAAAAGTTTGAGAAAAGTTGATTTGAAAAGTCCATCCACAAATTAGTTGTCATATATAAAGGATTAGGAGTTCGATTAAGAAAAGAGTTCTAATTCGATACAAACACTAAAAAAATTATTCCGGGCGATCCAACCGTTAGAATTGGATGAAATTTAAGGACGTAGTATTTGAAGAAGAGAGAAAGATTCACAAAAGATTTTAGATCGATTATACCCACCAATATTTTTAAATATATTTCTTTCTAGAGAATTTTATGTTTTGACTACTCTTCTATATAATAAAAATTCAATTAAAACCCCATTTTTATACCGATTCCAATTCCGTTTGAAAAATTATTTTTCAAATATAAAAACCAACCTTTTAAATTATAAAATTCGTAAAATCTAAAATTTCATTTTTCTCTGATTTCCAAAA
Source organism: Sambucus nigra (assembly GCA_949130495.1). Lineage (NCBI taxonomy): Eukaryota > Viridiplantae > Streptophyta > Magnoliopsida > Dipsacales > Adoxaceae > Sambucus > Sambucus nigra. Next base: position 49,431,180 of record OX422222.1, read on the forward strand.
TTAATTAAAAAATTCCCATTTAAAAAATTCGGGTTGTTACATACTTCCCCACGCACAAGAAATTTTTACCTTGAAATTTGATGTAGCCTAATGCTCGAAATGAAATGCTACTCGATTCTATTTCCCAAAAATCGCAACACTAAAGTCCTCAATCAATTCTACACGTTCTCACATCAAGATCACAAATCTCAACCTCGATGCCTATCACGTATCCAAAAAGTATCTATCTCCAAAGAAAACACGTCACTCACGAATGCTAGACCTAAAATGCAAAGACCCGATGCTTGTCGTATACCCCAACCCTGATACCAGTTGTAACACCCCGCGCACCCAAAAAGTGACACGCGGCGTGTTACTCCGATAAAAAATAAGCTAAAACCATTCAAAATAAGTATAGATCATCTAAATTCCACGATTTAGATACAAAAAAATCCACAATTTCTATTTCCAGAATGAGATTACAATAACGCTTCTCTCAAATACAAAATTCTCCAACTAAAATTACACCACTAGTTTATACATCAAAAAAAGAAATCTTCCAAGCCATGCTCTAAAATATTTCTCCAAAATATCCCATAGCGCTCCAATCCACGCTAACCTGCCAACTAAAAGAAAATACGAGAAAGTACACAATATGACAGGAATAAATGCCCAAAAATAATTAGCACGATGAATAAATCGCAACAATACAAATCGCATATACGCATCAAATGCAATACTCAAGCATTATATCAATATTAATTTTTCAACAATACATCAATGAGTCACTAGGCCTCACCTAATCGCGCCTATGCTTTGTTAAGCATATCCGGTTTTGTACTATTAGCTGGTGCCGATTCTTTGTGCCATATTAAAATCTCATGACACGATGCTCAAATCACAATATAATATACCACAATGAATCAAGTTCAAGATTCCACCAATTTCATATTTCAAATGAATATTATAACTCAACATGAGTGCAATCGACACTGAAAACAAACAGAATACTCTCGATAGAATTTATGAGGATATTGTGTAAGTACCGTACCTCAAAATAATCTCATGAATCATCAAATAATTTTATAGGTTCAGAATCTATTCATACCATCATGTTCTTCTCGCGAAAATAATCAAATATCGTTCTAGTCCACACTCGAGAAAACACGAAATAAGCCTTATAATCTAAGGTTGAAATCCCTAATAAGTATAGGGCTATGGTTTGTCGAAGAAAGGGAGTAATTTTGGAGAGGTCTTCTGGTTAAAAAGTTTGAGAAAACGTGATTTGAAAAGTCCATCCACGAATTAGTCGTGATATATAAAGGATTAAGAGTTTGATTAAGAAAAGAGTTCTAATAAGATACAAACACTAAAAAAATTATTTCGGATGATCGGACAGTTGGGATTGGATGAAATTTAAGGACGTAGTAGCTGGAAAAGGGGGAAAGCTGCACAAAAAAAATTCAGCTCGATTAGACGATCGAATATTTTTAAATATATTTTTTTCTAGAGAGTTTTATGTGTTGTGGACTCTTAGAGAGTTTTATGTTTTGAGGACTGTTTTATATAATAAAAATTTAATTAAAACTCCATTTTTATTCCGATATTAATTCCCTTTAAAAATTTATTTTGCAAATATAAAAATCAACATTTTAAATTATAATATTTACAAAATTTGAAATTGCATTTTTCTCTGATTTCCAAAATTAATTAAAAAATTCCCATTTAAAAATTTCAGGTTGTTACATACTTCCCCACGCACAAGGAATTTTTCCCTTGAAATTTGATGTAGCCTAACGCTCAAAATGAAATGCCACTCGATTCTATTTCCCAAAAATCACAACACTAAAGTCCTCAATCAATTCTACATGTTCTCACATCAAGATCACAAATCTCAACCTCGATGCCTATCAAGTCTTCAAAAAGTATTCTATCTCCAAAGAAAACACATCTCTCATGCATACTAGACCCAACATCCAAAGACCCGAGGGTTGTCGTATACCCAAGACCTGAGACCAGCTATAACAGCCAGCGCGCCCGAAAAGAGACACACGGCGTGCTACTGCAATAAAAACTAAGCTAAAACCATACAAAATAAGTATAGAGCATCTAAATTCCACGTTTTAAATACAAAAACAAATTCACAATTTCTATTTTCACAATAAAGATTACAATAACGTTTCTCTCAAATACAAAATTCTCCAACTAAAATTACACCATCAAGTTTATACATCAAAAAACTAAATTTTCAAAGCCATGCTCTAAAATAATTCTCCAAAATATCCCATAGCGTCCCAATCCACACTAACCTGCCAACTAGAAGAAAATACGGGCAAATACACAATATGTTAGGAAGAAATTTTAAAAAAAAATTAGCACAGTGAATAAATCGCAACAATACAAATCGCATATCCGAATAAAACGCAATACTCAAGCATTATATCAATATTAATTAATCAATAATACATCAATGAGTCACCAGGCCTCACTTCACCGCGCCTATGGATTCTTAATCATATCCGACTTTTGAACTATTGGCGGGTGCCCATTCTCCGTGCCATATAAATATCGGATGACACGATACTCAAATCACAATATAATATACCACAATGAATCAATATTAAGATTCCAATAATTTTCAGATTTCAAATGAATATTATAATTCAACCTGAGTACAATCGACACAGAAAACAAACAAAATAATCTCGGTAGAATTTATGAGCATATTATATAATTCCCATACCTCAAAATCATCACATGAATCATCAAATAATTTCAGACTCAAAATTTAATCACACCATCACGTTCTTCTCGCGAAAATAATCAAATCTCGTTCTAGCCCATACTCGAGAAAACACAAAATAAGACTTTTAATCTAAGGTTGAAATTCTTAATAAGTTTGGGGCTATGGTTTGTAGATTAAAGGGAGTAATTTTGGAGATGTCTTCTCATTGAAATGTTTGAGAAAAAGAGATTTGAAAAGTCCATCCACGAATTAGTTGTGATACATAAAGGATTAAGAGTTTGATTAAGAAAAGAGTTCTAATCAGGTATAAACACTAAAAAAATTATTTCGGATGATCGAACAGTTGGAATTGATGAAATTTAAGGACGCAGTAGCTGAAGAAGAGAGAAAGTTGTACAAAAAATTTCAGCTGGATTGGACGGTCCAATATTTTTAAATATATTTTTTTCTAAAGAGTTTTATGTTTTTGGACTCTTAGAGAGTTTTATGTTTTGAGGCCTCTTCTATATAACAAAATTCAATTAAACTCCATTTTTATTCCGTTTTCGATTCCGATTCCATTTGAAAATTCATTTTTCAAATATAAAAACCAACATTTTCAATTATAAATTATAAAATCCAAAATTTCATTTTTCTTTGATTTTCAAAATTAATTCAAAAATTCCCATTTAAAAAATCTGGGTTGTTACATACTTCCCCACTAACAAGGAATTTTGCCCTCGAAATTCGACGTAGCTTAACGCTCGAAATAAAATGCTTCTAGATTCTATTTCCCAAAAATTGTAACACTAAAGTTCTCAATCAATTCTACACGTTCTCACATCAAGATCATAAATCTCATCCTCGATGCCTATCACGTCTTCAAAAAGTATTCTATCGCCAAAGAAAACACGTGTCTCACGCATGCTAGACCCAAAACCCAAAGATCTGAGGGTATTCGTATACCCAAGCCCTCATAAGTATAGAGCATCTAAATTCTAAGATTTAAATACAAAAAAATCCACAAATTCTATTTCCACAAAAAAAATTAAAATAACGTTTCTCTTAATTATAAAATTCTCCAACTAAAATTACACGACTAGTTTATACGTCAAAAAAATAAACCTTCTAAGACATGCTCAAAAATATTTCTCCAAAATAACCCTTAGTGTCCCAGCCCACGCTAACCTCCCCACTAAAAGAAAATATAAGGAAGTACACAATATGACAGGAACAGATGCTCAAAAATAATTAGCACGGTGAATAAATCGCAACAATACAAATCACATTTACGAATTAAATGCAATACACAATCACTATATCAATATTAATATATCAACAATACATCCATGAGTCACCAGGCCTCACCTCACCGCGCCTATGCATTCTTAAGCATATCCAGATTTTGGACTGTTGACGGATGCCCATTCTCCGTGCTATATTAAAATCTCATGACACGATGCTCAAATCACAATATAATATACCACAATGAATCAATATCAAGATTCAAACAATTTTTAGATTTCAAATGAATATCATAATTCAACAGGACTGCAATCGGCACAGAAAACAAATTGAATACTCTCGATAGAATTTATGAGAACATTGTGTGAGTCACGTACCTCAAAATCATCACATGAATCATCAAATAATTTTAGGCTTAAAACAAAATCACACCATCACGTTCTTCTCGTGAAAATAATCAAATCACGTTCTAGCCCATACTTTAGAGAACACCAAATAAGCGTTATAATCTAAGGTTGAAATCTTGAATAAGTTTGGGGCTATGGTTTGTAGATGAAAGGGAGTAATTTTGTAGAGGTCTTCTGGTTGAAAAGTTTGAGAAAAAGTGATTTGAATAGCCCATCCACGAATTAGTTGTGATAAATAAAGGATTAAGAGTTTGATTAAGAAAATAGTTCTAATCAGATAAAAACACTAACAAATTTATTCCGGACGATCGGACCGTTGGAATTGGATGAAATTTGAGGAAGTAGTAGATGAAGAAGAGAAAAACTTGCACAAACAATTCCATCTCGATTGGACATTACAATATTTCTAAATATATTTTTTTCTAGAGAGCTTTATGTTTCGGGGACTCTTTAAGAGTTTTATGTTTTGAGGACTCTTCTATATAATAAACATTCAATTAAAACTCCATTTTTATTCCGATTTCAATTCCGTTTGAAAATTTATTTTTCAAATATAAAAATCTACATTTTAAATTATAAAATTTACAAAATCCGAAATTTCATTTTTCTCCGATTTTAAAAATTAATTCAAAAATTTCCATTTAAAAAATACGGGTTGCTACATACTTCCGCACTAACAAGGAATTTGGCCATCGAAATTCAACGTAGCCTAACACTCGAAATAAAATGCTACTCGATTCTATTTCCCAAAAATACAACACTAAAATCCTCAATCAACTCTACACGTTCGCTCATTAAGATCACAAATCTCAACCTCGATGCCTACCACGTCTTCAAAAAGTATTATGTGTCCAAAGAAAACATGTCTCTCACGCATGCTAGACCCAAAACCTAAAGACCCGAGGGTTGTCGTATACCTAAGCCCTGCTACGTGTTGTAACACCCCGCTTGCCCGAAAAGAGACACGCGATGTACCACTACGATAAAAACTAAACTAAAACCATCCAAAATAAGTATAGAGCATCTAAATTCCACGATTTAAATACAAAAAAATCCACAATTTCTATATCCACAATAAAGATTACAATAACTATTCTCTCAAATACAAACTTCTCCAACTAAAATTACACCGCTAGTTTATACATCAAAAAAATAAATCTTCTAAGCCATGATCTAAAATATTTCTCCAAAATAGCCCTTAGCGTCCCAATCCATGCTAACCTGCCAACTAAAAGAAAATACGGGGAAGTACACAATATGACAGGAACAGATGCTCAAAAATAATTAGCATGGTGAATAAATCGCAACAATACAAATCGCATATACGAATCAAATGCAATACTCAAGCATTATTTCAATATTAATTTCTCAACACTACATCAATGAGTCACCTGGCCTCACCTCACCGCGCCTATGCATTCTTAAGCATATCCGTGTTTTGGACTATTAACAGGTGCCCATTCTTCGTGCCATATAAAAATCTCATGAGACGATGCTCAAATAACAGTATAATATACCATAATGAATCAATATCAAGATTCCAATAATTTCCAAATTTCAAATGAATATCATAATTCAACATGAGCGCAATCGACACAAAAAATAAACAGAATACTCTCGATAGAATTTATGAGCATATTGTGTAAGTCCCGTACCTCAAAATCATCACATGAATCATCAAATAATTTCAGTCTCAAAATCTAATCATACCATCACGTTTTTCTCGTGAAAATAATCAAATCTTGTTCTAGCTCATACTCGAGAAAACACCAAATAAGCCTTCTCATCTAAGGTTGAAATCTTGAATAAGGTTGGGGCTATGGATTGTAGATGAAAGGGAGTAATTTTGGACAGGTTGTCTGGTTCAAAGGTTTATGAAAAAGTGATTTGAAAAGTTCATCCGCGAATTAGTTGTGATATATAAAGGATTAAGAGTTTGATTAAGAAAAGAGTTCTAATTAGATACAAACACTAAAAAATTTATTCTGGACGATCGGACCGTTGGAATGGATGAAATTTAAGTTGGTAACAGATGAAGGCGAGAGAAACCTGCACACAAAATTTCAGCTCGGTTGGACAGTCCAATAGTTTTAAATATTTATTTTCTAGAGAGTTTTATGTTTTGAGCACTCTCAAAGAGTTTAATGTTTTGAGGGTTCTTCTATATAATAAAAATTCAATTAAAACTCCATTTTTATTCCGATTCCAATTCCATTTAAAAATTTATTTTTCAAGTATAAAAACCAACATTTTAAATTATAAAATTTATAAAATTCGAAATTTTATTTTTCTCTGATTTCCAAACTTAATTCTGAAATTCCCATTTAAAAAATCTGAGTTCTTACATACTTCCCCAGTAAAAAGGAATTTGGACCTCGAAATTCGACGTAGACTAACGCTCGAAATAAAATGCTACTCGATTATATTTCCCAAAAATCACAACACTAAAGTCCACAATCAATTCTACACATTCTCACACAAAGATCACAAATCTCAACCCCGATGCCTATCACGTCTTTAAAAAGTAGTCTATCTCGAAAGAAAACACGTCTTTCACGCATGCTAGACCCAAAACCAGAAGACCTGAGCGTTGTCGTGTACCTAAGCTATGATACCATCTATAAAACCCCGTGCGCCTGAAAAGTGACACGTGGAATGCTATTGCAATAAAAACTATGCCAAAACCTTCCAAAATAAGTATAGAGCTCTTAAATTCCACGATTTACATACAAAAAATCCAAAATTTCTATTTCCATAATAAAGATTACAATAACGTTTATCTCAAATACAAAATTCTCCAACTAAAATTACACCGCTAGTTTATAGATCAAAAAAATAAATCTCCCAAGCCATGCTCTAAAATATTTCTCCATAATAGCCCATAGCGTCCCAATCCACGCTAACCTGCCAACTAAAAGAAAATACGGGGAAGTACACAATAAGACGGGAACAGATACTCAAAAATAATTAGCACGGTGAATAAATCGCCACAATACAATTCGCATATATGAATCAAATGCAATACTCAAGCATTATACCAATATTAAGTTCTCAAAAATACATCTATGAGTCATCAGGCCTCACCTCACAGCCCCTATGCATTCTTAAGCATATCCGAATTTTGGACTATTAGAGGGTACCTATTCTCCGTGCCATAATAAAATCTCATGACACGATGCCCAAATCACAATATAATATTCCACAAAAAATCAATATCAATATTCCAACAACTTTCAAATTTCAAATGAATATCATAATTCAACATGAGTGCAATCGACATAGAAAATGTAATAACCCGCCCTTTTGGAGACGATTAAATCCCATAATTAAGTATAATTTGGGAATTTGGAGAATTTCTCGAAATAGTGATCTTTGGGATTCTCGAGGATTTAATGATTTTGGAACAGTGTTATCAATCATTTTGGGACCATATAGGTCGAAATATTTTATTTATGTGTCGCCGTGGAGTATAGCGACAAAAGAGGTGAGATTTTGAGTAGAACACCGCATTTAATTATTTTGGATTAGAATAGTGATTTGCGGTCAAGTACCTCGAATGGAAATTTCGACTGCGCCACGAGTCTCGGAATGTCCGAGATAGTCGGAAAAGAGTGTCCGATTGTCGAAATTAAGTTCCGGGTAATTTTGGAGTTAAATAGGCTCGTAATTGGGTAAACGAGTCGTTTTTGGGTTTTTAGGGTTAAAACCCTTTTTCTCTCTATATATAGAGGAAGAGAGGAAAGAAAGAAGAAAGAAAATAAGGAAGAGAGAGAGAGAGGGGAGAAAAGAAGAAAAGGGGGAGATTCCGGCCGGCCTCCGCGGGATTCGGCTCGAGGACGTCGGATTGTATCCACGACGCAAGTGTTTACTTGCTTTATTTATTTTTGAGCATAAATATCTCATATCATTGTTGGTATAACATACCCTAATGATTTTGGGTTGGGTATTCGTGAATAAAACGGGTTTTCGGGAGATAAAACGAATAAACCCCTAAAATTGGTAAATTGGAGATTTTAGTAATTAACCAAAAATATTGGGTGAATCCGGGTCCTGGGATGTTTAGGACCCGTATTATATGTGTATTTACTGTTGGTAGAAGTTGTAGGCCGTTGGGTGAAGAGATGGAAGCTTGGGGGAAGCTTCCATGGCCGAACAGCTTCTCGGAGAAGAAGCTGCCCGACTCGATCAATCGATCGAGCCTCGGGGATCGATCGATCGAAGCCTTCGATCGATCGACGGTCATGGGTCGATCGATCGACCTCTGCTGAAAAGGAACAATTTCTTTAGGGTGATTTGGATGGGATAGATTCCATTCCATTTTGCTTTGAGGATAATTAGGTGATAACCTAAGGGACCTTTTAGGACTTTATGGTCCATAAATTAAGGTAAGTTAGGAGGTTAACGTAAGGGTTTTAAGTATATAACCCTTAATTTATATTTTCGAGGAAAATAGAGTAATGGTAGAAATTGATGGATTAGGGTTCCTAACTTTAATTGGGGCACTTCTAAGCGATTAATTGGACTAGGTGTAGTCTTGGGGTTTAAGGAAATGAAATCCTTAACCCATTAAGTTTAAGGTTGTTTAGGTGAGATAAATCCTGAGGATAATTCTCGCAGGCAAATAAGCCTATACGATTATGTTAATAGAAGGCATAATTATATCGATTATCATTAAGTATATCCTAGGAGACAATTAGGATAATTAGGGGGTATATATATATATATACTTCACTTAGAGAAGAATAGTATCATTGGAGATATCCAATAAATCCTTAGAATAGGATTAAAGTATATAGTGATTATTAAAGTAAGAAATACTTTGGATTTAGAATCATGCAACTATGAATGCATGATTATGATTCCCGGAGGGAATCTTTGGGATTATTATCATCGTTAGATGCTATAGGCCACTAAGGCCGTTTATATATATATTCTAGGAAGAATATATAGGATATGTATATATACTGTGTGTTTTAGGTATACATATATATGATGATGGAAATGATTTTGAAAATATATAAATGAATATTTTCAAAATGGAATGAGAAATGTTTTTTCATAATTAATAAATTATGGATTGTACACACCTCCCTAAATCGCTATCATAAGGGAAGTGGCGCGCGTTGTGGTGAAGCCTTCCTGGCTGTTGAGCAGGTTGGATATAGTCCCCAGGCCATATGGGCGTTTATTTTTACTGCGCTGGTTAGGAGATTCCGGGTGTGGTCTTGACTATCCCGCAGGCATATGGCCGCTTCCCGACGTTGTTAGGTTCCCAGGTTGTCTTGGAGGCCCTGGAAGATGATAGCCATTTAGGGGCGCGTCCAGTGGGGATACCCGGAGGGACGGTCTTAGATTTATTAAAGCAATTCATGATAATGGATTGGCTTTATATTTACATTTCCTGAGTATAAAAAGGGAAATGGGATAAAGGTTTGGCTTCGGTAACACTCCCGGATGTAGGAAGGGATGTGGAAGCATATAATTTGATCAAAGCATTTTTATGATAATGAAAATGTCTTTGAATACATTTCCTGAATATAAAAAGGGAAATGGGATAATTGATAAAGGAAAAGCTTTTTATGTTAATAAAATTGGCTTTTAAAAAGGTATATGTTTTGGTAAAGCAATTCATGCTAATGAATTGGCTTTAAATACATTTCCTGGATATGAGAAGGGAAATGGAAGTTTTTGAAATGAAAGGGATAAGTATTGATAAATACTTTGTGTATAAAAAAAACCTCAGTCCGGGAGATAGATCCGGATGATTATATATATGTATATATAATTAGATGAATTGAGTACCGAGGGTCTAATGGATCCCAACGATCGACCGTGCCGCTTAGTAGTGTATCGGGGGGGTTCTTTGTTTGGATTTCGCTTTGCGAGACACCCCACGCACGAATATGGCACTGTGTTGAGACTGGGGAGAATTTTAATCCTTAGTGCTCTTATATTATTAAATGTTATGATATATATATTATATATCTTTCTGTACTGAGGGACTGGCGGATCTCAAAGATCGACCTTGCCGCATAGTAGTGTATCGGGGGGGTTCCTTGTTTGGATTTCGCTTTGCGAGACACCCCACGCACGAACATGGCATAGCGTCGAGATTAAAGTGAATTTTAGCCCTTAGTACATCTGTTTGACTATCTAGGTTAGATAGTGGTTGGGTATTAGATTAGTTTAGCAGAGTAGCTTGACTAGGAGGCTTAAAGGGATGCGCTAGGTGTGCACTGTTAGAGGAGAGGTGAGGGGTATCTCACGAGAGTGCGATACCAATTTAAATATGAGATAAAACTATTTTCCATAAAATAAAGCATTTATGCACTTGCAAAATATTTTCTAAACATTCGGGCCCTGACCCGTTTGTCTACTCTCCTTTCTTTCTCTATACTGTATATATATAGGTGTCCAGACACAGGGACGCCTGGATGGAAACTCTTTCGAGTCAGACGTCTGCTGCAGCAGCTGTGGATGCTTGCAGGTTATCGGTAGACGTTTCTTTCCTTGTACTCTAGATAGGAGTTATTGTATAAACACTCGAGCCAATGGCTCAATTGCATTTATTTATTCTTTCAGTACATCATTCGATATGGTTGTATTATTTGGACCGAGTGTTCGGTTATTTTAGTTCCTTTCATTTCCATTTCAGTTCATTACGCATTTAATTGTGGATGTTTTAATTTGTGCGCTAAAAAGAGTAGTTAGATAAAAGTTTTTAACGGCCACCTAATAGGATATTAGTAATTAATTGGATTTCCGACAGTGATGCTAAGAATGATCCATATGCAACTCCTGTTTTAATTTAATATTGGAGTGATCGCCCGGTATCTTATTAGGCGGGTTGTTACAGATGGTATCAGAGCATCAGGTTCTAGTGTCCTTAGGAATCTGTGCGGACGTACTACGCTTTCAGCGTTGCTCTCATTTGTTATAGAGCCTCAGGACTAGGATTGTTGATATCTCTTGTGAGATTTCGTTCTCCTGCCATATTATGAGATTATAGAAATCTTTTGCGCGCTTGGTTGAGAATCGTGTGCGGAGCTTGGATGGCAGCAGGAGATAAGGCTTAGCTGGTGCAGCTGGTAGGAGTTGGGGACGAGGACCTTAGTAGAGGCCACTCTCCTTAAGGCAACTATTAAGGATTGTTGCAACGACTACTAAAGTATGGTAGTTATGATCAACCAAGTACTACTATGGTAGAAAGTGGTACTTAAGATTGAATTACCCCGTGAAGATAAGGGTTCGAAAGGGATCTTACGGATGGTTTTAACCGTGAGTCCCCATGAATCAGCAGGATGAGAAGAATGCTGTTTTGGGAATTATTTGCCTAAGGTTCAGCCAGAGGCCGACGGTGAATAAGGACGAAGATGTTGTTATGAGTTTTACCTCAATCGAGGAGGTATATTTGGCGTGACTAGATAAAGTCGCGGTATTAGTTAGCCCTAGACTCGTGTGTGTATTTTGAGTTGTGGCGGTCTCGATAACATTTTAATGTATGAATATGTGTTTTCCGCAATAGCGGAATTTTATTTCTCTTCATTCGCCATAGAGGCGGGTGATTATACTTTGTATATATATGTATACGGTATATGGTGTAACGGAGCGATAGCTGGCTAATGATGGCAAGTCTATCGTGTCCGCAGTTCCTGGAGGGAACGGATTTATGGAACCTCGATGAGCAGAGGCTTCCTTATTTTGGATGGTATATGTGGCAACCTTATAAATATAATTTAAGGCCCACAGAATCGTTGTTGAGCGATAAGATTTAGCTCAGTATTAGTTTGCACAAGGACTTAGGAATGAGTGCGAGCGCAGGGTGGTATGACTCTTAGATAGAGATAGGAGTTCAGATCACCTTTTATTGGATTAGGGGATAGGGTTATCCCGGTTGCATGTTTAAATGACAGAACTCCATAACCAACGAAGTCAAGGGTTAATGTGTGGAGGGGTTCCTTGTTTGGATTTCGCTTTGCGAGACACTCCACACATGACTCTTAACGACGTCGGGAGTGGGGAGCTGTTATGGGATGCAAGGATGTTGATCTTGTGGAACGGTCTTATAGTGTGGATGAACCACTATAGGCTATGAGCCACATAATGCTAATATGCTTATGGAAATATTGTGCTATGGAAAAGCACTAAATTGGTCCTCTCACCACAAGTAGTTGGGTGGAATGGGACTTAGAGAATTTGATTTGAGGATGATATCCCTGCCTTAACTAGAAGGCAAATTTGGAGAAATTGGGTTGAGGAATATAACCAGCCTTAATGAAAAGGCAAGTTTTGAGGAGCTCCATTTTGGGTACTATGTTCGTGACACTTTCTACAGAAAGTGGGCACTCGATTAGTTAGGTTTCCTTCTGTATGGGCGGAAGGATAAGATAGTAGGAATGCGTTCATAGGCTAGCCTAGTAGGATTTAGGACGTCCCGCTTCTGTGCCTTGGGTCGTTATATCTCGATGACCGACTACGCGAGGGAGTAGTGTAACGGGAGGGTTCCTTGTTTGGATTTCGCCTCGGCGAGACGTCCCACGCATGAAACCAAGCACTTGTCGGGAGTTGAGAGAGGCCTTGGGCACTAGGGATATACTTAGGATTATATTAGTTTCGTGTAGGTAGGGTAACGCTTAGATCGTAGAATTTTTAGGATATAGGTTCGCGAGTATCAGCAGCGCCAAGGTTAGGAATATTGAAATGCGCGGGTTCGGAGGACCCATAGGTGAGTATTACACCGAGGAAAGGAGATCCTTATTGGGAGAGAGAGATGTGTGTCAGACGTTCGTAATGTTTGTGCTGATATGCACAAGTTAGAAAGGTGTATGGGCACTTTGGTAAGGTGGTTTGATATACCGCCTAGTTAAGATAGGAGTAATACACGAGATTGAAATCCATGCCAAGAGGCATTTTAGAGGATGGGTATTAAGTGACGTATTAGAGTCACTATATGATTGCGGTAGCCGCATAGTGTATGGTTAGGAATCATTAGGTTAGTATCTTTTTCCTTGAGGTTTTAGGATTTGTAGTAATCCTAGTTAGAGGGTGCAAGTTACATCTGAATTTCGAGGACGAAATTCTGTTGTAAGGGGGGGAGTATGTAATAACCCGCCCTTTTGGAGACGATTAAATCCCATAATTAAGTATAATTTGGGAATTTGGAGAATTTCTCGAAATAGTGATCTTTGGGATTCTCGAGGATTTAATGATTTTGGAACGGTGTTATCAATCATTTTGGGACCATATAGGTCGAAATATTTTATTTATGTGTCGCCGTGGAGTATAGCGACAAAAGAGGTGAGATTTTGAGTAGAACACCGCATTTAATTATTTTGGATTAGAATAGTGATTTGCGGTCAAGTACCTCCAATGGAAATTTCGACTGCGCCACGAGTCTCGGAATGTCCGAGATAGTCGGAAAAGAGTGTCCGATTGTCGAAATTAAGTTCCGGGTAATTTTGGAGTTAAATAGGCTCGTAATTGGGTAAACGAGTCGTTTTTGGGTTTTTAGGGTTAAAAACCTTTTTCTCTCTATATATAGAGGAAGAGAGGAAAGAAAGAAGAAAGAAAAGAAGGAAGAGAGAGAGAGAGGGAAGAAAAGAAGAAAAGGGGGAGATTCCGGCCGGCCTCCGCGGGATTCGGCTCGAAGACGTCGGATTGTATCCACGAGGCAAGTGTTTACTTGCTTTATTTATTTTTGAGCATAAATATCTCATATCATTGTTGGTATAACATACCCTAATGATTTTGGGTTGGGTATTCGTGAATAAAACGGGTTTTCGGGAGATAAAACGAATAAACCCCTAAAATTGGTAAATTGGAGATTTTAGTAATTAACCAAAAATATTGGGTGATTTCGGGTCCTGGGATGTTTAGGACCCGTATTATAGGTGTATTTACTGTTGGTAGAAGTTGTAGGCCGTTGGGTGAAGAGATGGAAGCTTGGGGGAAGCTTCCATGGCCGAACAACTTCTCGGAGAAGAAGCTGCCCGACTCGATCGATCGATCGACGGTCATGGGTAGATCGATCGACCTCTGCTGAAAAGGAACAATTTCTTTAGGGTGATTTGGATGGGATAGATTCCGTTCCATTTTGCTTTGAGGATAATTAGGTGATAACCTAAGGGACCTTTTAGGACTTTATGGTCCATAAATTAAGGTAAGTTAGGAGGGTAAAGTAAGGGTTTTAAGTATATAACCCTTAATCTATATTTTCGAGGAAAATAGAGTAATGTTAGAAATTGATGGATTAGGGTTCCTAACTTTAATTGGGGGACTTCTAAGCGATTAATTGGACTAGGTGTAGTCTTGGGGTTTAAGGAAATGAAATCCTTAACCCATTAAGTTTAAGGTTGTTCGGGTGAGATAAATCCTGAGGATAATTCTCGCAGGCAAATAAGCCTATACGATTATGTTAATAGAAGGCATAATTATATCGATTATCATTAAGTATATCCTAGGAGACAATTAGGATAATTTGGGGGTATATATATATATATATATATATATATACTTCACTTAGAGAAGAATAGTATCATTGGAGATATCCAATAAATCCTTAGAATAGGATTAAAGTATATAGTGATTATTAAAGTAAGAAATACTTTGGATTTAGAATCATGCAACTATGAATGCATGATTATGATTCCCGGAGGGAATCTTTGGGATTATTATCATCGTTAGATGCTATAGGCCACTAAGGCCGTTTATATATATATTCTAGGAAGAATATATAGGATATGTATATATACTGTGTGTTTTAGGTATACATATATATGATGATGGAAATGATTTTGAAAATATATAAATGAATATTTTCAAAATGGAATGAGAAATGTTTTTTCATAATTAATAAATTATGGATTGTACACACCTCCCTAAATCGCTATCATAAGGGAAGTGGCGCGCGTTGTGGTGAAGCCTTCCTGGCTGTTGAGCAGGTTGGATATAGTCCCTAGGCCATATGGGCGTTTATTTTTACTGCGCTGGTTAGGAGATTCCGGGTGTGGTCTTGACTATCCCGCAGGCATATGGCCGCTTCCCGACGTTGTTAGGTTCCCATGTTGTCTTGGAGGCCCTGGAAGATGATAGCCATTTAGGGGCGCGTCCAGTGGGGATACCCGGAGGGACGGTCTTAGATTTATTAAAGCAATTCATGATAATGGATTGGCTTTATATTTACATTTCCTGAGTATAAAAAGGGAAATGGGATAAAGGTTTGGCTTCGGTAACACTCCCGGATGTAGGAAGGGATGTGGAAGCATATAATTTGATCAAAGCATTTTTATGATAATGAAAATGTCTTTGAATACATTTCCTGAATATAAAAAGGGAAATGGGATAATTGATAAAGGAAAAGCTTTTTATGTTAATAAAATTGGCTTTTAAAAAGGTATATGTTTTGGTAAAGCAATTCATGCTAATGAATTGGCTTTAAATACATTTCCTGGATATGAGAAGGGAAATGGAAGTTTTTGAAATGAAAGGGATAAGTATTGATAAATACTTTGTGTATAGAATACACCTCAGTCCGGGAGATAGATCCGGATGATTATATATATGTATATATAATTAGATGAATTGAGTACCGAGGGTCTAATGGATCCCAACGATCGACCGTGCCGCTTAGTAGTGTATCGGGGGGGTTCCTTGTTTGGATTTCGCTTTGCGAGACACCCCACGCACGAATATGGCACTGTGTTGAGACTGGGGAGAAGTTTAATCCTTAGTGCTCTTATATTATTAAATGTTATGATATATATATTATATATCTTTCTGTACTGAGGGACTGGCAGATCTCAAAGATCGACCTTGCCGCATAGTAGTGTATCGGGGCGGTTCCTTGTTTGGATTTCGCTTTGCGAGACACCCCACGCACGAACATGGCATAGCGTCGAGATTAAAGTGAAGTTTAGCCCTTAGTACATCTGTTTGACTATCTAGGTTAGATAGTGGTTGGGTATTAGATTAGTTTAGCAGAGTAGCTTGACTAGGAGGCTTAAAGGGATGCGCTAGGTGTGCACTGTTAGAGGAGAGGTGAGGGGTATCTCACGAGAGTGCGATACCAATTTAAATATGAGATAAAACTATTTTCCATAAAATAAAGCATTTATCCACTTGCAAAATATTTTCTAAACATTCGGGCCCTGACCCGTTTTTCTACTCTCCTTTCTTTCTCTATACTGTATATATGTAGGTGTCCAGACACAGGGACGCCTGGATGGAAACTCTTTCGAGTCAGACGTCTGCTGCAGCAGCTGTGGATGCTTGCAGGTTATCGGTAGACGTTTCTTTCCTTGTACTCTAGATAGGAGTTATTGTATAAACACTCGAGCCAATGGCTCAATTGCGTTTATTTATTCTTTCAGTACATCATTCGATATGGTTGTATTATTTGGACCGAGTGTTCGGTTATTTTTGTTCCTTTCATTTCCATTTCAGTTCATTACGCATTTAATTGTGGATGTTTTAATTTGTGCGCTAAAAAGAGTAGTTAGATAAAAGTTTTTAACGGCCACCTAATAGGATATTAGTAATTAATTGGATTTTCGACAGTGATGCTAAGAATGATCCATATGCAACTCCTGTTTTAATTTAATATTGGAGTGATCGCCCGGTATCTTATTAGGCGGGTTGTTACAGAAAACAAACAGAATACTCTCGAGAGAATTTTTGAGCATATTATGTAAGTCCTGTACCTCAAAATCATCGCATGAATCGTCAATTATATTTCAGGCTCAAAATCTAATCACACCATCATGTTCTTCTCGCAAAAATAATCAAATCTCGTTCTAGCCCATACTTGAGAAAACACCGAATAGGCATTCTTATCTAAGGTCGAAATCTTGAATAAGTTTAGGGCTATGGTTTGTAGATGAAAGTGAGTAGTTTTGGAAAGGTCTTTTGGTTGAAAAGTTTGAGAAAAAATGATTTGAAAAGTCCATCCACAAATTATTTGTGATAGATAATGGATTAAGATTTTGATTAAGAAAAAAGTTCTAATCAGATACAAACTCTAATAAATTTATTACCGACAATCGGACCGTTGGAATTTGATGAAATTTAAGGACGTAGTAGCTGAAAAAGAGAGAAAGTTGTACAAAAAATTTTAGCTCGATTGGACAGTCCAGTATTTTTAAATATATTTTTTTCTTGACCATTTTTTTTAGGACTCTTAGAGATTTTTATGTTTTGAAGACTCTTCTATATAATAAAAATTCAATTAAATCTCCATTGTTGTTCCGATTGCAATTCCGTTTGAAATTTTATTTTACAAATTTTAAAACCAACATTTTAAATTATAAAATTTATAAAATCCAAAACTTATTTTTCTCCCGTTTCCAAAATTAATTCAAAAATTCCCATTTAAAAAATTCGGGTTGTTACATACTTCCCCACTGACAAGGAATTTTTCCCTCGAAATTCGATGTATCCAAATGCTCAAAATAAAATGCTACTCGAGTCTATTTCCCAAAAATAACAACACTAAAGTCCTCAATCAATTCTACACATTCTCACATCAAGTTCATAAATCTCAACCCCAATGCCTATCACGTCTTCAAAAAGTATTCCACCTCCATAAAAAACATGTCTCTCACGCATGCTAGACCCAAAACCCAAAGACCTGAGGGTTGTCGTATGCCTAAGCCCTGATACCATCTGTAGGACCCCGCGCACCAAAAAAGAGGCACGAGGCATGCTACTGCAATAAAAAGTAATCTAAAACCATCCAACATAAGAATAAAGCATCTAAATTCCATGATTTACGTACAAAAAAATCCACAATTTCTTTTCCACAATAAAGATTACAATAACATTTCTCTCAAATACCAAATTCTCGAACTAAAATTACACCGCAGGTTTATACATTAAAAAAAATCTTCCTAGCCATGCTCTAAAATATTTCACGCTAACCTGCCAACTAAAACAAAATATGGGGAAGTACACAATATGACAGGAACAGATGCTAACGGTGAATAAATTGCAACAATACAAATCGCTTATCCGAATCAAATGCAATACTGGAGCATTATATCAATATTAATTTCTCAACAATACATCAATGAGTCACCAGGCCTCACCTCATCGCGCCTATGAATTCTTAAGCATATCCGAATTTTGGACTATTGGAGGGCGCCCATTCTCCGTGCCATATTAAAATCTCATGACACGATGCTCAAATCACAATATAATATACCATAATGAATGAATATCAAGAATCCAACAATTTTCAAATTTCTAATGAATATCATAATTCAACATGAGTGCAATCAACACAGAAAACCAACAGAATACTCTCGAGAGAATTTGTACGCATATTGTGTAAGTACCCTACCTCAAAATCGTCACATGACTCATCTAATAATTTCAGGCTCACCATCATGTTTTTCTCGCGAAAATAATCGAATCTCGTTCTAACCCATGCTCGAGAAAACACCAAATAAGCCTTTTAATCTAAGGTTGAAATCATGAATAAGTTTAGGGCTATGGCTTGTAGATGAAAGGGAGTAATTTTGGAGAGGTCATCTACTTGAAAAGTTTGAGAAAAAGTGATTTGAAAAGTCCATCCACGAATTAGTTGTGATATATAAAGGATTAAAAGTTTGATTAAGAAAAAAGTTCTAATCAGATACAAACACTAAAAAATTTATTCCGGACGATCGGACTGTTGGAATAGGATGAAATTTAAGGACATTGTAGCTAAAGAAGAGAGAAAGATATACAAAAAATTTCATCTTGATTGGACCATCCAATATTTTTAAATATATTTTTTCTATAGAGCTTTATGTTTTGAGGACCCTTAGAGAGTTTTATGTTTTGAGGACTCTTCTATATAATAAAAATTCAATTAAAATTCCATTTTGATTCTGATTGCAATTCTGTTTGAAAATTTCTTTTTCAAATTTAAAAACCAACATTTTAAATTATAAAATTTATTAATTCCAAAATTCATTTATCTCTTTGATTTACAAAATTAATTCAAAAATCCCCATTTAAAAAATTCGGGTTCTTAAATACTTCCCCACTACAAGGAATTTTGCCCTCGAAATTCGACATAGCCTAACGCTCGAAATAAAATGCTACTCGATTCTATTTCCTAAAAATCACAACACTAAAGTCCACAATCAATTCTACACGTTCTCACATAAAGATAACAAATCTCAACCCCGATGCCTATCACGTCTTCAAAAAGTATTCTATCTCCAAAGAAAACACGTATCTCACGCATGCTAGACCCAAAACCAGAAGACCCGAGGGTTGTCGTGTACCTAAGCCATGATACCATCTGTAAAACTCCGCGCGCCCGAAAAGCGACACGTGTCATGCTACTGCAATAAAAACTATGCCAAAACCTTCCAAAATAAGTATAGAGAACCTAAATTCCACGATTTACATACAAAAAAATCCACAATTTCTACTTCCACAATAAAGATTACAATAACGTTTCTATAAAATATGAAATTCCCCAACAAAAATTACGTCGCTAGTTTATACATCAAAAAAATAATGCTTCCAAGCCATGTTCTAAAATATTTCTCCAAAATAGCCCATAGCATTCCAATCCACGCTTGCCAACTACAAGAAAATACGGGGATGTACACAATATTTCGGAACAGATGCTCAAAAATAATTAGCACGGGGAATAAATAGCAACAATACAAATCGCATATATGAATGAAATACAATACTCAAGCGTTATATCAATTTTAATTTCTCAACAATACATCAATGAGTCACCAGGCCTCACCTCACCGCACCTATGCATTCTTAAGCATATCCGAATTTTGGACTATTGGAGGGTGCCTATTCTCCGTGCCATATTAAAATCTCATGACACGATCCTCAAATCACAATATAATATACCACAATGATTCAATATTAAGATTCCAACAATTTTTTGATTTCTAATGAATATCATAATTCAACATGAGTGCAATCGACACAGAAAAAAAACGGAATACTCTCGAGAGAATTTATGAGCATATTGTAAAAGTTCCGTACCTAAAAATCATCACATGAATCAACATATAACTTCAGGCTCAAAAATCTAATCACACCATCATGTTCTTCTCTCGAAAATAATCAAATCTCATTCTAGCCCACACTCGAGAAAATACCAAATAAACCTTCAAATCTAAGGTTTAAATTTAAGGACGTAGTAGCTGAAGAAGAGAGAATGCTGAAAAAATATTTCAGCTCGATTAGACGGTCCGATATTTGTAAATATATTTTTTTCCTTGAGAGTTTATGTTTTTTGGACTCTTAGAGAGTTTTATGTTTTGATAACTCTTCTATATAATAAAAATTCAATTAAAACTCCATTTTTATTCCGATTCCAATTCCATTTGAAAATTTATATTTCAAATATAAAAACCAAGATTTTAAATTATAAAATTTATAAAATCCAAAATTTCATTTTTCTCCGATTTCCAAACTTATTTCACAAATTCCCATTTAAAAAATCCGGGTTGTCACAAACTTTCGCACTAACAAGGAATTTTGCCCTCGGAATTCGACGTAGCCTAACACTCGTAATAAAATGTCGCTCGATTCTATTTCCCAATGAAGAGGTGGAATCCCCGGGTTTTGAATAATTCACTCGATTAAAAATATTTAATTTCCTTTTCGTATAAAACTCAATAGAGATGCGGAAGCGTTGTAAAACAGGTGATGGTTCAACTTTCAAAAATAACAACAAGTTTTAATTTCTCAAAACAAATTAAAACATAATTCAAGTCCTAGAATTTGCCTAAGTCATGATTATTCATTTAAACAAAGTTAGGCGAAACCAATTTTAGCAAATGACTTGAATAAACCAAATTTACCCAATATTTAATTTAAGTCCCAAATAAAATGAGTGTGATAATTAAGGATTCCATTAAACCCCTAAGTCTATCTCTTTCGCCTTCTACATAATCAAGCTTCTCTTGAAGAGTCCTCACATGAGTCCTAAGGTCTTCTATTAAGGCACTATCATCAACGACCTTGACACTCTTTCTTAAACAAGCTTCTAACTTCAAATTAGTTCTTTTCAAATTAATAGATTCTTTATATAATTCATGAAAAGCATTTTGAAGTTCACTCACATCAACCTCTTCTTCATTTTCACTCTCTTCTTCACTCTCACTATCATTAAAAATAAGGGAATCATGAATAATGACCTTGGAAGTGGCATGTGCAATCGTGTCATCAATCGATGAGTTATCATTATCACTCACATGACTAGCCATAAAAGCCACAAAATTTTTCTTAGTTGGGGAATCGGGCTTTTCTTCCTTATCACTATCACTAAGGGTTGCATTATATGAAATAGGTCGCTTACCATCTTTCCTTAGTTTAGTGGGGCACTCATAAGCCCTATGGCCATAACCTTCACAACCAAAACACTTGTTAGACTCGTCCCTATCTAAATTGTCATTACTAGGTTTAGGGATCCTCTCGGCTTTAGAAATCTTCTCACTTTTATCATGTTTAGAAGTATCAAATTTCTTAAAATCATTTTTAAATTTATCTTTGTTAAATTTAAGAAATTTTCTAAATTTGCGAGCAAACAAAGCCATATCTTCCGAGTCACTTTCACTATCGCTCTCTACTACTTGTTTGACCTTTTTTCGGGCTTTTAAAGCAACACCCTTTTCAATTTTCTTTTCAGTTTTAGCGGGAAACATATCCAGTTCATAGGTTTGTAAATCACCTACAAGCTCTTCTAATTTCGTAGAGGATAAAGTGGGTAAAGAATTTAAAACGGTCACTTTAGGAATAAATCTATTGGGTAGGGACCTTAAAATTTTCTTTACAACACGGTCGTCAGGTATTTTCTCTCCCAAGTTAAAGGATGAATTAACAATATCAGAAAGTCTAGCATAAAATTTATGAAAAGTTTCTTTTTCATCCATTTTGATAGTTTCAAATTGAGTGGTGAGGTTTTGGAGTTTTGAAGCTTTAACGACACTAGTTCCTTCATGAGTTAATTGTAAAATATCCCAAGCTTCTTTAGCGGTTTCACAGGTCATAATACATCGAAATTCATCCGGTGCGACAGCGCTAAATAAGGCATTTAAACCACGGGAATTAAAATTAGCAAGTTTAAACTCATTTTCAGTCCATCTATCGGCAGGTTTGATAACACGTTCATTTTCAACTAAGTAAGTTGGTGGGGAATATCCGGTAACAACAGACATCCAAACTCTCTCGTCGATAGATTTTAGTGCCGATCTCATTCGCGCTTTCCAATACGCGTAGTTTGAACCATCAAAAATAGGAAATTTTGAAAATGGGGAAAAATCCATTTTAGCCAAAAATAGAAAGATCTTAACGAAATAATTTATCGTTTTTGGCTCTAATACCAATTTGAAGATGTGGAATCCCCGGGTTTTGAATAATTCACTCGATTAAAAATATTTAATTTCCTTTTCGTATAAAACTCAATAGAGATGCGGAAGCGTTGTAAAACAGGTGATGGTTCAACTTTCAAAAATAACAAAAAGTTTTAATTTCTCAAAACAAATTAAAACATAATTCAAGTCCTAGAATTTGCCTAAGTCATGATTATTCATTTAAACAAAGTTAGGCGAAACAAATTTTAGCAAATGACTTGAATAAACCAAATTTACCCAATATTTAATTTAAGTCCCAAATAAAATGAGTACGATAATTAAACCAAATTTTATCTTGAAATTATCCTAAGCATGCATTCTAAATTTTGTGCAAGATAAAAATAAACAATGTCACACTACACCGCGATGTACGAGGAAAAACCCACTAACGGGAAAAAACCTCGGGACGGCCCTAGCCTCAAATCCACTAAAAACGGTATTACAAAATACAAGACAAAAGACTTACTTCCTAAACTCGAACCCTCTCAAGCCGTGATGCTTCTTCTTGTATCAGCCTCCAATTAGCGGATAACCAACGGAGCTCCACCGTGGTCTTAGAATTCACCGATGGGACTTTATATGGTCACCGTCACCCAAGCATGGAGCCTTTCTCCGTGTGGGTAGAATCTCAACAAAAGTCTTCTTTGTGATGGGGTGTAGAAGCAAACCCGAAACGTCTCTTGAGTTCGGTAGAGAAAATCGGTGCCAAACTCCAAGCAAAGATATGTATATATAGAACTTGGAATAAACAACAATGGGTGTAAACTAAGTGTTTTAAAGATTTTTCTTTAAGTTGAAGAACACTCAAACATGAACATTTTCCTTTTTAAAATGATCTCTCAAACTCTCTTTAGGAGATGTATTAAGATGGAAAAATTGTCTTGGAAAATGTGTTTCCCGCACATAATAATGTATGAAAAAAGTTGGTTGAAAACCAAGTGGAGGAGTGGGGAAAAACTGCAAAAAACTGCCAAAAAACTGTTCCCGCTGGAATCTCGTTCGAACGAACTTGATTCTCGTTCGAACGAGACTTCTAACAAGCGACCAGCCTGGGCTCGTTAGAAGTTCGTTAGATACCTAGTTAGAACGAACATTCGTTCGAACGACTGACCAGTTAGGGTCATTGGCAAAACTCGTTCGAACGAAACTGGTTCGAACGACAAAATTCGTTCGAACGAAATCTGGTTCGAACGAAAAAACTCGTTCGAACGACATTTCTAACGAACGACCAGAAAGATTGAAAAATTCGATTTTGGCCCAGAAACTTTTATATACTTATATTAAAGTTCTATTTGATTCTTTCTGAAAATAAAATGCAGTTTTTATTACATCCTAACACCCAATAAACTTTGTTCCAAGCTCCTATATAAATATAATTACATTCATACCTTGGGAGCATGGAACCTTAGTTGATGACGTAGAAACAAGGCACACAAACCGGCATTTTGATGAAGCTTTAAATTCTTTGCCGCTACGTCTTCAATACATAATTCATAGGCTTGAGAATATTACAAATAAATACTATCCTATGAATAAATGTTTTTGTCCGGAATTGAGCCAAAACTATATATGGACTCAATTTGAAATTTGTGTCCTTACACCCAAAAATCACGACACTAAAGTCCTCAATCAATTTTATACGTTCTCACATCAGGATCACAAATCTCAACCCCGATGCCTATCACGTCTTCAAAAAGTATTCTATCTCCAAAGAAAACACGTCTCCCACACATGCTAGACCCAAAACACAAAGGCCTGAGGGTTATCGTAAACCTAAGCACTGGTACCATCAATAACACCCCATGCGCCCGAAAAGCGACTTGTGGCATGCAACTGCAATAAAAACTAAGACAAAACCATAGAAAATAAGTATAGAGCATCTAAATTCCACGATTTACATACAAAAAAATCCACAATTTTTATTTCCACAGTAAAGATTACAAAAACATGTCTCTCAAATTCAAAATTCTCCAACTAAAATTACATCGCTAGTTTATACATCAAAAAAATAAATCTTCCACGCCATGCTCTAAAATATTTTTCCAAAACAGCCCATTGCATCCCAATTCACGCTAACCTGCCAAATAAAAGAAAATACGGGGAAGTACATAATATGACAGGAACATATTCTCAAAAATAATTAGCACGGTGAATAAATCGCAACAACACAAATCGCATATATGAATCAAATGGAATACTCAAGGATTATATCAATATTAATTTCTAAAAAATGCATCAATGAGTCACCAGGCCTTACCTCACTGCGCCTATGCATTCTTAAGCATATCCGAATTTTGGACTATTGGAGGGTACCCATTCTCCCTGTCATATTAAAATCTCATGACGCGATGCTCAAATCATAATATAATATACCACGATGAATCAATATCAAGATTCCAACAATTTTCAAATTTCTAATGAATATCATAATTCGACATGTGTGCAATCGACACAGAAAACAAACAGAATACTCTTGAGAGAATTTATGAGCATATTGTGTAAGTCCCATACCTCAAAATTATCACATAAATCATTAAATAATTATAGTCTCAAAATCTAATCACACCATCAATTTCTTCTCGCGAAAATAATCAAATCTCGTTCTAGCCCATACTTGAGAAAACACCAAATAAGCCTTCTAATGTAAGGTTGAAATCTTGAATAAGTTTGGGGCTATGGTTTGTTGATGAAAGGGAGTAATTTTGGGGAGGTCCTCTGGTTGAAAAGTTTGAGAAAAAGTTATTTAAAAGGTCAATCGTTGAATTGGTTGTGATATATAAAGGATTAAGAGTTTGATTAAGAAAAAAGTTCTAACAAGATACAAACACTAAAAAGAAAGAAATTTAAGGACATAGTAGCTGATGAAGAAAGAAAGATGCACAAAAAATTTGAGCTCGATTGGACCATCCAATATTTTTAAATATTCTTTTTCTAGAGTGTTTTTATGTTTTGAGGACTCTTAGAGAGTTTTATGTTTTGAGGACTCTTCTATATAATAAAAATTCAATTAAAACTTCATTTTTATTCCGATTACCATTCCGTTTGAAAATTTATTTTTCAAATTTAAAAACAAACTTTTTAAATTATAAAATTTATAAAATCAAAAATTTATTTTTTCTCCGATTTCCCAAATTAATTCAAAAATTCCCATTTAAAAAATTCGGGTTGTTACATACTTTCTCACTAACAAGAAAATTTGCCCACGAAATTTGACATAGCCTAATGGTCGAAATAAAATGCTACTCAATTCTATTTTCCAAAAATCACAACAGTAAAGTGCTTAATCAATTTTACACGTTCTCACATCAAGTTGACAAATCTCAACCTCGATGCCTATCACGTCTTCAAAAAGTATTTATCTCCAAAGAAAACACGTCTCTCACACATGCTAGGCCCAAAACCCAAAGACCTGAGGGTTGTCGTATACCTAAGCCCTGATACCATCTGTAACACCCCGCGCGCCCGAAAAGCGACACGTGGCATCCTACTGCAATAAAAACTAAACCAAAACCATCGAAAATATGTATAGAGCATCTAAATTCCACGATTTACGTACAAAAAAATCCACAATTTCAATTTCCACAATAAATACTACAATAACATTTCTCTCAAATACAAAATTCTCCAACTAAAATTACACCGCTAGTTTATAAGTAAAAAAAAAATGTTTCAAGTCATGCTCTAAAATATTTCTCCAAAATAGCCCATAGCGTCACAATCCACGCTAACCTTCCAACTAAAAGAAAATATGGGTAAGTACACAATATGACAAGAACAGATGCTCAAAAATAATTAGCACTGTGAATAAATCACAACATTACAAATCGCATATACAAATCAAATGCAATCCTCAAGCATTATATCAATATTAATGTCTCAACAATATATCAATGAGTCACCAGGCTGGAACGTAATTTTCACTTTAACAAAAAAAAAAGTCACCAGGCCTCACCTCACCGCGCCTATGCATTCTTAAGAATATCCGGATTCTGGACTATTGGAGGGTGCCCATTCTCCGTGCTATATTAAAACCTCATAACACGATGCTCAAATCATAATATAATATACCACAATGAATGAATATCAAGATTCCAACATTTTTCGAATTTCTAAAGAATATCATAATACAATTGTAACAACCCTCGCTTTTAGGAGGGTAATTTTATAATATTTTACCGTATAAGGTAAATGTATAAAATTTTGGAACTGGAGTAAATATTAATTTGATTAATTGAAGATTAATAGTTACTGGGTTATTGTATATTTACTGCATGAGAAAATAAATATCATACAGTTGTGTGTTTTATGATGTAATATGATTTAGATGACACTTTGGTTTAAATGAAATTGGAACTGGAAATAATTTATAAAATTGTCGGATGCCAGTTTAGAGGGTGTGGTTAGTCCAGGAATGTCCGAGATAGTCAAAATAAGTGCCATATTGTATTTTTGTGTTTCGGGCACTTTTGACTCGTTTTAACTTAAATGATTATTCGGGAGTCATTTTAATGTGGTGTTAACCATTTAAGTTGGGAGTTTTAACTTAAGCCACGATTTTAGATTTCTAAATCCCTTATTTTCCCCATTTTATGTCTTGAAACATAGAGAGAAAAGAGAGAAAGAAAGAGGAAGAGAAAAAGAGGAGAAAGAAGAGAAAAATGGAGATTGAAGATTTTGGGTTGCTACTACACAAAGAAATCTGAGATTCCTACACCAAGGCAAGTTTTCTACTTGCTAATATGTGATTTAAGATGAATAATTTGTATGATAATTATGTATATTCATTTGGAGATCAAAAATGGAATTTATTGGAATTAAACCCAAATCTTAATTTTGATGATGAAATTGTGGATTATAGTAGTTATAAATTATATTGGGATGATTTTGGGTAGATAAAAGTTGTTGGGTATGTTTGAAATGGAAAAGATTGGAGGTTTTGGAAAATTAGGGTTCTTAAACCTTAAAATCACACTTAGCAAATTTGCAGGGGCAAATCGATTCGGCCTGGTCGAATCGATTCGCTAGAGGGGCAATGTCCAAGTCTGAAGGGTACGAATCGATTCGGATGGTCCGAATCGATTCAGTAAGTTGCAGTAAGTCAGGTCTTCTCATCCGAATCGATTCGGCTAGTCCGAATCGATTCAGCTAGGGTGAATCGATTCGGGTGTGCTGCAATTTTGAGTGAATTTTCTAACTCAATTTCAATTCTTTCTCGTTAGGTTTAGGATTTTGGGACCTTCTTGCATGAAGTCAACTAAGGGTCCTAGAGTCCTAGATGAGTTGAGGGACTTTCCTATCTTAGAAATAGGTTCTGTGTCCGAGGATATGCCTATTGAGGTTAGGGCATTCCTTCTTCTAGTTGATTATTATTAAACTAGGAAGATGTAGGAGTATGGTTGGGAGATTTTAGAAGCTCGGTTGAGCTATTTTATTTCTTGATGGTTTATAATACCTACCCAGTGGTTCTCGGGAGAATAAATTAAAAGTTTATTTATTCATCGAGGTTGCAATGATGATATAAATTACGTATGGCTCCGGATTAAAAAGGATGAATTAGTCACTAAATGTAAATGAAATTGGTTTCAAATAAAATGAAACATGCAATTGCTAAAATGCAAACGAATAGGGTTTTGGAAAATGAGATATACATTTGATAAAAATGTAAATGGAATTGAATAGAAAACATACAATTGCTAAAATGTAATTGGTTATGGTAATGATGGTAAATGATAATTTACTTAATCATTAATATGATAAATGGAAATATGGTTGAACACACCTCTCTAAATGACATCATGGGGAAGTTCGCGCGTGAGGTGATGCCCCCTGACTAATGAATGCAAGGTGGATATAGTCCTAGGCCATGTGAGCGTTTATTATTGTATATTTTTCTGCTATGGGTAGGAGATTCTAGGTGTGGTCTTGACTATCCCGCAGGCACATGGTCGCTTCCCGACGTATTGCGATAGGTGCCCAGGTTGTCTTCTATAGATAGGCCCTGGAAGATGATGGTCATTTAGAGGCGTGCCCTGTGGGGAAACTCGGAGGGGCGATCTTAGAATTCGTTATGTGTATATAAATATAAAAGTTCATAATCAAGTAGGACTTGATGTTTGTGATATGCCATAAAGAGCATAAAGAAGTGCCACAAAGAGCACAGTACAATGCCACAAAGAGCATTAAATGTTGATTATATTCCTGATAAGTTATTGAAATGCCAGGATGGGCATGTAATTGAAATAAAAGCCATAAAGAGCTTATAATTATAGTTATAATTTCCTGATAAGGAATAAACTAAGAAATGAATCAGTGTATTGG
Source organism: Sambucus nigra (assembly GCA_949130495.1). Lineage (NCBI taxonomy): Eukaryota > Viridiplantae > Streptophyta > Magnoliopsida > Dipsacales > Adoxaceae > Sambucus > Sambucus nigra. Next base: position 49,460,231 of record OX422222.1, read on the forward strand.
ATGGAAATTTTAATTATTTTAATCTTTCTTTTTCTCCTGGTTTTTCTTCATTGTTCTAACTTAAGTTTTAGAACTGTGTAGATAGACTTTTATCTTTTCTAGCATGATGATATTCATAACTGTCATACTCTTTATTCATCTGGTGATCATATAGAACCGGGCCCTGACCCGTTTCTACTTCTTGTTGTATTTGCATCTTGTATTTTCCCAGGTACTTTGCCACAAGGATGCCTGATTTGAATTCCTATTCTGATATTTTCAGCGAGCCGTGATGCATGGCGGGTATTACGGGACATTTGGTATAGACGTTTCCATTTTTGTACTCTAGTTAAGTTCAAGTCTTTTATTCGGGCGAGAGGCCCAAGCCTTTGTAAATGTCTAATGGAATGTATTGTATAAAGAAATGAGTTTGTTTAAATGTTGTTATAAAGTTTGTTGACCGGTAGCACATTCGGTATTTTTATTGTATTCTTGTTATTATTATTTAAATATGTCTTGGGGTTTCCCCTATCTTTTCAGGAATTGGGATGTTTGTTTTCTTTCTTTTAATTGAAAAACAAGATTTTTGGCAACGTGTTTTCTGAAATACTAGGTGGTTATCCTGGATACTCTATATATTATTGTGATGCTGAGAATGATTCCATCTATGATTCCTATTATATTGGAGTATTGGGCTGGCCACCCCTTATTTTGGTGAGCGGGTTGTCACAACAACATGAGTGCAATCGACAAAGAAAGCAAACATAATACTCTCGAGATAATTTATGAGCATATTGTGTAAGTCCCGTACCTCAAAATCATCACATGAATAATCAAATAATTTCAGGCTCAAAATCGAGTCAGACCATCGTGTTCTTCTTGCGAAAATAATCAAATCTCGTTCTAGCCTATACTTGAGAAAATACCAAATAAGCCTCATAATATAAGGTTGAAATCTTGAATAAGTTTGGTCCTATGGTTTGTAGATGAAAGGGAGTAATTTTGGAGAGGTCTTATGGTCGAAAAGTATGAGAAAAAGTGATATGAAAAGTCCATCCACGAATAAGTTTTGATATATAAAGGATTAAGATTTTGATTAAGAAAAGAGTTCTAATCAGATACAAACACTAAAAAATTTATTTCGGAAGATCGGACCGTTGAAATTGGATGAAATTTAAGGATTTAGTATCTGAAGAACAGAGAAAGATGCACAAAAAATTTTAGCTCGATTGGAAAGTCCAATATTTTTAAATATATTTTTTTTCTAGAGAGTTTTATGTTTTGAGGACTCTTAGAGAGTTTTATGTTTTGAGGACTATTCCATATAATAAAAATTCAATTAAAAGTCCATTTTTATTTCGATAGCAACTCCGTTTGAAAAATTATTTTTCAAATTTAAAATCCGACATTTTAAATTACAAAATTTATGAAATCCAAAATTTCATTTTTCTCTGATTTCCAAAATTAGTTCAATAAATTCCCATTTAAAAATTTCGGGTTGTTACATACTTCCCCACTAACAAGGAATTTTGCCCTCAAAATTCAACGTAGCCTAACGCTCATAATAAAATGGTGCTCGATTCTATTTCCCAAAAATCACAATACTAAAGTACTCAATCAATTTTACTCGTTCTCACATCAGGATCACAAATCTCAACCCTGATCCCTATCACGTCTTGAAAAAGTATTCTATCTTCAAAGAAAAAACGTCTCCCACACAAGCTAGACCCAAAACCGAAAGACTTGAGGGTTGTCATAAACCTAAGCCCTGATACCATCTGTAACATCCCGCGCGCCCGAAAAGTGATACGTGGCATGCTACTGCAATAACAACTAAGCCAAAACCATCGAAAATAACTATAGATCATCTAAATTCCACGATTTACATAAAAAAAATCCATAATTTCTATTTGTACAACAACATTTCTCTCAAATACACAATTCTCCAACTAAAATTACACCGCTAGTTTATACATCAAAAAAATAAATCTTCCAAGCCATGCTCTAAAATATTTCTCCAAAATAGCCCATAGCGTCCCAATCCACGCTAACCTGCCAACTAAAAGAAAATACGGGGAAGTACACAATATGACAGGAACAGATGCTCAAAAATAATTAGCACGGTGAATAAATCGCAACAATACAAATCGCATAACCAATCAAATGCAATACTCAAGCATTATTTCAATATTAATTTCTCAAAAATACATCAATGAGTCACCAGGCCTCACCTCACCGTGCCTATGCATTCTTAAGCATATTTGGATTTTGGACAATTGGAGCGTACCCATTCTCCCTGCCATATAAAAATCTCATCACACGATGCTTAAATCACAATATAATATACCACAAAGAATCAATATCAATATTCCAAAAAAAATCGGATTTCTAATGAATATCGTAATTCAACATGAGTGCAATCGACAAAGAAAACAAACAGAATACTCTCGAGAGAATTTATTACCATATTGTGTAAGTCCCGTACCTCAAAATCATCACATGAGTCAACCAATAATTTCAGGCTCAAAGTCTAATCGCACCATCATGTTCTTCTTGCAAAAATAACCAAATCTCGTTCTAGCCCATAATCGAGAAAATACCAAATAAGCCTTCTAATCTAAGGTTGAAATCTTGAATAAGTTTTGGGCTTTGGTTTGTAGATGAAGGGGAGAAATTTTGAAGAGGTCTTCCGGTTGAAAAGTTTAAGAAAAGGTGATTTGAAAGGTCCATCCACGAATTAGTTTAGATATACAAAGGATTAAGAGTTTGATTAAGAAAAAATTTTTAATCAGATACACACACTAAAAAAATTATTCCAAACGATCGGACCGTTGGAATTGGATGAATTTTAAGGACGTAGTAGCTGATGAAGAGAGAAAGGTGCACAAAAAATTTTATCTCTATCGGGCAGTCCATTATTTGAAATATTTTTTCTTTAGAGTGGTTTATGCTTTGAGGAATCTTAGAGAGTTTTATGTTTTGAGGACTCTTCCATATAATAAAATTTCAATTAAAACACTATTTTTATTTTGATTGCAATTCCGTTTGAAAATTTATTTTTCATATTTATAAACCAACATTTTAAAATATAAAATTTATAAAATCAAAAAATTAATTTTTCTCTGATTTTCCAAATTAATTCAAAAATTCCCATTTAAAAAATTCGGGTTGTTACATACTTCCTCACTAACAAGGAATTTTTCCCTCGGAATTCGACGTAGCCTAACGCTCGAAATAAAATGCTACTCGATTTTATTTCCCAAAAATCACAACACTAAAGTTCTCAATTAATTCTACACGTTCTCACATCAAGTTCACAAATCTCAACCCCGATCCCTATCACGTCTTCAAAAAGTATTCCATCTCCATAGAAAACACATGTCTCACACATGCTAGACCCAAAACTGAAAGACCTGAGGTTGTCGTATACCTAAGCACTGATACCATCTGTAACACATCGCGCGCCCGAAAAGAAACACGTGGCATGCTACTGTAATAAAAACTTAGCTAAAACCAACGAAAATAAGTATAAAGCATCTAAATTCCACGATATACATACAAAAAAAATCCACAATTGCTATTTCCACAATAAATATTACAATAACATTTCTCTCAAATACAAAATTCTCCAACTAAGATTACACCTCTAGTTTATACATCAAAAAAATAAATCTTCCAAGTCATGCTCTAAAATATTTCTCCAAAATAGCCCATAGCGTCCCAATCGACGCTAACCTGCCAACTAAAAGAAAATACGGGGAAGTACACAATATGACAGGATCAGATGCACAAAAATAATTAGCACTGTTAATAAATCGGAACAATACAAAATGCATATACGAATAAAATGCAATACTCAAGCATTATATCAATAATAATTTCTCAACAATATATCAATGAGTCACCAAGCTGGAATGTAAGTTTCACTTTAAAAAAAAAGTCACCAGGCCTCACCTCACCGCGCCTATGCATTCTTAAGTATATCTGGATTTTTTACTATTGGAGGGTTCCCATTCTCCGTGCCATATTAAAATCTCACAAAACGGTGCTCAAATCAAAATATAATATACCACCTTGATTCAATATCAAGATTCTAACAATTTTTAGATTTCTAATGAATATCATAATACAACATGAGTGCAATCGACACAGAAAACAAACAGAATACTCTCGAGATAATATATGATCATATTGTGTATGTCTCGTACCTTAAAATCATCACATGAATCATCAAATAATTTCAGGCTCAAAATCGAATCACACCATCATGTTCTTCTCGCGAAAATAATCAAATCTCGTTCTAGCCCATACTCGAGATAACACCAAATAAGCCTCCTAATCTAAGGTTGAAATCTTAAATAAGTTTGGGCCTATGGTATGTAGATGAAAGGGAGTAATTTTGGAGAGGTCTTCTGGTTGAAAAGTTTGAGAAAAACTGATTTGAAAAGTCCATCCACGAATTCGTTATGATATATAAAGGATTAAGAGTTTGATTAAGAAAAGAGTTATAATCAGATACAAACACTAAAAAAATTATTTCGTAAGATCGGACTGTTGGAATTGGATGAAATTTAAGAACGCAGTAGCTGAAGAAGAGAGAAAGATGCACAAAAAATTAAACTTGATTGGACTGTCCAATATTTTTAAATATATTTTTTTCTAGAGAGTTTTATGTTTTGAGGACTCTTGGAGAGTTTATGTTTTGAGGACGTTCCTATATAATAAAAATTCTATTAAAACTCCATTTTTATTCCGATAGCAACTCCGCTTGAAAATTTATTTTTCAAATTTAAAAACAAACATTTTAAATTATAAAATTTATAAAATACAAAATTTCATTTTTCTCCGATTTCCAAAATTAATTCCATAAATTCCCATTTAAAAAATCTGGGTTGTTACATACTTCCCCACTAACAAGGAATTTTGCCCTCAAAATTCGACGTAACCTAACGCTCGAACTAAAATGCTACTCGATTCTATTTTCCAAAAATCACAACACTAAAGTCCTCAATCAATTCTACACGTTCTCACATCAAGTTTACAAATCTCAACCCCGATTCCTATCACGTCTTCAAAAAGTATTATCTCTCCATAGAAACACGTCTCTCACGCATGCTAGGCCCAAAACCCAAAGACCCGAGGGTTGTCATATACTTGAGCCTTGATACCATCTGTAACACCCCGCGCGCCCGAAAAGAGACACGTGGCATGTTACTAGAATAAAAACTTAGCTAAAACCATCCAAAATAAGTATAAAGCATCTAAATTCCACGATTTACATACAAAAAATCCACAATTTCTATTTCCACAATAAAGATTACAATAACGTTTCTGTCAAATACAAAATTCTCCAACTAAAATTACATCGCTAGTTTATACATCAAAAAAATAAATCTTCCTAGCCATCTCTAAATTTTTTCTCCAAAATAGCCCATAGCCTCCAATTCACGCTAACCTGCCCAATCCACGCTAACCTGCCAATCCATTTGAAAATTTATTTTTCAAATATTAAAACCAATATTTTAAATTATAAAATTTATAAAATCCAAAATGTCATTTTTCTCTGATTTCCAAAATTAATTTATAAATTCCCATTTAAACAAATCTGGGTTGTTACAAAAAAGAAAAGATATATTTAGGCTCAAAAAAGGGGTTGACTAGGGGAAATATATATGGTGAGGTCCAGATCAATATGGGTTAATAACAAAATTTCTTATGATCCTTTCCTAGGGTTTATGCAATTCTCGAGTCAAAACATCTTTGAAAATAAGGCTCAAGTAACACATTTCAAAATGAACGCAATTAGTGATCAATCAAGGAAATAATAGTGAGATTACCTATGAATTTATTGTTGTCAAGATGGAAAGTGTAATGTATAGACATTTACAAACGAAGAAATGTGCAACGTTCACTTAATGTAAGTATATACAATGCAACAAAAGATTACTGAGTTATAAAGGCCTTAAACTCAATCATATAAAGAAGAAAAGTACATGTGCTCACGGGGTTTAAAGTTTAATTCATGATTTTTTTCATAATATCAATGATTCGAGGACTAAAGTATAATAACCTTTAAAATCAAAAACATGCATCATTGAATTATCTATTATATCGGCCATTTATTTGAAATTTATCAATGAAAACAAAGGAAAAATGCCTAACAAATGAGAAAAAAGAAAGAACATATTTTTGAAAATTTTCATTTTTTACATCAAAAGCACGCTTGGGAAGATAATATGATCAAATTAAAGAAACTACCAATAAATAGGAAGAATCCTAGTCCCCTAACTTAAGCCTTGCGTTATACTCAATGTAAATAAAAAAATAAGTAAAGGAGAGGAAGAAAGAGACATTACTAAAAAATGAGCGATACTCGAAAAGTACAAGTCTAGAGATTCATCAAAATATGTTAGAACCAAGCATAAAAAAAATAATAATAATCATACTTTAGTTAATTTCACTGGACACTTAAGTTTAAAAGAAATCAACCTACTATGGACAACCTACAATTTTAACTTCTTATTAACTAAATACTAAAAGTTTAAATTTTTTAGGGTTCACTAAAACTATCATTTGACTTTGAGGAATTAATTTGTGTTCATGCCTTTCAAAAAATAAAAAATTATGTTTGAACAACACAAGGCATGTGTAAGCCATAAAAAATGAACCATCACCAATTAAAAGTTTTTGGGGTTTGACATGGGGTTTGGGTTGAATGGGTGACAAGTACACATGGAATCCATCAATACCTCAATTTTCTCCCAATTATTTTTCAAGTGGAATGGGAGGTGGCGCACATGGAGGCAAGACTGCCTTCATGAAAAGTAACTTAAGAAACTAATCCTAATCAGTGAAAGGGTTTAATGTTTTAAAGTCTTGAACCAATTAATGGAATATTTGTAAATTTTCGATAATAGAGAATGGAGATGGAGACTACATCCATTTCGTCCTCATTTTCTCTATGATGTCTTAGGCCAAGTGAACAACAGTTTGTTCCAAAGTAGGCATCCTTTACTGAAGAACCTTGGATTCCTCATTTGATAAAAAATATTCTTCAACTTCTAAAGTCTTGAAACAAACTAATTGTTGGATTCAAATAATAGATCCAATTCTTTTTCCCAATAATAATTTTCTTCCGGATAATGATTTTCAAGATTTTCATCATAAAGAATACATAAGCCCTCACAAAACTTCATAGGTGGACGCGCGGATTATTGAAAATAAGAAGTTGGTAAACTGTCCTCGGAACGACTATCAAAATCTTTAGTATAACAATTTTGAAAATTATTGCAATAACTTTCAACAATCTTATTGTAATGATTTTGTGGCCCACTATCGAAAAGATCATTCTCAAATTTCCCATAATCAATTACTTTGCTTTTGTAACACTCACCCAAAGATATTTTATAAGTATCAAGCTTTTAACTTTGAGAGTATTCATTAAAAGTCATAAGTTTGAGTGTATTTTGAGAATTATCAATTTGATTACCGAAAATATTATAATAAGACAAGCTTAACACAAATATATCTCAAGATATAAAATTTTCACTAAGTTGGCCAGCTATTGATATATTCAAGAGTTTCTTGGCGTTCAAATGTTGAAATCCTACAAAAGAAGTTAACAAAGAATACAAATAGAAAGAAAATGTTACGAAGTAGAAAATTAATTAAATCCTAGGACGCCATTTCATGGACATGGGAAAATCGAGCATCTTGTAAGTGCACTGTCGTTGTTTTTGGCTCCCACTACTATACAAAAATCATAACTATTACTACACTCTTTAGGGTAATATAGTGGCTAGTCTGGGTATTGAATCTACATGGATTGTTGTTGGACATTAATGGATATATTACTTCTTAACAAAAGTGTAAAAGGTTATATTTTTAACAAGATATTAATATTGGCATGTATTTAAACTAAGATTAACAAAACGAGTAAAAAATATAGTTTGAGAATAATATCCCCCACCTCACGTAAATTAGTATAAAGGTTTACATGGGAAGACATGTTTATCAACATTAAATCTCATTTCATTAATTAATTAACTCCAGAGTTGTCACCCCTTAAATTTTCATAAAAGCCTACCATGATTTTAACATCAATAAATATTCAAAAAATTACTCATGCAATGTCGTAAATAAAGCACATACATGATATAAACTGTTAAATCTCCTACTCACAAATTCAGGAACCACATAACCCATTTAAACTAACCCATCACCAAAATAAAGAAACCAAATAATCCAAGGGGAGTTCAATTAATTTCAACCTAATCTAATTTACCAACAAAGCATATTAAATGGCATGAAAGTAAAGGAATGAAATAAATTATGCTATAATAAATTATCAAAGAAAGAATCTAGGTTAACAAAGTAAGTAATAAAGAATTATAACTAATATATATATATGGCAAAGAAATGAATAGTAGTCTTACACACGAAACATAGGAGATAGAGAGCATGAAAGAGCCCCCGACACTAACCAAACCCTAAACAATCTATTACAATCCTAATATATCAAATAAAAAACTAAATTGCATATATATAACAAGGGACTAAAAATAAAAGAGAAAAAAAAAACAAAAGGAAAAGGAAAAGGAAAAATTTTCAAATATCAACTATAACTGGTCGATCGGTCCATTGACTCGTCGATCGGTGGTCTTGAAAAATGCCCACTACCTTCCATCATTGGCAAAACCTGACCGACCGATCGACCACTAGAGAATGACCGGTTGATCGGAATACTATTTTTCTTGGCTCTTTGCTTCAAAAGGGGAAAAAGTTGCACGAAACGAAAACGACAATAAATTAATCATCCGGATACGAAAGGATGTGTCGTTTGCGGCTATGTGAATCTAACTCAACAAAATACGCTCCCATGGAGTTCTGAAACCAAATTCTCCCATGAAGTCTAAATTTATAAAATTGCCCTTGAAGTTGCATCAAACGACGAAACTTTCTCGAAACGCAACAAAATGCTCCGTTTAGCATTCCAATACCTATAAAAACTCATATAAACCTTACATAGCATATATATATCGAATATTAAGGTTAACCAATATATGAGCATAAAAGCAATATATAATGGAGTCAAAAGTGTTAGAATTCATAAGATTAATGGCACTAATATACAATATTCGTGACTTACCAGAGACATTTCCAAATTTTTCCATTGACCCGCTGTGGATGGACTAACAACCCCACATAAATGGCCCTATTTTTCTTTAGTATAGAAATTTAACAAAAATATTAACTCCTTATTGCATTACCCATAAAAGATCAAACTCCAGACTTTGACAAAACATCATTGATATACCCGTTTATATCCTTGGACTGGCTGAAGATTATCACCAAAACGGACGACCCTACGAGGGGCCGACCCTTCACCAGGCTCCAGCTGGCCTCCACCAGGCCCAGACGACCCTACGAGTGGCCGACCCTTCCCCAGGCTCCAGACGACACTACGAGGGGCCGACCCTCCACCGGGCTCCGGACGACACTACGAGGGTCCGACAGTACGAGGCAAGAATTAAGCCAGGCTCAATACCGGAAGAAACTTTGCCCTCGGCCTCGGCTCATAGGCCGAGGGTGATATCATGACAGCGCGGGGTTTGGGAGACGCGTCGAACAGTGCGCGTCAGGCTCATATGACACGTGGCAGACCATTATAACAGAATCACACCCTCACGTGAGGGAATATTATGTCATCATTTGGCATCTACAGGTGTCAACAGGGGATTGGCTAGATCATTATTCACATGCACCATGCTTACTTTGGGGGTACACTACACCCCCCAAGACCTACATATACTTGTTATCTACAACCCTACAGGGGATCGATCCATAAACAGTAGCCCTAGCTAAAACTCTGCTTGTACACACACAGTTGAGAGAGAGAGGTTTATGTGCATTGTATCCAAGGCCATTAGTGCCCATACTTAGTGGATCACACAATCACAGTGGATGTAGGTCAAATTGGCTGAACCACTATACATCAGTCTTATTTCTTCTTATACTCATCCCCTTCTACACACTTACATACTTATATACTTGCATCTCTATGGCTGCCATAGCTTCTACTGTTTGAGCTCACTATCACTTACCTGGGGGTGCTAAATCTCAGCATCATCAGTTTGGCGCCGTCTGTGGGAACGAGAAGACATCTCTTCCTTTGTACAGCTTGACCACACTGGGCACTCTGGTGGTGAACCAACACTCCCCCTGAGAGGAGGTGTTTCACCATTGAAAGAGACCCATTAAGGTTCCCAAGCTCACCATACTTCAGCTGTTTTAGCTCAAACGCATGGCACCTGAGATGCCACCACCACCACTTTCCCCGCCGGATGAGGGGGGAAGACCCAGTTCCTGTCAGCCGCCTCCCCAGTCTGAGATTGATGATGTGGCGGCAGCCCTAAAGTCTCTGGCAGCAAGCCAGCGGATGATGCAGGAGCAGTTCACAGCTCTAAGCCAGAACATACTGAGAGCACCAGGGGTTTCACCTGAGATGATTACTCCGGCAGCAGCTCCAGGGCAGCATGAGGCCAGGGGACCACCCCAGGCACCACGCAAAGACCTGCCACCCCCTCGGCGACGTAGGGATGTTGCTGACCCCAGGCGTTTACGCCTGGGGAGGCAAGGAAACCCTTGCCCTGAAGACAGGTATGACGATCTGGAGGGAGAGGAGGCCCCAATTGAATGCTGGGAACCGTATGAGGTCTCCAACAACACTGTGCGACCTCTCCAGGATAGTAGAGGAAAGGGTGTGAGACCAAACCCTGATGATCGCCCGAGAGGCTCTGCTTTTGATTGCTTGAGCAGAGGGTCGGCCTTTGAGAGGCTAGGCCCAGTAAATGACCTGCGGGATAAGTTGTCCAGGTCAAGAAGTGCTGCGAGGTCCAGGCAGGAGGCAACAGATGGCCGACCCCAGGGACGAGATGACGGCCAAAGGGAAGTGAACAGCCGACACAGGCCTGCTGCAGCAGAACCCTCCATCCACCTTCAAGAGGCGGCTGGGGATAACCTCGGCCGCGCCGACCCTGTGAGGCCCTGGAATGACTCAATCCAGTGGATAGAGGATAAAATAGGTGATATATTGAAGAGCCGAGATCCCCTTCAGAAGGGATATACCATAGGCTCACCCTTTGTGGCGAAGATAGTCGACTTCCCTACGCCATCAAGGTTCAAGCCACCTGTGGTCACCCCAAGATACGATGGGAGCACCAACCCTGTCCACCATGTTGAGATGTATCAATCGGCAGCAGACATATACTCTATCTCAGATGAGATGAAATGTCGTGCCTTCTCCGGAACCCTGACAGGGGCTGCACACGTTTGGTACACGTCTCTTCCAAAAAATTCCATTGAAAACTTTAAGCAGTTGGCAGACCGGTTCATCCACAACTTTTGCTTTGGAGTAAGGCCACAGAAGAAGACCACCCACCTGCTCTATGTCAAGCAGGGGAAGAATGAGAGTCTGAGGGACTACATAGCCATATTCAATAAAGAGAAGCTGGAGGTAGAAGACTACGAGGAAAGCATAGTTATGACAGCCCTGATTGGAGGACTCCAAAAGGGGAAGCTGTTATGGAAGCTTGCTGAAGACCCTCCGAGGACGATGGCCGAATTGCTGTCGACAGCAGGAAAGGTGATGAACGCCGAAGAGGCGATGGCCGCAAAATATGAAGACGAGAAGGGAGGTACTGGTGGGGGTAAGTACCCTAAGAAGAGCAAAGAGGGGAAGAAGAGGTCCACGGACGACAAGTTCGCTGGTTACACCCCTCTGACGATCAGCTATGAGCAAATTCTCAATGAGATAAAGAGTGACCGATCCCTGAAGTGGCCTGAGAAGCTAAGGGCAGCACCTGGCAAGAGAAATAAGAACTTGTGGTGTGAATTTCATCAAGACCACGGTCACGTGACAGACAAATGCTTTGCTCTGAAAGATGAGATTGAGAAGATGCTGAAAGAAGGGAAGCTCAGAAAGTACGTCGACAGAGGCGCCTTCAAGAAGGGCCGAGGGGACGACCCCAGAAAGAAGCGAGTCGATGCATGTAGAGAGGGTCCTCTAAAAAGAGGGGACGACCCTTCTGATGATGAGGACGACCCTGACCTCCCGCCGAGAGACGATCAGGGCCCCGTCAAGAGGTTTAATATGATCTCGTTCGGGGTGGGAATGATCTCTGGGGGTTTGGCAGGAAGAGGGTCGGAAGTCGCAGATAGGAAGGCCCACGTGGCAGAAGCCAGGGCAGTGACGAAGACTGTCTTCTCGACATCTCTGGAGACCAATCCAGAAAAGAGGAAGAAGGTGGACATGGACACACTGATAGTAGGGTTCTCACGAATGGACTTCAAAGGCCTCTTAGCCCCGCATGATGACCCACTCGTCATCACGACCAGGGTGCATGGGTGTGAGGTGCCGAGGATCCTGGTGGATGGGGGCTCATCTGCAGATGTAATGTTTTGGCCATGCTTCAAGGCCTTAGGTCTCAGCCGTGCTAGACTCGTCCCGTACCATCATCCGTTGATTGGATTCAGTGGAGAAAAATTTCACCTCCTTGGAGTGTATGAGGCCGACGTTAGGATGGGGGACGAGTGGCCGAGATGGCTCACAAGGAAGGTCAGTTTCTTTGTGATGGATGAGCATGTGTTTTCAGCCTATAATATCATATTGGGGCGGGTGGCCCTCAAAGGGTTCGAGGCCGTGCCGTCTACGGTCCACCAGATGATTAAATTCCCTACACCATACGGGGTGGGGGAGGTTCAGGGAGACCAGACGACAGCGAGAGAGTGCTACTACAACTCCGCTGAAGAAAGGGAAGCACACAAGAGGGCTACAGCCACTTACAACATTGATACCCTAGACCCCAGGGACGAGACGAAGCTCAAAAAAGGAGAGGCTGCTGAGGAGGTAGAACCCATCATCCTCGATGAGGATGACCCGGAAAAAACCGTCCAAGTTGGCAAGTCTCTGAAGCCCAGTATCAAGGAAGACCTCATTAAACTATTGAGGAGAAGGCGAAGCGTCTTCGCCTGGAGTCATGTAGATATGCCAGGGATTGACCCTAAAGTCACGTGCCACAAGCTCAATGTGGTAGAGGGAGTGAAGCCGGTGAAGCAGAAGAGGAGGATTTACTCTAGAGAGAAGTACGAGGTCATTAGGGATGAGGTCAAAAAGCTAGAGGACGCTGAATTTATCAGAGAGGTCATATACCCTGAGTGGCTGTCCAACGCAGTCATTGTCCCAAAGGCCAACGGGAAGTGGCGGATGTGTGTGAACTTCACAGACCTCAACAAGCACTGCCCCAAAGACAGCTTCCCTCTCCCCCGCATTGACCAGATGGTAGACGCTACTGCAGGCCACGAGCTCATGAGTTTTATGGATGTCTACTCAGGGTACAACCAGATCTTCATGAACCCTGAAGACTCGGAGAGGACTGCCTTCATCACTGACAAGGGTACATACTGCTATAGGGCCATGCCCTTCGGTCTAAAAAATGCGGGGGTAACGTACCAGTGCCTCGTAAATAAGATGTTCGAAGACCAAATTGGGAAGTCTATGGAGGTCTACGTGGATGACATGCTGACAAAGAGTTTGAAAGCAGAGGATCATGTGGCAGACCTGGAGAGGACCTTTAATACGATGGACAAGTACCAGATGAAGCTTAATCCGGCCAAGTGTGTCTTCGGGGTCGGAGCGGGGAAATTCTTGGGGTTCATTGTCAATCAAAGAGGCATCGAGGCCAATCCTGAAAAGATAAAGGCCCTTATTGAGATGAAGACCCCCAAGTCCATTAAAGATGTTCAGAGGCTCACAGGGAGAGTGGTTGCCTTGAACAGATTTGTGTCAAGGGCTACAGACAGGTGTCTACCATTCTTCAAGATCCTTAGTGTGGCCTTTGAATGGAGTGAAGAGTGTGATGAGGCTTTCAAGGAGCTAAAATCATACTTAGGGTCTCCCTTGCTGCTGTCACGACCCGTGCAGGGTGAACGACTTTACGTGTACCTCGCCGTCTCAGAGTCTACCATCAGCGCAGCCATTGTGAGAGACGAGGATGGTATACAGAAGCCTGTATATTTTAACAGCAAGGCACTCCAGGGGGCAGAGCAAAGATACCCGAGGATGGAAAAGTTGGCCTACGCCTTGATCCATGCCTCAAGGAAGATGAAACCGTACTTCCAGTCCCATACTATGGTCATCCTTACTGACTCTCCTCTTAGGCAGGTCCTACACAAGCCTGAAAAATTAGGAAGGCTAATGACCTAGGCTATAGAGCTGGGGGAGTTCGATATTGTGTATCAGCCTAAGACAGCCATTAAGGGGCAGGCATTGGCAGATTTCGTGGCTGAATTTACTTGGGAGAGTGACGTGGCCGAGGGTGAGGGTCTAAGCCAGACAGATACCCAGCAAGGTAGGTTCACCGACCCTCCTGCAGATAAGGCTGAGACAAGCACCGCTAGAAGAAAGCTGGCTGAAAATGAAGAGGGAAGATACCTTTTTAGACAAGGGTCACTCATCGAGGGAAATTTCTCGGAGGAACATGCTGTGTGGAGTCTCTTCATCGACGGGTCCTCTTGCGAAAGCGGAAGAGGAGCTGGATTGATAGTATCAGCACCCGACGGCACAGACATCGAGTACGCCCTGAGGTTCAATTTCAAAGCCTCCAACAATGAGGCTGAGTATGAGGCCTTGATAGCTGGCCTTTCCTTGGCCAAATCTCTTAGTGTCGGCCAAATTTTGGTTCACAGTGATTCAAGGCTGGTGGTGAATCAGATACTAGGAGCCTATGAGGCCAAGGATGAGAGGATGGCTAGGTATCTTGAGAAGGTGAGGTCATTGCTGAAAAACTTTAAAGAAGTGAAATTCAAGAGGATACCTAGGCTCGACAATGGACGTGCTGACGCCCTTGCAAGGTTGGCCTCAGCTACTAGGACAGACATAAGGAGGACAGTCCCGGTAGAAATCTTGCTTCGACCAACTATCAAAGACGTCGAGGGAACACTTGGCATCTGTATGAATGTTTCTCAAGAACCTTCATGGATGGATCCTCTGATCAGATACATTAAAGGGGGAGAGATGCCAGAAGCAAGCCAAGAGAGGAAGAAGCTGAGATACAGGGCTGCAAAGTTCATTGTCATCGGAGACACGCTGTACAAAAAGGGGTTTCTTCTCCCCTTACTTAGGTGTGTGCATCCCTCAGAAGTCCCTTCTATTTTGCAAGATGTGCATGAAGGGTCGTGCTCAAGCCACATTGGGGGTAGATCCTTGGCAAAGAGGGTGATCACCCAAGTCTACTGGTGGCCGACCTTGGGGAAAGATGCTGCCGCATATGTTAAAAAGTGTGATAAATGCCAAAGATTTGCTACCATCCCTCACCAACCTCATCAGCCCCTTACCTCCATCACATCCCCATGGTCGTTTGCAGTGTGGGGGATTGACCTGGTAGGACCCTTGCCGAGGGTAGTCAATAACTATCGGTTCCTCATCGTAGCAATTGACTACTTTTCAAAGTGGGTAGAGGCCGAACCAATGGTCATGATCACGGAGCAGAAGACCTTCCAGTTCATTTCGAAGAATGTGATATGCAGATATGGTCTACCCAACACCCTCATCTAGGATAACGGGACCCAGTTCAAGAATGCCTCTCTGCAGAAGTACTGTGAGAGGGTAAGTATCAAACAATTTTTCTCCACCCCAGGCCGACTTCAGGCCAATGGGCAAACCGAAGTTACGAACAGGACAATCCTATATGGGATTAAGAAGAGGCTTGATGAGGCAAAAGGAAGATGGGTCGAGGAGTTATATGCAGTGTTGTGGGCGTACAGGACGACAGTAAGGACCTCTACTGGGGAGACCCCATTCATGTTAGCTTATGGATCAGAAGCACGCATTCCCACCGAAGTCGAGTTTCCCACTCATAGGGTCCAAATGTACGACCCCCAGGGAAATACGGAAGAGAGGAGATTTGACCTGAACTTGATTGAGGAAAGAAGGGAGGATGCTGAGATAAGACAAGCTTCCTACCAGGAGAGGACCGCAAGGTTTTACAATCAGAGGGTGAAACAGAGACCTATCGCAGTAGGAGACTTGGTTCTCAAGAAGACTTGGCAAAAGCCCAACAAACTCCATCCTAATTGGCACGGCCCCTACAGGGTCATCGATGAAGTTGTCCCCCGGACATATAGACTAGAAAACCTAGAAGGGGAACCTTTTTCCAACCCCTGGAACGCAGATCATTTGAAGAAATACTACCAGTAGTGTTGTAAGGTCTTGATAGACCATAATTGTAATGAGAGTTGCTCCAACAGAATACTTGGAAAATTAATGAGAAATATCAGTGTTTTCGTCTTTTCTGTTGTTAGTCCTAGCACACATGGAAACATCTACAGAAATCCATTAATTTTAAAGTTGATCCCTCGGCTATAATGGGGACCAGTTGAGGGGACGACCCCACCACTGTCCTCAAGAAAGAAGAGGGAAGACTCAAAATCCATTAAATTGGATAGTTGATCCCTCGGCTATAATGGGGACCAGTGGAGGGGACGACCCCACCACTGTCCTCAAGAAAGACGAGGGAATACTTTAAAATCCATTAATTTGGAAAGTTGATCCCTCGGCTATAATGGGGACCAGTGGAGGGGACAACCCCACCACTGTCCTCAAGAAAGACGAGGGAAAACTTTAAAATCCAGTAAAATTGGAAAGTTGATCCCTCGGCTATAATGGGGACCAGTGGAGGGGACGACCCCACCACTGTCCTCAAGAAAGACGAGGGAAGACTTTAAAATCCATTAATTTGGAAAGTTGATCCCTCGGCTATAATGGGGACCAGCGGAGGGGACGACCCCACCACTGCCCTCAAGAAAGACGAGGGAAGATTTTATTTAAAAATCCATTAAAATTGGAAAGTTGATCCCTCGGCTATAATGGGGACCAGTGGAGGGGACGACCCCACCACTGTCCTCAAGAAAGACGAGGGAATACTTTGTTTAAAACCATTAAGTTGGTGATTAACCCTCTTCTATAATGAGGGACAGTGGAGGGGACGACCCCACCACTGCCCTCAAGAAAGACGAGGGAAGATTTTATTTAAAACCATTAATTTGGTTACTTGAACCCTCGGCTATAATGAGGACCAGTGGAGGGGACGACCCCACCACTGTTCTCAAAAAATACGAGGGTGGACTTTATTTAAAAACCATTTGGGTTATTATGATCCTCGACTATGATGAGACCATATGAGGGGACGACCTCACATTGGTCCTCAGAAAGACGAGGGAGGGGTTAGTAGCATCAACAGAGCAAAGCAACAAGGAGCAAACCATAAAAGAATTAAGTATGGAAGACAGCAATTATGGAAGGGAAGAGACTGGTATTAATAAAACATAAAATATTAAGTGTTTTACAAGGCCGTTGAACAAAAATAAACTTGAAGGGTATGGGCTACAGGCAGCCACCCTATGGGACGACATCAGAGGGCAGGGCCTCAACATCAATGGGAATGGTCTCCTCAGTTACCAGCACTGGATGATCTTCAGATGTACCGACCCCCTCGATCTGGACTTGGGACTCCACTTGGTTGAGGGCCTCGGCAATTAGGGGGTCGTCCAGTTGAACACCCTCCAGTGAAGGACGAACAGAGGAGACGACATCGCCAAATTTGAGGACGACCCATCGGCAGGCCGTCCTAATCCCCCTTTCTAGATATTCAAGGCCGAAGCCCTGAAATTCATCTGAAGTCTTGTATGCCTCAACAGCATCAGCCTCAGCTTTCTTGATGGTTGCTTCCAGATCAGTCTTATGCTGGGCCTCCAGGTTGATCAGAGCCTCATCCCTATCCTTGATGATCAAGTCCTTGGCTTGCAGGTCGGCATCGTGCTGCCTCATCAGCTCATCTAGGACCCTAGCATGCTCGGTCCTAGCACTCTCAAGCTCAGCCCTCGCAGTATCAAGCTCAGTCTTTACTGTATCTAGCTCTGCCTGCAACTCAGCCTCATGTTGAATGGCCCTCTCAGCTTCGTGAAACTTTTGTTGATTCTCGGCCATCCACTTGGTGGCTGAGGTCAAGGCACAAACAGACTGCAAGAAAAAATGAACAAACATCAAGATGGGCCGAGGTAACAGTTTGTAAGAGTAAAATTAAAAGGTCAAGACCAATACCTGAGCAAGGGAGTGCAGACCATAGTCGTACACTTTGGCAGGGGGCATCTTCGCCAAGAACTCGAAGTCAGAGGCCGACGATGCAGAGAACATCGAGGCCTTGGCTTCCCTCAAGTTTGTGATCAGCGACGAGGGGTCGACCCTCAGATGGGCCAGATTTTGAGACCAGAAGGCCCCCATGCTCGACGAAGAGGTTGCCCCCTCAGAGGCCTCGACCCTGGCCCTTGTCTTAGGGTCAGGCCGATGCTCAACTGGAGCCTCAGGCTCCTTCCTTTTGTGGCGATCGGCTGTCGACTCAACAACCGTCGGCCCTGAGGCCCTCGTCTTCTTTGGAGCTTGCTGTGACTCCTTCTCCTTCTTCTTTGACAAACCAGCGAGTAGGCTTGGAGCAGTCATTTCCCAGAGGTAATCTGACACACCTACAGGACGACATGAAAAGGGTACCATGCATCAGAAAAATACAGAAATAAACAGGAAACACTTCAAAAAAGTAAAGAATGGAAAACGTGTTGTATAACTCACATAGTTCCGTCAGAGGGCCGACCCTCAGAACAGCTTCTTTGAGGTACCGGGGGGTCATCAAATCTTCGAACTTTGGGATCTCACCCCCTCTCCCTCGTCCCCTCAGATACTCAACAATATCCCATTCCTCCAGGCTAAGTCCGGGGTCTGACCTAGCTTTCATTGAGGGATTAGACCATTTGTTAGGGACCCTCGGACCATCGGTAGAAGGGGACGCCTCGGTGGAACACTCCCACGCCCCAGATATGAAGAAGAATCTCTTTTTCCAATCATGATTGGAAGTTTGAGCCACGTGGAGAAGTTTCTTCTCAGACCTTCTCGCCCCTAGATGATAGTATCCGGGCTGTTTAGATGAAGAGGTGATGTTGTAACAAGCCAAGAATACGTCGGACGAGGGCTCATCAGTGAAAGCGTTTTTCCACAAGGAAATGTAACCCAGAATCGTCCTCCAAGAATTGGGTGGAAGTTGAGAGGGGGAGACTCCCAGAGCCGACAGAATATCTACAATGGCAGGGTGGAAGGGAAGTCTGACACCTACCTTGAACATATGCTCATAAACTGCAACCTCTCCCTCTTGACAGTCAAAAACCCTCTCAGTATCAGAGGGAACCCTCATAGTTACCCCAGAGGGCACTCCGTAAATATGCCTCCATATCAGAAGGTCTCTATGCCTAACGGAGGAGATAAAGGACGAGGCGTGGGAGGTGTCAACCTCATCATCTGTATCATCGTCCTCGTCCTCATCTCCTTCCCCCTCATCACCTGCAGGAGGACCCTGGGGAAAAGCCACTTGGAAGGCATTGGGGGATAGGGTTGTCACAGGGGCGGCCTCAGAGGGGATCGTACCCTCGGCATCTCGGGGAGGGCTAAGGTCAGACGTGTCCCTTCTGCCAGAAGTTCCAGCACCAGTTGGTGAGGAGACTCTCTTGTCCATCTCACTTGGTTTGGGGGTCTCGACTGGATGAGATGACGACCCACAAGACTCAGAGGGTTCAGATGGTCTTATGGTGGCAAGAGGAATGGGAAAGATGGGTCGTACCCAATTAGGGTCGTCCCCTCGTCTCCTCTCTTCCTCTTCCTCTATTCGTCTGATCTCGGTAAAGAGCTTCTCTCTCAAAGATGGAAATTCAGACACTAAGTTGTAAAGCCTCCTAAGCATTAAAGGGAAGACTCTACACTTGGAGAAATTACACTAGACTTGACTAATTTAGCTACAAACAAGTGGGGAATTGACCAGGTTTGACTTTTGGATTAAACAAAAGAACTGAAACGTTTTTAGTCAAGAATGTTCAAGAACTAACAACCGGAGAAGACACCGGAAAAGGCTATGGGGGAACTCTAAGAAAGTGCCGACCTACAACCCTAAAAAATACACAGAAATGAAGACAAAGGAAGGCGCGAGGAGAAAAAGGTTACCTGATGAGGAGAGAACAAGAGCGCTGCGAGGCCTGAAGGATTGAAGGCTGCAAATGGCGACTGGTTCTAGAGAGAGAGTAAACTTAGGCGCGAAGAAGAAGAAGCTGTGGAGAGAGAGTTTAAAAACTCTTAAATACCTTGGTAATAAATGGGCACATTTGCCAAGAAGGGTATAATCAGGGCACAGAGCCCCATGCGAGTGTGCAGCCGCCCTGCCTTGGGAACTTGAATGGCAATGAGTACCTGCCCATGTGTCACTCACCTAACTGGTCATACACGCATCTCAATTTCAGCATTATCCCTCAGCCATCTCAATGACACCTGTGGCTAAGGACTGGGGGTGATTGATATACCCGTTTATGTCCTTGGACTGGCTGAAGATTATCACCAAAACGGACGACCCTACGAGGGGCCGACCCTTCACCAGGCTCCAGCTGGCCTCCTACGAGTGGCCGACCCTTCCCCAAACTCCAGACGACACTACGAGGGGCCGACCCTCCACCGGGCTCCGGACGACACTACGAGGGGCCGACCCTCAACCAGGCTCCGGAAGACACTACGAGGGTCCGACAGTACGAGGCTCGAATTAAGCCAGGCTCACTACCGGAAGAAACTTTGCCCTCGGCCTCGACTCATAGGCCGAGGGTGATATCATGACGGCGCGTGGTTTGGGAGACGCGTGGAACAGTGAGCGTCAGGCTCATATGACATGTGGCAGACCGTTATAACAGAATCACACCCTCACGTGAGGGAATATTATGTCATCATTTGGCATCTACAGGTGTCAACAGGGGATTGGCTAGATCATTATTCACATGCACCATGCTTACTTGGGGGGTACACTACACCCCCCAAGACCTACATATACTTGTTATCTACAACCCTACAGGGGATCGATCCATGAACAGTAGCCCTAGCTAAAGCTCTGCTTGTACACACACAGTTGAGAGAGAGAGGGTTATGTGCATTGTATCCAAGGCCATTAGTGCCCATACTTAGTGGATCACACACTCACAGTGGATGTAGGTCAAATTGGCTGAACCACTATACATCAGTCTTATTTCTTCTTATACTCATCCCCTTCTACACACTTACATACTTATATACTTGCATCTCTATGGCTGTCATAGCTTCTACTGTTTGAGCTCACTATCACTTACCTGGTGGTGCTAAATCTCAGCATCATCAATCATCTCCAAACTCCAATTATGTACGAGGTCAAAGGTAAAAGAAAGACAAACCTCATTAATACAGACTTCCTTTTATCTCATCTAAAATAAAAAATTACCGTATTGTATATAGCATTTATAAATGGTTTCTCCTTTTCCTTTTCCTTTAATATTTAATTTAAATCGTCCCTCTAAATCTAAAAAAAAAAAAGCACCGTTGAGCAGTGACAAAGATAAGCTTGTGGTAGAGAAGAACCTTCAAGAATGTAAAATGGTATTTTTGTATTATGTCTATCATATGTATATCGGCTCTGGTGACGGGACTTGACGAGCTTATATGTTGATTTTATTGCAATGATGCTAAGGTAACGGGTTGGTATTGGGTCAGTATCGTTTTATTGTCGGGGTTTTTTAAGTGAGTATTAATATATGCACCTACACTTAGTACAAAAAATTACCGAATCTTCTTTACAGGTGTTGTTTCTGATCATAGAACAACACCTATAACACATATTCGGTAATATTTTGGTACTTGTTGTAGGTCAATACAACATTTGCCTTTTTAAATAGGGTTTAAATGTCTTTTTAAATTTTTATATAATTCAAATCTGACTTCTAGAAAACCAGGGTTATAATAAAAACTCCATTATTAAATTGGAAAGACAAAATAAAAAATAAACGGTGTTTTTATTTGACCGCAAGCTTTTACGTGCTGGTATGTACATATGATTATATTTATCTTCTACAAGGTCAAAAAAGCCGATTAAGTGTTGGTATGCTTGTCTCATCTAACATTATGACTGATTAAAGTGTGGTAAGATTGTGGTTTTTGAGGCAATTGGAAATATACAGAATTTTTTTAATAGAGAATTAAGGTAAAGGTCATGTTCCTTTCTATATTTGAATTTTTAGGATAATACTTTTCAAGTTTATAAATCAAGTCCATGTGGTACAATAGATATATTTGTGTGGTCCCTTTAGACTTAGGATTTCATTTTTTTTATCCGCGCCAGCGGCACATTTTTTCACCATTTTTCATGGTGTTTTTAGTACAGGAACTAAATATATAAAATTATGTGGAGCGTCCTATTTTTATATATTTTGAAAATTATGAGGACCTTTCCCCAAAACACCCTTCTTTTAAATCACATATCAAAACACTTTATATAAATGACTTGAGATTACAAACATTAAGACTTTCATGTCAATAGTCACGTCCATCCATTAGCGTTTCTTAGATAAGTCTTAGAAACATCACATGCTCAATAATCCTGATAATCAACATTAAACTTTTCAATCTGTATCATCTTTACCTTTTTTAAATCCTAGCTCTAATATGCATTGTTATTGGTCGGTAGAGTCTATTCGTTAGCCAAATCTTCCTTTTGGGCTAGGCTAATGATTTAATTTATTGATTTGGTTTCTTTCACTATCCTTCTTTACGATAAACTTTTCTAGAAATGTTATTATATTATATATACTAGGGAGTTCGTGTTTTGTGCCAAAAGCTTTTACCGTGACTTGTATTATCAGGGGAAGTAAAACCAATATGTTACTGTTAGTTATTGTTATTTGGGATATAGGTATGGGGTGTGGTGAACAACCAATAATCATGATAATCAACCTTCAACTTTTTAATATTTGCCATCGTTATCTGATCCTTCCAGTCTTCTTATCTTAACTATAATATATACATTGTTCCTTAGGCAATTTTTTTGTTTAACAAGGCAAGCCAATGACTTCATTGGAAAAAAATATTTCCAATGTTATTATATATGTTCACATGTTGAAGTCACCACCGTCTCTCTTACTCTCTAGACTCTTCTAGCTTTCTCTCTCCTCTTTTCATCTTGTGTGTTCTTTCCGTCTGTTATCTAGTTTTATCTAAAAAAAAATTCTAATCTAGAATAATCTCCCACCTCCTCAAACTATGACAACATACTTTTCAATAGTATAAATTGGAGGTCATTGTTCCCATTTTTAGTATCAAATGAAAATCAAGAGAGGTCGAGTAAAGTAGTCATACTTAAATAGTGTATGTCTTTAGAAATAGTGAGGTGTCTTTAGACATAGGTGTTTTATTGAAGATTCAATTATTAAAAAAGGTGGAAGTTTTCAAACTCAAGTTAGCAATTCATTTGATATCCTAGGTAACCTTGTAGATGATTCGGTGGGCGGCCATACTCAAAAGGAAAGAAACAAGTATCATAAAGTGGATTTTCTGACCTTAACTCATGAGGAGAACTCGGCTCTTAAATATAATTTAAGGACTTCTTCTTCTCCTTCAAGATCTAGTAAATTTTAGTGTTATTTTATTTTTCTTTAGCACTAGAGCCATTGTGAGATGTTTTTTCTCCTATTTAATTATTAATAAAATTTCTCTTCTTGTTTTATTTAAAAAAAAATAGTTAGTTGTCCATTTTAATAATAAAATAGTGTCCTAAATATTGACTGAGTATTGTAATATTAGTTGGTCACTTGAATGTGTAATTTTGAGTCACCAATTGTACTAGATTTTGTACAGTTATTTTTGTATAAAAAATAATTTTATTTGTGGTTTACCACTTGTGCAATTTTCTACTCAACAAATGTTATCAGGGTCAAATTGTCACGGACCGTTTGTGACTATTTCAGCGTAATTGGACAGGGATCAATTTAATTTAAGTTTGCGATTATCACAGACTTGGTTAATGCATTTGGCAATGGGATTGAAAAACTAAATCACACCAATTATGATATTTGTAGCACCTACATGATGTTGTACTTGGGAGAGCAAGATCAATCGAAAGTTGTTGGTGCTTCTGACACTACACCACCCTCCTGAAAAAATTTCGAGACTTTAAGAAAATAGAAAATAAAGGGAGGTAAAGCTGTGTACGCACTCAAAATATGACTAGATCCAGAATTATTAGGGCCTATCAAAGATGATAAGACATCCAAGGATCCACGAGACACCCTTGCCTCTCTCTTTTTAAGGATGAATCATGCACGTTTGTTGATGCTTCAGAATGAATTGATGACCACCACTTAGGAACGTATGACCATCAATCGGTATTTTAAGAAATTAAAGATTTATATCAGAAATTTGCTGACTCTAAAATTAGTGAACAACAAATGATAATTATTAGTGGCCCAAAGCCTGTATATAATGGATTTATTATGGAAATATGCGGTTGACAAACTCAACTTACGCTAGTTGAGTTGGAAAATTTATTGACTAACTCTGAGACATTGATGATAAAAATGAGTGGGGTCTCAATAAGCAATGATGAGAAAGCACTCCACACTCACAATAGAGGAAGACATATATGCATTGTTGAAAAGGGCAAGTAAAAAAAAAGAAAAACCCACGACAAGAGGAAATGTACTCCTATTTAGGGGAGCTAAATAAGATGAGGAAAAAGATTAACAACTTGGTATGGCATTTATGGAGGACAAAGCACTAAATAATATAATTAGGGCAAGAGGGATCACCTAGGGAGGGCAACAGGTCGGGTTTGGGGTGGGTTTCTCAAAATCTCAACCCGCCCCATTTACGAAAATTCCTAACTTGCCTCGCACCAAACCCGAAATGTGATATATTGAGGACAAAGCACTAAATAATATAATTAGGGCAAGAGGGATCACCTAGGGAGGGCAAAAGGTCGGGTTTGGGGTGGGTTTCGCAAAATCTCAACCCGCCCCATTTACGAAAATTCCTAACTCGCCTCGCACCAAACCCAAAATGTGATATATTGAGGACAAAGCACTATATAATATAATTGGGACAAGAGGGATCACCTAGGGAGGGCAACAGGTTGGGTTTGGGGTGGGTTCCCCATTTACGAAAGTTCCTAACTCGCCTCGCACCAAACCCGAAATGTGATTTTTGGATTAAAACTTGAACCCATCCCAAATTGATATTTATGAAACCTTAACCTAACTCGACCCAATCCGCCAATTAAATTTTGTTATTGTAATGAACTTATATCTATAGATATTTAAAATAATGTTGAAGTACAAAACCATGATTACCATCATATATGATTAGCAATGGACAAGATATAACTTAAAAAATATTTATTTGAAGGTATTTCTTGTAAAATATATAATTTTTATTTTCTGGTTAAAATATGTATAAATGTAGTCAGGTGGGTTTTTTCACACAAACCTAAAACCTCCCCAAATCCGCCATGAGTATTTTTTTCAAACCCGAAACCTAAAAAATCATTTGCAAACGCTCTGCATTAGAGGCGGGATGGAGCGGGTGAACTTGTCATCCCTTGAATCATTATGCTTGAGAATTCTTGTATCGAAAGAAGTCAGTTGAAGATAAATTGACAACATTGAAGAGCCAAGAAATTAATAGAGGATACGAATGAAATTTCGATGCATCCTCTATAACAATTAACCCAACAAAAAATACTTCTTAGATGAAGAAGTAGACTACGAATAAATATGGGTTGAAGATGAAATAAACCGGATTGAAATTGATTATGATTGGATTGACACGAAGTTGACTTATTTCTAATTAAGGACGAATTTGATTAGGATCAAGTTACATAACTTGAGTTGAAAAAAGTCAACTTAAAAAACATGCCAATTCACAAGATTAAAGCACTGACACAAGATTTTGTTAGTTTACAAGAACTAATGATACAACAAATCAAGAAACTGGAGAACGAGTTTAAAGAAAAATTGCGAGCGAAAACTCAAGAAGACAAGTCAACTGACCAAGGAATCAATGTGGAGGAAAAATAAAGTAATGTCGATGAGATAATAAAGAAAATAACATCAGTTATATTAATATCAATTGAGAAGATTATAGATTTCCTATAAATACCACAAAGACTATGGTAGACAAGGTGGACACATCGTCACTATATGACCAAACTACTCGAGAGCATTTGAAAGAAGAATTGAAGTAAGAATTATTTTGTGAGCCAATGGGAAATAAGATGACAAATGTGCAATAGTCACGTCCATCCATTAGTTTTTCTGAGGTAAGTCTTAGAAACAACACATGTTCAATAGCCAAGAATCAACATTAAACTTTTCAATATGTATCATCTTTAACTTTTTTTCATCATAACTCTAATATGCATTGTTATTGGTCAGTAGAATCTATTCATTATGCAAATCTTCTGTTTGGGCCAAGCTAATGATTTAATATATTGATTTGGTTTCTTTCACTATCCTTATTTACCCGAAAGTTTTCTAGAAATGTTATTATATTATATATACTGAGGGGTTCGTGCTTTGTGCCGAATGCTTTTACCGTGGCTAATATTATCAAGGGTATACATTTTTCCTTGGGCAATTTTTTGTTTAATTAGGCAAGCCAATAACTATAATATGTTAATGTTGAAGTCACCACCGTCTCTCTCCCTCTCTAGATTTTTCTAGATTTCTCTGTCCTCTTTTTATCACTTGTTTTCCTTCCATCTTTCATCTAGTTTTGTCTAAAAATTTCGTATCTAGAATAATCTCCCACGTCCTCAAACGATGTCCAAACACACTTCAATAGTATAAATTGGAGGTCGTTTTTCCCGGTTTGAGTATCAAATGCAACTAGCAAAATCAAGTGAGGTCAAATAAAATAGTCATATTTAAATAGTGATTGTCTCTAAAATGAGTGAGGTGTATATTTGAATAACAAAACAATGTCCTAAATGTTGAGTGAATATTGTAATATTAGTTGGTTACTTGAGTGTGTAATTGTGAGTCACCAATTGTACTAAATTTTGTACATTTATTTTTGTGTAATAAAATAATTTTATTTTTGGTTTACGAGTTGTGCAATTTTTTACTCAATAATTTAGTATGAGGGTCAAACGTTTAGGGACCATTTGTAGAGCGCTAAAGAAACAAAGTACTGCTAAAGGATCAAAAATAGTTTGGGACTATTTTAATCTAATTAGTCAGGGACCAATTTAATTTAAGTTTGCGATAATGACAGACTTGGTTAACGCATTTGGTAGTGGGCTTGAAAAACTAAATCACACCAATTATAAATATTGGAGCACCTACATGATGTTCTACTTGGGAGAAGAAGATCTATGAGAAACTGTTGGTGCTAGCGACACTACTCAACCCTCCCGAAAAATTGCCGAGACTTTAAGTAAATAGAAAATTATAGAAGATAAAGCCATGTACGCACTCAAAATATGAATAGACCCGGAATTATAAGGGAATATAAAAGATGAGAAGACACCCAAGGATGCATGAGATACTCCTCCCTCTCTCTTGTTGAAGATAAATGATGCACATCTGTTGATGCTCGAGAACAAATTGATGACCACCATTCAGGAATGTATGACCATCAACCGGTAATTTAAGAAAATTAAAGATTTATGTCATGATATTTATTTTCTTTGACTCTAAATTAGTGAAGAACAAATGTTGAGAATATTTATTAGCGGCCCAAAGCCTAAATATAATGGATTTATTATCGCAATACGGGGTTGAAAAACTCAACACACACTAGCCGAGTTGGGAAATTTATTGGCTAATAACGAGACATTGATGACACAAATGGGTGGGGTCTCAATAAACAATGAAGAGAAAGCAATCTACACTCACAAAAGAGGAAGACATATACAATTTGCTTAAAAGGGCACGTGGATAAAGAAAAGCTCACGACGAGAGGAAATGAGCTCTTAAATAGGGGAAGGTAAACAAGATGAGGAAAAAGTTTATTAATGTGGTGTGACATATATTGACGTCAAATCATTATGTAATATAATTCGGGCAAAAGAGATCACATAGGGATGGCAATGGGTTAGGTTTGGGGTGGGTTTCGCAAAACCTGAACCCAACCCATTTAGGAAAATACCAAACTCGCCTTGCTCCAAACCTGAAATGGGATTTTTGTATTAAAACTTGAACCCGCCCCGAATTGATATGTATGAAACCCTAACCCGACGCGACCCGATCCACTTATTACATTTAATTAATTTAATGAACTTATATTTTTAGATATTAAAATTAATGTTGAAGTACAACACCATGATTACCAGCACATATGATTAGTAATGGAGAATATATAACTTAAAAATTATTTATCCGAAAGTATTTCTTGTAAAATATATAATTTATATTTTCTTGCTAGTATTTGTATAAATGAGGTAGGGGGAATTTTTTTCACACAAACCTGAAACCGCCTCGAGTATACTTTTCAAACCCGAACCCGAAAATATCATTTTCAAACCCACCCCATTAAGGGCGGGTGAGCATGTCATCCCTTGAATCATTATGCCAGAGAATGCTTGTATAGAAAGAAGTCAGGAGAAGGTAAATTGATAGCATCGAAGAACCAAGAAATTAATTGAGAATAAGAATGAAATTTTCAACCATCGGCGGAAACAATTAACCCAACAAATGAATACTTCTAAGATGAAGAAGTTGACTATGAAGTGATATAGGTTGAAGATGAAATTTGTCGGATTGAAATTGAAGAAGATTGGATTGACACCAAGTTGTCTTACTTCTAATCAAAGAAGAATTTGACGAGGATTAAATTATATAACTTTAGTTAAGAAATGACAAGTAGTTACGTCGACGACACTAAAGCAGTGACACAAGATTTTTCAAGTTTATTAGAAATAATGTTACCACAAATCATGTAATTGGAGAATGAGTTTCAAGACAAATTGAGGGAGCAAACTAAAGAGTACACACTAACTGATCAAGGAATCAGTGTGGAGGAAAAATAAAGTAACGAGGATGGAGAGAATGAAAAAAATAATATCGATCATATTAATATAGATCTAGAAGATTATGGATATCCAATAAATTCCACAAAGACTATCGCAGACAAGGTGGACACATCCACACCATATTAGAAAAATACTCAAGAGAATTTGGAAGGATAATTGAAGTAAGAATTTTATTGCGAACCAATGGGAAATAAGGTTAAAAAGATGGTAGATTTCATAATAACTTACTCTGGACTTCAATTTTTATGGCATCCAAAGGCAATTAAAAAAAGGTCAAATGCAATGGAGGGCAAATATAAAATGAAGAACGCATGTCTCGAAAAAAATAAAGGAACTCACAATGAGTTCAACTATGGGTGGCAACGGGTCGGGTTTTGGTCAGATTTTTGCAAGACCCGAAACCAACCCGTTTAGGAAAATATCAAACCCACCCGCCCTGAACCCGAAACGAGTTTTTTGTATTAAAACCCGAACCCACCCCAAATTGTTATTTATGAAACATGAACCTGAATCGAACCGCTTCTTAAATTTAATTAATTAAATGGACTTGATTTTTTATATATTAAAAATACTGCAAAAGTACACCACCATGATTACCAACATATATAATTAGTAATGTGAAAGATATTCCTTAAAATATAATTATCTAAAGGTATTTCTTGTAATGTATATATTTTTTTCTTTTTAGATAAAATATGTGTAAACGCCGCGAAACAGTTTTTTTAACACCTAAACCCAAACCCGCCTCGGGTATACTTTTTTAAAATCGAACCCATCCCAAACAGAAAAAAACTCATTTTCAGCCCCGCCCCATTAGGAGAGGGCCGAGGTGAAAGCACGCAGGGGTAGGTGAAATTATCATTCCTAAGTTCAACATTGTCCGAGATAAAATCATTGATAAGAAAGGGACGAAGTCGAAGAAACTCGTCGATACGATTCAAGAAGAGAGACGGTGTTGGGGGGGAGTATGTAAGTCACCACAGTTTATCTCCCTCTTTTAATTACTCTCTCTTGAAGCTTCTATCTTTCTCTCCCCTCTCTTTATCTATTTTTTTCTCCATATTTCATCTAGTATATCTAGAACTTTCTTAATCTAGAATATTCTACCCCCTCTTCAAACTAGGACCACCGAATTTTTAATCGTATAAATAGAATGTCATTTTTCTCATTTTGGGTATCAATTGCGGCAAACAAAATCAGGCGAGGTCAAATAAAAGTGTCCTAGTTAAATAGTGATTGTCTTTAGAATGACTCAGGTTTCTATTTCAATAATAAACTTGTGTCCTAAATATTTAGTGACTATTATAATATTAATGGGTCATTTGATTGTGTATTTGTGAGTCCCCATTTGGGCTAAATTTTGTACAATTATTTTTGTGTAATAAAATAATTCTATTTATGGTTTATCAGTTGCGCAATTTTATACTCTACAATTAATGGGTTAGTGGTGTTAAGGAAAACATGCACATTCTATGTAAAAATTTAGTCATTTACGACTTTCAAACATTTTATTAGTCGATAACAAGAGGAAGATCTAACTTCATAGATCCGACAATTGATTTTACTTGACAAAGTCCATATGTTAGCTTCTAGGAATGAACTTAGACCAAGAATTAGCCCAACTTCCACTTAAAAAATAAGCTAATGTAAAACTATTTAGCCTCGAAACATGTGGTAATATTTTAAAAGTATAAAGAGATCCGAGGCCGACTTAAGCCTATACGGGGCCCTTGACAAATATTGAAATTAGGGGTCTTCTAGTATATACTTAGTAAATTTTACTATTAGTGTAAATACTTCTAATTGAATTGAATTTTTCTTGCCTTTTGAGATGCAAATCATTGATAGTTTTTTTTGTATTCAGTACATTTTAAGATATCCCTTTCAATTGATAATGTGACTAACCCACTCAATCTTTCTTGCGATATTGTCGATCTCAAATATGATTTTAATATTTTCAATTTTGAAAAATTCTTTCTGCGGAAGCAACTGTGATGGGTATTGTATATAATATTCTATAAGTTATATACGCATTTGAGGACGAGTTGATTTCCAATCATTATCTAGAAAGCCTAGAAAGTAGGAACAATAGGAAAAGTTTAGAAAGTTTGGATAACTCATTAAAAATTGTGGGATTAATTAGAGACTCATTAATGTTTCAGCCAACCACATTAGAAGGTCATGTTAACCTTCGTTTGGGTAGGATGAACATATATGTACTCCTAAGGTCTCTTTCACTTTTGCATGTCTTCATCCTTATCCGGATAAAAAACAAATTACAAGATCTCAACGAAAAGGCAAGTCCTTTGGTTCCAAGTTCGAAATGTGATTTGTTTTATCCAATAACATTATATATATATATATATATATATATATATATATATATATATATATATACAGTCCTGCTCTTGTGCGGACTAGTCCACATTTTAAGAATGCTGACCGGCCATGTGTCACTTGACGGTGAGCCCGGAAAAGAGAGAGAGTGTGTCTATAATTTAGGCGATAATTTCTAGGGGCACCGTTAAGTGACACATGTCTGGTCCGCATTCTTAAAATGCGGACTAGTCCGCACAAGAGCATTATTATATATATATAAATCAAAGATTGTATTAAAAACGAACGCTTAGAGAGCGAACCCGTATACAGGAAGTATACAAATATATACACACACATTTTTAACTATTTTTCAACGGGTCACTCAAAACGGGTGGCCCGAGCAAACTATTTTTATAAAAATATCAAAAAAATATTGTTTTTTTTTGTGGTTGTTTAAAAATTTAGGGAACTTGTAAAAAAAATCATCTCCAATGCATTTTTTTACTATTTTAAAAAAATTGTCGAATATATGTACTTTTTATATAGCTCTCAATTTTTAAAAATTTCAAAAAAATATATTTTGTGCTGATTTTTTTTAGAAGTCCCCCCTGAAATCTTTGAGCAACACACAAATTAAATAAAAAAACATTTTTTCCGTAATTTAAGAAATTGATCCCTCCGGGTCACGCGTTTTAATTGATTCGTGTGCGGTCTTCTCTCTATATATATAATGTAGAAAATATTTGAGGGGAGCCCACCACCAAGGGGGGCTAGGCGGCTGCTTTAGCTGTCCCGTGGTTGGGATCAAGGATGAGTTTCGGTTTATACATGACATTCCCCCACTAAATGACAATCTTCCATTCTTGTCTACCATTATGGGACTCACCAAAAGTACAAATTTATTGCCTCTTCTACGCTCACTTCTTGTTGTTCTAATACTTGAAAGTTTATTTGTAGAATTTTGCAACTGCACAGACACCATTACATCCACTCAGTTCATTAAAGACCCTGACAGTGTAGCCTCCAGTGGCACAAGTACTTTCAAATTGGGATTTTTTAGCCCTATCAATACAACAAATCGTTACGTTGGTATATTGTACAGGAAGGTCCCTGTAACAACCGCAATATGGGTAGCTAACAGAGACGAGCCTCTACGTAATTCTTTAGGGATTGTTACCATTTCAGAAGATGGAAATCTTGTTGTCTTGGATGGGAGAAAAGAGGTCATTTGGTCATCCAATTTTACAAATTCAATATCAGTTAACTCTAGTGCACAACTTTTGGAAACCGGGAATCTAGTCTTGAAAGATAACTTTGGGAGGATACTTTGGGAGAGCTTTCAACACCCTACGGATTCTGTTGTAGGAACGATGAAAAGTATCCCCAATGTAAATACAGGTCATAAAAATCTGATGACTTCTTGGAAAAGTCCTTCGGATCCATCGATTGGAATCTTTTCAGTGAGTGTCGATTTTCGTAACATCCCACAAGCCATTGTGTGGAATGGTAGTCAAGTGTATTGGCGTAGCGGTCCGTGGGATGGCCAAAATTTCATTGGCATTGCCAAGCCGCGTGATTCGTTGTCCAATAGAGTTGCACTTTTAGACGACAGAGAAGGGAACGCGCATTTCTCTTTAACCTCCGATACCGAGTCGGTTGTGACGTACTGCGTAGTGAATTTCGATGGGAGTCTAGTGCATAGGTTTTGGCGTGATGGGATGGAAGATTGGGGGGTTAGTAGGCTGATTCCCGAAAATGAGTGTGATGTTTATGGTAAGTGTGGGCCATTTGGAAGCTGCAATTGGGAGGATACTCCAATTTGTTCATGTTTAAAAGGGTTTGAGCCTAAAAATATGGAGGAATGGAGTAGAGGAAATTGGACTAGTGGATGTGCGAGGAGGACCCAATTGCAGTGTGATAGAAAGAGTGCCATTAAAAGTGATGGATTTATTAGGTTTACAACAATGAAAGTGCCAGAGTTTTCTGAGTGGACAAATGCTATAGTGGACGCTTGTATTAGTCAGTGCTTAGATAATTGTTCATGCATAGCTTATGCATATTACACAGGGATTGGGTGTATGCATTGGAGTGGTAGTTTGATTGATATTCAGATAAATTCTGCTCGTGAAGGGACGGATCTTTTCATTCGTGTGGCATACTCCGAACTTGGTAACATTTTATTTTACTTTCCGAAATCCTTTTAGTATATCTTGGTTGCATTAGTTTAAAATTTATCGGAAGTGTAATGTTTGTTCAACTTTACAGATAAAAAGGTAAACATGAAAGCAGTTATTATACCAATTACAGTGTCTTTGGGGTCAATAGCTATTGCCGTCTGCACATATGTTTTGTGGAAGTTGATGTCAAGAAGAAAAGGTAATTTGTCGACAATTTATGAGTAATTTTATATGAACCTCATTGTTAAACACCGTCGAAACTTCAAGAGTCAGCTTGATATCAAACTTCAAAGTACTCGCAGGCTCATCTCTATCTTCTTAGTCCAACTCATACACACATACGACCCTTGGTTTGGGAATAATCCTTCTCATATTGCACAAACCAACCCTCAGTTGCATTCTTATATAGCACAAATCATTCCCCGCATGTGATTCGAAAGAAAGGAAAAATTAACTGTCAAGTTCAAGTAATTACACACAAAAAAATATAGGGATAATTCTTCGTAAATGAGTATTATCTATACAATTTTCACTTTTTTCAATTATTTGGGGTCACCTATATGAATTCTATTTTTTCATTCTATCTTGTCCACTACAATACCTTCGGTTAAATCACATGACATTATGTTATTTTTTATAATATCTCACAATTCCAACTTCGCATTCGCATCTCCGTCACACTCATTTTCTGTACATTTTGTTTTCTTGGTTGCCCAACACTCTGTTCCATATAACATGGCGGTCTAATGGCCGTCGTATAAAATTTTTCGTTTAACTTCAAAAGTATACATGTATCACACAAAATGCCGGTAGCACTTCTCCGCTTAACCCAGTCTGCTCTAATCCTATGAGTAACATCATCATTGATATCTCTATCTTTTTTAATAATCGATCCTAAATAACGAAAATGATTATTTCTAGGTATCTATTGACCCTCCATTTTCACCACATCTTCATTTGTCCCCCTATTACTACTAAAATTGCACTCCACATAGTCTGTTTTAGTTCTGCTTATGAAGTATATATATTAGCATAAATATATAGTGTCTGTTTCCAAATGTATTCAACACAAGATTTCTATAATGTATATTTATTTAAATATGTAAATAAAATGACACGTGTAGACACATCGACACTACAATGCTAACAAAATTAGGACATCACACTGAGACACGACAAACAATGAATACGCTCAGTGATTGGATATAAATCATAAGAGTCTAAATCCATTTAAACATGTAATGAAATTCCCTAAAAGTAATAAAAGAAGTTGAAAATAATAAAACAAAATTTTATTAGAACAAAAAATAAATTGTCTAAGAAGTTAAAGAAGTCTTTTCAAACTAATAATAAATTTGTTATGAAAAGTAAATTAAATTTGTTTTGAGAGGGTGACAACAGATGTTGAAACCAATACGGTTTGAGAGGGAGGGTGACAACAAATGTTTATAATATGTAATTTAATTTATTATTTCTACTACTACTACTACTACTACTACTACTACTACTACTACTACTATTATTATCGTCGTCTTAAGGTATTATTTGTTTTTACTGTTGGCTTTCCTGTTTTTACGGATGTAGAGTGTTTTTTCTTCTTTCTAATTCCTTGAACCTTTAAATTGTATAAATGAAATGTTTTTGTTTTCCAAATCAAGTGTTGGTTTGTGGTATAGCTTCAGAGAAGAAAGTCAAGTCTTTCGTGTGTGTGGGTGTGTGAATTGAGATAACAAGGGAGGGATAAACATGTACATTGGGTTTTTAAAATGGGGTATTTTGACTTTACCACTGGATTATTTTTTGATATTAGACTTTACCTACAATTTTATTTTCATTTAGAGTGGCACAGTTTTTTCATTAACTGTTGGGGATTTTTACTTTACTGTGGGTACCCGAAAATTAGTACTATAGGCCTGAACGAGTAGCCCAGCCCTAGCGGCCCAAAGTCTAGGCCCCTCATCTTTTGTATTGATCCGATTTCCCCACGACCCCATGAAGGGAAGTTATAGGGGAGCACGATCCCATGAAGGGAAGTTATAGGGAAGATGGCTAATATGGAGGAACCCATCATCTCCACTAACTAACATACACATATATAAATTAAACCCTAGGTCCGGGGCAAAGGACAAGTTGTATTCTCTTTACTCATTCTCCAGAATATTGAGAAATAATACTGACTGCACCACCGTGGACGTAGGCACATCTTTGTTGAACCACGTACATCCGTTGTTGTGTGATTGGCGTTTTATTTTCTTTGTTCTTTCTTGGTCATTACTTCTCTCATATTTATTTGTGTTGCACAATCATTGTCTCCACAATTGGCGCCGTCTGTGGGAAACGTTCATCTTTCCCTAAGAAGAGCCCACGCCAAGAAAAGAATCTAAGATGTCTGGTCACATCAGCAACGCTCCTCAAGCAGGAGATATTCAAGAGCCACCTGCTCCTCGCAGGATTAGGTCTGAAGTCCGGCGTTCAGATCGTGGGGCTCGCTTGGAAAGGCCAGCCTCAGAAGAAGGTCAAGAACCAGCAAGGTCCACGCAGATATCCAGATTGATTGATGCATACGAGGCAAGGCTCCACGAGCAGAGGGAGTCTTCTCGCAGATACGAGGCTGAAAATGCTCGCTTGAAAAGAAGACTGGAAAGACTGGAGAAGGAACTACGTCCTGATACCTGGAGACATCCCTATCGCACTCTTAGCCCTCAGGCGAGAAAATCTCGCAACCGAGGAAGGAGCCCTAGGCGGGAATATCAAGGGGTCGAAGGTGGCGACTCAGACGACGACCTCCGCGAACAACTAAGAAGAGCTCGCCGCTACCAGAGCCCTGCTCGCACCGACGAGAACATACGGAACCTGGTCCGCAGAGAAATGGACCAACATCCAGCTCACCGCGGCACCAGGTCGACCAGAGAACTCGTCGGGAGAGCCCTCAAGACCCAGATGAAGTCACCCTTCATGAGGAAAATTGAAGAGGAAGAGGCTCCCAAGAAATTTTCCATTCCAAGGTGAAAGATTTACGACGGGAAGACTGATCCCATTGATCATGTCAGGCAGTACCGACAGGCCATGACCCTCTGGAATCACCGGGATGCACTGATGTGCCGTATTTTCCCCTAGAGCCTCCATGACGTGGCCCAGAAATGGTTCGAAAAACTCCCTCACCGATCCATCAGAAATTTCAAATCCCTGGCCGAGCTCTTTACGGCCCGGTTCATCACCAGCAGCTCCCATCCCAAAAGGATGGATGCTCTATTAACAATGAAGAAAACGCCTCAAGAAACAGTCCGAGACTATGCGAAGAGGTACTGGGAGTTATTCAACGAGATCGAGGACTGCGTGGAAGAGGTGGCAGTGGCTTCCTTCAAAATTGGGCTACCTAGCTCTTCCCTCATTTACCAGTCCTTAACGAAGAAGGAAGCTATGACCATTGATGACCTGATGGCCCGGATTGAGAAATACGCAATGGTGAAAGATGTCACCCGCCTTAATGTAGGAGAAAACGGTCGAGCCAAGCTCACTACCAAGGGAAGTGAGAAAGTTGAGAACCAGAAGAAAGGAGGAAAGAGTGGGGGCAAGAATGGCTCCAAAAACGGAGGGAACCCTGATGTAACAAAATCGTTCCAGGCGGTCAACACCGTCTTCAAAGAGCTAATTTACAAAATTCTCGCGAAGATCAAGGATGAACCATTCATCAAATGGCCCCGAAAAATGGGAGGAGACCCCTCGAAAAGAAACAATGCATTAAGATGCGCTTTCCACAAAGAGGGAGGGCATAAGACCGAGCACTGCAAGGCTCTTAAGTCCCACCTTGAGG
This sequence comes from Sambucus nigra, assembly GCA_949130495.1. Classification (NCBI taxonomy): domain Eukaryota; kingdom Viridiplantae; phylum Streptophyta; class Magnoliopsida; order Dipsacales; family Adoxaceae; genus Sambucus; species Sambucus nigra. The sequence goes on from OX422222.1 coordinate 49,497,481, forward strand.
AGTTGGCCCAGTTTGGACATTTGAATGACTTTGTGGAAAAGAAGGTAGAGAAAGTGGCTGCCCACAGAGAGGCGAAACCCGACAACGTGCTGGAGGATGATGCTGGACATGAATTCGCAGTAATCCACGGAGTATCTGACGTCAAGCAAATACAAGGGAACTCAGCTCGAATGGAGGTAAAGAAACTGACAGCGGTAATGCAAGCTTTTCAGATTGATCTAGCAAAATCACAGTCAGGAAAACGTCGGCGAGCAGAGGACATCAACTACAACAAGCATATTGTTTTCACGGATGAAGACCTAGTGGGAGTAAGGACCCCACATCATGATGCCTTGGTCATTACACTCAGGATAGCCAACTTTGACATCGAGAGGCTGCTCGTCGATCAAGGAAGCTCATCCGAAGTAATGTACATCGACCTGTTCAGGAAATTGAAGTTGAGCGTCGCCGACCTAAAGGGAGCTACTGTCCCTCTGGTCGGCTTCGCTGGAAAAATGACGATGCCCCTGGGCAAAATAGTACTGCCAGTGCACGCTGGAAATGTTTCCAAGATGATCGAGTTTTTGGTGGTCGACATTGATTCACCGTATCAGGCATCCTCGGCAGGGGATGGCTTCATGCGATGAAGGCAGTCTCCTCGACCTACCATTAGAAGCTCAAATATGTTACCGAGCGAGGAGTAATGGAGATACACGGTGACCAGGCGATGGTAAGAAAGTGCTTCATAGCGGCCATCCGACCAAAGCCAGAGAAAAAAGCTGATCAACCCAGTGAGAAAGTGGAGGAAGGTGTAATTCCTTCCAAATAGCAATTAAAATACGGAAGGCCTGGAGTAGAAGAGACCAGGCTCCTCCCCTCCGAGTGTGTCGTCGAGGACCTGGTAGAAGTGGCGGCTAGGGAAGGCGATAATAGCAGAGTCTTCCTGATCGGAGCGTCACTCACCGACCAAGAGCAAAAGGAGTTGTCAACCTTACTCAGAAGCAACATAGATGTTTTCTCTTGGGAACCTTATGAGCTGCCAGGAATCGATCCCAATATGATCTGCCACCAGTTGCACGTCGATCCCATGTTCAAGCCGATAACGCAGAAGGCACGGCGAACTGCTCCCGAGAAGGCCAGAGCAATAGAAAAAGAAGTCGAAAAACTGTTGGATGCAGGATCCATACGGGAAGTGCAATTCCCCAAATGGTTATCCAACCCAGTGGTAGTTCCGAAAAGCAACGGAAAGTGGAGAGTTTGCATAAACTTCACTGACCTCAACAAAGCATGCCCCAAGGATAGCTTCCCTCTTCCAAAAATAGACCAACTAGTTGACACCAACGCAGCTCACGAACGAATAAGTTTCCTGGACGCGTACTCAGGATATCACCAAATTCCCTTGTATGCCCCAGATCAGGACAAAACGGCGTTTATCACGACGGTTGGTTTATATTGTTACAAGGTCATGCTTTTGGGCTAAAAAATGCAGGGGCAACCTATCAACGACTAGTTACTAAAATGTTCAAGAATCAAATGGGAGACACAATGGAGGTCTACATCGACGACATGCTCGTCAAGAGCAAGGAGAAGGAGAATCACCTCTCGGACCTGTCAAGTACCTTCGAAATCCTCAGGAAGTACCGAATGAAACTTAATGCGAGCAAGTGCTCCTTCGGTGTCCAGTCAGGGAAGTTTCTTGGGTATTTGGTCAGCAAGGGAGGCATAGAGGCTAATCCGGACCAGATTGATGCAATCAACAGAGTGCAACCTCCTCGCACAATCTGGGATGTACAGAAGCTCACTGGAATGCTCGCTGCTCTAAATCGTTTTATTTCTAAATCCTCCGAGAGATGCAAGCTTTTCTTCCAACTCTTAAGGGGCAGCAAAACAGTAGAGTGGAGCCCAGATTGCTCGCGAGCATTGGACGAGCTCAAGTCCTACCTAAGCACTCCACCACTTCTTGTCATACCACAGCAAATTGACTCTTTGTACCTTTACCTTTCTGTATCCAGTCATACTGTCAGCTCGGCGCTAATGTACGAAGTTACAGGAATCCAACATCCCGTATATTACGAGAGCAAAACCTTATTAGATGCCGAGCAGCGCTACCTACCATCGGAAAAGCTCGCATTCGCCCTAGTAATAGCCTCGAGAAAGCTGAAGCATTACTTCGAAGCTCATACGATCATCGTCCTTACATCCCACCCCCTCAAGGCTGTCCTAAGGAAGGCGGATTTGTCAGGCAGACTGTCTAAATGGTCAGTCGAGCTCGGCCGATTTGACATCCAATTTCAACCAAGGACAGCTATCAAGGGTCAAATCCTCGCTGATTTCATAGCTGAATTCATAGGCGAAGAACCCTCCGACCAGCCTAAGCCAACAGAGAAAAACAACCAAGCTACACTGGAAAGATGGAAACTATTCGTTGATGGAGCCTCCAACTCAAAGGGGGCAGGGGTAGGAATTGTTCTCATCACTCCAGAAAACACAGTCCTTGAGCAAGGAATCAGAATGGGATTTGCAGCCTCCAACAACGAAGCAGAATACGAAGCCCTAATAGCAGGTCTTCAAAAAGCGCAAACTCTGGGAGCAAAGCGTTTGCAGGTATTCGGCGATTCGCAACTAGTTTCCAACCAGATAAGTGGAGACTATAACGCAAAGGATGAAAGAATGGCAGCCTACCTCTCCTTGGTGAAAAACTTAATGACGAGCTTTGAAGAGATCAACATTCAGCAGTTTCCCAGGGGGCAAAACAGCCACGCTGATGCGTTAGCAGCCCTGAGTTCGGCAGTTGATTCTAGCCTTAAAAGGGTTATCCCTATCGATTTCCTCACTTGCCCAAGCATTTACCCCAACTGCGAGTTGCCAAACGCGGAACCAATACTCCAATTGGAATCAACCCCCAGTTGGATGGATCCCTTGAAGGACTATTTAAAGGATGGAATGCTTCTAGAGGACAAGAGAACTGCCCACCAGATAAGGGTCAAAGATGCTCGCTTTCACTTATCCACAGGAGGCGACTTGTATAAAAGATCTTTCTCCGGTCCCTACCTTAGATGCGTCCACCCAGGCGATGTCAAGGCAGTGCTTCACGAGCTTCACGAAGGAATCTGTGGAAGTCATGTCGGAGGAAGGTCTCTAGCCTTTCGAGCAATGAAGGAAGGCTATTGGTGGCCATACATGCAAAAGGACTCCGCAGTATATGTCCGCAAATGCCTGAAATGCCAACTTCACGTTCCTATGGTCCACTAGCCTGCCAACGAATTAAAATCCCTGACCAGCCCCTGGCCTTTCGCCCAATGGGGAATGGACATCGTGGGACCACTGCCCACCGCTGCCGGCAATCGCAAATACCTGTTGGTTGCAACTGACTACTTTACTAAGTTGATCGAGGTAGAGCCACTGGCGAACATCCGAGATGCTGACATGATAAGGTTCGTATGGAGGAATATAATCACTCGATTCGGAATCCCCATAACCATCATCACTGACAATGGAACACAGTTCGAGAGTGGCCCTTTTCAGGATTTCTGCAATGAACACGGGATCAGACACCACTTCAGCTCGGTCGCCTAGCCTCAAAGCAACGGACAAGCTGAAGCTTCTAACAAAACAGTGATCGCTGGATTGAAGAAGCGGTTAGAGCGAGCCAAAGGCGCATGGGAAACTGAGCTACCGCATATCCTATGGGCATACAGAACGACTCCTAGGCGAGCAACAGGAGAAACGCCATTCTCACTAACATATGGTATGGAGGCAATCATCCCACTAGAAGCGGGATTGCCAACAATGAGATTCGACCTTGTCGAACAAGGCCAGAACGATGAGGCTTTGCTCGCTGAACTCGACCTGGCCGACGAGCGTAGGGAACTTGCCCTAGTGAAACTAGCGAGCTATCAGCAACAGCTCGCGAAGCACTACAGCAAAAGGGTCAACCCGAGGAGATTCAAAGTTGGGGACTATGTTCTAAGAAAGGTCCTGGGCAACACAGTGAAGCCATCAGACGGTAAGCTGCGCCGAAACTGGGAAGGACCTTATAAGATAATTAGAGACGACCTGCAAGGTGCCTATCATTAGGAAACGATGGAGGGCAGGGAGATACCACGAGCATGGAACGCAGCTAATCTCAAGAAATTCTATTTTTAGGAATTCTATTATTAAATCTTTTATTGTATTCGTTATGTGAAAGGACAGTTCATTTCCCATTTCACTAATGAAAATCTCTCAGTTGATCACTCTCTAATTAGTAACAGTTATATTTTATTACACATCCCTTCCAAATCACATGCATAATGGTCGACATAGCAGAGGAACACCCCTCCTCAGGTCATCGTCATGAAGCACGACAGACCTCTTAGCATTGCCCCTGGCAATATATGAAGCCCTACAGAGTATTCTTAGGCATCAAACCTACTTTGGTTAAACAAAATCCTGATCGGATGAAGACATCCAATACCAGGTGTGTCCTCGCCAATTGCCCTACTTAGGCCTAAGGGAGTGTGACGACACAACCTAAAAGGTAAAGTGAGGGCACAATGGTATTCTTGCATTATACTGGACTGGGGGGACACTCGCATGACAAAATAAAAAGGATTATGAAGCAGCGAAAATATAAAAAGATTGGATGAACACGTTTAGTCGGCAAAATTGCCCAAAACGCGAACTTTTCATTAATCCTTTATATTTACAAACAATGATAATACATGTTTAGTCGGCGAAGCTCGCCCAAAGCATTTACATTATCAAAAAGAAAAAGAATAACAAAATCTCAAGGAGGTGGAAGCCTCCGAGCAAGATAATCAGCAACTTTAGCTCTCCTTCCATCATCAGGAGCGGGGGCTAGCTCTTCCACGACCTCATTTGCGTCCAACTCCAATAGTTGCCGGGGAATAGCATCAATGGGGATCCATCGATCATCCCTCCTGAATGGATTGGGCATCAGAGTGGAGGAGGACATCTCGTGTCGATACCATAACACCGAGTTCCTCGGGACCTGCAGCTCTCTCAGGGCACTCAACCACCCTCTGATGAAAGAAAGTTCTTCAAACTTTGATAGTCTCGTGGGAGCATCCAGCCATCCCTGATCGTAGCCATCAGACCACACTTGGCGAGGGCCCTTCTTGAATAGATGCCGCAGTCAGGAAACGTCCCTCTAGAGCCCAGCAGCAATTACATAAGCTCGTCGGTCATCGTCGTGCAGATCCCCAATCTCCCGCTGTTCGACGGCTCCCCTGTTCCTACCCCTGGCACTCCTGTCAGCACGCGGGAGGTGAGGTCGAGCAGCTCGCGATGAAGAAGAGCCTTGCAGGACTATTGGAACGGTGCTCGGTGAATTCTCCTTAAGCTTCGAGACCTCCCGCCTCAGGTCTTCGTTCTCCTGCTGCAGGAACTCCCCAACTTGGTTAATCTCGGTGGCCTCCAGTAACTTTGCTCTCAGTTCACTAACTTCTTCTTGTACTGAGGAACCGATTGCTTCCATTTCCTGGAGCCTATCCTTCAGCTTAGCCACTAGCTCGGATTGCTCCTTATATTTCTGATTCCTAGACCTAAGTGACTTACAAAGTCTAACAAAGGCCTGGCGAACAGCAGGGCTTGCATTAGGACCAAGAGTCCTACCCAGTTGGGAGGTAGAAGGAATATAGTCATCAACATCAACCAACTACAAGTAAAAGAAAGAAAGGGAAAGAGATCAGCATAAACAAAAATGAAGTCTTTTCATTAATAAGGAATGAGGTTACATCAGATTGAAAAAGAAAAAATTACAAAGAAGCCCTATCAATTAGCAACCTCGGGTGGCCCAGAGGTGGATGGTCCCTTGTCCTTATCAGCATCAGTAGGGGCATTACCCTCTGCAGGGGTGTCCTCTGTCCTCTCAACCAAAGGAGCGTCAGCAAGAGTCGCCTGAGAGACAGGATCAGTGCCTTCAGCAGTTGGGGTTGGGTCCTCATCTACGACTGGCCTCGGCCCTGGATCGTGCTCGTCAAAGAGTGGGGATGCAACATCCACCCCAGCGGCCACGAGAGCCTTATTCCACCCTTTCTTGAAGTTCAGACGACTGATATAGCCTATCTGAACTTCAGCGTCCTCATACACAGCATCCCAGCCAGAGTTGTACGAGTCCTCCTTAAGGGTGGCTGACTGGGCTTTCTCCGCCTCCAGTTGCTCGGTCAGAACCCTGTTCTTCTCTGCAAGGTCCATCTTGCTCGTGAACGCCAGATCATAAGCCTTCCTCAGCTCGCCCAGCTCCTTAACCGCATCATCTCTCTCGCGAGCAGAATTGACAAGGGCCAGGTCAGATGAAACTCGAGCTGCATCAGCAGCCTTCAGGTCGACCTCCAGCTGAGAACCCCTGGCTTCCAGAGCAGATTTTTGCTGTTCCAGCTCACCATTCCTCCTCACCAGCTCGTCGCGAGAGCGATAGAGCACAGCGAAGTCAGTCACAAACTGCAAAGAATAAAGAAGAAATCAAGAAGAAGAAACCATCAAGACTTGTTAAAAGAAATTGAGAATTAGAAGAGAACTTTACCAAGGCAATCCTCTGGCTAGCTTGCAGAGCCAGTTGATCGGACCCCAACGCCCTCTGGCGATCCGCAGGAAGGACTGCTCTCTCGAGCAGCATAGGGGCTAGCTGAGGAGAAGTGGCCACCGAAGCCCCCTCAGGCAAGGCAGATACTGGGACCAGGGCTTGACCTGTTTTGGTCCTCGATTCTATCTTCCTCCTCTCCTCCTCCTTTTCTCTCTCCCTTTTCTTTCTCTCCTCCACTTTCTTCTTCTCCTCCACCTTCCTCCTCTCCTCCTCATTTTTCCTCTCCCTCTCTCTCGCCTGCTCCTCCTCTCTCCTCTTCTTCTCTTACTCCTGAGAAGAAGGTCGAGAACCAGTAGCTATGACCCCAGATGCAGACTTCAGTTTCTTGGACCTTTGTGCAAGGAGCACGTCATCATCATCGTCATCATCTCTGATCAAATTCTTCCTGGGAGGCATCTCTTCACCAGAACTGTTGGAAGTGCTCGACGATCCATGAGCTTCAGAATTCTCCTCAGAATTAGAAGAACTGTTACTGACAGAGCTCCCTCCACCAAGATTACCGATAGTCTCACTTTCAGAGCTCCTCTCCTCTTCGTCCAACTGGATTAGCTCGGCAGAAGTCTCTTCGAAGGAAGCAAACTCTGGAACACTGTCCACAGGTCGTGCTATGAAGCTAGAGCCTACGTTGTTATACTCTAAGAAGAAAGCGACAGATCTGGGATGCTCGCCGTCACCCAAAGGCTCTCTGATGTTCCAAGCTTTAACCAACTCAGAAATTCGGACCTCGCTAAGAGCAAGCTCCAAGTTACTTGACCTCGCTGTAAAAGAAAACGCAGAAAGGAGTTAGAAAAGTCATAAGTCAACAGAGATTGAAGAAAAGTACAAATATCTACCTATATATTCTTCCCCATAAAAGGGAACAGTGAATCTTTCAGACCTTGACCCTTCAGATTGGGGAGAGAACTGCCAATTCCTAACAAGAAAACCTTCCTGCCAGTAGTCCTTATGGGAATTAGGTAGATTTACTACCAATACCCTATCAAGGCTCCTAGCTTTGAGGTACAGGACACCTGAACTAGTTCGAGAGAAGGAGTAACAAAAGCAGACCTCGGCAAGTCCTAACCTTGTGCCATACAATTGATTTATCCTATGCACGTTGTTCACTATTTTCCATACATTGGGCGAACATTGTGCTGGTACAATACTAAAATAGCTAAAAAAATGCAAAAACAGATCATTAGGGGGAAAAGTAAGTCCCCCCGGGAAAGCAACAAAGCATGAATCCAGTGGGCATCCTCTATATCCCTAACGTTCCTAGGAGGCGAGGCACAACACTCAATCTCTACCCACTCAGGAATGTTGTAGAATTTTCTAAATTTCGAGATTGACCTATCTCCAATCTTCGCCATTGGAAAATACAAGAAAAGATACAAACCAAAGAGAAAATGCAAAGGGCACGAGAGACTTACAAGACAGAAGATCAGGTCAAATGACGAAGAAGCAACGAGAATGGAGATAGAAAGTAGAAGGTACGAAGCGCAAGAGTTCTCAGAAGATAGAAGGGTGCTGGAAAAGATGAAACGACGAAAAGAAATGAGCCTTATTCCAACAAACCTTCAAAATCTAATCATATCGCACAGTAAGCGAAGCGGTTGCCGCTAAAAATCGACTCTACAGCTCCCGAGGAATTACAACACGGCTATTATGGCTAATCATTTAAATCTGTTGGGCCCACATGCATGGCACAACAAATTTAGGGGCAATTGTGGGTACCCAAAAATTAGTACTATAGGCCTGGACGAGTAGCCCAGCCCTAGCGGCCCAAAGTCCAGGCCCCTCATCTTTTGTATTGATCCGATTTCCCCACGACCCCATGAAGGGAAGTTATAGGGGAGCACGATCCCATGAAGGGAAGTTATAGGGAAGATGGCTAATATGGAGGAACCCATCATCTACACTAACTAACATACACATATATAAATTAAACCCTAGGTCCGGGGCAAAGGACAAGTTGTATTCTCTGTACTCATTCTCCAGAATATTGAGAAATAATACTGACTGCACCACCGTGGACGTAGGCACATCTTTGCTGAACCACGTACATCCGTTGTTGTATGATTGGCGTTTTATTTTCTTTGTTCTTTCTTGGTCATTACTTCTCTTATATTTATTTGTGTTGCACAATCATTGTCTCCATATTTACCAACGGCGGTAAAGTCTAAAAAGCAAAATATGATGATTCAGAATACATAGAATTGATCCAACTAACAAAGAAAATCGCCATCTTGTTTCAATGGTAAGTCGTATTTCATCATTAAGGGCATGACAATAGAATATCAAAATAAGAAAGCACAAGGAATGAATATCCGAGGTCGAGGTGATCAACGAACTAACCTTTAATAAATCAAGTAACCTTTGGATAATGACGTGTCTAAGGTGTTCGATGTAAAAGGACCTTCAATAAAGCAATTAGTATATTTTATTTTCTTTGAGACTTTGCCAATGTTGAGTCTAATAAGAAAAGTAAATTGGTGGTGAACTCAAAATACCCCAACGGTGAATGAAAATATAGCGGTAGTGTCTGAACAATAAAATGGTGAGTAAAGTCTAATAACGGAAAATCAAACATCTTGATCTTCCCTATTCCCTACGACACAAGTTTTACTGATAGGCAATGTCATATAGCATTTTCTTTTACATTAGAATGAATCAAAACTATTAATATAGAAACACATGTGATGTGTATAACCCGGATCTATACCTAGTCTTCTCGAGACAAAGAGTTACCTTTAGAAATGGTGAGAGAATATCAAAGCAATCATCACTTTCTGCAACATTTATCGTAGCATTATCTTGACCATTTTCTTGCTTAATATTCAATGTTGGACATTCCCATCTTATGGCCCCATTCCACGCACTTGTAATACTTCGGTCCTCTTTTACCATCACTTTAACTACACTTACTTGTCTCCCGAGATCAATAGCTGGTCTGCCTTTCCATATTTTGTCCACCATTTCCACTTCTGATCACCAAAGATTTTTTTTTTAAATATTTTTAGCAGAAATTATTGATATTTATTAGTAGATAGGACAAAAATCCTGTCCCAGGGATCTTACAAGTGTTAAGGCAAATAGAAAATTAAGAACATTTTCAAAATCTAGAACGAGTAACTGATGGCCTTAAATTGTATTTAAGAGTCGAGTTCTCTGCATCAGTTAATACGGAAAAGAATCATTTGTATTATCTTTCTTCTGATAACATCCATCTACCTCGACTTTATTTGAGTCTTCAATATTACGTAGGATCTCAAAAGAATAACTAATTGGTGTCGACATTTGAGATTGATTATTTCCACACTTTTTCCCAATCGAGTCAACAATAAAAGTCCTAGCTTTTTTTTGAATTAGGAGACATTCGAAGATCTAACTTAGGAATTTCACAAATAAATTTATATTCAGGCCTTTCTTATCTTTGAAAGAAGTAGACGAGTATGGAATGTCCTCTAGAGGAGGCACTACACTATATGAATCCTTTTCCGAAATATCTCTCGAAGAATCTGAAATACTTTTTTTTATTAGTATCTACTGAGTCATGACTAATGTCCTCTAGGGTCGTTATTTTTTTTACATTCCGAATTCTTAGGAAAAGTCTCCTTATTTTCAGATAAATATTTTCTAGCCAGAAAAGGAGATGTATCAAACACTTTATTTAAACAAGTATTGAAATTTTGGGTTTTCCCCCCGTTTTCGTGACCAGTTTTGCAATACACCCCCACTTTTTTAAAAATTTGCAATACACCTCCATTATGTTAACTTTTCATCCAAACCATTAGTACTATTTACATTTTGTGCCCCCCCGCTTTTATGCCCAATTTTGCGAAAGTCTCCCATTTTTAAAAATATCAATTTTTCTTATTATAATTTCCCATTAATCGCCATCTTTATATTAAAAAAAATATATTACAATTTGACATTAATAAACTATACCCAATATCTATTTATGGAAAACAGTTAAAAAATTAAATATAAATAAAGTTTGATTTTATACCAACCATACATTTTTTATATAAAAAAGTCAAAAATAGTATAAAACAATGAATGTGACTTCATCAAATTGTATTACAATTAAAAAAATGTTTTGACAATTTTTCATATATATACATACATACATACATACATACATACATACATGTACATATATATACAAAAATCGTTAAAATATTTTTCAACTGGGAAAAACTATTAAAATATTTTTTAAAGAATTAAAAAATCTTTAAAACCACTACATTTTTTTTAGTTTAAAAAAAATGTATAGACAAAACAGATTTTTTTTTAATAAAGTTGTTTTGACTATTTTAAAAGCTATTTTTTTAAATAAAAACTTATTTTATATGTTTTATTAAAAAAAAATCTGTTTTGTTTATAAAAAGAACTGTTTTTTTTTATAAAAAGATGTTTTCCTTAGAATTTTTTTTTATATAAAAAAAATATTTTTATTGCAAACAAATTTATATTATTAGACTTTTTTTTACTAAAAATCAAATTTGTTCTATTAAAAAAAACTATATTTTATTTATTAATTTAACAAACAGTTTTTCATTTTTATAAAATGATTAACCCCGTATAAAAAATAGATTTTTTCATAAACAAAATAGAGGTGTATTGTAAATTTTTAAAAAAGTGAAGATATATTATAAAACTGATCACAAAAGTCGAAGAAAAATTCAAAATAATCCTTAAAATTTCTCGCCAAATCTGGCTGCTTCCTGATTATGTGGTTCCTGATTTTGAAGAATAACATTCCATTTTCGAAATGCACAATTGACCTTTGGATCTCCGGTCACGTGAAAAGTAACACCAGGATCGGAGAGAATACCATTATTTTGTAAAAAAAATGCAGATGATTTGATGGCCTTAAATGTTCCATATTGGCAGCAGTTGCACTATACATAGGCTGCTCCATCTCGACAGCTAAAGCGACTACTATAAAACGTTGGTTAACTACTGTCCTGTTTCAACAGGCCTAGGGCTGTGTTTTTTTTTCGAACATTTCGATTTTTTCGATATTCGATCCGATATTTTCCGATTTTGGAACGTATACAAGGTTTCCGATATCCGATTTTTTCGAAAAAAATCGGATCGAAAATTGGAAATAATTCTGAATTTCCGAATTTCCGATTTTTCCGATCCTATGCCGATTCGATTTTTCCGAATTATTTCCGATTTTTTCCAAAATATTTTCCAATTTCCAATTTTTATATTTTTTTAAACATTCTCGTGTGTCTCACATCGGCTAGGAGAGGAAGAGAGGTCCAAAAAAGTCCTCTATAAAAGGAGAATATCCCTCTATCCTCTACACAAATGAAAAAATGGTTAAATCCTTACATATTTACATGTTGGGTTAAATCTTTTTTCTATTTCTTTAAAATGAGAATTTCGAGTAATCAAAAATCCTATATTAATTTTTTTGAAATTTTGGAATTTCCAAAATTTCTGAATTTTTAGTATATGTTTTGAATTTACGAATTTTTCCGATTTTTTTTCGATTTTCCGAATTTTTCGGATTCGAAAATTTTTTTGATTTTCCGAAAAAATTGGATAGGAAATTGGAACAAATATTTTATTTCCGAAAAAATTAAAATTTTTTCCGAAAGGTCATTTTCCGATCCGATCCGGCGGAAACACAACCCTAAATAGGCCCATAAATTGAGTTGTCCATCTCGGCTGCTGTAGGGACTGCCATAGTACTTGATTTTTCGTACAAAGTTTTAACAGTACCATGAATTGATGTGTCCATCATATCTGAGTTTCCATTTGTATCTAAGTGCTCGTACAAAGCTTTATCAGTCCCATTTAGGGGTGTAATCGGATCGGGTCTGATATATTCATATTCGATTCGGGTATAGTTTTAGCGGATCGGGTTTTACTAGATGGGTCTCAAAAAATAGATCCAGACCCGAATCCGTTAAGGACCCGGAGACCCGACCCGAATACTTGTATAAACTAACTTTTATATATATATATATATATATATATATATATATATATATATATATATATATATATATATATATAGGGAGAGGTTCACAAGTAGATCAAAAGAATGGACTTTTTAATGGACCTTAACAAAAAACACATAATAACACATTAATTTTAATTCCTATAGTGTAATTGGTCCGCGCCAGCGGCACCCGAGACCATACCTTCACCCCACTATCCCCCCCCCCCTCCCACCCCCCACCACCCCCCACCCCCCCAACCACCACCATCACCATAGCAGCGCTTGTGGCAGCGCTTATGACAGCAGCGCTCCCATGGGGGTGGGGGTGGGGTGGGGTGGGGTGAGGGGGGCATGTGGGGGTGGGGGGTCGATCGACAAGCGTATTTGGTGCCGCTGGAGCGAACCAATTACACGTATAAACTAACTTACTGCTACTAAACTTAAGTTTATATAACTACATGTATAAACTAACTTACTGCTACTAAACTTAAGTTTATATAACTACATGTATAAACTAACTAACTTATATATATATATATATATATATATATATATATATATATATATATATATATATATATATATATATATATATAGGGTTTGTCTATCCCCGCTCCCCTCAAATCCTTAGGCACTCCAAAAAAATATTAAATGACAAAACTAACCTTAATCCCTTAATAGGAAATCCTCTTTATCTTTGGGCAAAAACTGTTAACAAAAACACTATTGAATTAAAAAAAAATGATTTAAAAAAAATGATTTCCAAACAAAAAGTGTTTAAGAAATATTTTTTTTAATAAAAAATTATTTATTTTCTATAAAACAATTTTATTTAATAGTTAAATAAAAAACTGTTTATAAAACTGAGTGCTAGAGGAATATGTTGGAGCGCGAATAGTGTTGGCCCATGGAAATTGGATACAACATGAAATATTTTTTTAACCTAATACGAACACAATCAAAATAAAATAGACATGACATGACACGAAATATTATTTTAATTTATTTACAAAAATAAAAACACTACCGAATAAAAAAAATAATTTCGTATTGTGACATTTTAATTCGGTCATGTTTATGTTTTTATAAAAACAAAGATTTCACAATTGGACCAAATTGAAATCATGTTGTGAAATCTTTTTTTTTACAAAAACAGAAACATGGCCGAATTAAAATGCCAGACAATACGAAATCACTTTTTTTACAAAAACAGAAACACGAACAAATTATTTTTTTTTACTTCGATCGTGTTTGTGTTTGTATTTGGTAAAAAAATTTATTATTTGTATTTGAAAAAAATAATACTGTAATAGAATTACTTATGGGTAAACCTGTCAATAGGTCGTGTCGAGTCGTGTTCATGTCGGTTGTTATCGTGTTAGGGCTTTAAAGGGTTCGTGTCTAAACGGGTGACTTTTTTATCATGTGAGAAAATCATATTCAACCCCGACCCGTATCTCAATCTGTCGTGTCATGTTCGCCTGCTATTACCTATTAATTTAATTAATTATTTTGAATCATACACAAGTTGACATATTAGTACACAAGAGTCTAATTGTGTTTAAAAATAAGCTAATATGTGTCGTGTCATGTTGTGAAATCTTTTTTTTTTACAAAAACATAAACACGACCAATTTAAAATGTCACACAATACGAAGTTATTTTTTTTTATTCGGTAGTGTTTTTGTTTTTGTAAATAAATTAAAATAATATTTCGTGTATGGCATGTCTCTTTTATTTGGATTATGTTCGTATTAAGTTAAAAAATATATTTCGTGTTGTATCCAATTTTCATTGGCCAACGTTATTCGCGCTACAACATATTCCTTTAGCACTCCGTTTTATAAACAGTTTTTTATTTAACTATTAAATAAAATTGTTTTATATAAATAAACATTATTTTTATGAAAAAAAACGTTTTATAAACAGTTTTTGTTTGGAAATAAAAAAATTTAGGTTGAAAATCGATTTTTTTAATTCGATAGTGTTTTTGTTAACAGATTTTTGCTCAAGTGTTGGAGAAAGATGGAGAGGGTTTCTTATTATGGGATTAAGGTTAGTTTTGTCATTTAATAATTTTTTTGGACTGCCTAAGGATTTGAGTGGAGCGGGGATAGCTCCACCCTATATATATATATATATTTATTATATTATATATATACACATTCGGATCAGGTCCTTATCGGATCGGAGTCATGTATATCCAGATCCGATCCACTAACTAATCGGATAATCGGCTCTATAAAATTTGCTCACATCCGTTAATTCGGATCGGGTCCGAATCGGGTCCGGGTCCAGACCCGGTCCATTGACAGCCCTAGTCCCATTTAGTGTTTTGTCCATCTCGGCAGGTAAGAAACTGTTAAAGACTTCGGGATTTGACTCGTTTACCAGAGGAAGTTGAGTGGCATTGCATGGGCAAATGTTTAAATCGGTTAAAGAATTCCCCAAACTTGTATGTATGGCAGTGCTAGCCTTTCAGGTAGAAAGGACATGACCCGTTGTCTCTAAGGGGGTTCGCGGTTCGATTCGGTTTGATTTTGAAGTATTTTTGGAATCGGATCGCATTAATCGGTCTTAAAAAATTATGGATCGAAACCGAACCGAAATAATTGGTCTTGGTCCTATTCGATTTTCAAGCGGTCCGTATTCGGCCTCGGTCCGTGTTCGGTCCATACCCATAAAAAACAAGACATTTTTTTGATTAAAAACAACACTTTTCTTATAAAACAGCATTTTAAAAAAAACAGCACTTTTTTTATTATTAAAAACAACTCTTTTATTTAAAAAAAAGCACATGTTTTTTTATTAGAAACAACACTTTGCTTCAAAAAACAACACTTAAAAAAAAAACAGCACTTCAATTTCACCATACTCGTATAAAACAGTTAATAATATCCATAAATAATAACAAACAACTAATACCCATAAAATAATGCGCTACAGATAACTGTAAAATGATCCCACACCATAAACACATTTTCCCCTTTTTTTTCTTCTGTGGTGATGTAATTGGCTCGGCATCAAGGTCAATTGGTCCATGTATGGTAGCATTCATGGACTTTGGATCAACCTACAATCATTAAAAAAAAAGAATCAACCAATAATCAAAACAAACAAATAATTACTACTAACAAACTAGTGTGAGTGAGTATGGTTCCTCCAAAAAAAAAAAAGATATCTCCACAAAAAAAAGATATCCATACATGTGATTTTGGGTGTCATTCCTCCATAATAAAAGATATCCAACTGTAAATCAAAATCTAACACAAACCATAAAAATCTAACAGTTTGTGTACTAACAGTTTCTTTACAACAAAACTATTAGTATACTAACAGTTTTTATACTGACAGTTTGTTTAGTTTGTATACTAACACAAATAATCACTAACCATTATTGTAAACATTATTGTATACTAACAGTTTGTTTATACTAATTGTAAATCAAAATCTAACAAAACTATCAAAAAATCGATCATTATTGTATACTAACTGTAAAAGTGTTGTTTCTAACAAAACTACCAAATATAGGCGTGTTTACCCTTTACAATGGTGATTCAAAATCTAACAAAACTTAGATCAACCATTGTAAAGGGTAAACCTAACCCAAATATCAACTTTGTTTTTGGAATCATGAAACAAATATCTTAAGATCAATCCAAATATCTTAGATCGTAAATACTAGATCGTAAATCTCGACCCAAATATCGTAAATCTTAGATCATAAATCTAAACTCTGTTTTTGAAATCATGAAACAAAATAACTGTTAGGTTACGAAATCTAACAGAACTTACTTCTCCTTAAGGCAGACCGGTTAGGATGGGATTTGGGTTGTTCGATTGGGATTTAGGCAGTCCGATTGGTTGTGCTGTGGAGAGAGAGAAGAAGAAATGCTAACTGTTAGGTTAGGGTGAAAATGAAGTATATTGTCCATGTGTTTGTGCTTAGGTCGGGCTGTTAAATGTTCGTGTGCTTGTGGTCGTGGGTGAAAAAGAAGTATAGTAATATATATATATATATATATATTGTTAATAAAATCGGCTCGGTCCTGTCCAAACCGGCTTTTTAAGAGCCAAGATCGAGACCAACACGAATAATGCCATCCTGCACATTTTTAAACCGAATTAAAACCGAATTTAAAAAACCGGCAGAAGTCGGTTCGGTTCGTTATTTTCAGTTCGTTCGAACCATTCGAGTTGGTGCACACCCCTACTCTGTACTTGTTTTTAAATATTTAGGGCTTGTTTGGTTGGCAATTATAATTTTATTTTTTGTATTTAAATACAATTATGATAAAAATTTGCGTTTAGCGGCCTATTTTTAAACACTGAGTTATAATATTTTTGTGTTATAAAGTTTTTCAGGAAACATCAAAAGGTGTTTTATAACTTCTGTTTTTTATTTTTCAACTCAAAATTATTCATTTTTAATATTTTAATGCATTTATACCTTATTATATAATATACATACATAATACATTAATATGTTTGTAATCCTTACAAATAAAAATATATATGTATATGTACACAAAATTACGTTTATTTACATTATTAAGTTATACAATATACTAAGATTCATATGTTAGATAATATTATCAATAGATACATGATACTTATATATAGTTTTATATATGTATTATTAATGTATGGAATAATATAAAAGACAAAAATAGTACATATGGATTAAACAATATTATCAATTCATATATATATATATTTTATTATGAACTATATATGCAATATCATTATATAGATATACATATATGCATGTATGTACATTTATATATATATATATATATATATATAGTTAAATTCTCTAACATACCTCATTAAATATACATAAAAATACATGGTATTAAATGTACATATATATAATTTATGATGTATGTATACATTCATATATCATGTATATATGCAAGTTTTATATATGCGTTTATACACACACACACACACACACATACACGAACATACACACATACACATATATGTATAATATAAATATACATGTTTGTCAATTTTGTCAAATTTTCAAA
The DNA here is from genome assembly GCA_949130495.1 of Sambucus nigra. Classification (NCBI taxonomy): domain Eukaryota; kingdom Viridiplantae; phylum Streptophyta; class Magnoliopsida; order Dipsacales; family Adoxaceae; genus Sambucus; species Sambucus nigra. Next base: position 49,515,020 of record OX422222.1, read on the forward strand.
AAACTGTATTTAGAAACATGTTTACAAAAACCATTAATTATAAATACAAAAAATTGAATGTTAAAATTGTATTTAAAAATAACGTTTAAATCGAGTTTTCTAAATACAAAATCAAACGGGCCCTTAATTTGTTTGGTGCAACCGTGCGACCTGAGTTGAACCATTAAAAGTTCGAATATTCTTTTTTGTTATCGGTATGCTTTTAGACATTGAATTGAAAGTATTATTAACTTTCATAGGAGGAACTTTGGTCATGACTTTGTGGAGGCTCCCATAGTCAAGCTTTGACTATGGGAAAATTTGCCTTCTTCACCGTTTTTCTTCTTCATCCTTATAGGAGATGATGTCTGGCACAATGATAACTTTGGTTTTTGTATGTCATTCTTGAAAGCCAAGTTTGTCAAAACCTTAAAATACCTACGAAATGTAACAACTCAAGTGTAGAGGTAAGTAAAGGTATCAATCCACTCCCAAGGGGATAAGCTAGAGACAAACTCAATTGTAATTCACTTTTTATTTTCATTTTGTGCTTTTTCACTTTTCTAATTTTTTTTAGCTTTTTCAATATTAAAACAATAGGGTGAGGTGAGAATTTAAACTAAACTAAACTAAATGTGAGATGAAAATAACTAACTAGAAAGTGACAAAAATGAAAACAAAGTCTAAACTAAAATAAGAGATCAAGTGAGGTAAATAATTGTGAGAAAAATCAAGGAGTGGGATTACACCACAAATTTTAGCTATTCTAATTAATTAATTTAATTAATTGAATTCTCCCAAATTAATATCAAAATTACAAGTCAACTCTCGTTGCAAGTGTAATTTTAATAGTAATCTTTTAGAAAATTAAGTTTAACACCCCACAACTCTAGAAAAATAGATCTACACTCATTTTAATTAATCACCCGCTAGGATCAATCAATTAGAATTTATGTAAATCTTATAAAATAAATTTAGAGTTAAAATTCAAGTAATAATACCCCACTTAAGAAAAAAGCCTATCTCTAGTTCGAATCTAAAATGGGTATTATAACTAGAATTTCGATTTTCTCTCTAAAATCATTTACCCTCTCTCGAGGCGTAAATTTAAGGGTGAGGGATCAAAATTAACACTTAAAGGGAATTTTCAAGTAATCAAACTAAAATAACATCAAATAAGGGTTTCCCCCCACCCCTTGAAAGGGGATATAGCCTAACATGGTATCAAACATAATAAACAAATATTCAATAGGCATTTAATATAATAAAAAAGTAGAGAAAGAGAACAAATCTTCAACAAGTTTCCTTGAAATTGACAATTTGAACTCTATCCTTGAAATTGAAGCATACAACCTTCCAAGTGAGTGATCAACAAAGATATAAATGAAAATTTTACTCAACTTGAATCTCACACAATTATTTCACACAATTTAAAGCTAAAAATAATTCTAAACTAAAAAAAATAAAAATATTATTTCTAACTTTCTCTCTAAGCTAACTCTAGGGTTTCTCTCCTCTTTATTCATTATTTTCTTCAAAATGGTCTTCAACTCTCTTTAAATAGTAGGTGCCATGGAGCTAGGGGTAAATTGGGTAGACAAAGGTGCAAGAGGGTGTGTAAGGTATTGAGTGAGGGTAAATTAGGAAAAATGGCAAGGGAGCATGTGGATGGTGAGGTTATGAGAGAGTGGGGATAAGTTTGGGGCATTTTTGGAATTGGGGTTAAAAGAGGATTTAAACACATGTGCACAAGTAGGGACTTTGGCTTTGGTTTGTTTTGTGCAGGTGGTAACCCGTGGCTTGGGGAGAAATAGGTATTTGCGTTTTCAAATGGGTTTGGGGGTTGAAATGGGTATGGAGGTATGGATCGGGTTCGGTAGGTCACGATCGGAGGGTTGGAGTAGGGGTGATGTTGGTTAGTTTCCAGTGGTAGTGGACTGTCGGCGGGTTTTGGTTTTGCCGGAGAGAGGAGCGGGTGAGGTCGCGACTGAAAGTCGCCAGAGAGGGGCTGGTTCCACCAGTTTTGGAATGGGGTTGCGATCGGGGGTTTTGGGTTGCTGGAGATTTGGTCAGCTGTCGCCGGAGATAACGTAGGACGGGTCAACACGCCAGCGAGGGGGTTAACGGGGGTTTGCAGTGGCAGCGAGTTGCTAACAGCCGACGGTTTAAGGGGGAAGGTGGTTCCGGGTATGAGAGTTGGTAAGGAAGGAGGGTTTCGATTTTTTGGAAATAAGGTGGGTTAGTAATGGAGGAGAGGGAGTATGGATGGTGATGGGGAAAAAAGATGAGTTGGGTGAGGGTTGTGTGTATGAAGGTGTATTTGGGTGAGGTGTGGGTGAGGATGAGGTTAGTGTACAGGATTTGTGTGTGTATAGGTTAGTTAGGTGTTAGTGTGTGTTTAATTTGGACCCTTAAAAGTAACACTAATAAAATAAAATTAATAAAATTAATAAAATAAAATAAAAACCTAATAAAATCCTATTCTAAAATAAAACAAAGACTAAAATAAAAATTGAAACTAAAAAGAAATAAAAATAAAAAATTAAATAAAAATCCATTAAAGTACAAACTAAAATCCTAAAAAAAACTAAAATCCTAAAAAATAGTAAAATCAAATAAAACTAAAAATTAAATGAAATCCTTAAAAAAAACTAATCCTAATAAAAAACTAAAAACTAATAAAAATCAAAATAAAATAAAATTATATTAATAAATATATAAATAGAAAATAAAACCTAGAAATCCTAAATAAATCAAAAATAAATTCTAAAAATAAAAATGACTCATACTAAAAATATAAAAAAATAAAAAGACACAAACTAAATACATACGGGCTTGGGGTAAGTTTGGACTAGGTTTAGGCTCGAGTTAGGGTACGGGAGAGGAAAATTGGCTCCTCTTTATTGCAAGTTGCCTCGAATTATAGCTTTTGACACCGCAACTGTAATTAAGCCTGCATATTGAACAATTAAGCACATAAGACCCATATTGCCGAGAATTAGTAACTAAAGTATATCTATTCGGGGTATAAATTGTACAGTTTTGGTTGCTTATCACACCACCCCCAAACAGAGCGTTGCTAGGCCTCGAGCAATAAGATAGAGAGAAAGAGGAAGATAAGTAACCAAAAGTGTACCACTTTCGCGGGCACTTGCGATTGTACTTAGCATGTGAAAAAATTCTTTAAACCTATAGGTTGCCCTACCGGAAGAGTTGTGTCTCATAAGGGTTTACAGGGAATATACCCGCAAAATTCTTATTTAAAATGATTTATTGAACGACAGTCAATTTCTTATTAGACATAGAATAATCGCACAATCCATCACATGTGAAATATTTTGGGAAATACAAGCTAGAATATAGAAAATGTTAGCTAAGTAAATACTCAAGGCACGTCCTTCCTAGAACTCAACGTGTGTAGTGTGAATCCATCAAAACGGGGTGAGTATCATAAGAGTAATTCCTAGATTACCTTTTCAGAATCAACGCTTCAACTTCAAATCTCACTAGATATAGCTCTCTCAAACGAACTCTCAAGATTAGGGTCAGTGTATCGCTCTTGTGTGTGAGGAGGTGAGTAAATGTAAGCAAGTTCAAACGTCTCACACACGTATAAGAACAAACGAACAATAGGAAAGAAAATTGATCTCATGAAAGAAATGTTAATCACTATAATGAGAACGTCGAGCTATGCACCACGTTGACTTTCATTTGTCCGAACACCTAGGGGAACATGTATGTATATGGGTGAGGGAAAAATGAAATGGGAAGGATATGATGATATGAGGTAGGATGGTGATGTATGGATGAATAATGAGTGATGGATGTGTAAAAGATGGATGCGATATATGAGAAGAGTGTATACACTTTAGGCACAAATTTCTTTGTTTCAAAACCAACTACTAACTACAAACTCTCTTTCTTTTCTTTTCTCTCTTCTTTTTTTTTTTTTAATTTTTTTTCAATTTTTTTTTCTTTTTCTCTTTTTTTTTTCCTTTTTTTCTCTCACTTTTCAAACCACCAATGAAGACATTTAACATTTTTAATCAACACTCTTTTATTTGAAATGATGGAAGATGATATGGAGATGATAGGTGATGGTGTGGGGAAATATGTGGCAATATGGAAGAGCATGGGAATATAATGGGTGAAGTGAATGGTAAATGGTATATAGAAAAGTGGTAAGTGTATGAATGAAAATCTAGTATCCGGGACAAATTTCAAGACACGCGTTTCTTACAACTCGAAAAAGATGTCATTCTCAGTGATTAAGCCAAAAATGAAGAATAATGAGATCATACAAAAATTAAAGTGCGGACCCAAATGAAGTTGAATCAACTTGTGACTCGGAGATTGCGTAAAACACTCAAAAAGGGTGAAAGGCACAAATCTCCCAAGCTAAATCTCTACTAGTGATCCTTAAGGTTCTCTTTAGAATTGTAGTACTCCTCAACTTTAAACCGTAATGACGTGATAAGTGCGCAAATTTTATTGAGTCTAGAAATTCATGGTGCAAAATGCCTTGCTACGTATTACATAAGTTATTTAGAAAAAATATTCTCTAGCTTGATCCCTAGATTTTTGAAAGATGGATGATTAAAAATTCACATCAATAAATGAGATGAAAGAAACTGCACAAAATTTTAAAAATCCGGTGTAAAAATAAAAAAAAATTCAAAAGAGGCACGATTTTGATAAAATTCCCCACCCCCAAACAAAAAGGAACATCTTCCTCGATGTTAAGTAAAATGATTTTTAAAATTGAGAGCATAAGGTATGAAAGATATTACCAAAACCAGAAGTGGACAGATGAAGCCAAGAATAAACCTGAATAAGTGATAGCAGAAGAAGATGTGTACAAGTCCATAACATGGTAAACCATAGGGTGATGTGAAACACCACCCCCAAACAGGATGAGACTAGTACAAGAAACACGGGCTGCCTCCCGATAGCGCTAAGTTTACTGTCTTCAGCCAGACCGCTGGAATCTCACCCTAAAGATAAGATCGATGAAAGCACGGGGCAACTGAAAAATTGGGGGATGAGAATCACCCCCAAACAAGACTGAAGCATCAGTCTTGTTAGAAACTGGCTAAAGTGGTCAATGCACTTGTATGGCAAAGTGCATCACACGATGCAAAGCATCGGTGGACCAAGGGCGGGTGGGAAAAAGGGAAAAGGTGAGGGTGAATAGGTATCGATCTCGGGCCTTGTTGAGCTTAAATGTGAGGGAAATAAGGGCCCTATAAGAATGGTGCTCAAGTTGGTTAAGGAGGCGAAATGGTGTGGAAATAGTGATGGGGCGGGCCTCATGGAAAACACACAACCATTCTATAAATGGGCGATGATAATGGTCGCGCTGTGACACACTAGGGAGCTGTCGATGGAAAAAATCAACACTACAAGGAAGTGGTGTGCATGGAGGAACAAACTCGATGTCACGGAAGTGGAGAGTATCACCACATATACTCTCGTGGATGGAGGATGGTTTCAGGTGAGGATCTAAAAATGTAGAGGAAAACTTGAAATGTGAAAAATCAAGATCCAAACTAGGTTGTGGGGTGAAAAGGACAATGGGTGGGGTAAAGGGTGGGATAAACGGTGGAGGAAGATGATCCAACTCAAGAGTGGGAGACACACACTCCTCATGAGGCGCGAAGTGATCCACAAGGGAACTCGCAGGAGGAGGTGTGGGTTCTAAAGATGGAGTGGTAAACTTCTCCATACGAATATCACCGAGGAATGGGGCGGGGGGGGGGGGGGTAAATCAAACGAGGCACCAAGATCGGAGATAGTGGAATCACTAGAAATATCGGGCTCAAAGGGAGCCATGCATGGTGGAATATGATCCATATCCGAAGAGGTGGAAACTATCATGGATTCTATCTCCGAAAAATGGTTAACACTCCTAGCCAGAGCTAACCTTTGATAAATTGGTTCCTCGGGAACACAAGCGGTGGGCTCAATAGATGTAGATTCGGGCATTTTTTTAGATTCAGAGGGAATGGGAATGGGACCCGCAATAATGGGTTCATGTGGACATGATGGAGTTTGATTAGTCTGACTATTGATGGATAAATCAACACAAGTGTCAACTTGGGGACCGGACCATGGAATGGTCTCAACTTCGAGATTATCGGGGTGGTAGGGTTGGTCACACTCAAAATCCGTGTCACAAGAGGACACAACATCATCACACTCGTTGGCAACGATGGACGGATCCATGGGAACGTTAGACTCTCTCGGACACTCCAATTCATTTAATCATTGTTCAAGCCTTTGGAGAGCTTGAGTTTGAATTTGAGTGGCTTGCTCTTGCTCGAGTATGAACTTTTACAAGAGGCTTTCGAGAGCGGATGTGAATGGTGGTGGTGGCGGTTGAGGTGGACACAACTCTTTACTATCATGACTATACGGATAATACTCAAATGAAGTGGGTGGAGTGGGGCCAAGTTCATCATACACAAAAGGATCGCTTTCGTGATGGACAAATGGTGGATACTCATGGGGTGTGTAGTGAGGGAACTGATCGTGAATGGGTGCACAAGGTTTCCATGACGACTGTTGGAACGTGTGAGGATCCACAACATCGGGTTGAGATTCGTATTGCGTGGAAGGGTGATCAGGACTCCACGAATAGCTATGGTACTCACACAACTCGGGATTAGATATATCGGGATAGTAGGCTGAGGTGGGTTCTGGAACAGTGTCATATGGAGACACATGTTCCATGGTGGGTGCAGATGGATATGGAATGTAAGGGCACTCATGAGACATGTGATCGGCATAATAACAGTGGGTGCGCAACAAGGTACCCGACACGTCGACACTTGACCCCTAGGGTGATGAAAAATGAGGTGCGTGCATGGACGGATCAAGAGTATCCATGGTACTCGTGAGAGAGGTGAAATCATGAAAAATATCATAAAGAGACGGCTCGGGATCACTCTCACACGTGTCACGTGTCAATGGAAAATGACCAAAGTAGTCCAGTAAAGGACGTTCTTCGGCCATGTGGAGAGAAATATTTTTTGATTTTTAAATTTTTTCAAAAGGAAAGAAAATATTTTTGGAGTTTTTTGGAAGAAAAGGTGGGGAAAAATATGGACACTTTGAATGGACGAACTCATTAAAATTCGACTACCGAAAAATGAATTGGACACACATAAGTCAAGAAAATTTCCTAACTAGCACATAGTCAATTTTTATCTTTAAATTTAGTGAAAGGTTAGTCAAATTTTAATTAAGTCCGTGGGCGATAAAAATTCACGGAAATCTGAGTGATCGCCTTTACAAAAATATTCTTCTAGTGGGCTACCTAGTGAATGGATTTTAATTTTAGTGATGGCTAGGGTAGCACACAATTGGTAAGCGAGTGAGTCGAGTGATGAAATCCCTTCTCGTGAGTGACCGAGTGTAGGTCTTAGAAATTTAATTCATCACACCATTGGAAAATAAATGCGATAATAAAATCAAGTAAGAGCACACAAAGCACACAAAAGAATTGACTCGCTAATAGGAGAGGCGCGAGGGTTTAGAAATAGACCTCCCACGATTTTTAGGCCGTGGGGTGCTGACAAATTTGAGTCGATCGGGGGGAGAATACGCCAATCTCAGTCGTCCCCGGGAATCCTACCGACCCAAGGTAGAGAGGCTTCTAAATCCTCGTCTTTGGACGCCCTCTCTCTACCTTGTCCGATTTCCCTATCACACTTGTCTTCGATTATTACAATTTTTAAAATGAAAAATAAAATAAAGGTGTCTCTAAGCACCGCAATACAAGCCAAGGATAGAATAATCCTAAATACAAGCCTTCTAAAAAAAAGAAAAAAAAAGGTACTAAAATGCAACAAAAAATAGGAAATAAACGAACTACAAAATTGAATTCGCTCCGAGTGCTTCACGGTTCCAAGAATGGCAACGGCGCCATTTGATAGAAATTATTTTTTATATCCCCGACAATGGCGCCATTTGATAACTTAGCTTTTCTGTATGTCGTTGTTGAAAGCCAAGTTTGTCAAAACCTTAAAATACCTACAAAATGTAACAACTCAAGTGTAGAGGTAAGTAAGGGTATCAATCCACTTCCAAGGGGGTAAGGCAAAGGGAACACAATTGTAATTCACTTTTTATTTTCTTTTTGTGCTTTTTCATTTTTCTATTTTTTTTTTTAGCTTTTTCAGTATTAAAACAATAGGGTGAGGTGAGGATTTAAACTAAACTAAACTAAATGCGGGATGAAAATAACTAACTAGAAAGTGACAAAAATGAAAAAAAAGTCTAAACTAAAATAAGAGATCAAGTGAGGTAAATAATTGTGAGAACAATCAAGGAGTGGGATTGCACCACAAATTTTAGCTATTCTAATTAATTAATTTAATTAATTTAATTCTCCCAAATTAATATCAAAATTACAAGTCAACTCTCGTTGCAAGTGTAATTTTAATAGTAATCTTTTAGAAAATTAAGTTTAACACCCCACAACTCTAGAAAAATAGATCTACACTCCTTTTAATTAATCACCCGCTAGGATCGATCAATTAGAATTTATGTAAATCTTATAAAATAAATTTAGGGTTGAAATTCAAGTAATAATACCCCACTTAAGAAACCCCTATCTCTAGTTCGAATCTAAAATGGGTATTATAACAAGAATTTCGATTTTCTCTCGAAAATCATTTACCCTCTCTCGAGGCGTAAATTTAAGGGTGATGGATCAAAATTAACACTCAAAGGGAATTTTCAAGTAATCGAACTAATTAAACAAAAATAACATCAAATAAGGGTTTCCTCCCACCCCTTGAAAGTGGATTTAGCCTAACATGGTATCAAACATAATAAACAAATATTCAATAGGAATTTAATATAATAAAAGAGTAGAGAAATAAAACAAATCTTCAACAAGTTTTCTTGAAATTGAAGCATACAAACCTCCAAGTGAGTGATCAACAAAGATATAAATGAAAAATTTACTCAACTTGAATCTCATACAATTATTTCACTCAATTTAAATGTAAAAAAAAAAAAAATTCTAAACTAAAAAAAAATAAAAATATTAATTCTAACTTTCTCTCTAAGCTAACTCTAGGGTTTCTCTCCTCTTTATTCATTCTTTTCTTAAAAATGGTCTTCAACTCTCTTTAAATAGTAAGTGCCATGGAGCTAGGGGTAAATTGGATAGACAAAGGTGCAAGAGGGTGTGTAAGGTATTGGGTGAGGGTAAATTAGGAAAAATGGCAAGGGAGCATGTGGATGGTGAGGTTATGAGAGAGTGGGGATAAGTTGGGGGCATTTTTGGAATTGGGATTAAAAGAGGATTTAAACACATGTGCACAAGTGGGGACTGTGGCTTTGATTTGTTTTGTGCAGGTGGTAAGTCGTGGCTTGGGGAGAAATGGGTATTTGGGTTTTCAAATAGGTTTGGGTGTTTCATGGGTTGAAATGGGTATGGAGGTATGGATCGGGTTCGGTAGGTCACGATCGGAGGGTTGGAGTAGGGGTGATGTTGGGTAGTTTTCGGTGGTAGTGAACTGTCGACGGGTTTCGGTTTCGCCGGAGAGAGGAGCTGTTGAGGTCGCGACTGAAAGTCGCCGGAGAGGGGCTGGTTCCGCCGGTTTTGGAATGGGGTTACGATCGGGGGTTTTGGGTTGCTGGAGATTTGGTCAGCTGTCGCCAGAGATGACGCAGGACGGGTTAGCACGCCGGCGAGGGGGTTAACGGGGGTTTGCGGCTACAGCGAGTTACTAGCAGCCGACGGTTTAAAGGGGAAGGTGGTTCCGGGTATGAGAGTTGGTAGGGAAGGAGGGTTTCGTTTTTTTGGAAATGAGGTGGGTTAGTAATGGAGGAGAGAGAGTGTGGATGATGATGGGGGAAGAAGATGAGTTAGGTGAGGGTTGTGTGTGTGAAGGTGTATTTGGGTGAGGTGTGGGTGAGGATGAGGTTAGTGTATAGGATTTGTGTGTGTGTGTAGGTTAGTTAGGTGTTAGTGTGTGTTTAATTTGGATCCTTAAAAATAACACTAATAAAATCAAATTAATAAAATAAAACAAAAAACTAATAAAATCCTATTATAAAATAAAACAAAGACTAAAAAAAAAATCAAAACTAAAAAGAAATAAAAAAAAATCTATTAAACTAAAAACTAAAATCCTAAAAAAAGTAAAATCAAATAAAACTAAAAATTAAATGAAATCCTAAAAAAATCTAATCCAAAATAAAAAACTAAAAACTAAAAACTAATTAAAATCAAAATAAAATAAAATTATACTAATATAGATAAAAATAGAAAATAAAACCTGAAAATCCTAAATAAATCAAAAATAAATTATAAAAAGAAAAATGACTCAAACTAGAAATATAAAAAATATAAAGACACAAACTAAACAAACACGGGCTTGGGGTATGTTTGGGTTAGGTTTAGGCTTGGGTTAGGGTACGGGAGAGGAAAATTAGCTCCGTTTTATTGGAAGTTGCCTCGAATTGTAGCTTTTGACACTGCAACTGTAATTTAGCCTGCATATTGAACAATTAAGCGCATAAGACCCATATTATCGAGAATTATCAACTAAAGTACATCTATTCGGGGTATAAATTATACCGTTTTGGGTGCTTATCACACAATCTCATTAAACTTGAGGGTTGTCTTCCCAAACATGAGGGTGGTGACAAAATGCTCTTATGAATTTGAAAATCATGTAAGCAATAACAGAGCTCGATCCTCTTAGCTGAATCTAACTTCTATCCCACTCAAGTCTTTGATTAAAGCATTGAAAATATTGTTATGCGTCATCGCATCCTTCCATTCCTTCATCTCCAATTCGATGATCCTCTTCTTTAGTTGAAGCTTATTTAACAGATATTTCCCAAGTATATATCCTTAAGTTTATCCTGCATGTCGTTCCCTATGGTCTTTTCAATCACATGATTTAACACATCATTTGTGATATTCATCTCCATATAAGAGCTTGCCCTTTGATCAATACCGCACCACCACCATCACTTATGTCCTCTAGTTTCTTCTCTCCTCCTAAAAAAGTAATGTTCACTCTTTGTTGTATAAGATAACCACGTATCCAACTTTGCCATTAGTCAAAATTGATATTTTCGTCAGAAGGCTTTATTTTGAACTTCTGATCCATAACATGGACTCTAGTTCTTCAAGCTAGAAAAAATTTCGGGAGTAAGCGTAGTTTCATTTTTGCGGACCATTAGAGAATAAAAATCGCCAAGAACTTGTTGTATCAACCTGAAGATCTCAAACGAATTGTTAGGATTTAATGTCAAATCATTTACCTTTGACCGTATATAAACAAGTACGTATGGCAATAGCTAATGTAACACACTATGAAGATAAATAGAGAAAGTGAAAACACAAGAGAGACCTAAAGATTTAACAAGGTTCACCAAATTGCCTACGTCCAGGGGAGGAGTGGAGAAATATTCACTATGACAAATAGGAACACAAATTATTACACTCTCAAACCCTTATGTCTATCTCACTCTACAACCCTTCCAAAACACCCTCACTTCCTCTTGCTTTTACTTTTATTCATAGTGCTAAAATGAATGAGTGAAGTCAATGTATAGATGGTCGAAATTATCCATATCCGTTGGATCAAAATAGAGTTGGATGGTTCATATGAAAGTTACTATTTTAATTCTAGGCACCTAACAAGCTACTAGTCCAAATATAGGCACCTACCAAGTTACTAGTCCAATTGTAGGAACCTACCATGTTACTATTCCAATGGTAGGCACCTAACAACCAAACGTTTCAGATCCTCATTAACCATATTCCACCAACCATATTTTGAATGCTCACAATATTTGACTCACCTACCACAATTCCGAGCCATAAATTCCAACAGTATTAGTATTACAAACTACCCATACACCATTTTATGTGTAGTCAGAGCATTCGTTTCATCGAATTTTTTAACGTTGTATCACTTTTTAGTGTTTAAAACTCTTTGTTTATTGTGATGTATTGCTTTAGTTGTGCCCCTTTTTTCAATACTTTTATACTGTATCTTTGTTTGATTTCTTGTGTCATGTATTTTGTATTTCTTGTCATTTAATTAATGAGAGAATTATTTGTCTAAAAGAAGTATTTGAAAGGGTACTATGTTGATTATAATTTTTATATTATGAGTTACCTGGATTAAAAGAAAATGTTTTGTTAATCAGGAATGAAGAGTAAAAGTGAGATGTCATTTATTAAATCAAATGAACTACCATTGTTCTCTTTTAAGGAGGTGGCAAATGCAACAAAAAACTTTGATACAACTAATAAACTTGGCCAAGGAGGTTTTGGTCCAGTATACAAGGTAAATGTTTTCTTAGTGATCAGAAACATTACAATGTACAAAACAAATTTGACATTTATTTGGTTTGTTTGCAGGGAAAGTTGTCAGATGGACAGGAAATAGCTGTGAAAAGGCACTCAAGATCCTCTAGACAAGGGTTGGAGGAGTTTAAGAATGAGGTTGTGGTGGTTTCAAAACTCCAGCACCGTAATCTTGTTAGACTCCTTAGTGGTTGTATCGAAGGAGATGAAAAGATGTTGATCTATGATTACATGCCAAATGGAAGTTTGGATTCATTTCTTTTTGGTTAGTTTATAAGGTTGTTATCGAGTAAGACTCCAGAATAAACAAAATGATCTATTCTTGGTGGAGATGATCTCCAAATTGAGGATTAGCTATATAAAAATTCTTCAATTCAACGTGGAGGTGGGTGGATGGAAAAAATGATAAGTATATATATTTTTAACCGTTGAAACATTTTATGATCATCTCATCCATATTCGGATTGATTTTTTGGGGTGTCTTATTTTGAGTTTGCCCTTTTTTGCTTAATTAATATTGAAAGGGTTTAATAATTAATCTATGCTTGGTCAAACTTGAGTGGATAGAAACTTAACGAATTAGATGTGTATTGCAATTTTTTTTTCTTAAATGGTAGTGTATTACATAGTTGGTCATAAAGGTAAGGTTCAAATTAAAAGTAACAATTTATTGTAGATCTCATCACCAGATATAGTACCATGCAATCGTGTCATATTCAAAACCAATAAAAATATGACACATTTGCACATGAAAAATATTTTCTTCATATTGAGGTTGCATACATGTCGTGTGATCACAGATACATGGGTTCCCTCATAGTTGATCATCTCCACCTTGAAATTGCAATTTTTTAGTATTTCAAGAAAGGTCCTTTCTGATTCTTTTGTTTGGTCAGTTATAGAAGCTGAACGTTTTAAAAAGGAAATGCAATCAGAAGTGTCAATTTACAACTCTTGGATGCTTTTTTCTTACAGATCAACTTGAAAGCAAACACTTAGATTGGGGTAAACGTGCAAACATCATTGAAGGGATTGGGCGAGGCCTCTTGTACCTTCACAGAGATTCGAGATTAAAGATTATCCATAGAGATTTAAAGCCAAGTAACATTTTGTTAGATAAGGATCTAAATGCAAAAATTTCAGATTTTGGCATGGCAAGGATTTTTGGTGGGAACCAAGATCAGGCTAATACCAGAAGGGTTGTTGGAACATAGTAAGTATTGATGTTCTTCTTATTGAAACTAAGTATACTATTTGTGCTAAAATAAATATTTATATGTAGTGGATATATGGCTCCTGAATACGCCGTCCGTGGGAGATTTTCAGAAAAATCTGATGTTTTCAGCTTTGGAGTATTGTTGCTAGAGATATTGAGTGGAAAAATGAACAGTAACTTTCATGATCATGAGGATGCTGCGAGCCTTCTAGCATTTGTAAGTTCTTTTGAACCATTTTATCAAACATTTAAGCCTTTGTATGGTTCTTTACTATTAGAATTTATTTATGGGTAAATTACTGAGAATATCCTTATACTTTTTAACCCAACGCTTTTTTTTCTTTTAAACTATTGATTTGTGACACTGAAATTCTTCATTTGGTGCAGACATGCAAATTACGTTTTTTCATATTAAATTACCTTCTCTTGATTTACTTGGAAATTAAGGTTAGATTATTAATTTAAATTAAAACATGTTCGAACAACGTTTACCACCACCACCTAAAAGTGAAAAACAAAAATCTTTACCATCTAGGTTTGGTAGTTTGGTTGTGTAATTTTGCATACATTGAAATAAAAAAAAATAAGAATATATATTAGTATTAATTGACTTTTATTTTAACAATTTGAGGGTATATTAGTCTTTTTCCTCAATAAGTTAATGGATTGGGTGAAATGAAACGAGTCATGGTACAAGAATACAAATGTGACCCATTAACTTGAAATAAAACATCGGTTTATTTTAGTATGGGTAATTCTAGACTGATATATGATTCAAATACATTTTGATTTCATAAATGTATTTGAATCATGTGTCTATCTAAAATTCCTCCTGTAATACGCATTGATCTAATTACAATACTTGTCTAACCATATCCAGGCATGGGGCTTATGGAATGAAGGGAAGATAGTAGAATTAATTGATCCAAGGATATCTAATCCGTATTTCCAAACGAAGATGTTGAGATACATACATGTAGGATTATTGTGTGTGGAATATCTTCCAAGGGATAGACCAACAGTATCTACTATTCTCTCAATGCTTAGTAGTGAAATTGCAAATCTTCCTCCTCCAAAACAACCAGCTTTTGCTGAAAGGCAGATTACTTCAGAGACAGAGGAATATAAACAGGTCCAAGAAAGATATTCTTTAAACAATGTCACACTTTCTATTGTTGAAGCTAGATAGCTAAAAAAATTTAAGACTTATTATTTACTGTATTTTTTTCCACTTTATATGCCTAGCTTGATGAATAAATTGGAAAATCAAGAATCTATTCACACTGATTTTAGTAGTCTGAATAACAACATTAATGAAAAAAAAATTCAATTTTCCTTGTGCTAAATATAAAAATTCCCAAAAGATTGTCGCGGTATATATGAGATCTAGATAAATAACTTAACATATTATCAACACTAAGTAAATGTAGTTTAATACTAATTGTTATTCTAATTTTACCCACCATTTAGTTACCATTATTTCACTTTCGCAACCATTTTTTCTTTGTGGCTTTAGCCACCATTTTGACTTTTGGTGTTTTTTCCACTCTTTACATCCTTTTGCATCGCTAAATCTCTAAGTGGTGGCTAAAGTCATATATAACTAACTCATGGGTAAAGTCAAATTTTATATTGTCCCTGATATTATAGGTGACCACATTCTTAAATGTGACATGAAAACTACTTTTATGGGGATTACATTTTATTGTAAATATATTCTATATGAACCATATTCTTAAATGTGACAGATGTTATATAATTTTCTCATTTTATTATATTATTTTCTGGCTCCAAAGATTTCAATTCTAAAAAACTATAAGGGTTTGTTTAATTTTAAAGTTGGAAAAAGATTCAAAAATGATTTATTCTGATACACGTGGGGAAAACGTGTTAATTTATGAGAGATTTTGTGTGATAGTTTTTTCTATGGAATTCAATTCTTATCCACCCATAAATGATTTCATAAAAATCCGAAAAACGAGACTCAAAAACGATTTATTTTTATATCCGTCGGGAAAACGTGTTAATTTATGAGTGATTTAGTGTGATATTTTTTGTTTCTATGGAATTCAATTCTTATCCACCCATAAATGATTTCATAAAAATCCGAAACACAAGACAACATCTCCCCAAATCACGCACCAACTTTTTCACCTTTTTCATTTAAACATTTATTAAGAAATTGAATTTAAAATCTATAATCTGTATGGTCGTTTTGAGTGTGCCAACGCGTCCGAAAGGGTCGAGATAGTCAGAAAACACTAGCCGGGGGTATAGTTTGGGTCCCGGGGTATTTTTAGGCCATACCGGCACCATAAAGGGTATTTTGGTAATTTTACATTTTGAGGAATTAAAAGTGACGAAAATTGGTTAATTAAATCTGATGTGGATATTGACCCACTAAGCCCATAACCAACCCATACTAACCCTTTAAGCTATGGAGGCTAGCATTAGGTTTACAATCTTCCCCAAATCAAACCCTAGCCACCTTAAGCCACCATTGGAGAAGGAACTTAGAGAGAGAGGAAACTCTGCAGAATCTTCACCAAACCTACACCAAAGTCAGAAATCAAACCAAGGCAAGTGGTTTAATTATGTTTAATTTCAGCAAATGTTCTTTCCATGTTAGAAAATTCGGATTTATGGTTTGTTCTTGATAAATATGAAAACCCATGTAGTTTAGATCATAGAACTTGAGAAATTGTGAACAGAATTGCATGTAGTATGATAGGTAGATGATTTCCCTTTTAATAATTGTGATTAGAAGGAATTAAAATGAAATAAATTCTGGGATTTGATGATGATATAAATCTAGGGTTCATGTTCTTGAGAAATTGGGAAAAGTGTAGAGATTTGTAAATTTGGTTGATGTTATGATGATTCAATCCTTGAAAATATGTTAGGAGATGATTTGAATATGTTTAGGTTGAATTAGAGACCCTAAAACGTTGTTGGGATGAACCTTGGAAGAGATTAGATGTGATAAAAATGGTGAAAAACGAATTGGGAAAAATCTGGGCCGAATCTGGTAGCTCGTTAGAAGCAGTCCCCAGGTCGTTCGAACGAACTCGTTCGAACGAGCTTCTAATGAGTTGACCAGTCGTTGCTAACGAGTAGGAATTTCGTTCGATATCTCATTCGAACGAGATATCGTTAGAAGGGACAGTTCGTTCGAACGAACTGTATCTCGTTCGAACAGTCTCGTTCGAACGAGACTTCTAACGAGCTGACAGTCCAAACTCGTTCGAACACTCGTTCGAACGAGACTTCTAACGAGTTGACAGTTTGGTCCTTTTTGGACTGTTTTGACTTTTGGAGTCCCGAAAACTGGTTCAAGGGTAGAGTTAGCATTCCTTTGATGATATAGTGATAGAATTGGAACTTTTGGGCATTTATGAGAAGTAAATTATATACGAGAGTTGTATTACATGGACGGTTTGGGTTGAGACGTGAGTGTTTACTACGACGTGAGAAATTATGGCGCGTAAGATTATAAACCGGAGTAGTATAAATTGTGATAATTATAGTTAGTACGAGAATGCAATACGTACTACGATTAAAATACGGTATTACTAAGATGTGTGTTTACTTAGTATTAGTATATGGATTGTGTGTATGACATACCTACCATACTTGCTATCACGGGAGGTTGCGTTCGCTTAGGACCCTCTAATCCTTGTGTGCCTACGGGGGGGATATAGACTGGTACCTCGATGAACATAGGTCATAGAAAGACTTATTGGGATATTAATAAGTCCGCTGATCATGGGAGCGTAGGTATGTGCGTGACCCATGTGATGGTGACTGTGTTCGCCTCCATTATTTGTGATGTTGTTATCGGTAAACAATTCCTGAGAGATTCGGAATATGTAATCCTTATGTACGTGATGTACCGGGATGGATAGCAGAGTATGTGTGCACCACAGCTTAGTTCGCGGGGTGCTTGTATTGTATATTTATGTTATGAATAATATACATTTAATTAATGAGAATCCTCATGTTAATATTGTAAGCATATTACGGTATTGTTTCGAGAAATATAACGAGTTAACTGATAGTTATATATATTGCATATTGAGTATCTGAGTTTACGTTAAACCCCTATTTAATTACGAGCGTTATTATGTTAATGGAACCGAGTATTATGGGTAGGACCTTTGGCAGTCTAGCTAGTTATGTTGTCACTTAGCTAGTGGTATGGGTAGTTATAGATGGGTACTTGCGTTAGGAGTGCACAGTTAGACGAGAGGTGAGAATATAATGTGAGTGCACGTCCTAACATGTACTTTGCATTTAATGTTTTAAATGTTTTTAAAGCACTTGCAGATTTTTAAAATATAACTCCACATTCGGGCTCTGACCCGTTTGCTTTTCAAATCTTTTTTTTGTAAAACCATTTTAGGTGCCCAGCCACAAGGACACCAAGCATAGGATACTCATTCAGGTGACGAGATGTAGCTGCTTGTGGAAGCTACAGGGACTTTGCTTATAGACGCTTCGATCTTTTGGATTCCAGAGTCACTATCTATCAGTTGTAGGGCATGTTGCCCATTTCTTTAGAGACATCTTTTACATTTCAGTTTTCAGACTTTAGCATGTATTGTTTCAGTTTATTTATTTCAGTTGTGGGATTGTAGTGAGAAGTTTTTCCTCCAGACTTTATTTACTGTTATGTGATGGTTATTCGTTTTACTTCAGTATGGTGAATGGTGTTATTTATTTCTTCATTACACTTGTTGCATGTTAATTCAGACTTAAATTAAAATTTGGCAACTTGCTTTTTAAATACTAGGTGGTTAGTAATATTAAAATGTTTTCGACAGTGATGCTATTAACTGAGCCAACTTGGCATTTTGAATTAATTTAATAAAGGAGTAGCTACCCGGTATTTAATTAGTCGGGGTGTCACAGGTGGTATCAGAGCCAGGTTCTAGTGTCCTTTAGGATCTGTACGGCTATTATGTTTCCGCTACGTTTCTTTGATATAGAGCCCTATATTTTAGGATTGTTGTACTCTTTTTGTTTATGCTTCGTTCTTCAGCTTTATTAAGTTTATAACAGCGAACTTATAAACTTTGTTCTTATTTCAGATGCCTCCACGACGTGCACGACGAGTTCCCAGGGATGCTACGCCCGAACCACAGCCCGCTCCAGTTCAGGGCATGATGAACGCCGCTGAGGTTGCTGCTATAGTAGCCCAAGCGGTAAATGCCGCGATTGCCGTGATTCAGCAGGCACCACCTCAGGCGCCGGTTGCCGCGCCAGTACAGGTTAATGCATTCCCGTCTGCTTGGGAGCGTGTACGTGACGCTTTTCAGAAAGCGCATCCGCCAGAGTTTGCAGGTAGCTCAGATGTGGTAGTCTCGAGCCAATGAAAGAAGGACATGCAGAGGCATTTGAGGATGCATGAGTGCACAGATGTTCAGAAACAGGTGCTAGCTACTTTCAAGCTAGTGGGATCTGCACTACAGTGGTGGGAGTCTATTACCACCGCAGAGGAGAGGGATACTCTCACGATTCAGGAGTTCTGGGTGCGGTTTGACCGCAAGTACTTTCCGTCGGCTGTTCATACGGAAATGAGGAGGAAGCTGATGAGTCTGAGGCAGGAAGGCAAGACAGTGGCCGAGTATGAGGCCGAGTTCACTAATGTGTTGAATATCGTTCCAGACGAGATACCAACAGAGAAGAAGAAGATTGAGAAGTTCACCGACGGGTTGAATTGGAGGATCCGTCAGCATCTGCTAGGAAACCTATCGTTGGCCACGTATTCTGATGTGGTTAACGCTGCATTATTACACTGCCAGGACCACCATTTTCATATGGCCGAGGGCAAGAGGTCGGGGGAGTCTAGCCATCAGGGCAGGACTGGAGGACATGGTGCCAACGGGGCACAATCGGGTCAGGGGCAGAGACAGAATGAGCAGGGTACCCAGCAGGGGGATAATAAGAGGTTCCGGTCAGGGAACTACAGGCAGGGACAGGGAGGGTTCCGTCAGGGCCATCAGGGTCCAAATGGCCATCAGGGCCAACAGGGACAGAATGGACAGCAGTTTCATCAGGGCCAGCAGGGCCAAGGGAGGAATGGTAACGGCCACCAGGGCCGGGGACAGCAGGGGCAGAGGGGAGGGAACTTTCCAGGGAAATGCCTTGTTTGTGGCAAGACGGGC
The DNA here is from genome assembly GCA_949130495.1 of Sambucus nigra. Lineage (NCBI taxonomy): Eukaryota > Viridiplantae > Streptophyta > Magnoliopsida > Dipsacales > Adoxaceae > Sambucus > Sambucus nigra. The sequence goes on from OX422222.1 coordinate 49,534,728, forward strand.
CATAAGAAGCAGGATTGTCCTGATAGGGGCAGGGCCCCACAGCAGCAGCAGCAGGGTGCTCGCCAGGAGCCACAGAGGCCTATGTTTCCCGCCGCTCTTCCCGCACCGCCACAGATGGCAGCACTGCCACCCATTCCGGCAGTCCCAGCTCAGCAGGGGCAGCTCCAGTATGGACGTGTCTACAACGTTCACCAGGCTGCAGTTCCACAGGCACCGCCCGCGATCGAGGGTACGTTTCCTATCCATGGCACTATGGGTCGAGTGTTATTTGATACGGGTGCTACACATTGTTTCATAGCTACACACTTCGCGAAAGCTTTAGGATTGTTAGCTACGGCAGAGAGCACAGTGACGTGTGTCGACTCACCATTAGGGAGTGGGTCACTTATTTTCTTTATATGCCAGGGATTGGGGGTAGAGATTGGTGGTTTGGTATTACCTGCAGACATGTTGGTGTTAGACATGCATGTTCACGATGTGATCATCGGTATGGATTGGCTCGTAGCATATAGGGCCATGATTGATTGCTTCAGCGGGAGCATTATTTTTTCCATTCCGGGGCAAGAGATGTTTATAGTGGCGATGCCTCGCCCAGAGGGAGGATCGACCGCTCATCTGTATTACATTGAGGAGGATACCTCTAAGGAGGTTGTGATTCCTTTAGATTCGATCCCAGTTGTCAGGGATTATTCGGATGTGTTTAAGGAGATACCAGGCTTACCACCCAGTCGAGAGATAGACTTCGTTATAGATTTGCTACCGTGTACGAGACCTATAGCACGTGCTCCGTACCGTATGGCTCCAGCTGAGATGAGAGAGCTACGGGATCAGATAGAGCAGTTGTTGGGACAAGGCTTTATTCGTAGGAGTGCCTCACCTTGGGGCGCTCCGGTTTTGTTTGTGAAGAAGAGGGACGGTTCACTGAGATTGTGTGTGGACTACCGAGAGTTGAATAAGGTCACGATACGGAATAAGTATCCGTTGCCTCGAATCGATGACTTATTCGACCAGTTGAGAGGAGATTCTTTCTTCTCGAAGATTGACTTGAGGTCGGGATACCATCAGTTGCGTATCAGGGAGGAGGATGTCTCGAAGACTGCGTTCTTGTCGAGATATGGTTCTTATGAGTTTCGGGTTATGCCTTTCGGCTTGACCAACGCTCCAGCAGTGTTTATGGACTTGATGAACAGGGTGTTCAGAGATTTCCTAGATCAGTTTGTCATTGTCTTCATTGATGACATTCTGGTTTACTCTCAGACAGAGGAGGAGCACGCCGAGCATTTGAGGCAGGTTTTGCAGACACTTCGTCAGAACGAGTTGTATGCAAAATATGAGAAGTGCGGGTTTTGGCTGAAAGAAGTCCAGTTTTTGGGGCATATCATTTCCGACAGGGGAATATCGGTTGATCCGGGGAAGGTGTCAGCGATGAGGGAGTGGGGACAGCCCATGACACCAACGGAGATTCGTAGTTTCTTGGGTCTAGCAGGATACTACAGGAGGTTTATTCGGGGTTTCTCAGAGATAGCAGGTCCTTTGACACATCTTACTCGTAAGGGTGTGCCATACATATGGAGTGATGTCTGTCAGTTGGCATTCGATGAATTGAAGGACAAATTGACCTCAGCACCTGTGTTAGCATTGCCGAGACCGGGAGTTGAGTATTTGGTTTACACCGATGCGTCTTTGCAAGGACTTGGAGGTGTATTGCAGCAGGAGAGACAGGCCATAGCTTATGCTTCCCGTAAGCTTAAGACTCATGAGAAGAATTACCCCACGCATGATTTGGAGTTGGCAGCGGTAGTATTTGCCTTACGAATTTGGAGGCACTATCTTTTGGGGGAGAAGTTTCAGCTGTTCACGGACCACAAGTCACTACAGTATCTGTTCACGCAGAAGGAGTTGAATATGCGACAGCGTAGGTGGCTTGAATTTGTGAAGGACTACCAGTTCGACATCCAATACCACCCGGGTAAGGCTAACGTGGTAGCAGACGCGTTGAGCCGTAGGCCAGCAGATGAGGTGGCAGAGGTATGGAAGGCTAAGTGGAAGGAATTGGGACACCAGGATGCAGTGGCCCGATCTTTCATGTCTGTGATGACCGTTACACCGCAGATTATCACGAAGGTAGTACGGGCACAGGCTAATGACTCGTTCTGTCAGGAGCAGATAGTTCGATTGCTAGCAGAGGGAGCTAAATCCTATACCGTTAGCTCAGACGGGGGATTGCGCTTCAATGGGAGATTGGTAGTCCCGGAAGGAGAGGAATTGCGACACGATGTTATGGCAGAATCGCACGGCTCACGGTTCGCGGTACATCCCGGAGGGGACAAAATGTACCAAGACATGAGACGGCAGTATTGGTGGAGCGGTATGAAGAGAGATATCGCTGAGTTTGTCTCAAAATGCGCCACTTGTCATCTTGTAAAAGTGGATCATCAGAGACCAGCAGGATTGCTACAGCCGTTGGAGGTCCCGGTGTGGATGTGGGAGAGCATATCCATGGACTTTATCACGGGGTTGCCTACGTCGCAGAGGGGTCACGACTCCGTTTGGGTAATTGTGGACAGGTTGTCCAAGGTCGCTCACTTTTTACCCGTAAGGACTGACTACACTACGGGACAGTATGCCCAGCTCTTCATTTCAGAGATTGTGAGACTTCACGGTGTACCCCTAAATATCGTGTCTGACAGAGACAAGATATTTGTTTCGAGGTTTTGGGAGAGTTTCCAGGAGGCCATGGGCACGGAATTGCGGTTGAGTACGGCTTATCATCCGCAGACCGATGGGCAGACAGAGCGCACCAATCAGATGTTGGAGGACATGCTACGCATGTGCATTATTGACTTCGGGGGTGGATGTGAGCAGTACCTACCACTGGTGGAGTTTGCTTACAACAACTCCTATCAGTTCACGATTAGCATGGCTCCGTTTGAGGCATTGTACGGTAGGCCTTGTCATTCCCCAGCATGTTGGTTAGAAGTGGGGGACAACAAACTGCTTGGGCCGGAAGTGATTCAGGATACTTCGGCAAGGATTGAGATGATTCGGAGTCGCATTCGGGTAGCTCAAGACAGGCAGAAGAGTTATGCTGATGCGAAGAGGTTTTTCAGGGAGTTCCAAGTGGGGGACCAGGTTTTGCTCAGCGTATCTCCGATGAAGGGGATCATGCGATTCGGGAAGAAGGGGAAGTTGGCAACGAGGTATGTGGGGCCGTTTCCTATTATTGAGCGGATAGGACCGGTTGCGTATAGACTTGGACTACCGGAGCACTTGCATCGGATTCACGACGTGTTCCATATTTCCTCGCTGAGGAAATACCTTAGAGATAATTTGGCCCATTCTCACATTTCTGTGGAGGACATCGATCTCCAGCCGGATAGCTCCTACGAGGAGGGGCCAATTGCTATTTTGGACCGAAGCGAGAGGAAATTGCGGTCAAAGATAGTCCCGTTAGTACGTGTTCAGTGGCGACATCACAATGTCGAGGAGTCCACATGGGAGCGCGAGGATGAGATGCGCGAACGTTATCCAGAGTTATTTTTAGCAGGTACTTTCTAGTTTCGAATTTCGGGACGAAATTCAGTTATTAGGGGGGAAGTATGTAATACCCCGTACTTTTGGCTATATTTATTTTTGGGATTAATAAATTAAATGCGTATTAATTGGAAATTAATCCAGGTTATAAATACTAATGAGATGCGAGTTGGTATTTGATTATGTGCATATATGATTATATATGAACTTGGTATTATAAAATTTGTCGTGGGATTTATATACGGAATTTTAGAAATTTTGTTGAGACGCGTGGGACCGCCGCGTCACGGTATAATATTTTGATAATAAAAAGTGAATTTAAAATCTATAATCTGTATGGTCGTTTTGAGTGTGCCAACGCGTCCGAAAGGGTCGAGAGAGTCAGAAAACACTAGCCGGGGGTATAGTTTGGGTCCCGGGGTATTTTTAGGCCATACCGGCACCATAAAGGGTATTTTGGTAATTTTACATTTTGAGGAATTAAAAGTGACGAAAATTGGTTAATTAAATCTGATGTGGATATTGACCCACTAAGCCCATAACCAACCCATACTAACCCTTTAAGCTACGGAGGCTAACATTAGGTTTACAATCTTCCCCAAATCAAACCCTAGCCACCTTAAGCCACCATTGGAGAAGGAACTTAGAGAGAGAGGAAACTCTGCAGAATCTTCACCAAATCTACACCAAAGTCAGAAATCAAACCAAGGCAAGTGGTTTAATTATGTTTAATTTCAGCAAATGTTCTTTCCATGTTAGAAAATTCGGATTTATGGTTTGTTCTTGATAAATATGAAAACCCATGTAGTTTAGATCATAGAACTTGAGAAATTGTGAAGAGAATTGCATGTAGTATGATAGGTAGATGATTTCCCTTTTAATAATTGTGATTAGAAGGAATTAAAACGAAATAAATTATGGGATTTGATGATGATATAAATCTAGGGTTCATGTTCTTGAGAAATTGGGAAAAGTGTAGAGATTTGTAAATTTGGTTGATGTTATGATGATTCAATCCTTGAAAATATGTTAGGAGATGATTTGAATATGTTTAGGTTGAATTAGAGACCCTAAAACGTTGTTGGGATGAACCTTGGAAGAGATTAGATGTGATAAAAATGGTGAAAAACGAATTGGGAAAAATCTGGGCCGAATCTGGTAGCTCGTTAGAAGCAGTCCCCAGGTCGTTCGAACGAACTCGTTCGAACGAGCTTCTAACGAGTTGACCAGTCGTTGCTAACGAGTAGGAATTTCGTTCGATATCTCGTTCGAACGAGATATCGTTAGAAGGGACAGTTCGTTCGAACGAACTGGATCTCGTTCGAACAGTCTCGTTCGAACGAGACTTCTAACGAGCTGACAGTCCAAACTCGTTCGAACGAGACTTCTAACGAGTTGACAGTTTGGTCCTTTTTGGACTGTTTTGACTTTTGGAGTCCCGGAAACTGGTTCAAGGGTCGAGTTAGCATTCCTTTGATGATATAGTGATAGAATTGGAACTTTTGGGCATTTATGAGAAGTAAATTATATACGAGAGTTGTATTACATGGACGGTTTGGGTTGAGACGTGAGTGTTTACTACGACGTGAGAAATTATGGCGCGTAAGATTATATACCGGAGTAGTATAAATTGTGATAATTATAGTTAGTACGAGAATGCAATACGTACTACGATTAAAATACGGTATTACTAAGATGTGTGTTTACTTAGTATTAGTATATGGATTGTGTGTATGACATACCTACCATACTTGCTATCACGGGAGGTTGCGTTCGCTTAGGACCCTCTAATCCTTGTGTGCCTACGGGGGGGATATAGACTGGTACCTCGATGAACATAGGTCATAGAAAGACTTATTGGGATATTAATAAGTCCGCTGATCATGGGAGCGTAGGTATGTGCGTGACCCATGTGATGGTGACTGTGTTCGCCTCCATTATTTGTGATGTTGTTATCGGTAAACAATTCCTGAGAGATTCAGAATATGTAATCCTTATGTACGTGATGTACCGGGATGGATAGCAGAGTATGTGTGCACCACAGCTTAGTTCGCGGGGTGCTTGTATTGTATATTTATGTTATGAATAATATACATTTAATTAATGAGAATCCTCACGTTAATATTGTAAGCATATTACGGTATTGTTTCGAGAAATATAACGAGTTAACTGATAGTTATATATATTGCATATTGAGTATCTGAGTTTACGTTAAACCCCTATTTAATTACGAGCGTTATTATGTTAATGGAACCGAGTATTATGGGTAGGACCTTTGGCAGTCTAGCTAGTTATGTTGTCACTTAGCTAGTGGTATGGGTAGTTATAGATGGGTACTTGCGTTAGGAGTGCACAGTTAGACGAGAGGTGAGAATATAATGTGAGTGCACGTCCTAACATGTACTTTGCATTTAATGTTTTAAATGTTTTTAAAGCACTTGCAGGTTTTTAAAATATAACTCCACATTCGGGCTCTGACCCGTTTGCTTTTCAAATCTTTTTCTTGTAAAACCATTTTAGGTGCCCAGCCACAAGGACAACAAGCATAGGATACTCATTCAGGTGACGAGTTGTAGCTGCTTGTGGAAGCTACAGGGACTTTGCTTATAGACGCTTCGATCTTTTGGATTCCAGAGTCACTATCTATCAGTTGTAGGGCATGTTGCCCATTTCTTTAGAGACATCTTTTACATTTCAGTTTTCAGACTTTAGCATGTATTGTTTCAGTTTATTTATTTCAGTTGTGGGATTGTAGTGAGAAGTTTTTCCTCCAGACTTTATTTACTGTTATGTGATGGTTATTCGTTTTACTTCAGTATGGTGAATGGTGTTATTTATTTCTTCATTACACTTGTTGCATGTTAATTCAGACTTAAATTAAAATTTGGCAACTTGCTTTTTAAATACTAGGTGGTTAGTAATATTAAAATGTTTTCGACAGTGATGCTATTAACTGAGCCAACTTGGCATTTTGAATTAATTTAATAAAGGAGTAGCTACCCGGTATTTAATTAGTCGGGGTGTCACACTTCCCTTGTGAGGCGTAACTTATGCCTAACAGGTGTATAAAGTATATTGAGTGACATAAAATGATTTAGCCATTGGGTCATTAAATATCGAAGAATTGAACCGTAAATCAACTGGCAATAAGTGAAGTCCCAACTTCATATAGATCATTGTTCAATTGTTCAATTACCTGATTAGACCCATTGAGGCGTGGTTTAAATTCAGTTTAACACGTTGATATATTTTTATGAGTGACATAGAGTAATTGGGTCATTAGACCATTTACATCCTAATATGATATCACTTTATATATTAGAATGTATAACCCAAAATCAAATGGTAACGAGTGGAATGGACTTCTTGATCTTGTACATTGTGTTGCTTTATATCGAATATGAGACAAGCAACTCCATTTTATGAAGCGACCACCTTAGACGAGTCACGGTCAGAAGAATTTTTAAGATGATTTGAATCTGTATATTAAAACTGTGTATACATTCCCTCTAATACTCGTTTGGTGAAAAATTAAGTCTCCACTTGAAAGTCAACATTTTAAAGAAAAATTATACTTTTCCAATTTATCGTCCAAAAAATTATACTTCCTTGCGCATGGAGAACGAGGTTGGGATTAGGTTTTGGAGGGACATTTGAGGGGAGTTGGGGTGTCGATCTTTATAGAATATGTTTCATATGCTATTTCTTATTGCGAGTGGGAGGTAAGGATCAGTGGTGAGGCATATTTGGAGGGACGGGGGAAGAACAAGTTGGAACCCTAGGTTTTTAAAGAGGCTCAGGGAGTGGGAGTTATAGAAAGTGGAGGAGTTGTTTGATTGGTTAGGTCGGAGGGGTTTACATAAGGGGGTAAGGATTTACGTGTGGTGGAGCGGTAGTAATAAATGAATATTCTCAGTTCAATATTTTTATGAAAACTTGGTGGGTCATGGAGGGATATATTTCCTTTGGAATATGTGTGCTCCATCAAAAGTAGCTTTCTTTGCGTCGATTGTAGTGAGAAAGACAATTATGACGAGTGGTGTGCTAAAATAGAGAGGTAGGCGCGTGCCTAGTAGGTGTTGGATGTATAGGCATGCAAAGGAAACTACCAATCATCTATTAATTCATTGTTGGGTAGTTTGGAGACTTTAGTTTTTTAGTCAGTTATGGAACCTAAACTTTTTAAAAAGAAAATGCAATCAGAAGTGTCAATTTACAACTCTTTGAAGCTTTTTTCTTAGAGATGAACTTGAAAGCACACACCTAGATTGGGGTAAACGTGCAAACATCATTGAAGGGATTGGCCGAGGCCTCTTGTACCTTCACAGAGATTCTAGATTAAAGATTATCCATATAGATTTAAAGCCAAGTAACATTTTGTTAGATAAGGAACTGATTGCAAAAATTTCAGATTTTGGCATGGCAAGGATTTTTGGTGGCAACCAAGATCAAGCTAATACTAGAAAGGTTGTTGGAATGTAGTAAGTATATAGGTTCTTATAAGTTAAACTAACTTAACTATTTTACATAAAGTAAATGTTTTACATGTAGTGGATATATGGCCCCTGAATGTGCCGTGCGAGGGATATTTTCAAAAAAGTCTAATGTTTTTAGCTTTGGAGTATTGTTACTAAAGATATTGAGTGGAAAAAGAAATAGTAGCTTTCATGATGACGAGCGTGCTACCATCCTTCTAGCATTTGTGAGTTCTTTTAAAATATTTTTGGAGACATTTATGCCCCTATTAGAATTTATTTAAGGGTAAATTATAGTGAATCTCCTTATTTCGTAATCATATGACTTAATGGTGATTTTGATTAGGGGATTTTTTTTAGTGTGAGTATGCCTACGATATACTATCTTTATCATTTTTATATAATATTCGTTGATTCAGTTTGTTTGTTGTGTATTATGCATACATTGAAATACAAAAAGTAAGAATGTATGAAGAGTAATAGACTTGTATTTTGACAATTTGGGGGTACATTATTCTTTTTACTAAATAAGTTAATGGATTGGGTGAAATGAAACAACTCATTTTATAAGAATACTAATGTGACCCCTAAAATCTAAAGAAAACATAGGTTTATTTTAGTATGGGTAATTCTAAATTGATACATGATTCAAATGCATTTTGGTAGACATACCTAAACATGTCGTGTCTAATTTGATTAGTTCTTTGAATAGTAAGTAGCGAACCCGGAACAATAAGTAATGCAGACATGATGCCCCGGACAATAACTAATGAAGACATGATGCAACTTTGTATCTACCAAAATGTGATTGAATCATGTATCCTTCTAAAATTAATAATACGTCATTGATCTTATTACAAAACTTGTATAACCATTTTCAGGCATGGGGCTTGTGGAATGAAGGGAAGATAGTCGAATTAATTGATCCAATGAAATCCAATCCATATTTCCAAGTGGAGATGTTAAGATACATACATGTAGGATTATTGTGTGTGGAATATCTACCAAAGTATAGACCAATAGTTTCTACAATTTTCTCAATGCTTAGTAGTGAAATTGCTTTTACTGATAGGCAGATTATTTTAGAGATGGAGGAATATAAACAGGTCCAAGAAAGATATTCTTTAGACAATGTCACATTTTCTATTGTTGAAGTTAGATAGCTCATAAAAATTTATGATTTATTATTTTCTGGATTTTTTGCCACTTTATATACCTAGCTTGATGAATAAATTGGAAAATCAAAAATCTATTTGCAGTATTAATAATTGCTTTCAATTTTTCATGTCCTAAATATAAAAAAAAAACCCAAGGATTGCAATATTCTATATGAGATCTAGACTAATAACTGGCAGTATTATCAACACCAAGTAAATGTAATGTTAATAATAATGGCTATTATGATTTTTCCCACCATTTAGTTACCATTATTTCGCTTTAGCAACCATTTTTGTTTTCTTTTAAAGTTTAGTCACCATTTTTACTTTTAGTGACGATTTTCCCCCACTTTTATGACCATTTTCCATCGCTAAATCTATAAGTGGGGGTTAAAGTCTTATAATAAAAACTAAATCGTGGGTAAAATAAAAATTTATGTCCTCCGTTATATTATAGGTAACAACATTCTCAAGTAAGAAATATTATATAAATGATGCACCTTTTGGACATTCAATAATAATATTCAAAACTACTTTTATGGGGATTAATTATATTCTTTTGGGGGTTTGGGGGTTGGGGTTGGGGTGGGGGAGGGGGAGGGGGGTAAGGGAGGATGAATGATATATAGTGTTATTCATTGTTTATTGGTGGGGTATTTGATTGTAAATATATTCTATATGAGACATACTCTTAAATATGATACATGCTATATAATTTTCACATTTGATTATTTTTTTCCGGTTCCAAAGATTTCAATTGTATGAAACCATGAGGGTTTGTTTGATTTTAAAGTTGAAAATTGATTCAAAATGATTTATTTTTATACGCGTGGGGAAAAAGTGTTAGTTTATGGTTGATTTATTGTGATATGTTTTTTTTCTTATGGGATTCAATTATTTTCGATCCATAAATGATATCATACTAACCTGGTAAACAACAAAACATTTCCCAAATCATGCATCGATTGTTTCACCTTCTCATTTAAATATTCATTAAGAAGTTGATTTTTTTAACTAATTAAAAGGTCCTTGAAAAAATGCCATACAACAAAAGTAATATCTAGGGCTTTAATACTCAATTGTAAAAAGAGAAAGTAATCTATACAACCTTTATCTCGCTCTCGTAGCCCTAAACATCCTCCTGTGTATCTCTCTCTCATAACCCTATCTTTGGTTGCATGGCAACCTCTCATCCTCCAACACCAAACAATCTTAACCCTAAACCCCCTGATCCTCCTAACCATTGGAAGAAATCGTTTGTCAGTGTTCTTTAAGGAAACTCATCATCCCATGCAATCTCTATCAAGCCTCTTTCTAAATACAAAGGGAAACCTGGAATAATGTTCACTAATGAAGAAGTTGATCAACTATCATCTCCTTACAAGAATGCTATTGTCGGTATGTTTTCTCATATGAAACGTACCATGGAGTTCATATGTAAAAATTTAGAATCTTTTGGCCTTAAAACTACATGCCATATTGGGTTGATTGATCACAAACCTATCTTTATTAGAGTTAATAGTGATGAAGATTTCATGAGACTATGGATGAAGGAACAATGGTATGTTGGTAAAATCCTTATGAGAACCTTTAATTGGATTCCAACATTTAGACTTAATTAAGAAAGCCCAAAAATCCCTACATGGATAAATTTCCCAAACCTTCCACTGCACTTAATTGCGAAAGAAGCTTTATTCTATATTTCTCAAACGATGGGTAGCCCTCTTAAAATTGATAATTCTGCAACGAATGTTAATGGACCAAGTGTGTCTTGAGTTTGTGTTGAGATAAACCTTCCAAAACCTAGGCCAAATAGAATCTGGATTGGTCAAGGTGAAATTGGTTTCTGGCAGTCAATAGAATTTAATGCTCTTCCCTTTTATTCTAATCACTACTGCAAACTTGGTCATCAGGAGAGTAATTGCTTATTTCGAATTCAAGAATCCAAGGGAAAATGTAAAGAGGTAGTAGTTCAACCTAAAGTCCAAGTCAAGAATCTTAGGTTAAATAAAGAAGATACCCATAATTTCAGAATCAAGAAGAAGTCTCAACAAGCCTCTACAAGTACAGAAACTCAAGAAAATTATAATAACCAAATCCAATTATTTGGGCCTGAAGTGCAGCACAAGAAAATTACTCAAGTTCTCAATATTACAGCAGTCAAATTAAAGACTCAAGCTAAAATTGTGACATAAGGAAAGGAGTATACAACTGAGAAGGCTAATGAGAAACTAGAAGAATTTCAAGAAGGTTATACAAGGAAAGATTGTGAAGAAGGTTGGGAGAAAAACAACCAAACAGGTACTCAAGATATGCATCCCCAAAAAAGTCATTAAAGTCTTAAGATAACAGGTGGCCTATTGCAACAACAATCAATTACTGGCATAGAAGAAAAAGAGCAGTCAAAGGAGAAGGTTAATGAGGAACATGAAGAATGTGAATGGCATGCAGATCTTGATGAAGATACAGATGAAGAATTTATCATTGAAGAACTCCTCAATTCTAAAAATAGAAATTTAGAAGATTTGGTGAATAACTGTAGTTCTGATGAAAAGTTAATTAAAAAAGCAGCCAGATTCAAAAATATCAATAGGGGGTATCACTCAGATAATGAAGTTGTGGACGTTCATGAAGAAACTAATTGGAAGATCTTGTTCCTTTTTCAGTATTGATTTATGAAAAACTAAAAGGTCACCAAAAACCAGTGGAACTCAGTCATAATAAATTTCCAGATGAAAATCATTTTCATATTAAAACTCATGTCATCATGGGAAAGAAGATAAAGAAGATTCCAACACAATGTTCATCATCTAAATAATTATAAACTAGCACTACACTTAAACTGGCGAATGGTCACTACCAAAATCCTTGACCAAGACTGTGGGTCGCGAACTTGGGTCGTGACCATTTCGGGCGTGACTAATTTCACGGGTCACAACCCAAGTTCGTGACCAATCTTCAGGTCACGGACCTAAGGGGTCACGGCATATGGTCACGAACTTGGGTCATGACCCACGTCATGATGGAAAAAATTATCGTGGCCAAAGTTCGTGACCCCTAATCGTGACGAAATATGGTCGCGGCCAAAGTTCGTGACCCACACCACGACGAAAAATATAAAAAAAATGGTCGTAACCAAAGACCGTGACCCTCAACCTTGACGAAAAATGGTCACAACCAAAGTCAGTGACTCACACCGCGATGAAAAAAAAAACGGTCGTGGCCAAAGTCCATGACCCATAACGTGACCATTTTTTCAATTTTTTTCGTCGCGGTGTGGGTCATGGACTTTGGCCGTGAACATTTTTATGCACAATAGAAAAAATAAAAAAGGTCATGGACTTTGTCCATGACCATATTTCATTATAATAAAAAATGGGGGGTTGTTTCGGGTTTTCGCCCTCTAACGACATGTTTTTAAGTTTAAGTCTTGATATTTTTAGATTATCGTCATATTCTCAAACTGGGAGTCTTGTGATCGCGCGTTCACTTTCTACGAGTTACATTGGTCCCGTACGAGGTGTTGGTGCATCTCACAGAGCTGTTTGGGTGCTGTTTTGCGGTTTCCTCCTCTAACGCTATATTTTTAAGCCTAAGTCCAGATATTTTTAAATTATCATCGTATTCTCAAATTGGGAGACCTGTGATCGCGCGGTCAGTTCCTACGAGTTACATTGGTCCCGTGCGAGGTGTTGATGCCTCTCACGGGGATATTTGTGGGCTGTTTTGGGGTTCCCCCCTCTAACACGATGATTTTAAGCCTAAGTCTAGATATTTTCAAATTATTGTTGTATTCTCAAATCGAGGAGTCCCGTGACCATGCAGAGAGCTCCTACGAGTTAGATTGGTCTCGTTCGAGGCATCAGTACCTTTCAAGGGGCCGTTCAGGGTCTATTTTAGGTTTTTACCCTCTAACGGCATGTTTTTAAGCGTAAGTCTTAATATTTTCAAATTATCATCATATTATCAAATCGAGAGTCCCATGACCATGCAGTCAGTTTCTATGAGTTATATTGATCCTGTGAGACATGTTGGTGCCTCTGATGGGAGTGTTCGATGTCTATTTTTTATTTTCGCCCTCTAACGCCATATTTTTAAGCCTAAGTCTTAGTATTTACAAATTATTTTCGTATTCTCAAATCGGGAGTCCTATGATCCAACGGTTAGTTCTTACGAGTGACATTGATCACGTTCAAGGTGTTTGTGCCTCTCACGGGACCGTTAGGGGGTTGAATATTAAGTTAACACTAACATGCATGGTGATAGGACCATTTATCTGATTAGTATTTCTCAAGCCAAGCCCATGTATATTAAGTTAACACTAACATGCTAACATATTCCTCATCTCTCAAACCACTGAATAAAATATGTAAAATTTTCCATTATGCATTTCGAGATAATGAAAATAGAGTCTAAATGAAAGAATTAGTAAATTCAACTCAGATATGTGTTGGTGAAATTGATATATCCAACTTATCTAAGTACATGCAACTAAGTGAATATATATATTTATTTGTGTAACTACCTGTCAAGTAGGAAACTTTCATTGCAGTGACTATGAATTGGAACCATCTATTCTCTTGCATTTAAAGGTGATTTTAGTTTTTCGTCTCTAAAAATCCATCTCTTTTCTTTATACCTAATAGATTAGAATTAATTGATATGAACAATACAGTGCTCTTAAGCTTAATACCAAGGAAGATATTGAAGGCTAAATAATGTTATTACAAAAGGTATTTCAATCAACAATCTCATAGTTTTCTCGAATGAAATTCTGAATCAAAACTCTGTCATAGTTATGAGGCAAATCAACTTCCTTCTAGCTATTTGATTTCTCATTTCCCATGGCTGGAAGAAAACATGAATCAAACAGAATTTTAACCAACAAGTTCTTCACTCTTAAAACGATGTCTAACATGAATTATTGAAAGTATGAAACTAATGTGTGGTGCTCACATTGAATAAATGCAACCTGATCTGTAAGTCAAGTGTCCAGCATGGCAGATCTAACCTGTCACAATAACAATAGGGAATGTTACTCTCCTAGATCCGAGGTAACACATTTTCAATGTAGAACTGTGCTGGAGCATACATGGGAATGTTTTTTTTACTGTCTGTCTAGTATGCACAACACAAGATTTTTTAGAAATATAATTGGAGTTATAGAGCAGTGATAGTAAAATGGGTTCGAAACAAAATTTTTAATTAGATTTTCCAATATATGAATTATTAGTAAATTCAGATAGGTTTATATCACCTGTCAACAATGAAAGAAAACTGGACAAGTTGTAGAGTTTCACGAGAGACTTTCAGACTATGGATGCGCAGGCACACAATGCGACTCGACATAATCAAACAAGTTTAAACTTTAGCACGATACATATGGAATACAATGGACTCCTAATTTGAAGCAAAACAACAAGGAGCAAGCATCAAACAAATAAAGCCACAACCTTTACTCACAATAAACATAACAAAATATCAAAGTTCACAAGACAAAATGACCGTAACAACAAAAATTGGTAATCAATGATGGACAATGAAGTTGCATAAGATTTTATATAATTTTTATATAAATTTTTATATAACAATTATGATACTTCTTGACGGCTACAAATCCATCACCTCTTTATTTTTGTTGGAAAGCATATTGAGCAACTCATTTTTTAAATAACTCCCATAGGTCTTGGGTCATGGTGGAATTAACAGTACAATCCATTTCTGATTCTGATACACTTCAAGATACCTGATCATTTTTTATAACATCTTTAGAAGCAAATGATATTTTTCTAGGGGAGAAATCAAGAATTTTGACACAATTTATTTTTTCCCATTGATTTTTAGAAAGAAAGAAAGTCATAAGTACAGTAGTGGGAAAAACCAAAATCAAAATATGTACTTAGCTATACAGAGCCAGTAGCCCGAACAACATACTGATATGAGATATTTGAGATAGAAATACAATGCAATACAATTCTTGGCTATCACATATTTGAGATAGAAATAAAATGCAATGTTTCATACATAGTTGAGTTGTAATCTTAGTCTGACTATATCAAGTAAACACAAAGTCATAAAGTTATAACCAGTTTCTTTATTACAAGCCTATGGACAAGATCAAAGGGAAATGCATTTGAGTCTCACTGTATCAAGTAAACACGAAGTCCCAAAGTTGTAACCAGTTTCTTCATTAAATCTTATGCATAGACTCCCCCACACTAGTACCACATGTACTCACATAAAAGACTAGACATAAAATTTCATATGTTGAGATCACATAACAGATTTGAAGTATTGTAAAATTCAAAATAAGCATTGTTAAATGGATTTTGATATAAAGTAAGTGTGATATCACAAAACTACGCCGAGGTGTTCATGCCTCTCATGGGGTTGTTCTGAGGCTGTTTCGAATTTTAGCCCTCTAACGCCATGTTGTTATGCCTAAGTATAGAAATTTTAAAATTATCAACGTATTCTCAAATTTGGAGTCCCGTGATCATGCAGTCAGTTTTACGAGTTACAATAGATCCGTGCGAGGTGTTGATGCCTCTCACGGGGCCGATCGCGGGATGTTTCGGGTTTTCGCCCTCTAACGCCATGTTTTTAAGCCAAAGTCCTGATATTTTAAAATTATCATTGTATTCTCAAATCAAGAGTCCCATAATTGTACGGTCAGTTCCTATAAATTACATTTTTCGCATGCAAGGTGTTGGTGCCACTCACACGTCCATTTAGGGGTGTCTCCCTCTAACGCCGTGTTTTTAAGAATTTTTTTTATATATTCAAATTATCGGCATATTTTCAAACCAGGAGTCACATGATCATGCGGTTAGTTCCTATGAGTTAGATTGGTCCCGTGCAAGGAGTTGGTGCCTCTCATGGCGTGGTTCAGGGGCTGTTTCGGGGTTTCTCCTTTCAATGCCATGTTTTTAAGCCTAAGTGTTGATATTTTCAAATTATCATCATATTCTCAAACCGGGAGTACCGTGACCACGCGATCAGTTCCAATGAGTTACATTGGTCATGTACGATGTGTTGGTCCCTCACACGGGGCGGTTCAGGGGCGGTTTCGGGGTTTTGCCTTTTAAGGCTATGTTTTTAAGCCTAAGTCTTGATATTTTAGATTATCATCGCATTCTCAAAACGGGATTCCCGTGATCATGCGGTTAGTTCCTACGAGTTACATTGGTCCCGTACAAGGTGTTGGTGCCTCTCACAGGGCGGTTCAGTGGATGTTTCGGGGTTTCCCCTTATAATGCCATGTTTTTAACATTCAGTCTAGATATTTTTAAATTATCAATGTATTCTTGTACCGGGTGTCCCGTGACCACATTGTCAGTTACTACGAGTTACATTGGTTCCGTGCGAGGTGTTGGTGCCTCTCACATGGAATTTTCGGTGCTGTCTAACGCCATATTTTTTAGTCTAAGTCTAGATATTTTAAAATTATCATCGTGTTCTCAAACTAAAAGTCCCGTGACCACGCGATCAGTTCTTATGAGTTACATTGGTCTCGTGCGAAGTGTCGGTGCCTCTCACGAGGCCATTTGGGGTTTAAAGTGGGAAAGTAAAGACATGAATATAATGAAAATCTAAGTAAAACATGAATAACATGACGATAAGACGATTGATACGAGTCTTAATTTCCTCACAAACACAACACGACAATAGTATTATGGTTCTTTTACCATCTATTTACAAAATCACCATGAATAATCCTCCCTTATATCTCA
The DNA here is from genome assembly GCA_949130495.1 of Sambucus nigra. NCBI lineage: Eukaryota > Viridiplantae > Streptophyta > Magnoliopsida > Dipsacales > Adoxaceae > Sambucus > Sambucus nigra. Next base: position 49,551,627 of record OX422222.1, read on the forward strand.
CATAAAATGACAACACAATTCTTTTACCGTTACTATGTTATTCACCCCCTTCCCCCACCCAGAACTTTGGTATGTTATTTGCGAGCACGATTCTTAATTTCTACCCAACCTTTGGGAGACTGCATCTATGGGGTAGGTATGGTGAAAGTTGAAAATGTTACCGAAACACACATACATATAAGTTGAATAAAGCATACTATATTGAAATGTTTTTCACATTTCCTCTCAATTATCTGCAACCAAAATATATGAAATTATTAACACTTATGTATCTGAACTCGTAATAGAACTGAAAGGAAAGTTAAATTCACCATTAAACATATTCTCATACAAGTTATCCAAGATAATTACCCGAAGAACCTTGTACATAAACGCTTTTGGGCCACAAGAAAACAGATGCAACGACAACTGGGCATGGTCTAAACTTTAGCTAATTTGTATACAAATGAAAGAAGAGTTATTAGTAAGCTTAAAAATCGTTCAATGTTTGTACATAATTTACTTTAGTTTCTTCAACAAATAAATCATAGAAATAAGAGTGTCAAAATTATTTTAGATATTGCATTACTATTTACCTACTACAAAAAAAAAATATACCAAAGCTGCTCTAGTAGAGAGGTCAATTATTCTGATTTGTGTGGAAAGAATCAATGAAAAATGAAAAATCACACCAAATCGTCGAAATAACTCCTGCAAAAGATTAAGATCATCTGAAAAACTTACTAATAGCCATATTTGCTATATTTATAAAACAATAATAATTATTATGGAAAACTTACTAATAGTCATATTTGCTAATACCCTTTAATTTCATCTTCTTCCTAAAATCAATGGACAACATATTGAATATTAAAGGCATTTGTGTGTCAGCCTAGAATTATCCTAAAAATTAACGATAAGCATATAACCCCCAATAGAATGTAAAAAAATCCATTTAATTATATAATGTCAAAAACAAAAATAACGACACGCTTATAACCCCTAATATAATATGATGGTGCATATAACCCACAACAATGTTGATGTAATTTTTTTACTTATTAAAAATCCATTTAATTTGATATTGTAAAAAAAATAATGTAATGCCTAGGGTTTTGAATAATGTTTTGTAAAAAAAAATAACCCCAATACAATTTCTAGGGTTTATTGACGTACACACATAAATCTATGCATACACAGACATATAAAAATAAATCTATACATACACACACATATACTCATAAATAGTAATCTACACGCACACACACATATACACACACATCAGCCACAAATCAATAAAGCAAAATGCACACATACCTTTCACAAGCCAAAATCGAACCGCAAAAATCTCCCAAATCTGCTACTGATTGACGAAATTGCAAATGTATTAATAGAGACTAGGGTATGAGAAAAGCGCGTTTTAAATTTTTAGTGGCTGAACCTGGTCAAGGACAAGAGTCGCGACCCATTAGTTCCTTGTACCTGCTAATGATTAACGAATGGTCACGGCCTACAGCCATGACCCCCATGCGCAACCAATATCCGGCCACGAGATAAGGGATGGTCAACACCAAGAAATGGTCATGGCCCCCAGTCGTGACCCCATACCTGTAATTGATTGACGAATGGTCACAGGCTATAGCCGTGACCCTAATGCATGACCAATAGAAGACCTTCAATTGACGGATGGTCACGACCCATAGCCAAGACCCACATCAAGAAATGGTCACGGCCCCCTACTGTGACCCCATATGTCTATGTTTTCTCCTTCTAATCCCTATGGCCATGGTCCAAGTCCATGACCCATCCGCACCCAAGCTTAGAGGGAACTTTGTCGCAAATTTGGTGCCAAGATGGTCACGCCCTGGCCACGGCCCAAGTTCATGATCCATGGTGGTCAATGATTTGGTTCGTGACCACTTCCAGAGCATCTAGTATCAGTACACCAAAAATAACAACTAGGCACCCTTTGATATTAAAAATTTGGCACAGCTTAAAACTGAGCCAAATTCTGGCACAATTTAATGACAATCTGACACACTTTAAAACCGTGCCAAAATTTGGCACTGTTTAAAAGTGTGCCAAAATTTAGCACACTTAAATAAAATATAAATACCCTAAAAATAAAAAAACTCCTCACAATTTTTTTCTCTCCATATCACTTTTCTCTCTTGTTCTAGTCTCCCTCTATCTCTCTATCTCACCTTGGTAAAGAAGGTTCCGGGTTCTGGTCAAGCCACCACCTGTCGGTGGTGGCGGACTTTGATTTGCGCAGGTCGGGTTCAGGTCTGGTGGTGGTGGTTGTTTCAGGTTAGAGGGATCCGGGGTGGCGATTTCAGGTTAGAGGGATCCGATGCTGGTGCTGGGGGTGGTGGCGGTGGTGGCGATTTTGGGGCTGACAGGTTGATCCAGTTTGGAAGGTGGAGTGGGTAGGTTCATGGATTTTTGGGTATGGGAAATGGGCCAAGTTAATATCCATGAGTTCCACCAATGATTTTTTACTCTCCTTGATTTCTTCTCAACTCAGGTATGTCTTGCTCTCTCTCTCACATTAAAAGTTTGTATGGTTCAATATAGTCAATTATTATTGTGGATTTGATTATCTGTTATATCATTGTTATTTATTGTTCCTCATACTTAGAAATATATTATATTGTTTGACATCTTTGATTTCAGCATTTAGAACTGACCACCTAAATGCGAAGAATAAGGGTTCTCACATTGAGTTCCACAGGTGGAAAGCCACGAAGGTTTGGTTTATTTAATCTTTCATTTAGTGTACTCACTAATTAAAAAAATTAATTAGTAAAAAAAGTAGATTTTAGGAAGGTTAATATGGAGTTTCATCTGGATTTCAAGTTTCTCCACGAAAAAATCTTTTGTATTGTGCATACCTTTTTTTTTTGTCTTTATTTTCTGTTGTCACCTGTTTAGCATCAAAAGCAAAAGGAAATCTTTGGTGATTTTTTATTTGGTTAATTTGATTGAAATCAATCTCTCTCTATACTTGTTTGTTGTTTGGGATGAATAAAGGATGACCTAGTTTTACTAAATTAGGGTTTCTCATATTGCTATTTTTTTCGACCAATTAATCTGGTCTTCGTGTTTCATATTACCTTTTGTTTTTGAAATAAATTTCACATCTTTTCAGTAGGGAATAATAATGTGTTATGATGTTCATTTTTGTTAAAATTAATGACAACAACTTTACCCTAACAATACAATTTAATTTTAAATATACTAAGTGTGTGAAGACATGTATGTTGGGCATTGGAGCCTTCTAAATAGTTATTTTGTTTAGGAATTTCAAGGGTAACAGGCCAATGCCAACACCACATCACACCGTCAAAACACACCTCCCACCTCTCACCAAACTCTTCCCCCTTCCTTTATTCGTACCCCATCACACCCCCAACCCCCGAACACTATCTTCTTAATTAACTCAACCCTTAACCTCTTTTTGACTCCTAAATTAAGTAATATTTACATATTTCTTTCATTTCCACACACATGTTGCATTTCATTTACACTTTTGAGGATATTTGTTTGTATATGTATGATTGTATGTTGAAAATTCATATGTCAATGGGTAAAAATTATTTGTATATGTATGTGTGGTGTTTCTTTTATCTGTATATGATGTTTGTATGTTAGAACTAACCCATAAATTTGTCAATTTATTTTTGTATTTGAATTAACCTATGGTTCTTGAATTTTTTGCACTTTTGTTGAAACTAACTCATGAATATATGTTTGTATATATATGTATGGTGTTTGTTAGGTGTATATGATGTTTATATGTTCGAAATAGCCCATGAATCTGTCAATTTGTTTATGTGTTGTCTAGCTTTCTTGAATCCTTTTTGTACTTATTTTCCATACATATATCCACTGCTAAATCATTTGAATCCTTTTGGTGTTTTAGATCTGTCAAATGTATGAATTGTTTTTTATGTTTCTCACTCATGGATTCGCTAAACTATGGTTCCTATCAGGTATACTCTGAGCTTTATTTTACTTTTTATATGTTAGGTTTAGAGAGTTTAATGTAGTTGATATATAATTTTAAGGTTCACAATTGGTATTTGATTGGACATAAATATTGTATATTTATTCCCCTAATTTCAGTGCATTTGTGAACCCGAGTGATGTAACCTATATGGATTTGATGCAAATTTATGCTACTAATCTTCGTTGGCAAGTATTTCGTGTTTCGTGCTTCTCTTATTGGTTTTACAGGTTAATTATGCAAGCAGCGCAAAAGAGAAAGCGAGACAATGAAAGAAAAGCTAAGAAGGCAAGTTCAAGGGCATTTTGGTAATTCTGTAACCAGATCCCGAAGGAGGAGTCAACTGTAAAGTTGAAGAGCTCGGAACAACGAGAACACTGGATGAAACGTCACCCAAATCCGAGCTACGGTTGATGAGTTATGACCCATTGAAGTTGAAGAAAAATCCAAGGAAGAAAGGAAAGAAAACAAGAAAAAAATTGTAAGTGTTGAATGGAAGAAAAAGCACCTTAGACCAGCAAACATTCGCGAACCCAGGGGCGAACCGGTTTGGGGGGCTAACCGGTTTGGGGTACATGCGAACCGGTTCGGGGGGCCTGATGCGCGAATTTGCCTCCTTTATTATGATTGGCTCTAAGGTTTCCTTTTAGGTTAAAACTCTCCAAGAAGTGTGGGATACGTAAGTAGTAACTTAGGAACAACCGTTCTGCATATTTTTGAGTAGTTTTTGATAGAGAAAAAGTGAGGAGAACATCTAGGAACATAATTTTGATTTATTGCTGCAAGATCCATACACTTCCGGGTTTGTTTTCAAGTTGTAATCTCAGCTATATTTTTGTGATTTTCAGTATTCTTGCATGGTAATTTTTCTGCATGGTTTGAATGAATTTCTGCATTTATAATACTTAACTACGTATATCAATCTAGTGTTATTATGAGTTTGCTCGCATGCAACGTTATTATTTCATGCATCGTTCAGTTTAATATGTCCGGCTAGGTTGAAAAGGTTGGGATGCATGAACCCAACCTAATGTGTTAGTGCATGTGTATAAAGTTAATCCGATGAATTCAATGATTGATTTTGATCGTATTGTGTAATTACATTATAATTGTGGATCTTTATATCTCGTTTACCTTTGGGTACTCGTGATGATTTAGAGTACAATTTGAGTGTAATACCGTGATACCGATTTACTCATCCTCAGATTAGGTATGACGCGGGCTTGAACCTCGTATACATAATGCTTGGGAGTACTAAATTACGGGTCAGATCAACCAAATAAATTTATGATTAACATTATCACCGCACTACACTAGGGTTGGGGGATTGCATTCCCGACCTGTTTCTCTCATCATTTAAAATAAAAAGTTGTTGAAATCATCAGTCATCCTCCATTTCGGTAGAGTAATTTAGTTGCATCTTTGCTCATTTTCATTATCGCATTTAGCTTAATCAATCTCAAAACCAAATCAATTTTTCCTTTTCTTTTTTTGAGTCAAGGTTAGGATCTCTCTGTCTCGTCCCGTCGTCACAACTCCGTTGTCCTTCTTCCTTATGGATTCGATACCCGACTTACCGAGATTATTACTTGAGCGATAGGCTTACACTTGAGCCTAGAGTGAACGCACTTCTGAGACACATTTTCAGTCGCGTCAAGTTTTTGGCGCCGTTGCCGGGGTAGTAGGTAAGCTTAGGATTAGATCGAGTCAATCCAAAGCTTTGACCAAAAATCTCTAAAAAAAAAAATTTAAAAAAAAAACACACAAAAAGATTCACAATTATCATCTCTCCTAAGCTTAATGCAAAATTATGAAACCCCTTCCACACCTCATAATATTCCAACCAATATTCACGAAAATCCTATAGTGGAGTATAATCCAGATAGTCCCCACACTCCAAACGCCCCACAATTCTAGATCCCGCCTCCCACACCGTCACATTCAATCTCTAGTAACACTCCATTCTCATTCGTAGGACACACCTCCGAGCACACTTCAAGCACACCCAGTGAGAGCGCCGAGTCGTTAAGTGAGAGAGGGATGTCGCAACATAGTAATGCACCCACCGGTGAGGAGGAGCCTCCGTACCGCCCGTTGAGAGAATTCTTATATCCCGAGCGCACTGTCACTCCGGGATGTATTATACTCTCGTATAATGTCGGGCAATTTCATTTAAAAAATGGAATGATCCAGATGCTACCGCATTACCACGGTATGGATTCTGAAAAGCCATACCTCCATATTAGGGAATTTGAGGACGTGTGCGATACTCTCAACGATCAAACTTGCACACAAGAAGTAATTCGCCTCAAAATTTTCCCATTCTCGCTCAAAGATAAAGCTAAAGCCTGGTTATGGTCTCTACCTCCAAGCTCGATTCCACCCTGGAATGAGCTACAGTCGAAATTTCTCAAGAAATTCTTCCCACCACATCAAACAATCTCTATAAAGGCTCAAATTCAAGCGTTCAGGCAACATGAAAATGAGCCATTCCATCGATGTTATGAACGTTTCAACGATTTAGTTGATTCATGCCCCCATCATGGATTTGATCCATCGCAAATCATCTCCTTTATCTATAATGGGTTGAATCTTAACTCCAAACAACTTGTTGAAACTATGGGAAGCGGTCCGTTTATCGATCTAGATGCCCACGATGCTGATCTTCACATGAGGTATGTCGCTGAGACTACCCAATCCTGGGATACCTCTGACCCGAACGCTCAAAATCGAAATCGACAATCCACCACTGCTCCATTGGCGTCCGGCCTACTCCACGTAGATAAGAATTCTATGACGGACAGTCGATTGGACACCCTTGAGAAAGGATTGCGAGACCTATGCGAGATATATGGAAAAGGACCAGTTGGACCCATTCCGAACCCTGTCGTGAAGGTGTGTACGATTTGTGAGGCGGGACATTCAACTGAGGAATGTCCAACGATACCCGCCTACAAAGTAATGTTGCAGGATCAAGTTAGTGGTATAGGAGGTTTTAAGGGTAATTTCGGTGCACCGCACGGGAATTCTTACAACCCTTCTTGGAAAAACCACCCTGGTTTTCGCTATGGGCAACAACACGCTGCGATGAACCCAACTTCCCATGTTGGCCCTCCTCCACCACAAAACTTTCAACAAGCCCCACACATGCAAGGACATGTGCAAGCACCACCACCTCAAGGATCTTATATCCCGCCACCGCGGAGAAGTCTCGAGGATACTATCAACCACTTTATCAATACCCAGACTGCAACTAATGCTAGGCATGAGCGCATGATGAATGACATGAGTGCGAACATTTCACAGTTGCAATCATTGTGGAGTATCCAAGAGAAGGGCAAGTTTCCTGCCCAGGGCCAAAGACCTCTCCAAGGTCAAACTAGTGTTAGCTCGACACCCCATGACCATCCTGAGCAATGTAGCGCAATTAACACTCTACGTAGTGGGAAAGTAGTTGACTTGTCACCTCCCCCATGAGACGTACCTAAAGACAAGGAGATTTCGCCCGGCACGAAAGAGGCCTAAGATGTCCCCTTGAATGAGAGTGACAAAGAAGACGCTAGTGAGCCCGAGGTAGTAGTGAAACCACCCTCCGCGGCACCGTTTCCTCAAAGGCGAATTCCTTCCCATAAAGGAAACCCATGTGATGACGTGCTAGATGTGCTAAAACAAGTTAAGCTGAATTTACCTTTCCTCGATGCCATTAAGCAAATTCCAGCTTATGGAAAAGTCATTAAAGACTTGTTGACGGTAAAGAGAAAGATGAAGGTAAAAAAAAATGTCTTTCTAGCACAGAATGTGAGCTCGATTCTACTCAATGATCTCCCACCTAAATTCAAAGATCCCGGTGCACCCACAATTTCCTGCATCATTGGAGAAAACAAAATCGAAAAAGCCTTACTTGATTTGGGAGCAAGTGTCAATATCCTCCCTTACTCCATCTATAGACAACTTGACTTGGGCGACCTCAAGCCCACAAAGGTCACTCTCTAATTAGCGGATCGAACCATGAAGATCCCAAGAGGCATAGTAGAGGACATGATCGTCCAAATTGACACTTTCTACTTCCCGGTAGACTTTGTCATTTGGGACACGGAGCCCTACTTTAACTCGAGCAACCATGTTCTCATCATCCTTGGGCGCCCTTTCTTAGCTACGGCTAACGCAATCATCAATACTCGGAATGGGCGAATGCAACTCACCTTTGGGAACATGACCTTAGAGACCAACATCTTCCATGTCGCCCAACATATGGGGGAAGAAAATGACCTTCACGCGGTGAGCTTCATAGACGAGATCGTAGGGGAGTACTTTGAGGAAAATGATTGTGGAGATGCCCTAGGGTCCTGCTTAGTGTCGAGCCATGAGAATGAGGGGTCCCACAAGAGAGAGCCGTTAGGGGTATGCCCTATTTCATCAAGTAATAGTGGTAGTTGTGACAATGATAGAAAAGTGGGGGAGAGGTATGTAGTGACCGCAATTGAAAGAGAGAGAGAGGGGTTAGAAGAGAGAAAACTGGTGGAGTTGGAGATCGAGCAAGTAAGAGATGACGTAGGCACTACTCGAGAGAGAGAACTAGGAGACATGAGCATGGAAGATTTTGAAAGAGAATTCGGGCAGGTGGATGAAAGTATTAATATTGAAGGCCAATCCATATTGGATTCATGTAGTCACTTAGAAGAAAGTGAATTGAAAGCAAAAATTAATGAATTCCTTCGTTGGGACAATCCACCCACAACACTAGAGGCCCCGAAGGCAAGTGAGGAGAAAAGTTGTGGTTCATCTGGCTTAGAGACCGACCCATGCATCTTAAAAATTGAACGAAACCTAGGTGTTCCCTCCGAGTCAGTGCGCGCAGATCACACTTTGAGCCAGCATCACGAGGATCCCTTTCCAGTTAGTCACGATGAGTCTCCCGGTCTATCCTTTATCTATGGGCGAGGTCCCAGCTTGTTCCGATTGTTAGATTATGATCCTAGGACGGGAGAGACTAGGAGAACATCAAACCCCGTGAGTGGGGTCGGGTGAGTTTGTGGAGATATGAGAGGTCGTCGCACCCCCGACGCGTATGGGGTGATTATTGTTGTATTTTTGAGTCATGCATGAGTGTCATATAGTGTCTTGTTGCATTTTAATATTTGTTTGTTTTATTTTTCCGCACTTTTCATTCGCCTTGAGTTAGATTTTCGTCCTTTTTGCTTGAGGACAATGCAAAAGTCTAAGTTAGGAGGGGTCACAAGTGTGTATTTCTAAAACTTCACAAATTTCAAAATGCCCAAAAATTTCCAAAAAAATCATAAAATTTTGAAAAATCCAAAAATATTTTTGTTCAAAATAAATAAAAATTGGAATTCAAATTTTTCAAAAATATCATTAAAAGTCGAATTGGAGTCTCAAATTGTAAACATCCAACATACACAAAGCCGAAATTGACCAAAGATGGAAATTGAGCGAAAATTGACGACTTAACGAACGAATGTGGAGATTAACAAACCCGGTGAGATTCGAGCCTATCACGTTTTGCGAGTTTTTAAATCAATCCGAGTTAATTGTTAACTCAAAGTTCTTTTTAGCGCTTAATAAGTTGTCAAGGATCTCAAACCTTTCATTTTGATCGGTTTTAAAAAATGTGTGCAATATTGCCTTGAAAAACGTGCCAAATTAGCCTCTAAACTTAAATTCACCTCGAAACGCATATAGTAACGCAATTGGCATTTTGGACAATGAAGTAGGCCCTCGTTTGTCACCCAAAATTTTGGCCAGAAAAAAGTAGCGAAAAATCACCCTTTGCAACCCAAATTGAGCCGAATAATTTTCCCTTTCGTTTGACAACCCGAAAAACCTAAAATAGCCGAAATTGTGAAAAATGAGAAAATTCAGATTTTAAGTCCAAAAAGTGCATATAAAGGGGCAAGAAACAAAATAGTATGCTCAACAAAGACAACAAGAAAAGAAATGAAAAAAACAAAAAAAAAATAGAAAAAGAAGAAAAAATGAGCAATAGCCCGGAAAAAGAACAAATGGACATCATTAATGACGTTTCCAATTCCAACCTTCCATACCTCCTTCATTTTACCCAATGCAACCTTCAACCCGAAAAAGTCCTAACCGAGTCCAAATTGCGAAAATTGATTACCGCGTGGAGAGTTAACACACCAAAAGATAATATAAGAGGTTAAGTGCGCAAAATAGAGGTAATGTTCCCGTTTTTAAAATCGCAATCCGTTGATGAGATCCTTTCACCATAAAGTTTCCGTCTTTCTAATAGCAGGCGTGAATTTGCTTCCATTACATTTACTCTTTATATCACGCATGCCGAGAGAATAGCCATAATCCGAGAGATTCGTTTGTGAGAGCGTTCCGTGAGAAATTTACATTCGAAACGAATTTTCGAATAATTAACGTAATGATCAATCGGTGGAAATTGGCGGTTATATTTCCGGCTTCGCACACACGCACTAAGGTTTGAGACTCGTAAATATGACTTGATGATGACTATTTTCTGGAAATTTTTAATTACACAATTTTTGTATATTTTGAAATTTATTTGAGTCGAATTTTGTGGGTATATTCTCGGCAAACCCTCACGAGACACCACTCGTCCTACTAGGGTGACCTAGGGGTTTAAAGGCTTGTTGCATGTGCTAAATGCAATCGCTTGCCCGTGAAAAAGGTATTTTATCCTAATAAAATGTGATCTTCAAGATTTGAACCTCATTAGGATTCTTTTACATTGCTCGGGACGCGCAAAGTTCTAAGTTAGTGGGGTTTGATTGGACATAAATATTGTATATTTATTCCCCTAATTTCAGTGCATTTGTGAACCCGAGTGATGTAACCTATATGGATTTGATGAAAATTTATGCTACTAATCTTCGTTGGCAAGTATTTCGTGTTTCGTGCTTCTCTTATTGGTTTTACAGGTTAATTATGCAAGCAGCGCAAAAGAGAAAGCGAGACAATGAAAGAAAAGCTAAGAAGGCAAGTTCAAGGGCATTTTGGTAATTTTGCAACCAGATCCCGAAGGAGGAGTCAACTGTAAAGTTGAAGAGCTCGGAACAATGAGAACACTGGATGAAACGTCACCCAAATCCGAGCTACGGTTGATGAGTTATGACCCGTTGAAGTTGAAGAAAAATCCAAGGAAGAAAGGAAAGAAAACAAGAAAAAAATTCTAAGTGTTGAATGGAAGAAAAAGCACCCCAGACCATCAAACATTCGCGAACCCAGGGGCGAACCGGTTTGGGGGGCTAACCGGTTTGGGGTACATGCGAACCGGTTCGGGGGGCCTGATGCGCGAATTTGCCTCCTTTATTATGATTGGCTCTAAGGTTTCCTTTTAGGTTAAAACTCTCCAAGAAGTGTGGGATACGTAAGTAGTAACTTAGGAACAACCGTTCTGCATATTTTTGAGTAGTTTTTGATAGAGAAAAAGTGAGGAGAACATCTAGGAACATAATTTTGATTTATTGCTGCAAGATCCATACACATCCGGGTTTGTTTTCAAGTTGTAATCTCAGCTATATTTTTGAGATTTTCAGTATTCTTGCATGGTAATTTTTCTGCATGGTTTGAATGAATTTCTGCATTTATAATACTTAACTACGTATATCGATCTAGTGTTATTATGAGTTTGCTCGCATGCAACGTTATTATTTCATGCATCGTTTAGTTTAATATGTCCGGCTAGGTTGAAAAGGTTGGGATGCATGAACCCAACCTAATGTGTTAGTGCATGTGTATAAAGTTAATCCGATGAATTCAATGATTGATTTTGATCGTATTGTGTAATTACATTATAATTGTGGATCTTTATAACTCGTTTACCTTTGGGTACTCGTTATGATTTAGAGTACAATTTGAGTGTCATTACCGCGATAACGATTTACTCATCCTCAGATTAGGTATGACGTGGGCTTGAACCTCGTATACATAATGCTTGGGAGTACTAAATTACGGGTCAGATCAACCAGATAAATTTATGATTAACATTATCACCGCACTACACTAGGGTTGGGGGATTGCATTCCCGACCTGTTTCTCTCATCATTTAAAATAAAAAGTTGTTGAAATCATCAGTCATCCTCCATTTTGGTAGAGTAATTTAGTTGCATCTTTGCTCATTTTCATTATCGCATTTAGCTTAATCAATCTCAAAAACAAATCAATTTTTCCTTTTCTTTTTTTGAGTCAAGGTTAGGATCTCTCTGTCTCGTCCCGTCGTCACAACTTCGTTGTCCTTCTTCCCTGTATATTCGATACCCGACTTACCGGGATTATTACTTGAGCGACAGGCTTACACTTGAGCCTAGAGTGAACGCACTTCTGAGACACATTTTCAGTCGCGTCAGTATTCCACGGCCTTGAAAAGGGAGGATGTAGTATCCATCCACTGAAATGGTCGTTTGCTACTTCTCCATGAAAATGAGTAATGCAAACTAATTATAATTCAAACTTAAATCTTTAAAATTAGAATTCAAACATAAATCTTTACAATTAGGATTCAAACTTTTTCAATTAGAATTCGTTCGCGACAATACCATCGCGAGGTATTGCATTTAAGTTGCTGAACCAAGTCGCATCAATACCATCGCGAGTCCGTAAGTAATTCCTGCATATGATTTTTATAATTGCAAACATATATAAAAATAATTAACTTTATGTTAATGACTTGCTAAATAATTATCCTCACATTCATGTTCCTACTGTGATACACAGCTGAATACCTACTTTTCCAAATCTTCCAAATAATACTAATTGATAGCACATTGATAAGGAACTTTATCTGCGCACCTCCCGCTCTTCGCGCAACTCTCTCTCCACTTGTCCCGCTCAGGTATCCTCATTCTCTCTCTTTTGGTATAATCTAACTCAAAATAAGGACTATGTTAATTTTCTAATGTAGGTTGAGAATGTTAGGTGGCGAAGATCTCTTTTATGATAACTTATTGCTTATTTTTCTTATACATACTATCACTCAATTGTTTATTTCACTTGTGTTTTGTCTTTCCTTGTTAGTTTAAATTTATGGGATTAGTTCGTTAAGTGTATCACTTTATCTTTATTATATTTTCCTTGTCAGCGGTTGATTTTTACTTCGAGACTCCCCTCAAAATTGTTCAATATCCACACCCAATACTACGTAAAGATCAAGGGGATTGACTCATTTGATGAGAATTCGAAGAAGTTAGTTGATGATTTCAGAATTTGCCGACATTGTTGGACCAAATGGGATACTTTTGAGAAGTTATGGCGCGAAGTGTTCATCGGGTGGCTATCAAAATACAAATGAAATCTTCTTAGTCTCAAAGTCTCAAATTCTCTTTAAATGTTACAGCATTAAATAAAAAAATGGCCTGAAATAGCGAAAACAAGTAGCCAAACGTAAAATGGATTACTTTATGAGCTTATTTAGTTAAATTGGTGGAAGGGATTTGCTGGTGGTTTGGTTTTGGAATTTGCTCCTACTGTTGATTTTATTTTAAATGTTAAAACATGTTGGATTTAACGAATAAATAAATGAAACAATGTCAAAATTTTCTAAAATCAATAAACATTTTAAATTGATTAAAAACATACTGTTAGAGGATGAAAACCGAAAACAACCTCCAAACAACCCCAAAGAGGCACGAACACCTCGTAAGGGAACAATGTAACACATAGGAACTCACCGCCTAGTCACGGTTTATGCTAGTAGTGATTATGTCCAATGAAGGGTGCTCTGGGAAGAACTTTCTAATACACACCAATGTAAGAGGCACGAACCCCTCGCGCGGGACCAATGTAACTTATAGGAACGGACCGTGTTGTCACGGGTTAACTAGTTTGAGACTATGACTATAAATTAAAAATATTCAAATTCTTCTAAACAACATAATGTTTGAGGGTGAAAACCTAAACCAACCGGTTAAAGGTTGAAAACCTAAACCTACCCACAAACGTAACCGTAAGAGGCACGAACACTTCGCATGGGACCAATGAAACTAGTAGGAACTGACCGTGTAGTCACGACATGGCTCCCGATTTAAGAATATGACGATAATTTGTAAAAATCACCACTTAGACTTAAAAACAAGTCATTAAAGGGTGAAAACCAAAACCATCCCCCAAACGTCCCCGTAAGAGGCACGAACATCTCATACGGGACCAATGTAACTTATAGGAACTGACCCCGTAGTCACGGGTCTCCCGGTTTGAGAAAATGACGATAATTTGAAAATGTCTAGATCAGGCTTAAAAATAAGCCGTTAAAGAGTGATCAACTAAACCATCCCCCAAACGTCCCCGTAAGAGACACGAACACCTCGCACAGGACCAATGTAACTTGTAGGAACTGACCGCGTAGTCACGAGACTCCCAATTTGAGAATATGATGATAATTTGTAAAAATAAACACTTAGAATTAAAAACAAGCCGTTAAAGGGTAAAAACCTAAACCATCCCCCAAACGTCCTTGTAAGAGACACGAACACCTCGCACGGGAACAATGTAAGTTGTAGGAACTGATCGCATAGTCACGAGTCTCCGGGTTTGAGAATATGACGATAATTTGCAAAAATCAACACTTAGACTTAAAAACTAGCCGTTAAAGGGTAAACCTAAACCAGCCACCAAACGTCCCCGTAAGAGGCACAAACACCTCGCATGGGACCAATGTAATTTGTAGGAATTGACTGTGTTCTCACGGGTCTCCCGGTTTGAGAATATGACGACAATTTGCAAAAATCAACACTTAGACTTAAAAACAAGTCGTTAAATGGAGAAAACTGAAACCATCCCCCAAAACGTCCCCGTTAGAGACACGAACACCTCGTACGGGACCAATGTAACTTGTAGGAACTGACCGCATAGTCACGAGCCTCTTGATTTGAGAATATGATGATAATTTGCAAAAATTAACACTTAGACTTAAAAACAAACCGTTAAAAGGGAAAAAACCTAAACCATCCCCTAAACGTCCCCGTTAAAGATATGAACACCTCGCACGGGACCAATGTAACTTGTAGGAACTGACCGCGTAGTCACGGGTCTCCTGGTTTGAGAATATGATGATAATTTGTAAAAATTAACACTTAGACTTAAAAATAAACTGTTGAAGGGGGAAAACCTAAACCATCCATCAAACGTCCCCGTAAGAGACACGAACACTTCACACGGCGTCAATGTAACTTGTAGGAACTCACCGCATAGTCGCAGGTCTCCCGATTTGAGAATATGACGATAATTTGCAAAAATCAACACTTAAACTTAAAAATAAACTATTTAAGGATGAAAATCTAAACCCGCCCCCAAACGACCCTGTTAGAGGCACGTACACCTCGTACGGGACCAATGTAACTTGTAGCTACTGCCCGCATAATCAGGGGTCTCCCAATTTGAGAATCTGACGATAATTTGAAAATATCTAGATTAGGCAAAAAAACAAGCCGTTAAAGGGTGAAAACCCAAACCAGCCACCAAACGGACCCGTAAGAGGCACAAACACCTCGCACGGGACGAATGTAACTTATAGGAACTCACCACGTAGTCACGAGACTCCCGATTTGAGAATATGATGGTAATTTGGAAAAATCAACAGACTTAAAAATAAGCCGTTAAAGGGAGAAAACCTAAACCATCCCCCAAACGATCCCGTAAGAGGCATGAACCCCTCGTACGGGACAAATGTAACTTGTAGCAACTTCCCGCATAATCACGGGTCTCCCAGTTTGAGAATATGATGATAATTTTAAAATATCCAGATTAGGTTTAAACAGAAGTCGTTACCTAGAAGGCATCCTAAAATAGAGGGAGAGCGAAAATACACAACAACCCGTCGTCACAATGGCAATTTAATAATACCAACAACTCACACAAATGATCATAATTAATCAACGTATAAAACTACGCCTCATAGTCCAATTCAATTAAATCTTAATTTAATTATCACATCATCAAAATACCCAATTAATCCCATTTAATTATTTTAAATTAAATACACCGAGATTTCATCATTAATACAACAAAGTCCAAATTTCATTATCTCTGCACAAATTACATGAATTATACACCCCAAATTCATTTATTTCAAAACTAGGATTTTTCTAAATGCAACCTACACTAACCAAACCCAAAAACCACTCATAAATCCTACGTACCCAAGTTTTATGAATATTAATCATATTAAGAATTTCATAAAAATAGCCGCAAGTTTTATGTGTCCACTTTCTCTAATTAGATTGCTAATTGATTTTAAGAAAATATTAAATTAAGGTTTAGGCAACACTTAAAACGCATAATACTAAAGAAAAAGAATAGAGTATTCATGCCTGTGATTAGTTAGATAAAATCTAAGTAGAAGGTTGAACTCCTCTAGATGAAACACCAATAGAATCTTCAAAACTTGTTAAAAGTTGGGGCTAGGTGTTGAAGATGAGAGGAAATAGGTTTGGAAAAGCTTTCTGGAGAAATTTTGAGAGAAAAGTGATTTTTGAAATCCTAGCCCCGTATCAGTTTAGTATATAAAGGGTTTAAGAGTTAAAACGCAATTAGGAGTCTAACCAAGCCACCGTCTCGACGTCGTTCGAACGACATGCGACATCGTTCGAACGTCATGCGTTGTCGTTTGAACGACCCCCAAAATCCAGAATTAAATCTTTTAAAATCCGACTTTAATTATCTAAAAAAAATACATTAGCTGAACAAATACGCACCTCCCAGTTAAATATTTAAATAAAAACTTTATAAACTTTTTATAAAAGACTCGAATTAATTTTCGAAGAAAAGGTTTACTAATAAAACCAAGTTGAATTATTAAAGGCTATTAAATCCAAAATTTTATTTTACTCCAAATTAATTAAAGTCAATTAATTAAAACACAGGGTGTTACAGCACGTACGTTAATATCGGCAAACGATGACTCTGTGGAACCATAACGATGGCTTCACGTGTTGTATGTGGCCCAAAAGTGTTTCGAAATGATACCTCACAGGTCAGTTAAGAACTTTAAGTGAGTGCGCACGATCTAATGGATTAACTTATTTAATTAAATGCCCCAAACACACAATACATTTTTTTTTACCAAATTTTAATCTTTGATTAAATTATTGTGTGCATGCAAACAATGTTCAAATATATTTAGAATAATCAATCCAAACATGCAAAGGCAAATAATATGAGGAAAAATCCCTTTACATGGTAAAACCTTTTTCAGCACTTTAGAGAGTTTTATAAGACAGCTTACTTACAAAACTTTCTAAAGAATGCCATTCAGATCCAGAGTAGTCCACAAGGATCGGTCCACCCTCGATATCCATTGATCGGCCTTTCTTCCTTATTTTCATCAGTGATCCCTCGGGTCATAAGATTAGCAGCAAAGATCGTTCTCCATAAGTATGTATCAAGTATGAGCCTTTTAGGGTTTCAAATGGATTCACAATTATATTGAGAAGGATGTTTTGTGAATCAAATAGGTGTTTTGACCTAAACAATTTAAGGACTTTTGTAGCAGGTATGCAAGTTACATTTTTTCAAAAGTCTCTATAAAATATTTTGGAAATATGTATTTATACGTCGTGCACAAAATTCGAGGCGACGATTTTTGTTCGAATGAGAATGTCATATCATAAGAACGAAAACACAATTCGTTCGAACGAGTCTCCAATCTCGTTAGAAACAACTTCTAACGAGCTTCTAATGAATTTAAATAGTACATTTTCTAACACCCCGTATTTTTGTGCATTTAATATTTAATTAATTCGGGAATTTAAAATTACTTGTGTATCGTAATTTTAATTGAATTAAGTATGGAAAAATTTATTTAAATATTAATCGGGGAGTGAATGGTTAATATTTAGGGAAATTTATTTACTAAGTGAATAGTAACAATTTATTTACGATTAATATTTAATATTTAGGGAAATTTATTTAGTGAGTGTACGGTTGAGTTCGGATGGGCCGAAATAGTCAAAAAAGTGTACTCGGGGGTAGTAAACGGGTCACGGGACGTTTTTAGGCATAGTCGGGCCCACACGGGGGTATTTGTGTCACTTGAGCTTAGCCCATTATGCAAAAAACGGATTTAGCCTAATTAAACAATTATAAGAAAAAGGGGAATGACTTAATTGAGTTTAGAAAATACTTAGTGGGTTAGGAAATCCTAAGAAGCAGTTAAAGGCAAATTTGGGGGACAAAGGAAAGAGCCAAAACAAAGGAGTTCATCTTCAACCTTGGAAATTCACAACTCCAAATCAGACCCTACGAATCATAAGGCAAGTGGTTAGCTTGCTGTAGCATTTAAATTGTATTTCAATTCATATTCATATGATGTGAGTAATCAAAGAAATTCATTTTGGGATTTAAAGGGTATATAAACCATTATTCTGATTTCTAAATTGTGTAGAAATTCATCTATAATCTGAGATTAGCATATATATTTGGTATGATGTGTAACCCGGAGGAATTAGAAACGAATTTGAGATAAGAATTTACTGTTTAAATGGGTTAAAGACTAAATCGGATTTTTTTCCCAATTTATGAAAACAGTAGAGAACGTAGATTAAATGGTGTTTATGGACTTTATGGGGGTCCCTTATGAGGATTTTGTTGTGTATTATTGATGGGAGGACTTGGGTTTTGCTGTAGAAGAAGTTAGGGTTTGGAGCTTTTCGTCCATGGCTGAAACAAAAGGGGGAAGAAGACGATGACATGTTCGATCGATCGATCGAGGGTTGGGGATCGATCGATCGAAGGTCAGAAATTTCTGGTAGTTCGGCCAGTTTATGTATACAAGGGAAATTAAACTTAAATTTCTTCCATGCCTTATTTAATGAGAAATAAATATAGGATTTTCAAGATAATTAATTATGAGTAAAATTAATTAGGATTTGAAGGAAATTATGTGTGTCACACCATGATTAAAATTAATTGGGATTTGGAGGAAATTTATGTGTGACACACTACGGTTAAATTTTGGGAATAATATTTCAAAATAATTAAATACGGATTGAGTGGGCAAGTCTGAGGTTATTGGTTGAGCGATACCAAGACGTTAATTTTTTTATAGAGTGAAGGCTAAATTATTTGGAGTCGGGAATTTAGACTCGGGTAGTGTTTTATTTCGGGCCACGAGAGTAAGTCTGAATATATTGGTTGGAATGACACCAAAAGTAATTTAATTAATTAATGTGCGAATTAATTAATAATTAGTGTTGGACCATAAACTCATAATAATCTGAATAGGCTTGTGTTACGGACTTAGTACACGGAATAGCCGGGATAGTTTATTTTTATTTACATATGTATATATACGGTGTGCGATAGCATATATATGGTGTGTGCATTAATATCAGTGGTTAGATATTATTATTATTATATACTCTAGTACTATAGGGGGAGGTTGTGCGTAGTGGACGAATCCCCTAGCTTGAGGATTAGGGCGAGTATATTCCCAGGTCATAGCATCCATTATATGGGTGAGCGGCCTCTCACCTTCAGGGAAGGAATACGACCGCCTCCAACATGTATGTATTATCCAAGTTAGTGAGTGATTCTGACTTGGGGTAACTAGGTTATTTGAATATACCTAGTGGGATAGCATTTTAGAGAACTTACATCCGGTGGGTTATTACTCGGGAAGATGTTATTATTAATTATTATTTCAGCATGTTGTGAATGTCGTAATATAACTTTACGTATGTAATGAGGTAAATAATTATATACGGGTAAATTAATGCAGGCCGTGAATTGTATTATACATATAATGGGTGTGAAAGTTATATGATTTTAAAAAGGGAAATGATTAATTAAGTTAATGTTAGTAATAACTTAGAAATCATAATTGTGGCACACTCGGTTAGAGTGGGGTGGTTGCAAGGGGTTATATTGGTTATCTAGTCATGGGATAAATAACTAGGTAATTTAATTAAGGCGTTAGTAGTGCACATTAGAGAAGGGGTGAGGATGTTCTCAAGAGAGTGAGGAACTAACTAAAATGTGAAGAGCATGCATATATATTTATTACTGCAAGTTAATCATTTGCTAAATGTTTTCCAAATGTTTTGGGTACCAACCCTTGTTATAAAAACTTTTAAAACCCTTTTAGGTGTCCAGCCACAGGGACGCCGGGCTTGACTCATTCCAGGGATCAATTGCTGCAGCATGTGTGGATATTGTGAGAGTTTGATAGGCGTCTCGTTCTTTTCATTCTTAGTGTAGAGACTTCCTATCAGTTATTCGAGCATGTTGCTCATTGTTTTATTCAGCACTTATGTCAGAATTGTTGAGATTTAATTGTTTGTCTTTACTTATGTTGGATTTTGAACCAATGGTTTATTCGGTCAGTTATTTAACTGTGAATGGTTGAATTCAGTTAATTGTGATTGTCCTATTATTTTGTTTCCGCGTGAGTATTTCATTTAAGTTAATAAAAGATAAAATTGGCACCAGTCTAATTTTCTCACTTAGGTGGTTAGTAATTAAAAAGGCGATAGTGATGCTAAGAATGAACCAAATGAGAAACATGTTCTAATTTAATTTAGGACTGATCACCCGGGGTTAATTAGGCAGGGTGTCACACATTTTTGTTAGTTATTCGTTCGATGAAAGATTTAACGAGGCTTCAAACAAAAAGCCCAATGGGGGTTTATTAGGGCAAATATTTTAGCTTAGACTTGTTTTTTGTTTTATTTACACTAAGACATATTTGACATATTTCGTTACAAATCGACACGTTCCGATATGATGAACTAAACCTTAACTTCTCCAAAGTTCAAGACTTATCTAGATTATGAAGGTATAAATATTTTAGGAGTTCAAATTTATTTACATTTATATTTGGGAGATATATTTTTATAAAAAATCAGGGCGTATTTTTTAAAAGTTAAAAAAAATATTTTTTTTACCTTATTCAAATGAGAATGATATCTCGTTCGAATGAAATTGGCTTTTAGTTTGAAGCCTCGTTAGATCTTTCATCGAACGAACAACTAACGAAGGTGTAGTGTTTGAATTTGTTAGAAGCTCGTTAGAAGATGGTTCTAATGAGATTGGAGTCTCATTCGAACGAACTATGTTTTCATTCTAACAAGATGACATTCTCGTACGAACGACTTTTATTTTTGTTTGAATAAAAATCATCGCCTCAAATTTTGTGCATGACTTGATACGTGTTACAAAAGCCGTCAATTTTTTTTAGGCCCAGAATACCTCTTTGATTCACAAAACATCCTCCCTAATAGATTTATACCTTCGTAATGTAGAGAAGTCTTGAACTTTGGAGATGTTAAGGTTCGGTTCATTATGTCGGCACGTGTCGATTTGTAACGGGATATGCCATAGTGCAAATAAAATAAACAACAAGTCTAAGTTAAACTATTTGCCCTTACATTAAATTATTCGTAGAGATCTTCACAAATGACTCTATAACGAGCAGTTCACACCTAAAGAGGATAGATTATTTCCTCACCATGAGGAAGAAACCTAGGAGACGTTACGAGATTAGGCTAGGCATTATTGGGAAACATTTAATAAGGTAAAATATTGCTCAAAGAAGGTTTCCTTGGCATCGTTCAAAATAGGCCTTCCCCACAACTCCATGTTTCATCCATCCCACACCTCGATGACCTTATATCTCCCATTAAGAAGTATGTCAGGATGGAATATGTGGTTGCCCTCAGCCAAGGCGAGCATGGTTGCACAAAGGTGACCAAAGGAAATGACAAAGAGATCGCCATCGAGAAAGAGGAAAAAGAAGGACGGAGGATACAAAAACGAGTCAAAGAAGACCCATACAAGTCTTTCCAGGCGATCAATACGATTTTCAAAAAAACCAATTTACAAAATCTTGGGCAAGATCATGGACTAACAATTCCTCAAGTAGCCTAAGAAGATGGGTGGTGATCTTAAAAAGGGGAATAATGCTCTTAGTTTCACCTACCATAAGGAGAACGCACACAAGTTATAGAATTGCAAGGTCATAAAATCCCATTTAAAAGAGTTAGTCCATACGGGGTATTTGAACAACACGTTGAGAAAAACGTTAACCATGTCGTCGCCAATATGGACCCAAAATAAAAAAAAATGATTTGGATAATGAGATGGGGCACGAGTTTGTCATTATACACGGTACTTTAGATTCCAAGTATATTCGGGGTTACACAGTTCGGATGGAACTTAAGAAGGTCACTGCGGTTATGGATGCCTTCCAAATTAAACCTATTAAAATTTAAGCTGACAGCGCCAATAACGAGATGGCGTGGATTACGACAAACATATAGTCTTCATGGAGAACAATTTGATCGAAGGGAGAACCCCACATCATTATGCGCTAGTAATCATCCTCAAGGTTGCAAGTTGGGACGTGGATAAGCTACAAGTTAGCAAGGAAGTTTCTCTAAAATCATATAATTGGAGATTTTTCATAAGATCGAAATGAAGATGGAAGACTTGAAGGAATCAACTGTTCCTTTGGACGACTTTATTGGAAAAATGACTATGCCATTGGGGAAGGTGTAAAGCCATCTAGGGCAGGTAATATCTTAAAACTGTTGAGTTCTTTGTAGTAGACACTGACTCTCTCTATCATGCCATCATTGGAAGAGGGTGTATGCACTCCATGCAAGTTTTTCCCTTAACGTATCACCAAATACTCAAATGTGTTGTAAAGCGAGGAACA
Organism: Sambucus nigra; assembly: GCA_949130495.1. Classification (NCBI taxonomy): domain Eukaryota; kingdom Viridiplantae; phylum Streptophyta; class Magnoliopsida; order Dipsacales; family Adoxaceae; genus Sambucus; species Sambucus nigra. The sequence goes on from OX422222.1 coordinate 49,574,267, forward strand.
ATGGAGATCTGAGGCAATCAGGCCATTGCACAAAATTATTTTATCACCGCCATCAGACCGAAATAAGAAAAAAAGAAAGAAAAGGAAGTCATCCCTAAAGCGTATCAAGACGAAGTTGCACCATCCAAATAGTAACTAAAATACGAAAGACCATGGGTGAAAGAAACGAGAGTTAACCTCCTAGATAGGGTAATGGTGAAATTAAAGGAGATGGATTTTGATAAGATCCGAATGGAAAAAAATTCTAATCGACACCACACTATGCGAGCAAGAAAGGGTGGAATTAATCTCTTTGCTAAATCAAAATTATGATGTATTTGCATGGCAACCATACGATATGTCTGGGATCGATCCCAAATTCGTATGAAACAAACTTCACGTTGACCCCACATTTTCTTCGGTCACAGAAAAAAGTTGGCCGCATTGCCCCATAAAAAAGAAAAGTAATTAGAGATATTGGTGGGGAAACTTCTGGAGGCAGGGTCCATCAGAGAAGTTCAATTCTCAAAATGACTCTCAAACCTAGTGCTGATACGAAAGAGTAACTGGAGAGTGTGAGTGTACTTCACTGATCTCAGTAAGGCATGTCCCTGCGACACCTCGTAATTTTTAATAATTAGGTTTATCAAGTTTGTTTATTAAATAATACGGTTTGTCAATCTCAGTTTAAATATCATCCTTGACGTGAAATAAGAATCAATGAATAGGGATAAATCAAAGTGGAAAACGATATGAGAATCCTCAATTGATTATATATTATAGATAGGATCAATCATCACCACTAAATTATGGTAAAAACTGTCTGATAAGAACTAATACATCCCAAATCTCCAAAAATCATATTATCTCCAAAATGAGTACAAATGCTAGAAATTAAGTAAAACTTCCATCTATCAAACATAAAATAAATAAAACTAAAGTAGTTTCAACACATGCATCTCAAAAACTCAATGGTGACTGTAATAAAAGACTCTGTACTTGAGTAAAAATTAGGTCGGGTACACTAGAGCACCTAAAACGACGCGGCATGTCAGGACCATTACTACAAGATAATAGCTACGCACCCAAATAGTGAAAGTATCAATTAAGAGTATAAATAATAATTCTACATTTATTAAATTAATTTTTATATAACTATATAAATTAGGACCAGTCCTCCATTTGTTGAGGAGTCTCATAACGCATATCGTGCCTCATAAATATATAATCAATTTAAATATTTCATTGGTAAATAAGGCTTGTAAACATATCTAGTACCTCACGCATGTGAAACAAAATGTAATTCATAATATAAATAAATCCCCATCATAAACACAAATCCAACCTCACCTTATCCACTCCAAACACCACCAATAATAAATCGTGCATGCCCCCAATTTTCGTTGGGGTCACCAAGCCCCACACTAACCTTATCCACCCAAAATATTCATAATAATAATATAATAAAGTGGCCCCAGACGTAGGGTCATCAACATAAAAGTAATGTAATACCCCGTATTTTTTTAAAATGCAATAACATGATTTTTGGAATAAAATAAAATTTGTAGGAATTAAATTAAATTGGAGAATTTAATTAATTAGTTGTGAACAAGCTAATTTATTTTTATTTTATAATCATGTGAGATTGACTTCATATGTTAATATTTTTTGTAAAAAATAATGACATACGATGCGTGACACAATTACAATATACTTGTTGAATAAAAATAATTGGGACACATTTCAAGATGCTTTATGGGCTCGTTTAGGTGTTTTTGACCTTTAGAGAGAGTCCTGGGGTATAGGTATATACGTTGAGAGGTTTTTGAGCTAGTTCAATTATGGGTTTGGGCCCATTTGGGGGTCTAAAAATGGGGAATTAGGCTTAACCCGGGATTTGGGGGAAAGATTAATAATCCCCACAATCAAACAAAAACCTAAACCTAGAAGCCCCACCTCAAGAAAGAAAGGAACAAAGGCCAAATAGGAGAGGAGACAAGGGATTCAATAGGAAATCATCAATCACCATATCCAGGCAAGAATTTTTTTGCTTAATTTATTGGCCAATGTATTTATTGATTCATCGTATTAAACCCCATATAATTGTTGGGTTTTAGTATGAAATTGGTGATTAAATTGGTATGATTTAATCTTATGCATGTACAGAAGACTAATCGAAATATAGGTGGTTTAACCCAGAATTTAGGATGATTATAATCTTGAATTGGATGATAAAACTCATGCCTTAGGATTTCTGAATAAATTGAAAATCTTGATTCATATGTAGAGGATTTTAACTAATGTTTAAAGTCTGGAAATTTAGATAAGTATGACCCATGTGTTATGTTAAAATATAATTTCAATATAAATGGAGTTATGGTGGAAATTTTTCGTTAAGAGTTATGATCAATGATGTAAATTCTGGGAATCAGGAGTATGTAATTGATGTTAATTTATGTAATTAACCATTCTAAGATGAAGGCATAAGTCACAGGGACTGTTCTTATGTTATTGAAATTGAATTAACCATTGGAATGAACTTTGGGATGAAATTGAGAATTCTCGTATTAAAGAAACGAAGAAGATCTGGGCTACTACCCGATACAAATCGATTTGGTCTCATAGGCGAATTGATTTGGCAAAGTGAATCAATTTGGTCTCTAGGGCAGGATGAGTTAGGGCCAGGAATGGATCCGGGGTGTTTTTAGGAAACCATGTGAGCTGGTGGGACGGTGTTTGGATCAACGATGATTTTATTTTAAATACTCTTGTGGCACAATTATTAAATGGGAAATTACATTTTACTAGATGGTTAAATAATCTTATAAAGAGGAAGAAACTAATAATTAAATAGATTTTTTATTATTAATGTGTGATTATTTATGGGTAATGAGTTGGGATATTTGGAGTAATTATAGAGTAATTACCTATACATATTATATAAGAATACTATGTACTTATATTTATTGTGTGGAGATACCTATGTTCGTGGACGGTCCTATCGATTAGGGTTACGTGCATTCGGGATCGTAGCACACGTTGGCACATGTGAGCTAGACATTGTGCAGGTCATTATTATAGGTACTACGTAGTAGCGCCACTTATGAGAGGTAGGTGTAGATGCTAGGATCCTTTGTCTACACTGGGTATGTGCCGTGAATTGGTGTACTGCGTAGGGACCACCCCACTTATGTGTGTTTTATGATGTCTAATTGGATAGAGGATTCCTTCGGACTTATCGATAGAGCACAAACGAGGCACCACTGGTAGATGTCTTTGAGTGTTGCATATATGAAAGGACATATATATTTACACGAATTAAATGAGATTAATTAAGTTATCTAAGAATGTAGACAATATATTATAGACTCCATATTATGTTGTATGCATAATAAATGCTTATGTCTCCTTTACGAGTTATATGAGAATGGGATACTTTAGACATTGATAATATGAATGTAAATGATTACATTTCAATATGTTGATTATATTTAATGCATCTGATATTAAGTTGGCACAATTATCATTTATTATTTCGGGACTTGATCGGATACGGGAAATGTCACTCTTAGATGAGGGGTTAGATACTTATCATATGTGAGTGACGGTGGGGGATACTTACTTTGAATTGACAATATTATTACACTTTATAAATAAGTTAATTCTTGCAACTCTACGACGCATGACCCAATTTTATAAATGTTTTCTCCCTCAAGTGCTCCTAGACAGGGATAACATTATTGTTCACGGATCAGCCTTGCATTATCCTTTTTCATATCAGATTCTTCAGATGTATTGATTCTAGTTTAGGTGCTACTCCACTTCAGTCTATTTATTTTTGGATTACTGTATGAGCATAAGCCCGGTGTCTATTTATTTTTGGTTGGTTTGAAACATTATTGATTATCTTAGATTTTTTTACACTTGGTGCATGTTGGATTTTGTCATCATTTTGGATATTAATTTAAACTCAGTTGTGGCTTATATGTGTGTGTGTGTGTGTGTGTGTGTGTGTATGTGTGTGTGTGTGTGTGTTATATGGTTTGATTATACGAATATTATTAATTCACAAATAAGCCCCAGCTTCGACGTATCATGTCTGGCCAACCTTTACGTGAGAAAATTAGGGTTGTTACAGTTGGTATCAGAGCATCCAAGTTCTAGTGTCCTTAGGATTTGTGTTGCATTCATTATGTTCTGCGTCGCCTAATTTGATATGTAAACCCTATTCTTCGGATTCATTGTATTCTTGCGATTTGTACTAACTTAACCTTATTTGATTTCAAATGACAAATGGATGGAGGGGTAGACCTAGGCGTGTAGTCGCACCACTACAGATGAGTAGGCTTAGTCAGAGCCACAGCAGCAGCCTCTGGCCCCACCGGAACCACAGTAAATCACTCCAGCAGAAATTACTACCATCGTGACCTGGGTGTTTTTCACTGCAATGGCAAAATGCTCCAAAACTTTCCACCACCACAGGCTCAACATAAGCCGCCACCACCACTACCACATTAGGTGGCAGTACCAGCTCAGGCCCTGGGATTAGTCTGGGACATAGCTAGGGAGGCCTTCGTAAAGGTACAACCTCCAGGGTTTTCGGGTAGCCCAGATATTATAGTGGCGAGCAAGTGGAAGAAGGATATTCAAAGGCATTTACGAATGGCGGAGAGTACTCCAATACAGAAGCAGATAATGGCTTTATTTTGGGTTGTGGGGGCCACACTCTAGTGGTGGGAGTTAGTCCCTTTAGTTGTAAAGAAAGACAACTTGATTATAAATAAGTTCTGGGAGAGATTCGAGGGGAAGCATTTCCCTCAGGCGATGCAGTCGGAGATGAGGAGTAAGTTTATGGAGATCAGGCAGGAGAGTTATACAATAGCGGAGTATGATGATGAGTTCACCGCTCTTTCATACTCTACATTGGAGGATGTGGATATAGAGTAGAGAAATATGTATATGTTCATTATGGGATCAGCTTGGCATATTAGGAAGACACTTTTGGGGAACGTAGCATTCATCACGTATAATCGAATGGTGAACACCGCCCTTATCCATTATCGGGATCACAAGGTCGTTCGTAGGAACAAGGGTGAGAAGATAACGGGAGCCGATACGTCTAACCATTAGGTAAGACAATTGGGGGTAGTGGCCACGGGACCCTACAGTTCAAGGGTGCTTCATCTGCAAATCAGAATAAGTGATTCAAGGATTTCATGATCGAAATAGGTAGGGATAGAAGGGCCATGGAAAGCAAGGATTGAGCCAACAACATAGGGTCCATTAGGGCCAAGGTAATTAGGTTCAAGGCTAGTAAGGCCGATAGACAGAGAGGCGCTCGTTTAACGAGAATTATTATACTAATGGGGAGAGGGGCCATACGTCAAGGCGTTGACCTCGGGGTAATCAAGCACCTCAGGAGCAGGGAGGTTAAAGAGAACATCAGGAACCACAGGGATAGTGCTAACCATTTCTATCTCTAGTATTTACAGCACTAGCCAATCTAACACCTGTCGCCCCACCTCATAGGTAGCCGCCACAGCTGCAGTACGGATGAATGTATCACAATGCACCGACAAATGGACCAATGCCAGTTCAGGCTGTTAGGTATGTCCTCTATCTTTGGGCATGTAGGTTGTATTTTTTTTTTACACGGGGGAATCTCAATAATTCGTTAGCACTGGTTTTGCACATGTGACTGGGATGATAGATTTTGCTTCTGATATTGTACTGCACATAAACTCACCTGTGGGTAAAGGGGCACCCATACATTCGATATGTTAGGGTTTATGGGTCGAGATAGGATAACTCACTTTTGTGGGAGACTTACCAGTACTGGATATGCATGAGTACGATGTCATATTAGGGATGGATTAGCTAGATACATGTAGAGCATGTATTGACTGTTACGGTAGGTCCATCGTCTTTGCCATTTCAAGGTAGAAAATGTACATGGTTGCGATGCCACACCCCGAGGGTGGGTAGAGCATGTACTTATGCAATATTGAAAATGAGACTTATTCGTAGGTCATAGTGTCTCTACATTTCATCCCGGTAGTTAGTTATTTTTTGAATGTATTTGGGGAGATCCCAAGGTTGCCACCTAGTCGAGAAATAGACTTTGTGATTGATTTGATTCCGAGTATGAGACCCATTGCACGTACATCATATCTTATGGATCCTCAAGATATGATGGAGCTTCAGGATCATATTGAACAGCTATTGGGACAGGGGTTCATTAGGAGGAGAAATTCTTCGTGGGGTGCTCCAGTTTTGTTCGTCAAGACGAAGGACGGATCCTTATGAGTTGTATCGACTATAGGGAGTTGAACAAAGTCACGATATGGAACAAATATATATTGCCCCGTATTGATGATTGTTTGACTAGCTGAGGGGTGTTGTGTATTTCTCTAATATCAATTTAAGATCGATTCATCATCAGTTAAGAGTCCGGGAGAAGGATATCTCAAAGACGACGTTTCTTACGAGATATGGGTCCTATGAGTTTTTGGTTATGCCTTTTGGGCTAACCAATGCGTCGATGGTGTTTATGTATTTGAGGAATCGGTTATTGAGGGATTATTTGGATCAGTTCGTCATAGTGTTTATATATGACATTCTAATTTACTCTTGGACTGCAGAGGAGAACGTACAGCATTTACAAGCAGCCTTATAGACACTACGATACCACCAGCTATATGCTAAGTTTGAGAAATGTGGCTTTTGGTTGTAAGAGGTACAGTTTTTGGGACAAATTGTGTCTGAGAGGTGGATATTAGTGAACTCGGGGAAGATTTCTGCAGTGATAGAGTGGGGACAGCCCACTACACCCACCGATCTATGTAACTTTTTGGGATTAGTCGGGAACTACCATCGAGGATTATTCAATAAAAGCAAACCCCTAATGAATTTGACAGGGCAGGACGTGCCACTTGTATAAGGTGATACGTGTCAGCAGGAATTTGATGAGCTAAAGTCTCGATTGATTATAACACCAGTTCTGGCGTTATCTCGGGTAGGGATAGATTATAAGGTCTTTACAAATGCATCCTTGAGGGGACTTCGAGGGGTATTGATTCATGAGGAGATCCCGATAGTGTATTCTTCATGGAAGCTAAACATTCATAAGGGACATAACCCCACTCATGACTTGGAGTTAGCAGTCATGGTTTTTACCTTGCGAGTATGGAGGCATTATCTCGTGGGGAAGAAGTTACGGCTATTCACAGACCATAAGAGCCTATAGTATTTATTCATGTATCAGGAGCTAAACATGAGTTAGAGGAGATGTATATAGAGTTTATGAGAGATTACCAGTTCAACGTTGAATACCACCTGGGGAAGGCGAATGTCGTAGAGGATGCTTTGAGTCACAAGTTGATTTTGGAGTTGGCGAAAGTATGGAAGACAAAGTGAAAATCACTTTATGGGGATGACGACTTGACCCGTGCATTTATGGCGATTCTCATTATCACACCCTAGATCATTATTCAGGTCGTGAAGGCAAAGGTAGAAGATCAGCTTTGTCTGGAGGGGGTTAGGCAGTTGTTAGCCGAGGGGGCAGAGCACTATTCCATTGGGTTGGATGGTGGATTAAAATTTCAGGGCAAGATAATTATCCCAGATAACAAGGAGTTGAGGTGAGTCGTTATGTCTGAAGCTCATGGTTCACGCTTTATGGTAAATTTAGGAGAGGATAAGATTTACCACGACATCCAACGTCGGTATTGATGGGTCGGGGTGAAAAGGGACATAGTAGTTTTTATGTCTAAGTGTTATACACTTCAGTTGGTGAAGGTGGGCCATCAGCGTCCTACAGGTGTGTTACAACCTTTGGAGATCCCGTTGTGAAAATAAGAGAGCATCTCCATGGATTTTATCACTGGGCTACCTACATCACAAATGGGGAATGATTCCATCTGGGTGATCGTCGACTGTTTGACGAAGGTGTCTCATTTATTATCGGTCCGGATAGATAATAGTTCGGAGAAGTACGCCAGACTTTTCCTTGTAGAGATTGTGAAATCACATGGGGTACCACTCAACATTGTGTCGGACAGGGGCAGGACGTTTGTGTCCTATTTTTAGAGGATCTTTCAACAAGCCTTATGGTCATAGTTGAGATTGAGCACCTCATATCATCCTCAGACCGACATGAAGACGAAGAGGGTGAACTTAATGTTGGAGGACAAGCTACTTATGTGCATATTGGACTTTAAGGGGAGTTAGGAGCAATATTTTCCTTTGGTGGAGTTTGTATACAACAACAGCTACCACTTCATGATTGGGTTGGCCCCGTTTGAGGTTCTTTATGGGATTCCTTATCGTTCACCCTCATGCTGATTGAAGGTGGGGGAGAACAAATTATGTGGGCCAGATTTCATTCAAGACACCTCAGAGAAGGTAAAGATGATTCGGTCCAGGATACGAATTGCTCAGGATAGGCAAAAGAGCTATGTAGATGGAGGTCGGAGACACTTAGACTTTAATGTTAGGGACAAAGCGATGATTATTGTGGCTCCCATGAAGGGAGTTATAAGGTTTGGGAAGAAGGGGAGGCTAGCTCCATAATATGTGGGACCATTCCCTATCCTTGAGAGGATTGGGCTCATAACTTATCGATTCGGATTATCGGACCACTTGCAACGAATGCATGAGGTCTTCCATATATCTGCATTATGGAGGTTCTTTAGAGATGAGATGGTGTACCAGCATATCTATATTGATGAGATAGAGCTATAGCCAGACGCTACCTACGAGGAGAGACCCGTAGCCATTAAGGACTATAGGGAGCGCCGACTTCGATCCAAGGTTATTCCGTTGGTTCAAATGCAGTGGGGACACCATAGGGAGGACGAGTCAACTTGGGAGAGGGAGGATGACATGTAGGAGAAATATCAGGAATTCTTCAAGCTATGTATGTATTCTTCTATATTTCGAGGATGGAATCTCGTTATTAGGGGGAAGAATATAAACCCCGTATTTTTCAAGAATGCAATAAAATCATTTTTTGGAATAAAATAAAATTCATTGGAATTAAATTACATCGGTGAATTTAATTAATTAGTTGTGAATAAGATCATTTATTTTTATTTCATAATCATGTGAGATTGACTTTATATGTGAATAATTTCGGTAGAAAATAATGACATATGATGCGTGACACAGTTACAATATACTTGTTGAATAAAAATAATTAGGATGCATTCTGGAAGGCTTTATAGGCTCGTTTAGGTGTTTTAGACCTTTAGAAAGGGTCCCGAGGTATAGGTATATAAGTTGGGAGGTTCTTAGCCTACTTTAATTATGGATTCAGGTCCATTTGGGGGTCTAAAAATGCGGAATTAGGCTTTACTCAGTGTTGATGTAAAAAATTAGATTATCTCTAATTTATCAATCACAGATAAAATAAATAAAACAAAAGATTTTTAAAGTGGTTCAGCCTTGTAAGAATGGCCTACGCCCACTGTTTTGGTATTGCTGATTGTTTGCCTTGGAATTTCTCGATAAGTATTTTACCAAGAGATCCAGAGTCCCCTTCTAATGAGGAGGTTACAATGTATTTATAGCCTTAAGGTTGTACATGTGAAAGGACAATGCGTTGTTATCTAGTAGACATATACATATGTACGATAATAATGAGCATTTAATGTGCAGTAGTCTCTTTGATTCTCTTGATTTGGATACTCTGTACGCTGAGTAGCTCGGACCGCCTAAGTTGCTCAGCATGATTGAGTTGCTCGGGCCCATGAGTTGCTCGGGGAGCTTATGTTGATCGGTACGCTTGAGCTGTTCGGAATGTATGAGTTGCTCGTGGTGCTTGAGTAGCTCGGTGGCAATGAGTTGATCGGTAGAAGTATTTGTAATTGCCACGTTGGTTGACACGTGTCTTCAAATGATGGGTCCATGTCAGCAGATTAAATTTGGTATCAACAGAAGCCCCCAATGTTTCATAGTTTGATGTTGAAGAAAAGTATGGAACAGTCTGCTTGAAAACTACATAGATTATTGGTTTGTATGGTTTTTAGGGAAACGTTCGTTGTATATAACTCCTTTTTGAGTGCATAGTATCAGGCCTCATAAATATTTTGAATTTTTATGACCGCTTCGATATTCGTGCCCCTTTTCTTTTTTTAGCCGCCAAATACGCAAATGTCCTCCCTTGTAATCATTATTTTCTCTATTCCTGAGGTAAGGTATTTAAGCGAGGCAGAAATCCTATCGTCTTTCACTTTTCAAATCTGTATCTTTGAACTCTTCATTTTCTCTCGGTCTTGTGCCTTCGTTCTTTCCGTCGTTCATTGTCACCTGATCTCTTTTTCTCTGTAAGATTTTCTTCCCTTTCTTTTATTTACTTTGTTCATCATGGTTTATCTTGTTGAGTCGCTGGACAAGTTTCGGTCTGAATTTTCAATCCCTTCGTGGGTTATTTTGGAAGAACTTTCTGAACCTTCTGATTATTTTTCTTTGGCTGAGGGACATTGGTTCCCAAGTCTTTCTGTGGCCTAATGTGGCTTTTCTTTTCCGCCAAACCCCCTATGTTTGGAGTTCTGCCAACATTTTGATGTTTTACCTGCAAGAATAGCTCCAAATACCAGGAGGATAGTTAATGGCGTACATAGATTGAACCAACTCCATGGAACCCGTTTAGGGATTTCAGAGATTATCTACTGCTATAGATGGGTTGTCAGTGATTCCACATTCTATTTAAAAACTAGGTTTTTGAATAGGGCTTTAGTTATCAATCTTCCAGATGCCAATAGGGATTATTTTGAGCATGGGGTTGTTATAAAATATTGGCAACACGCTCCATTAAATGAAGATGGCGTATATCAAGGTCCCAGGTGTCCCCCTTATAGCAATGGAATAGGTTGTTTTTATTTTTTTAAAATCTTGTTTTCTTTGTGTTTGATAAAATGTATCTGACATTCGTTTTTGTTTGTTACAGTTGATAGTAAAAGAAAACCTCCAAAATAAACTGACGTTAATTTAAAGCATTTGAAACTTATCTGGTATTTGCACCAATATGTTGCCGAGGAACATATTAGATCTGCTTCTTATTTATTGCAGTACAAGAGCTATACTTCATCTTTCACTGGTCGTCCTCGTCCAGTGGTAGTTAATCTTGACCAAGTACCAGCTTCTGAGACTAGTGTGGAAGGTTCTTCCTCTGAGTCAAGTATTCCTATCAGTGATCTAATGAAGAGGAGAAGAGCTCCTGCCTTTTTTGACAAGTCTGCCTCTACTGCTGTGGAGGAAAAGAAAAGTAAAGAAGATGTCCCAGAAGAAGGGATAAAGACTGTAGATGTACCCCCTCCTGTTGCTGCCAAGAAAATTAACGAGAAGCCCCCTGTGGCTCCGAGCAAGATTATTGCTCTCTCTCCTCCGAGTGAGGTTATTGTCATATCACCAATAAAGACAACGTCTTTAGTTGAAAATGCTCCTGCCCCTATGAGGAGGTTGAAGAAAAGCTCTTCTAAGAGACCTGCTGAACTTGTCTCTCAACCTTCAAACGTTGAAGGTAGTATTCCATCTTTTGTTGCTCCGAGCTCTGCTGTGAGCTTGGTGAGATCCTGGACTGTCACAGAAGTCCAAAGCATTGAAGACACTCTTTCTCGTGAGAGAATCACTACCCTGGCTGCTTAACACATTGCCTCAGTAAGTATTTTTAGCCCGAGTCTTTCACTTTCTAATATTATGTTCATGTATTGACTCAAAGTTATTTCTTTTTTTAGCTGGTGATGTGTTTTAACAGCATTCTGAAGAAGGATGAAGCTATCAAAGCTTTAAGCTCCTAGGGAGGAGTAGAGGAAGCTTTTGTTGGGCTGACCCAATCTCTGAAAGATTCTCGTTAAAAATACGAGGAATATAAAGTTGCTTGGGAGAAGCAATTCGAGTCCATTGAGCTAGAAAGAAATCAAACTGTGAGTGCCTCCAAGGATTTGGAGAAGAAATTGACGGAGTCTGAGCAGCGTAACAAAGTCTTCGAACAAAGCGATAAGGAGCTGAAAGTTAAGCTCAAGTCTGCTGAAGAGGAAGTTGTTAAACTTCAAGATGTTGAGTGCCAAAAAATGGAGGTGGGGGAGAAGTTGAAGGCTGCTGAGGAGCTCCTTAGGGAAAGGACCTCCTCGGAGAAGGCAAAAAGGAAGAAGGCAGTTAAAAAATCATTCAGTGCTGGTTGGGACAAAGGCTGGAATAAGGGTCTGGCTGCCTTGTCCTCTCAAATGGAATACGTTGGGTCTTAAATATTTTAGGGATGGATGGGTTGCAGCCTTACAGGAGCTGAAAGTTGCTGAGAATTCGGAATTATTCTAGCAACACACTCATGGCCCTCCTCCCTCTCCTGGAGAAGAAGAAGAAGAGGATGAAGCTTCCTCAGATGAGTCTTTTATGATGATTGGAGATCTTCTATCCCAGTTGTTCAAACTTGCTCTGTGCAACTCCAACCCACCAGCACTTCTGTCGAGAAGCTACATTTATCCTCCGAGCAACCAGTCACTTCCTCCAAACCTTCTAAGGAGGTCGTAGAGGACAAGGAGAAGGTGTAAAGTTGTTTGGGATTTTATTTTGATGTTTTCTCGAATGTAACCTCAGACTTTGAATTTTCTCTTATGATGAAATAAAATTCAAACTTTGGTTGTTCACTTTGAGTTTCTCTTTTACTTGCTCTGTCTGTGTCACTATTGATTCTTTTTACTTCTTCTCTTTGTTAGTTTATGGCTAGGATAGAGCTCTTATCAGCTCATGACACAGAATTGATGAAGAAATGCAATGACTATTTTAAAGCTGGTCATACAGATCTTAATGAGGCTTAAATCATCGATATCCTTGATCCAGATACTTCTGAATGAGCAGTCGAAGCTTACCAATACCTGAAATGCTTGCTCGATCGTGCTGTTGCCAATAACATGGCTTACTATGAGATGATTGAAGATCTCCAAGGAATAATCGAGGAACTTCAGCAGTAGTACAAAGAGTCCTCCACACTTTTTCATCAAGGATACGAGAAGAAATATCAGCAATTGAGTGCTGACAAAGGGTATGACAAGTTTACCTCTACTCATGAGAAGAAAGAGAGTGTTCTAAAGCTTGAAGTTGAATAGCACAGGCATATCGCCAAATTGTTGGAGCATGAGAACATTGCTTTGCAAGAAGAGATAAAATAACTCAAATTTGTTGCATCTTCTTTGGGAGACTTTGTAAGGACATTTTTGTCCATTATCAATTTGTATGTCGTACGCCGTTACACCGTTGAAGAAACTCAAGATTGCATCTACATCAACGGATCCGAATAGCAAAGCATCTTCAACATCATAGCCTCTGCGAGAATGAACTTGGTAAAATTTTGTTTTTACGTTCCTTAAAGTTCATATTTAGTATTGGGAAATTTTTATAAATTTTTTTTTTAAAGTTTTTATTTTTCTGGGAAAACCGGACCGGTCCGCCCTATACCCGGACCGATCCGCTGGCTCAAGGTCCAGTAGACCCCGGATCGAATGCAAACCGATGAAGCAGAAATAACCGAACCGATCCGACCTCATCCGGACCGATCCGCCTCTTAATAAAAGAACCGATCCGATCAAATCGGACCGATCCGCCATCAAGCCGGACCGATCCGCTTGGGATAATTTCGGCCAGATCTGTTAGAGATTTTTTAGGAACAAAGTTTTCTTATTTAATGGCAACTTCAGGGAGTTGTTTTCTAAGACTTTTAAAGACGATTTTCAGAGTCCTAAATACTCTAAGTCTTCACCTTTTTGATGTGCAAAACATCTTTTTGATTCACACCAAAAATCCCAATTACTTTTGTGAATCTTTTGGAACCCTAGAACACAAACTTTGTTGTTGTTCATCTTTGTGGAGAGATCTTTGCAACCGAGGGCTGCGTGTCATTGCTGAGGGAGTCTCTACAAAGTTTCATGGCTGCGTGTCATTGAGGAGTGCTGCGGTTCTTCCTTTGTTGATTGGACTGAGGTTCATGTGGGTTCGCTGCGTGTGGATTCATTGCTGCCCTCCTGGAAAGGGATATTTCCAGCCGCCGACTACAGAATCCGATACCTGAGGGTAATTCTTAGTCACTGTATTTTCATTGTAATCCGATTGTAAGCCGTTTTCTTACAAATTATAGTGAAAATAAAAGGTTTTGCCCCTTTGGGGGATTTTTCCTGAAATTGTTTGTTTTTATCCTGCATGCTATATTTTATTTGATAAATTATCTAGATGCATGTCTTAGGGTTTAATTAAAATTGGTTTTTTATTTGAGAAGTCGCAATATTTCCGCTGTAGCTGCACTCTCAAATTGATATCAGAGCGGGTTACGCTAATTTATCGCGTGATCCTGATTTTTCGAGGATTTACATTCTGATAAAATTTGTCTACTCACGTTCTCAAATTGGTATCAGAGCGGGTTGCACTAAGTTATTGTGTTTTGATCCTGATTTTGCACAAAAATGGCTTTTGATGGTTTTAATGATCTTCGATGTCAAATTTTTGAAAAATTTAATTGGAAAATTCACACGAACTCTTGTTTTAAATCTTCTGTTGAAAACGAATCTGAGAGGTGTCCTTGTTGTGAGGGTGTTGGTCACACGTTACATCAGTGAACCACAAATTTAAAGAAGAAATTGAATAAACCGATTTCTCATGTTTCTACCCCTAGTGATTGTGATTCGAAAGAAGAAGTTTTTTATGCTTCTAGGCGAGAGTCTCCCATCCGTGTGATTAGTGATGATAGTGAAAGTGATGGGAGTGTGGATGAAAGTGGGGAGGAAAGTGTAGATGAGCATGACTTGCAAACTGCTTTCAATGAACTTTATGCTGAAACTTTGAAAACAAAGAAAGAAAATTTGAAATTGAAAGCTCAGTTGAAAGAGTGTGCCATAAAAAATAATGATTTTTTAGTTGAAGAACTTAGGGCTCATGGGAAAATTTTGAAAGAGAAGCTTGAGTACGTCGAGGGTGAGAGAGATAGTCTTAGAGGGTTGATGGAGAATATGAAAAAGCAGCTTTTAGAGTGTGAGGATTCTAGACGAGTACTTGAATCTAGGATAGGTGAACTTGAAATGAAATTAAAAGATTCAAGTAAGGTGAAATTTGATTTGGAGTCTAGGTCTGAAAAACTTGATAAGATCTTAGGCACAGTCGAGATCAAAACTGATAGGGGTGGGATTGGTCTTGAAAAATATGTTGCACCCATTCCCACACGTGTGAGAGAGCCTCCTAGGATTGTTAAGAAAGAGGCACCTAAGTTTATTAAAAAGGCGCCCCATAGGAACATCGTGAGAGAACCTCCTAGGATCATTAGGAGAGAGCAACCGATAAATTTGAGGAGAGGGCCACCTTTAGGTAACACACACCGCCCGATTTACACTTGCACACATTGCGGTAGGCAAGGTCATCTTAGGCGATTTTGTTACAAGCTTTTAAATGGACCTAGGAAGGTTAATGAAAGAATAAATTCAATTCCCAAAACCCCCACACTTTGTTACACATCAATTTGGGTTAGAAAATCGGATTTAGAGGCTTATGGTTTATTTGTCCACGATTCCCGTTTGCTTGCACGTGATTCACCCCATGTGAAATCTTTTGGTTGATTGTTGCTGCATGTTTGTCATACACTAGTTGTGGTTTCATGATATATTTTTACTAGTGTGATGACTTGTACTTTTTGTATAAATTCTTGTTTTTGATTTTTTTTGAAAAATACAAAAAGATTTTATTTTGATAAAATTTTGAAAAATCCAAAAAGATTTTTTTTGTTTACATCATTTATGGATGAACACTTAGGATGACCAAGTCACAACATCGTTCCATTTTTTTTTCATGTGACTATTTGATAGTGTTTTGAGACAATAGGTCAATTCATCCATGTTCTTTATAATGTTTGGAGTCATTAAGATGTAATTGAGTGTTTCTTCCTACATGTTTGACTCATGTTTCCTTTATCGCACACATGCACGGATTTGTTTGATTATTGTGCTTGTCTTATCACATGTTGGTTGGGTGTTTTCACTTCAATCCGGTCCTTAAAACGAACCAAGCGCGATAAATTTTGATAAGGAAATTGTGCATATAAAAACCGTTTTGTGAGTTTGTGTGCTTTATTTTATAACGGGGAGGGGCTGCGAAAGGTAATTATCTATCCTTTGCGCAAAAGCCACCGTTAAATTGGACCTAAAAAATTGAGGAATTTTATTATCCGAGGTCCAAAGAGGTTAAAAGAGCCCAAAAAAAACAAAAAAAAAACAAATAGAAAGGCAATAAAAAGAAATTCATGCCAAATTATGGGCCATTTAGGTTTTTGCTCCAATTCTCCACAGTTTGAGAATTTAGATTACCTCTAAAAGAAAATATTTATGAGGGAGTTTGGTTGGAGAATTTAAAACGGGTTTGCACGTCCATGAAATGCTTGAAAATGCGTTATATAGTTTTGGACGTTATTGGAGTGGAAATCATTTTGACTTTGATTTGTTGATTTTCATAAGACGATGTCATCTAAATTCAACAAATTTTTACACTTAAGGATACCTTTGATGTTCATTCGTTAGGAGTACACGTATGCATCGTGCACATATGATTGATTGAGTTGATTTACCTATCGAATGTGTTCACACCCATTCATTCCGTTTCCATGACTTGGTTGTTTGTGTCTAAATCCATGGTGTGATTTTTGTATCATATTTTTTCATATTGGTACCTTATTTTTGTATGAAAATTTTTTGAAATATTCAAAAATAGTTTTTTTTTTTTTTTTTTTGTGTACCGTGGCACCCCGATTGTGCTTATTTGATTCATTCTTCTCATTTGTCTATTTGGGGACATTATAAAAAGGGGGAGAAAGAATTATCATTTTATGGGGGAGTTTGAATTTTGGGGGAGTGTTGAGATTTGACTTATGCTTATCATATATTGGTATCTATGTTTATCTCATTTCAAACTCGATATGTCACGTGGTATTTGCTTTGTCTCATGTGTGTAGGTATAAAGATTGAAGATCAATATGTTGCATACCCTGATGAGAAAAGCTTTGAGATTTGATGATTGTTGAAGAGTGAAGAACAAACGATGAAGAATTATACCTTTGTATCTTTCCATCTTTAGGGTTCATGGGAGGGTAGATTTGTATAGGTCATAAGTTGATAATTCGGATATTTTTTATGTATGTACCGGCATAGACATAGGGGGAGATTTGTAAGGACATTTTTTTCCATTATCAATTTGTATGCCGTACGCCGTTACACCGTTGAAGAAACTCAAGATTGCATCTACATCAACGGATCTGAATAGCAAAGCATCTTCAACATCACAGCCTCTGCGAGAATGAACTTAGTAAAATTTTGTTTTTACGTTCCTTAAAGTTCATATTTAGTATTGGGAAATTTTTATAAAAAAATTTTTTAAAAATAAGAAGTAAGTTTTTTCAAGCAAAATGAGGCTTTTTAAAGTTTTTATTTTTCTGGGAAAACCGGACCGATCCGCTGGCTCAAGGTCCAGTAGACCCCGGATCGAATGCAAACCGATGAAGCAGAAATAACCGAACCGATCCGACCTCATCCGGACCGATCCGCCTCTTAATAAAAGAACCGATCCGGTCAAATCGGACCGATCCGCCATCAAGCCGGACCGATCCGCTTGGGATAATTTCGGCCAGATCTGTTAGAGATTTTTTAGGAACAAAGTTTTCTTATTTAATGGCAACTTCGGGGAGTTGTTTTCTAAGACTTTTAAAGACGATTTTCAGAGTCCTAAATACTCTAAGTCTTCACCTTTTTTATGTGAAAAACATCTTTTTGATTCACACCAAAAATCCCAATTACTTTTGTGAATCTTTTGGAACCCTAGAACACAAACTTTGTTGTTGTTCATCTTTGTGGAGAGATCTTTGCAACCGAGGGCTGCGTGTCATTGCTGAGGGAGTCTCTACAAAGTTTCATGGCTGCGTGTCATTGAGGAGTGCTGCGGTTCTTCCTTTGTTGATTGGACTGAGGTTCATGTGGGTTCGCTGCGTGTGGATTCATTGCTGCCCTCCTGGAAAGGGATATTTCCAGCCGCCGACTACAGAATCCGATACCTGAGGGTAATTCTTAGTCACTGTATTTTCATTGTAAGCCGTTTTCTTACAAATTATAGTGAAAATAAAAGGTTTTGCCCCTTTGGGGGATTTTTACTGAAATTGTTTGTTTTTATCCTGCATGCTATATTTTATTTGATAAATCATCTAGATGCATGTCTTAGGGTTTAATTAAAATTGGTTTTTTATTTGAGAAGTCGCAATATTTCCGCTGTAGCTGCACTCTCAGCCTTGGTCCCTGTTAATGATGAAGGTTTTTCTTTCTTGGAGGTAGAGAACGCCAATTTAAGAGATGAGTTGGAAACTTTGAAAAAAGCTGGACCCTCCTCATCTAGTCGCGGACGAGCAAGATATTCTTCTCATGGACGAGCTAGGGTTGGTCGGGTCTCTATTGAAGAAGCGAGAACTCAATCGGGCTTGGAGAATCAGGCATTTCAGTTGATGGGAAGGAATCAAGCTTTAGCAAAAATGTCTAAGAAAATTTTGAACTTCAGCGAGCAACTCACTAATCAGAGTTTTGCCTTGGAAAATAAGGAAATCCTGGTGAAGAATCTCCACGAGAAACTGGAGAGGTTAACTTATCAATTCCATAAATAACCCAGAGAATTTTTTATGGCTGGGTATAATGAAGCCCTTTACCATCTTGATGATCGGATACAGCAGTCAAATAACGAGGGGTACAAGCAAGGGTAGTTGAATGCACTGTGCGTGCTAAAATTGGAGCAGGCCACTACTTATGGGATTACTATGATCCTGGTGTGCTTGATTTGCTTGTGCTTCCTTTTAAGCTTGACATCAGTTGGATTCCCGCTCGGGCAATTCCTCAATGCTTAATCTCCAAGTATCTCGACGATTACAATCTTCATGCAAACTTTGATATATCTCGCCCAGAGCATCTGCTTGATCGGCCCTCTGTAATGAATGTTAGAATGCTGAGAGATGTAAATTTTATAAATTCTCCTTATGCCTTAGATGATCCTCGTGCTGGAGTAGAACTTATTTCAAAGGCAGAAGGGAAAAAACCAATAGAATAGGATTTTTATGTAATGAAGTGTATTTTTCACAGCATATGTAATTCTACTTGATCTGAATGAAGAAATTTTTAGTCTTTTGCCATTTTATTTTCTTCTAAGTAATTTGCAGAATGTCCTTGTTTGTGAATATATGCACATTTTGCTATGTACATTCTATTTTGTTTTTTGGATAATAGAACTTGTCCTATTTATTATTTGATTATAGTGACTTGTCACTCTTTGGGCCTAAGCAATTAAATGATTTGCATCCCATGTTTCTGCTTAGTTTAACCAACTGGAGTTGATTGTAATTGGTTTACCGACCAACCGGAGTTGGTGGTAATTGATTCTCGACCAACCGGAGTTGGTCGTAATTGATTTCTGATCAACCAGAGTTGGTGGTAATTAGTTCCCGACCAACCAGAGTTGGTGGTAATTGATTCCCGACCAACCATAGTTGGTGGTAATTGATTTGTCGATTAACCGGAGTTGGTGGTAATTAGTTCCCGACCAACCGGAGTTGGTGGTAATTGATTTACCGACCAATCGAAGTTGGTGGTAATTAGTTCAAGACCAACCGTAGTTGGTGGTAATTGATTTGCCGACCAACCGTAGTTGGTGGAAATTAGTTCCCGACCAACTGGAGTTGGTGGTAATTGATTTTCCAACCAACCGGAGTTGGTGGTAATTAATTTGTCGACCAACCGGAGTTGGTGGTAATTATTTCCCGACCAACCCGAGTTGGTGGTAATTGATTCCTGACCAACCGGAGTTGGTGGTAATTATTTCCCGACCAACTGGAGTTGGTGGTAATTATTTCCCGACCAACCAGAGTTGGTGATAATTGATTCCCGACCAACCGGAGTTAGTGGTAATTAGTTCCCGACCAACCGGAGTTGGTGATAATTGCTGTGTAATGTGTAGCACTAATATTCTGAAAATTTTCAACAAAGAGAGAAACTGGGTGAAACATCACTTTATTCATACTGAATAAATTGTATTACATAGGAATTTCAATTACTGATAATATTTGCGCAGATGCTCTGCATTCCATGCATTCTTGAATTATTCTCCCTCCAAGGTTCCAATCATGTATCTCCCTGGACGAACAACTTATGTTACTCTGTAGGGTCCATGCCAGTTAGCTTCCAGTTTGTTATTCTTTTGGATCACTTTCTTCAGCACATAATCCCCTTCCTTCAAATCACACTTCTTCTTTCTTTTGTTATAGAACAAAGTTGTTCGTTGTTGATATGCTGCATTCTTGATCATTGCTTCTTCCCTGACTTCTTCGAGCATATCCAGGTCTAATCTTTTCATTAAATCACTGATAGGAGAATTAAAATTAAGCACCCTGTGCGTAGGTAGGCCCAATTCAGCAGGTATGACAGCCTTACTCCCAAATGCCAGTATGTATGGGGATTCTCCCGTTGCTGCTCGTGGTGTGGTGTAATAAGCCCACAATACAGAGTGTAGCTCGTTAATCCAATTTTCTTTTGCATAATCCAGTCATTTCTTTAATCCATTCAGTAGCATTCTGTTTGTCACCTCAGTTTTCCCGTTGCTCTGGGGATGGCCTGGTGCAGAGTGGGTTTTCAGTATATTAGATTGATAACAATATGCAGCAAACTCCTCGTTGTCAAACTGGGTTCCATGGTCGGTAATGAACGCATGTGGGAGACCATATCTGCAAATAATGTTTTTCCAAATGAATTGATAGACTTTGTTATATGTCATATCAATGAGAGGCTCAGCTTCCACCCATTTTGTAAAATCATCCACAACAACCACAAGGTATTTGAATCTTCCCCTGGTCGTTGGGAATGGCCCGACCAAGTCTATCCCCCACATGGCAAATGGCCAAGGGGACGTTATGGGTGTTAACAATGCTTGGGGAGTTCTTCGGATGGACAAGAAACGTTGGCATTTATCGCACTGCTTAGCATAGGCTGTGCAATCAGCCCTCATAGTCGGCCAATAGTACCCCTATGTGGTTATTCTTTGCAAGAGAGTTCGTCCTGCTATATGGGCTCCACAAGACCCTTCATGAACTTCTTCGATCAAATCTTTCACTTCAGAGGGATGGACACATCTTTGTAGCCCTGCTATAACTCCTCGTCTGTACAAAATGCCACAGGTCAATACATAACGAGCATCTTTAAACTTCAGTTTCTTTGCTGTTAGTTTATCAGTTGGTAAATCCCCCTCTTCAATATAGGCCCGGATGGGATCCATCCAAGATGGTTCCAAGTCGAGGGCAATGAAATTCATCATCAGATCTTCGTTTATGCTCCGACCAACTAGGATTTCTATTAGGATTGTTCTTCGTAGCTCGGTGCGTGTGGCTGATGCCAATCAAGCAAGTGCGTCTGCTCTTGCATTCTTCAATCTTGGTATTCTAATCAACTGAACTGCAGTAAAACTTAATACAACCTCTATTGCTTTTGCATGATACTTGATCATTAATTCTCCTTTTGCTGCATACACTCCCAGAATTTAATTTACGATTAACTAGGAGTCACTGAACACAACGACTTCCTCAACCTTCATGGTTTTGGCCAGGCTTAGATCCACGATCATTGCTTCATATTCGGCCTCATTATTAGAAGCCTTAAATTGAAAGCGCAGAGCATATTCCACATCAATACCATCTAGACTATTTAAAATAATCCCTGCTCCACTGCCTGTAGAGCACGAAGAGCCATCTACATACAGATTCCACACAGGTACTCCATTATCAAACTCTTGGTCAGACAGAGTTCCTCGGTGGAATATTTATGCTTCCTTGTATCCTCCTACAGTACTCTTCACTGCTCGTCCCCCGACGAAAGTTGGTCGGGGTTTAAATTTGATGATCCTGTAACATCCACAAGCTGGTCTGTATTCAACTCCTGCTCGTCGAAGGAATCCTCCTGAGTGAATTCTGCGATAAAATCTGCTACTGCCTTCCCTTTGAGCGACGATCTAGGCTCATAAATTATATCATATTCACCAAGTTCTACTGCCCAGTATATCAATCTTTCTGATTTCTTCGGTTTATGCAAACTTGCCTTAATGGCATATCAGTGTACACCACTATAGTATGGGCTTGTAAGTATGGCCTCATCCTTTTGCTTGCTTCAATTAGTTCTAGCGCCAACTTCTCTAACCTTGGATATCTGATTTTTCCTCCTCGAAAAGCCTTGTTGGTGTAATAGACTGGTTTTTGTACTCCGTCCTCCACCCTTATCAACGACGAGCTCACTGCATTTTCTCAAACTGCCAGGTACAGGTATAGTCTTTCTCCCATCACTAGTCTAGATAATAGTGGAGGTGTCCCTAGATACTTCTTCAAATCTTGAAAGGCCTCCTCGCATTCATCATTCCACTCAAAAGTTTTTTTGAGTGTTTTGAAGAATGGGAGACATCTGTTTGTTGCTCGTGACACAAATCTATTAAGTGTCACAACTCGCCCTGTGAGACTTTACACTTCCTTCTTTGTGGTTGGAGATCGCAGCTCCAATAGGGCCTTGATCTTTTCAGGGTTCACTTTGATACATCGTTGGTTAACAATATACCCGAGAAATATGCCTTCTCGTACTCTGAATATGCATTTGGTGGGATTCAGCTTCATTTGATATTTCTCTAGTTGATCAAAGGCCTGACCTAGGTCAACTAAATGATCAGCAACTTTCTTGCTCTTCGTCAGCATGTCGTCAACATAAACCTCCATGTTATGACTGATTTTCTCTGCAAACACCTTGTTCATCAGCCGCTGATATGTTACACCTACATTTTTAAGTCCAAAAGGCATAACATTATAACAATAAGTTCCCCTTGGGGTGATAAAAGAGGTACTCTCCCTGTCCTCAGGTTTCATCTTAATCTGGTTGTAACCGGAATAAGCGTCCATGAAGCTCAACAATTCATGCCCCGACGTAGCATCCCCCAGTTGATCGATTCGGGGCACGGGAAAATGATCCTTTGGGCATACCTTATTAAGATCAGTGAAGTCTACACACATCCTCCACTGGTTATTTTTCTTCTTTACCATCACCACATTTGCTAACCAATCAGGATATTTGACATCTCAATAAAATAGGCTTTTTGTAGTTTTTCCACTTCTTCCTTTATAGCTTGGTTCTTCTTAGGACTGAACTCTCTTCTTCGCTGTTTTATTGGCTTGATTTCCTCGTTCATGTTGAGTTCGTGATACAAGAAATTCGGATCTATTCCTGGCATGTCTTTATGACTCCATGCAAAGGTCTGCTTTCTACGCCTTAGAAATGCTATCAATTCCGGTTTTATCGATGCCTCTAGTGATTCACCAATTTGAGTTGTTCATTCTGGATGCTCGTCGTCCAGAATGATATTTTCAGTAGCCTCCATGACTTGTCCCTTCATGAGCTGAGACTCGTCTCTAGGGTCTAGCGTTTCAATCACTGCATCTTCTATTTCATCTACTTGATAGGTAGTAGTCTTCTTCCTGGATTCTTCATGTTCCTCCTGCTCGACAGATGAATAGTAGCATTCTCGAGCTACTTTCTGGTCACTTTTCATAACTCCTACTCCAAAATTGGTTGGAAATTTTAAACATTAATGTACAGTAGATGGTACCTCTTCGAATTTCTTTAGACCTACCCTTTCCATGATGATATTGTAAGCTGATTGAAAATTTTTATCCATTACGAAAAAGAGTATTCTTTATGTTCGATAAGCAGACCATGTACCGATAAGCATATCCAACTTGATCGTCCTAAGTGGAAAACCTTCTCACCAGTAAAACCAAGGAGGGGCCTATGATATGGCTCCAACTGGGATAGCTTCAGATTCAAACTGTCAGAGCATGGATAGAACATGATATCTTCCGAGCTACCATTATCTACCAATACTCATGAAATCACCACTTCTTTCATTCTCATCTTGATCACTAATGGGTCATCATGAGGATATAGTACTCCTGCCAGGTCATTTTTAGAGAAACCAATGACCAATTTGTCTTTATTCACCTTCCTCGGGCGATCATCTTCAGCCAGATTTATTCGCTGAATGTACGAGCAAGCTTGAGCGTCATTGAGGTAAGCTTTCCTTTTTGCAGTCATGTCTCCACCTCCTGCATCTCCACCTGTAATAACATTACATTCAAATGATCCAAAATGGATTGAAAATACCTCACGTTCTGGTGCCTTGGTCTTTTGGGGAGATCGGGGTCATCTTGGTCATCTTCTGGATCTTCTTCGTGACTTATCTTCAAGTCTTCTTTTACTCGACGAGGAGACCTAGACCTTTGCCTTCCTCGGTTGTTGGTTTTTCTACCATTTTAACGATCAACATACTTAGCCAGTTTGCCTCGTCTGATGACTGCCTTAATTTCATTCTGGAGAGCTATGCACTGCTTGGTCGTGTGACCATGGTCTTTATGGAACTCGCAATATATGGACTTATTCCTCTTGTCAGGATTTGCCTTCATTTTTTCTGGCCAGTCTAGCTCCTCATTGTTCTTGATCTCTTCCAGAATGTGGTTTATATCTACCTTCAAAGGAGTATAATTTCTAAATTTCTTTAACTGTTCCAGTGCTTGCTTTACTTTCGATTGTCTGCTGCCACCATTATTCTTCTGATCCTTCTTCTCAGTCTTCTTAGCCTCGACCTTGGTTTCCTTTATATCTGCATTCTTCTTCGCAGCCATGGCTTCCTCGGCATTCATGATTTTGGCTGCTTTTGCCATCAATTCAGCCATGGTCCTAGGCGGGTCCTTAGCTAAAGTGTAGTATAATTTATCTGGCAACAGTCCATTCATCAGAGCAGTAATTACTGTTTTCTCCTCGTAATCAATTACCTCTCGTTTCTCATTATTGAAAATAGTAATATAGTCCCTGATGCTTTTACCTGCCTTTTGTCTAACACTTAGCAAGTTTGCTACTCGTTTGACTGGTTTCGCTCCAAAACAGAAATTCTCGATAAGGAGTTCTGCCAATTGAAAGAAAGTCGCAACCTTTCCCCGAGGACAGGATCAATTTTTCCATCATATTTAGGCATCACCGTAGGAGCTTTGAATTTTGATGGTGTGGGAAAATTCATAATTGCCTGTACAAATGGTGTCCCTTGGACAAAAGTTCTTTGTAGAGGATTCTTGGCCTTAGCCATTTCCCCTAATCTGTCCTCCAACCTCTGAATAGAGCCTTTCCATACATCGTTTCCCTCCTCGGGCCTATTAGTTCGAGCAACTGATCGCGTTGAATTTGCCTCTTGGGATCTTTCATTAAGAACAGTTGGTCGTGATTGGGTAGAGCCTTCCCTTAGATCGGATGGTCGTTGAGATTTTGCTCGACACAACCTTAGGGGGACTTTTATTCCTCCTAGGGCCCCAACGATCAAAAGGAGAAACTCTACTCAACCTTTCAAGAGCACTGGTCCTTTCTGGAGATAAAGTGACATTTTGATGAGAGTCTGTAGCTCGTACTGAGGAAGTTCGACCAGGTTGATAAGAAGGATCATTAGATCTCTTAGTACAATATGAGTCGGTGCGTCTGGATCGAGATTCCTCTGGGAATATCATTCGCCTTGTTCTTGGGGAAGGAAGATGGGTATTTCTCTAAACACTTTGTTGTCCAGATTGGGCTGGCAATCCACCTTGAACAGTTTGTATCAGTTGAGGTATGGTCTCCTGCATGGTTGTTTGCCCTTGGGCTAAATTAGCCATTATGCCTGCTAGATCTTGCACATTTGGGGGAGCAGAAGGGTTTGGAGGGATCCCAGCGTTTCGATTACTGGATTCTGGATTATCAGCCATAGATGATGAATTATTTTGGTGAAAAACTTTAAATACAGTCGTTTCCCACAGACGGCGCCAATCTGTTGATGTAAAAAATTAGATTATCTCTAATTTATCAATCACAGATAAAATAAATAAAACAAAAGATTTTTAAAGTGATTCAGCCTTGTAAGAATGGCCTACGTCCACTGTTTTGGTATTACTGACTGTTTGCCTGGAATTTCTCGATAAGTAGTTTACGAAGAGATCCAGAGTCCCCTTCTAATGAGGAGGTTACAATGTATTTATAGCCTTGAGGCTGTACATTTGAAAGGACAATGCGCTGTTATCTAGTAGGCATATACATCTGTACGATAATAATGAGCATTTAATGCGCAGTCGTCTCTTTGATTCTCTTGATTTGGATGCTTTGTACGCTGAGTATCTCGGACCGCTTATGTTGCTCGGACCGCCTAAGTTGCTTGGTATGATTGAGTTGCTCGGGGCCCATGAGTTGTTCGAGGAGCCTAAGTTAATCGGTACGCTTGAGTTGTTCGGAATGTATGAGTTGCTCGTAGCGCTTGAGTAGCTCGGTGGCAGTGAGTTGATCGGTAGAAGTATTTGTAATTTCCACATTGGTTGACACGTGTCTTCAAATGATGAGTCCACGTCAGCAGATTAAATTTGGTATCAACACTCAGGATTTAGGGTTAATATAAATTTAACAACAAGATTAATAATCCACGCACTTAAACAAAAAACTAAACCTAGCATCCCCACCTCAAGAGAGAATGGAATAAAGGCCAAAGAGGAGAGGAGACAAGGAATTCAAGAGGAAATCATCATTCACCATATCCATGCTAGAATTTTCTTGCTTAATTTAATGTCCAATGTATTTCTTGATTCATCGTAACAAACCTCATATAATTTGTGGTTTTTAGTATGAAATTGGCGATTAAATGGCAGGATTTAATCTTATGCATGTGGAGAGAAGACTTATTAAAAATTAGGTGGTTTGACCCAAAAATTTAGAATGATTATAATCTTGCATTGGAAGATAGAACTCATGCCTTAGGATTTCTGAATGAATTGAAAAGCTTGATTCATATGTAGAGGATTTGAACTCATGTTTAAGGTATGGAAATTTAGAGAATTATGACCCATGTATTATGTTAAAAAATGATTTGAATATAGATGGAGTTATGGTGAAAATTATGGGTTAAGAGTTATGATCAATGATGTAAATTCTAGGAATTGGGAGTATGAAATTAATTTTAATTTAGGTAATTAACCATTATATGATGAAGGACTAAGTCATAGGGACTTGTTCTTATGTTTTTGAAATTGAATTAACCATTTGAATGAACTTTGGTATGAAATTGAGAATTCCTGTATTAAAGAAACGTAGTCGATCTAGGATACTGCCCATCGGGAATGGATCTGGGGTATTTATAAAAAACCATACGAATTAGTAGGATGATGTCTCAGTCAATGATGATTTTATTAAAGATACTCTTGTTGAAGGACCGTGTGCGATACTGATTTAAATAGATGCGCAAATTCCAATTACAAACTTATTTAATTAGTGTGAATTTATGAATCAAATCAATTCAACCCATAAACTCAAATAGCTATGTGCGTGCAAGGGTGAAACTATCATAAATAAAATATGCGACACGAAGTTCAGGAAAAATTGCCTCAGGGCAAAACCTTTTTATTTCACTATAATTATAAATCGCAACTCACACCGGATTACAATGAAATACAGTTTGACACTCGAATACCCGTACCCGTAGGTGTCGGTCGATGTCGTCAGCAATAATTCCACACTCAGCGAACCTACATGAACCGCAGTTCAATCTTCAACCCAGGAACACCGCAGCACTCCCTAATGACATGCTGTCAGAAAAATTCGTCAAGACTCACTCCACAATAGCACACAGCTCTCGGTTGTAGAGCCCCCCCACAAAGTATGAACAATAGCAAAACTATGCTTTGGGGTTCCACAAAACAACTCATATAAAAGCAATTGGGATTTGTGAATTGAACCCTCAAAATGTTGGATAATAAACCAAAACACTCAAAATCGTATTCTGTTTAAAACCAGTATTTCTCCACACGAAAATCAGAAGTCTGACACCCTTATTTATAACAAAAATCAAGGTGGTGACTTGTCAGCAAAAACCTATGTCGTTCGAACGAGGTGCGACATCGTTCGAGCGAAACTCCATCTCGTTCGAACGAGATGTGACATCGTTTGAACGACAGTCACTGATCCACTTAAAAACTTTTAAAGATTTAAATAACTTGGAATCCTCAAATATTAAAACTGTTCACGGGATCAGGAGATATTCATAAAAAACTTTTATGATTTTGAAAAATTAAAAACCATTTAAAATCATTTCAAAAATCATTTAAACTTTTATAAAGATATCCCAACACTTTTCATGTAAAATGTAAATGGCACTTAAACACATTTTACCAAATTCATCATTGTTGGGCTTGAATGTTGAAGACTTCTTGAAATTTGGATTCGTCTCTGTAGATATAAGCTTCTCAATCCTTCGACGAATTGTAGCAACTTGTAGAGATATACGACATACTAAATTGTGACGGACAATATCCCTACAAATCTACCCCTATGTCTATGTTGATACAAAATAAAAATAACAAAATCCTAATTATCAATCTCAAATGACCTATACAAATCTACCCTCCCCAAAAGTCAAATGTGGAAAGATAAACTGACAAGTCTTCAAACTTTTTCAATCTTCAAAAAACTTCAAACATTATTTATCATCATCAGGGTGTGCAAACAAAAATCTTCAAATGTACCTACACACATGAGACAAAGCAAAATACCTCATGACGTATCGAGTTTGAAATGATATAAATATAAAGCATGTAAGCATAATCAATTCTCCCCCATACTTAACCCCCCCCCCCCCCCACCCCCCACCCCACCCCACCCCATACTATCATAATTCGTTATCTCCCTTTTTATTTGTTCGAAATAGATAAGAAAAAGAATAAATCACATAAAGAAAATCGGGGTGTCATGATAAACCACACAAATATGACAAACATGTTCAATGCAGGATATGCTCAAAAGACTACACAACCTATTTTTTATTTTTCAATTTTTTATACAAAAGTGTTACAAAAACACACCATGAATCCATCCTAAGATAACCAAATCGTGGAAACGGAATGGATGGGTGTGAACGCATTCGATAGGAAATAGAACTCAATCACGTCATATGTGCACGATGCATATTGTGTATTCCTAACTAATGAGCATCAAAATCATCCTCAGGTGTAAAAGTGTTGAATTTAGATGACATCGTCTTAAATCAAAATCAACAAATCAAAGTCTACATGATTTTCACACCAATAACGTCTAAACACTTTTTAACGCTTTTTCAAAACTTTTTAAGAACGTGCAAAGTCGTTTTGATTCTCCAACCAAACTCGCTCATATATATTTTCTTTTTGAGGTGATCTACATTCTCTACAATTAGAGAATTGGTGAATAAACCTAATGGCCCCTTTTTGGCATAAATTTCTTTTTAGAGCCTTTAAATTTTTTAGGCTTTTTTTAAACCTCATTGGACCCCGGATAATTTTCAATTCCTCACTTTTTTAGGTCCATTTAAACGGTGGCTTAATCGCAAAGGATAAATGAGTACCTTTCTTAGCCCTTCCCCATTTTTAAAACTCACAGAAACTCACGACAAACGGTTTAAAACATGCACGCCTTTTATTATCTTATTTTATCACATTTGGTTCATTTTAATAGACAGAATTGAGATAAAAACACATAACCAACATGTGATTTGACAAGAACAATATTCAAACAAATTCGTGCTCGTGTGCATCAAAGGAAATAATGAGTCAATCATGTAGGTAATAACACTTAATTACATCTTAATGACTCCAAACACTATAAAGCACATGAATGACTTGACTTATTATCTTAAAACATTATCAAATATTCACATGGATAAATGTAATGAAATTGTGACTCGGTCATACTAAATGTCAATTCATATATGGTGCTAAACAAAATACAAAAATCTTTTTGTATTTTTCCAAAAAATTTTAAAAACAAACAATAATACAAAAAGTACACATGTCATAACACTAGCAAGAATATATCATGAAGCATAGCTATAGTATGACAAACATGCAAACACAATCGACCAAAAGATCTCACATGGGGTGAATCGCGTGCAAGAAGACGAGAGTCGTGCATAATTAAACCATAAGCCTCTAAATCCAATTTCCTAACCCAAATCGATGTGTAACGAGGTGTGGGGGTGTGGGGGTTTTAGGAATCGGTGTGACTCTCTCTTTAAACTTCCTAGGTCCATTCAAAAGTTTGTAAAAGAAATACCTAAGATGACCTTGCTTACCGCAATGTGTGCAAGTGTAAACCGGGCGGTGATTGTTACCTAACGGTGGCCCTCTCCTCAAATTCCTAGGTTCCTCTCACACGATCTTCCTAGGTAGATCTTGCTTGACAACCCCCGGTGTCTCTCTCTTAATAACCCTAGGTGCCTCTCTCCTAACACCCCTAGGAGGCTCTCTCACATGTGTGGGGTTGGCTTTGGGAATGGGTGAGACACTCTCATCGAAGCCTATACCACCCTTATCCTCCTTAATTTGGACAATCCCTAAAATTTTATCTAATTTTTCTAACCGAGTCTCCAAATCAAATTTTACCTTGCTTGATTCTCTCAAACTCTTCTCAATCTCACCCATCCTTGACTCGAGTAAACGCCTAGAATCATCAAACTCTAAAAGTTCCTTTTTCATAGTCTCCATCAACCCTCTAAGACCATCTCTCTCACCCTCGACGTACTCAAGCTTCCCTCTCAAAATTTTCTCACGTGCCCTCAGGTCTTCAACTAAAACATCATCATTTTTTAAGGCATGCTCTTTCAATTTTACTTTCAATTTCAAATTTTCTTTCTTTATTTTCAAAGCTTCAGCATAAAGTTCATTGAAAGTCATTTGCAAGTTATGGTCATATACACTTCCATCTTCAATCTCATCACCCTCACTATCATCACTAATCACACGGCTGGGAAGCTCTCGCCTAGAAGCATAAAAAACTTCTTCTTCTGAATCACTCTCACTAAGGGTAGAAACATGAGATTTCGATTTTTTTAAATGCCTCCTTAAATTTGTGGGACACTCATCTATCGTGTGACCAATTCCCTCACATCCTAACACCTCTCGGAATCGTTTTTAATAGAAGATATAAAATAGGAGTTTGTGTGAATTTTCCATTTAGACTTTTCAAAAAGTTGACATCAAAAATCATCAAAACCTCCAAAAGCCATTTTTAAGAAAAAAAACGGGATCAAACACAATAACTTAGTGCAGGAAGCTCTGATACCAATTTTAAGGACCGTGTGCGATACTGATTCAAATAGATGCGCAAATTCAAATTACAAACTTATTTAATTAGTGTCAATTTATGAATCAAATCAATTTAACCCATAAACTCAAATAGTTATGTGCGTGCAAGTGTCAAACCCAGGAACACCGCAGCACTACCTAATGACACGCAGTCAAAAAACTTCGTCGAGACTCACTCCATAATAGCACGCAGCTCTCGGTTGTAGAGCTCTCTGCACAAAGTATGAACAATAGCAAAACTATGCTTTGGGGTTCCACAAAACAACTCACACAAAAGTAGTTGGGATTTGTGAATTGTAAAACAAAGATTGAACCCTCAAAATGTTGGAGAATAAACCAAACCACTCAAAATCATATTATGTTTAAAACCAGTGTTTCTCCACAGGAAAATAAGAAGCCTGACACCCTTATTTATAATCAAAATCAAGGCGGTATCGTGTCAGCAAAAACCTTTGTCGTTCGAACGAGGTGCGACGTCGTTCGAGCGAAACTCCATCTCGTCCGAATGAGATGTGACGTCGTTTGAACGACAGTCACTGATCCAGTTAAAAACTTTTAAAGATTTAAATAACTTGGAACCCTCAAATATTAAAACTATTCACGGGATCAGGAGATATTTATCAAAAACTTTTATTATTTTGAAAAATTAAAAACCATTTCAAATCATTTCAATAATCATTTAAACTTTTATAAAGATATTCCAACACTTTTAATGTAAAATATAAATGGCACTTAAACACATTTTACCAAATTCATCCTTGTTGGGCTTGAATGTTGAAGACTTCTTAAAATTCGGATTCGTCTCTATAGATGTAAGCTTCTCAATCCTTCGACGACTTGTAGCAACTTGTAGAGATATACGACATACTAAATTGTGACGGACAATGTCCTTACACTTTTGGCACAAATATTAAATGGGAAATTACATTTAACTAGATGGTTAAATAATCTTATAAAGATGAAGAAATTAATAACTAACTAGATGGTCGATTATTAATGCGTGATTATTTATGGGTAATCAGTTGGGATGTTTTGGATAATTATAGAGTAATTACCTATACATATTATATGAGAATAATATGTACTTACATTTATTGTGTGGACATACCTATGTTCATGAACGGTCCTATCAGTTGGGGTTATGTGCGTTCGGGACCGTAGCACATGTCGGCACATGTGGACTAGACGTTGTGTAGGTCATTACTATAGGTACTACATAGCAGCGCCACTTACGAGAGGTAGGTGTAGATGCTAGGATCCTTTGTTACCTCTGGGTATGATTCGTGGACTAGTGTACTACGTAGAAACCACCCCACTTATGTGTGTTTTGTGTTGTCTGATTGGATAGAGGAATCCTTCGAACTTACGGATAGAGCACATACGAGACACCACTGGTAGATGGCTTTTAGTGTTGCATATATGAAAGGACATATATATATTTATAGGAATTAAATGAGATTAATTAAGTTGTCTAAAAATGTAGACAGTAAATTAGAGACCCCATACTATGTTGTGTGCATAATAGATGTTTATGTCACCTTTACGAGTTATATGAGACTGAAAAACTTTGAGAATTGATAACATGAATGTAGATGATTAAGTTTCAGTATGTTGATTATATTTAATGAATCCTATATTAAGTTGGCACAGTTATCATTTATTTCGTCACTTGGTCGGATATGGGAAATATCACTCTTAGATGAGGGGTGAGATACTTATCGTATGTGAGCGATTATGGGGGGATACTTAATTTGAAATGATCGTATTATTGCCCTTTTATATTAAATAATTTAATTCTTTAAACTCTAGGGCGTTGACCTAATTTTATAAATGTTTTCTCCCCATAGGTGCTCCTAGACAAGGATAGCAGGACTATTGATGGATCAGTCTTACAGTCTCGTTTTACTTATCAGATTCTTTAGATTTATTGATTCTAGTTTAGGTTCTATTCCACTTCAGTCTATTTATTTTTGGATTAGTGTATGGGCAGAAGTCTGGAGTCTATTTATTTCTGGTTGGTTTGAAACATTAATGATTATGTTGAATTTTGTTTACACTTCGTGCATGTTTGATTTTTATAAACATTTTGGATATTAATTTAAACTCAATTACGACTTATTGATATATATATATATATATATTGTGGTGACAAAAATCACAACACAAATAATAAAAAAAGAAAACAATCACCAAGACAATAAGAACAACAAACAATCACAACACAAGAATTTACATGGTTCAGCAACTTGCCTATGTCCGCGAAGAGGTCTAATGCTTTGATTGAGTAACTCTCGAGATGGTTTTTTGCTACATGCCCTTATGCCCCAGGCCAGGGGTACAATATATATTCAAGTAATTGAATGTGTTGGTAACTAATACGTTGAACCTGTATCCCTTGAATATCTCTCCTAGATTTTTTGGGGTAGACTCAGTCATATCATCAAATGTAACTGCTTGACTAAGGCTCATAATTTGGGCCAGAAATCGAAATAACTCATTTGGGCTTGGCCGGCTACTTTTATGGGCTTGATCGACACAATAGTCACCCATAATTTCCCCTAAAAATTTTAGGGTCTTTAGGCTTATAAATTTTAAAAAGCATCTTCTCGTCCCCCTTTGATGGCACTTTCGTAATTCGTGAGACTGATAGGGGTGTGAATTGTCATTTGGCAGGGAGTTTAAGCTCCAAATCTTCTTCGATTAGTGTGCACTATCATTGATGAGTTTAAACTGAGAGTATTGGACAATTATATCGTCACTTCAACTTTTTACTTCCTTCGCTTCCAAGCTATCTCTTGCTCCAAAGTTGTCTCTTGCTTTTCATCTTCCAAATTTGTGGTTTTTCATCATCTCAAGCTTAATTCTTTCCTCTTAAGTTCCTAGTCCCTTCTCTTTCTGTACTTCCTTTCATCATGGCTTTTCTTTCTATTGTAGCTAGGGTTTTCTCATGGCAAAAATAAACAAAAAGTCTCTGGTTAAGTTCAGGAAATGCTATAATATCCCTAACTGGGTGGATATTGAGTGTGCCCATGTTCGCAATGTCCGTGACATTGAGGATGGCCACTGGATTAACTTTATTCTACTATCTCAAGGGGGTTTAATCTTTCCCCCAAATCCCTTATTCTTTTATTTCTTTCAATACTTCAATATAGTTCCAGCTCAGTGTTCTCCAAATGTTTGGAAAATTATAAATGGTGTCCATAGAATAAATAAACTTTACGTCACTAACTTAGGATTGGTTGAAATTTGCTTCTATTATACCTTTTCTCGCACGAGATCTTGACTTCTTTACTTGAAAGCGGGGAGTCTATATAGGGTATTGGTAGTGAATCTACCCGATTCCCATAAGGACTACTAGCCTGAGGGGTTCATTGCTAGGAATTGGCAATTCCCTCCCCAAGTAGAGGGAGCAAGGTACAGGGGACCTCGGATCCCTATATATGGGGAGGAGTAAATAGGTTGTTGCCCAACCTTGTTGCTTATTGCTTGATGCTCTAATGTATTCTTCTAATATTTTTCTTTTCTTTTTGAGAGAAGTTTAAAAATCAAGAACCTGCTCCTCACGAGATGCGTGTTGCTGAGTTGATCGAAGCGTGGAAGATAAAGGACTCTATTGTATAAAGTGAGCATCCCAGGTTGGCTGCCTTCTTATTGGAATACAAGAACACTACCACCATCTTCATTGCTCACCCAGTTGACTCCATTCCTCATATTGATATCCCAGAGGAATAAGAAGAGGAAGCAGGTGCCCTCGAACCCATCAAGCTAGACGATGGCGAGGATAGCATCTCAGGGATCGGTGTTGCTGTAGGTGGCAGAGGTGGTAGTGGTGAGGCAGGATCCAGTGGGGAGGGATCTAGCGAGGAATAATATGGTGGATAGAGGTCCAGCGAGGAAGGTCCTAGGTCAGGAGATTCCATATCGGAAAGTTCTAGCGAGGTAGATATGGCTCTCCTTAGAAGAACAAACTTGATCCGTGACGATGATGATGATGATGTCCTGCTAACCAACAAGCTGCAGATACAGAAACCAAGTTCTGGGGATACTTCTAGTGGTTCCCAGATAATATCTCATGAGAAAGAGGTGGAGAGGAGGAAGAAAGAAGAAGAGAAGAGAGAGAGAGAGAGAGAGAGAGAGAGAGAAATAAAAAAGAAGAGGATAAGAGAGAAGAGGAGAAGAAGAAGACGAAAGAGGCTGAGAAGAAGAGAGAAGAGGAGAGGAGAAGAGAGGACGAAGAAAGAATAAGTTTCTCTTATGCCTGTGGATATCCCATCTGAGGGGGCCTCCGTGGCTCTGACCCCTTAGCTCGCTCCCATAATGCTCAAGAGAGTTGTGCTCATGGCGAACCATGAGCGGTCTTTGAATATGGGCCCTGACCAGTTGTCCCTGAAAGCAGATCAAGGTCTTGCTCTAGTAAGGCCACTTCCCATTTTCTATATTTCTTTGACTTGTAATTTCTTCACATTTTGTTTACTAATTTCGGTATCTTCCTGCAGTTTGTGTCTAACTACACCATCCTTAGGCACAGCTGAAATGAGCTGGCGAGGAGGAACTCTGAGCCTAAGGAGAGCCTAAAGTCTGCTCAAGAGAACCAGAAGTCCTCTGAGAAGGCTCTCATAGAGCTTGAGGCTTCTTTTGCTAAAAAGAGGGCTGAAGCGGCCAATGAGCTGAAGGAACTCCGTGAGGCCTGCGAGCAGGTCGTGATGATAAAATGGCCATCACATATGAAAATAAAGGGCTTGCTGAGAAGGTAAAGAGCTTGGAAATGGAGGTGGCTATCGTCAGAGAGAGTGGCTATAATGAGGGCTAGGAGGCAGCGTATGAAGATGCCAAAAAATAGATCGACTACATCAGTCGGGCAAATATAAAAAAAGGCTAGGATCGAGCCTTAGTCGCTACTGGAGTTGCTGTTGACTCCTCTCTGTTCATCGAGCACAACCTTGGTCCCAAGCCAGTCATTGATGATGAAGTCCATACTGGTCGAACTACTG
The DNA here is from genome assembly GCA_949130495.1 of Sambucus nigra. Lineage (NCBI taxonomy): Eukaryota > Viridiplantae > Streptophyta > Magnoliopsida > Dipsacales > Adoxaceae > Sambucus > Sambucus nigra. Next base: position 49,610,480 of record OX422222.1, read on the forward strand.
TGGAACCTACGACTCCTGCTGCTGATGTACCAACTAGAGACCAGGAAATTAATCTTACCCCGATCGAGGGAGATGTACTTGGGGCTGAGACGAGCGAGGCTAATGCTAACAAGGGGAAAGAGTCAGCCTCCACCGAGCAAGTTGAGGTTGCCTAGTAGACTTCCAGGCCTTTTCTTTTACTTGTGCATTTTTTGTTCTTTCCTCTTGTCATCTAATGTATCTGTACCTGGCCATTGCCATTTTTTAATGAAATGGAGAAATTTTATTTTTGTATTCACTGATATATGGGTTTTATGTGTTTGACGTCTTGTAGTTTGTCGATAGTGATGATTACATTCCTGCCACTGATCATCTAGGACAAATCCCTGGTTCGAATGTAAGCGAACAAGTTTGTCGAGCTTTTATCAAGATTTTCAAATCCCTTAGGGCAAGGAACCAAGACTACAAAGATCAGTCTGAAGTAGTTGCCAGACTGAAGCATATGCTTGTGGAGATAGAGGAGATGCCTTCGTTCAAGAAGAGATGGATGCTCTGAAAGCTAAGCAGTTGGACACGTTCGAGATCAATCAGGTTGGGGAGGTGCTACAGCAAGAAAATGATGCTTTAAGGAGGGAAATTGAATGCCTTAAGGAAAATGCTCCAAGAAATGCTCCCAGATTAGGCATAAATTCTTCGGAATTTAGCCCCTTAATTTAGAGACTTTTAGCACCTCGGACAATGTAAAATTTATTGATTTATCTCATATATGTGCTACTGACCTTTCCTACATAGTGCCTCAAGTTTTGTGTATTTTTCATGTTTTTTACAAGTATTTTATGAAAGTGAAGAGAAGAGGAAACTAAAAACCAAGAAACCAAGGAAGGAAGAAAGGAAGAAAGGAAGAAAGGAAGGAAAATCGGAGGGCAAAAGAGTAAATTTGCATCTGGAGTTCTGATTAGGCATAAATTCTTCATATTTATCCCCTTAATTTCGGTATTTTTATGATCCCGTGCGGTGTAAATAGATTGGATTTGTCTCATATTTATGATACTAACCCTTTTTAGCAAGTATTTCGTATTTTGTGTATCTTCTATGTGTTTTACAGATATTTCATGCAAGTTAGTGCCAAAGAGAACTCAAAATAGTAAAAGAAACCAAGAATCGGGGAGTTGAAGGGCATTCTCGTAATTTTTCAGCCTTAGTCCGGAAGTGGGGCCAACTAGAAAGTTGAATAGCTTTCAATTACAAGAACACTGGAAAAAACGGCACCTCAATCCGAGTTATGATGAAGAAGTTATGCCCATTTGAAGTTGAGAAGAAATTCAAGAAAAAAAGCTGTTAGACCCAAACCGAACCGAAGCTGAGGAAAAAACCGGTCCGCCCATTTGTCACGCACCAGATCCGTTACTAAATTAGTCACGCTCCAGATCCGTTACTAAATTAGTCACGCTTTCTAAGCGTGGCAAATTGACTGATACGGGATTTTTATTTTGTGCTTATCTTTTAGCCAAAAGAGTTTTATGTTTTGGGGACTCTTATAAACGACCTCTAGCCAATATATTTAGTCATTAGGACTCTTTTTATTAAGATTTCATTCATGTAAAAGCTCCATAACAAGTAGGAACATCTAGGAACATCAAGGGATTATATTGCTTCAAGATTTCATTGTTTCGGGTTTGTTTTTCACGTTTTAATTCAAGATTCTTGTTATTGTTCTTGCATGCGTATTTTCCGTAGTTGATTCAATTCATTGTTGCGTTCATAATATATATTTACATGTTTAAATCTAGTTTCATCATGAATTCATACACATGCAACGTTATTATTTCATGCATTAGTCCATTTAACATGTCCGGCTAGGTTTTAAAGGTTGGGATGCATGAACCCAACCTGATGTGTTAGTGCATGTGTATAACGTCAATCCGATGAATTTAATGATTAATTTTGATCGTATCGCGTAATTTCATAATAATTGTGGATCTTTATATCTCGTTTGCCCCGGGGTACTCGTGATGATTTAGAGTACAATTTGAATGTAATTACCGCGATACCGATTTACTCATCCTCAGATTAGGTATGACGCGGGCTTGAACCTCGTATACATAATGCTTGGGAGTACTAAATTCCGGGTTTGAATTAATCGGATAAATTTATGATTGACGTTGTCACTACATTACACTAGGGTTGGGGGATTGTATTCCCATCCTGTTTTCTCATCATTTAGTTAAAAAGTTCGATTCCATTCTTCATTCATAATTTAGGTAATTTAGTTAGTTGCATTTTTCATCATACTTTCATAATTGCATTTAGTGTAGTCGAATCCCAAAAGCCAAATCAATCTTTTCCTTTCTTCTTAGAGTCAACGTTAGGATTCCTCTGTCTTATCCCATCGTCACAACTCTCGTTGTCCTTTTTCCCTGAGGATCGATACCCGACTTGTCGGATTATTACTTGAACGACAGGCTTGCACTTGAGCCTAGAGAGTACACACTTTAGAGACACATTCTGAGTCGTGTCAAGTTCGAAAGAGGAACCAACATGAAAGTTGAAGACCTCGAGTCTACAAGTACTTAAGAAGAAATGACACCGAAATTCGAGTCTCGAATAAGAAGTTATGAAGCCTCAAATATGAGAGAAAATCTCCACTTAAGCAAAAAAAAAAAACTCGGGACCGATCCGATATGAAACAAAAATGATCCGGTCTGGAGGAGGTGAAGTTCCTGAATAAAATGAACCACCAGACCGATCCGGTTATCCCCAAAAATGATTCCGTCCAAAAGATTAAAAGTTCCTGCATAGATTTAAAGGCCGGACCGATCCAGTTTCAAGCAAAAACGAACCGATCCGATATTCGACGGACCGAATCGATGGACGAGGTCGGACCGATCCGGGTGTCAAATTTCTGATTTTTTCTTTTTCAAAATTAGATTTGTATCTAGTTCAAACTCTTGTAATTTTGTAGAGTATTTATTCCATTTTAATTCCTAGACATGGGAGAGTTCTCTTTTTTGATAGTTTTAGAGAGCTTTTGCAATCAAGAACCCTAGGTTTCTAAGTTTTGCTACATTAATTCAAGATTCAAGCTTTAATTCCAGCATTTTTTTCATTACAAGTATTATTTAATTTCTGCTTTTAATTGCTTTCATAGTTTAGCTTAATTAGTTATTAAGTTTAGGTTGCAATTCTTACCTCCAAATTTTCTTCTCAATTTCTCACATAAGCCATGAATTTCTGCAAATTTGATTTTGTGTTCACACTTAGTTTAATTATGTCCAGCTAAGTTTTCAAGGGTTGGGATGCATGAACCCAATCCAATGTAATTTATCTATGTAGAAAATAGGTTTTGAATTGAAAATTTATTGGATCGTGTTGTCCAGTACGCACAACCGTCGTAGACCTTTTAACCTCGTTTTCCCTAGGTAATCGAGTTTTTTAAGGATGCAATGCTCATGTTAGAGATTCGGCATCGCTTTATTCTTACCTTTAATTATATATGACGCGGGCTAGTACCCTCATATATTTAATTCTTAGGATTACTAAAGACTGGGTTCAATCAACTTTCTAATTCAAAAGCTAGTATTTTATCCGATAAATGTACTAGGGTTTGGGGGATTGTATCCTAACCTATCTTTCCTTTATTCATATTCACTTCATTATAGTAGTTTATTTTGGCACACTTAGTTTAGAACTAGTTTAAATTTCCTTTGCATTTAGTTCGTAGTCATTCTGTTCAACATTAATCATTTTTTTGTTCTTTTCTCGAGTCAATTTCGGGTTAGTCTTCTAGTCCTACGTCGTCACGAATTTTCGTCCTATTTCCCTATGGAGACGATCCCGACTTATTAGATTATTACTAATGTGATAGTCTTGCACTTAAGCCTATATAACACACACACTAGATACACATTTGTGGTTGCGTCAAGTTTTTGGCATTGTTGCTGGGGAATTAGGTAGACTTTAGGTTAGTGGATTCAATCCCAAATTTGATTCCAAAATCCAAAAAAAAATAAAAAAATAAAAAATAAAAAAGAAATCATCTCTAAAATCCCTTTCATGCAAAATCAAGAACAAAATCCTTAAAATACTCCAATAAGAATTCAAGAAAATTCCATCGTTGAGTATAATTTCGAAATCCCCAACACCCCTCGTGTTCCACAATTTTGGGCTCCACCTCCTACCTCTCCAAACTACATCACGAGTCACACGTCTGGAACATTGAGTGAGGATTTTGATTCCATTAGAGAGAGTGCCATGTAGGATATCTCTAGTTTCGGTATGGGTGAGGGAAACCTACCGTATCGTCCCATGAAAGAACTCATCTTTCCCTAGCGAACTGTCACCCCTGGTTATATTTTACTCCCATATAATGCCGGACAGTTCCACTTCCATAATGGGATGATACAAATTCATCTAACATTTCACGACATGGATTCGGAGAAACCATATCTCCACATCCGCGAGTTCGAAGAGGCATGCGAAACTTTTAGTGATCACGATTGCACGCAAGATGTCATTCACCTAAAGCATTTTCCTTTTTCCTTAAAGGATAAAGCTAAGACCTGGCTTTGGTCTTTACCGCCAAACTCGATCATATCATGGAAGGATATGCAATCCAATTTTCTCTCGAAGTTCTTTCCACCACATAAAGCCAATTCTCTCAAGGCTCAAATTCAAGCCTTTCTACAACAAGATAATGAGCCATTTGACCGGTGTTGGGAGCGCTTCCAAGAGCTTGTTAACGCTGGACCCCATCATGGATTTGAGAAACATCACCTTATCTCTTTCTTCCATCACGGGCTAATTGTAGCGTCTAAACAACTTGTTCAAACAATGTGTGAAAGACCGTTTTGGGAATTAGATGCGAGTGACATTGAGGATCGTCTTAAGTATGCTGCCAAGACTACTCAAGCATGGGACACATCCGATCCTAATTCCCAAAACCGACCTTGACAAGGGTCCACTACACCTACTGCATCCGGTCTATACCAATTGAATCACGATACCTTAATAGACCGTCAACTTGATTAGTTTGAGAAGAGTGTGAAGGACATGCTTGAGGTCCGATTAAGAGAAACTACTGAATCCACTCGTGTTGTGAAAGAGGAGGTGTGTTCTATTTACGAGATGGGTCATCCAATAAAGGCATGCCCAATAATACCCGCATACAAAGCCATGCATAACGAGCAGGTGGAAGCAATAAGATAGTTCAAGGGAAATTTTAATGCCCCTCATGGGAATGCATACAACCCTTCGTGGAGGAACCATCCTGGTTTTAGCTACGGTCAACAACACACTGCGATAAATCCAACTTCACATGTTTACCTACCCCCACCCCCTCCTCAATTTCAACAAGTGCCACCTATGCAGACACAAATGCAAGCACCACCTCCAGGTCCATACATACATTACCCCACCGCGGATATCTCTTGAGGACAATTTAAACCAATTCATCATATCTCAAAACACAACCAATGCTAGGTTTGAGAGTATGTTCACTGTGATGAATACGAGTATCTCTAGGTTGAAAGCATCCTTAAGTGTCCATGAGAAGGGTAAATTTTCGGCCCAAGACCAAAGACCGCCCTAAGGCCAATCCCATGTTAGCGCGACATCCCACAAGCATCCTAAGCAATGTAGTGCAATTACCACTCTACGTAATGGGAGAGTGGATGACTCGTCACCTCTTCCACGCGCTAAGCAAAATAAAAAGGAGATTTCTCCTGGCACGAAAGAGGTCGAAGATGTCCCCGTGAAAAAGAGTGTTGATGAGACACAAGCAGGCCAAAGGTGGTAGTGAAACCCCCCAGTGCAGCCCCATATCCTCAACGGTTGATCCCTCAATCCAAAGAGACTTCTCGGGATAATGTCCTTGACGTTCTTAAGCAAGTAAATATCAATTTACCTTTTCTCGAGACCATAAATAAAAGTCCCTCGTATGTTAAGTTCCTTAAGGACTTACTCACGGTGAAACGGAGGCTGAAGGTAAAGAAAAATGTATTTCTAACACAGAACGTCAACTCAGTCCTGTTGAGTGATCTTCCACTAAAATATAAAGATCTGGGTACACCCACCATCTCGTGCATCATGGGGAAGAATCGAATCGAACGAGCATTAATAGATTTAGGGGCGAGTGTTAACATTCTTCCCTATTCCATCTACAAATAATTAGATTTGGGGGACCTTAAGCCTACGACCATGACTCTCCAACTCGCAGATCGATCTGAGAAGATGCGTCAGGGAATTATTGAAGATGTAATCGTCTAAATTAACACTTTCTACTTCCCGATGGATTTTGTTATTTGGGATGAGGAGCCATCCATTCTCCCGAGCAATCAAGTTCTCATCATCCTTGGTCGCCCATTCTTAGCTACGGCTAATGCATTCATCAATACTCGAAGTGGGCGAATGCTATTAACATTTGGGAACATGACTCTAGAGATAAATATCTTTAATAACACTAAGAACGAGGGCGATGAAAGTGAACCGCTAGAAATGGATCTTATCGAGGAAGCACATGAGCATGAAAGGACTCACAAGCGAGAGATGTTAGGGGTAGATCTTGATGCGCAAAGTGAGAGTGGAAATTTTGATGTTAAGAAAGGAGTATGAGAGGGGTGCTTAGTCACCGGAATTGAGAGTGAGAGTGAGCAAGTAAGCGACAGTGGGGCACAGAGATTTGAGGAGATTAAGAGAGAGGACGTGAACGTTAATTATGAAAGAGAGTTAGGCGATATGAGTCTAGAGGACTTTGAGAAAGAATTTGAGCCGATGGATGAGAACCTTAATGTCGAAGTCCAACCTTTATTGGACTCATTTAGTCACTTAGAAGAAAGCGAATGGAAAGATATGGTAGATAAATTCCTTATTTGTGACCATCCACCCATACCACTTGAGTCCTCTAAGGCGATTGAGGAAAAGACTCAAGTATCGTCCGATTTAGAGCCCAACCCATGTACTCCTGAAACTAAGAAAAATAGAGATGTCCCCTCCAAGTCAGTGCATGTAGGCAAAGATTCAATTAGGCACCACGAGGGTCTCTTCCTAGCGAGTCATCCCGAGACCCGGGTCTCTCCCTTATCTATGGGATTGAGCCTAACTTGTTCCTACTATTTACTTATGACAGGAAGACGGGGGGAGACTAGGAGAGACACAAACCCCGTATAAGGGGTTGGGTAAGTTTGTGGAGAGATAAGAGGTCGTCGCACCCCCGACGCGTATGGGGTGATTTTTGTTGTATTTTTTAGTCATGTGATAGTGTCATTTAGAGTCTTTTTTCATTTTAAATATTTGCTTGTTTTCTTTGTCACACTTGTTATTTGCTCTTCTTTAGATTTTAGTCCTTTTGATTGAGGACAATGAAAAAGTCTAAGTTGGGGGGGGGGGGGGGGGGGACAAGTGCATCTTTCTAAAACTTCACAAATTTTGTAAAATGCCCAAAAAAATAAAAAAATGAGAAACTTTTCAAAATTTCCAAAAAAAAAATTGAAAATTTTTGAAAAGCCAAAAATATTTTTCTTCAAAATAAATAAAAATTGGAATTTAAATTTTTCAAAAGTATCACCGAATTTTTGTTTAAAGTCTCAAATTTAATTGTACAAAGCCGAAATTGACCAAAGATGGAAATTGAGCAAAAATTAACGACTTATCGAATAAGTGTGGAGATTAACCAACCCGGTGAGATTTTGAGCCTATCGAGTTTTTGAAGTTTTTTATAAAATCAATCCGAGTTAACGTTTAACTCAACGTTCAATTCAACATTTTAATAAGTCATTGTGATCTCAAAATTATTATCTTGATCGGTTGCGGGAAATGTGTATGATGTTGTCTTACAAAACATGTTAGCATATCTCTAAATTAAATCAATCTCGAGACGCATATGGTAATATGATTAGTAATTAGGATAAATGAAGTTAGTGTAATACCCCGTATTTTTATAGCTTTTAAATTATGGGATTTATTAAATTTAATTGAGATAAATTAATTTAATTTTAATCTGGAATGTTGCTTTAAATATTTACTAGCGTGACGAGAGTTAGTAATTATTGAAAATTTGTTATATGTTGAATATTACTGGATGAGTATAGTAATATATGAGATTTATTGTTATAATATTGTCACGTGTGAATAAAATGACAATTATGGAAATTTAAGTCGGGACGCGCCTGTGTCGTGTCAGGACTAAATATTGATTAATAAGTGAATATTTTATAAGTTGTTCGTATGGTCATTTTGAGTGCTCCAACATGTCCGGAAGGGTCGAGATAGTCAGAAAAGTGTACCCGGTGGTTTAGTTTGGGTCTCGGGGCATTTTTAGGCCCAATTAGTACCCCGGGAGGGCGTTTTGGACATTTTGCAATTATGGGTAATTAAACCTACGAAAATTAAAAGGGTTATATAAGATATCTAGGTTGTCTTCTAGGGTTAGAACAACCAAAGACAAATGACGGCCATTGGAGAGGAAGAGGAGAAGCTCTCCAAGGAGTTCTAGGCCAAGAACACCTCTGATTGCACCGCCGTCACCACCAACACGTAGATCACGAGACGGGGAACGAAACCACACCAATTTCGACACCAAACCAGATTTTTAAAAAATTCCAGGCAAGTGTTTATCTTGCTTATTTCATTGATGCATCTTTCATATTGGTTTAGGAATGATTAGGATGAATTGTATGGAAGAAAAACCCAATTTGAGATAGAAAATTGCATGTAGTGATTACTTAAATGATATTTTGGAAACCCTTTGTCATGTAAAGGATTAAGAGTTTGATTAAGAAAATAATTCTAATTAGATACAAACACTAAAAATTTTATTTCGGATGATCGGACCATTGGAATCGCTTGAAATTTTATTATGTTGTAGCGAACGGCGAGACAGGACTGCTGACAAAAATTCAGCTTGATCGAACGGTCGGATTTCTAAAAATATTATTTTTACTAGAGAGTTTTATGTTTTGAGGACTCTTAGAGAGTTTTATATTTTGAGGACTCTTAGAGAGTTTTATATTTTGAGGACTCTTCTAAAAAAAAAATTCAATTAAAACTCCATTTTAATTCCGATTTCGAAACCATTTGAAATTCTCATCTTTGAAAATAAAATTCAAAATCCTTTAATGTAAGGCGAAATCTATATTTTTGGGATATCTTACATGAGGGACAATGTAAGTATATGTTAAAGAGAGAGAGACACGTAAGAGAGTTACTTTGGGACAAATGTGTATACCTACAGAATTTTATACTTGGGAGGATAGAATCCGTGAGCGTGATGTAGTAAGTGGAAAAGTTCCTCAAATTAAAATAAGATGTGAATGGTTATACGTGATAACTATATAATGTGAAATAAATGCGAATGACGAAATTATGGGAATTGAGAATTTACCCATTTTTGATATGGTAATATTAGTATAGTTATATGTTTGTGTATGCATATACTATCTATGTGTGAAAATCATGCCCACGCTACTTGCTATCCCTGAGGTTTCCGCGCTGGGACAGTCTTATCTCGATGGGACCTTTATGGGGGATATTGACTTGTACCCTAGAAGATAGATATCCTTGGTACAGGCTATCGGAATGATAGTTTAGACGGTCCTAAGAGATGCGGGTATGTGCTTTCCTCTTAGAGACTTGGAATCTATGCTTTGCCTCATTTTGTTTGTGTATAGATATCCTTGGTACAGGCTATCGCAGTGATAGTTCAGACGGTCCTAAGGGACTTGGAATCTATACTTCGTCTCAATATTGTTTGAGTGTGTGTTCATACAATTCGAGAGTGATTCCGAATTTTTATTCCCCTTAATGTGAGTGATATGGGGTTCGGATAGTAGAGTATGCCCGCACCATAGTTATTATGTGGGGTGCTGTTTTGATATATATATTTTCGAGTAGTTAATATATATATATATGAAATTATGAAATCTGGAACTGCCTACTGTGATTTGATATGTAGGATATGGTTGATGACTCAAATTGTAAATACTTGTTTTGAGAAAGTATAATATGAAATTGGAAAGCTTTATTGATTAATAAAGTCAAAATGAGATCTTCGGTTACAAATTGAAATATTCTTTTCAAACAATTGAATCGTGAAATTTGAATCTTACGAGTAATTTAAGATAGGTTAAATCATTGGGAAGATTAGTGCGATAAATGATAAGACAAACCGTTGGGAAGGTTAGTGCGATAGGTGTGCACATTAGAAGAGAGGTGAGAATTCCTCAAGAGAGTGACGCACTAATATGTTGTTACATTGGCCTGTATTAATTTAAATTCTTGCTAAACAAATTTTAAATCATATACATTATCGGGCTCTGACCCGGTTTTTTCTCTCTCTCTCTCTTGTATATATATGTATGTATTACAGGTGCCCAGCCACAGGGGCGTCTTGCTTAGGATCTCTTGGAAGGAACGCGTTGCAGCTTAGGTGGAAGTTGCAGGACTCTTGATTAGACGACTTCGTTCATTCGGATCCACTCTTAGTACTTTCATCTAGTTGGGCATGTGTAGCTCTTTCAATTATTCTGTTGTTATTGGACATTTGTATTTCAGTTATTTCCAGTATTGTTACTATGGGATTTATTCAGTTTGGATGTGCGACTTTAGATTTCGTATATTGACATTCGATTGACGAATGTATTAAATTAATTGGATTATGTTGCAGAATTTAATGTGGTGTGATTCTTACTTATTGAATGTTGTTAATAAAATAAATGATTTTTCTTTAAATAAAATTTGGAAAGTATGTATGAACATGGTTTTGACACTTAGCTTAATTAATTAGGGTGTTAAATTGGAAAAATTTATTTTTCGACAGTGATGCTAAGAATGGACCAACTTTTCACCTTGATTTAATTTAATAAAGGAGTGATCGCCCGGTATTTAATTAGGCGGGGTGTCACAGGTGGTATCAGAGCATCATGTTCTAGTGTCCTTAGGATCTGTACGGCTTATTATGCTTTCAGCGTTGCTTCGTTTGTTATAGAGCCCTATGTTTAGGATTATCGATTCCTTTGACGAGATTTCGTTCTCCTGCTATAATGTTTATACACTAGTGAATTCTAGTTTCGTTCGGATGTGTGCGTGTGCCGAGCGATGACGGATGTCAGAAGAGGACCGTTAAGCGTACATCAGGAGGCAGGGCTCAGTTGAGATTATGAAATATATCCGAGGATGATGACCGTAGTCGAGGTCACCTCCATTGTGGCACGAGAAGCCAAGACTAGAAAGGTGACTAAGGTGCAGCAATGATTTTCAAATGTTGTTATAGTCAAATGAGATGCGAGGGTAAACTTACCCAACGTATTACAAAAATGTGTAGAGACTATCAATGGGAAATTTTAGAAACGCAAAAATTGTATGTGTCTTTACCAAAGGCGGTAAAGTATCCAAAGGCTTAAATATAGGAAGGAGTGTGGCAAACCGAAAGTGAAAATTAAGAGAAAATTTTCTTGGCTTTCGGGACGAAGTTATAATGGTTAGAGCCAACCACCAATTTTAGAAATGGAATGCTATACCTATAGGAGAACCTTAGGTACAGTGCTGACCGTATGTTCCTTCCTTAACTGTTCAGGATTAGAAGCAAATGTGGTTCTGAACTCATTGAGAGAGGGCATGTCAGGGTTCCATTCATGAATATGAATCTTAACCGTTAGCGAATTTTGTATCGGAAGATGTAGATACAAGTGGGGGAAACGACTCCAAGTGGGAGACCAACTCGTAATAATAATTGATAATACTCGAGGAGGAAATTCTGATGGACGGTTGATTCAGAGGTTGACAATGTTATATTTTGTCAATAAAGATGATAATGCTCCTTGTGTGGGAAGCTTAAAGAAATCGAAGAATTTAGTCGAGAATAAGACTGAATACAATGGTGGTGATATAGCACCAAAAAGAGATGTGGATATATATCAGGGGACCCATTTAAATGATTCGGATAATGGAATTCTTACCAAGTGATGGTAAATTCAGTAAGTGCTATTATAGATAGTAACATGATCTTTATGGCCTAAAAAGTTAAAGTAACAATCGGAATGGTTAACAGGAATCGAGTTTACTAAAGTCCGAGAGGAGGACAAATCCTAACCTGGTTAGTAGGACAGGTGGTAAGTGGATTATGTACTGAGGTATTTTGTGCGGAGTGAGATCGCTCACGATAATATGTTCCAAAGTGAGTATAAGGACAAGAATACGGTGCCTAGTAAAAGGCAACGATTAAATTAATTTTGTTATGGTTTGGGCAGACGTGTTACGTCCGAAAACCATTTGCGCAGTCAAGACGATTGACAAGGTAGAAGTGTAAGTTGTATCCTCAGAGGATGAGGCGTGTTTATGTGACACGAGAGAGTCACTATATTTTGTTCATTGCTAGATTAGCATGTGAGACGAGCTTAATGCATATAATTATAAATGTTACCATTATGTGAATATTTTTCCCTAGTGTAGCGGGATTTTTCTTTAGTGCTATCCGCGGAGGATGAATGAGTATATCAACAGCGTTTTATACTTTATTAAGGTTACTCGTTGTAGTGATGCGATACACGAGTATGATATTATCTTGTTTAAAACATTACAGAAATGGTTAGTACGATAGTGGGTATTTATTGCAAAGCTATCGGAGTGGTTGCATTAGTGCAACATGTTTTATGTTTGTTTTGGCGAGGCTTTACCTGTGAGAAAGTTGGACTCGCACTTATATTATCTATCCTAGAGACTTCGGAGGAGATAGTGGGCTCGAGATATTCGATGCCAAAGTATGTATAAACTTTGCCAATATGATTCCGTATGTATCGGGATTTACCGTTGAACGAAAAGATTTGACGCAGTATTATGTTTGGCACTCCGGACTTAGTGATAGGAAGAGTGCAGTGTTATATTTATCCTTAATAGACGTGGGAGTTAAGAGTTATACCCCTAATGTTAGAAAAAGGAATTTCGAGAATTCCGATTGTATGTATTCGAGGTTTATGGAATGCTATTACCACCAACCTATGCTGAACGATAGTGAAATTTGGTGAAACGTTCTTTGTTAAGCATAATTACGGGAGAAATTGTAACTTTTCTGTCAAGGGACGGAATAAAGGGGTATATACTATAGACGGAGGACCTAACGGATTTCGATAACCGACAATGCTAGGTAGTAGTGTATCGGGGGGGTTCCTTGTTTGGATTTCGCTTTGCGAGACATCCCACGCATGAAACTTAGCGTAAGGTTGGAAATAGGGAGACGTTTGGTCACTATTCCATGAGTTCGGTACCCTGGTCGAAATGGGATCAAGTAATTATGTATGTAAGTTGGAAGTTGAATTTTGTTTTAAGGTCATTGGAGCCGGATTTTTGTGGTAGGAAAGCATTAAAAGTTATCCCCACGAGTTGAGGGGTGGAACGATGATAAGGAGAATTTAAGAATTTTGATTTCTAGGGTGATTGAGAGTACCCAAATGTCATAACCGCGTACAGAACACAAGGTGAATAAAGAGTTGGAATGATTTTTAGCATGGATTATCTGGAAAGAACTTTATATTATACAAAAGAGATGACCTGTAATTATTTTGATGAATAGAGCGTTAGTGATTTATTTTGGTTGTTGTACCTATTTGGGAAAATTGTTGTACTTATCTGAGGAAGGTTGAGAATTATTATTCCTCTTTTATTGTCATGGAATTTGAATGCCCTATCCCTTCTATTCCGTTGAATTTAGTTAGTCCTACAGATGAGTAGCACGCCGTTCGCTCTCCCAGGGTGGTCGGAGTGTTGCAAAAATGTGGGCATCTTGGTTAACTACAGTTAAAATAGTTCGAGTCGAAGGGACGTGGTAATAGACGTGTGAAATATATGTTTGTGGGACTAGTATAACGAAGTGGAAGTGATAGAGTGGATTAAACGTCACATGAGGGGCGATAATCCATACATAAGTGTGCAATTAGAATAGCACGCCCTAACTTGATTGGAAGGATGTGGGAAGCCATTCAAGAATTGGTATTCCTTGAATATAGTAGAATTTAATTGTTATGAAGCACACCCGGAGCGGAGTTGTTATTAGTCAAGTGTGAGAGCGACTCACACATATAAAGAGTAATGATGTTAGTATAGTATAAGAGATCCAGAAGTGCGCTTCGTGGAGACAAGAGCACGGGTGGAACTTTCGGCATACTACAAGGAAGGAAGGGGAGTATTACGTGTCACTTAATGTGAGACATTTCAAGGGAAGAATCGATGTTTAGCGAGACGTAGTGAGTAGTCTCTACATGCACTGCCCATAGGTAAGGTTTGGTTGAAAGAGGAGAATCAACCAAATAATTTTGTATTTATCGAAAATTCCTGAAATTGGAAGAGGTTGGTAAAGTCGGTAAAGTTCTTGGATGGGTTGCCATCCTCAAAACAAGATCAAGGGTTTATCCCGAACATGTGAATTAAGTCGCCGAGAAGGAAGTGATTGATATTCCTTTGGGATGGCTTACAATATTAACTAGTATGCCCCAGACTTCCTTTGAAAGGAAGGATCGCGCCAGTGCATGGTCCGGCGCAGTATAAATTTCTAAATCAGGATGAGATTGGTGAATCCCACCTTTGATATGGGATTTCAGGAACCAGCGGAGATAAGATTTCGTTTCAAGTAGGATGTATCACCCTTAGCCAGGGAATAAGCGCATGGTGATTAAAGATTAGTGGAGCCACGTGAAGGAGATTTTGGAATCTTGGTACGATGATTTCAAGAATGCTCTGTAGAAGCACTCGTACCTGTTTGTCGCGTATAAGGTACTTATTAAGGTTTTGTTATGGAATAACCTCGATTATTCTCCTTCCGTATGTTTAGAGGAGAGTAGATAATCAGAATTTTTGGATCGGTCGAGAAAATATCCGATAACTATGGTAGAATTCCACGACTATTTTAGACGAGCAAGAGTGATCAAATGTTCGTAATATTTTCTCAGAATGGGAGTTTTGTATATGAATAAATCTGAGTATTTGTCATGTAGTGAGGTGCGGCCTCCTAATGATAGTGAGATAATGAAATGTATAACGTACAGGCGTGACCTATGCGAATGTTGTCGGTTGGGAGCACAATGTGAAGTGTCTCCAAAGAGAATGCAAAACAATGTTACTGTGAAGAAAGGGCTATAGTGATTGAGCGCCGTAATGTGTAGTTAGTTTGTGTACGGAAAAGGATATCATGAATTGTGCTACCTGATAGACCTTATTTTCCGAATTTCGGGACGAAATTCAGTTATTAGGGGGGAAGTATGTAATACCCCGTATTTTTATAGCTTTTAAATTATGGGATTTATTAAATTTAATTGAGATAAATTAATTTAATTTTAATCTGGAATGTTGCTTTAAATATTTACTAGCGTGACGAGAGTTAGTAATTATTGGAAATTTGTTATCTGTTGAATATTACTGGATGAGTATAGTAATATATGAGATTTATTGTTATAATATTGTCACGTGTGAATAAAATGACAATTATGGAAATTTAAGTCGGGACGCGCCTTTGTCGTGTCGGGACTAAATGTTGATTAATAAGTGAATATTTTATAAGTTGTTCGTATGGTCGTTTTGAGTGCTCCAACATGTCCGGAAGGGTCGAGATAGTCAGAAAAGTGTACCCGGGGGTTTAGTTTGGGTCTCGGAGCGTTTTTAGGCCCAATTAGTACCCCGGGAGGGCGTTTTGGACATTTTGCAATTATGGGTAATTAAACCTACGAAAATTAAAAGGGTTATATAAGATATCAAGGTTGTCTTCTAGGGTTAGAACAACCAAAGACAAATGATGGCCATTGGAGAGGAAGAGGAGAAGCTCTCCAAGGAGTTCTAGGCCAAGAACACCTCCGATTGCACCACTGTCACCACCAACGCGTAGATCGCGAGACGGGGAACGAAACCACACCAATTTCGGCACCAAACCAGATTTTTAAAAAATTCCAGGCAAGTGTTTATCTTGCTTATTTCGTTGATGCATCTTTCATATTGGTTTAGGAATGATTAGGATGAATTGTATGGAAGAAAAACCCAATTTGAGATAGGAAATTGCATGTAGTGATGACTTAAATGATATTTTGGAAGCCCTTTGTCATGTAAAGGATTAAGAGTTTGATTAAGAAAAGAATTATAATTAGATACAAACACTAAAAATTTTATTCCGGATGATCGGACCATTGGAATCGCTTGAAATTTTATCATGTTGTAGCGAACGGCGAGACAGGACTGCTGACAAAAATTCAGCTTGATCGAACGGTCGGATTTCTAAAAATATTATTTTTACTAGAGAGTTTTATGTTTTGAGAACTCTTAGAGAGTTTTATATTTTGAGGGCTCTTAGAGAGTTTTATATTTTGAGGACTCTTCTGAAAAAAAAAATTCAATTAAAACTCCATTTTAATTCCGATTTCGAAACCATTTGAAATTCTCATCTTTGAAAATAAAATTCAAAATCCTTTAATGTAAGGCGAAATCTATATTTTTGGGATATCTTACATGAGGGACAATGTAAGTATATGATAAAGAGAGAGAGACACGTAAGAGAGTTACTTTGGGACAAATGTGTATACCTACTGAATTTTATACTTGGGAGGATAGAATCCATGAGCGTGATGTAGTAAGTGGAAAAGTTCCTCAAATTAAAATAAGATGTGAATGGTTATACGTGATAACTATATAATGTGAAATAAATGTGAATGACGAAATTATGGGAATTGAGAATTTACCCATTTTTGATATGGTAATATTAGTATAGTTATATGTTTGTGTATGCATATACTATCTATGTGTGAAAATCATGCCCACGCTACTTGCTATCCCTGAGGTTTCCGCGCTGGGACAGTCTTATCTCGATGGGACCTTTATGGGGGATATTGACTTGTACCCTAGAAGATAGATATCCTTGGTACAGGCTATCGGAATGATAGTTAAGACGGTCCTAAGAGATGCGGGTATATGCTTTCCTCTTAGAGACTTGGAATCTATGCTTCGCCTCATTTTGTTTGGGTATAGATATCCTTGGTACAGGCTATCGCAGTGATAGTTCAGACGGTCCTAAGGGACTTGGAATCTATACTTCGTCTCAATATTGTTTGAGTATGTGTTAATACAATTCGAGAGTGATTCCGAATTTGTATTCCCCTTAATGTGAGTGATATGGGGTTTGGATAGTAGAGTATGCCCGCACCATAGTTATTATGTGGGGTGCTGTTTTGATATATATATTTTCGAGTAGTTAATATATATATATGAAATTATGAAATCTGGAACTGCCTACTGTGATTTGATATGTAGGACAAGGTTGATGACTCAAATTGTAAATACTTGTTTTGAGAAAGTATAATATGAAATTGGAAAGCTTTATTGATTAATAAAGTCAAAATGAGATCTTCGGTTACAAATTGAAATATTCTTTTCAAACAATTGAATCGTGAAATTTGAATCTTACGAGTAATTTAAGATAGGTTAAATCATTGGGAAGATTAGTGCGATAAATGATAAGACAAACCGTTGGGAAGGTTAGTGCGATAGGTGTGCACATTAGAAGAGAGGTGAGAATTCCTCAAGAGAGTGACGCACTAATATGTTGTTGCATTGGCCTGTATTAATTTAAATTCTTGCTAAAGAAATTTTAAATCATATACATTATCGGGCTCTGACCCATTTTTTTCTCTCTCTCTCTCTTGTATATATATGTATGTATTACAGGTGCCCATCCACAGGGGCGTCTTGCTTAGGATCTCTTGGAAGGAACGCGCTGCAGCTTAGGTGGAAGTTGCAGGACTCTTGATTAGACGACTTCGTTCATTCGGATCCACTCTTAGTACTTTCATCTAGTTGGGCATGTGTAGCTCTTTCCATTATTCTGTTGTTATTGGACATTTGTATTTCAGTTATTTCCAGTATTGTTACTATGGGATTTATTCAGTTTGGATGTGCGACTTTAGATTTCGTATGTTGACATTCGATTGACGAATGTATTAAATTAATTGGATTATGTTGCAGAATTTAATGTGGTGTGATTCTTACTTATTGAATGTTGTTAATAAAATAAATGATTTTTCTTTAAATAAAATTTGGAAAGTATGTATGAACATGGTTCTGACACTTAGCTTAATTAATTAGGGTGTTAAATTGAAAAATTTTATTTTTCGACAGTGATGCTAAGAATGGACCAACTGTTCACCTTGATTTAATTTAATAAAGGAGTGATTGCCCGGTATTTAATTAGGCGGGGTGTCACAGTTAGGCTCTCGTTTGTTTCCCAAAAAAAATAACTATCAAAAGTTGAGAAAAATTATCCTTTTGCTAGCCATTTTGAGCCGAGGAAAATTTTCCTTTCGTTTGGTAACCCGAAAAACCCACATAGCCCGAAATTGAGAAAAATGTAAAATTCAGAAATTAAGTCCAAACAATGCAATGAAAAGGGGCAAGAAAAGAAAAGTGCTCAACAAAAATAGCAAGAAAATAAAAATGTGAAAAATAGAAAGAAGGGAAAAAGAAGAGGAAAATGAGAAAAGGCTCGAAAAAGAACTAATGGGCAGCATAAGGGGATTTTCCAATTTCGAATTTTCTAACCGTTCCATATTACCCAATATACCTTATAACCCAAGAAAAATCCCAACCGAGTCTAGATTGCGAAGTTAATTATCGTGTGGAGAGTTAAAACACAAAAATATAATAGAAGAGATTAACTGGTGTGTATACGAGGCTATGTTCCCGTTTCCTAATGACCGCAACCCGATGAGGAGATCTTTTCACCCATAAATTTCCGTTTTTCAATTTTGTGTGCGTGAATTCGTGATACAACGCATTTACTCCTTATACCATGCATACTGAGCGAAATAGCAACATTTTGAGTGATTCGTTTGTGAGAGTATCCCATGAGCATTTGAATCAAAACGAATTTTTTAAAAAGTAACGTAATGATCAATCGGTGAAAATTTGCGATTAAATTTTTGGCTTCGTACACACACACGATAAATTGAGATTTGAGCATATAAAATATATGGTGATTATTTTTTGAAAAGTTTGAATTATACAATTTTTTGGTATTTTGAATTTTGTTTCAGTCCAAACCGAATTTTGTGGGTATATTCACTGCAAACCCTCACGAAACACAACTCGTCCTACTAGGGTAACCTAGGGGTTTAAAGGCTTGTTGCATATGCTAAATGCAATCGCTTGCCCGCGAAAGAGGTATCCTCTCTTAATTAAATTATTTTCAAGAGTTGAGCCTAGTTGTGATTCTTTTACATTGCTCAGGACGCGCAAAAATCTAAGTTAGGGAGGTTTGATTAGGCATAAATTCTTCCAAATTTAGCCCCTTAATTTAGAGACTTTTAGCACCTCGGACGATGTAAAATGCATTGATTTATCTCATATATGTGTTACTTACCATTCCTACATAGTGCCTCGAGTTTTGTTTATTTTTCGTGATTTTTTATTTTATGCAAGTGAAGAGAAGAGGAAACTCAAAACCAAGAAACCAAGGAAGAAAGAAGGGAAGGAAAGTTAGAGGGTAAAAGAGTAACTTTACATCTAGAGTTAGGAATAGGAACCAACATGAAAGTTAAAAACCTCGAGTCTACAAGCACTTAGGAAAAAACGGCGTACAAATCATTGTCTCAGATCAGAAGTTATGAAGCCTTAAAGATGAGATAAAATCCCCACTTACGCATAAAGAAGAAGACCTCCGGACCGATCCGGTCCGGAGGAGGTGAAGTACCTGAATAAAATGAACCATCGGACTGATTCGGTTATCCCCAAAAATAGTCTGATCCGGAAGCTTAGAAGTTCCGGTATAGATTTAAAGGCCTGATCGATCCGGTTTTAAGCAAAAATGAACCGATCCGGTATTTGACGGACCGAACGACGAACCAGGTCAGGTCGAACCGATCCGGTTGTCGAAATTTTGATTTTTTCTTTTTCAAAATTAGAGTTGTATCTAGTTCAAACTCTTGTAATTTCATAGAGTATTTATTCCATTTTAATTCCCAAACATGGGAGAGCTCTCTTTTTTGATAGTTTTAGAGAGCTTTTGCATTAAAAAACTTTAGGTTTTTAAGTTTTGCTACATTAATTCAAGATTCAATCTGTAATTCTAGCATTTCTTCATTACAAGTATTATTTAATTTTTGCTTTTAATTGCTTTCATAGTTTGGCTTAATTAGTTATTAAATTTAGGTTACAATTCTTATTTCCAAATTTTCTTCTCAATTTCTCACATAAGCCATGAATTTCTGCAAATTTGATTTTGTGTTCACACTTAGTTTAATTATGTCCAGCTAAGTTTTTAAGGGTTGGAATGCATGAACCCAATCCGATGTAATTTATCTATGTAGAAAATAGGTTTTGAATTGAAAATTTGTTGGATCGTGTTGTGTAGTACGCACAACCATCGTAAACCTGTTAACCTCATTTTTCCTAGGTAACCGAGATGTTTAAGGATGCAATGCGCGTGTTAACTATTCGTCATTGCTTTATTCTTACCTTTAATTATATATGATGCGGGCTACTACCCTCATATATGTAATGCTTAGGATTACTAAGAATGGGTTCAATCAAATTTTTTATTTAAAAGCTAGTATTTTATTCGATAAATGTACTAGGGTTTTGGGGATTGTATCCTAACCTATCTTTCCTTTATTCATATTCACTTCATTACATTAGTTTATTTTGGCACACTTAGTTTAAAACTAGTTTAAATTTCCTTTGCATTTAGTTCGTAGTCATTCAGTTCAACATTAATCATCTTTTTGTTATTTTTTCTAGTCAATTTGGGGTTAGTCTTCTAGTCCTACATCGTCACGAATTTTCGTCCTATTTCCCTGTGGAGACGATCCCGACTTATCAAATTATTACTAACGCGATAGGCTTGCACTTGAGCCTATATATCACACACACTAGATACACATTTTTGGTCGCGTTACTCCCCAAGTTATTCAAGCTTCCTCGTCGTCATCCACACAGAGAGCTAGGAGAGATGACAGAAGTTCTCAGAGGGAGATTGTCGAGCTGAAGGGGGGCGTTCGGTGAGCATACGTAATTGTTGTTGGACTACAGAGAGACGTCACAAGTCTACGACATTTTTTTTAAAGGTTCCTCGGCAGGTGTGGGTTGACAAGTATGATAAAGGCTGGATAGATGCTCCCACCAAGGTGAAAGAAATGGAGGAGCGTGCCTTTATTAGAGGGTGGATAAGTGACCTCAAGGAGTTGAGGGTTCCCAAAAACTCTCCCTTATGGTATAGGCATGAGATCACTCCCCCAATCTTGGAGCCAAATCCCTTTTGAAGGTATGATCGATGGATCCCTATAGATGCTATTCCAAGGTAGCTCCTGGAGCCGAGCTCAGAGGAGGCTGTGGAGAGCTTTGCCCCTTATCCTGATGATGTTCGAAGAGCTCGAGTAGTGGACTACCTTGCCCAGCGACCTGGATCCTCTTAGGGTTGATTTATTTCCTTACTGTTGTACATGTAACTATGTAATTCTTAGTAAGAAATAAAATATTTATATTTTGGGCATAGGCCGACTAAACATGTGTTGCTTGCTTTTGACTTTTTAATAAACTCTAGTTATTTGGGGAATTTCAGCTGACTAAATGTCATTTAGAGTTTAATTTAAATTGAGCATTCCCCCAGTCCAGTATGCCTTAGCCATGACATTCCTCCCACTTTACCTTTTAGGTCGAGTCATCACACTACCTTAGGCCTAAGTATGGAGATGGAAAGAATAGGTGATCCACCCAAGCAGAATTTTAGGGCCAAACTACGTTGGCAACCAACCTAAGTTGGTCGTATTTCCTAGGGATCCCCTGTTGGTCTTTATTTGTTGCCGGAGCAACCTAGGAAGCCAATTATGTTTTGGAACAAAGACCTGAGGAGGGTTATCACCTGTTAACGCTGCTAATTATGCTTTGAACAAGTTGAGCTAGGATAGTCCTAACCACTGTGTTGTAATCATAAGATGCTGGTTCAAAAGATCCTTTGAGTGCAGTAAGCTAGCAAACTTACTTTAATCCAGGAGTTCTATTATACTCATAAAAAGAGCGGAGCCTGTAACTTGTAAAGGGTGTATATAATAAAATACATTCGAGACAACCAATACATATAAAATGTCAAGTCCAGTCGAGTTTTATTAATCGAAGTAATAAACAAAGAGCAACACTAGTTTGTAAAATAAAAATCTGCCTAAACTAATGGTGCACTAATAAGGAAATCTAGAAGTAAAATTTCTTCAGGTTGACCGCATTCCAAGCCCTTGGTATCTCCCTGCCCTCCAGTGTTTCCAAGTGATAGGCTTCTTGTAGGCCATCTCTCACTATCTTAAAAGGTCCTTCCCATTTTGGTCCTAGTTTACCATCTGATGGTTTCACAGCACTGCCAAGGACTTTCCTCATGACACAGTCCCCAACTTGAAGTTTCCTTGAATTGACTTTCTGGTTATACTATTTGGATAGTTGTTATCGGTAGGATGTCAGTTTAACGAGAGCCAATTCTCGACGTTCATTAGCTAAGTCAAGTTCAGTGAGTAATGCTTCATCATTATGGCCATGGTCGACCAACATATACCTCATGGTAGCGAAACCAGCTTCTAGCGGGATAACTACTTCCATTCCAAATGTGAGTGCAAGGGTGTTTCCCCAACTGCTCATCTTAGGGTGGTGCGATAGGCCCAGAAGATGTGGGGTAATTCGTTTGCCCAAGCTCCTTTGGCCCGTTCTAGGCATTTCTTTAGTCCATCGATCACTGTCTTGTTAGAAGCCTTGGCTTGACCATTGCTTTTGGGATATGCTACAGAGCTGAAGTAATGCCTAATTCCATGATCGTTGCAAAAACTTTGGAAGGGGGCACTCTCAAACTAGGTCCCGTTATCAGTAATGATCGTTCTGGGTATGCTGAAGCGGGTAATGATGTTTCTCCATATAAACCTCATCATGTATGTGTCCCTAATGTTCTCCAGTGGTTCTTCCTCTATCAACTTAGTGAAGTAGTCTGTAGCGACCAATAAATACTTTCGATTACCTACGACTGTAGGCAGAGGACATATGGTGTCCAAACCCCACTGGGAGAAGGGACACGGGCTGGTTAATGACTTTAGGTCGCTGGCAGGCTGGTGGACTATGGGTGAGTGTTTTTGGCATTTTTTCACTTTCGAACGTAGAATCCAGCATCCTTCTGCACGTATGGCCACCAATACCCTTCCTTCATTGCTCAAAAGTCTAGTGACCTTCCTTTTACGTGACTTCCATAAATTCCCTCATGAAGTTCGTGCAAAACTTACTTTATGTCTTGTGGATGAATGCACTGGAGGTAAGGGCCGGTGAAGGATCTCTTATACAACTTCTCATCAGGAGATAATTGAAAACGAGCAACTTTAACTCTTATCTGATGAGATGACCTCTTGTCACTTGGCAGTATATCACTTCGTAAGTAGTATGTGATGGGATCCATCCAAATTAGAGCCTTTTCAATGTGGAGAACCTTCTCAAGATTCAGCGACTCAGTAGTCTGATTAATGCTGGGTTGCGCGAGGAAATTTATTTGTATTGTTCTTCTCAAGTCAGGGTCTATTACTGAACTCGGAGCTGCTAGGGCATCTGCATGGTTGTTTTATCCTATGGGGAACTACTGAGCATCCACTTGATCGAAGTTGGCTATTAGTCCCTTAACAACGTCGAGATAAGTTGCCATCATTTACATTAAAATCACCATTTATCTGGTTGGATACCAACTGAGAGTCACCGAAGACTTGAAGGTGCCTTGCCCCTAGCAGTTGTGCTTTGCATAATCCAGCGATCAGTGCCTCGTATTGTGCCTCGCTGTTGGAGGCTTAAAATCCTCGTCTGATGCCTTACTCGACCACTGTGTTTCGGGAGTTACTAGTACGATACCTACTCCTGCCCCTTGAGATGGAAGCTCTATCAATTTATAAGGTCTAAACGCTTAGTTCCCATAAGCTCTCCCTTGGTCGACTGGTTTTCGGCTAATTGACAAGTTATTCTCCTATGAACTCAGCGATGAAATCAGCTAAGATTTGTCCCTTGACAGCTGTTCTTGGTTGAAAGTGAATATCAAAACTTCCGAGCTCGACTGACCACTTTGACAGTCGTCCAGAGAGGTCTGCTTTCCTCAGAACAGCCTTTAAAGGGTACGAAGTAACCACGAAGATGGATTAGGCCTCAAACTAATACTTCAGTTTCCTCGAGGCTATCACCAATGGATAAGAGAGCTTCTTTAATAGAAGATACCACTGCTCAGCTTCCAAAAGAGTCTTACTCTTATAGTAGACTGGATAATGGTTCCATCTTTTTCACATACCAAGGCGGAGCTCACAGCATGGTCTGACACAGTGAGGTAGAGGTATAAAGTATTTCCCTCTCTAAGAATCACGAGCAAATGGGGACAGCAGAGATAGGTCTTGAGTTCTTCTAAGGCTCTAGAGCAGTCCTCGTTCCATGTTATGCCCTTATTTTTTTTCAATAACTGAAAAAAGGGTTGACATCATTCTAAGGATTTTGAAATGAACCGGTTAAGCGCGGAAAGCATTTGGGTGAACTTCTGTACATCTTTTATTCTTTGAGGGGGTTGAACTTTGTTGATGGCATCAATCTGGTCAGGGTTTGCCTCTATTCCTCTATTGCTGACAAAGTATCCAAGGAATTTCCCCGACTCGACACCGAAAGAACACTTACTTGCGTTAAGTTTCTTTTGATATTTCCTGAGAATGTCGAAAGTCCTCGAGGTCAGAGAGGTGATTGTCCTTAATCTTACTCTTGATGAGCATGTCGTCAATGTAAACTTCCATAGTATACCCCATTTGGTCTTTAAACATCTTTGTAACTAGCCGTTGATAAGTCACTCCTGAATTTTTAAGGCCAAATGGTAGAACTTTATAACAATACAAACCAACAGTGGTTATGAAGGAGGTCTTATCCTGATCTGGCATGTGAAGGTGGATTTGGTGCTATCGAGAGTAGGTGACTAAAAATCTCATCCTCTCATGAGCTATTGTAGCGTCGACCAGTTGATTGATCTTTAAAAGAGGGAAACTGTCTTTAGGACAGGCCCTGTTGAGGTCGGTGAAGTCGATACAAACTCTCTATTTTCCATTGCTCATAGGAACTACTACCGGGTTGGATAACCATTAAGGGAACTGAACCTCCGGTATAGAACCTGCATCCAATAGCTTTCCAACCACTTTCTCTATTATTTTATCTTTTTTCGAGGCTATTCAGTGAGCCTTCTGTGTGACTAGCTTAAAGTCTGGGTCAACATGCAATCGATGACAAGCGATGGTGGGATCAATCCCAGGCAGCTCGTAGGGTTCCTATGCAAAAACATCCAAATTTCTTCGAATGAGGGTGACTAATTCTTTCTTATCACGGTCGATCAAAGATGTACCAATCAAAAACTTTTTCTCAGTCGAGCTATTTCCAGCAGCAACTTCTTCCAGGTCTTCAACGACCCTCTCGGAGGGATGGAGCCTGGTCTCCTCCACTCCTGGTCGACCGTACCTTAGCTGATATTTGGAGGGTATTAACCCCTCCTATGATTCTTCCTTGATTTTTGATTCATAAGTTTTCCCTTCCTACTTGGGGCAAATGACTGCGATGAAATATTTTTTGGCCATAGCTTGGTCGCCATGTATCTCGACCACTCCCCGATATGTTATACACTTCATCTTTTGATGGTATGTTGAGGGTACGACCTTCATTTCATGGAGCCATCCCTTACCGAGGATGGCATGGTACGGAGATTCAATGTCAACTACTAGAAACTTGATCATTGTTGAAATGTTTCCTGCACTGACTGGCAGGACAATCATCCCCAGAGGAACTCTAATCTTTCCAGCAAAGCCAACGAACGAAACTGTGTCTTACTTAATGTTGGCTACCCTCAGTTTTAACTTTTTGAACAACTCTAGGTACATCACTTTGAATGAGCTACTTTAGTCAAAAAGCAACCTATCGACATCCCAGTTAGCTATCCTAAGTGTGATGACCAGCGCATCATGATGAGGGGTTCTCACCCCAATCAAGTCCTCATCAGTGAACATAATGTTCTTATTGTAATCGATGTCCTCCGATCATCGAAGCTTCCTAGACTGAGTTTTGGCTGGGTTAATCTGAAAGGTCTGTACGACTATAGTAAGTTTCTTCACTTCCGTTCGAGCTGCATTTCCTTAAATTTGCTTGAGGTCTGACGTCCCATGTATCATCGACAACTCGTGGACGATATCCTCTTCGAGGATATTATCAGGACTTTGCTCTCCATTCACTGCTACCTTCTTCACCTTCTTTTCCACGAACTCATTAAGATGACCGGCTTGGACCAACTAATCGAGATGAGATTTAAGGGCTTTTATAATGCTTCGTTTTATGGCCGCGCTCCTTGTGAAAATGTTATTTCACTTGGAATGGTCTCTTCCCATCTTCTTTGGCCACTTAATAAATGGATCATATCTGATCTTAGCAAGAATCTTGTATATTGGCTCCTTGGAGACTGTGTTTACAGCCTGAAATGCCTTCGAGGCATCATTTTTGTTTCCATTATTGGAGCCCTTTTGGCCCCCGTTATTGTTCCCTTTCTGCTGAGGTTCGTTCTTCTCCACTCCTTTTCCAGCCTTTACGCGACCATTATCCCTTGTATTAAGATGGGTCACATCCTCGACTTGGGCGTACTTCTCAATACGAGCCACCAAGTCATCGATGGATGTAGCCTCCTTCTTTGTTAAGGACTGGTGCAGGAGGAAGTAGCTCGACAAATCGATTTTGAAGGATGTTACGGCTACCTGCTCCAAGCAATCCTCAATTTCATTAAATACTTCCCAATACCTCTTCGCGTACTCTTTGAGATTCTCTTGCGGATTCTTCTTCATAGTAAGCAGTGCATCCATCCTCTTCGGGTGGGAGTTGATTGTTATGAAGTGAGATATAAATTGCTCAGCCAAAGATTTGAAATTTTAGATGGAATTATAAGGTAGCTTATCAAATCACTTCTGGGCCACATCATGCAAGATTGAAGGGAAGATTCAACCCATGAGCGCATTATTATGGCTCCATAGAGTCATAGCTTGCCGGTATGCCCGACATGGTCGATGGGGTCAGTCTTTTCATCCTAAATCTTAAACCTGGGATCACAAACTTATTTACGTCCTCTTTTTCTTCTATTACCCTTGAAAAGGGGACTTCATCTAGGTCTTGAGATCTCGCCTAGCTAGCACTCTCGTAGATCTGGCACCGTGATAAGCTGGGTGCTGGTCCATCTCCCTCCGGACCAAACTTCGTATGTCATCGTTTTGCCGACTAGGACTCTTATAATGGCTAGCTAGTTGTAGTCATTCAGAATGGTCATCATCTAACTAGTGCTTCTCAGTTCTTTCTAAACCACACCTCGGGCTCTTTCCTCGGCTATGAGACTTACTCGCCTGAGGGATAGGAGTCCAATTGTGGCATTGCCTTATGCTTCGATGGAGTTCTCTCTCCATCCATTCCATTTGGCTCTTGAGGCGAACATTTTCATCTTGCTTTTGGCGAGTATCCTTCTCCTACTCTTGGAGTCTGGATTCATAAGCATCTATCAATCTATAGATCTGGGTGGACTTGGGCGGCCCTTGTCCTTCTTCGAAGATTTGCCTCTCCTCGCAAAGTCTTAGGTTTGAATAATGAATCTCAGACCTTACCCTTGGAGGGTTAGGCTGCTGCTGAATGTCACCTTATTGAGGGACGTTACTATTGTGATGGGACATCGCTGGTTCTTATTAATGAAGGTTTTCGTAGGAATAACAATCTTTTCCCACATATGGCACCAATTGTGGTGACAAAAATCACAACACAAATAATAATGAAAGAAAACAATCACCAAAAAAATAAGAACAACAAATAAGAACAACAAATAATCACAACACACGAATTTACGTGGTTCGGCAACTTGCCTACGTCCACGGAGAGGTCTACTGCTTTGATTGAGTAACTCTCGAGATGGTTTTTTACTACATGCCCTTATGCCCCGGGACAGGGGTACAATATATATTCAAGTAATTGAAAGTGTTGGTAACTAACACGTTGAACATGTATCCCTTGAATATCTCTCCTATATTTTTAGGGGTAGACTCAGTCATATCATCAAATGTAACTGCTTGACCAATGCTCATAATTTGGGCCGAAAACCTGATTAACTCATTTGGGCTTGGCCGGCAACTTTTATGGGCTTGGTCGACACAATAGGCACCCATATATATGTTATATGGTTTGATGCTGAGAATGGTATTAATTGACAAACAATCCCCATTTTCGACGTATCGTGTCTACCCAACCTTTACGTGAGAAAATGGGGTTATTAAAAGTAATATTTATCTACTCTCGATAAAATTTTACAATTTAAATTCCACTCATTACTAATGTATTAAATGTTTTTTAAGCTTTATCTTTAAGTTCTCAAATTTCCTTAAATTACTTTTAAATGTTATCATATTCTTAAAAGGGAGAGGGTGAGACATATATTCTCCGTAAACATAAAAAAGAAGAATTTCATTCCACTCACATCTCATAAAAAAAATACATTTTACGCATTTTTTTAAATACCCATAAATTAGGATTATATTCATTTAGAACTAGTTGTAAGCCTGCGCAATGTGCGGGTGAGGCGTAATGTGCGAAACACGGAAAAGAAAATATCTCTCAAATTTTCAAAAAAAAATCCCAATAAGAGAGGATGAAAAAGATTGGAAACTGAAGAGAGAGAAAAAGGTTTTATATATGGAGACGAAGAGGTGAACCTATCTGTAAAACTTTTTATTAACAACGTCATAAGTCGAAAGGATGAATTTTCTATCTTAAGTTTTAATAAAAAAATGCATTTAAAAATGTATTTATGAAAATAATAATTTAAAAAAAAGTTTATTTTATTAAATATTTTTAATTATTGCAAAAAACAGTAAAAAAATTGTTATATAAAATAGTTAAAACTATTATTTACTTTTTAATATAGTGTAAACAATTTTATTTTATTTACGTTTTCAAATAATTTAAGCACTTTTTAATTTTTTTTATACTTGCGTGTAACTGAAGAGACGTTTTAATATACAGAGATATGTAAATGAAAGTACAAGAATCTAATAGAATAGAAGAGAGAATAAAGAGAGCAGTGCCAAGTGGATAACTTCAAAGAGTATGAGCACTATCGGCTGTAGAGCATTTTATATATATATATATTTATATTCTATAAGTATTATGCCGTTAGAATAATAATTTGTCATTATGGGCCTCTTATATTCGGATTTTGGGGAAACCTTAAATACAAAAGTTGTCCAGAATATGATTTCCTATAAAAATTCACAAAATGTCTCAATTTACACCTACGCGGATTGAAAATTCACTTTTTATAACATTACTACACGTCAACATATATATTTACTTTGGTTTCTCTCATTTTTCAGGACCTAAATAAACCTTTTGGGATTCGGCTAAAACTTGAAACTTTTAGAAAAATATATTTTACATAATACTATGAAGTTTCATTATTTTCTGAGCATAATTACTATTTTAAAATAAATTCGAGACTATCTGAGGTCTTCAACATGATTCATCAACCCAAAAATGAAGAAGTTAATATTTATTAGAACCCCAATTTTCAAAAGTATAAAAAATAAAACTGAACATAATATGACATAAATTTAATTTTCTATCATGATTTTCAACTCATATAATTCATTCAATCTTATATTTAACATTTAAATTATTCCAAGAATATATAATTCGTAATGCAATTTTTTATGCCAAATTAGACTAAATTAATCAACTTTATAATTTCATGAATTAGATTCCTTAATTTATTCATCAAAAATGAGAATTTATAAAAGTGTTGTCAAAACAAGATTAACCTTAATTATCTCTACATAAATTTTAGAATTTTAAAAAAAAAACTCTTTAGGTAGAAAATACTATTTATCTCATGAGAGGAGAGATTAGAATTGTCTTGCTTTAATTGAAGAAACCCTCTAAAATAAAAAAATAAAAAAAAGAATAGTAGAAAAAGTCCCCCCAAAATTGCTCCCCAGTTTATGAAAATCATCTCCAAAATGTGTAGAAGAAATCCCTCTTGAAAATTAGTTGAATTGGCCTCCAAAAATTCTTTAGAGTTGATCCAAAACTATCCCATTTTTTCCCAAAAAAATATAATTTTTTTAGTTAGAATAAAAGAGTATGATTTTTAAGATTTAATGGTGCAATTTAGATGGGATGAGTTGTGAATAGGAAATGAGAAAGAAATGAAGAAATGAGATACTGAGATAATGAAGAAAAGGAATTGGCATTTAATACCCTTTATTCATCTTCTTCTTCTTCTTCTTCTTTTATTATTTTTTTTAGAATCTTATGTGAATAGTGCCACCGATAAAATATTGATTTACTATTTTAATTTATTTTTTTAATTTTTTTGAAAAGATACAATGTTATTCCAAACAGTTAAGGGTGGTAAACGGACGGATACGGATCGGATACCATGTGTTTTCATATACGCATCCCTTATTTGGATGCACTATCCGTATCCGTATCGCTCGTATAGTTAATACAACTATCTATATCCGTATACGCTCGGATACCTTGGATTCGGATAGTACCCTTATCCGTTTATATTGTTTATCACTTCCTACTAAGTACTAACTAAAATTCATATTGAATTAAAATTAGACGATCAAAGTTCAAGGGAATTTGGCTATAACTAGAAAACAATATAAACTCTTAATCTTAAGAGAATGCGTTAAATCAAGTATTAACCTCGATTGCTAATATTCATGAATCAATAGTTCTCTTTTCCTCTTATAATATTCAATAGTCCATCGCTCCTCAAAATGTATTTTTCTTGTATTAAAAATGCAAGATGATTAATAAATAATGTTATTTAAGTAAATAGCATTTATTTTTTAATGTTTGAATAATTAGATAAGTAAACAACACTTATATCTTTTTATTATGTGTGGGTGATCAAAACTTTTTTGCCGTTTCTTAAACCATCACTACAACAAAATTTTCAAATAAAATTGTTGGACATTAACATACAAAAGTAGAGACACTTTTATAGTAAAGTAAATAAATAACAATCTAAAAGTCAAGTCACCAAACTTAAATAAGTCACTGAATTACAAAAAAGGGGTGCCAGAGTCATCATATAAAGTCAAATCACTGAATTACAAAAAATAACTACAAATTTTGGAATATACAGAGTTTATTAAATGGAAATGAATGACTCTGTTTCAAAAATGAATATACACAGTTTATAAAAAAAAATAGCTCGTAATAGACGTTATAAAAAAATGGACCAAGCAATAAGCTTCTTACACAAAACAGAATAACTCAGAATAAAAATGAACCAGGCAGTAAGCTTACACAAATGTTATAAAAAAATGGGATAAAATAAAAATGAACCAAGAGCATAAACTATCTTATAAAAAAAAATGTTTTGAACCGTATGATTACACAGAATAGATGTTTTGAAAAACATAGATTAATGAAAGCATAAATATTTTTAAACATTATAAAAAGATGAATGCATAGAAAAATGTTTTGAACCGTAAGCTTACACAGGAAAAAAAACTAAATGGCATAGAAAATGAATGTCTTGAACCGTAAGCTTACAAAAAAAAAAGATCGGGGCTTACATAGAAAAATTATCGGGGTTTACACAGAAAAAAGTGTAACCTTACTTACACTGAAAAAAATGTAAGGTTACACAGAGTCGTAGCAAGGATCGGGGTTGATTTTAGATTGGGGACCGGAGCAGGAGTGGAGCGGAGCGAAGCTAGGATTGGGGTTGATTTTATATCGGGGAGCGGAGCGGACTAAGGATCGGGGTTGATTTCAGCTTAGGGTTCTTTTTGGAGAGGAAATGAGGGAGGAGAGAGAGAGAGAGAGAGTTGTGGAAAGAAATGAAAATGAGGGGGAGTGAGGGTACACGCGGGCTCAAATCAGCTAGCTTTTTTTTTTTAATTCATTCCTTATTTTCTTTGTTGATAAAAAACATAAATTAATATTATTCTTTCACATGTGTAAAAAAAAATATTTTTATATTATTATAGTTAAAAATGTTATATGTAATTATTATATATAATTAATTTTAATAATAAATTATTATTTAATACAATACGGATAAGGATATCCAAAAAAATGGATATCCGCAAATATGGATACCCCGCATTGGATACGGATTATCCGTGTCGGATGCAGTCCTTTTTTCGGATATTTAAAGACACTATCCATATTCATTTTTTCGGATAAATATTTGTGAAATTCGGACTCGGATACCGAACGAATTCGAATTTTTGAATATCCGTTTACATCCCTACAAATAGTGTTATTCGAAAAAGTACTATTCGAATTTTTTTTTTGAAACTTAATTTCCCTTGAAATAATTAATCATAAAAACATTCCAAAATTTATTTATTTATTTATTAATAAATGTCCACAAATCACGGGGTATTACAGTCCTAAAGACAAATTTTCTCGATCCAAGATAGATTAGTTGGTCGATGCCACAGGGAGCCACGAACGGACGACTTTTCTAGATGTATACTCTGTGTACTATGAGATCCCTTTGTTTGGATTCGACAAAGACAAAACTTCATTCATAACCATTTTGGGCCTGTATTATTATAGAGCCATGCTTTTTGGCCTTAAAAATGTAGGAGTCGCGTACCGGAGATTGGTCACAAAGATGTTCAAAAAATAGTTAGGTGAGATAATGGGGGAGTCCATTAACGATATGCTCATCAAGATAACTCAAAACCGACCACCTAAAGGACTTAACAAAGATCTTTAAAATCCTCAGGCATTACCAAATGAAGCTCAACACGGCCAAATTCTTCTTTGGGGTTCAATCAGGAAATCTTCTGGGGTACTTGGTCATTAAAAGGGGTATTGAAGCAAATCCTGACCAGATAGTCGCGATCAACAATGTTCACCCACCAAATACGTTGCGCGAGATTCAGAAGTTGACCGGAATGTTAGCAACTTTTAACCATTTCATCTTTAAACCTTTTGAACGATGTCGACCATTTTTCATCTATTGACGAAGGAAAAATGCCTCACCTGGGATGAGGAACTCTCAAAGACCCTTAAATCAATTAAATCCTATCTGAGAAAACCTCATCTACTAACCATCCCAAATCCAAGAGTTTCTCTTCATCTCTACCTAGCACTTTCAAGTAATACACTTAGTTTGGCCTTAGTTTGCGAGAGAGAGGTACGTCAATCCCCCGTTTATTATGTTATCAAGACACTCCTAAAGACCTAGAAACACTACCTACCACTGAAAAAATTAACCTATTCTTTGGTAGTCGCGTCGCGCAAGTTGAAACACTACTTTGAATCCCACTTAATCATAGTCATCACATCTTTTCCCCTCAAATCCGTTCTTCAGAAGGCCAATATATCTGGAGAGATTTCCAAATGGTCACTCAAAATTGGGAGATTTGACATACACTATCAACCAAGAATGATAATTATTGGACAAGTTTTGGCAAATTTTATCGCAAAATTTGCAAAAGAAAATAGCCCCAGCGGCCAACAGATTGTCGACCAGTTGAGGAGCTGCGAGATTGACCAGTCTATAAAATGGACACTATGTGTGGATAATGCCGCCAACTCTAGGGGCATGAGTAGGAATTATGCTTATCACACTTGAGAATGCCATGTTCGAACAAGGAATTAGGATTGGCTTTGAGGCATCCAATAATGAAGCTGAATACGAACCCTTTATAGTCGAACAGCATAAAGCTCACTTATTAGGGGCAAGCCACCTTGACGTATATTGTAATTCAAAGTTGGTATCCAACCAAATAACGGGAGAATTCAACGCTAAAGATAAACGAATAGTGGCATACCTGCAGGTGGCCCATGATTTGATGTCAAAATTTGAGGAAGTACATATTCAACAGTTTCCCTGAGGAATAATAAACATGTCAAAGCTTTAGAAGCTTTAAGCTCAGTTGTGGACTTTGATCTGAGAAGAACAATTTAAGTGAACTCCTTTCCAATCCCAGCATCATAAAGCTTGTGTTCGTCGAGCATGTTCTCGCTGTGAAAAAAAAATCCTAGTTGCATGGACAGGATAATTATTTATATGCAAAAACAACATCCTGTCGTCTGATAAAAAGCAAGCCCACCAAGTTAGGGTTAAGGATGAACGATTTTATGTGGCACTAAAGGAAAACTTTATAGAAGATCCTCCACTGGTCCTTACCTCCAATGCGTACATCCAAGCGACGTCAGCCAATTTTTGTACGAACTACATGATGGAATCTGCGCTTGCCTTTCGAGCAATTAAAAAAGGGTATTGGTTGCCACATATACAAAAAGACGCAACCTCTTATGTCCGAAAGTGTGAAAAATGCCAACAGTTATCCCTCGTGCTCTATCAGTTAGCCAGTGACTTGAAGTCACTAACTAGTCTGTGGCCATTCGCCCAGTGGGGATTAGATATTATATATCCACTCCCAACAGCACCAGAGTATCGCAAGCATCTCTTGGCCAGCACAGATTACTTCATCAAGTGGATTGAAGCAAAACCACTGGAAAATATTAGTAACACCGACATGATCAGATTTAATTGGAGAAATATCGTAACACATTCTGGCATACTGAGAACAATCACTATGGATAACGACACACGGTTTGAAAATAAAATGTTCTAAATTTTTTACAACAACCATGACATCAAGCATCACTTCATCTCGGTGGCCTACCCCCAGAGCAACTGGAAAGCAGAGGCTTCTAACAAAATTATGCTTGATGGCATGAAGAAGAGATTATAAAAAGGGAAAAAGGAGCTTTGGCATACGAGCTTCCTCACATACTATGCGAAAATCATATTACACTCATAAAACCTATTAGTGAAACGTCATTTGCTCTAATGTATGGAATGGAAGCTGCTATTCCTTTGGAAGCTAGTTGTCGACCATGAGAACCACCATTGTCGAGCCGGGTTTGGTTGAAGAAGACATGGGAACTGAACTTGACCTAGCATAAAAGTGAAAGGAACTACCCATGATAAAATTGGCCTCTTACCAATAACATATAGCTAAGCAATAGAATAAAGGCGTCAATCAAATAACATTTTAGGTCGATGATTAAATCCTTAGAAAAGTCCTTGGCAGCACCAAAAAACCTTCAGATGACAAGTTAAGACCTAATTGGGAGGGACCGTTCAACGTCACCAAAATTTGCAATGAGATTACCTTTTAGAAATAATGGGGGGAAGGAGATACCAAAGGCTTGGAATGAAGCCAACCTAAAAAAAAATATTTTTTGAATTCACTCTTGCTTAGTTATTTCTAGCTTAGTTAGTTTTCATAAGATTTTATTTCAGAACTTATGATGCTCGCTGTCAATTCTAGCTTTTATAATGAAGTACAAGCCCAAGTTATTTAACGTTCTCTCAAAGTGGCAGACTTACACTTTAATCATTCTACCTTAGCTTGATTACAATTAAAATCGTTCAATTAAAATTAAACTTGATACCCCAAGGTCTTTGTCATAAAAAAGCACAAAAACCTAATGAATTTTCCAGGCAAACAAAAGACCTACGGGGATCCCTAAGCACTAAGTAAACTCGACTTTGGTTGGATAAAATTTTTAAACAAATGGATGTCCCTAAAATCAGGTGCATTTTTTTTAGAGTCTACTCTAGGCCTAAGGTAGTATGACGAAATAACCTAAGAGTTAAGACAAGATAATAAAACACATGCTTGGCATAATGGAATGGAAACATGCAAAATAAATTATTATACAACCAACTTGTTGTTGCATAACATTATAACACACAAATAAAGTTCATTTACAGCATTAAAATTACAATCATCATCCTTGACGAGCAAGCACCTCAGCAATGGATTTTCCTCGATTATCATATGTATGTGATAGGAACTCATCGTCACTCTCATGTTATGATAAATAATGCTTAGCTAAAGAGGAACGATATCCAGAGGAACGTAACTCTCTTCACTCCTAAAAGGGGGATAACGATATGCTTGATAGTTAACTTGGTACTAGTACCAAAGCTAAGAGTCCTTTGAGACTTTCAAACCCCTCAAATCATTTAACTAACCATGCTTATAGTTCATCTTTGTTGCCTCATCTAACTTACTGGGGGTATCCATCCACCCCTTGTCATACCCAGCAGACCACGCTGCGTGAGGACCCTTATTAAAGACGTACCGAACCTTAATTATGCCATGGCTACATCCATGTTTACCCTCCCTTCTTAGATATTCTTTTACCTCAGCGAGTTGCTTCTTGAGGAAATCATTCTCATCTTGTAGACGAGCCCCTATATATCCAATGTCCTTGGCCTCACCGAGATGCCTTTTCAAGGAATTCATCTCATCCTACATATGAGTGCCCATGTCGGCCAAGCCTTTCACATCATCTTTTAATTTGGCCAATAAGTCATGTCAGTCCTTATAGGCCTCAGTTACCCTCTTAATATCCTTTTGAGCAGAGGAGAAATTGAGGCGATCTTGGTCACCAGCGTCCCGACCAAGAATAACATATAAGTTACTAGCAAAATAAGGAATTTCTCTAGGAACATCGTTGCGCTATAAAATGTAAAAGTAAAAAGGGAAAATTCAACAACTATGCAAGACAAGATTGAGCATTCACAACATCTTTCATTGTAACCAAAACGGAAAAGGTCCTTATAAACGAAGAATAAAAGTAAAAACAACGATTCACAGGATAAATATTTTAACTATCCTTGGGCTTCTTTTCCCTTCACATGCGCTTCTATTTTTGGACCCTTTCCCCGTGCAACTTTAAAAAATTCTTGGTAAACCCAAATATCTTCATCTGCCCATAGTGGGAAACACGGATGATGCTCGCTTAAGAGATCAGATTTAGCCGTGGCGTTGGCTCTCGCAAGATTATCATCCCAATCTTTCCTGAAGTTGGACCTTCTAATAAAGACCAACTAATATTTGACATCGACATAGGCTTAATTGAAGTTAATGTCATAACCTAAGACCTTGGTAGGAGCTAGAGCTTTAGTTTGATACTTTTTCAACTGATCACGTTCGACCACCACCTATTCATGATCAGTCTTTAACTTGTTGAAATTATCCTGGAGCTGAGCAAGATCATCCTTTAGGGTAGTCAACACTAAGTTCGTGGATAACCTTTTAGCATCCTAATCCTTCTGCACAACATCCAGGGTAGGTTGATAATTCTTTAAGGCCACATTTAAGTCGTTTAACTTGGGTTGCTCATATAGCTTCTCCAAAATGGCAACAAAATCCGCCACAAAATGTAAAAAAGATAACAAAAATTATGTCAGGATTCTAAAATATTAAATAAACCCGAGGAAGTGGGATAAAACTTCATTTTACTGGAGACAACGCCTAAGCAACATAAGTATAAAGATGATCATGCATCAGTTGATTGACTTGCTTATGATTAAGCACGAGCACTCCACATTTAATTGGGATTAATTTCACTCACACAACTTATGAAGAGAAACATAAATGAGACATGAAACATACATGAAGAGAAAAAGGTATAGTTTTATAGAAACATATGTGAAGATGTGAAGTAATTTAAAGATTGAATTTTTTTTCTTCTCTTTGTCTGTTGTCAGAAAATGAGGAGAATCTTCAATTTTATTTCTTATCTCTTTGTTGTGTGAAGATATGGAAAAGGTCCATATGTTCGGTTGTCTTAAGTTATACTCCAGCCACTCTAGTGACTTTTGAGTCCCAATAAGAAGTCCCATATCTAATATTTTTTAGGTTATCCAAGTTAATATTGCATTGCTTCTCCAAAAAATGAGATTGCATTGATAACACTTAATCGTAGCCATCTATTTTTAATTGATTTTAAGCCATTAAATACAAACCCCATATTTAATCGTTCCCTCATTATTTATTCATCTCTACTACTTAAAAATCATGTAAACTTCCCAAAGATCATATATTACTTTTTATCTCTATTCTTTTTTTCAAAGACAATAATACTATGGGGGAGGTCCAAGCTCAATGTTGATTAACAAACTAACCTTACACACCTGGAGGATCAAGTAAAGAGTGAGGTCGCTCGAAGGGACCTCTCACAAAGAAGATTGTTTGAAAGGAGGTCATTCACAAAGGCTAAGGTCGCTCGGAGGACCTCCCACAAAGATCAAGCTCAATCAAAAGATAAAGATAGTTCATTTGTAATGAAGATTGTGGTGTATTTGTACTCATTTACCTTGGTGTAATTTTTAAATTTATTTTGTAATATTTATGAGGTTGACCGGTACCTTTGAAGGACCATGTTTGGCGAGGCATAAGAGATCTCACATGCTCTATCGAATAACCTCCTTTTGGAAAAATTACGGGGATATGGTTTGG
Source organism: Sambucus nigra (assembly GCA_949130495.1). NCBI lineage: Eukaryota > Viridiplantae > Streptophyta > Magnoliopsida > Dipsacales > Adoxaceae > Sambucus > Sambucus nigra. Next base: position 49,648,813 of record OX422222.1, read on the forward strand.
AGGATTAGGAACAAGGCAACATTGGGAAAGCAATACCAACCCCTTTAGCACACTTGGGAAAAACCTTGTTTGAACAAGCATAGTTAAATAGACACTCGAGATACTATCCCTCGAAGGACCTCAACCCAAACAATTTTCTAAATATTAGCTTTTAGTTCCTCACAAATAGCCTCAGGTTGCTCGAACAACCACATTTGGTTGATCGGACAGCTCGCCCCATACATGTCATTGTTCACTAGCTATCATGACATCATGATCTCTGGTATTTTAGGAACTCGAGAAAAAGTAGCACTTAAGTGGATTTATTCCTAGGGTAGACGAGTTATTTAAGGTGATTGTCCTTTCAGTCATCATATTGTAAACCTTTGAGATACCATGCCACATCCTAGTTAATGCCAAATGACTCTTGATAGGCCAAATAATTTTCCTGCCAAAATACCATATCTTACGCATTTAATGCACTATATTTGGAATTTATTACATGGTATTGTTAGCATTAAATACGATCATGTGAATTTAATGCGATCAAGGTCACTCGAGCAACCTTGTCCTCATATAAATACTTCCAGTTGTATCTTTCCAAAGATCGCAATTTTTTTGATGCAGAATTGTTGTTGATTTTCCTTAGGTAAGAGAGTTTATTGTGAGTCCAATATTGAGTGATCATTCCTTTTCCCTCCACCAATTCACCTGCCTTAGCATTTACTGTGCTTTATGGGTTACTACCTTGCCTTTATTGTGCTATGGTGCTTATTCTCTCTCCCTTCAACTAAGTTGATTGTGTGCTCCCTTTCATTTAATGTATTCCAATAGCATTTATGTTGTAAGAATCTCATTTAATATAAGCTTTTGATATTAAAGGTTGTTTGTTGAGGCTTGTATTTATTGTTGGTTGTGATCGTTCTGTGCACACTAATCATCATCTTGATAAGAGGTTATTCTTCGTTAAATACTAACTGTATTTCAAGAACCCACGTCTTATATTTAGCAACTCTGTTGGGGAGGTATTCTCTTTTAAAAGATAGTAAATGATAATGTTGCCAAGAACATAGACTTAAACGCTTTGCAATGAGAAGAAGAAGCGGATCTCATTGTTTTTCCGGAAGGGATGAGAGTGGCACAAGAAGATCCTAGGTCATTAACTGCTGGTGTGGTCGGTAAGGAGGACGATATGGGATCGCCTCAAACGGCAAATTTAATGAGTCTTTTTTGCTGAGTTTATCAAAACTTAGTGCTCAGGCAGTGTTGGGGATCACGAGAGGACCCAATTCTTATACAACATAATCGGTAGTATTAGCAACTCCTTTTGTATCGGGAGGAGTTCCTCCGGCTATAATTAATAACATCACACCAATGGTGACATTACCTAGTGTTGTTCCTTTTGTTGTGGGAGCAACTGCTTAGGCTATTGGGACTACTATCGGCGCGCCAACTGCGCTACCTACACCTGCTGTGGTGGATCCTGTGCATCCTAGTCCTACTCCACTGAAGAGACTTTAAAAGTGTTTTTAGTGCGTGCTTATATCGACTCAAGTTTAAGTCAGTCGCTCAAGTATAAATTCGATAAATCGGGTGGCGAACTCAGGGAATAGGACGAATGCTTGTGATCACAAATATGATAACCGATTAGTCCTACTAATGACTCAGAGAAAGAGGAAAAAGATTATGAATTATGACTTTATCTATCAACTAATGCAATTTGAATTAAATTAATAACTAATCTAAGTATGCAAGAAGAACTAAATTAAACTTTAAATATATGTGAGAAAATATAGTTAGGATACACTACCCCCCACCGTTGGTAAAGTCGTTGGATATAAAAGGTTCAAAAATTATATTAATAATTCGAAGAAAACGTTAAATCTTCTCAAAGCATTAACTATGAGGATTTAACTCCGCATGATAATTAATCAATGAAAAATTTAACGTGAATGATTAAATTGCCGCCACCCATATTATACTCTCAAATACCGCAATTACCTAGGACAAACGAGGTTAAGAGACCTATAATACTCGTCTCAACAAAATATCAAGCCTACGAATTATCTTTAAAATTTCATCCAATTTTATATTCAACTCATTAACCTAGGTCGGGTTCATGTATCCCAACCCTCTAACTATCTAGCCAGACATGATATTATAAGTATCTATGTAAGAATCCATTAATATGCATGAAAACATAATGAAATAATAATAAAAGTGCAGGAATTTAACGTTACCAATATAGAATAACATAAGCATGCAAGAAAAAAAATCAAAGATTGAAGAAGAACCGGAAAAGCTTTTGAATTGAAGGTGAAAAACTTGTAAATTATTCTCCTAGATGTTCCTCCTTGATTAGGAGATTTTACATTAATGAAATATATCTTAAAAGATTCCTAATATGAGTATATATATGCCTTGGGTAGTTTAGAAGAGTCCTCAAAACATAAAACTCTCTAGGCTAAAAAATAGGGCTAAAATAAAAATCCCGCTTCTGGTAATTTGTAACGGTTTCAAAGCGTGATTAGTCTTTGTCACGGATATGGAGCGTGACTAAAGACGAACTGGTTTGCCTAGGACCCGAACCATTTCAATTTTCTGTTGCTAAATTTTTCTTCTCAACTTTAAACGCGCATAACTTCTTCACCGTAGCTCGGATTGAGATGCCATTTTTTTCAGTATTCTTATGACTTCAAACTATTCAACTTTCCAGTTGGCCCAACCTCCAGAATAAGGCTAAAAATTATGAAAATACCCTTCAACTTCCCATTTCTTGGTTTCTTTCACTATTTTGAGTTCTCTCTCGCACTAACTTGCATGAAATACCTGTAAAACACACGAGAAATACACAAAACACGACTCTCTAAAATGGGTTAGTACCATGAATATGAGATAAATCCAGTCTATTTATACCGCACGGGACCATAAAAAGACCATAATTAAGGGGATAAATGTGAAGAATTTATGCATAATCAAATCCCCCTTATTTAGAACGTTGCGCATCCCGAGAAATGTAAAAGTATAAGAGTATGAGTTAAAGGCCCTTCAAAAAGTTTATTGGGATAGAATACCTTTTTTACGGGCAAGCGATTGCATTTAGCGTATGTAACAAGCCGTTAAACCCCTAAGTTATCCTAGTAGGACGAGTGGTGTCTCGTGAGGGTTTGCAGTGAATATACCCACAAAATGACTCAAGAAAAAGATCAAAATACTTAAAATTGTATAATTTAAACTCCCCAAAAATAGTCATCGTAAATTCATATTCAAGAGTCTCAATTTGTAGTGTGTGTGTGTGTGTGCAAAGTCAAAAATTTAACTGCTAATTTCCAACGATTGATCATTACATTACTTTTCAAAAATTCATTTTGATTCAATTCTCACAGGATACTCTCACAAACAAATCGCTCGGAATGTGACTATTTTCTCTCGGTATGCGTGATTTAAAGAGTAAATATAATGGAACACGAATTCACACACACAATTTTGAAAGACGGAATTATTTGAGGTGAAACGATCTCTTCATCGAAATACGATCATTGGAAAACGGGAAGCATCATCTCTTAGTCCGCACCAATTAATCTCTCTTATTATCTTTTTATGACTCGAGCTCTCCAAGCGGTAATTAATTTTGTTATTCAGATTCGGTTAATACTTTTTCGGGTTTAAGGTGCATTAGAAAATATGTAAATAATTGGGAAAATTCAAAATTGAAAAATTTTGCTTACTATGTCCTTTGGCACTTTTTCGAGCATTTGCTCTCTTTTTTTTTACTTTTTCAATTTTTTTCTCTATTTTTCTTTCCTTGCTATTTTTGTTGAGCATTTTTTTCCTATTTTTTCCTTGCCCCTTTTTTATGCACCATTTGGACTAAATTGATGAATTTTTCAATTTTCACAACTCCGGGCTTAATGGGCTTTTCGTGTTATCAAACGAAATTGGAAAATTTTATTATGCTCAATTGGATTAGAAAAAGGGATAATTTTTCACAACTTTTTATGGCTCATATTTTTTGGTTAAACAAATGAGGGCATACTTCATTGTCCGAATTACTTAATTATTTCACCATATGCATCTCGAGATTATATTTAGTTTAGAGATATTTTAGCGCATTTTTCAAGACAACATCTCGCTCATTTCCCGTAGCTGATCAAAATAAAAGAATATAGATCATTAACGACTTATTTAGAGCTAAATTGAGATTTGAGTTAACCATTAACTCGGATTGATTTAATTACTCACAAAAATCGATAGGCTCAAAATCTCACCGGGTTAATTAATCTCCACATTTATTCGCAAAGTCGTCAATTTTCGCTCAATTTCCATCTTTGGTCAATTTAGGCTTTGTGCATTTGGATCTTTTACAATTTGAGACTTTAACCAAAATTTTAGTGATATTTTTGGAAAATTTAGATTCCAATTTTTATTTATTTTGAATTTTTTTATATATATTTTGCTTTTTCGAATTTTTCAATTTTTTTAGAATATTTCTAATTTTTCTCGCATTTTAAAAATTTGTAAAGTTTTTTAAAAGACGCATTTGTCACCCCCCTAACTTAGACTTTTGCATTGTCCTCAATCAAAAGAACTAAAATCTAAAGAAGAAAAAGAATAAGTGCAAAAATAAAATTAACAAATATTAAAATGCAATAAGACACTGCATAACTCCAACACACGACTCAAAAATACAACAAAAATCACCCCATACGCGTCGAGGATGCGACGACCTCTCTGTCCCCTCTAAAAATTCACCTGACCCCTAACCAAGAGTCGGAACAAGTTGGGACCAGCCACATAGATAAGGGGATACCTTGAGGCTCGTGATGACTAGGGTGAATGAGATCCTCGTGGTACCCAATCGAATCGCAGCATACTTGTCCCGACTTGGGGACAACATCTCGGTGAAAATCGGAAGGACATACTAAACCTAGATCACCCTTAACTTTTGTAACTCATGGGTTGCGATCTAAATCGGATGAGGCTTGAGTGCTCTCCTCGATCGCATCCGAGGACTTAAGTGGTATGGGTGGATGGTCACAAAGAAGGAATTCATTTATCCTATCTTTCCATTCGCTCTCTTCTAAGTGACTATTTGAGTCCAATAGAGTTTGGGCTTCAACAGTGAGACTCTCATCCACTGGTCTGAATTCTTTTTCAAAATATTCTAGGCCCATATCCTAACTCTCTCTCTTGATTAATTTCTTAAGTCCTCTCTCTCTTGCTCTCAAAATCAGCCACTAAACACCCCTCCCACACTTCTTGATCAATGTCAGGGTTACTGCACTCACTTGATGTAACAAGACATACCCCCACCAGCTCTCTTATGTGATTCCTCTCGACGTGCTCATTTATTACTTCTTCCAACAGATCCGTCTCTTGCAGTTCGCTTCCATCACCCTCATGGTTGGTGATGTTGATGATATTTGTTTCGAGAGTCATGTTCTCGAATGCGAGTTACATTTTCCCATTGTGTGTATTAATCAATACGTTAGTTGTGGCAAAGAATGGGCAGCCAAGGATCACGGGAACATAATTACTCGGTAAAGCGGAGGGCTCCTCGTCCCAAATGAAAAAATCCACAGAGAAGTAGAAAGTGTCAACTTGGATAATCACGTCCTCAACGACCCCTCGAGGTATCTTCACGGAACGATCTACGAGTTGAAGAGTCATTTTTGTGGGCTTAAGGTCCCCGAAACCTAATTGCTTGTAGATGGAATAGGGGAGGATGTTAACACTCGCCCCTAAACCTATTAGCGCTCGCTCGATTCGGTTCTTCCCCTTGATGAACGAAATGGTAGGTGCAGTCGGATATTTAAATTTTAGTGGAAGGTCACTCAACAGTACTGAGCTAACGTTTATGCTAAGAACTCATTTTTCTTTACCTTCAGCCTATGTTTAACCGTGAGTAAGTCCTTAAAAAACTTAGCGTACGCGGGAATTTTCTTTATGGTCTTAAGACAAGGAAAATTGATCGTTACTTGCTTAAGAACGTCTAAAACATCATCATGAGAGGTGTCTTTGGAGTGGGATACTAACCGTTAAGGGTATGGAGCAGCAATGGGAGGTTTCATAACCATCTCGGGCCCAACTGTGTCGTCATTACCACTATTTCTCAAGGGGACATCTTTGGCCTCTATCGTGCTGAATGAAGTCTACTTTCATTTTTCTCATCGTGTGGGGGAGGTGACAAGTCAACCACTCTCCCACTACGTAGAGTGGTAATTGCACTACATTGCTCTTGATTTGCATTGGGAGTAGAGCTAATACTAGGTTGACCTTGGGCCAAAAACGTATCCTTCTCTTGGATACTTAAGTTCGATTGCAACTTTAAAATGTTTGCATTCATTTTGGCAAACATTCGGGCAATTTGAGCATTGGTTGCATATTGAGATTGTATGAATTAATTCAAAGTATCCTCGATATTTCTCCACGATGGGGTGATATACGGCGCAGGAGGCGATGCTTGCATATGTGGTGCTTAATGGAAATGCGGAGGTGGAGGTGGAAAATGGGTAACGTGTGAATTAGGATTCAGTGCAGCATGTTTTTGCCCATAATTAAAACCATTCCTTTATGAAGGGCTGTAAGAATTCCTGTGAGGGGAATTAAAATTATCATTAAAATATCCTATTGCTCCTACTTGCTCTTGGAGCACCATTTTGTAGGGGGTATTATCGGGCATTTCTCTGTTGAATGTCCCGCCTCACAAATTGTACATATCTCCTCTCTTATTGCTCGAATGGATCCTGGTGTTTATCTTACCCGTGATTATTCTACGTCTTCCAATATTTTCTCAAGTTATCTTACTCGAATTTTCCACTTGGCTTCCTTGTCCAATTGATAAATACCGAACGCAAAAGGAGTTATGGACGTTTGTCGAACCCGAGTTTGGGCGTTAAGATCGGATGTGTCCCATGCTTGAGTAGTCTCGACGACATACTTAAGGTGGGCCTTTGCATCGTTTGCATCTAACCCAAAAAATTCTCCATCACACATAGTCTCAACGAGTTGTTTGGAAGATATACTTAGCCCGTGGTGGAAGAATGAGAACGTGTGTGCTCGCGTTCAAATGATCAAATTATATATAAAACCCTTTTAACACAAACAAACCCTAAACACGCAGCAGTATGTGATTGAATAAATTGATAATCTACGCAAGAACATTCAAACACATGTAATTAAGGAAAAATCCCCCACAGGGGCAAAACCATTTATTTTCACTATAATTTGTAAGAAAACGGCTTACAATCGGATTACAATGAAAATACAAGTTGACTAAGAATTACCCTCAGGTATCGGATTCTGTAGTCGCGGCTGGAACTATCCCTTTCCAGTAGGGCTGCAATGGAGAAGAGAAACGGCTTCTCCACAAGGGTTGAACAAACCAAAGTTGTGTTCTTGGGTTGCAAAAGGATTCACAAATATTTGGCAAGGATGTGTGAATCAAAACATGAGTCTTGGGACTCAAAAATATGAAGACTAGAGGTATTTGGACTCTCAAAAACGTCTTCTAAAGTCTTGCAAAACAACTCCCCCGAAGTTGGTATTTATAGGGAAATACATGAAGAGACCCACGATTTTAAAATGCTGAAATTCTATCCAGCGTACAGGTACCCCGAACCGGTTCGGGTACTCTGCGAACCGGTTCGCCCACCCGAACCGGTTTCGGACTGGGTTCGGGAAAGTGTGCTGGGAACAGGGGCTTAAACACTTAGAAAAATTCCCAGTATTTTCAATGAAAATATCTCCATTTTCAACGGGCCATAACTTGTTCACCGTAGCTCGGATTGAGGTGCCGTTTCTTCCAGTATCTTTGTTGCGGCAAGATCTTCAACTTTTCAGTTGACCGGTCCTCCGGACGGTGGCTGTAAAATTACCAATTTTCCCTTGAACATCCCTATCATGCCTTGTTTCACTGATTTGACTTCTCTTGCGTACCACTTGCATTACGGGCCTAGAATCAAGGAACGTGAAGTCGTTGAGCAGATGAGGGACACATTAATGGAGATAATGCATGCTTGATTCCCGGAATTCGGATAGAGGCCGTCATGTGAGATCGTGAGATGACGTGCCAAATGTAGCGGCGTACGACATAAATAAATGAAACATTTCGGACATGAGAAAAATGTCCTTACGAATCTCCCCCTATGTCTATGCCGGTACATACATAAAAAATCCGAATTATCAAATATGAAATTGCCTATACAAATCTACCCTCCCATGAACCCAAAACTGGAAAAGGTACAAATGAATAGTCTTCATCGTTTGTTCTTCAGGAATCACAAATCTTTTCTCATCAGGGTGTGCAATTCAAAGATCATCAATGTAGTACCTACACACATGAGACAAAGCAACATACCAAGTGACATATCGAGTTTGAAATGATGAGATAAACATATATATATCAATTTATGAGCAAACTCAAATTTCAAATCTCCCCCATAATTCATTATCCCCCTTTTTATGATGTCCCCAAATAGACAAATGAGAGAAACAAATCAAATAAGCAAGAGCGGGGTGACACTAGGATAAAACCACACCATGAATGAACACAAAGCAACCAAGTCGATGATAGCGTAAATGAAGTGGTGTGATCAAATTCGATACGAAAATCAATGCATACAAACATGACATATGTGCACGATGAATATTGGATATTCCTAGTGAATGAACTCAAATGCTTCCTTTGGTGTAAAATAGTGACAATATAATGTATTGACTCAGTCAAATCAACAAATCAAAGCTCAAAGTGATTTTTACACCAATAACGTCCAAAACGATTTTATGCTTTTTCAGGACTTTCAAGGAAGTGCAAACCCGTTTAAAAATTCTCCAACAAAACTCCCTCAGATATAATTTTGAATAGAGGCATTCTAAATTCTCAAACTTTGGAGAATTGATGGTGAAACCTAAGTGGCCCATATTTGGCATGAAGTGCTTTTTATTGCCGGTAAATTTTTCGGGCTCTTTAACCTCTTTGGACCTCGGATATTAAAATTCCTCCATTTTTTAGGTCCTTTTTAACGGTGGCTTTTGCGCAAAGGATAACCTTTCGCAGCCCCTCCCCGTTATACAAAAACACACATTCTCAACAAAACGGTTTTTACATGCATTCCAATCTTGTCAACTTTTATCGCATATTGTACATTGTATAGACAGAATTGAGATGGAAACACTTAAGCCAATATGAGATAGACAAGTGCAATAATCAAATATAGTCGTGCATGTGTGCAATAAAGGATATAGGAGTCAAACATGTAGGAAGATATCACTAATTACATCTCAAAGACTCCAATCAATGTAAAGCACATGGATGAAATGATGTAGCCTCTCAAATCTCTATCAAACAGTCACATGGATATATGGAATGAAGTTGTGACTTGGCTATCTTAAATGCTCATCCATAAAAGGTGCTTAAACGTACAAAAATCTTTTTGGTCTTTTTCAAAAATTTTATCAAAATAAAATCTTTTTGTGCTTTTCTTAAACAGAATAAAGAAAATCTTTTTGTATTTTTCAAAAGAATTAGAAAAAGAAAAAATAATAAAACAAAGTTGTACAACTAAGCAATGGTACATATAAAACAGACTAGCAATAGGAAGCATATGATATGAACATGAAGAAGCATCCTATTCTAGACATATACCAACCCCTCAGTCAACTGTGCAAATCCCTAAAGACTTCCTAAGACTCTCAAATCTAAGGGCATCTAAAGGTTTCGTGAAAATATCGGCTAACTGACGGTTGGTAGGAACAAAACTCAGGGATACGACTTTCTCTTCAACTAACTGACGTATAAAGTGCTCACGTATCCTGATGTGTTTTGTGCGCGAATGCTGAACTAGATTGCGGGATATGTGTATCGCGCTCATGTTATCACAGGAAATGGTTATGGTGTCCTGTGATATCCCATAATCCTCCAGCATTTTCTTCATCCACAAGAGTTGTGTGCAACAACTCCCGGCGGCTATGTACTCAGCCTCCGCACTGGACAAAGAGATGGAATTTTGCTTCTTGCTCAGCCAGGAGACAAGAGCAGAACCAAAATAGAAACACCCACCAGAAGTGATCCTACATCCATCTACATCCCCAGCCCAATCGGCATCCGAATAGGCGGACAGACGGTCATCTGTATCAAAGGAATACCAAATCCCGTATGAGAGAGTCCCACTTACGTATTTAATAATACGTTTTAGATAAAGTAAATGTGACTCTTTTGGGGATGTCTGATATCGCGCACAGACTCCAACACTAAAGGCGATGTTGGGACGACTGGCAGTCAAGTAGAGAAGACTACCTATCATACTCCGATATAAGGTTTGCTCTACGTCCTTGCCTGAAGTGTCCTTACTAAGCTTGGTAGTGGTACTCATAGGTGTACGGGCATGTTTAGCGGAGTCTAAACCAAATTTCTTCACTAGGTCTCTAGCATACTTGGATTGGGAGATGAACATCCCATCCTCTAGCTGACGAACCTGGAGACCAAGGAAGAATGTAAGCTCACCAACCATGCTCATCTCAAACTCACTTTTCATCTCCTCCTCAAAGTGGTGAGCATGCTGGGAGCATGTGGATCCAAAGACTATGTCGTCCACATGGACCTGGGCAACCAAAATAGCACCGTCATCTCTCCTGACGAACAACGTCATATCTACTCCCCCTCTCTTGAAGCCACGAGCTAAGAGATAGGAAGTAAGCCTCTCGTACCAAGCACGGGTTGCTTGCTTCAAACCATACAAGGCTTTCCTCAGATAGTAGACGTGCTCAGGGTGCTGAGGGTCTTCAAACCCTTTTGGTTGTTCCACATAAACCTCCTCCTGTAGAATGCCATTCAGAAAGGCACTCTTGACATCCATCTGATATACCTTAAAGCGTAGATGACATGCGATGGCGAGCAGAAGACGGACGGACTCAAGCCTCGCAACAGGAGCAAATGTCTCCCCAAAGTCTACACCCTCTATCTGTGTGTAGCCTTGAGCGACCAACCTAGCCTTATTTCTGATTATGGTAGCATTTTCATCCATTTTGTTCTTGAAAATCCACCGGGTACCTATAACATTAGTCTCACTAGGTCGGGGAACTAATTCCCAGACATTATTCTTTTTAAACTGAAGCAACTCATCCTGCATAGCAGATATCCAGTGTTCATCCTTAAGTGCTTCTTTATGGTTCTTGGGCTCGACTTTGGACGTATAGCACAGATGGCTAACAACGTTCTCTAGCTGAGCACGAGTCTTGACCCCTAGAGTGGGATCGCCCACAATGGCAGATGGGTCATGACTCTTGCGAACCCAAGCATGTGTGTCCCCTAATACAGGAGTAGGGTCCACAGAGTGTGAGAGAGGAACAGGTAAATCACTGTCAGAACAATCCTCATCCTCACACTGAAGGTTAGGATCAATAACCGTCGGAGGTTCGTCATCTTGTACGGTGACGTTTATTGATTCCATAATCTTAGAGCTCTTCAGGTAAAAAACCCGGTATGCTCTGCTATTCGATGAATATCCTAGAAATATTCCCTCGTCGCTTCGGGAGTCGAACTTTCCTAATTGCTCTCTATCCCGTAGGATGTAGCATTTTCTCCCAAAAACACGGAAATATGCTAGGTTGGGCTTCTTGCCAGTCCACAACTCATAAGGAGTCTGTAGTGTGTGTGGACGCAAATAAACCCTATTCACCGTGTGGCATGCAGTAGACACTGCCTCTGCCCAAAATCTCCTAGAAATTTTATGACCTAGAAGCATAGATCTAGCCATTTCTTGGATCGTTTTATTCTTTCTCTCAACAATCCCATTTTGCTGAGGAGTTCTCACAGCAGAAAACTCATGTTTGATCCCAAGGCTATCACAATACAAATCCACCTTTGCTTCCTTAAATTCAGTGCCGTTGTCACTACGAATTCTGTTAATATTGACACCGTGTTGATTTTGCAGGACACGATACTTGGTCGTTAAAAATTCTACAGCATCGGATTTCTCTCTCAGAAAACCTACAATGGAGTACCTGGAGAAATCATCTACCATCACGAGGATGTACCTCTTACCACCTAGACTCTCAGTAGGAGTGGGACCCATAAGATCCATGTGAATCAACTCCAGAACACGAGAGGTGGTAATGGAATGCAACTTCCTATGAGGACTATGAATTTGTTTTCCCAACTGACAGGGTCCACAAACGGTCGAAGTTGACTTTCCAAGAGATGGTAAGCCACGTACTAGGTCCTTTTTAGATAAACGATTGAGATCTCTAACGTTCACGTAACCTAGACGTTGGTTCCACAGATCCATAGGAGTGATCGTGGCGCTGTTGCAGACAAGTGAGGATGTGGGCTCAGTCCTATAGCAATTATCCTCGGTCCTCACCCCTTGCATCAATAATTTACCGGCTTGATTGTAGACTTTACACGCATCCCGGTCAAACTTTACTGCAAAGTCAGTGTCGCACAGCTGGCTAATGCTGAGAAGGTTTACTTTCAAACCTTTGACGTACAAAACATTTTCTAGCTTAGGAAAACTAGGTAACTCGACAGTACCTCGTCCTATAATGCTAGACTTACACCCATCTCCAAAGGTGACTCTGCCATCTTGATAGTCCTCAAGAGTAGTAAAAAATGAGGCATCACCTGTCATGTGTCTGGAGAACCCACTATCAAAATACCACTGAGAGGTATTATGTGCTTTGAGAGCAACATGAACAACAAAAGCCTTTTTATCTTTCTTAGGTACCCAAGTCGAGATGACCTTTTGTTTGCCTTTGTTGTTATTGATTTTAGCTGGAATGTGAGAAGCATTCACTAACGGCAAAGAGATCCGTCGAACTTCTTCCATTAAACTTTGAGTCGTGGCAGCTAAGAACTCAACTCGCTCTCTCAGACTAGAAAACTCATCAGTATGACGTGGTGGAGCAGTAGTACGTCGTGTCCGACCCATGCTATAGCAAGTTTCCCTAAGGTGGCCTTTTCTTTTGCAATAAGTACAAAAGAGCACAGTCAAAGGCGGACCTTGGTTTGCTTTTCTTGGTCGAATTCTCCTTTGAGGTTTTTTACAATGACCATAAGGAGTTGTATTAAACTCAGGAACTGGTCCAGGTGCAATTTGGGACGTGGAGGCACCATCATATCCAATTCCTTGACGATCACCAAAACCTAAAGCGGGGTCGAGGAGCATCTTTCCCATCTTCCCAGATCTGTCCTCGATTTGTACGTTGACTTCCCGTGCTTTCTCAAGATCATGAGTCAGCTGGGCAACAAGGGCTTCAAGTTTCTTTCGAGTCTCCACGGAGGAATGGAGCTGACTCGTAAGACTAGCCACTTGTTTAGTCAAGTCCCCTCTCTCTTTCTCTAAAACACTCTCTCTCTCTCTAAACAGAATCTCTTTCTCGACACATGCATATTCTCTCTCTCTCAGGGCGGTGCAAGTGGAGAACTCTCTTTCTCTCGCTTTCTTTAAATCTTCCTCTAAGCAGGTGATCTTAAGAACTAACGCTTTGTTACGCTTTTTAGTTTTAAAAGACTCAGAATATAACTTAGCGTAGGCGCATTGTATATCACTCTCGCTCTCACTTGTGTCATCCTCCCCCTCACTCACATCGATCTCACTGTCGAGGTGTCCCTATGAAGCATCATCCTCAACGTCGTGAGGAGAACTAGGAGTGCTCACTTGGCTGGCCATGAATGCGGTGAAGTTACACTCATGCGGTGACTCATCTCCTGAATCCACCGACTCGACCTCACTGTCGTCACTAAGGGTAGTATTAAGGACAGCTTTCCCTTTCTCTCTATTCAGACGATTGGCATACTCAAAATCTCTATGACCCCTACCATCACACTCAAAACATCTCTCACTTTCTTTCAGAGGAGGATTTTTGGAATCTTTTTCATTTTTCTTTTCAAACTTATTTTTCTCAAATTTCTTTTTATCTTTAAAATTGCCATTTTTCTTAAATTTGAGAATCCTCTTGAAATTTTTTGCGAAAAGAGCCAAATCATCTAAGTCAAAATCGCACTCAGAATCTGACGTGTCAGTCTCTCTCTTTCTAGATGACTCTACCCTCTTTCTAGCTGACCCCTCACTCCTTCTCTCTTGGGCTTTAAGTGCAATTCCCTTATCTTTAGATTTAGCATTTTTAGGGAACATATCAATTTCATAAGTTTGCAAATCTCCTACAAGTTCTTCCAATTTTAGCGTATTTAAATTACCCATAGAATTTAGCACAGTGACTTTAGGGATAAAACGCTTAGGCAAAGAACGAAGAATCTTTTTGACAACTCTAGCATTCGGAATATGTTCACCAAGATTAAAACTAGTATTCACAATGTCAGAAAGTCTAGCATAAATTTCATCAAAGCATTCAGAATCATGCATGGTGATTGTTTCAAATTGAGTTGTCAAGTTTTGCAACTTAGACTCTTTCACAGCATTAGTTCCTTCATGGGTGAGTTGTAAAACTTCCCATGCCTCTTTTGACGTGGTACACGTCATTATGCGTTTGAACTCATCAGGTGTGACAGACCTAGAAATACCACTTAGACCCTTAGAATTAAAAGATGACCATTTAAATTCGTCATCAGTCCAAGAAGTGTCAGGTTTCAAGTTGGTCACATTATCAACAGTCATGGTGGGAGGAGTCCACCCTCGTTCAACCAAAATCCAGACACGTTCATCAATGGCTTTTAAAGCCGACCTCATACGGGCTTTCCAATAAGCATAACTTGTCCCGTCAAAAACAGGCATTTTATAATATCACTTCTCCATTTGAACACGCACTTTTTCAAAAATCAATTTTTTTTTCTTCAGAAAATTGATATCTTAGAAAAATTTTGCGGAAAAAGGAATACGCGATAGATTAGCGTAACCTGCTCTGATACCAATTTGAGAACATGTGTGCTCGCGTTCAAATGATCAAATTATATATAAAACCCTTTTAACACAAACAAACCCTAAACATGCAGCAGTATGTGATTGAATAAATTGATAATCTACGCAAGAACATTCAAACACATGTAATTAAGGAAAAATCCCCCCACAGGGGCAAAACCATTTATTTTCACTATAATTTGTAAGAAAACGGCTTACAATCGGATTACAATGAAAATACAAGTTGACTAAGAATTACCCTCAGGTATCGGATTCTGTAGTCGCGGCTGGAACTATCCCTTTCCAGTAGGGCTGCAATGGAGAAGAGAAACAGCTTCTCCACAAGGGTTGAACAAACCAAAGTTGTGTTCTTGGGTTGCAAAAGGATTCACAAATATTTGGCAAGGATGTGTGAATCAAAACATGAGTCTTGGGACTCAAAAATATGAAGACTAGAGGTATTTGGACTCTCAAAAACGTCTTCTAAAGTCTTGCAAAACAACTCCCCCGAAGTTGGTATTTATAGGGAAATACATGAAGAGACCCACGATTTTAAAATGATGAAATTCTATCCAGCGTACAGGTACCCCAAACCGGTTCGGGTACCCTGCGAACCGGTTCGCCCCCCCGAACCGGTTTCGGACTGGGTTCGGGAAAGTGTGCTGGGAACAGGGGCTTAAACACTTAGAAAAATTCCCAGTATTTTCAATGAAAATATCTCCATTTTCAACGGGCCATAACTTGTTCACCGTAGCTCGGATTGAGGTGTCGTTTCTTCCAGTATCTTTGTTACGGCAAGATCTTCAACTTTTCAGTTGATCGGTCCTCCGGACGGTGGCTATAAAATTACCAATTTTCCCTTGAACATCCCTATCATGCCTTGTTTCACTGATTTGACTTATCTTGCGTACCACTTGCGTTACGGGCCTAGAATCCAGGAACGTGAAGTCGTTGAGCAGATGAGGGACACATTAATGGAGATAATGCATGCTTGATTCCCAGAATTTGAATAGAGGCCGTCATGTGAGATCGTGAGATGACGTGCCAAATGTAGCGGCATACGACATAAATAAATGAAACATTTCGGACATGAGAAAAATGTCCTTACAAAGAAAGATATAAGACGATACTTCTCAAAATCGTGATGTGGGCATGTGTTGACTAACCCGTTGAAATTCTCCCAACATCGATCAAATGACTCATTTTCTAGTTGTTGAAATGTTTGGATTTGAGCTTTGATGGAATTTATTCGATGTTGGGGGAAGAATTTCAAAAGAAATTTGGCTGGCATATCCCTCCACGATCCAATTAAGTGCACTGATAAAGACCATAGCCAGGTCTTGGCTCTATCCTTCAGGGAGAAAGGAAAAAGTTTGAGGCGAATAGTGTCTTGAGGGCACGTTTGATCGCTAAAAGTTTCACACGCCTCTTCGAACTCACGGATGTGGAGGTATGGTTTCTACGAATCCATACCATGGAACATGGGAAGAATTTGGATCTTCCCATTCCGAAAACAAAATTGTCCTGCATTATACTAAAGTAGAATACATCTCGGAGTGATGGTTCGCTCGGGATATAAGAGGTCTATCATGGGATGATATGGAAACTCACCCTCACCCGTACCATAAATAGTGTGATCCGACATCTCTCTCTTGCTCTCTCTCTCTCTCCAATTGACTCGGTATCCTCACTCGACGCCCTAAAACTGTGACTCGTGATGGATTTGGGTGGTGTAGGAGGTGGAACCCAAACTAAGGAGTGTGTGGGCTATCAGAATCGTACTCAACTATAGGATTCTCGTAAATTATGGTAGGAGTGTATTGAGGAGTTTGTTGATGATGTTGCATGAAAGGACTTGAGAGATGCTATATTTTTTTGCATTTTTTTTTATTATTTTTTTTTATTTTTAGTTTTATGATTTTTTGGCTTTTTAAGAATTAGTGTCAAATTTTTGAATTAAATCGACCTAACCTACAAGTCTACCTAATCCCCGGCAACGGCGCCAAAACTTGACGCGACTTTAAAAGTTTTTCTAGTGTGTGCTTCTATCGACCCAACTGTAAGCCTATCGCTTAAGTATAAATCTGGTGAACTGGGTGTCGAACTCAAGGAATAGGACGAATGCTCGTGACGACAAATAGGATAACCGATTAGTCCTACTAATGACCCAGAGAAAGAAGGAAAAGATGATGTATTGTGACTTTATCTATCAACTAATGCAATTTTAATTAAATTAATAACTAAACTACGTGTACAAGAAGAACTAAATTAAACTTTAAATATATGTGAGAAAATATAGTTAGGATACACTCTCCCGCACCGTTGGTAAAGTCGTTGGATGTAAAAGGTTCAAAAATTATATTAATAATTCGAAGAAAACATTAAATCATCTCAAAGCATTAACTATATGAGGATTTAATTTCCCACGATAATTAATCAATGATAAATTTAACATGAATGATTAGATTGCCGACACCCATATTATACTCTCAAATACCATGGTTACCTAGGGCAAATGAGGTTAAGAGACCTATAATACTCGTGTCGACAAAATATCAAGCATAGAATTATCTCTACAATTTCATCTAATTTTATATCCAACTCATTAACCTAGGTTGGGTTCATGTATTCCAACCCTCTAACTATCTAGCCGGACATGATATTACAAGTCTCTTCGTAAGAATCCATTCATATGCATGAAAAACATAATGGAATAATAATAATAATAATAATAATAATAATAATAATAATAATAATAATAATAATAATAATAATAATAATAATAATAATAATAATAATAATAATAAAATTACTGGAATTTATTATTACCAATATAGAAGAACATAAGCATGCAAGAAAAAAAAATCAAAGATTGAAGAAGAACCGAAAAAGCTTTTGAATTGAAGGTGCAAAACTTGTAAATTATTCTCCTAGATGTTCCTCCTTGATTAGGATATTTTACATGAATGAAATATATATTAAAAGACTCTTAATATGAGTATATATGAGTCTTGGGTCATTTAGAAGAATCCTCAAAACATAAAACTCTCTAGACTAAAAAATAGGGCTAAAATAAAAATCTCGCTTCTGGCAATTTGTAACGGTTTTAAAGTGTGACTAGTCTTTGTCACGGATATGGAGCGTAACTAAAGATGAACCGGTTTGCCTAGAACCCGAACCGGTTCGGTTTTCCAGTGTTGCCCAAGTGATTGTGCCACTAAATTTTCTTCTCAACTTTAAACGCGCATAACTTTCTCACCGTAGCTCGGATTGAGGTGGCGTTTTTTTAGTATTCTTATAACTCAAGCTCTTCAACTTTCCAATTGGCCTCACCTCCGGAATACGGCTGAAAATTTACAAAAATGCCCTTTAACTTCCCGTTTCTTGGTTTCTTTTACTATTTTGAGTTATCTCTCGCACTAACTTGTATGAAATACCTGTAAAAGACACGAGAAATACACAAAACAAGAAATACTCTCCAAAATGGGTTAGTAGCATGAATATGAGATAAATCCAGTCTATTTACACTGCACGAGGCAATAAAAAGACGAAAATTAAGGGGATAAATGTGAAGAATTTAAACCTAATCATCCACCTAGCACGGATGAAATGAAAAAGGAGTTATTGAAAATAATGGTGGCTTCCACAGCAAGAGGGGAAGTCTCCTTGATGATGATTTTCATACCCCTTATCCAGAGGAGTATAATACTGAACCTTATCCAGTGGGGTACACCCCACATATCTTTGAGAAATACACGTGAAAAGGGGAGAATCCCAAGGAGCATGTCAAAAGGTTTGTTGAAAATCCTGGGGCCCACTATAACGATAAAAAATTGAGGTTGAGAGAGTCCTTAAAATCTATGACTGAGAAAGCTTACACGTCATATTCCAAATAGGCGCCGGGCAGCGTGGCTGCACACATTCAATTTGTACAAAAAAAAATCTTGGCAGAGAATGAGTTCACACTCACGGAATTGGCGCGAGAAAAGAAAATTCCTGACGAGGATGTTGTGACATATAGTATAAGGTTCCGTGAGCGCTCTCTAGACGTGAGAGAGGAAATGCAAGATGGTAAACTCTTGCAATTTTCCACAGAGGGTTTGTTGTCCGAGTATATATGTCATTTGATAAATAAAATCAGAGAAGGTATATCTGCAGCATTTTTGAAGTCTGTGAGGAACATTTCTTTGGTGGTAAAACCCATACCACCACCAACCTTGGCAGGTTTGGTGTTGAAGTCGTCTACTAGCTTTGGGGGGGGGGGGGGGAGTACCCCCCTAAGAGTAAATTATACCGATGGTGGAGATAAAAGACAAGGAAGTGGAAACAATGGCCAAATTTGAAGAGGAAATTTTACAACTAATATGATTTGCCCGAGCTACCTTGAATAATGGAGCAAGCCCTTGAGTGCTATGATTATATGGTTTATGACAAACTACGCAGGCCCATTAATTCCAGCGCAGAGCCTGTGATGAGAGAAGATAGGAATAATACAAAGTTCTGCCAGGTTTATAACAAGTTGGGTCACCCAACTGGCAAATGTTTTTTGCTGAGAAGGCTCATTGACACGCATGTCAAGAAAGAAGATATTCAGTTGCCTCAGGCCAATGTAAATGATAATCCGTTGCCACCACATAGGGAAAACATGGCCATCGCATATGATGAGGAGGCATAATAGCTGATGAAAGATCAGTGACTATTTGAAGAAACTTTTAAGGAATGTTTAGACGAGTGTGTGATTGAGATGGACCATATATGGCTGGAGGACGAGCAGGTGGACGAGTGGAGCCCAATCAATGATTTGAGCAAGCAGATGGAAGCTTTCCCTTTAGGCACATCAAATGTTTTGATCACCTACGACGAATTTGCTTATAAAGATGTGGAGGAGGTTTATGAGTTAGATGACGACCAAGTTTATCCTTGGGTGGAGTGTTCCGCAATAGCGCGCTCGCAGAAGTTTAATTAGTTCTTCTATCAAGTGGGGATGCTCGATAAAATTATGTTATAAGTTACTCAAGCAATATTGGATATTTTTAAATGCTCCAAACTTGCGATAGAAAGGGACTATAGCCAAGCTAGTTAGGAGATTCCTCTCAGAGGTCACTTTTTTTGAAGCAGACCGTTTGATCAGGAATCCTCATAACATGCCACTTTACATTAAATCAACTGTCTATGGGTGTAGTTTTAATCGTGTTTTGTTATATTGAGGGTCTTTCATCAACATCATGCATATCGAATCTTTTTATGCCTATAACATTGTTGACATAAGTATAGTCCTAAATCCTTTGTCAATCTCAAGGTATGACAACCAACCTTCTCAATCCATTGGTTACATTAATGTGGGGATTAGCATGGGAAATATCACTTCCCACATAAAGTTCCACGTAATGGAGTGTGAACCGTCATACCAGTTATTGATGGGAAGAGTGTTGATGCTTAATCATGGGTTGGTTCCATCCACTTACCATCAATGTGCCTAGGTAAATATTAAGGGCAAGGAGGTAGTTATTCGAGCATCCAAGAAGCCATTCATGTGAGAAGAAGCACATTTTTTGTATGCATCTTTTTACACAGAGTTGGCCGAAGAAGCTACGGTACTCACACGATATACTAGAGGCACTAAAATCCGTGGTTTAGGGAAAGGGTGCGTGCACCAACTGGCTCGACAGTTGCCTACGAATAAGATGAGATTGTTCGAGAGGTAGTAAGGCCTCCAAGCATATGTAGATAACTACATAGCCGGATAACACCTCGTATTGACCCCATTGAGCCCCAAGTCTATCAACAAAGTGTGCTTAGAAAATACTCAGTGAGAGAGTTGGAAGAAAATAGTCGCAAGAGATCCTATCGAGAGGAGAATCTCTACCTGTGTAAAAGGGTGGTGTTTCCCAATGGCAATATTATTTACAAACTATAAATGTATGTGTAGGCAGCTGAAAGCCTGAATGATGAGGATGACCCATTCTATGAGTGTTTTTTAGTGGATAACCAGGGGCAATGTCCAGTGAGTGATAACTCCAACATCCAGGAGTTCGTGGAGGAAATTAAGGAGGAGCCTGGGTGTGTGATAGATAAGCCAAAGCCTTAAATATAAGAGCTAGAGCGGATAGGTTTGGCAGAAGAATGTGATGATCCAAGGTGATTTTTTATCTCAAAATGGTTTATTGAAGGCAGTTCAAGTTGAACTGCTGCATGAGTTCAATGATGTCTTTTCCTGGAAGTACATTAAGATGCCTCGGATTGATAAAGAGGTGAGCTGCTACAAGTTGAATACAATTCCCTCAGCCATCCTAGTCAAGTAGCCTACTCGAACGTATAAAGTAGGACTGGATTTGAAAATAAAGGAAAAAGTCCAGAGGTTAATCATAGGAGGCTTCATTATTCCCATCCAACATCCTACTTGGTTATTTAGTATTATGTCGGTGGAAAAGAAAGATGAAAAACAAATTAGGATTTGTGTGGATTTTAGTGACTTGAATTGGGCATGTCCAAAATATAAATTCCCATTACCTTATATTAACAGCTTGATAGATGCAACGATGGGACATGAGATATATAATTTTATGGATGGATATGTGGGGTACAACTAGATAAAAATGGATCCGAAAGATGTTGAGAAGATTGCCTTCTGCACACCATTAGGTAACTTCATGTACATAGTTATGCCTTTTGGACTCAAAATGCAGGCGCTACCTACTAGAGGACTATGATGGCAATATTCCATGATTTCTTACATGAGATTGTGGAATTCTATATTGATGATCTGATGATAAAGTCCAAAAAAGAGGCTGCTCAATTGGAAAATTTGAGGAAGGTGTTCTCTAGTTACAGAAAATACAAGTTAAAGATGAACCCCCTGAAATGTACTTTTGGGGTAATAAGTGGGAAGTTATTGGGGTTTATGGTGAACAAACAAGGTTTACAGGTGGATCCTGGCAAGCAAAAGGCCATCCTCAACATGCTAAGGCCTAAATCTTTGAAAGAGTTGAAAAGCTTCTCGGGGAAGTCTCTTACTTGAGAAGATTTATGCCTCGACTTGTTGAGGTCACTCGTCCATTGATGGAGTTGCTGTGAAAGGGAATATATTTTGTATGGGATAAGCCACATTAGGAAGCTTTGGATAATCTGAAGAATATCCTCACATCTTTAAAAACCGTGATCCCTCCAAAGGCCGATATCCTTTTACAACTCTACCTCAAATCTAATAAAAGATCAATTGGAGATATGTCACCTCAGGAGGTCGATAGTGTATAGAAGAATGTTTATTTCTTAGGTCGTATCATGCATGGGTTTGAGGCCAGATATACTAGTATTAAAAGGCACTGTTTAGCCCTTGTATTTATTTCACAAAAGCTTAGGCACTTTTACGGTTCACATTATAAGTAAATGAAATCCTATAAAGTTTTTGCTTGCTAGAACAATACTAATTGACAGGGCCTCTAGATGGCTTTTGATACTGCTAGAGTATGATCTTTAGTGCGTGGTACCTCGGCCCATCAAAATCCAAGCCTATGTAGATTTGTTGGCTATATTCCCATTTGGGACCTTCAAGCCACCACACGAAGAACTTTCAAGTGATGATCTTTAGGATAATTACCTAGATACCAATTTTGAGGGATGGAACATAGAGTTTGATGGATCTTAGACCGTAGGCAAAGGATGAGCATGATTGATCCTAAGTATAGGGGAGAAGTGGTTCGACTATTATTCAAGTTGGACTTCAGGTGTTTGAAAAATGAAGGTGAGTATGAGGCTTTGGTGTTGGGGTTATTAGAAGCACTGAGAAGGGGCATCCAGGTGCTTATAATAAAGGGGAATTCAAACTTAGTAGTGAAACAGATGAATGGTGAGTGCGATCTAAAGCACATGAGTTATGCACCATATAAAATGATCATCTAGAGGTTGCTAGGTCAGATTAATAAACATGATTTTTATGCAACAATTGCACAAAAAATTTCCATTGAAGGGGATTCAATGGTGATTCGAATCACTAAGAGGATAGCTCCCTCGACCATAACTGAAATGTTACCCATAGATGACAACAATGATTGGCGGGGCAAGATCGGGAAATAACTAGATATTGGGGAAGGAACACTAAGTTTGTTTAATTTAGCAAAATATTTTGCCATTACGAGAAACTTATACTACACGAATAAATGGGGCTGGTTATCAAGGTGTGTGAACGCTAAAGAAGCTTAAAGGAGATTAAAATAGGTTCATGAAGAGAGCTACAAGACCACATAGATCCCTTTATATCTGAGAGTCCAAAGAGAAGGTCACTTTTTAGTCGACAATGAAGCCAGATGCTGCGATGGTATAAAGAGATTGAGGCACGTGCCAACTGTACTATTAAGCAGTTGAGTGCAACTTTATCGAATAGCCATCTAATTGGAAGCAACCATACATTGATATGCTAGTAGATGCGTCCGTTCCAACAGATAAAGATGATGCTACAAGGCTAAAGAGGGGAATATCCAGATACTATACTCAAGAGGTCAACTATATCGAAGAGGTTATCACGATAGACTGTTGAGGTGCATCAGGATAGAATAAGTAGAGGAGGTATTAAAACAAGCTCATAAATAAGCTCGTATTGGAGGGGCAAAGCTCTATGATCAACTCATGACCTTGGAATACTTTTGGCCAACTATGGAAAAGGACTCTACGGAGTTTATGTGAAAGTGCAAGGCCTGCCAACTTCAATCGGAATATGATTCACACCCCTTCAATGGACTTGCATTTTCTTTATCACTCATTTCCCTTTCCACACTTAGGCATTTGATCTGATGGGGGCAATTAATCTTTCCTCCAGGTGAAAATTCTGATCCTTTTTGCCATGGAATGTTAACTAAATAGGCAGAGGTTATACCGTTGAAGAAGGCCACAACAAGGGTGGTTGTTTTCTTTATGAAGGATTATATCATCTGTCAATTGGGCATTCCATAAGTGTTCCTCTCAGACAATGGCACCCAATTTTTTAACAATAAGGTGAGTCTGCTTACAAAAAAATACTCCACTATTCCCCATAAGTGGATTGTGGCATATCCAAAGTGCAATGGGCAGACGAAAGCTACTAACAAGACTTTGGTAAACATTCTAGCAAAGATGCTGAAGGATTTTTTGGGGACCTGGGATGATAAGATATTGGAGGTTCTATGGGCTTATCAAACAACAAAAGGAAACCTACAGGCTAGACTCCTTTTTCCTTGGTATTTGGAGCTGAAGCAACCCTTCCAATTAGGTTAGAAATAATTTATGTCCGATATAACTTACGTAGTGCAATGCTCCCTCGAAGAAGACATGTGTGACTCGAGGCATTAGATGAGCACATAGACAATGCAAAAAGGCCCTTTGATATGTATAGAAAATAGTTGTTTAGGTCCTATGAACAAATGGTGAGGTGATCGAGTGCGAAAGGTGTGCGCTTTTAAGGTGCACAGTCGTTGTTTTCGTTTTTGCCTACTCAATACAAATAAACCTAAATTACGACTACACTTGCGAGGCAAGCACCGCGATAAGTCGGGTATCGAAAATCCACAGGGACGAGATGCTAGAATTTATATGATTTAATACTCCGAAATAAAAGTGTAAAAGGTGAATTACAAACCAAAAAGGAAAAAGATGCATAAAAGGGAAATGATTATTTTAGGCGAGGGGAAATGAAACTAGATTAATAAAGCGAGTAAAACTATAGGTTGCGTCGAATATCCATCACCCAAGTTAATTTGTATAAAATGGATACATGGATCGACGAGTTATTTAGAATGCGTCTCGTTTTGACAGTTAATTAAATCAAGGGTTTTCACTCCCCTAAATCCGCATAAAAGCCTAATAAGATTTTGGCGTCAATAAATACCCCAGAAATTGTGCACGCAAGGTCGTAAGCACGGGACATACATGATATGACCCGTCAAATCTCCTAGAGTAATAACTAGGACAACGCACCCGAAATAGACCCGTAAACACCATCACCAAAGCAAAGCAACGCATCAACTCGAGTGATTTCTATTCAAACACAACCTAATTTTAATTAGCTAGAAAGCATGTTAAAAATGCGGTAAATGAAAACGGTAAATAAACGTAGTAAATTTACACTAGAAAGCACGGAAAGAAAGCACGTAAACCTAATTATAAAAGCTTGTAAACCTAATTATCCAAGCAAGAAAGAATGAAATACAAGTTAAATTAATGGAGAGGGTAATGAATAGTCAACTTACAAACAAAAAAGGGTGTCAATCCAAAGAGAAATGAAGAAGAACTCTTCAAAAACCCAAGCCCTAAGCTAAACTATCTTCTAAAACTATCTAAACTACAATATCTTATATTTACAACAAAAAAGACTTATATACTAAGTAGGAAATGAAATAGAAAAGAAAAGAAAAGCCAAAAATATCTCAGAAAATAGGGGATCGATCGATCCCCTGGGCTACATCGATCGATGCTAAAATACCATGTCCACTATCTCCCCACCATGGCTGAAAACTGAGCGATCAATCAATCGACCCCTTTGGTCGATCGATCAATCAAGCAGGGGTGAACCAAGATGCATGCAGTTTTGGTTGTTTGCATTTCCTGTTCGCTGAAATCGCCATAACTTCTTCGTTCTGAATCAGAATCGCGCACCGTTCACGGCCACACGAAGCTTGCGAGGAGGGCTACAACTTTCATGAGATATTGGGCAAGGTGACCAAGCTATGAAAAGACTAAAATTCCCTTGAACTTGTGATCGCTTACATAAATTGAGCGGAATGCGTCCGAACTTCACACTCAGCATCCAATTACCTATAAAAGCTCAATTAACCCCTGCAAAACATGTTAACGTAGAAATCCGACGTTGTCTAGTTAACGAGCATAAATATAGGGAATAAGATACCCGAGGGGGCTAAAATGCGTAGGTTTAAGGGATGAAATACGCAATATTTGCGTCGTATCATGAGGCCAAGAAAGTTCAAAGAAGAGGATTTGGTTTTTAAAGGCTTGTAGAAGACACATACGATGTCTCTCATTGCCTAAGATTGAAGCTAATTAGGAGGGCCCATATATTTTGCAAAAGGCGTATGACTCGGGCTATTATGAAATCTCAAAGATTGTAAATGAATTAACGTTCAAGCTCAACAATAAGTGGATGAAAATATGTTATGTCATATACATTTTGCCATGTATTCTTAGATTTTCTTTCCTTGGTAATCTTTTGTTTGAGTTCACAATTACCAGAGTTTGTTGAGGGCTTGTTCTCACCACTTAGAATAATGTAAAAGTTTATGTAATACAAAGTTGATTGCATGTTGATTCAGCCAAGTGTAAATTGTTTTTTTCTCATTAAGCATAAATAAAATACATGTTTAAGCAAAAATTTGGTCAAACATTTCCATTTATATCATTAAAATTTCAAAATACAATGTAGGAGGAGCTACTTACCCAAATTATAAAAGAAAAGAGAGAAGATGCAATACGAAGGAAAAGCCTAATAATCGGTAGGATTGTCTATGATAAACCACAAATTGGTCGAATCAATTAACTTATGGTAATGATGGGGAAAAATAGACTCCAGAAAAATCTGCTAGCTGGCCAGGTCCTTCTCATGATGATCCATTTCTAACTAAAGTCTCTCCATCTCTGCCTCAGTATTGGCCAAAGCTTCTTGAGTGACCGCCACCTGCACTTCTGGCTTAATAAGCTTTGGGATCAGACTTTCCATCTCTTGAGAAATGGTAGCTTGGGATCGATTAGTAAAATGAAGTTTAGTGTAGAAGGCAAGAAGGTCAACTTTCTTACATGCCTTAAATAGGTTGATCAATTATGTAAGCGAATACCCATTATTGATAAGCACTTTAATTTTACCAATTAACTCCTTAATTTTAAAAGGACCAAGTGATTGTCAGGGGGCCCTTAGGACCTCGCTCAAGACGGTGAAAAATCCCAATAACCCATAGGCCATCATCACAGAGAAGGGTTGGATACAACAAGAGTTAATGGTTGAAGAATGGCGCTCTAATATCCATTCGAGCAACTCACGGTGGAGTATGTCAAAATATAGGTAAAATCTCTGAGAGTTTGTCTCACAAGTTCAATAGGGGAAACCTCTGGAGGATGTATGCTAAAATCACTATTTCTCGTAGAGGGAAAAATAGTTTGCAACCCTGTCACCTTCTTGTAATACGGGCATGATGTTCCTACCAGTTTCGTCAATAACTGGGCCAACAAAAGGCACAACACTTTGATCAACAAAGTTTCAACTGCTACATCCTCAATAATGGCCTCCTTGGGGGCACCCTTCTAAGGTACTTGTTCAACGATTGGTGTAGGATCCTCCAGAATAACAGGTTGCTCCACCTTAGCCTAAAATAAAAAAAGGAATGAAAGTTAGAGAATGGAAAAACATTAACCTGATAGATGTTCAAAAGTCCCAATTTACGTAAAGGACCTTTATGGTTGCTCGACTAAGTAAATTAGGCATGCTTAATGTCCTATATTACTTAAAGGACCTTTATGATTTATCTACTAAGTAAATTGGGAAAGATTAAAGTCCCAGTTTACTTAAAGGACCTTTATACTTGCTCGACTAAGTAAATTGGGCACACTTCAAGTCCCAATTTACTTAAAGGACCTTTATGGCTGCTCGACTAAGTAATTGGGCACGCTTAAAGTCCCAGTTTATTTAAAGGACCTTTATGGTTGCTCGAATAAGTAAATTAGGCATGCTTAAAGTCCCAATTTACTTAAAGGACCTTTATGATTGCTCGATTAAGTAAATTGGGCATGCTTAAAGTCCTAGTTTACTTAAAGGACCTTTATGGCTGCTCGACTATGTAAATTAGGCACGCTTAGAGTCCCAGTTTAATTAAAGGAACTTTATGGTTGCTCGACTAAGTAAATTCGGCATGCTTAAAGTCCTAGTTTACTAAAAGACCTTTATAGTTGCCTGACTAAGTAAATTAGACACGCTTAGAGTCCTAATTTTTTTAAAGGACCTTTATGGTTGCCCGACTAAGCAAAGTGGGCATTTAAGGAGGATCGATGTTGATTTCAGAAAACCCAAAGTGACATTAACACTTAAAAAAAAATAAGGGGAAAAAGAAAATGAAAGCATACCTCTTCGCAAGGAGATTCCACAATAGCTGCCTGCTCAGCTACCTTAGTTTCCCTAGCAGTCTCAATCTCTCTAACCTCTTCATTTTCCTGAGCAACTGCTCCACCTTCCTAAATAGAGGGCCCAAATAGCCTCACCAACACTTATTTGTTAACTGTGGCTTTGGTGGGAATAACCATCAGGGCCCTGCAAGTATTGACAGGAGTACCCTCTAAGGTAGCAACCTGTAAACATAAGAAAGTAAAAGGGGAAATTAGAACATACAAGTCAAAAGTACAAAGTGAAAAATCACCTGTTGATAAATAACAACACTTACCATAGAAGTTGGCTTAGGAGGAGGTGGTTGCGTAGTCTCCATTGTAATACTTGCATCTCCTTCCTCGTGAAGTGCAGTCTAGTTGCGTAAGAAAGAATAGCAAGGGGTATAATCACTACTCATATAATCACTAAAATAAAAATCAATAACTTCCCCAAAAGGGGAATACATAGTTACTTCCAGAAGGTTTGTGGCGACTTTTGATACCATGGAATGTCAGGAAATGGAGAAAGGGTTGGGTCCATTATCTGATCCATAACTTATTCCAGCAATAGTTCACCCTCAGTAATATTAGTTGCCTTCTAGCATGCCAAAGCCTCATCTACAAGAAATAAACGAAAGGTTAGCAAATGCAATAGAAGCAGCTATGAAAAGAGTAAGTATAGGAAGTACCTCCTCATTAGCAGTAAAATCCCCAAGGTGGTATAGTCAGCAGGGTGAGAAACAGGCTTTTTGGTGGAATACATTTTGCACAGCCTGTGCATTCGATGATGTAGATAAACCTCTTCAATGTCCTCATCCTCATCCTCATCCTCCCCTTCCCTCTCCCCCTCTTACCTTTCCTCTTCTTCCTCAACCTCCTCAATTTGGTTAATATGGTCTTTGATAGGGTAAGGGACCCTTGAACTTGATCTTACTCTCTCTTGATCGCTAATAGTAGTTGGAGGAGTAAAGAAAAATCCCTTAACATCCATTTATTATTCGATAATGGCTCTATAGGCTGATGTACCTTGATACCATTACTTCATTAAACCATCAAATAATTTGATGCATTGGTTCAGTAGCATGGGATCAATATTGGCCCAAAAAAAGAGATATCTTAGGGGACTTGAGGCAATAGTCTTCTTATTCATTGGGCATTTCCTCTTGGCCTTTGAAACTACCTCATTTGAAACACTTAGAGGTGTCTCCTCCTCAATAATAGGTTGTGCGCGAGCAGGTGCGTCCCCAGCCTCCTTGATAGACGGCAAAGCAGAAGCTCCTTTTCTTCTTCTTTTGAATAGCTTCCTCCATATGAGCCAAATAAGGAAGTTGAGTAGGCATTGTATCATTGGTCATTCTTAGATGGAATTGATATTAGTGGATATATATTCTCCTTAGTCCAAATTCGTTGGAGGAAACCATTCACAGGAAGGGTAAACTAGCAGGCGGTCAATAATTTTTTCAAACTTACCCAACTGGTTGGACCAAAAGACATTGAGATTGGTGGGGGATATACTACCTCGAACGCCCTTAGGAGGAATCACCAGTTGGCCTTGGACTTAAAGGGACAATACTACCAGGGTCTTGGTGAGGAAATTCCCACAAGTCAAGAAAAAGTTGGCAGGTCTCCCGATAGTGTTATGGTTTAAAAGGGGTACTCCTTGATCGTAGCCAAATTGCATGGCCACTCGATGGGGGTGAATACACTAAACAGTAGTTAGACCACTCAGTATAAGAAGAAAGGTAAGAAGGGGTAAGAACTAGGAGAACATTTGAAGAGGGGAAATTGAGGGCATAAGACTCCTCGATGACTGAAATTGGTTGAGAACTCTTATCAAAGAAATTATTTGAAAAAAAATGGGAAATAGAAGAATAAGGTCGACATTTAAACTTCTTGACATTGTCTATCAGATAGATAAAGGGTTTCTTTGATTGCTTGTGGTTCCAAGCAAGAATGTGAGTAACCTTAATTTCATGAGATGAAGGGAAAAAGGATCTAGGGGCATAATCTGGGAACCTAGCATATATAAAGGCTATAAGGAGGACATAGTTCGCGTATTTGGAAATGTCAAACCTACCAACTGGTCATCGGAGTGAAGTTGTACCCAGTTGGGACAAGTATACAAAGAACCAAGGGTTATGATATCCAGAAGAACCTTTACCCTAAAGGACATGCGAACAACAAGGTTTAAGAGATCCCTTCTCGGGAAGTCATGATGTTTACCAGGAAGGAAGATTCTCGATAAAATGACCCATATATAACCATCCAATTCAAGGTCGCTCTCATACCCATCCCCCGTGGGAGGAATGACAAACACTTATTTGCCCTTGGGATCATGTTTTGTAAGGATATAATTTTATAAATGTCCGTCACAATTAATTATGTCGTATACCACTACAAGTCATCGAATAATTGAGAAGATTGTATCTACAAAATACGGATCCGAATTACAAGTTGTCTTCAACATTCAAGCCCAACAATATGACATTTGGTAAGATAATGTTTTAAAGTTTCATTTACATTTCATATTAAGAGTGTTGGGATATTTTTAAAAGGATTTTTAAAAAGCTTTTATATAAAAATGTTTTTATAAATGTTTTTTTTATAAAAAGGTTTCATTATTGTTTTAGAGAAAGTTGATTTTTGAAAAGTTTTGAGAAAATTTCTAAGGCAGTAAGCGTACCTTCATTTTGACGCTAACTCGTTCAAACGAGATCACCATCTCGTTTGAGCGACATTGAGATATCGCGTGATGTCGTTTGAACGAATGGCGTATCTCATTCGAGCGAGATGGGATTTCGTTCGAGCGACGTTACTTTTTTCTAGGACTGTTTGTAAAAATAAGTATGAGTGTGCGCATGCATGTGTTAGATCACCATCACAAACACTTACACACTACAACACTGAAAGTGTTGGTAATAAGATTTTGATACAAGAGTTGACGTAAAGACTGGAACAAAGTGAAGTTAGCAAACTAGGAGAACAACATCAACAATCAGAACTACAAAAAAGTTATAAGGACACCACTGGGTACATTCCTAAACTTGTATAGGTCTAATTTGTGTGTGTGTGTGTTATATAGTTTGTAACTGTTATATTTGTTTTAGTGGATTTTTTTTTTACTCCGTAGAGGGAGTCGTGGATGTTTCCTCAGTTGGGTGGGGTTTTACCACGTTAAAAATTTCTTATCATTAATCTTTCTACATCTCCTCATCTCATTCTGATTAGTGTGCTGATTTAAAACTGTTTTAGTTTTGTTTTTTAAAACTGGTTAACAAATCTTGAATTGTTATCGTGCAAAGTTGTAAACACATCTTGTGGTTTAACTGATTTGATTTCGAGAAAAGAGATTCTTCAAAAAATAGTTCGGAGTTACTTAAATAGTTTAATCTTGTATTAAACGGGTTTAGTAACAGTTTTTCAATTGGTATCAGAGCTTTGGAAATATTTTTTTAAAAGATATTGTGTTTCTGAAATTGTTTTCTTAAAATAAAAATAATGGACGAGAAAAATGAAAGATTTGGTAACTTGACCAGACCCCCACTCTTTGATGGAAACAGCTTTGCTTACTAGAAGGTAAGAATGGTTGCTTTCATACAAGGAACCTTGGGAGATGATGTCTAGGATATTGTTGAAAATGGTTACACTTATCCTACAAAACCAGCCACTGAAGGAAGTAATGAGAGGGTTAAGAAAGCATTAAGTGAGTTCACACAAGAAGAGAAGCAAACTTCTCGAAACAATAACAAAGGCAAGAATGCCATCTTTATGTCCATAAATGAACATGAGTTCAAAAGGATCTCATCTTGTGCCACTTCTAAAGAAGCTTGGGATACACTGATCACTGCACATGAAGGTGACACTAGAGTCAAGGCTGCTAAAACTCAGATGCTTGTTCAGCAGTATAATTCCCTAATTATGTTAGATTCTGAAACCATTGATGACTTTTACATGAAATTAACTGACATCATGACAAAATTGCATGCTAATGGGATAACTTATGACAGACATGAAATTGTATCTAAAATTCTAAGGTCATTGCCACATAAATTTGATAATAAAAGATATGCTATTGAGGAAATGTGTGATAAAAATCTCACTCCTGAATTACCCAGTAGTAAACTTCGAACTGTGGAAATGGAATTAGAATTTAAGAAACAAATGACTTTGTCCCATAGGAAACAGACTAGTTCCAACTTGAGTTTTTCCTCTAAGTTAATGAAACCTGATTTTACTATTCCCACTGATGATTCTGATGAGGAATGTGATATAGATAGTTTGGATAATCAAATTGCCTTGATGTCAAAACAATTTAAGAAAATTGTCAAATTTAGAAATAAATTGGCAAACAGACAAGGCAAGCCAAATTATTCAAGTCAGTCTAACTACAAACCTCATGACAAAGGTCAAGACAAACATCACAAGGACATAAGAACCAACAAAGACTTCAAGAACATTAAGTGTTTTAGATATGGAAAACTAGGACACATAGCACAAGACTGTAGAGTGAAACTGAACACTGCCAATAAACATACTAGGGCCAATATTTGCAAAACGTGTGATGATTCAAGTGATTCTGAGAATGAGGAACCTGAATCTTCTGATGTTTTTGATCCTTGCATGTATTTATTTGCTAAGATAATATACAATGATGATATGCCTATGTATGAGAATGATGATAGTAACTCTACTCCTACTTTTGTGAATCATGTTGCTACTGGTTTAGATGCGTTAATTTCTGAGAATATTTCTAGTTCTACCATGAGGTGTGTGAGTCAAAGGGAATGCGATAATGACGATGTCCATGGGTGCGTGAGTTCAATAAATGAATCCTTAGGGGTCACTTCACACACCGCACTTAGTGACTCAGACACTGAAGACCTCCCTGACATTCACACACTTTATGCGAAAATTCTCAAGAAAAGCACTAGACTAGAAAAGATAGTGAAAGATCTCACTAAAAAATTAGAAGACCTAAGTCTGATGGTTAAACTTAACACTGAAGAGTATACTACTCAATGTCTAACTCATAAAAATGAAGTTAAATCTTTTGATCAAAAATTGAAGAACTTGATTCAAGAAAATGAAACTCTTGAGAAAAAATATAAAGGGAGATTATTAGAATTAGAACAATATAAAGAAAAGACAGCAACAGTCTTCAAAAAATTTGTTAAATTTAAAAATAACTCAAATTATTTTGATGGATTTGTTGTTGATTACAAAACTAATTATGATGATCAAACTGGAATAGGATTTTTCCCCATTTTGAAGGCTCAAACTAAAATCTTTGAACCAATTAAGTTTGTGTCAGGAGGCAAAAGACCTGTAGAAACTTATCCAGACTTTCATTCTCTGAAAAATGAGTTTGACAAAAACCAATCTAAGTTTGATATTGGGGAATCAAGTTGCTCTAAGTGTGAAAGTCCACCTAAGACTAAATATGTCCGCCCCCTATTAGGAAGAGTGATTCGGTCTTTCAAACTGTACTCCCTGGGAATAAGGTTCAACCTCAAAAATTCATCAAGCCTATGCTTAGAGACCTTCCTAAAGAGATACCAACTTCGAGCAACTTGTTTTGCTCTTATTGTGACTTGTATGGTCATTCCTTTAAAGGATGCTACTCTAGACGTTTAGTCAAACATGTCTCTATTACTCCTGTGTACCAAAACTTTTACTATTCTAGGAGAAGCCGTAACAATTATGTTCTTCCTAGACAACCAGACAAAAACTCTAACTATAAAAGGAGAAAGACCAAAACTAAAAGATCATTTCCAAGAAGGATTCCTAAACACTTTTCTATACCAAATGCTCTTACTTTACATAAAATTCAGCCTCATGCGCAAAACATTTTTAAACAAAAATCTAATGCTCGCAAATTTTATCCATTGAGAGCAATAAGCGCAAAATGAAAACAAGAGATGTTTGGGTTAGAAAAGATTAGCTATTACCCCAAATGAAGTGTAATATTTTTATTACTGCTTTAAAAGCTGAACACACTCCATCTGGTTGGTATTTAGACTCTGGATGTTCAAAACACGTGACTGGGGATGATACCAAACTTTTAAACAAAACCAGCTTTGCTGGAGGAAAAGTTATTTTTGGTGATGGTGTATCATCTCAAATCATTAGTAAAGGAACACTCCAAGAAGAAGGATTACCTTTACTTGAAAATGTTATTCTAGTAAAAGGTCTTAAGGCAAACCTACTCAGTATCTCACAATTTTGTGACTCAAATCATACTGTCACCTTTTCAAAAAATAATTATAAAATTTTAAATGAAAAAGGTGAGTGCATTATTACAGGACTCGGGACTCCAGACATTGTTATCCTGTTCAAAATAGTGTTGAGGTCTGTAACATTGCCAAAATGGATGACAATGAGATATGGCACAATCATACAGGTCACATAAATTACGAAAATATTAGTAGACTGTTGTCTCAAGAAATAGTTAAAGGGATTCCTAAGATCAAACCTATTTCTACCATTGTCTATGGTTCTTGTGAGGAAGGTAAAATTGTTAAAGCTCCTCATAAGAAAGTCAAAGATATCTTTACCTCTATACCTTTGGAGCTCATCCATATGGACCTAATGGGTCCTTCTCGAACTGTTAGTCTCTGTGGACACAGTTACATTCTAGTTATGGTTAATGACTTTACCAGATTTACTTGGGTAGCTTTCTTAAAATAAAAGTTTGACACATTTCAAACCTTTTTGAAGATTTTACTTCGAATTGAAAATGAGAAAGACTCTCAGGTAAATAGGATTCGTAGTGATAGAGGTGGAGAGTTCTTAGATACATGTGTTATAGAGTATTGTGACTATAATGGTCACAAACATGAATTTAGTGCTCCTAAGACTCCTCAACAGAATAGTATAACTAAGAGAAAGAATCGTACCCTTCAAGAGATGGCCTGTGTTATGATTCATGCTAAGACTTTACCTAAGTATTTTTGGGTAGAATCCATTCGTACTGCGTGTCACATTATTAATAGGGTCTATCTTAGAAAGAATTCTAAACAAACTCCTTACAAAATTTGGTATGGGAAGAAGCCCAATCTTAAGTACCTTAGAACCTTTGGTAGTACGTGTTATGTCTGTAAAGACAGATAACACTTATCCAAATTTGAGACTCGAGGAGATAAATCCATCTTTCTAGGATACTCTCCTAATAGTAGAGCATACCGTGTCTATAATCTTCGCACTAAGACCTTAATGGAATCCATAAATATTATTATAAGTGACACTACTGTAGAGAGTAAGATTGGAGAACCAACTATTGTGGTAGAGTCTGAAAATATTTTAGAAAATGACTCTCCAGAAATAGATGATTCTTTACCAATTGAGACACCTGAAGTACCTAATTGGGTTGCCAAAAACCATCCCATAGATAATGTTGTTGGTAACTCTAGTGAACATGTGCGTACAAGATCTCAATTAAGAAACTATACTCATTATGCATGTTTTTTTCCCTTGTGGAACCAAAGAATGTTAATGATGCATTGAATGATCCTCATTGGATTTCTGCAATGCAGGATGAACTTCTTCAATTTGTCATTCATGATGTTTGGTATCTTGTACCTAGGCCTGATCACAAAAAGGTTATTGGCACACATTGGATATTTAAAAATAAATCTGATGAAAGTGGGATAGTCATTAGAAACAAAGCCAGATTAGTTGCTCAAGGATACTCTCAAATAGAGGGAATAGATTTTAACGAGACTTTTGCTCCCGTTACTCGATTAGAATATGTTCGTCTTCTCTTTGCCATAGCTTTCTACTTACATTTTACGCTTTACCAAATGGATGTCAAATCTGCCTTCCTTAATGGAATTTTGACTGAGGAGACCTATGTAGAACAACCAAAAGGGTTCATTGACCCTAAATATCCAAATCATGTCTTTCGTCTTAAGACGGCTTTGTATGGCCTAAAATAAGCGCCAAGAGCCTGGTATGAGCGCCTTTCCTACTTTCTCTTAAACAAAGGTTTTAAGAGAGGTGGAAATGATCAAACCCTTTTTGTCAAACATTTTGACAAACATATCATTATAGCTCAAGTATATGTTCGCGATATCATCTTTGGATCAACCTCCCCTAATGAAGTTAAATCTTTTTCTGAAATTATGCATAAAGAATTTCAAATATCTCTCATGGGGGAATTGCATTTTTTCTTAGGACTTCAAGTCAAACAAAATTCAGAAATATTATTCATTTCGCAATCCAAATACGCATTAGAGATTATTAAAAAATTTGGCCTTGCAAGTGCAAAAGATGTTAAAACTCCCATGAGTACTACGGTCAAACTGTCTAAAGATGAAACTGGGAAATCCATAGATCCAACCCTTTATCGTAGTATGATTGGAACCTTACTATATCTTACTACCTCGTGTCCTGATATTATGTACGTTGTTTGCATTTGTGCTCATTACCAGAACAATCCTAAAGAGAGCCATTTAACTTGTGTTAAAAGAATTATCAAGTACATTAAAGGCACTCTAAATTTAGGACTATGGTACACCAATTATACTCCTAGCACTATAATAGGATACACTGATGCTGATTGGGCAGGATGTACTGACGATAGCAAGAGCACATCAGGCGCATGTTATTATGTTGGTAATAATTTGGTAGGTTGGAGTAGTAAGAAACAAAACTGCACTTCTTTATCCACTGCTGAATCTGAATACATAGCCGCTGGCAGTTGATGTGCTCAATTACTTTGGATTAAGCAAATGCTAAGTGATTATGGTATTAAAGAGGAATAATTACATCTCTATTGTGATAATCAAAGCACGATCAATATCTCTAAAAATCATGTTCAACACTCGCGAACAAAACACATAAAAATAAGGCATCACTTTATTCGCGAATTAGCTGAGACGAAGGAATTATAAATCAATTATCTTCCTACTGATTTGTAACTCGCAGATCTGTTTACCAAACCATTGTATTATAATAGGTTTATTGCCTTGCGTAAATCAATTGGAATGGTTTGGGCTGAATAAACTCTTGTATTTACCTAATTTTTTCCTTTGTCCATTTGAGACAAAATGGGGGAGAAATTTGAGTCTTATAAGAATTCATTCTTTTTGTACATATTCTAAAGAGCTTGATCTTAGTGATTATTTGCAGAATTCTGTACAGTTATTCTCTGTTATATTCAATAGTTGTAATAGGGTATTAAATTGTATTTAGTTGAGTTATGTAATGTTTAGTTTTAGGAAATGGGTAGATAGAATTTTTGCATAGGAATAGGTTTTCCTTTTCTTTTTTGTTTCCCTACGAGTTCAAGTTGACTCAAAGGAGATTTTGTCTCATATTTCCAAAGGGGGATATTGAAGCACCTTATACTCTTGACTCACTTGAGTCTATATTGTATAAGTGCTCATCTAGTTTGGAAATAGAAACAAAATTGAGTCCCATCCTAGAAATCAAAGAGCCTCAAACCTTCTCTACATTTTATTCCTCTCGATCTAAGGTATATTTACCAACACTCACACACATTAGTATTGCATTCATACATTGCATATTGCATATAATTGGTTATGTGTGTATTGAGTGTATTAATTTCCCTTAATTTGTATTTTAATAATTTTTGGGGAATTTTTAATGATTTTTAAAACAATTTTTTTAAATTAAAATTGGTTTTAAAAGTCTTTGGGGTCAATCTGTAATTTTGAATTGGTGATTTTACCTCTGAAAGTTCGCTGGGGTAGAAATCGAAAGCACTAGAGACTTAAAAGTGTTTGTGTAATTATTTTCAAAACACGCGTTTCAGCCTTAATCTCAGCCTTACACCTGTCAGCCAGATATCAGTTCATTTTGTGTTTCTTCTGAAAGATATAAGCCTTGCTCATTTCCTGCCCTTGGATTGTTTTAATCAACGATCTGCATGCGTTCTGGCTTAATCCCTGTGAACCTCTCTTAAGCCAATCAAAAGCGTTTTAATCCACCGCTTCTCTTATATCGTTGGATCAAAGTTAACTATCTAAGAATAGATCGTAGCCCTTTATTTTGAACCTCGTTCTCGAACCTTCTCAGCCCCCTATATAAGGAGCCTTACCCTCAGCATTTCAAAATCTTTTGCCACTTCGACATTTCTAGAGTGAGAAGAGAGTAAGAGAGAGAAGAGAGAAACCAGAGAGAGAGAGAGTTAGAAAACCTAACCCTAAATCGTCAAAAACACCTTTCAAACCTTAACCTCTTTCAAAACTAGTTATATACCAAACACAACCTTGAGTGTTTGAGAGTTTGAGAGTTGGTTTGTTAAGTTGTTTCGTGTTGTAACCTCTTTGTTTTAAGATCTTATTTTCAACTTAAACATTAAGTTTCGATCTGTGTTTCTTATTCATAGAAATCATAGATCTGAACAGTTTATGTTGTATTTCACATAGATCTGCATTTATAGTTTCTCATCTTGAGAAAACTTTTGTTGATTCTTTTTTGTAAATGTTTTCATACTCAAAATCAACAATAACATTTTCTGTTTCTAGTTCTTTTGAAATAAGACCTTTGACCTAGTTGGAATCGCACTTGGTGGTTTTCAATCTCAAAATTATTTTTAGAACCCTGAGATTGATTAAGATCTTGATACGTCATCTGAGCAAGATAGTCGTGAATTATGGATTAATTTTAAAGGTCAAATAAGGTTCAAAGTTTCCTAAGAAGAGAGAAACTGAAAATCACAGCATATAGATCTGATTTGTAATTTTCTAGGACTGTTTGTAAAAATAAGCGTGAGTGTGTGCATGCATGTATTAGATCACCATCACAAACACTTACACACTACAAAACTGAAAGTGTTGGTAATGAGATCTTGATACAAGAGTCGATGTAAATACTGGAACAAAGTGAAGTTAGCAAACTGGGAGAACAACATCAACAATCAGAACTGCAAAAAAGTTATAAGGACACCAGTGGGTACATTCCTAAACTTGTATAGGTCTAATTTGTGTGCATGTGTGTTATATAGTTTGTAACTGTTATATTTGTTTTAGTGGATTTTTCCTTTTACTCCGTAGAGGGAGTCGTGGATGTTTTCTCAGCTGGGTCAGGTTTTACCACGTTAAAAATTTCTTGTCATTAATCTTTCTACATCTCCTCATCTCATTCTGATTAGTTTGCTGATTTGAAATTGTTTTAGCTTTGTTTTTCAAAACTGGTTAACAAATCTTGAATTGTTCTCGTGCAAAGTTTTACAAACATCTTATGGTTTAACTGATTTGATTTCTAGAAAAGGGATTCTTCAAAAAACAGTTCGGAGTTACTTAAATAGTTTAATCTTGTATTAAACGGCTTTAGTAACAGTTTTTCAGACGACGGCATTTATATTAAACAATATTTACACCTAATGATATTTTTTGTGTTCATTCGTTAGGGGTACACGTATACATCGTGCACATATGATTAATTGAGTTTATTTATCTATTGAATGTGTTCATACCCATACATTCCATTTCCATGACTTGGTTGTTTTAGTATAAATCCATGGTGTGATTTTTGGTATCTTATTTTTGTGCGAAAATTTTGAAAAATCAAAAATAGTTTGTGAAATTTTTTGAGATACTCCTTTGTATGCACGTAGTTTGATTCATGTTTACTATGCATTTTTATCGTGACACTCCATGTTTTGATTGTTTCTTCTTATCCGTCTATTTGGGGACATCATAAAAAGGGGGAGAAAGAATTATCATGTTAAGGAGGAGTTTTTGCATTATGGGGGAGATTTGATTTATATTAATGATTTATTCTTATATCATTTCCAACTTGATGCCTCACGAAGGTATTTGCTTTATCTCATATGTGTAGGTACAAAATTGGAGATTGCACACCCTAATGACAAAAGCTTGGAGCTTTGAAATTTGAAGTTGAAGAGTTTTGAAGAAAAGTTTGAGATCTTGCAAATTTATTCATGGGAGGGTAGATTTGTATAGGTCATTTGGTATTTGATAATTTGGATGTTTTTATGTATGTACCGGCATAGACAAGGGGAGATTTGGAAGGACGTAATTTTATAAATGTCCATCACAATTAATTATGTCGTATACTGCTACAAATCGTCGAAGAATTGAGAAGATTGTATATGTAAAAGACGGATCTAAATTACAAGTTATCTTCAACATTCAAGCCCAACAATATGACATTTGGTAAGATAATGTTTAAAGTTTCATTTACATTTCATATTAAGAGTGTTGGGATATTTTTAAAAGGAGTTTTAAAAAGCTTTTATATAAGAATGTTTTTATAAATGTTTTTTTTATAAAAAGGTTTCATTACTGTTTTAGAGAAAGTTTGTTTTTGAAAAGTTTTGAGAAAATTTCTAAGGCAGTAAGCGTACCTTGGTTTTGACGCCAACTCATTCAAACGAGATCACCATCTCGTTCAAGCGACATTGAGATGTCGCGCAATGTCGTTTGAACGACACGCATATCTCGTTCGAGCGAGATGGGATTTCGTTCGAGTGACGTTCCTTTTTGGCTGACATACTGACCTCGTGCTTATCCTTTGACCGACTTAATTTTTGTATAAAAGGGATCTGCCAACCTAGGTTTTCGTGGAGAACAGTTTTCAACTTTAAAGAGTTTTAACCTTTGAAACTTTTGTTTATCTGCCCAGAATTTAATTCTATACCTTTGGCAGAAAGTTTTTCTCCAACAATTTAAGGGTTCAAATATTTATTTTGTTTTCAATTCACAAAAATCCCAATTACTTTTATGTGAGTTGTTTTGTGGAACCCAAGAACATATTTTGCTCTTGTTCGTTCTTTGTGGGGAGAACTCTACAACCGATAGCTGCGTGCTATTGTGGAGGGAGTCCTTATGAAGTTCACTCTTGTGGAGAAGCCGTTTCTTTTCCATTGTTGACTATCTGGAGTTCTTACGGGAGATT
This sequence comes from Sambucus nigra, assembly GCA_949130495.1. NCBI lineage: Eukaryota > Viridiplantae > Streptophyta > Magnoliopsida > Dipsacales > Adoxaceae > Sambucus > Sambucus nigra. The sequence continues at coordinate 49,689,642 of OX422222.1, forward strand.
CTAGCCGACAACATCAGAACCGAAACATGTGGGTATTTTGTATGTCACTCATGTTTTCAGTATAATCCGTGTAAACCGTTCTTTACAAATTATATTGAAAATAAATAAAAAAAGGTTTTTCCCTTTGGGGATTTTTCCTGAAACTTGTGTCAAATGATTTATTTATTTATGGGTTGACACACGCACACACGTAGTTTCATGTTTAAGGGCTGAATTGATTTTGTTTAAAAATAGACTCTAATTAAAAAAGGTTTACTTGAAAACTTGCGAATTAATTTAAATCGGTATCACACACCATCGTCACGTTTTACAAGTTTTGATGCCTCTCTAGATTTGGCACTAGATCTATCCTCCAAGAAATAGAAGTACCTAATGATTTCTAAAAAAGTGCACTTGTTATAAGTCTTTATACACTTTTTTATTGCCCCCTCTATCTCCTTATAAGCAATTGCCTCTTCACCAGAAATAGCCTCCTCAAATATGGTCTCTGTACATGTTGCCTTAACACCTAAAAGCTTACATACGTCCTCCAATGTGATGGTAAACTCCCCCCACGCGACTCCAATGAGAAACCAATATCCTCAAAGTATTATTATTTTTGGCTAAAGTGAAGTTACCTAACCAAAAGTAGAGGATAGACCTACTAAAGATAATTTCGCAGCATATTTTCCATAAATGTAATCCTTCTATGCCTCCAATCCTTTGCAAGAACTACCACCTGACTCCAACTTTACGTTAGAATAAGGAAATCTCCTATTTCAATCCTAAATCTAGTAATGCTAGAACCAGGAATGTATGCCCAGTTCTCAATAATATCATTTTTACCCACCAAAAAATTAGGGTCGTCCTTATAAGTGAGGGGATCGGGAACTGGTTGATGTTCGATATTTGGCCCACTTAATTCGGTGGGAAGGAGTACGGGGAGAAATGCTCCTGGCATAAGGGGTTTTCTTCACAATAGTTGCCATGGGTAAGTGATGGAAGGTGAAAGATTTAGAAGAAAATGGATTTTGTGATGAAAGGTTAAAGAAACAGTGCTCTATCTCTCTCTCTGCTTGGAGAAGAAAAGTTTGCTTAAAACCATAAAGGTAGTGTTTTGGAGTTGGGGGAAACCCTTTTATAAGGGGTAAAGTTTTGAAAGTGAAACAGCATTCTGGAATGCACACGTGCGCGTGTGGTAAGTTTGATGATTGCAATTAAAACAGCGACACATGAGGTTCCTCGCGTTGAACACACGCACATACCCTAGCTTACCACGTGCAAAGTTGGGGGGATGTACGTTGGTGATAATTAATACAAAGCGACACCACAATGATGATGATATTAGGGGGGCTCAAAAGACGTTTTGTGGATTTTTATCACTTGAGAAAATAATTTTTTTGGGGGGAGGGAGAATTTTGAAATCATTATTTTTTCGCAAGTAAATCAAATGTTTTCTTTTACAAACAAGGGTAATATTTTAAGTCTGAGATAAAACCAACCAATTTATTTATGACTAAGTCTACAAGTCACTCGAGTACAAGCTCATTTGAAGGGAAAATATAGTATGGTACATCGTGCACATTTCTACACAAATAATTATTGTTTTCATAATTATGTGTATATGTTTAAAATAACCCATGCATACAGGTTGTTGGAAGAAAGATGATGGTATTTCTTACAGATATTTCTTCACATGTAAATAAATATCACTACGAAGGGGCAAATGTAAGGGGAGGTCCAAGCTCAAGGTTGATTAAAAAGCTAATCTTAAACACGTGGAGGATCAAGTAAGGAGTGAGGTCGCTCAAAGAGACCTCCCACAAAGAATATTGTTCGAAAGAAGGTCATTCGCAAAGACCGAGGTCGCTTAAAGATCAAGCTCAATCAAAATATGAAGATAACTCATTTGTAATAAAGATTACTACGTATTTGTACTCATTTCCCTTTGTCCAATATTAAGTTTGTTTTTATAATATTTGTGAGGTTGATCGATACCTTTGAAGGACCATGTCTGGAAGTGCATAGAAAATCTCACATGCTCTATTAAACAACCTTATTTTTGGAACCGTGTAGGGATTTGGTTTGACGGATTGGGAATAAGACAACATTGGGAAAGCAATACCAACCCCTTTAGCACACTTGGGTAAGACCTTTGTTCAAACAAGCATAGTAAAATAGGCATTTGATAGACTATACCTCAAAGGACCTCAACCCAAACAATTGTCCAGAGATTAGCTTTTAGTTCCTCACAAATAGTTTCAGGTTGCTCGAACAACCATCATCCGAATAATCACATTTGGTTGATCGAACAACTCGCCCCATACATGTCACTATTCACTAGCTATCATGACGTCATAATCTCGGAACACGAGTAAATATAGCACTCAAGTGGGTTTATTCCTAGGGTAGCCCAGTTTTTAAGGTGATTTTCGTTTCAGCCGTTATAGGGTAAACCTTTGGGCTGCCATGTCACATCCTAGTTACTGCCAAATGACTCTTATTAGGCCAAACAGTTTTCCTGCCAAAATATCATATCTTACGCATTTAATGCACTATATTTGGCTTTTATTGCATGGTAATGTTAGCATTAAATATGGTCATGTACATTTAATGCAAGAAAGGTCACTCAAGTTACCTTGTCCTCATATAAATACTTTCAGTTTTACTTTTCAAAGGATTGCAATTTTTAAGATCTAAGATTGCTGTTGAATTTTCTCTAGACAAAAGAGTTTGTTGTGAGTCCATTATTGAGTGATCATTCCTTTAGCTTCTATTAATTCACCTACCTTAACAGTTATTGTGCTTTCTGGGTTACTGCCTTGCCTTTGTTGTGCTAGGGTGATTGTTCTCTCTCCCTCCAACTAAGTTGATTATGGGGTCACTTTCATTTAATATATTCCAAGAGCATTTATTTTGTAAGAATCTCATTTAATATAAGCTTTTGATATGAAAGGCTATTAATTAAGGCTTGTATTTATTGTTGGTTGTGATCGTTATGTGCAGACTAATCATCATCTTCATAAGGGTTACGCCTCATTAAATACTAATTGTATTTCAAGAACCCACATCTTACAAATACCACCATCCATTAACTCCCGCGAATAAACTCTCTCTCTCATTAACAACCTTTACCCTCCCTACATCTTAACCTCAATCCTTCGAAATGATGTGAACAGTATATTTCGAATAGGGTATATGAACTGTCAAATTGAAAAACTTCTTTTGGTTTTTCAGAATCTTGGTGTTATTATTAATATATACCAACAAGGATGGTGATATTATTGTACAAACCACATGGTTATATTAAAGCACCAAATTCCAAATAATCCTTCTACTTAAAAAGCATGTAAACATCACAAAGATCATATATTACTTTTTTATATTCCTTTTTCAAAGACAGCAATACCACCATCCATTAACTCTCGGGAATAAACTCTCTCTCTCTCTCTCCCTCATTTACAACATTTCCCCTCCGTACATCTTAACCCGCTAATCCTTTGAAATGATGCGAACAATATATTCCTAATGGGACATATGAACTATCAAATTGAAAAACTTCTTTTGATTTTTCTGAATCTTGGTGTTGATATTAATATATACCAACAAGGATGGTGTTATTATTGTACAAACCATATGGTTATATTAAAGAACCAAATTCCAAACCATCCTTCTACATATATGCGGTTCAATATGGATGAAATAAACGATTCAGCGACTGGAGACTACAATCCATTGTCATCATAGTCATTTGATCACATTCTCTTTGCAGTTACGAATGAAAGTCTATAAAGTTGCATCACCGAGTCCTTCTCTGTGTCCAATCTTTGTGCCACTTCTTGTCTATGCGTTCGATATTTTAATGAATTAAGTAACTCATTGTTTATATATAATTCAATTCATTTAATTAACTACAAAATTTCTTAAATCATTTCTTTAACTTTATACTTTACATTCCAACGTTTTACCAATTAGTACTGAATATGATTGTTTATATACAAATACTTCTCTCGCATAAGCAAGTATGTGTGTGTTATTAAAGAACAAACTTATTTTCATTGGGTATTGTTTTTACATTGTTGATATCAATCCACATGTTATGACCATACATTGTGTCTGCATGCAATTCATTTGATAGTGTTTTAGGTTTTGGTTTACAATTTGGCATTCTTCTCTTTATTCAGTCTATTAATCGTTTAAAATATAATTTCTGTAAGGACACAAATGTCCAATTGAGTCCTTTGTAGTTTTGGCTCAATTCCGAACAAAAACGTTTGAGTCATAGGATAGAGTTATTGATCATCCTTCAAACCTATGACGTGTTTGTTGAAGACGTGGCAGCCAAAATATTAAAGCTTCATTAAATGCCGTGTGTATTGTGCCTCGTTTCTACGTCATCAACATGGTTCCATTGCTCCCTAGGTATGAATGCATTTTAATATATATATATAGGAGCTTGGAACAATATTTATATGGGTGTAAGTTTATTTTAAAATGTTATTTATTTTCAGAAAGTTTCATTAAAACTTTAAAATAAAGTTTCTGGGCTAAAATTAGAATTTTCAGCTTTCTGGCATTTCGTTCGATATTGTCATTCGAACGAGTTTATCATTCGAACGAGGTTTGCTAACGAGTTCCCTATTTGGCCACTAGAACATCGTTCGAATTGTTGTTCAAAAGGCAAGGTTGTTCGAACGAGAATTCCGACGAGATTTCTAACGAGTTTAACTTTTATACACTGGAACTTCGTTAGAAGGCTCGTTCGAATAAGGCTTCGTTCGAACGAAAATCTCGTTCGAACGAGATTTGGCGGGAACAGTTTATTTGGCAGTTTTGAGCAGTTTTTCCCACTTTCCCACTTCCTTTCCCCACTAACTTTTAGTAGAATTTATGAAGTGCGGGAACCACCTTTTTGAACTTAACTTTTTCATAACTTTCCATCTCCTAGAGAGCGTTTTAGAGAGCTTCAAAATTCAAGAAGAAAAAATTCATGTTTAAGTGTTTTATGTTCAAGAAAAATCATTAAACACTTGTGTTACACCCAATAGTTTGTTTATTCCAAGTTTCAATATATATATCATTGCTTGGAGTGTTTGGCACCGAGTTTTACTCTATCATTTGAAGAGTTCGTTTGGGTTTCCTTATACATCCCATAAAGAAGAAGCTCGAGTTTTTCTGCGGCATTCTCACATGGTGAAAGGCACCATGTGTGGTTGATGGTGTACCTAAAGTCTCATTGGTGAAGACCAAGATTCCGGTGGAGCTCCGGGGTTGTCAACTAGGCGGAGGTGTTTATAAGAAGACGCGTCAAGGCTTGAAAGGGGTCTAGTCGAGGAAGTAAGTCATCTGTCTTGTAATTGTAAAACCATACTTAGTGAACTTAAGGCTACGGCCGTACAAGGTTTTTTTCCATTGTGATTTTTCCTCGTACATCGCGGCGTAGTGGATGTTTACTTATTTTATCTTTTTGCAAATCTCACATTAGATGCATGCTTAGGTAAAAAGATAAAATTTGGTTTAAGTCACTACTTAATAATTTGGTGCAAAATTTATTTGGGTAATGTTTATGTAAATTTAATTCAAGTCTTAAGTTAATTGGTTAAAATTTGTTTGGCCTAACTTAATAATATTGCAAATATGACTTAGGCAAATTTCTAGGACTTGAGTTGAATTAATTGTGTTTAAGTGAAATTAAAATTGTGTGTGTGTTTCATCATATTTCACTTAGGTTAATTTTAATTTGAAAAGAAATTAAAATTTGTATTTGTTTTGTTGAACCATCGCCGCTTTCGCATATTAAAAAAGGAAATTACTTTTTGTAGTAAAGATTTGAAAATTGGGGGCCTTCGCCTTTTCAAATTGGTATCAGAGCCGGATCGCTAAATTATTGCATTTAAGATCCTTTAAATATTTTTGGCTAAAATGGAATTTTCTCCATTTTCAAAATTTCCTATTTTCGATAGTTTTAATTACGCGTATTGGAAAGCGCGGATGAAATCGTCACTAAAATCTATCGATGAGAGAGTTTGGTTGTCTGTCGTTAACGGGTGGTCCCCACCTACACATTTAGTAGATAATGAGCATGTTCCCAAATCCGTCGATAGATGGAGTGAGAATGAATTTAAACTTTCAAATTTTAATTCCCGTGGTTTAAATGCCTTGTTTAGCACTGTCACACCGGATGAATTCCGTTGCATTATGACGTGTGAAACCGCTAAAGAAGCTTGGGATGTTTTACAACTCACCCATGAAGGTACTAGTGTCGTTAAAGCTTTGAAACTCCAAAACCTCACCACTCAATTTGAAACCATCAAAATGAATGAAAAGAAAACTTTTGATGAATTTTATGCTAGACTTCCCAATATTGTTAATTCATCTTTTAATTTGTGAGAGAAAATACTCGACAACCGAGTAGTAAAGAAAATTTTACGGTCCCTACCCGATAGATTTATTTCAAAAGTGACCGTTTTAAATTCTTTACCAACTTTAGCCTCTACGAAATTAGAAGAGCTCGTAGATGATTTACAAACCTATGAACTGGACATGTTTCCCTCTAAAACTGAAAAGAAAATAGAAAAGGGCGTTTCTTTAAAAGCCCGAAAAGAGGAAAAATAAGTAGTAGAGAGTGTAAGTGATAGTGACTCGGAAAATATGGCTATGTTTGCTAGAAAATTTCGAAAATTCCTTAAATTTAACAAAGATAAATTAAAAAATGATTTTAAGAAATTTGAAAAATCTACGCATGACAAAGCCGAGAAGATCCCTAAAACTATTACTAAACATTTAAATAGGGACGAGTCAAATGGGTGTTTTAGTTGTGAAGGGTATGGCCATAGGGCAAAAGAGTGTCCCACTAAACTAAGGAGAGAGGGTAAAAAACCAATTTCTTTTAATGCAACCCTTAATGATAGTGATAATGAACAGGGACCCGATTCCTCCACTAAGCCCAACTTTGTGGCTTTTATGGCTAGTCATGTGAGTGGTAGTGAGAACTCGTTTATTGATGAAATTTTAACACATGACACTTCCAAGGTCAAAGTTTATGATTCCCTTATTTTTTATGGTAGTGAGAGTGGAGAAGAAGGAGAGAGTGAAAATGAAGAAGAGGTTGATGTGAGTGAACTTCAAAATGCTTTTCAAGAACTTTATGAAGAATCTATTAAATTAAAAAAAGCTAATTTGAAGTTAGAAGCTTATTTAAAAGAGCGTGTCAAGGTCGTTGATGAGAGTGCGTTAGTGAAAGACCTTAGGACACGAGAGAGATCTCTTCGAGAGAAGCTAAAATATATAGAAGGCGAGAGAGATAGCCTTAGAGGTTTAATGGAATCCTTGAAAAAGGAGCTTCTCGAGTTTGAAGAGAGAGTTGTTTTATTAGAGTCTAACATTCTAGAATTGGAAAATAAATTAAAAGACTCTAGTAAAGTCAAATTTGATTTGGAGTGTCGTTCGGAAAAATTAGATAAAATATTAGGAACAATACAAATTAAAAATGACACTTATGGTTTAGGCTTCGATACTTGTAATGAATCAACTCAAAAATCCAAAACCAATATTTTAGGAGACTCGCCTAGGAAAGCCTTTAGAGATCACTCCTTAGGTAAATCTTTTCGCCGTGACTTTAAGTGTTCACATTGTGGTCGAAAAGGTCATCTTAGAAAATTTTGTTTTGATCTTAAACGAGGTCCTAGAAAATCCCAACGTAAGGCAACCAAGGTAGCCAAGATTCCTATACCCCGAGATTGTCATTTATCATTAATTTGGGTTAGGAGATCCGACTTGGTAGCTTTACAAGATAGGGTATTTGATTCTCATTTACTTTCACATGCTTCCTCCCTTGCAAAATCTAAAGGTTGAATGTATTAGTTTTATTTTCATACATTAGCTTTTGTACTACATGCTATATTATCATGCTAATTGTAGGCTTCTTAATCATTTTCTAGTCTATGCTCCATGCTTAATCACCTGCTAGAATAATGATTTTTGTTTATCTTTTGTATTATATTTCTTTCAATTCTGTTTGCATTAAATGAAAAATACAAAAAGATTATTTATTTATCATTTGTGTTTCATTCTTTATAATTTGGGCTTAATGAAAAATACAAATGATTTTTGTGTGTTTTTTGAGTAAATATTTCTATTTTTGGTTAAAATTTTGAAAAACTCAAAAAGATTTTTTTCTGTGTTATTTTAGTTTGACACACTCTATGTGGCATATACTTGTGTTAGAATACCTTCTTTTACGTTTCCATGTGGCTAGAACTTTTGGTTTAGATTGTCAATCCTTATTATGTTCTTAACCATACTTACATGGACTAGTTGGATATTGTATTGCTTAAATGAATTCTATTTTTATATGCCTCAATTCACACATGCACGAGCTCTTTTGAAATTTAATCGTCACATGTTATATTTGAGCTTTATGAGGTGTTCTCCTACCAATCTTGTCATCTACATATTTGTGACCTAGGAGGACTAGTGCATGTCAAAATCCGTTGCACGTGAGATTTGTGAGATATAAATATGTTATATATAAATGTGCACGGGGAAGGGCTCCGAAAAGATTTTTTATCCTTTGGGAATAGTAAGTCACCGTTTGAATGGACCTAAAAGAAATACGTGGTCCAAAGGCCTAAAAGAAAATATGGCATTAAAAAGAAAAATAATTGCGAAGGCCTGTTTTAGTGATATATTCATTCAAATAGTATATGCTTATTGAGGGAGATTGGATGGTATATCAATGTTTTACACAATGTCCGTTTATCCCAGTTGTAATTTCAATGTCATGACTTTATTAGTTTGTAGAATCATCATCATGCTAGTCTTGTATGCATTGTGTATGTTTGTTCATCGAGTTCAATCTATATTGTCACTTGAGGTTATATTCAAATGTGATGAAGTTTGCAATCAATTGCGAACTCCGTGAACATGTTTTAAGTGATTGGGTCGAAATTTAATTGTTGCTAGTTCACACCCAAACACTTCCGTTTCCATATGACACATTTTTTCCATAGGAGTGTGAAAAGCTTATTTTATTTTGTGTCATTTGTGTGTTTATATCTATATATATGTGCATGTGCATTATTGGTATATTTAGTCTATGTATATATATGATATTTTTCTGTCTTTGCCTTGCTTTCTAGTCCATCTATGCTTTAATTCATAATTGGTATCTATCTTGTTGCATTCTTTGTTGATATCACATGCTTAATACTTTATGTATCATATTGGTATCATTTTCTTGCATTTTAGTTGGTATCCGTTATTAATTGTTGGATTAGTTATGATTTTGTTGCCCTTGTGCTTTAATGTTCTCATCACTTTACGCACTATTGCATGTTTAGCTTGTTATCCCATTATATTTGTCCCTTGTCTAGTTTAGGTGGAGTATATGCTTTAATTGGGGAGATAAGTTACATTTTGATTCTTTAGCCTTTGTCTATTCCTGAACAAAAAGGGGGAGAATGATAGGGGGAGAAATGGTATCTAATCCTATTGTAATCGTATCTTAGTTTGGAAGATTTAACTTAGGGGGAGACCGTTATCTTCTTAGGTTGATCATGTTTGATAAAGGGGAGAATTAATTTAGGGGGAGTATTTATCCTTATTGCATTTAATATTCTTGATACCCTATGCGTTTGATAGTTTGCTTAAGTGTGCAGGAATTCTTCTAATTGGCAACTTTCATCGTCGGAAAAGCGTTTAATTCTAAAGTGGTATTTCGAGTCAAGATTTGTACTCTTTATTTTGGGTGGGATGTTTTTAAGTCTAGTAGAGCTTGACGGCCCTTTATAATTTTTGTTGGTTTTTATCCCGGAATAGCCAAAGGGGGAGATTTGTAAGGACACAAATTTCCAATTGAGTCCTTTGTAGTTTTGGCTCAATTCCGGACAAAAACGTTTGAGTCATAGGATAGAGTTATTGATCATCCTTCAAGCCTATGACGTGTTTGTTGAAGACGTAGCGGCTAAAATATTAAAACTTCATCAAATGTTGTGTGTATTGTGCCTCGTTTCTACGTCATCAACATGGTTTCATTGCTCCTAAGGTATGAATGCATTTTAATATATATATATATATGACCTTGGAACAATATTTATATGGGTGTAAGTTTATTTTAAAATGCTATTTGTTTTCATAAAGTTTCATTAAAACTTTAAAATAAAGTTTATGGGCTAAAATTAGAATTTTCAGCTTTTTGGCATTTCGTTCGATATTGTCGTTCGAACGAGGTTTGCCAACGAGTTCCCTATTTGGCCACTGGAACATCGTTCCAATTGTCATTCGAACGAAAAGGCTGTTCGAACGAGAATTCCAACGAGATTTCTAACGAGTTCAACTTTTATACACCGGAACTTCGTTAGAAGTCTCGTTCGAACGAGACTTCGTTCGAGCGAAAATCTCGTTCGAACGAGATTTGGTGGGAACAGTTTATTTGGCAGTTTTGAGCAGTTTTTCCCACTTTCCCACTTCCTTTCCCCACTAACTTTTGGCAGAATTTATGAAGTGCGGGAACAACCTTTTTTAACTTAACTTTTTCATAACTTTCCATCTCCTAGAGAGAGTTTTAGAGAGCTTCAAAATTCAAGAAGAAAAAGTTCATGTTTAAGTGTTTTGTGTTCAAGAAAAGTCATTAAACACTTGTGTTACACCCAATAGTTTGTTTATTCCAAGTTTCAATATATATATCATTGCTTGGAGTGTTTGGCACCGGGTTTTACTCTACCGTTTGAAGAGTTCGTTTGGGTTTCCTTCTACATCCCATAAAGAAGAAGCTCGGGTTTTGCTGCGGCATTCTCACATGGTGAAAGGCACCATGTGTGGTTGACGGTGTACCTAAAGTCTCATTGGTGAAGACTAAGATTCCGGTGGAGCTCCGGGGTTATCGACTAGGCGGAGGTGTTTACAAGAAGACGCGTCAAGGCTTGAAAGGGTTCGAGTCGAGGAAGTAAGTCATTTGTCTTGTAATTGTAAAACCATACTTAGTGGACTTAAGGCTACGGCCGTCCGAGGTTTTTTCCCGTTATGGTTTTTTCCTCGTACATCGCGGCATAGTGACTGTTTACTTATTTTATCTTTTTGCAAATCTCACATTAGATGCATGCTTAGGTAAAAAGATAAAATTTGGTTTAAGTCACTACTTAATTAATTTGGTGCAAAATTTATTTGGGTAATTTATGTTAATTTAATTCAAGTCTTAAGTTAATTGGTTAAAATTGGTTTGGCCTAACTTAATAATATTGCAAATATGACTTAGACAAATTTCTAGGACTTTAGTTGAATTAATTGCGTTTAAGTGAAATTAAAATTGTGTGTGTGTTTCATCATATTTCACCTGGGTTAATTTTAATTTGAAAAGAAATTAAAATTTGTATTTGTTTTGTTGAACTATCTCCGCTTTCGTATATTTAAAAAAAAATTACTTTTTGTAGTAAAGATTTGAAAATTGGGGGCCTTCTCTAACAACCCTCTCTTTTGGTAGCCTATTTTATATTTATTTACTATGTGTAGTAATTAATTATAAAATGATGGATGTTGAGTAAATATTAATTCTATATGAGAAAGGTTAATATTTACTGAAATGTGGTATGAGTTCCTGATGAGTAGGTGAAAATATCCATGTGGTGATTTATGGTGTCATAAGATATAAAATGACATTTTAGTTTAATGAGAAACCGAAACTTAAAATGAGTTGTAAAATTTTCAAATGATAATTTGGAGGGTATAGTTAGTTCCGGTAGGTGCGAGACAGTCAAAATAAGGGCCATATTGCATTTTGGCATTTTGGGCCCTTTTGACTGGTTATAGCTTAAGTGCAATGCGATTTATCATATCGCGTATTAGACATTTAAGTGGGCTCTTTAGACTTGAGCCCCGTTTTTTTTTTCCCCAACCCCATTTCTACTCTTCTTTTTCTTTCTAAATTGAGCCCTAGAGAGAGTAGAGAGAGGAAGAGAACATTGGAGAAATTGAGAGATTTGGAGATTCAAGCTTGGATTGTTGCTTTCTTCTTCATCAAATCAGATTCTTGCAAGCTTGAGGCAAGTAATCTACTTGCAATTATGTGATTTAAGGAGAATAATTAGTTTTGATAGTATTGAATTGTTATGGTTTAATCATTTTAGGGTTTTGTTAGATTTTTGGGTATTAACCCTTGGAAATTGATTTGGATGATAAATGTAGTTGATGATGGTAGATAGATATACTTAGGGTGTAGTAATTGCAGCATAATGATTTGAGTTTGGTTGGTTTTGGGTTTGGGAGAAATTTGGAGTTTAGAACTCCATAGCCAAACTTGGCTATTCCGCAGGGGCGAATCGATTCGGCCCCTTGGGCGAATCGATTCGCATAGATGCAGTTTCCCAGGTCTGTGTATCCGAATCGATTCGGGTTAAGGCCGAATCGATTCGGCAATTGCAGAAACTAAATTTTGTTGTCCGAACCGATTCGCTTTCAGAGCGAATCGATTCGCTAGGGCGAATCGATTCCGTTCCAGCAGTTTTATGTCATTTTTCTTTTTAATTTTTATCCTTTTTCTTTAAGTTTAGGACCTAGGAACCTTCTTAAATGAAGTAAAGCTTAGAGTCCTAGAGTATTAGTTGAGTTTGGTCGTTACCCTAGATTAGAAATGGGTTCATCTAGGGTTTATTCCAGGGAGGTTTAAAGTAATGTTAAGGCATTACTTCTTCTATTTAATTTGTAGAAGTTAGGAGTTAAATGCCCTAACTTGGAGACTTAGGGGCTTATCAAAGTTATATGAACTTTGGGGATTTATAGGATCATAATGATCATTTGGAGATTTAGTTGGGACTTGAAATTGAGGAATATTAATTATAATATTCGATGGGAATTAGGTTCGCATAAAATGAACCCAAATGATTTAAAGATGATAGTTTCAACTAAAATGAACCCAAACTATGTTAATGATGATAGGTTCAAATAAAATGAACCCGATTGCATAATTATGATACGTTCGAATAAAAATAACCAAACACGTGGATATTGGAAATGGAATTTGTAATGGTAAATGCTAATTTACTTAAACACACCTCTCTAAATGACATCATAAGGGAAGTTCGCGCGCTTGGTGATGCCCCCTGGCTAGTGAATGCAGGGTGGATATAGTCCTAGGCCATATGCGGGGTTTTGTATATTTTTTGCGCTGGTTAGGGGATTCCGGGTGTGGTTCTGACTTTCCCGTGGGCATATGGCCGCTTCCCGACGTTGCGTTATGATCCCAGGTTGTCTTGTATAGATAGGCCCTGGAAGATGATGGTCATTTAATGGCGCGCCCAATGGGGAAACTCGGAGGGGCGGTCTTAGAATCGTTATATGTATCTGAATATAACTTTTTGTATCAAGTGGGACTTGATGGATATATGCCATAAAGAGCATGATACGTGCCATAAAGAGCACGGGAATGAGATTAATGAGATATGTGCCATAAAGAGCACTTGATATTAATGATATTCCTATTAAGGAATGGAAAGATGAAATGGTAAGATAATTAACTATGGAAGTTAATAAATGGTTTTATTCCTATTAAGGAATACAAAAGGTAATGGAAATTTGATAAATGAGGAAAGGTTTTAAATTTAAGTTATTTCTTTCCTTTCTTTTATGTAAATGACATTTCATTTCATCATTTAGTTAAATTATAATGTAGATAGCATGTTATTGTCAAATTATCATCCATACATAACTGTTCATTTCTATCATGCTTTTTATTCTTCTGGTGATCATATAGAACCCGGCCCTGACCGGTTTACTTTCCTTGTTGTATATATGATTGTATCCGCTCAGGTGCTCCCCCGCAAGGACGCCCGTTTTGATGTTCCCCTTCCTTTGACTTCGACGAGCTGTAAGATTTTGCGGGTTATTACAGGACGTTGTATTAGACGCTTTCATTCTTGTTATTCTAGATATGATCGGGTCTTTTCACTCGGGCGTGTGGCCCAAACATTTGTATTTGATTAATGAATGTATTACATAAGATATTAAATTATGGTACGGTGTTCTATGTAGCTGTGGACCGACAGCTTATTCGGTCCATTTGTGTACATACGTTTTAGTTGTATTATATATATTCCCATGGAATTCCACTTGCTTATCAGATTTGGGTTGTTTAAATTTAATTTTCTTAACTGCATTTTTTAAAATTTTATAATTTTTGGCAACCCGTTTTCTGATTTATTGGGTGGTTTTCCCGTATACTCAGTTTATTTTGTAATGCTGAGAATGATATCCATCCATGATTCCTGTTACGTTTGAGTATCGGGCTGGCAACCCCTTATCTCGGATCTCGGGTATTCACAGATGGTATCAGAGCATCAGGTTCTAGAGTCTTTAGGATCTATGTGGATTCGTCACGTTCTACCGTAGCGTTCTTTGATATAGAGCCTAAGGTTAGGACTGTGTAGTTGTTCATGTTTGCGATCTTCCGCGAGATAGATAGTATTTAACTCTATTATTTCTTCATCTCGAACGCCGCCTCGAGAGGTTGCCCAGCGAGACGAAATAGGGTTATAGAAGAGGAGGTAGATTCTCCACCGCCGCCACAAGGGACTGTTAATGCTGCGGATGTAGCAAACATAGTAGCTCGAGCGATTAACACCGCCATGACCGCAGTGGTTCAACAATTTTCCACAGGCTTAGCAATGGGCTCACGATGTGCAATCTCCTACGGGACTTACTCCGTGAAAAGGGTTTGGGAGTCCTTTCTAAAGGGCAATTCCGCGAAATTCGATGGAGGCATGGATGTTGTTAAAGCCAATTAATGGAAAGAGGACAGGCAACGCCACCTTCGAATGATAGAATTTAGTGAGGAGAGAAACAAGTCCTTGCTATTTTTAAGTTAGTCGGAACTGCGTTATACTGGTGGGAAACAATAATCACACCAGAGCAGAGAGACACGATGACGATCACTGAGATTTGGACTTTGTTCGATCGTGAGTACGTTCCTCCCATAATTCATAGGGAGATGAGAAAGAAGCTCCGGGATGTTGTGCAAGGAGAGAGACCTGTGGCGAAGCTTGTAGAGGAGTTCACACGGTTGGCGAGTTTTGTGCCAGATGAAGTGACTCCAGAAGATAGGAAGATCTTGAAGTTTATGGGAGGTCTAAACTGGAGAATTCGGCAACACTTATTGGGTAACCCAGCTTTACAAAATTTTGGCGAGGTTATGAATGAAGCCTTACTCCATTGCCAGGAGCATCGATTATATACACCGGGTTACAAGAAAGTTACTGTCGTGGGGCAAGCAGGAAATCTTGGAAAACATGGTATTAGAGGAGGAGAATTTCCCTCATCCCAACCTTGGGGTTATGAGAAGAATGAGAGGGACCCTCGACAAGGGGTTTCGTCTCAGATACTACGTTTTGGAGGATTTATTGCGGGTGGCAATAACTTTAGGCACGGTAAAGGGTGCTTTACAACATGTTGGTCGGGATGGTCATGAAGGTAAAGAGCATTTGGGGCCAGGGCATTTCCCAGTTTAGAAATAACGGGGGTTAGTATTCTAGGGCTCCGTAGCAGCCATACGTTTAATTTCCACCTCAGGTACCTGATCCGGTTGTTCCCGTGCAGTAGGGACAGCTACTGTATGGGAGAGTTTATTATATTCGGGAGGTTATATTTCCTCCAGCTTCGTTAGCACCGCCCGCTATTGAGGGTAAGTTTTTACTCAGAGATACGTGAGTTATGTGTTATTCGATGTGGGTGTTACGCGCTCAATTGTTTATGAGCTCTTCTCAGGCTACAGATTTGATAAAATCTGCTGAGAGTAATTTGACTAGCGTTGAGATTTCTACGAGTGATGGTTCGCTCAATTTCTTGTTTGTTTTCATATAGGGATTTATTGTGGTACTTTGTGCTTTGAGGCCGATTCACTCTCCCTTGACATGGTCGAGTATGATGTGATTGGTATGCCCTATCTCCACGACCGACATAGTTGAGTAGTAGCGTATAGGAGGGGTTCCTTGTTTGGATTCCTCTTTTGCGGGATGCTCCACGCGTGAACCTCGACGACGTTGGAAGTGGAGAGATGATGTTCTTGCTTCTTTTAGTTAATTTTTTTTTTACTTTTTATTTTACTTTATTTTATTTTGTTGGTGGAAAGGTTTAGCCGAGAATCACGTAGAAGAGTGATTAATGGCTATTAAAGTGCGAAATGGAAGCACTGTAAATAGTTCTCTCCTCTAAACGATGTGAGGGAGGCTGGGATGCGAAGTCGAGTTAAGACTTCGGGTTATGCCTTGATAAGAAGGATATTTAAAAAGGTACCTATATTGTGGGATATATAATTATAAGGGTTTAGTTTGGATTTGTTTAATTTGTTAAACCTTCAGTGTTTATATGGTAATGTATATAAGTAGAATCTTTTCGGTCCTGAACATGTGTCTTAGACCTGTATGCCTTGATGACCAACAACGCGAGGTAGTAGTGTAACGGGAGGGTTCCTTGTTTGGATTTTGCTTCGGCGAGACGTCCCACGCACGAAACCGAGCAAATTTCGGGAGTTGAGAAAGGTCTTGGGCACTAGGGATATACTTAGTATTAGGTGTATACGATTTAGATAGGATATAGTATAGGTAGGTAGGCTTTAGGATTGTTTGGACATAAGGCCTTAGTTCATGTGGCGTTAGTTTATGAGGGCTGTTGGGAGTTGACCATGAATAAGTCGTGCGTTAACTCTAAGAGGGATTTGGTTCCCTGATTATGAGAAGTGGGAGGATTTTGAGAGGTTTGGTAGATAAGGCTGAAGAAGATGAGGCCTCTCATAGTTAGAATGTTACGTTGGTACTCAGCTTTCGTAAAGAAGGATAAATTGACTCGCACCCCTGAACCATGTTGTTAAGCTCGAGGGTGGATTCAATTGACAAGTCTCTGCCATGGTGGGGAGGAATGATATTGGAATGTCGACTTATTGTGATGCGCCTCATAAGTTTAAACTTGTGAAAAGTATTATCCCCTGTTTGAATTGAAGTTCATCGTGGGGGTGATCGCCGTATAGGAAGGGAGATGCTACTTCCTAGGCAGAATTTAGCTTTTCGTGCGAGCAAAACTTCTTTGCAAGATGTCGTAGGAGAGACAGGGGTGGTTAAGACCACATATACAAGTTGTTGGTTGAGGGAACATTGTCCTGCTCTATCGACCTTGAGGGTGGGGTGCGTTTCCATAAGATAATTTTGTCCCTAATGAGAGGGACTTAAGAAAGGCACATGTGGTGGAGTCTGGCGGTTCTATGGTTGCGTTACATGTGAGTGACGACTTATGTGTTAGTTTATGCGCCGCCAGTAGTAATGGTCGGGCATGGGAAAGGTTGTTGGACTGCATAGGGTGCCTTTGATTATAGTTTTCGACTGAGATAAGATTTTCATTTCCCACTTGTGGCACGTTTCCAAGAAGCCATGGGGATTAAATTGTAGTTAGGTACTTCTTATCATTCTCCACGGATGGCTAGTCCAAAAAGGTAAACTACATGTTGGAGGATATACTCTTTATGTGTGTGCTTGACTTCAAGTGTAGTCGGGAATAGTGTCTCCCACTAGTTGAATTCACTTATTATAAGTTGCATCGATTCACTATTGGGATGGCACTTTATAAACAGCATTGTATGGTAGGCCGTGTGGATCTCCCGCTTGTTGGTTAGAGGTGCAAGATGATAAGTCTCTCGGACCTGGAATAATCCGAGGTACTTCTTCGAAAATTGAGCTCATTCGGAATCGCATTCGTATAATCAACATCGACAAGAGAGCTAAGTCGATACGGGGAGATGGCATGTGGAGTTTGAGGTCGGTGGACCAAGTGTTGGTGCGAGTATCGCCTATGAAGGGCATTAAGTATTTTGAGTATAAGGAAGACTTGCACTGATTTACATTGGACCTTTCCTATAAATGCTAAGGTGGGTCCGGTAGCCTATTAACTTGCTTTACCGAAACAATTGCAGCAAGTTCATAACGTGTTCCATATATCTCCTGTATAGTAGTACAAGAGATGTGATGGTGCCCTTAGGCACATTTCGTTCGAAGTAGATGCAACTTGACGTTCCTTATGAGGAGTAGTCGGTTGCCATTTTGTAGAGTGGAGACCGGCGATTTAAATTGCAGATAGTACCTTTAGTTATGTTGCAAGTTAGTTAGCACAGTGTCAAAAAATCGACATGGGGTCGCGAGAATGACATGCGGGAAGAGTATCCGCATTTCTTCTTGCGAGATATGCCTGAATTTTGGGGGCAAAATTCCCTCATAAGGGGGGGAGAATGTAACAACCCTCTCTTTTGGTAGCCTATTTTATATTTATTTACTATGTGTAGTAATTAATTATAAAATGATGGATGTTGAGTAAATATTAATTCTATATGAGAAAGGTTAATATTTACTGAAATGTTGTATGAGTTCCTGATGAGTAGGTGAAAATATCCGTGTGGTGATTTATGGTGTCATAAGATATAAAATGACATTTTAGTTTAATGAGAAACCGGAACTTAAAATGAGTTGTAAAATTTTCAAATGATAATTTGGAGGGTATAGTTAGTTTCGGTAGGTGCGAGACAGTCAAAATAAGTGTCATATTGCATTTTGGCATTTTGGGCCCTTTTGACTGGTTATAGCTTAAGTGTAATGCGATTTATCATATCGCGTATTAGACATTTAAGTGGGCTCTTTAGACTTAAGCCCCGTTTTATTTTTCCCCAACCCCATTTCTAATCTTCTTTTTCTTTCTAAATTGAGCCCTAGGGAGAGTAGAGAGAGGAAGAGAACATTGGAGAAATTGAGAGATTTGGAGATTCAAGCTTGGATTGTTGCTTTCTTATTCATGAAATCAGATTCTTGCAAGCTTGAGGCAAGTAATCTACTTGCAATTATGTGATTTAAGGAGAATAATTAGTTTTGATAGTATTGAATTGTTATGGTTTAATCATTTTAGGGTTTTGTTAGATTTTTGGGTATTAACCCTTGGAAATTGATTTGGATGATAAATGCAGTTGATGATGGTAGATAGATATACTTAGGGTATAGTAATTGCAGCATAATGATTTGAGTTTGGTTGGTTTTGGGTTTGGGAGAAATTTGGAGTTTAGAACTTCATAGCCAAACTTGGCTATTTCGCAGGGGCGAATCGATTCGGCCCCCTTGGGCAAATCGATTCGCATAGATGCAGTTTCCCAGGTCTGTGTATCCGAATCGATTCGGGTTAAGGCCGAATCGATTCGGCAATTGCAGAAACTAAATTTTGTTATCCGAACCGATTCTCTTTCAGAGCGAATCGATTCGCTAGGGCGAATCGATTCGGTCCCTAGGGCGAATCGATTCGGTTCCAGCAGTTTTGTATCATTTTTCTTTTTAATTTTTATTCTTTTTCTTTAAGTTTAGGACCTAGGAACCTTCTTAAATGAAGTAAATCTTAGAGTCCTAGAGTATTAGTTGAGTTTGGTCGTTACCCTAGATTAGAAATGGGTTCATCTAGGGTTTATTCCAGGGAGGTTTAAAGTAATGTTAAGGCATTACTTCTTCTATTTAATTTGTAGAAGTTAGGAGTTAAATGACCTAACTTAGAGACTTAGGGGCTTATTAAAGTTATATGAACTTTGGGGATTTATAGGATCATAATGATCATTTGGAGATTTAGTTGGGACTTGAAATTGAGGAATATTTATTATAATATTCTATGGGAATTAGGTTCGCATAAAATGAACCCAAATGATTTAAAGATGATAGTTTCAACTAAAATGAACCCAAACTATGTTAATGATGATTGGTTCAAATAAAATGAACCCGGTTGCATAATTATGATAGGTTCGAATAAAAAGAACCAAACACATGGATATTGGAAATGGAATTTGTAATGGTAAATGCTAATTTACTTAAACACACCTCTCTAAATGACATCATAAGGGAAGTTCGCGCGCTTGGTGATGCCCCCTGGAATAATTGGTTCAAGGTATGTACTATTTTATTATATTACTAGCCTTGGAATAATTAAAATAATAATAAAAGGACAAACGCCTTTTTACGCCTAGGCTTCGCCTAGGCCCGCCTAGGCTCCTAAGGCTTGAGGCTTGACCTCTACGCCTCGACCACGCCTCGCGCCTTTTAGAACCTTGGTCCTAGGCCATATGCGGGGTTTTGTATATTTTTTGCGCTGGTTAGGGGATTCCGGGTGTGGTCCTGACTTTCCCGCAGGCATATGGCCGCTTCCCGACGTTGCGTTATGATCCCAGGTTATCTTGTTTAGATAGGCCCTGGAAGATGATGGCCATTTAGGGGGGCGCCCAGTGGAGAAACTCGGAGGGGCGGTTTTAGAATCGTTATATGTATATGAATATAACTTTTCTGTATCAAGTGGGACTTGATGGATATATGCCATAAAGAGCATGATACGTGCCATAAAGAGCACGGGAATGAGATTAATGAGATATGTGCCATAAAGAGCACTTGATATTAATGATATTCCTATTAAGGAATGGAAAGATGAAATGGTAAGATAATTAACTATGGAAGTTAATAAATGGTTTTATTCCTATTAAGGAATACAAAAGGTAATGGAAATTTGATAAATGAGGAAAGGTTTTAAATTTAAGTTATTTCTTTCCTTTCTTTTATGTAAATGACATTTCATTTCATCATTTAGTTAAATTGTAATATAGATAGCATGTTATTGTCAAATTATCATCCATACATAACTGTTCATTTCTATCATGCTTTTTATTCTTCTGGTGATCATATAGAACCCGGCCCTGACCGGTTTACTTTCCTTGTTGTATATATGATTGTATCCGCTCAGGTGCTCCCCCGCAAGGACGCCCGTTTTGATGTTCCCCTTCCTTTGACTTCGACGAGCTGTAAGATTTTGCGGGTTATTACAGGACGTTGTATTAGACGCTTTCATTCTTGTTATTCTAGATATGATCGGGTCTTTTCACTCGGGCGTGTGGCCCAAACATTTGTATTTGATTAATGAATGTATTACATAAGATATTAAATTATGGTACGGTGTTCTATGTAGCTGTGGACCGACAGCTTATTCGGTCCATTTGTGTACATACATTTTAGTTGTATTATATATATTCCCATGGAATTCCACTTGCTTATCAGATTTGGGTTGTTTAAATTTAATTTTCTTAACTGCATTTTTTTAAATTTTACAATTTTCGACAACCCGTTTTCTGATTTATTGGGTGGTTTTCCCGTATACTCAGTTTATTTTGTGATGCTGAGAATGATATCCATCCATGATTCCTGTTACGTTTGCGTATCAGGCTGGCCACCCCTTATCTCGGATCTCGGGTTGTCACACCTTCGCCTTTTCAATTTCAAAATGTTTGAGATGTTACCAATGCCTGAACTTTTTAGTTATGACTTTAAGTGGAACTTTGTGTAGAATTTTTTCCAGAGCACGTGGACTGATTTGTTGGTAAATTTGTATTGCATCTTATATTCTTTATTTTTCATCATAATATAAGTCAATCTACATGTTCCACTACATATTCCACCAACTGACATTTGCTTCCTAACTGCCACATTTCCATGAAACCTCTCTTCCTAACCTAGCCATGGAACACTTCCACTCCTGCTTCCATCCTTTCAATTTTCACCAAAATTTCTCATTTTTCATATTTTGTTAAATAAATAAGATTTCTCACAATTTTACCCTTTATTATCAGCGATATTGGCACCTCTCTCAGTGAGTTTTTTTATTCCCTCCTCCTAGGTTCAATATTTTAACGGTTTTGCTCATATTTATATACTTCGAAATAATTTTTCTATCCAGTTCAAAACTTACTTTTTTCATGTAAAC
Organism: Sambucus nigra; assembly: GCA_949130495.1. Taxonomy (NCBI): domain Eukaryota; kingdom Viridiplantae; phylum Streptophyta; class Magnoliopsida; order Dipsacales; family Adoxaceae; genus Sambucus; species Sambucus nigra. The sequence continues at coordinate 49,711,416 of OX422222.1, forward strand.
TATTATCTCTAAAACGTATAATTTTGCATAATTTATTTGAGTTTTAATATGAATTACAAATTAATGAAAAATTTATTTTACTAGTGGCTAAGAAGAAATCCAATGAGAACAATCTTGTGTAGTATATTCCTAACAAAGTTTGAAAGGTAGTCTTTATTTGTTTTTAGCTTACATTCTAATATATCACAACCAATGTCTTTTATATACTTCAGTCATTGCTATTAGGTAAAGATTCAATGTTTCAAACAACTATATCTCAAAGCTAAAATGTCCTGGAGTCAATGGCAAAATATTTCTTTCATGTCTAAATTTTATTACTAATATTTATGATGGTTTTAACCACATAAATTGACATGAGGTTGTCATTTCAATGGTAGGAAAACACCTTCAGTGATTCATGGCTGTAGAGATAAAAAATATAGTAAATATAGAGAAAGGGCATTACATCGTTATATAATTTTTTAAGTATTGTACGATTCACTCAATTTATTATATTGTTTATTTGAATCATTTTTGCATATAAATAGCAGGATTTCATATAATGGCACGGATGAATGGATATATAACTCGGGAATAATATGCTTTGGGTTTTATCGGTTATTATTTTAATGAAATTGTGTGAATATAAGATTTTATGCATTTTTGTGAATATTAGACTTTGGCCACAATTTGGTGAATGTTAAATTTTGGTCGATTTTTTTTTATCAAAACAATGTAATTTTTTACACCGTATCTAATGAAAATGGTGTAAATGTTGAATATCAATGCGTGCTTACATAAACATGTTTAGGATTTCTTTTACACCAATTCACTCAAAATGGTTTGTAAACAATTTCAAGTTTTACAAGAAGTTACGATGCATTTATTAATAAATTAAAACCTTCATAAATGATTTAATACGTCGAGTTTTAGTACACAATTAATAATACGTATATGTTGAAACCAATAATATTCTACAATAATAAAACTGAAATGTTTGACGGGCATATTTCATTTTTTTTCTAAATTTATGTTGCTTCAAGCCAAAAATACGATATGATAATTTTTTACCCCGCTATTTGCTTAAGTTATTAACATTGTGTATGAGGGATGACAATGGATGTGTCAAGTTTCAAGTCAGGTGCTTAGAAAATTGTGTTAAACATTCATCCAAACAAAAGATGATTTGTATATTAAACAAATGAAAAAAGTAAATTCATACACGATTTATTTACTTAGCGAGTGGCACGACCCAACACAACCCATTTGCACCCTTTAAATAGACGAGTGGTTTCGATTTGTGTATGAATTCAACACGTTTTAAACTCGTTGAACTTATAAATTAAGTCACTTTAAAGGAAACAACTTATTTAAACTTAGGTAATATTTGAGATTTTTCTTCACATTTTAATGTATGATACTTAAACATGAAATAGTTTAATGGATTATAAATATGTTTCGTGAGTTTACACATAAGTGATTCACGATACTAAATTTGCCAAGACAACACTATACTTATAATGCCTTTATTCTCTAATTTTAATACTAAATTGAATATCCGGATTTAATCCCACATGTAACGACACACCTAGTTTATCCCTACTACCTAAAAAGAGGGAAATGTCAAATGACCAAATAACCCTCCTACGATATACTATCCCCTCATTACCCTCAACCACTAGATTTTAGCCCCGCACGATGTACGGGCTATTTGTAGAACTTCATGTGACATATTTTGCATTTTATATTATACAAATTAAAATAATGCATTAATTTTCCAACACATGGACATTTAAATACCAATTTCTATTTTTCAAAGGAGAATTTATTAACAAAAAATTAATGAAACAGGGGAGCACGAAAGAGAAAATTTCATATCATTTATTAACGTAAGGTTTTTACATAAAAAATTTAGAATAAAAAAAGATACTTGTCAAACATTAAATCGTAAATATAAAATCATAACAACAGGAAATGCAATTAAAAATCATGTACATAAACATACAAATTATTGTCCAAACACATAAGATACTTTACCTTAAAAGTAATTTCAGTTTTATTTTGTGTTATATATCCTCTTTATTAGTTTTGTTCTTTATTTAAGTTTTAAAAATACTTTTTCAAATCTATGTTTAAATTTCTAACGAAATATATATAATCCGTGTTGCAAAAAACATATTTTATTTTACTACTACAATAACAATCTAAAGTCATAATATTGTTTATAATAAAAAAACTAGTATATATATATATAATATGAAAATATTCATGTGTGTTAAATTTGTGTTTTAGTCCGACACCTATTAAGATTGTCATTCATGGTCTTTTAGTATTTGACATTCAATTGCCATTTTCAATTGTTTTTAAAATTTATGTTTCAAATATTAATTATTAAGTTTTTTTTATATAAAAAAAAGAATAAAAATTTGGATTGAATAATATGCATTTCTTAATCTTTTATTTTCAAAATTACATTTCTTGTTTATGATTATGCAAAAGTTTCGTTGTGCTTAAAATTACTGTTTTTTTCACTTTTAAATTAGGATATATTTTATTTTTTTAATTAATTACATATATTTATTACGTATATAATTTCGAGAATTAAAGAAAAGTATTGTTGTTAACAAAGTTTCGCTCCACCATTACTTAAAATTGTTTTACCCCAAAAAAATCGTGCTTTTAGACTAAAAGATTTAAAGGTGTAAGTAATAGTACCCTAGTATCCTAGTGTGTGAAATCTCACAATCTTCAAACTTTCTTTACTTTACATAGCACTTGTCTTTTTAAGAAGAGAATAAATAGAAAGATATCAGAAATTTCTTTTGTCCGTGAAACAAATAAAGTCCCAATAGTTTCAGATTTTATGGGATTCTATAAGCAGTTCGTCACATCCCTCAATCTAAGGGATTTTCTTTCTCTTGTTTGTAACGTATATATAAACCCATCAGCTATATAAATGAATAAACACCTACTAGTAGCATTATGGTTTCAAGTATTTGAAGCTTCAATCCGTAGATGTCCACTGTGATGGACTGAACTTCACTCTTTTCCCAAAACTCATCCTTAGCCACCTCTTTGTTTGCGAATATTCTGGAGTTTCTTTTCAATTAAACATTCGATGCTAAAGCCAAAATTGTACATTTTCTAAAGCATTTAGACTTCTTTTTATCTCCCATCACCCACACTTTTGAAAGAAAATCATTCCATAATTTTGGTACAACCCCAATAAAATCGAAGCTATCAGAAATCTTATACCATAAAAACCTGGAGTAGTTACAACGAATAAGAATGTGATCTGCACTTTCTTCATCCTTTTACAAAGGGTGCCCTAATAGGAATCGAGGAAGTGGAGATCTATAGTCAGAAAATTAAGGGGAGAGAAAAGGGGTAGCATGGTTTAAGAGGGATGAGAGCAAGAGACGTTTGAGAGGCTTTAAGTTTGGAGGGTTTTTTTAGAGGTAAATTAAACTATTAATGTATTGGCATAACTAGACGAAGAGATTCCATTTAAATGTTAAGTCATTACTATGCCACGTGGCATATTTTCTATCGGAACACCGTTTTTAATATTATACTAGCTTGTAGGCCACGCGACGCATGACCGAATTTATCTGAACCGTATTATTTTGTTGTTGTAGTCTGTTTGACACAATATATTTTACGAATGAAAAGAGATTGAATTTTAAATTCATATCAAAAGTCATATGATTGACATTGAATAAGTGCAACCGATATTTTTATTGGTGGAGCCAAGTTTATACAGTGCCAAAATTTTAATATAACTACAGAACATTTTGTATAGAATCTCCTTATAAGAGCATATGTTTAATAAGTAGGTACTTACTAAAAATATTTTAACATTACATTTATCCAAACATTTGGACTGCATTATAGAAAACCTAGTACTAAGACCACCAGTAATATCAATGGATTAATGGTTCATTCCAAGATTGTACACCATCTTTCTTCTTTAAAAAATTATTGATGATCATCATTGTATTTATTAGATCAAATTGGGCTACAATGGGTGAAATTGAAGCCACCATCATACTCAAAAAAGGCCCATATAAAAAAAGTATATGAGACTTAACGCACTAAGAAATTAAATACAAATGCATTCTATTCATGTCTGTTTCTCAACCGATACACATATTAAACAAAAAAGGGATTTAAGAACTCACCAGAATTTGTGGATGATGCACAGTTTGGATTGCACATTCAACACAATGAGTTGCAAAAGAGGAGTTAGATGATTTAAAATAGATAAGTTGAAGCTATATAAATCGAGAGGAAATAAATTATAAGGGGGGGAGAGAGGGCCGATGCATGTGTATGAAAAGTTAGATTGAAGTTGTAATAAAATATGAAAAAGTCTAGGCTGACTCTTGATTGAAACTCAAAATTGGGACTCCCACTGACATGGCATGCCATCATTGGTTGATTGCTTATGAATGTGGTTCCACACCAGTGGCACTAACCAATCATGATACGCCATGTCAGCAAGTCGGGATTTTTTACTCCTAATAAGCGCTCATAATATATTAATGACATCCACAAGTCATATTCAGCTTAAAATTTACAGTTTCAACTACAATTATATATATATATATACTTTTAGTAAAATTCTATTTTAGACCACAATACTTTTAGAAAAAAATTTAGTGTATCAGAGATTTAAAACTTTAGAAAAAGAAACCCGACAAATTCCAACCCAATCCTAATTATGGTATCAGAACCAAGATTCTCCTTTTCGACCTATTATAAAAAGATTTTAATGCCCTTGGGACTTATCCCACACATTTACAAAGATATTTTTGAAACCAATCCAGACTACCAGCTCATACCAATAACTGATTCAGACCGAGAGGGTTGCTTAACCTCACACATAGACGGTTGTTCACACATTAAACATATCCCAGCTAAACACGCAGACAGTAGACAAGTCACTGTCAGTGCCATTAATAGTATACTAGACCAAAATAAGTGTATCCTACTCATTTTAAGACAATTATTTAAAGACACTCAAACTCTAGAAACAAAGATAAAAAATATTTTCAAAAGAATAAATGAAATTGATAGTCAAATCCCAATAGACCTTGCACAAGTACTACAAGAAATAAAAATTAAGACTAACCACATAGAAGTCTTTAACAAAGACATTTTAGAAATTAAAACTTTAACAAAAAATCAAGAAAGTGAGTTAATTAAACTCACCATGGAATAAGATAAAATTATTCCTATATTAGACAATTATCTTCCTAATGGAAATAGTTAGATCAAACTGGAATGAGGTACCTGAAAACCTCTCCATTCAGACCCTAGCTGATTCTTACCAAAAGAATTCTAGAAAAGATAAATGACAATAAATTTTATTATAAGATAAATGAAAATGAGATTGCTAATGCTGCCAAAGCGTCAAGACTTATACTTGAGAGATTAAATTTAATCTCAACATCAATAGCAGCTACTTAAGACTACAATAGTAGCTTTGTTAAAGACTTACAATTATATTTAAAATCTAAGACAGAAGGATTAACCACCTTTTATACGGACTTTGTTAAGTTTGTATATAATAAACCTTTCCAAGCAGAATTAGACTCTCCTTTTATTCCAACTCGCTTAGATAAAGTAGGAAAAACCGTAGAAGTCATAAAAGCTAGAATAACACAAAAAATTGTGTAATAACAAGAAAAAGATAATGAAGTAAAAGACTACATTGCAAAGATTAGTAATTCTCTTAAGCATAATGAATATATCACTGAAAAGGCAAGAAAAAAATAATAAAATTTTTAAAGAAGAAATCCTTAGACAAATAAAAAGACAAAAGGATTACTCAGACTCTTTAGAAAGAATTGAGAAAAGACTTGAACAAAAACAAGTAACCACTTGTAAATTTAGAGAATCTACTTATATAGAAACTAAGAAAGGAAAGACAATAACTAGAAGAATCATAAATGATAGATTAGATTAGACTAATAAGATATCAATCCATATTCCAAACATTGGACATAGTAATTTTATGCTCCAAAGACTTAAAGATTCGTCCTCCAATGTTAAAATATGGTGGAAGGAAAGATATTTCACCAATCCTTTTCAGTGAAAAGAATGGGGTGAAGTTGACTAAAAAATTATAGAAGATTCCATACATAATGGACAACTTCTACCAGTAAGATACATAGACTTACTTAAAGAAGGATCCACGCACAAGAATCCTAATTATAACGTGACTTATCATTGTAAAAATCATGCGTTAGATAAGTCCTATACTGAGCTTAAAGTTTTTTACTCAGAATGGCTAAAATCGAGAGGAACTGATAAAAAATTCCAATTCCTAACCTTCGGACTCTTCAAAGCAAGAATCCAAGGATTACATAAACTTCAAAATAATATCAACATATTATGTTGTTTAATAGATAAAAGATGGAAAGATTTTGAGAAAAGCCTTATTAGGATAGCTCAATTAGAAATATCAAATAACATTGGCTACTCCAATATTATTTCAGAATTTACAGTAACCGTAGACACAGCCAAACATTTTAAGTTAATTTTATATGCTAGTGGCTATGAATACTATATTGTCCCAGATGCTAATATAAATATAGAATTTCAAAGCTGTGTAAAATTTTTCCAATTCCCTTATGAAGGAATGAAATCGATAATTCTTAGCGGTAGACTTAATGAAGAAATATTAGTTAGAACCAATAATTCGAACTACAATCATACTTACAGTATTAGAAATACTGGACCTATGAAAGAAAAAGCTTAGACTTTTTGGCAACTACTAGAATTTCAAGAAACTAATACTATACAGAATAAACCTTTGTTTATTAATCAAGACGGTGTCACTAGAAATGTAACTATCCAGTTTGTCCCCTGAAATTACCAATAAGAATATCCACACTGAAGAAATTAGATTTAGAAATATGGGAGAAGTCATAATCAATTATCCTTTAGAATGAGAATGTAGTAGCAAAGCAAGCTCTAATTTGTTAAGACAAGCTCCAATAATTAGACCTGGAAGATCATTTGAATAAAAAGACTTAGTTGGAGAAAAAGATAGAATCCAAAACTTTGGATATGAATCCTCAGAATTGGACATGAAGACATTTAAAGAACATCTTAACAAAGTCATTCTGTTAGGTTCCAAGATAGGGATATATTTGATATGATATCCCAAGACCATATATTAAAACTAAAAGAATATGAGAATACTAAAGAACTTCTTAGAAACTTAAAACTAATAGAAGAAGGAAAAGAAAGATTAATTTCAGCTACACATGTAGATCCTAATAAATAAGAGATAGGAACTAGTAGTAGGCTAAATGATGTTCCTACACTCTTTAGAAAACCAATAGGAATAAATATTCCTATTTATTCAAACACTGTGGCAAAGACTTGACCTGGTTATATAAAATACTTTTTAACTAGTGACAAGAGTTTTACTCCTATTAAGAAGATGGCAAGTCAATCCATAAATCCAGTTGGGATATACCTTAATCTATATAATGTCCAAGATAGGAAAAAAAGTCCTAAATGAATGGCGTAATCAAATGAACACGTGCTTTGCATCTAATGAATAATGAAATGGCAGCTCATGTAAATAATACACTGAACAATCCATTAGAGGTAATGCAAGCGATTACTTAGACAGTCTAAGACGAGCTACAGATGCAGAATCCCTAGCTAAGATTGAGAAAATGAAAGAAAATTTGGAAGAAAGATCAATTGAAGAGTATATTCAATTATTTACTTCAGAATTCATTGGAGCTGGATATTTAGCTCAAATCAATGAACAAGACTTAGGAAAAACTAAGTTATATCTTCTTAGTATTTGCAAACCAGACAAGATTAATGAATATATAAATAATTATGAACAAATATATTACCAAATTAAAGAATTTGGTGAGACCTTAAAAGATGAATATTTTAGAAAGATACCAGCTATTGGAAAAATCCTAATTAATTAATACATGAACTGGCTAGGTGTCGTTGGAGTTAAGAATAACTCCCTCGGTGAAAGAATCAATTTTTCCAAAGATTATATCATAGCTAAAAGACGAGATATAACTCAAGGAAAGTTAATTGAAGAAACTTTCAAATAGATTCCTCCAATTAAAGACGAAAGAGATATTTCTCCAATCCAATGGAGATGTGGTAGTGAATCTAAGAAATTCAAAAAGAAACTAGATTGGAAATAAAAGAATGTAATACCCCGTATTTTTATGGCATTTAATTATGGGATTAATTAAATTAAATTGGGATAAATTAATTTAATATTAATCCAGATTTTAAAAATAAATATTTACTAGTGTGACTAGAGTTAGTAAATATTTGGTGGAAATTACTTAATGAGTAGAACTGAAATTATTAAAAATGTCGCGAGTGAATAATACGACAATTATAAAAATTAAGTCGGGACGCGCATGTGTAGTGTCGGGACTAAATTAATGGAATAAAAAGTAATTACATTATAAGTCGTCTGTATGGCCATTTTGAGTGCGTCAACGTGTCCAAAAGGGTCGAGATAGTCAGAAACGTGTACCTGGGGGTTTAGTTTGGGCCTCGGGACGTTTTTAGGACTAATTGGCAACCCGGGAGGACATTTAAGTAATTATCCATTTTAAGGCTTAATTATGGACGAAAAATGAAGAGTTATATCTGATGGGAGCTAGATTCCTCGAGGGTTAGAAGTTGTAAAGTTGCAGAGAGGCTAAGGAAGAGAGCAGAGAGAAGCCTTCCAAGGAGGAGAGCCACCAAACTACACCACATTTGCCATCTTTCACTACCAACGAGTAGATCGGGAAATGAGGGATGCAACCATACCCATCAAAACTAGTGAATCAGACCTTCATCTCTGAGGCAAGTATCTATCTTGCAGTAATATTGGTTGATATCACACCCATGCTAGTGTAGGAGGATAATATTTATGTTCAGTAAAAAATAATTGATGTTTGAGACGGATTGTTGAAAATTACAGAATAGAAATCATGTTCGGATGATTCCTTATTGAAATTAGATTGGTGAAAATGAAATTTATATCCAGTAGAGATAGAAATCTGTTATTCAATGAATTTCTTGGGAAATTAAATAAAACTAGGGTTGGAGATATATCCCTGAATTTAATTAGTTTAATGATGATTCTCGATGAATTAATGGAAATCTTATGTTAGAAATCATCTATTATTGTTTATATAATGATCCTTATGGTTGGTTCGGAGTTTGGGACTTACTAATAGCGATTTGGGTAAGATTTATGGAAGAAACCCATAGGTATGAATTTGCAGAATCTAGGCAAGAACTGCTCGATCGATCGACTGTTCGATCGATCGACCCCTTTTCATCGATCGATTGACCCCTCCTGGAAATTATATAATTTTTCCTTTTTTCGATTAATTCGATTACAATGCATAGGATCCCTTGGATATAAATTAAAGATCATAATGGGTCATGGGGAGGACCAGTAGGGTCTAAGTAGGTTCCGAAAAATATAATTTTATACGCGATGTAACTCTGGGATAACGGGGGTATAAAATTGGGTAGAAACCGTGCGTACATTAAGTGAGGGATTAGGAGACTCTAGGAAGACTTAGACCAACATTTTAGTGAGGGCACACCTACTGAATTTATATCTAGCATAAAAAAACACTTCAAGGGACGAGAAGTACTTATGAAATGGCGACAATTGAGAATAAAAATGAATGGGTTAATTATACGTAGGACTTGGGTGATTTGTGACACGTATGGTTAAAATATTATTATGGGTCGTGGGCGAACTTAATTGAGATATGTGAAAATATATATATACCGAGTGCTTGTGTATAATGTATATATTTGTGTATTATCATACCCGCGCTTCTTGCTATCATGGAGGTGGTCACGCTGGGACAGTCTTATCTCGATGGGACCTTTATGGGGGGATATTGACTCGTACCCTAGAACATAGGATTCCTTGGTACAGGCTATATGAGAATGATAGTCATACGGTCCTAAGATATGTGAGGGTATGTGTTAAACTTTTAGTGACTTGGAGCTATGCTTCGCCTCCATTATGTGTGTATTGTGTTGATACAGTTTGAGAGTGATTTCGAACTAGTATTTTCTTTTATACGAGAGACACGAGGACTTGATAGCAGAGTATGCCAGCACCATAGATTTTATGTGGGGTGCCAATTAGTATAAATATTGTATGAGTGATTTTTTTTTCTTTGGACCATGAATTTAATGCTTTAAAATTGTCCAAAAATGAGAGTGTTGAGAGAGCCCTATCTTTAGAAAAGGAATTGGAGGACTTAAAAAATTCTAGGGTTCCCGTTTGTGCTATCGAGGATAAAAAATTAATCAAGGATTTTACGGCACGTGAAAAGACTCTTAGGGATAAGTTTGTTTTAATTGAGGGGGAGCGCGATAAACTGTTAAGTTTAATTAAAAATTTGAAAAAGAAATCCCTGTCTTTGGAAGAGTCAAATTTGTTGCTTGAATCAAATATTTTGAAGTTGAAAAGTGATTTAAACGATTCAAGTAGGTTTGATAGTGATGGTAATGTCGCATTTTGTTATCATGCTTCTAGTACTAAAGCCAAACCATTATTTGTTTTAGATGGTCAATTAATCCCAAGGAAGTTAGAAAAGATCACACTCTAGGTAACATTCCACCCGTTTACACATGTTCACATTGTGGTAGGAAAGGTCACCATATGAGATTCTGTTTTGATCTTGGAAGAAGTCTTAGGAAGTCGAAGTCTAGTGTTTTCTTGGTTCCTAAATCCCTCACACGACGTTTCACATCTATTTGGGTTAGGAAATCCCTTTTAGAGGCATTAGATTTTAGACAAGTTGATTACTATTTGCTTGCACATGATTCTTCTCTTGCCATATCATATAGATGATTCTGTTTGCATGTTTGTCATACACTAGTTGTGGTTTCATGATATATATTTGCTAGTGTAATGACATGTACTTTTTGTATTAGATTTTTGTTTTTGAAAAATACAAAAAGATTTTATTTCGATAAAAATTTTGAAAAATCCAAAAAAATGTTTTGTATTTGGTTTGCACCATTTAAGGATGGACACTTAGGATGACCGAGTCACAACATCATTCCATTTTTTCATGTGACTATTTGATAGTACTTTGAGACAATAGGTCAATTTATCCATGTGCTTTATAATGTTTGGAGTCATTAAGATGTAATTAAGTGTTACTTCCTACTGTGTGTATATGTAGATAAATATTGAATAAATGCTCCTAATTATGGTAAGTGCTTGGAACTTCACAGCAGTGTTGAGAAATACAAAATTGACTTAAATAATCCTTAAGAAGATGGTATCTTAAATTAATCACAGACATACGATCTCGCGAATTAGAATTTATGGGAGGGGAATTGGATTGGAATTATGAGTCATTTCAGTAGTCCGATAGGTGTGCACACTAGATGAGAGGTGAGAATTCTCAAGAGAGTGTCGCGTACTAACATGTGCGTCATATCATCTAGTAAGCATTTTAAATACTTGCTAAACCATTTTTTAAAGTTGTTTTACACTCGGTCTCTGACCCGTTTCCTATTATCTTTTTTCTCTTATATATATATATATATATATATATATATATATATATATATATATTACAGGTGCCCAGCCACAGGGGCTTCAGGCTTAAACCTTTGGACTATCGACGTGCTACAGTTATCGTGGAAGTTGTAGGTCCTTGCAGTAGGCGACTCCATTCTTAATTTTTCCAGTCTTCTACCTAGTTATTCTCAGACAAGGCATGTGTCGCCCATTTCCATATTTCATTTTAGTTTAGAGAGAGATTTGTACTCTTTATCATTTCAGGATTTAGCTATTGTTGGGATTGATTGATTTATTTCGTTGTCTTGCGATTGGGATTTATTTATTTATTTGAATTGCTTAATCTAGCTTGAATATTTCATTTGGATGGTTTGGTTTAATATTATGTTCATGAAAAGGGTTTCATTTTAAATCATAATGATAGGACTTAATTTATAAATCAAATGTTTTGACACTTAGCTTAATTATTTATTAGGTGTTTAATAAAGAAAATTGTTTTACGACAGTAATGCTAAGAATGAACCAACCGGGCGCTTTGAATTAATTTAATAAATGACTGATCACCCGGTATTTAATTAGGCGGGGTGTCACAGGTGGTATCAGAGCATCAGGTTCTAGAGTCCTTTAGGATCTGTACGGCTTATTATGCTTCCACCATAGCGTCTTTGATATAGAGCCCTATTTTTAGGACTGTTGTATTCTTGTTTATACGATTACGTCTTCAGCTATTTGAGATTTAATAATAATTATGGACTAATAAGATTCCATCTTGTTTCATATGCCTACGAGATGAGCACCCCGAGACAGGAATGCCCAGCCCGAGCAGCCATTAGCTCAGGCTCATGGAATGATGAACACAACTGAGGTCACCACTATAGTTGCTCAGGCGGTGAATGCAGCGTTAGCGGTGGTGTAGTAGGCCCCACCCCAGGTTCAGGCTATAGCGCCAGTGCCAGCACATCTTCCCACGGTATGGGAAAGGGTTAGGGATGCTTTTCAGAAGGCACATCCCTCGAAGTTCTCGAGTAGTTCCGATATTGTCATCGTCAGTCAATGGAAGAAAGACATCCAGAGGCATCTACGGATGTATGAGTGCACAGACGTGCAAAGATAGTTATTGGCTTCCTTCAAGTTAGTGGGGGCCGCTTTGCAGTGGTGGGAATCCACCACCACCTTGGAGGAGAGGGATAGCATGTCGATTCAGACTTTTTGGGTGCGATTTGACCGCAAATATTTTTTATCCGCCATGCAGACTGAGATGAGGCGGAGATTGATTAATCTTAAGCAGGAGAGTATGACGGTTGCAGAGTATAAGGAGGAGTTCACGAGACTTCTCACTATAGTGTCGGATGAGGCACCCACTGAAGAAAAAAAAATCTTATTATTCTTGCATGGATTGGCTTGGAATATTCGTCAGCATCTCATAGGTAATCTGTCATTGAGTACTTACACTAATGTACTCAACACCACTCTGTTGCATTTCCAGGATCATCGCTTCCATCAGCAGGGAAGCAAGCGAGCAAGGGAGTCCAGCCAGTAGGGCCGGACTGGAGGTAGTGGTGCCGGTGGGACACCAGCAGCTCAGGGGAAGATCCGCCATAGTGAGCAGAGTTCCCATCAGGGGGGACCCTGCTAAGCGATTTTGATCCGGTGATTCCAGGCAGGGATAGGGGCAGGAGGGCCAACATCGTCAGCAACAGAGCCATCAAGGCCAACAACATTTTCAGTAGGGCCAATGGCGGGGTGATAACGTCCATCAGGGCCGAGGTCAGTTAGGACAGAGGGGAGGAAACTTCAGGGGCAGGTACTTTGGATGCGGCAAGAATGTCCATAGGCGCCAGGATTGCCCAGAGGGAGATAGGGACCCATAGCAGCAGGGTGCCCGTCATGAGCTGCAGAGGCCACTCTTCCCAGTCACCCTCCTAGTGCCAGCTCAGATGCCAGCCATTCCAGCAGCCCCCGTTCAACAGGGGCAATTGCAATATGGACGTGTCTATAACATCCACCAGCCAGCAACACCGTAGGTGCCACCCGTGATTGAGGGTATGTTTTATATCCATGGCACTATGGAGCGTGTTTTATTTGATACTAGAGCGTCACACTATTTTATATCCACTAGATTTGCACGGGCCACTGGATTATTAGGCACATCATAGAGTACAGTGACATGTGTAGACTCACCATTGGGGAATGGGTCTTTGATTTTCTGTATATGCCGAGGAGTAGGCATAGAGATTGGTATCTTGATTCTACCTGCGGATATGCTAGTTTTAGATATGCATGAGATTGACACCATTATTGGCATGGATTGGCTAGCTACTTATAGGGCCATGATAGATTGGTTTGGTATAAGTATTATCTTTTCCATTCCTGGTCAGGAGATATTTTTTGTAGCGATGACCCACCCTGAGGGAGGATCATCCACCCATTTATACTATATAGATGAGGAGACCTCTACGGATATTGTGATTCCCTTGGATTTGATTCCAGTTGTTCATGAGTTTTTGAATGTGTTCTAGGAGATACCGGGCCTACCCCCGGTAGAGAGATAGACTTCATTATAAACTTGATGCCGGACACTCGGTCGATAACCCGTGCACCATACCGGATGGCTCCATCCAAGATGAGGGAGTTACGGGATCAGATTGAGAAGTTGTTAGGCCAGGGCTTCATTCGTAGGAGCACCTCGCCTTAGGGTGCTCCGGTATTATTTGTGAAAAAGAGAGATGGTTCATTAAGATTGTGTGTGGACTACCGAGATTTGAACAAGGTCATAATACGGAATAAGTATCCATTGCCCCGAATCGACAACTTGTTCTACCAGCTGAGGGAGCTGCCTTCTTTTCGAAGATAGACTTGAGATCGGGATACCATCAGCTACGGATTAGGGCGCAGGATGTGTCAAAGACTGCTTTCTTAACGAGGTATGGGTCCTATGAGTTCAGATTCATGCCGTTCGGGCTGACAAATTCTCCATTCGTATTCATGGACTTGATGAACCGAGTGTTTAGAGAATTCTTAGATCAATTTATCATCGTCTTCATTGATAACATACTGATTTATTCACAGACTGAGAATGAGCATGCCAAGCACTTGAGATGGGTTCTTCAGACTCTGCGAGAGCATCAGCTATATGCCAAGTATGAGAAGTATGGATTCTGGTTATGGGAGGTATAGTTTTTGGGGCATGTTGTGTCAGAATTGGGGATATCCGTGGACACGAGCAAACTGTCGTCAGTGAGGGAGTGGGGACAGCCCACGATAGCGACAGAGGTGCGTAGTTTCTTGGGGTTAGCTGGATACTACAGGCGGTTTATTCGAGGCTTTTCAAAAATAGCGGGTTCGTTGACGAATCTGACTCGCAAGGGGGTACCGTACGTATGGGATGACGCTTTTCAATTGGCTTTTGACAAGCTGAAAGATAAGTTGACTTCGATGCCAGTTCTTGCTTTATCCAGGCTGGGGATGGAGTATCTAGTGTATACTGACGCCTCTCTATAAAGACTCAATGGAGTACTTCAGTAGGAGGAGCAGGCTATAGTTTATGCCTCCCGTAAGCTTAAGCCTCACGAGAAGAATTACCCCACCCACGACTTGGAGCTAGCAGCGGTCGTGTTTACCTTACGAATATGGAGACACTATTTGTTAGGGGAAAAATTTCGACTGTTCAGAGACCACAAGTCACTGCAATACCTATTCACTCAACGCGAGTTGAACATGCGTCAACGCAGGTGGCTAGAGTTTGTGAAATACTATCAGTTCGAGATACAATATCATCCGAGGAAAGCTAACGTAGTTACTGATGCGTTATGCCATAGGCCGGTAGGTGAGGTAGTGGAAGTCTGGAAGACGAAGTGAAAAGAATTGGGACATCAAGAGGCAGTGGCCCGATCCTTTATATCCACCATGATAGTTACGCCAGAGATTGTTATGAGGGTGATCCAGGCTTAAGCAGATGATTCGTTTTGCCAAGATCAGATTGTACGGCTTCTAGCCGAGGGCGCGGAGTCCTACTCAGTGAGTTCACATGGAGGATTGTGATTTAATGGGAGATTAGTAGTCCTGGAGGGTGAGGACTTATGACATACGGTGATAATTGAGTCACATGAATCCCAATTTGCAGTACATCCAGGAGGGGATTAGATGCATCAGGATATGAGGCAACAGTACTGGTGGAGTGGGATGAAAAAGGACATTGCGGAATTCATGGCTAAGTGTGCCACCTGTCAGCTGGTAAAGGTGGATCATCAGAGATCACCAGGGCTACTTCAGTCGCTAGAGATTCCTACGTGGAAATGGGAGAGCATTTCCATGGATTTCATCACTAGATTACCGACATCACACCGGGATCACGATTCTATATGGGTAGTGGTGGATCGTTTGACCAAAGTAGCGCACTTTCTGCCGGTGTGAACAGACTACACTACTGGACAGTATACCCAGTTATTTATTGCTGAGATAGTGAGGTTACATGGGATGCCCCTGGATATCGTGTCTGATAGAGATAAGATTTTTGTGTCACTCTTCTGGGAGAGCTTTCAGGAGGCTATGGGTACCTAATTGCGATTGAGTACGGCGTATCACCCGCAGGTAGATGGGCAGACTAACGTATTAATCATATGCTGGAGGACATGCTATGCATTTGTGTCCTTGATTTTGTAGGAGGATGGAAGAAGTACCTTCCTCTGGTGGAGTTCGCTTATAATAACTCCTACCAGTTTACGATTGGCATGACCCCTTTCGAGGCATTGTACGGAAGACCTTATCGTTCTCCCACTTATTAGCTAAAGGTGGGGGACAATAAGCTACTTGGGCCAAAGGTGATTCAGGAGACGTCAGCTAGGATTGAGTTAATCAGGAATCGCATTCGAGTAGCCTAAGACAGGCAGAAAACCTATGCCGATGCAAAGCAGTATTTCAGGGAGTTTGTTGTGGGAGACCAAGTATTACTGCGAGTGTCTCCTATGAAGGGAGTAATGAGGTTCGAGAAGAAAGGGAAACTGGCTCCAAGATACGTATGATCATTTCCCATTATCGAGAGGATTGGACCGGTATCTTATAGACTTGCGTTGCCGAAACACTTGCACCGTATTCATGATGTGTTCCACATTTCGTCGTTGAGGCGATATCTTCGGGATGATATGGCCCACACTCACATCACGATAGAGGAGATTGACTTACATCCCGACAGTTCTTATGAGGAGAGACCAGTGGCTATCCTAGACCATAGTGAGAGGAGATTGAGGTCGAAGGTAGTCCCACTCGTACGGGTCCAATGGGAGTATCTTAACGTGGAGGAGTCCACTTGGGAGCGCGAGGCAGATATGCGCGAAAAATGCCCAGATTTATTTTTACCAAGTATGCCTTATTTTTTGAATTTCGGGATGAAATTCCGTTATTAGGGGGGAAGTATGTAATAATCTAGATTTTAAAAATAAATATTTACTAGCGTGAAGAGAGTTAGTAATTATTTGGTGGAAATTACTTCATGAGTAGACTGAAATTATTAAAATTATCGCGAATGAATAATACGACAATTATATAAATTAAGTCGGGATGCGCATGTGTCGTATCGGGACTAAATTAATGGAATAAAAAGTAATTAAATTATAAGTCGCCCGTATGGTCATTTCGAGTGCGCCAACGTGTCCAGAAGGATCGAGATAGTCAGAAAAGTGAACCCGGGGGTTTAGTTTAGGTCTCGGGATGTTTTTAGGCCTAACCGAAAACCCGGGATGACATTTAAGTAATTATCCATTTTAGGGCTTAATTATGGACGAAAATTGAAGAGTTATATCTGATGGGAGTTAGAGTCCTTGAGGGTTAGAAGTTTTAGAATTGGCAGAGAGGCTAAGGAAGAGGGAAGAGATAAGAGAGAAGCCTTCCAAGGAGGAGAGGCACCGAACTACACCACATTTGCCATCTTTCACCACCAACGCGTAGATCGGGAAACGAGGGACGCAACCATACCCATCAACACCAGCAAATCAGAACTTCATATCTGTGATAAGTATCTATATTTTTGTAATCTTGGTTGATATCACACCCATGCTAGTGTAGGAGGACAATAATTATGTTCAATAAAAGATAATTGATGTTTGGGACAAATTGCTAAAAATTGCAGAATATAAATCATGTTAGGATGATTCCTTGTTGAAATTAGATTGGTAAAAATGAAATTTATATCTAGTAGAGATATAAATGTGTTATTTAATGAATTTCTTGGGAAATCAAATAAAACTCGGGTTGAAGATATATCCTTGAATTTAATTAGTTAATGATGATTCTTGATGAATTAATGGAAATCTTCCATTCGAAATCATCTATTATTGTTTATATAATGATCCTTATGGTTGGTTGGGAGTTTGGGACTTGCTAATGGCGATTTGGGTAAGATTTATGGAAGGAACCCGTAGGTATGAATTTGCAGAATCTGGGCAAGAACTGCTCGATCGATCGATCGACTCAAGAATGTTGATCGATCGACTATTCGATCGACTTTTCATCGATCGATCGACCCCTCCTAGAAATTGTATAATTTTCCCCTTTTTCAGGTAATTCGATTAAAATGCGTAGGAGCCCTTGGATATAAATTAAAGATAATAATGGGTCATGGAGAGGACCAGTAGGGTCTAAGTAGGTTTCGAAAAATGTAATTTTATACGAGATGTAACCGTGGGATAACGGGGGCATAAAATTGGATAGAAATCATGCGTACGTTAAGTGAGGTATTGGGAGACTCTAGGAAGACTTAGACCAATATGTTAGTGAGGGTACACCTAGTGAATTTACATCTAGCATAAGAAAACACTTCGAGGGACGAGAATTACTTATGAAATGGAAGAAATGGGTTAATATACGTAGGACTTGGGTGATTTGTGCCACGTATGGTTAAAATATTACTATGGGTCGTGGGTTGAGATATGTGAAAATATATATATACCGAGTGCTTGTGTATAATGTATATATCATACCCGCCCCACTTGCTATCACGGAGGTTGCCGTGCTGGGACAATCTTATCTCGATGGGACCTTTATAGAGGATATTAACTCGTACCCTAGAACATAGGATTCCTTGGTACAGGCTATCTGAGAATGATAGTCAGACGGTCCTAAGAGACGTGAGGGTATGTGCTGACCTCTTAGTGACTTGGAACTATGCTTCGCCTCCATTATGTGTGTATTGTGTTGATACAGTTCGAGAGTGATTCCGAAGTAGTATTTCTCTTTGTACGAGAGATACGGGGACTTGATTGCAGAGTATGCCAGCACCATAGATTTTATGTGGGGTGTCGATTAGTATATATATTGTATGAGTGATTAGTATATATATACATATGCTGGGAATCCTTCTACTGTGCGTATATGTAGATAAATATTGAATAAATTATCCTAATTATAGTAACTGCTTGGAACTTCACAACAGTGCTGAGAAATACAAATTGACTTATATAATCCTTAAGAAGATGATATCTTAAATAAATTATAGACATTCGATCTCGCGAATTAGAATTTATGGGAGGATAATTGGATTGGACTTATGAGTCATTTTAGTAGTACGATAGGCGTGCACACTAGATGAGAGGTGAGAATTCTCAAGAGAGTGTCGCGTACTAACATGTGTGTCATATCATTTAGTAAGCATTTTAAATACTTGCTAAACCATTTTTTAAAGTTGTTTTACACTCGGGCTCTAACACGTTTCCTTTTATATTTTTCTTCTTGTATATATATATATATATATATATATATATATATATATATTACAGGTGCCCAGCCACAGGAGCATCAGGCTTAGACCTTTGAACCATCGACGTGCTGCAACTATCGTGGAAGTTGCAGGTTCTTGCAGTAGACGATTTCATTCTTGATTTTTCTAGTCTTCTACCTAGTTATTCTCGAATAGGGCATGTGTCGCCCGTTTCCATATTTCATTGTAGTTCAGAGAGAGATTTGAACTCTTTATCATTTCAGGATTTAGCTATTGTTGGGATTGATATATTTATTTCGTTGTCTGCGATTGGGATTTATTTATTTGAATTGTTTAATATAGCTTGAATATTTCATTTGGATGGTTTGGTTTAATATTATTAATTGTGTTCATGAAAAGGGTTTCATTTTAAAATCATAACGATAGGCCTTAATTTATAAATCAAATATTTTGACACTTAGCTTAATTATTTATTAGGTGGTTAAGAAAGAAAAATATTTTACGACAGTGATGCTAAGAATGAACCAACCGGGCACTTTGAATTAATTTAATAAAGGACTAATCACCTGGTATATAATTAGGCGGGGTGTCACAAAGAAGTTTAGGTCTAGGCCTTATAGGTTTTCGAAAGAAATATAGATTTAGACCATCTGCTACCTTTAGAGAATAAAACTCTAGAAAAAAAAATAGATTTAACTAAAGAAGATATTTTAAAAATAACACTAATAAACATAAAAAGGTTCCTAATTATAGGAAAGAAAAAGAAGTAGCTCATTCTAAGACTTCCACTAAAGAATGTTGGACTTATGGCAAATAAGGACACTTTGCTAAAGCTCACTATTCTAAAAACCCGCCTAGGCTCCGCCTAAGCACGCCTAGTCTTAAGGCTTGGGAGAAACGCCCCGCCTTAAGTTTTTTACGCCTTATTCTTGGTAAAACCCTTAAGGCGCACTTTTTTTTTTCTAAAAACAACAATGCTTTAGTGAAACGATATCGCTTTTTAAAGATTTTTTTTTACTAACCGGACCATTATCTCATCCAAAATAATCAAATAGTATTTTAATTTGCATATATTCAGACATATTTTTATGATACGTACAATTTTAGTATTTTAATAGCCTTGTTATGGTTAAAATATCTTAAAATATATTAAGAACGCCTAAACTCCTTTTTACGCCTAAGGCCCGCCTAGGCTTCTAAGGCTTAAGGCTTGGCCTCCACGCCTCGATCACGCCTCGCATTTTTTAGAACCTTGTTAAAGACTATCCTAACAAGAAGGATAAACAAAGTATTAAGATTATTAATACAATATTAGACTTTGTAGATCAAGAAGAATTAGATATTCTATATGCTATAGAAATATCAGTCATAGAAAATAATGACAATGCCAGTATTTATAGTGCATACACAGACAGTGATTCAGAAGATTACAATAGTGATACTGATGAATAGGAATACTCACAAGATACACTAGATTTATATATGATTCAAATTAATCAAGATGATTAAGATGATGATTATATAGACTTTGAAGATGCTTGGTATAACTGTATATTAAACCCCTTGTTAAGGAAAAGATGGACAGTTAGTATTCCTGAGTCACTAACATATATCCCTAGATGCTACTATGATGAAGAACATTATTGAACATTTGAAATGAAATGTATCAAGAAAGACTTTAAATGTGTAGAATGTTTTGAGACTATACAAACAGAATTATTTATGGTTTGTGTTATTTGTCAATTACACTACTATGAAAACTGTTGGAGAACTAGATTTAAAGCAATCTATACTACCCAGTATGATGCTCAAATAAACAAAGATATTAAATAATATTATCAAGATATTGATAGAAATATAGCCAAGAGATTATAAGAAAATGAAGACTTAAAAGGAAAGGGAATTTCTTATGATATAGAAGAAAACTTCTCTGATAGTAGTTCAGAAGACTTAACCTCATTAGATTTCATAGATAAACCCCAAAAAGGAATATCTATTTTAGAAAAGAATAACTTATGAATTTCTACTAAACCATATGCTTGTTTTATAGAATTATTCATACAACATAAAGATTATCCTAAAATACTTTCAGCTTTTATAGATACATGATGCTCTCAGAGTATTTGTAAGGCCAACGCCTTCCCTGAAGAATATTTTCTAGACAGTAATCAAGAGATCCATGGTAAGGTGGCTAATGGAGATCCATTTACCTTTAATTTTCAGACTATTCCTATTTATTTTAAATTAGGAAATCAGACTAACAAAACTGTTAATCATTTATTTTGGATAATGGATCCTCGTCCTAGTTTCACAGGAAACATTATTTTCGGGCAAGACTTTATGAGTAAATATCCTCCTTATACTCAGTATAATGATAAGATATTACTTAGTAACAAAGAAGAGTTTAATATTATTGCCCCTCTAACAGATCATAAGACTGCTTTTGACCTTATGCGGGTTAAATCCAATTATAAACCCATAAACAATCAGAGTTCTTCAGCTGGGCATGGTGAACCTAGACATACAAACCAACAAGAAGCCCTCGAAATAACTAAACCCTTACAAACATAATAGTAGTGTGCAAACTAAAAGTATTATAAGCAAATAGCACTTATACAAGATGAAATTTTAGATTATGCCCAACAAACCTTATTAAAGGTCCAAGATATATCCAAACAAAAGAAAATGGAAATAGAAGTAGAAAAAAAAAATTAGGCAATTAGCAAAGCCTACTTTATGAGAAAATCCCATTGCTAAGTGGGATAAAGACCAAATCTATTGTGAGATTATTCCTATCAATCCAGATGCCACTATTAATGGTGGAACATATAAGAAATGATATTCGCAAAAAGATGGAGAAAAATTCAAAAACAACATAGATGAAATGCTTAAGCTAGGAATTGTTAGAGAAAGCAAAAGTAGACATAATAACCTTGACTTTTATGTTCAAAATGAGTTTGAACGAAAGAGAGGAAAATGACGTATGGTCATATACTATAGAAGTCTTAATAAGAATTGTGAGTTTGATTATTATAAGATACCACACAAGAATAATCTAATTAATTTAATTGAAGAAGGAACTATATTCAGTAAGTTTAACTGTAAGTTAGGCTTCTAGCAAATAAAGACGCATCCAGATAGTATAACATGGACAACCTTTAGTGTACCCCAAGGAAAATATGAATGGTTAGTAATGCCATTTGGATACTTGAATGCCCCTCAAGTATTCCAAAGATGAATGGATAATATATTTAGACATTGTTCAGAATTTTGTCTTATTTACATAAATGATATTCTTGTAGCCAGCAAGACTGCGATAAAATATATAAACCATCTTAAAAATATTATTTTAGAATTAAATAAACATGGAATTGTTATTTCTAATAAGAAATTGCAATTATTTCAGACGGAAATAGACTTTGTGGGAATGCATATCAATAAAGGAAAAATATCCTTAGCAGAACACATAACCAAAAAGATTATTGAATTTCCTAACCAACTCAAAGATAGAAAATAATTACAATCATTTTTAGGATTGATAAATTGTGCTGCAGACTTTATTAAGAACTTAGCTTAAAAAAGACAAAGCTTAACTTCCAAATTAAAAGGAACTGATAAAACTAATCCTTTTAAATGGACAAAAGATGATTTTAAAGTTATAAGACATATCAAATAAGCAGTCAAGAATATCTCTTTACTTGAATAGCCTAATGCTGAAGATCAGTTCATAGTAGAAACAAATGTCTCTAATAAATAATGGGGAGCAGTATACTTTGCCATTGATCATAAGGCTAAAAAGAAGTAACTTTGTGCAGATAAATAATGAGGATGAGATTGAAGATGAAGATAAACATTCACATCAAACATATAAGAGATAAAGGTTTTTAAAGTGGTTCAGCTATGAATAAAGCCTACGTCCACTGTTATTTTATTCCCAGGGGTTTACAATAGCACAATATGGTGTAGAGAGAAAAAGGATGTGTATCTTGTGTATGGTGTTTCTTAGTTGTCTCCCCCCCTTCCCTTTGGCTAAGGGAATACATGTATTTATAGTGATGGGAGATAAAGAGATACAATGTCTTTATACATTCAGACATTTATGTCTACATACAATGAATCTAATTGTTGGCCTTCTATGATGGTTGGTCTTCCTTGAATTGCTTGGTATGCTATGTGTTGTCATCTATTAATACAGTAGAAATGTACATTAAGGCTCATTAAATGCGTTGTCATCTTCATTAATGCACATTAAATAAATAGTTATCCTTTGATCTTCCTGGTTGGTATGCCGACCAACTCTCCTCGGGTGCCGACTATCTCTCCTCGGGTGCCGACCAACTATCCTCGAGTGCCGAATATTGTCATGTAGGATGACATGTGTCCTTTTCTGATTGGTCCTCGTAGATGGAGAATTTTTGCATCAACAGAAGCCCCTAATGCTCCATGCTCGATGGTTTACTGAAAGGATGGAGTATTTATTCTGCAGTGTTGCTCGGTGCTCGTGAAATTCTTGATCTACCTTCTTGATTTGTTCAACATAAAGTGCCTTATGTCCTGAATGACATATGATGCAGGGTGATTGATGGTTGCTAATATCTCTTTTGAGGAACTCCGTTCATCAAGTGAACGTGTGCTATGTATCACCCCTGGGAATTTAGATGCAGCCATGCCATAGTATGCAGCTTGTAGCTTGTCATAATCTTCAAGTATGTTGATTGGTTTGCTAGCCGACCAACTACCACATGTGCCGAGCATCTGAGTGCTAACTTCACGTGCTTGATTTTTTTTATTTATGCTCCTCTAAATACTTTGTCAAGTAACATTCTAGCTTTTGAACCCAATTCTTCAATGTACCAAGCTAGTGGTGGACTTCGAAACATTTTCATACAACTTCTTCTTCATTATTGGTCGGGACAGTAGTAGAAAATGCTTTAATATACGCAAGAGGTACTTACAAATTATTGAGTGGTTAGTAAGAGAAGTATCCAGAATAGAAATAATTAGAACAGAGATCCGTGATCTATTCAGACAAGACTTAAGAACTGCAGAATTTGCAGAATAAATTTCAGAACCAGAAAATACCAAGAATATACTAGAATACTTAAAGATACTATAGACGTATTTGATAGTACAGACACAACACCCTGCCACGGATGATACTGTGCACCACATGTGCTTATATACCGCATCCCTTCTCAGCGTAGGGTGCGGACCTACCAAATACAGGATGCGGCACATACCACTTGCCATTATGAAAAGGCCACGGCGCTACCCAGTAGAAGGTGAGGCACCTTTGGCTCTAGCCTTTTGCAGGTTGCAGCACTCACATTGCTTGCCTTGCAGGCCGTATCCCTCTCCATTATAGTAACTCCAGATTTTATGTACTGCACGTGCTCAGAGCACGTGAGCATATTTCCTATAAATAGAGGACCACACCTCGAAATAGAGGATCGATCCCACACCCCAGGGGAGATTTTACAATACAAATTCTCTCTACATTACCTCAACATACGACTTGGAGGCCACACATCTACATCACAATCACTTTTCCGGCACATCGAAATCCTCAATACTGCCATCTACTCTCCTTTATTCTCATACTTATACGTCACTTTAGGCACGATTATATTGTATAATGCAATGCATATAATGAGAACGGAGCACACAGTAGACGTAGGCCTATTTTAAAGGCTGAACCACTCTATATCTTATCTTCTCTCTATTTACTCGCTTTATTGGTTTATTATGCACGTTATACTTGATTTGCTGATATGGGAACGACTTATGGGCGATTTCTCATATCATCAATTTGGCACCGTCTATGGGAACGAGATATCTCAATCTTGTTTCTCTATATTTGAGTTCTTAAACACCTTATTCTATCCATGGAGATCCTTTGGATCGTCATCTCATGGGTAGATGTTGGTTATTGAGCTCTGTTTTATATTCACACCCTTAAGTGGGTATTTCTTATAGTCATATCCGTTCTTGGGTCATCATTTTATGACCTTAGATCTATTTTACATACCCATGTGATATCATTTCAGCCATATAAAGCTGGAAAGCTTGATGGGCTTTAACCCTATAAAGGTGGGTGATTAGGGAAGAGTTATGGTTTCTCCCTTTTTGTTGTTCTTTGCCTATGATCTAGGGTTTATCATTAGAATTGTGCCATTTTGTGCACCAAGAGGTTATTCACTCATAGATAGACCCTAGTAGGTATGCTCTCCACGAGTTTCGAGAGAAAAACTCAGTTTCTGGGATTCAATTTTGGGATTGTCCCTTCACTGCATAGATAGGGATGCGACGTGGTAGTTCAACTACCTTACATGCCGCGGTCTCTACTGGGGCAGTTGCATTACAGAAGCTTCAAAACATCAAGGAATGGACTCAGGTGGTCTCCAGCTCAACTTTGGTGAATATCATACAAAGGCCACGGCAGTGCACCTATGTGCCATACTGGCCGCGACCTCAACAGCCATACCATACAGTAGTGCAAACGCTGCATCCCCATTTCTTATTTGGTTACTCCAATATTTCTGAGATTACTCACTTCTGTTAGTTTTGTCTCAGATTATATATACTTTGTAAATACTAACAAAAGCAGAAAATTGAGGGAGAATCCAGCCAGAGCATACAAGTCAAAGATGAGATCATGCAACTGTAGAATCACCTCAACCATATCTACGACAGCCATGCCTCACTCCAAACATAGGTCAACTAATTGACTCAGAGGGTCCTCATGCTAGAGGCTGTGGCCTCTCCCAATCTGGGTGCGGCACCCAAGATCATTGCTGCCACAACTCCAGTTCCATCGGAGGTTTCCCAGCTAAAAGCACTAGCCGCAGATGGAACAGCTACAACCAAGGCCTTAAAGAGGAGATCAGAGAAGGCAGAGGGGAGCTCTAAGGCCTATAACCCATTGGCCTTCCCGATTGAAGACATCTTTGAGTTCATCAAATAGGACAAGCTGTTGAAGTGGCCAGAAAAGCTGAGAGCTCCACCCCACAAGAGGAACAAAGCTACTTAGTGCAGATTCTATCAGGACCATGGCCATAACACTGAGTAATGCTATGCTCTAAAGGATGAAATTGAAAGGCTGATTGGGCAAGGAATGCTGCGAAGATTCCTCAAAGATATTTAGGGGATGCAGCCTAGTCTCATAAGCCACATGCCCATTTTTCATGCTTATGTCTTATATTTCATATGTTTCTACTTTACAGTGAAAACTTTTCCTATGTTGTTTTAAATTAAACTTTGTATTGTCCTTACAAAGTCATAAACATATATATAGATATGAATAGATATATGAAATCAAGTTCACTCTATAGTGACATATTTCGATCTCTCAATTCCATTAAATGTTATCTTATAAAAGACCATTTCATCTTAAACAGATCTCAATTCGAGACAACATGTTATATCGGGAATAAGAATATCTAAATGGCCGCAAAATTCCCGTCAAGGCGCCTAATTTTCCGAAAGCAAGTGACAACTGAAAACGATGAGGGAAACTACCTATGTTGATTTGCAACATCAAACATAGGGGCTTCCAATACTCGTTCTTAGCTTTCGGGATGCGTCATTGGCTGGGGGAGGTTACTCCCCCAACAGACATCATTAACTTGGTGATCTCATGTTAGCTTGGGGAAGCTTCATAATACCTAGCCCAGGAAGGCCTGAAAATAACCCACAGGGGTCGGAGACTTGATTGTCTACGGATAACTTTATATATATCCACATAAGCTTGGGGGAGCTTTAAAATACCTAGCCCCGGGGGGGGGGGATAATAGCCCAATCGAAGCGATTAAAGGAAATTGAAGCGACTAAAGAAGGTTGTGTTACTATGATCATAAGGCACGACAAGACTACAGAAGGATGGCCTTAATTTTCTAAAGGGCTAAATATATGGCTACGACCGTTAAGTGAATTCATTCAGAAGACGCGACAGAAAAAGGCAGGCAGGATAGTTAACCTACCGCAGCCATGTTCAAGAAGCGACATTATGACGAGGATCCAGTTATAAGGTGCCACGACCTTATCCGAAAAGTACCCAGCCTATTTGAAGAACAATTATACGACAATCTACGTTACAGTGCCGCAGCCTTAAACTATTTCAGGTTGGTTTAATAAAGCAAGCAAGTGAAAGGAAAAAGCGTCAGTACCAGTATCAAGGCATTAAAAGAAAAATCATGCAAATGTTATACATAAACTATTGGCTTTTAAAGGTGGCCGCAACCTTGATAGTAAAGTTGAAATTGAAGAGCAAATGTTTAGATTACATGCCGTGACTTTACCCATTCTCTATATTCCATATTGGTTATGGGACGATAACAAATAACTATATGGTTCAAGCAGTCAAAGATGTATAGGGAAAGCATTCATTCAAGCGTTACAACAAGCCAAATAAGAGAATAAAAAAGCTACTAGAAAGAAAGCACTCAACATTAAAAGTAGCCGCAATCTTGACAACTTGCAACAAAATGATTCAGAATTAATGTTAATGATTACAGATAACAAAAGATAGAGGTAAAAAAAATATAAAGAGGGACGCAGCCCTAAGATTCAGCATCATCGGCTTCATCTCCTTCTTCCCCCTCAACGGCCATCATTGTCTCTTCATCCGCGGCCGCTGCCTAAGCCTCTGCCCTCAACTTGGCTTTTTCCTCGACTGCGGCCTTGAGCTCAGCTATACATTACTGATGCTCAACATCACCAAGTCCCCAGGCAAGAACCATCTCTTTAGTCTCCGGGAAGTTCTTTATGATTCTGTGCCTGAGCTCTTGGTAACCGTGGAGGTAGGCCCTATTATTTATGAGATAAAAATCTCTGGAGCCCTTGAACGACTCTATAGTGCTGTCGATGGCCAGTTGAAGGGCTTCACCGTGATCCACCTCTATTTTGTTCATTATCACGGCATGGGCTTCGACATCATGAGCAGCCTTAGCCTCCAGCTCCTCATACCTCTTTTGAAGGAGTCTGAGCTTATTATTGGAGGACTCAGCAACTTGAGCATCTTCTACGGCTTGTGCTTGACAGACCTTAAGAGATTCCGCGGCTTGGTTGAAATTTTCCTTCGCTTCTTCTTTTGCCTTGATTGTAGCTTCTAAGTTCATCTGAGTCGCCTGAAGTGCCGCGACAGAAGACTTCTTGCCAGCTTCGAAGGAGGATTTTCGTGCATTCTCCAAGTCACCGGCATGTACCCTCTCTGTAGCCTCTTTTAATTTATAGAGGGCCTCGTACTTCCTCTTTTGAGCTACCATGACGTCCGCATCCTAAAAAGAGAAAGTTAAGAGCAAGGTATGGAATGCAAAATTAAAATTGAGAAAGCACGTGCACTTACCCTCAAAAGACTATGGAGGCCACAATCCTCCAGATCGTTATGATCTTCGTCCACCAACCTGTCAAGGTTCGTGGCATCGAGAACCCTCTTCATCCTTCGGGCAGCTCTTGCAGTAGTGTCCCATGAGGACTCAGGGTCAGGCTGTC
This sequence comes from Sambucus nigra, assembly GCA_949130495.1. Taxonomy (NCBI): domain Eukaryota; kingdom Viridiplantae; phylum Streptophyta; class Magnoliopsida; order Dipsacales; family Adoxaceae; genus Sambucus; species Sambucus nigra. Next base: position 49,740,161 of record OX422222.1, read on the forward strand.
TTAGTTGTGGCCGCGGTCGACCGTCAGGACCAACTCCGGCACGACACTAAGGAGGCGCTAAGTTTGTAATAATCCGAATAATAGGTGGCGGCGGTGGAGAAGTTAAACGGATGGCGGCATCAGATGTTGACATTAGACCTGCCGCAACCAAATTAGCCCCAATATCATCGTCAAACTCCTCTTAGAGTGGGGGCGCAACAGGGACAGTTTTTTTCGCGGATTGATTCTGGGCCGTGGCAGATTGGTTTGGGTCGCTGGAAGGGACCGCGGATGGAGCCTTGGTCTTGGGCCTCTTCCTTTTTCTGTGCCTTGCAGCGTTATTGAGGACAGTTGCGTCCCCATTCATTTCTTCCAGTTGGGCAGCCAAGAGTTCCCTATCAACCTCCTCACCTGAAAAAATAACAACAAATATCTAAAGTTTTAAATATAAGTTATCGCGGAATAAGATTGTTGATCGAGTTATTACCTTCCGTGGCCATCTCTTTGGGTATGGATTTACTGGGGAAGTAGCCTGCTTCAAATACAGAGGGAGAAGTTACAAGTGTGCTGAATTTCTTCTGCTCAACATGAACAGCCGCGACCTCAGCAACTCTTTTCTCTTGTCGCTTGCTCAATTGTAAGTTGTCGAGAACTGCAGAAAACATTTCAAGGGTTAGTACAGAGAATAAAAAGCACTTATAAAGAGGGAACGCAACTATAATCCAAATACTTAGTTTAAAGGGGCACCCCCACTGCCGCGGCATTCTAAATGATTTCTCTCTCTCGTTCTCCTGAGGGTGAATCTCCCACCCTTCTCCAGAGATGTAGAAATATTTTCCCTTCCAGTTCTTTACACTGGTGTAATACCCCGTATTTTTATGCTATATTAATTTGGGGATTTATTAAATTTAATGTGAGTTAATTATTTAATAAAAATCCGGAAATTAAGTATGTTATAATTATTAACGTGACGAGAGTTAGTAATTATGGGAAACTTGTTGAATATTACTAATGAGCAAAGTAATATGTAATATTGGTTATATTGAATGTCACGAGTGAATAAAATGACAATTTTGGAAATTTGGGTCGGGACGCGCCCGTGTCGCGTCGGGACTAAATAGTAAAAAATAAAAGTGAATATTTTATAAGTCATTCGTATGGTCGTTTTGAGTGCGCCAACGCGTCCGGAAGGGTCGAGATAGTCAGAAAAGTATACCCGGGGGTTTGGTTTGGGTCTCGGGGGGTTTTTAGGCCTAATTAGTACCCCGGGAGGGCGTTTTGGACATTTCGCAATTATGGGTAAGTAAACCCACGAAATTCTTAGGGTTATATCAGATGCCTAAGGTTCTCTTATAGGGTTAGAACAACCAAAGGCAAGTGACGGCCATAGGAGAGGGAAGAAGAGAGCTTCCAAGGCAATCCAAGGCTCAAAAGCCATCCGTTTGCACCGCCACCACCACCAACGCGTAGATCGCACAACGGGCTACGCAACCTGACCAAAAACATCTTCAAATCAGAACACCAAAAATCCCAGGCAAGTGTTTATCTTTCTTATTTCGTTGGTGCATCTTTCATATTAGTGTAGGAGTAATTAGAATGAGTTTTTATGGAAGAAACCTAAGATATGAGTTAGGAAATTGCATGTAATGATGAATAAATTGATAATTCTGGAAACCCTTGCCATGTAGAGGAATTACCCACAAAATTATGATGTTTACAAGAAGGAAATTTCTGGAAATACTTGTTAGAACCATGTTTAAGAGAATTATAGGGTTCTTGATAATTATAATAATTTTTGGTTTGTTAATCCATGTATAATGATATAATTCCTCATGCTTCACGTTGGAAATACCTAGTAGGATGATATAATGTTGGTAGTACAATTTTTGAGACGTTTGGGATTGAAAAATATGGATTTGGATGAAGAAATGTGTTAGAACCCGTAACTGCAATTCTGCAGAAATCGCAATACCTGCTTGATCGATCGATCGAGCCCAGAGCTTCGATCGATCGAGCCCCAAACCTCGATCGATCGACCCCTTTTGGAATACTCCTATTTCCTTTTTAAATGAGTTAAATTCAATTTATTGTGAGATAATTCTTGGGCATCCTTAATAAAATGTTTTGGGAGATAGGGAAGACCAGTAGGACATGTGAATAGATTTTGGGACCCTTAATGTCGGGCAAAGATTGTATTTTGGGATAATTACATAAGGGTCGATGAATTTATGATTTAAAGAGAGAGACACGTAAGAGAGTTACTTTGGGACAAATGTGTATACCTACTGAATTTTATACTTGGGAGGATAGAATCCATGAGCGTTATGTAGTAAGTGGAAAAGTTCCTCAAATTAAAGTAAGATGTGAATGGTTATACGTGATAACTAAATAATGAGAAATAAATACAAATATCGTAATTATGGGAATTGAGAATATACCCCTTTATTGATATGGTAATATTAGTATAGTTATATGATTGTGTATGCATATGCTACCTATGTGTGAAAATCATACCCACGCTACTTGCTATCCCAGAGGTTTCCGCGCTGGGACGATCTTATCCTGTGTTGCCTTATGGAGGATATTGACTCGTACCCTAGAAGATAGATATCCTTGGTACAGGCTATCGGAATGATAGTTCGGACGGTCCTAAGAGATGCGGGTATGTGCTTTCCTCTTAGAGACTTGGAATCTATGCTTCGCCTCATATTGTTTGTGTGTAGATATCCTTGGTACAGGCTATCGCAGTGATAGTTCGGACGGTCCTAAGAGACGCAGACATATGCCATCCTCTTAGAGACTTGGAATCTATGCTTCGCCTCAATATTGTTTGAGTATGTGTTAATACAGTTCGAGAGTGATTCCGAATTTGTATTCCCTTAGTACGAGTGATACGGGGATTGGATAGTAGAGTACGCCAGCACCATAGTTTTATTTGGGGTGCTGTTATAATATATATATATATATTTTACGAGTGGTTATTATATATATGAAATTCTGAAATCTGGAACTTCCTACTGTGATTTGATATGTAGGACATCGTTGATGACTCAAATTATAAATACTTGTTTTGAGAAAGTATAATATGACACTGGAAAACTTTATTGATTAATAAAGTAAAAATGAGAACTTTGGTTACTAATTGAAATATTCTTTTCAAATAATTGAATCGTTAAATTTTGAATCATGCGAATAATCTAAGATAAGTTAAACCATTGGGAAAGGATAGCGTGTTATATGATGAGTTAGACCACTGGGAAGTTTAGTGCGATAGGTGTGCACATTAGAAGAGAGGTGAGAATTTCTTAAGAGAGTGTCGCACTAATATGTTGTTGCATTGGCCTGTATCAATTTAAATACTTGCTAAACAATTTTTAAATCATATACACTGTTGATACCAAAATTAATATGCTGATATGGACGAATAATACGAAGACACGTGTCAATCTACGTGGCACAATAGCAACGAGGAAGTTCATTTCCCCGACCAACTCATGTTCTCTCCGAGCAACGAGGATACACCGAGGAACTTTAGCACTCCGAGGTACTCTAGCGCTCCGAGGAACTCCTGAGCAACGAGCAACTAAGGTGGTCCGAGCTGCATCTCGGCCGTAGCATTAATTGCCAGATAATCAACAGTTCAACTATTCATTGAATGTTCATCATCTTGATGCACACTCTGCATTAAATGTATTACCCTTTCATATGTATATCATTTAATGTATCAACCCTTTCATGTACAGCCTAAGGGCTATAAATACCTTGTATCACCCTCATTCAAAGGGACCGGAATTTCTTGAGAGAACTTGTAATCGAGAATTCCCAAATACTCAGCAATAACATAACAGTGGACGTAGGCCCTTCATACAAGGCTGAACCACTTTAAAAATATCCTGTCTCATTTATTTATCTGTGATTAAATTATTAGAGTGATCTAGTTTTTTACATCAACAGATTGGCGCCGTCTGTGGGAACGATTGTTATTATCGCTTTTCACCAAAAATCATTCATCATCAATGGCAGATAACCCGGAATCCAGTAATCGAAATGCTGGAAATACTGGAAATTCTCCAAATCCCTCTGCACCTCCAGATCTGGCTGGGATTATGACGAATCTGGCCCAAGGACAAACCGCCATGCAAGAAACAATGAGGCAACTCATACAGACCCTTCATGGAGGTGCACCTGCACGTTCAGGACAGCGAAGTGATCAGAGGCAAACTTATTTACTCCCTTCACGGTCCAGGCATACTGAGTCACATCGTAATGAGGAATCTGATGATTTCTCTTATCAACCTGGGCGAACTTCGTCGATAAGGGCTACAGATACTGATCAACGTATCACTCTCTCTACAGAAAGACCCAGTGTCGTGGAAAGACTGAGTAGGGTGTCTCATTTCAGTCGATTAGGCCCTAGGAGGAATAGGAGTCCACCTAAGACCATGTCGAGGAGTTTTCGACAGCCATCAGATCTAAGAGAAGGATCAGCACAATCACGACCAGTTGCTCGTCAAGATAAATCTCAGGAGGCTAATTCAGAACGATCTATTGCTCGAACTAACAAGCTCGATGAAGGAAATGATGCGTGGAAAGGTTCCATCCAACGGTTGGAGGATAGATTGGGAGAAATGGCCAAGGCAAAGAACCCCCTACAACGAACTTTTGTTCGAGGAACACCTTTTGTACAGGCCATTGTGAATTTTCCTACACCGTCAAAGTTCAAAGCACCTGTAGTGACCCCCAAATATGATGGAAAGACAGATCCTGTTCTTCACATAGAGCAATATCAAGCTGCTACCGACATCTATGTCGTCCCCGACGAAATGAGATGCAGAGCGTTCTCAGGAACTCTTACTGGAGCTGCCCAGATATGGTACAACAATCTTCCTCGGGGTAAGATTTCAACTTTCTTTCAGTTGGCCGAGTTGTTTATTGGCAATTTCTATTTTGGAGCAAAGCCAGTAAAACGAGTAGCACACTTGTTAAGTGTTAGACAAAAATCTGGTGAGAGTACTAGAGATTACATAACTCGTTTCAATAACGAGAAGCTGGAAGTCATAGATTACAAAGAAAAGACAGCAATCACCGCCTTGATGAGTGGGTTGTTGCCTAATAAATTGTATTACACCTTGGCGAAAGATCCACCTAAAACTATGTCAGAGTTGATGGAAAAAGCGGCCAAAATCATGAATGCCGAGGAAGCTATGGCTGCAAAGAAGAATATGGATAAAGACACCAAGGTGGACGTTGACAAGTCTAAAAATAAAGAGCATAAGAGCAATGGCGGTGACAAACGTTCCAGAAATAATAAATCATCATGGGAAGTCCTGAAGAAATACGACAATTATACTCCTTTGAAAATGGGTATTCATCATGTCTTGGAAGAAATCAAGAACAACGAGGAGGTAAAATGGCCAAAGAAACTGAGGTCAGACCCTGATTCGAGGAGTAAAGATAAATATTGCGAGTTTCATAAAGATCATGGTCACATGACCAAAAATTGCATAGCTCTTCAGAACGAGATTGAAACACTCATCCGAAGAGGAAAGCTAGCAAAATATGTTGATCGGGGAGGTGAAAGAAAAAATAACGACCGAGCTAGAGAGAGGTCTAGATCTCCTCGTCGAGCAGAGGAGAAAAAGAAGAGAAACCATGAAGATGATCCAGATGATGACCCCGGCCTTCCCAAAAAGCCAAGACAGCTAGAACGAGAGGTATTTTCCATACGTTTTGGATCATTTGATTGTAATGTCATTACAGGAGGAGATGCAGGAGGAGGAGACCTTACTGCAGAAAGAAAGGCTTACCTTGGAGAGGCTCAAGCTTGTTCATATATTCAGCGAATAAATCTGGCCGAGGACGATCGTCCGAGGAAGGTAAACAAAGAGAAGCTAGTCATTGGCTTTTCAAAAAACGACCTAACAGGTGTTCTTTATCCTCACGACGATCCTCTGGTGATCAAAATGAGGATGAAGGAAGTAGTGATTTCAAGGGTGTTGGTAGACAATGGAAGTTCGGCAGACATCATGTACTATTCATGCTTTGACAGCTTGAATCTGAAATTATCTCAATTGGAACCGTATCACAGACCCCTCCTGGGTTTTGCTGGCGAGAAAGTTTTTCCACTTGGAACGATCAAGTTGGATATATTCATTGTAACTTGGCCTGCTTGTCGAACAGAGAGAATACGCTTCTTTGTGATGGATAAGAATGTGCAGTCCGCCTACAACATCATCATGGGAAGAGTTGGTTTGAAGAAGTTCGAAGCAGTCCCATCTACAGTACATCAATGTTTAAAATTCCCAACAAATTTCGGAGTGGGAGTGGTGAAAGGTGATCAAAAAGTAGCTCGAGAATGCTATTATTCATCTGCCGAGCAAGAGGAACTTGAAGAATCAAGGAAAAAGACTACTACTTACCAGGTGGATGAAAGTACAGAAATTGAAACACTTGATCCGAGAGATGAATCCCAACTTGTAAAAGGACAGGTGGTAGAATCTACAGAAAATGTTATTCTGGATGACGAACACCCTGAACGAGTAACCCAGATAGGTTCGTCGTTGGATGCTTCAATTAAACAGGAGTTAATAACTTTCTTCAGAAACAGAAAGAAAACTTTTGCGTGGAGTCATGAGGATATGCCAGGAATAGATCCAAACTTCTTATATCATGAGCTCAATGTGAATAAGGAGATCAAGCCTGTAAAGCAGAGAAGAAGGGTATTTAGCCCCGAGAAGAATCAAGCTATTCAAGAGGAGGTCGACAAGCTCCAGAAGGCTCAATTCATTGAAGATGTGAAGTATCCGGACTGGTTGGCAAATGTGGTGATGGTAAAGAAGAAAAATAATAAATGGAGAATGTGTGTTGATTTCACTGATCTCAACAAGGCCTGCCCAAAGGATCACTTCCCATTGCCCAGAATTGACCAACTAGTGGATGCTACCACGGGGCACGAGCTGCTCAGCTTCATGGATGCTTACTCTGGTTACAACCAGATCAAAATGAAACCTGAAGACAGGGAAAGTACTTCTTTTATTACCCCTAGGGGAACTTATTGTTATAATGTTATGCCTTTTGGTTTGAAAAATGCAGGAGCGACATATCAGCGGCTGATGAACAAGGATTTTGCCGAACAAATCAGTTGCAACATGGAAGTCTATGTCGACGATATGCTGACAAAGAGCAAGAAAGCTGCTGATCATCTAGTTGACTTAGGTCAGACCTTTGATCAACTAGATAAATACCAGATGAAGCTCAACCCGACGAAGTGCACCTTTGGAGTACGAGAAGGAATGTTTCTCGGGTACATCGTCAACCAGCGAGGCATTGAGGCAAATCCAGCAAAGATCAAAGCTCTTTTAGGGTTGCGATCTCCAACGACGAAGAAAGAAGTGCAGAGTCTTACAGGACGAGTTGCAGCGCTCAATAGATTTGTATCTCGAGCAACTGATAGGTGTCTTCCATTCTTCAAAACACTCCGAAAAACTTTCGAGTGGAATGATGAATGTGAAAAAGCCTTTCAAGACTTGAAGAAATATCTGGGAACACCTCCATTGCTGTCTAGGCCAATAACAGGAGAAAAGTTGTACTTATACCTGGCAGTATCAGAGCATGCAGTCAGCTCGGCATTGATCAGATTGGAGAATGGAGTCCAGAAGCCAATTTATTACACAAGTAAGGCTTTCCGAGGTGCAGAGATCAGGTACCCAAAGCTGGAAAAATTGGCGTTGGCATTAATTGAAGCAAGTAGAAGAATGAGGCCATATTTCCAAGCCCATACCATCGTCGTTTATACCGACATGCCATTGAGACAAGCCCATCATAAGCTAGAGAAGTCAGGGAGACTGATGTACTGGGCAATAGAGCTCGGTGAATATGATATTGTGTATGAGCCCAGATCATCGTTGAAAGGGCAAGCTGTAGCAGACTTTATAGCGGAGTTTACATATCCTGATACCCCCGAGGAACAAAAATTGCTCGCTGACCAACCTGTGGATGTTACAGGATCAACAGACATAAGTCCAGACCAACTCCGATTGGTAAAAGGGTTTATGGATGTAGAAAGATCATCAAATTGAAACCCAGACCAACTCCGGTTGGTAAAAGGGCGAGAAGAGATGGTCGACGGGGAGCGAAAGTTACCAGGGGAGGATGAAAGAAAACAGCAGATATTTCACCGAGGAACTCTGTCAGAGAAGAAATTTGAAGACGAGTTACCTAGATGGAGATTGTATGTGGATGGATCATCTTGCACAGCAGGTTGTGGAGCAGGGATTGTTTTGAAAACCCCAGACGAGATTGACATAGAATGTGCCTTGCGATTTCAATTCAAAACATCCAACAATGAGGCTGAGTATGAGGCCATGATAGCAGGTCTTAATTTAGCAAAGATTATGGAAGCACAACAAGTGATAGTATTCAGTGATTCTCAATTAATTGTGAATCAGATGATGGGAACATATGCGGTTAAAGGAGAATTAATGATCAAGTATCATGCAAAGGTGATGGAATTGTTGGCAGAATTTGAGGCCATTCAGTTAATCAGAATACCAAGAATGGAGAATGCACAAGCAAACGCACTGGCCCGACTAGCATCAGCTACTCGTACCGAGTTGCGAAGAACGATACCAATTGAGGTGTTAGAAAGTCGAAGCATAGATGAAGACCTGACGATGAATATTATTACTCTTGATTTAGGACCATCTTGGATGGATCCCATTAGGGCATATGTCGAGGAAGGAGAATTGCCGGAGGATAAGCTCGCTGCCAAGAAATTGAAGTTCAAAGCTGCTCGGTATGTACTAACTAATGGTGTTTTGTATAGACGAGGAATTATGGCAGGTTTGCAAAGATGCGTACATCCCTCCGAGGTGAAAGAATTGATTGAAGAGATCCATGAAGGGTCCTGTGGAGCTCATGTAGCAGGTCGGACACTTTTGCAAAGAGTAATGATGCAAGGATATTACTGGCCAACGATGAGGGCTGATTGTATAGCATATGCCAAGAAGTGTGACAAGTGCCAACGTTTTTCCTCAATTCGACGAACTCCACAAGCATTGTTAACACCCATAACTTCCCCTTGGCCTTTTGCCATATGGGGAATGGATTTGGTTGGACCCCTGCCAACGACCCGAGGAAGATTCAAGTACCTCGTCGTGGCAGTGGATTATTTTACTAAGTGGGTAGAAGCTGAGCCACTTATTGATATGACGTACGAGAAGGTATACCAATTCGTTTGGAAGAATATCATATGTCGATATGGTCTCCCTCATGCCTTCATCACAGACCATGGAACACAATTTGATAACGAGGAGTTTGCCGCCTATTGTCATCAATCAAATATTTTGAAGGTTCATTCAGCACCAGGCCATCCTCAAAGCAATGGACAGACTGAAGTGACGAACAGAACATTATTAAATGGCTTGAAGAAGAGGTTAAATGAGGCTAAAGCAAATTGGATTAATGAGCTACAGTCAGTATTGTGGGCTTACCGAACAACTCCCCAAGCAGCAACTGGAGAGTCCCCATATATGCTGGCATTTGGAAGTGAGGCTGTAATACCTGCCGAGTTGGGTCTACCAACACACAGAGTGCTGAATTTCAATTCCCCAGTCAGTGATTTGATGAGAAGATTAGATTTGGACATGCTCGAGGAGGTTAGAGAAGAAGCAGCCATTAGGAATGCTGCATATCAACAACGAACAACTTTGTTCTACAACAAGAGGGTGAAGAAATGCGATTTAAAGGAAGGAGATTACGTGCTAAAGAAAGTCATTCAGAAGCACAATAAATTGGAAGAAAATTGGCATGGAGCTTACCGAGTTACAGAAGTTGTTCGACCAGGAACTTACCGAATAGCAACCCTAGAAGGAGAGGAATTCAAGAATGCCTGGAATGCCGAACACCTTCGCAAGTATTATCAGTGATGTAAAATGTACAGCAGGTCCATTAATATGAATAAAACGATGATGTTTCACCATTTTTCTCTCCTTTGTTTGAAAGTTTTTCGGGGAATATTAGTGTTGTACACTATACTGCTCGACAGCAAAAAGAAGACGATAGTTCAGACCCACGACCAACCCCCGTTGGTAAAAGGGCGAGAACAAATTATACTCCTTTGGTTAGGAGACGTACACTTGCGTGATCAACTTCGGTTGGTAAAAGAGCTTGTGGACAAGATAGTTTGAAAGAACCTGATAGTTCGAGCGTGATCAACTTCGGTTGGTAAAATAACGAGAACAAATTATACTCCTTTGGTTAGGAGACGTACACTTGCGTGATCAACTTCGGTTGGTAAAAGAGCTTGTGGACAAGATAGTTCTAAAGAACCTGATAGTTCGAGCGTGATGAACTTCGGTTGGTAAAATAGCGAGAACAAATTATACTCCTTTGGTTAGGAGACGTACACTTGCGTGATCAACTTCGGTTGGTAAAAGAGCTTGTGGACAAGATAGTTCGAAAGAACCTGATAGTTCGAGCGTGATCAACTTAGGTTGGTAAAATAGTGAGAACAAATTATACTCCTTTGGTTAGGAGACGTACACTTGCGTGATCAACTTCGGTTGGTAAAAGAGCTTGTGGACAAGATAGTTCGAAAGAACCTGATAGTTCGAGCGTGATCAACTTCGGTTGGTAAAATAGCGAGAACAAATTATACTCCTTTGGTTAGGAGACGTACACTTGCGTGATCAACTTCGGTTGGTAAAAGAGCTTGTGGACAAGATAGTTCGAAAGAACCTGATAGTTCGAGCGTGATGAACTTCGGTTGGTAAAATAGCGAGAACAAATTATACTCCTTTGGTTAGGAGACGTACACTTGCGTGGTCAACTTCGGTTGGTAAAAGAGCTTGTGGACAAGATAGTTCGAAAGAACCTGATAGTTCGAGCGTGATGAACTTCGGTTGGTAAAATAGTGAGAACAAATTATACTCCTTTGGTTAGGAGACGTACACTTGCGTGATCAACATCGGTTGGTAAAAGAGCTTGTGGACAAGATAGTTCGAAAGAACCTGATAGTTCGAGCGTGATCAACTTCGGTTGGTAAAATAGCGAGAACAAATTATACTCCTTTGGTTAGGAGACGTACACTTGCGTGATCAACTTCGGTTGGTAAAAGAGCTTGTGGACAAGATAGTTAGAAAGAACCTAATAGTTCAAACCCATAACCAACTTTGGATGGTAAAAGGGCAAGAACAACATTCTTAAAAATGCCAATTTTGGCTGGTTAAGAAACAAAATATGCCAACAAGTTGGTCGGAAGGTAAAACCATTCCAGAAAATACAAAAATTCCAAACTGAACCAAGTATAGTTGGCCGGTGATCAAAACCCACCAATTGTAGTTGGTCGATAAACACAATTTAACAACCTTGGTTGGTTGAAAACATTTTAAACATTTTATACTCATTACTTTATTATTAGGTGATTGAGCAACGTTGATACTTGTAAACTTTTTTGAATGATGAATAGCACAAAATTATCTTTTTAACAGATACATATGCACAGATGTAAAAGTGTTAGACAAGTACAAAAGAATAGCAATGCAGATTTGCAAATAGAAAATGAAAGTCTTTCATTAAAATTCAAAATAAATTACAAGTTACATATATATGCTAACTATTATATTGAAAATCCTATTCTATTGGTTTTTTCCCTTCAGCCTTCAATACAGGTTCCTCGCCAGCAGGAGGATCATTTAATGTCTGGGGAGAATTGATAAAATTCAAGTCCTTCAATATTCTGACATTCATTACTGAAGGAGTATCCAAGAGATGCTCGGGACGAGATAATTCAATCTGAGAATGAAGACTATAGTCACCAAGGTATTTTGAAATTAAGCTCCGAGGAATGGCACGAGCTGGGATCCATTCCATGTCTAGTTTATAAGGCGGTACAGGCAAGTCTAGTAGCCCAGGAGCATGATAATCCCATAAATAATGGCCCTGCTCTAGCTTTAACACACCCAGGGCGTTCAACCATCCTTGTTTATAACCTTCATTATTGGCATTTTCGATACGAGCATCCAAGTGATAAAGGGCCTCATTATAGCCTGCATTCCAAAACTCACGAGGTTGTTTGTGGAATTGGAAAGTTATTCTCTCTAGTTGCTCGTGAAGGCTCCTGGCAAAAACATCTTTATTATTCAAAGCAGACTTCGTCGCAGTAAGTTGATCTTCCAAAGATAGGTTTTTCTTGGACATTTCAGACAAAGCCCGATCTTTGGCGTTCAGTTGGTACGCTTGGGTTTCCAATATTGACAGAGTACGAGCTTCTTCAATACTACGAGGAGTTCTTGATCGACCCCGAGCAGCTGAAGTACTTCCTTCTTCGTTAACATCCTGGGCAGCTCTTCCTCGCCCACGAGAACCTCTTCCTCGTCCCCAAGCAACAACAGAAACACCAGACTTTCTTAAAGTATCCAATTCTTGCCTTAATTTGGCGTTTTCAACCTCTAAGAATGAGAATCCTTCATCAGTGACCGGTACCAAGGCAGTAGAGGATGAAGCTGCAGACTCATATTGTGCCAACTTTTTCTGCAAATTGTTGTTCTCTTGTTCCAGCAGCTCGGCGATCTGTCTGCAGGCCTCAACTTCACCTTTTAGGGCTCTCTCCCTAACATCGTACCCAGCAATGATCTTTTTGTGACCTGTCTCAGAGGAAAGCTGTTGATACCTATTCTCATATTCCTTGTGCAACAAGGCAGTTGATTCATTGTGTTGATTCTGAAGATCTTCTAAGGTAAAATGAAGCTCCTCGATCAAGTCATAGTAGGCCACGTTGTTGGCCACAGCTCGGTCAAGTAAATCCTTCAGGTACTGATAAGCCTCAATTGCTTGTTCTGAAGCATCATGGCCAAGGATGTCAGCAATTTTTGATACACTCAAATTTGTATGACCAACCTTATAATATTCATGGCATTGCTGCATCAGCTTTGTATCATGTGCAGATATCAGTTCCATTCTAGCCACAAACTAATAAAGAAGAGAAGGCAAGAGTTAATAAATAAAAACAGACAGAGCATCAACAATGAAGAGGAACAAAAAGATGTGATTTTATTACATCATCAACAAGATTACATCCTTTGGAATACAGAGGATATGTAAAAGAAGAACAGAAAAAGAGTACCGAACAACTTCACACCTTTTCCTTATCTCCCAAGACTTTCTCGGGAGGCTGGGACGAGGAGCTTGGTTGCTCGGTAGGAACAATGGTCTGATTAGTAGAAGCTGGGATTTGTTCTGGAGGAGCAGGCAATGACGAAATCTCCTCGGTGGCTGTCTGGTTGGATGGTGGAACAAGGACTTGATCACCCATTATCATTGAAGATTATTCAGATGCAGCTTCATCTGAAGACTCATCTTCAATAACTGGAGGAGGACCAGGGAGATGTTGTTGAAATAACTTTGAGTCCTCACTCACCTTCAACTCCTGCAGTGCTGCAACCCAACCATCATGAAAATATTTCAGACTTCCATATTTCACTTGGGTCGTCATAGCTGCCACCCCCTGTCCCATCCTTTGTCCCAACCAGTTTTAAAGGACGTCTTTACAACTGTTTTTCTCTTCATTTATTCTGAGGATAGCTTATCGGACATAAGATTCTCGGTGGCCTTCAATTTGGTCTCCACCTCCTCCTTCTGGCGATTTACTTCTCGCAGGAGGGTCAGCTCTTCTTCAGCCGATTTCAATTTATTCTCAAGCTCCCCAAAGCCTGAAAGTTTCTCGGCATAATCTTTATTTTCTCTCTCCAAGTCCTTCACCTTATTACCCAGTTGTACCTTCTCTGCATCAGACGCAGCCAATTTTTTCTCCCATTCAGTTTTATCATCGTCATACTTCTGACGGGACTCACTCACAGATTTAATAGCTTTCTCCAGTGCTCCCTCCACAGTGGACGAGGAGCAAGAAGCTTTGATTGCTTCATCCTTTTTAAGGATTAAATTGAAACAGCTCGTCAACTGCCATCAAAAGAGGAAAATGAAATCAGAAACAAACATGGGAAACAACCAAGGAAAATATAAAAAACTCGGAGTAGAGATACTTACTGAAGCCAAATGACGAGAAGCCAGAGCAGTAACCACATCCCGAGTAAGGTCTTCTTCAGTACCTTGCACCTCGGGGATGGGTGAAAATTTTGCCAAACTCATTGTAGAGCTCGGAGGAACAATAATTGGAACACCATCTCCATTAGCTGGGAGCTGGGGAATGGCTCCAGAAATACTGGCTGAGGAGGATTTCCTCAATCTCCTCGGAGCCTTTTCAGCAACCTCAACCAAAGAGGAACTTTTGGTTGGTGAGAAAGTGATTATCGCAACAGGTGCATCCTTCTGCACAGGAGCCACTGGGGGCTTCTCAGCAACCTTCTGAACAGCAACAGAAGGAGAATCATCAATTTTCTTTGTCCCCTTTGGGACATTAACCTTGGTTTTCTTCCCATCGCCAGCAGAGGAACTCTCCTCGAAGAGAGTAGGAACTCTTCTCTTGCCCATTTTCTGGCTCAAAGGAATATGAGATTCCGGATCAGAGTCTTCAGGAATTTTCACTGGATCACTGGAGCTGACCACAGGGCGAGCAGTAAAAGACGACGTATAACTCCTGTATTGCAACAAGTATGAGGCAGACCTGATGTGCTCGTCTGCAATCTTCTGATGCAAGCTCCAGATATGTTTCAATTGCCTTATATTAACTTCTGATTCTTTAGGAGTTTTTCTCTTGCTGTTAACTGCAAATAAAAACCATTTGAAATGTCAATCATGCATTTATTCAAACATGATGAAGTCACAATTTCGAGAATAAAATAAAATGAAAATAACCTATCCCATTGCCGTATGGGGGGCATTTGGGACCTTCATACACTCCGTCTCCGACTAAAGGAGCATGTTGCCAATTTTTGAAAACTAACCCATGTTCAAAATAATCCCTGTTGGCATCAGGGAGGTTAACTACTAAAGCTCTATTCAAAAATCTGTTTTTTAAATAATAAACGTTGTCTAAAACAGCCCATCTATAGCAATACATAATCTCAGGAATTCCTATGCGAGTTCCATGAGTTTGATTTAATTTATGCACCCCATTAACTATTCTCCATGTATTGGGGGCTACTTTTACAGGAACAACATCGAAATGTTGGCAGAATTCTAAGCATAAAGAGTTGGGTGGAAAAGAAAATCCACACTCAGCAATAAAGAGGTGGGGAACCAGTGTCCCTCAGCCAAACGAAAATAATCAAAGGGCTCAGGAAGATTCTCCAGAGTAACCCAAGATGGAATGGAATAATCAGAACGAAATTTTTCAATAGATTCAATAATATAAACCATGGTGAATAAAAGAAGAAGGAAGAAGATCTTACAGGAAGAAAGGAGATCTGTTGACAACGAACGAAAACAAGGATGAACGCATAAAAGAAAGAAAGACTATGGAGAATTCGAAAGCAAGAAAATTGGAAAAGGTAGAGGACGGTATGATTGCTTGGGAAGTTTAAATACTGTGCCTTGGGAAATGGCGAAAGAAATGATTACAAAAAGAAACTATTGAACTTCCGGCGGCTAAAAGGACAAAAAGGGCATGAAGACCGAAGCAAAATGGCGGATTCTGCGAATTTGGAAGGAAAATTCAAATATGAAGAAAAGGCTCCTAAAACCCAGGAAAGTCATTTAATATCGCCATATACCGAGAAAGAATGTTCCATACTCCTCAAAGTTCGAAATATGAAACATTGGAGGCTTCTGTTGATACCAAAATTAATATGCTGATATGGACGAATAATACGAAGACACGTGTCAATCTACGTGGCACAATAGCAACGAGGAAGTTCATTTCCCCGACCAACTCATGTTCTCTCCGAGCAACGAGGATACACCGAGGAACTTTAGCACTCCGAGGTACTCTAGCGCTCCGAGGAACTCCTGAGCAACGAGCAACTAAGGCGGTCCGAGCTGCATCTCGGCCGTAGCATTAATTGCCAGATAATCAACAGTTCAACTATTCATTGAATGTTCATCATCTTGACGCACACGCTGCATTAAATGTATTACCCTTTCATATGTATATCATTTAATGTATCAACCCTTTCATGTACAGCCTAAGGGCTATAAATACCTTGTATCACCCTCATTCAAAGGGACCGGAATTTCTTGAGAGAACTTGTAATCGAGAATTCCCAAATACTCAGCAATAACATAACATTGGACGTAGGCCCTTCATACAAGGCTGAACCACTTTAAAAATATCCTGTCTCATTTATTTATCTGTGATTAAATTATTAGAGTGATCTAGTTTTTTACATCAACATACACTATCGGGCTCTGACCCGTTTTCCTCTCTCTCTCTCTCTCTCTCTTTTGTATATATATGTATGTACTACAGGTGCCCAACCACAGGGGCGTCTTGCTTAGGATCCCTTGGAAGGAACGTGCTGCAGCTTAGGTGGGAGTTGCAGGCCACTTGCTTAGACGATTTCATTTACTTGATTCCACTCCTATGATTCTCAGTTATTGGGGCATGTGTCGCCCTTTCCACTATTTTTCTGTTTTGTTGGGACATTTATATTTTAGTTATTTCTAGTACTGTTACTGTGGGATTTATTCAGCATGTATGTTTTACATTAAGTTTTAATGTTGGGATTTTGGATGTTGAATGTTTAAAGTAATTGGATTATGTTCCAGGATAATTGTTGTATGATTCTTACTTATTGAAAATGTTGTTACTAATTAAATAAATAATTTTCCTTTAAATAACATTGGTCAGAAATATTGAAAAATGGTTTTGACACTTAGCTTAATTAATTAGGGTGTTAATTTGGAAAAAGTTATCTTTACGACAGTGATGCTAAGAATGAACCAACTGTTCACCTTTATTTTTAATTTAATAAAGGAGTGATCGCCCGGTATTTAATTAGGCGGGGTGTCACAACTGGTAGGCCTCCCAGAGTAGATGGTCTCGTCCCTGCCGTGGACGGAGAAGTAGTAGTACCCAGTAAACTTTACAGTGTTTTCCTTTGGGCTGTAGAAGTGGAAAAACTCCGCGGGAGTAATATCTCTCCTGAATTGATTCACCCAAAGAACGACTGCTGCAAGAATGGCCCTCTATCCATTGGGATCTAACTGGGTTGGTGCTAATTTTATCGTTTAAAAAATTCGTCTGATGGGAACGGGAACTGGAAGCTACAGCCCGTAAATGAAAGCATTCAGTGGAAAACATACACCATCGTTAGAAAGTGCCGTGCACGCCTTTGATTCGCGGCAGGTGCTGAGCACATCGAGTTTTCTGGAAACTCGAAGGCCTCAACCACCAGGTCAACCCATTCTTGGGTCATAATGCTGCGGATTTCAAGCGCAGCAAGAGGCCTCTTTGCCCTTCCAGATGGGCCAGCTGGTTCGTCCCTCACATTAGTGGCACCCCTTGCCGTGGCACCATCTCTTACGTCTAATGGTTGGTTACTAGAATTAACTTCCTCTTCCATTGGATTGGCCTTGAAATCCTTCCTACAGACAGAATCCGCAGAGTCCGAGTCTAGTACTACGCAGTTAGGGTAATTATTTAGTTGGCAAGGCCCTCTTGACTTCAGAGGAGGCACGAAAGGAAGCTCAGGGGGAGAGGTTCCAAAAAGTTTTGCCCAAAAGCCTCTCATAAATTCGTCTGGGTCAAAGTTCATATGGCTGCAGCAGTACCTGAAAAGCAAAGTCCGCAGTTAGGCGCCGCAACCATTATGGTTATAAAAATCCCTAAGAAGCCGCGGCAATGTATGAAGATTAAAGTGAATAGAAATGATCAACCAGATTGGCTAAATATGCCAAGTGTAGGGGTTTAAGAGCCCTAAAAGACAAGTATCGCCGCATCATGTTGATTTGATAGGTTTTACTTCCTTACCATAGTTACTAATGGGCTGAAACACTGCTGACCCTAATCTAAGAGCCTAAGGCCGTAAACTTCAACCAGTGGGCTTAAAAGCCGCGGAACCTAAATTTAGTGGATCACCCTCAGAGCCTACCGACCGCAATCCAATGGCTAAAGTTACTAAAGGGGTATTCTACCATGCCGCGGCCTCTCACGTAAATAATTTAGTATCTAAATATTGCTTCATTTAAAGATCAAAGACCCAGAATATGGAGGGCTACACAAGAACAGTTATATGATTCAATGTGATTGAACACAAATACATGACATATGATCTAAGCAGTGGAAGATTAAGGGTTCATTTCATATTATGAAGATTGATTCAAAGAATGAGTTAGCAACAATTACAATTATTTATCATGCATACGTATTCGATTCTTAGAAATTAGCAGATTACGCAATCAAAACCCTAGGTTCCTATCAAGAAATTGGGGTTTTTTTCTCGGAAGCAGATATAAATCTAGAAAAGTCTAATACGAATTCAGAAATCAACATATTCAGAAGGGGAAATGCACAAATTCAGGAGTTCTGAAGATGAATCGTGAACTATAAAGTTATTAAAGAGGTTGTTGGTTGGAAAATTACCTGGAACTGGAGAAGTCGGTAGTGATCAGCCTCAGACCGCCTTAGAACCGCCACATTCAACCTCGGAAGATCACCGAAAAATGCAAGAAGGCGGACGAACAGAGTTCAGCTCTCGATATGCTCTCAAAGATTTAGAAAACGTAATGAAGACCACGATCGGATCAATTTACATAAGAGGGCGCGGGAAGACAAAGCGTCGTCTCGAAAATACCGCGGCACCTCAAAAGAACTTAATTACTCAGTCGCAGCCCCAATCGCAATCTCTTGGCACTACGACTTGGGGGCTTTTTGATAGTACAAACACAATACCCTGCCGCGGATGATATTGTGCACCACATGTGATTATATGCCGCAACCCTTCTCAGCGTAGGGTGCGGCCCTACCAAATACAGGGCGTGGCACATACCACTTGCCATTATGAAAAGGCCGCGGCGCTACCCAGTACAGGGGGCGGCACCTTTGGCTCTAGCCTTTTACAGGATGCAGCACTCACATTGCTTGCCTTGTAGGCCGCATCCCTCTCCATTACAATAACTCCAGATTTTATGTACGGCACGTGCTTAGAGCACGAGAGCATATCTCCTATAAATAGAGGACCACACCTCGAAATAGGGGATCGATTCCATACCCCCGGGGAGATTCTACAATACATATTCTCTCTACATTACCTCAACATACGACTTGGAGACCACACATCTACATCACAACCACTTTTCGGCACACCGGAATCCTCAATAATGCCATGTACTCTCCTTTATTCTCATACTTTTACGCCACTTTAGGCACGATTATAATGTATAATGCAACGCATATAATGAGAACGGAGCACACAGTGGACGTAGGCCTATTTTAAAGGCTGAACCACTCTATATACTGTCTTCTCTCTATTTACTCGCTTTATTTGTTTATTATGCACGTTATACTCGATTTGCTGATATGGGAACGACTTATGGGCGATTTCTCGTATCATCAGTATTAAACTATATTAGACGAAAAATGTTAGCTGAAACTAGACCCACCTTAATTCGATCATGAGGAATTTATCCACTCCTTAAATTTGTAGAAACAGCTTCAGCAAGAACATGTAGACGATTTTTGTCATCCTACAGTGACAATGAGATAGACGAATTTATACAAAACGATATAATTTATAGTGTTAATCAAATATATAAAGAGATTAGACATATAAAACATCAATACCGTATCGGGTGTTTAAGGTTAGATTACTTTCCGTCAAAACCTCTTGAAACCTCTAGTCATCCTGAGGAAAATATTTATATAGATAATCCTCACTATTTTGAAATACAGTACGATAGTGACGAACAAAACTTAAGAGGTAGCACCGAACCATTCCTCATCCCAAATTAGTTAAACTTTAATATAAACTTAAAGACTCTAAAAATTATTGAGGTAGAAATTTATATTTTTAAAAATCTTAGAAAAAAACAATAGTATATAAAAGACGAAGTGATGCCTAAATAATTTTTGGACGGTAACTGCTGGGTAAACTAGGTTGCACGAGAACCGGACTCTATATATATACGAAGATAAGATTAAAGGGTTATGCTATTCCCGCTCCAAACAAATGCCGAGGCACTCCACCTTTGTTTCTAAATTCAAAAAAAGACCATTAAGCCCTTGCATCATTTATCTTCTTCAAACTCAGATTTGCTTATCATTTACTTAAAACAAGTCTACATATCTATAATTTTAAATAATAGTTTGAAGGATAATTTTTTAAAATAACTAGTGTTCTCTTTTCTTTTCTTTTTCAACTTTTTCTAACTCTTTTATAAAAGAACAAAACTGTTTCAACATAAAATGTTTAACTGTTTTAGAAAAAAAAAATCGTGTAAGATAAAAACAGTTTTAATTGTTAATAAAATTGGTTTTTAATAGAAAAACTGTCCTAATTATTTTTTTAAAATGTTTTTTCAGTTTTTATTTATAAAAAATAGTTAATCTTTTTTTAATAAATAACTTATATTATTTTGTTTTTAAAAATATTCACAGTTTTTTTATTAATTGAAAAGCAATTAAATAACAAATTGTTTTATGTATAAAATATGTTAAATTTTTTTTTTATAAATAACGTATCTGTTGTAAAATAAAATGTTTAAAATATTTTAATTGTTAATAAAGATGGAATACCAGTGGTCATCCACTAAATACATATTTTATAATATAACTATTTATTTACTAAAAGGATTAAATAATTATTTGAAAACTGTAAATAATGCACATTTTAAATATTCGTTATTTGGTTTTTGTTCATGTTAAGTAAAAAAAAAGGGCTATTTGGGGTTTGGTCTTCATCAATTATTCTTGAGCCCCAGTACAACGATCGGCCATCCGGACATAAAACCCCTACTTAATGATGTGGATTTTCCACATCATTAATATACTAATTACTTCTATTTTAATCCCATAATACCCAAAAGAAAAATGACCTTAATGCT
Source organism: Sambucus nigra (assembly GCA_949130495.1). NCBI lineage: Eukaryota > Viridiplantae > Streptophyta > Magnoliopsida > Dipsacales > Adoxaceae > Sambucus > Sambucus nigra. The sequence continues at coordinate 49,761,077 of OX422222.1, forward strand.
TCTCAACAAAAAAAAAATAATCAGCATCAGCGGTCTGACAGTCTATACATACCGCTGACGCGGACCATTTTTTTTAAATAGTAAAAAAAATATTTTACTATTTAAAAAAATAGTTCGCACGAGTGGTATGTATAAGCGGTCCGACCACCTATACATACCACTGGCGCGAACCATTTTTTCTAATATGTTGGTCCGCGACAGCGGTATGTATAGAAGATCGGATCGCCTATAAATACCGCTGGCGCGGACCATTTTTTTTAAATAGTAAAAATATTATTTTTAAAATAGTAAAAAATGCTCCGCGTCAGCAGTAGGGAAAAAATATGACATTATTCCATGGACCTACCCCCCCCCCCCCCCCCCCCCCCCGGGGTTTAAAAAACAACCTAATTAAAACTCCAAACAATCATGTTTAATTTGAATTTTATTAAAGCTCCAGCAGACCAACACGCCTCAAACTTAAAGTTAAAACTCTAAAAATATTTACATGATTTACTTTTTCTCAAATTTATTAGTTTTAATCGTTGTAGAGTAGTTAATAATTTTATTTTGTTCTTATACTTAATAAATTTTACTTCGCGCCTTTAAAATATTTCAAAGAAAATAGACATTCATTTGAATAATAAGACACCTAATTCTATTATTAACGTGTCATTGGCCCGGACACACCCTCCCCAAAAAAACAAAATCTACAAAAATAAACCAGTGAATTTTTCGAACATTAAAAAACAAAGTATATTTAATGCAAAATGTATGTATCACCTAGAGACCAAATATTAATAATTCCTAAAACAAAATGTTAAAAAAATAGGTTGCAAAAAACAAACTCAATATAACTTATAATTATAATCAAGTTAAAACAAAAGTCAAACTCAATAAAAATAATATCATATATTAAAACTTTCAGACTACCACAGGTCTTGTTAATAGGAATGGGTTTGAAGACATATGAAGGGTAAATTCGTCCTTTTTTTTCTCAAGAGAAAAGGTGGAGCGCCTGAGGTAGTTTTTGGAGCGCGAATAGCGCTACCCAAGATTAAATACCCGTCGCCCTATTTCATCACACGCTCTCAGCAAGGAGGAAAAATAAACAACAATTTGAGCAACCTTTGAACGGTCTCATTATCTTCTCACTCTAACTGATCCAACGCAGCTATGAACATGGGAGCTTAAACACCAACAAGCGATGCTAGGTATGTAATGGACATAAATGGAGTCTACATTTGGTTCACAATTGCGGTTTGAATAGAATTGCTCCTCAAAGTTTAGTGTTTTATTTAGAAGGTAATATAATGATGTTACATATAACTTTTTCATGTGATTTCTGAATTGGGGGTTTGAGAATTTCACTTACGTTAAATTATTTCTCTTCATAGCTGATTAGTGAGATTGTGATGTATCAGTATTAAATACCAGAATTGTGATATATCAGCTGCTAAGGTTATTTTTAATAAAGAATCGTAATTTTTTGGGGGTAATAGTTAGTAAGTGTTAAATGTGCATATCATTCTTCCACTGAAAATGACAAATAAACCTGTAAAATATTTTTCACAAGTGTTACTTCGTTTTTATAAAAAACAATATATCAAATCTTTAAAAGTCCATAACTTCAAATCTACAAATCCAAAATTCACAAAATTTATTTATTTGGAATCTACTCGTCAAGATCTATCAAACAACACCCATATTCGATATTATTTGACGAAAAAATCGAAACAGATTATAAAATCTCCATTTTTTCTGGCAAAAACTCTTTTTTTCCAGTTCGGGTGATGGTGCCGCTGGCACAGGCGAGAAAAAAAAAGAAATAGAAGAAAAAAATAAAGAAATAGACGAAGGGAGAGAGAGAAACGAGGAGAGAAAAACTCTTGGGAGAATTCCGGCGGCCTCCAGTGATATTTTTTGGTGGACTGTTTCCGACGAGTCTCCAATGGGGTGGGGTGGGGTGGGGTGGGAGTAGGGGTGGGGCTGTTAGAGAGAGAAATAGTGTGGGATTATGTGCTTGTTTTTAGCGAGAGAGTAAGTGGATTTAAAATGGGAATATGTGAGGGTACATTTGTCTATATATATATGTAGTTTATAATGAAAAAGGACTTGGTGTATTAAAAAAAAGTTAATGGGATTTGATGCATCTTTAACTCACTAAATGGAACTAGCCTTGAATTATCATTAATTTTTTTAGATATAGAATATTGTTGGTTGCTTGTAGTTTTTGGAGCGTTCAACTATTTTAAGAGTAATTTTTTTCTCAGTCGTTAGTCGTTATTGTTTCAGCTGCTAATGCTTTTATTATAAAGAATCAAAAAAAGTTCCCCATGATTTTCCTCTTTACACTCTTGAATTCTATGCCTTTTCTTAAACTTTTTATAAGACTTATTTTGGGATTATGTAAATTAAATTTTTGAATATTTTTTTTTTAGATTTAGAATCATGGTTGTTGGTAGTAGTTGTTGGGGGTGGTGGTAGTGTAAGTTTAGATGGTGTGTGGAGTGGATGTTTGGAATTAAATTAGTGTCATCAAATCAAATCATTGTTGATATCTTCAATATATGTTATTTATAAGAAAAGGGGGACAATATTAAAACGTAGCTTAGGGTGGTTTATAAATATCCCCTACCAAAATGACAATCAGTTTATAAATGAACAAGAAGACTTTTTCATTAATATTATTAACAATAGGATTGCATATGTGGTTTGAAATATAGGAAATAGATATTAATGTTGTATCTTATATTTTTTTCATTGCCATTTCATAAATTGTTGTATTGCTGTTATTTGTTGTTTTTTATGCGTAGACATTGCCTCTTTGGATTTGATGATGCTTTATCTTGGGCTTACTTTTGGATTTGATGGTGCTTTTTTCTTGACTTGGATGCTTTATTGTTAGCTTACTTTTAGCTTTTTTGATGATGCTTTATCTTTGGCTTAAATGCTTATCTTTGGCTTACTACATGCCACTGCTTTTATGTGATTTAGTTTATACCATATTTAAAGTGCTTCCTATAATTAATAGATTATATGCTCATTTCTACCCTTTGAATCTTTGTAGGATCTTATTGAAATTGATGCGAAAAGCGTGGATTGTGATTCTGAGATTGAAGGAATTCCCTGTTTCTTTCAGAGGTAATTTTAATGTATGTGTCTTTCATTGTTATCAACTATGAATCCTCTTAGTACAATAATGCTTACTGTCACGCTATTTTGTTTGTCACTAATAGTCTAAACTGTTACTACCATTGTGCTTTCTTTATTTTGAGTGGAAGATCATGTACATCACAATTAACTTTATTATTGCAGTAAATTGCATACGTCCAGCACTGACTGGTTTATGTTTCCTATGATGGTCCTACTCTATAACGTTATTTACTTTTTCAGATAAATAGCTGTGATCTGTTTATTGTTTCATTTTCTAAATGTCCATTTGTACACCGACTTAATTTTATATTTGGTAGTGAGTACTTAATAATTATAAAAAGGCAATCGACGGGATGGTACCTTCATATAAACATAAAATCACTGTACAGAAAGTTTGCTTTACACCATATACGAAAAAGAACCTTATCCCCAGCAAGAGCACCTAAATTAAATTCTCACTATTGAATTGAACCTCTCCTTAATGAAAGAGGCGGATTTATGAGTATCCCTACTGTGTATCCCAGTGGGCCTTTCACCCCCCACCCCCCCACCACACACACACACACACACACACACAAATCCCACACAAACCATGAGAAGAATGAAAAACAAGGTTTCATATAAGTGAGGTTAAAATCAAATGCAACCATCCTCCATCTATGAAGCACGAACACTTCCCCGAAGGCCACGTACAAGTGTCGGACACCCAAAGGACACGGACACGCTTTGGACACGGCTTGGACACGTGTCCGACACGCCACGTGGCGTGTCGGGCATAAAAGGCATTTAAAAATAGTTGGACACGGCTGGGACACCGCTGACTTAAATACATAATAACTTTAAAAAAAAGGGGTAGGAAACATAATAAGTTATAAAAATAAAAGGGGAAAGTTTTCAATTTTAAAAACTCAACTCTGTTTTAAAAACATAACAGGCCCACGACATCTCACTCTCAAATACAAACCTAGGGCTTTTTCTCTGGACGATTTTTCTCAAAACTCATTCCCCCTCAGCCGACAACTTCCCCCCTCCTCTCCGGCAGCGTCCACCCTCCTCTCCGGCAACTTCCGCCCTCTTCTCCAGCATCTTCTTCACTCAGATCACTGTTTTTTTTCTCTGGACAGCAACCTGTTAATCTCTGGCAATTGATGGTAAGTTTTTTTTATTTTTTTTGGCACAAAACACCTGTTAATCTCTGTTTTTTTTGGCACAACACACTCAGATCTCTACGTGTTCTTATTTTTATTTCTATTCCTTTGTTAATATCAAATAACATTAATTAAGCATTATATTTTTCCCTTTTTAATCTCTGTATATGTTTGTTACACTATACTTGCAAAACCTGCTTGTGTTTACAAAAAAAATTGAGTATTATGTTTGTTACTCAAAACACCTGCTTGTGTTTGTTACCCAAAATACCTACTGCTTGTCTTTTTTTTTTTACTTTTTCTCACCTTTTTATTTTCATCTGTTTACTCCTTTTTTTTTTTAATCTCTCTTTATTTTCATCAGTTTACTCCTTTTTTTTACTACTGTTTGTCTCTGTTTAATCTCCAAACATATAAATTCTATTTTTTAGGAATGGAAAGTGGGGGTACTAGTTCAGGGAACACTAGCACTGGTGCTAGTTCTCTTCCTTTTTCGTCAAATGATTCAGAATACAAACCACTGTGGAACCATGTAACAAAAGTTGCAAAAACAAGTCACGGTGGAGGAAATTTATCCTGGCTATGCAACTTGTGTGGGGTTACATTTCAGGGGTCCTATTCTAGAGTGAGGGCTCATCTACTAAGAATTCCAGGTTTGGGGATTAGGAAGTGTGCGAAAGTAACTGACAAAAAGTTGCGTGAGCTACAAATAGAAGTAGAAGAAGCCGAGTTAAAGGAAAAGGATGCAAGACCAAAAGATGTCCCTTTGCCATGCAAATCCCAAGTTGCGAGTGCAAGCTCAAAGGGTTTCACAGAAGATTCATTTGAGCTAAGAAAACGCAAGTGTTCAGGACCCTTAGAGAAAGCATTTAACTTGAGTGCTCGGGATGAGTTGATAGAAGAGATTGCGAGGATGTTCTATTCCGCAGGCTTGCCGTTTCACGTGGCAAGAAACCCACACTATGTGAAAACATTTGTTCTTGCTGCTAATAGTAATCTTAGCGGGTTTGTGCCTCCGGGATATAACATGTTGAGGACTACTTTGTTAGAGAAAGAGAAAGAAAATGTTAAGACTTTGTTAGACCCAATTAGACACGCGTGGAAGAACAAGGGTATTAGTCTTGTGAATGATGGGTGGAGTGACCCTCAAAGAAGGCCTTTAATCAATTTTATTGCGGTAAATGAAGCTGGGCCAATGTTTCTGAAGGCGGTGAATTGTCAAGGAGAATATAAAGACAAACACTTCATTGCCAACTTGATCAAAGAAACCATCATTGAGGTTGGGCCAGAAAATGTAGTTCAAGTCATTACCGATAATGCTCCGGTTTGCCAAGCCGCGGGGTTCCTTGTTGAGGAGATGTATCTGCAAGTTTTTTGGACACCATGTGTGGTGCACACTCTTAACCTTGCTTTAAAAAATATTTGTGCCGCGAAGGACTCTGAAGCTAATGCAATTACATACGGTGAATGTCATTGGATTACCGAGATTGCAATGGATGCTATGATCATGAAAGTTTTTATCACGACTCACTCAATGAGGCTTCACATGTACAATCAATTTGTGAAATTGAAGATGCTTGCTATTGCGGATACACGGTTTGCTTCCGTGATTATTATGCTCAAAAGATTCATGCTTATAAAGAGCGGCCTTCAAAGTTTGGTCATCAGTGGGAGGACCTCCATAAATGATTGGAGGGTTATATAAGCTTTGGTGGAGGAAAATATACGTTTAATGACAACAACTCATTGAACTTTCATATTGGCATACTTATATTTTTTTTTTACTAGAAACCTAAGACTTATTAATAAGAGGGAAAGTTACAACATGAGGACAAGCTGTAAACCCAAGTAATGCAAGCCCGATAAAAGAAGAAAACAAAAAATTACAATGCAAAACTATATGGTGTAAACAGGGTTGGGTGGCCCTCTCATCTGAAAACCACCTATTGAGGGGAGGCACACCTTTTATGTCTTACAAGCCTGATGCGTTGCGCATCGTTCCCATGATTAATAGAGCTGTGGCGATGCCCACATTGCTATATGTGATCATTCTAACTTAAGAACATAAAGAGAATGAAGCCCATGATATCGATGAGAATTAGATCTTTTCCCATAGAAGCTTTTCTTCTAGGTCTACTTATCTTCAAAGGTCTCCTCTCTCTTTGTTTCCAGGATATCATCTTTTCCAAGAGGAAGAATTCTTTCACTCTTTTTGTCAGCACTCCTTTAAGACCAAACTCTGTCGATACTTTATACCAAAAGCGAGAGGCTATGCTACAACAAACCAACATAGGATCCATGTCTATATAGCTATTGACACATAATACACACCAATTTGTGGAGATCATACAGTTCAACCCGCTTTTTGCATCAAATCATAGGAATTCACTCTCCCATGAAAAACATGCACCTTAGAGGGAATTCCAAAAGTCCATAAGAACTTCATTCAATGGGAAATAATCAAAGGGAAGGATTCAACTGAACGAAGTTATAGAATGATTTACAAGAAAACACCTCACCATCCAACTTCCACGCATGAGCATCCCTTAACTCTAAATTCAACCTCACATCCCCTAGAAAATTGAGCATACATGCCAATTGCTCAATTTCCAAATCATTGATGTTTCTTCTAAATAAAATATCTAAACAAATTCCTTATAAGAATCAAGTTGTATTGATGTTTATTTGAGGAATGGATAATAAGGAAAAATGATTCACATTCCAAGCATCCTCCCAAAATCTAATGAACTCCCCATCCCCACCTTGAGAGTTACACATTGAAGAAAAGGTTGGACTTATCGAAATGACGGTCCATTGATTTGTTCCTTTCTTAAGCACAGTTGCATCCAATCCATTCTCATGTATGCCATATATGCTTTTAATGACTAAGTACCAAGGGACTCTTTCTCCTGAGGTAGACACCGCAACCATTTCCCAACAAAGATTTCTTTTCTTGTAAGAAGATTACATACCCCCAAATTTCTTATTCGTGGAGACCCTAGATAACTTGATTAGATAATTTTTTTATCTTCTTCCAATCCCTACAAAAAGAAGACCCTCATTCTATATTCAATTAAAGCTATGCTTCAGAGACTGTCCACTGTCGTATAAAGTGCATATCGATCGGCCTACTTAGTTTTAGTGCACGGAAAGGCCTATTGAATTGCATTCACCCTATGTCGTAAATGATGGTAAAATTTGTAAGGTTGAAAATTCATATTCACTCAACCTGTGGCTGAGATGAACCTGCTTAGCCAAATATATATAGAAGAGACCACCATGATCTCATCACTGTATCCATGAACATAGCAGTTGATGGGGCCTTCCAAGCATGTCACAAAGAAGAAAATGGTAGTTCCATCATTGATCAACTATTTAAGATAATTTTCCATTCCATCTATGGTTTGGATAATTCTTTTCGACACAAAAGATCCAATAGTCTGCATCTTAAATTTGTTGGGTGGATTGCTTGTAAGAAGATATGCACTATAAACAATATTTTACATCCTCATAGACAAACTCACCAACAGTGGGCCAACAACTTTTGAAAAAATGGCATGTGTAACCATCAGGACCAACAACACTAGTCTCATCCATCCCCCAAACAACGCTCTTAAATTCCTTCATATCAGGTAATTTACATATCTCTTCATTGCTTGCCTCATTAATAAACAGGGGATAACTGATCGCATTTTGTCTAAACTCTTGAATATGAGACTTGCTCTGGTCAACTGATCAATAAAAGGAAGAGTTGTTTTCTGATATCTCCTAAATCTCATAGCAGTTTAGCAAGGCTGATCGAGAATTTGTAATGTATTAAACTAGAAAAATTAATAAAAAATCAGGATTAAATTCGTATTGATGAAATGCTAGGCACATAACACAACATGTGCACAAAAATGATGTGGAACTAATTATAATTGGTTAGACAGTCTAACCATATCAAGTCAATCAGAATTATATAGCGTGTAACATTTTTGTGCATTTTGTACCTAGCATTATTCATTAACTAAGAAGCCTTCACAGAAATATTTCGAATATAGAAAATTCCACCATAAGTAGGAAAAGAAACTTTGATAGAAAATAAAAACTAAAAAAAGGTATCTTCCCTCTATACTCATCCATCCCCAACCTGATGCCCTAAGAAAAACAGAACTGAGAAGTATTTATTCACTTACATATTACAATCAATTTAAAAAAAAAATTGTTTCAGTCTCTTGTATCACTAATGGACTTTGTTGGAGGCTCTCCTTAAATGGGTTACGATTCAGTCCTCGAGGGACAAACCCCACAAAATCGAACTCACCGCTTACCACCTTGCGACATTTACATCAGTCCAATCAATTAAACTTTCATCACTTCTACCAAAAGTTCCCACAACAAACTGTAAAATCTATATTCTATAATTATTTTTTAGAAGCTTTAATGGTACCGATTTAATAAAATTGAATGGATCTTAAAAGATAAAGTTTACATAAAACAGTTGGACAGTAACAAGCAAAATTTATAATGATGCAGAGAAAATTCTTCAAAACCTTATCACAACTCTGCCACCACTGAAAGAGAGGAAACACACCACACGCACTCTAACTGTCAATATAACACCAAACTTGCAAAAGCTTAGTGTAAACAAGAAAAGTCCTTTTGGTTCTGTAACTGTTGGAAGAAATATTCACTGTAGTGATTTATGCATTGTTATATGAAGTTTTCTTCTAGGCATTGTTTCCTAATCATTCCTATTGAAAGCTCCTATAAAATCCAATGTAATATCATGGCAAATTTACTAACAATAAATCGAGAAAATAAATTAAGCCAGACACTAGAATTTTTAGAGGATCCCCCATCAAATACTCTTAACCATCGCATTTATGTAAGTCTCCCCGCCCATTAGAAAAAAAAATTCAGCTGATTTTGCACATTTTACAACCGAGGTTGAACAAAATAAATGAACACTTGAATAATCTGGTCTTTGCCAAGCCTCCATTAGGAATTCTACAGTAACAGTTATTTTCAAAAAAATCAAAGAAAAGGGACAATTGGTTCTCCTTAACTGTAGTTTTAGCTGAGATCCCATGGTGGTAAATTCACGAGGGCAATTTTTTACATTGAAAGTGAAAAATGAGGATCTCACCACCATAGTGGTAAAAGTGAAATATCACCACCATGAGGATCTGTTGCTTAATTGAATTTATGTACTACATAATCACAGAGGAAGAGGAATATCATGATCAGATATAAAGGCATCAGATGACACAGGGCAATGACATGGGATGTGGAAATTGAATTCTAATGCAGCTTTTATTGTAGCTTCAGCCAGGGATTGTTTGAGAATAGAAAGGCCTGCTCAATTAACTTATTCTCAAATTTGGCATAAGATGTTGCCTCTCAAAATTTCTATATTTATGTGGAGGTTGCTTTCAAGGAAGCTTGTGATGATAAAATAATTAAGCATGATGTGCGATTATCCCCAAAATGTAGATGAAGTCCTCGGGTGGAATCTATCAACACGTGTTCTCATTCATCCCTATAGTTAGGGAGGTGTGAAAGTAGTTTAACAATTTATTTGGATTGCCTTTAACACTAAGTTATTTCATCTTAGATTGGTTCATTTGTGGCTGAGAACTGATGATAAGTCTATGATGAGGCTTCTGTTCAAAATCATAGCTTCAGTTCTAAGCTGGAACCTTTAGAAGGCTAGGAACAGGTCCAATTTCGATAGCATTCATACTACAACACAGGGAATCATTGGTAGTTTATTATAAACTTAATATGTTAAAATTTATCAGCGATACTCACTTTGCTTAATAAAGTTGTCCAGCAGAAGGTCTCCTAATCAATTTTTTATTACCATTAAATGGAGTTTTCTAAATGAAGGGTGGTTTAAACTTAATTGTGATGGTAGTGCAAGCGGAAACCTTGTCATGCTGGTGGAGGGGGAATTTTGAGGACTCATAATGAGAGAATTTTGGAGGCTTTCTCATATTACTGTGGTTAGTTAACTAATATTATAACAGAGCTGATGATGGTTTTGAATTAGTTACAGATAGAGATTCAATAAGACTTATCGAGTTAGACTTTACATTTTAAGTCGGGTATGGGAATGTAGGAATATTTTACACATATTTTACACAGTACCAAACAACGGGACATTTGGACATTTTGTCACGCATAAAGTAGAAGTCGATAAAAGATCCAACACTAATAAACATCAAAAGCAAAAGATGTATTTCCATTCTTGTCTTCACAAGAATTTTATGGCTTCACATTCGTTATTATGGATTTATGATCTCATAATGAATTTTGGCACGTATAATGCATTGCTCCCTAACCTTATTCATTACGTTGCATAGCATTAATTTATTTTAATCACAATTATTGTTAATGGACTTATGAGGTAATTATCAATGTGTGTACTTAGAATGCATTTCTCACTAATTTCTATCATCACATTCACTATCCGGATTCGCTCGCACGTGCAACGCACGTGGGCACACCAAGTATGGATAAGTGATTGGAGCTATTTTATCCTTTCTTTCACGAGGTCTTGTAATGTTTTTTATCAATTGTTTACGCACACAACATTTATTACACAGTCTTGGATTGAAGTTGCAGGTGCGATACTGATACCAAACATGTCAATCGAGTCATCTTCATTTTCCCCCGAAATCAACTTTAAACGGTATACCTCCTGCTCCTCCCCCCCCCTCTCTCTCTCTCTCTCTATATATATATATATATATATATATGTGTGTGTGTGTGTGTCTATATATGCATCAAACATTACAGTTTTGTGAACTCGTTCCATTTTATCTTCAATTTAAACTGTCTGGGAATCTTGACGAGCTTGTATTCTCAAGGTTTTGGACTTTAAACTATGTCCAACAATAAACTTATTGTACCCTAGCTAACCACAAGTTAAACAATTTTTTTTTTAATTTATTCATATATATAGATAGCAAGACTCCTATACATCTTGCTTCCTACATCGTCCATACATCATAGAGGCCCTAAAAAACTTATTTCTTTCAATTTTTTTTACCCATATAGTTAACCTTCCAATTAACACATGTTCAAGAAATTAGATTAAAATACATTTCTAGCTATTTTTTTCAAAACCTACAACAAACTGCTGAAAATACCTGGTCTACGCCAGCGGAATTTTGTGAACTTTTTAAAAATAGTTAGAAAATGTATATTGTTCTATTTTTTTTTAACATGTGTGGATTGAAAGGTTAATTTCAATAGAAAAATAAAAAATATGAAAAAAGGTCTCTTAGAGCCTAGAAGGTGTGATGTATGGTGTGGAGAGCCTTCCTCTCTTTATATATATATATATATATATATATATATATATATATATATATGTGTGTATGTATGTATTTCCCTGGTTGTAAATTATTGAAGCATGCTTCGTTCTTGGACTATCAAAGCCCTTTATTAAGAGAAACTGGAAGAAACCCCGGATGGGTATTTGTAAAATTACGTAAATATCCCTCACAAGGAAGACAATTACCTACAAGATTGTGTTTGGCTACCGCAAATGGTGGGTTTAGGCAAGAGGCACTTGGGATTGGCAGCAGGGACGGTGTGATAATCGTGGATCATGGGTCGCGTAGAAATGAGTCCAATCTCATGATAAGTAAGTCACAATAGCACATTTTAAGCCCATTATGTAATCAAAAATGTATTGGGTTGAATTAATGAATTTTTTTCAAGTTACAAGACTATGAGCTGATAACTGAGTATTACTTTGTTGGCCTTCAGATCAGTTTGTGGCAATGTTTAGGGATAAAACTGGATACCCAACTGTAGAGCCTGCTCATATGGTACCCTTTCTTGATCTTACACTTTGTTTGCTGATGCTGATGCTGATGCTGTTTAAAATTTAAACACACGTACACACACATACATACATACATACATGTTTTTATGCTTTTTATCTCTTATAATATGTGCATTTTTTTATCGTACTCATACATCTTCTGCGTAAAGGTACAAGCGTACTTATATGGGTGTAATTACTTGCTAATCAAGTATTTACCTAAAAGACTAAAAATGAAAACTATTAACAAAAAAATACCTAATTAGTCCCAAACATGCTTGGGGACCAATTAAAAGGGATAAAAGGAATAAAAGAACTAAAATAAATGAATAGAATTAGAAATAAAAGGAAAATAAAATGGGATTCCCATCACTCTCCCTCCCTCAAAAGAGTTCGTCCACGAACTCAAAAGAGGAATGCCCACTGAGTTAGGCTCTCAAATAGTAATCAATGTATGTCGGGGAGGCTTCTCGGATTCATCAAGATACTCCGATGGGTGCTCTATTGCTAAAAGCGCACGATGACGTTGAAGAGAGCATTCTGAAGTTCGGTGTTCAACGTTGTCATAATTATAGCATCTGAATGTAGGAGGGCCTGAATGTGGCGCTGCGGAGGTAATGGTGACGGGAGTAGCCGAAGCCGAAGCCGATACTGGAGGAGCGAAAGCAGAAATCGATGGAGGTGGAGCTCATGAGGCTGGTGGAGCTGCTGATGTCGCGTGATAGGCCTCGACCTTGGTAGCATAATCTACTGCCTTTGGAAAGGTCGGTATCTCTCGCAATCCCAGATCACGCTGAATATATGGTGGTGGAGTATATTGAGCAGTTCCAGCTTCTTTGCACCAGGACTCACCTCCTCGAGACTGAGGATCAGCGGATCAGCCGCTATAGGGAGTGGATGCTAGCAAAAAGGGCACGCTCATATATCGGTGATATGAATGAAGCTTAAAGAATGCTTTTAGCTCGGGCCATGCCTGGATACATGGAAGTTCTGCTAAAACACTCTGGTGTCGAAGGATGAAGAGTAGTCGAAATGAAGTAGGGAGAGATCATGGTGGGAAGGTGTGTGAGAGGGCGGTGGTATATATGGTGGTTGGTGGGGGTGTAAACGTGGGTCAAGGTGTCTGGAATTGACAATATCCATCGGAGTCATAAGGCTGTTCACGGTGGTTCAATGGGGTAGGAGGGTATGAAGATCGGACGGGGGTTTGGTGGTTGCAAAAAGGATCCGGGTTGATGGTCAAAATTGTCGAAATTTCCGGACATGCCGAGGGGTCGGAAAATTGAAAGGAACCGGGTTGATCGAAGTGGGCAGAAGAAGGAATGATCTGGTCAAACGAAATGAAGCGGCCAGGGGCAATTTTCTGGGGTGGCCGAAAAAATCAAGGTCCTTCGAGTGAGGCGGAAATATCGGGTAGGGTGGAAAAACCCTCTTTTCTTGGTGGATTGAGAAATCTTGAAAGGCTAAGGGGTTTTGGATTATGTCCGGGTTCGAGGGTGCCAAAAACTTGATTTCTCCGATTGGCTCAGAATTATGGGCATTAGCGGGAGGTCCGGAAAGGGGTTGATGCCGAGGGTTTTAGATATGGGTTCCGGCCTAAATGGATTAGAAATCTGCCTCTGGCCGAAGAGTTTAGGGTTGGCGCATCCGAAGCGGCTGAAAATTCCGATTTTTCTGAGAAATTCGGCTTTGTGCCCTCTGACGCAGGGATCAACCATTGTTTCTGTGCCAGAAATGCTGTCAACTTGGGTAGGGGCGGGTAGATCCGAAATTTCATTGGGATCGGGCTGGTGGGTGATCCCCTCGACAGAGGCGGGTTGCCTGGTGGTTTCGAGTTTTCCCAATTTTTCGGTTCCTTTGACGAGTTCGGATTGACTGCCCATAGGTTCCTTTCCACTTCTTCGGGAGGGTGGTTCATCCTCAGTATGTGGTTTTGTGGTGAGGAGACAAAAGAGAGACTCATTTTAATGGAAGAGAGACTCAAATTTCTTGATGAATTCTAGGGTTTGTTAATCCATCTTGTGCCTTAATTTTTAGTTGATTTCTCTTAATTCTTGTATCTCTTCTTGTTGTTGTTTGGATTTTTTTGGAGCCATTAAAAAAGTAGTGTACGATTTGTTGATAATTACACACCAATACACTAATCGGGGGAACGACTCCTCGCTCTGATATCAATTTGACGTAAACTACATGTCAATGGCCAAAAACAAATCAAACACCAATTTTTTTAGAGAGAAACAAAAAAATTCTTATATTTAAAATAGAAACTATCTTCAAATGAGGAGTACGAGAGTATTTTTATGGGTGTAATTACCTGCTAATCAAGTAATTACCTAATGAGAAGGCACCTATGTGTATGTACTTTAGGTAAAGGCAATCTTTTTAAAATTTTCTCAATTTTATTATGCACCAAATATGTGAACCAATTTTAATTAGCCCAGTTTTATCTTTTTAATCCTAAACATGCATCTACTGAGAGTAAGCAGATAAAGTAAAACAAGTTCATAACCTCGATGTACGAGGAAACCACTAAGGGATAAAACCTCGGACGGCCCAGGGTAGACAATCGTTACGATACGGAAATTACAAAGAGAGAATTTAGTCTTACACAATGACTCGACTCCACAAGCCTTGACACCTCTTCTTCTTCTCTTCCACCGCTCCACAATGTAAAGTAGGAGTCCATCTACGTTAGGTACACAAAACACGAGTCCACGTATGCCTCGGTATCCACCGATACAGCCTCAGCAACCGTCTACGATTAGGAACACGGAGTCCACCATTTCTTCACCGTAATCAGCACGCACGGAATCTACCGTATGAAAACAATTCTTATAACGATGGAAGAATCAAACCAGTGGTGCAAACCAAGATCTCTGACATAAGGATTATGTAAATTCGGAAATTGAAACAGGAAGGATGTTGATGTTTTTGCTTTGGAAAACTTTTGTAAACAAATTGCAGAAAACGTATATCTTTCTATTCTGTTCTGCACATCGTTTTTCTGAGTCAAAGACGTCTTAAATAATAAAACACAATTTTCAAGGCGGCGCGCCTTTTGAACGAGAAGTAGCAGTCATTCGAATGAAATGAGTATCTCGTTTGAACGAGAGTACAATCTCGTTTGAACAAAATAAAGTGCAAGTCTTTGTTCATACGAACTCGATTTAACTCAGAAAAGATTTATAAACATTATTTTAAAATCAGTTTTAAATAAAAGATAACATCCTTATAAAATATTCCTATATACATAAACCTTTATGCATTCATACTTGAGAGAATCTCAGAAATCCTGTGAAAACTTAAAATGTGCACCTAAAATGCGGCATGATCTATCTTTTGAAGCTTGGCCGCTACGTCTTCATCACAACGTCCTAGGCTTAATGGGATTGCGACACATAAAGACTATCCTGACTCAAAGTGGTTTTTGTCCGAAATAATGCCAAAACATACAAATTGACACTATTTGGAAATTTGTCCTTACACCTAAAAGGCTAAAAGGGACAACTAATAACAAAATAATACTTAATTAGTCCCAAACATGCTTGAAGACCAATTAAAAGGGATAAAAGGAATGAAAGAACTAAAATAAAAGATTAGAAATAGAAATAAAAATAAAAATTCCCATGAGAAGGACTTGAACTTTTGCCCACCTTTTCAAATTTAGAAAATGGCTGATTTTCCATGTCACTGATGAGAACCAAGGAAAACTACTAGAAGTGTAATCTTGTATCCTAATCTCTCATTAGAACACCTAGAGATTCCCCAGACTATAGTTAAACAAACAGATAAAATCAAACAAAATTAGGAAATAAGTACCACATTATTGAGCTCTAGTTAAATCTTAAATCATCATTAAATTAAGGACCGCAATGAAGGTGGTTGAAGAATAAAGGAATGGAACTTCATTGGAGGTACTTGGGACCTGAAAAAATCTCAATCAGTTGAGCCCCAACCCCTGATTGATTAAGAATAATTTATGGAGAAAAATTGGAGCTCAAAGAGTTTTAATTGTTTATAGGCCCGTTTTGGAGACTCCTTGTCAAATTGTACTATGGAACAACGGTTGAAGAAGGCGTTGCCTTCTGTTAATTTCAGGAACATAGAGCAAAGCCACTACACATTAGAAACCGGTCATTTCAGAAATATAGAGCAATTACATTAAATTGTGAACTAGAAATCCTACTTTTCTCTATTATTGATTTTAGCAATTCAAAATCCGTTTCAACCTTATTAACAACAATCACAACCTTGGGAGCAACATTAGAAATTAATTTTAAGAATTCAACCGAATGATAATAAAATCAAATGATATTATGATACAAAAAAGTATAAGAAATGAGAGAGGGACAATCTACTTACCTGAGAAACTATGGAAGATACCACAAGATGGTGAAACTTTTCGCATCTTCAAGATATGCTCATTCAATCGACAAAATTGTTATAAAATAAGCTAATACAATATTATAAGAAAAAGAGAAGACTAACTTAGGATAAAGGAACCAAAGAAGAGATAAATGTATGTAAAAGAGAAGTAAAGCATGTAAAATTCATTGGCACCAAAGAAGAGATAAATGTATCCCACAGTGAAGCAAAAAACTGTGTAAATATGAGAGAGAACCTTGAGTAGAGTATACATCGCACCGAAAGGTAAGAAGCTCCCATTTTTAACCAAATCCAATCTTCAATGTTCACTAAAAACTCCGTACAACAAAATTCTCATCAAAATCAAAAGGTGAAATATATTGAAGAAATTTCAAACATATAATTTGGGCGATATCCTTATTTTTTAATTTTTTTAATAAAGTCAGAGATGCATATCCTAAGTTACCAATCATTATGTCAATAAACACTTTGGGATTTAACCCCAAAAGTACTCTTTGCACAACTAAGAGATGCGGTGATATGAATAAAATAGGTGTCCGAGTAAAAAACTACCTACCATAACTTTATAGTGTGTCAAACGGGTTCTTCTTACCTAGTGTATGGTATTCCTGAATAGAATGTAGTCATTGATACCAGCCATTTAAAGTGATCTCACGGACCTTCTCACATAGTTTGACAAACCTTGTCCATTAGTTTCACAAACCTTCAATGATAGGTTAGGTTGACAAAGTTTGCATACAAAATTTAGGTTGACAAAAGTTTGCATAAACTAAGATTAGGTTGACAAAATTTGCATACAAATACAACATAGGAAATTATAACAGCTCTCAATTAAACATAGGAAATTATTACGCACTAATTTTTTTCTTCATCAGCTCTAATCCATTGATATTAACTAAAAAAACAACCCTGCAAATATCAATGGATTAGAGCTGATATTAACTAAAAAAACAACCCTGCAAATAAGCTGCAAACCGAGATAGTGAGATTACCTCTAATACTGGATCGAAGGAAAAGAAGTGTCAGTGCGCCAGAAAAGGAGAGAAAGATGTTTACTGGTGACGATTAGTGAAGGAGGAGGCATTCGCCGGTTTGACAGAGAAGTGGAAGTGATGAAGCCTGCAAAGTAGATTGAGGGAAGAAGGAGAAGAGTCTGCGCAACGTTTAATATTGTGTAGAGAGGTGAGATGGAGATGTGGCGTTGATGAGAGGAGGAACAATTAAGAGGTGACGTTTCACTGTTTCAGTGGGTGGAATGGAACCATTTGGGAGAGAGGAAGGGACCACAATTCATTAAAAGAGATTGATTGCTTTAAAGGGTGAATTAACCTCTCTAAAAAGACGATATTGATATACTGTGCAGGTTAGATATGCCCTAAGTATATGAATTAAATGGCGTTAGGCAGCAAGACACGTGGAGAGCTCCTCTTTGGAGCCTCCATTTTTATATTAAGTTATAAGATTATTATTATTATTATAGAATGGATACAAGCTTAGCGTTGGAGGTTGGAACAATGTAGACACACACAGACTAGAACCTGCATTCGCACACTTGATTGCTATACTATTTAGTTACACTTGTATGCAAGTGCACCAAAGGTATATGTAACACTGAAACATAAACAACTAGTTACTCTTAACACATGAAATACTAGCAACTTATTTTTTTATACATTTTCATTTCAGCATTTAGAAAGAAAATATGTAGACTGCAATAGAAGTACGTGTAGTTCAGAAAGTGAATTTTAATCTAGTGAGGGTGTTGTAACTATATAGATTTATTTTTATTGTAGAGACCAAGATATTTTGAAGAAAGTATGTAGATGTATTTTCATGGGGACTTGTCGACAAATTTGTTTTTTGTGTGTTCTTATCGTCAATTTCTAGTAAGTCGAAGGGTTTATAGCTCTTTCTGCTACATCACTTTATCATAGGCTTCTAACCTAGTGTAATTATTTTTACCAATATCAAGAGAATTTATAGCTCAACTACACATTCTCGCCGTTCTTCAACTTCGAACGCATTATTATGCCTTCTTGAACTCCAGCATACTTTTCTAATCCTCCAATTATGTTTAAATATAACTAGGAGCTGGCACAGCCGTCAATAAGAGATGCATTTGGTTTATGTGTTCAACAAGGGGCAAAACGTGTTATCGTAAGCCCATTTTTCCTCTCCCCTGGACGACATTGGAACCAGGTAATATCATCCAGTGTTACCTGGTATATTTTTTTCATAGGAATTTGAGAAAGAAAAAGGAAACTTATTGTTAGTGAAATGCTTTATGACAATTCTTTTATTCCATTTTTTTCTTCAGGATATTCCATCTTTAACAGCTGAAGCTGCAAGGGAGCACCCAGGCATATCATATATAGTAACTGCACCTCTTGGATTGCATGAGCTACTTGTGGTGCAAAGTTTCTTCCTTTTTCCTTCTCTTTCTTAATTGCTTCTTTATTTATAAGCACAAATCATCTTGATCTTGAGATATATGGTATTGCAGGATGTTGTGAATGACAGAATCAAACATTGCTTAAGCCATGTTGCTGGAGATGCCGATGAGTGTTCAGTATGTGCTGGAACAGGCAAATGCCAGCTTTATAACTCCAGTGATTAATTGGTGCACTGGATTTTTCCGCTCAGAGGAATAATGTTGTATGTATGTCATGAGGTGAGAGGAAGCATGGAGATAGTTAGGGAGCACCCAAATTCAGCATGCATCATTAAGAAAAATCTCTTGTTGAATGTCAAGTGTGGACTGCTTAGAGATTTTCACTTTCTCATTGTGTTTACGAACTGTATACTGTAAACGAAAGAGACTTTCGTTTTTACTCTTTAGTTTCTTCATTAACATTCATTATTTCTTGATGATCGACTGACTGAGCAATTAAATATTATGTATTGTTAAAGCAAAATATATGTTAAGACCAAAATATCGATATTCATTTTTTATTGAAATAAAGTTCCGCAGTTCATTTCGTAAAAAACTACATATAAATTGCAACATCATATCACTCACCATTACCCAAGGTTCTTAATATTCTGATTTTAAGGTTGATCTTTTCTTTGTTCGTCTTCAGATTTTCTTTTATCGGAAGTAAAGGGAAATGTGTTTTTAGATCTATCGATTAACAGAGGAAAATTACTACAAATGATACATCAATTGTTTCTTGAAATTCTGCATAGTTCAGTTTTTTTTCGGGATATAACCTACAAAATATATACATTGGACTTGCTGCCAGGAGTAAAATTTAGTTTAGGAAGGTGAACAGACCAGTTTTTCTCCACTCTTGAGGCCAACCGCATCTCATCAAACTCACATTACTAAACCTGCCATATTTTCAATTGGTACTTTGCTCCCTGTAAGTACCAATTGATACATAGAAGTCTTCCACAGCCAAAAGAACACCAGTTGTTCTATAATTACGAGATACCTCAATCCAAGGCTAATCTAGGTCATTAATCATTCAGCTTCAATCAAACAATCTCCACTCTTCATCACTTCTTGGTACCTACTATCTTTGATCTTAGCATTGTCATTCTCAAGCATCCATGTGAGTCTGGCAACTCGCCACCTATTCCAAGCCTCCCCACCAGCGCAACCAACACTCCCCACAAAACCCCCACTGCCTAAGGCCACGTTGTCTCCATTGCCTGCCATGCCAACACTGCCTAAAGCCATATTGCCACCACTGCCAGCTGCCCCGACGCTGTCAATGCCACCATAGCCGAGCATCCAAATGCCCAACGTTGCCGGTCATGCCCACCGCCCCGGTGGTGACACTACCTCCACTTCCAGCTGCTTCTTCATTGCCCACCATTCCAACAACATTGCCTACCTTTCCTTTCTTATCCCCACCCCCATCCACCACTAGCAGCCCCCAAGAGATGTGGTGTATAGCTACCAATTTATTTATATATTATTAGTCTTTATCTTGTATTCCATAGTCGACCTGCCTTCGTTCACAGTGAGATTATTTGTATTGTTCTAATTTTGAGTGTTTGATTTCAATTTTATGGATTTGTGTGGTCATGTGTATCTATTTTACCTTCTTTTGTAATATTTGTTGCATTTGTTCTATACAAAAACTTAAATATCATTTCTTTCTTCTTATTTTTCTTGATAATTTTGATTACTCCTCTATTAAACCATTTATACTAGGGAGTTTCTTAGGGCACCAAACTTATTGCTCCAAAATATCACAATTTTATTTTTACTACAAAATATCACTTAATTCTAATAGTTACTTCATAATACCACATCAGGGCCATCACATATTTAAAGTTTTAATAATCATTTACACACTTTCCCTCCATCTCTCTACACATTCAAACCTTTCATCTTCAACTTCTAAACTTTTCATCTTCAAATCCATTCTCCTTCAACTAAAGATTAAACATTATGTTGGTACATTGAATACACTACCCATTTGAATACCCAAATATATATATATATATATATATATATATACTCGTGATCATCTTCACCCGTTCAAAGGATCGAATTACATTTGATGTTCATTAACTTCAAACTTCATTTGATGTTCATCTTCATCTTCGAATTACATTTGCTGTTCATCTTCATTTGCTGTTCAAAGTTCTCCTTCTACATCGAATTACACCTGTTCTGGTATAAGAGTATGAAATCGAATTACAAAGTAACTTGAATGTAGATAATGAAAACGATAATGTTTAATGACTACTACGATCGAAATCCCTTGGAAATTTCCAATGAATTTTTGTTTTCTATTGTCAAACCTCGTCCGGACTGTTAAAAAAGTGGCACTGAACTAGGGTTTCATTTGTTATGAACATACCGAATGAATTCTACTTATTTGATATGTTCATGACTAATAATTTTTTTTATTACATAGGGTTTCATTCGTTATATTCATACTGAATTAGTTATAATGTTTCGTCATGTATACAACGAATCAATGGATTCTCAAATTAGGGTATCCATTCGTTACATTCATACCGAAATGAATGACTTAATTCGCTATGTTTATGCCGAATTGATGAACAATGATATATGTTTCATTCGTCATTTTTACCCCGAATTAACTTTAAATTTTCGTGATGTTTATGCCGAATTTAACCACCACAGGTCGGCACCTTTTTCCCGAATGGAATCAATTATTTTGTTATCTTTGTGACTTATGTTTACCTATCAAATGATACATGATTACCTATGAAACGACTTATGTTTATAATCATTACATGATTGCCTATGAATTGATACATTATTATCTATGACTTATGTTTATAATCAATACATGATTACCTATGATATGAATTGATACATGATTACTGTAATACCCCGCACTTTTAAAGGTATTTAAATTACACTGTGGATTTAATTTGATAATTTGAGAAATTATTATGAATAGCAATTCTGGGATTAATGAGTGAAATGAAATAAATTCAATATTATAAAGTGAATAGTAAATATTAATTTTCGAGTGTCGGATTAATATTTACATGGATTATATTTTCTTACGAGACTAGGTATATGAGTGGATTATTTTTAATTACATGTCGCAAGTTGGGTAAAGCGACAAAGGAAAAATTTTAAATTGGAAAAATACGCGTATTGAACGTGTTGGGTCAAAATAGTGAATTTTAGTTAAGTGACTCGGATGGAGATTTCGACTGTGCCATTGGGTTCGGAATGGTCGAGATAGTCAAAATAGAGTACCCGGGGGTAGTATTTGAGTTACGGGCATTTTTTGACTAGTAGGGACTCGTAAATGAGTACACGAGTCATTTAACAATTGGGTATATACCCAATTTCGGATTTAAAGAGGTGACAACCCTCATTTCCCCCAAATATCATCACTAAGAGAGAGAGAGAGAGAAGAGAGAAAGAAGAGAAGAAAGAAGAAGAAAGAAAAAGAAGAAAAAAAGAGATTTTCGGCCAAAATTTGCGGGATTCGACTCGTGGTCGTCGGATTTAATCCACGAGGCAAGTGTTTAACTTGCTTTATGATTTAGTGTGTTAATTTCTCATATTGTATTTGGTATAAAACTAAAGATTTTTGGGTTGAAATTTCGTGGATCAAACGGGTTTTCGGAAGATTAAAACGGATATAACTCGATTAATACCCAATTTGAGAAACTTGGAATTTATTGAAATTAATTGTTGAATATGGGTTCTAGGATGATTAGAACCCTTTCTATATGTGTATTTATGGTTGTTTGAGGTTGATTTATGATGAGAGAGGAGATAAAAAGCTTGGAGGTGTTTTAATGGAGGTTTGGATTTTTGGAGAAGAAGGCGAATAGTGATCAGCCTCACTTCCGGGCTATTTTGGACAGGAAGACAGCTGATTCAGCTCTCGGTCAAAACACGAAAGTTGTAGATCTTTTCGATACGGTCGCGTAGGCGCTGACCACGTATTTTTTTTTTCTTCGAATTGTAATGATTTTTATAAGATGGTAGTTCCGGGGTGAAATCACCAACTCGGAAATGCACTCGCAAATTGGAAAAATAAAAGGCTAAAATTGTTTGGAGATAAATATTTGGGGTTCCTAAAAATAGTGTGGGGACTTCTAAATATTATTTTTTAGTAAGGCGTGTATTTTGGGTTAGTTGAAAGTAAAATCCAAAATTTATCCAAATAGGGGTGTTCATGAGGAATAATACTTAAAGAGATATTTAGGTGTGATTTGAATATTAAATAAGGGAATACGTATTGGGGTATTTTAATTGTGTGACGTCTTATATTATTATGAATGAGAATATTCGAGGCTATTGGCTATCGCTATAAGAGTTTGGAAATTATAGCCATAAAAGATTGAGAAGAGATATAAATAATATATATTGGTGTTGTTGATATAATCATTGTGCGGTGAGAAAAGCTCAGAAAATAAAATATTGGGGACTGGTAAAATTGATAAATGCGTAGGATATCCAAGATATAAATATACTATATATGGGATGTATTATATGCGCTATGAGTATGCTCTTATATTATATATGTGTAAAAATTATGCCCGCGCTACTTGCTATCACGGAGGTTACTGCACGTGGACAATCTTATCTCGACGGGACCTTTATGGGGGATATTGACTTGTACCCTAGAAGATAGGACTCCTTGGTACAGGCTATCTGACTGATAGTCAGACGGTCCTAAGAGACGTGAGGGTATGTGCTGACCTCTCAGTGACTTGGAACTATGTTTCGCCTCCATTTGTATGTGTTTTGTGTTAATACAGTTCGAGAGTGATTCCGAACTAGTATCTCCCTTAGTTTGTGTGATACGGGGACTTGATAGCAGAGTATGCTAGCACCATAGATCTTATGTGGGGTGCCGTTAGTATATATATTATATGTGTGACTAATATATATACGTATATTTATATGGAAACTTTCTACTGTGCGTATAAGTAGATTAGTAAGAAATAAATGCTTCAACTTTATTATAAGTGTACGGGAACTTTATAACGGTACAAGGGGTTTCTTAACCAGGGTGCAATAGTGTTATATATTGATATATAAATTGATGTGTACGCATAATGAGAATAATGTGTGTATATCGAAATCTTGTTTGGTGTCCTATATGGATAACTAATATACTTGTTGCGAATAGTATATTGTATATATATGAGATGAGATATCATATAACCTAACCCTGTATAAAAATGAGAAGAATGAATAAAGTGATATACTCCTTCCGGTAGATTTATATCCGGATTTATATCCGGATTTATATGAATATGGATCATAGGTTCTAATGAGAACTATTAATAAATACGAGATGGTATAAATATGGTATGTACTGAAGGCCTAATGGATCCCGATGATCAACATTGTCACATAGTAGTGTATCGGGGGGTTTCTTGTTTGGATTTCGCTTCGCGAGACACCCCACGCACGAACGTAACGTAATGTTGGGAATGGTCAGGAAGATTAGTCCTTAGTACTCGAATTGATGAGGATTATTAGAAGTTGGGTAATTACATTAGTTAGGCAGGGTAGCTCAACTAGGTTGTTTAAAAAGTTATGCGATAGTTGTGCACTATTAGAAGAGGGGTGAGGTGTATCTCATGTGAGAGCGATACCAGTTTAAATATGAGAAATAACATATTTTTAAAATATGGATTTTAAGCACTTGCTAAAATATTTTCAAAACTCGGGCTCTGACCCGTTTCTCTATTTTTCCCTCTTGCTATCTATATATATATATATAGGTGTCCAGACACAGGGACGCCTGGATGATGATTCTTTCGAGTCAGACGTTTGCTGCAGCAGCTGTGGATGCAAGCAGGTTTATATTAGACGCTTCTGTCATTGAGATCTAGATAGGGGGTATTGTAGGAACATTCAGGCTTATGGCCCAACTGTACTCATTTATTCTTTTATCGCCTTTTAGTGCGGCATTCGATTTGGTTGTATTATTGTACCGAGTGTTCGGTTATTTTATTTTATTTCATTTCAGTTGCTGCATATAAACTGTTGTAATTGTCTTATTTAAATGGTTTGGTTAAAAAAATTAGTTAATTAAAAATTTGACGCCAGCCTAATATGATATTAGTAATAAAATTATTTTTCGACAGTGATGCTAAGAATGAACCATATGAGACTCCTGTTTTAATTTGATATAGGAGTGATCGCCCGGTATTTTATTAGGCGGGGTGTCACAGGTGGTATTAGAGCATCAGGTTTTAGTGTCCTTAGGAATCTGTGTGGACGTACTACGCTTTCAGCGTTGCTTTTGATTTGATATAGAGCCTTATGATTAGGATTGTTGATATCCTCTTGTGAGATTTCGTTCTCCCGCTATTATGTAAGATTATAGTAAATCGTTTGCGCGCTCGTTCGAGATTCGTGTGCTGATAGACGAAGGGCGACCATGGAAAGCCATTGTGAGGGCAGCAGGAGGCGGGGCTTAGTTAGAGCTATAAGTTGATGTTAGGAATGAGGACCGCGGTAGAGGTCACTCCCCTTGTGACATTGTCATGGATTGCTGCAATGACTACTATAGAATAGTAGTTATAAATATCTATGCACCGTTATAGTAGAGAATGGTGCTAAACTTGAATTACCCAGTGAAGTTCGATGGAAAAAAAAGTTTGAAAAGATCATTAATAAGGACCGTACGTTGAAGTTAAGTTATTCGAAAGTAGTGTAGTGTTATCCAAAGGAAGTAGAAGGCTCAGAGTGGAATGCCCAGATGTGAAAATTTGAGGAATTGTTTTTTTCTCACTCAATGGAGCAATGTTGAAATGGTGGGAACGGTGATCACCACACTTGAGGGAGTAGGGTGTTTTGATCATCAATGAATCTTACAGATGATTTTAAACTGCAAATTCCTCTGATTTAGAAATAATAAAGTGAATGCGGTTTCTAGGTTATTCACATAAGAGTCGGTCAGAGATCGACGATGAATAAAGAGTGACATGATTATGTGAACTTAGTACCAGCGTAAGGTAGGTACAATGGAGAAAGAGGCTTCTCCAATGGAATGATAGACTCACTAGTAATTGGACTTATGTAGAGTGAGTTATAGTTGTTTTAGTGCAAGATGTGAAATCTACAATAATAAAAAAATTAAAGTTGTGAGACTTTGTGATGTTTAAGAGTTTAATGGGATAAAGACTCTTGGGATTCGAATTGGAATTTCGGATGTAATTGGGATACGAGCTAGTTGAGATAAGCTTAATATTTATTTATATTATAAGTAAGTTAATACTTAAGGGATTAAATCGAATATGTATATTCGGGAAATACGGGCTAATGTTACGAGAGATATACACGATTAGCCAGATTATATTGTATATATATATATATATATATATATATACGAGCATATTGAGACGTATATATGACATGTTTAAATATATCTGTATGTGATTGGTATATTTGTATGAAACATACCCCTTTAGTGCTATCATGGGAAGTTATGCATTTTGGGTGAGGCCCCTGGCTTGAGGAGCAGGGAGCGTATAGTCCCCAGGTCATAGTGTCCATTTTATATTGTGCGATTTTTACCAAGAATGAGATGTGCTGGGTATGTTTCATTCTCATTTTCGGGGAGGAACTATGATCGCTTCCCATTCGTTGTGATTTGTTTTTTTTACCAAGTCGGTGTGATAGTCTGACCGCTGAAACCCATGATGATGTGTGAGTAATTCCCTGGAAGATGATAGCATTTAGAGACTACATCCATTGAGTTATAGCTCTGAGGGATGGTTATTATACTTATATAGTGTGTGATATATAAGTATGGATATACTTGATGTGTATAGTATAATGTATATATATATTGATATGAGATGTGTAACATATATATACGGACATATTAAAGAATGGAATGCGAGATAAATTATGGATGAGCTCGCCTTGATTATATGTTTAGATGGAACTTCGATGAGGAGATGTTTCATTACCATGATTTGAGTGCATGGGGACCTTATAGATATAATTTAAGGTATGCAGGATTTATTATTGAGCTGTGAGTTTAAGCTCATTGTTGTTTGCGCTATGGACTTAGTGTTAGTACAAGCGCTTGGTGGTGTGGCTCCTGGAAAAAATTAAGAGTTATGACCACATTTTTGTCGATAGGAGAGATGGGATTATCCAAGTGGCATATTTGAACTAGCAGACCTCCACAACCGACAAAGTCAAGTAATAATGTATAGGAGGGGTTCCTTGTTTGGATTTCGCTTGCGAGACGCTCCACGCACGAACCTTAACGACGTCGGGAGTGGAGAGATGTTATATAATGCAAGGATGTTGGTTTTGACGATAAGTCACCTAGTGTAGAGAAAACACTATAGAGTGAGAGCCGTTTGATGACTTTATAATTATATAGATATATAAGTGCTACGAAGAAACACTGAAATTATTCTCTCACCGCAAGTGTGTGGGTGAGTTACGGTGAAGGAAATCAATTTGAGACGTATATCCAGGCCTTAAATAGAAGGAAAATTAAGAGAAAATGCGTTTTGGGTATAATGTTCGTAGCACTTTTACAGAGAGTAGGTGCCCGATTAGTTAGATTTTCCATTTCGTTAAGATGGAAGGATATAATTGTAGAAGTACGTTGGTAGGTTAATGAGGTAAGATTTATAACATCCCATTGGTGTCCCTTGGACCGTTATATCTCGATGACCGACGATGCGAGGGAGTAGTGTAACGGGAGGGTTACTTGTTTGGATTTCGCTTTGCGAGACGTCCCACGCACGAAACCGAACAAATGTCGAAAGTCGAGAGAGGTCTTGGGCACTAGGGAAATAATTAGAATAATACTCATATTACGTGTATTAAAAACACCTTAATCTTAAGACTACCACGAAATAAGGGCAGTAAGACACTGATATAGGAAGACTATTATGAGATAACCACAAGAAGAACGATGGGATAATCTTGAGAAGGATTGAATTTTTCAGGTATCAGGAGAATTAAATTTCGAATTATTCGGGTTAAGGGATACCCAGGTGTTAGTACTAGGCCAATGAAATGAGGCCCATTATTTAAAGTGAGTGTGATGTATCAAAACGTTTGCAATGGTGGTGCATATATGCACGGATGATAGGGGGTATGGGTACCCTGATTAGTAAATCCCAAAAATGTCCAAGATGGAAAGATGTGAAAATAAATATGTATAATATATGCCTGAAGGGCGGCTATAAATAAGGTTAAATGGTATAGCGTATTGAATGTCGTGCGAGAATGACGATAATGCAAACATTTATGTGCAACGAGAGCTAACACACATAAGATGGTATTGAAAGGCTGTGGAAAGTCATTTAAAAAGGTACCTCTTAATGAAAAGGTTACCCAATTTATTGTGAGAAAGTAGAGCGGAGTCTTACTCAAACGAGTATTGAAGAGTGGCTTGCGCATGACTGTATGGTTAACATACTCTAAGTAAAAAGGAGTGTATGTAGTACCAAATTTCGAAAGAGTATATGAGAGTTAATACTTTATTATTCGGTATAGGGAATGTAACTTGGAGATTACGAGAGAGATAATAATCTGAATATTTATACAATACGTAGCGATGAGAATTAAATACGTATGAGAAGTGTATGATTAGGCTAGGAATATGCCTATGAATCTTAATAGGATGTGTGTATGCCTATTATGTGATATTATTATTAAGAGCACTAATGGGTGTTAACATTAGTATATATATATGAATAGGGATGATATGCCTATATGTATATATATGGATTTGTGAATATTTCTACTATGTGAGACTAGTAGATATGGTATTAATAATAAATACTTTGCGCTAAGTGGTCTTAACAAAAGGGTGCAAGATTAGTGTAAATATATAGAGATGATGAGACTATATATATATATGAGCATACGCCTTGAGATGGCTGGAATATAGTGGGAGACCATTGTGTTAGGCTTTATCTAAATTTGGTTAAGTTAGGATGTAATGTATATACCGATCCTAGACTAGTGGTACATGCTATATCTAAATTTCGAGGACGAAATTTTGTTGTAAGGGGGAAAGTATGTAATACCCCGCACTTTTAAAGGTATTTTAAAGGTATTTAAATTACACTGTGGATTTAATTTGGTAATTTGAGGAATTATTATGAATAGTAATTCTGGGATTAATGAGTGAAATTAAATAAATTCAATATTATAAAGTGAATAGTAAATATTAATTTTCGAGTGTCGGATTAATATTTACATGGATTATATTTTCTTACGAGACTAGGTATATGAGTGGATTATTTTTAATTACATGTCGCAAGTTGGGTAAAGCGACAAAGGAAAAATTTTAAATTGGAAAAATACGCGTATTGAACATTTTGGGTCAAAATAGTGAATTTTAGTTAAATGACTCGGATGGAGATTTCGACTGTGCCATTGGGTTCGGAATGGTCGAGATAGTCAAAATAGAGTACCCGAGGGTAGTATTTGAGTTCCGGGCATTTTTGGACTAGTAGGGACTCGTAAATGAGTACACGAGTCATTTAACAATTGGGTATATACCCAATTTCGGATTTAAAAAGGTGACAACCCTCATTTCCCCCAAATATCAGCCCTAAGAGAGAGAGAGAGAGAGAAGAGAGAAAGAAGAGAAGAAAGAAGAAGAAAGAAAAGAGAAGAAAAGAAGAGATTTTCAGCAAAAATTTGTGGGATTCGACTCGTGGTCGTCGAATTTAATCCACGAGGCAAGTGTTTAACTTGATTTATGATTTAGTGTGTTAATTTCTCATATTGTATTTGGTATAAAACTAAAGATTTTTGGGTTGAAATTTCGTGGATCAAACGGGTTTCGAAAGATTAAAACGGATATAACTCGATTAATACCCAATTTGAGAAACTTGGAATTTATTGAAATTAATTGTTGAATATGGGTTCTAGGATGATTAGAACCCTTTATATATGTGTATTTATGGTTGTTTGAGGTTGGTTGATGATGAGAGAGGAGATAAAAAGCTTGGAGGTGTTTAATGGAGGTTTGGATTTTTGGAGAAGAAGGCGAATAGTGATCAGCCTCACTTCCGGGCTATTTTGGACATGAAGACAGCTGATTCAGCTCTCGGTCAAACACGAAAGTTGTAGATCTTTTCTATACGATCACGTGGGCGCTAACCGCGTATTTTTTTTATTTTTCTTCGAATTGTTATGATTTTTATAAGATGGTAGTTCCGGGGTGAAATCACCAACTCGGAAATTGGAAAAATAAAAGGCTAAAATTGTTTGGAGATAAATATTTGGGGTTCCTAAAAATAGTGTGGGGACTTCTAAATATTTTTTCTAGTAAGGCGTGTATTTTGGATTAGTTGAAAGTAAAATCCAAGATTTACCCAAATAGGGGTGTTCATGAGAAATAATACTTAAAGAGATATTTAGGTGTGATTTAAATATTAAATAAGGGAATACGTATTGGGATATTTTAATTGTGTGACGGCTTATATTATTGTGAATGAGAATATTCGAGGCTATTGGCTATCGCTATAAGAGTTTGAAAATTATAGCCATAAAAGATTGAGAAGAGATATAAATAATATATATTGATGTTGTTGATATAATCATTGTGCGGTGAGAAAAGCTCAGAAAATAAAATATTGGGGACTGGTAAAATTGATAAATGCGTAGGATATCCAAGATATAAATATACTATGTATGGGATGTATTATATGCGCTATGAGTATGCCCTTATATTATATATGTGTAAAAATCATGCCTGCGCTACTTGCTATCACGGAGGTTACCGCGTCGGGACAGTCTTATCTCGACGGGACCTTTATGGGGGATATTGACTTGTACCCTAGAACATAGGACTCCTTGGTACAGGCTATCTGATTGATAGTCAGACAGTCCTAAGAGACGTGAAGGTATGTGCTGACCTCTCAGTGACTTGGAACTATGTTTCGCCTCCATTTGTATGTGTTTTGTGTTAATACAGTTCGAGAGTGATTTCGAACTAGTATCTCCCTTAGTTTGTGTGATACGGGGACTTGATAGCAGAGTATGCTAGCACCATAGATCTTATGTGGGGTGCCGTTAGTATATATATTACATGTGTGACTAATAAATATACGTATATTTATATGGGAACTTTCTACTGTGCGTATAAGTAGATAAGTAAGAAATAAATGCTTCAACTTTATTATAAGTGTACGGGAACTTTATAACGGTACAAGGGGTTTCTTAACCAGGGTGCAATAGTATTATATATTGATATATAAATTGATGTGTACGCATAATGAGAATAATGTGTGTATATTGAAATCTTGTTTGGTGTCCTATATGGATAACTAATATACTTGTTGCAAATAGTATATTGTATATATATGAGATGAGATATCATATAACCTAACCCTGTATAAAAATGAGAAGAATGAATAAAGTGATATACTCCTTCCGGTAGATTTATATCCGGATTTATATGAATATGGATCATAGGTTCTAATGAGAACTATTAATAAATACGGGATGGTATAAATATGGTATGTACTGAAGGCCTCATGGATCCCGATGATCAACATTGTCACATAGTAGTGTATCGGGGGGTTCCTTATTTGGATTTCGCTTCGCGAGACACCCCACGCACGAACGTAACGTAATGTTGGGAATGGTCAGGAAGATTAGTCCTTAGTACTCGAATTGATGAGGATTATTAGAAGGTGGGTAATTACATTAGTTAGGCAGGGTAGCTTAACTACGTTGTTTAAAAAGGTATGCGATAGTTGTGCACTATTAGAAGAGGGGTGAGGTGTATCTCACGTGAGAGCGATACCAGTTTCAATATGAGAAATAACATATTTTTAAAATATGGATTTTAAGCACTTGCTAAAATATTTTCAAAACTCGGGCTCTGACCCGTTTCTCTATTTCCCCTCTTGCTATATATATATATATATATATATATATAGGTGTCCAGACACAGGGACGCCTGGATGATGATTCTTTCGAGTCAGACGTTTGCTGCAACAGCTGTGGATGCAAGCAGGTTTATATAAAACGCTTCTATCATTGAGATCTAGATAGGAGGTATTGTAGCAACATTCGGGATTATGTCCCAACTGTACTCATTTATTCTTTTATCGCCTTTTAGTGCGGCATTCGATTTGGTTGTATTATTGTACCGAGTGTTCGATTATTTTATTTTATTTCATTTCAGTTGTTGCATATAAACTGTTGTAATTATTTTATTTGAATGGTTTGGTTAAAAAGATTAGTTAATTAAAAATCTGACGCCAGCCTAATAGGATATTAGTAATAAAATTATTTTTCGACAGTGATGCTAAGAAGGAACCATATGAGACTCCTGTTTTAATTTGATATAGGAGTGATCGCCCGGTATTTTATTAGGCGGGGTATCACAATTACCAATGAATTGATACATGATTCCCTATGAAATGATTAACTTTATGATCAATACATGATTTCCTATGATTTGATACATGATTACTTATGAATTGATACATGATTACCAATGACTTATGTTTATAATGAATTCATTATTACCTACGAATTGATACATGATTATGAATTGACTTATATTTATAATGAATTTAGGTATAACATGGATAACCTAGTATCCTACTCTCGCAAGAACCAGAAGTCGTTGACTGCCTTAGAGAGGAAGTGTCGAGAAGAGATCCATTCTCTGTCTACTGCGACTGTCCCGGATGTGATGGAGGTGGATCCCTGAGTGGTGGAGATGCATAAGGAGGTTGCGGTTGAGGTTGAGGAGGCCGAGGAGGGTCATGAGGCTGCGGAAGGGGGTTCCGAGTCAGAGGATGTTGCTTCCCAGCGGCCTGAAAACCCGTTTAGCATTTTACACAAGACCATAATAACATATAGCCAGAAGAAGAAGGTGCCTGAAGAAGGCACATCTACTCTGGCATACGGGCCCCCCGTCGATCTTAGCCTATTAAAACATTTCAAGCATCATGTGGCATACGGTATTTGGACTGGATCAGTGGTAATTTCATTTCCCTTCAATGTTAAATCATTAATGTTTTAAATTTTCCATTTCTTTCATAAACCTTAATAAATATTTTGCTTATATTTTAGGTGGAGCGGGTGCCGTTATTGTGCATCAATAACTGGACGCAGATCAAGGAGTGGAAATTCAGTGATCTTTCTGCAAGTGTACAAAAGAGGGTTCAGAGGGCTAAGCGCGGGGGGGGGGGGGGGGGGGGGGGGGCTTATCTCATCTAACCACCGTTATTTAGATTAAACCCTTATATATGCATTTGTCGAGCGGTGGCATCCGGAGACTAACACATTCCATATGCCATTTGGGGAGATGACAATCACCCTCGACGATGTATCGACGATCTTGGGTGTTCCTCTCGTCGGATCACCTTCGTATAACTCGCATCCCGCAGTTGAGGAGGAGGAGGAGGACTTAGTGGTCCCGTCACTTGTGGACTTGGTGGTAGAGTTGTTTGGAGTGAGCAGGGAAGTTGCCTTGGTGAAATGTGGAGAGCATGAGGCCGTCCGTTTGAACTGTCTCATTGAGAATTTCAAGGAGAGGTCGCGTTAACGCCAATGCATCGAGTGAAGACAAAGACTATTATTCCAGAACCTACTTGCTCTACATTATCGGGTGCACAGTTTTCCCCGATAAGACAAAGAAAAGATTTTCGTGCTATACCTTCATGTTCTTAGAGACTTGAAGAAGGTGGGGAAACTAGCATGGGGTATGGGGATCTTAGCGCATGTGTATAGGCAGTTGGGACTTGCCTCTCGTATAGGTGAGGCAAATGAGTGGTTGCCTCTCTCTTATACAAGTAACTACTAACACACATTCATATTTTGTTTTTGTATGTTTATCAATTTTCTGCTTTTTCTAATAAATTCGTGATGTGCGTGTTTTGCAATCATGGATATATGAGCATTTTACAGGGGTTGGCGGATGCGTTGATATGGAGTTTGATGAAACAATGCCAAGGATTGCACATTGGTCATTGCAGTCTGCCTCTCAGAAAAACGAATTTAATCAATTTTCGGGAGCAATTGGATGATATGAGTGTTGGTGATTTGAGTAAATTCAAATATTTTTTAGTAACTTTTTATATTTCCTGACATCAAATTATGGTTTGTTTATTTGTAGGTCATTTGGGAACCCTATCGAGATTCTAGGGCTGCTTATCGCTTCCTTGAAGCTACATGGTATAACAGGATTATGATTTGTTTTGAGGTGGGGGAGCCATATTAACTTGAAAGATGCCTTAGACAAATGGGACGGCTACAAATCATACCGCGTGACCCAATGACACCCTTTAAGGATGATCGGGGAGACAAAGCGGCTCAGTACAAAGTTAAATTCGATATGCAAAAATGGTACCAAGAAAACTGGTAAGACCACCTCTTATCCGATAAATCTAGGTCTGTGCCCGTATATAGCCCCTGGGATTATAGCAATGGTTATATGGATTGGTTCATGCCCAAATCCCATCCTAGAGTCCAAAACCCCAAGTTCCACAGCATGAAGTTTTTTGTCAAAACTTCTTCCGGTATTATATGTAATTATATATAAGTTTTTTGTCTAATCTAATCCCACGGTGTTATTAACTATTCCATAGGTGGACGAGGTGCGCAAGGCTATGGACTTAATGAAGAACAATATTGATGATGGAATTGCTACTGATCCGGCCAAATTAATTGTACGTGATGTGCAAGCCTATGATATCCTAGTTGCGGCCATTGGGATAGGCAAACCGGTTGTCATTGAGGAGCGGGTGGCGAAGAAAAGCAAGTCCAAAGGCAATGGAAAAGATAAAGTAGTTGAGGGGTCGCATAAAAGTAAAAGAAATAAATAGGTCGGATGTCTTTGAATTTTTATATTAAAGTGGAACAATATTGTATGAATGCTTGGTTTAATGATAATATTTATTGATGAATGTGCAATTTATTTATTGGTTGTTGCTTATTTTGTATAAACATCCCTAATTGTTGGTTGTGTATTATTTTGAAACTTGCATCCTTAATTGTTGATTGTGTATTAGTTTGAAACTTGCATTCTTGTTAGAGTGTAAGATCCATTCGTCATCATTATAGCGAAAATAACATCATAATTTGGGATGTATATAGCGAACCAGTTATGGTTAAACTTGGTTCGGTATATACATCCCTACCAGAATCCTATATGTATTGGATCATGAGGTCCATTCGGCATCATTATAGCGAAAAAAGCATCATACTTCGGGATGTATATAGTGAACCAGTTATGGTTAAACTTGGTTCGGTATATACATCCCTAATAGAATCCTATATGTATTGGATCATGAGGTCCATTCGGCATCACTATAACGAAGCTTGTTGGTTGTGTATTATTTTGAAACTTGCATCCTTAATTGTTGGTTGTGTATTATTTTGAAACTTGAATTCTTGTTAGACTTAGAGAGTAAGATCCATTTGGCATGAGTATAGCGAAAAAAATCATAATTCGGGTTGTATATAGCGAACCAGTCCTGGGTACAACTTCATTAATTAATCTCAGCAAATCCAAAAATACAACTTCATTTGAATATCATATCATACAAGTTCGTTTCACATCATACAAAAACATTTCATACACCAAACTAGTCGATATAGATAGGTTCATCGTTGGTTGCTACATCGTTTGGGAAGATTTTTCGAAACTCCGCTACTTGTTGCGCATATTAATCAATCCACGATTTTTCTTTTGGCAATGAGCAACTATGCCAGTGACTTGCTACCGGGGGAATTAAACAACTGTACTTCAACTTCAAAGCTGTAAAGTGATTCCCGTATACATGAGCAATCTCTATGAACATGGGATGCACGGTTTGTTCATGTCTCATTGGTAGAAATATGAGACATTATCTCTTCGAAATGACGACGCACACGCACTTGTAAGTTTTTGCCAAAAGATAGCCACATTCGGGCATGATCATCCATGACTTGGGCATACATGGGCTTGAATAATCGTCCAACATGTGTAGAACAGTGTTTGGAAACCAATCACCAAAGCAATGTGCATAGAATTTAGTATTTTCCGTGACTTATTCAATCAAGTCCGATCTCACCTGTCTCCATCCATCGGGCCCAAATCTGAGGCATTTAGTAGCGCATCTAAACCCATAATTTTTGTCAGCTTCAACCTCATTGATATCTTCTACGCAATCTTTATAAAAGACTGATATCTCATTGATATATTATTTATATGCGGGGGAGTACTTCGGGCACCATGGGGCTGGGCGGGTGAACTCCGTAAAATTAATTTTCTTCTTAGGCCTTTGGACCGCAGGGTGTTCCTTTACTGCTGATTGCCTAGCAAGTTCGAAGCCTGAGGGATCCATTTTAATTAACTTCTCGTGCTTTTTCTCTTTAGCAGTTGGTTTTCGACCTCTCGGGCGACCCTTGCAATGCTTTAGCACGGATGGCTCAAATAACCTAGCGGTTGTAGGACACCCGATATCCTTCAGTTTTCGCAACATGGCCCTTTGCTCATCGATAGTTAACCGTTTCCATCGTTATTTAAAAAGTATTATTTTCGGCTCGTCATTAACCATATGGTACTTTGCTAATTCGGGCACCATTGTTAATTTGCGCCAATGTGCATCAACATCCCCCCATAGTATTTCCCTACCCTCCATCCGGTAGATGACCAATTCATGAGCGCACGACAGATCATAGATGTTGCGTGCCAAGTGTAGGCACGATTTAACATCCATGCCAACGGTATCATAAGTCTTCATCTCCTCAAGAATTAGGTCAATGGAATAATGAGAAACTCGACTTATGAGCTCTCATAAAATATGAATATTGTGTGAGTGCTTTAATTTTTACAAAGAATCCTCAAACTCCCTCATGATCTCCGTCACTTGCAACTCAATGTAGTTGTTCATGCCAGAAAAAACCTTGTGAAAAGGAAGTTGAGAAATCTCCAAATGCCTCTTCAACTTACCATGTGATCCTTCACAACGATTAGTAGTTCGGTTGCCTCGGTGCCTAACCATATTTATCCACGCATGAACGAAGATCTCCCTTAGATTGTACCATGTAAACTCTATGTACTGAAGCGTGTTCGAGAACGCAACCCAATCATAGTGAAATAACATTCACTCTTCGTTAAAATCACTCTCAGTGGGGGATTCAACCAAATGCATCCAATCCCTCATGAACTTATTTAATGTATCCTCATCGTTGATCTCTTTCTTAGCATGGAAATCCACATTGCAATGAATGTGGAAGGTACAAACCATTGTTCTCTCCTCAGGGAACATAACCCGTAATGCGTTCATGCACACGCATACTCCCGATCCGTGATACAAACTCTGGGACATGTAAACGGGTCGAATAGGGATTTCAAACGTCCCAACACCCACTGATAGTTCTCCACCTTCTTCGTTGCTAAAAAGGCAAAGGCAATATTGAAAGTCCTACCACACGACGTTATCCCAACCATCTCGAACAAAGGCATCTTATATCGATTGGTCTTGTATGTGCAGTCAACAATGACAACGGACAAAAAACACTTGGCTAGTTGGATTGAGTTTGGATGCACCCAAAAAATGTCTTCCACCTCTATGGTAGACTCATTCGTTCTATACCAAATACACGTAATGTTTATCCCCAAGTAACTTCATTAACTATTGCATTGCTGTTCTACCCTCTCGTTCTGAGACCCTTAACTTCCCCTGGGCATTGTAAATTATTTTCATGGTCGAAACATTACTAACATTATGACTTTTAATCGTCGTTAGAATGGCGAACGACTTACACCGCTCAAGGACATATCTTCAACAATTTTTTTCCATCGAAGTAAGCCGACCCGCATATGCATATCCAACCAACATTTCCAGCAATGGGTGATTGTGAACGCCGCTAACGACAGACAACATCCACTGTCCATTGTCAATCGAAACGCCCTTCAACAAAAATGGACAGTTGCACTTTCAGGTGTCCGTGTCCCTCTTCTTACCATTTTTCTCTTGGCCACTACCTTCATTCCCAACATTTTTCCCATGATGATCACGGTACTCCCCTCCCCTCTCACAACCAATGTGTAGACGTCCCTTACGCTTTGCAGAAAGTGCATCGGATTTTGTGATGACTATCACTGTTTTAACCGATTGGGCTTGCTCTTGAGCCTAATCAACTAACTCTTGTCGTGTGGGAAATACCTTATCCGTAAAAAATATCATACTAACATCAACGCCTAAAGAAGCATCATCCCCGTTGGGTATCTCCATATTTGCTAACGAGTCGTCAAATAATACGGAGTTGAAATCCAAGAAGGGATCCAACATAAGTAAAAACATTATGAGTTGATTTTTGTATGTGCGAATCAATATAAGGGTTGAATTACTTGAATGTTTGGATCTAAATGACTTAACTGTATTCCAATTCCATTCGGCATGAATCTGCCGAAATTATTAGAGTATTTCGGGGTAACTATCCTGAGTCAGTATAGGTTTATTTGGGGTAACTATCGCGAATTAAACTCAATAATTCGGCATATATATGCCGAATAATATAAGGATAATAGGGGTGATTATACCGAATTGACCTACTTTGGAAAAAAATATAAGTTTTGTTCGGGATGGTTATCCCGAAATTGGGACTTCATTTCGGGGCCTCGATCCCGAATCACTGAACAATAGCGGCACGATTTTTGAATTTTTTTATTTATTCAATCCCTTAGAATATATAAATATATATATATATATATATATATATATAATGGGACCCAAAGTTTAGCTCATAAATGTCATTTGTGGAGTTTTCATTTGCTTTGAATGTGTTGTCATTGTCTTTGGTTGGATTATCTATTGGTATTTGTGTATTTACCAATAAAACCCTAGTTTAATAATGTAGTTGAAAATGGTTGGTGTGTTGAGGGACAAAAAATTTAATAAGTTTGTGGGGACCAATGGAAGAAAACTTTAATAATATCGAAGATGATTGGTAGAAGGAAGGTTGGATTAATGGAGACAAAGTTGTCTTGTGTTTTGTGAAGAAGACAAAAGGTAGGGTTTGGAGTGTAGTGGGTAGAGAGAGATAATGTGTGGGGTTTTGTATTGAAATAATTGTGAAAAAAATATATATACAATGTGGTGGCCCTTAGCAAAAAACATATTTTTTATCGCGTGGTATTTTGTAGCAATAAGTGTCGTGCCCTTAGAAACTCCCTTATACTATAGTTGGTGTTGTGAAATGTTATAACAATATGAAGTAGGGTTGATTTATTATGTTTATAAATATAGTTCAATTAGGTAGGATTGCGTATATCCCGCAACAGAAAATGAGAAAATGGGAAGTGATTGTCTAATTGGTCATACTTTGTTTTCGAATGGTTCGACCTTTTGAGCTTTAGTAAAAGAATAGGTAATCAAGTGATTCAAATCTTGACCTATATAAGACTTTATATGTAAATTAATCTATTCGAGATTCCGTTTAAAAAAAATACATTTGTTCTTTTCCCCAACTAATTTGTTTTTGTAGGGATGGTATATTTTGTGGGGCCGTTAAAGTGGGCTACAACTTTACACAACTTAACAATAAAAGTGGGTTACAAGTGTACACAACTTAATCACAAGTGGGATACAAATGGACACAATTCAACCACAAATAACTCTACATTCTCACACAAAAGGAAGAAGAGCCAAATGTTTACATAAAAAAGATAATTTTACAGTTTGATCCCTGATAATTTTCATATTATACCTTTGGTCTCATTTCGGATGAAATCCATCCTGTCAACTTTGTTGACCGTTAAATGACATTTATTTTTTGTTTAAACCCAAAATTACACCAATAAATAACAAAAGGAATGACTTACCTCTCACAATCATTAATAACTTTTAATTGCACATATAAATTGATATGAATGAAATTAAAATCATATTAAAATATATTTAAAAAATATATAAATACATATATATATAAATACTACAATGTTCCCATATTATTATTTTCTGTATTTTTATTTTTGAAAAATAAATCATTATTATAAACATATCACACCAAAATGGCTTATATTTTTAATTTTCTACTTATTAAAAATCATGCATGAAACAACTTGATTAATCTATTAATTAATTAAGGTACAATATTAAACCAATTTTTTTAATTATAAATATATTTTTTTATTTAAGTTGTATTCTTAAAAAGTAAATGATTATAAAAAATAATTATAGAGCAATTTTTGTTAAAACTTCTGTTTTAAAAGTTTAAAAATCATTATTTTAAAAATGTAAAAAACAAAATTCTGTATAGTTTTTATTTATAAAAATAGAAGCTTTCAGTTTTATTCTTTTATTTTTTTCGTACATAGTTTCGCTTTAGAACGGGAAGTTAAAAAAATCAGGAAAACGTTTTAAAGTGTTTAGCATTGTTATAATTAAAACATTTTTCTTGGTCTTTCTATCGATTAACAAAAAAACGCGTCTTGTATATTTGTTTTTCATTTGTAGTTGTGGGTGGTAAAATTCCATTAGTATTTGTTCAACATGATTAAAACCAAGAAGAATATAAACATTCACAATCATACAGAAGACTAATATGTATGTGGTTCGGCAATTGGTCTATGACAACGGGGTGTTAGTCTCGCTTTATTGATTGTCTTGATAATAAAGATAACATGCCCCCTTTTCCCGACGTGGGGGTTATATTTATAGAGAAAAGAAAGAGGTTGAGTCGCGTGGGACTCCTTGACCTTAGATAGTGATCTAGAACTGATCGATTGTATCTAATTTTGAGATTTTTGTTGACCGGCTTCAACCATCCTTATCCTTTTAAAGTGATATCGTTGATAGGATTAAATGGCGTATGTTGTCACACCCCGCCTAATTCTGGCGTCGGCCGCCACCAAAACTATGCCGGGCGTGAGTAAATAATTACCATTCTTAGCATGAGACAGATATGAGACATAAATAAACCAGTCCATAAGATACATAATTGAATCAAACTCAAATGCTCATAAACCACTAAGCGATAAAAGATCCATCACATGCTAACTCCAATAACCCATTCTCCAATAATGATTAAAAAAAATCTGAAATAATCCCAAAATAAATCCTCTAAACAACTTTGGAACCGAATGGCCCAATAAAACTCAAATGAAGTCTCATAATTAAATACGACTGGAAAAGAAAGTCTAACTAAACTATGCCATAAAATGAATAACTCCAACTGCACCTCCAAATGATAACTCCGATAAACTTATGCAGCTTCTCCAATTCTAATCCTGAAAAAGATTAGTCAACGCATGGGTCAGAGCCAAAGCCCTGAGCAAGAATACACACTACTCCCCTCAAATAGGATCCTTGAGTCCAGACAATAGCATTATACGTAATAAATATCACAATAAAATATTTTAAATTAAACGGGATAATTAGACGCGATAATTATAAATCACTAACTACCCATAGAAATTCCATTTATAAAGGCACACCAATATAATTTTAAATTACCCAAGTTCCACGATGTTATTTTAATTAAATTAACTAGCTTTTATTATAGTTCTCATTTTTATTAAAGTGTCACACTTTCCCTTGTCAATCGCCCCGTGAACCGTTTAAATTGTCGGCCCCGACACATGACAAGGTTTCACATACGACACGACATAAATCGCCCTCTGGCCTGTTTAAACTGTCGGCCCCGACACATTATGTCGCCACAAATTTTAATACCCGTTTTTATCTTAGGCATTAATTCTCAATTTCTCAATTTATAATCACCCCACCCTTTTAATCGATGTGAGATCCTCAAAATACCCCTTAGTCCCATACCTAAGGGTCCCCAACTTATCAATACGTCCTAACCTATGTATAGGAGGATTTTCTAACATAAATCTTAACTTAGTCTCGTACTTAGACTACCGTAATGACGATAAAGTAATAAAAATCAGCCCACCCCTGACATAATAAAACCGTGATAATCTACCCTCACTAGTCCCATACCTAGAAGACATAAATCATTTAAAGGCCTACCCACTAGTACCATACCTAGAAGTCATCCTAAAATATAGGGAGAACAATAATACCCAACAACCCGTCGTCACAATGATATTTAATAATACCAACAAGTCACACAAATATGCATAATAAATCAATGTTCCAAACTACGCATGCTATTCCAATTCAATTAAATCATTACAACGTCCAAAAATACCCAAATAATCTCATTTAATTATTTTTAAATTAAATATACCAAGTTTTCATCATATATACCTTAAAAAACCAAATTTTATTATCTCTACATGTATTACATGAGTTATACGCACCCAAAAATCATTTATTTTAAAGCTAGGGTTTTTCTACATGCAACCTACACCAATAAAATCCAAAATCACTCATGAATCCTACGTACTCAAGGGTTATGAATATTATTCAGATTAAAAGATTTAATAAAAATAACTCCATAATTAATGTCCACTTTTTCTAATTAAGTTACTAATTATTTTTAAGAAAACATGTAATTAAGTGTTTAGGTGACACTTAAAACGCATAATACTACAGGAAAAGAATCGAGTATTCATGCCTGTGAAGATCATGTTGAAAATCTGATTAGAAATCTGGATTCCTCTAAAAAAATTAGCAAAAGAGTGTTCTTGAACGATCTTGATTAAACCCCAATTAAGCCGTCAAAAATTTGTGCCAAAACTTGTGACAAAAACTTGATTTTGTTGAAGGTTGATGATTATGAGTGAGAGGAAAAATATTTGAAAGTGTTCTCTGGTGAAAAACTGGAGAAAAAGTGATTATGAGAAGTCCCCCTACGGATTAACAAGGTTATATAGTGATTAGGAGTCCTAATCCTACACAAACTCTAATAAAAAATAACTTCAGCGCACATATTCTGAAGGCATCGATCGATCGATGACCAGGCGTCGATCGATCGATCGCCCAGAAAAACTGACAATTTTGCTTAAAAAATATAAGGGACAAATATTTCAAAAATTCATATAAAATCCATTTTAATTCCGATTTCAATTCCGCTTGAAGTTTTATTCTTATAAAATCATAATCAACATATTTAGCCAATAAAAAATTTTAAATTCAAAATTTTATTTTTCCCAAAAATTCCAATTAATTAATTAAAATAATAATTAAAAATACGGGGTGTTACATACTTTCCCACTAGCAAAGAATTTCGTCCTCGAAATTAGACGAAGCATACTCATCAACGCGTAGATCTCGTATAAGGAATAAGGCTCACATATGTCTACCCGTAGAATACCATAATTGGGCGCCCATACACCCAATTCTACGCGCACCTACTCCACGAGCAACAAAATAATATATATTGCCTATGTACATACACATAGCTATGAAAATAACGGCGTACCACACGCTCTCACAAATCCACCACTCGATCCTATATCCGAAAGTCATCAAAATGCTAACGTCCTCAAATTAAATCTCAACATCAACAATCAATACATAGGATACCTAACACCTGTACTAAAATTTCCAAAATAATTATTGTCTCCAAAATCCATTTTAAGGATCCCCACATCAAGCTTACTAATTCTAAACTCAATGCTTACAACGTCCTTAACTCAAAACTTCACATCTCCAAGAAATACATCTAATACGTATGCTAGACCCTCTACTTTAAGAAGTACGAATCAACAAAGATAATCAAAGATCGGCAACGCAGAAGCTGAACGGACTCATAACCTACGAGACCTAAGACCATGCTCTAATACCATCTGTCACACCCCGCCTAATTCTGGCATCGGTCGCCACCAAAACTATGCCGGACGTGAGTAAATAATTACCATTCTTAGCATGAGACAGATATGAGACATAAATAAACCAGTCCATAAGATACATAATTGAATCAAACTCAAATGCTCATAAACAACTAAGCGATAAAAGATCCATCACATGCTAACTCCAATAACCCATTCTCCAATAATGATTAAAAAAAATCTAAAATAATCCCAAAATAAATCCTCTAAATAACTTTGGAACCGAATGGCCCAATAAAACTCAAATGAAGTCTCATAATTAAATACGACTGGAAAATAAAGTCTAACTAAACTATGCGAACCTTGTTCATGTTAGAGAAGTAGACTGATAAGCACCCAAAAATGTTTAAATAAAACTCCAAATAGACGATTTTTAATTGCTAAGTCTCTATGAAATGGGTCTTATGCGCATATATGTTTATTTTGTAGGTCAAATGCCTCTTGCGGAGTTTAAATCATTAAATCAAGGCAAAATGTGGCAAAGATGCAGTTAAACCACTCTAACCTATCTCATAACTTATACCTTGTTCCGTACCAATTACCCAAACCTTAACTAAGCCCTATCCACCCCTAGCCTATCCTATACATGCTCACTATGTGTGTGGGGTATTATATATATTTTATTTAGGTCGTGTCAATTTTTTAGTCCTTTTTATTTTATTTTATTTTAGAGTCTTTATTTTATTTTAGTATTTTATATTACGCGTGTGTCTTTAAGTCCGTGTCTGTTCATATTATAGGTGTCCATTTTATGAAAATT
Source organism: Sambucus nigra (assembly GCA_949130495.1). Classification (NCBI taxonomy): domain Eukaryota; kingdom Viridiplantae; phylum Streptophyta; class Magnoliopsida; order Dipsacales; family Adoxaceae; genus Sambucus; species Sambucus nigra. The sequence goes on from OX422222.1 coordinate 49,805,489, forward strand.
TTAGTTATTTTTTTTTAAAATTTTATTAGTTTACTTTTACTTTTATTTTATTTTATTTTGAGTCTTTTATTAATAGGTTAGGATTTTATTTTTTTAGTTTTAATAGATTTTAATTTGTAACTTTATTAATTTTATTAGTTTTATTTTTTTAATTAAGTAATGTTATTTTTTTAGTACAAATCTAAACACACACACACTAACCACCCCACACACCCTACACCTCTCCTACACACAAACACCCCTCACACCTAATCCAATAACCCAAAATTCCCATCAACACTAGTCAGCATCTTACACTACTCATACTCTCTCTCACTCATAAACCTCCATAACCCCAAACTAAAATTCACTCCCAAATCCAAACATCGAACCTGCTACCCAAACACTGTTATTTAACCCGAGACACCTGCTCATTCCCATACAATTCCGGCTTAACCCATCAAGCAGCCCCGACCTGCAACCAAAATCCAGGAGCTAACTCCGTGCTCCTGTCCCCGAACCACCCGCCTTACCATCGGAATCGCGCACCTTCAGTCGGTTTCCTTCTCTAACCTACCTACCACCCTTATCTCTCCCCAAACTCCGACCAGCTATCCTCTATACCCGGCATCGTCCCGACTCGCCATAACCCAATTCAACATCTCCTACCCATCCTTCAAAACCTACCCACACAACCCAAACTCCCGCGACCCTAAGCTGCCACATACCCGATTCACTCTCATACCATAAACCACCTGCCAATCCCAGGCTAAAACCCACATGTTATAACTGTCTACTATTTTTCCCATATTACCCCAACACCTCATACCCCACTTGCACACTTACCATTCCTAAATTACCCTCACCCTAATTACCTCAAATGCCAATTTTAACCCACAAACACTTATCATTCATATCATACCTCTGACCACATGCATCTTCCTATAAAAGTAATAGGAGACTCATTTAAAAAGAAAAGTAGGTTTTAGAGAAGAATGGAGAGAGAAACACCTTTGTAAATATTTTTTTATTTTTTTTTATGAAATTTGTGAGAATTAAATATCGAGGGATTGAATTGTATTGATGAGGATAGAGTTCAATTTGGCAAATTCAATGAGACTTGTTTGAATATTTGTTCTCTTTCTCTACTCTTAAATTATAATGCTTTTGATTATTTGTTTATCATTTTTCATATTATGTTACGCTAAAAATCCCTTTCCAAAGGGTGGGATGAATCCTTATTTTATGTTCTTGTAATTAATTAGTTCGATTATTTGAAATTCCATTTGAATGTTAATTTTGATCCTTCACCTTTCAATTTACCCCTTAATAGAGGGTAAATGATTTTCGAGAGAAAATCAAAATTCGAGATATAATACTCATTTTAGAATCGAACTAGAGATAGGAGTTTCTTAAGTGTGGTATTATTCCTTGAAATTCTACTCTAAACTTTATTTTCTATGATTTATATGAATTTTGTTGAATCAATCCCAGCGGGTGATTTATTAAAAAGAGTGTAAATCTATTTTCTACAGTTGTGGGCGTTTGAATTTAACTTTCTAAAAGGTTAGTGTTAAAATTGCATTTGTGACGAGAGTTGACTTGTAATTATAGTATATGACTAAAATTGACAGCGAAACCTGGTGTTGACATTTGTCGCACCCACATGATGACACATGTATAACACATGTTAGTTAAACAATTAAGTTATACATAAGAGGGAGAGGAATCGGCAACCCGGTTGGACGTAATGAATGAGAGAAAAAGAAGAGTCATCATTTACTCACATCACACTGCAGAATATGGAAGTAAGAGACGATGAGGAGTTTCCTCATTCACTGTCATGATAAATAGAGAGAGAGCTTATCAATATGCCAACTGTTTTTAATGATGGAATCTTTACATCTAAAATCTTAGCTACAATTTCGTGCCTCTTGAAGATCCCCACCTCTCCCCAATACCTCCTCCCAAAACCAAAACCAATAACCATAAACAAAATAAGAAAAAAAGTTAAACCCTAGAAGGCGCTTTCGTGAGGAGAGAGAAACAAGATTATCTCTATCTTATCTCAAACCTCTCTGATCCCTTCCTAATCTAGGTACACTTTTTGTTTTAATCGCATCTATTGTGAAAGATTTAAATGTTTGATTGTTTTTATTTTTATTTATTTTTATTTTTGGGAGTTGTACACATATCGTCAAACTTTCACAAACATAGCTGGAAGGAAAATCAACAAAGCTCTGAAAATCCAGCGATTTGTGACTCCATTGACTTTGCAAAGGAAGCGAGCTAGAATTGTTGATAAGAAGTAGAGGATCGCGAAGGCTAAATCAGAGGTAGCTGATTACCAGAAGCTTCTCGCCAGTAGGTTGAAGGAGTAGAGGGAAAGGCATAGTGAGAGTTTGGCGAAGAAAAGGTCCAGACTCTCTGTTGCATCCATGCCATCTATTGATGCTTAGGTCATTGAGTGTTTTTTTTTGTTGTTGTGAAATTAGTACTGAATATCGTAATATGTTGAGATTTTGATTGTTCTGCTCATTTTGACTGCACACCAAGTACTTTTGCTCTCTACTCGCAAGTGTTTGAGATTTTACTTAAATTATTTTTAATAATGGGATGTGGAGTTGTTTCTTCTAAAAAAGGTATGGTCCATGTTAATAGCAATAGGGGTGGTAATTCGTGTATTTGGGTTGTATTTCAGACCGATACGACACGACACGATAAGATTTTTTCGAACACGAATACGACAAGACACAAATTCGTATTTTTTTTAGTTGACACGAACACGACTAAAATAAAAATGACATATCACGACAAGAATTGTACGATTTCTTAAGATTTCAAGCTAAATTAAACATAAATAAATACGATAACCCGAATAAAAACACGATTAACATGACAAGACACGATAACATGACTAACATGACTCATAATTTTGACATGAACATGAAACGATATGAATTCGTGTAAAAAAATCCAACACGAACACGACACGAACATGACATATCATGTCAATTTCGAGTCAATTTCGTGTCGTATTTTCGTGTCATTTCTAAAATTGTCACCCCTGGGTAGCAGGCTCATTCCCATATCAAATTATGCTTTCTCCTCAAATCTTTGTTTCAAATTCGATCTACATTCACTGACAGAGCTTTCCGGTAATACATGTTCCATTTATTTTCTTTTATGAAATTTAGTTATTGGTTTGCATGTTTTTTTCTATTTGACATTTTTAATTTGTTTTGTACTTTATTCTACGCTCTCATTTATATTCTTCAAAGAATATAATGACTTATATTTGATGATTTTTATGGATTGGTTATTCATTGTAGATAAACTGGGATATATAAACGCAATTCCTAATTTCAAGTATGCAAAGATAAACACATTTTTTTTTATATAATTAATACATATCATTAGATATGGAAAAAGATTGGTCAATGTGTCAAACATATTTGATTTTAAAGAATCCCATTAAATGAGTCTTTGTTGTTATTTCTTTTTTCCTTCAACTTTTGCATTTTCTGATGTGTTGGCCTTCAATGTCAACATAATCAAATATTTATACACACACACACACACACACACTAATGATGATAGTTGGGTTTTATTTTACTCTATTTGTGTTTCAATTGAAGCAACACATTACATGCTAGGGAAGCAACTCATCCTTATTGGAATTTATGTCTTTAAAAAGTTTTGCCTTGAGTTTCACCTATTCCAAGAAAAATGAATTGAAAATAACAACTTAGTATTCATAATGTTATATATGCAAATGAACAGAAATGATACATTACTTATAATTCAACCATTGTTTGCCATTCTAATACAAAATTAACATATGGTTGTTAGTCTCAATGGAGGAACAAATTTATGTGTTTTCACCAACAGTAGACTGTGTCACAATTTTGTGATAAATTAAAAATAATTCTATTACTCAAAACTACACATCACCCGCGCATCGCGCGGACTGCATGCTAGTTTCAATACTAACTTGAGAGATTTCAAATGAGTGAATTAATCAATTAGAATAACTAGAGTATGTGGTGTAGTCTCATTCTTTGATTGTTCTCACATTTATTTACCTCACTTTATCTCTAATTTTAGCGTTTGAATTTGTGTGTTTGATTCTGTTCATTTTTTTAGTCACTTAGTTACTTAGTATCATTATCCCTCGAAAATTATTTTAATATAAAAAATTCCATAAAAAATAGAAAACAAAGAAAAAGTAAAAAAAATCAAGAAAGAAAAATAGCTATAGAAATTGGATTACATCTCTTTTCTTGTGTTTCACTCCATTAGGTTGGATTGATACCCTTACTTACCTTTATGCTAGTTGTTGATGTCTAAAAATGAACTAACTCTAAGTTTATAATCACAGATAAAAATAAGAGAAGTAACTCAAATCACACACACAAGAGACAAGATTTTTAGAGTGGTTCAACTGTAAAATAGCCTACGTCCAATGTTGTTGTTATTCAGTAGGGTTTACAATAGCTCAATATGGTGTGCATATGAGTGATTCGAGTTATCCCTTGAGCTAAGGGAGCAGTTTATATTTATAAGGGTGTCAAACCCTAGAGATGGAGCGCCTTTATATTGCCAGGCATTTACATCCGTGTACAATAAGTAAAATTCTTGGAATTCAGTGCTGGTTGGAATCCTATCCGAGTAGCTATTGGTATTCCTATTGGTCGGCCTTTTGGAGTTGGTTGGCCTTCCAGCCGACTAAGTATCTCTAAGCCGATCGAGTGGAGTATACGATTCGTTCAATTAATCATTTTATTCCCATTTCTCGAGGCAACCTATAAATAGGTACGGAGTTTCCCTCTTTTCTTTCTACCTCAAATCTTCTGAACTTTAGCTATCTTTTTGCCTTCAAGTTTTTTCTTTGCGATTGTTTGCTGTCATTTTCTTCTTCGATTTTTCGCCATCTACTTTGACTCCCTGTAAGCCTTCTCTTCTCTTTCCTCTATTTTATTATCTTTTTTCTATTTTTTCACCATGGTTCACATTGTAAATGAGAACTCTTTAGATGGGTTGAGAGAAAAGAGGAAAATCCCATCTTGGGTAGACTTATAATTACCCCAGGGTCCCATAGACGTTACCTAACCACATACATCATGCTCTCGTGTGTGTGAATAATTTATCTATTTTGTTCAACTAATATTGTTGAATCATAATCAGTAGGATTTTACCACCAATAATTGGCATCGTATGTGGAAAACAATATTTTCTATTCAACCTTACCAACTAATAATGATCATGTCTCATCCACACAGTAAGCATGTGTCATCTCATGGGGATCATCAAGACGATCATGATGAGAAAATCCCACCCAATATCATATTTGTGAGCATAACCAATCAAAGTCACAATACTCACAGCTCTCGCTATCATCCACGAGAAGAGAAAACAATGGAAAGCAATAATCTACCATGATCAAATCAGATATTGTCACTTATGAGAAACGTCTTCGCGAGCAGGAGGCTTCCACGCACCACCAATAAGAAGAAAATTCTCACCTCGAACGTTGTTAAGAAAGTATGGAATAAGAAGCCTAGAGGGACAAGCATAGTTTTAATACCCCGTATTTTTGAAAGATTTTATTTTAATTATGGAACTAGGATTAATTAATTTAAATGGAGATAATTTATTTATAATTAATTCGGATTTAAATTAAATAATTACTAGGGTGACAAGAGTTAGTATTCATTGTTGATAATTATGTTGAATAATACTTAGCGAGTAAAGTAATATACAATTGTGAAAATATATTAAAATTGTCGTGAGTGAAATATATGACAGTTATAGAAATTAAGTTGGGACGCACGTGTGAGTCGTGTCAGGACTAAATTAATAGAATAAAAAGTAAAATATTTATAAGTCTCTCATATGGTCGTTTCGAGTGCATCTTTGAGTCCGAAAGTGTCGAGATAGTCAGAAAAGTCTACCCAGGGGCTTTGTTTGGGTTCCGGAGCAGTTTTAGGCCGAACCGGCACCCCGGAAGGGTATTTTGGTATATTGTATTTTTAGAGTAAATTAAAGGACGAAAATTAGAGAAATAAAAGATCTCCGATGTGGGTTATATTAGGTTATTTTTCGTGAGAAAAAAGTTAGACACAGAGAGAGACCAAAAAGACAGAAAGAGGAAGAAAAATCTAAGTAAGACTCACCAAAAGTGCACCTTTTCCACCACCGTGGCCACCATCGCGTAGATCGGAGAACGAGGGTCGCAACTATACCAACAACATCAAAGGATCAGACCATCTTTCGTAAGGAAAGTGTTTGAATCTTGCTCTTTTAGCATTAAATGTGTTTATGTTAGTGTAGGTAATGAAACCCCCTTAAATTGCATGTTATTTGATGAAGAATTCATGATTAAAAGATATATTAAGGTTAAATTGATACCAAGTTGAATGGTCCTTGTAATTTGAAGTTTAATTACGGATTTATGTTGATAATTGCTGAGTAAATTCGAGATTAAATAGGGTTAATTGGAAATCTTATGAAATAGGGTTTTATGAATCTAAAATTTAGGAATTTTTGGTTTGTGGATTAATTAATCATGAATTGATGTGTTTAAGATGTTAGAAACCATCCTTTTATGTGGGAAAAATGAGTTGGAATTGAATGGAAGGAGTTTGGGACTGATTTATAGAGGTTTTAGGACTGTTTATGGATGAGAAACGTAGCAGGTGCAGGTTGGGGCGAAACTACTCAATCTCGTCCAAACGAGATGGAGCCTGGTTCGAATGAGAACCCATGTCGCACGATATGTCATTCTAAAGACATGCTATCTTGTTCAGACGAGATAGCTTCTGGTTCAAACGACAAGTCCAGTTTTTGGGAAATTTTATTCTGTTTCAAATCTGGGTAGTAGGTTTATTTGAAGTGATGATCACTAGTAAAGTTGGGATTCAGGTTCGAACAAAATTATAGAGTAACAAGATGGGTTTGATATTTTATGATAATTGGAGTGACTAGTTATCTCTAAGTTATGAGCGAGAGAGTATTCGTAATCTAGTATGGGTAATGCAACTAGTAATGAGAGATACTACGTATAAGTTAAAAATTCGGGCTGTGTGTATACCTAATGAACTTGATAGGTTGCGTGAATGCCTATAATGATATGTATTATGTGTATGACATACCTACCATACTTGCTATCACGGGAGGTTGGAAAAGGGGACAGTCTTATCTTGAGGAGCCTTTGAGGGGATATTTGAGTGGTACCTCAAGGGCATGGAACCTAGGTATGGGTTATCTGATAATGATAGCGTTGACGGTTATACGGGTGAGTAGGTATGTGCGTAGCGCATAGGCTTGTAACCATGTTCGCCTCCAATATGTGTGATTTGTAAATTTATGGTTCGTGGAAGATTTCGAACCCATTGTCCTTATTCAGTGCGAGATGTACCGGGACTTGATAGCAGAGTATGAGGGCATAGTAGCTGAGTCTAGAGGTGCCTTTTTAGTATATATAATATATGGTGATGTGTGTGTGTGTGTATATATATATATATATATATATATATATACCTGTAGTGATACTTGATATGTGAAAGTATGTGGATAAGATATATAATGATGAAAATCTCTAAATAACTTAAGTAAGCGAGCACTTAATGTGATTTATAAATACTTCCCAAATTGAGATAACAGTAATGAAAACATTTAATATGGTGTTGTATGAAAAAATGCGGGTTAGTATTGCCGGTAGTGATTAAAAGGATTTTGTATATATTCTAGTTAGATGATAGAATAATTAGAATGGGTTTAGAGGTGCATTAGGCGTGCACATTAGTTGAGAGGTGAGAATCTCAAGTGAGTGTTTGAAAAGCTAACATGCGCATACTATTTACTTTACTGCAATATTTAAATACTTGTTAAATTTTTTAAATATTTTACACTCGGGCTCTGACCTGTCTCTTGCAAATCTCTTCTCATTTGTCAAATTAGTTTAGGTGCCCAGTCATAGGGACACCAAGCATAGGAGTTCCATTCATTTGACGTGCTGTAGCTGTTGTGAAAGTTACAGGACTTCGGTTGTAGACGCCTCCATTCCGATCTATTTACTTCTTTTAGGGCATGTTGCCCCTTTCTATTAGACAGTCAGAGATTTATGGATTTATTCATTTATTCAGTTAAGTGGTTTGGTTATTTCGGTTGGATTATTGTACTTGATACTTAGACTGGATGTGTTTACTGCAGTTGCATTTATTATTTCAGTCATTTCCTTTCATATGATTTTGGCTTGGATGGTGATTGTTAATTATTCGTTAATTTGGTTTTACATTAATTAAAAGATAAAATTTGGACATCAACCTTTTTAAATATTAGGTGGTTAGTATTTTAATAAAAGTTTTCGACAGTGATGCATATTCTTAGCCAACTGGATATTATGATTTAATTTAATAAAGAACTGATCATTTAATTAGGCAGGGTGTCACAGGTGGTATCAGAGCATTAGGTTCTAGAGTCCTTTAGGATCTGTACGGCTTATTATGCTTCCAGTGTAGTTTTCTTTGATATAGAGCCCTATATTTAGGACTGTTGTATTCTTTAATAGTGCATTTTATGTCTTCAGCTATTTGATATATTAATTATGAACTTATAAAGCTTCTCTCTCATTTAATATGCCTCCCAGACGTTCTCATCGAGCTCCTAGGGAGCCCCAACCCGATCCCCAGACAACTCCGGTTCAGGGCACGATGAATGCAGCGAAAGTTTCCGCTATGGTAGCACATGCGGCAAGTGCAGCTTTGGCCGTGATACAACAGGCCCCACCCCAGGCACCAGTGGTGGCCCCAGCACCAGCTCATGCATTCCTTTCTTCTTGAGAGCGAGTCGGGGATGCATTCCACAAGGCATAACCTCCGAAGTTCGCAGGGAGTTCAGATGTTGTAATGGCTAGCCAGTGGAAGAATGACATTTAGTGGCACTTGAGGATGTACGAGTGCACTGAGGTTATGAGGCAGATACTAGTTACATTTAAGCTAGAGGGAGTGACACTACAGTGGTGGGAGTCTATTACCACTGGTGAGGAGAGAGACAACATGACTATCAGGGACTTCTGGGAGCGGTTCGATCGCAAATATTTCCCCTCCGCCGTTTAGACTGAGATGACGCAAAAGTTACTGAACCTCACCCAGGAAGGGAAGATAGTTGCCAATATGAGGAAGAGTTCACGAACCTGCTGAATATAGTGCCAGATGAGGTACCTACGGAGGAGAAGAATATTAGGATGTTTATGGACGGTTTGACATGGAGGATTCTCCAGCATCTATTGGGAAATCATTCGTTGGCTACGTATTCTGATGTGGTTAATGCTGCCCTACTACACTGCCAGGATCACCGCTTCCATCTAAAGGGAAGCATATGAGTGGGGGAGTCTAGCCAGCAGGTTCGGACAATAGGTAATGGTACCAGTGGGGCACAATTAGCCCAGGGTCAGTAGCGACAGGGTGAGCAGAGTTCCCATCAGGGGGACCCTGCTAAGAGGTTCAAATCAGGTGATGACAGGTAGGGGCAGGGAGATTTTAGGCAGGGCCATCAGGGCTAGCCTGGCCAACAGAGACAATAGCGCTTTCAGTAGGGCCAGCAGGGACAAGGGAGGGGTGGTAACTACCATCAGGGCCGAGGGTAGTAGGGGCAGAGGGGAGGACACTTTCCAGGGAGATGCTTTATTTGTGGCAACACTGGCCATAAACGTCATGATTGTCCTCAAAAGAGTAGAGCCCCGCAGCACTAGCAGCAGGGCACTCGTCAGGAGCCCTAACGACAAATATTTCCATCCGCCCTTCTAGCGCCACCGTAGATACCAGGCTTGCTGGCCATTCCAGTCCAGTAGGGATAGCTATAGTATGGACGTATTTACAACGTCCACCAGACCGTAGTCCCCCAGGCTCCACCCGCAGTTGAGGGTACGTTTTCTATCCAGAGGACTTTGGGGCAAATATTATTTGACACGGGGGCATCACATAGTTTCATTGCCACTAGTTTTATATGATCCACGGTGTTATTAGACACGGCATAGAGCACAGTTACTAGTGTAGATTCACCGTTGGGCTATGGGTCATTGATTTTCTTTATATGTCCGGGAGAGATTGTTATTATCGACATATATGCTTCTCGTAGATATGCACGAGTATTATACGATTATCGAGATGGATTTTCTAGCTATGTATAGGGCCATGATTGATTTCAATAGTCGTAGTATTGTGTTATCCATACTGAGTTAGGAGATGTTTTTGGTGGCGATGTCTCGCCCGGAGGGGGGTTCGTCCACCCATTTATATTATATAGAAGAGGATACCTCTAAGTGGGTGGGGATACCACTTGATTCTATTTCGATTGTTCTTGAGTTTGTTGATGTATTTCATGACATACCAGGATTACCGCCCAACAGGGAGATAGAGCTTGTCAGAGATTTGGAGCCAAGCACCTTATTGATAGCCCGTGCACCTTACCGTAGGGATCCGGTGGAGATGAGGGAGCTACGGGATCAGATCAAGCAGTTGTTCGGTCAGGGTTTTAACCGAAGAATTACCTCGCCCTGGGGTGCTCCCGTACTATTCGTAAAGAAGAGAGGTGGGTCGTTACGATTGTGTGTGGACTATCGAGAGTTGAATAAGGTCATGGTACAGAATAAGTATCTGTTGCCCCGAATCGATGACCTATTCGACCAACTGAGGGGTGCTTCCTACTTATCGAAGATAGACTTGAGTTCAGGTTACCATCAGTTATGTATCAGAGAGAAGGACGTTCCTAAGACTGCCTTGTTGACGCGATATAGATCCTACGAGTTCAGGGTTATGCCATTTTGGGCTAACCAACGCACCGGCTGTATTCATAGACTTGATGAACAGGATATTCAGAGAGTTCTTAGATCAGGTTGTCATTGTCTTCATTGATGACAACCTGATTTACTCCAGGACTAAGGAGGAGCATGCCGAGCATTTGAGACTGGTTTTGCAGATGCTACGTGAGCACTAATTGTATGCGAAATATGAGAAGTATGGGTTCCGAATGAGAGAGGTTCAGTTTTTGGGGCACATTATTTCTGAAGGTGGGATATCCTTAGGTATGGGGAAGGTGTCAGCGGTGAGGGAGTGGGGACAGCCCACGATGCCGACAGAGATAAGTAGTGTCTTAGGATTGACGAGATACTACATGCGATTTATTCGGGGGTTCTCGAAGATAGCGGGTCCTTTGACAAACTTGACTCGCAAAGGGGTGCCATTTATATGGGATGATGCCTGCCTGTTGGCTTTTGATGAGCTGAAAGACAAGCTGAATTTAGCACTAGTTCTAGCACTACCCAGGCCGGGAGTGGAATACCTGGTTTATAGTGATGCATCCTTACTTGAACTTGGGGGTGTGCTTCAGCAGGAGGATAAGGCTATAGTTTATGCCTCCCATAAGCTTAAGCCTCACTAGAGGAGTTACCCCACCCACAACTTGGAGTTAGTGGCAGTAGTGTTTGCATTGCGGATATGGAGACATTATCTCTTGGGGGAGAGATTTTGCATTTTCACATATAAAAAGTCACTGTAGTATCTGTTCACGCAGCTGGAGTTGAAGATGCGTTAATGGAGGTGGCTTGAATTTGTAAAGTATTATCAGTTCGATTGTTTGCTGCCTCCATTATGCTTATGATCCTTCCTCTCCGACCTACCTTCAGCTTTAGTTTCTGCTTTTGCCTCAACATTCTTCTTCGCAGTCATAACTTCTTCGGCATTCATAATTTTGGTTGCTTTCACCATCAACTCTGTCATGGATTTGCGGGGATCTTTAGCCAAGGTGTAATACAGCTTATTCGGGAAAAGACCACTCATTAGAGCTGGAATGGCTGTCTTCTCTTCGTAGTCGATTACCTCCAGTTTCTCATTGTTAAAACGAGTGATGTAGTCCCTGGTGCTTTCTCCTAATTTTCGCCTTACGCTCAACAGATGGGCTACCCTCTTGACTGGCTTTGCACAAAAATAGAAATTCCCTATAAAGAGCTCGGTCAACTGATGGAAAGTTGTGATTTGCCCCCGAGAAAGGCTGTTATACCATATTTGAGCAGATCCAGTGATGGTTCCTGAGAACGCCCTGCACCTCATCTCATCTGGGACCGCATAAATATTCGCAATAGCTTGGTACAGTTCTATGTGGAGAACGGGATCAGTCTTCATATCATACTTCGGCGTGACTACAGGAGACTTAAACTTTGAGGGTGTGGGAAAGTCCATAATTTCTTGTATAAAAGGAGATCCTTTGATAAAGGTTCTTTGGAGAGGGTTTATGGCCTTAGCCATTTTCCCTAACCTATCTTCCAACCTCTAAATGGAGCCCTTCCATGCATTATTTCCAGCATCTGATCTATTTGCCCGAGCAACGGATCACACTGAATTCTCCTCTTGGGATCTTTCTGTACGAGCTGCAGGGCACGATTGGGCATAACCTTCCCTTAGAAAATTTGGTCGTTGAGAATTTCTCGACGTAATCCGAGGAGGGTTTCTATTCCTCCTAGGGCCCAAACAGTTAAAGGGGGAGACTATGCTCAACCTCTCCAGAGCACTTGTTCATTCTGGAGTTAAAATGATATCTTCTTGAGAGCCCATAGCTCTTATAAGGGATGTCCGGTCGAGCTGATAGGAGGGATCACTGGACCTCTCAATATGATGGAAGTTGGTATGTCTGGACTAGGAAACTTGAGGGAATAGAGTACGTATGGATTGTGAAGATGGCAGGTGCATGTTTTTATAAACGCTTCGCTGGCCTGACTGGGTAGGTGTTGCGTTTTGAATAGTCTGAATGAGTTGTCGCATGGTCTCCTGCATAGCTGTTTGTTCTTTGGCTAAGTTAGATACTATTCCTGTGAGATCATGGACAGTTGGAGGAGCGGACTAGTTGGGAGGAACTTCGTCATTGTTCCTATTATTAGATTCTTGGATCTCAGCCATGTATGATGAAGTTTTTAGTGAAAAATGCTACGTATAGTCGTTCCCACAAACGGTGCCAATATGTTGATGTAAAAAACTAGGCTTGATCTAATTAATTAATCACAGATAAATATGAATAAAGAAATAAGACAAAGGATTTTTAAAGTGGTTTATCCTTAATGAAAATTACCTACGTCCACTGTCTTGTATTGCTGGGTGTTTTGCCTTGATCTCAATTATGATCGCAAGTGATCGATTACCCCACTATGGATGGGGTTACAATGTATTTATAGCCATTGGACTGTCAATATGAATAGACAGTATGTCGTTATTTAGTAGACATATACATCTGTATATAATAAGAATGTTCATTGAATCTGTTTTGGCCGCTTGATCTTCTTGGCTAGATGCTCTGTACGTTGAGTAGCTCGTCACGTTTGAGTAGCTCAGTGTGCTGATTAGGTCGGTATGCTGAGTAGCTCGGTGAATATATTTTATGCCACGCAGGATGACACGCGTCGTCGTATAACTGATCCACGTCGGCTGACTAATTTTTGTATCAACAGAAGCCCCTAATATTTCACAGTTGAGGTTGGATATGAAAGTGTGGAACATTATACCCAAAGGCTAAGCGGACACGTTTACCCAGTCTCATTCATTTACAGATCTCCAACACTTGTTACATTTAATGATCGTGAGCGCAAAATGGAAAAACTCGTAAATATTTTGAATCTTCAACAGACGCTTGGTCATTCGCGTCTTTTTTATCATTTAGCTGCCGGAAACGCAATCATCGTCTCTAGTGAACATTATTTATCTTGCTTCCCGAAGCAATGCATTTAAAAGCGATAGAATCAAATAGTCTTCTACCTTTTGCCTTTTAGATTTCCAATCCATTTGTCTTCTCACTTTTTCTTCTTACGCTCGTTCCTTCTGTCATCCACCTTAGCAGGTTTTTTTGTAAGAACTTCTTCTTTCTTTTTTCTTTGCTTTAGCCAGCATGGTTTATCTTATCGAATCGTTGGATAAGTTTCGGGATAATTTTTCAATTCCTTCTTGGGTTATTCTGGAAGAGCCTCCTGGCCCTTCTGATTTATTTTCTTTAGCTGAGGGACACTGGTTTCCCTCCATTTTTGTAGCGGAATGTGGTTTTTCTTTCCCGCCCAATCCCATGTGTTTCGAATTTTGCCAATATTTCGATATTATTCCTGCAAGAGTAGTTCCAAATACATGGAGGGTAGTTAATGGCGTACATAGGTTGAATCAAATTCATGGAACTCATTTAGGGATTTCTGAAATTATGTACTGTTATAAATGGGTTACTAGAGATACCACCTTTTATTTAAAAACTAGGTATTCTCGTAGAGCTTTACTGGTCAATCTTCCTCATGCTAATAGGGACTATTTTGATCATGGGGTGTGATGAAAAATTGGCAACACCCTCGTTAAAAGGGAACGATGTGTACCAAGGTCCCAGATGTCCACTTTATGGCAATGGCATAGGTTGTTTTTAGTTTTTCAATTTAGCTCTGTTTTTGTTTTATAAAATGTGTCACTGACGCTTATTTTTTGTTTATTGCAGTTGATAGTAAAAGGAAATCCCCAAAAGAGAGTGACATTAATATAAAAGATTTGAAATTTATCTGGGGGTTGCATCGAGCAATAAACGGGGAATAAGTGAGGTCTGCTTCTTATTTGTTGAGATACAAGAACACCACTTCTTTTATTGCTCGTCCCCTTGTTCCTCCCTTGGTGATTGACCTTGAGCAAGCTCCAACATCTTCTTTATTTGTTGAAGAAACTTCTCCTGACTTGGGTATTGCTATTGCTGACCTGATGACGAAGAAAAGTAAAGTGCCCGAGTTCTTTGCCAAATCTTCTCCTAGTACTAATGGGGCGAAGAAGAGTAAAAATAAAGCTCCAATGAAGAAAAAGGATGTTGTTCCTTCTGCCAAAGATATTATCAAGACGCCCCCTGTTGCCCCTAAAGAGGCAACACCTTTGACTGAAGTTGTTATCTCAAAAGAGGCAGCACCTTTGATTGAAGCTGCCATTATTCAAGAAGAGAAAGCACCTGTGATTGAAGGTGCTCCTTTGAGGTGGTTGAGGAGGGGTCTTGCTGAAAGGCCAGTGGATGCTGTTGCCCAACCTACTGGAGTTGGGATTGTTTCTTTGAGGTCTAGTTCTCCATTCGTCCTTACCCCTGGCTTGGCCAAGAAAAATATCAAGTCGGGGACTTTCCTTGATTGTTGAGCTGCTAAAATTGCAACTCCTAAGGATAAGGTTACCGATTTGGCAGCCCAACACCTTGCTTCAGTAAGTAGTCATTATACTTATCTTTCTAATTCTTCATTGCCATGTTCGTACTCTGATTCGTGCCTTTATTCTTATTATAGTTTTTGGTGTTATTCGATAATATTGTGGAGAAGGATGAAGCCATCAAAGAATCAACCTCATCCAGTGGTGTAGAGGAAGCCCTTGTTGGGTTATTAAAATCTTTACGGGAGTCCTGACAGAAGTATGAAGAAGACAAAGCTACCTGGGAGAATAAATTATAATCTCCTGAGATGGCTTGAGGTCAGGATGTAAATGCCTGCAAGGAGTTGGAGGAAAAATTGAAGGTTGCTCTTTTTAGCAAAGTGGAAGCTGATGGCAAGCTTGAAGAGGCTGAACGGCATAAGAAAGAGCTTGAGGAAAAGGTGAAGTCTATTGAAGATCTTCTTAAGGAAAAAACTTCCTCGGAGAGAGAAAAGAGGAAAACAATTGTGAAGAAGTCCTTTAACACTGGTTGGGATAAAGGATGGAACAGAGCTTTAGCTATTGTTTCTTCCCTGATGGATTATTTAAGTTTGAAGTACTTTAGAGATAGATGGGTAGCACCTCTGAAGGAGTTGAATGTTGCTGATGATTCTGAATTATTCCAGAGACACACTCATAACCCTCCTCCTACTATTGAAGAAGAAGAAGATAAAGCTGCATCTGATGAATCTTCTATGGTGATAGTAGAACAAGCACCTGTTGTTACCATTCCTCAATCCTTCGATCAAGTTCCATAGGCAATAACTTATGTCGAGCAGTGTCAATTGCCTTCTGAGCAACCAACTCCTTCCTTCAAATTAGCTGAAGATGTTGTAGGAAATAAGGAGAAGGTGTAGAGTTGTTCGGCTCTTTAATTATGTTATTTTTCTATTTTTCCCTTTTTGATTGTAACTTTGGTTGTACTTTCTCCCCCCGTGATCAATAAAATGGACTTTGTTATCTATTCTGAGTTTTCTCCTTTACTTGCTCGATATGTATCATTGTTGATCCATTTTTACTTTTCCTTGCTAGTTTATTACCAGGATGGAACTCTTGTCAGCTCATGATACAGAGTTGATGAAGAAATGTAATGATTACTTCAAAGCTGGTCGCGCAGATTTTATTAAAGCACAAATAATTAATATTCTCGGGCCTAATGCTTCAGAACGAGTAATTGATTCTTATAAATATTTAAAATGTCTGCTTGATCAAGTTGTGGCGAATAATGTGGCTTATTATGAAATAATAGAAGATCGCCAAGGAGTAATCGAAGAACTTCAACTTCAGCACAAAGAAATGATTGCTCTTTTTCATGAAGGTTATGAGAAAAAGTACCAACATTTAAGTGCTGATCGGGGTTATGATAAATTTATCACAACCCATGGGAAGAGAGAGAGTGTGCATAAGCTTGAAGTTGAGGAGCACATAAACATTGCCAAGATATTAGAGGAGGAAAATATTGCCTTGCAAGAAGAACTGAGACAACTAAAGTCTGACTCTTCTTCTGGAGCTCTGGTCCTGGTCAGCGATGAGGGCTTTTCATTTTTGGAAACTAAAAATGCTGCATTGAGAGCAGAACTGGAGACTTTGAAACAGGTCAAACCTACATCGTCCTCGTGAGGTAGAGCAAGAGCTGGTCGAAGCAGCATTGAAGAGACTAGGACTCAACAAGCCTTAGCAAATCAGGCTATTCAGCTGAAAGCAAAAAATCAAGCTCTGGTTGAGATGTCCCAGAAAATTCAAAGTCTTACCGAGAAACTGTCCAATCAGAGTTCTGCGTTGGAAAGTAAAAAAAACTTGGTGAAGAAACTTCATCATCAAGTTGAGAGATTGACTTATCAATTTCACAAACAGCCTAGAGATTTTTGGATGGAGGGATAGAACGAAGCTTTGTTCCATCTCGATGCCAGGTTGAAACAGTCAAATAATGAGGGGTACAACTATGGATGGATGAATGTTCTAGCTGTGAAGCACGTTGAAAAAGGTAACTCGCTGTGGGATTGGTGTGATCCTGGACTACTTGACCTCCCGGTTCCTCCTTTCAAACTAGACGTTAGATGGATTTCCTTTAGTTCCATTCCTCAATGTTTGATCTCCAAATACCTTGGTGATTACCAGCTTTATGAAGATTTAGAGATATCCCATCCTCCACATTTACTTGACCGACCAAGTTCGACAAACACCAGGATGTCGTGGGATTTAAATTATATCAATTCTCCTTTTGCTTTAGATGATCCTCTAGCTGGAATGGATCATGTACCTAAATCAGAAGGAAAAAAGCCAATAGAATAGGAAATTTGTATTCAATGAATAAAAGTTCACCTTTTTGTAATGTTCTGTCCTTGGAGATAGATTATAAGATGTTTTGTTTATCATGTTGTATATATATCTATAAAGGGACAATTTGTCCTGTTTTGTTTTAATTTCCTAGACAATGCAACTTTGCCCGTTTGTTGCCTAGTTGTAGTGACTTGTCACCCATAAGTGCCTAAGTAATGGAATTATTTTCATCCCATAGTCCTGCTTAATTGTAGCAATCTTATCTAGATTACCTTGGTGCCTAGACAGTGGATGCCCCTTGAGGTCACCCATCTTCTTACCTAGTTTTGGATGCCCCTTGAGGTCACCCATAATCAAATAGGCCTTGCCTTGTATGATTGTAATGCCAACATTGTTGGTTAAGTTTATTAATGCCGACCAACCTCAGTTGGTTGTTGCTGATATCCGACCAATCGTAGTTGGTGGTTGTTGATAGCCGACCAACCTTAGTTGGTGGTTACTGATATGCCCACCAACTGTGGTTGGTAGTTGTTTATAGCCGACCAACCTTAGTTGGTGGTTGCTGATATGCCGACCAACCGTGGTTGGTGGTTGTTGATGCCTTCTTACGAAGTTCAAGTGTAGTGTGTAGCACTAGTACTCCGAAAAAAAAATTGAACGAAAAAGAATATGGGGAAAAGATCATTTTTATTCATATTGAAAGAACGGAATACATGTGAATCTACATTACTGATAATATTTATGCAGATGCTCTGCATTCCACCCATTTTTGAATTCTTCCCCTCTAAAGTTTATATTCTGTAGGTTCCAGGTCGAACAATCGCCGTTACACGATAAGGCCCATGCCAGTTGGCCTCCAGCTTATTATGCTTCTGAATGACCTTCTTGAGTATATAATCTCCCTCCTTGAGATCACATTTCTTGACCCTTTTATTGCAGAACATGGCAGTCCGTTGCTGATAAGCGGAATTTCGAATTGCTACATCTTCCCGGACTTCCTTGAGCATGTTCAAATCTAAATGTCTCATTAAATCGCTTACTGGAGTGTTGAAATTAAGCACCCTATGAGTAGGTAGACCCAGTTCAGCAGGTGTGACTGCTTCACTTCCACAGGCTAACATGTAAGGAGATTCCCCAGTTGATGTTCGGGGAGTTGTTCGGTAAGCCCATAATACAGAATGAAGCTCGTGAATCCAATTTCCTTTCGTATCATCCAACCGTTTCTTCAGCCCGTTCAACAGAGTTCTGTTGGTTACCTCTGTTTGCCCATTGCTCTGGGGATGGCCTAGTACAAAATGAATCTTTTGAACATTGGACTGTTGACAATACACAACGAACTCCTCATTATCAAATTGGGTACTGTGATCAGTGATGAAAGCATGTGGCAGACCATATCTGCAAATAATATTCTTCCAGATGAACTGATAGACCCTTTCATATGCCATGTCAATGAGAGGTTCAGCTTCTACCCATTTTGTGAAATAATCAACAGCGACTACCAAGTACTTGAATTGTCCTTTGGTAGTTGGCAGAGGCCCAACCAAATCTATTCCCCACATGCAGGGTCGGCTCTATAGTTTTCGGGGCCCTAGGCGAAAAATCAAAATGGGGCCCTTTTGTATAAAAATAATCAAATTAAGAAAATGTATTATTCTCGCATTTTTCGATGCAAAACCAATTTTTATATAGCAAATCAATTTTAATATACTATAACCGAAATTATCATTTGTATCTAATTCTTCTAAATTTTCATTTTCTAATTGTTCATTATCTAATTCTTCTAAATGTTGATGTTCAACAACATTTTCATTATCTAAATTTTCTATATTTTGATGTTCATCATCTATTTTTTTTTGTTTATTAAAATATTTATTTAGTGAACCCGCTAGTTTTGATGTTTCTTCTTCAATTTGTTTTTGTCTTTTTTTTTGTGGCCGACGGGATATTTTCTAGTAGACATATTCACACAACAACAAATGTAATTTGCAAAAATAAAAATTAATCACAAAATCACAAGATTCTCAACAATATTGACAAACAGTATTAAAGAAAAATGCTAAAGTGGAAAAATAGAACCTGATTTGTAACCAATTTGAGAGCAATCTCAAATTTTAATTTGTAAATGCCCAAATAATAAATTGGAATCTACAAAAAAAAAACACAACACAAATATTAGTAGTAAAACAAACAAATTTATATAGTGGGATGTAACAAAGCAAATGAATAATGTATACTTACATAAACAAGCGCTAACCAATCTCCAATCAAGCCCTAACTTTCTGAAATTGAAGAAATTGAAGCCCTAGATTTTTAACCCTTATTTTGATGAGGTTAGTTCAAGAAAAACAAGGGGGGGGGGGGGCTGCCGAAAATTGGTTTTTTTAGGGGTTATTATTGCTTTGGTTAGTAGAGAAAGAGAGCAGTGTGTGAGAGAGAGAATGTGACACCCCGCCTAATAAAATACCGGGTGATCAGTCCTATACCAAATTAAAATAGGAATCTCAGCTGGATCATCCTTAGCATCACTGTAGAAAACTTTTTAAGACTTACTAACCACCTAGTATTCCAAAAACTGGTGCCAATTTTATATTTTTAATTAAACAAAACAGTACATGCGGAAATAAATATAAACCATTCACACAACTGAATAAAACTCAACTGAAATACTTAATTACACAACTTGCCGAATAAACCATCGGCAACCAAAGTGAAATAATCCAATACAATATTCAACATCGGAATAAAACAAATCTGAAAAACTGAACTGAAAGTCTGGGCGACATGCCCTAAATAAAACTAGAACTGATTAGTGATTCCTACTCTAGGAATGAATGAATGATGCGTCTAATCCAAACTCCTGCTAGCATCCACATATGTCGCAGCTCCGTGTCCCTGGAATAGAATATCAATCCTGGCATCCCTGTGGCTGGACACCTAAAAGGTTTTGAAAATAGTTTTATAGCAAGGGTTAGAACCCAAAACATTTTGAAAATATTTAGCAAGTGAATTAATTGCAGTAATTTAAAATGCATGAATGCGCTTCATATTTAAGTTAGTGTCGCACTCTCTTGTGGACATTCTCACCCATCCACTATTGTGCACACCTACCGGTTACCTTAACCCCACCTAGTTGTACTACCCCGTCCAACTAGTCCTGGTATAACCTTCTCTTTCCATACTACTCTAACCCGAGTATAATAATTCTTGAATTATAAGTTATATCACAATTAACTTAATTAATTCCTTTTAAATAGCAGCATATAACCGCGTCACAAGTTATATAAATTAAATACATCACTCACTGTATTATTACCCGTATATAATATTTACTATCATTATATACGTACCTTTACCACAAAATCCACGCATATAACATACGTATATCCATCCCTTCGAGTACACCCTCGCCGGATGATTCCCTCTAAAATGCTATCTCACTAGGTGTGCTCACAAAACCTAGTTTCTCCAAGTTTGAATCGCTCACCAACTTGGCCCAAAATGTAAACGTAGTGGAGGCGCTCATATTCCTTCCCTGAAAGTGAGATAAATCCCTCACCCATATATACCGGATGCTATGACCTGGGGATACACTCGCCCTACTCCTCGAGCTAGGGGATTCACCCACATCGCGCAACCTCCCTTGATAGCCTTAGAGTATAAAGATTGAATAAATATCTATTCACTGATATTTAATATCACACACAATATATACACGTATATATATACTATCACTATACCGTATATATATAATATAAACCCCAGCTTTACCGTGTACTCAAAATCCCGTACACTGCCTGTAATTTAATATCACACACAATATATATATATATATATATATATATATATATATATATATATATATATATATATACTATCACTACACCGTATATATATATTATAAACCCCGGCTATACCGTGTATTAAAAATCCTGTACACTGCATGTAGTTTCCTGAGTCTGTGGCCCGACTCAACATAATTAATTTTCTCACTTAATAATTTATCGTCTTCTCGAGTCTATGGTCCGACTCTAATATTTTTAACTCACACTTCAATGTATATAATACTTTCCCTGAGTCTATGGTCCGACTCCAATTAAATTAATTGACACACTTACTAATTTAATACCTTCCCGAGTCTATCACCCGACTCTAATTAAATTAATTATCACACCTATTAATTTAATTCCTACGCGAGTCTACAATCCGACTCTAATTAAATTAATTATCACACTTATTAATTTAATTCCTACCCGAGTCTACAATCCGACTCTAATTAAATTAGTTATCACTCTTATTAATTTAATACTACCCGAGTTTATAATCCGACTCTAAATAAATGAATTATCACGCTTATTAATTTAATAACTTGGTGTCACCCAACCATTACCCCCGGACTCTCTCACTTGGCCCGTACCTCAACATTTCCCGAGTCTATGTTCCGACTCTAAATTAATTACTCTCTCTCAATAATTAATTTAATACTTTGGTGTCACATAACCAACATACCCGGACTCACTCACTCGGTCCATTTTACCTCTCATAATTTCATTCCCACATTTTCGCCCACGATGTGTCACGCGTTCATCTCCATAAATTTCTCAATTATATTTACCTATAATTATCAACATACCCGGACTCGCCCACTTGGTCCATAATTAAATATTTCACCTAAATTCCTTTAATAATGTAGTGCCACCCAACTACAATACCCGAATATTATTCCTCGGCCCAATATCAATGATTATGAATTATTTCTCCAAATTCGTTCATCTCATGACATATCGTTCACACCCTCCTAAACCCAATTATATCACCCTATAATTGTTAAGGAAATATGTGTCCCATATAAATTTATCACCAAATAAAAGTAAGGGATTAAAATTTAAATAAAATCCTCATAATAAACAAACTGGCCGAACTGTCAAGTTCTTGGGACCGTCGATCGATCGATGACCCCCGATCGATCGATCGATCCTTCCTGGGCAGCTCTTCTTCCCCATTGCATTACACCATTAACGAAAATTCAAGGTTTGTAAACCTTAATTTCAATCCCTGATCAAGTCATCCCATCATATAAACATATGAACTTTGATCCTATACATCATATACACCCTCTAGTATATAAAATTTCTCAACTTATCTCATAATTTCCGAAATGGGTTTTCCATTAAAATTCATCAATCTTATTCTACAAACCAAATTCCAAATCCAGATTTTCCCCTGTTTATATTCCGATTTCTTATTCCAATTAATCATCTATACTCAGATATGTTCAACACAACAATTTTTACTATGAATCTCATTCAAAAGTTTCATGAACAAAAACCCCATTTTGTACCCATTTATCCCCAAAACGAATTTTGGTTTACACATCACTATGATATGAATTGATTATCATAAATTTAGAAATCGCAACAGTTAACCACTTGCCTGTAAGTGTTCGTAGTGTCTGATTCGTTGGCGCAGTCCCTCAATTTGGCTCCAAAATCCCCAAATTGGCTTTTGCTAAGCTTTCCCCCAATTTTCCTCTCAAGCCCTAGGCTTAGAATTGTGTTGGCTACTGATTTCCTAATCCCTCACTTAGGTTAAAACCCTCAATCCCGTTTTTCACCAAATGGGCTTAATTAAAGTGACCCAACTCACCCCGTGTTGGCCCGGCTATGCCCAAAAATACCACGAGACCCAATTACTACCCCCAGGTCCCGCCTAATTAATCCCGGGTGATCAGTCCTAAATCAAGTTAGAACAGGTTTCTCAGTTGGTCCATCCTTAGCATCACTGTCGTCTTTTTAATTACTAACCACCTAAGTGAGAAAAATAGACTAGTGCCAATTTTTATCCTTCAATTAATTAAATGAAACTCATGCGGAACATAAAATAATACACAATCACAGTTAACTGTAATAATCATCCACAAATAAAATACCTAACCAAATAAACCATCGGTCCAAATATCCAATACAAGTAAAAACAAGAAGACAATCTCAACAAGTCTAATACTAATAAATGAACTGTGAGCGACATGCTCAAATAACTACTAGAGAGTCTCTACATGAATGAAAGAAGGAGACGTCTATCAAAAACCCCGCAAGATCCACATGTGCTGCAGCAACGGATACCTGGAATAGAGTCAAGCCTGGCGTCCCTATGGCTGGACACCTAAAAGGTTTTTAAAATTTTTTATAGCAAGGGTTAGTATCCAAAAATATTTGAAAACATTTAACAAATGATTAACTTGCAGTAATAAATAAATATGCATGCTCTTCATATTTTAGTTAGTGCCGCACTCTCTTGAGGACTTCCTTACCCCTCATCTAATGTGCACTACTAACGCTTCCATTTAATTTACCTAGATCCTACGCTCCTGACCCAATACTTATGTTAACCCTTACAATTAACCTGCTCTAATCGAGTATGCCTTAAATCATGATTTTTAAGTTATTATAAACGTCAACTTAATTAAATCATTACCCTTTTTAATTTCATATAATACTCACACTTGTTCTGCACATAATACATTTCACACTATGTATTAATTATCCCATATATAATTATTTACCTAATTATATATTTAATCATATTGCAGTATTCACAACCATACTTAAAACAACATTTAATACTAATATCCCACCGAGTAAAAATACTCACATAATATAATTTCTCTAAAGTGCTATCCCACTAGGTAATTTCCACTGTTCTAAAAAACCCGCCTAGGCTCCGCCTAGGCACGCCTAGGCTTAAGGCTTGGGCGAAACGCCTCGCCTTAAGTTTTTCACGCCTTATGCTTAGTAAAACCCTTAAGGCGCACTTTTTTCTAAAAACATCAATGTTTTAGTGAAATGATATCGTCTTTTAAAGAATTTTTTAACTAACCGAACCATTATCTCATCCAAAATAATCAAATAGTATTTTAATTTTCATATATTCAGACATATTTTTATGATATGTACAATTTTAGTATTTTAATAGCCTTGTTATGGTGTAAAAATATTAAAATATATTAAGAAGGCCTAAACGCCTTTTCACGCCTTTTTACGCTTAAACTCGCCTAGGCTTCTAAGGCTTAAGGCTTGACCTCCACGCCTCGATCACGCCCCGCGTTTTTTAGAACCTTGGTAATTTCACATAACCTAGTTACCCAAATCAGAATCGCTCACAAATTTGGTTACACATACGATTGGAGGTGGTCATATTCCTTCCCTGAAAGTGAGATGCCCCTCACCCCATATAACGGACGCTATGACCTGGGAATATACTCGCCCTACTCCTCAAGCTAGGGGATTCATCCACTACGCGCAACCTCCCCCCTATAGCACTAGAGTATATAATAATAATATTCAATCTCCGATATTAATGCACACTATATATATATATACTATCACACACCGTATATATATATATATATATATATATATATATATATATAAATATAAAATGTCCCGGTTACACCATGTACTAAATCCGTAACACAAGCCTATTTAATTTATTAAGAGTTTATGGTCCAACCCTAATTATTAATTAATTTGCACATTAACTAATTTAGTCACCTTTGGTGTCGCCCCCACCATAAATTTGGACTTACTCTCGTAGCCCGAAATAACCTCACCCGAGTCTGAATTCCCGACTCCCGAATTTATAATCATGACGTGTCACCCAAAAACTCCCTCAAATTCTAATTAACTTTACTCACGATTAATTAGATTTAACTCATGTATTAATTTCTCAATAATTAATTGCATAAAGGTTATTATATAAATTCCCTCATATATACATAACTCGGCGAATCTGCCAAATTCTGCCGACCTTCGATCGATCGACCCCAGACCTTCGATCGATCGATCAAGCAGGTCTTCGTCTTCTTCGCGAAGACAGAATCAGCCATGGACGAAATTTCTCAAACCCTAGTTTCTTCTACCAGTAACCTCAAGACCTCTTAACCTCAATACATGTTAGAAAACTTATTAGGAACCTCTAGAATGTCCACTAACATTATTAATTCGTCCATTAACTACAATTTCTAAATTTGGGGAAAAATTCATCTTTAACCCTTAACCCATTTACACCCCAAGTTCCATCATCAAATCCGTTTTTAATTGTCCAGATATCATCCTACCAGATATGCATCAACTTATAACTATCAGATTTTACATGAATCCTCACTCAATTTCGTAAATCAGATTATAATTTTCAAAATCCCATGTTTATGCCATGAACACCCAAAACGAATTTTAATCAATCACATCACATGAATATGAATTGAAAAACAGATTCAATACTATTGCAAGTTATCCACTTGCCTTAGGTTTCGTAGTGTCTGATTTGGAGATGAATTCCAAGGTTGAAGATGACTCCTGTTGGCTCTCTAGTGATCCCAAAACTGCCTTTAACTGCTAATAGGGTTCCTTAACGCACTTAGCCTTTTTCTAAACTCTATTAGCCGTTTACTTATTTCTCCTAATTTAACAATTAACCTAAATCCCATTTTTTGCCTAATGGGCCAAGCCCAAGTGGCCCAAATGCCCCCTTGTGGGCCCGGCTATGTCTAAAAATGCCCCGTGACCCGTTTACTACCCCCGGGTACACTTTTCCGACTATCTCGACCCATCCGGACTCAACCGCGCACTCAGAATTGGCATCCGAATTAATTTATAAAAATCCTTATCTCACACCCAATTTAGTCTATACCGACTCCCGGCTGGGATAAGTGTATACCTCGTTATTAATACTCGAAATGACGTAATTAAATTATTACTATTCACTTAGTAAATAAATTTCCCTACACATTAACCATTCACTCCCCGATTAATATTTAAATATATATATTGCCATAATTAATTCAATTAAAATTACAACACACAAGTAATTTAAAATTCATGAATTAATTAAATATTAAATGTACAAAAATACGGAGTGTTACAGAGAAGAAGAGAGGAAGAGAAGAAGAGTGAGAGAACAAAGTGGATGAGAGAAATGAGAGAGTTAGGGTTAGAATAGAGTAAGTAAATGGGTTGGGTTGAGTTGGGTTGGTGGGTTTATTTTTTAGTGTGTGGGTGGGTTATTATATTGTTGTTGGGTTTAGTGTGTGGATTTATTTTAAATAGAACAAATTTTATTTTCGGGGGGCCTTTTCTTAAGTGATAACTCTAATTTTTTTCATAACTAATTTTTTTGGGGGGCCTTTTTTTTTACAACAATTTTTTTTTAAACCTAATTTTTTTTTATATCTAATTTTTTTTTTGAAAGGGGCCCCCAATTAATCGGGGGCCCTAGGCGGTGGCATAACCCGCCTATGCCTAGAGTCGGCCCTGCCCACATGGAAAATGGCTAAGGGGATGTAATCGGTGTTAAAAATGCCTGGGGAGTTCTTCATATGGTAGAGAACCATTGACATTTGTCGCATTTCTTGGCATAAGCTGTGTAGGCAGCTCGCATCGTTGACCAATAATATCCCTGCATCGTTATCCTCTACAAAAGAGTTCGACCTGCTACATGAGCTCCACAAGAGCCTTCGTGAATTTCTTCTATCAGATCTTTCACTTTTGATGGATGAACACACCTCTGTAGACCTACTATAATACCTCTTCTATATAAAACTCCATTGTTTAATACATACCTAGCAGTTTTAGACTTGAGCCTCTTGGTTGCGAGCTGGTTGGCCGGTAAAATGCCTTCTTCGATATACGCCCTGATGGGATCCATCCAGGAAGGTCCTATATCCAAAGTGATAAACTTCACCATCAAATCATCATCAACCCTTCGGTCTGCAAGTATTTTAATAGGAATCATTCTTTATAGCTCGGTGCGAGTAACTGAGGCTAACCGAGCTAGTGCATCAGCCCTCGCATTCTCCAGTCTAGGTATTCTGATCACTTTGACCGCTGCAAAATTGGATACAATCTCTATAGCTTTGGTGTGATACCTAGACATGAATTCTCCCTTTGTCGCGTACAGCCCGAGAATATGATTTACGACTAGCTGTGAATCACTCAAATGGAACAAGCAAAATCAAGTGAGGTCAAATAAAATAGTCATACTTAAATAGTGATTGTCTCTAGAATGAGTGAGGTGTCTATTTGAATAATAAAACATTGTCCTAAATGTTGAGTGAATATTGTAATATTAGTTGGTTACTTGAGTGTGTAATTGTGAGTCACCAATTGTACTAAATTTTGTACATTTATTTTTGTGTAATAAAATAATTTTATTTGTTGTTTACCAGTTGTGCAATTTTTTACTCAACAAATTAGTATGAGGGTCAAACGGTAAAAACAATTTGGTACTATTTCAACCTAATTGGTCAGGGACCAATTTAATTTAAGTATGACAGACTTGGTTAACGCATTTGGTAGTGGGCGTGAAAAACTAAATCACACAAATTATGAATATTGGAAAACCTACATGATATTCTACTTGGGAGAAAAATATCTATAGAAAACTATTGGTGCTAGCGACGCTACACCATCGTCCTATGAAATTGTCGAGACTTTAAGTAAACAGAAAGTTATGGCAGATAAAGTCATCCACACACTCAAAATATGAATAGACCTGGAATTATAAGGCATATCAAAGATGAGAAGACACTCAAGGACGCTTGAGACACTCCTCCCTCTCTCTTGTTGAAGATAAATGATGAACATTTGTATATGCTCGAGAACAAGTTGATGACTACCACTCAGGAAGGTAAGACCATCAACCAATCATTTAAGAAAATTAAAGATTTATGTTATGATATTTATTTTGTTTGACTCTAAAGTTAGTGAAGAACGGATGTTGAGAATATTTATTAATGGCCCAAAGGTTAAATATAATGGATTTATTATCGCAATACGCGGTTGGCAAACTGAACACACACTAGTCGAGTTGGAAAATTCATTGGCTAATCACGAGACATTGATGATACAAATGAGTGGGGCCTAAATAAACAACGAAGAGAAAGCAATCTACACTCACAAAAGAGGAAGGCATATACACATTTCTGAAAAGGGCACATGGATCAAGAAAAGCCCACGACAAGAGGAAATGAGCTCTTAAATAGGGGGACGTAAACAAGATAGGAAAAAGATTATCAACGTGGTGAGACATATATTGACGATAAATCATTATCTGATATAATTCGGGCAAAAGGGATCACTTAGGGATGGCAGCAGGTTAGGTTTAGGGTGGGTTAACCCGACCACGACCCATTTAGGAAAATACTAAACTCTCCTAGCCCCAAACCTGAAACGGGATTTTTGGATTAAAACTTGAACCCGACCAAATTGATATGTATGAAACCCTAACCTGACTCGACCTGATCTGCT
This sequence comes from Sambucus nigra, assembly GCA_949130495.1. Taxonomy (NCBI): domain Eukaryota; kingdom Viridiplantae; phylum Streptophyta; class Magnoliopsida; order Dipsacales; family Adoxaceae; genus Sambucus; species Sambucus nigra. The sequence goes on from OX422222.1 coordinate 49,834,278, forward strand.
TATTATATTTAATTAATTTAATGAAGTTATATTTTTAGATATTAAAAATAATGTAGAAGTACACCACCATGATTACCAACATATATGATTAGTAATAGAGAAGATATAACTTAAAAAATATTTATCTGAAAGTATTTCTTGTAAAATATAATATTTATATTTTCTTGCTAAAATTTGTATAAACGGGGTCGGGCGGATTTTTTTACACATATACCTAAAACCCCTCTGAAACCGGCTTGGGTAAACTTTTTCAAACCCGAACCCAAAAAAATCATTTTCAAACCTGCACCATTAGGGGCAGGTGAACTTGACATCCCTTGAATCATTATGCTAGAGAATGCTTGTATAGAAAGAAGTCGGTAGAAGGTAAATTGATAACATCGAAGAGACAAGAAATTAATTGAGAATAAGAATGAAATTTCCAACCATTGGCTAACATAATTAACCCAACAAAATCAGGTGTGGTCAAATAAAAATGTCCTAGTTAAATAGTGATTGTCTCCAGAATGACTCGGGTTTCTATTTCAATACTAAAATTTTGTCCTAATTATTTAGGGAGTATTATAATATTAATGGGTCATTTGAGTGTGTATTTGTGAGTCACCAATTGTACTAAATTTTGTAAAATTATTTTTGTGTAATAATGTAATTTTATTTATGGTTTATCACTTGCGCAATTTTACACTCTGTAGTTAATGGGTTACAGTGTTAAGGAAAACATGCAAATTCTATGTAAAAATTTAGTCATTTACGACTTTCAAACATTTTATTAGTGGATAACAAGAGGAAGATCTAACTTCATAGATCCGAAAATTGATTTTACTTGACAAAGTCCATATGTTAGCTTCTAGCAATAAACTTAGACCAAGAATTATCCCAACTTCCACTTAAAAAATAAGCTAACATAAAACTATTTAGCCTTGAAACAGGTGGAAATATTTTTGAAGTATAAAGAGATCCAAGGCCGACTGAAGCCTAGATGGGGCCTAGAAAAATATTAAAATTAGGGGTCTTCTAGTATATACTTAGTAAATTTTATTATTAGTGTAAATATTTCTAATCTCTTACTACTATAAAATGCAAAACAAGGCATTTATGATTATTTACAATGACCCTATCCACGTTTGCATCCACATTTGCAACATTTATCACCAACATTAATCTGTAAATGTCTCTTAGAATTCAAAATTAACTCATCCATACCACATACACTATGTCCAACAGTTAATCCACATCAAGCCTTCCATCTCCTCACGCCACCCCTTCCATCTTCCGTTGCCTACAATGGAAGTTCTAAAGTTCTTCCCATCTTATATTTATTTGGATATGCCTCGCCTGCAATGCCTCCTTATCACGTCTAGGACATTTTGTTTTTCAAGAGGAGTTATCAGAATTAAGATATTCCCGGCACCCAGCGAGGTATTTCACTCTTTCAAATTTCATTTGTGTTTTTACATTTACATTTTATTTGATTGGTTTGCTTATATATAGATTTCAAAATAGAATTGTTGCCCATTATTTGTTTGTGAAAAGTTGAATCTATTAACTTTGATTTGTTATAATTTGTTGCGTATATGATAAGGCATTAGACACTGTGATATTAAAAAAATGCCCAATAGATGTTTGATAAAATGATAGAAAGAGAAAGAATTTGATGTATTCTTTGTAAACACCAAATTTCCCCTGTAATATTTGGTTCCCACTTTGTATGATGGGATGAAGTTTGGCCCTTCAATCCTATTTGAATGCAATCTTGGTTGTGTCATTTTTTGGTATACTGTTCTATAGATGGTTGTATCATCTCCTGAATGTGTACATGCTGGTCTGCTGTGTCTCTTGATGATGTTGGTGTCTGTGTTGAATTCTTTGTTCGTTTTTGTGGATCTCTAATTCCTGAATTCTTTAAATTTTATACCTACAAATTTATTTTCGTATTTTTCTGTCTATTACAAATAGAAAGCTAAACTGTGTTTGTATTCTCTGCTTTCAATATTAGGCAATTAGTTGGTGTCCCGGGTGTGTTTGGTCATTGTTTTTTCTTTGTTCTTGATACGTTTTGAGTAAATTTTAATTGTTGATGGAAGATTTGAAGTTTTTTCTAAATACAGATTTATAGTCGTATGATATTGAGTTACAACATTCCTAAATTGAAGAAAGATTTCCATTCTACCTCTATATATGTTGTAGTTTAAAGGGAATTTGAAGAATTTAAATTGCATTTGTGTTGAGGTTGTCATTCTGTGTATGTGTATTTGAGAAGACATTAGTAGTTTCTAAATAAAAAAATTTCCCTGAAAGTGTTTGGAGAAATGTGTGAAATAACATATAACCTATATATCTTTCAGTATGTGAGGACATTATAATCTACCTATTTTAGATTCAGTTGTTATAGTATGCTTCATAAAGAGGGGAAATGAAAAAGTATGCTTCCTAAAACACTAAGTTTTTCTAAGAGGTGCATTTTGGAGACTTCAAGTTGAATCTAGCTTTAATAAAGTTGGCTCACACTGAATTAGAATAAATAATATGCTACATGTGTTCCATAAGATGTTTTTAATTATTATTCTTGAGGTTCACCATTCCATGACCGCCTTTATTATAGGTAGGACATGTAGTAGCCCAAGAAATTGTTATAACTGCTCTAAAGTTTCCCATAGTAGACTTCATACTATTTGATGAGGGATATGAGATTATTAAGAGAAGAGCTGGTGGACTTGAAGAAAACCAGAAGATCATATGCATAAAAATGGTGGTATGGATTTGAAGGAACTCTAGGAGAAGATATCGATTTGATTTTACATTGTCAAACTTTTGGAGTTATACCGCTACTTAGAAATTCTTAAGCGAGAATAAATAAGGAGTTCTATAAGGACTCCCATTGATTATTATGGAAAGATTCTTAGAGTTCATTAAATTCAAATTGAACTAGATAATACGCGACATCAGAAGTAATAGATATCGAGATATTCCTCAACCATATGTCCCATTTCATGTGAATACAATAACTAGAAATTCTTAAGCGAGAATAAATCAGGAGTGCTAGAAGGACTTCCATTTATTATAATGGAAATATAATTAGAGTTCTTTAAATTCAAATTGAACTAGATAATATACGAAATCACCAGTAATGGAGATCGAGATGCAAAAAAACAAAAATATAGTTTATGTCAAATTTCTATGTATTTAAAATAGATAACTTCGCTGAATTTTTACGTTTAAAATGTATTTTTTTTTATTATATATCGATTCTTGGGTAATTAATGTTAAATCATCAAGGTTTTACTGTATATGTTAAATTTCATCAACGTTTGACCAAAATGAATAAGGTTTTCTTGCTTTGATTCAAAGTTATCAAGGTTTGATTTCTTTCACATCATACTGAAATTGTTGTGTTTTATGTTTGTATTGCATTAGAACACATTCTTTGAATCAACACTTCTTTATTCTGAAACAATAATGAGATAAATTTGAAGTTTCACTTTGTAGGATTTATGGACTTTTGTAATAAATGCATTAGTTAATCCACTAGGCGATAGATGAATGTTTGGTTTATGATTATACTCATGCTCATTAATAGATATATCAAGTACTCACACATATTTTTATGAAAGACACATCAATCACATGATATTGTGATAAATGTTTTTTGGGGAATTCCACTTTCTCTACAATTATTGGATGGATGTATATCTTTTCCAAATTCGTTTTTCTTGCCTCAGCCACCAAAATTTGTAAGGATTCACCTTACAACGTAAGATAGTTGAATTCTATTATTTTTACTTTATAATTTCTTGCTCCCCAATTGGTTGGTTTTGAGTTCTAAGGGTTCTGATTGTGATTCAATTACACATAGGGGATCATATATGCGATTTCAAATGAGGCTCAGGGATAGAATTTAAAATATCTGTTCTTTTTTTAAACATAAACAAGGAAAAAACTAAAACTAGATAGTTAAAAAGGATATAAGAATCTCAGAAGGAGAGGTAAACCAACCGTGGTTATGAAAAGCATAAGGATGCTTGCATATACAGCGGGCTATTATGTTATATTTTCTAGAGATCCAGCTGAAATTAATGTCCCAAGACGAGCATATCTCCATGATATCCGCAGCTATAGAGTTGATCTCCCATGGAACCTCACTTTCTGCTTGGCATCACTTAATAAAGCTTGAGTTGTCACTTTCAAAAGCTATGCGTGTGATCCCCTGGCTATTAACAACTACGCATGCTTATCTTAGGGCTAGAGATTCCCCCATAAGGGCTGAAGTAGTCAGGTAAATCTTCCTAAATCCCATCACAACTGTATAATGAGGGTTAAGGATGAAGACACCTATGACATCCATAGCTATAGAAGAACAGACTGTAGCATCCGTATGAGCAGTAAATCTATTGATGTTTACTTCTTTTACTAATCAGCGCATTCTTCCCGATCATGTAACATAATCAACTTACATCTCTAACCCAAATTCAACAAGTATTGCGTACACTTATTACATCTTATTGCCATCCTAACTCAACTAATCTTAAATAATTTAAATCTTGGTCATAATAAACAATCAGTTGATGTGTTAGATTCAGCTCCCATATCCTTTTTCACGCCCATATGGTCCACTGCCTGATCCAACCCTCTTTGTATTTTCTAGCAACCATCCATCCCATACACAACCTCAATAGTGAATTTGAGAATGGATTTATTTTATTCCATATTATATACATTTGAAATATGAAGTCATTCAATCAATTCCATGGTTGTACTGTTGTTTTTGTCTGCGTAACTATGTGTTCCATTTGGTTATTTTTGGAGACAGATATAAGGTTTTGATTAATATATTGTGACACCCCGACTAATTAAATACCGGGTAGCTACTCCTTTATTAAATTAATTCAAAATACCAAGTTGGTCCAGTTAATAGCATCACTGTCGAAAACATTTTTATGATTACTAACCACCTAGTATTTAAAAAGTAAGTTGCCAAATTTTAAATTAAGCCTGATTAACATGCAACAAGTTTAATGAAGAATAATAACACCATTCACCATAACGAAGTAAATAGAATAACCATCACATAATGTAAATAAAGTCTGGAGGAAAACTCCTCACTACAAATCCCACAACTGAAGTAAATAACGAAATACTGAATACTGAAATCACTACATGATAAAGTCTGAAAACTGAAACGGAAAGATGTCTCTAATAGAAATGGGCAACATGCCCTACAACTGATAGATAATGACTCTGGAATCCAAAAGATAGAAGCGTCTACAAGCAAATCCCTGTAGCTTCCACAAACAGCTACAGCTCGTCACCTGAATGAGTATCCTATGCATGGTGTCCTTGTGGCTGGGCACCTAAAATGGTTTTATAAGAAAAATAGATTTGAAAGCAAACGGGTCAGAGCCCGAATGTGGAGATATTTTAAAAACCTGCTAGTGTTTTTAATACATTTAAAACATTAAATGCAAAGTACATGTTAGGACGTGCACTCACATGATATTCTCACCTCTCGTCTAACTGTGCACTCCTAACGTAAGTACCCATCTACAACGACACAAACCACTAGCTAGGTGACATCATATCTAGCTAGACTGTCATGGGACCTACCCTTATTACTCGGTTCTATTAACAAAATAACGCTCGTAATTAAATAGGGGTTTAACGTAAACTCGGATGCTCAATAGGCAATATATATCACTATCAGCTAACCCGTTATGTTTTTTCTCAAAACAGTACCGTATTTATATTCACAACATTAACATGAAGTTTCCCATAAATTAAGTGTATATCGTTCCCATCATAAATATACAATACAAGCACCCCGAGAACTAAGTTGCGGTGCACACATACTCTGCTATCCATCCCGGTACATCACGTACATAAGGATTACATATTCCGAGTCTCTCAGGAATAGTTCACAAATAACAACATCACAAATAGTGGAGGCGAACACAGTCACATCACATGGGTCACGCACATACCTACGCTCCCACGATCAGCGGACTTATTAATATCCCAATAAGTCTTTCTATGACCTATGTTCATCAAGGTAACCAGTCTAAATCCGGGCAACACGAGGATTAGAGGGCCCTAAGAGAACGCAAACCTCCCGTGATAGCAAGTATGGTAGGTATGTCATACACATAATTCATATACCAATACTAAGTAAACACACGTCTTAGTAATCCCGTAGTTTAATTGTAGTACTATTCTCATTCTAGTACCAATATATAATTTACACACTTTATACGATTCCGATTTATAATCATACGCGCTATAATCTATTCTCACGTCATAGTAGACACTCACATCTCAACCCAAACGGTTCATTGATTTAAATCACTCGTATATAATTTACTCCTCATAATAACCCAAAAGTCCCAAATCTATCCATACATCATCAAAGGAAGGTTATCTATATCCTCGAACAAGTTTACGGGACTCCAAAAATCGAAACAGGCCAAAAAGGCCTAAACTGTCAACTCGTTAGAAGTCTCGTTCGAACGAGACTGTTCGAACGAGATTCCACTGTCAGCTCGTTAGAAGTCTCGTTCGAACGAGACTGTTCGAACGAGATCCAGTTCGTTCGAACGAACTGTACCTTCTAACGATATCTCGTTCGAACGAGGTTATCGAACGAAACTTCCCCTCGTTAGAAGCGACTGGTCAACTCGTTAGAAGCTCGTTCGAACGAGCTCGTTCGAACGACCTGGGTTGGTTTCTAACGAGCTACCAGCTGCGAGCCCAAAAATTCCAAAATCGTTTTTCACCCAATTTCTACTCCTCAAATCTCCTCTAAACTTCGTCCCAACTATGTTTTAAGGTCTCCAATCATCCTAAAACATACTAAGGTCATATACTAACACCTTTTAAGGAATTAATACATCCTAACATCATTAGATCACAAGATTCTACACTTTTCCCCAATTCTTTTCAAGAACACAAACCCTAACATTTTAAATCATGAATTAACCCAATAAAAATCCGTTTTAATTTCTTCCAATCACAAATATCATGAGAATAATCATCTACCTATCATTCTACATGCAATTATCCTCAAGATTTTCAAGTTCTAAGTTCCAAACTACATGGGTTTACATATTTCACCAAGAACAAACATAAAATTGGAATTATCTAACATGGAAAGAACATTCTCTGAAATTAAATGTAATTAATTCACTTGCCTCGATTGTCTCTGGATTTGGTGTTGATTTAGTAAAGGTTTTCTGCAGAATTCATCTCCTTCTCTCCCTCTCTAAGCTTTCTTCTCCAAAGGTGGCTATGGTGGCTAGGGTTTGCTTTTGGGAAGGTATTAGAAAACCTAATTCTAATAACCTACGTAGCTTGTTGGGTTAATATGGGTTGGTTAGTGGCTTAGTGGGTCAATTCCCAATCAGATTAAAACTCCCAATTTTCGTCACTTTTAATTCTCCAAAAATACAAAATTACTAAAATGCCCTTTATGTTGCCGGTATGGCCTAAAAATACCCCGGGACCCAAACTAAACCCCGGCTAGTGTTTTCTGACTATCTCGACCCTTCCGGACGCGTTGGCGCACTCAAAATGACCATACGGTTTATAGAATTTAAATTCACTTTTATAATAAAATAATACACCATGACGCGGCGGTCACACGCGTCTCAACAAAATTCCTAAAATGTCGTATATCAATCTCACGACAAATTTTTCATAATTCAATATTCATATAAAACATGTATGCACATAATCAAATACCAACTCGCATCTCGTTAGTATTTTTAACCCCGATTAATTTCCAATTAATACGCATTTAATTAATTAATCCCAAAAATAAATATAGCCAAAAGTACGGGGTATTACATATATGTGTTTAACTTTAAAGTACAATTGGTTGGTATGGGGAATTTCTTTACTAATTGAGAATTTTAGCCATTGTGGACTACTGATTGAGCACTGGCCTCAATCACTTCCTACAATCGATCAGTCATATAATTAATAAAATTTGTCTTCAATTGTTTTGGGTAGGGGATGCTGTTATTAGGACAAACTTCTCCAACAATATTTTTGTATCATAGACAATTGGTCACTACCTACACTTTTATAATTTATGTTGCTCCCAAATAATTTTTACAGTATATGACCACAACTCTCACTGTTGTTCCTTAACTCTAAATTGTTTGTCTCTGTCAAAATTTTACTCCCAATACTTTGAACTTTAATTTGATTATTTTAGCAGTTTGAGTATTTGTCATATTCAAGTATATATCCAAATGATATAATGTTCACACCCTTCTCGCTATTTCAAAACATTTTACTGTTTATGTCCCAAACTACCTGTGTTGTTCCTTCCCTACGGATTACAATTTGGTATTTTTAAAACAACCTATGTATGACATCCATTTTATAATTATGATTTTCATACAATACATTCATAATTTGTATTTCCTACTTTCTGTTAATTTGTATTTCCTACACTCATAATTATACATTCCTGTTAGTACAAACTGCATTGAGGTTCCATTGATGGGCAATTTGACCCGGTACATACATATTCGTTGTTTTGAAATACCCCGAGACCCATACATATTGATTTCTATCCATCTCACTATGTTCAGATGGTTACCGATACCAATGGTTTGCACTTTCATTGCTGATTTGGGGATATACTTCGAGTACTAATTGATATTTCACTATTGCCTCCTCTTTTTTCACTCTAACCTTTTTCAAAACTCCTAATTATTATTTATGGGTTCGTAATATGAAAGCATAAATTTTATTAATATAAAGCATTGAATTACAGTTAACCAACAGTGAGATAATGTTCTCATCCTTTTCGCTATTTAAAAACATTTTTCCATTTATGTCCCAAACCACCTGTGTCATTCTTTCCCTACGAATTACATTTTGGTTTTTCAAAAAACACCTCTGTATGACATCCATTTTTTTTTCTTTTCATATAATACATTATACATTCATAATTTGTATTTCATACTTTGATTCACTACCTTCTCTATCCAACATGCATAGTTTTGCCATTTATATATAACGCATAGACGAGAAGTTATTCGATTTATTTAATCGTTATATATATATATATATATATATATATATATATATATATATATATATATGTTTCGGTTATTAGATTTCTGTACGCAATTTGGCATGGTGCACACATTTGCATTGTGTTGAAATGCCCTGAGACCTATACATATAGATTTTTTTCCAACATAACATCTGAGAATGTTGCTTGCTTCTGCTGGTATTCTTGTAGTAGGTCTCCTGGGTTGGCCTTGCGTGTCCAAACGTAATTTATCACTCCTTCACAGCTTCAAGCACAAGATGCACCAAATAAGTTATTTTTGAATATTTTACTGGAAAATAGTAGGCCTTGAATGGATCCAACCAACCAACAATAGTCAACCAATAAAACCCCGACCCTAATCAAATGAACGGATTATGGACTTGCATGGACTCCTAGGTTCATAAAAATCTGTCCTTTCCTATAAACTCAATGGTCGAGAGAATATTTCCCCTGCGATGAATTTCTCTGCTTTCTGGACTGTGATTCTGAATCAACAAAATAATATTTTTCATCTTCCAGACACCCACAGTGAGTGGTCTAATTCCATATTTACCATCCTCCACTCCCAATATGACTTTTATATCAAACACGCGAAGCAGTATGCATGATGATTCCGTCAAGGGGGTATATATATATATATCATGATATTATTCAACCAATAAAACATAATTATTATTTTCGTTCAAATTAGATGGATCCTGCATACCAATCTCGCATTGCTAGATCCCGTCGTAGGTTGATAATGTTTCGTAAGCGATCAAGTAACGTATGTCGTACATCAACACCAAGTATTGCTTTAAGTAATATGCCGTATAATCTTCATCCCTCAATTCAAGACATGTCTTCCATTCGGCATCTTAGTTGTACTGCTGACAATGTAAGGAATCAAGGCAGTGCTACCACAAAGAAACGAAAGACAATTACGTCTCGAACAAAAGTTCTAGAAAATGGAGATGTCATGACAACAACGATTGCTGATAACTCATCAAATGTGATTAACCATCCCGATAACTATTTTGGATATAGCATTACCTTTGTAAATAATTCTTTGGAATCACTCCATGTTGTAACTCGATCAGGTCAGTCATTTATTAACTGTACATAATAGTAACACGTATCTATATTAAAAAGAAATATATATATTTTTTGTAATATAATTAATGACAATTATATGTAATGTAGGAAATATAGGGGATACAACACCAACCGAGTATACGACTCGAAGTAAGGATCATTTGAATAGCATTTTGAAAAGTAAGTACGATATTAGTAAGCGTTCATTGAAAAAACTCATAAAAAATTATGGATTTACTTCTATTATGGTTTAACAAATTTGAAATTTTTTCGAATTTATAGGAAAGTTTAAAGAAGCATGGGATTTTGGTGGTCCAAGCGCCGTTTGTGACAATTGTACTGCAATTCTATGGTACGAGGAGAGAATTATAAGAACCGTACTCTTGCGTGTCCTAAATTCTCATTGTGTTACCAAGAAGGAAAGATCATATTACCCATTATAAAAGGATCACCACATATTTTGAACGATCTTGTAAATTCTCAAAATGATGGTGGTTCATCTAAATTCAAAGACAACATTAGAGCATACAATTCCATGTTTGCGTTTACCTGTACTGGCGCTAAAGTTGATAATTAAATAAATAATGGATTCGGTCCCTATGTCTATCGCATTAGTGGACAAAACCATTATTTGCTTGGTTCTTTGCTTCCAGTTGAAGGTCAAAGCCCAAAATTTGTGCAACTTTATATTTATGACACGAAGAATGAATTGAGCAATAGAATGAAATCTTTAGGAGGAGATAGGCTGACATAAAAGTTGGATGCAGAAGTTATTTCAAAATTAGTATCGATGCTTGATGAGCACAATGAGATTGCAAAAGTTTTCCGAATGGCACGTGAGTGTTCAGAGAATTCAAATGTCATGCCTGTGAGAATAAGGTTGATTAAAAATCGTTCGAAAGACCCATCAATTTATAATTTTCCTATCGCTTCCGAAATAGCAGCACTCATTGTTGGTGATTTTACTGAGGAGAATGTTATGAGAGATATTATTGTTGACCATAAGTCAAATTGATTGCAAAGAATTAGCGATCTTCATCCATCCTTTATGACTATGCAATACCCATTGTTATTCCCATATGGTGAAGATGGTTACCAACTGGGTATAGCTTATAGAACAAACAATGGGAAACGTAAGACTAAACGAAATTGCTTGACTATGAAAGAATATTACAGATACCGTCAGCATCAAAGAACAAATGAAGCTCCCACCATTTTACGTTCCGGAAGACTTTTTCAACAATATGTGGTCGATGCATATACATGCATTGAACAAGAAAGGTTGAGGTGGATTAGAAACAACCAACCACAATTAAGGGTTGAGCTATATAAAGGATTGAAAGATGTTGTTCTTGAAGGAGATTCAACGCCTTCGTCTGTAGGAAAACGTATTGCCCTTCCATCAAGTTTCACTGGGGGTCCACATTATATGGCTCAAAATTTCCAAGATACAATGGCTATTTGTAGATTCTTTGGTAATCCAGATCTGTTTATCACCTTCACGGCTAATCCTAAATGGCCCTAAATCACAAAGTTTCTTGAAATGATTCCTGGACAAAAGCCTGAGGATAGGCCAGATATTATCACACGAGTTTTTAAAATAAAACTTGATGCTCTAATGAAGGATTTAGTTAAAGGAAAACACGTTGGTAAAGTAATGGCAGGTACGTATCTCATATTTAATAATTATTGATTCAAAATTACAAATCATATTATTTGATTTTCTAGCCTTTTATAATATGTCAATAGCTATAACAATGTTTATATTTTATAACATCTATCTACACAATTGAATTCCAAAAAAGGGGCTTGCCACATGCCCACATACTTCTATTCCTACATGCAGATTCAAAATAACCAACATCAGAAGATATTGATAAGATTATTTCAGCTGAGTTATCGGATTGTATTAGAGACCCAGTCGGCTATGCATCTGTTTCCCAATTCATGATGCATGGGCCTTGTGGGCACGCAAATCCCTGTTCTCCTTGTATGGCAGACGGATGTTGCTCCAAAAAATTCCCCAAAAAATTCACAACCATGACCAAATTTGATGATAATGGATTCCCACTTTATAGACGGAGAGATGACGGGAGATTTGTAGAAAAGATGGGAATCTGACTTAATAACAGATTCGTTGTTCCCCACAATATTGACTTGGTCGTCAAATACCAAGATCACATAAATGTGGAATGGTGTAATAAATCAAGGGCAATTAAGTATCTTTTCAAGACATAAATAAAGGACCAGACAGAACCACAATGGAGCTCACGCAATCAATTGTCCGTAATCATGATGATTGTAACAAAGAAATCTTAGAGGTTAATGAAATTAAAACATTCCTCGATTGTCGTTACTTATCTGCATATGAAGCTTGCTGGAGAATTAATCAGTTTCATGTACAATATCGAAGAATCGGTGTTGAGCGATTGAGTTTCCATTTGCCGGACGAGCAGGTAGTCACTTTTAAAGATTTTTACAATATGAATACTGTAATTCACAGGATAGATTTTGAGAAGACAATGTTTACACAATGGATGGCCACAAATTGCATCCACAAGGATGCAAGGGAGTTAACCTATGCTGAATTTCCTTCAAAATGGGTTTGGGACTCAACGACAAAGGAATGGTTTAGAAGTAAAAATTTAGGCACATGCCTAGGTCGTATAGTATATGCTCATCCAGCATCTGCTAAGAGATTTTACCTTCGTATGCTCCTAAACGTTGTTAGCGGAGCAAGAAATTATGATGAGGTGAAGACGTTAATGCTATTGTTTATCCAACATGCAAAGAAGCATGTTATTCTCTTGGCCTGTTAGAAGATGACAAAGAATGGCATGATGCTCTAAACCAGGCTTCACAATGGGCTACGGGTAATCAATTGCGTGACCAATTTGCTGTAATGCTTCTTTTTTGCGAAGTTATTGATCCAAAAAGACTTTGGGACGACAACTGGGAGATTCTATCAGAAGATTTGCTTCATCGCCAAAGAAAAATCTTATGCCTACCTAATCTTATTCTTAGTGAAAATCAATTGAAGAATTATGCCCTTCATGAAATTGAGCATATTTTAAACAAAAATGGGAAAAGCCTAAAAGATTTCTCGTCGATGCCACTTCCCAATGCTATAATGATTCGAGAAAAGGATAATAGGCTCTTAAGAGAGGAACTTTCGTATGATGCAGATTATTTGGCACGAGATCATACTAACATGTTCAACGCATTGAATGATCAATAATTAGATGTCTATAATCATGTTATACGATCCGTCAATGAAAACAATGGAGGTTTTTACTTCGTCAATGGGGCAGCTGGTACGGGTAAAACATTTTTGTACAAAACAATTCTTGCACGCTTGCGTTCAGAGGGAAAAGTTATTCTTGCAGTTGCATCTTCAGGAATCACATCATTGTTGCTACCCGGTGGAAGAACTGCTCATTCAAGATTTAAGATTCCCATTGATATTCACACCAATTCAACATGCGATATTCATCAGCAGACTCATCTTGCAGAGCTCATTAGGAAAACAAGCCTAATTATTTAGGATGAGGCTCCTATGAACCACTGTCATCGTTTTGAAGCTGTTGACAGAACATTAAGAGACATAATGCGATTCAATGACGAAAATTCTTTTGAAAAGCCTTTTGGTGGAATTACAATTCTTTTGGGCGGAGATTTTCGTCAAACCCTACCTGTTGTTCATAAGGGAAGCAGAGAAGAAATTATAAATGCATCAATTAACAAATCAAATCTTTGGAGTTTGTGCCATGTATTCAACCTTTCGAAGAACATGCGGATATACGATTCAACTTCATTTATAGATTGGGTCCTAGCACTAGGTGACGGGAAACTACACACATAATCATTTGGAGATAACGAATATCCGTCGTGGGTAAAAATCCCAAATTCCAACCTTATACCTCATTCTGATAACCCAATTGTTAATATTGTTTGAAGTGCATACCCTGATTTAGTCAAGAGATACAGTGATCCAGATTACATTAAGGGTCAAACTATTCTAACTCCAACAAACCATATGGTTGACACCATCAATGCTTACGTACTAAATGTCATTCCCGGAGATGCAACAACTTATTTTAGCTCAGACTCAATATCTAAGGCTGCTGGGGATATTCGTGACCAAGATGTACTTTTTACTATTGAATTTTTAAATAGCTTTAACTTTGCTGGACTCCCACCCCATATCTTGGAGCTAAAGATAGGTTCACTTATTATGCTAATGAGAAACATGAATCAAAGTGCCGACCTTTGCAATGGCACAAGATTGATCATTACACAATTATCTCTATTGGTCATAGAGGTTATAATTATCACAGGATCTAATATAGGCGCAAAAGTATTCATTCCACAAATAATTATGTCTGCAATGGGCTCCAAATGGCCGTTTATTCTGAGAAGACGCCAATTTCCAGTTCGTCTTGCTTTCTCTATGACAATCAATAAAAGCCAAGGGTAAACTCTCGATCAAGTCTCAATATACTTACAAAAGCCTATTTTTAGTCACGGTCAACTGTATGTCGCTATATCTTAAGTAACTTCAAGCAGCGGTCTAAAATTATTCATAAATAATGATTGTCAAATTGATAGACATTTGACAAAAAATGTTGTGTACGATGAGGTTCTATCATCTATATCTATAGGTATATTTGCGTAATTCACAAAGTTTTTAATATTGTTAATCCTTTTACTTATGATTCAACTCCCTTAATTCATTTAACCAATATGTGTTTTCTCATAAAACAATTCAGGTCCATGAAAGAAGTGACAAGACTTGAAGATCTTTCACTAGGCAGGGATGATTGGACCATCTTTGTACGTGTTGTTCGAAAATGGGAATCCAAGACTCGAACTGGAGATAACCCAAAAATATCTGATGACTTTCTCTTAGTTGATGACCAGGTACATCATTTAGACATTAAAGTTTTTATTATTGTTTGTTCGCTCAAAATATCCTCATTTTAATTACTATTTATCGTTTCTTTATATATTTTTTTTATTTGCACAGGGTGATTTGATACATGCAGTATTGCGCAAATACTTATTTGCCAAATTCGTCAATTCACTAGACATTGGAAAAGTCTACACAATAACCAATTTCAGAGTCATGAGCATAGCTATAGGGTCTCATCCCACAATCTAATGATTGAATTCAGTCCATCTTCAAGATTTATACATTCTGAAGGTGACAATTTCATTCTTCCAAAATATCACTTCCATTTTTTGGAATTTGATGAATTGAGCTCTAAATTGGGCAATGACACATATCTCACGGGTATTTTATATTCATTACTCATTATACAATTAACAACAATCATTGGATTCTATTCATATATATCTATTCACTTTTTATTTCATTAAATGTGTTCGGCCTTTTGACTTCTATATCACCTGTTGAGGATCAACCGACTAGGGGATCCATAGTAATGAAAAGGGTGTTGAAGCTTGAAAATCAAATGTCCTTCCTTCATATTTTCCCATTATTAACTTCGTTCATTTCCAACATATAATATTAATTTAGACTTAACCGCATACCATATTATACAGTGGGGAAAGGATTTCCGTGACTCTGTGGGCCGAAGAAACGACACTAATAACTGAAGAGATATGAAAGAATTTCACTGACCATTTGATTGTAGCCGTTATGTCAATTATGGTGAAACAATTTAGAGGTAATTATAATTTATTTTTAATAATATCACCTTTATATATATTCACGATTTCATACGATACATTTTAATATTCATACCACTTTTATTTCGTAGGTGATTTCTCTTTATCATCAACAAATGCATCGAGAGTCTATATAAATCCTGATTTTCAATTCATTCAAGACTTTATGACCAAGTAAGACATTATTCACAATAACATATGTATTTTATCACCTGATTCATCAACTTTAGGAATGAGAACTACATGATTATAGTTTAATACAGGTATAATCCATCCATGCTTAAATAAACTAGAGGTTGCTTTACAAACATCACGACCAACAACTTGGCAAAATTTCTTCAAGAAAATTACTCCAAAACCATTGGGACCAGACATAGGATTCATAGAGCAGCCCACATGTTTGATTTCACTTATATAAGGAGTGGCAATTTTTCAATCATTACGAATAGAAGATTTCAGCTTAACAAAACATTAACATTAGTGTTATAAACAATGACGCTTTGATTAGTAGATCAAAGATTTCAAATTTAATTAATGCATGAAATTGGTATAACTATGTACATATATTATACAGATGTTTAACAATTGCATTCATTAATTTACTATTTAACAAATAGGTAAGTGTGGCCCATTATAAATTTAGTAACGACATCCGTGTCAGTCTTCGACTTCAAAATATTAATTACTGCATTGCAATCCTCTCTATACTCGACTTTTTATCATTTTCAGTGTACTGATTTCCATCATTGTTCAGTCCCAATTAACATATGCTTCTTTCTTTACGATATTTTTTCGTATGCCTTCTCGACTTACCTTTTTCACCTGAATTAGTGATCCTGTTAAACATCTTCCATAAATACCTGCTTCAATAAACATACATCTAGTGAACCTTTTCTATAAAACAAAGCATCATCATACACATCCCAATCTATTTTTGCCTCTAATTGTCTAGCATCTGGTTTTCTAGCACTGTAAATAAATGTAACTATGTCTTACTATGACCTATCCATTCTTCACATACATGACTTATTCTATTGTTGTATAACTATAAGAACTTAAGTATCTTTTATTCAATTAGAAGGAATGAATTTGTCCCAAATAGACTTGAGGATTAATGAAGAAGTTTTGCAGGATTTAATTTTTTCATGAGTTGATTTAAAGCTAAAGGCTCCACCCTCAGTAATAGAACAATATTTTTTTCCCTCTACTTCTATAATTTACTTTTCAACATCTCCTATAACCTTTCTGAAATTTCTCCAAGCCATAGAACCAGAGGAAAATTCTTGGTTTCTGTATTTACCCCTCAAGAAATTGTCCTAAAGGTTATCTTTAGTGAGATACTTTCAAGCAACTCTCCACTTTGAAGTCTTAATAATGTCTCCCATACTTCTTAATCGAAGGACACCTTCTTCAGTAGTATAACATAAGTCCATCCATTTCATTCAGTGAGTCTTCTTCCTAAATTCTTTACTAGATCACGAAAAGAAATCATTAAATATACCTTCAACTTTCTTGATTATTATTTTGGGAGGGTGAATGGTAGCTAAAGTATACAATGGTATGGTGGAAAGCACTGATTTAATGAGAGCAAGTCTTCCTCCATAAGAGAGAAATACAGATTCCCATCCATTTATCTTGAATATAATCTTTTCCACCAAACTTTCAAAATAGATGGACTTCCTTCTACCTTTGAATAATGGACAACAGAGGTATTTAATGGGAGATTTAATTATAGATAGACCTGTCACTGAGGAAATTAAACTAATCCTCTTTGGAGAGTTTTTAGAGGACACAATCAAATGCCTTTTGGAAGAGTTTATCAGTTGTCCAGAGACTTTTTCATAGTCTTTAAAAATTTCATTAAAGCTTTTAGGCTGTGTTTTGACCCCCCTTTGAATATGCGAGATTAAAGACCTATGCTAAGCACTTTTGCAGCTAACACAAACAAACTAGGGGACAAGGTGTCCCCTTGCCTTAATCTTCTAAAGGATTTGAAAATTCCCGCTGGTTGACCATTAATGCTTATAGAAAACCAGTTTGATGAGATACACCTCCATATCATATCTATAAATGCTTCTGAAAAGAAAAAGTCTCAAAGGACTTCAATGAGGAACGATAAAGACACTCTCTCATAAGCTTTGTCCATGTCCAAATGTACTTGGTAGCCGTGTGATATAAAAACGTTAAGAGGAGGCAGGAATCTGAAATTTTGCAACACATGTATAAGATTTTTGTGACACTTCTGAAATAATAGTCACGCCTATCTTTTTTTCTTTTAAAAAAACATACACTTGTACCCCAAATCACAAACAACAAACCATTACTGTTTTCTCTTTCTTCATACCATTGACTCCCCGCGTTCATACCTTATGTCCCCATTGAGGATACATAGCATGCCTTTTTTCCACACGTAATTTTACATCTGATTTATAATTCTGTTTACATTTTTTTTTTCAAATTCGCATTGGCTTTGTTGACATCTGACATATTAGCGGTGTATCTTTATGATATATATATATAGACTTCATAACGAAAATCGTTCTTTCATCTTGACAACTGATCCAACTAGCGGCAACAATTCACAAATTCAGATTTAAGGAGAATCTAAATCCATTAAAGATATCTTATCCCTTCGTTTCCGATTCTCCAAATGAGGTATCCTATTTTAAATATATATTTCCTTTCTCTCCTTCATTATCTACTTATAATATAAATATTATATATTTCAGAGGTTATATATGTCACTTGCAACGCAAGAATCACAGGTGTAGATGAACATGGTGGCTGGTATTATGCAGCTTTCAATCACTGCAGCAAGATACTTAAACATTATATGACTTCTTTCTTCTGTAAAACATGCAACACTGACAAACTGATTCCTTCTCCCAGGTATTATATTCTTACAAGTTATTTTCATTTACTGTTCTACCCATCAATTTTTACCAGCTTATACTTCTCCATAAATAGGTACAAACTTCAAATCTCAGTCAATGACCAAACAACTACCACCATATTCGTACTCTTCAACAAAAAAAGATGAATCTTTAATCAATGTCCAATGTTCTGAGCTTGCAAAAATTGATCATGACGTTTGCGTACGTTGTTCCTAATAATTTTACTAATTTATCACTACATTCATTTTATAACTACATTCATTTTACGCATTCCTTTTTCAAACATAATATATTTACTATTTTCCACAGGTACCAAAAGATCCACTCCCACTAGCAATCACAAGGATGATCGGCACCTCTCACAAATTCCGCCTCAAGCTCAATAACTACAACTTAATACGTGGCTATGAAAACTTCACTGTGTCAACCATTTTTAAAGATTCTTCATACGGAGATACTTCAATGACTAACCACAACATTCAAATGGTATTTTTTAGATACTCACTACTAATTTTATATTCTAATTTCTTTTCTTACTCTAATCATATCTCATTTACATAAAAGGGAACAAATCCAGTCTCAACAACACAACATCCAATCATTATCACAGACAATGACAGTTACTCTCACGGAAATGATGTCGAATGCGAAGTTAACCCAAAAAGGAAGCTTCCTTCAAGGTATTTTAAATTGATTTTCCATTTAAAGTCTATTCACATTTATTATACAATACTTTCATAGTGTTTTTTAACATATATTTTTATTTCTTTCTAGGAACTTGGACGCAAGGAAAAAAGGATGATTTAGCTTCATTTCCAAGATCTCATTCTTCATGAGCTTATTAAAACTTCTTCTACTTCATCCAATTTCTATTTTATTTCCTATCATAATGTAAAACATTGGCAATCATTCTATGCATTTCTACTTGGAGTTTACTGATCACTAATATTCATCAATTTCACCGTATTTTAGTTCTTTTATTTCTATTTATAATTTCATACTTCGATGCCTTTATTATGCATTAATTGACGTTTTAACCGCGCATCGCGCGGGTTTTCACCTAGTTGAATTGTATTTTGCTTGCCTTTTGAGATGCAAAATCATTGATAATTTTTTTGTATTCAGTACATTTTAAGATATACGTTTCAATTGATAATGTGACTAACCCACTCAATCTTTCTTGCGACAATGTCGAGCTCAAATATGATTTTATTATTTTCAATTTTGAAAAATTCTTTCCGTGGAAGCAACTGTGATGAGTATTGTATATAATATTCTATAAGCTATATAGGCATTTGTAAAATAGTTGATTGCCAATCAATATCTAGAAAGCCTAGAAAGTAGGAAATGTAGGAAATGTTTAGAAAGTATGGAAAACTCATTAAAAATTGTGAGGTTAATTGGAACAACCAATCACATTAGAAGGTCATGTTAATCTTCATATGGTCTATATGAACAAATATGAACTCATACTGACTCTTTCACTTTTGCATGTCTTCATCTTTATCCGAATAAAAAACAAATTACAGCATCTCAACGAAAAGGCAAGTCCTTCGGTCCCAAGATCAAAATGTGATTTGTTTTTTCGGCAATTTAAGAAATTGATCCCTTCGGGCCACGCGTTTTAATTGACCCGTGTGAGATCTTCTCTCTCTCTATATATAATGTAGAAAATATTTGAGGGGAGCCCACCACCCAAGGGGGCCTAGGCGGCTGCTTTAGCTGTCCCATGGTTGGGATCAAGGATGAGTTTCATTTTATACATGACATTCACACACTAAATGACATCTTCCATTCTTGTCTCCCATTATGGGACTCACCAAAAGTACAAACTTATTGCCTCCTCTACACTCAGTTGTTCTAATACTTGAAAGTTTCTTTGTAGAATTTTGCAACTGCACAGACCATTACATCTACTCAGTTCGTTAAAAACCCTGGCAGTGTAGTCTCCAATGTCACAAGTACTTCCAAATTGGGATTTTTTAGCCCTATCAATACAACAAATCGTTACGTTGGTATATTGTACAGGAAGGTCACTGTAGCATCCGCAATATGGGTAGCTAATAGAGACAAGCCTCTAAATAATTCATTAGGGATTGTTACCATTTCAGAAGATGGAAATTTTGTTGTATTGGATGGGAGAAAAAAGGTCATTTGGTCATCCAATTTTAAAAACTCAATATCTGTTAACTTTAGTGCTCAACTTTTGGGGGGATACTATGGGAGAGCTTTCAACACCCTACGGATTCAATTGTAGGAAAGATGAAAAGTGTCCTTCAGATCCATCAGATCCATCGATTGGAACCTTTTCACTGAGTGTCGATTTTCGTAACATCCCACAAGTCGTTGTGTGGAATGGTAGTCAAGTGTATTGGCATAGCGGTCCGTGGGATGGCCAAAATTTCATTGGAATTGCTTCCACCGAAATACATAATTTTTATAATTATATCTATCTCATTCACAAATGTTGTATCTCTTTTGTGCTCAAATTTTGTATTTTCAATTTTATTATTATTCTACTCATGTTTTATAATAATTCTAAATTCAATGTTAATTTCAGAAAAATTATATATATTTTTTAAGTTAAGGAATTACCAAGTTCACACCTTATTAGATTAATATTATTTATGCATTCATATGTATCTCCCAGTTGAAAATGTTTGTATTCATGTTTATTTCTTAAAGATTCTAAAAATTCTTAAAACACTCCAATTACTTTTTAAAAGACAAATACTTTTTTATTTGTTAATTTAAACAAAAATAGTATTTTAAACTGTTTTTTAAAATATTTTTTAAAATTAAAAAATAATAGTTTTTGATAAAAACGGTTAAAAAAACTGTTATAATAGTTTAAAAACCCTTTTTTATTTAAAACATTGCTATGATACTTTTATAGAAGTTTTTTTTTACGATAGATTTAAAAACTATTTTTTTTAAAAAAAAAGTTTTTTTACATAAAATTGGGAAAAAATGGCCAAATAAAAAACTATTTTTTAAATTGAAAATCGTTTTTATAACCGAACACGACACAACGATTTTTTTTAACCAAACATGAACACGATCTTAATAAAAGTGACACGACACAACATGAAATATAATTTTTTTACAAAACACTATCACGACCCAAGTAAAACTGTCACGCTACAATATATGTTATTTTTTTAATCGAACACGAACCCAACTAAAATAAAATGACACGACACCCCTCAAAATCTTATTTTCACCTATAAAGGTAATATGACACAACACAAAATCTCATTTTTTACCAAATACAAACACAACCCACTTAAAATGCAACACGACAAGTGGACCGTATTCGCATTTCGTAAAAAATGGATTTTGTGTTGTGCCATGTCACATTCATATGTGTTATATTCATTTTACGTAAAATTAAGATTTTGAGGTCTGTCGTGCCATGTTATAAAACATTTTAAATAAAATGTACAAAAAAAAATTAAATAAACAGTTTTAAACAATATTTTAAGTGCTTAAAGATTTTATTTAAAAACAGTTAAGATTCTAATAGTTACTATTTTGGAACTACTCACTTTTTTTTTTATAAAACAATTTTTGTAACTATTATAATTTTTGTAACAATTAGAATTTTCGTAACAATTTTCTTAAAACACTACCATGCTTGGATTTTACTTAAAATAATTTTTTTAAATAAAATCTTTAGGCACTTAAAAAATTGTTTAAAACTGTTTTTTTTTTACATTTTATTTAAAATGTTTTATAATACCGCCAATACATACCGCTGACGCGTACCAACACACTAACAAACTCTTCCTCGCCAGCGGTATGTATAGGTGGTTGGACCGCCTATGCATATCGCTGGCGGGGACCTTTTTTTAAATAGTAAAAAGATTATTTTTGAAATAATAAAAATTGGTCCTCGCCACCGGTATAAAAGAAATATGACTCCATGTCACGTCGCGTTTTATTTGGATCGTGATCGAGTTACTTAAAAAATATAAGAAACAGTTTTCAATATAAAAAACATTTTTCAATATAAAGAACAATTTTTTTATTTGTTAATTTTTTTCCCAATTTTATGTAAAAAAACATTTTTTTTGAAAAAAAAAAGTTTTTAAATCTATCTTAAAAAAATAAACTGTCATAACAACTTTTTAAATTAAAAAAAAAAGGTTTTTAAAACTATCATAACCATTTTGATAAAAAATAGTTTTTTTTTTAATTTTTAAAAATAAAACAATATTTTTGAAAAACAATTTAAAATATTATTATTTATTGAAAAAAAATTAACGAATAAAAAAGTATTAGCCGAATATATGTTTTTTTAACCTAAATTTTTCAAACTATTTTCATTATGTCATAATTGTTGGATTCATATATATGGGAGACTAGATGGATACATATATAGAGAGAATGAGAATGAGTTTGACATTGCTTTTATAGGTTGCGACCAAAATTGTTGAGTATAATGAAGATGGTGGCACATATTGTTCCATTTATATAGTCCTGAAAATTTAGCATTTGGCAAAATACTATCGTCTTTCGCCTACATCGGAAAAAAGATTTTTTTTCCACGTCATTAGTGTAGGGTACATCTGATTGGTAAGTTATAAAAATAGTGAATAACATTTTTATTTTTTATGGCAGTAAGAAAAAAAGACCCAATTAATAAAGTCAATTATGAGAATCCTATTTCTTTGGTACGGTAGAAAAGTAGACCAATATCAAGTCGAAAGCGTTAGAAAATAATCCACCAACTTAACGGAAAATATTGCAACCGGTGGTTTCGACTGTAACATTTGCCTGGACATGGTTGAAGACCATGTAACCAACTTTATTGATGCCCCCGTATTTACAAATGGATTCATTACCCAAGTGTATCTGCTGAAATTCAAGATCACCAACAACCATAATGCCCTGTGTGTAAGGCTGAAATTACAGAATAAACCTCAGTACCACTCTACGGTCACAGTCAAACAGAAAAAGCATCCGAAGACAAAGTCCCTCACGCGAATTTAGTCATTCCACGAAGGCCTTCGAGTCCTACATAGGATTTAGTCATCAGTCGATATCGCCCACATGCATGACATATTAGCAATAGCAGCAGCTGCTGCTGTGGCTTACAAATACATGTCAGTTGGCTTCCACAGAGGAGTAAGCACGGATGAATGACTAAGCAAGAATAGGAATACCTTGTAGTTGACAGTTGAATGAAGGTTTGGTTTTTGGAGTAATGATTGATGCTTCGTACTAGGTATTTTATGTTATATTCTAACAAAACAGATTCTACATAATATGATGCAAGTATTTTTATTACTTTGTCGTTCACAGACTTGAAGTGGAAGATTAATATCTGGAAACGGCCACACGTGCAATGAACGTGGGCACAACTAGTATTAACATAAATATATAGTGTCTGTATCCAAATGTATTCAACATATGATTTCTATAATGTATATTTATTTAAATATGTAAATAAAATGACACGCATAGACACATCGACACTACAATGCTAACAAAATTAGGACATCACACTGAGACACGACAAACATTGAATATGACCAGTTATTAGATATAAATCATAAGAGTATAAATCCATTTAAACATGTAATGAAATTCCCTAAAATTAATAAAAGAAGCTGAAAATAATAAAATAAATTTTGTTCAAGCAAAAAATAAATTGTCTAAGAAGTTAAAGAAGTCTTTTCAAACTAATAATAAATTTGTTATGAAAAGTAAATTAAATTTGTTTTGAGAGGGTGACAACAGATGTTGAAACCAATACGGTTTGAGAGGGAGGGTGACAACAAATGTTTATAATATGTAAGTTAATTTATTATTTCTACTACTACTACTACTACTACTACTACTACTACTACTACTACTACTACTACTACTACTACTACTACTACTACTACTATTGTTATTGTTCTCGTCTTAGTTTAGGTATAATTTGTTTTTATTGTTGGCTTTCCTTTTTTTACGGATGTAGAGTGTTTTTTTCTTCTTTCTAATTCCTTGAACCTTTAAATTGTATAAATGAAATCTTTTTATTTTCCAAATCAAGTGTTGGTTTGTGGTATAGCTTCATAGAAGAAAGTCAAATCTTTTGTGTGTGTGGGTGTGTGAATTGAGATAACAAGGGAGGGATAAACATGTACATTTGGTTTTAAAAATGGGGTATTTTAACTTTACCACTAGATTATTTTTAGATATTAGACCTTAACTACCATTTTATTTTCATTTAGACTATCACAGTTTTTTTATTAACTGTTGAGGATTTCTATTTTACCAACGGTGGTAAAGTTTAAAAAACAAAATATGATGATTCAGAATACATAGAATTGATCCAACTAACAAAGAAAATCAACATCTTGTTTCAACGGTAAGTCATCTTTCATCATTAAGGATATGACAATAGAAAATCAAAATAAGAAAGCACAATGAATGAATAACCGAGGTCGAGGTGATCAACGAACTAACCTCAAATAAATCAAGTAACCTTTGGTAAATGACAGGTCTGAGGTGTTTGATGAAAAATGACCTTCAATAAAGAAATTAGTATATTTTATTTTCATTCAGACTTTTCCAATGCTGAAATAGTCTAATAATAAAATTAAATTGGTGGTAAACTCAAAATGGGGATAAGGCGCCGGGACCAGATGGGTTCTCGATAACATTCTTTCAACAACATTGGTCAGTAGTTAGGGGCGCTGTGATGGATTTCTTTGTGGAATTCCATGACATGGGATACTTTGCGCCTAGGTTAAATGCTACTTTCATCACTCTGATTTCTAAGAAAGGGGGGTCTTCTTGCCAAAGTATGGTCATTTAGACTCAGAAAGTTTATCGATCCCCTGATATCGGAATCTCAAAACGCCTTCGTTGGTGGTAGGCAGATCCTAAACGCAGTTTTAGTGGCCAATGAATGTGTGGAGTCGAGACTGGTTAGTGGGATCCCTGGCATTGCGTGTAAGCTGGATATCGAGAAGGCGTATGATCATGTTAATTGGGATTTTCTTCTCTACCTTCTGAAATGGATGGGTTTCAGGGAGCGGTGGTGTAGGTGGATGCAAAGGTGTGATTCTACGGTCAAAGTCTCAATTTTGATCAACGGGGTCCCATAAGGATTTTTTCCAAGCTCTTGGGGGTTGAGGTAGGGAGGTACATTGTCTCCTTTTTATTCATCCTGGTTATGGAGGCGTTTAGTCAAATGATGTGTCGGGTGGTCGAGAGGGGGTGGATTAGGGGATTTTCTGTTAGGACTCCTAGCTCTGAGTAGATCATTGTGTCCCATCTTCTGTTTCTTGATGATGCGATTATCTTTTGTGATGCTAATAGAAGGAAACTCCGTTCCCTTATGCTTCTGTTGATTTGCTTTGAGGCTGTTTCGGGTCTTCGGATAAACAAGGGGAAGTGCGAGATGATTTCAGTAGGGGGAAGGGGTGGTAGAGGTACTAGCTGTTGATACCAAATTTAGCCTAATGGCATGGACCAATAACCTAAAGACATGTGTCAACCTACGTGGTAAATACAAATACTTTCAACGAACAACATACTGGTCACCGAGCAACTTAAGCGTACCGATCAACTAAAGCATACCGAACAACTTAAGCGGTCCGAGCTACTTAGCGTGCAGAGCATCCAAATCAAGAGAATCAAAAGATAACTACGCATTAAATGCGTATTATTATCATACAGATTTATATGTCTACTAGATAATAGTGCATTATCCTTTCATATGTACAGCCTCAAGGCTATAAGTACATTGTAACCTCCTCATAAGAAGGGGACTTTGGATCTCTTGAAAAATGGATTATCGAGATTCAAGGCAAACAGTCAACAATACAAAACAGTGGATGTAGGCCATTATTACAAGGCTGAACCACTTTAAAAATCCTTTGTCTTATTTATCTCTGATTGATTAATTAGATATAATCTAGTTTTTTACATCAACATATTGGAGCTATTTGTGGGAAATGACTGTAATTAGCGTTTTTCACCAAAATAACTCATCATATATGACTGAGAATCCGGAGTCCAGTAAGGGAAATACTGGGGTCCCTTTAAACCATTCACCCCCCCAAATATTCAAGATCTGGCTAGCATAATGGCTAATTTAGCCTAAGGCCAAACGACCATGCAAGAAACTATGCGTCAACTTATACAAATTGTTCAAGGTGAAGTGTCGGCCTAATCAAGACAGCGAAGTGTTCAGAGAAATACCCATTTTCCATCTTTAAGAACTAGATGAACGTTATTCTTGGAGGTCTCTCAATCTAGACGTACTGACTCATATCGTACTGAAAGATCTAGTGATCTTTCGTATCAACCTGGCCGGACCTCATCAGTACGAGCTACATACTCTCAACGAAACATCACTATAATGATAGAAAGGACTAGCGCTCTAGAAAGGTTGAGTAAAGTTTCCCCTTTTGATCGATTGGGCCTTAGGAGGAATAAAAGTCCTCCTAGGATTGCGTCGAGGAACTCTCAACGACCATCCGACCTAAGGGAAGGCTCTGCGCAATCACACCCAATAGCCCGTAATGAAAGATCCCAAGAGGAAAACTCAACACGGACAGTTGCTCAAACAAATAGGCCCGAGGTGGGAAACGATGCATGGAAATCCTCTATTCAAAGGTTGGAGGACAGATTAGTGGAAATGGCTAAGGCCAAGAATCCTCTACAAAGAACTTTTGTCAAAGGGACACCATTCGTACAAGCAATTATGGATTTTCCTACACCATCAAAATTCAAAGCTCCTATGGTGACGCCTAAATATGATGGAAAAACTGATCATTTCCTTCATATAGAACAATACCAAGCCGCTGCCGATATCTATGCGGTTCCAGATGAGATGAGATGTAGGATGTTTTCAAGAACTCTCACCGGGTAAGCCCAGATATAGTACAACAATCTTCCTCAGGGGGAGATCGTAACTTTCCTTCAGCTGGAAGAGCTTTTCATAGGGAATTTCTGTTTTGGAGCAAAACCAGTTAAACGAGTAGCACACTTACTGAGTGTTAGACAGAAGCCAGAAGAAAGTACCAGGGACTACATTACTCGTTTCAATAATGAGAAACTTGAGGTAATTGATTATGAGGAGAAAATAACAATTACTGCTCTGATGAGTGGACTGTTACTAGATAAGTTATACTATACTTTGGCCAAATATCCTCCTAGGACCATAGCAGAACTAATAGCAAAGGCAGCCAAGATCATGAACACTGAGGAAGCTATGGCTGCGAAGAAGAATATAGATACTAAGGAGACTAAGGTTGAGGCTGGTAAAACCGAGAAGAAGGATCAGAAGAATAATGGTGGCAACAAGCAGTCGAAAGGCAAGAAAGAGTTAGAGCAGATGAGGAAGTATGGAAATTATACTCCCTTGAAGGTAGACATAAATCACATTCTGGAGGAGATAAAAAATAGCGAGGAGTTAGCCTGGCTAGGTAAAATGAAGGCATATCCTGACAAAAGGGACAAGTCCAAATATTGCGAATTCCACAAAGACCATGGTCACATGACCAAACGTTGCATAGCTCTCCAGAATGAAATTGCATCACTCATCAGGCGAGGAAAATTGGTTAAGTATGTTGATTGCCAAAATGGTGGAAAGACCAGCGACCGAGGAAGACAAAGATCTAAGTCTCCTCGTCGAGCAAAAGAAGACAAGAAGAGAGATCACGAAGATGATCCAAAGTATGACCCCGATCTCCTCAAAAGACCAAGACATCCAGAACGTGAGGTATTTTCAATCCATTTTGGGTCATTTGAATGTAATGTCATTACAGGTGGAGATGCAGGAGGAGGAGATCTAACTGCGAAAAGAAAAGCTTACCTCAATGAGGCTCAAGCTTGCTCGTACATACATCGAATAAACTTGGCTGAGGATGATCGCCCGAGAAAAGTGAATAAGGACAAACTGGTCATTGGTTTCTCTAAGAACGACCTGGTAGGTGTACTATATCCTCATGACGACTCATTGGTGATCAAGATGAGAATGAAGGAAATGGTAATTTCATGGGTACTGGTGGACAATTGTAGCTCTACAGACATCATGTTCTACCCATGCTTTGATAGTTTGAATCTAAAGTTACCCCAGTTGGAGCCATATCATAGTCCCCTCCTTGGTTTTACTGGCGAAAAGGTTTTCCCACTTGGGACGATCAAGTTGGACATGTTTATAGGTACATGCCCTGCCTGCCGAACAGAAAGAGTACGCTTTTTCGTGATGGTTAAAAATGTCCAATCAGCATACAACATCATCATGGGAAGGGTAGGTCTGAAGAAGTTCGAGGCATTACCGTCTACTGTACATTAGTGTCTAAAGTTCCCAACCAATTTTGGAGTGGAAGTTGTGAAAGGCGACCAGAAGGTAGCTCGAGAATGCTACTATTCATCTGTTGAACAAGAGGAACGAGAAGAATCTAGGAAGAAGACTATTACATATCAAGTGGATGAAATAGAAGATGCAGAGATTCAAATATTAGACCCTAGAGACGAGTCTCAGCTATTGAAGGGCCAGGTCATGGAAGCCACCGAAAGTATCATTCTGGACAATGAACCTCCAGAACGAACAACCCAAATTTGTGCGTCATTGGATGCATCATTAAAATAAGAGCTGGTAGCATTTCTAAGGTGCGGGAAACAGACCTTTGCATGGATTCATGAAGACATGCCCGGGATAGATCTGAATTTCCTATGCCACGAGCTCAACGTGAACAAGGAGGTCAAGCCAGTGAAGCATCGAAGAAGAGTGTTCAGTCCTGAAAAGAACCAAGCTATATAGGAAGAGGTAGAGAAACTATAGAAAGCCTTTTTTATTGAGGACGTTATATATCCAGACTAGCTAGAAAATGTGGTGATGGTAAAGAAGAAAAGCAACAAGTGGAGGATGTGTGTGAACTTCACTGATCTTAATAAAGCTTGCCCAAAGGATCATTTTCCTTTGCCTCGAATCGATTAGCTAGTGGATGCTACCTCGGGGCATGAATTGTTGAGTTTCATGGATGCTTACTCTGGTTACAACCAGATTAAAATGAAACCCAAGGATAGAGAAAGTACCTCTTTTATCACCCCCATATAAAACTTATTTCTATAATGTTATGCGGACTTAAAAATGCAGGTGTAACATATTAGCGGCTGATGAATAAGGTGTTTGCAGAGAAAATTAGTTATAACATGGAGGTTTATGTCAACGATATGCTGACGAAGAGAAAGAAAGTTGATGATCATCTAGTTGACCTAGGTCAGACATTTGATTAACTAGAGAAATATCAATTGAAGTTGAATCCCACCAAATGCATATTTAGTGTGCGAGAAGGTATGTTTCTCGAATATATTGTTAATCAACGAGGTATTGAGGCGAACCCTGAAAAGATCAAGGCCCTATTGGAACTATGATCTCCAACCACGAAGAAGGAGGTGAAAAGCCTCACAGGGCGTTTCGCGACAATTAATTGGTTTGTGTTACAAGCAACAGATAGATGCCTCCCATTCTTCAAAACCCTTCGAAAAACTTTTGAGTGGAATGATGAATGTGAGTAGGCCTTTCAAAAGTTAAAGAAATATCTGGGAACACCTCCATTGTTATCTCGACCAGTGATGGGAGAAAGACTATACTTGTATCTAGCAGTTTCAGAGAATGCAGTTAGCTCGGAGATGAAAAGAGCGGAGGATGGAGTACAAAAATCGGTCTACTACACCAGCAAGGCCTTCCGAGGA
The DNA here is from genome assembly GCA_949130495.1 of Sambucus nigra. Taxonomy (NCBI): domain Eukaryota; kingdom Viridiplantae; phylum Streptophyta; class Magnoliopsida; order Dipsacales; family Adoxaceae; genus Sambucus; species Sambucus nigra. Next base: position 49,864,701 of record OX422222.1, read on the forward strand.
TCAGAGATCAGATATCCAAGATTGGAAAAGTTAGCACTGGCACTAATCGAAGCGAGAAGAAGGATGAGGCCATACTTCGAAGCCCATACTATAGTGGTGTATACTGATATGCCATTAAGACAAACTCTGCATAAACCGGAGAAATCAGGAAGATTGATGTACTGGGAAGTGGAACTTGGTGAATATTACATAGTTTATGAGCCTAGGTCATCACTTAAGGGGCAGGTAGTAGCGGATTTTATCACAGAGTTCACACACTATGATATCTCCGAAGAGCAGTAGCTTAGTATAGACCAACTTGTGGATGTTACGGGATCATCAAATTTAACACGCGACCAACTTCCATCCGTGGACGATCAAGAGAAGATAATCAACGAGCAGCGAGAAGGGCTGGGGGAGGACAAAAGGAAGAATCAAATATTCCACCGAGGAACTCTGTCTGATCAAAAATTTGATAATGAAGTACCTGTAAGGAATCTGATTGTGGATGGCTCTTCATGTGCCACAGGCAGTGGAGCAGGAATTATTTAAACAGTCCTGATGAGATTGATATAGAATATGATCTACGTTTTTAGTTTAAAGCCTCCAATAATGAAGCTGAATATGAGGCTACGATCGTAGGCCTAAGTTTAGCCAAAACCATTAAGGCAGAGCAGGTCGTGGTGTTCAGTGATTCATAACTAATCTTAAATCAAATCCTCGGATTGTATGCATTGAAGGGAGAACTAATGGTCAAGTATCATGCAAAGGCTTTGGAGGTTATCTCAACTTTTCCATAGTTCAGTTGATCAGAATACCAAGATTGGAGAATGCAAGAGCTGACGCCCTAGCTCGGCTAGCATCAGCAACACGCACCGAGTTACGAAGACTAATACCAATAGAAATCCTGGCTGGTCAGATCATAGACGAAGATTTGATGATGAACTTCACTACCCTCGACTTGGAATTATAATCAAGGTGACGGTCGGTTCATTCTTAGCATCACTATCGTAAAAATAACTTTTCCAATTTAAACACCCTAAATTATTAAGCAAAGTGTCAAAACCATTTTAGACATTACTTTCCAATTTTTATTTTATAAACCAGTAATTAACTTTACATAACTCATAGTTAAAAAATCACACAACAACTATCCTGTAATATATCATCCAAATGATTAAACATTCAACTAATTGCCTCCAACATTTAAAACTTAAAGGGAAACATCCTGACAATAATAAATCCCAAAGTGTAAATACTGGAAATAAACGAATCACAATATCCGATAAACAACTGAAAAATGGAAAAGGGTGACACATGCCCAACTGAATAAATAGTGCTAGAAGTGGAATCAACAAATGAGGTCATCTAAGCAAGAGGCCTGCAACTCCCACCTAAGCTGCAGCGCGTTCCTTCCAAAGGATCCTATGTAAGACGCCCCTGTGGATGGGCACCTGTAATATATACATATATACAAGAGAGAAAAGAAAGTGGAAATGGGTCAGAGCCCGATTGTAAAAACGATTTAAAATTTGTTTAACAAGTATTTAAAATATTTACTGGACAACGCGACAACATATTAGTCCGACACTCCCTTGAGAAATTCTCACCTCTCTTCTAATGTGCATGCCTATCGTACAAACCTTCCCAACGGTTTAACTTATCTTATCTTAGGTTGCTCGTAAGATTTAAACTGACGAATTCAATTGTTTAAGAGGTTAATTTCATTTAACAACAAAGTTCTCATTTAAACCTTTTTTACTAATAAAGTTTCTTAGTAACATATTATACTTTTCAAACACTTATTTCCAAATTGAAATAATTATTCCTTTCTTATTTACCATAGACACAGTAGGTAGTTTCCCAAACTCAGATTTAAATATATATATTAATACTCATATAATATATATATATATATTCTAATAGCACCCCACATAATAATTATGGTGCGGGCATACTCTGCTATCCAGTCCCCGTATCACTCGTACTAAGGGAAATACAAGTATGGAATCACTCTCGAACTGTATTAAATCAAAACACAAACAATATTGAGGCGAAGCATAGTTTCCAAGTCTCTAATAGGTCACCACATGCCCTCACGTCTCTTAGGACCGTCTGACTATCGATCCGATACCCTGTACCAAAGGATTTCTATCTTCTAGGGTACGAGTCAATATCCCCCATAAAGGTCCCATCGAGATAAGAATGTCCCAGCGCGTTAACCTCAGGGATAGCAAGTAGCGCGTGCATGCTTTTTACACGTATATGCATAAATACAGTCATATATATATATACTGCTATTACCATATCAAGTTTAGGTACATACTCACGACCCATAATTATGATATTTGTCCTTATTACTCATTATTTAGTTATCACGTATAACGTTTGCCTCTTATCTTAATTTCTGGGATTATCCCAACTTATCAAGTGACATTCGTGGATTTCTATCCTCCTAAATGTAATTTCAGTAGGTACTCATTTATTTTCCAACGTAAATACCTTACGCGTCTCCCCCTTTAATACATATTTCCATCGTCCCTTATGTGTAAACATCCCCGAAAAATGTAAATCTCGTCTTACATTAAAGGTTTCATATTTTTAATAAGTCCTACTGGTCTTCTTTATCTCCCAAAATATTTTAATAAGGATGTCCAAAGATTATTACTCATTTAAATTGAATTCAACTATTTAGAAGGGGAAATATGATTCTGCCAAGAGGGGTCGATCGATCGATGGCAGGAGCTCGATCGATCGATGCGTCAATCGATCGATACTCCTGGTTCGATCGATTGATCAAACAGGTACGGCGAATCTGGAGAATACCAGTTACGGGTTCTATCATCCAACATCATCAAAATTCAAATTCTTAACTCCCAAACTCCCAGAAATTTATACTACAAACATTTTAAACCCAGATTAGCAATATTCAAAATAAATCATGCGAGTTTTCATCAAGATTCATGGATTAAAAGGGCCAAAACTTATATAATTCTCATGAACCCTAGAAATTTCTTTAACTTTGTTCTTCTTATTCTTTTCCCAGAATTTATACTCCAAAACCAATATAAATTCGTGGTTCAACCTCTACATGTGAAAGGGATTTCCATATTATTGTTTTTATCACTACAACATGCCATTTCTAATCACCAACATGGGTTTTCTTCCATAAAACTCATCCTAATCAACCCTAAACTAATATGAATGATGCATTAACGAAATTATGCAAGATAAACACTTGCCTAAGATTTTTTTTTCTAATTTGCGGCTGTTATCAGTGTGGTGGTGATCCTTGTTACACGATCTATCGTTTGGCGGCGACGGCGGCGCAAACAGAGGAGTTCTTGGCCTAGAACTCTTGGGCCTTCTCTCTCTTTCCTTCTCCAATGGACGTCTCTTGCTTTTGGGTGTGTTAACCCTAGAAGACAACCCTAAGCATCTGATATAACCTTACAATTTTCGTGGGTTTTCAGGCTTAAAAATGTAAAATGTCCAAAATGCCCTCCCGGGGTGTTAATTAGGGCTAAAAATGCCCCGAGACCCAAACTAACCCCCCGAGTACATTATTTTGCCTATCTCGGCCCTTCCGGACACTTTTGCACACTCTAAATGACCATATGAGTGATTTATAATTTATTCACTTTTATTAATCAACATTTAGTCCCGACACGACACGGGCGCGTCCCAACTTAAATTTCTAAAATTGTCATTTTATTCACTCGTGACATTTAATAGAACCAATATTATATATTACTTTGCTCATTAGTAATATTCAACAAGTTTCCAATGATTACTAACTCTCATCACGTTAGTAATTATAAAAATAATTAATTTTCGGATTTATATTATATTAATAACTCACCTTAAATTTAATAAATCCCCCAATTTTAAAAGCCATAAATATACGGGGTATTACATACTTCCCCCTTAATAACGGAATTTCATCCCGAAATTCAGAAAATAAGGCTTACCTGGTAAAACATATTATGGCTACCTTAACGGTACGCAACCTATCCACATAGTAAGGCGTTTACTATCTATAGCCCCCGCCTTGCAGCAAGCTTGTTTAACACACTTCATTAAAGATACTTCACATTGTGCTTCTATGCGACAACATTTGCATAAGACACGCATATACACTATTTATTTCCATTATGTCAATGTCAATGGGAGGTCGCACCTCACTACATGACAACTATTCGGATTTATCTAGACCCAAAACTCCCATTCTGGGGGAAACCATACGAACATCTGACCACACTTGTTCGCCCCAAACAGTCGTGGACTTCCACCCTATTCGTCGTGCTTAGTCTCGACCGATACAAAATTCTGGTTATCCGCTTACCTCTAAGCCTACACAGAGGGAGAATAGTTAAGGTTTTTCCCACACCAAAACTTCAATAAGAACCTCGTTCGTGACAAATTGGTACGAGTGATTCCACGTAACTATACCATTAGGTAATATCCTCCCCCAATTACCGTACTTCTCCACTTGTTAGCTATAACCGTTGTGGAAACGAAATGATCACTAGGATTCCAAAATCACCTTCACGCGGCTCCACAACTCATTAATCACCATGCGCCTGCTCCTCGGCTATGGGTTATACCTCCTACTAAAATGAAATGTCATTTTCGTTGTTTCCTGAAATCCCATATTGAATATGGGATCCACAAATTTCATCCTGATTCAGAAAATAATTCTGTGTAGGACCACGCACCGGTGCGATCCCTTCCTTTCAAAGGAAGATTGGGGCACACTAGTTAACATTATAAATCACCCCATAGGGATGTCAATCATTCCCTTCTTGGGTGACTTACTCCACATGTTCGGATGAATCCTTGATCTTACATTGAAGATGGCAACCCATCCAAGGACTTTGTCGACTTTACCGCCCTCTTTCGTTACAGGAATAGTTGATAACCACAAAATTCTCTAGTTGATCCCCTTATTCCAACCGATTTCTATCTATGAGTGGTGCATGCATAAACTACTCACTATGTCCCGCTAAACATCGAATTTCCTTGAAATGTCTCACATTGAGTGACATCTAATACTCCCCTTCCTTCTGTGGTGTATATCGCAAGTTCCGACCGGTGCACTTTTCTCTATGATGCGCACTTCTGGATCTTTTATACCATACTAACATTATCACTCTTTGTATGCACAACTCGCTCTCAACATTTGACTAATTACAACTCCGTCCCAAGTGTTCTCCATATAGTTAAATTCTACCCTTCTCAAGGGATACTCCTTTGCAAACGGCTTCCCACGGCCTTCCCACCAGACTCGGTGTGCTACTCTGATTGCACACGTATATATGGATTTATCATATTTCATACGGTGGTTAATCCATTCTTATCAGTTACACTTCGTTATGTTAGTCCCACAGATATATATTCCACACCTCTATTCGCACGTCCCTTCAACTCGAACGATCTTTGTTTTCCGGGATGTCTACACACCCTACAAACCGTGCATACTAGCGTAAGCCTCACATATGCTTCACACCTAATAACCAATTCCTTGTTTTCTTAGTGCTCACAACGTGATTGTAATACTCGGGTACTCTCACTTACCCTAGAAGTCGAATTTCTAAATCCTCCTTATCATCGTTCTACCCCTCAACTCGTGGTGATAAAACAAAACTTTCAATGCTTTCTTACCATGCAACTGGCTCCACTAGCCTTACATCATAATTCAACTGCCAACTTACATATATAATTATTTGCTCCTATTATGACAGAGGTACTGAACTCATGGACTAATGACCCAACATCTCCCTATTTCCAACCCTTCGCCAAGTTTCATGCGTGGGATGTCTAGCAAAGAAAAATCCAAACAAGGAACCCCCCGATACACTACTACATAGCATTATCGGTTATCGAAATCCATCAGGCCCTCCGTCCATAGTATGTACCCTATTTTCTCGTTTCTTGGTAGAAAATTTCATCTCCTCCCGAAATTACACTTAACAAAGAACATTTCGCCAATTGCACCATCGTACAGTATTAGTGGTGATTGCATTCCATAAACCTTGAATACATACAATAGGGGTTCTCGAAATAACTTTCCCCAATCAGAGGGGTATAAATCTTAACTCCCACGTCTCTAAAGGATAGATATAACATTGCACTCTTTCTATCACCAAGTCCTGAGCGCTAAACATAATACTGAGTTACGTCTTTTCGCTCAACCGTAAACCCGATACATATTGAATCATAACAACAAAGTCCCAACACACCGGTATCGAACATATCGAGCTCACTATCCCCTCCGAAGTCTCTAGGATATATAATATATAAGTGCGAGTCCAACCCTCTTGCAGGTGAGGCCTCGCCAGAACAGGACACGCTGCACTAATGCAACCACTCCGATAGCCTTGCAATAACTGCCTACTATCGTACTGGCCATTTATATAAAGTTGTAATCAATACCATATTATACTCGTATATCACATCACTAAAATGAGTAACCTTAATAAAGTATATAACACTATTAATATATTCTTTCATCCTCCGCTGTTATCACTAAGGAAAAATCCCATTACACTAGGGAAAAATATTCACATGATAATACCGTTTATAGTTATACACATTAAACTCGTCTCACATGTTAATCTAGCAATGAAAAAAATATAATGACTCGCTCGTGTCACATAAAACACGCCTCATACTCTAAGGATAAAACTTATACTTCTACCTTTCCATTCGTATTGGCAAATCCTTCCTCTGGGCGAGGCATTGCCACCAAACACCTTTCCTATCCCGAAATGGCGGGAACAATACTCCTACCGAAACTCTAGCATGCCAATAACAACCTTATACTCATGCATATCTAACATCAGTATTGATCATGGTTAAATATGAAGTTATCAATTCTCTATATCTGCACCTCTTCAAATAAGGAAAAATCAAAGATTCTTTCCCCCAAATGGTGAGTCTACGCATGACACCTTACTCGTCGTCGTGACTAATAGCCGTAAGGCTCACGAAAAAAATGAATAGCCACAAAATAGTGCGGAGCCCCGGTATCAATTAAAACTCAACTCATAACACCCAGTATAAGGAACGTACCTCGTATCTCGATTGGGGCCTGAGGTGCTGCTATCTGGTGGACGTTACATACACGTCCATACTGTAATTGCCTCAACAGAACTGAGGCTGCTGGAATAGCTGGTGGGGATAAATTCTGTGGTTTATTACTGGTGCCTTCTTCCATGGGGCCCCATTCCTCTCTGGGCAATCCTAACTCCTATGGCCATTCCTGCCACATTGGAAGCAGTTCCCTCGAAACTGTCTCACTTCACTACGTTGTTCACTAGTCTCACTTTTTTCCATTGTCTTGCTAGCCTTGATAAGAAATTTGCAAAAAAAACGATGTCAGGTTGAGGACAATCACTCCACTTGTGACCCGATTGTACATATTTATAGTATGGTTCCGAAATTCCTCCCTGGTCGGGTTGTAGTTTCTCCCCAGTCCGATTCGAACAAGATTGACGTTTATGACCGTTCCATCCACATTTGAAACACCTCTTTGTGACTTCATTTTGACCCCAACCTTGTTGGCCCTGACACTTTTGGCTCTTTACATAAATTTTGTTACGTCTGGAACTGTCTCAGACTTGAGTGGTTTGCTATCGCAATTCTGGTGCCTTCTCACAATTGTCAACTTTAGTCACATGAATTTGATCAACCTCTCTAGGTCTTTTGCCTCCTCTAAGCTGCATGCTGCGTTCGTGGTACTGTAAGACTGCAGTGGTAACTGCTTGTGCCACAATGCCCGCAAATTCGGCATTTGGTACCATTTTTCGAGACACATGAGGTGTGCGTTGTCCATCCTCATTAACTTCCCCAATGGAGTTAGCTTGTTCTTCCTGACGGGCCATCTGAAAATTTGAAAAAAAAATTAATCTGATTAAGTTCAACATTCACCTCGACAAATCGCAGAAGCACGAATTACCAACGCATAAAGATGAATACAACATTCCTAATGTTAGGGCTCTAAATAAAAAATGCTAAGATGGAAACGAGATAAGCCGTACACATCTTAAAGGACACTAGAACCTAATGCTCTGATACCACCTGTGACACCCCACCTAATTAAATACCGGGTGATCAGTCCTTTATTAAATTATAAGCAAGGTGACGGTCGGTTCATTCTTATCATCACTGTCGTAAAAATAACTTTTCCAATTTAAACACCCTAAATAATTAGGCTAAGTGTCAAAACCATTTTCGACATTACTTTCCAATTTTTATTTTATAAACCAATAATTAACTTTACATAACTCATAGTTAAAGAATCAGACAACAACTATCCTATAACATATCATCCAAATGATTAAACATTCAACTAATTGCATCGAACATTTAAAACTTAAAGGGAAACATCCTGACAATTATAAATCCCAAAGTGTAAATACTGGAAATAAACGAATAACAATATCCGATAAACAACTGAATAATGGAAAAGGGCGACACATGCCCAACTGAATAAATAGTGCTAGAAGTGGAATCAACAAATGAGGTCATCTAAGCAAGAGGCTTGCAACTCCCACCTAAGCTGCAGCGCATTCCTTCCAAAGGATCCTATGCAAGACGCCCAGTGGCTGGGCACCTGTAATATATACATATATACAAGAGACAAAAGAAAGTGGAAACGGGTCAGAGCCCGATTGTAAAAAAGATTTAAAGTTTATTTAGCAAGTATTTAAAATATTTACTGGCCAATGCGACAACATATTAGTGCGACACTCCCTTGAGAAATTCTCACCTCTCTTCTAATGTGCACGCCTATCGTACTAACCTTCCCAACGGTTTAACTTATCTTATCTTAGGTTGCTCGTAAGATTTAAAATGACAAAATTCAATAGTTTATGAGGTTAATTTCATTTAACAACAAAGTTGTCATTTAAACCTTATTTACTAATAAAGTTTCTCAGTAATATATTATACTTTTCAAACACTTATTTCCAAATTGAAATAATTATTCCTTTCTTATTTACCATAGATACAGTAGGTAGTTCCACAAACTCAGATATATATATATATATATATATATTCTAATAGTACCCCACATAATAATTATGGTGCGAGCATACTCTACTTTCCAGTCCCCGTATCACTCGTACTAAGGGAAATACAAGTTCGAAATAACTCTCGAACTGTATTAAATCAAAACACAAACAATATTGAGGCGAAGCGTAGTTTCCAAGTCCCTAAGATGTCAACACATGCCCTCACGTCTCTTAGGACCGTCTGACTATCGATCCGATAGCATGTACCAAAGGATTGCTATCTTCTAGGGTACGAATCAATATCCCCCATAAAGGTCCCATCGAGATAAGACTGTCCCAGCGCGGTAACCTCAGGGATAGCAAGTAACGCGGGCATGATTTTTACACGTATATGCATAAACACAGTCATATAAATATACTACTATTACCATATCAAGTTTAGGTACAAACTCATGACCCATAATTATGATATTTGTCCTTATTACTCGTTATTTAGTTATCACGTATAACGTTTGCCTCTTATCTTAATTTGTGGGATTATCCCAACTTATCAAGTGACATTCGTGGATTTCTATCCTCCCAACTGTAATTTCAGTAGGTACTCATTTATTTTCCAACATAACTACCTTACGCGTCTCCCCCTTTAATACAGAGTTACATCATCCCTTAAGTGTAAACATCCCCGAAAAATGTAAATCTCGTCTTACATTAAAGGTTTCATATTTTTAATAAGTCCTACTGGTCTTCTTTATCTCCCAAAATATTTTAATAAGGATGTACAAAGATTATTATTCATTTAAATTGAATTCAACTATTTAAAAGGGGAAATATAAGTCTGCCTGGAACGGTCAATCGATCGATGGCAGGAGCTCGATCGATCGATGCGTCGATCGATCGATCAAACAGGTATGGCGAATCTGCAGAATACCAGTTACGGGCTCTATCATCCAACATCATCAAAATCCAAATTCTTAACTCCCGAACTCCTAGAAATTTATACTACAAACATTCTAAACCCAGATTAGCAATATTCTACGTAAAGCATGCGAGTTTTCATCAAGATTCATGGATTAAAAGGGCCAAAACTTATATAATTCTCATGAACCCTATAAATTTCTTTAACTTAGTTCTTCTTATTCTTTTCCCAGAATTTCTACTTCTAAACCAATATAAATTCGTGGTTCAACCTCTACATGTGAAAGGGATTTCCAGATTATTGTTTTTATCACTACAACATGCGATTTCTAATCACCAACATGGGTTTTCTTCCATAAAAACTCATCCTAATCAACCCTAAACTAATATGAATGAAGCATTAACGAAATTAAGCAAGATAAACACTTGTCTGGGAAGTTTTTTTTCTGATTTGCGGCTGAAATCAGTGTGGTGGTGATCCTTGTTACATGATTTATCGTTTGGCGACGACGGCGGCGCAAACGGAGGAGTTCTTGGCCTTAGAACTCTTGGGCCTTCTCTCTCTTTCCTTCTCCAATGGACGTCTCTTATTTTTGGTTGTGTTAACCCCAGAAGAAAACCCTAAGAATCTGATATAACCTTACAATTTTCGTGGGTTTTCAGGCTTAAAAATGTAAAATGTCCAAAATGCCCTCCTGGGGTGTTAATTAGGGCTAAAAATGCCCCGAGACCCAAACTAAACCCCCGGGTACATTATTTTGACTATCTCGACCCTTTCGGACACTTTGGCGCACTCGAAATGATGACATGGGTGATTTATAATTTACTCACTTTTATTAATCAACATTTAGTCCCGACACGACACGGCCGAGTCCCAACTTAAATTTCTAAAATTGTCATTTTATTCACTCGTGACATTTAATAGAACCAATATTATATATTACTCTGCTCATTAGTAATATTCAACAAGTTTCCAATGATTACTAACTCTCGTCACGTTAGTAATTACAAAAATAATTAATTTCCGGATTTATATTAAATTAATAACTCACCTTAAATTTAATAAATCCCCCAATTTTAAAAGCCATAAAAATACGGGGTATTACATACTCCCCCCCCCCCTAATAACAGAATTTCGTCCCGAAATTCTGAAAATAAGGCTTACTTGGTAAAACATATCTTGGCTACCTTAACAGTACGCAACCTATCCACATAGCAACGCGTTTACTACCTATAGCCCCCGCCTCGCAGCAAGCTTGTTTAATACTCTTCATTAAAGATACTTCACATTGTGCTCCTATAGGACAAATTTGCATAAGACACGCATATACAAAATTTATTTCCATTATGTCAATGTCATTGGGAGTTCGCACCTCACTACAAGACAACTACTCGGATTTATCTAAACCCAAAACTCCCATTCTGGGAGACACCATACGAACATCTGACCACACTTGTTCGGCCCAAACAGTCGTGGACTTCCACCCTAGTCGTCGTGGTTATTCTCGATCGATACAAAATTCTGGTTATCAGCTTACCTCTAAACCTACGGAGAGGGAGAATAGTTTAGGTTTTTCCCACACCAAAAGGTCAATAAGCACCTCGTTCACGACAAACAGGTACGAGTGATTCCACGTAACTATACCATTAGGTAATATCCTCGCCCAATTACCGTACTGCTCCACTTGTGAGCTATAACCGTTGTGGAAATGAAATGATCACTAGGATTCTAAAATCACCTTCACGCGGCTCCACTACTCGTTAATCACCGTGCGCCTGTTCCTCAGCCATGGGTGATACCTCCTACTCAAATGAAATGTAATTTTCACTGTTTCCTGAAATCCCATATTGAAGGTGGGATCCAAAAATTTCATCCTGATTCAGAAGACAATTCTGTGTAGGACCACGCACCGGCGTGATCCCTTCCTTTCAAAGGAAGACTGGGGCACACTAGTTAACATTGTAAATCACCCCAAAGGGATGTCAATCATTCCCTTCTTGGGCGACTTACTCCCCATGTTGGGATGAATCCTTGATCTTAGCTTGAAGATGGCAACCTATCCAAGGACTTTGTTGACTTTACCGCCCTCTTTCGTTACAGGAATAGTTGATAACCACAAAATTCTCTAGTTGATCCCCTTATTCCAACCGATTTCTATTTATGATTGGTGCATGCAGAGACTACTCACTATGTCCCGCTCAACATCGAATTTCCTTGAAATTTCTCACATTGAGTGACATCTAATACTCCCCTTCCTTCCGTGGTGTATATCACAAGTTCCGACCCGTGCACTTTTCTCTATGATGCGCACTTCTGAATCTTTTATACTATACTAACATTATCACTCTTTGTATGCACAACTCGCTCTCAACATTTGTCTGATTACAACTCCGTCCCGAGTGTTCTCCATATAGTTAAATTCTACCCTTCTCAAGGGATACCCCTTTGCAAACGGATTCCCACGGCCTTCCCACCAGACTCGGTGTGCTACTCTGATTGCACACGTATATATGGATTTATCATCTTTCACACGGTGGTTAATCCACTCTTATCACTTACACTTCATTATGTTACTCCCACAGATATATATTCCACACCTCTATTCGCACGTTCCTTCAACTCGGACGATCATTGTTTTCCAGGATGTCTACACACCCTATAAACCGTGCATACTAGCGTAAGCCTCACATATGCTTCACACCTAATAACCAATTCCTTGTTTTCCTAGTGCTCACAACGTGATTGTAATACTCGGGGTACTCTCACTTACCCTAGAAGTCGAAATTCTAAATCCTCCTTATCATCGTTTTACCCCTCAACTCGTGGTGGTAAAACAAAACTTTCAATGATTTCTTACCATGCAAATGGCTCCACTGGCCTTACATCATAATTCAACTTCCAACTTACAGATATAATTATTTGCTCTTATTATGACCGAGGTACTGAACTCATGGACTAATGACCCAACATCTCCCTATTTCCAACCCTTCACCTAGTTTCATGCGTTCGTCTCACAAAGCGAAATCCAAACATTGACCCCCCCCGATACACTACTACCTAGCATTTTCGATTATCGAAATCCATCAGGCCCTCTGTCCATAGTAGGTACCATATTTTCCTATTTCTTGGCAGAAAATTTCATCTCCTCCCAAAATTACACCTAACAAAGAACATTTCTTCAATTGCACCATCGTACAATATTAGTGGTGGTTGCATTCCATAAACCTTGAATACATACAATCGGTGTTCTCAAAATCCCTTTCCCCAATCAGAGGGGTATAAATCTTCACTCCCACGTCTCTAAAGGATAGATATAACAATGCACTCTTTCTATCACCAAGTCCTGAGCACTAAACATAATACTGAGTTACGTCTTTTCGCTCAACCATAAACCCGATACATACTGAATCCTAAGAACAAAGTCCCTACACACCGGTATCGAACATCTCGAGCTCAGTATCCCCTCCGAAATCTCTAGGATATATAATATATAAGTGCGAGTCCAACCCTCTTGCAGGTGAGGCCTCGCCAGAACAGGACACACTACACTAAAGCAACCACTCCGATAGCCTTGCAATAACTGCCTACTATCGTACTGGCCATTTCTATAAAGTTGTAATCAATACCATATTATACTCGTATATCACATCACTAAAACAAGTAACCTCAATAAAGTATATAACACTATTAATATACTCTTTCATCCTTCGTGGTTAGCACTAAGGAAAAATCCCGCTACACTAGGGAAAAATATTCACATGATAATACCGTTTATAGTTATACGCATTAAACTCGTCTCACATGTTAATCTAGCAATGAACAAAATATAATGACTCGCTTGTGTCACATAAAACACGCCTCATCCTCTAAGGATAAAACTTATACTTCTACCTTTCCATTCGTATTGGCAAATCCTTCCTCTCGGCGAGGCATTGCCACCAAACACCTTTCTTACCCTGAAATGGCGGGAACAATACTCCTACCGAAACTCTAGCATGCCAATAACGACCTTATACTCATGCATATCTAACATCAGTATTGATCATGGTTAAAAATGAAGTTATCAATTCCTTATATCTGCACCTCTTCAAATAAGGAAAAATCAAAGATTCTTTCCCCCAAAATGGTGAGTCTACGCATGACACCTTACTCGTCGTCTTGACTAATAGCCATAAGGCTCACGAAAAAAAATGAATATCCACAAAACAGTGCGGCACCCCGGTATCAATTAAAACTCAACTCATAACACCAAGTATAAGGAACGTACCTCGTATCTTGGTTGGGGCCTGAGGTGCTGTTATCTGGTGGACGTTACATACACGTCCATACTGTAATTGCCTCTACTGAACTGAGGTTGCTGGAATAGCTGGTGGGGATAAATTATGTGGTTTATTACTGGCGCCCTTCTGTCGTGGGGCCCCATTCCTCTCTGGGCAATTCTGACGCCTATGGCCATTACTGCCACATTGGAACCACTTCCCTCAAAACTGTCTCACTTCACTACGTTGTTGACTAGTCTCGCTTTTTCCTTGGTCTTGCTGCCCTTGATAAGAAATTTGCGGAAAAACGATGTCAGGTTGAGGACAATCCCTCCACTTGTGACCCGATTGTACACATTTATAGTAGAGTTCCAAAATTCCTCGCTGGTCGGGTTGTAGTTTCTCCCCAGTCTGATTCGAACAAGATTGACGTTTATGACCGTTCTTTCCACATTTGAAACACCTCTTTGTGACTTCATTTTCACCCCAACCTTGTTGGCCCTGAAACTTTTGTCCCTTTACATAAATTTTGTTACCTCTGGAACTGTCTCGATCTTGAGTGGTTTGTTATCGCAATTCCGGTGCCTTCGCACAATTGTCAACTTTACTCACTTGAATTTGATCAACCTCTCTAGGTCTTTTGCCTCCTCTAAGCTGCATGCTGCATTCGTGGTACTGTAAGACTGCAGTGGTAACTGCTTGTGCCACAATGCCCGCAAATTCGGCGATTGATACCCTTTTCAGAGACACCTGAGGTGTGACAAGTCCTTGCTCAATAACTTCCCCAATGGCCTTAGCTTGTTCGTCCTGACGGGCCATCTAAAAATTTGAAAAAAAATTTAATCTCATTAAGTTCAACATTCACCTCGACAAATCGCAGAAGCGCGAATTTCCAACGCATAAAGATGAATACAACATTCCTAATGTTAGGGCTCTAAATCAAAGATGCTAAGCTGGAAACGAGATAAGCCGTACAGATCCTAGAGGACACTAGAACCTGATGCTCTGATCCCACCTGTGACACCCCACCTAATTAAATATCGGGTGATCAGTCCTTTATTAAATTATAATCAAGGTGACGGTCGCTTCATTCTTAGCATCACTGTCGTAAAAATAAATTTTCCAATTTAAACACCCTAAATAATTAAGCTAAGTGTCAAAACCATTTTAGACATTACTTTCCAATTTTGATTTTATAAACCAACAATTAACTTTACATAACTCATAGTTAAAGAATCACACAACAACTATCCTGTAACATATCATCCAAGTGATTAAACATTCAACTAATTGCATCCAAAATTTAAAACTTAAAGGGAAACATCCTCACAAAAATAAATCCCAAAGTATAAATACTGGAAATAAATGAATCACAATATCTGATAAACAAATGAATAATGAAAAAGGGCGATACATGCCCAAATGAATAAATAGTGCTAGAAGTGGAATCAACAAATGAGGTCGTCTAAGCAAGAGGCCTGCAACTCCCACCTAAGCTGCAGCGCGTTCCTTCCAAAGGATCCTATGCAAGATGCCCCTGTGGCTGGGCACCTGTAATATATACATATATACAAGAGAGAAAAGAAAGTGGAAACGGGTCAGAGCCCAATTGTAAAAATGATTTAAAATTTGTTTAGCAAGTATTTAAAATGTTTACTGGCCAATGCGACAACATTAGTACGGTACTCCCTTGAGAAATTCTCACCTCTCTTCTAATGTGCACACCTATCGTACTAACCTTCCCAACGGTTTAACTTATCTTATCTTAGGTTGCTCGTAAAATTTAAAATGACAATTTCAATTGTTTAGGAGGTTAATTTCATTTAACAACAAAGTTCTCATTTAAACCTTATTTACTAATAAAGTTTCTCAATAACATATTATACTTTTCAAACACTTATTTCCAAATTGAAATAATTATTCCTTTCTTATTTACCATAGACACAATAGGTAGTTCCCAAACTTAGATTTAAATATATATATATATATATATATTAATACTCATATAATATATATATTCTAATATCACCCCACATAATAATTATGGTGCGGGCATACTCTGCTATCCAGTCCACGTATCACTCGTACTAAGGGACATACAAGTTCGAAATCACTCTCGAACTGTATTAAATAAAAACACAAACAATATTGAGGCGAAGCATAGTTTCCAAGTCTCTAAGAGGTCAGCACATGCCCTCACGTCTCTTAGGACATTCTGACTATCGATCCAATAGCCTGCACCAAAGGATTTCTATCTTCTAGGGTATGAGTCAATATCCTCCATAAAGGTCCCATCGAGATAAGACTGTCCCAGCGCGGTAACCTCGGGAATACCAAGTAGCGCGGGCATGATTTTTACACGTATATGCATAAACATAGTCATATAAATATACTACTATTACCATCAAGTCTAGGTACATACTCAGGACCCATAATTATGATATTTGTCCTTATTACTCGTTATTTAGTTATCACATATAATGTTTGCCTATTATCTTAATTTGTGGGATTATCCCAACTTATCAAGTGACATTCGTGGATTTCTATCCTCCCAAGTGTAATTTCAGTAGGTACTCATTTATTTTTCATTGTAACTACCTTACGCGTCTCCCCCTTTAATACATAGTTACATCATCCCTTATGTGTAAACAACCCCGAAAAATGTAAATCGCGTCTTACATTAAAGGTTTCATATTTTTAATAAGTCCAACTGGTCTTCTTTATCTCCCAAAATATTTTAATAAGGATGTCCAAAGATTGTTACTCATTTAAATTAAATTCAACTATTTAGAAGGGGAAATATGAGTCTTCCAGGAGAGGTCGATCGATCGATGGCAGGAGCTCGATCGATCGATGCGTCCATCGATCGATACTCCTGGTTCGATCGATCGATCAAACAGGTATGGCGAATCTGCAGAATACCAGTTACGGGTTTTATCATCCAACATCATCAAAATCCAAATTCTTAACTCCCAAACTCCCAAAAATTTATACTACAAACATTTTAAACCCAGATTAGCAATATTCTACATAAAGCATGCGAGTTTTCATCAAGATTCATGGATTAAAAGGGCCAAAACTTATATAATTCTCATGAACCCTAGAAATTTCTTTAACATAGTTCTTTTTATTCTTTTCCCACAATTTCTACTTCTAAACCAATATAAATTTATGGTTCAACCTCTACATGTGAAAGGGATTTCCAGATTATTGTTTTTATCACTACAACATGCGATTTCTAATCACCAACATGAGTTTTCTTCCATAAAAACTCATCCTAATCAACCCTAAACTAATATGAATGAAGCATTAACGAAATTAAGCAAGATAAACACTTGAATGGGAATTTTGGTTTCTGATTTGTGGCTGAAATCAGTATGGTGGTGATCCTTGTTACGCGATCTATCGTTTGGCGGCGGCGGCGGCACAAACGGAGGAGTTATTGGCCTAGAACTCTTGGGCATGCTCTCTCTTTCCTTCTCCAATGGTCGTCTCCTGTTTTTGGTTGTGTTAACCCTAGAAGACAACCCTAAGCAACTGATATAACATTACAATTTTCTTGGGTTTTCAGGCTTAAAAATGTAAAATGTCCAAAACGCCCTCCCGGGGTGTTAATTAGGCCTAAAACGCCCCGAGATCGAAACTAAACCCCCGGGTACATTATTTTGACTATCTTGACCCGTTCGTACACTTTGGCGCGCTCAAAATGAACATATGTGTGATTTATAATTTACTCACTTTTATTAATCAACATTTAGTCCCGACACGACACAAGCGCGCCCCGACTTAAATTTCCAAAATTGTCATTTTATTCACTCGTGACATTTAATAGAACCAATATTATATATTACTTTGCTCATTAGTAATATTCAACAAGTTTCCAATGATTACTAACTCTCGTCACGTTAGTAATTATAAAAATAATTAATTTCTGGATTTATATTAAATTAATGACTCACCTTAAATTTAATAAATCCTCGAATTTTAAAAGCCATGAAATACGGGGTAGTAAATAAACGTCTAGTTGAATGAGAAGGCCTTGAATTGGTGTAGGGCATGATCCGGAGGATAAATTCCTAGGTTAGTGTTTATGGGAATTTAGGCCTACACGATTATGCGTATAGGAAGCATAATTATAATCGATTGTGGAGTGAGTGTATCCTATAAGATAATTAGGATAAATTGAGAATATAGATATATATTCCTTTAATGAGAAATAGTATAATTGAAGATATCCAAATGAATCCGTAGATGGAATTTTGGTATATATTACTTATTAAATTAAGAAAATACTTCGGGTTTAGTATCATGCGAATATGAATGCATGCTTATGATTCTTTGAGAGAATCTTTGGGATTATCGGTCATCGCTAGATGAAATTGTCAATATGGCCATTTGTTTATATTTGAGGAGGAATATATGGTATAGATATGTGTACTGTGTGATTAAAGTATATATATGATTTGAGATAAAAGATTTTGAAAATAAAAGATGAATGTTTTCAAAATGGAAAAAGAAATGATTTTCATAATTACTGATTATAGTCAACACCCTCTCTAAATGACATCATAAGGGAAGTTCGCGCGTTGAGGTGAAGCCCCCTGACTAGCAAATGCAGGGTGGATATAGTCCTCTAGGACATATGAGCATTTATGTTATGTTATATTTTCTACGATGGTTAGGTAACTTGGGGTGTGGTTATGACTAGCCCCCAGGCATATGGCTGCTTCCCGACGTATTGTGTATAGGTGCCCAGGTGTCGTAATTGATAGGCACTGGAAGATGATGATTATTTAGGGGCGCACCGTACGGGCGGTCTTAGAACGCGTTATATGTTAAAGAAATTTATGATAATAAATTGGCTTTAATTTACATTTCCTGGATGGAAGAAGGGAAATGGGATAAAGGTTTTGGCTTCGGTAACACTCCCAGATGGAAGAAGGGATGTGGAAGCATATGATATGGTAAAAGCATTTTCATGGTAATGAAAATGGCTTTTAAATACATTTCCTGAATATAAAAAGGGAAATGGGATATTTTGAAATGGAAAAGCATTTTTATGATAATAAAACTGGCATTCAAAAGTATATGTTATGTTAAATAAATTCATGAAAATGAATTGGTTTTTATAAATATATTTCCTGGATATAGGAAGGGAAATGGAAAGTTTTGAGATTGTAATGAAAATGAATTCTCATTCCGAGAGATAAATCCGGATGCATATTGTAATATATATATATATATATATATATGGATGAAAAGAGTATCGAGGGTCTAATGGATCCCGACGATCGACTTTGCCTCATAGTAGTGTATCGGGAGGGTTCCTTGTTTGGATTTCACTTTGCAAGACACCCCAAGCACGAATATGGCATTGTGTTGAGACTGGGGAGAAGTTTAATCCTTAGAGCTCTTATATTGAGATGTATTATATGATGTATGTATATACTTATATATATTCGTTACTGAGTGACTAGCGGATCTCGATGATCGACCTTGCCGCATAGTAGTGTATTGGGGGGGTTCCTTTTTTGGATTTCGCTTTGCGAGACACCCCACGCATGAACATGGCATAACGTTGAGACTGGGGTGAAGTTTTGCCCTTAGTACATTACTTGGACTATATAGGGTTGATAGTAGTTGGGTGATAGACTAGTTTAGTAGGGTAGGTTGACTAGGATATTAGAGGGATGCGCTAGGAGTGCACTGTTAGTGGAGAGGTTAGGGGTATCTCATGGGAGTGTGATACCAATTTAAATATGAGATAAAACATATTTTCTAAAATAAAGCAATTATGCACTGGCTAAATATTTTCAAAACTCGGGCTCTGACCCGTTTATCTACTTTTCCTTTCTTGTTATATTATATATATATATATATATATATATATAGTTGTCCAGACACAGGGATGCCTGGATGACACATCTTTCAAGTCAAACGTCAGCTGCAGCAGTTGTGGATGTGTGCAAGATTCTCAGTAGACGCTTCTATCCTTGTACTCTAGATAGGAGGTACTGTATTAATATTCGGGTCAATGGTCCAATTGCATTTATTTATTCTTTTAGAGCATCATTCGATATGGTTGTATATTTTGACTGAGTGTTCGGTTATTTCATTTCATTTCAGTTTCATTTATGCATAAACCGTGTGGATGTTTTAATTGTATCTGTTAAAAAGCGTAGTTGAGTAAAATTTTGACACCGGCCTAATAGGTTATTAGTAATTAAATGGATTTTCGACAGTGATGCTAATAATGATCCATATGAGACTCCTATTTTAATTTGATATAGAAGTGATCGCCCGGTATTTTATTAGGCGGGGTGTCACAGATGGTATCAGAGAATCAGGTTATAGTGTCCATAGGAATCGGTGCGGACGTACTATGTTTTCAGCGTTACTCTTGATTTGATATAGAGCCTCAGGACTAGGACTGTTGATTTCTCTTGTGAAATTTCGTTCTCCCGCCATATTATAATATTATAGTAATCTTTTGCGCGCTCGTTGGAGATTAGTGTGCTGATCGAGGAATGCGGTAGGAGGTGGGTTTCAAAAGGGATATTACGGATAGTTTTAAACTGTGAGTCCCCGTAATTCATCAAGAATGAGAAGAGTGCTATTTTGGAGTATTCACGAAAAGTTCGGTCAAAGGCCGACAGTGGATAAAGGCGAAGATGTTATTATGAGTTTTACCTCAATAAAGGAGGTATATTTGGCATGGTTAGATAAAGTAACGGTATTAGTTAGCCCTAGACTCGTGTGTGTAATTTGAGCTTTGTGATGGTATGGATAACATTATATCATGTATGCCTATGTGTTGTCCGCATTAGCGGAGTTTTATTTTTCCTTCATTCGCCATAAAGGCGGGTGTCGATATATTAAATATATATACATATATTTGGTTAGTGATGCTCGTCTTATATGTCTATACGAGTATGGTAGTATGGTGAGTATATGATGTTGTGGTATTTTCGGAGCGATACCAGGCTAATGATGGCAAGACTATCGTGTTCGCATTTGAGGGTGGAATGGGTTGTTGTTGTGATTTCTCACCTAGATACATGTTGAGTTCACCTTTATTATTAGGGGTAGATGGGACTTCAATGAGCAGAGGTTTCATTATCGTGATTGGAGTACATGGCGACCTTATAGATATGATTTGAGGTGCGCCAGATTATTGTTGAGTTGTAAGATAAAGCTCATTATTGATTGCACAAGAATTTAAAATTTGTGCTAGCACTGGGTGGTGTGACTCTTAGTTAGAGATAGGAGTTCAGATCACCTTCTGTTAAAATAGGGGATAGGGTTATCCCAGTTGCATGTTTGAAATAACGGAACTCCATGACCGACGAAGTTAAGTGTCAATGTGTGGAGGGGTTCCTTGTTTGGATTTCGCTTTGCGAGATGCTCCACACATGACTCTTAACGGCGTCGGGAGTGGAGAGCTATTATAGGATGCAAGGATGTTGGTTTTGTGAAAAGTCTTATAGTGTGGATGAACCATTATAGACTATGAGCCATGTGATGATGGTATGCTTATGGAAATATTGTGCTATGGAAAAGCACTAAAGTGGTCCTCTCGCCATAGTGGGTGGGTGAGGTTGGACTTAGAGAAATTGATTTAAGGATAATAGCCAGCCTTAATGAAAAGGAAAATTTTGAGAAGATATGTTTTGGGGATGATGTTTGTAGTGTTCCTACAGAAAGTAGGCACTTCGATTAGTTAGGTTTCCTTTCGTATGGGCGGAAGGATAGAGTAGTAGGAATGCGTTTGTAGGTAGCTTAGTAGGATTTAGGACATCCCGCTGGTGTGCCTTAGGTCGCTATATCTCAATGACCGACAATGCGAGGGAGTAGTGTAATGGGAGGGTTCCTTGTTTGGATTTTGCCTCGGTGAGACGTCCCACGCAAGAAACCAAGGAAATGTCGGGAGTTGAGATAGGTCTTGGGCACTAGGGATATACTTAGGATTAGACTCGTTTCACGTAGGTAGGATAATGCTTACGCTGTAGGACTGTTAGGATGTAAGTTTAGTATATTTAGTGATGCCGAGGTTAGGAGAATTGAATTTCGTGGGTTGGGAGGACCCATATTTGAGTATTACACCAAGGAAATGAGACTCTTGTTTAGAGAGAATGTACGTGTCGAACGTTCGCTATGATTGTGAAGATGTGCATAGGTTAGAAAGGTATATGGGAACCTTAGTAAGTTGGTTTATATACCGCCAGAAATATAATGGGCGTAGTATATAAATTTGAAGTTTATGCTGTGAGGCACTAGAAATGATGGGTACGATGTGACGATGTTAGAGTCACTTTACGACCGTGGTAGCCGTATGATATATGGTTGGGAACCATTAGGTTAGTATTGTTCACCTTGAGATATTAGGATTTGGAGCGATTCTGGAATTAGTGGTGTCGGTTGTATCCAAATTTCGAGGACGAAATTCCGTTGTAAGGGGGGGAGTATGTAACAACCCGTCCTTTTTGGAGACAATTAAAATCAATAATTGGATATAAATTGGAGATTTAAGGAATTTCTCGAAATAGTAATTTTTGGGATTTTTGAGGATTAGATGATTTTCGATGGAAGTTGTAATTATTTTTGGGATTTAATATGTCGAAGTATTTTAATTTCATATTGCAGTGGAGTAAAGCGACAAAAAGGTCGGATTTTGATTGGAAAACCCGCATTAAGTTATATGGGTTAGAATAGTGATTTGCGGTCAAGTACCTCGGATGGGAATTTTGACTGCGCCGTGAGTATCGGAATGTTCGAGATTGTCGAAAAAGAGTGTTCGTTTGTCAAAATTTAGATTCGGGGAATTTTGGAGTAATAAGGGCTCGTAATGGAGTAAACGAGTCGTTTTGGGGTTTTATGGTTTTCTCCCTTATAAGTCAAGAGGGAGAGGAAGAGAAAGAGAAAAGGAAAGAAAAGAGAGAGAAGAGGAGAAAAGGAGGAACACCGGCCAAACTCCGTGGGATTTAGCTCGAGGTCATCGGATTTCATCCTCCAGGCAAGTGTTTACTTGCTTTATTTCAATTATGCATTTATTTCATATCATAGTTGGTATAACCCCAAATTAAAAATGTGGAAAACTTTGATACGAGTTTACATATTGACGTAATGTAAACTCTTGATTCTTTTTAGTATTAAAACAATGTTAATGGAGTAATAAATCAAATTGAATTGGGAAAAATGTCAAAAACTACGGCTTTTGGGTTTTAAGATTCAAAACCTAAGAAAGTAGTTTAATTCCCAAAATTTATGGAAGATTTTGTTGTAAATCTTTGTTAGGATGATATTTGGGTTGTTGGTTGAGATTGAAAACCATAAAAATGGAGTTTGGGTTGTTATTGGGTATTTTGGAGATTGAAAAATCGGCCAAACTGTAGCCCTCGAACTGGACGAATCGATTCGGGTACAAGCCGAATCGATTCTCCTAAAAGGAATTGATTTTCTGCAGTGGGCCGAATCGATTCGGGTACAGACAAAATTGATTCGCCATTTAAAGGCCTGTTTGCAGAATACTTACCGAATCGATTCAGGTTGGGAGCCGAATCGATTCGCCCACCCGAATCGATTCGCTATAGGGGCGAATCGATTCGCTTAGGCCAGAATTTCCAGTTTTCTCCCTTTTAGAGTATGGGGAGTTGAATTACCATTTGGCATTTTTATGGGGGTTCCTAGTGATGATAATGAGACTTCTAAATAATAGTTTTGAGGGTAAATAAACCTCTAGTTGAATGAGAAGGCCTTGAATTGGTGTAGGGCATGATCCGGAGGGTAAATTCCTAGGTTAGTGTTTATGGGAATTTAGGCCTACACGATTATGCATATAGGAAGCATAATTATAATCGATTGTGGAGTGAGTGTATCCTATAAGATAATTAGGATAAATTGAGAATATAGATATATATTCCTTTAATGAGAAATAGTATAATTGGAGATATCCAAATGAATCCGTAGATGGGATTTTGGTATATATTACTTATTAAATTAAGAAAATACTTCGG
Organism: Sambucus nigra; assembly: GCA_949130495.1. Lineage (NCBI taxonomy): Eukaryota > Viridiplantae > Streptophyta > Magnoliopsida > Dipsacales > Adoxaceae > Sambucus > Sambucus nigra. The sequence continues at coordinate 49,888,885 of OX422222.1, forward strand.
GTTTAGTATCATGCAAATATGAATGCATGGTTATGATTCTTTGAGAGAATCTTTGGGATTATCGGTCATCACTAGATGAAATTGGTAATATGGCCATTTGTTTATATTCGAGGAGGAATATATGGTATAGGTATATGTACTGTGTGATTAAAGTATATATATGATTTGAGATAAAAGATTTTGAAAATAAAAGATGAATGTTTTCAAAATGGAAAAAGAAATGATTTTCATAATTACTGATTTATAGTCAACACCCTCTCTAAATGACATCATAAGGGAAGTTCGCGCGCTGAGGTGAAGCCCTCTGACTAGCAAATGCATGGTGGATATAATCCTTTAGGCCATATGAGCGTTTATGTTATGTTCTGTTTTCTATGATGGTTAGGTTACTTGGGTTATGGTAATGACTAGCCCGCAGGCATATGGTTGCTTCCCGACGTATTGCGTATAGTTGCCCAGGTGTCGTAATTGATAGGCACTGGGAGATGATGGTCATTTAGGGGCGCGCCGTACGGGCGGTCTTAGAACGCGTTCTATGTTAAAGCAATTTATGATAATAAATTGGCTTTAATTTACATTTCCTGGATGGAAGAAGGAAAATAGGATAAAGGTTTTGGCTTCAGTAACACTCCCGGATGGAAGAAGGGATGTGGAATCATATGATATGGTAAAAGCATTTTCATGATAATGAAAAAGGCTTTTAAATACATTTCCTAAATATAAAAAGGGAAATGGGATATCTTGAAATGGAAAAGCATTTTTATGATAATAAAACTGGCTTTCAAAAGTATATGTTATGTTAAAACAATTCATGATAATGAATTGCTTTTTATATATACATTTCCTGGATATAGGAAGGCAAATGGAATGATTTGAGGTAGTAATGAAAATGAATTCTCATTCTGGGAGATAAATCCAGATGCATATTGTAATATGAATATATATATATATATGGATGAATCGAGTACCGAGGGTCTAATGGATCCCGACAATCGACCTTGCCGCATAGTACTGTATCGAGGGGTTCCTTGTTTGGATTTCGCTTTGCGAGACACCCCACACAAAAATATAGCATTGTGTTGAGACTGGGGAGAAGTTTAATCCTTAGTGCTCTTATATTGAGATGTATTATATGATGTATGTATATACTTATATATATTCGGTACTGAGGGACTGGCGGATCTCGACGATCGACTTTGCCGCGTAGTAGTGTATCGGGGGGGTTCCTTGTTTGGATTTTGCTTTGCGAGACACCCCACGCACGAACATGGCATAACGTTGAGACTGGGGTGAAGTTTAGCCCTTATTATATTACTTGGACTATCTAGGGTTGATAGTAGTTGGGTGATAGACTAGTTTAGTAGGGTAGCTTGACTAGGATGTTAGAGGGATGCACTAGGAGTGCACTGTTAGGGGAGAGGTGAGGGGTATCTCATGGGAGTGAGATACCAATTTAAATATGAGATAAAACATATTTTCTAAAATAAAGAAATTATGCACTTGCTAAATATTTTCAAAACTCGGGCTCTGACCCGTTTATCTACTTTTTCTTTCTTTTTATATTATATATATATATAGGTGTCCAGACACAAGGACGCCTGGATGACACATCTTTCGAGTCAGACGTCAGCTGCAGCAGTTGTGGATGCGTGCAAGATTCTCAGTAGACGCTTCTACCCTTGTACTCTAGATAGGAGGTACTGTATAAATATTCGGGCCAATGGTCCAATTGCATTTATTTATTCTTTTAGAGCATAATTCGATATGGTTGTATATTTTGACTGAGTGTTCGATTATTTCATTTCATTTCAGTTTCATTTACGCATAAACCGTGTGGATGTTTTAATTGTATCTGTTAAAAAGAGTAGTTATGTAAAATTTTGACACCGGCCTAATAGGTTATTAGTAATTAAATGGATTTTTGACATTGATGCTAAGAATGATCCATATGAGACTCATGTTTTAATTTGATATAGGAGTGATCGCCCGGTACTTTATTAGGCGGGGTGTCACAAGTATCACCAAATATACTCTCATTAATGGTGGAGGGTGGGTTCAAATGAGGATCTAAAAATGTAGATGAAAACTTGAAATGTGTAAAATCAAGATCCAAACCAAGTGGTGGGGTGGAAAGGACAGTGGGTTGGGGACAATGGGACGGGGTGGATGATGGGCGGATCGGGTGGGACAATGGGTGGAGGAAGATGATCCAACTCAAGAGTAGGGGATACACACTCATTTGGAGGGATAAAATGATCCTCCATATCCTCCTTAAGAGGGAGTGTGGTATCAAGTGATGGTGAGATCAACCTATCCATTAGTGTATCACCATCCGATGTGGTGAAAGGGTCTAACGAGGCATTAATATCCGAGGTATATGAATCAACATCAATATCAGACTCAAAGTGAGCCAAACATCGCTGGAGAGGATCCATAGAAAGGGAGGTGGGAACCATCTCCAATTCAATCTCGGTGCAGTGACGTTAGGTTATTTTAGATTATCATGGTATGGATTGTGACAACCCGCCTAATAAGATACCGGGCGATCACTCCTATATCAAATTTTAACAGGAGTCTCATATGGATCATTCTTAGCATCACTGTTGAAAATCAATTTAATTACTAATAACCTATTAGGCCGGTGTCAAAATTTTACTTAACTACGCATTTTAAACAATTACAAATAAAACATCCACACAGTTTGCGAAAATCAAACTGAAATGAAATAAAGAGACCGAACACTCGGTCAAATTATACAACCATATCGAATGATGTATTAAAAGAAGAAAAAAATGCAATTGGGTCATTGGCCCGAATGTTTATACAGTACCTCCTATCTAGAGTACAATAATGGAAGCGTCTATCGAGAACCTGCAAGCATCCACAGCTGCTGCATCAGATGTCTGACTCGAAGGAAGTGTCATCTAGGCGTCCATATGTCTGGACACCTATATATAATATATATATATATATATATATATATATATATATATATATATATATATATATATATATATATATATATATATAGAAAGAAAGGAAAGGTAGATAAACGGGTCAGAACCCGATTTTGAAAATATTTAGCAAGTGCATAAATGCTTTATTTTTAGAAAAATAGATTTAATCTCATATTTAAATTGGTATCGCACTCCCATGAGTAATCCCTCACCTCTCCTCTAAAAGGTGCACACCTAACGAACTTAACTTTCTAGTTAAGCTACCTTGCCTAACTAATCTAATTGACCCATCTACTAGAAACCTCTACAACCCGGGCACTAAGGGATAAACTTCTCTCCATTCTCAACACTGCGCTAAGTTCATGCGTGGGGTGTCCCGCAAAGTGAAATCCAAACAAGGAACCCCCCCGATACACTACTACTTGGCATGGTTAATGGTAGAGATCCATTAGGCCCGTAGCACGAAACTAAGTTATAAATACACACTTATATATTTATATACATATCATATTCATTCTTATATATACCTTACAATATACATGTAATACCCCATATTTTTACGACTTTTAATTTTGGGGATTTATTAAATTTAATTAGAGATAATAATTTAATATTAATCTGGAAAATCATTTAAATACTTACTAGCGTGACGAGAGTTAGTAATTATTGAACTTTGTTGTAAGTTACTTTATTAGTAAAGTAAGAGGTGTAATTATAATTAGTAAAATTATCACGAGAATCTAATTTAATAATTTTGGAAAATTATCGGGACACGCTTGTGTCGTGTGGGGATTATATGCAAACTATTAAAAGTGAATAAACTATAAGTCACCCGTATGATCATTTTGAGTGTGTCAATGTGTCCGGAAGGGTGGAGATATTCAAAATAATGTACCGGGGGGTTTAGTTTGGGTCTCGGGGTGTTTTTAGGCCTAATTAACACCCCAGGAGGGCATTTTGGACATTTTACATTTTTGGGCATGAAAACCCACGAAAATTCTAAGGGTATATCAGATGGTAGGAGTCATCTTCTAGGGTTAGAATCACCATAAATCAAAGACGACCATTGGAGAGGAAGCGGAGATGCTTTCCAATGAGTTCTAGGCCAAGAACTCCACCGTTTGCACCGCCGTCGCCGCCAAACGTTAGATCGCGCAACGAGGATCACAACCACACCAATCTCTCCACAAATCTGAACCAAGAATTCTCAGGCAAGTATCTATCTTGATCTATTTGAGTTAATGCTCCAATAATATTAGCCTAGGATTGTATGGACTAGTTTTTGTGAAAGAAAAACCTATTTTGGAGATTTGAATTCGCGTGGTGTATAAGTAATAGATGTATTTTGGAAACCCAATTCATATTTAGAGATTGAACCACGAAATTACAGTAAATTAAGAGTATGGAATCTGGTAAAAGAATGGGAAGAAACTAAACAAAGAAAATATTAGGGTTCTTGATGTTTTTATGGATTATGCCCCATTTAATTCGTTATTCATGATGAAAATCCGCATGCCTGATGTAGAATATCACTTATTTGAGGATATAACACTTGTAGTATAAATTGTTGGGATTTTGATAGTCAAATATATTATTTTGGATGATTTCGAAAGAGGAAACCCGTAACTAGATATTAATGTTAGACATTCTTGGATATTAATGTTAGAACATTTTGGGATATAAAGAAGACCAGTAGGACTTTATAAAAATGGAACCTTTAATGTGTGACAAGATTAACATTTCACGGGGGTGTTTTACATATAAGGGACAATGGGAACATGTGTTAAAAGGTTAGACTCGTAGGGAAGTTACGTTGTAAAATAAATGAGTACCTACTGAAATTACACTTGGGGAGATGGAAACCACGAGTGTTACGTAGTAAGTTGGAATAACCCCATAAATAAGAATAAGAGACAAACCGTTATACATGATAACCTAATAATGAGTAATAAGGATAAATATCATAATTATCGGTCGTGAGAGTGTACCTAAATTTGATATGGGAATAGTAGTATACATATATGACTGCGTTTATGCATATACTATATACGTGTAGAAATCATGCCCGTGCTACTTGCTATCCCTGAGGTTACCTCGCTGGGACAGTCTTATCTCGATGGGACCTTTATGGGGGGATATTGACTCGTACCCTAGAACATAGGAATCCTTAGTACAGGCTATCGGATCGATAGTCAGACGGTCCTAAGAGACGTGAGGGTATGTGCTGACCTCTTAGTGACTTGGAACTATGCTTCACCTCAAATTGTATGTGTTTTGTGTTAATACTGTTCGAGAGTGATTCTGAACCAGTATTTCCCTTAGTACGAGTGATATGGGGACTGGATAGCAGAGTACGCCCGCACCATAAATTTTATGTGGGGTTCCGTTAGAATATATATATATATATATATATATATATATATATATATATATATATATATATATTATATGAGTATTTAATATATATATTTAGACCTGAAATTTGAGAACTACATACTGTGACTATAGTAAGTAAGAAATGAATAATTATTTCAACTTGGGAATAAGTGTTTGAATATTATGACGCGTTAGTGAGAAACTTTATAATCAAATGAGGCTTATGTGAAAATTTTGCTGTTAAATAAAATTAACTTCCTTAACATTTGAAATTGTCAACATGAAATATTATGAGTAGCTTAAGATAAGATAAGTTAAACTGTTGGGAGTATTAGTGCGATAGGTGTGCACATTAGAAGAGAGGTGATAATTTCTCAAGGGAGTGCTGCACTAATATGTTGGTTGCATTATCCGATAAGAATTTTAAATACTTGCTAAACTAATTTTAAACTGTTTTACAATCGGGCTCTGACCCTCTTCCTATTTTCTCTTCTCTCTTGTATATATATGTATATATTACAGGTGCCGAGCCACATGGGCATCTTGTATAGGATCCTTTAGAAGGAACGCGTTGCAGCTTAGGTGGGAGTTGCAGGCCTCTTGCTTAGACGACCTGATTATTGATTCCACTTCTAGCACCATTTTATCCAGTTGGGCATGTGTCGCCCTTTTCCATTATTCAATTGTTTTTATCAGAGATTGTGATTCATTTATTTACAGTATTTATACTTTGGGATTTATTACTTTTAGGATGTTTTCCTTTAAGTTTTAAAGTTGGAATTAATTAGTTAGATGTTTAATTGTTTGGATTATATGTTCCAGTATAGTTGTTGGGTGATTCTTAAACTATGAATTATGTAAGGTTTTAAAAGTTGGTTTTTAATTAAAACTTGGAAATTGATGTTTTAAAAATGGTTTTGTCACTTAGCTTAATTAATTAGGGTGTTTAATTGGGAAAGTTATTTTTGCGACAGTGATGCTAAGAATGAACCATCTGTTCACCTTGGTTATAATTTGATAAAGGACTGATCACACGGTATTTAATTAGGCGAGGTGTCACAGGTGGTATCTGAGCATCAGGTTCTAGTTTCCTTTAGGATCTGTACGGCTTATTTCTCTTTCAGCTTAGCGTTCTTGCTATAGAGCCCTATTTTAGGATGGTTATATTCTTGCCTTTACGATTACGTCTTCAGCTATTTGAGATTTAATAATAACTGTAGACTAATAAATTTCTTCACTTTTTAGATGCCTCCGAGACGCGCACCTAAGGATAGGCGTGCCCAAGCCGAGTAGCCAGTAGCTCCGGCTCAGGCAACGATGAACGCCACAGAGGTAGCCGTAATCATTACTCAGGTGGTGAATGCCACGCTAGCGGTAGTGCAGCAGGCTCCACCCTAAGTTCAAGCAGTGGCGCCAGTACCGGCACACCTTCCATCTGTATGGGAGCGAGTTAGGGATGCCTTTCAGAAGGCGCATCCCCCAGAGTTTGCGGGTAGTTCGGATATCATTGTGGCAAGCCAATGGAAGAAAGATATCCAGAGGCATCTATACATGTACGAGTGCACGAACGTACAGAAACAACTATTGGCTTCCTTTAAGCTGGTGGGGTCCGCATTGTATTGGTGGGAATACACTACCACCTTGGAGGAGAGGGATATTATTACTATTCAGTCGTTTTGGGAGCCGTTTGACAGCAAATACTTCCCATCCGCCGTGCAGACTGAGATGAGGAGGAAGCTACTGAGTCTGAAGTAGGAGAATTTGACTGTTGCTGAGTATGAAGAGGAGTTCACAAGACTTATCAATATAGTGCCAGATGAGGCACCCACTGAGGGAAAGAAGATACTGTTGTTTGTGGACGGGTTGGCTTGGAGGATCCGTCGGCACCTTATAGGCAATCTGTCACTGAGTACCTACACGGATGTACTCAATGCTGGTTTAATACACTGCCAGGATCACCACTTCCATCTACAGGGAAGCAAGCGAGCAGGAGAGTCCAGCCAGCAGGGCAGGACAGGTGGTAATGGTGCTAATGGAGCGCCGACATCTCAGGGGCAGACTCTCCAGCATGAGCAGAGTTCCCATTAGGGGGACCCTGCCAAGCGGTTCCGATCAGGTGACTCCAGGCAGGGATTTGGGGGATTTAGGGAGGGTCATTAGGGCCAGCCTATTCAGTAGGTCCAGCAGGGCCAACATCATCAGCCGTAGGGTCAACAGCAGGGCCATCAGGGCCAATAGCATTTCCAGTAGGGCCAATGGCGGGGTGGTAACGGCCAGTAGGGCCGTAATCAGCAGGGACAGAGGGGAGGAAATCTCAGGGGATGATGCTTTGGGTGTGGTAAAAATGGCCACAGGCACCAGGATTGTCTAGAGGGTGATAGGGCCCAACAGTAGCAGGGTGTCCGTAATGAGCCACAGAGGCCACTTTTTCCAGCCTCCCTCCCAACACCAGCTCAGGTACCAGCCATTCCAGCCACTCCAATACAGCAGGGTTAGTTACAGTACGGACGTATCTATAACGTCCACCAGGCAGCAACTCCACAGGTGCCTCCCGCGATTGAGGGTATGTTTCCTGTCCATGGTACTATGGGTCGGGTTTTATTTGATATTGCGGCGACACACTATTTTATAGCTACCCATTTTGCGAAGGCCTTAGGGTTATTAGCCACAGCAGAGAGCACTGTAACATGTGTAGACTCACCACTGGGAAATGGATCATTAATTTTCTATATATGCCGGTGCGTGGGAGTAGAGATTGGCAGCTTGATATTACCAGTAGACATGTTAGTCTTAGATATGCATGAGCACGACATTATTATTGGTATGGATTGGCTCGCAGCATACAGAGCCATGATAGATTGTTTCGGTGGGAGTATTGTCTTTGCCATTCCGGGGCAAGAGATGTTTGTAGTGGCGATGCCTCGTCCAGAGGGAGGATCGACCGCTCATTTGTATTACATAGAGGAGGATACCTCCAAGGACGTCTTGATTCACTTAGATTCGATCCGAGTTATTCGTGAGTATTCTAATGTATTTTAGGAGATACCAGGCCTACCCCCAAGATAAGAGATAGATTTTGTCATAGATTAATTACCGAATGATCGACCGATAGCACACGCTCCATACTGTATGGCTCCGGCGAAGATGCGAGAGTTATGAGATCAGATAGAGCAGCTGTTAGGTCAGGGCTTTATTCGCAGGAGTACCTCACCTCGGGGTGCTCCAATTTTGTTTTTGAAAAAGAGAGATGGTTCATTGAGGCTATGTGTGGACTACCATGAGCAGAACAAGGTCACGATATGGAACAAATATCCATTGCCTCGAATCGATGATCTATTCGACCAGCTGAGTGGATAAAATTTCTTTTCGAAGATAGATCTGAGGTCAGGATACCATCAGCTACGTATTAGGGAGCATGATGTTTTAAAGACTGCTTTCTTGATGAAATATGGGTCTTATGAGTTCAGAGTGATTCTATTTGGACTCACAAATGCTCCAGCCGTATTCATGGACTTGATGAACCGAGTGTTCAGAGAGTTCTTCGATCAGTTTGTCATCATCTTCATAGATGACATCTTGATATATTCACACACTGAGGAAGAGCATGATGAACACTTGAGGCAGGTTCTTCAGATTCTACGAGAGCATCAATTGTATGCTAAGTACGAGAAGTGCGGGTTCTAGTTACGAGAAGTGCAGTTCTTGGGTCATGTTGTGTCTGAACAGGGGATAGCAGTTGACCCGAGTAAAGTGTCAGCGGTGAGGGAGTGGGGATAGCCCACGACACCGAGGGAAGTGCGTAGTTTCTTGGGGTTAGACGGATACTACAGGAGATTCATTCGAGGGTTCTCCAAGATAGCGGGTCCATTGACGAACCTGACTCGCAAGGGGGTACCATATGTTTGGGACGATGCTTGTCAATTGGCTTTCGACGAGCTGAAAGACAAGCTTACTTCAGCACCATTCCTTGATTTACCTAAGACGGGCATGGAGTATCTAGTTTACATCGACCCCTATTTACGGGGACTCAGGGGAGTACTTCAGCAGGAGGAGAAGGTTATAGCTTTTTCCTCCCACAAGCTTAAGCCGCACGAGAAGAATTACCCCACACGCGACCTAGAGTTAGCAGTGGTCGTCTTTGCATTGAGGATATGGAGACACTATTTATTGGGGGAGAAATTTTTCTTGTTCACAGACCACAAGTCACTACAGTACCTATTCACTCAATGAGAGCTGAATATGCGTCAACACAGGTGGTTAGATTTTGTGAAGGACTATCAGTTTGACATACAGTACCATCCGAGGATGGCTAATTTAGTTGCTGATGCGTTAAGCCATAGACCGATAGATGATGTAGCGGACGTCTGGAAAGTAAAGTGGAAAGAGTTGGGTCACTAGGACGTATTAGCCCATTCCTTCATATCTGTCATGACAGTGACACCCGAGATTGTTACGAGGGTAATACAGGCACAAACATCAGACCCATTTTGCCAGGAGCAGATTGTACGACTTTTAGTTGAGGGTGCTGAGTCCTATTCTGTTAGTTCTGATGGGGGTTTGAGGTTTAATGGGAGATTGGTGGTCCCAGAAGGAGCAGACTTACGTCATGCAGTGATGACCCAGTCTCACGGGTCCTGATTTGCGGTGCATCCTGGGGGAGATAAGATGTACAAGGATATGAGGCAAAAATACTGGTGGAGTGGGATGAAAAGGGACATTGCTGAGTTCGTGTCCAAGTGTTCTACCTGCCAGCAGGTAAAGGTGGACCACCAGAAACCGTCGGCGTTGCTTCAGCCATTGGAAATACCCACGTGTAAGTGGGAGAGTATTTCCATGGATTTTATTACTGGGTTGCCAACATCGCAGCGGGGCCATGACTCCATCTGGGTGATTGTGGACCGTTTGACCAAGGTGGCTCATTTTCTTCCAGTGCAAACAGACTATACCACGAGTCAGTATGCTCAGTTGTTTATTACTGAGATTCCCAGATTACATGGGGTGCCCCTGAATATTGTGTCAGATAGAGACAAGATTTTCGTCTCGTGTTTCTGGGAAATCTTTCAGGAGGCCATGGGTACAGAGTTGAGGTTGAGTTCAGCTTATCCCCCACAGATAGATGGAAAAACAGAGCGTACCAATCAGATGTTGGAGGATATGCTACGCATGTGTGTCCTTGATTTTGGAGGAGGTTAGGAGCCACATCTTCCACTGGTAGAGTTCGCTTATAATAACTCTTATCAGTTCACGATTGGCATGGCTTCATTTGAGGCATTGTATGGCAATCCTTGTCGTTCCCAAACTTGTTGGCTAGAGGTGGGGGTAACAAGTTGCTCGGACCAGAAGTGATTTAGGAAACCTCCACTAGGATTGAGATTATTAGGAGTCGCATTCGGGTAGCCCAGGACAGGCAGAAAAGCTATGCCGATGCAAAACAGTTCTTTTGATAATTTAATGTGGGGGACCAAGTATTACTACATGTATCTCCTATGAAAGGAGTGATGAGTGAAGAGTGCCCGATATGTGTGTTTTCAAACAAAACCAATTTTTCTTTGAAAAAGATCCAACTTTTAATTCTGCACCAAACCAAGTTGTGAAATCCCAATTCTCACTTTAAACCAATTTTATCTTGATTAATCCTAAACATGCATCTAGTGATTAAAGAAAGTAAAGTAAAGTAAAGAATACTCACAATGTCGGATGTACGAGGAAAAAACTCCAAACGGGAAAACAACCTCGGACGACCCAAGCCAGACAATCACTATGAACAATGGTTTTACAAAGACATATTAGCCTTACACTAAGACTCGATCCCCACGGGTCTTGATGCTCCTTCTGATCTTCAATTGTTCTTCAATAGTCCCCATGCAGAAATTCCTTCTTCCACGATCTTTGTCCGTAACATACGCATCCACGTATGTCTCGGTGTCCACCAATATGGCTTTGATACGTCTACGATGTCGAACACGATGTCCATCGCTTCTTCACCGCAAAACCCTTTGCGTTCATTGTGTAGAACAAACAACTTTGGTGCAGCAAGATCATGTAAACATATAAGAATGATATATCGAATCTTTGCACACTCTAAGGATGTGTTTATGCTTTTAAACCTTAGAAAAACATGTGCAAACAAGGTTCTGGTTTATAAAAGTTTTTTCCAGAAAGCACACTTACGAAATTATGATGCAAACACTGTTTAAATAGGATTTAAATACCGCCTCAAAAAATGTGTCGTTCGAAATACTTAAGCATGTCGTTCGCGCGACATTGTATCTCTTTTGAACAAGATCTAATGTCGCTCGAGCGACCTTGCAAAACTTTGACTTTCTTTGACTTTTAGATAAAAACGTCTCTTAACAAAGAGATTCAAATTAGTCAAACTCTATTTCGAGCTTATCATCATAAAATGAAGTTTAAACCATAAAAACACTTTTTAAAACATTTAAAATCATTTTTCTATCTTATAAATAATTTCGAGCACCATTAATTATACGCATTCATACCTAAGTGATCTCGGAATGAAATTAACTTTGAAGACGAGTAAACTTGCACCAAATAAACATCGGCATGATTATTTCTTTGAAGCTTTGCCACAACGTCTTCAATTTCTTCAATACGTCATAGACCAAGTGGGATCGTGACAAAATAAAATTCTCCCTATGACATATTACAAACACAGTTTTGTTCACGGAATTAAGTCAAAACAATACAGGGACTCAATTGGAAATTTATGTCCTTACAAATATCCCCCTTTGACTATTCCGGGACAAAACTAAACCAGTGAAATGCCTAACCGGGTCGTCAAGCCGTATGACGCCTAAATCCCATCCCATAAACCCAAAATCAAAAATACAGGACATGGACTAATATATATAGCATCGGCAAGCATAAACTGTCTGAATGTGATGTAGACTTGAAATCTCAAATCGCTGAAGCATTCCTACACACATGAAACAGACAAAAAAAATACCAAGTGAAGTATGGAGGAACAAATGAAACCAATTTATATATTCAATAAAAACATATCATTTGAAACATGCGAGCAATTATTTGATACCAATTTGTTACCAATTTGAAACATAAAGTAGCACTCAATAAATCTCTAGCACTCAACAAATCTCCCCCTACATCACATACATCTCTCCCCCTTTTTGTCTCGAATAGACAATCCGGTGAAAAGATAAACCAATATGAAATATCTAGCATGAGAATATGATACCAAATAGAATCAAATTCATACCAATTTTGAAAAATGAAAAGCTGCTAGATAAAGATGAGAACACCAGCTAAACAAGATCATGTAATGTCAAAATAGTAGCTAGTAAACCAAGGAATCATGCAAAGGGTATACCAGTCAAATCAAGTGTGATAAACAGACATATATGCAAAATACCAAGTTGGAAAATAAAAGAACCTGCATATAAACCATTTAATCCAAAAAAAAATGCTTCCTGCAGTACCAAAAATATATCAAATTAAGCCAGAGGACTGCAAACCAATCAGAAGACATTTTTCACCCTGTCGTTCGAACGAGCCAGGGACTTCGCTCAAACGAGATGAGGAAGTCGCTCAAACGAAGGACAAAAGTCGTTCGCATGAGATGAGATGTCGCTAGAACGACTTTGCGCGACCTGTCAAAATTTCCCAGTTTCCCATAAATATTATAAAGTATTGCCCAGTGAAAAAATTTCCACAAAAAAATTCCAGGAAGGGACTGACAGTAGCAAAACAGTAAGATTTTCGCACAAAACGCAAAAAGTCATAAAAACTAAAAATACGAGTAACATGCAAACATAGTATCGATGTGCTCAAACATGGACATGGAATGAATGGGCGTGAAACTACAACAAATGAGTCACAAGTCCAACACATCGAAATGATCAAGAAGCTCTAATTGATAACGATAAATCATCAAACTTTATCATAGCCATATGACAATTAAAGTGTGATCTTAATGAACTAAGCATACTACATGCACACAAATCCAGAATTTTGACGATTCTACAAACAATAGCGTCAAATTGCAATATTTCAACATTACGATTAGTTGTCCGAACCCATTTAAATTTTCTCCAACCAAACTCCCTCGTAAACATACTTTTTCAAGTTCTTTTGAGGTTTCTAGCATTCTCAACTTAGAGAAAATCTTATTGGCCCTTTTCTAAGCATTTTGCATTTTCTTTTGGGCTCTTTTAAACGGTGGCTTTCACGACGAGTTAATTTTGAACTCTCGCAGCACTTTCCTGTGAATCACTCATCATTTTTTAAAATTCAAATCCTCACGGTAAACGGTTATTACATGCACACTTCTCCTTAAGTTTACTTACGCATAGATGACAAGATTGAGATAAGAACGCCTCACCAAACTCAAATATGCAAGAGAAGTCAAACATCCATATAAACTCGTGCATGTGTGCAATGTTGACATATATACAAAGTCGAATCAAGATGCATATCAACTTCGAAACAACCCCATATAAACAATGGTTAAGATCATTCTAAGTATCGATAATAATGACCAAATTTCCTACCCACATGGATAATGAAACGATGGGGGGGGGGGGTCCAAGCACACCAATATGCCACATCAAACATGTAAACTCAAAAATAAAAAGAAAACAAAACTATTTTCAGTTTTTCAAAAGTTTTCTTCAAAAATAAAAATCTTTTTGTATTTTTCAAATAAGGCTCAAACAAATGAAAATTATAATACAAAATGATACACATGTCATAATACTAGCAATGAAAATATCATGAAGCAAACTAGCATATGACAAACATGCAAGCTAGTATCCATAAGAAATAGCAAGAGATGAATCATGTGCATGCATGTGAGAATCAACCAACGAAGCATTTAGCATCTCCAAAATGGATTTCCTAACCCAAACAGGTGTATACCTAACACAACGGGTTTCGGGAACCAATGAGACACTACGTTTAATATTCCTAAGGTCTTTTCTAAGATCGAAACAAAAACTCCTAAGGTGACCTTTCCTACCACAATGCGAATATGTGAAAACACGACGAGGAACGGGACCTTTAGGTTGACCTTTTCTAATACCCTCATATGTGGTTGACGCTCTAAAACAAACTATGATTTTGGCTTTTACAATCGAACCACTAGAATAAGATAAGCTGTTACCATCACTACTCGAGTCATTTAAATCAACTTTGAACTTCAAAAATTTTGACTCAAGTAAACGATTAGACTCCTCAAACTTTCAGGACTCCTTCTTCAAATTTTCAATTACCCCTAGAAGGTTATCTCGCTCCCCCTCAATGTGAGAAAAATTATCCCTAAGAGGCTTTTCTCGTTCCACAATGTCATTAATCGAATTATTTTCCTCAACGGCACAAACACTAGAATTTCTCAAATCCTCTAACTCTTTTTCTAAAATGAGGACTCTATCATGACTCTCCTTTTTGCCCAATTTTACTATATTAAAATCTTTAAACAAGGAACTAAAGTGCTCACGACAAATATCTCTTTGAATTTGAAACGTTTGCAAATATTCAATCTTATTTTTAAAATCGGCATTTTCTTTTTCCAGAAATTCAATACGTTTTGCAAACTTTAAATTCAAACGATATATATCGTCAACGCTTCGAGAATCCATTGAGAGAAAACAAACACAGGAGAGGTAAACAAACACATGGGATCACAAAACAAATAAATAATGTTTTCTAGCTCTGATACAAATTTGAAAACGTGAGTAGAAAAATTGTATCAGAAAGTAAATCCTCGAAAAATCAGGATCATGCAATAAATTAGCGTAACCCGCTCTGATACCAATTTGAAGAGTGCCCGATATGTGTGTTTTCAAACAAAAGCAATTTTTCTTCGAAAAAGATCCAACTTTCAATAGTGCACCAAACCATGTTGTGAAATCCCAATTCTCACTTTAAATAAATTTTATCTTGATTAATCGTAAACATGCATCTATTGATTAAAGCAAGTAAAGTAAACTAAAGAATAATGACAACACCGGATGTACGAGGAAAAAGCCCAAAACGGGAAATTAACCTCGGACGGCCCAAGCCAGACAATCACTATGAATAATGGTTTTACAAAGACAGATTAGCCTTACACTAAGACTCGATCCCCACGGGTCATGACGCTCCTTCTGATCTTCAATCGTTCTTCAATAGTGACCACGCAAAAATTCCTTCTTCCACGATCTCAGTCCACAACACACGCGTCCACGTATGTCTCGGTGTCCACCGATATGGCTTTGATACGTCTACGATGTCGAACACGATGTCCGTCGCTTCTTTACCGCAAAAACCTTTGTGTTCAATGTGTAGAACAAACAACTTTGGTTCAGCAAGATCACGTAAACATATAAAAATGATAACTCGGATCTTTGCGAACTCTAAGGATGTGTTTATGCTTTTAAACCTTAGAAAAACATGTGCAAACAAGGTTCTGGTTTGTAAAAGTGTTTTCCAGAAAGCGCACTTACGAAATTATGATGAAAACACTGTTTAAATAGGATTTAAACGCCACCTCGATAAACGTGTCATTTGAACGACTTAAGCATGTCGTTCGCGCGACATTGTATCTCGTTCAAACGAGATCCAATGTCGCTCGAGCGACCTTGCGAAAGTTTGAGTTTCTTTGACTTTCAGATAAAAACGTCTCTTAACAAAGAGATTCAAATTAGTCAAACTCTATTTCGAGCTTATCATCATAAAATGAAGTTTAAACCATAAAAACACTTTTTAAAACATTTAAAATCATTTTTCTATATAAAAATTACATCCTTATCTTTTATAAAATAATTCCGAGCACCATTAATTATACGCATTCATTCCTGAGTGATCTCGGAATGAAATTAACTTTGAAGACGAGTAAACTTGAACCAAATAAACATCGGCATGATTATTTCTTTGAAGCTTTGCCGCAACGTCTTCAATTTCTTCAATACGTCATAGACCAAGTGGCATCGTGACAAAATAATATTCTCCTTATGACATATTACAAGCACAGTTTTGTTCATGGAATTAAGTCAAAATAATACAGGGACTCAATTGGAAATTTATGTCCTTACAATGACGTTCGGGAAGAAAGGGAAATTGTCCCCGAGGTACGTGGGACCATTTCCCATTATCGAGAGTGTTGGGCCGGTAGCATACAGATTGAAACTGCCTGAGCACTTACATCGCATTCACGATGTATTCCACATCTCGTGGTTGAGACTGACTTAAAGCCCGACAGCTCTTATGAGGAGAGCTGAGGAGATTGACTTACAGCCCGACAACTCTTACGAGGAGAGACCAGTGGCTATCCTAGACAATAGCGAAAGGAGATTGAGGTCAAAGGTAGTCCAACTTGTCCGGGTCTAGTGGGAGCATCATAATGTGGAGGAATCCACTTAGGAGCGTGAGGCAGACATGCGTGAGAAGTACCCAGAGCTATTCTTGTCAGGTACACCTTATTTTTCGAATTTCGGGACAAAATTCCGTTATTAGGGGGAAGTATGTAATACCCCGTATTTTTATGACTTTTAATTTTGGGGATTTATTAAATTTAATTAGAGATATTAATTTAATATTAATCCAGAAAATCATTTAAATACTTACTAGCGTGACAAGAGTTAGTAATTATTGAAATTTTGTTGTAAGTTACTTTATGAGTAAAGTAAGAGGTGTAATTATAATTAGTAAAATTATCACGAGAATCTAATTTGATAATTTTGGAAATTTATCGAGACGCACTTGTGTCGTGTCGAGATTAAATTCGAACCATTAAGAGTGAATAAATTATAAGTCACCCGTATGGTCATTTTTCAGTGCGTCAATGTGTCCGGAAGGGTCGAGATAGTCAAAATAATATACCCGGGGGTTTAGTTTGGGTCTCGGGGTGTTTTTAGGCCTAATTAACACCCCGGGAGGGCATTTTGGACATTTTACATTTTTGGGCCTGAAAACCCACGAAAATTCTAAGGGTATATCAGATGGTAGGAGTCATCTTCTAGGTTTAGAATCACCATAAACCAAAGACGGCCATTGGAGAGGAAGAGGAGAGACTTTCCAAGGAGTTCTAGGCCAAGAACTCCACCGTTTGCACCGCCGTCGCCGCCAAACATTAGATCGCGCAACAAGGATCACAACCACACCAATCTCTCCACAAATCTGAATCAAGAATTCTCAGGCAAGTATCTATCTTGCTCTATTTCAGTTAATGCTCCAATAATATTAGCCTAGGATTGATTAGGACTAGTTTTTGTGAAAGGAAAACCTATTTTGGAGATTTGAATTCGCATGGTGTATGAGTAATAGATGTATTCTGGAAACCCAATTCATATGTAGAGATTGAACCAAAAAATTACAATAAATTAAGAGTAAGAAATCTGGTAAAAGAATGGGAAGAAACTAAACAAAGAAAATATTAGGGTTCTTGATGTTTTTATGGATTATGCCCCATTTAATTCGTTATTCATGATGAAAATCCACAACCCTGACGTAGAATATCACTTATTTGAGGATATAACACTTGTAGTATAAATTTTTGGAAGTTTTGAAGTCAAATATATTGTTTTGGATGATTTCGGAAGAGGAAACCCATAACTGGAAATTCTACAGATTCGCCATACCTACTTCATCGATCGATCGACCCAAGAGCATCGATCGATCGATGCTTCGATTGATCGACCCCTCCTGTATAACTCACATTCCCCTTTTTAATAGGTCGTTCCAACTTAAATGATTAGACATTCTTGGATATTAATGTTAGAACATTTTTTGTTATAAAGAATACCAGTAGGACTTTATAAAAATGGAACCATTAATGTGTGACAAGATTAACATTTCACGGGGGTGTTTTACATATAAGGGACAATGGGAACATCTGTTAAAGGGTGAGACTCATAAGGAAGTTACGTTGTAAAATAAATGAGTACCTACTGAAATTACACTTAGGGAGATAGAAACCACGAGTGTTACATAGTAAGTTGGAAAACCCCATAAATAAGAATAACAGACAAACCGTTATACGTGATAACCTAATAATGAGTAATAAGGATAAATATCATAATTATGGGTCGTGAGAGTGTACCTAAATTTGATATGGTAATAGTAGTATTCATATATGACTGTGTTTATGCATATACTATATAGGTGTAAAAATCATGTCTGCGCTACTTGCTATCCATGAGGTTACCACGCTGGGACAGTCTTATCTCGATGGGACCTTTATGGGGGATATTGACTCGTACCCTAGAACATAGGAATCTTTGGTACAATCTATCGGATCGATAGTCAGACGGTCCTAAGAGACGTGAGGGTATGTCCTGAACTCTTAGTGACTTGGAACTATGCTTCGCCTCAAATTGTATGTGTTTTGTGTTAATATAGTTCGAGAGCGATTCTGAACCAGTATTTCCCTTAGTACGAGTGATACGGGGACTGGATAGCAGAGTATGGACGCACCATAAATTTTATGTTGGGAGTATTAGTGAGATAGGTGTCCACATTAGAAGAGAGGTGAGAATTTCTCAAGGGAGTGCCGCACTAATATGTTGGTTGCATTAGCCGGTCAGCATTTTAAATACTTGCTAAACTAATTTTAAACTGTTTTACAATTGGGCTCTGACCCGTTTTCTATTTTCTCTTCTCTCTTGTATATATATGTATATATTACAGGTGCCCAGCCACAGGGGCGTCTTGCATCGGATCCTTTGGAAGGAACGCGCTGCAGCTTATGTGGGAATTGCAGGCCTCTTGCTTAGACGACCTCATTATTGATTCCACTTCTAGCACTATTTTATCCAGTTGGGCATGTGTTGCCCTTTTTCATTATTCAGTTGTTTATATCATAGAATGTGATTCGTTTATTTTCAGTATTTATGCTTTGGGATTTATTATTGTGAGGATGTTTTCCTTTAAGTTTTAAAGTTGAAATTAATTAGTTGGATGTTTAATTGTTTGGATTATATGTTCCATTATAGTTGTTGAGTGATTCTTAAACAATAAATTATTTAAAGTTTTAAATGTTGGTTTTTAATTGAAACTTAGAAATTGGTGTTTTAAAAATGGTTTTGTCACTTAGCTTAATTAATTAGGGTGTTTAATTGGAAAAGTTATTTTTACGACAGTGATGCTAAGATGAACCAACCGTTCACCTTGGTTATAATTTGATAAAGGACTGATCACCCGGTATTTAATTAGGCGGGGTGTCACAATACATCCGGATAATATCTCCCGGTCAAAGGATTCATATACAAAGTATCTATTAATACTTTTCATTTTTATCTCAAAACTTTCCATTTCCTTTCTTATATCCAGGAAATGTATTTAAAAACCAACTCATTAGCATGAATTGCTTTAACATATCATATACTTTTAAAAATCCAGTTTTATTAACATAAAAATGCTTTTCCATTTTAAAACATCCCATTTCCCTTCTTATATCTAGGAAATGTATTTAAAACCCATTTTTATTATCATAAAAATGCTTTTACCATATCATATGCTTCCACTTCCCTTCTTCCATCCGGGAAGTGTTACCGAAGCCAAAACATTTATCCCATTTCCCTTCTTCCATCCAGGAAATGTATTTAAAGCCAATTTATTATCATAAAAATCTTTAACATATAACGCGTTCTAAGATCTCCCATCCGGTTCCCCCACTGTGCGCGCCCCTAAATTCCTATCATCTTCCAGGGCCTATCATCAAGACAACCTGGGATCCTACAACGCAAGACGTCGGGAAGCGGCCATATGCCTGCGGGATAGTCAAGACCACACTCGGAATCTCCTAACCAGTGCAGAAACAAAAATCGCTCATATGGCCTATAGGATTATATCCACCCTGCATTCATTAGCCATGGGGCTTCACCATACGTACGCAACTTCCCTTATGATAGAGATTTAGAGAGGTGTGTATCCATATTTTATTAATTATGAAAATCATTTATCTTTCCAATTTGAAAACATTTATATTTACATTTTCAAAAGTTATTTA
This sequence comes from Sambucus nigra, assembly GCA_949130495.1. Taxonomy (NCBI): domain Eukaryota; kingdom Viridiplantae; phylum Streptophyta; class Magnoliopsida; order Dipsacales; family Adoxaceae; genus Sambucus; species Sambucus nigra. The sequence continues at coordinate 49,909,180 of OX422222.1, forward strand.
CATAATATCATATATATACTTTAATCACATAGTGTATATATATATATATATATATATATATATGTCTATAATTGCCAATTACATCTAGCAATGACCCTTAATCCCAAAGATTCTCTCAAAGAATCATAATCATGCATTCATATACGCATGATACTAAACCCAAAGTATTACCTCACATATATTCAATTACATAAATACCTAGGCTCGATGGTATCCGAACTCCCTCTCAAATTTTGTTCGTCCCGAACGTTAACTATGTTCGTTCCCCGGATTATGCCCTAAACCAATCCAAGGCCTTCTCTTTCATCTAAAGGTTTACAAACCCTCAAAACCATCGTTTAGGAGTCCCGATATCATAACTAGGAACCCCCATATAAAATCTCAAATTGTAATTTAACTCCCCATACTCTTAAGGGAAGAAAACTGGAAAATCTGACCAAAGGGAATCGATTCGCCCCAATTGCGAATCGATTCGGGTATGCGAATCGATTCGGCCCCCAATCTGAATCGATTTGGAAAGTGTTCTGCAAACAGGTCCTTAGTGGTGAATCGATTCGTTCTAAATCGGAATCGATTCGGCCCATTGCAGAAACACAGATCCCCTTAGGCAAATCGATTCGACCTAGACACGAATCGATTCGGCCTGTACGAGGGGCACTGTTTGGGCAATTTTTCAATCTCCAAAATACCCAAAATTCATTCCAATTTACATTTAAATTATAACTTGGATTTATTCCTACAAACCCAAAGTTTTTATATCTCCTCAAATTCTTTAGAGGTCCTAACACTCCATTTGAGAACCCCTAATATTTATCTCCAAAGTTCTATCCTTAATTTCTAACTAACGATTTCGATCTCGGACAACTTTCAGTAGAAAAATCAGTATAAATCCAAAAAAAAATCAAAAAGCGCGTCGAAGAGATCTACAAATTTTATTTTTTGACCAAGAGCCGAATCGATTCGCATCAAGGCCGAATCAATTCGGAAAGACGCAGGTCACTATTCATCGTCTTCTCCAACGCGGTTTCGGCCATTAAAGCTTCTCCCAAGCTTTTGTCGCCTCACCCAACGTCCTACGAACTCAACCAACTACAAATACACATATAATATAGGTTCTAAATGTCGTAGAACCCGAAATCACCAATTAATTTAGGTTAAAACCTAAGTTCCTCAAATTGAAACATTATTGGGGTTTAATTGTTTTAACTCCCAAAAACCCGTTTTATCGACGAAAACCCAACCCAAAATCTTTACGGTTTGTTATACCAATAATGATATGAGATATTTATTCTCAAAAATAAATAAAGCAAGTAAACACTTGCCTCGTTGATATAATCCGATGACCTCGAGTCGAATTCGGCGGAGTTTGTCCGAGATCTCCATTTCTCTCCTCTTTTCTCTCCTCCTCTCTCTCTCTTATCTCTTTCCTTTCTTCTCTTTCTCTTTTATTTCCCTCTCTCCCTCTTTATATAGGAAGAAAAGGGTTTTAACCCTTAAAACCCAAAAACGACTCGTTTACTCAATTACGAGCCCGCTTAACTCCAAAATTCCCCAAAATTAAATTTCGACAATCGAACACTCTTTTCTGACTATATCGGACATTTCGGGACTCACGGCGCAGTCGAAATTCCCATCCGAGGTACTTGACCACAAATTACTATTCTAACCCAATATAACTTAATGCGGGTTTTCTAATTAAAATCTGACCTTTTTGTCACTTTTCTCCACGGCGACATATAATTAAATTACTTCGACATATTTAATCCCAAAAATAACTACAACACCCATCGAAAATCATTAAATCCTCAAAAATCCCAAGAATCACTATTCTGAGAAATTCTCCAAATTTCAATTTATACTTAATTATGGAATTTAATTGTCTCCAAAACGAAGGCTTGTTACATACTCCCCCCTTACAACGGAATTTCTTCCTCAAAATTCGGATATAACCTACATCACCAAACTAGGATCACAAATCCCACTACGTCTTGCTACCCTCAAAAATCAAAAGGTGCTAATACGACAGTCCTTTACCATATTCCACCCACCTCAAGGTGTACTCAAAATACTATCTTTACTATAAGCTCATCTAAATTTCTATCTGGTAATGCACATCAACAACGCTCCATCTCACACACTCCAAACCTCTTGTGAACGCCTCACGACATAAACCACAACTTTATATGCTATGCCCCTTCTATTCTAGGCGGCATATAAACCAACCCACTAAGGTGACCATACACCTTTCTAACTTGTGCACATCTGCACATCCATAGTGAACGCCTGACACGTCACACTCTCTCCTAATAAGAGTCTCCTTTCCTCGGTGTAATACTCACACATGGGTCCTCCCAACCCGCGAAATTCATTCTCCTAACCTCGACGCCACTAACTCTATCGAACTTACATGCTAACAATACTAAGGTCTATGTGTTACCCTACCTACGCGAAGTGAGTATAATTCTAAATATGTCCCTAGTGCCCAAGGCCTCTCTCAACTTTCGACATTTGCTTGGTTTCATGCGTGGGACGTCTCGGAAAAGTGAAATCCGAACAAGGAACCCTCCCGTTACACTACTCCCTCGCGTTGTCGGTCATCGAGATATAGAAACCTAAGGCACACCAGCGGGACGTCCTAAATCCTACCATGCTAACCTACGAACTCATTTCTATTGTTCTATCCTTTCGCCCATACGAAAGGAAATCTAACTGATCGAAGTGCCCAATCTCTGTAAGAGCACTACGTACATCACACCCAACACATATACTTTCTCAAAATTTTGCCTTTTCAATAAGGCCTAGCCATAATTCTCAAATAAATTTCTCTAAGTCCTACTTCACCCACCCACTTGTGGTGAGAGGACCACTTTAGTGCCTTTCCATAGCACAATATTTCCATAATCATACTGTCATCATGTGGCTCATAGTCTATAGTGGTTCAACCACACTATAAGACTTATCAAAAAAACCAACATCATTGCATCCTACAACATCTTTCCACTCCCGACGTCGTTAAGATTCATGTGTGGAGCGTCTCGCAAAGCGAAATCCAAACAAGGAACCCCTCCACACACTCCTACTTAACTTTGTCGGTCATGGAGGTCCATTTTTTTAATATTCAACCGGGATAATCCTATCCCCTACTTTAATCCAATGTGGTCTAAACTCCCATCTCTATCTAGGAGCCTTACCACCAAGCGCTCGTACTAACTCTAATCCCTTGCGCAAACAATCATGAGCTTAAACCCACAGCTCAACAAATAAGTCCTACGAGCCTTAAATTATATTCATAAGGTCGCCACGCACTCACATCACGATAATGAAACCTCTGATCATCGAAGTTCCATCTACCCATAATAATAAAGGTGAACTCAACCTGTATCCAGGTGAGATATCGCAACAACCACCCGTTCCACCCTGGAATTGCCGACACGATAGTCTTGCCATTATTAGCCTACTATCGTTCTGAACAACCAATAACATTATATGCTCACTATATTACCATACTCGTATAAACTTATTAAAACCAGTATCACAACCCATATATATATATATATATATATATATATATATATATATATATATATATATATATATATATATATATATATATATATATATTCAAAATATCAACACCCACCTTTATGGCAAATGAAGAAAAATAAAACTCCGCTACCGTGGAAAACACATAGGCATACATGATATAATGTTATTGATACCACCACAACTCAAATTACACACACGAGTCTAGGGCTAACAAACACCGCAACTTTATCTAGCCATGCCAATTATACCTCCTTCATTGAGGTGAATCCTCGGGTACCCACCAATGGGGTCTTCAAACATACACATTCTCCATAAGCGGTAGCAACATTTATCTAGTGAGCCTATCGTTCCTCGAAAGGACTCATTATTCATTGTACCTACCTCACCTCAGTACAAGGTTCGCTCCTGCATAATACTCTTTATTCACTGTCGGCCTCTGGCCGATCCTTAGGTGAATAATTCCCAAAACTGCATTCTTCTCATTCTTGCTGAATCACGGGGACTCACGATTTAAAACTATCCATAAGATCCTTTTCGATTCCTTACTTCACTGGGAAATTCAACTTTAGTACCACTTTCTACTATGGCGGTACTACGGTACTCATAACTACTATACTTTGGTAGTGGTTGAGACCATCCTTAGCAAACACTGCAGAGGAAGTGACCTCTACTACGGTCCACATTCCCGACTTCTACCAACTGCTCCAACGAAGCCTCACCTCCTGCTGCCATCCAAGCCTCGCACACGAATCTCAAATGAGCGTGCAAAAGATTACTATAATCTTCCAACGTGGCAGGAGAACGAAATCTCAAAAGAGAAATCAACAATCCTAATCCCGAGGCTCTATAACAAATCGAGAGCAACGCTGAAAGCGTAGTACGTTCGCACATATTCCTAAGGACACTAGAACCTGATGCTTTGATACCATCTGTGACAACCCGCCTAATAAGATACCGAGCGATCACTCCTATATCAAATTTTAACAGGAGTCTCATATGGATCATTCTTAACATCACTGTCGAAAATCCATTTAATTACTAATAACCTATTAGGTCGGTGTCAAAATTTTACTTAACTACTCTTTTTAAACAATTACAAATAAAACATCCACATAGTTTGCCAAAATGAAACTGAAATGAAATAAAATAACCGAACACTCGGTCATAATATACCACCATATCGAATGTTGTATTAAAAGAAGAAATAAATGCAATTTGGTCATTGGCCTGAATGTTTATACAGTACCTCCTATCTGGAGTACAATAATGGAAGCGTCTATCAAGAACCCGCAAACATCCACAGCTGCTGCAACAGACGTCTGACTTGAAGGAAGCGCCATCCAGGAGTCCCTGTGTCTGGACACCTATAATATATATATATATATATATATATATATATATAGCAAGAACGGAAAGGTAGATAAACGGGTCAGAGCCCGAGTTTGAAAATATTTAGCAAGTGCATAAATGCTTTATTTTTAGAAAAATAGATTTTATCTCATATTTAAATTGGTATCGTACTCCCATGAGGTACCCCTCACCTTTCCTCTAAAAGGTTCACACCTAACGCACTTAACTTTCTAGTTAAGCGACCTTGCCTAACTAATCTAATTCACCCATCTACTAGAAACCTCTACAACCCGAGCGCTAAGGGCTAAACTTCTCTTCATTCCCAACGTTGCGCTAAGTTCGTGCATGGGGTGTCTCACAAAGCGAAATCCAAACAAGTAACCCCCCCGATACACTACTATTTGGCAGGGTTAATGGTAGAGATCCATTAGGCCCGTAGCACGAAACTAAAGTATAAATACACACTTATATATTTATATACATATCACATTCATTCTTATATATACCTTACAATATACATCCGGATAATATCTCTTGGATTGAGGATTCATATACAAAGTATTTATCAATACTTTTCATTTTTATCTCAAAACTTTCCATTTCCTTCCTTATATCCAGGAAATGAATTTAAAAGCCAACTCATTAGCATGAATTGCTTTAACATATCATAAACTTTTAAAAAGCCAATTTTATTAACATAAAAATGCTTTTCCGTTTAAAAACATCCCATTTCCCTTCTTATATCCAGGAAATGTATTTAAAATCCATTTTTATTATCATAAAAATGCTTTTACCATATCATATGCTTCCACTTCCCTTCTGCCATCCGGAAAGTGTTACCAAAGCCAAAACATTTATCCCATTTCCCTTCTTCCATCCAATAAATGTATTTAAAGACAATTTATTATTATAAATTGCTTTAACATATAATGCATTTTAAGGCCGCCCGTTCGGGTTTCCCCACTGTGCGCGCCCCTAAATGGCTGTCATCTTCCAGGGCCTACCATCAAGACAACCTGGGATCCTACAACGCAAGACGTCGGGAAGCGGCCATATGCTTACGGCATAGTCAAGACCACACCCGAAATCTCCTAACCAGCGCAAAACCAATAATCGCTCATATGGACTATAGGACTATATCCACTATGCATTCATTAGCCAGGGGCTTCACCATACGTACGCAACTTCTCTTATGATAGCGATTTAGAGAGGTGTGTATCCATATTTTATTAATTATGAAAATCATTTATCTTTCAAATTTGAAAACATTTATATTTACATTTTCAAAAGTTATTTACATCATATCATATATATACTTTAATCACATAGTATCTATATATATATATATATATATATATATGGCCATAATTGCCAATTACATCTAGCGATGACCCTTAATCCCAAAGATTCTCTCAAAGAATCATAATCATGCATTCGTATACACATGATACTAAACCCAAAGTATTCCCTCACATACATTCAATTACGTAAATACCTAGGCTTGATGGTATCCAAACTCCCTCTCAAATTTTGTTCATTCCGAACGTTAACTATGTCCGTTCCCCGAATTATGCCCTACACCAATCCAAGGCCTTCTCTTTCATCTAAAGGTTTACTAACCCTCAAAACCATCGTTTAGGAGTCCCGATATCATAACTAGGAACCCCCATATAAAATCCCAAATTGTAATTTAACTCCCCAAACTCTTAAGGGAAGAAAATTGGCAAATCTGACCAAAGCGAATCGATTCGCCCCAATTGCTAATCTATTCGGGTAGGCGAATCGATTCGGCCCCCAATCCGAATCGATTTGGAAAGTGTTCTGCAAACAGGCCCTTAATGGCGAATCGATTCGGTCTAAATAAGAATCAATTCGGCCCACTGCAGAAACACAGATCCCCTTAAGCGAATCGATTCGGCCTGGACACGAATCGATTCAGCCTGTTCGAGGGGCACTGTTTGGGCAATTTTTCAATCTCTAAAATACCCAAAATTCAATCCAATCTACATTTAAATTACAACTTGGATTTATTCCTACAAACCCAAAGTTTTTATATCTCATCAAATTCTTTATAGGTCCTAAAACTCCATTTGAGAACCCCTAATATTTATCTCTAAAGTTCTATCCTTAATTTCTAACTAACGATTTCGATCTTGGACAGTTTTCGATAGAAAAATCACTATAAATCCAAAAAAAAAAATAGAAAAATATGCGGTCAGTGCCCACGCGTCCGCGTCGAAGAGATCTACAAATTTCATTTTTGACCAAGAGCCGAATCGATTCGCATAAAGGCCGAAACGACTCGAAAAGATGAAGGTCACTATTCATCGTCTTCTCCGAGACGGTTTCGGCCATTAAAGCTTCTCCCAAGCTTTTGTCGCCTCACCCAACGTCCTACGACCTCAACCAACTACAAATACACATATAATACAGTATCTAAATGTCCTAGAACCCGAAATCACCAATTAATTTAGGTTAAAACCTAAGTTCCACAAATTGAAACATTATTGGGGTTTAATTGTTTTAACTCCCAAAAACCCGTTTTATCCACGAAAACCCAACCCAAAATCTTTAGGGTTTGTTATACCAACAATGATGTGAGATATTTATGCTAAAAAATAAATAAAGCAAGTAAACACTTTCCTCGTGGATAGATGATCTCGAGTCAAATCCGGTGGAGTTTGGCCCGAGATCTCCATTTCTCTCCTCCTCTCTCTCTTCTCTCTTTCCTTTCTTCTCTTTCTCTTTTCTTTCCCTCTCTCCCTCTTTATATAGGAAGAAAAGGGTTTTAACCCCTAAAATCCAAAAATGACTCGTTTACTCAATTACAAGCCCGTTTAATTCCAAAATCTCGTGAAACTCAATTTCGACAATCGGGCACTCTTTTTCGACTATATCGGACATTCCGGGACTCACGGCGCAGTTGAAATTCCCATCTAAGGTACTTGACCACAAATCACTATTCTAACCCAATATAACTTAATGCGGGTTTTCTAATTAAAATCTGACCTTTTTGTCACTTTTCTCCACGACGACATCTAATTAAATTACTTCGACATATTTAATCACAAAAATAATTACAACACCCATCGAAAATCATTAAATCCTCAAAAATCCCCAGAATCACTATTCCAAAAAATTCTCCAAATTTTAATTTATACTTAATTATGGAATTTAATTGTCTCCAAAAGGACGGGTTGTTACATGGATCAGTCTAACATGTTATGGATAAGTCAACACAATTGTCAACTTGAGGCTCGGACCACGAGGTGGTGTCAAATACAAAATTCTCGGTGCGGTAGGGTTGGTCACACTCGAAATCAGTGTCAGAAGACGATGCATCATCACTCCACATGGGGGCAACAACGGGTTGACTTGAGGGGAAATTTGACCCGATCGCACTCTCAAATTCATTAAGGCATTGCTCAAGCCTTTGAATAGGTTGAGTTTGAATTTGAGTTGCTCGCTCTTGCTCGAGGATGAACTGTTGCAAGAGGCTTTCGAGAACGGAGGTAGATGGCGAAGGGAAAGTTATGGTTGGTGGTGGGACAATGGTAGATGGGTGAGGTGGACACAGCACACTAGTATCATGACTAAACGGAGCATACTCGTAGGAAGTGTGGGGAACGGGATCAAGTTCGTCATACACGGAAGGAGCGCCTTCGTTATGGACAAAAGGATGATAAGTGTTGGGTTCATAGTGAGGGAACTAATCGGCGTGGGGTGCACAATGTTGTCATGATAACAGTGGGAACGTGTGAGGATCCACAACAAGGGGTTGGGATTCGTATTGTGTGGGAGGATGATCAATCCACCACGAATAACTAGGGTACTCATAAAACTCGGGATTGGATATATAGTGAGAATTGGCCGCGGTGGAATCCGAAACAGTGTCATATGGATACACATGTTCCATGGTGGGGTCGGATGGATAAGGAAGGTATAGGCACTCATGGGACATGTGATTGGCGTGGGCACAATAGGTGCACTGCGAATATGGGAAATGACCAAAGTCGTTCCATAAAGGATTTTCTTCGGCAATGATGGGGTGGATAGGGGAGAAAATGGTTTCTCCAAATATATTTTTGGCTTTTTAATTTTTTTTGGATGTTTATGAATATTTAAAAAAAAATCTTGTTGGGGTTTTGAATTTTTTGAAAAAGAAGGAAAATATTTTTGGGTTTTTGTTTTGAAAATAAGAAAAATGATGAAAAAATATATTTTTTAATTTTTGAAATGGGATAAAAGTGGACTCGTTATGAAACAAACACTAACGGGGCACACAAAAACCGACTAACAATGGATTAGAATTAGACACGTACAAGCGAAGAAAAATCCTAACTAGCATGTAACCAAATTTTATCTTTAATTAGGTGAATGGGTAGTCAAATTTTACTTAATCCACGGGCGAGAAAATCATGGAATCTTATACATCACCTGTGAAAAATTGTGCTCCTACTTGGCTTGCTAGTTGATTGATTTTAATTCAGTGATGGAACGGGTTAACAAGTAAGTGGAGTTAAAGTAATTGGGTTGGGTAATGTAATTCCTTCCCATTTCAATGACTGGGTCTAGGTCTTAAGTTCATTAATTCATCAAACCATTCAAAGTAAGACTGTGCAAAAATAAAATTATATAGGAGCAAATAGTAAAAAAATAAATGGACTCGCTAACAGGAGAGGCGCGAGTGATAAAGAAATGTACCTCCTACGACTTTTACACACGTAGGGTGAAGACCGAGCCAAGTCGACCGGGGGGAAGTTTGCCTAACTTTAGTCATCCCCGAGAGTCCTATGGACCCAAAGTAGAGAGGCTTCAAAATTCCACTCCAAGGACGCTCTCTCTCTACCTTGTCCCGTTTACCTTTTCTCTTTTTTTTTTTTAATTATTACAAGTAATTGGTTTCAAAAGCACCATAAATAAATGTACAAGGCCTCAATATCCTAATACAAACAATCTATGTAAAATAAAAAGCATATATATATACATATATATATATACAAATGAATAAATGTACAAGTCTTTACAATGCTCCCGAACTCGAAAAGTTGGCAACAACACTTTGTGAAAAGTAAATCACCAAAGTTTGAGCAAAGGGCCAACGTTTAAAAAGCCGGCAACGACGCCATTTGATATTTTGCCTTTTGTGTATATGTCGTTGTGGGGTTAAAGACGGTCAATCAAAAATCCCTTTTGGTACCTACAAATACACTAAGAATGTATATCGACAAGGGGTCAATCCGTGCTCTTTAATGTGGACAAGAGCAAGATGAAATCAAGTATGATTTTTTTCAAAGTAAACTAACTAAGAAAATGCTAATGGGATAAAATTTTTTTTTTTGTTTAACTTAAAATGGAGTGACATAATACGAGTTCAAAAAGAATATTAAAACTATTCTAAACTAATTAATTAAAAGAAAATGCAGAAAATAAATTAACGAAATATAAAAATCTAACTAAAAAAATATTTACACAATTTTCTCTCAATAAGTAACAATCTCAATGAGAGGAAAAAAATTAAATACTAAAAATAAAAATATAAATTTATCCACATATATACAAATGGGTGAACTCCCAAATACTCATCAAAGTTTGAATTAAATTTCTAAAAATACAAACAACCCTAACAAAGATTTGCATCTAAGTATTTCTCCCTCCAAATCAACTCTCAATGCATTATTAAATAATGAGAAACATTTGTTAAAAATACAAACCCTCTAACTACAAATTTGTACATAAAAATTCATTCAAGTGAAATAAATTATACCACAACACCCTATATTGAAATATTTGTTAAAAATGCAAACACTCTCTATAGAGTGTTAGAGCAAAAATTATCATATTTTTAAAACCAAAAATTGAAGAAGATCTTTTCTTTTGTCTCTCGCTCTCCTCTTTTAAATGAAGAGAAAATCTTGATTTGCCATAGGCCTAAAGCTAGTGACCGTTGTAGCTGGGATTTCGTGTTAAAGGTGTTGGGAGGTACTATTTCTGATTTTGGGGAGATATGGTTTTGTTTTGGGTTTTATTTTAAAGTTTGGCTTTGCATGTAATAGCAGGTGCGATAATTGCTTGGGACAAATGGGACTTCGATTTTGGCCTTGGGTTTGGGTCGTAGTGGGTCGCCGGTTGGATGGAAATGGGTTCTGGGTTCGCGAGGCTTAGGGGTATGGCTGGCGGGTTTTGGTAGCAGGTGGGTTAGGGGTTGTGAGGCGGGTTAGTGGTAGTTAATGGTGGTGGTGGTTTGGTTATGGTGGATGGGTAGTAGATGGGTTTTTGTTGTTTGTAGGATTTCAAAAATGGAGTCAAGGTTTGGTGAGGGTTGGAAGATTTTGGTGGGTTTTTCTTTTATTGAGGTTAATTGGCGTATTTAGTTAATGGAGGTAATGTGTGTGTGTTTGGTTATAGAGGGAATAGAGAGAAATGAGTATTGTTTGCATGTGGGTGAGTGTAGGGTAGATAGGATGAGGGTGAGGGAGTGTTTGTGTGTTTAAAGTGTATGAGAGTGGGTTGTGAGTGGGTTTATGTGTGTTTAATTTGTGACCCCATTAAAATAAAAAAATAAACCTAATAAAATAAAAACAAGTAAAATAAAAATAAAAACTAAAGTAAACTAAAAATAAAACTCACTAAAAAAAAAAATAACACTACACACAATACGAATTCTAAAAATTAAACACGACTCAAAAAAAAATTTATAAAGTACCTAAAAACTAAAAAAAAAATAAAGCAAAACAAATACTCGACGCACTAAATTATATCCTCTAAAAATAAATAAAATCTATTATAAATAAAAATAAAAACTACAAAAGAAGTAAAAATAAAACCTAAAGTCTTAAAAATATAAAATTTAGCAAAACTAAATATAAAGACTATAATTAAAAACTAATAAAACTCAAAATCAAAATAAAACTATACTAAGTAAAAAGAAATAGAAAAATATTCAAATAAATTCTAAAAATCCTAAATAAATCCTAAAAATAAAAACAACTCAAACTAAAAATCTAAAAAAATTAAAAAGGCATAAACTAAACACACCCGGGCTTGAGGGTAGGTTTAGGGACTGGTTTATGCTCGGGTAAGGTTACGGGACAAGGTGTTAACTCCATTATTGATGCAATTTTCCTTGAAATAATACTTTTGGCACCGCAACTGCAATCAAGCCTGCACATTAAACATTTAAGCATAGAAGACCCAAATTGTTGAGAATTAGCAACTAAAATACGTTTATTCAGTGAATAAAATATACACTTTTGGGTGCTTATCATCTTCCCGAATATGAGGGTGGTGACAAAACACTCTTATGAATTTGAAAATAATGCAAGCAACAACAAAGCTCGATCCTCTTAGATGAATCGAACTTCTATCCGGCTCAAGTTTTTTATTAAAGCAATGAAAATATTGGTATGCATCATCACATCCCCGCCTTCCTTCATATCAACTTCAAAGATCCTCTTCTTGAGTTGAATCTTATTTCACAGAGATTTTCCCATGTATATCTCCTTAAGTTTATCCTACATGTTGTTCCCTATAGTCTCCTCATTCACATGATTCAAAACCTCATATGTGATATTCATCTCCACATAAGAGCTTGCCCTTTGATGAATACTGTGCCACCACCATCCTTTACGGCCTCTAGTTTTTTTATCCTCCGAAAAAACTAATGTTCACTATTTGATACATAGGATAACCACGTATCTACCTTTGCCATTAGCCGAAATAGATATTTTTTCCATAAGGCATTATTCTGAACTTCATAGTACTTCCTGATGCATAACATGGACTGCACTTCTTAAAGCTGGAAGCAATTTTTAGAGTAATCGTAGTTTCATTTTTGCCGCCCATTAGAAAATAAAAATCCCCAAGAACTTGTTGCATCAACTTGAAGATCTCAAACTAATTGTTAGGATTTAATTCCAAATCATTTGCCTTCGACCGTATACAAACAACTGCTTATCGTAATGGCTAATGGAACACACTATGAAGATAAATAGATAAAAGTGAAAACACAAAAGAGGACCAAATATATAACAAGGTTCACCAAATTGTCTACGTCCATTGGTGGAGTGGAGAAATATTCACTATGAGAAATAGGAACACAAATTATTACACTCCCGTATGTCTATCTCACTCTACAACCCTTCCAAAACACTCTCACTTTCTTTTTCTTTCACTTTTATTCATATTGCTAAAATGAATGAGTGACGTCAAATTATAGATGGCTAGAATTAGCCATATCCGTTGGATCAAAATAGTGTTGGATGGTTCAGATGAAAGTTACTATTTTAATAATAGGCACCTAACAAGCTACTAGTCAAAATGTAGGCACCTACCAATTTACTAGTCCAATTATAGGAACCAACCATGTTACTATTCCAATGGTAGGAACCAAACATCTAAATGTTTCACATCTTTTGACTCATTAACCATATTCCACTAACCATATTTTGAATTCTCACAATATTTGACTCACCTACCACAATTTTGAGCTATAAATTCCAATAGTATTAGTACTACAAAATACCCAAACACCATGTTATGTGTAGTCAGAGCGTCCGTTTTATCGAATTTTTTAACATTGTATCACTTTTTGGCATTTAGAACTCTTTGTTTATTGTGATGTATATCTTTGGTTCTGCCCATTTTTTCAATACTTTTATAATGTATCTTTGTTTGACCTCTTGTGTTATGTATTTTGTATTTCTTGTCATTTACTTGATGAGAGATTTATTTTCTTAAAAAAAAGTTTTTGAAAGGTTACTATGTTGATTATATCTTTTTATTATGAGTTACCTGGATTAAAAGAAAATGTTTTGTTAATCAGGAATGAAGAGTAAAAGTGAGATTTCGTTTATTATATCAAATGAACTACCATTGTTTTCTTTCAAGGAGGTGGAAAAAGCAACAAAAAACTTTGACACGGATAATAAACTCAGCCAGGGAGGTTTTGGTCCGGTATACAAGGTAAATATTTTCTTGCTGATCCGAAACATTACAATGTAAAGAACAAATTGGACGTTTATTTTGTTTGTTTGCAGGGAATGTTGTCAGATGGATAGGAAATAACAGTGAAAAGGCTCTCAATATCCTCTAGACAAGGATTGGAGGAGTTTAAGAATGAGGTTGTGGTGATTTCAAAACTCCTGTACCGTAATCTTGTTGGACTTTTTGGGGGTTGTATCGAAGGAGATGAAAAGATGTTGATCTATGATTACATGCCAAACGGAAGTTTGGATTCATTTCTTTTTGGTTAGTGTATAAGCTTGAATTAGATTAAGAATAACTTACTTAGTTGTTATCGAGTAAGACTCGAGAATAAACAAAATGATCTATTCTTGGTAGAGATGACTCCAACATGAGGATTAGATATATAAAAATTCTTCAACTCAACGTAGAGATGGGTGGATGGAAAAAATGATAAGTGTATATTCTTTTAGCCGTTGAAAATTTTTATGATCATCTCATCCCTTTTCGGGTTGATTTTAGGGGGTCTTATTTTGAGTTTGCCCATTTTCGTTCAATTAATATTAAAAGGGTTTAATAAGTAATGTATGCTTGGTCAAAGTGTTTAAATCACAAAGTTGATATAAACTTAACAAATTAGATGTGTATTGCAAAAAAAATTTCTAAAATTATAGTGTATTATATAGTTGGTCATAAAAGTGAGCTTCAAATTAAAATAACACTTTATTATAGATCTCATCACCAGATATAGTACCATGCAATTGTGTCATATTCAAAACCAATAAAAATATGACACATTTGCACATGAAAAATATTTTATTCATATTGAGGTTGCATACATGTCGTGTGATCACGGATACATGGGTTGCCTCAAAGTATAATATTTCTTTCTCCTCGCTTTGGTGATCATTTCCACCTTAAAATTGTAATTTTTTAGTATTTCAAGAAAGGTCCTTTCTGATTCTTTTGTTTGGTCTGTTATAGAAACTGTACGTTTTAAAAAGAAAATGCAATCAGAAGTGCCAATTTACAACTCTTGGATCCTTTTTTCTTACAGATGAACTTGAAAGCAAACACTTAGATTAAGGTAAACGTGAAAACATCATTGAATGGATTGGGCGAGGCCTCTTTACCTTCATAGGGATTCCAGATTAAAGATTATCCATATAGATTTAAAGACAAGTAACATTTTTTTAGATAAGGAAATGAATGCAAAAATTTCAGATTTTGGCATGGTAAGGATTTTTGGTGGGAACCAAGTTCAAGCTAATACCAGAAGGGTTGTCGGAACATAGTAAGTATTGATGTTCTTTTTATTTAATCTAAGTATACTATTTGTACTCATTGGCGGATCCATTCACAGAGTATGGTGGGAAAATGCGCACCTTAAGTTTTGAGTACTTTTAAAATTACAATTATAAAATGTTAAAAATTAGAAGAATAGAACAAATTTTGGAAATTATAAATCTTTCCCACCTTAATTTTTTGCATAAAATGTTAGTATTATAGCTTGCCCACTAATGTTCTAGCTCCGCCCATGTTTGTGCTCAAATAAATATTTATATGTAGTGGATATATGGCTCCTAAATACGCGGTCCGTGGGAGATTTTAAGAAAAATCTGATGTTTTTCAGCTTTGGAGTATTGTTTCTACAGATATTAAGAGGAAAAATGAACAGTAGCTTTCATGATCATGAGCATGCTGCGAGCTTTCTAGCATTTGTAAGTTCTTTTGAACCATGTTATCAAACATTTAAGCCTTTGTATGGTTCTTTACTTTCAGAATTTATTTATGGGTAAATTATCGAGAATATCCTTATACTATTTCGGGTGGTACTTCCATACTTTTTAACCCGACGCTTTTTTCAATTTTTTTTGGTACGAAGGGTAATCCCCGGGCTAGCTTACGCGCACCACGAGACTAATCCCTACGCCCCGAACAACGCTTACGAAACAGGCAGTGTGCAAAGCGCACACATAATTTGCCCGCGATCGGTGGCCCTTGCTGGACTCAAACTGGTGACCTCTGTGGAGCAAACCCAAGGTCTAACCAGCTGAGATAACTGCTCAGGTTCTTTTTTTTCCTTTTAAACTATTGATTTGTGACATTGAAATTCGTCATTTGGTGCAGACATGCAAATTACTTTTTTTAATATTAAATTACCTTCTCTTGATTTACTTGGAAATTAAGGTCTGATTACTAATTTAAATTAAAACATGTTTGAACAACGTTTACCACCACCTCCTAAAAGTGAAAAACAAAAATCTTTACCATCTAGGTTTGGTAGTTTGGTAAATCCTAGAGAACCCATTTTCCAAATTTAGCACTTAGAGGAAGGAAAGGCGGGAGAGAGGGAGAAAGATAGAGAGCAATGTTGATTATAGATTTTTTGGGTAACTATGCGACTTATTGGTGATATTGATTATGGATTATTTTTTTGAGTGTGAATATAGCTATGGTATACTATTTTTCTTATTTTAATATAATTTTTTATAATATTCTCAGGTTGACTTTGTTTGGTTGTGTAATTTTGCATACATCAAAATAAAAAAATAAGAATGTATTAGAATTAATTGACTTTTATTTTGACAATTTGAGGGTATATTAGCCTTTTTCCTCAATAAGTTAATGAATTGGGTGAAATGAAACAACTCATGGTACAAGAATACAAATGTGACCCATAAACTTGAAATAAAACACCGGTTTATTTTAGTATGGGTAATTCTAGACTAACAAATGACTCAATTTTTTTTGTACAAAAGAAATTTATTAAAATTTTTAGGAGAAACAACCTCTCTTGTGGCTCTTACATTTGCTAATGAAAACTAAAATTTGCGACATCTAGTACAAGATAAAGATGAACTTAAATTATATTTAAGAGCCTTTTTTTTCCTCTTTAGATAAGTATGGAAAAGAATCAATTTTTGAACTTTTTGTTTTTCCTTTGAGCTTGTTGTTGTCCACCACATCTTGAATAGGAATTGTCGAATCTTCAACGCTGCTTAAAATATCAAAAGAATTGCTCACTTGAGAATTGAACATTTGATACTGAATATTACCACAATTATTCCCAACAACGGGCTTCGGCAAATTTAGCATTCATTTCTAAATCAAATAACGGTATCTCAACATATACATTTTGGTTTCATAAATGTATTTGAATGATCTAAAATTACTCTTGTAATATGCATTGATCTAATTGCAACACTTCTATAACCATTTTCAGGCATGGGTCTTGTGGAATGAAGGGAAGATAGTAGAATTAATTGATCCAAGGATATCTAATCTGTATTTCCAAACGGAGATGTTGCGATACATACATGTAGGATTACTGTGTGTGGAATATCTTCCAAGCCATAGACCAACAGTATCCACTATTCTCTCAATGCTTAGTAGTGAAATTGCAAATCTTCCTCCTCCAAAACAACCAGCTTTTGCTGAAAGGCTAATTAGTTTAGAGTATAAACAAGTCCAAGAAAGATATTCTTTAAACAATTTCACAATTCCTATTGTTGAAGTTAGATAGCTCAAAAAATTTAAGAATTATTATTTACTGTATTTTTTTCCACTTTATATGCCTAGCTTGATGAATAAATTGGAAAATCAAGAATCTATCACACTGATTTAAGTAGTCTGAATAACAACAACATTAATTAAAAAATCAATTTTTCATGTGCTGAATATAAAAATTCCCAAAAGATTGCAGCGTTATATATGAGATCTAGATTAATAACTGAAAATATTATCAATACTAAGAAAATGTAGTTTAATACTAATTGTTATTCTAATTTTGCCCACCATTTAGTTACCATTATTTCACTTTGGCCACCATTTTTTCTTTTAGTCTTTAGTCGCCATTTTGACTTTTGGTGACGATTTGTTTTTCCACTTTTTAGATCCTTTTGCATCGCTAAATCTAAGTGGTGGCTAAAGACATATATAACTAAATCATGGGTAAAGTCAAATTTTATATTGTCCCTAATATTAAATGTTACATGAAAAACTACTTTTATGGGGATTACATTTTATTGTAAATATATTCTATATGAACCACATTCTTAAATGTGAGAAATGTTATATAATTTTCCCATTTTATTATATTATTTTTCGTCTCAAAAGATTTCAATTATGAAAAACCATAAGGGTTTGTTTGCTTTTAAAGTTGAAAAAAGATTCAAAAATGATTTATGCTTATATGCGTGGGGAAAACGTGTTAATTTATGAGTGATTGTGTGTGATATTTTTTTTCTATGAAATTCAATTATTATTACCCATAAATGATTTCATAAAAATACGAAAAACGAGACTAAAAAATGATTTATTTTTATATGCGTGGGAAAAACGTGTTAATTTATGAGTGATTTAATGTGATATTTTTTGTTTCTACGGAATTCGATTCTTATCCAACCATAAATGATTTCATAAAAAACTGAAAAACAAGACAACATCTCCCTAAATCACGCAGCCACTTTATCACCTTTTTCATTTATACATTTACTAAGATATTGAGTTTATTAACTAATTAGAAGTTCCTTGAAAAAATGTGTTTTATTTTGTTTACTTTGTAATCTAACTCCCTTTAGTGTTTTCTATGTCCCCATATTTTAGATACATGTTGTAATAGAATCGTGTAACAACCCAAAGTCTTCAAGACGATGATTTATCTATTTTGGGAGCAATAAATAATATTTTATTGGAGAAAAATTAAATTTGGCACTCAAGGTCAAAACTTGGGGTTGTTAAAAAGTGTGTCGAATGGCGATTCTGAGGGTGTAGTTGTGTCCGTAAGGGTCGAGAAAGTCAAAATGACTGTACTTGGGGTCTATTTAGGTTCCGAAATAAATTAGGACCGTTTGACTCGAATTAAAGTCACCGAGTCATTTAGAGTGTGTGTTATCATTTAAAGATGTGTGTCTTGGGATTTAGGGATTTTTGAGCCTACTGGAGATATTTCTCCAAAGAGAGAGAGAAAAAGAAAGAGAGAAAGAGAGAAGAAGAAAAGGAAGGAGAAAAGAGAGAGAAAGTGGACATTTCCGGCAAATACACGATCTCAAGGCAGATTCAGACCCTACGAACCCGAGACAAGTGATTAAACATGCTAAATAATTGTTGTGTACCATTTATTGCATGATTTGTGGATTGAATCTTTTGGTTTTATGTTTAGTTTGATAAAAACCTAACTTTTGGGTAAACCTTAGATTTGTTGAGTAGGAAATGAATTTAGGGTTAGAAATCAAGTAAAATGTGCTCTTGGATGAATAATAATGATGTATATGTGATCGGGTGGAGGCAAAATGGTTGGATGATGATATAATTGATTTTTGGGAAATTTGGGTTAGGAAGAAAATAACCCATTTCGAAGCTTGCCACACTTACCGAATCGATTCCCTACCGAATCGATTTGGTCTGTTGCAGAAGCCCCCAGGTCTTTACAGCCGAATCAATTCGTCCCTTGTGAATCGATTCGGTATGTAGCAGACTCTCAGGTCCATTGGCCCGAATCGATTCAGATGGACCGAATCGATTCGCTTTTGTGGCCGAATCGATTCGGAGGGGCCGAATCGATTTAGAAATAGGGAATTTTTTTTGGAGATGTTTTTCTAGTGAGAATTTCTTCCCGTTTTGTTCGAGGTTATCAATTGGGAACCTCTATAGGAGTTATTTGGAGTATGTTTTGGAGACTTTTAGCGAGTTTCCCTTATAAGAAATTTTGGAGTCATATTGACTAAATTTGAGGAATACCGATTAGAAATTTTAGTATATTCTAAGTGGGGAAGTCCACTTTTATTGGGGATTTTATTTGTAGAATTATAAATGCAAATTGATGTGAATATAGATATGGAAATATCCTTATTGATGATTGAATTGGGAGATATCTCACACAATGAGAAATGCTAATTGAGGTTCATTAGGATAAAGAGTATCCTTACCTTAAATAGAATTGTAAGGCAATTCATTATTACAAGAGACTTGTGAGCTTCTAGCGAGAAATAGTATAATGTATACTAAGCGGGGTGAATGTGTGAGATTTGACGGTTAGTGTATAAAAGAGAGTGATATACTAAACAATAATGTTAATCAAATTTCGCCTATGAGCGTATAATGAATATGAAAATGATGTGGCAGGTATACCTTATATGATGGTATATCTTTATTATGTGGGATGTATGTATACCCTATATGATGGTGTATATGCATGGTTAGGCATACCCTCTCCTTGCTATAATTAGGAAGTTACGTGCGTAGAGGGTGAGCATCCTGGCTCAAAGAGCAGGGTGTGGATATTCCCCAGGCCATAGTCGTCCATGTGATTATCATGTGATATACATTTATTTATTTTGGGTGTGAGAGGTCGTGGGTATGTATCGCTCTCACTTTCCGGTTAGGAGCTATGACCGCTTCCCGAGACTTCGTGAGCTTGAGTTGATCATGAGGTGGGTGTCGTGGAACCCCACCAGGTGGCCCCAGTTTGCTACGTATATGGGCTGCTGGAAGATGATAGCAACTGAGCCTGCGTCGTTCGAGTTATAGCTCGGTTGAATGGTTATTATTTCTTGTGCTTGTACTTGGGTATCGAGGTCATAATGGACCTCAACGACCTACATTGCCAGGATTAGTGTATCGGGGGGTTCCTTGTTTGGATTTCGCCTCGGCGAGACGTCCCACGCACGAACCGTAATGTAATGTTGGAAATTAGGGATAAGTTAGTCCTTAATTCTCATACACACACACATATATATATATATATATATATATATATATATATATATATATATATATATATATATATCACCTATCCCGACAATCGACAGTGCAAGGAGTAGTGTAACGGGGGGGTTCCTTGTTTGGATTTCGCTTCGGCAAGACGTCCCGCGCATGAAACGCCGTGTACTGTTGAGAATTGGAAATATTAATTAATTAAAATTGGATAATAACTTGGGTTATATGTATCATCATTGAGGGCATAATGAACCTCGAGGATCTATATGGTCAGGAGTAGTGTAACGGGGGGTTCCTTGTTTGGATTTCGCTTCGACGAGACGTCCCATGCACGAAATGCATTTCCGTGTTGACAATCGGGAGGAGTTTAGTCCTTAACTCTTGATACTAATAACTCATATAAGAATACATGTATACTGTTTACATGACATAAAAGGGCATCACTAGAATATAAAATTCTAGTAATTGAGAATGTTGATGTATTGTGATGATGTGGTTGATTATGTAACCTTATATGTTCAACAAATGAACAAATATAAAGATAACTATAACATTTTAATTAAAGTATACGATTTAGATGGAACTCACGTAGGTAGAGATTGAGTGATAGGTTAGATGATTTTATTTAAGTATTTCATTTGGGTTTTAAATTAGATTCTCTTACCTAAATAGAATTGCGCACTCATTTGGAGATCACGTGCATACGCTTAGTGTGCGCTTTAGTTGAAAGGTGAGATGGATTTTATGGAGAGGACGATTCCATTAAATTATGTAATAATGCATTTATAATTATTATGCATTTTAATACACTTGCTATAAAATGTTTTTCAACTCGGGCTCTGACCCATTTACATTTTCTCCTCCATGTATATATTTTACTACTTCAGGTGTTCCTCCGCAAGGATGCCTTTGATGTTCATCCATTCAGGATTCGTGGAGTTGTGGAAATTGGGGACTGTCGCGGCATTTTTCTTTAGTCGATTCCTATCTTTGTATATCTAGATTAGGATTCAATTGTGTATGGATTTAGTATTCAAGATGTTGTATATTAACAGTTTTATATTTCATTTCTCCGATTTGTATTGTTTGTTACCCGACAGCATATTCGGGTATTTTATTTGTTCTTTATATTGCACTCTTGTATATTAATGGAGTTTGCACTTGTCACTCATCATAGTTAGATGTGTATCATTGGTTTTGATTGTATTATTGGTTTCGTTGTTGTTGTTAAATAAAAAGTTTAGAAATTTTTGACAATCCACTTTTAATGATTTCGGGTGTTAGCCTTATATTTTAGTATTGTCAGTTGATGTTGAGACTGTGCCATCTGGGATACCTGATTTATTATAGTATAGGGCTGGCCACCCGTTATTATTTGGAGCAGTTTGTC
Organism: Sambucus nigra; assembly: GCA_949130495.1. Classification (NCBI taxonomy): domain Eukaryota; kingdom Viridiplantae; phylum Streptophyta; class Magnoliopsida; order Dipsacales; family Adoxaceae; genus Sambucus; species Sambucus nigra. The sequence continues at coordinate 49,931,150 of OX422222.1, forward strand.
ACAGATGGTATCAGAGCATCAGGTTCTAGTGTCTTTAGGATCTGTGTGCGTTACTACGATCTTCCGTAAGCGTTCTTGATATAGAGCCTTATTGTTAGGACGGTTACATTCATACATCCATATCTTTCTGTGAATCAAAAATATTTGAAAGGCGTTCTGATGCAATTGTTCTTGTTTCAGATGCCACCGAAGGGAGGTCTTTCAGGAAGGGAAAACAAAGGGAAACTCCAAATGCCTCAAAGGAACATGACTACAGATGATGTTGCCAATATTATGGCACAAGCAGTAACTACTGCCATTTCTTTGATGGCGCAGCAATCTGCCGCATGAGTAGCCCAACCCCATTTAGGATTGCCTTTATGGGAGAGAGTGAATGAAGATTTTAGTAAGGGGCATCCTCCCGAGTTTGCAGGGGGAGTTGATGCAATGGTTGCAAGTCAATGGAAGAATAGTATACTGAGCCACCTTCGTATGGTTGAGTGTAGTGAGGTGCAGAAATAATTTTTAGCCACCTTTAAGTTATCAGGTGCAGCTCTTCAATGGTGGGAGTCTGTCACCAGATCTGAACAGAGAGATACTTTACCTATAATAGAATTTTGGGAACTTTTTGATCGAATGTATTTTCCTTCCTCTTCTCGAGATATAAATTTTTTTCAAGGAAATAGAATGGTGCCAGAGTATGAGGAAGATTTTTATAGATGGGATTAGTACCTGATGAGGTAAATACGGAAGAGAAGCGTATATCAAAGTTTGTTCGAGGTTTAGATTGGAAAATTCGATAACATTTGTTATAGGGTCCTAAGTTAGTGATTTTCAATGAGGTAGTAAATGCGGCACTACTAAAGTGTCATGAATATCGTCTTTGTTCGCAAGAGGGTAAGAACTTTGGAGATTCAAGTTCATCAAGTAAGTTTGGCGACGAGAGTCCTAGTAATGTGAGTGGGCAAAAAGGATTTGTGGGTAAATGTTTCTTTTGTAAAAAAGTAGGTCACAAAAGAGAGATTGTCCTCAAAGGGGTAAAGGACCACAGTTTGATGAAGTTTTGGAAGTGCAACCCCTACAACAGATTCGAGGTCATTTTAGAGCGGGGGACTATGTTTGGGAGCCCATTGATAAGGAAGGGCAATCAGACTAGAGCTGGGTAATGTAATTTAATTTTCCTTTATCAATAGGATAACTACTATGTAAAGTTTTGGGATTCTCGTATGGGAGATATTTGTGAAAGGGTAGTTCTATAGCCCTACTTGTATGTTTGACCCTAGGTGGAAATTTTGAGCAAGTTAGGCTCTTATGTTATTATCTTTTCAAAGAGTAGATAATTTTGCAATGTACTCAAATAGAGCTGTAAACTTTATGGTGAATGTAAGAATGGTTATGGTGATAAGTAAAAATGATAAAGCTAATTCTTCTTAAATATTCATGTTAGACTTACATAATTGTTGCATTCCAGATATGGATGAGCCTTATAAAAGGACAAAATATTGTAATGATGTAAGATGTTGTTTTGATTAAAAGTTAGATTGTGGATTGATGGGGCGTAGGAAAAGCTTAGCTCATAATTTTACTAATTTTTGTGAGCTACATATTGTTACATGTATGATGATTTAAAAGACCTTGTGTTGGGCGTAAGGCATTTTATATTATATTATAATATATAAACCGTTTTCAAAATAATCTATTTTCGAAATATAACTTATATCGGCCTTCGGGCCCTTTCAAAATGATTTTCATAAAATTAAATTCTTTCAAACTCTAGTATGAATTTAACAAACTCTCAATCCCCGACGTCGCCACATAGTAGTGTATTGAGAGGGTTCCTTGTTTGGATTTCGCTTTTGTGAGACGTCCCCCGCACGAAAGTGGCGAGTGTTAGGAATTGAGAGGAGTTATTTCTTTGAACCATTCAAAAAAAATTTCACACTATTAAAATGTTAGTATACTTTATATATCTATGGAATTGTAGAACTTTGGGGGGGGGGGGGGGGGGGGCAAATAAAGCCTCATTATGATTGCTGTGAGCATAAAGCTCAAGTATAAAGGGTGTATGGGCGCCCTGGTTGTGGAAACTGGTCTTATGAAACTCATAACAAACTTAAAATAAAGTAAATTTAAAATAAATTCGTCATGGGTAGTTAGAAGTTTGGAGATAGGATAAGTGAGTATGTGTATAGTAGAACTAGTCGAGCTTTGGAGAATTTGGCTTAGATAAAATTTAGAGGATGAAATTTTTGTAAGCGGGGAAGTTTGTAACAACCCGAAGTCTTGGAGACGATGATTTATCTATTTTGGGAGAAATAAATAATATTTTATTAGAGAAAAATTAAATTTGACACTCGAGGTCAAAACTTGAAGTTGTTAGAAAGTGTGTCGAATGGCGATTCTGAGGGTGTAGTTGTGTCTGGAACGGTCAAGAGAGTCAAAATGACTGTACTCGGGGTCTATTTAGGTTCCGATATAAATTAGGACCGTTTGACTCGAATTAAAGTCACCGAGTCATTTAAAGTGTGTGTTATCATTTAAAGATGTGTGTCTTGGGATTTAGGGCTTTTTAAGACTACGGGAGATATTTCTCCAAAGAGAGAAAGAGAAAAATAAAGATAGAAAGAGAGAAGAAGAAAAGGAAGGAGAAAAGAGAGAGAAAGTGGAGATTTTCGGCAAATACACGATCTCAAGGTGGATTCAGACCCTACGAACCCGAGGCAAGTGATTAAACTTGCTAAATAATTGTTGTGTACCATTTATTGCATGATTTGTGGATTGAATCTTTGGGTTTTAGGTTTAGTTTGATAAAAACCTAACTTTTGGGTAAACCTTAGATTTGTTGTGTAGGAAATGAATTTAGGGTTAGAAATCAATTAAAATGTGTTCTTGGATGAATAATAATGATGTGTATGTGATCGGGTGGAGGCAAAATGGTTGGATGATGATATAATTGATTTTTTGGAAATTTGGCTAGGAAGAAAATAACCCATTTCGAAGCTTGCTCCACTTACCGAATCGATTCTCCCCTACCGAATGTAATAACCCTCTCTTTCGATAGCCCATTTTTATCCTTAATTACCATGTGTAGTAATTAGTTATTATCTGATAGATGCGGAGTAAATATTAATTTGTTGTGTCAAGTCAATATTTACTAATATGTTGAGTAGTTACCTCGTGAGTAGATAAAATGTTCATGTGGTAATTTATTATGTCATAAGGATTTAAAATGACATTTTGGTTTATTATGAAGCCGGAAGTAAAATGAGTTACAAAATTCCCAAATGATAATTTGGATAGTGTAGTTAGTCCCGGTAGGTGTGAGATAGTCAAAATAAGTGCCATATTGTATTTTGGCATTTTGGGGACTTTTGACTGGTTTTGGCTTAAATAGTGTAATCACGTATATTTTATCGCGTATTAGTCACTTAAGTGGGCTTATGGGACTTAAGCCCCGTTTTATTTCCCACCCCTATTCCCTTTCTCCCATTTTACACAATTGAGCCCTAGAGAGAGTAGAGAGAGGAAGAGAACTTGGGAGAAAAAGAGAGATTTGAGCTTGGATTGTGCTTGCTTCTTCACCAAATCAGATTTTTACACTTGAGGCAAGTAATCTACTTGCAAGTTTATGGTTTAAGTAGAATAAATTGCATTGATATTTATGATTTAGAAATGTTAGGGATTTTGGTGGAATTTTGGGTATTTAACCCCTTTGAGATTGATTTGGATGATAAATATTACAAATGATAGTAGTTGGGTGTATTTTTGGTGTACTAGTTCCATGAAATGAATTGGGTTTGGTTGGTTTTAGGTTGGTTAGAATTTTGGAGTTCAAGACTCCATAGCCATTCTTGGCATTTTCGCAGGGGCGAATCGATTCGGCCCCTTGGGCGAATCGATTCGCATAGATGCAGAGTCCCAGGTCTTGTAGTCCGAATCGATTCGGATTAAGACCGAATCGATTCGGCATTTGCAGAAACCAAATTTTGTTGTCCGAACCGATTCGCTTTCAGAGCGAATCGATTCGCTGGGGCGAATCGATTCGGCCCTTAGGGCGAATCGATTCGGTTCCAGCAGATTTGGGGGTCTTTTTCTTTTAATTTTCCTCCTTATTCTTTAAGATTAGGACCTAGGAAACTTCTTTAAAGAAGTAAACTTAGAGTCCTAGAGTAGTTATGGAGTTTGGTCGTTGCCCTGGATTAGAAATGGGTTCATCCGGGGTTTATTTCGGGGAGGTTTCAAGTGATGTTAAGGCATTACTTCTTTTATTCAAACTTGTAGAAGTTTGGAAGTTAGGTACCCTAACTTGGAGATTAGAAGGGCTTGTCAAGTTATTTAGGCCTTGGAGATTTGTAGGATCATAATGATCATTTGGAGGTTTAATCGGGGATTGTGATTTGAGGAATAAATGATAATATTCGATGGGAATTAGGTTCGCATAAAATGAACCCATAGGTATTTAATGATAATAGGTTCAACTAGAACGAACCTCGTTGTTTAATGATATTAGGTTTAATAAAAAGAACCAATCACATGATTAATGGAAATGGATTTTTGGAAATAAAATGATGATAAATGTAAATGTTAATTTACTGTTACACACCTCTCTAAATACCATCTTAAGGGAAGTCCGCACGATAGGTGAAGCCCCCTGGCTAATGAATGCAGGGTGGATATAGTCCTAGGCCATGGGAGCGCTTATGGTTGTATATTTTTCTGCGGGGGTAGGGAGATTCCAGGTATGGTCTTGGCTACCACGCAGGCTCATGGCCGCTTCCCGACGTATTGCGATAGGTGCCCAGGTTGTCTTATGTTAGGCCCTGGAAGATGATGGTCATTTAGGGGCGCGCCCAGTGGGGAAACCCGGACGGGCGGTCTTAGATATCGTTATATGTATATGAATATAACTATATTTTCATCAAGTTGGACTTGATGGTTGATAAATGCCATAAAGAGCATAAAAATGTGCCAGGAAGAGCACGGGAATAATATATGTGCCATAAAGAGCACTTGATGTAAATGATATTCCTAATAAGGAATGGAAAAGATAAAATGGGAAGTTTTAACTAATGAATAGAAATTACAACTTCTTGACTTAACCAATTATATGGTTTTATTCCTAATAAGGAATGCCGAAAGGAAATGGAAATTGTATTTTATAAGGAAGGGTTTTAACTTAAATTGCTTTACCTTAAATTCCTGCTTGTAATTTTAGATAGCATGTCATTTTATCATCCTCATCATTCCTGTATAACTATTCATATCTATCATGCTTTTTATTCTTCTGGTAATCATATAGAACCCGGCCCTGACCGGTTTACTTCTTTGTTGTATATATATATTATTGTATCCGCTCAGGTGCTCCACCGCAAGGACGCCCGACTTGACTTTCCCGAGTTCCTTGCACTTTCGACGAGCTGTAAGATTTTGCGGGTCATTACAGGATGTTGTGTTAGACGCTTTCATTCTTGTTATTCTAGACATGATGGGGTCTTGTCCCTCGGGCGTGTGGCCCAAACATTTGTATTTGATTAATGGTTGAACTATGTAAGATATTTATATTATTGTACGTCGTTATATGTAGCTGTGGACCGACAGCTTATTCGGTCCATTTGTGTACATTCGTTTTAGTTATATTATATGTTATCTTTTGAAATTCCACTTGCTCGTCAGATTGGGTTGTTAGTTTAAATTTTCATAACCGTTTTTTTTTAAATTTTTACACTTTTTGGCAACCCATTTTCTGATTTATTGGGTGGTTTTCCCGTATACTCAGTTTATATTTGTGATGCTGAGAATGATATCCATCCATGATCCCTGTTACGTTTGAGTATCGGGCTGGCCACCCCTTATCTCGGATCGCGGGTTGTCACAGATGGTATCAGAGCATTAGGTTCTAGAGTACTAGGATCTGTGTGGACTTGTCTCGTTCTACCGTAGCGTTCTTTGATGTAGGGCCTAATGCTAGGACTTCTTGATGCTTATGTTTGCGATTCTCTGCAAGATAGATTGTTTTAACTAGCAATCTAATACAATTGTTCTTCCATCTCAGATGTCGTCTAAGAGAGGTCGCCCGGCGAGACGTGTTAAGGTCGTAGAAAAGGAAGTAGGTCCTCCACCGCCACCACAAGGGACTGTTAATGTTGCGGATGTAGCAAGCATAGTGGCTGGAGCGGTTCATGCCGCCATGACCGTAGTGATCCAACAATTTCCATGGGCCCCAGGTGTTCAAGCTCCTACGGGACTTACTCCGTGGGAAAGGGTTAGGGAGTCATTTCTAAGGGGCAATCCCCCGGAATTCGAGGGAGGTGCGGATGTTATTAAAGCCAATCAATGGAAGAAAGACATGCAACGCCACCTTCGAATGATAGAATGCAGTGAGGATAAGAAACAAGTCCTTACCACCTTTAAGCTTATCGGATCTGCGTTACACTGGTGGGAGACGATGACCACCCCAGAGCAAAGAGACACCATGTCAATCACTGAGTTCTGGGCCTTGTTTGATCTTCAGTATTTTCCTCCCGCTGTTCAGAGGGAGATGAAGAGGAAGTTGCAAGATGTAGAGCAAGGGGAGAGGTCTGTAGCAGAGTATGGAGAGGAGTTCACCCATTTAGCAAGTTTTGTACCAGATGAGTTGACTCCGGAAGAGAGGAAGATCTCGAAGTTTATGGGAGGTCTAAACTGGAGAATCCGAAAACACTTGTTGGGTAACCCAGCTTTCCAGACTTATGGCGAGGTTATGAATGCAGCCTTACTCCATTGCCAGGAGCATCGATTACATATGCAGGGTAGCAAGAAAGCTACTGAAATGAAGCAAGTAGGGAAGCTTGGGAAGTTTATTGCGAGGGGCGATAATATGCACGAACAAGGTGCTTTACATCGGGCAGATCGGGGTGGCCCTAGAGGTAGGGGTCATCCGGGCCGAGGTATTTCTCTGTTTAGAGATATCGGAGGTCGAGGTCGGGAGGACATGAAGGGACGGTGCTTCCAATGTGGGGAGGCAGGTCATATCAAGAGAGAGTGTCCTCAGATGATTGGGGGTCAGTTTCCTCGGGTTCCGCAACAGCCGTATGTTCTGTTTCCACCTCTGGTACCTATTATGGTTGTTCCTCCGCAGCAGGAGCAACTACAGTATGGACATGCTTGTCGTGATCGGGAGGCTATGTTTCCTCCAGCCCTGCCGGCACCGCCCGTTATTGAGGGTAAGTTTTTTCTCAGAGATACGTGAGTTAAATGTTATTCGATGCGGGTGTTACGCGCCCATTTATTTTACGAGTTTTTCTCAGATTACAGATTTCATAATATCTGCTGAGAGTATTTTCATTGGTATCGAGTTCTATGGGTAATGGTTTACTCATTTCTTCTGTTTGTATGTATATAGGAAGTTCTCTTATTAAATTTTGCTTGAGGCCGATTTACTCGTCCTTAACATGGTCGAGCATGATGTGACATTAGTATATGATTGCTATGCCTTATCTCCACGACCAACAAGTTGAGTGGTAGCGTATAGGAGGGGTTCCTTGTTTGGATTCCGCTTCTGCGGGACGCTCCACGCGCGAACCTTAACGATGTTGGGAGTGGGGATATACCACCTTTCCTTTCTTTTATCTTATGTGTATTACGCTCCATCTCCATGATCAACTAGTTAAGTAGGCATGTGACGGAGGGGTTCCTTGTTTGGATTTCGCTTTGCGAGACACTCCGCCGCATGAACACTTAACGATGTTGTGAGTGAAGACATGCTATTCTTTCCTTTTGTTATATTTTGTTTTATTACTTTATTATCGGTAGTGGGATTGGAAAGTTTAGCCGAAGATCACATGCTAGGACGATTGATGGCTATTATAGTGCGACATAGGCGCACTGCATATAGTTCTCTCCTCTGATGGATATGAGGGAGACCGGAGTACGAAGTCGAATTGAGACTTCAGGTTATGCCTTTATAGAAGGCTACTTAATGAGATGTATATATGTTTTAGGACATATAACCTTAGGGTTTCACGAAGGGTGAACGTTAAAAATTTTCCTTTAGTTATAATTGTTAGTGTGTAGCTGTAGGATCTCTTCGGTCCCGAACATGTGTCTTAGACCTGTACCCCTCGATGACTGACAACGCGAGGTAGTAGTGTAACGGGAGGGTTCCTTGTTTGGATTTCGCTTCGGCGAGACGTCCCACGCACGAAACTGAGCAAATGTCGAAAGTTGAGAAAGGTCTTGGGCACTAGGGATATACTTAGCATTAGGTGTGTACGACTTAGATAGGGTATAGGTAGATAGACTTTAGGATTGTTTAGACGTAGGGCCTTTTAGTATGGGACGTAAGTTTAGGAGGGTTATTGGGAGTTGACCATGACTAAGTCATGCGTAAACTCATATCAAAGGATTGGTTCCAAGTTATGTGAAGTGGGAGGATTTCGAGAAGTTAGTGATTAAGGCCGAAGGAGATGAGGCCTCACGTAGTGGAGTGTTACGGAGGTAGCAAAAGGGTGAATTAACTCGTACCCCTGAGCCACGTGGTTAAGCTCGAAGGTAGATTCCATTAGCAAGTCTCTACCATGACGGGGAGTGATAATACTGGAGTGTCGATTTATTGTGGATGCGCCTCACAAGTTTAAACTTGTAAGGAGTATTATCCCCTATTTAAGTTGAAGTCCATCTTGGGGGTGATCGCTGTATAGGAAGAGAGATGCTACTTCCTGGGCAGAATTTAGTCTTTCGTGTGAACAACATCTTATTTCAAGATAAGCTGTTGATTTAGGAAACAGAGCTCTGCTCTTTTGACAATGAGGGTGGGGTGCGTTTCCCTTAAAAGAATTTTGTCCTGAACAAAAGGGACTTAAGTAAAGTAGATACGGTATAATCGCGCGGTTCTAACGTTTCGGTTCATCAGGGTAATGACGATTCGTGCCAAGATGTACGTCGCTAGTATTTTTGGCTGGGCATAGGAAGGTTGTTGTACTGCATGGGGTGCCCTTGATTATAGTCCCGACTAGAATAAGACTTCCGTTTCTCATTCTTGGCAAGTTTCCAAAAAGTCATGGGAATCGAGTTATGGTTAATCATTTCTTGTCATTGTCCGGATGGCTAGACCAATAGAATAAACCATACGCTGAGGCATCTACCCCTTATATGTGTGCCTAATTTTAAGAGTCGCTGGGAACAATGCTTTCCACTCGTTGAATTCGCCTATATAGAATTGGTGTCGATTCACTATTAGGACGGCACTTTAGAATGAGCCTTGTATGTTAGGCCTTGTTGATTTTCCCCTGGTTGGTCGGAAGTACGAGATGATGAGTCTCTCGTATAACCAAGACCGACAAAAAGAGCTCAGTTGTTATGAGAAGAAGGCATCGGGAGTTTGAGCTCAGTCGATACAACATTAGACCAAATGTTGTGGTGAGTATCGCCTGTGACGGGCATTATACGTTTCGAGGAGAAAGGAAAACTTGCACCGCATGACGTTGTACCTTTCCTAGAAATGTCGCGGTGGGTCCGGTAAACTATTCTCTCGCTTTATTGAAACATTTTGCGGCAAGTTCATAATTTTTTCCTTGTCTCTCATGCAAGGGAGTACGAAGGATACGATGGTGCCTTTAGGCACATTCCTTTCGAGGTAGTGGCAACTTGACGGTTCTTATTAGAAGTAGACAGTTGCTATCTTAGAGCGTAGCGTTACGTTGGTGTCGTTGGTAGTACCTTGGGGGAATGAGTTCTATATATTAAGCTTAGTGTCTAGGAATCGACATAGGGTCGCGAGGATGACTTGCGGGAATAGTATCCACACTTCTTCTTGCGAGGTGTATCCGAATTTTGGGGGCAAAATTTCCTCTTAAGGGGGGGAGTATGTAATAACCCTCTCTTTCGATAGCCCATTTTTATCCTTAATTACCATGTGTAGTAATTAGTTATTATATGATAGATGCGGAGTAAATATTAATTTGTTGTGTCAAGTCAATATTTACTAATATGTTGAGTAGTTACCTCGTGAGTAGATAAAATGTTCATGTGGTAATTTATTATGTCATAAGGATTTAAAATGACATTTTGGTTTATTATGAAGCCGGAAGTAAAATGAGTTACAAAATTCCCAAATGATAATTTGGATAGTGTAGTTAGTCCCGGTAGGTGTGAGATAGTGAAAATAAGTGCCATATTGTATTTTGGCATTTTGGGGACTTTTGACTGGTTTTGGCTTAAATAGTGTAATCGCGTATATTTTATCGCGTATTAGTCACTTAAGTGGGCTTATGGGACTTAAGCCCCGTTTTATTTCCCACCCCTATTCCCTTTCTCCCATTTTACACAATTGAGCCCTAGAGAGAGTAGAGAGAGGAAGAGAACTTGGGAGAAAAAGAGAGATTTGAGCTTGGATTGTGCTTGCTTCTTCACCAAATCAGATTTTTACACTTGAGGCAAGTAATCTACTTGCAAGTTTATGGTTTAAGTAGAATAAATTGCATTGATATTTATGATTTAGAAATGTTAGGGATTTTGGTGGAATTTTGGGTATTTAACCCCTTTGAGATTGATTTGGATGATAAATATTACAAATGATAGTAGTTGGGTGTATTTTTGGTGTACTAGTTCCATGAAATGAATTGGGTTTGGTTGGTTTTAGGTTGGTTAGAATTTTGGAGTTCAAGACTCCATAGCCATTCTTGGCATTTTCGCAAGGGCGAATCGATTCGGCCCCTTGGGCGAATCGATTCGCATAGATGCAGAGTCCCAGGTCTTGTAGTCCGAATCGATTCGGATTAAGACCGAATCGATTCGGCATTTGCAGAAACCAAATTTTGTTGTCCGAACCGATTCGCTTTCAGAGCGAATCGATTCGCTGGGGCGAATCGATTCGGCCCTTAGGGCGAATCGATTCGGTTCCAGCAGATTTGGGGGTCTTTTTCTTTTAATTTTCCTCCTTATTCTTTAAGATTAGGACCTAGGAAACTTCTTTAAATAAGTAAACTTAGAGTCCTAGAGTAGTTATGGAGTTTGGTCGTTGCCCTGGATTAGAAATGGGTTCATCCGGGGTTTATTTCGGGGAGGTTTCAAGTGATGTTAAGGCATTACTTCTTTTATTCAAACTTGTAGAAGTTTGGAAGTTAGGTACCATAACTTGATAATTAGAAGGGCTTGTCAAGTTATTTAGGCCTTGGAGATTTGTAGGATCATAATGATCATTTGGAGATTTAATCGGGGATTGTGATTTGAGGAATAAATGATAATATTCGATGGGAATTAGGTTCGCATAAAATGAACCCATAGGTATTTAATGATAATAGGTTCAACTAGAACGAACCCCGTTGTTTAATGATATTAGGTTTAATAAAAAGAACTAATCACATGATTAATGGAAATGGATTTTTGGAAATAAAATGATGATAAATGTAAATGTTAATTTACTGTTATACACCTCTCTAAATACCATCTTAAGGGAAGTTCGCACGATAGGTGAAGCCCCCTGGCTAATGAATGCAAGGTGGATATAGTCCTAGGCCATGGGAGCGCTTATGGTTGTATATTTTTCTGCGGGGGTAGGGAGATTCCAGGTGTGGTCTTGGCTACCACACAGGCTCATGGCCGCTTCCCGACGTATTGCGATAGGTGCCCAGGTTGTCTTATGTTAGGCCCTGGAAGATGATGGTCATTTAGGGGCGCGCCCAGTGGGGAAACCCGGACGGGCGGTCTTAGATATCGTTATATGTATATGAATATAACTATATTTTCATCAAGTTGGACTTGATGGTTGATAAATGCCATAAAGAGCATAAAAATGTGCCAGGAAGAGCACGGGAATAATATATGTGCCATAAAGAGCACTTGATGTAAATGATATTCCTAATAAGGAATGGAAAAGATAAAATGGGAAGTTTTAACTAATGAATAGAAATTACAACTTCTTGACTTAACCAATTATATGGTTTTATTCCTAATAAGGAATGCCGAAAGGAAATGGAAATTGTATTTTATAAGGAAGGGTTTTAACTTAAATTGCTTTACCTTAAATTCCTGCTTGTAATTTTAGATAGCATGTCATTTTATCATCCTCATCATTCCTGTATAACTATTCATATCTATCATGCTTTTTATTCTTCTGGTAATCATATAGAACCCGGCCCTGACCGGTTTACTTCTTTGTTGTATATATATATTATTGTATCCGCTCAGGTGCTCCACCGCAAGGACGCCCGACTTGACTTTCCCGAGTTCCTTGCACTTTCGACGAGCTGTAAGATTTTGCGGGTCATTACAGGATGTTGTATTAGACGCTTTCATTCTTGTTATTCTAGACATGATGGGGTCTTGTCCCTCGGGCGTGTGGCCCAAACATTTGTATTTGATTAATGGTTGAACTATGTAAGATATTTATATTATTGTACGTCGTTATATGTAGCTGTGGACCGACAGCTTATTCGGTCCATTTGTGTACATTCGTTTTAGTTATATTATATGTTATCTTTTGGAATTCCACTTGCTCGTCAGATTGGGTTGTTAGTTTAAATTTTCATAACCGTTTTTTTTTAAATTTTTACACTTTTTGGCAACCCGTTTTCTGATTTATTGGGTGGTTTTCCCGTATACTCAGTTTATATTTGTGATGCTGAGAATGATATCCATCCATGATCCCTGTTACGTTTGAGTATCGGGCTGGCCACCCCTTATCTCGGATCGCGGGTTGTCACACCGAATCGATTCAGTCTGTTGCAAAATCCCAAGGTCTTTAGGGCCGAATCAATTCGCCCCTTGCGAATCGATTCAATATGTTGCAGACTCTCAGGTCCATTGGACAGAATCGATTCGCTTTTGTGGCCGAATCGATTCGGAGGGGCCGAATCGATTCGGAAACAGGGAATTTTTTGGGGGGATGTTTTCTAGGGAGAATTTCTTCCCGTTTTGTTCGAGGTTATCAATTGGTAACCTCTATAGGAGTTATTTGGAGTATGTTTTGGAGACTTTTAGCGAGTTTCCCTTATAAGAAATTTTGGAGTCATATTGACTAAATTTGAGGAATACCGATTAGAAATTTTAGTATATTCTAAGTGGGGAAACCCACTTTTATTGGTGATTTTATTTATAGAATTATAAATGCAAATTGATGTGAATACGGATATAGAAATACCTTTATTGATGATCGAATTGGGAGATATCTCACACAATGAGAAATGATAATTGAGGTGCATTAGGTTAAAAAATATCCTTAACTTAAATAGAATTGTGAGGAAATTCATTATTAGAAGCGACTTGTGAGCTTCTAGCGAGAAATAGTATAATGTATACTAATCGGGGTGAATGTGTGAGATTTGACGGTTAGTGTATAAAAGAGAGTGATATACTAAACAATAATGTTAATCAAATTTTGCTAATGAGCGTATAATGAATATGAAAATGATGTGGCAGGTATCTCTTATATGATGGTATATCTTTATTATGTGGGATGTATGTATACCCTATATGACGGTATATATGCATGGTTAGGCATACCCTCTCCTTGCTATCATTGGGAAGTTACGTGCATAGAGGGTGAGCATCCTGGCTCAAAGAGCAGGGTGTGGATATTCCCCAGGTCATCGTCGTCCATGTGATTATCATGTGATATACATTTATTGATTTTGGGGGTGAGAGGTCCTGGGTATGTGTCGCTCTCACTTGCCGGTTAAAAGCAATGACCACTTCCCGGGACGTCATGTGCTTGAGTTGATCACGAGGTTGGTGTCGTGGAACCCCACCAGGTGGCCCCAGTTTGCTACGTATATGGGCTGCTGGAAGATGATAGCAAGTGAGATTGCGTCCTTTGAGTTATAGCTCGGTTGGGTGGTTATTATTGCTTGTGCTTGTACTTGGGTATCGAGGGCATAATGGACCTCAACGACCTACATTGCCAGGATTAGTGTATCGGGTGGGGTGGGGGGGGGGGGGGGGGGTTCATTGTGTAGATTTCTCCTCGGCGAGACGTCCCACGCACGAACCACAGTGTAATGTTGGAAATTGGGGATAAGTTAGTCCTTAATGCTCATACTTATATATATATATATATATATATATATATCACCTATCCCGACAATCGACAGTGCCAGGAGTAGTGTAACGGGGGGGGGGGGGGGGGTTCCTTGTTTGAATTTCACTTCGGTGAGACGTCCCACGCATGAAACACCGTGTACTGTTGAGAATTGGGCATATTAATTAATTAAAGTTGGATAATAACTTGGGTTACATGCATCATGCATTGAGGGCATAATGAACCTCGAGGATCTATACGGTCAGGTGTATTGTAACGGGGGGGTTCCTTGTTTGGATTTCGCTTCGGCAAGACGTCCCACGCACGAAACACAGTGTCGTATTGATAATCGGGAGGAGTTTAGTACTTAACTCTTCATGCTAATAACTCATATAAGAATACATGTATATTGTTTACATGCCATATAAGGGCATCACTAGAATATAGAATTCTAGTAATTGAGAATGTTGATGTATTGTGATGATGTGGTTGATTATGTAACCTTATATGTTCAACAAATGAACAGATATAAAGATAACTATAACATTTAAATTAAAGTGTACGATTTAGATGGAACTCACATAGGTAGAGATTGAGTGATAGGTTAGATGATTTTATTTATGTATTTCATTTGGGATTTAAATTAGATTCTCTTGCCTAAATAGAATTGCGCACTCATTTGGAGATCACATGCATACGCTTAGTGCGCGCTTTAGTTGAGAGGTGAGATGGATTTTATGGAGAGGAAGATTCCATTAAATTATGTAATAATGCATTTATAATTATTATGCATTTTAATACACTTCCTATAAAATGTTTTTCAACTCGGGCTCTGACCCGTTTACATTTTCTCCTCCATGTATATATTGTACTACTTCAGGTGTTCCTCCGCAAGGACGCCTTTGATGTTCATCCATTCAGGATTCGTGGAGCTATGGCAATTGCGTACTGTCGCGGCATTTTGCTTTAGTCGATTCCTATATTTGTATATCTAGATTAGGATTCAGTTGTGTATTGAGTTAGTATTCAAGGTGTTGTATATTAACACTTTTATATTTCAATTCTCTAATTTGTATTGTGTGTTACCCGACAGCATATTCGGGTATTTTATTTGTTCTTTGTATTACACTCTTGTATATTAATGGAGTTTGCACTTGTCACTCATCTTAGTTAGATGTGTATCGTTGGTTTTGATTGCATTATTGGTTTTGTTGTTGTTGTTAAATAAAAAGTTTAAAATTTTTTTACAATCCACTTTTAATGATTTCGGGTGTTAGCCTTATATTTTAGTATTGTCAGTTGATGTTGAGACTGTACCATTTGGGATACCTGATTTATTATAGTATAGGGTTGGCCACCCATTATTATTTGCAGCGGGTTGTCACAAATCGTTCATCCTCAATGGATACCTCAACGTAAACTATATGACAATTAGCATTATTAAGTACAAAACAAGACAAATTGAGATAACCTTTTTGATAATGATTGGAGTGACCTTGACTTCTTACGTATTGTGGTGAAAGGCTTTAATTTCTCATTGTGGGATTTTATATTCCCTAACTCCTTCTCTTGTGAGGCGTAACTTGGGCCTAACAGGTGTTAAAGTATATTGGGTGACGTAAAATAAATTAGCCATTGGGTAATTAAGTATCGAAGAATCCAACAAAAAATCAACTGGCAATAGTTGAAGTCCCAACCTCATATAAATCGTTTTTCAATTCTTTAATTACTTGATTAGAACCATTGACGCGTGGTTTGAATTCAATTTAACACGTTGATAAATTTATATGAGTGACATAGAGGAATTGGGTCATTATATAATTTATAGCCTAGTATGATATCACTTTAAATATTAGAATGTACTACCCACAATGAAGTGGTGACGAGTGGAATGGACTCGTGATCTTGTACATTGTGTTTCTTTATATCGAATATGAGACAAGTAACTCCATTTTATGAAATGACCACTTTAGACGAGTCACGGTCAGAAGAACTTTTTAGATGATTGGAATATGTATATTAAAACCACTGTTCTAAAAAACCCGCCTAGGCTTGAGGCATGGGAGAAATTCCCCGCCTTAAGATTTTTACACCTTATTCTCGATAAAACCCTTAAGGTGCACTTTTTTATAAAAATAACAATGCTTTAGTGAAACGATATTGACTTTTAAAGATTTTTGTTTACAAACCGGACCATTATCTCATCCAAAATAATCAAATAGTATTTTAATTTGCATATATTCAGACATATTTTTATGATATGTACAATTTTACTATTTAATAGCCTTGTTAAGGTTAAAAATGTTAAAATATTTTAAGAAGGCCTAAGTGTGACAACCCGAATATAATTATGATAAATCATGTTTAAATCATGATTAGCTTATGTGATATGAATAATATGTTATTAGTATATATATAATGTAAGTAATTATGTTTAGTTTAATCCTACCTTCATAAAGCTTGAAATATCGAATTAGTTACAAATGTGAAATTTTAAAGTTTTCGGTAGGAATGTTCCTGTTGGAGGCTAGTTTTGGCCTTTATGACATAACAATGAACTTGAGGTGTAAACTAGATATTTGTAGATATATGAGTTAGGTTTATAAAAACAAACGGTTCATCGAACGGACATCCGAGTGGGAAGATATTGTCTTTTTACGAACAGGGGGTAAAGTAGTCATTTAGCCTTAAGTGATATTTTGTTTTATGTAATTCCACATGTTATATTTTGATTGGACCAAGAGGGGGTGGCCTTATGCCGACTTAAAACCATTTAATTAATCTCTTCCTTCAGCATATTTCAGCCATGGAAGAGTTTTAACCTAAGGAAAGAGAGTTTTGAAGTTTAGGAAGAAAGTGTGAGGAGAAATTGAAGAAAATTTCATAGAAAAATTACGTAAAAGCCCCTAAGGTATTTCCATCCATAAATCTTGTTTATTTTTTTTTATTACTTAATTAAATGATTGAAATAATAATTTGTTTACTGAAATTCCATGTCTTGATATGTACTTATGGATAGATGCAAGTTTAAGTAAACTTGAATGTGTAAACCCTTGAGATTGTTTTGTTTAGCAGCCTTGTTTATTCAAACTTCAATATATTTCTCTATACTTACTGGAAATGATTGATTCAAATTGGATATTAACCTGGACTCATATATGTATGACATATCCTAAAATCATGAGAAAAAACCAAGAAATGAGTCTTTGGTGAGAGTTTGAAGTTCGGGTATGAAATTTGCCTAAAGGGTGAAAGTATGCCCGCCATGTGTTCGATGTTTTGCTTGACATAGCAAATGAACTCTGAAAATTATGAAATTTTAATATTGTATTGTTCAGTATGTTTACTGATGTTGGGTGAAATATCACATAAATTTATGATGTAGAAAAATTATGGAAATTCCTGGAAGTTGAATGAACGATGAAAGAGCCTATAGGGCAGATTTGATATGTGGTAAAGAAATGAGCATATCTTGCTCTAGGAGACTTAAAACGATGTATCATCTTTTGTATTGGAATACTAATATGACAAGGATTGAATTTATAAGAATAAATGAATTTATATTTGGTCTATGATTTGACATGGGTTGGGATGGAACTTCACTTGTGATAAATGATTTGAATGGAATGATGTGATGCTTATGGACTGAATTATGTTTAAATCATTCCTTGGATTATTGATATTCTTATGATGATACTAATATTGTAAGAATGATAGGAAGGGAAGAAGAGTTGATTGAACAAATACTGGATAAGGGCAAGGGAAAATCCAGTTAAACTATCAAGGTGAGTGTACTTATGATTTGTTTCATATATAAATATGAATATAGGTCTAAGAGCGGATTTGTTTGAATACTTCAGTATTCAGGATTTGTTTGGATATTAAAATATCCAGGATTTTTTTGGGTCTCATGATCCAGGATTGGTTTGAATACTTCGATATTTAGGATTTGTTTTGATATTAAAATATCCAGGATTTGTTTGGGTCTCATGATCCAGGATTGGTTTGAATACTTCGGTATTCAGGATTTATATGGATATTCAAATATCCAGGATTTGTTATTGCCAATGGGAAGAATTATTTGGGTCTTATGATCCTGGATTTGTTATTGCCAATGGGCAGAATTATTTGGATCTTATGATCCAGGATTTTTGATTGCCAATGGGCAGGATTGTTCGGATTTTATATCCACATATTCGATATAGAATTGTTATTTCATTGTAGGGAAGGAGTACCTCACTAAGCTTAATGCTTACAGTTTATATTTTAACAATTTCAGGTTCGTACGCTGCCAGCTAGGATACCCTAGGACCTGTAACTTTGAGAGTTGCACCGTTGGAGAGAGCTGGGGTTTAAAAATAGGGATGTTATTGTTGTCACACTAAAGATTTTAATATACTCGCACATTGTATATATTGATTTAGTATGGATTGAGTTGATCATAGTTAATCAGAGTATTGTATGTCCGCTTAATTTTGACTCTGATATAAATTTTTTTGTATGGTATAAGAATAATATTATGTTCATTGTGCACATTATGTAAGGATAAATATTGATAAATGAAGTATATTTTCCAATGGGCTCAAGATTATGATCCAATTATTCCAATAACAAATGATAAGTATGGATATTGGGTTTGGGGTGTGACAATTAGTGGTATCAGAGCGTGGTTATTAATTCTAGACGTGTGTGACGATTAGATGGCAGTTATTGAGTTGATTTGATATTTATGAATTGTTTATGTACTAACCAATAGTTTAGTATTATAAATTGTTTATGTTGGTTGTTAGAACTTTGTTGTATTATAGATAATTCCAGATAGAACCTGGGGATGGACAACATCGAGAAGAGGGAGTAGCTTCTCGTACAGACAATACTGAAGAAGAGCAGAGTGTTGCTGGAAGGGCCAGAGAGAATGAACAACCTACAGAGATTCAGATGATGGTGCAAGAAATGATGAGGATGGCAGAGCAACAAGAAAGAAATATGGCACAAATGGCAGAACAACAGGCTAGATATATAGAATCAAAGACTGTGGCCAGGATTAAGAAAGAGGCAAGGAAATAAATGAAAGATTCCATGCATGAGAAGTTTTTGAAGTTGAATCCTCCATAATATTCAGGGTCAGTTGAACCTACAAAAGCTGAGATGTGGGCAGAGATCTAGAAACTATATTTGCAGTTATGAAGGTTCAAGATAACCAGAAAGTCAATCTAGCTGTGTTTAAGCTCAAAGGAGAGGCCAAATATTGGTGGGAAGCTCGCAACCATTTGGTTCCTAGGATGGAAGGTACTAATGTTATTACTTGGGCTGAATTTATTAAAGCTTTGTATGTTAAGTATTTCCCTAAAGTTTATAGGAGGGAGAAGTTGAGGGAATTTATAAATTTAACCCAAGGGAAAATGTCTGTGAGGGAGTATGATGCTAAATTTACTGCTTTATCTAGATTTGCTAATAAGTATGTGCAAGATGAAGAAGATAAATGTAGTAAGTTTCAAGATGGACTGATTTGGCCTATTCAAAATAGAGCGGCCACTTATGAGTTAGAAGATTATACTTATCTGGTAAACAAAGCCATGATAGCAGAAAGGCAAATGAACTAAGGGGTGGCGAGTAGAGAGAGTTTTAAGAAGAGTATATTCGACGCATCTCACTCCAAGGGAGGTAAGGGTGGAATTGTTAAGATGGAACCTCATAAATTTTAGAGAGGTAGTGGAGATAGTGTTAGAGGTGAGGGGAGATTGGGCAGAGATACCAGGGGTGGTGGATCTTTTGGTTCAGCCAGAAAGTCAGGGAGAGGTGAGGCCCCAATAGGAGGTGTTACATGTTTCTTTTGTAAAGAGGAAGGGCACTATAAATCTGAGTGTCCTAAGCTTAAGGGAGTGGAATGCTACCATTGTCATCAAGTGGGGCATGTTAAGAAGAATTGTCCATAGTTGGCAGAGATTCTAACAGCACCTAGTGAAGCAGCAAACAGAGTGTTACCTCCAGGCGGTGGAGCAAAAAGTGTGGGTAGAGGACAAGCTAGTGGTTCCAGGCCAGGTGGACGAGTCTTTATGATGAAAGAAGCTTAGATTAATCCAGATGTGGTGACAGGTACAGTTTCTGTTACTGATAGAAGTGCTTATGTTCTGATTGATCCTGGTTCCACACATTCTTTTGTGTCATATGCATTTTCCATATATCTGAATAAACCATGCACTCATTTAGAGGTGGGGTTGGGTATTTCCATGCCTATGGGGGATATGATTGTAGTTGAATATGTTTTTCATGATTGTGTTTTGACTGTGGGGGTTAGAGATACAGTTATAGATCTACTTCCATTGGATATTTCTGATTTTGATATAATTCTGGGAATGGATAGGTTATCTAAATATCATGCATTTATGGATTGTTTCTGTAAGGAAGTTATTTTTAATATGCTAAATTTGTGGGGTAAAAGAAATTGTTCCCAGTTGCATCATTTCTACTATTCAGACGAGGAAATTATTGAGTAAGGGTTGTGAGGGTTTTATTGCATATGTTCTTGACACTAGGAAGGGGTCTTTACAATTAGTCGATGTTCCTATTGTACGGGATTTTCCTGAAGTGTTTCCTAGTGAGTTGCCAGGGTTACCTCCAGAAAGAGAAGTTGAATTTAGTATTGAATTAGCACCAGGGACAACACCTATTTCTATGGCACCGTATAGAATGGCACCTGCTGAGTTGAAAGAACTCAAGATTCAGTTACAGGATTTACTTGATAGGGGGTTCATACAGCCTAGTGTATCTCCATGGGGTGCACCAGTTTTATTTGTGAAGAAGAAAGATGGTACCATGCGTTTGTGTATTGACTATAGGCAACTGAATAAAGCTACAATTAAGAACAAATATCCTTTACCTCGTATAGATGATTTGTTTGATCAGTTAAAGGCTGCTAAAGTGTTTTCAAAGATAGACTTACGATTAGGTTATCATCAGTTGAGGGTGAAGGGGAGTGATATTTCTAAAACTGCTTTTCGTACTCGGTATGGTCATTTTGAATTTGTAGTGATGCCTTTTGGGGTGACTAATGCTCCAGCTGTATTTATGGATCTTATGAACTGGGTATTGCATCCTTTTGTTGATTCATTTGTGATAGTTTTTATTGATGACATTCTGATTTATTCACATGATATGGCTGAACATGAAAAGCATCTTCGAACTATTTTGAATGTGTTGAAAGATGAGCAATTGTATGCTAAGTTTAGCAAATCTGAATTTTTTCTATCAAAAGTTGTATTTTTAGGCTATGTTATTTCTGGAGATGGTATATGTGTTGATCCCAAGAAGGTAAAAGCTATTGTAAAATGGGAGAGGCCCAATAATGTGACTGAGGTGAGAAGTTTTCTGGGTTTAGCTGGGTATTATAGAAGGTTTATTAAGGGATTTTCTTCAATTGCCTTGCCGATGACTAAACTAACCCGAAAATATGTTAAGTTTGAATGGAATTCTGATTGCGAAAATAGTTTTGATGAATTGAAAAAGAGGTTGGTAACTGCACCTGTTCTTACTATTCCACATGGTGGAGATGGTTTTGTTATTTATACTGATGCTTCACACAAGGGGTTGGGTTGTGTTTTTATGCAGCATGGTAAATTTATTGCTTATGCTTCTAGGCAGTTGCGTACACATGAACGTAATTATCCTACACATGATTTGGAACTTGCTTCTATTGTGTTTGCTTTGAAATTATGGTGTCATTATCTATATGGTGAGGTATATGAAATTTTAACTGACCATCAAAGCCTTAAGTATTTATTTACTCAAAAGGAGTTGAATTTGAGGTAGAGGCGATGGATGGAGTTAATTAAAGACTATGATTGTACAATTCACTATCACCCAGGGAAGGCAAATGTAGTTGCAGATGCTCTGAGTAGAAAGGCTTCGGGAAGGTTATCTTGTATTCGGTGTACTAGAGTTTCCCAAATCATGGAGTTGAGATTGATGGGAGTAGA
The DNA here is from genome assembly GCA_949130495.1 of Sambucus nigra. Lineage (NCBI taxonomy): Eukaryota > Viridiplantae > Streptophyta > Magnoliopsida > Dipsacales > Adoxaceae > Sambucus > Sambucus nigra. Next base: position 49,953,098 of record OX422222.1, read on the forward strand.
ATTGAAGCTAGCCGATGGGGACAGGTTTTTTGCTCATGTAAGAGTGAGTCCTTTGTTAGCTACCCGTATTTGTGATTTGCAAAGTCAAGATCCTTTTCTTGAGAAGAAACGACAAGATGTCCGAGATGGTAAGTCTGAAGATTTTTGTATTGTGAATGATGGCACTTTATTGTATAAGCAGCGATTGTTCATGCCTAATGTGTGTGGATTGAAAGAGTAAATTTTAGATGAGGCTCATAATTCCATTTATACTATGCATCCTTGCAGTACTAAAATGTATAAGGATTTAAAGGAGCATTTTAGTGGAATAATATGAAAAAGGAAATAGCTGATTTTGTTGCTAGGTGCCTTATATGTCAGCAAGTGAAAGTGGAGCATCAGAAGCCTACTGGTCTGCTTCAGCCATTGCCAATACCGGAATGGAAATGGGATTATGTAACGATGGATTTTATGGTTGGGCTTCCTCGATCTCAGAAGGGGTCAGATTCGATTTAGGTAGTGATGGATAGATTGACGAAGTCCCCTCATTTTCTAGCAGTCAAGACTACGTATACAGTTGACAAGTATGCTAGATTGTATGTTAATGAAATTATTCGATTGCATAGAGCACCGGTATCTATTGTTTCAGATAGAGACCCTACTTTTACCTCTAGATTTTGGGATAGCTTGAAGTGTGCTATGGGTACTAACTTGAAGTTTAGTACGGATTTTCATCCTCAGACAGATGGGCAGTCTGAAAGGACAATACAGATTTTGGAAGATATGCTTAGAGCTTGTGTGCTTGATTTCAAAGGTAATTGGGATGAATATTTTCCTTTGATAGAATTTTCATATAACAATAGTTTTCAGTCTACTATTGGTATGGATCCATATGAAGCATTGTACGGTAGACGATGTCGTACACCGATATGTTGGGGTGAAGTTGGTGAAAGGAAGATAGAGGGTCCATAATTGATTGAAGTCACCACTGAAAAAGTGAAGATTATTCAAGATAGAATGAGAACAGCTCAAAGCAGACAAAAAAGTTATGCGGATAAATGACGAAAAGATTTGGAATTCCAGAAAGGGTATTATGTGTTTCTTCGAATATCTCCATGGAAAGGAGTTATGAGGTTTGGAAAGAAAGGGAAATTAAGTCCACGCTACATTAGACCTTATGAAATCCTTGAGAAAGTCGGGATGGTTGCCTACAAGTTAGCGTTACCACCAGAGTTATCTCGGTTACATGATGTTTTCCATGTTTCTATGTTAAGAAAGTATGTAGCGGATCCTTCACATGTGTTGGTGGAACAGCCTATTGAGTTAAAGGAAGACTTGAGTCACGTGGAAGAACCACTTGCTATCATGGATAGGAAGGAACAAATATTGAGATCAAAAGTAATACCACTTGTGAAAGTTGTGTGGAGAAGTCACTCCATGGAAGAGGCTACATGGGAGAGATAGGATATCATGAAGATGCTTTATCCATATTTGTTTGATTCAGACAACCAAGGTATGTCAATTTCGGGGACGAAATTTCCTAACAGGGGGAGAATTGTGACAACCTGAATATAATTATGATAAATCATGTTTAAATCATGATTAGATTATGTGATATGAATAATATGTTATTAGTATATATATAATGTAAGTAATTATGTTTAGTTTAATCCTACCTTCATAAATCTTGAAATATCGAATTAGTTACAAATGTGAAATTTTAAAGTTTTCGGTAGGAATGTTCCTGTTGGAGGCTAGTTTTGGCCTTTATGACATAACAATGAACTTGAGGTGTAAACTAGATATTTGTATATATATGAGTTAGGTTTATAACAAAACAAACGGTTCATCGAACGGACATCCGAGTGGGAAGATATTGTGTTTTTACGAACAGGGGGTAAAGTAGTCATTTAGCCTTAAGTGATATTTTGTTTTATGTAATGCCACATGTTATATTTTGATTGGACCAAGAGGGGGTGGCCTTATGCCGACTTAAAACCCTTTAATTAAGCTCTTCCTTCAGCATATTTCAGCCATGGAAGAGTTTTAACCTAAGGAAAGAGAGTTTTGAAGTTTAGGAAGAAAGTGTGAGGAGAAATTGAAGAAAAATTCATAGAAAAATTACGTAAAAGCCCCTAAGGTATTTCCATCCATAAATCTTGTTTATTTTTTTGTATTACTTATTTAAATGATTGAAATAATAATTTTTTTACTGAGATTCCATGTCTTGATATGTACTTATGGATAGATGCAAGTTTAAGTAAACTTGAATGTGTAAACCCTTGAGATTGTTTTGTTTAGGAGCCTTGTTTATTCAAACTTCCATATATTTCTCTATACTTACTGGAATTGATTTATTAAAATTGGATATTAACCTGGACTCATATATGTATGACATACCCGAAAATCATGAGAAAATACCAAGAAATGAGTCTTTTGTGAGAGTTTGAAGTTCGGGTATGAAATCTGCCCTAAGGGTGAAAGTATGTCCGCCATGTGTTCGATGTTTTGCTTGACATAGCAAATGAACTCTGAAAATTATGAAATTTTAATATTGTATTTTTCAGTATTTTTACTGATGTTGGGTAAAATATCACATAAATTTATGATGTAGAAAAATTATGGAAATTCCTGGAAGTTGAATGAACGATGAAAGAGCCTATAGGGCAGATTTGATATGTGGTAAAGAAATTAGCATATCTTGCTCTAGGAGACTTAAAACGATGTATCATCTTTTGTATTGGAATACTAATATGACAAGGATTGAATTTACAAGAATAAATGAATTTATATTTGGTCTATGATTTGACATGGAATGGGATGGAACTTCACTTGTGATAAATGATTTGAATGGAATGATGTGATGCTTATGGATTGAATTATGTTTTAATCATTCTTTGGATTATTGATATTATTATGATGATACTAATATTGTAAGAATGATAGGAAGGGAAGAAGATTTGATTGAACAAATGCTGGATAAAGGCAAGGGAAAATCCAGTTAAACTATCAAGGTGAGTGTACTTATGATTTATTTCATATATAAATATGAATATAGCTCTAAGAGAGGATTTGTTTGAATACTTCGGTATTCAGGATTTGTTTGGATATTAAAATATACAGGATTTGTTTGGGTCTCATGATCCAGGATTGGTTTGAATACTTCGATATTCAGGATTTGTTTGGGTCTCATGATCCAGGATTGGTTTGAATACTTCGGTATTTAGGATTTGTTTGGATATTCAAATATCCAGGATTTGTTATTGCCAATAGGCCAATGGGTAGAATTATTTGGATCTTATGATCCAGGATTTGTTATTGCCAATGGGCAGAATTATTTGGATCTTATGATCTAGGATTTGTGATTGCCAATGGGCAGGATTGTTCGGATTTTATATCCACATATTCAATATAGAATTGTTATTTCATTGTAGGGAAGTAGTACCTCACTAAGCTTAATTCTTACAGTTTATACTTTAACAATTTCAGGTTCATACGCTGCCAGCTAGGATACCATATGACCGGTAACTTTGAGAGTTGCACCGTTGGAGAGAGCTGGGGTTTAAAAATAGGGATGTTATTGTTGTCACACTAAAGATTTTAATATACTCGCACATTGTATATATTGATTTAGTATGGATTGAGTTGATCATATTTAATCAGAGTATTGTATGTCCGCTTAATCTTGACTCAGATATACAAAATTTTGTATGGTATAAAAATAATATTATGTTCATTATGCACATTATGTAAGGAAAAATATTGATAAATGAAGTATATTTTCCAATGGGCTCAAGATTATGATCCAATTATTCCAATAACAAATGATAAGTATGGATATTGGGTTTGGGGTGTGACACTAAGTGACTTTTCACGCCTAAGGCCCGCCTAAGTTTCTAAGGGTTAAGGCTTGGCCTTCACGCCTCGACCACGCCCCGCGTTTTTTAAAACCTTGATTAAAACTATGTATCATTCCCTTTAATACTCGTTTGGTGACAAATTAAGTCTCCGGTTGAAAGTCAACACTTTAAAGAAAAATTATACTTTTCAAATTTATCCTCCTAAAAGTGATACTTCCTTGTGCATGGAGAACGAATAGAGGATTAGGTTTTGGAGGGACATTTGGGGGGAGTGGGGGTATCGATCTTTATAGAATATATTTCACATGCCATTTCTTATTGCGAGTGGGAGGGAAGGATCGGTGGTGAGGCATATTTGGAGGGATGCGGGCAGAACAGGTTGGAACCCTATGTCTCTAAAAAGGCTCAGGGAATGGGAGTTATAAAAAGTAGAGGAGCTGTTTGATTGGTTAGGTCGGAGGGGTATAGCTAAGGGGGTAAGGATTACGTGTGGTGGAAGGGTAGTAATAAAGGAATATTTTGAGTTTGATCTTTTTACGAAAAGTTTGTGGGTCATGGAGGGATATACTTCCTTTGGAAAATCATTTGGAATATGTGTGCTCCGTCAAAAGTAGCCTTCTTCCCATCGATCGCAGTGAGAAAGACAATTATGGCGAGTGGTGTGCTAAAATAGAGAGGTAGACGCATGCCTAGTAGGTGTTGGATGTGTAGGCTTGCAAATGAAACTATCAGTCATTTATTATTTCATTTTTGGGTAGTTAGGAGACTTTGTAAAATCATTTATTCTATTTTTAGGGTAAGTGGGTGTGCGCATAAACAATGATAGAGGATATGGAAACTTGGGATTATAGGAGGAGGAAAAATTTGTGTGGAACATGGTCGCTTTATGCAGTTTTAGAGGCTTTGGACGGTAAGGAACATGAGGCAACAAGACTCTATTATACCCATTTTATCTCTTTGCATGTGTGGCTCAAGGAGGTGTCATACTCTACACCTCAACGCTTGTAAAATTTTTTGGAGGAGTTATAAATGGGGAACTAATTCTTAGTTACGTAGCATAATTTGGTGCCGAAGGGAGGTCAGGAGGGTTTTTCATCTCTTCCCCCATTTTCATTTTATGTTCTTCTATATCTCTTGTATATGGGTTTCCACCAACTTAAGCAGCTTCATTTATTATAATTTGCTTATATATTAGAAAAAAATAATTTCACTTAGTTTTATATATTATTTTCACATACATTATTTTTAATGGGGACCTTAGTTTTAATCCCTCAGCTTTTAATCGTTTTTATTTAGTGCCCCTGACCTTATATAATATGTGTGTGGCCCCTATGTTATATTATGTCATAATAGGAATATTTATTTTCTATTAAAAAGTATTTTTGTCAAATTTGAGGCCACAATACATGTCAATATAGGATTTAGAGATCATATTTTATCACTATCACGATCCAAATTGATTTTTTTTTCAAAAAATAAAAAATTTAAGCATCTTAACAAATCCTAACATCTAAAATGAATCGCTTATTTAGTTTGCGTAGGCCTAAAACGACATTTGTAATTAAATATCTAATTTTCAATTGTGAGAAAAATACAAAGATTCTTTTCTTATTAGTAATCAAAGTCTATTTTTACAATTTTGGATTGAAAATAAATTATACATTTATCTCGTTTTTACAATAAATGAAATGAATACAATTTTTGTTTAAAAAAAAGTACACAGGGATTCTACAACATACCATGCGTCTCAAATAATCCCACTATATTTAATGAATCCAACATGTGTATAAACCTAAAATACAAATATAAAACTATGAAGGGGAGATGGAAAGCTCATTTGCTCGTATAAATGCTCCAATTATACTAAAAATAATTGTGTGTGCATATATATTAAGTGCATGCAATATGACACTCATCATAAGATCCCAACATAATAATCAACCTTATTTACCCACAACATCTCTACATAAATAGCCCAAACAATAAATTCGAGCCTCACTTCCCTTGATAGGGTGTCGACCCTTATTATACTTCCTTGTTACTTATCCTCCGATCAATCCATGGGCTCAAAAAAAATACAAATCAACCATCTCACCAAAATAATGAAGGCACGATGGGCAAATCCTAATCGTCCTACCGTCACAACCTTTGTGTAACTTCTAACATTAGCACAACCGCACAAACTGGGTCCATGACATTTTTTCATCCAATACGAAATAAAGACGTTACCCCACAAAAACACCTTGTATCATGGGCGGTTTGGCTAAGGGATGCCTATCAATCGTCTAATAAAATTTTAATTTAATTTATCATTCTCCTTAAGAGTAAATTAAGTATATAACATGTTGTAAATTACTCTAATCACACTACCCAAAACTACATGGCATGAACACAAAGCATATAACATGTGTATAACAAAATGAATATTTATCTACAAAGTTATAAATTGTAAAATGGATAATAAGTATATATCACGTATACAAACATGAGTAAATATGAGTAATACACAAATAAACCAAGGGAGAACATAACTACCTTAAACCATAAAAGTTGAAAAGGTCAAATCAAAGCACCAAAAAGCTTACAAATATTTACATATAAATAATTATCATCATATTATTATGAAAATTAGGCATTTAATTTATCATCTAATATTTATCTCAAACATTATAATTTTCTTCCTTATTTTCTCTTTAATGTGGCACCCCGCCTAATTAATCCCGGGTGATCAGTCCTAAATCAAGTTAGAACAGGTTTCTCAGTTGGTCCATTCTTAGCATCATTGTCGTCTTTTTAATTACTAACCACCTAAGTGAGAAAAGTAGACTTGTGCCAATTTTTATTTTTCAATTAATTAAATGAAACTCACGCGGAACATAAAATAATACACAATCACAGTTAACTAAAATAACCATCCACAAATAAAATACCTAACCGAATAAACCATCAGTCCAAATATCCAATACAAGTAAAGACAAGAAGACAATCTCAACAAGTCTAATACTAATAAATAAATTGTGAGTGACATGCTCAAATAAGCACTAGAGAGACCCTACACGAATGAAAGAAGGAGGCGTCTATCAAAAACCCCGCAACATCCATATGTGCTGAAGCAACGGATACCTAGAATAGAGTCAAGCCTGGCGTCCCTGTGGCTGGACACCTAAAAGGTTTTTAAAATTTTTTATAGCAAGGGTTAGTACCCAAAAACATTTGAAAACATTTAACATATGATTAACTTGCAGTAATAAATAAATATGCATGCTCTTCATATTTTAGTTAGTGTCGCACTCTCTTGAGGATTTCCTTACCCCTCCTCTAATGTGCACTACTAACGCTTCCATTTGATTTACCTAGGTCCTACGCTCCTGACCCAATACTTATGTTAACCCTTACAATTAACCTACTCTAACCGAGTATGCCTTAAATCATGATTTTTAAGTTATTATAAACGTCAACTTAATTAAATTATTACCCTTTTTAATTTCATATAACACTCACACCTGTTATGCACATAATACGTTTCACACTATGTATTAAGTATCCCATATATAATTATTTACCTAATTATATATTTAATCATATTGCAGTATTCACAACCATACTTGAAACAACATTTAATACTAATATCCCACCGAGTAAAAATACTCACATAATATAATTTCTCTAAAGTGCTATCTCACAAGGTATATTCACATAACCTAGTTACCCAAATCTGAATCGCTCACTAATTTGGTTACACATACGATTGGAGGCGGTCCTATTCCTTCCCTGAAAGTGAGATGCCCCTCACCCCATATAACGGACGCTATGACCTGGAAATATACTCGCCCTACTCCTCAAGCTAGGGGATTCATCCACTACGCGCAACCTCCCCCTATATCACTAGAGAATGCACTAATAATATTCAATCACCGATATTAATGCACATAGTATATATACTATCACACTCCGTATATATATATGTATAAAAATATAAAATGTCCCGGATACACCATGTACTAAATCCGTGACACAAGCCTATTTAAAATTAAGAGTTTATGGTCCAACCCTAATTATTAATTAATTCGCACATTAATTAATTAAATCACCTTTGGTGTCTCCCCCACCATAAAATTGGACTTACTCTCGTAGTCCGAACTAACCTCACCCGAGTCTAAATTCCCGACTCCCGAATTTTTAATCATGGCGTGTCACCCAAAAACTCCCTCAAACCCTAATTAACTTTACACGTGATTAATTAGGTTTAAAATCATGTATTAATTTCTCAATAATTAATTATATAAATATTATTATACAAATTCCCTTTTATATACATAACTGGGCGAAGCTGCCGAAATCTGCCGACCTTCGATCGATCGACCCCAGACCTTCGATCGAGCAGGTCTTTGTCTTCTTCGCGAAGACAGAATCAACCATGGACGAAATTTCTGAAACCCTAATTTCTTCTACCAGTAACCTCAAGCCCTCTTAGCATTAATACATGTTAGAAACCTTATTAGGGATCTCTAAAGTGTCCATACACATTATTAATTTGACCATTAACTACGATTTCTGAAATTTGAAAAAAAGTTCATCTTTAACCCATTACCCATTTACATCCCAAATTCCTTCATCAAATTCGTTTCTAATTGTCCAGATATCATCCTAACAGATATGTATCAACTCATAAATATCAGGTTTTACATGAATCCTCACCCAAATTCGTAAATCAGATTATTGTCTTTCAAAATCCCATGTTTATGCCATGAACACCCAAAACAAATTTAAATGAGTCACATCACATGAATATGAATTGAAAAATAGATTCAATACTATTGCAAGTTATCCACGTGCCTTAGGTTTCGTAGTGTCTGATTTGGAGATGAATTCCAAGGTTGAAGATGACTCCTGTTGGCTCTTTAGTGATCCCAAACTGCCTTTAACTACTAATAGGGTTCCTTAACACACTTAGCCTTTTTCTAAAACTCTATCAGCCGTTTCCTTACTTCTCCTAATTTAACAATTAACCTAAATCCCGTTTTTTCCCTAATGGGCCAAGCCCAAGTGACCCAATTGCCCCCGTGTGGGCCCGGCTATGTCTAAAAACGCTCCGTGACCCGTTTACTACCCCCGGGTACACTTTTCCGACTATCTCGGCCCATCTGGACTCAACCGTACACTCAGAATTGGCATCCGAATTAATTTATAAAAATACTTATCCCCCCACCCCTTTAGTCTATATCGACTCCCGGTTGAGATAAGTGCATACCCTGTCATTAATACTCGAAATGACATAAATAAATAATTACTATTCACTTAGTAAATAAATTCCCGTAAATATTAACCATTTACTCCCCGATTAATAATTAAATAAAATTCCCTAATTAATTCAATTAAAATTACGACTCCCAAGTAATTTTCAATTCCCGAATTAATTAAATATTTAATGCATGAAAAATGCGGGGTGTTACATTTAAGTACTCTTGAATTTTCTCACTATGTAAGAACAATTTTTTTAGAATTTCTCATAGCATGAAATTAGGCTAGTTTGATGTATTTCATTACAAATCAGCACGCATCGTCAAGCGAACCGAACTCAAGTATCTCCAAGTTTGAAGACTTTTTGACATCCGAAAAGTGTAAAATGATTTATATTGTAAATTAATTCATATAATTATATTTTGGATGTTTTAATTTTTATCAAAAGACGAACATGACCTTTTATTTTCGAAAAAATAATTTTTACAAGACCTGTTGGCAGAGTTTTCAAAATAAAATATTTGTCATTTTGGTCGTTCAAATGACATTGACATGTCGACTTCTTCAAATGACATTAGTTGTAGCGAGAACCTCATTCTTTGTTTTAATCAAAAGACTCATACTGTTTTGTTTTAAATGTCGTTTGACATGTTGCGAGATCCAGGGATCGAAAGACATGAGATGTCGTTCAAACAACATCCATATCTCTTTCGAAAAACATGAAAATCTTGTTCGAAAAAATTCGCCGCCTTAAGAATTTTGTTTTCTTATACATACCAATTTCGTGGATCAATTTGTTGAAGACTTTTGAAGAAAACGTTACTGCATATCTGGTGCAAAAGTTTTTCAAGTTTTGTGTTCCTAAAAACAACTTTGATTCACAAAAGACATCCTTGAATATTATTCTTGTGAATCAGTTTAGAACCCTAGAAAGTTCTGTATCTCTTGCATACACCTTCCGGAGAGGCACTCCGTGGCTGATTTGTGCTGCCTGGAGGGATTCACTGCTGAAGACGAAGACTGAGGCTAATTCGTAGGACTGCAGTTCTTGTGTTTTTTTTTTGCGAAAGATTCATTACTATATTTCTGTAAGTGTTTTGAAAGTTGCGATTTGCAAATATTTATTGAAATAATAGGTTATTGCCCTTGCAGGGGATTTTTCCTTAATCTTGGTATTTGTTGGATGTATGGTTTATTTTATATGTTTTCTAACATAGATGCATGCTTAGGATAAACAAAATAAAATATGTCTAAAATTGTTTTTGTATTCTTCGACTTTAAATTGATTAAAACTTACAAAAAGAGATATTTTGTGTTTTTTAAGAAAATCACCCTTAGGCAAGTATTTTTGCGTTCTCAAATTGGTATCAGAGCCCGTTGCACTAATTTACTGTGTAGATCCTTTATTGCAATTTTTTTATGATTATTTTGTTCCTCTCCTAATTTATTTTTTTCTCAATGGATTATCATACTGTTGATGTTGTTAGTCGTGATTTGTTTGAGAAAGTTCATGACCGTACTGAAAAATTAAATCTTTTGAATTTGAAGTTTGCAAACATAATTAAAATTTGGGAAAAAGAAAATTCTCGTTTTAAACATATTACTAAATATTTGCAAACGTTTTAAACTCAAAGGGATATTTTTCATGAGCAATTTGTTGCCTTGTTTGATAACTTTAGTATTTTGAAAGTGGGCAAAAAGTAGAGTGGGGATAAATTCCTTGTTTTAGAAAAAGAGTTGGAGGACTTGAAAAATTCTAGGGTTTGTGTTTGTGCCAAAGAAGATAATATTTTAATCGATGATTTTATGGCACGTGAGAAGACTCTTAGGGATAAGTTTGTTTTAATTGAGGGCGAGAGATATAACCTTATAGGTTTGATTGATAATTTAAAGTAGGAGTCCTCAAAATTGGAAGAGTCTAATTCTTTGCCTGAGTCTAAAATTTTGAAGTTGAAAAATGATTTGATTAACTCAAGTAGTGATGGTAGTGCCTTATCTATTTTTAATGCTTCCGTTGCCAAAGACAATACCAGTATTTATTTTTGAGTGTCAACACTTTCGAAGGACGTTATAAAAGGTCAACACATAGGTACCATTCCCCGTGTGTACACATGTTCACATTGTGGTGGGAAACGTCACCTTATGTGTTTGAATAATGGGGGAGTATTTATTTATGAATCACTTTGTTTCAAAATCGATGCATAACGAAGGTATATGTCTGTTGTCTTATGTGTGTAGGTAACTACTTAAGGATTTCATAACACACAAATGAAGAGTATGTTTGGAAAAGGAAAGAAGATTAAGTTTGAAGACAAACTTATGACGTTCCGTTGTGCTAGGGTTGGGATGGGTATTAGTATTTATGTAATATGAGATTTTGATTTTAATTTGGTGTTAGGTCATTTTGTTTGTTTTGTACCGGAATAGCCGAAGGGAGAGATTTGTAAGAATATTTTTTTTAGGATTGTTCATAGAATAGCATTACACTTGTTTGGCGTATCCCATTACGAATCGCCACGCATCATCAAGACGAACCGAACTCCAGAATCTCCAAGTTTAAAGACTTCCCGACATCTCGAAAGGTATAAAATGATTTAGAGTGTGAATTAATTTATAGAGTTCTATTTGGGATGTTTTAATTTTTATCGAAAGACGAACGGGAACTTTTAATTTTGGAAAATAAATTTTTACAAGACCTGTAGGCGGAGTTTTTAAAATAAAATATTTTTTGTTTTGGTCATTCAAACAACATTAACATGTCGTTTAAATGACAGGAACAAGTCTTCGAACGACTGCTTCAAACGACATTACTTGCCGCAAGAACTTCGTTCTTTATTTTAATTCAGTGACCCATATTGTCCCATTTTAAATGTTGTTTAGTATGGCGCGAGATCCAGCGATCGAATGACATGAGATAACATTCAAATTCCATCCATATCTCATTCGAACGACCTGCACATCTCGTTCGAACGAACCCACCGCCTTAAGAATTTTGTTTTCTTATAAATACCTATTTCTTGCATCACTTTATTATAGACTTTTGACGAAAATATTACTGCATATCTGGTGCAACAGTTCTTCAAGTTTTGTGTTCCTAGACACAATTTTATTTCACAAAAAGATACCCTTGAATATTATTCTTGTGAATTAGGTTACAACCCAAGAAAGTTTTGTATCTCTTACATACACCTTGTGGAGAGGCACTCCATGGCTAATTTGTGATACCTGCGGGGATTCACTACTGAAGCCAAATATCGAGATTAATTCGTAGGACTGCACTTCTTGTGGGTTTTAGTCAGAAGATTCATTGATGTATTTCGGTAAGTTTGTTTTAGTTTGCGATTTGCAGACATATACTGAAATAATAGGTTTTTCCCTTGCGGGGGTTATTTCCTTTATCTTGGTCTTTGTTGGATGTATGATTTATTTTATATGCTTTATCACGTAGATGCATGTTTAGGATAACAAGATAAAATTTATCAAAAATTGGTTTTGTATTCTTGGACTTTAAATTGATTAAAACTTGCAAAAAGAGATTTTTTTGTTTTTTAAGAAAATCACCCTTAGGCAATTATTTTTGCGTTCTCAAATTCGTATCAGAGCCTATTGCACTAATTTACTGTGTAGATCCTTTAGTACAATTTTTTTGTGATGATTTGGTTCCTTTCCTAATTTTTTTTCTCGATGGATTCTCATATTGTTACTGTTGTTAATCATGATTTATTTGAGAAAGTTCACGACCATGGTAAAAAATTGAATGTTTTTAATTTGAAGTTTGCAAATAGAATTAAAATTTTGGAAAAAGAAAATTCTCATTTTAAAAATATTATTGAATATTTGCAAACGTTTCAAACTCAAAGAGATATTTGTTATGAGCAGTTTGTTGCCTTGTTTGATAACTTTAGTATTTTGAAAGTGGGCAAAAAGGAGTGTCAGGATAAAGTCCTTATTTTAGAAAAAGAGTTAGACTTGAAAAATTCTAGGGTTTGTGTTTGTGCGCTAGAATAAAATATTTTAATCAATGGTTTTGTGGCACGTGAAAAGAATCATAGGGATAAGTTTTTTTTAATTGAGGGGGAGCGAGATAACCTTCTAGGTTTGAATGGTAATTTAAAGAAGGAGTCCCAAAAATTAAAAGAATCTAATTCTTTGCTCGATTATAAAATTTTGAAGTTTAAAAATGATCTAATTGACTCAAGTAGTGATGGTAGTGGCTTATCTATTCCTGATGCTTTCGTTGCCAAAGCCAAAGCCAATACCATTATTTGTTTTTGAGGTTCAACACTTCCCAAGGATGTTAGAAAATGTCAACACATAAGTACCATTCCCTTTGTTTACACATGTTTACATTATGGTAGGAAAGGTCACCTTAGGAGTTTTTGTTTTGATCTTCGAAAAAGTCCTAGGAAGTTGAAGTCTTGTGTTCTCTTGGTTACTGAAACCCCCACGCGTCGTTGCACATCTATTTGGGTTAGAAAATCACTTTTAAAGACACTGGATGGTAGATTGGTTGATTCTCGTCTACTTGAACATGATTCTTCTCTTGTTATATCTTATAGATGATTGTGTTCGCATGTTTGTCAGTCACTAGTTATGTTTCATGATATATGTTTGCTAGTGTTATGACATGTGTACTTTTTGGATTATATTTTTCTTTATCCAGTCATATTTGAAAAATACAAAAAGAATTTCGGTTTATATATTTTCTGAAAAATACAAAAAGATTTTTTTTTAAAATTCAAAAAGATTCTGGTTTCTTTATCGTATTGTATATAGAATTTATAAATGATTAATCCTTGTCCTTTTACTTTAATGTTTGATTTAAACCGTCCCTCTCAATTTAAAAAAAAAAAGCACCGTTGAACACTGATAAAGATAATTTTGTGGTAGAGAAGAGCCATCAAGAACGTAAAAGGGTATTTTTGTATTATGTCTATCGTTTGTATATCGGCTCCAGTGATGGGACTTGACGGGCTTATATGTTGATTTGATTGCACTGATGCTAACGGTAATGGGTTGGTATTGCGTCAGTATCGTTTTATTGTCTGGGTTTTTTAAGTGAGTATTAATATATGCACCTACACTTAGTACAAAAAATTACCGAATCTTCTTTACAGGTGTTGTATCTCATCATAGAATAACACCTATAACACATATTCGACAATTTTTTGGTACTAGTTGTAGGTCAATACAGAATTTTCCTTTTTAAATAGGGTTTAAATATCTTTTTAAATTTTTATATAATTCAAATCAGACAAACTTATTCACTTACAGAAAACAAGGGTTATAATCAAAACTCCATTATTAAATTGGAAAGACAATAAAAAATAAACTTTTTTTTATTTGGCCCCATAAAGATTTTAAACTTTTATAAAAATCGTGGTTATGGTAAGAAAAGTGGACTTCAAATAAAAACACCCAAAATAAAAGGGTAAGTTTGGCTTTATCCCTTGCCGATTTGTTGACTATTCACTTTGACCCCATTGTTTCCAATTTTTACTCTTTGGAGGTCTATTTTCACATGCTGTAACACTATTTAAGATTTGTTGTAACGTTTTTCACAAATGTAAACACTCGAACCCAAAGTGAATGTTGGAAATATGAAAATGGGCCAAAGTCCAAATCACTCAAAATAGTAGGAAAAAAGTTTAATATAAATATTAATATGAATAGTGAAGTTTTATATTCATTTTAGATGATTTTAAGTATCAATGGTGTTTATGTTGAGACATTTACTAAAATCATGACTCGTCTTATTTTTGTTGTGCTATTTTATTCTTGTCATGTTCGTTTGAATGAAAGTTATAAATCATGTAATCGTGTTGTATCGTGTTTCAAATTATTGGCATTCGTGTCAAGTAAAAACATGAGTTGTATCATTTTACAAATTAGTGGCCTTCTTGCCATGTAAAAAACGTGATGATGTATCGTATTATTCATATGTTATTAATTGTTCTCATGTTATGTTAAAACACGACCTAAATGCGAATTGTCACCCCTAATTAGGCAAGAACTAAATTGACTTTTTTTTATTTAGCGGATACAATCGTTGAATTATGCAAATCAAATGTGTGTATTTGTATGTACATATAATTATATTTATCTTCTACAAGGTCAAAAAAGCGGATTTATTTTTTGTATGCATGTCTCATCTAACATTATGACTCATTAAAGTGTGGTAAAATTGTGGTTTTTGAGGTAATTGGAAATATACAGAATTTGTTTGAATGACAGATCAAAGCACTTTATATAAATGACTCCATATTACAAACATTAAGACTGTCATGCCAATAGTCACATCCATCCATTAGTCTTTCTGATGGAAGTCTTAGAAAGACTTTCATGTCAATAGCACATGCTCAATAGCCTAGAATCAACATTAAACTTTTCAATCTATATCATCTTTAACTTTTTTTCATTATAACTCTAATATGCATTGTTATTGGTCAGTAGAGTCTATTGATTAGGCAAATCTTCCGTTTGGGCCAAGAAAATGATTTAATATATTGATTTGGCTTCTTTCACTATCCTTCTTTACCAAAAAGTTTTCTAGAAATGTTACTATATTATATACAGTAAGGGGTTCGTGTTTTGTGCCTAATTCTTTTACCGTGGCTAATATTATCAAGGGTATACTCAAACCAATCTGTTACTTCTAGTCATTGTGATTTGCGACATGGGTATGGGGTATGGTGAACAACCAATAATCATGATAATCAACCTTAAACTTTTAAATATTTACCGTCTTTATCTTATCTATAATATATACATTTTTCCTTGGGCAATTTTTTTGTTTAATTAGGCAAGCCAATAACTATAATATGCTAATGTTGAAGTCACCACCGTCTCTCTCCCTCTCTATATTCTTCTAGATTTCTCTGTCTTCTTTTTATCACTTGTTTTCCTTCCATCTTTCATCTAGTTTTGTCTAAAAAGTTCGTATCTAGAATAATATCCCACCTCCTCAAACAATGTCCAAACACACTTTAATAGTATAAATTGGAGGCCGTTTTTCCCAGTTTGAGTATCAAATGAAACTAGCAAAATCAAGTGACGTCAAATAAAATAGTCATACTTAAATAGTGATTGTCTCTAGAATGAGTGAGGTGTGTATTTGAATAACAAAACAGTGTCCTAAATGTTGAGTGAATATTGTAATATTAGTTGATACTTGAGTGTGTAATTTTGAGTCACCAATTGTACTAAATTTCGTACATTTATTTTTGTGTAATAAAATAATTTTATTTGTGGTTTACCAATTGTGCAATTTTTTACTCAACAATTTAGTATGAGGGTCAAATGGTTAGGGACCGTTTGTAGAGTGCCGCTAAGGAAACAAAGTACTTCTAAAGGATAAAAAATAGTTTGGGACTATTTCAACCTAATTAGTCAGGGACCAATTTAATTTAAGTTTGTGATTATGACAGACTTGGTAAACGCATTTGGTAGTGGGCTTGAAAAACTAAATCACGCCAGTTATGAATATTGGAGCAGCTACATGATGTTTTACTTGGGAGAAGAAGATCTATGGGAAACTGTTGGTGCTAGCGACACTACACAACCGTCCCGAAAAATTGCCGAGACTTTATGTAAATAGATAATTATGGTAGATAAAGCCATGTACGCGCTCAAAATATGAATAGACCCAGAATTATAAGGACATGTCAAAGATGATAAGACACCCAAGGACGCATGAGACACTACTCCCTCTCTCTTGTTGAAAATAAATTATCCACATTTGTTGATGCTCGAGAACGAATTGATGGCCATTATTCAGGAAGGTATGACCATCAACCAATAATTTAAAAAAATTAAAGATTTATATCATGATATTTATTTTCTTTGACTCTAAATTAGTGAAGAACAGATGTTGAGAATATTTATTAGTGGCCCAAAGCCTGAATATAATGGATTTATTATCGCAATACGCGGTTGGCAAACTTAACACACACTAGTAGAGTTGGAAAATTTATTGGATAATCACGAGACATTGATGACACAAATGAGTGGGGTCTCAATAAACAATGAAGAGAAACAAATATACACTCACAAAAGAGGAAGACATATACAATTTGCTTAAAAGGGCACGTGGATCAAGAAAAGCCCAGAACGAGAGGAAATGAGGTCTTAAATAGGGGGAGGTAAACAAGATGAGGAAAAAGATTATCAATGTGCTGTGACATATATTGACGACAAATCACTATGTAATATAATTTGGGCAAAATGGATCACTTAGGAATAGCAACGGGTTAGGTTTGCGGTGGGTTTCGCAAAACCTGAACCCAACCCATTTAGGAAAATACCAAACTCGCCTCGCTCCCAACCTGAAACGGGATTTTTGGATTAAAACTTGAACCCGCCTCAAATTGATATGTATGAAACCCTAACCCGACTGGACCCTAGCCACTTATTATATTTAATTAATTTAATGAACTTATATTTTTAGATATTAAAAATAATGTACAAGTATAACACCATGATTACCAACATATATGACTAGTAATGGAGAATATATAACTTCAAAAATATTTATCCGAAAGTATTTCGTGTAAAATATATAATTTATATTTTCTTGCTAAAATTTGTATAAACGGGGTCGGGCGAATTTGTTTTCACATAAACCTGAAATCACTCTAAAACCGCCTCGGGTATACTTTCTCAAAGCCGAACCTGAAAAAATCATTTTCAAAACCTCCCCATTAGGGGCGGGTGAACTTGTCAACCCTTGAATCATTATGCTAGAGAATTCTTGTATAGAAATAAGTCAGTAGAAGGTAAATTGACAAAATCAAAGAGCTAAGAAATTAATTGAGAATAAGAATGAAATTTCGAACCATCGGCGGAAACAATTAACCAAACAAATGAATACTTCTAAGATGAAGAAGTATACTATGAAGTGATATGGTTTGAAGATGAAATTTTTTTGATTGAAATTGAAAAAGATTGGATTGACACCAATTTGTCTTACTTCTAATCAAAGAAGAATTTGACGAGGATTAAATTATATAACTTGAGTTAAGAAATGATAAGAAGTCACGTCGAGGACACTAAAGCAGTGACACAAGATTTTGCAAGTTTAATTGAAGTAGTGGTACCACAAATCAAGTAATTGGAGAGTGAGTTTCAAGAAAAATTAAGGGAGCAAACTAAATAATACACACTAACTGATCAAGGAATCAGTGTGGAGGAAAAATAAAGTAACGAGGATAGAGAGAATGAAGAAAATAATATCGATCATATTAATATAGATCTAGAAGATTATGGATATCCAATAAATTCCACAAAGACTATCGTAGATAAGGTGGACACATCCACACCATATTAGAAAAGTACACAAGAGAATTTGGAACGATAATTGAAGTAAGAATTTTTTTATGAACTAATGGGAAATAAGATTAAAAAGATGGTAGATTTCATAATAACTACTCAGGACTTCAATTTTTATGGCATCCAAGGGAAATTAACAAAAGGCCAAATGCAATGGAGTGCAAATATAAAATGCAACACGCATGTCTCGAAAAATAGAATTGAACTAATAATGAGTGCAACTAGGGATGGCAACGGGTCGAGTTTCGGTTACATTTTTGCAAGACCCGAAACCGACCCATTTAGGAAAATATCAAACCCACCCGCCCTGAACCCGAAATGAGTTTTTGTTATTAAAATCCGAACCTAACCCAAATTTTTATTTATGAAACATGAACCTGAATCGAACCGCTTCTTAAATATAATTAATTAAATGGACTTGCATTTTTATATATTAAAAATACTGCAGAAGTACACCACCATGATTACCAACATATATGATTAGTAATGGAATAGATATTCCCTAAAATATTATTATCTAACGATATTTCTTGTAATATATATATTTTTTCTTTTTATATAAAATATGTGTAAAAGCCGCGAAACGGTTTTTTTTACACCTAAACCCAAACCCGCCTCTAACATGCCTCGTCTTTACTCTTTCAAACTCGAACCCAGCACGAACATAAAAAACTCATTTTCAACCCCGCCCCATTAGGAGAGGGCCGAGGTGAAAACACGCAGGGCAGGTGAAATATAATTAATTAATTAATTAAATGGACTTGGATTTTTATATATTAAAAATACTGCAGAAGTACACCACCATGATTACCAACATATATGATTAGTAATGGAAAAGATATTCCCTAAAATATAATTATCTAACGATATTTCTTGTAATATATATATTTTTTCTTTTTATATAAAATATTTGTAAAAGCCGCGAAGCGGTTTTTTTTACACCTAAACCCAAACCCGCCTCTAACATGCCTCGTCTTTACTCTTTCAAACTCGAACCCAGCACGAATATAAAAAACTCATTTTCAACCCCGCCCCATTAGGAGAGGGCCGAGGTGAAAACACGCAGGGGCAGGTGAAATTATCAGTCCTATGTTCAACATTGTCCGATGTAAATTCATTGATAAGAAAGGGGTGAAGTCGAAGAAACTCGTCGACACGATTCAAGAAGAGAGACGGTGTTGAGAGGAAGTATGTAAGTCACCACTGTTTATATCCCTATTTTAATTACTCTCTCTCCTGAAGCTTCTATCTTTCTCTCCCCTCTCTTTATCTATTTTTTCTCCAGTTTTCATCTAGTATATCTAGAATTTTCTTAACCTAGAATATTCTACCCCTTCTTCAAACTATGACCACCAACTTTTCAATCGTATAAATAGGTCATTTTTCCCATTTTGTGTATGAATTGCGGCAAACAAAATCATGTGAGGTCAAATAAAAGTGTCCTAGTTGAATAGTGATTGTCTTTAGAATGACTCGGGTTTCTATTTCAATAATAAAATTGTGTCCTAAATATTTAGTGAGTATTATAATATTAATGGGGGGGTGTATTGGTGAGTCACCATTTGTACTAAATTTTGTACAATTATTTTTGTGTAATAAAATAATTTTATTTATGGTTTATCACCTGCGCAATTTTATACTCTATAGTTAATGGGTTAGCGGTGTTAAGGAAAACATGCAAATTCTATGTAAAAATTTAGTCATTTATGACTTTCAAACATTTTATTAGTCGATAACAAGAGGAAGATCTAACTTCATAGATCCGACAATTGATTTTACTTGACAAAGTCCATATGTTAGCTTCTAGCAATAAACTTAGACCAAGAATTAGCCCAACTTCCACTTAAAAAAATAAGCTAATATAAAACTATTTAGCCTTGAAACAGGTGGAAATTTTTTTAAAGTACAAAGAGATCCAAGGCCGACTCAAGCCCATACGGGGCCCTTAACAAATATTAAAATTAGGGGTCTTCTAGTATATACATCGTAAATTTTATTATTAGTGTAAATTTCTCTAGTTGAATTGAATTTTTCTTGCCTTTTGAGATGCAAATCATTGATAATTTTTTCCTATTCAGTACATTTTAGATATCCCTTTCTATTGATAATGTGACTAACCCACTCAATCTTTCTGGCGACATTGTCGATCTCAAATATGATTTTATTATTTTCAATTTTGAAAAATTCTTTTTGTGAAAGCAACTGTGATGGGTATTGTATATAATATTCTATAAGCTATATAGGCATTTGAAAATGAGTTGATTTCCAATCATTATCTAGAAAGCCTAGAAAGTAGGAACAATAGGAAAAGTTTATAAAGTATGGAAAAATCATTAAAAATTGTGGGGTTAATTGGAGACTCATTCATGTTTCAACCAATCACATTAGAAGGTCATGTTAACCTTCGTTTGGGTAGGACGGACAAATATGTACTCCTACAGTCTCTTTCACTTTTACATGTCTTCATCCTTATCCGGATAAAAAACAAATTACAAGATCTCAACGAAAATGCAAGTCCTTCGGTTCCAAGTTCTAAATGTGATTTGTTTTATCCAATAACATTATATACACACACACACACACACACACACACACACACACACACACTCTTTTAACTATTTTTCAAGGGGTCACTCAAAATGAGTGGCCTGAGCAAACCATTTTTCTAAAACTACCAAAAAATATGTTTTTTTTTGTGTTGTTTAAAAATTTAGGGAACATGTAAAAAAATCATCTACAATGCATTTTTTTGCTATTTTAAAAAAATTGTCGAATATATATACTTTTAACTGCTTAAAAGTGCATATTTTGCTCTCAATTTTTAAAAATTTCAAAAAAAAGATATTTTGAACTGATTTTTTTTAGAAGCCCCCTGAAATCTTTGAGCAACACACAAATTAAACAAAAAAACATTTTTTCCATAATTTAAGAAATTTATCCCTCCGGTCACGCGTTTTAAATGACCCATGTGAGATCTTCTATATATATATATATATATATAATGTAGAAAATATTTGAGGGGAGGCCACCACCCAAGGGGGCCTAGGCGGCTACTTTAGCTGTCCCGTGGTTGGGATCAAGGATGAGTTTCATTTTATACATGGCATGCCCCCACTAAATGACTTCTTACATTCTTGTCTACCATTATGGGACGCACCAAAAGTACAAATTTATTGCCTCTTCTACACTCACTTGTTGTTGTTCTAATACTTGAAAGTTTATTTGTAGAATTTTGCAACTCCACAGACACCATTACATCCTCTAAGTTCCTTAAAGACCTTGACAGTGTAGTCCCCAGGGGAACAAGTACTTTCAAATTGGGACTTTTTGGCCCTATCAATATAATAAATTTTTATGTTGGTATATTGTACAGGAATGTTCCTGTAACAACCTCAATATGGTTAGATAATAGAGACAAGCCTCTAAGTAATTCTTTAGGGATTGTTACCATTTCAGAAGTTGGAAATCTTGTTGTCTTGGATGGGAGAAAATGTTGGAGTTTTAAATGAGAACTATATTATTGTGTTAGAAGAAGAAAGCAAGAGAGGTACTACGGAGAAGATAATCTTTTCATTTCAATGACAGCAAAGTTCTGGACAGCTGAATATATATAAGAAAGCAGGGGAGATGCATTTATTGTTATGTTGATTTTACTCCCCTATAAAATACTATAGGTAGACTAGACTTTAGGACCACTAAGGTACTCATTAAGGACCACTAAGTATAGCAACAAAATCAGATTTTAGTACCACTAGGTACATCAGCTACAGATTTTAGGACCACTAGGTATAACAGCTACAAAACAGTTATGCATTAATTTTAACACTCCCCTTTAATGCATTTGTTGAACAACCATCATTTCTCTAAAAAATTGAACATTGTCCTTGGGTAGAGCTTTGGTGAAGATATCCGCAACTTGCTCTTTGGTCTTGATATATTTGAGTTGAATCTCTTCATCCTCTACGACCTCTCTAATGAAATGATGCTTGATTGCAATGTGCTTGGTGCGACTATGGTAGACGGGATTCTTTGTCAAGGCAATTGCGGATTGGTTGTCACAAATTATTGGAGTAACATCTCCTTGATTTTCATGTGCATCCTCCAAAATTATTCTTAGCCACATCGCTTGTGAAGTTGCCAATGATGCCAACAAATATTTGGCCTCGGCGGATGATTGCGCTACCGTTTGTTGCTTCGTTGATGCCCATGAAACTGCTCTGGAGCAAAGAGAAAATACTTACCCGGAAGTACTTCGCATGTCATCAATAGAACCAAGCCAATCACTATCACAAAACCCAAGTAACTTTATCTCAACATTCTTCTTATATATGATGCCAAAATCAGAAGTTCCTTGGATGTACCTCAACACCCTTTTTGCATCCCCAAAATGAGTTTGACTCGGCCTGTGCATGTACCGAGAGAATAAACAAGTATCATACATGATATCTGGCCTCGTAGATCTCAAGTATAACAAACTTCGAACCAAACTTCTATAAATAGATGCATCAACCTCTTTGCTTCCATCTTCTTTCAATAATTTTCCAGTCACCACAAAAGGTATAGCCACCAATTTGCAATTCATTATTTTGAATTTTTCAAGAAGGGTTTTAGCATACTTCTTTTGGCAAATAAAAATACCATCTTCTTGTTGATAAATTTCAATGCCCAGGAAGTAATTTAGAAGACCCAAATCACTCATTTCATATTTTTTTCATCATGTCATTTTTGAAATCTTCAATCATTTTTGCATCACTACTGGTAAACACCAAGTCATCGATATAAAGAGAGATAATAAGAATACCTGTTGCCCCACTTCTTTTGATCTACAAGGTTGGCTCGCTTTTACTTCTTTGAAAGCCTCTTTCATTGAAGTATGCATCAATCTCACTATACCATGCTCGGGGAGCTTTCTTCAATCCATACAAGTCCTTTTTCATCTCGTATACCTTCTCTTCCTCACCTTTCATCACGAATCCTTGAGGTTGGTCAACGTACACTACTTCATTCAACACACCATTCAAGAATGCAGATTTTACATCAAGTTGGTACAAAAACAAACCTTTTTGAGTGGCCATGGCAACAAGTGCTCTAATTGTGTCAAGCCTTGCTACGGGTGCAAATGTCTCTTGAAAATCAATTTCGGGGTGTTGAGAATACGCCTTTACTACAAGTCTTGCTTTTTTCTTTTAGATTGAGCCATCCGGATTAACCTTGATTTTGTAAATCCACTTCACACCAATGTCCTCTTTACTTTTAGGCCTCTTCACCAATTCCCAATTTTTGTTCTTCTCAATAACCTGAATTTTTTCTTCTATTGCAAGCTTCTAGACTTTTTCATTTTTGGCATCTTCAAAGGTCTCCGGTTCAGCTGACAAAAATTACATCTAGCATACATATAATTTAGACTTCTTATTCTTCTTGGAGTTGAGCTTAGAGATGAGGAGTTCGAGCTTCATGGAGAACTTGAGTATGATTGTGGACTTGCATTTGGAGACATTTGAGGAACTTCTACATCTTCCTCTTCATCTTCTTCAACTCTTTGTGATTCTTCATTAAGGTTGATGACTTGATTTTTGGATTTTTTTCTTTCCAATCCCAAAAGGCTTTGTCATCAAAAATCACATTTCTACAAATAATCACTTTGTTCCTCTTCAATCTAAAGAGTCTATAGCCCTTTAATTTTGAGATATACCCCCACAAAGATGCATTTTTCACTACTTTCATCGAGCTTGTGTCTCACTTATTTAGGGATATGAGCAAAGAAAATACAACCAAACACCCTCGAGTGGTTAACATATGGTTTTCTTCCACTCCATGCCTCAAATGGAGTTTGATTTTCTATGGCCTTTGTAGGACATCTATTCATTAAATAAACCGTCGTATACACCGCTTCAGCCCAAAAAGTATATGGCAGCCCTTTCTCATGTAACATGGACTTTGCCATTTCCTCAATGGTTTTATTCTTCCTTTCTGTCACTCCATTTTGTTGTGGATTATACCCAACTGTTAGTTATCTTTTCATGCTAATATCATCACAAAATTTATCAAACTCCTTAGAGTTGTATTCTCAACCTCTATCACTTCTCAAAACTTTCAAGTAGTGACCACATTATTCTTTAACAAGTTTGTTAAATTTTCTATAAAGGGCATAAACATCTAATATTTGCTGCATAAAATACACCCAATTCATTCTTGTAAAATCATCAATAAATGTAATGAATTTTTTGATACTGGCATGAGAAGTGTTCTTCATTGGTCCACCCACATCGGTATGAACAAGCTCCAATGGTGCTTTAGCTCTCCATGCTTTCTCCTTTGGAAAAGGCTCTCTGTGGTGCTTTCTAAGATCGCATCCTTCATAAACTCCATTTATTACTTGGATGCTTGGCAGCCCATAAACCATGCTCTTTTGATGCAAATTCTTCATGCTTTGAAAATTCAAGTGCCCATAGCTTCTATGCCATAGCCATATGTCGTCAACCGCATTCATCTTCAAGGCCACATTCTTTTAGTATCAAAAAGTGAGAGGAAAACTTCTATTCTTTTCCATCTTGATTTTTGCAAAAACTTGGCTTCTCCCCCCTTTGTCAAAAATTCTGCATGAGTCTTCTTCAAAGAGAATAGTGTACCCATGGTCGGCAAGTTACCCAACACTTAAAAAATTCTTCTCTAAATTCGGAACTAGTAACACATCTCGGATATACTATGTTCCTTTATCCGTCTCAATGGCTATAGTACCCTTGCCCTTTGTTTGGACTAAGGCACCATTACCCATCCTCACTTGAGAATTAGAATAAGTACCCATAGAAGTGAAAATATTTTGATCTCCGGTCATGTGATTACTACACCCACTATCAAGAAACCACAAATCATTTCTTTTCTCCGATGCACTTTGACAAGCAAAAAATATATTCTCCTCACATTCTTGTCCTTCTGTGAAGTTAGCTTGTTGGTTGTTCTTGAGCCGACAATGTTTTTGAGAATGCCCAAATTTCTTGCAATTGTGACATTATGGCTTTCCCCGAAACCAATAATCTTTATCAATATGGATACTTCTCTTGCAAATACTACACTTTTGTTGATTAAATCTTTCATTACTTTCTCTTCTTTCAAAATTATTTCTGCCTGTTCCTCGAGTGTTTCTTCCTCTTCCTCTTCCATGTCTTCCACCTCTTGAATATTCACCTTTGGCTTAATCAAAACATGGTTTGGCCCCAATATTGAGCTTAGATTGAAAGGCACTCTCAATAGATTTCTTAGAGTGTCTACTCAACCATTGTTCATATGTTTTAATGGAACCCATCAATTCATCAACACTCAAAGAGGATATTTCTTTAGTTTCTTCAACAATGGCAACAATGGGGTCATACTTTTACGGCAAACTAATCAAAATCTTTACAATAATCTTTTGATTAGAAAGTTGTTCTCCATATGTTTTCATTTGATTCACAATCTTCATTAATCTACAGAAATAATCTTTTAATATTTCCACATCCTTCATCTTCATATTCTCAAAATCTCTTCTTAAGGACTAAATTTTAATATCTTTTACCTTCAAAGTACCTCTGAATTCTTTCTGTACAATATCCCAAGCCTCATTTGCTTTGTTTGCATTGATGATTCTTGGAAATATTGTTTCAACTAACCCCTATTGGATTAGGCTTAGACCTTTTGTATCTTTCTTCTTGTGCTCCTTCAACTTTTGCTTTTGAGCTTTCATCAAAGACGTGATATCCTCCGGTTCATGAAACCCATCTTCAATACACTCCCATAAATCAAACGAAAGAAAAATGGTTTTCATTTTTACAGACCAGAAATAATAGTTCTCTCCATCAAAAATCGGAATGAAGGGATGTTGGGTACCCATTGCGTTGCTAGAACTTGCCATAAATTTTATGTCGCTTTTCGTCGGATTCGTTTTTCGACCAGTAGAGAAAACACCCAGCTCTTGATCCGAACAGGGATCTGATACCACTTTGTTGGAGTTTTAAATGAGAATTATATTATTGTGTTAGAAGAATAAGTGAAGAACAAAGCAAGAGAGGTATTGTGGAGAAGATAATCTTTTCATTTCAATGAAAATAAAGTTCTGGACAACTGAATACATATAAGAAAACAGGGGAGATCCATTTATTGTTATGCTGATTTTACTCCCCTATAACATACAATAGGTAGAGTAGACTTTAGGACCATTAAGGCACTCATTAAGGACCACTAGGTACAACACCAACAAATTTTAGGACCACTAGGTACAACAACTACAGATTTTAGGATCACCAGGTATAGCAGCTACAAAACAGCTATGCATTAATTTTAATATAAAAGAGGTCATTTGGTCATCCAATTTTACAAATTCAATATCAGTTAACTCTAGTGCTCAACTTTCGGAAACCGGGAATCTGGTCTTGAAAGATACACCACAACAAAACAGATAATTAGTGGCAAAAAAATTTATCACCAAGTGAAAAAATTTCG
Source organism: Sambucus nigra (assembly GCA_949130495.1). NCBI lineage: Eukaryota > Viridiplantae > Streptophyta > Magnoliopsida > Dipsacales > Adoxaceae > Sambucus > Sambucus nigra. The sequence goes on from OX422222.1 coordinate 49,979,980, forward strand.
TCACCAAAGATAATTGGTGACGAAAAAATTTTCGTCAATCGTCCATCACGAAAACCCCGTCACTAAAGGTTTTGGTGACGAAATACAAATTTCGTCACCAAATAGTACACCTTTTGGTGACAAAATATTCTCTCTCACGTAATAGCAACCTTTTAGTGACAAAATTGTTTGTAGCCAAAGTTCTTATTTTTTGCGACAAAAATGTAATTTTTGTCACCTAATGTATATGATAATATGCAAAAGGATAACAATTTGGTGACAAAATTAATATACTTCAGAGACAAAATATTTTTGACACAAAATGAATTTTATTGTCAAAAAATTATAAATTTAGAAGTCATATTTTTTCCATTTCTCATATAGATATTCAGTCAAATAAATATTAATTATTGAATCGACTAAACTTCATCAACATTATATAAATAATCAACTACCATCATATACATATTCAAAATTAAGGTTCAAAAGAATATATCATTGATAAGAAAGCATTCGTACAAATATCACAAAACCATTGATCAATTATAAAGTAGTCTACATCGTTTGTCCTCAACTACAAAGTAGCTTACAAAAAAAAATATTATGGCATTAGTTTCTAACTTTATATTTCCTAAGACAATAGTTTCTATTCAATTACAAAGTAGCCTCCAAAACACAATTCCCAACAAGCTTGTTAACTTTCCCTTGCATCTTCATCATCATCCCAAGAATAATTTCCAAAAAAATGTCCTCACAACGTCCCATTTTGCAATTCAAAAAATACCAAGGCATTAGTTTCTAACTTTATAAGTCTATTAAAAATTTATAAATAGAATAACATAAACAAAGAAATAACTCATTGAGCTAAACATAAAAAAAATTACGAAATTCAATTCTATTTTAATATTTTCAAAAAATTCGAAAGAGTTCCCTTTGTTTATATACTAAAAACACCCTGTTATATTATAAAATAAAAAATCAAGAAATCCAACGACAATCCACCAAAATAGCCCTTCCTCCGATTCAAAAGATAAGGTAATAGCATCGCCAATATTTTTAAAAAAATCTTTAGAGATTCCTTTGTATATAGACTAAAACCACCCTGTTAAATTAAAAAATAAAAAACTCAATAAACCCAATGACAATCCACTAAAATACCCTATCCCCCAATTCAGGAAATAAGGTAATAGCATCACCAATAGAGAGATTAAATAACTCAACGAACATAAATCTAACAATGTAATTTCGATAAATTTAGCATTGAAATTATTAAAACTTACCATATAGTAACAGTGAGAGGAAGGGAACCTGATGCTTTTAAAGCATCACATAACTTGTCGAATCCAAATTGACGAGCTTCTAAACATTCCAGACGCTCATCACGAGGTTGTGGTTGTTCCTTTAACTCCCGATTCGCTCTCTGAGCTTCCCTAAGGGCCTCCTCTAACTTTGCGGAGTTTGATTTGAAGCCCTTGATGGAGATTGGTGTAATACCCCGTATTTTTATAGCTTTTAAATTATGGGATTTATTAAATTTAATTGAGATAAATTAATTTAATATTAATCCGAAATGTTGTTTTAAATATTTACTAGCGTGACGAGAGTTAGTAATTATTGGAAATTTGTTATTTGTTGAATGTTACTGGATGAGTATAGTAATATATGAGATTTATTTTTATAATATTGTCACGTGTGAATAAAATGACAATTATGGAAATTTAAGTCGGGACGCGCCTGTGTCGTGTCGGGACTAAATGTTGATTTATAAAAGTGAATATTTTATAGGTTGTTCGTATGGATGTTTTGAGTGCGCCAACGCGTCCGGAAGGGTCGAGATAGTCAGAAAAGTGTACCCAGGGGTGTAGTTTGGGTCTCGGGGCATTTTTAGGCCTAATTAGTACCCCGGGAGGGCATTTGGTCATTTTACATTTTTGGGTAATTAAACCCACGAAATTTCAAGGGTTATATCAGATGTCTAAGGTTGTCTTCTAGGGTTAGAAAAACCAAAGACAAGTGACGTCCATTGGAGAGGGAAGGAGAGAGCTTCCAAATTATGTTTATCCCAGGCAAGTGTTTATCTTGCTTATTTTCGTTGATGCATCACTCATGTTAGTCTAGGGATGATTAGGGTGAGATTTATGGAAGAAAAAACTAATTTGAGATGGGAAATTTTCATGTAGTGATGATTTATATGATATTCTGGAAACCCTTTGTCATGTAGAGGATTAAACCAAGAAATTATGATGTTTTATGAGAAGGAAATTCTGGAAAAGATTTGTTAGAACCATGTTTAAGAGAAATCTAGGGTTCTTGATATTTATATGAATTGTGGGCTGTTAATCCATGTTTAGTGACGGAAATTGACATGTTTTACGTAGGAAATGCATGATATTATGTTAGGATGTTAGTAGTATAAATCTTTGGACGTTTGGGAATGCAAAACTTGAATTTGGATGAAGATATGTGTTAGAACCCGTAACTGCAAAACTGCAGAAATAGCAATACCTGTTTGAACGATCGATCGAGCCCAGAGCTTCGATCGATCGAGCCCCTAACCTCGATCGATCGACCCCTCCTGGCAGACTTAAGTTCCCCTTTTAGAATTGTTGAATTGATTCGAAATGAAGAAAACTCCTTAGGCATCCTTAATAAAATGTTTTGGGAGATGTGGAAGACCAGTAGGACATATGAATATTATTGGGGACTTTAATGTGAAACGAGAATTGTATTTTTGGGATAATTACATAAGGAACGATGAAATCTTGTATTAAAGGGAGAGATTACGTAAACATGATTACGACGGAAAATAAATGATGTCCTACTGAATTTATACTTGGGAGAATAGATTCCATGAGTGTTACGTAGTAAGTTAGAAAAACCCTTCGAATTAAAGTTAGAGACGAACCATTATACTTGATAAATAATAATGGGAAAATAAGGATAAATGTTGTGAATGTGGGTTATGGGATAAACCTAAATTGATATAATGAAAGTAGTATATTTATATGATTGTGTATGCATATATTATGTACTTGTGAAAATCATGCCCGCGCTACTTGCTATTCCTGAGGTTACCGCGCTGGGACGATCTTATCTCGTGTGCCTTATGGGGGATATTGACTCGTAACCTAGAAGATAGAAATCCTATGTACAGGCTATCGAATCGGTAGTCACGCTCCTAAGAGACGTGAGGGTATGTACTGACCTCTTGGACTTGGATACTATGCTTCGCCTCAATATTGTTTGTGTATGTATTTGTACAGTTCGAGAGTGATTCTGAACTTGTATTCCCTTTAGTGTGATTTATACGGGGATTGGATAGCAGAGTATGCCCGCCCCATAGTTTTTATGTGGGGTGCATTTATGATATATATATTATACGAGTAGTTAATATATATATGAAATTCTGAAATCTGGAACTGCCTACTGTGATTTGATATGTAGGACATGGTTGATGACTCAAATTATAAATACTTGTTTTGAGAAAGTATAATATGACACTGGAAAACTTTATTGATTAATAAAGTTAAAAGGAGAACTTTTGTTACAAATTGAAATCTTACGTTTTAAATACTTGTGTTGTTCAGTTGTAAATCCTGCGAATAACCTAAGATAAGTTAAATCATTGGGGAAAGATAGTGTGGTATATGACGAGATAGACCATTGGGAAGGTTAGTGCGATAGGAGTGCACATTAGAAGAGAGGTGAGAATTTCTCAAGAGAGTGTCGCACTAATATGTTGTTGCATTGGCCTGTAATCAATTTAAATACTTGTTAAACGAATTTTTAAATCATATACACTATCGGGCTCTGACCCGTTTCCATTTCTCTTTCTCTCTTGTGTATATATATATATATATATATATATATATATATATATATATATATATATATATATGTATGTATGTATATATTACAGGTGCCCAGCCACAGGGGCGTCTTGCATAGTGTCCTTTGGCAGGAACGAGCTGCAGCTTAGGTGGGAGTTGCAGGCGTGTTGTTTAGACGACTTCATCCATTTGATTCTACTCCCAGTTCAGTTTTATCCAGCAGGGGCATGTGTCGCCCTCTCTCTATTAATTAGTTGGTATTGTCAGAGATTGTAATTTTTACTTTCAGTACCTTTATTTCGGAATTGTTACTGTTAGGATGTTTTCCTTAGTATTTTAATGTTGGGACTTATTATTGTTGGGTAAACCCTTAAATGCTCATTTTATTCTTCTACTTATTGCGCGACTCTTTAGATGTTAATGGTTTAAGGTTTTATAACCGGATTTAATAAAATGAGAATAAGGTTTTAAATGGTTTTGACACTTAGCTTAATTATTTAGGGTGTTTAAATTGGAAAAGTATTTTAACGACAGTGATGCTAAGAATGAACCAACTGTTCACCTTGATTTTAATTTAATAAAGGAGTGATCGCCCAGTATTTAATTAGGCGGGGTGTCACAGGTGGTATCAGAGCATCAGGTTCTAGAGTCCTTAGGATCTGTACGGCTTATTATGCTTTCAGCATTTCTTTGTTTGATATAGAGCCCTATGTTTAGGATTGTCGATTTCTTTGACTAGATTTTGTTCTCCTACTGTATGTGTATACATTAGTGAATTCTAATTTCGTTCGGATGTGTGCATGTGCCGAGCGATGACGGATGTCAGAAGAGGACTGTTAAGCGGACATCTGGAGGCAGGGCTCAGTTGAGATTATAAAATATATCCGAGGATGATGACCGTAGTCGAGGTCACCTCCATTATGGCGCGAGGAGCCAAGACTCGAAAGGCGACTAAGGTGCAGCAATGATTTTCAAATGCTGTTATAGTCAAATGAGGTGTGAGGGTAAACTTACCCAACGTATTACAAAAACGTGTAGCGACTGTCAATGGGAAATTTTAGAAATGGAATGCTATGCCTATAGGAGAACCTTAGGTACAGTGTTGACCGTACGTTCCTTCCTCAACTGTTCAGGATTAGAAGCAAACGTGGTTCTGAACTCATCGCGGGAGGACATGACAGGGGTCCATTTGTGAATATGAATCTTAACCGCTAGCGAATTTTGCATCGGAAGATGTAGATACGAGTGAAGGAAACTACTCCAAGTGGGAGACCAACTCGTAATAATAGTTGATAATACTCGAGGAGGTAATTCTGATGGACGACCGATTCAGAGGTTGACATTGTCATATTTTGTCAAAATAGATGATAACGCTTCTTTGTGGGGGAAGTTAAAGGAATCGAAGAATTTAGTCGAGAATAAGACTGAATGCAACGGTGGTGGTATAGCACCACAAAGGGATGTGGATACACATCAGGGGACTCATTTAAATGATTCGGATAATTAAATTCTTACCAAGTGATGGTAAATTCAGTAAGTACTATTATAGATAGTAACAAGATCTTTATGGCCTAAAAAGCTAAGGGAACAACCGGGATGGTTAACAGGAATCGAATTTACTAAACTCCGAGAGAAGGACAATCCTAACCTGGTTAGTAAGACAGGTGGTAAGTGGATTATGTGTTGAGGTATTTTGTGCGGAGTGAGATCGCTCACGATAATATGTTCCAAAGTGAGTAAAAGGACAAGAATACGGTGCCTAGTAAAAGGCAACGATTAAAGAAATTTTGTTTGGTTTGAGTAGACGTGTTACGTCCGGAAACCATTTGCACAGTCAAGATGATTGACAAGGTAGAAGTGTAAGTTGTATCCTCAAAGGATATGACGTGTTTATGTGACACGAGTGAGTCACCATATTTTGTTCCTTGCTAGATTAGCATATGAGACGAGCTTAATGCATATCATTTTAAACGTTATTATTATTATGTGAATATTTTTCCCTAGTGTAGCGGGATTTTTCTTCAGTGCTATCCGCGGAGGATGAATGAGTATATTAACAGCGTTTTATACTTTATTGAGGTTACTCGTTGTAGTGATGCGATAGACGAGTATGATATTATCTTTGTTAAAATGTTATAGAAATGGTTAGTACGATAGTGGGCATTTATTGCAAGGCTATCGGAGTGGTTGCATTAGCGCAACATGTTTTACGTTTTGTTTTGGCGAGGCTTTACCTGTAAGAAGGTTGGACTCGCACTTATATTATCTATCCTAGAGACTTCGGAGGAGATAGTGGGCTCGAGATATTCGATGCCAAAGTATGTATAGACTTTGTCAGTATAATTCCGTATGTATCAGGATTTACCGTTGGGCGAAAAGGTTTGACTCAGTATTATGTTTAGCACTCCGGACTTAGTGATAGGAAGGGTGCATTGTTATATTTATCGTTTAGAGATGTGGGAGTTAATATTTATACGCCTATTATTAGGGAAGGGAATTTTGAAAGTTCCGATCGTATGTATCCGAAGTTTATAGAATGTAATTACCATCAACCTATACTGAACAATAGTGCAATTAGTGAAACGTTCTTTGATAAGCATAATTACGGGAGAAATTGTAACTTTTCTGTCAAGGGACAGAATAAAGGGGCATATACCATGGACGGAGGACCTAACGGATTTCGATAACCGACAATGCTAGGTAGTAGTGTATCGGGGGGGTTCCTTATTTGGATTTCTCTTTGCGAGTCATCCCACGCATGAAACTTAGCGTAAGGTTGGAAATAGGGAGACGCTTAGTCACTATTCCATGAGTTCGGTACCCTGGTCGAAATGGAATCAAGTAATTATGTATGTAAGTTAGAAGTTGAATTTTGTCTTAAAGCTATTGGAAGTCGGATCTTGTGGTAAGAAAGCATTGAAAGTTACCCCACGAGTTGAGGGGTGGAACGATGATAAGGAGAATTTAAGAATTTTTATTTCTAGGGTGATTGAGAGTACCCAAATGTCGTAATCGCGTTCAAAACACGAGGCGAATAAAGAGTTAGAATGATTTTTTAGCATGGATTATCTGGAAAGAACTTTATTATACAAAAGAGATGACTTGAAATTATTTTGATGAATAGGGCGTTAGTGATTTATTTTGGGTCGTTGTACCTATTTGGGAAATTGTTGTACTTATCTGAAGAAGGTTGAGATTTGTTATTCCTCTTTTATCTTCATGGAATTTGAATGCCCTATTCCTTCTATTTCATTGAATTTAGTTCGTTTTACGGATGAGTAGCACGCCGTTCGCTCTTCTAGGGCGGTCGGGGTGTTGCAAGAATGTGGGCATCTCGGTTAATTGCAGTTAAAATCGTCCGAGTCGAAGGGACGTGGTCATGGACGTGTGTCATATATGTTTATGGGACTAGTTAAACGAAGTGGAAGAGATAGAGTGGATTAAACGTCACATGAGGGGCGATAATCCATACATAGGTGTGCAATTAGAATAGCACACCCTAATTTGAATTGGAAGACTGTGGGAATCCATTTAAGAAGAGTATTCCTTGAATGGAGCAGAATTAAATGATTATGAAGAACACTCGGAGCGAAATCGTTAGTAATCAAATGTGAGAGCGACTCACACATATAAAGGGTGATGATGTTAGTACGGTATAAGAGGTCCAGAAGTACGCTTCATGAAGAGAAGAGCAAGGGGTGGAACCTTCGGCATACACCAAGGAATTTTGTGTTTACCTACAATTGCTGAAATCGAAAGAGGTTGGTAAAGTCGGTAAAGTTCTTGGATGGGTTGCCATCCTCAAAACAAGATCAAAGGTTCATCCCGAACATGTGAATTAAGTCACCGAGAAGGAAGTGATTGATATTCCTTTGGGTTGGCTTACAATATTAACTAGTATGCCCCAGACTTCCTTTGAAAGGAAGGATCGTGCCAGTGCATGATCCGGCGCAGTATAAATTTCTAAATCAGGATGATATTGGTGAATCCCACCTTTGATATGGGATTTCAGAAACCAGCGGAGATAAGGTTTCGTTTCAAGTAGGATGTATCACCCGTAGCCAGGGAATGGGCGCACGGTGATTAAAGATTTGTGGAGCCACGTGAAGGAGATTTTGGAATATTGGTACGAGGATTTCAGGAATGCTCGGTAGAAGCACTCGTACCCGTTTGTCGCGTGCAAGGTTCTTATTAAGGTTTTGTTATGAAAGAACCTCGACTATTCTCCTTCCGTATGTTCAGAGGAGAGTAGATAATCAGAATTTTGATCGGCCGAGATAATATCCGATAACTATGGTGGAATTCCACGACTATTTTAGGCGAGCAAGAGTGATCAAATGTTCGTATAATTTTCTCAGAATGGGAGTTTCGTATATGAATAAATCCGAGTATTTGTCATGTAGTGAGGTGAGGCCTCCTAATGATAGTGAGAAAAGGAAATTATAACATATAGGCGTGATCTATGCGAATGTTGTCGGTTGGGAGGACAATGTGAAGTGTCTCCAATGAGAATGTAAAACAATGTTGCTGTAAAGAAAAGGGCTATAGTGATTGAGCGTCGTAATGTGTAGTTAGTTTGTGTACGGAAAAAGGATATCCAAAATTGTGCTACCTGATAGGCCTTATTTTCCGAATTTCGGGACGAAATTCCGTTATTAGGGGGGAAGTATGTAATACCCCATATTTTTATAGCTTTTAAATTATGGGATTTATTAAATTTAATTGAGATAAATTAATTTAATATTAATCCGGAATGTTGTTTTAAATATTTACTAGCGTGACGAGAGTTAGTAATTATTGAAAATTTGTTATTTGTTGAATGTTACTGGATGAGTATAGTAATATATGAGATTTATTTTTATAATATTGTCACGTGTGAATAAAATGACAATTATGGAAATTTAAGTCGGGACGCGCCTGTGTCGTGTCGGGACTAAATGTTGATTTATAAAAGTGAATATTTTATAGGTTATTAGTATGGTCGTTTTGAGTGCGCCAACGCGTCCGGAAGGGTCGAGATAGTCAGAAAAGTGTACCCGGGGGTTTAGTTTTATTCTCAGGGCGTTTTTAGGCCTAATTAGTGCCCCGAGAGGGCATTTTGGTCATTTTACATTTTTGGGTAATTAAACCCACGAAATTTCAAGGGTTATATCAAATGTCTAAGGTTGTCTTCTAGGGTTAGAACAACCAAAGACAAGTGACGGCCATAGGAGAGGGAAGGAGAGAGCTTCCAAAGCAATCCAAGGCCCGAAATCCATCCGTTTGCACCGCCTCCACCACCAACGCGTAGATCGCGAGATGGGGAACGCAACCACACCAATTTCGGCACCAAATCAGACTTCTAAAAATCCCAGGCAAGTGTTTATCTTGCTTATTTTCGTTGATGCATCACTCATGTTAGTCTAGGGATGATTAGGGTGAGATTTATGGAAGAAAAACCCAATTTGAGATGGGAAATTTTCATGTAGTGATGATTTATATGATATTCTGGAAACCCTTTGTCATGTAGAGGATTAAACAACGAAATTATGATGTTTTATGAGAAGGAAATTCTGGAAAAGATTTGTTAGAACCATGTTTAAGAGAAATCTAGGGTTCTTGATATTTATATGAATTGTGGGCTGTTAATCCATGTTTAGTGACGGAAATTGACATGTTTTACGTAGGAAATGCATGATATTATGTTAGGATGTTAGTAGTATAAATCTTTGGACGTTTGGGAATGCAAAACTTGAATTTGGATGAAGATATGTGTTAGAACCCGTAACTGCAAAACTGCAGAAATCGCAATACCTGTTTGATCGAACGATCGAGCCCAGAGCTTCGATCAATCGAAGGTTCGATCGATCGAGCCCCTAACCTCGATCGATCGACCCCTCCTGGCAGACTTAAGTTCCCCTTTTAGAATTGTTAAATTGATTCGAAATGAAGAAAACTCCTTAGACATCCTTAATAAAATGATTTGGGAGATGTGGAAGACCAGTAGGACATATGAATATTGTTGGGGCCTTTAATGTGAAACGAGAATTGTATTTTTGGGATAATTACATAAGGAACGATGAAATCTTGTATTAAAGGGAGAGATTACGTAAACATGATTACGGCGGAAAATAGATGATGTCCTACTGAATTTATACTTAGGAGAATAGATTCCATGAGTGTTACGTAGTAAGTTGGAAAAACCCTTCGAATTAAAGTTAGAGACGAACCATTATACTTGATAAATAATAATGGGAAAATAAGGATAAATGTTGTGAATGTGGGTTATGGGATAAACCTAAATTGATATAATGAAAGTAGTATATTAATATGATTGTGTATGCATATATTATGTACTTGTGAAAATCATGCCCGCGCTACTTGCTATCCCTGAGGTTACCGCGCTGGGACGATCTTGTCTCGTGTGCCTTATGGGGGATATTGACTCGACCCTAGAAGATAGAAATCCTATGTACAGGCTATCGAATCGGTAGTCACGGTCCTAAGAGACGTGAGGGTATGTACTGACCTCTTGGACTTGGATACTATGCTTCGCCTCAATATTGTTTGTGTATGTATTTGTACAGTTCAAGAGTGATTCCGAACTTGTATTCCCTTTAGTGTGATTGATACGAGGATTGGATAGCAGAGTATGCCCGCACCATAGTTTTTATGTGGGGTGCATTTATGATATATATATTATACGAGTAGTTAATATATATATGAAATTCTGAAATCTAGAACTGCCTACTGTGATTTGATATGTAGGACATGGTTGATGACTCAAATTATAAATACTTGTTTTGAGAAAGTATAATATGACACTGGAAAAATTTATTGATTAATAAAGTTAAAAGAAGAACTTTGGTTACAAATTGAAATCTTACGTTTTAAATACTTGTGTTGTTCAGTTGTAAATCCTGCGAATAACCTAAGATAAGTTAAATCATTGGGGAAAGATAGTGTGGTATATGACGAGATAGACCATTGGGAAGGTTAGTGCGATAGGAGTGCACATTAGAAGAGAGGTGAGAATTTCTCAAGAGAGTGTCTCACTAATATGTTGTTGCATTGGCCTGTAATCAATTTAAATACTTGCTAAACGAATTTTTAAATCATATACACTATCGAGCTCTGACCCGTTTCCATTTCTCTTTCTCTCTTGTATATATATATATATATATATATATATATATATATATATATGTATATATTACAGGTGCCCAGCCACAGGGGCGTCTTGCATAGGGTCCTTTGGCAGGAACGAGCTGCAGCTTAGGTGGGAGTTGCAGGCCTGTTGTTTAGACGACTTCATCCATTTGATTATACTCCTAGTTCAGTTTTATTCAGCAGGGGCATGTGTCGCCCTCTTTCTATTAATTAGTTGGTATTGTCAGAGATTGTAATTTTTACTTTCAGTACCTTTATTTCGGAATTGTTACTGTCAAGATGTTTTCCTTAGTATTTTAATGTTGGGATTTATTATTGTTGGGTAAACCCTTAAATGCTCATTTTATTCTTCTACTTATTGCGTAACTCTTTAGATGTTAATGGTTTAAGGTTTTATAACCGGATTTAATAAAATGAGAATAAGGTTTTAAATGGTTTTGACACTTAGCTTAATTATTTAGGGTGTTTAAATTGGAAAAGTATTTTAACGACAGTGATGCTAAGAATGAACCAACTGTTCACCTTGATTTTAATTTAATAAAGGAGTGATCGCCCGGTATTTAATTAGGCGGGGTGTCACAATCGGTTTGAAGAGATCGACGGAGTTTGATTGAAAGTCACTAGTGGTGGTGTGTTGTCACTTGCTTGTTGAACCAGTCTACCATCAACTCCCAACCGCCTACGTACAGGAGCCATACTGCCAACGAATATATATTTCCTATTAAGATACATAACAATATCTTAATCTTGGTACAATTGTAATACATAATTATACATTAATAAATATAAATAAATGCATTTAACTCACAAAGGGTACAAAATTACTCAATATCACAACATAACTTAAATACCATGAAAGTCTAGGAACAAAAGCACAAAAATTCAACACCATTTAACCAAATCACTAAATTCAATAACATGGAAAACTGGGAACAAAAGAAAAAAAATTCATCTCCATTTCACCACATTATTAAATTTAATAGCATGAAAGTCTAGGAACAAAAGTACAAAAATTCAATCTATGTCACTATAATAATCATCATCCACTAGATCTTCATCATCACAATATTCAACTAATGTTGTGTCTTCCTTGTCGCTATCATCATGAATGAAATTTATTTCATCAAAAGTTACATCGTTTGCATTAACAACATCAACGTCAATATTATACGCATCAACATCATTCTAATGCAATGGCCCGATATCAACTTCAACAACTTGATCGAACAACGTTAGATGGCTCGGTCTCCTGGTAGACGATGTCATTAGGAACATCATATGTATCTACACCAATTTTTTCCACGTCAGGATCATACACGTGTCGATGCTGAAACTCTTTCACGAATTACCAGTTATTACCCAACTTTATGTCGTTAAGATAGAAAACTATATTTACTTGCACGGCTATCACAGGGATCAGTTTTATACCACCTACCATTCACATTAATGCTCATGAAGTAGTCATCAATTTCTATTCCCGCGTTCTTTCTTTTGTCTGCCTCGAACCGATCACACTCAAACAGAATAAACTTTTTACCTTTGATATATTCCAACTCAACAATATTAGTCAACACTCCATAAATGTCGATTTCATTATCATCATGATCCCCCTTAACAACCAATCCGCAATTTTGAGTTTTATGACGACTCTCACGATCCTTAGTGTGAAACCTAACTCCATTAACAATGCAACTTATATACTTCCTTGCTCGAACATCAGGACCACACGATAACGCAATAAGGTGCTTTGTAGCTTCAAGAGAGTTTTGATGGTATAACTTTTTCATCTGTTAGGAAATACGAGTGAATTACGTTATTAGGGTAATTTGATTACTTAATATCATATTAAACTCTTTGTAATGTTTTACATGTTCTTCAAACCATTGAGGGAATTTCTTTCTTTGTCGTTGTTCTAAGTTCAAAAGGCTTTCTTTCATAAGCTCCTCCCTAAATTCACTACGTAAAAATATGAAATATAAATTTCACACCCAAATAATTAAGAAAATATATATAATCATAAATAGAATACAAAGGACAAATGATGACTTACATCAGGTACGGTTCCACCTTCTCGCAGTTAGTTAAAACATACCAATGAGTCATTTCTTGCTCTTTCTCGAAGAGTAAGTCATACGTAAATGCTCCAAAAGGTCGTACCTTTTGTTAGAACACATCAAATCCATCATCCTCTATCTCACCATCATATTTCATTCCGCATGATTGAACTTAGCTTCGATCCCTTCAAGGTACATGTAACAAAATGACAAACATTCATTGGCAATCTATGCTTCCGCTAGTGAGCCTTAGGGGAGGGCTTTGATACGTACATAGCCCTTAAGAGTGCCCAAGTATCTATTGAGATAAGGGACAAAGGCCGAATTAGATGTTAAAGAAATATGTAACCAACATAAGGCAAAATGAAAAATGAGAAAAAAGAACAAACTATCACCTTTCAATTGGATACATCCACCTATACTGCACCGGTCCTCCAAGCATTGCCTCTTGTGGTAAATAGACCACTAAATGGATCATTATATCAAAGAATGCCGATGGGTAAATCATTTCAAGCTTACACAAAATCAATACAATGTCGGTTTCTAATCTCTCTAGTTCGTTGACTTTTGAAGTTTTAGAACATAAGTCTTTGAAAAACTTTCCAAGATCAACCAATGTAGTATATACATCCTTCGATAAAAACCCACGATCACCAACAGGAAGCAATCGTTGTAAAAGAATATGAAAATCATGACTTTTTAACCTCGACACTTTTCCATCAGTTGTGTTAACACACCGGGAGATATTAGAAGTGTATCCATTAGGGAACTTCACTGATTTTATAAACTCACAAAATCCTATTTTTTCTGACATAGGCAATGTGTAACATGCTTGTGGCATCTTATACACATCACCATGCGGCTTTAAATGTAGTTCCTTTCGTATTTTCATATCCTCCAAATCGTGTCTTGCTTTATAAGTGTCCTTTGTCTTCCCTTCAATATCTAGTAATGTTCCCAACACACTTTCACATGTATTCTTCTCAATGTGCATGACATCTAAGTTGTGACGCGGCTTTAATGTTTGCTAATATGGCAATTCAAAAAATATGCTCTTCTTAGTCCAATTCAACTCTTCTGGCGTACACTTTCTCTTGCGATTACCTTCATGCTTCCCTGGTCTACAATCTTTGACATGATCCAACTGTCTCAACACATCATCCCAATTTAATCCCAAAGATTTCAATCGATGCTCAGGCAACCCATCAAAATTTTTACTCCTCTGTCATTTATGATCGGTTGGTAAATATCGCAGATGAACCATGTAACAGATCTTATTTTGTAACTTATGCGAAGAAGTTTGTTCATTACAAGTTGGACATTCCCTGTAACCTTTTGTGCTCCACCCATACAAATTAGCATATGCGGGAAAATTATTTATAGTCCATGAAACTGCTACATGCATTCGAAAGTTATTTCCAGTAGATGTGTCATGTGTCTCTACACCCACTTCCCACAACTCTTTCAGTTCATCAACTAAAGGCTTTAGATACACATTTATATCTTTACCAGGTGCAGTAGGACCTGGAATAAGCAGTGCCATCATAAAAAATGGTTCCTTTATACATAACCAAGGAGGCAAGTTATAAGGCATAAGTATAACCGGTCACATGTTATATGAGTTGTGCATGTTACCAAAGGGATTAAACCCGTCACTTGCGAGTCCAAGTCTTACATTTCTAGAATCTTGTGAAAACCATGCATGATCCTTGCCAAATTCCTTCCAAGCTTTAGAATCAACTGGATGTCTCAACTCATTGTCATTGTCTTCATTCTTCTCTTTGTTCCACCTCATATCATCAGCCATTTTCTTTGACATGAATAATATTTGGAGTCTTGGTGTTAATGGAAAATAACGCAATACCTTGTGAGGGATTTTTTTGCCTTTATTATCATTAATTTTCCATCTAGACTCCCCACATATTGGACATTCGTATCTATCTCTGAAATCCTTCCAAAATAACTCACAATCATTTTTACAAGCATGAATCGATACATATCGTAAGCCCAAATCACGCAGCATGCTTTTTTCTTCGTAGTGAGACTTAGGGAGCGTCTCACCCTCGGGCAAAGCTTTTTTGAACAAATCAAGCACCATGTTGAAAGATTTGTTGCTCCATCGATTCATAAATTTATAGTGAATCAACTTCACAAGAAATGACAGTGTCGAAAAGTTCGTACGAATGGGATACAATTCACGTTCAACCTCTTACAATAACTTGTCAAATGTTTTTGTTCCCCCTGTAATATTTTCTTTAGGGTAGCTATCATTAGATTCCACATGAATGGATTCATGGAAGGTGCCTCTTTGAATGTCGTCCAACATATCATGTATTCCATCACATTCTTCTTCATGACATGACATTTCATCGTCATCAACATCACCATCATAATTGTCATCATCAGAGGCACGAGATCCCCCCAAATGAGAACCTTTTCCATGATGAATCCATTGAGTATAGCTCGTATAAATCCCCTTAAAAAACAAATGGTCCTCAACTTCATCAATAGATCTAATATTAATATTCAAACAATCGATGCACGGACATCTTACATCACTTGTTGGGCCCATGTGTTTCTTAACATACTGAATGAAAAATCTAACCCCGATCACATATTTCTCATAGAATCTATTAGTTTCTTGGATCCAACTCCGATCCATCTCCATTTTAGAATCCTATGAAATTATTTAACAAACATGTTATACATGGATACAACATATTAACATGACATTAACCTTAATTTTAGCAAGCATATTATACAATAACCTTTGAGGAGGAGGATTCTTAGAGATATAAAGAGAAACAATCAGGTACAACATCGCAAACCCTAAGGTACAAAAATATGTTGTCACCTATAAATAAATAACTAAAAGGTTTTGAAGGTTACATTAATGTGTGTGTGTCGGCCATTGCAAATTTCATTCTTATATTAATATTTTAGTGTATATACTCTTTTATATATTTTTTTAATTAAAACTATAAATCTTTTGAAGCTTACATAAAGGCTTTGTCGTTGCCACCACTAGTCACAAATAGTTTAACGTGTTGTAAAATGAGTCCTAAGAGAGTTGAAATCATTGTATGTCATCTCCATCCTCAGTCTATTAACAAAATAACTCTTACTAAATATAAATAAAATGGAACCAACAGCCTGATTGCTGCTTATAGGCCAAAACCATTTGAACAAAGTATAGTAAAATAAGACATTGCAAATAGATTTAGAATAAATTTTTTTTCAAATTTAAACTAGTGTCACCCACATCCTATTTAAAAGCATGAAAATTAAGCTCCCAAACATAACAAATACGAAGATGAAAAAAATCTGCACACAACAACTAATCTCCACTAAGTTCGAGTACCAGAACATATATATTTCTGAAAACTTACAAATAAAAAAAAATATATTTTTGTAACAAGTCATAACACTTACAAATATTAATGTGTAAGAAAAAAAAGTTCCTTTTGTAAGTTGTATGAACCTTTGCATAAATTAAAATATATAAAAAAATAAAAATTATCCACCATATTCCACTACCCCACAAAAATGCATCCATCAAAAAAAGATAGAGGCATCACCATAGTTCCTATAATCATAAATTTCTTATCCAATCAATGTTGCACAACCAAATAATCTGTATAATCATAAATTTGACAACCAACTTCTTATATTTTAAAGTTTACCGATGCACATATTTCATCTTTGAACCACTGCACAATCCAATGGCCCGAACCAAAAATTGATAACACAATAGTCAATTACTACTTTAAATTGTCTACTGTACTAATAAATATGTGAGAATAATACCAATTGTGAATACAAAATATGGCATTCAATACAAATCGACTATTGTTATGATATACCAATCCGTCTTGCAGGACCAATCTGTCTTGCAGGACACCAGCCGACCAATCTTTCACAAGTCAACTAATATTTCTTGGAACTAAATAAATAGAATATATAACAGAATGGGATTATCTTTTCTAACTAACCACAAATAGAGTGGGATTATCTTTTATAATGGTATCTTTATTAACGACATCTTTAAGTACATTACATATACATATATATACACACACAATCTATTTTCTAAAAATATATAACGACATCTTCGAGTACATTCCATATACATATATATACATTGCATTGCCACAAGAAGATTAAGAAACATACTAAAAATCACTCACCCAATCTGTGGTTGTCGGCGACGGCCTTACTCAAAGCCCGAGCTTGTGGTTGTCTGTGGTTGTCGGCGACAGGCTAGGGTTTTGGAACGATTGGGGGGTTTTGGAACGATTTGGGGTTTGGGAAACAAGAAGGTGAAATGGTGGAGATGGGGGCGAGTATTTTTGGTTTGATATTTTTCGGGAACGATTTGGGGTTTTGTAAACAAGAGATATTTTGTTATTTTTTTTTGTAGTAATGAGTGAGAAAATTTTTTGTCACCAATTATTTTTTTCTATTGGGATAAATTTATTTGTCACTGAATGTTTAATAATTTTGTCACAAATAGTTTAATGGAGCATTCTAGGACGTGGGAACAAGCGTGCCAAAATTTTAATGATTATTTGGTGACAAATATCACTAATTCGTCACCAATTGAACATCATCTCACTCAATTCGTGACGAAATTAATTTTCCTCACCAAAAGATTACTTTTTGAGACAAAAATAATTTTGTACGAATTTTTTTTCTCACTAACAAGACATTTTGTTATTGTGATAACTTTGGGAGGATACTTTGGGAGAGATTTCAACACCCTACGGATTCTGTTGTAGGAATGATGAAAACTATCCCCAATGTAAATACAGGTCATAAAAATCTGATGACTTCTTGGAAAAGTCCTTCAGATCCATCGATTGGAACGTTTTGATGACTTCTTGGAAAAGCCATTGTGTGGAATGGTAGTCAAGTGTATTGGCGTAGCGGTCCGTGGGATGGCCAAAAATTCATTGGAATTGCCAAGCCGCATCATTCGTTGTCCAATAGAGTTGCACTTTTAGACGACAGAGAAAGGAATGCGCATTTCACTTTAACCTCCGACACCGAGTCGGTTGTGACGTACTACGTAGTGAATTTCCATGGGAGTCTAGTGCATAGGTTTTGGCATGATGGGATGGAAGATTGGGGGGTTAGTAGGCTGATTCCAGAAAATGAGTGTGATTTTTATGGTAACTGTGGGCCTTTGGAAGCTGCAATTGGGAGGATAATCCAATTTGTACAGGTTTAAAAGGGTTTGAGCCTAAAAATATGGTGGAATGGAGTAGAGGAAATTGGACTAGTGGATATGCGAGGAGGACCCAATTGTAGTGTGATAGAAAGAGTGCCATTAAAAGTGATGGATTTATTAGGTTGACAACAATGAAAGTGCCAGAATTTTCTGAGTGGACAAATGCTATAGTGGACGCTTGTATTAGTCAGTGCTTAGATAATTGTTCATGCATAGCTTATGCATATTACACAGGGATTGGGTGTATGCATTGATGTGGTAGTTTGATTGATATTCAGATAAATTTTGCTCGTGATGGGATGGATCTTTTCATTCGTGTGGCATACTCCCAACTTGGTAACATTTTATTTTACTTTCCGAAATCCTTTTAGTATATCTTGGTTGCATTAGTTTAAAATTTATCGAAAGTGTAATGTTTGTTCAACTTTACAGATAAAAACGTAAACATGAAAGAAGTTATTATGCCAATTACAGTGTGTTTGGGGTCAATAGATATTGCCGTCTGCACATCTCTTTTATGGAAGTTGATGTCAAGAAGAAAAGGTAATTTGTTGATAACTTATGAGTAATTTTATATATAGATTATACAATTTTAGGACCTATAATATTATGCATTATTAAAATAGGACATACATCTTTTTTTTTACTGTTTAAGTCCCTACTTTTTAAGGTTAAAATTATACACATTATTTTTATGGATTTGGTCCTTATTTTTAAGAGGTTTCGTTTTTATTAGAATAGTCATTTTACTTTGCTGCCCTCAATCAACTACACTATTTTAGGTATGATTTACGATTTTAACCTTACCTGATTTGTTACGTAAGTTCTGAATTTGGTTCTTTGATTGGGAGGTTTATGAAGGTTTCTTACTCCGGTCTTTGATTGGGAGGTTTATGAAGGGGTTACTCCGGACTTTAATTGCAATTGTATTGTCGATTGACAATGGATTGCAATTAAAAATTGTTTCATGTCTTAAATTCAATATTACGATCAATGTTGTTTATGCAGCAACAAGACAATCTTGCAAACAAAGAACATTTTGCTTTTCGGCATATGTAACCTTGTTGAATTCGTGATTGACATACGGATTGTTCAGTATTTTTTCTCGAAGGTATGATAAAGATGAAATCAGTATATATATAAAAAAAAATTGAATTTGTAATATTGTTTACCTAATTTTGTTTTGTTTTGTGTTTGGTTGCAGATATTATAGGCTATTGTTTATTCTGATACAAAAATGGACTGTGATTCATTTTCAAGGTAAAATCTCGTACTTTGTTATTATTTTTGGTTGTTTTATTATTTGGTTTTGTTGTTTGTATGATCGTAAGATATATTTCATTGTTTTTTGTGTTTTTTTTCGATGTGCAAATGTTTCTTTGCTGCTTGTTTGTCTTCATTGTATAATATCTGATCTGTTAGTTTTTTTTTTTACTTGATGTGCAAATGTGTTTTTGCTATTTGTTATGTTTTTTTGCTATTTATTATGCTGTATCGTAAATTATCTGATCTGTTAGTTTTTATTCAATGTGCAAATGTTGTTTTGCTGTTTGTTTGGCTCTATTGTATAATATATGATCTGTTAGTTTTTTATTCAATGTGCAAATATTTGTATGCTGTTTGTTGGCTCCATTGTATAATATCTGATGTGTTAGTTTTTTATTCAATGTGCAAATGTTTTTTTTTGCTGTTTGTTTGGCTTAATTATATAATATATGATCTGTTAAGTTTTTTTTTGGGTGTGCAAAATTACTTTGCTATTATATTGGTTGTGGTATATGATGACTGGTTTTATTTTTATATTTTGTTCTGTAATACATAGTTTGCTGAATTTTTGATTGTGTGAGATGATAATTGAGTTGTTAAGTTATTGGTTTTTTTATGTATGTTTATGTATTATGTAATAATGAACGTGGCCCTAGTATAAACTGAGTGTTTTTAATTTCCTAATAATTAAATTGGCCTTTACTACAAAATGCCCATGATCTTTAATGTTGAAAATTTATGTCCTTCCATGTTCATTATAGGATATAGTTCATCCATGTTCATTTTCAAAATATAATTTTTACGAGTGACTCGGATAGATGTTTATAGTTATGATTGGAAGCAAAAAAAAAGTCACTAAAGTCTTTAATAAACTCAACATGTATAAATTGCACAGTTTTTTTTATTGAAGTTACTATTGTATGTTTTGAATAGTTTATTGTTCACATATCATTATTAATGTTGTACTAATGGTTTTTATAAGATATAATAAAACAAGTGTAATCATATAATGTTTAAGTTCAAGTTTTTGAAAAAAATTTGTGAACAATAAACCATTTTGCATGGATGGTTTTGAGGTGTATTATTGTCTATTTATTTGGTATATCGAATTGTTCATTACATGATATTGTACTATTTTCTTTTTTATTTTATTTTAGTTTTGTGTTATATTACATTTAACTTGTTAATCAATTTATTTCGTTGAAAATGACATTTTTTTTTGTGATTTTGTTGTAGGGATATTGACAGGGGTGTTCTTTGTGTTATATTGTATGATGGGAGATCAACTTCATTTCGAATTTTTGTAATGCATAGTTTTCTTGAATTTCGTAACAGAATAATTGAGATTTGGGATGATTTGAGGAAGTTATCATTTGAGATTTTTTATATGCGTGATGGGAAACGTTGTGTTATAGATTGTGATGGTGAGATCAAGTGTTTTGTTTGCTTTAATGTTCTACAAAGGGAGAGTTTTGCTGAAGTACGTATTAGCTTGTTGAAGGCTTCTACTTCGGGAGTTTGTTCTAGTGAATGTGGAAGTATTAGTTCTGTATCGGGAGGGAAAGTTAGCAATGAAATTGAGGTTCAGCAGCCTTTGAACATGAGTGTTTGGGCAAATGCAATTATAGGTGTGGGTCAAAGATTTCCTGGTGGTGCTGAAGAGTTTCGTGTGAAACTAAAACAATATTGCCTGGAGACTGGATTCAAGGCTAGATATGTAAAAAATGACTCCAAAAGGATTACTGTTGTGTGTAGTAAAAAAGAGGAAACGGGGTGCTTATGGAGAGTTCATGCATCTGAGAAATTCAATTTACCAAGTTATTTCATTATAAAGAGTATGATATCAGAACATACATGTGGTATTGGGTTGAAGGATATGAATAACCCTGCTGTTAGCAGCAAATTAGTTAAAGATGCGGTATTAAACTTAGTTCGTGATAGACCTAATGTAAAACCGAGTGAGATAATTGATCTTTTTAAAAGGGAACATGGTGTGAAGTTAGGATACTATTATGCCTATACGGGTAAAGAAATGGCTGTGAAAGAGATCCATAGAGATGAGGCTTTATCATATCACGAGCTTAGTTTGTATGTGGAGTCATTAATAACTTCGAATCCTGGGAGTCATGTTGTTCTTGAGGTCAATGGTCAGAGCAGGAGATTTGAAAGGTGTTTTATTGCATTTGAAGCTTGTATATATGGGTTTATGCATTGTCGGCCCATGATATGTCTTGATGGTACATTTCTGAAAGCCAAATACAAGGGTTGTATGTTTGCTGCTACTGCAAAAAATGGTGATCAAGGTATTTTTTAGTTTTCTTAATATCAAACAAGAATAATAGGTGTTGCAAACAGTAGCAGAAAAGTAGCAAATGGACTTTTGCAACTTTCCAGATTACAGTTCAATTGGACAAAGTATAACAATGATACATTAATCAAACGTATGGCTAAGTTACTAACAATAGAACAATACATTAACCAAAAATATGCATAAATAGAATAATATGTTAACCAAACATATGCTTAACTAACTCACAGAGACCCCCAATCCCAGATGTTATAGTTTGGCAAATTATAGTTCAATTGTACAAAATAGAACAATGATATATTATCGTACCACATTTTTGGCCTTTCTTCCTACAATGCCAAAATTTTGCATTTAGTTCTACCGAATTTTATATAATATTTGTCATAACATACAACTGTAGAGCAAAAAAAAAAAGAGAGAGACCCCCAATTCTACATGTTATAGTTTGACAAATTATAGTTCAAGTGGACAAACTAGAATGAGGATATATTATTGTACGACATTTTTGGCTTTGCTGCCTACAATGCCATAAAATTTTGCATTTAGTTCTACCGAATTTTATATGATATTTGTTATGACATACAACTGTACGACAAAGAAAAAGAGAGACAAGTTTTGCAAAAATAGCAAATGGATATTTGTAACTTTCCAGATTACAATTCAATTTGACAAAGTGTAATAATGATACGTTAACCAAACGTATGGCTAATTAACTAACAGTAGAACGAGACATTTTTAAGGCATGTAATTTTAGCAGGGATACATTTTCGGACATGAATTTAAACTGAAAAGAACGCCTAAATTATACAGTGGTCAGAATAGATATATAATTTCATATCCATGTGGATATATAATTTCGTACGAAATTTAAAAAGTTGAATTTTTTTTTAAATGGTCGGAACAGTAAACAGATTTGTTCTTCAATTCTTTTTTAACTTAAAAACAATGCAATTATATATCAAGGTCTAAAGTGGCTTGAATTTAAACTTAGAACATACTCTAATTTTATATAACATAGACTATACTTGAATGAAGAACAATGATATATGATACCAAAAATGACAGTGGATATATGTTGTATTATACTTGAAGGAAGCTGTTTGGCATGGCACCATTAGCTACACAGTTGCAATTCAAACTGTACAGCAAAGAAAAAAGATGATTTAAAATCTATGATCATATTGTTAATTTGATTTTGTATCTGTATTTTTATATATCATTCAAATTAAGTTGTTTGTTTGAATGTATTTGATGCATTTGTATGATACATGAACTTAATATGAAATGTTATTTGTATTTTGTTGTTTATGATTTTTAGTTATTTTCAGTTTAATTATTGATTATGTTTTTTAATGCAGGTATATTTCCTTTAGCTTTTGCGGTTGTTGATTCCGAAAATGATTCTAATTGGCTATGGTTCTTGGAAAATCTGAAGATAGTTTTACCTTGTGATAAGGTCTACACTTTTATATCAGATAGGCACAATGGATTGGTTTCATCAATACCAAAGGTTTTTCCAAATTCGACTCATGGTTACTGTTTGTGGCATTTGAGGAACAATCTGAGTTCGGTATTATCTGGAAAAAATCCTAAGAGAGGTTTTATATTGAAACTTTTTACTGATTTGGCTTACGCAGCAACACATGAGGAATTTCAAAAGAATTATAAGGAGTTTCGAGAAATTGCTGGACCATGTGCATTTGATTTTGTATCAAGTTTAAAATTTGAGCATTGGGCGAATGCGTATTTTTCCGGTAAGAGATATGGTGAGATGTGTTCTAATATTTCTGAAAGTTTCAATTCATGGATTTTGAAGGAGAGAAATATGCCTATTAAGACAATGATAGATGAAAGACGCATAAAGATAATGAATTTGATGAGTGACATACATGATGTTTCAAGATATTGGAGTACCATTTTATGTCCAACAATGGAGAAAAAACTTCAGCAAAAAGTGCAGAATAGCCGAAGCTTCAAGGTTGTAAAATCAAGTGATGTTATATTTGAAGTGGAAGACAGCAAAAAGTATTCTGTAAACTTATACAGAAGTTATTGTAGTTGCAATTTGTGGAGTATCGAGGGGTTCCCATGTGAGCATGATGTTATTAGTATACTAGCATCTGGAAATAGTGTCTACAGTTTTATTGATCCATGTTATTACTCAGCAGCATTTCGTGAATCATATTCACATTCAATTCAGCCTGTTCCCAATTTTATATGTCCTCGAGTTAAAGATGATGAATTACGGATTTTACCACCTGAGACAAAGAGGGCGCCTGGACGACCAAGAAAAAATCGAATTGAAAGTAGTGGAGTAAACCCAAAGAAGCTTCGGAAGTGTGGACGATGCAATTGTTACGTCACGCAAAACAAGAAAACTTGTAGTGCAAAGATTAATGAGTAATTTTGTTTTTTATTTGTAGGGGTATTATATTGTTATCCAATGCTGGATTCATTTACAATAGGTACTGTTGATAAAATTTTTATTTTTAGATATACAGTATTAAGTTGGAAATAAATTGAAGTTTAAAAGTTTAAAAGTGGGTTGCAATTTACGTTATCTTGGTTTTTATCTTATTGGCATTTTAACTTCTCAATTTGTTTATAATTACTTTATTTTGTGTTATTGTATTTGTTGAAATTGAAACTGTGTCAACTGATAAAATTTTGTTCAATTGATTTATGTATGTTGATTATTGTGGAATTGTTTAGAAGAACAACATGATGAGATAGTTCTGTATAAATACTTTTAAGGATGATTTGTTTTCAATTTTGTTCTGTATGGATGACATTTTTGAAGACGTGTTCCACTCTTGTTGCCCTTCTGTTTGAGTTGGTGTATCTTGTGGCTGCTTATATTTATGATGGTGACAGTTGTTTCGCAGTTTTGCTGCTGTAGGGAATCTGAGCTTCCTATCAACAATGGCGAGGGACTATACTTTTGTTGATCGAAGCTCGGATGTGGTGAAGATTCATTGGTTTGTAATATTGTTTTGTCCAGAAATGGTGGGATGATGGAGGATTGCTATCTGCAAGAAATTTAGGTCCACGTGTCAATAAACTGAATTGCACTTGGCCAGTCCACCAAGATGTGCAATATCTATACATATAGACTATTATTGACATAGCTTAGCTTTGTGATTTGCACGATAAGCAATGGTGGTACATGAATGGGTATCTTTTAGTCATTTGGTTGGATGTCTGGGAATTCAAGACCCTTTTTTAGTCCTATTTCATTCCAGAGTCTGCTCAATTGCACTTATACAAAGAGTTCGTAGACATAAAGTTGGAGGATGGTATGTCCGTCGTACAGTACACAGCTTGTTTTAACGAGCTCTCTTCCCTCACAATTTTTTTTATATGGATTTGACAATCTTTATCGTCTTTGTATTTGTTCTTATTATTATTGCCGACCTGAAATTGTATAGCTCCAAACTTCTGGGGTTTGCAATATCTGTCTTGAGGAGGAGGTCGCACTTTGGTTTGAGCAAGTTGACGATAATCAAACCAAAGAGCTCGTTGCTGTTATGTATATTGAGAGAGGGGATAAGGTCTCTTTTATTGCTTTTTTCAGGATTTTATTTTATTTATCCAGCGGACAATTTGTTTCAATTCTTGTTGTAAAAGTAGGGGTGACTTTATGTTTAGTTTGTTCCACTATGTTCATTAGCTTGTTTGGTTCTGTTGTTTTGAAAGGAACCTAATAGCAAAAAGTGAAATGCCCTCCTATCATACACATGATTTTCTTTTTGGGATGTTCCAATTTAAGATTCTTCCTTTCTTTTCTTTTTTGGAAGTAATTATTGATCTTCAGTTTAATCTTAAAATATTCATTTTTAAATAAAGACTATTGATAGGGAGTATATGAGTTTGAACTCCTGCTAATAATAAAATATTTTAGCGGGTCGAGGCCTTGTCGTGTCGTGCCAAAATCACCACTAAACCAGTGTATTAGGGCTTGTTTACTTTGATGATTCATCTTGACTTAATGATGAACTAGATGAGTTATCATATGTTTAATGACCTACGATATGTGTAATTAAAAAATAATTTGATGATTCATCTCGAAATCTGCTCGGGTTTCAATATTTAAACAACATTCACATAAAAGCATTATGTCGGATGTTATTCTTTTACATTTTATATTACAATTTTCTCTTAATGTTGCATTTTTGTAAAATATTAAATATTAAATAACAATTCAAAATCGCAGGATGCTGTGAAGATAACCTGCAAACGAAAAACAAAAATTTGTTGTTTTTCTGAACAGTGTTTTTGTTAGTGTAGTGTTGTGAAGACAACTCTTTATTCAACTAATTAGAGAGTAAACCAAATATGCACTTCAATCGAAATTCTATAAGTGCAAATCTATTTTTGCTGTCAGTTTGAATACAATGTTTGTAAAATGTATTCACTTTGAATATAATGCAAGTCTAGTTTGAAGGTGCACTCAAATTTATCCTCTGATTTTGAATTAATATACTTTTTATAAATGATATTTGATTTATTTGTCCAAATAGCATTACTTTACTTGATTAAAATTGTGGTTTAAAAATAAACATCATGAATAAAAAAGTAATAGAACAATAGTACAAAAGGCCAAATATCCCATTGCATATGATCACCTGATAGTACAAACCAATTGTTTCCTATTCAGTTCAGGTGCTGGACCCAGTTTAAGGTCACATTTAAACAACTAATCAACAAAATAGTACCCACAAGAAGGCAAATGAGACATACAAATGAAATTCACAATTTATAATCACGGAAGAAAGGATTTGATCATTAATGAGCCAACACCACTGTTAAGCATATTTTTTAATTGGGAAATAAGGTTTTTACAAACTTGAAAACACCATGTATATATATTTTGCATGTCTATTCTTTCAATGTTTTAGAGTATTGAACAATATCACTAAAAGTATATAATGGTCAAATGTTCTACTGAGATTTGCTACAAACAAATGAGGGTGTGTAACTAAGAAAAGTTAATGATATTTTCTTCGATAAATTGCATCTCTTTTATGATCTTGATAGTTGTGTCTTCAGTTGGTGATTTTTGAGGAAGAGTCCAACTTCTGTTTCGATCATTGAGCAATTGGAATACGATTTCCGATCTTTTTTTACGCATATAGTCTTCTGAATAGGTACTTGGAATGTCTCTTCCACGGATAATGCATTCTATGAACTCGCAAACAAAGAGTGCACAATCAACTCTGTAAAAAATAATAATAATGTCAGTAAAAAAAATTAATTTAAACAATTATAAAACAAACATACGTGTCTTAAAGTGAAAGTGTTCAAAATAAAGGTATAACGTCAAAAAATATATGATGTGAGGATCAAACATGTTTATGCCAACAACAATGTTCATGATATACAATGTTTAGATCAACCAATTATTGGGATGAGTTGTCGAAAATTAGTGTCGAATTATACCTCTGGGTAAAAAGTAAGGACTAAACAACAAATAATACTTTTTTTCTTCTCCTATTCATCTAGTGACCTGTTTGCCATCCAAGGCATAATTGTTTTCGAAGACAGAATTT
The DNA here is from genome assembly GCA_949130495.1 of Sambucus nigra. Classification (NCBI taxonomy): domain Eukaryota; kingdom Viridiplantae; phylum Streptophyta; class Magnoliopsida; order Dipsacales; family Adoxaceae; genus Sambucus; species Sambucus nigra. Next base: position 50,007,345 of record OX422222.1, read on the forward strand.
GAGAACATACAGAGGAAAAATCAACCTAACAGCAGAAACATGATTTTTTTTTTAAATGTCTCTCAAGTCATTAACCTTTTTCATGTGCAGAGATCCAAATAATTTGTTTACAAGATTGTTATTTTAATAACAATTTTAATTGTATAGAATAATTTGTTAGTTGAAAAAATTCAAAATAGCATGCATATATAACGAGTTATAAAAGAAACATACGAGTCTCCCTGTTGTGGGCAATCGGGCACCAAAATATTTTCTTTGTTGGACAATGCTGAGTCATTGATCCTCTTCAAATGAATATTCAACAGCTCATTGATGTACTTTCTCTACAAAACATTGAAATGAAAATTTCGTTTATGATATTACTATATATATGCAAATATATTAATATATATTACTAGAATTTCAATTTAATTATTACCATTTTATTTGCATCTCGAAGGAATATGTTGTTAGCCCTCCTTTCCTTCAAAGAATTGTAATGACTCCATTTCTTTGTTTTTAGATTCAAAACAAGCAATGTCCAATGAAAACCTCTCTTGTCATTCTTGGACCTCGATGTGTTCATTGGAAAAACAAGATGTGTTGTATCCATCTTGTTTTAATAGTTTTGCAAAACCATGTATTTTAATAGTTTTGCAAAATTATTAATGTAAAGAGGGTTACAACTGGTTTTGGAAAAACATGATGGATACAACTGAAGTCAATATATGCATTTTAATAATTTTGCAAAATTATTAATGTAAAGAGGGTTACATTTAGCATGGAAACAAATGTAGAGTGTAATCCGAACAGAGCACATACAACCAGATGCATTCTTACACGATTAATGAGATGTTATTCAAGGTAAACTACCTACATTCCTTACAGCAGAACACATAGTAATATTAACCTTAATTAGGTTAAATCTTTATGAACAAATCCTAATGTAAGATGACCTATTCTTTTGAACAATGCATGAAGTGATACCTTACAATTCATCGGCTGTAAACTCAGTTTGACTGAGAGCATTGTAATTTATAAACACACACATTTGTGTTTTCAGCATTGAAATGTGTGTGTGTGTGGTCAACTTTATGTTTTCACAATCAGCATGAAGTGTGTGTGTGTAACAATAATTATAATTGCAACATTTATATAATCTGATCACAGCCAACATATTTATGCAGTTAACTATAAAATTGAGTTCAGAAATTGAAATCTAGTTATTAGTAACATATGTATAAAATTGAGTTCAGCTATTAAAGTTATTGCAAAACCAGTTTTGCAATAACTTCCAAACTACAAATTCAATATACAATTTTTGCTTTGCATGTATTTACTTATAAGGCTACGTATTGTTTATTTTTTGGTTGAGTTGGGCACAACCGGAAAATAATAATAAGGTAATCACCCTTCATACTACTTCAACTACAGTGAAACTAAGTACTGAAATGACTTGAAGACGTAGAAAAGAAGTCTGGAATGAACTAAAATTAAACAAAGGTCTAGAGGTTGAAAAATTTAAGAGAATGTTGGGTAAAAAATCATCAACTACCACTTATCCGATTATACACCGATTTTTTCCCTAAATTAAACAAAACTTTAGGAAGGACGAAAATAGAATTTAAGAATTCAGAGTAAAATGGAGTTCCCCTGTTTCTAGATAAATGATGCTTATTTGGGTGCTAGTCAAGTCGTCAAAATGCGGAAGGAGAGATGGATTTGTCTGATAGCATTACTTTATACGTTTGTAGTGATAATATGCTTCGTACCATTGCAGATAGGTGTCCTGATTTGTGGTACATGATCCAGACACGAGCTCTGCTAAGGAGCTTAAGTGATTTTGTCTTCTCATTAGAGAGGTGAAAATTTTTTGGATTCAGTAACAGTTAAAATCCAATGAATAAATCGGCAAAAAACAGTGGAGGGGATTAAAGTGTTTAATCCAAAGTTGTATTTCCTTCTCTTTATTTAAACAAAGCGACAATCTATGTATTTTATGATCCAATCAAGGAGAAAATAAGTGCAGGTAACCCATGCAGACTAAAAGAACCATTTAACAGACGGCAAAGCAGAATGTCCCAAAGTCATTCTGAAATACTAATCTAAAAGCAAATAAGAAAATGTTAGAAAATTTTGTAGTTAGCAACTGTTTTGTTTATTTAACTGCGGTAAGAAGATAGGTAGGTTCAAGAAGTTCACCATCTTGAATCAGGTTGAGGACGGCATATGGGGTGTTGTAGGTGATAAGTTTTGCAAAACTAGTTTGCAAGTCGTTCACGATTTTTGAAGAATTACTTTTGCAAGTTTGAGAGATTATAGTACAATTGAAAATTCAGAACAGTGAAAATCTGTTAGTACTTTTTAGTCCATAAATGCAAAAACGAATAATATGTTGCCTAAATATTGTTTACAAATATAACAGACATGAAATCCCACTGACTTTTTTCTTAGAGTACTACTTTTCAAATAAAATAATAATATAAAAGCAAATAAGAACATGTTACCTGGTTGTCAATGAAGTTGTTACATAGCAGGTCTTCAACTAAAGATCCAATAATATACATGTGTAACTCACTGTCTTGCCATGCTATTGTCCTATTCAATTACAAAAAACCATAGTGTTATGCAAAAAAGAAAAAAGAAAAACAAAGTGTATTACAGATTCAATTGTATAGAATGTAATGTAAATGATATAGAAGTGTACAAATTCATTACCGTCTATCAGCATTTTGAAAGAAATTTTCCACAATTTGCTTTTGATCATCATTTAAATAGTGAAAGACCTTGCTCTTTTTCAACACATTGTTTAACTTCTCAATCTGTTTATGCTTTTCCGAAGTGTCAATACCTTCAACTTCGATTGCTTCTTGACTTCCATCTGAAACTAACAAATCAAAGGACGGATGATCAATTATCTTTTTCCCTGATTGAAGAACTTCAGAAGAAGGCTGTTGGGCTGCTTTTTTCTTCTTGTCATAATAGAGAAAATCTGCTTGTTGTGTCTTTGTCCTTTGCTTTTTCTTCAATCGGACCAACCAAGACTTAAAATTCTATTTTATTTCTTCAGGTGTCCTCTTCACTCTCCTTGCAACTTTCAATAAGAAAACTCATTTTTAATAATCATAACAAAGAAACATGACAATAACTTATGAAAACTTAAGCAGGTAATGAAAAAAATGTTGTGTGCAAACTTAAATTTGCTAATATTTACATAAATATAATTTTTTCATTTTTTATTGGACATGTAACTTTTAATAAGGACAAATTTAATACCTTTATAAGATTTTGTTTTCTTGAAACAACTAGATTCTTCAACGCAAATTTGATTGTTGTTGGATTCAGAACCTTCTTTAGGAGTAGGAGTCAATTGCAAAGAAATATTTCTTCGAAGAGAGAGAGGCTCCCAAAGAATAATAGCTTTATCTTTCTCTTTCTCTTGTACAATGACCGGCTTCCTCTTTGCAATCAACTCTTCATGGTGCCCCTTTGCTTCCAGCATATTTTCAAGCTCATTGATTCTAACTCGAAGAATTTTGTTTTCGGACAAAAGACGATTATTATCCTTCTTCAAAGCAATTAAATTTTCAGGTTTATTGCTTTCTTTCTTAAATTCATCATCGCTATCATCATGCAAGGAATAATCTTCTAATGGACTTACGTCCAAAATTTCCTCAGATATCTGCATAATATAGTGAAAATGTTACACAAATTGCACAAACAGAGTATCATCTTGAAAAAAGTTCAACAGGTCACTGTGCTGGAAAGAATAGCAAACATAATTTTGCAAGTTTCAAATCTTATTGTTCAAGTGAAGAAAATAACAGCCTTAATATGCCATTATTTCCCACTTTCTAAATGGAGAAACAAATATATTTGCTATTATTATTGTACATATTTATAATACTATATGAAGTCAAAATGATTCATCTCTTGCAGTAGTGAAACTAATTTCAATTGTAGTTGAAATGCAATATAAAAAATAATATCATCATTTGTGTTTTCATGTTTTGACAAGACAATAGTAATTATGCATTATTAATGGGAGTAAAGTAGACAGACGGTAGGAAAATCGTCCAAATCACTATAATTGTATTGCATACTGTGAGAACTACTTTACTATAATATAAATTTTCTATTTAGTAATAGTGTAGCCCAAGGAATATAAAAAGGCCATAGCTAGAGTCATCAAAATTGGCTCCCCGAAATTGGGGAAAATCCATAGCAAAAAATAGACACAAAAAATACACTTATTCACACTTTGAGCTCAAATAGTATTTAATATCTGATACAGAAGTGAACAATTCATTCACAATCTGTCTTTGACACCCCCGATCCTATATTTTTCTCAGCTTCACATTTACAAACCGGACCATAGAAAGAAGAATCAATCCCAATTAGTCTTAACAAATAAAAATTTCAGTATGTAAAGAGGGTTACATTTAGCATGGAAACAAATGTAGAGTGGAACCCGAACAGAGTAATTACAACTACATCCATTCTTACACATGAGTAATCAGATGTTATTCAAGGTAAAATACCTACATTGCTTACATCAGAACATGGTAATATTAAAGTTAATTAGGTTAAATCTTTATGAACAAATCCTTATGTAATATGACCAATTTTTTTGAACAGTGCATAAAGTGATACCTTACCATTCATTAGCTGTAAACTCAGTTTGACTGAGAGCATGTTAATTTATAAACACAAACATTTGTGTTTCCAGCATTGAAGTGTGTGTGTGTGTGTGATCAACTTTATGTTTTCACAATTGGCATGAAGCATGTTTGTGTGTGTAAAAATAATTATAATTGTAATATTTATATAATCTAATCACAGACAACATATATATGCAGTTAACTATAAAATTGAGTTCAGAAATTGAAATCTGGTTATTAGTAACATATGTATAAAATTCAGATCAGAAATTAAAGTTATTGCCGAACTAGTTTTGCAATAATTTCCAAACTACAAATTAAAATCATATACCTTCTTCGAGCTGATCTTTGAAATTGATGTTTTTGATAAAAACTTCCTTCAAATCCCTCAAATTCCATCTTGTGCATCGCGGGAACTCATTCTCTTGTCCTTCGATCTTACGCACCACATTGCAATGCTCACAAAAAAAGTACTGGAAAATGTAATACAAATAATATGTTAGCATTTACATATATCTTATATAACAAGTATTAATTTGAAAATTTGAAAATACTTACCAATAATCTTATCAAACAACTGAATACCTTCTCAGGCTGTTCATAATGTTTGTCAACACTTCTCATGAGATGATCTTTGATAACGACGGCCCATGCGATATTTCCAATATCATCATAATTTTCCAAATATTGGATGAAAGACCATCCAATACTTTGCAATGAATTTGGAAAATATAAAGTAACCGCCATGTAAAGGATGAACAACCTCGAAATATCTTGACACACTTCTTCTCCATCCAAGTGTATAATTTCTTCAATACATTCTTGAATTGTAATCTTATTTAACTTTTGTTTCTTGCTAAACCTTCGTTGAAGAAACTTTGACTCCATCTCAATGAAAGCTGTTGAAGTTCTAGGTTGAACACAGATGTATTTCCCTTTGACTGGAAAACCAAACACCAAACCAATATCTTCACTCTGCAATTCAATATACTTCTTTCCGAAGCGAAACGACTTCTTCTTTTTGTCGTAATTTGAAAGAATCATAGCCGATGTTTTAGCTATGTTCGAGACCATAGCTTCTGTTATCTTCCCCTTATAAATGGCTTCAATTACATGTCCAAACGGGGTTTCTAAAATAACATCAAGCTTCTCCTTCGAGAGATGCTCTTTATGTTTGTTAATGAGTTTGATTAAAGCACAAAAATTGCATCTAGCAGGTGCTTTAACATCCTTCAATGTTGATTTTACAACCTTGCTTGACTTTTGCTTAGATAACTTCCTTACTTTTTTTGGTGGTGAATAATCAGCATCTACTTCGAATCTTTCCTTCCTTTTCAATTTGATAGTTTTTGACTCATTACTGGAACTAGTAGCTATTGGTGAATCAAACATCAATTTGGCCTTCTATATCAAAACATTTAAAAAAAGATATTAGATATGGACTGTCTTTTTTATAAAAAAGTAATATATATGATATGAAAAATGATTAGAGTAAGAGATTTATGTATTTTTGTAAATTAATAATTGGAAGACATTATGGCAGTAATGTAAACTGACAAGTCAGTTAGCACTAAAAAACAGAACTGGAAGACATTATGCCAGTAGTATAAACACATAAGCAACTAATAGAAATAACTATGCAAATTACTCAAATGTTCAAAAGGTAGACAAATGCCAGTAGCGTTAACATATCACTCAGGGAACACTAAAACATAAAACCAGAAATATATACAAATCAATCAGTTAACCGTACTGAAGAAGGCGATGACTGAGTTTTCATTTAATGTGTCGAATTCGATGTTTTAAATTCGGAATCGTATCGAAATCAGACAACAATGAAGGTTGAGCAGAGCAAAATTAGTTTTGCTATGCTCATTGCTTTTATAAATGTATCTAAACACATCAAAATTAGTTTTGCTATGCTCATATAATCATGCATATATTAACCATTCGGCATTGCACTCCACCAACTCTACTACGTAAAACACCATTGGAACAAACTTTTAATTTTCATGGAAAGCAATATTCAATATCAAGCATAGTCAAGGTTATCGACTTACTAACAATTACTTGTTACTACCATAGTCAAGTAAGAGAGCATTAAATACTGTCATACTAGGACACGTTTTCCAGAACAATTAGTGTATATATATAGTAGCCACTCTATTGAGTTCCAAGGTATGCAACCATAGAGCCAATTAAATTTCAACAATATTTCAACAGTTTCAAACAGTAGACCATGTGTATACTTCTAACAATAGTACTAACACAAACTTCCCAAAACTGATAGCAAAAATAGTTTTGCACCGTTGTGTTTATATGTATTTCGGGATATTTATGTAAAAAAGATATCGAATATGGACTGAGTTTATTATAAAAAGTAATATATATGATATGTAAAATGATTAGAGTAAGTCAGTCAGCACTAAAAAACAGAACTGGAAGACATTATGCCAGTAGTATAAACACATAAGCAACTAATAGAAATAACTATGAAAATTACTCAAATGTTCAAAAGGTAGACAAAAGCCAGTAGTGCTAACATATCACTCAGGGAACACTAAGAAATAGAACCGGAAATATATACAAATAAATCAGTTAACCGTTCCGAAGAAGGCGATGATTGAGTTTTCATTTAATGTGTCGAATTCGATGTTTTAAATTCGGGATCGTATCGAAATCAGACGCCAATGAAGGTTGAATGTAGTTATGCCAATGAAGGTTTGGCATAGCAAAATTAGTTTTGCTATGCTCATTGCATTTATAAATGTCTCTAAACAAATCAAAATTTGACGTCTTACAGATGCGATTGATTAATTCTTTGGCTCGGATCCACATCCACTAAATGATGTGGCTCCGCACCAGGGGCATTAACCAATTGCGTCGTTAAGACATCAAAGTTTTATGTCTTTAGGGACATCGAAAATTCTTCCACATAAACTTGTTGTAGATTACATCACAATTACGTAATCATTTCATTCATTTTCACTTCAAAATCTAACAATTTTAACCCCAACCTTAAACTCCTATAATCATGCATATATTAACCATTCTCAATTGCACTCCACCAACTCTAGTACGTAAAACACTATTGGAACAAACCTTTAATTTTAATGGATAGCAATTTTCCATATCAAGCATAGTCAAGGTTATCAACTTACTACCAATTACTTGTTACTACCAGAGTCAAGTAAGAGAGCATTAAATACTGTCATACTAGGACACGTTTTCCAGAACAATTAGTGTATATATATATAGTAGCCACTCTATTGAGTTCCAAGTTATGCAACCATAGAGCCAATTAAATTTCAACACTATTTCAACAGTTTTAAACAGTAGACCATGTGTATACTTCTAACAATAGTACTAACACAAACTTCTCAAAACTGATAGCAAAAATAGTTTTGCACTGTTGTATTTATATGTATTTTGGCAAATTTATGTAAAAAAGATATTGGATATGGACTGTGTTTACTATAAAAAGTAATATATATGATATGTAAAATGATTAGAGTAAGTGATTTAAGTATTTTTTCTTTCCAATTGGTCCACATTATGGCAGTAATGTAAACTGACAAGTCAGCACTAAAAAACAGAACTAGAAGACAATATGACAGTAATATAAGCACATAAGCAACTAGAAGAAATAACTATGCAAATTACTCAAATGTTCAAAAGGTAGACAAATGCCAGTAGTGTTAACATATCACTAAGGGAACACTAAGAAATAGAACCAGAAATATATACAAATAAATCAGTAAACCGTACCGAAGAAGGCGGTGATTGAGTTTTCATTTAACGTGTCGAATTCGATGTTTTAAATATGGAATCGTATCGAAATCAGATGCCAATGAAGGTTGAAGGTTGAATGTATTTAGGCCAATGAAGGTTGAGCATAGCAATATTAGTTTTGCACTGTTGTATTTATATGTATTTCGGAAAATTTATGTAAATGTAATAGTATATACTATTAAATTCCAAACATACTTTTGCAGTTAATCGTTGAGAAGCTGTTTTCTTGTGACAATAAACATTATATGAATTTATTAAAAATTATAATAAATAATAAATTTACCCTATTAATAATTGTTTTATATAGTGAAAGACAACATATACATATATATATATATATATATATATATATATATATATATATATATATATATATATATATATAAGAAATTAATCTTGAAATAATATTCATAAAAAAATATTGATAACAGTTTTAGGATACATTTTATAGAACATGTAGCATAAATTGCAGGACTCCACTGTTTGGAGTGTAGATTCCACATATTAGCAAATCTATTTTTGCAGTTTTGTTTCTTTATTTAAGAAATGTTTGTAAACGTAATGTTTTATGCATTTTAACTATCAAATTTTTTTTTGCCCGAATTTGTGAGATAGTTGTATTTATTTATAACTATTACAGCAATGATATTTATTTTAGAACAAACAACATACATTACGCAACACAGAAGGAATTGTCATGGAAATAAACTTTATAATATCAAAAAATTATCTGAAATATTATAAGAAATTTGATGTACTTACTGTTGTGCTTCTTGTGTTTCTATCAGATTTTTTCCTTTCAGCATTTTCATTCCTCTTGGTTGCACTCCTTGTTTTTCCTTCATCTTTGTATTTAGAACTATAACTTCTAGCATCTACCATTTTGATTTTAATCTTCATCTGTTTACCATGAAATTATCATTAGGAACAAAGAAAACACATATATAATCATAAAAACAAGGTTCTAGAATTTTTAGTCGAAAATCATGAGCTGAAATTGTTTGATTCAAACAAAAAAACCATAGAAACGTAATATAATGTGATGAATTTAAAACATAAATAACTAAAATAAACTTACCTCAACCAAACTTTCTGATTTCGCCAAATAGATTGCCGAAAACTAGGGTTTCGAAATGAGCAAATTTCAAACGCTAAGCTGTCAGAAAACAAGAGTTATGAGAGTGGGAGTGGGAGTGGGAGTGTAACTGATTTGATTCGTTTTGGACAGAGATAGGGGTAATTTCGTCTTTTTCATTTGGCCAGTGTAATGATTTTTGCAAGGGTAATTTTGTCTTTCTTCCTCATTCTTTTGGACGTCCGAGGCGTCGATTTGAAAGGCTGCTCTGTTTTGATAAAAATAGGGAGTATTTTTATAAATAAAATATTGAATGTCCAATTTCCTAATATAAATGTTAGAAAGTCCTGTTTTCATAAAACCCCTTTTATATAAACCACATTCTTAAACACCGTCCAAACTTAAAGAGTCAGCTTGATATCAAACTTCAAAGTACTCGCAGGCTCATCTTAGTCCAACTCACACACACATACGACCCTTGGTTTGGGAATAATCCTTATCATATTGCAAAAACGAACCCTCAGTTGCATTCTTATATAGCACAAATCATTCCCCGCATGTGATTTGAAAGGATGGAAAAATTACCTGTCAAATTCAAGTAATTAAACAAAAAATAAATATAGGGATAATTCTTTGTAAATGAGTATTATCCATACAATTTTCACTTTTCCCAATTATTTGGGGTCGATTATATGAATCCTATTTTTTCTTTTCAATATATCCATTGTAATATCTTCGATTAAACCACATGACATCATATCCTTTTTTATAATATCCCAAGAAGTCAATTTAGCCCTACATCTACCCCTTGTGTTACCATCAATAATAACTAAATCACTCTTTCTTACAGGAGCATCCATTGGTCTACGCTTGACGTGTCCAAACCATCTAAGTCGATTTTCTCTTAGGATCTACTTTTTAACATTTCACAAATTTGTTAATTTTTTATTTTATCCTTTTGAGTTTTACCACAAATTCATCTTAGCATTCGTATCTTCGCCACACTCATTTGCTGCATATTTTGTTTCTTGGTTGCCCAACACTTTGTCCCATATAACATGGCGGGTCTAATGGTCGTCCTATAAAATTTTCATTTTAACTTTAAAGGTATTCGCCTATCACACAAATGCCGGTAGCACTTCTCCACTTAACCCAACCTGCTTTAATCCTATGAGTAACATCATCACTGATATCTCCATCTTTTTGGATAAAATCCTAAATAATGAAAATTATCATTTCCAGGTATCTCTTGACCCTCCATTTTCACCACATCTCCATTTGTCCTCCTATTACTACTAAAATTGCACTCCACATATTCTGTTTTAGTTTTTCTTATTAATTATATATATTAACATAAATATATAGTGTTTGTATCCAAATGTATTCAACACAAGATTTCTAAAATGTATATTTATTTAAATATGTAAATAAAATGACACGCATAAACACATTGACACTACAATGCTAACAAAATTAGGACATCACACTAAGACACGACAAACAATGAATAGGACCAGTTATTGGGTATAAATCATAAGAGTCTAAATCCATTTAAACATGTAATGAAATTCCCTAAAAATAATAAAAGAAGCTGAAAATAATAAAACAAATTTTGTTCAAATAAAAAACAAATTGTCTAAGAAGTTAAAGATGTCATTTCAAACTAATAATAATTTTGTTATGAAAAGTAAATTAAATTTGTTTTGAGAGGGTCACAACAAATGTTTATAATATGTTATTTAATATATATTTTCTACTACTACTATTATTATAATTACTATTTTTATTATTATTATTATTATTATTATTATTATTATTATTATTATTATTATTATTATTATTATTATTATTATTATTATTATTATTTTTATTATTATTATTATTATTATTATCGTCGTCTTAGTTTAGGTATAATTTGTTTTTACTGTTGGCTTTCCTGTTTTTACGGATATAGAGTGTTTTTTCTTCTTTATAATTCCTTGAACCTTTAAATTGTATAAATGAAATGTTTTTGTTTTCCAAATCAAGTGGTTGTTTGTGGTATAGCTTCAGAGAGGAAAGTCAAGTCTTTTGTGTGTGGGTATGTGAATTGAGTAATAAGGGAGGGATAAACATGTACATTGGGTTTTAAAAATGGGGTATTTTGACTTTACCATTGCATTATTTTTCGATATTAGACTTTACCTACAATTTTATTTTCATTTTAACTGTCACAATTTTTTCATTAACTATTGGGGGATTTTTACTTTACCAACGGTGGTAAAGTCTAAAAAGCAAAATATGATGATTCAGAATACATAGAATTGGTCCAACTAACAAAGAAAATCGCCATCTTGTTTCAAAGGTAAGTCGTATTTCATCATTAAGGATATGACAATAGAAAATCAAAATAGGAAAGCACAATGAATGAATATCCGAGGTCGAGGTGATCAACGTACTAACCTTTAATAAATCAGGTTTCCTTTTGATAATGACGTGTCTGAGGTGTTCGATGTAAAAGGACCTTCAATAAAGCAATTAGTTTATTTTATTTTCTTTCAGACTTTGCCAATGTTGATATAGTCTAATAATAAAAGTAAATTGGTGGTAAACTCAGAATACCTCAACATTTAATGAAAATATAGCGGTAGTGTCTGAACAATAATATGGTGAGTAAAGTTTAATAACGGAAAATCAAACATCTTGATCTTCCCTATTCCCACCCCATTTACGACACAAGTTTTACTGATAGGCAATGTCATATAGCATTTACTTTTACATTGGAATGAATCAAAACTATTAATATCGAAACACACGTGATGTGTATTACTCGGATCTATACCGAGTCTTCTCGAGACAAAGAGTTGCCTTTAGAAATGGTGAGAGAATATCAAAGAAATCATCACTTTCTGCAACATTTATCATAGCATTATCTTGATAATTTTCTTCCTTATTATTCAATGATGGACATTCCCATCTTTTATGGCCCCATTCCATGCACTTGTAATACTTTGGTCCTCTTTTACCATCACTTTATCTACACCTACTTGTCTCCCGAGATCAATAGCTGGTATGCCTTTCCATATTTTGTCCACCATTTCCACTTCTGACCACCAAACATTTTTTTTTATTTTTTTAGCAGAAATTATTGATATTTATTAATAGATAGGAGAAAAATCCTGTCCTGGGGATCTTACAAGAGCTAAGGCAAATAAAAAATTAAGAACATTTTCAAAATCTAGAACGAGTAATTGATGGCCTTAAATTGTATTTAAGAGTCGATTTCTCTGCATCAGTTAATACGGAAAACAATCCTTTGTCTTATCTTTTTTCTGATAACATCCATCTACCTCCACTTTATTTGAGTCTTCAATGTTACGTAGGATCTTAAAAGAATAACTCATTGGGGTCGACATTTGAGATTGATTATTTCCACACTTTTTCCCAATCGAGTCAATAATAAAAGTCCTAGATTTTTTGCAAATTAGGAGACATTCGAAGATCTAACTTAGGAATTTCACAAATAAATTTATATCCAGGCCTTCCTTATCTTTTAAAGAAGTAGACGAGTATGGAATGTCCTCTAGACGAGGCATTACACTATATGAATCCTTTTCCGAAATATGTCTCGAAGAATTCGAAATACTTTTCCTTTATTAGTATCTATTGAGTTATGACTAATGTCCTCTAGGGTCGTTATTTTTTTTACATTCCGAATTCTTAGGAAAAGTCTCCTTATTTTTAGATAAATATTTTCTGGCCAGCAAAGGAGATGTATCAAACACGTTGTTTAAACAAGTATTTAAATTTTGGGTAATTTTGAGTTTTCCCCTCATTTTTGTGACCAGTTTTGCAATACACCTCCACTTTTTTAAAAATTTGCAATACACTCTCATTCTATTAACTTTCCCTCCAAACCCTTAGTACTATTTACATTTTGTGTTTTCCCCCCACTTTTATGCCCACTTTTGCGAAAGTCTCCCATTTTTAAAAATATCGATTTTTTTATTATAATTTCACATTAATAGCCATCTTTATATTAATTTTTTTTATCATAATTTGACATTAATAAACTATACCCAATATCTATTTATAGAAAACAGTTAAAAAATTAAATATAAATAAAGTTTGATTCCAAACATACATTTTTTATATAAAAAAGTCAAAAATAGTATAAAACAATGTATGTGACTTCATCAAATTATACTTCAATTAAGAAACGTTTTAACTATTTTCCATATATATACTTTTTCTATAATTAAATGAATTCATTAAAAAACAAACGCTGAGAGAGCGAACCCGTATATAGGAAGTATACAAAGCATAAAAAAATAAGGGCAACGAGAAAAAAAAACAGATTGACATCTGCCATACAAACTCCCAAACTACACCCCTAATATTATCTCCTCCATAAACTCAACAACCTCCTGAGTCGTGACAGAGATCTTCCCCTTGGACCAGCTAAGAAGGTTGCTTAAAAATAGATAACGAAGTCTCGAAGGCGCTATCTCAATTTTCAAAACAATGAGTATTCCTCTCCTTCCATATCGTCCACGTAATGTAATGAGGAACCGAATGCCAAACCCGTTTGTCTTCCACCCACCCTCAAGGAGGCTTCCACACCTCTAAAAGATCCTTCACAGACGCAGGCATGACCCATACGGTCTTAGAAATGGCCAAGAAAATATCCCATAGTCCTCTCATCACCCTACAGTGTAGTAGAAAATGGTTGGTCTTCTCCCCTTCCTCCTTGCATAACTAGCACCGACTACCCAAGCGATATATTCTTTTCTGCAAACCTTCCATTGTCAAGATGGTCTGTTTAGTCGCCAGCCAAACAAAGAATTTAAGCTTAGGTGGCGCGTTAACCTTCCAAATCTTCTTCCAGGGGAAACGGGCCCCGGGGATTCTCCTTAGACTCAAAATAGTATAGTACCCCCTAACCGTGAACACCCCAGATCCGCTCCCTTCCACCTCAAAGAATCATCCCTTGACGTCAGGTGAGGAGCCGATCTCAACCATTCAAAGAATAAATACGCCTCTTGGAGTTCCCAGTCTCAGAGCCTTCTCTTAAGCTGAGGTCTCCACGTGACATCCTCACCGCTGACATTCACATGATCTACTATCGTACCGTCTAGATTCACCATAAGGTTATTGATGATGGGGAACAGGTCCTTAATCGACCCATTCTCTCCCCATTTGTCCATCCAGAATCTAATCTTATCTCCTTTCCCTAGACTAAACTCGATATTTTTAGAATAATCCTCCCACTCCTTCACAATATGCTTTCACATACCCACACCATGGGCAAAAGTCCCCGCCACCGGCCTCCACCCCATTTGCAATGAACCCCACCTCGCTCCTACTACCCTTCTCCACAATTTATTTTTCTCCCGAGGGAATCGCCATAGACACTTCCCAAGCAAAGCTCTATTAAACAAGCTCAAGATCCTCACCCCCGCCCCACCCTCCTTAATGGGCCTGCAAACCTCCTCCCATACAACTAAGCTGTGCTTGAATCCATCTTTTATGCCTCTCCACAAGAAATCTCTCATAAACTTCTCCATATTATTACTCACAACTATAGGTAAAGGCAAAATGGACATGTAATAAGTGGGCAAATTGGACAAACAACTCTTAATAAGGGTAAGCCTACCCCCTCGATAAAAACCCATTCTTCCATCCTGTTAGTCTCTTTCACATTCTTTCCAAAATTGGGTCCTAAATCGCCTTAGACTTATACCTGGCTCCAAGAGGCATACCTAGATATGTGTTTGGAAAGGACCCTCTCCTGCCTCCCAGAATACTAACGAGCTCATTTACATTACCCGCTTCCCCAATTGGGATCAACTCACACTTCCCCATATTAATTCTTATCCCCAAAATTGCCTTCAAACAAATCAGCAGCATCCTTAAGGCACGAACTTGACTACGCTTGGCATCACAAAAAATAATCGCATCATCAACAAATAAGATATGAGACACTACAATCATACTCGTACTCGTAGACCCGAATCTGAAACCCCTAATCCACCCAGTTGTGACCACCCAACCCATCATCCTACTAAACAAATCCATGACCAAGATGAATAAGAATGGGGATAACGGATCACCTTGGCGAAGCCCACGCGAACTCGGGAAGAACCCCTCTGAAACCCCATTAAACATTACCGAGAATCTAGTCGTAGAAATGCACCTTTTAATCCATATGCACTACTGTTCTCCAAATCCCATCATTCTTAATAGATGAAGAAGGAATTTTCAATTCACATGATCGTACGCCTTCTCGATGTCGAGTTTACAAGCAATGCCAGGGTTCCCACTTTTAAACCTAGCCTCCACACACTCGTTAGCCACTAACACATCATCTCTCCCTTGGAATGTAGACCCAACTGTCGGCCCCTACTCAGCATGCAGCAACCCATGCTCCTGCAAACATGCTTCCTTTATCCTGGTCCAGACCTGCTCAATGTTCCCATCACAGAGCTCATCGCCTGACTTGGGCGACGTTGCCGTTGGCGGCGGAACCACCCCACTCTCCTCGTTACTGCCTACTACCACGACACTGCATGGATCTTTACATTCACTACACCCAAAGGCTTATTTTGTAACGGAATTTCTTTTCAATTTGTAACGGATTTTGCCTATCAAAAATTTGTAACAGTAAAAACCATTAGAAATAAATTATAACCATTACCAAATATATGTAACTGCTGCAAAAATTACTAAGAGAAAAATGTAAAAAAAAGGCAGAAGGTTTAGTGGGCTCATTTCCCCCCATTCCAAAACTCACTTTAACCAAACACGTATCTCGACCATTATTCCATTCCGCTCCCTCTCTGCCTCTTCCTAGCGATCCACGTCCCTCTCCCCATCGACCGTTTAATTGTAAAGACCACTAGATCAATGACACCAAACAGTAAAAAAAACATTAGTTTAGGGTTCCATTGTCCTGCAACACCTCACTCGTAGTAGCATATACTCACGGTGAGATCTCTCTTGAGAAATGGTGAATTACCAGGTCAGCTATCTCATATTTTAGAAAGCTTGTCACTAGTTCTATCATCTCCAATGAAATCTTATCTTCTATTATTTATGCCTTGGTGTATCTATAAGTTATTTATATCTTGGTGCATCTATAAGTTATTTATATCTTGGTGTATCTATAAGTTATTTATATCTTGGTATATCTATAAATTGGTAGATAACTCGATTTGTATCCCTAGTCCCCATTTTGAAAAGATGTATGGTTAGTCTCAATTTATTACTGTAAAGAAATTGGATAGAAAGAATGAATAAGGGCTTACCAATCTCTTAATTTGTTACTTACATAATTGTGTTTTATCAATTCCCAACTTAAAAAAAATCCTTGCAGAGGAGGGTTCAAGTTTTCGTCATGAATAATGAATGCTTTATATTTTGTTGATTAAAATCTCAGAATATAGAATGTAGATTTCTTAGGGTGTTGTGATGTTTTTTGTCATCGGGCAGTAAATATTGCTCAAGGTGTTGCTATGGCTATTCCATCACTTATATTTCCATACATGTGGGTGTTATAATAAAATAAATAAGGGTATCCATATCTATGTTCGGACTTATCTTGAAAGAAATTATCAAACAGTGAGTAATCATGACATGTTTGATAAAATGTCTATATCCTAGGGAATACTCTTGGATATTTCCAAACTGGAGTTGGATCTCAATCAATGGTAGATTCAATAGAAAACTAAATGAACGCTTAGACCATAAAGGTTCAAAAAGACTCATTAAGCACAATGAAATGGGAGTAACTAATGTCAATGGAGGGGGGGGGGGGGGGGGGGGTAACTGACAAGAGTTAACATAATTAATGTCAATGTGATGGCATTTGCAACAATATGAAATTCTGATGTTGTAAATTGCTTAGTAAAACTTGCATCATCACCACTCTCAAGAAAGACGTAGTCTTTGTTGTTTCACTTGATCACAAGGAACTCTTAATAACAAATTTTCACTTAAAATTGAATGATAGGAGACGGAGTAAGGTCAATCCCTAGCTCGGGGCTTGGTTTCCATGTCCATCCCAATAACTCAAATGTCATTTCAGAGTGCTTACCGCATGGAAGTGCTATTGAACCAGTGGAGGAATACTGAATTAAAAGTGGTTACTGCATGGCAGTGGTCTTTAAGAGAAATTCTAATTTACCCCAAATTTAGAAACTTTGAGGAGAGAAAATCGCGGTGCGGTCTTGGCATTCACTTACTCTTTGTCGTCGGAGTTTATTGGAAAAGTCAGATTGCATAGGAGGGAAGATAACTTTACTTGTTGTCCTTTGGTATTAAACCTAAAAGTGTAACTGGTGTCACAGTAAAAAATGATTCATCAAAAATTTTATCTGCAACGCTTTCTTTTGTGGTGTCTCTCACCGCAATTGCTGCATTTTCTTAGCCCCTGACATTCATTTGGTCAGAATTGAGCTCACTTTCTTTCTAAAAAATTTTAGTGTTTCAATATATATATATATATATATTCTTCTTGGTTCCATGTAAATCGACTTACTGAATATGATAACTCTTTTTTTACTTTAATAGAAAAAAAAACATATTATATATTCGTAATACAATTAGAGTGGGGGGAGAGATAGAGGAATATTTAGGGATCTCGACCTCGATAATAATCACACCAAATGTAGGGTGAGTCATACAATCTTATTTCTTTATCAGATATGAAAAATTGGTGATGAATGGATTACATAAAAACAACAAAATGTTTGACCTCTTTACTGTGAATATTATGTTCAATATTTTCAATATGAAGGAAAAGGAGAATGTGGAAAAAGGAAAAGAAAGAGAGTATTTAAGTGTCATACTCATTATCAGTTAATTCCTTACATATATCATGTACATTGCTCCAACATATAGCAATTAGTGATATTTTCTTCCATAAAAATGATCTTTTCTTCAACAAGTAGTTGATGAAAAAGATACATGAAGCTGATGAACAAGAAACGTTAAAATGTTACAGATCTCTATACACAGGTAATGGAAATAGATGAAGATGAAGAAAGGGAAGATGTGTTGCTCGATAGTGTTCTAAAAACTATGCTTAGGCACTAGACAGCGCTCTGCCACTTCACCTAGGTAGAGATGATAATCTGCTGTAAACAGTTATATATATATATATATATATATATATATATATATATATATATATATATATATATATATTTGGTTACTAGTTTGCATATATACTGTTAGTCCCTATGCTTGTCGTATATTAGCTATGCTAACTAAAAGTTCATATCCATTGCCATTGTACTCTATTGTTCATCCTATTGATCATTAATTGAATCAAGGGAGAAAAATAGATAGGGCATTTTGCAAGAACCAGATATTTGTGGCTCAATGCAACTAATTGAGTCTTAAATAACCGAATGACCATTAGCGTACTATTATGAGCACGAGTTACGAATGGCCTCAAGTGAGAGGCCCCTCATGAGCTTAAAATCATAAGAGTGGTAGGGGGCTCTAAATGGCACTTAATAAAATATGGGTATCTAAAAAAAAGTGAAAAAAAGTGAGGGAACTTTTTATTATATCATGGCTATTCAAAATATTAATGGTTATTCATTCATTGAAGTTTTGTTGTAATTCCTTAAATTATTCTTATGCATATTTCAAGTACCTTCAACTTTGAGTATGTTCCTTCATTTTTCAAGTGAAAATTTGTTGTTATTTTTTGTTCATTTTGTAGTTGCCTTTGTTGTTTGTTCCTTTTATCCCTTCAAATCTATAATTTTGGTATTTTTATATGTTTTCCATAGGTCAAAATTAGTTTTATTATTTTAATGTGCGTTGACTTATATATATGTATGTATGAACCATGCATGTATGTATATAAGAAACCAGGATTAAATCTTTAGAGGGGGCCATAGTGGGTCATATTGAGTATGGTTGTGAGCATTCGTCAGTATAAATGATATATATTAGTGTAGGCTTGGTTTATTACATGTATAAATTAATATATTTGGATTTTATTTTGCTTCAAATAATATCAAGAGTTACGCGCCACGGTATTTATGGTTGAAGTTTAATGCTTTGGATAAAATACGAAGCTAATTTATAATGGGTGTTTCTTTATGAAATGATTAGTTCTGTGTATTGGTTAGAAAATGGTGACTTTGATGTTATATGTTGATGTGATTGTGACTTTTAATATCATTTCAACTATGAGTTATCTAAACAAAGACATACACACACATCTTTAGTATCATATATCTTTGTTTTAGTTAGATATACACATGTATATGTTTCTGATTGCTCTTGTCATCCCTAAACCTTGTTAAATCCGTACTTACTCTTTAATCTGTACTTATTGGTTTCTGAAGATTATGATTTTGCTGATATATTGAGGAGGACTAGGGAGTCTAATTTGGGGACTGTTTTTGTGGGTGATTGGGATAGCGCATCGGGTCTAATTTTGCTGATATATTGAATGTATCTTCTGTATTGGTGAAATTTCAAACTGTCTACTGTGTTGAATGAATTGATGCATGTCGGCTAGGCACTTGGATATTTGAGTGTGTATAATTTTGCCTCTCCTGTTTAAGAAAGTACGAGTCATTTGCCAAGGCACACTAGTTGTAACACATCACCCCTGAAGAAAATATTATAGTTGGTGTAATCTTAAGTACACAGATGCCATCCAATACACTATGATCAAGAATTTCGTGAACATATTCACATCTATTTGCAAACTTAAACGTATGTCCTATAATTATATAAGAGTAACGAATGAACTCTTGGGGCTCAAAATGTATAATCCAATTCATTTTTTTGGTATTTCCTTTTTCTCAAGGCTCCTAAACCATTAACGAGCTTTCTGAATATTCTTATAAATGTATTTTTATTTCATACCTTCTCAAAAAAGTCTATAAAGAACTTCACGGGATAAAATTTTATAACTACATTAGCTCTTTGATGAAGGTGATAGAGAATAATATAGATGGAAGTTATGCACGGTGTCAGGGGAGGATTTGTATTTGGCGGAGGGGGTGCGGAGGCTTTCCCTAAGTTTTCATTAAAAATAATGAGAAAAAAGTCTAGGAGTGTTTTTCAGTCACTTCTTCTCTCCGGCCCTCACCTCTCTCTCCGGCGTTCTATCATCACCTCCTCCAACCTGCTGGTGCAGCTCTCCTCCACTCACACACAGGCGGTAAGAAGAACCATCCACCATTTTTTTAATGTTGTTTTGTTTCACAGTTTGTTCATTCATTACTTATAATTTTTTCATTAATGTTGTTAAATGTTATTAGACTTCATGTTATTAAATTTGTTTCATTAGTTATATGCCATTTCATTCATTAGTTATAAATTATAACTAATTTGTTTCCTCGCTTGTTCAATGACAGTCTACGATAGCAAAAATAAATGTACATTACAATTAAAGCTAGTCCTCTATTCCTTCTCCATTTATGTAGTACCATCAGTCTTCTTTTTAGTATCGGCATATTTTGGACCATCTCTAGCACAAGCGGGACATAAACTAATCCCAAATCTTCTTAAAACTACAGGCAAGTTGAAAAAAAAATATATTTGATTTTCCTGTTCTTAAATATTATATTAGCATTTGATAAGCATATTCTATTTGATATGGACTAAAAGTTTTTTTCTCAATAGCAGGTAAAAATAAGCTCAATAGTCACATTATGGAATAAGCTTCATAGTATGAGTTTGCAAGTACAACTTATTTTATAATCCAGAATGTTATATAGTAAATGATCTCAATATTCAAAGTCTAATTAATAAATATTTGAACAAATGCCTGAGTCAGAGTAAGAAGGATAGCACTTGGAGGAGATAAGATATCCCAGAGAATTCTTAGCATGATGAGAACTGGGAAATGGTTTAACGAGGTGGATGATGTGAAAGAGTCACTTATGCATGCTCCTTACTCACTAAATTTAAACTTTTATACTTCAGCAAAGAGACCTATAGTTGAATCCACTTTGCATGCTGTGTCTTCTTATTGTAGGAATGGGTATGTAAAATTTCTTTACTCAGAGTCCTTATTGTCCAATGAAGACTCAATCATAAGAGGAGTGTCGTCGATGATCCCGTTTCATGCTCTACTAGAAAATGACATATATGAACGATTTATTCTTGGCAGAAGGAGAATCTTTACCTCTGGCTTGTCTAACACAACAAGGCTGTCAAGGCTAGTCAGTGAAAGCTCTTCACGACCTATCATCCAATTGGTCTCTGAAGGTGCAAGAAGCCGGTTGGAGTGGTGGGTGTCCATGATATCTGATGTTGTTCGAGCTACGAATTATTAGGCAGACTACGCCTTTAGAACACACCACACTGGATTGTAAAACGCTCGCAATGGCTAATGGGGCGTAGAAATAGTTGGAGTGATTGCCCCTCATCCATTAGAGCAATTTGTATTATGTGAGACAAATTACGAGAAATGTTCAGATATTTGTAAAGCATTTTATGAGGAGAACATTATTATTTGTCTTAATGTCAGGAGATTTGGTTCTTATCCATCCGAAAAGCAAGTTTAATGTGCAGTTGATCAGGATGAGAAACCACATATCGTATACGAGAAACAAAATCTCGGATGGCATAACTCACAAGCAGATCGTATGTTTGAACTCTGAGTCGGCCTTTTGGGACTCTATAAGAGCTAATACAATACAATGTTGGGTTAGAGAAGAAGGGTCACACTTAGATCAATCCATAAGAAATATAATTAGGACTAGGACTGACACATATATAGGCATAGTAGACTCAATAACATGAATACCTTCTATACTGTCACACAATCACAGGGCCAATCTTATGGCTGTGAAGAAGACATGTGCCCTATCTTCAACAACCAATATCGCATCCAGGATATACATATCAAGCAATCATATGGGTGAATATTGTCATGTAAATGAAAATTATTCTATTCCTTATGGTCCAGCATTCTTGGCTGGACAGTATTTACTCGGGCTGAAAGAAATATATAAGGATACTAACTCCACTGCCAACACTGGCCATTTCCATGTGAGATCTGTAGATGTGCCTAAGGTGTACGATTGCGTTATAGATTTATTAAAACCTATCCCCCCACTATGAGATGATGGGTTAGATACGTCCTACTTCGTCCATTATCGAGACCTGTCACTGCTGGACAACTCTGTGCGGCGAATGGTTGATGTCTTTTGGAAAAACTTTAATACAGCATCACCAGATCTAGTCACATTTGCCTATAACACGTAGATTCTGGAAATTCCTTAGTTGATGTGATAATTTTCAGAGAGCAAATATCCCTCATTGTGAGATCCATTTATCCCCAGAGAACTACTACAATCTCACTTGGGGACATAAGCATGATACGATTGAAGATGTTTGTCCGGGTGTTATTTGCCCATATTGCACTCATGATCCCACCCCACATGCATTATCGAACATAAAACACTGGATTTATCACTGTTGTAACTGAGGTGGTCGATAAAATATCTTATTCTTTCTGGAACCAATTTAACACAGTTCTCATACACCCCAGAAACCTCCTGGTGTTGTTCCTATTGGTTCCTAACTCTGTTCAGCATAACTGTTCTAAATCTCATAAGAGATTGGTTAAGACATTGAAGGATACAGTGATAATCGATATTCGAAATCTTAGTACTATAGCTTTATCCATTATGAAAAATCCAAATTTTGTCTCATCGTGGTATTTAACGGCTCCTACACCAAATGCACTTAATTATATTTTTGCAAAGTGGGTCGAGGCTCACACAATGAAAATGTTGGGAGAGAATTCATCAGGCCTACGAACTGCTTTATCTCCCAGTCGTATATGTCTTCAAAAATCCTTCCAGTCAGCCTAAATCATGCCACATTCTTGTTTAACACAATCAAGTGAGCCTTCCCAGCTGTACATTCTTTCTTGTCAAGTACACAAAATTATGATCTGCCCATTCCTATATGTCTATGTACTTTAAATTAATGGGTGTCAAAACTACGATACACAACAAGTGAAAAATATGACATTTCTCGCATGTCAGGACTACTGACACCGGTCTTACCTCTCTCTCCCCTCTTAGTAAGATTTTCAAGGGGGACAAGGTTTAATGAAGAGTCCAGTTGAAGTTTGCGAGTGTGATATGTCCTAGTCCATTCCAGAGTTTCGTATGGAAACATTCTTTATGCCAACATGACTCTTAAGAAAATTACATTACCGGTTTCTCGAGTGCTTGTTCTCTTTGAGATTATCCTTGAAGCGTGTCATATGTCTCGGCACCAACACTGGAACTAAGGCATGTGCATTATCGAGATTGTTAGAAGTTGAGAATGTATATATAAATTGTCTAACCGATATGAGACATTTCTCCCCTCATATGGTTATAACGTACATCCCTCCCTCATTTAACATCCATGATATCACATGCATGTTTGATATAGTCTCTATAGTACAGATTCCATGGTCTGGTAGAATTTTGAACGTTGTACTTTCCATGTGTATTTTTCGATAAAGAAATATGACATGTGGAGTTAAATTGTATCATGATACAACTTTCTCTTCTAATGTCTACCCTGGAGGAGACTCATTGGCCGGTTGTAGATGCTATGATTTCTACCATAAGGATTTTATGCTAAAACACTTTAAATTGTACAGCCATGGGGATAGCCTAGTGGAATGTACTCTTACCTCACAACCTAGAGGTCAAGAATTCAATTATCCCCTAAACAATGGAAAAGTTACAAATACCTGCTTATGTGTGCTAAAAGTCTTTCTAGTGACACGTGAAAATTGTAAATAAATGGAACAGTATAATGTGTTTTTTACAATTTTACCCTTTTTAGTATTCCCATTATATTCTTATTCAATTTTTTGTTGGTCATAAAGAATTGTTCGTGATATAATAAATTCTACACAGGCACCAGATAAGTTTGTTGCAGCAGCTATACGGAATCATATTTATAACATGGCTTTGATGGTTGGTACAACTGATATCCCTAAGTGGTGCTATGTGGAGGCATGTGGAAGTGAGGGGGTCTCTATCTTTATAGAAGAACTTCCAAAGAATGGGATGAGACCCGTAACTCTAAAAAAATATAATGTTTGCTGCTACTAAGAGGTATTTCAATCGTGCTTTATAGAGCTTTTTAATTGTTATTTGTCTTGGTTTCATATATTTCTTAGTCTCTGTTATTTAACTATTTGTTATTCTGAACACTTTCTCTATGGTCTAGATGGTGAGCTTCCAATATTCAGCATTTGTTGCTGGTCCATTACTTGATTGTTTCGGTAACTTTTTTTTTTCTAGTCTAGTTAATTCGCTGATCCATTCACTCATTGCTTGATTTGATTTTTTTTCTTTGCTAGAAAACTGAAATTGGTGAACTAACATATAAAGTCTCATATGTCATTTCATGAGTTTATAACAAGACGTGAAATGAATTATACGAGTTTATATGTAAATTTATTGATTTTGAATCTCAAGAAAGAACAAAGCTTGGAACCAAATGACTACTTAGTGTTGATTAGGGGTGTTTGATATCGCATCACAGTTCACTCAGTAGGGAAATATAATGTTGATCCATGTTCTTTTTGAAAGAATATCTTTTCAATTTAGCTTAGCATTATATACATGTGGAATTAGCTTTAAGAACTGTTTCTGCTATAATTTTCTTTCTATGAAAGGGTTGTTAAAATTAATGCATAGCAGTTTTTTAGCTGCTCTACCTAATGTTCCTAATTAATGTATAGGGGCTGCTGTAGAGGCTGCTTAGGGGTTGCTTAGGGGCTGCTATAGGGATAATTATTGTGTGCCTAATAGGGCAATTAATGTGTCTAGTTAGTTGAAAAATCTGAGCATATAAATGTAACCCATCACCTATGTTTTATATATGTAATTTGCTGAAAATAAAAACAGCACTTCTTTCTCTAAGAACAAGTTCGTCTTCTCCATCTTATCTCCAATTTTTTCTTCACTCCTTCACTTCTTCTAATACAACCATATAGTTCTCATTAAATTCCAACAAAGTGGTATCAGAGCCCTGTTCAGATCAAGAGCTGGGTGTATTGTCTTTACTAGCTGAAAAACAAATTCGACAAAAAGCGACAGAAAATTTATGGCAAGTTCTAGCTACCAAATGGGTACCCAACAACCCTTCAGTCCAATTTTTTATGGAGAGAACTATGATTTCTAGTCTGTAAAAATGAAAATAATTTTTCTTTCATTTGATTTATGGGAGTATATTGAAGATGGGTTTGATGAACCGGAGGATATCATGGCTTTGCTGGAAGCTCAAAAGCAAAAGTTGAAGGAGCACAAGAAGAAAGATGCAAAAGCTTTAAGCCTAATCCAACAGGGGTTAGTTGAATTAATATTTCGAAGAATCATCAATGCAAACAAAGCAAAGGAGGCTTGGGATATTTTACAAAAAGAATTCAGAGGTACTTTGAAGGTAATGGCTATTAAAATTTAGTCCTTAAGAAGAGATTTTGAGAATATGAAGATGAAGGATGTGAAAATATTGAAAGATTATTTCTCTAGATTAATGGAGATTGTGAATCAAATGAAAACATATGGGGAGCAACTTTCCTATCAAAGGATTGTTGAATTTTTTTTTATTAGTTTGCCGAAAAAGTATGACCCCATTGTTGCCATTGTTGAAGAAACTAAAGAAATAGCCTCTTTGGGTGTTGAAGAATTGATGGCTTCCATTAAAACATATGAGCAAAGGTTGAGTAGACACTCTGAAAAATCTGTTGAGAGTGCCTTTTAATCTACGCTCAATGTTGGGGCCAAACCATTTTTTAATCAACCCAAAGGTGAATCTTCAAGAGGTGAAAGACATGGAAGAGGAAGAGGTAGAAATAATTTTGAAAGAAGAGAATGTAATGAAAGTTTTAATCAACAAAAGTGTAGTATTTGCAAGAGAAGTAGCAATATTGATAAAGATTGTTGGTTCCGGGGAAAGCCACAATCTCACAATTGCAAGAAATTTGGGCATGTTCCAAAAGATTATCGGCTCAAGAACAACCAATAAGCTAACTTCACCGAAGAACAATAATGTGAGGGGAATATGTTTTTTTCTTTCAAAGTGCATCGGAGCAAAGAAATGATTTGTGGTTTCTTGATAGTGGGTGTAGTAATCACATGACCGAAGATCAAAATATTTTTACCTCTATGGATACTTCTTCTAATTCTCAAGTGAAGATGGGTAATGGTGCCTTAGTCCAAACAAAGGGCAAGGGTACTATAGACATTGAAACAGAGAAAGGAATAAAGTATATCCGAGATGTGTTACTAGTTCCGCATTTAGAGAATAATTTGTTGAGTGTTGGGCAACTTGTGGATCATGGGTACACTATTCTCTTTGAAGAAGACTCGTGCAGAATTTTTGACAAAGGGGCGAGAAGACAAGTTGTTGCAAAAATCAAGATGGAAAATAATAGAAGTTTCCCTCTCACTTTTCGATACTCAAAGAATGGGGCCTTGAAGATGAATGTGGTTGACGACATATGGCTATGGCATCGAAGATATGGGCACTTGAATTTTCAAAGCATGGAGAATTTTCATCAAAAGAGCATGGTTTACGGGCTGCCAAGCATCCAAGAAGTAAATGGAGCTTGTGAAGGATGCGCTCTTGGAAAGCACCAACGAGAGCCTTTTCCAAAGGAGAAAGCATGGAGAGCAAAAGCACCATTGGAGCTTGTTCATACCGATGTGTGCGGACCAATGAAGAACACTTCTCATGCCGGTAACAAATACTTCATTACCTTTATTGATGATTTTACAAGGATGATTTGGGTGTAGTTTATGCGGCAAAAATCAGTTGTTCATGCCAATTTTAAAAAATTTCGCAAACTAGTTGAAAAACAATGTGGTCACTACTTGAAAATTTTGAGAAGTGATAGAGGTGGAGAATACAACTCTAAGGAGTTTGATAAACTTTGTAAAGATATTGGCATGGAAAGACAACTAACGGCTGGGTATACTCCACAACAAAATGGAGTGGCGGAAAGGAAGAATAGAACCATTGAGGAAATGGTAAAACCCATGTTACATGAGAAAGGGCTGCCATATACTTTTTGGGCCGAAGCTGTGTATACGATGGTTTATTTGATGAATAGATGCCCTACAAAGGCCGTAGAAAACCAAACTCCATTTGAGGCATGGAATGGAAGAAAACCATCCGTGAACCACTTAAGGGTGTTTGGTTGTATTTGCTTTGCTCATGTCCCTAAAGAAGTGAGACACAAGCTTGATGAAAGTAGTGAAAAATGCATCTTTGTGGGGTATAGCTCAAAATCAAAGGGCTATAGACTCTTCAGCTTGAAGAGGAACAAAGTTATTATTTGTAGAGATGTGATTTTTGATGAGAAAGCTTTTTGGGATTGGAAAGAAAAAAAATCTCAAAATCAACTTATCACTCTTAATGAAGAATCATAAAGTGTTGAAGAAGATGAAGAGGAAGATGTAAAAGCTCCTCAAATCTCTCCAAATGCAGGTCCAAATGCAAGTCCACAATCATCCTCAAGTTCTTCATCAAGCTCAAACTCCTCATCTCCAAGCTCAACTCTAAGAAGAATAAGAAGTCTAAATGATGTGTATGTTAGATGTAATTTTTGTGTAGCTGAACCAGAGACCTTTTAAGATGCTAAATATGAAAAAGTCTGGCAGCTTGCAACGGAAGAAGAAATTCAGGTTATTGAGAAGAACAAGACTTGGGAATTGGTGGAGAGCCCTAAAAATAAAGAGGTCATTGGTGTGAAGTGGATTTATAAAAGCAAGGTTAATCCGGATGGCTCAATCCGAAAGAACAAATCAAGACTTGTAGCAAAGGGATATTCTCAACAATTCAGAATTAATTTTCAAGAGACATTTGCACCCGTGGCAAGGCTTGACACAATTATAGCACTTGTTGCCATGGCCACTCAAAAAGGTTGGTTTTTGTATCAACTTGATGTAAAATCTGCATTCTTGAATGGCGTGTTAAATGAAGCAGTGTACGTTGACCAGCCTCAAGGATTCATGATGAAAGGTGAGGAAGAGAAGGTATACAAGCTGAAAAAGGCCTTGTATGGCTTGAAGCAAGCTCCCCAAGCATGTTATAGTGATATTGATGAATACTTCAATGAAAGAGGCTCTCAAAGAAGTAAAAGCGAGCCAACCTTGTACATCAAAAGAAGCGGGGCAGCAGGTATTCTTATTGTCTCTCTTTACGTTGATGACTTGGTGTTTACCGGTAGTGATGCAAAAATGATTGAAGATTTCAAAAGTGACATGATGAAAAAATATGAAATGAGTGATTTGGATATTCTAAATTACTTTTTGGGCATTGAAATTTATCAAGAAGAAGATAGTATTTTTATTTGCCAAAATAAGTATGCTAAAACTCTTCTTGAAAAATTCAAACTGATGAATTGCAAATCGGTGGCTACGCCTTTCACTACACCAAAACTGGCGATTGGTCATGGCCAAAATCCTTGACCAAAACTGTGGGTTGCGGACTTGGGTCGTGACCATTTCGGGCATGACCATTTTCGTGGGTCGCGGCCCAAGTCCGTGACTGAAAAATGGTCACGGATGAAAGGGGGTCACGGCAGATGGTCGCGGATTTGGGCCATGACCCATGCCGTGACGGGTCACAGCCCTCATCTGTGACCCACAATCGTGACAAATTGGTCGCGGCCAAAGTCCGCGACCCACGTCCGTGATAAAAAAATAAAAATAAAATTGGTCGCGGCCCTCATTCGTGGCCCACAACCGTGACAAATTGGTCGCGATCAAAGTCCGCGACCCACGACCGTGACAAAAAAATAAAAAATAAATGGTTGCGGCTCTCATCCGTGACCCACAGCCGTGACAAATTGGTGGCGGCCAAAGTTTACGACCCACAATCGTGACAAAAAAATAAAAAAAAATGGTCGCGGCCCAAGTCCGTGACCCACAACCGTGACGAAAAAAAGAAAAACAATTGTCACGGACTTTGGCCACGACCATTTTTATGCGCGACGAAAAAAATAGAAATGGTCATGGACAAAGTCCATGACCATGTTTAACTATAATTTAAAAAAAAATATTTTTTTGGTCCAATCCTAAAATTCGGGTTCCTGTGAGTGCACCGTCCGTTGCTACGTATAACGTTGGACGCGTACGAGGTGTTACAAATATTTATTATTGGCAAAACAATAAAAAAATCACAAATTGCGAATCGAGAAAGTTGTTAATAAACAAATATATATACAAACTTAAAAATATTACACGTCTTAATAATTCACAGACCAAAAAAAAATTGGGAAGAGTTTCCTCTATTTTCTTGACATTCCAAACCCTGTAAATATAAAACCTGCTTATTATAAAGCCCGCACGGCCATAAAATTCAACAATAAAATTATAAAACCCGTACGGCCATAAAACCAAACAATAAAAGCCCGAACGGCTATAACACATAAAAAACAAAATCCTGAATCTTCACGTTGTAAACCATTGCCTCCTCCATTTGTTCCGTGTGCAAAAATCCTACAAATGATCGGATACAAAAAAAAATCAGTAATCGAGTAGTTTTACAAAAAATTTAATCAAGCTGAAAAATTGCATATATGAGTTAAAATTATCAACATATAAATATTTGTATGCCTAAGTCTAAAAATATGCAAATTACCGTCGTATTCTCAAACCGAAAGTCACGCGGCAGCATAGTCAGTTCCTATGAGTTACATTGGTCCCGTGGGAGGTGTTGGTGCCACCCATGGGTCGTTCGGGGGTTGTTTCGAGTTTTCACCCTCCAACGCCATGTTTTGCTTAAGTATAGAAATATGCAAATTAGTGTCGTCATCTCAAACCGAGAGTCTCGCGGCTGCGCAATCAGTTCCTACGAGTTAAATTGATCCCGTGGGAGGTGTTGGCGCCACCCACGGGAGCCTTCGGGGGCTGTTTTGGGTTTTCACCCTCTAACGCCATGTTTTTAAGCCTAAGTCTGTAAATATGCAAATTACCGTCGTATTCTCAAACTGGTAGTCCCGCGGCTGTGCAGCCAGTTCCTACGAGTCACATTGGTCCCTTGGGAGGTGTTGGTGCCACCCACGGGGCCGTTCGGGGGCTGTTTCGAGTTTTCACCCTCTAACGCCATGTTTTTAAGCCTAAGTCTAGAAATATGCAAATTATCATCGAATTCTCATACCGAGAGACCCGCGGCTGCGGGGTCAGTTCCTACGAGTTACATTGGTCCCGTGGGAGGAGTTGGTGTCACCCACGGGGCTGTTCGGGAGTTGTTTCGAATTTTCACCCTCTAACGCCATGTTTTGCTTAAGTCTAGAAATATGAAAATTATCATCGTCTTCTAAAACTGGGAGTCCCGCGGCTGCGTGGTCAGTTCCTACGAGTTACATTGGTCCCGTGGGAGGTGTTGGTGCCACCCACAGGGACGTTCGGGGGCTATTTTGGGTTTTGACCCTCTAACACCATAATTTTAAGCTTAAGTCTGGAAATATTCAAATTATCGTCGTATTCTCAAACTGGGAGTCACACGGCTGCGCGGACAGTTCCTACGGGTCACATTGGTCCCGTGGGAGGTGTTGGTGCCACCCACGGGGCCGTTCGGGGGTTGTTTCGAGTTTTCACCCTCTAACGCCATGTTCTTAAGCCTAAGTCTAGAAATATCCAAATTGTCGTTGTATTCTCAAATTGGGAGTCTCGCGGCTGCGGGGTCAGTTGCTACGAGTTACATTGGTCCCGTGGGGAGGTATTGGTGCCACCCACGGGGCCGTTCGGGGGCTGTTTTGGGTTTTCACCCTCTAACGCCATATTTTTAAGCCTAAGTCTAGAAATATGCAAATTACTGTCGTATTCTCAAACTGGGAGTCCCGCGGCTGCGTGGCCAGTTCCTACGAGTCACATTGGTCCCGTGGGAGGTGTTGGTGCCACCCACGGGGCCGTTCGGGGTTATTAAGAGTTTCACCCTCTAACGCCATGTTTTGCTTAAGTCTAGAAATATGAAAATTATCATCGTCTTCACAAACTGGGAGTCCTGCGGCTGCGCAGTCAATTCCTACGAGTTACATTGATCCCGTGGGAGGTGTTGGTGCCACCCACAGGGCCGTTCGGGGGATGTTTTGGGTTTTCACACTCTAACACTATATTCTTAAGCCTAAGTCTAGAAATATGCAAATTACCATCGTATTCTCAAACTGGGAGTCCCGCGGCTGCGCGGCCAGTTCCTACGGGTCACATTGGTCCCGTGGGAGGTGTTGGTGCCACCCACGGGGCCGTTAGGGGGCTGTTTTGAGTTTTCACCCTCTAAGGCCATGTTTTTAAGCCTATGTCTAGAAATATGAAAATTATCGTCGTATTTTCATACCGGGAGACCCGAGGCTGCGGGGTCAGTTCGTACTAGTTACATTGGTCACGTGGGAGGTGTTGGTGTCACCCACGGGGCCGTTCGGGAGTTGTTTCGATTTTCTCCCTTTAACGCCATATTTTGCTTAAGTCTAGAAATATGCAAAGTATCGTCGTCTTCACAAATCGGGAGTCCCGCAACTGCGCGGTCAGTTCCTACGACTTACATTGGTCCCGTGGGAGGTGTTGGTGCCACCCACAGGGCCATTCGGGGGCTGTTTTTTGTTTTCACCCTCTAACACCATATTTTTAAGCCTAAGTCTAGAAATATGCAAATTACCGTCGTATTCTCAAACTGAGACTCCCTTGGCTGCGCGGCCAGTTCCTACGTGTCACATTGGTCTCGTGCGAGGTGTTGGTGCCACCAATGCGGCCGTTCAGGAGTTGTTTCGAGTTTCACCCTCTAACGCCATGTTTTTTAGCCTAAGTCTAGAAATATGCAAATTATCATTGTATTCTCAAACCGGGAGTCTCGTGGCTGCGGGGTCCGTTCCTACGGGTTACATTAGTCCCATGGGAGGTGTTGTTGCCAACCACGGGGCCGATCGGGGGTTGTTTCGAGTTTTCACGCTCTAACGCCAAAATTTTAAGCCTAAGTCTAGGAATATGAAAATTATCATCGTCATCTCAAACTGGGAGTCTCGCGACTGCGCGGTCAGTTCCTACGAGTTACATTGGTCCCTTGGGAGGTGTTGGCGCCACCCACGGGGCGGTTCGGGGGATGTATTGGGTTTTCACCCTCTAACGCCATATTTTTAAGCCTAAGTCTATAAATATGCAAATTACTGTCGTATTCTCAAACTGGGAGTCCCGCGGCTGCGTGGCCAGTTCCTACGAGTCACATTGGTCCCGTGGGAGGTGTTGGTGCCACCCACGGGGCCGTTCGGGGTTGTTTTGAGTTTCACCCTCTAACGCCATGTTTTTCTTAAGTCTAGAAATATGAAAATTATCGTCGTCTTCACAAACTGGGAGTCCCGCGGCTGCGCAGTCAGTTCCTACGAGTTACATTGATCCCGTGGGAGGTGTTGGTGCCACCCACAGGGCAGTTCGGGGGCTGTTTTGGGTTTTCACCCTCTAACACTATATTCTTAAGCCTAAGTCTAGAAATAAGCAAATTACCATCGTATTCTCAAACTGGGAGTCCCGCGGCTGCGCGACCAGTTCCTACGGGTCACATTGGTCCCGTGGGAGGTGTTGGTGCCAACCACGGGGCCGTTCGGGGGCTGTTTTGAGTTTTCACCCTCTAAGGCCATGTTTTTAAGCCTATGTCTAGAAATATGCAAATTATCATTGTATTGTCATACCGGGAGACCCGAGGCTGCGGGGTTAGTTCCTACGAGTTACATTGGTCACGTGGGAGGTGTTGGTGCCACCCACGGGGCCGTTCGGGAGTTGTTTCGATTTTCTCCCTTTAACGCCATGTTTTGCTTAAGTCTAGAAATATGCATAGTATCATCGTCTTCACAAACTGGGAGTCCCGCAACTGCGCGGTCAGTTCCTACGAGTTACATTGGTCCGTGGGAGGTGTTGGTGCCACCCACAGGGCCATTCGGGGGCTGTTTTTGGTTTTCACCCTCTAACACCATATTTTTATGCCTAAGTCTAGAAATACGCAAATTACCTTCGTATTCTCAAACTGAGACTCCCGCAGCTGCGCGACCAGTTCCTAAGCGTCACATTGGTCCCGTGTGAGGTGTTGGTGCCACCCATGGGCCCGTTCGGGGGTTGTTTCGAGTTTCACCCTCTAATGCCATGTTTTTAAGCCTAAGTCTAAAAATATGCAAATTATCATCGTATTCTCAAACCGGGAGTCTTGTGGCTGCGGGGTCAGTTCCTACGGGTTACATTGGTCCCGTGGGAGGTGTTGGTGCCAACCACGGGGCCGATCGGGGGTTGTTTCGAGTTTTCACCCTCTAACGCCAAATCTTTAAGCCTAAGTCTAGGAATATGCAAATTATCATTGTATTCTCAAACCGGGAGACCCGCGGCTGCGCGACCAGTTCCTATGAGTCACATTGGTCCCGTGAGAGGTGTTGGTGCCACCCATGGGGCCGTTTAGGGGCTGTTTCGAGTTTCCACCCTCTAACGCCATGTTTTTAAGCCTAAGTCCAGAAATATGCAAATTATCGTCGTATTCACATACCGGGAGAACCGCGGCTATGGGTTCAGTTCCTACGAGTTACATTGGTCTCGTGGGAGGTGTTGGTGCCACCAACGGGACCGTCCGGGAGTTGTTTCGAGTTTTCACCCTCTAACGCCATGTTTTGCTTAAGTCAAGAAATATGCAAATTATCGTCGTCTTCACAAATAGGGAGTCACGCGGCTGCGCGATCAGTTCCTACGAGTTACATTGGTCCCGTGGGAGGTGTTGGTACCACCCACAGGGCCGTTCGGGGGCTGTTTTGAGTTTTCACCCTCTAACGCCATGTTTTTAGGCCTAAGTCTAGAAATATGCAAATTACCGTCGTATTCTCAAACTGGGAGTCCCGCGGCTATGCTGCCAGTTCCTACGAGTCATATTGGTCCCGTGGGAGGTGTTAGTACCACCCACAGGGCCATTCGGGGGCTGTTTTGGGTTTTCACACTCTTACGCCATGTTTTTAAGCCTAAGTCTAGAAATATGCAAATTACCATCGTATTCTCAAACTGGGAGTCCCGTGGTTACGCAGCCAGTTCCTACGAGTCACATTGGTCCCGGGGGAGGTGTTGTTGCCACCCGCGAGGCCGTCTGGGGGCTGTTTCGAGTTTTCACCCTCTAACGCCATGTTTTTAAGCTTAAGTCTAGAAATATGCAAATTATCGTCGTATTCTCAAACTGGGAGTCTCGCGACTACGGGGTCAGTTGCTACGATTTACATTGGTCCCGTGCGGAGGTGTTGGTGCCACCCACGGGGCCGTTCGGTGGTTGTCTTGGGTTTTCACCCTCTAACGCCATGTTTTTAAGCCTAAGTCTAGAAATGTGCAAATTACTGTCGTATTCTCAAACTGGGAGTCCCGCGGCTGCGTGGCCAGTTCCTACGAGTCACATTGGTCCTGTGGGAGGTGTTGGTGCCACCCACGGGGCCGTTCGGGGTTGTTTCGAGTTTCACCCTCTAACGCCATGTTTTGTTTAAGTCTAGAAATATGAAAATTATCGTCGTCGTCACAAACTGGGAGTCCCGCGGCTGCGCAGTCAATTCCTACGAGTTACATTGATCCCGTGGGAGGTGTTGGTGCCACCCACAGGGCCGTTCGGGGGATGTTTTGGGTTTTCACCCTCTAACACTATATTCTTAAGCCTAAGTCTAGAAATATGCAAATTACCATCGTATTCTCAAACTGGGAGTCCCGCGGCTGCACGGCCAGTTCCTACGGGTCACATTGGTCCCGTGGGAGGTATTGGTGCCACCCACGGGGCCGTTCGGGGGCTGTTTTGAGTTTTCGCCCTCTAAGGCCATGTTTTAAGCCTATGTCTAAAAATATGCAAATTATCGTCGTATTTTCATACCGGGAGACCCGAGGCTGCGGGGTCAGTTCCTACGAATTACATTGGTCACGTGGGAGGTGTTAGTGCCACCCACAGGGCCGTTTGGGAGTTGTTTCGATTTTCTCCCTTTAACGCCATGTTTTGCTTAAGTCTAGAAAAATGCAAAGTATCGTCGTCTTCAGAAACCGGGAGTCCCGCGACTGCGCGGTCAGTTCTTACGACTTACATTGGTCCCGTGGGAGGTGTTGGTGCCACCCACAGGGCCATTCGGGGGCTGTTTTTGGTTTTCACCCTCTAACACCATATTTTTAAGCCTAAGTCTAGAAATACGCAAATTACCGTCGTATTCTCAAACTGAGACTCCCGCGGCTGCGCAGCCAGTTCCTACGTGTCACATTGGTCTCGTGCGAGGTGTTGGTGCCACGCATGGGGCTGTTCGGGGGTTATTTCGAGTTTCACCCTCTAACGCCATGTTTTTAAGCCTAAGTCTAGAAATATGCAAATTATCATCGTATTCTCAAACCGGGAGTCTCGTGGCTGCGGGGTCAGTTCCTACGGGTTACATTGGTACCGTGGGAGGTGTTGGTGCCAACCACAGGGCCGATCGGGGGTTGTTTCGAGTTTTCACCCTCTAACGTTAAATTTTTAAGTCTAAGTCTAGAAATATGCAAATTATCGTCGTCATCTCAAACTGGGAGTCTCGCGGCTGCGCGGTCAGTTCCTACGAGTTACATTGGTCCCGTGGGAGGTGTTGGCGCCACCCACGGGGCGGTTCGGGGGATGTCTTGGGTTTTCACCCTCTAACGCCATGTTTTTAAGCCTAAGTCTAGAAATATGCAAATTAGTGTCATATTCTCAAACTGGGAGTCCCGCGGCTGCGTGGCCAGTTCCTACGAGTCACATTGGTCCCGTGGGAGGTGTTGGTGCCACCCACGGGGCCGTTCGGGGTTGTTTTGAGTTTCACCCTCTAACGCCATGTTTTGCTTAAGTCTAAAAATATGAAAATTATCGTCGTCTTCACAAACTGGGAGTCCCGCGGCTGCGCAGTCAGTTCCTACGAGTTACATATTTATTCCGTGGGAGGTGTTGGTGCCACCCACAGGGCCGTTCGGGGGCTGTTTTGGGTTTTCATCCTCTAACACTATATTCTTAAGCCTAAGTCTAGAAATATGCAAATTACCATCATATTCTCAAACTGGGAGTCCCGCGGCTGCGCGACCAGTTCCTACGGGTCACATTGGTCCCGTGGGAGGTGTTGGTGCCACCCAAGGGGCCGTTCGGGGGCTGTTTTGAGTTTTCACCCTCTAAGGCCATGTTTTTAAGCCTATGTCTAGAAATATGCAAATTATCATCGTATTGTCATACCGGGAGACCCGAGGCTGCGGGGTCAGTTCCAACGAGTTACATTGGCCACGTGGGAGGTGTTGGTGCCACCCACGGGGCCGTTCGGGAGTTGTTTCGATTTTCTCCCTTTAACGCCAGATTTTGCTTAAGTCTAGAAATATGCAATGTATCATCGTCTTCACAAACTAGGAGTCCCGCAACTGCGCGGTCAGTTCCTACGAGTTACATTGGTCCCGTGGGAGGTGTTGGTGCCACCCACAGGGCCATTCGGGGGCTCTTTTTGGTTTTCACCCTCTAACACCATATTTTTAAGCCTAAGTCTTGAAATACGCAAATTACTGTCGTATTCTCAAACTGATACTCCCCCAGCTGCGCGGCCAGTTCCTAAGCATCACATTGGTCCCGCGCGAGGTGTTAATACCACCCATGGGGCCGTTCGGGGGTTGTTTCGAGTTTCACCCTCTAATGCCATGTTTTTAAGACTAAGTCTAGAAATATGCAAATTATCATCGTATTCTCAAACTGGGAGTCTTGTGGCTGCGGGGTCAGTTCCTACGGGTTACATTGGTCCCGTGGGAGGTGTTGGTGCCAACCACGGGGCCGATCGGGGGTTGTTTCGAGTTTTCACCCTCTAACGCCAAATCTTTAAGCCTAAGTGTAGGAATATGAAAATTATCATCGTATTCTCAAACCGGGAGACCCGCGGCTGCGGGGTCAGTTCCTACGAGTTACATTGGTCCCGTGGGAGGTGTTGGTGCCACACACGAGGTCGTTCGGAGTTTATTATGAGATTTCACCCTCTAACGCCATGTTTTACTTAAGTCTAAAAATATACAAATTATCATCGGCATTTAAAACTGGGAGTCTCACGGCTGCACGGTCAGTTCCTATGAAGTATATTGGTCCCGTGAGTTATATTGGTCACGTGGGAGGTGTTGGCGCCACCCACGGGGCGGTTCGGGGGCTGTTTTGGGTTTTCACCCTCTAACACCATATTTTTAAGCCTAAGTCTTGAAATATGCAAATTACCATCATATTCTCAAACTGGGAGTCCCGCGGCTGCGCGACCAGTTCCTATGAGTCACATTGGTCCCGTGAGAGGTGTTGGTGCCACCCATGGGGCCGTTCGGGGGCTGTTTCGAGTTTCCACCCTCTAACGCCGTGTTTTTAAGCCAAAGTCTAGAAATATGGAAATTATCGTCGTATTCATATACCGGGAGAACCGCGGCTATGGGTTCAGTTGCTAAAAGTTACATTGGTCTCGTGGGAGGTGTTGGTGCCACCAACGGGACCGTCCGGGGGTTGTTTCGAGTTTTCACCCTCTAACGCCATGTTTTGCTTAAGTCAAGCAATATGCAAATTATCGCCGTCTTCGCAAACCGGGAGTCACGCGGCTGCGCGATCAGTTCCTACGAGTTACATTGATCCCGTGGGAGGTGTTGGTACCACCCACAGGGCCGTTCGGGGGCTATTTTGAGTTTTCACCCTCTAACGCCATGTTTTAGGCCTAAGTCTAGAAATATGCAAATTACCGTCGTATTCTCAAACTGGGAGTCCCGCGGCTGTGCGGCCAGTTCCTACGAGTCATATTGGTCCCGTGGAAGGTGTTAGTGCCACCCACAGGGCCATTCGGGGGCTGTTTTGGTTTTTCACCCTCTTACGCCATGTTTTTAAATCTAAGTCTAGAAATATGTTAATTACCATCGTATTCTCAAAATGGGAGTCCCGTGGTTACGCAGCTAGTTCCTACGAGTCCCATTGGTCCCGGGGGAGGTGTTGGTGCCACCCACGAGGCCGTCTGGGGGCTGTTTTGAGTTTTCACCCTCTAACGCCATGTTTTTAAGCTTAATTCTAGAAATATGCAAATTATCATCGTATTCTCAAACCGGAAGACCCGCGGCTGCGGGGTCAGTTCCTACGAGTTACATTGGTCCCATGGGAGGTGTTGGTGCCACCCACGGGACCGTTCGGGAGTTGTTTCGAGTTTTCACCCTCAAACGCCATGTTTTACTTAAGTCTAGAAATATGCAAATTATCATCGTCTTCACAAACTGGGAGTCCCGCAGCAGCGCTGTCAGTTCCTACGAGTTACATTGGTCCCGTGGGAGGTGTTGGTGCCACCCACAGGGCCGTTCAGGGGCTTTTTTGGGTTTTCACCCTCTAACACCATATTTTTAAGCCTAAGTCTAGAAATATGCAAATTATCGTCGTCTTCACAAATCGGGAGTCCCGTGGGTGCACGGTCAGTTCCTATGAGTTACATTGATCCCGTGGGAGGTGTTGGTGCCACTCACAGGGCCGTTCGGGTGTTGTTTTGAGTTTTCACCCTCTAACCCATATTTTTAGCCTACGTATAAAAATATGCAAATTACCGTCGTATTCTCAAACTGGGAGTCCCGCGGCTGCGCGGACAGTTCCTACGAGTCATATTGGTCCCGTTGGAGGTATTGGTACCACCCACTGGGCCGTTCGGGGGCTGTTTTGAGTTTTCACCCTCTAACGCCATGTTTTTAAGCCTAAGTCTAGAAATATGCAAATTATCATCGTATTCTCAAACCGAGAGTCTCGCGGCTGCGGGGTCAGTTCCTACGAGTTACATTGGTCCCGTGGGAGGTGTTGGTGCCACCCAGGGGCCGTTCGGGGGTTCTTTCGAGTTTTCACCCTCTAACGCCATGTTTTTAAGCCTGAGTCTAGAAATATGCAAATTATCGTCGTATTCTCATACCAGGAGACCCGCGGCTGTGGGGTAAGTGATATTTTGGGTTTTCAACCTCTAACACCGTGTTTTTAAGCCTAAGTCTAACTGGGGGTTATAAATTTCCATAATTGAGGGTTGTGGCTAAGTAATTACACGAATAGAGCTAGTGAGAGTCATATCAATAAGATTTCTTTATTTTCCAATAGACAGGATTAAAGGATAGAACTAGGACTGGTGGGAAGTGTCTTATCAGGTTGTAAAGTCGATTTCTCAATATGAGGAGCTTTGGGGCCTTTTCTATTCGCTTGAGTCCATTCTTCTTCTCCAGTTACATTAGTGGTGGTAGCTTTAGTGTCAGGATTTATGATCCACACTCTTTTAATTTTGGGGCATTTGGATATATTATGGCCAAGGCAACATAGTGGGAACATGAGTTGGTCATAACTTGCAATTTAACCTTAACACAAGTGGAAGAACCATCCTCCCAAATGAGGTTAATGGAGTTTGGGTAGCTAACTTTTGGCACCATTTCAATGCAAATCATAGTAAAGCTAATTCTATTCATATTTCTAGTGACTGAATTAGGATAGATGGGGATTCCTATGGCACTAGCAATGTGATTGAGGCCTTTAACAGTCCAATATTTCATAGGGATGCTGGGGAAGAGCACCCAAACTGGAACTCTAATAGTATCCTCTTTAAAGAACTTAAAGCCATGTTTCCATTTATTCAAAATGTTGGGGTTCCCCACGAAGTTCCAAGGGCCATTTTCCACCACCTCATCTCTGTAAGTGGGGCTGTGATATTTGAAGAAAAAGTATCCATCATCATGACCAAACATTTTTC
This sequence comes from Sambucus nigra, assembly GCA_949130495.1. Lineage (NCBI taxonomy): Eukaryota > Viridiplantae > Streptophyta > Magnoliopsida > Dipsacales > Adoxaceae > Sambucus > Sambucus nigra. The sequence goes on from OX422222.1 coordinate 50,047,567, forward strand.
TTTTCATTCAACTCTTCTAGTCTTATCACATTGGTTACCAAGAAAAAGTATTCAATTATGCTTTGTGTTGGGGATGTGAACTAAAGTTTGGTTACCAAGGAAGCTTTGGATATATTTAGTAGTTTATCAGGGCTTAGGCCTAATCGTTCTAAAAGTAATATGTTCATTACTAGCTTAGATGAAGAGGAGACTCTTAGTGTGGTTAGCAATCTCAACATTAAAAGCTGGACTAATATGCATGTATATATATAATTGTATATGCATGTTTGTAAATGTATATATATGCATATATATATACCAGTATATATATTGTATATATATTGCTCAGTATATATACAGCATATATATACAATATAAATACTGGTATATATATGCATAACTGCATATATATGCATATATATACTAGTATATATATGCATATATACACCAGTATTTATACTGTATATATATGCATATTTATGCAGAGCAGTATATATTCTAGTATATATATGCAGTATATAGACTTTATATATATGCATATATATAGCATTATATATACTGTATATATAGTATATATATACAGATTATATATTGCAGTGTATATATATGCAATATATATATACTTTGCAGTATATATATATATATACACATATATGCAGATTATATATATATATATATACACATATATGCAGATTATATACTGCAGTGTATATATATGCAGTATATATACTCTGCAGTATATATTATATAGTATATATAGTATGTATATATGTACATATATGCAGATTATATACTGCAGTGTATATATATGCAATATATATATATATTCTGCAGTACACTGCATATGTATATATATACTGCATATATACACTATACACTGCAGTATATATATATATATATATACGCAGCTGGTTCCTACGACTCACATTGGTCCCGTGCGAGATGTTCGTGACTCTTACGGGACCGTTTTGTGTTCATTTTGAGTTTTCACCCTTCAATGGCATGTTTTTATGCTTCAGTCTAACTTTTAGCAAATTTACGTTGTACACTCAAATCGGGAGCCCCGTGACTACGCGGTTGGTTCCTACGAGTCGCATTGGTCCCGTGCGAGGTGTTCGTGACTCTTACGAGACCGTTTTGTGTTTGTTTTACGTTTTCACCCTTCGATGGCATGTTTTTATGCTTAAGTCTAACTGTTTGCAAATTTATGTCGTACACTTCAACCGGGAGCCCCGTGACTACACGGTATGTTCCTACGATTTACATTGATCCAGTGCGAGCTGTTCGTGACTCTTACGGGACCGTTTTGTGGCCGTTTTACATTTTCACCATTCGATGGCATGTTTTTATGCTTAAGTCTAACTTTTTATAAATTTACGTCGCACACTCAAACTGGGAGCGCCGTGACTACACGGTCAGTTCCTACGATTCACATTGGTCCCATACGAGGTGTTTGTGACTCTTACAGGACCGTTTTGTGGCTGTTTTACGTTTTCACCCTTCGATGGCATGTTTTTATGCTTAAGTCTAATTTTTTTACAAATTTACATCTTACACTCCAACCGGGAGTGCCGTGACTACGCGATCGGTTTCTACGAGTTACATTGGTCCCGTGTGAGGTGTTCGTGACACTTACGGGACCGTTTTAAGGTTGTTTTATGTTTTCACCCTTAGATGGCATGCAAGTCTAACTTTTTGTAAAATTACGTCATACACTCAAACTGGGAGCCCCGTGACTACGTCGTCGGTTCCTACATGTCACATTGGTCCCGTACGAAGTGTTCATGAGTCTTACTGGACCGTTTAGTATCTATTTTATATTTTCACCCTTCGATGGCATGTTTTTATGCTTAAATCTAATTTTTTACAAATTTACGTCGTACACTCAACTCGGAAGCCCCGTGACTACACGGTCAGTTCCTACGATTCACATTGGTCCCGTACGAGGTGTTTGTGACTCTTATGGGACCGTTTGGTGTTTATTTTAGGTTTTCATCCTTCGATGGCATGTTTTTATGCTTAAGTCTAACTTTTTGCAAATTTATATCGTACACTCAAACTGGGAGCCCCGTGACTACACGGTCTGTTCCTACGATTTACATTGATCCCGTGTGAGGTGTTCGTGACTCTTACGGGACCGTTTTGTGGCTGTTTTACATTTTCACTATTCGATGGCATGTTTTTATGCTTAAGTCTAATTTTTTATAAATTTACGTCGCACACTCCAACCGGGAGCACCGTGACTACACGGTCAGTTCCTACGAGTTACATTGGTCCCGTGCGAGGTGTTCGTGACTCTTACGAGACCGTTTTAAGGCTGTTTTACATTTTCACCCTTCGATGGCCTTTTTTTATGCTTATGTCTAATTTTTTATAAATTTATGTCTCACACTCAAACCGGGAGCCCCATGACTAAGCGGTCGATTCCTACGAGTCACATTTATCCCGTGCGAGGGGTTCGTGACTCTTACGGGACCGTTTAAAGGCTGTTTTATGTTTTCACCCTTTGATGGCATGTATGGCCACTAGTAGCCTTCCTTAATTGCTCAGAAGGCTAGCGATTTGCCAAAAATATGGCTTCCACAGATTACTTCATGAAGCCCATGCAGGACTTGCTCGACGTCCTTCGGGTGAACACATTGGAGGTAAGGGCCGGTGAAAGATTTTTTATACAGCTTGCCCTCAGGAGATACGTGAAACCGGGCAGCTTTGACTCTTATCTGATGAACAACTTTCTTATTGTCTGGTAGGGCACCATCTTTCAAATAGTCCCTCAGGGGGTCCATCCAACTAGGTGCTGATTCAATCTAGATAATATGGCACATGTCTGGCAACTCGTCTCTCTGGTTGACGCTCGATTGGGCGAGGAAGTTGATAGTGATTATTCTCTTTAAGTCGGAGTCGATTGCTAAACTCAAGGACGCTAGGGCATCAACATGACTATTTTATCCTCTGGGGAACTGTTGGACACTGACTTCCTTGAAGTTGAACATTAATTTATTTGCTAAGGCGAGGTAGGCTTCCATTCTCTCATCCCTCATGTTGAAGTCCCCACTTATCTGATTGGATACCAATTGTGAGTCGCCAAACACCTGTAGCTGTTTTGCACCCAACTCCTGTGCCTTTTGCAAGCCTGCTATCAATGCTTCGTATTCTGCTTCGTTATTAGAGGTTTAAAATCCAAGCTTGATTCCTTGCTCAAGGATTGTATCTTTTGGGGTAACGAGCACAATGCCTACTCCTGCCCCCTTAGAGTTGGAGGCTCCATCAATAAACAGTCGCCAAGCACCTTCTACCGATTGATCTTCCCTTTGATCCATGGATTGAAGTTGGTCGCAAGGATGATCACCTGTAAACTTCATAATGATGTTGGTAAGGACCTCCCCTTTAATTGCGTTCCTTGGTTGGATCTGGATGTCAATTTGTCCAAGCTCGATCGACCACTTTAATAGTCTTTCGGACAAATCCTCTTTTCACAGGACTGCTTTAAGGGGGTGCGACGTAAGGACGATAATAGAGTGAGCGTTGAAGTAGTGCTTCAATTTCCTCGAGGCTACCACTAGTGCAAAGGTGAGCTTTTCCAATGGTAGGTATGGGTGGTCGCCATCCAAGAGGGTCTTGCTCGCGTAGTAGGTTGGTTGCTCGATTCCTGTTCTTTTACATACCAGTGCAGAACTGATAGTATGGATGGAGAATGTAAGGTATAGGTACATGGAATCGTTATCTTGAGGTATTACGAGCAAGGGTGGTGTGCTGAGATAATCTTTGAGCTCCTCCAATGCTTTCGATAAATATTGATTCCACTCCACTGTTTTATTTTTCTTCAATAGTTGGAAGAATAGCTGTCACTTTTTATATGACTTCGAGATGAACCGATTCAAGGCGGCGACCATAACCGTGAGCTTTTGTACGTCTCTTATCATACGGAAGGCTGTACCTTATTGATTGCATCAATCTGTTCCGGGTTGGCTTCAATGCCTCTTTTGCTAAACAATTACCTAAGAAACTTTCCTGACTGGACGCCGAAAAAACATTTGCTCGCGTTGAGCTTCATTCGGTATTTCCTGAGGATTTCGAAGGTACTCAATAGGTCTGAGAAGTGGTCTTCTCCGTTCATGCTCTTGACGAGCATATCGTCGATGTAGACTTCCATGGTATCTCTCATTTGGTCTTTAAACATCTTAGTGACCAGCCGCTGGTAGGTTGCTCCGGTATTTTTTAGCCCAAAGGGCATAACTTTGTAATAGTATAATCCGACGGTAGTGATGAACGATGTATACTCTTGTTCTCGTGCATACAACGGAATGTGGTGATACCCCGAGTATGCGTCCAGGAAACTCATTCTTTCATGAGCTGATGTGGCGTCCACCAACTGGTCGATCTTTCGGAGAGGAAAACTATACTTAGGGGGACGCCCTGTTAAGGTCAGTGAAGTCAATACACACTCTCCATTTCCCATTTCTCTTTGGAACCACTACTAGGTTGGACATCCTGATAAAGAGAAAAAATGCCTCTAATGTAGATTTTTGTCGTTGTTGCAACTTCTTTCTATCAAAATTTCCCTTGAACCGGCAAAATTATAACAAAACTAGTTCATAGAGGTAAGTAAGGGAGTCAATCCAAATCTAAGGGTGAAATATAAAATTGATGAGGACATATATATAGATTCATTTGCATTTTATTATATTTTTCTATTTTTACTTGTTCTATTTTTTATGAATTTTTCAAGAGAATATTAATTAACTAACTATATACTAATTTTTAAAGAACTACGAAGATGTAAAAGCTAATAACAAAATGAGGTAAATAAAATTGTGCTAAAAAGTAAACTAACTAAATTGGATTCATGAGGGATTAAAAATTTCATCCCATTAATGGGAGATTAGCCCTCAATAATCATCATCCAAAAATATAAGACAAACAATTAAAAGCGTGAGATGATTAAAATAAATGTAATAAGAGAGGAATAGATCAAACCCATTTAAGCCTTGAATAGACATGAAATCTTCAATTACATCATCAATCTCTTAGTTACAATCCCTCACTCATGTATTTATTGAATCCGAATTAAATTTACAAAATAAAAATAAAAAGGATAGTGGATGAATTCATAATGGACAATTAAATAATAAAAGAGATTTGCTAAAAATGTAAATCCTAAAATTATAAAATTGTACATTAGAATTCACCCAAAGAAATAAATTCTAGATCATTACATTATATTGAGATAATTGCTAAAAATGAAAAATCTCAACATAAAGGAATGGGTTAGAATTTACCTCCCATAAGGGATAAATTCAACTACATCAATCTATTATGAAATAATTGCTAAAAATGAAAAAATTCATAATAGATGGGTGGGTAAAATTCATCCTAGATATAAAGTTCACAACACACCTCTATATTGAGATATTTGCTAAAAATACAAATACTTTCTAAAGAGGGGTGTAGAGAATTTTATCACACAAAAGTAAAAAAAAAAAACTAAGTTTGAGATCCCCTAAAAATGGGTCTTCATCCTCTTTTAATAGTAGGTGACATGGAGCTAGGGGTAATTGGGTAATTGGTATAAGTGTGCATGTGGTTTGGGTGTGTCATGTGAATGAGAATAACAATCTCATATGGTGAGGGGTAATTTTGGATAATGGGTAAAAGAGGTTGTTGGAGGTAAAATTGGGAAAAAGGGTTAAGTGGGTTCATTTAACACATGTGGGTTATTTGTTATTTTGGTTTTCGCTTTGGTTTGCAAGCAGGTGGAGATCGTGCAAGGTTAGAAGAAAAGGGGAATGGGTTTTGGTGAGGTGGGTTTGGGTTGGTTTTTGGTTTGAAACGGTTTGGGGTTTGATTACGGATTCGGTATGGACTTGGGTATGGCCAGAAGTAGAGGTTCTGGGTTAGCTGGCGCGAGGTCGCCAGTGGTGGCAGCAGGGGGACGACGGGATTACAGGATGGCGAGAGAGAGAGGGGCCGGAGCTGGGAACGCCGACATTAGCTGCGTCGGAGGTTTGAGGGGCGGCCGCCGGCGCGAGTTGGAGTGAGGGAGGCTGACCGTTGATCAGTATCGACGGGACAAGGGTCGACGGGGAGGAGTGTTGGTGGCCGGAGTGGTAACGGAGAGAGAGATGGATTGAGGTGGGTTTGTGGGTGTGTGGTTAGAGTTATGGAGGAGAGAGAGGGGTTTAGTTTAATGGAGGTTTTTGGTGAGAGGAGAGAGAAAGGGGTGAGTTGGAGGTTGAAGATGAAGTGGGGTGAGGGTGAGGGTGAGGGTGTATGGTATGGGTGATGATGTTAGTTTAGGTGTAAATGGGTGTATGGGAGTGTAGGATAAGGGGGTTTTGTGTGTGTTTAATTATGACACCTAAAAAAATAACACTAATAAAATAAAATTAATAAAATAAAATAAAAACCTAATAAAATCTAATTCTAAAATAAAATAAAGACTCAAATAAAATTGAAACTAAAAAGAAATTAAAATAAAAAATAGAAATATATTAAACTAAAACTAAGATCCTAAAAAGAAAATGTAAAAATCAAAATAAAATAAATAAATCCTAAAAAATCTAATCCTAATAAAATAAAATAAAAACTAAGACTAAAAACTAATAAAAATCAATATAAAATAAAATTATATTAATAAAAATAAAATAGAAAATAAAATCTAAAAATTCAAAAATAAACCTAAAATTAAAATGACACAAACTAAAAGTCTAAAAATTGATAAAAGACACAAACTCAAAACACACATGGTTTAGGCTAGGTTTAGGCTCGGTTTGGATAGGCTAGGATACGGGACAAGGGTATTTTAGCTCCATTTTAAATGCCAATTGCTCCGAAATATAGCTTTTGACACCGCAACTGCAATTAAGCCTGCATATTGAACAATTAAGCGCATAAGACCCATATTGTCGAGAATTAGCAACTAAAGCACATCTATTTGTGGTATAAATTGTACAGTTTTGGGTGCTTATCACACCACCCCCAAACAGAGCGTTGCTAGTCCTCGAGCAATAAGATAGAGAGAAAGAGAATGATAAGTAACCAAAAGTGTACCACTTTCACGGGCACTTGCGATTGCACTTAGCATGTGCAACAAGCCTTTAAACCTATAGGTTGCCCTACAGGACGAGTTGTATCTCGTGAGGGTTTGCAGGGAATATACCCACAAAATTCTTATTTTCAAAGTTTTATTGAAAGGCAACTAATCTCTTATTAGACATAGAATAATCGCAGAATCCATCATGAGATAAATGATTTCAGAAATAGAAGCTAGAAACGTAAAAAATTTTGTTAAGTAAATACTCAAGGTACATCCTTCATAGAAATCAACGTGTGTAGTGTGAATCAGTCAAAATGGGTCGAGTATCACAAGAGTAATTCCTAGATTGCCTTATCGGAATCAATGCATCAACTTCAAATCTCACTAGATATATCTCTCTTAAACGAACTCTCGAGATTAGGGTTAGTGTATCACTCTTGTGTGTGAGGAGGTGAGTAAATGTAATCAAGTTCAAACGTCTCACACACACATAAGAAAGAACGAACAATTTGAAAGAAAAATGATCTCATGAAAGAATGCTAATCACTATAGTGAGAATGTCGAGTTATTCACCACGCTGACTATCGTTTTCCCGAACACCTATGGGAAATAATGATGTTTGTGGGTGAGGAGTAAATGAAATGGGATATGTGGGATGAGGTGAGGTAGGATAAGATGGAATGATGATATGATGGATGGATGGTGGATATTTGAGAAGAGTGTATCACTCATAGACGAACAAATGTCTTTATTTCTTGACTGCAACTTTCTCTTTTTCTTCTTTTCAAAATACACATCAATGTATGAGATAAATCTGCTAAAAATACAAATAACCCCAACATTAATTTGTATTTATTTTTCTCTATCTGAATCGTCTTTGGGGAGATATCCGCTAAAAATGCAAACACTCTCTATAATAGATCATCTCCTTTTTTTACTTTTATTTTATTTTATATTTTTTTTCTTTTCCAAATACGCATCAATGTATGAGATAAATCTACTAAAAATACAAATAACCCCAACATAAACTTGTATCAAAATTTTCTCCATCTGAATCGGCTTTGGGGGAGATATTCGCTAAAAATGCAAACACTCTCTATGACGAATGTTCTCCTTTTAGTTTCAACACTGTTCTCTGTGGATATGGAAATGGGCGGTATGGTATATGGTGATGATATGGAAAATGGAAGGTGTATGAATGTATGATAAATGTAATTTGGTTGGTGTATGAGTGAAGGTGTGGTGAAAACCTAGTGATCGGGATAAATTTCAAGACACGTGTTTCTTACAACTCGAAAGTGATGTCATTCTCGGTGATCAAGACAAAATTTTATGAATGTAAGGACATTTTTGTCTATTATCAATTTATTATGTCGCACGCCGTTACACCGTTGAAGAAATTCAAGATTCATACAATCATCAATGGATCCGAATATCACAAGAAGAAGAGGAATCAAAGTCTGACAGGCCGGACCGGTCCGCCCAGAATAAAAGAACCGATCCGCCTGCGAACCGGTCCACCTCAGACCCAGACCGGTCCGCCTGCTTAAAACCAGTACACCCCGGACCGCAAACGAACCGAATAAGCCTAAAATAAAAAGAAACGATCCGCCTTAGACTCGGACCAGTCCGCCTGGGATAATCTCAAACAGATCGTGCAGAGTTTTTTTAGGCCATGTTATTCCTTTATAAACCCACTACGGGAAGTGGTTTTCCAAGACTTCTATACACGATTTTCAGAGTACAAAAAACTCTAAGTCTTCACCTATTGAGTACCAAGACTCTAGGTTGTTGATTCACACAAATTTCCAAACACTTGTGAATCACTTTACAACCCAGGAACACACTTTTTCTATTCATACCATTGTGGAGAAGACCGTTCTTCTTCTGCATTGCAACCCTACTGGAAAGGGATAACTCCAGCCGCCGACTACAGAATCAGACACCTGAGGGTAATTCTTAGTCACTTGTATTTTCATTGTAATCCGAAATTGTACAATTACAATATTATAATGAAAATAAATGGTTTTGCCCCTTTGGGGGATTTTTCCTCACAAGCATGTGTTTGAATGTTCTTGCTTAGTTCATTATCTTATTCAATCACATATTGTTGCATGTATAGGGTTTGGTTGAGTTAAAAGGTGTGTAATATATAATTTTTTCATTTGATTGCAATCGCATACGTTCTCAAATTGGAATCAAAGCAGGTTACGCTAATCTACTGCGTATTCCTATTTTCCGCAAAAATTTTCTATGATATCAATTTTCTGAAAAAATTGATTTTTGAAAAAGTGCGTGTTCAAATGGAGAAGTTATATAATAAAATGCCAGTTTTTGATGGGACAAACTATGCCTATTGGAAATCCCGTATGAGATCCTCATTAAAAGCCATTGATGAACGTGTCTGGATTTTTGTTGAAAGAGGGTGGACTCCTCCCTCCGTGACTGTTGATAATGTGATCAACTTGAAACCTGTCACTTCTTGGACTGAAGAAGAATTTAAATGGTCATCTTTTAATTCTAAGGGTCTAAGTGCTATTTCTGGGTCTGTCACACCTGATGAGTTCAAACGAATAATGACGTGCACCACGTCAAAAGAGGCATGGGATGTCTTACAACTCACCCATGAAGGAACCAATGCTGTAAAAGAGTCTAAATTGCAAAATTTAACAACTCAATTTGAAACCATCACCATGCATGAATCTGAATGCTTTGATGAATTTTATGCTAGACTTTCTGACATTGTGAATACTAGATTTAATCTTGGTGAACATATTCCTAATGCTAGAGTTGTTAAAAAGATTTTGCGTTCTTTGCCTAAGCGTTTTATCCCTAAAGTCACTGTGCTAAATTCTATGGGTAATTTAAATACGCTAAAATTGGAAGAACTTGTAGGAGATTTGCAAACATATGAAATTGATATGTTCCCTAAAACTGCTAAATCTAAAGATAAGGGAAATGCACTTAATGCCCAAGAGAGAAGGAGTGAGGGGTCGGTTAGAAAGAGGGTAGAGTCATCTAGAAAGAGAGAGACTAACACGTCAGATTCTGAGTGTGATTTTGACTTAGATGATTTGGCTCTTTTTGCAAAAAATTTCAAGAGGATTCTCAAATTTAAGAAAAATGGCAATTTTAAAGATAAAAAGAAGTTTGAGAAAAATAAGTTTGAAAAAAAAATGAAAAAGATTCCAAAAATCCTCCTAAGAAAGAAAGTGAGATATGCTTTGAGTGCGATGGTAGGGGTCATAGAGCCTTTGAGTGTGCCACTCGTCTGAATAGAGAGAAAGGAAAAGCTGTCCTTAATGCTTCTCTTAGCGACGACAGTGAGGTCGAGACGGTGGATTCAGGAGATGAGTCACCGCATGAGTGTAACTTCACCGCATTCATGGCCAGTCAAGTGAGCACTCTTAGTTGTCTTCACAACGATGAGGATGATGCTTCACATGGACACCTCGATAGTGAGATCGATGTGAGTGAGGGGGAGGATGACTCAAGTTAGAGCGAGAGTGATATTCAACATGCCTACGCTGAGTTATATTCTGATTCATTTAAAACTAAAAAGCGAAACAAAGCGTTAGTCCTTAAGATCACCGGCTTAGAGGAAGAATTAAGAAGAGCAAGAGAGAGAGAGTCCTCCACCTTCACCACCCTGAGAGAGAGAGAATCTGCATGTGTCGAGAAAAAGAGTTTGTTTAGAAAGAGAGAGAGTGTTTTTGAGAAAGAGAGAGGGGACTTGACTAAACAAGTGGCTAGCCTTACGAGTCAGCTCCATTCCTCCGTGGAGACTCGGAAGAAACTTGAAGCCCTTGTTGCCCAGCTGACTCATGATCTTGAGAAAGCACGGGAAGTCAAGGTACAAATCGAGGACAGATCTGGGAAAATGGGAAAGATGCTCCTCGGCCCCGCTTTAGGTTTTGGTGATAGGAAAGGAATTGGTTATGATGGTTCCTCCACATCCCAAATTGCCCCTGGACCAGTTCCTGATTTTACTACGACTCCTTATGGCCATTGTCAAAAACCTCGAAGGATAATTCGACCAAGAAAGGCAAACCAAGGTCCGCCTTTGACTGTGTTCTTTTGTACTTATTGCAAAAGAAAGGCCACCTTAGGGAGTTTTGCTATAGCATGGGTCGGACACGACGTACTACTTCTCCACCACGTCATACTGATGAGTTTTCTAGTCTGAGAGAGAGAGTTGATCTTAGCTGCCACATCTGAGAGTTTGATGGAAGAATTTCGACGGATGTCTTTGCCGTTAGTGAATGCTTCTCACATTCCAGCTAAAACCAACAACAACAAAGGCAACCAAAAGGTCATCTCTGCTTGGGTACCTAAGAAAGATAAAAAGGCCTTCGTTGTTCATGTTGCTCTCAAAGCACACAATACCTCACAATGGTATTTTGATAGTGGGTGCTCCAGACATATGACAGGTGATGCCTCATTTTTTACGACTCTTGAGGATTATCAGGATGGCAGAGTTACTTTTGGAGATGGGAGCAAGTCTAGCATTATAGGACGTGGTACTGTTGAGTTACCTAGATTCCCTAAGCTAGAAAATGTTTTGTACGTCAAAGGTTTGAAAGCAAACCTTCTCAGCATTAGCCAGCTGTGCAACACTGACTTTGCAGTAAAGTTTGACCGGGACGCGTGTAAAGTCTAAAATCAAGCCGGTAAATTTTTGATGCAAGGGGTGAGGACCGAGAATAGTTGCTATGGGACTGAGCCCACGTCCTCACTTATCTGCAATAGCGCCTCGATCACTCCTATGGATTTGTGGCACCAACGTCTAGGTCACGTGAACGTTAGAGATCTCAACCGCTTAGCTAAAAAGGACCTAGTACGTGGCTTACCATCTCTTGGAAAGTCAACTTCAACCGTTTGTGGACCCTGTCAGATGGGCAAACAAATTCGTAGTCCCCATAGGAAGTTGCATTCCATTACCACCTCTCGTGTTCTTGAGTTGATTCACATGGATCTTATGGGTCCCACTCGTACTAAGAATCTAGGTGGTAAGAGGTACATCCTCGTGATGGTAGATGATTTCTCCAGGTACTCCATTATAGGTTTTTTGAGAGAGCAATCCGATGCTGTAGAATTTTTAATGACCAAGTGCCGTGTCCTGCAAAATCAACACGATGTCACTATTAATAGGATGCGTAGTGACAATGGCACTGAATTCACAGAAGCAAAGGTAGATCTTTACCGTGATAGCCTCAGGATCAAACATGAGTTTTCTTCTGTGAGAACTCCTCAGCAAAATGGGATTGTTGATAGAAAGAATAGAACGATCCAAGAAATGGCTAGATCTATGCTTCTAGGTCGTAAAGTTTCTAGGAGATTTTGGGCAGAGTCAGTGTCTACTACATGCCACACGGTGAATAGGGTTTATTTGCGTTCACACACACTTCAGACTCCTTATGAGTTGTGGACTTGTAAGAAGCCCAACCTAGCATATTTCCGTGTTTTTGGGAGTAAATGCTACATCCTACGGGATAGAGAGCATTAGGAAAGTTCGACTCCCAGAGCGACGAGGGAATATTTCTAGGATATTCATAAAATAACAGAGCGTACCGGGTTTTTAACCTGAAGATCTCTAAGGTTATGGAATCAATAAACGTCACCGTGCAAGATGACGAACCTCCGACGGTTATTGATCCTAACTTTCAGTGTGAGGATGAGGATTGTTCTGACAGTGATTTACCTATTCCTCTCTCACACTTTGTGGACCCTACTCTTGTGCTAGGGGACATAGCTGCTTGGGTTTGCAAGAGTCATGACCCGTCTGCCATTGTTGGCGATCCCACTCTAGGGGTCAAGAATCTTGCTCAGCTAGAGAATGTTGTTAGCCATCTTTGCTACACGTCCAAAGTCGAGCCCAAGAACCATGAAGAAGCACTCAAGGATGAACACTGGATATCTGCTATGCAGGATGAGTTGCTTTAGTTTAAAAAGAACAATGTCTGGGACCTAGTCCCCCGACCTAGTGAGACTAATGTGATAGGTACCCGGTGGATTTTTAAGAATACAATGGATGAAAATGGTACCATAATCAGAAATAAGGCTAGGTTGGTCGCTCAAGGCTACACACAGATCGAGGGTGTAGACTTTGGGGAGACATTTGCTCCTGTTATGAGGCTTGAGTCCGTCCGTCTTCTGCTCGCCATCGCATGTCATCTGCGCTTCAAGTTATATCAGATGGATGTCAAGAGTGCCTTTCTGAATGGCATTCTACAGGAGGAGGTATATGTGGAACAACCAAAAGGGTTTGAATACCCTCAGAACCCGGAGCACGTCGACTATCTGAGGAAAGCCTTGTATGGTTTGAAGCAAGCACCCCGTGCTTGGTACAAGAGGCTTACTTCCTATCTCTTAGATCGTGGCTTCAAGAGAGGGGGAGTAGATATGACGTTGTTCGTAAGGAGAGATGACATTGCTATTTTGGTTGCCCAGGTCTATGTAGACGACATAGTCTTTGGATCCACATGCTCCCAGCATGCTCACCACTCTGAGGAGGAGATGAAAAGTGAGTTTGAGATGAGCATGGTTGGTGAGCTTACATTCTTCCTTGGTCTCCAGGTTCGTCAGCTAGAGGATGGGATGTTCATCTCCCAATCCAAGTATGCTAGAGACCTAGTGAAGAAATTTGGTTTAGACTTCGCTAAGCATGCACGTACACCTATGAGTACCACTACCAAGCTTAGTAAGGACACTTCAGGCAAGGACGTAGAGCAAACCTTATATCGGAGTATGATCGGTAGTCTTCTCTACTTGACTGCCAGTCATCCCGACATCGCCTTTAGTGTTGGAGTCTGTGCGCGATATCAGGCGTCCCCAAAAGAGTCACATTTACTTGCCCTAAAACGTATTATTAAATACGTGAGTGGGACTCTCACATACGGTATTTGGTATTCCTTTGATATCGATGACCGTTTTTCCGCCTATTCGGATGCCGATTGGGTCGGGGATGTAGATGGTTGTAGGAGCACTTCTGGTGGGTGTTTCTATTTTGGTTATACTCTTGTCTCCTGGATGGGCAAGAAGCAAAATTCCATCTCTTTGTCCACTGCAGAGGCTGAGTACATAGTCGCCGGGAGTTATTGCACACAACTCTTGTGGATGAAGCAAATGCTGGAGGATTATGGGATTTCACAGGACACCATGACCATTTCCCGTGACAACACGAGCGCGATACACATATCCCGCAATCCAGTTCAGCATTCGCACACCAAGCACATCAGGATACGTGAGCACTTTATTCATCAGTTAGTTGAGGAGAACACTGTATCCCTGAGTTTTGTTCCCACCGACCGTCAGTTAGCCGACATTTTCACGAAACCTTTAGATGCCCTTAGATTTGAGAGTCTTAGGAAGTCTTTGGGGATTTGCATAGTTGACTGAGGGGTTGGTCTATGTCTAGAATAAGATGTTTCTTCATGATCATATCATATGCTTCCTATTGCTAGTCTGTTTTATATGTACCATTGCTTAGTTGTACATCTATTTATTTATTTTTTTTGCTTTTTATATTTCTTTTGAAAAATACAAAAAGATTTTCCTTTAAGATAATTTTTAAGAAAAGCACAAAAAGATTTTATTTTACTAAAATTTTTGAAAAAAAAAAAATCCAAAAAGATTTCTGTTTTTGCTCCTTTTATGGATGAGCATTTAAGATAGCCAAGTCACAACTTCATTCCATATATCCATGTGACTATTTGATAGAGATTTGAGAGGCTGCATCATTTCATCCATGTGCTTTACATTGTTTGGAGTCTTTGAGATGTATTTAGTGATATCTTCCTATATGTTTGACTCCTATATCCTTTATTGCAAACATGCACGGCTATATTTGATTATTGCACTTGTCTATCTCATATTGGCTTGAGTGTTTCCATCTCAATTTTGTCTATACAACTTACAATATGCGATAAATCTTGACAAGATTGGAATGAATGTAAAAACCGTTTTGGTGAGACTGTGTGTTTTTGTATAACGGGGAGGGGCTGCGAGAGGTAATCATCTACCCTTTGCGCAAAAGTCACCGTTAAAAAGGACCTAAAAATTGGAGGAATTTTAATATTCGAGGTCCAAAGAGGTTAAAAGAGCCCAAAAAATTTAAAGGCAATAACAATAACTTCATGCCAAATATGGGCCACTTAGGTTTCACCATCAATTCTCCAAAGTTTGAGAATTTAGAATACCTCTATTCAAAATATATATCTGAGCGAGTTTGGTTGGAGAATCTTTAAATGGGTTTGCACTTCCTTGAAAGTCCTGAAAAAAGCATAACATCGTTTTGGACGTTATTGGTGTGAAAATCACTTTGCGCTTTGATTTGTTGATTTGATTGAGTTCTTTTTCACCGAAGGACGCATTTGAGTTCATTCGCTAGGAGTATCCAATATTCATCGTGCACAAATGTCATGTTTGTATGCATTGATTTTCCTATCGAATTTGATCACACCACTTCATTTACGCTATCATCGACTTGGTTGCTTTATGTTCATTCATGGTGTGATTTTATCCTAGTGACACCCCGCCCTTTCTTATTTTGCTGTATTTCTCTCATTTGTGTATTTGGGGACATCATAAAAAGGGGGAGAAAGAATTATCATATTTTAGGTGGAGTTTTGTGCTTTTGAGATTTGATACAACATGCTTTCTTCATTTGATATCTCATTTCAAACTCGATACGTCACTTGGTATTTTGTCTTTTCTCATGTGTGCAGGTACTACATGTATTATCATTGGATTGCACATCCTGATGAGAAAAGTGTTGAGATTCCTGAAGAGTTGAAGAGCAAACGTTGAAGTCTTATTCAATTGTATCTTTCCAGTTTTGGGTTCATGAAAGGGTAGATTCGTATAGGCATTTTTAGTTGTTTGATAATTCGGATGTTTGTTTTTATGTATGTACCGGCATAGACATAGGGGGAGATTTGTAAGGACATTTTTGTCCATTATCAATTTGTTATGTCGCACGCCGTTACACCGTTGAAGAAATTCAAGATTCATACAGTCATCAACGGATCCGAATATTAAAAGAAGAAGAGGAATGAAAGTCTGACAGGCCGGACCGGTCCGCCCAGAATAAAAGAACCGATCCGCCTGCGGACTGGTCCGCCTCAGACCCGAACCGATCCGCCTGCTTAAAGCTAGTACACCCCGGACCGCAAGCGAACCGAATAAGCCTAAAATAAAAAGAACCGATCTGCCTACCCGGACCGATCCGCCTCAGACCCGGACTGGTCCGCCTGGGATAATCTCAAACAGATCGTGCATAGATTTTTTAGGCCATGTTATTCCTTTATAAACCCACTACGGGAAGTTGTTTTCCAAGACTTCTATACACGATTTTCAGAGTACAAAAAACTCTAAGTCTTCACCTATTGAGTACCAAGACTCTAGGTTGTTGATTCACACAAATTTCCAAACACTTGGGAATCACTTTGCAACCCAGGAACACACTTTTGCTGTTCATACCATTATGGAGAAGACCGTTCCTCTTCTTCATTACAGCCCTACTGGAAAGGGATAACTCCAGCCGTCGACTACAGAATCCGACACCTGAGGGTAATTCTTAGTCACTTGAAAATAAATGGTTTTTCCCCTTTGGGGGATTTTTCCTCACAAGCATGTGTTTGAATGTTCTTGCTTAGTTCATTATCTTATTCAATCACATATTGTTGCATGTCTAGGGTTTGGTTGAGTTAAAAGGTGTGTAATATATAATTTTATCATTTGATCGCAAGCGCATACGTTCTCAATGAAAGATAATGAGATCATACAACAATTAAAGTGCAGACCCAAACGAAGTTGAATCAACTTGTGACTCGGAGAATGCGTAAAACTCTCTAAAAGGTGAAAGGCACGAATCTCACGGGCTAAAGTCTCTACTAGTGATCCTTAAGGTTCTCTTTAGAATTGTTGTACTCCTCAACTCTAAACCGTAGTGACTTGGTAAGTGCGCAAATTTTGTTGAGTCTAAAAATTCATGGTGCAAAGTGCCTTGCTACGTATTACATAAGCTATTTAGAAAAATAATATTCTCTAGCTTGATTCCTAGATTTTGAAAGATGGATGATTGAAAATTCACATCAATGAGTGAGATGAAAGAAACTGCACGAAATTTTAAAAATCAGTTTAAAAATCAAAACTTTTTCAAAAGAGGCACAATTTTGATAAAATTCCCCAACCAAAAACAAAAAGGAATATCGTCCTCGATGTTAATTAAAATGATTTTTAAAATTGAGAGAATAAGGTAGCAAAAGAGATTACCAGAATGAACCGCTAATGAAGTGGACATGTAAAACCAAGAATAAACCTAAATAAATGATAAGAGAAAAAAAAATGTACAAGTGTATAAGCATGATAAAGAATAGGGTGATGTGAAACACCACCCCCAAACAGGATAAGACTAGTATAAGAAATGCGGGCTGCCTCCCGGTAGCGCTAAGTTTAATGTCTTCAGTCAGACCGATGAAATCTCACCCTAATGATAAGAACGAGGAAAGGGCGGGGTGACAGAAAAAGTGGGTGATGAGAATTACCCCCAAACAAGACTGAAGTGTCAGCCTTGCTGGATAAATTGACAAAGGTGAGGGTGAAGAAACACCGATCACGGTCTTATTTTTTATTTTCAAGATTTTCTCTTCTTATTTTTTTTCGTTTTTTTTTGTTTTTGAATAATTTGAAAAAGAAAGGAAATATTTTCGAAATTTTTAGAGAATGAAAGGAAGAAAATATTTTTGGATTTTTTGGAAGAAAATAGTGGAAAAAAATATTTTTGCAATTTTTTTTTAAAAGGAAAGAAAATATTTTGGGATTTTGTGAAAAATAAAGGAAGAAAATATTTTTGGGTTTTTTGGAAGAAAAGGTGGGGAAAAATATGGACTCTTTGATTTGGACGGACTAACTAAAACCGACTACCGAAAAATGAATTGGACACACACACAAGTCATGAAAAATTCCTAACTAGCACATAGCCAATTTTTATCTTTAAATTTAGTGAAAGGGTAGTCAAATTTTAATTAAGTCCGCGGGAGATAAAAAAACATGGAATTTATATGAGTGATCGCCTTTGCAAAATTTATTCTCCTAGTGGGCTACCTAGTTGATTGATTTTAAATTTAGTGATGGCTAGGGTAACACACAAAGGTAAGCGAGTGAGTCGGGTAATGAAATCCCTTCTCGTGAGTGACTGGGTGTAGGTCTTAGTGAATTAATACATCACACCATTCGAAAATAAATGTGAGAATAAAATCAAGCAAGAGCACACAAAATAATTAACTCGCTAATAGGAGAGGCGCGAGTGTTGAGAAATGTACCTCCCACGATTTTTGGGCCATGGGGTGCCGAAAAATTTGAGTCGACCGGGGGGAGAATACACCAATATCAGTCATCCCCGGGAGTCCTACCGACCAAGGTAGAGAGGCTTCTAAATCCTCGCCTTTGGACACCATGTCTCTACCTTGTCCGATTTCCTTATCACGCTTGGCTTCTTTTTATTACAAATTTTAAATGAAAAATAAATGGTGTCTCTAGGCACCGCAATACAAGCCAAGAATAAAATAATCCTTAATACAAGCCTTCTAATAAAATGCAAAAAATGGTACAAAAAATAAATTTACTATAATATGAAATCCGCTCCGAGCTTCACAATCCCAAGAATGGCAACGACGCCATTTGATAAAGAGAAAAATTACCTCCAATGTAGATTTTTGTCATTGTTGCAACTTCTTTCTATCAAAATTTCCCTTGAACCTACAAAATTATAACAAAACTAGTGTGTAGAGGTAAGTAAGGGAGTCAATACAAATCTAAGGATGAAGCACAAAATTGGTGAGGACATATATATAGATTCATTTTCATTTTATTATATTTTTCTATTTTTTATGAATTTTTCAAGGGAATATTAATTAACTAACTATATACTAATTTTTAAAGTACTACTAAGATGTAAAAGCTAATAACAAAATGAGATAAATAAAATTGTGCTAAAAAGTAAACTAACTAAATTGGATTCATGAGGGCTTCAAAATTTCATCCCATTAAAGGGAGATTAGCCCTCAATAATCATCATCCAAAAATATAAGATAAACAATTGAAAGCATGAGATGATTAAAATAAAAGTAATAAGAGAGGAATAGATTAAACCTATTTAAGCCTTGAATTGACACGAAATCTTCAATTACATAATCAATCTCTCAATTACAATCCCTCACTCATGTATTTATTGAATCTAAACTAAAATTTACAAAATAAAAATAAAAAGGATAGGGGATGAATTCATAATGGACAATTAAATAATAAAAGAGATTTGCTAAAAATGTAAATCCTAAAATTATAAAATTGTACATTAGAATTCACCCAAAGAAATAAATTCTAGATCATTACTTTATATTGAGATAATTGCTAAAAATGTAAAATCTCAACATAAAGGATTGGGTTAGAATTTACCTCCCATAAGGGATAAATTCAACTACATCAATCTATTATGAAATAATTGCTAAAAATACAAAAATTCATAATAGATGGGTGGGGTGAAATTCATCCTAGAGATAAATTTCACAACACACCTCTGTATTGAGATATTTTCTAAAAATACAAATACTCTCTAAAGAGGGGTGTAGAGAATTTTATCATACAAAAGTAAAAAAAAAACTAAGTTTGAGATCCCCAAAAAATGGGTCTTCATCCTCTTTTAATAGAAGATGCCATGGAGCTAGGGGTAATTGGGTAATTGGTATAAGTGTGCATGTGGTTTAGGTGTGTCATGTGAATGAGAATAAAAATCTGATATGGTGAGGGGTAATTTTCTGTATTGGGTAAAAGAGGTTGTTGGGGGTAAAATTGGGAAAAAGGGTTAAGTGGGTTCATTTAACACATGTGGGTTATTTGTTATTTTGGTTTTCGCTTTGGTTTGCAAGCAGGTGGATCGTGTAAGGTTAGAAGAAAAGGGAAACGGGTTTGGTCAGGTGGGTTTGGGTTGGTTTTTGGTTTGACACGGTTTGGGGTTTGATTCTGGGTTTGGTATGGACTTGGGTATGGCCGGAAGTAGAGGTTCTGGGTTAGCTGGCGCGAGGTCACCGGCGGTGGCGGCAGGGGGTCGACGGGATGGCAGGAGGGCGAGAGAGAGAGGGGCCGGAGCTGGGCACTCCGGCGTTAGCTGCGTTGGAGGTTTGAGGGGCGGACTCCAGCGCGAGTCGGAGTGAGGGAGGCTGACCGTCGATTAGTATCGACGGGACAAGGGTCGGCGGGGAGGAGTGTTGGTGGCCAGAGTGGTAACGGAGAGAGACAGATCGGTTAAGGTGGGTTTGTGGGTGTGTGGTTCGAGTTATGGACGAGAGAGAGGGGTTTAGTTTAATGGAGGTTTTTGGTGAGAGGAGAGAGAAAGGGGTGAATTGGAGGTTGAAGATGAAGTGGGGTGTTAGTATGGGTGAGGGTGTAGAGTAGGTGTGTGGGGGTGAGGGTGTATGGTATGGGTGAGGATGTTAGTTTAGGTGTAAATGGGTGTATGGGAGTGTAGGATAAGGGGGTTGTGTGTGTGTTTAATTAAGACACCTAAAAAAAATAACACTAATAAAATAAAATTAATAAAATAAAATAAGAACCAAATAAAATCTAATTCTAAAATAAAATAAAGACTCAAATAAAATTGAAACTAAGAAGAAATGAAAATAAAAAATAGAAATCTATTAAACTAAAACTAAGATCCTAAAAAGAAAATGTAAAAATCAAAATAAAATAAGTAAATCCTAAAAAATCTAATCCTAATAAAATAAAATAAAAGCTAAGACTAAAAACAAATAAAAATCAATATAAAATAAAATTATATTGATAAAAATAAAATAGAAAATAAAATCTAAAAATTCTAAAATAAACCTAAAATTAAAATGACACAAACTAAAAATCTAAAAATTAATAAAAGGCACAAACTCAACACACACACGGCTTAGGCTAGGTTTAGGCTTGGTTTGGATGGGCTAGGATACGGGACAAGGGTATTTTAGCTCCATTTTAAATGCAAATTGCTATGAAATATAGCTTTTGACACCGCAACTGCAATTAAGCCTGTATATTGAACAATTAAGCGCATAAGACCCATATTGTCGAGAATTAGCAACTAAAGTACATCTATTTGTGGTATAAATTGTACAGTTTTGGGTGTTTATCACATCCATTTAGGGAATTGAAGTTCCCGTATGGATCCTGTAACCAGCAGCTTCTCCACTTCTTTCTCTACGGCCTTGGCCTTCTCGGGCGTAGTTCGCCGTGCCTTTTGCGCGATAGGCTTGAAAGTGGGGTTGACGTGAAACCGATGACAAACCACACTGGTCAATTCTAGGAAGCTCATAAGGTTCCCACACAAAAACATCCAGATTATTTCTTAATAGTACCATCAATTCCTTCTTCTCTCGATCTATGAGAGAGGCCCCAATCAAGAACATTCTGTCTTTTTTGCTACCACTGGTTGTGACCTCTTCCACGCTTTCAATGACCCGCTCAGAGGGGATGAACCTGATCTCCTCCACTCCGGGTCTTCCATACTTTAGCTGTTATTTTGAAGGTATAAAACTGTGACACCCCGCCTAATAAGATACCGGGCGATCACTCCAATATTAAATTAAAACAGGAGTCTCATATGGATCATTCTTAGCATCACTGTCAAAAATCCATTTAATTACTAATAACCTATTAGGCCGGTGTCAAAATTTTTACTTTCTACTCTTTTTAACAACAATAAATAAAGCATCCACACAGTTTTGCCGAAATGAAACTGAAATGAAATAAAATAACCGAACACTCGGTCAAAAATATACAACCATATCGAATGCTGTACTGAAAGAATAACTAAATGCAATTGGACCATTGGCCCGAATGTTTATACCTCCTATCTAGAGTACAACGATGGAAGTGGCTATCAAAAACCTGAACGCATCCACAGCTGCTGCAGATGACGTCTGACTCGAAAGAAGTGCCATCCAGGCGTCCCTGTGTCTGGACACCTATATTAATATATAATATAGAAAGAAAGTAGAGTATATAAACGGGTCAGAGCCCGAGTTTTGAAAATATTTTGCAAGTGCATAAATGCTTTATTTTTATAAAAATAGTTTTATCTCATATTTAAATTGGTATCGCACTCTCATGAGATACCCTTCACCTCTCCTCTAACGGTGCACTCCTAGAGCATCCCTCTAAACATCCTAGTCAAGCTACCCTGCTAAACTAGTCTATCACCCAACCACTATCTACCCTAGATAGTCCAACAAATGTACTAAGGGCTAAACTTCACTCTAATCTCGACGCTATGCCATGTTCGTGCATGGGGTGTCTCGCGACGCGAAATCCAAACAAGGAACCCCCCCGATACACTACTATGCGGCAAGGTTGATCGTCGAGATCCGCCAGTCCCTCAGTACAGAAAGATATATATAAATATATACCATAAGCATTTATAATATTAGAGCACTAAGGATTAAACTTCTCCCCAGTCTCAACACATTGTCATATTCGTGCGTGGGGTGTCTCGCAAAGCGAAATCCAAACAAAGAACCCCCCCGATACACTACTATGCGGCAAGGTCGATCATCGGGATCCATTAGACCCTCGGTACTCGATTCATCCATATATACATATACATATTTTACCATAACCATCCGGATCTATCTCCCGGAATGAGAATCCATATACAAAGTATTTATCAATACTTATCATTTTTATCTCAAAACCTTCCATTTCCCTTCTCATATCCTAGAAATGTATTTAAAAGCCAATTCATTATCATGAATTGCTTTAACAAATCATATCTCTTTTTAAAGCCAGTTTTATTATCATAAAAATGCTTTACCTTTTTAAATCATCCCATTTCCCTTTTATACTCAGGAAATGTATTCAACGCCATTTTCATTATCATAAAAATGCTTTGATCATAACATGTGCTTCCACATCCCTTCTTCCATCCGGGAAGTGTTACCGAAGCCAAACCTTTATCCCATTTCCTTTCCTATATCCAGGAAATGTAATTAAAGCCAATCCATTATCATGAATTGCTTTAATAACGCGTTCTAAGACCGCCCGTCCGGATTTCTCCACTGTGCGCGCCCCTAAATGGCTATCATCTTCCAGGGCCTATCATAAGACAACCTGGGACCCTACATCGCAAGACGTCGGGAAGATGCCATGTGCCTACGGGATAGTCAAGACCACACCCGGAATCTCCTAACCAGCGCAGAAAAATATATATCAACAAACGCTCACATGGCCTATAGGACTATATCCACCCTGCATTCATTAGCCAGGGGGCTTCACCATACGAACTCAACTTCCCTTATGATAGTGATTTAGAGAGGTGTGTAATCCATATTTTATTAATTATGAAAAACAATTTTCTTTCCATTTTGAAAATATTCATTTTTATATTTTCAAAATCATTTCCATCATAACATATATATATACCTAAATCACATAGTATATACATATCCTATATATTCTTCCTAGAATATATATATAAACGGCCATAGTGGCCTATAGCATCTAGCGATGACCAATAATCCCAAAGATTCCCTCCAGGAATCATAACCATGCATTCATATAAGCATGATACTAAACCCAAATATTTCTTAATTTAATAATCACTATATACCTCAATCCCATCTAAGGATTTATGGGATATCTCCAATGATACCCTTCACTCTAAGTGAAATCACCCATACCTATATTCCCAGTTTATCCTAATTATCTCCTAGGATACACTAAACGATAATCGATATAATTATGTTTTCTATAAGCATAATTATATAGGCCTCTATGCCTACGAGAAATATCCTCAGGATTTATCTCACCCGAACAACCTTAAATTCAACGAGTTAAAGATTTCATTTCCTTGAACCCCAAAGACTATACCTAGTCCAATTAATCATTTAGAAGTCCCCAATATAATTTAGGAACCCTATTCCATCAATTTCTACAATTATTCTATTTTCCTCGAAAATAAAGATTAAGGGTTATATACTAAAAACTCTTACTTTACCCTCCTAAATTGCCTTAATTTATGGACCTTAAAATCCTAAAAGGTCCTCGAGGTTATCACCTAATTAACCTCAAAGCAAGATGAAATGGAATCTATCCCATCCAAATCATCCTAGAGAAATTGTCAACTTTCAGCAGGGGTCGATCGATCGACCCATGGCTGTCGATCGATCGATGGCTTCGATCGATCGATCCCCTATGATCGATCGATCGATCAAGTCGGGCAGCTTCTTCTCCGAGAAGCTATTTCGGCCATGGAAGCTTCTCCCAAGCTTCCATCTCTACACCAAACGGCCTACAACTTCAACCAACTACAAATACACCTATAATACGGTTTCTAAACACCCTAGAACCCGGAAGCACCAATTAATTTCAAGTAAAACATAAGTTTCTCCAATTTACCATTTTTAGAGGTTTATTCGTTTTAACTCCAAAAAACCCATTTTTTCCACGAATAACCAACCCAAGATCATTAGGGTTTGTTATACCAACAATGATATGAGATATTTATGCTTAAAAACAAATAAAGCAAGTGAACACTTGCCTCATGGATAAAATCCGACGACCTCGAGCCGAATCCCGCGGAGGCTGGCCGGAATCTCCCCCTTTTTCCTCTTTTATTCCTCCTCTCTCTCTTCCCTCTCTTCTTTCTCTTTTCTCTTCTCTTTTCTCCCCCTATCCCTCCTTTTATAAGGAGAAAAAGGTTTAACCCCTTTAAAACCCAAAAACGACTCGTTTACCCAATTACGAGCCTATTTAACTCCAAAATTACCCGGAACTCCATTTCGACAATCGGACACTCTTTTCCGACTATCTCGGACATTCCGAGACTCATGGTGCAGTCGAAATTTCCATCTGAGGTACTTGATCGCAAATCACTATTCTAACCCAAAATAATTAAATGCGGTATTCTACTCAAAATCTTACCTCTTTTGTCGCTATACTCCACGGCGACATATAATTAAATTACTTCGACCAATATAGTCCCAAAATAATTTATAACACCCTTCGAAAATTATTAAATCCTCAAAAATCCCAAAATTACTATTTCGAGAAATTCTCCAAATTCGAAATTATACTTAATTATGGAATTTAATTATCTCCAAAAGGGCGGGTTGCTACACAAACCTTCTTGTTCCTCAACCTTCTCGACCTTCTTCTCTGGTTTTGGGCGATGGCTTCTATGAAGCACCTCCTTGCCACTGCCTGATCTCCATTGATCTCCATCACTCTTCGCTCAGCCACGTACTTGAGTTTCTGATGGTAGGTCGAGGGAACGACCATCATTGCATGTATCCATCCTCTGTCGAGGATAGCTTGGTAGGGAGAGACAATGTTGACTACCAGATGCTCGATCATCTTGGAGACACTACCTGCCCTTACTGGTAGTATGATCTTTCCCAAAGGGATAATTACTTTTCCAATGAAGCCAACAAGAGGGACAGTGGCTTCCTTCAAGTCGGCAATGCTTAACTTCAATTTCTTGAACATGTCGAGATACATTACCTCAGATGAGCTTCCCTAGTCGACGAGCAACTTGTTGACGTCATAGTTTTCTATTCTGAGGGTAATGATCTGGCATCATGATGTGGGGTTCTTGCCCCCACTAGGTCTTCATCCGTGGACACAATGTGTTTGCATTAGTCAACGTCATCTGCTTGTCACCGCTTCCTTGACTATGTCTTTGTTGGATCTATCTGAAAAGCTTGCATTACTATGGTAAGCTTTTTCACTTCCATCTGGGCTGAGTTTCCTTGAATCTACTTTAGATCAAATGCTCCATGAATCACTGCGAGTTCATGGCCAGTATCTTCATCGAGCATGTTATCGGGCCTTGTGTCTCTATTGAAAGTGACTTTCTCTGCCTTCTTTTCCATAAACTCGTTTAGGTTCCCGGTCTGGTACAACTCTTCAAGGTGAGACTTAAGAGCCTTACAGTGATCAGTTTTGTGTCCTCATTCCTGGTGAAAAGCGCATATCAGCACGTTATTTCTCTTTGAGGGATCTCCTCCCATCTTTTTGGGCCACTTAACAAATGGCTCGTCCTTGATCTTCGCTAGGATCTTATAGATTGGTTCTTTGAAGACAATTTTTATTACCTAAAATTCTTTTGAAACATCGTTCTTATTTCCATTCTTGGAGCCACCCTTACCCCCATTCTTGCCTCCTCTCTTCTCATTTTTAGCCTTATTGTTGCCCTTAGAAGCGAGCTTAGCTAGACCATTCTCCCCTGCACTGAGGCGGGTCACATCCTCAACTTTGGCATACTTATCGATGCAAGCCATCAGGTCATCAATGGTTGTGGCCTCCTTCTCAATCAGGGATTGATACAAGAGGTAAGAGCTGGGTAGGCCAATATTCAAAGAGACCACTGCTACCTACTCTGAGCAGTCCTTAACCTCGTTGAACAACTCCAAGTACCTTTTTGCATAGTCCCGAAGGCTTTCCTGGGGCGTCTTCTTCTTTGTTAGAAAGACATCCATCCTTTTTGGATGGGAGCTGCTGGTAATGAAGTGAGTCGTGAAGAGCTCTGCCAGGGACTCAAAGCTCCTGATGGATCTGTGAGGGAGTCTTTAGATCCATTTATGGGCCACATCATGTAAACTCGAGGGAAAGATTCGACACATTAGTGCATCCATGTGGTTTCAGAGAGTCATGGCCCGCCTGTACTGCCTAACGTGATTGATAGGGTCAGTCTTTCCATCATAGATCTTGAATCTTAGGATTGAGAATTTCTTGGGGGCTTTTTCTTCTTCTTCTATCTCCCTTTAGAAAGGGGATTTCATCTGGGTCCTAAGAGCTCACCGGGATAGCTCTCTAGTCGATCTGGCACTCCGATGTGCTGGAT
Source organism: Sambucus nigra (assembly GCA_949130495.1). NCBI lineage: Eukaryota > Viridiplantae > Streptophyta > Magnoliopsida > Dipsacales > Adoxaceae > Sambucus > Sambucus nigra. The sequence goes on from OX422222.1 coordinate 50,074,461, forward strand.
GCTGGTCCATTTCTCTTCGGACCAAATTTTATATGTCATCATTTCCTCGAGCTGGGCTCCTATAATGGCGATATGGTTGCTATTTCTCGAGAAAGTCATCGTCTGACTCGTGTTCCTCGATCCTTTGGGATTCGTGTCTAGGGCTCCTTCCTCGGCTACGAGACTTGGTCGCCTGAGGGCTATGAGTGCGGTATTGACGTCACCTGGTGCTATGATGGTGCTCTTTTTCCATCCTTTCCAATCACCTTTTGAGATGAGCATTCTCATATTCTTGCTTGCGAGCGGGTTCTACTTTCTCTTAGAGCCTTGCCGCATAGGCATCGATCAACCTGGATATTTGTTTGGACCTGGCAGGTCCCTGATTTTCTTCTAAGGCTTGCTATTCTGGGCGAGCCCTCTGATTTGAACGTCGAACTTCAGATTTGATCCTGGGAGGGGCAGGCTTCTCTTAGATATCCCCTTCTTGATGGGCATTGCTACTGTAACCAGACATTCCAAATTGTTTATTGGTGAAGGATTTCTTAAAAGAAGACAAATGTTCCCACAGACGACGCCAATTGTGGTGACAATTGAGTTTAGCACAAATTAACAAGAAAAGGCAATCACCAAAGCAGATAAAGAATCTATGGACCAACAATCACACAACATAATATTTACGTGGTTTAGCAAGAATGCCTACGTCTACGGTGGTGCTCTCCATATTATTTCTCTATACTCTAGCGAGTGTTTTACAGGAAAAATAATACGTGCCCTTTGCCCCGGTCTAAGGGTTTGCTATATACATGTTCATTTCTGGGGAGTGGGAGTGTTGGACTCCCCCACGTCAGTCCAAAGCTCCTAGAACATCTCCTTACGAGATTTTAGGAATAAACTAGGTTGTAACTGAATGAGTTGGGGCATGAGGCCTCCAGACTTTGGGCCGTAATTTATTGGGCTACTCGTCTGAGCCCAAGGTGACAAATCGAGCTACCCATACGTATAATATTTGTATATATATTTATTTTGAATGAAGTAAATAACTTAGTGGAAGTGGACAAGTGGTAAGTTAGTGAGGGTGTGTGCACGAGGTCTTGGGTTCAATCCCTAGGAGGCACACTAATTATTAAGGATCAAAGATTGGGCCTTGTCCATTCGCTGTGACAATCAAGCAGCGGTCGCAAGAGCACATAATAACTCCTACAACAGAAAGTGCAGACATATTAGGAGGAGACACAACATAGTGAGACAACTATTAATAGATGGAGTTATAGCAGTTGACTATGTCAAGTCAAAGGAGAACATAAAATATCCATTGATTAAAGGTCTAGCTATAGAGCTTGTTTATCAAACATCGAGGGGAATGGGCCTAAAGCCTATTAATATCCAAATCACCTATAATGGAATCCCAACCCATATGACTGGAGATCCCAAGATCTGGGTTCAATGGGATAACAAAGTTATATGTGTGATTTGTGAGGGTACTAACTTAAAGTTTACTTAAAACCCATTCCTATGATATAGTACCACTGTATCAATAGAGGATGAGATTCAATCTCTTAATGCTTTCTATAGCTGTTATTCAGTGGGGTGTGAGATACAATACACTCTTAATAGAAGCACCTATATGAGTGTGGTAGTGGGACACTTCCTATGAGAATTAGGTTGATTCTCTAGAGCACTCAAGAAACCTAGGCATGCTCATGGACAAAACGAGCACAATCGTGGGAACACGAAGATGATTTTTGGGAGTCACGTGTGTGTTCTATTGACTTAAGTTTACAACAACGGTGAAATAGTTCAAGACATCAGTTCGCTAGCAACCGGTAAACTTAATAGATCAACACAAAGTAAAGGTTCAAGTCGAATGACACATTTTCCTTATACATCACTCCTTATGATACTTCAGATCATCTTTTATTTATTTATTTATTTCATTCATATAGGGGATTGTTGTGTATAATATTAGTATGTATATTTATTTTGAATGAAGTAAATAAGTTAGTGGAAGTGGCCAAGTGGTAAGTTAGTGTGTGTGTGTGTGGGGGGGGGGGGTGTTTGTGCATGAGGTCTTGGGTTCAATTCCTAGGAGGCACAATAATTATTAAGGGTCAAAGATTGGGCCTTGGGGCCTCGGGATCTTGGGGATTTCTAATGTGCATTAAATATTTTCAAACTCATTTTAATTTTTAATTAACCTGTCTTTAAGACATTGAATGTTTCTTCCATCTGTTAAAATATAGCTGTTAGTGGAGAGGTTAGTGGGTTAGTTGCCTATATCCACTACCCATGTTTTTTCCTTTTTTTTAATATAAAACAAAGGCTACAACTTTGAGAAAAACACAGAAAAATTTAATCTCTCTCACTTTTTGTGCAAAAATAATTTTGCTATTTTCTACTATACACTTATGTTTGTTATTCTTTTAGGAGTGCCGGAGTATCCTGAGAGTTCAAAGATTTAACATAAAGGTGATGTTTAAATCTGATCGTTGAATCCTGGGAGGTGTATGTTCACGACGCTGACAACTACAAATATCAGCGATCAATTTCACCTTTAGGACTTTGTGTCAAACACAAATCTCGATCGATAAGTCCTTCCAATTTTATCTATTTCGTATTTGGGTTTTTTCATATCTTCTGCATTTGTTATTTCCAAAAATCTAAAGGTGAAATTATGTTGTTATTCTACGATCTTCTATGGAAAATCCTAATGCAAAATACTCTGAAAAACCTGAATTGTTTGATGGAAAGAATTTTAAGATGGAAAATGAAACTACAATTTTACCTAACAACTCTTAAGGTAGATGAGATTATTGAATCTGATAGACCTTCTACACCTGAAGAAGTAATTTTTTGGAAACAAAGGGATTATATGTGTAGGAATTATATTCTGAACTGTCTCTGACATGAATTATATGATGTTTATTGGTCATATCCTAATACTAAAGAATTATGGAACGTACTGGATAAAAAATATGCAAATGAAGATGTCGGGTTTAAAAAATTTGTGGTTGAAAAATTTTTGGATTTAAAAATGGAAGATAATAAATATGTTGTGTAGAAACGGGAAGAACTAAAAATTATTATTCATGATATTCTGGCCGAGGGTTATAGTATATGTGAGGGATTTCAGGTGAGTCCTATAATTGAAAAACTGCCACCTGATTGGAAATATTACAAAAATGATCCGAAATATAAGAAAAAGGAGATATCACTAGAAGATTTGATAGTTCATTTGAGGATTGAGGAAGATAATAGGAATACAGAACTTAGGGAGAAAAATTTTATATTCAGTTCTAAGGCTAATTTGGTACAGGAAAAATCAAATGGAAACCAAAAACAAAACCAGTTTAAACCTAACCATTCAAACCAGAAACATGGGCACCATAAACCAAACCAGAATTCGAGGTCCAACCATAAATTCAAACCTAATGATAAGAATAAAAATTCTAAAGCTCAGTTTAAATCTAAACCTGGAGGTCACTGCTATGTATGTGGAAAACCAGGTCATTACGTTAAAGATTGAAAGTTTAGGAAGAGTAAGAATGTGAAGCCTTAAGCAAATGTAACCGAGGGGGGTAACTTTTCTACTGTTGTGACTGAGGCAAACATTGTAAGTAACATGACAGATTGGTGGCTTAATTCTAGTGCCACCAAACATATTTGTGGTGCGAGAGGTGCCTTCATTACCTTCACTATTGTGGGTGAGGATGAACGTCTGTACGTGAGAAACTCCTCTTTATCTAAGGTTTAGGGCAAGGGAACCGTAGTTTTAAGGTTCACTTAGGGAAATATTCTCACATTGAAAGATGTTTTGTATGTCCCTGAGGTTAGGAAGAATCTGGTCTCCAGTTTTGTCTTAGCCAATAAGGTTTTTAAAATTGTTCTAGAGAGTGATAAGGTAGTTGTGACTAAGGGAGGTGCTTTTGTGGGGAAAGGTTATGCTCACGAGGGTCTTTTCAAACTAAATGTAACCGTGGCTGATAATAATAAAACATCTACTTCTTATGCTTATTTGATTAACTCTTGTGATATGTGGCATTTCAGACTTGGTCATGTAAATAAGGCATCTATTAAAAAATTAATGTTTCTTGGAAACATGCCAAAATCTAATATTTTTACCAACTCTAAATGTGAAATATGTGTTGAATCAAAATATGCTAAAAAACTTTTTTCCAAGTGTCGAAAGAACTTCAACTATTCTAACTTTAATACATTCTGATCTTTGTGATTTAAAAGATTATGTGACACGTGGTGGAAATAAATATTTTATTACTTTTATTGATGATTACTCTCGTTATTGTTATATTTATCTCCTTAAGAGTAAAGATGAGGTTTTCTCAAAATTTATTTCTTATAAATTTGAAGTTGAAAAACAATTAGAAAAAGCCATTAAAGCATTAAGATCTTATAGGGGAGGAGAATACACTAGTGATCTTGATAAATATTGTAAAGAAAATGGAATAATTCATCAAGTTACTCCTCCTTACTCACCCCAATCTAATATTGTAGCTGAAAGAAAAAATAGAACTCTTAAAGATATGGTAAATTCTATGTTAAGCACTTCGGGATTACCTTATAATATGTGGGGTGAGGCACTTCTTACTGCTTGTTATATTTTTAATAAAATACCTTTTAAGAAAAATGATAAAACTCCTTATGAAATGTGGAAAAATAGAAAACCTTCTTATAAACACCTTAAAGTGTGGGGTTGTCTTGCTAAGGTTTCAATACAAGTACCTAAGAGAACTAAACTTGTCCCAAAGACTGTTGATTCTGTTTTTATCGGTTATGATAAAAATAGTAATTCGTATATGTTTCTTGTAATTGATTCTAAAAATCAATATATGGAGAAAAACACTATTTTTGAGTCAAGAGATGCTGAATTTTATGAGGACAAATTTACTTTTAAAGTGAGAAGTAAGGGAACTAGTAGTTCTATTCCAGTGGGTCCTAGTGTTAGAAATGAATCTCCAAATGAAGAAGAAATTGAAATTAGAAAAAGTAAAAGACCTAGGATAGCTACTTCTTTTGGTCCTGTATTTTTAACGTACTTAATGGAAAATGACCCCGTCACTTTTAGCGAGGTAATGTCCTCACCTGATTCCACTTTTTGGAAATAAGCTATTAATAGTGAATATGAGTCTATTATTAATAACAACACGTGGGAGTTAGTTGACTTGCCTAAAGTATTAATACTATTGGATGCAAATGGATATTTAAAAAGAAATGAAAAACTGACGGTTCTACTGATAAATTTAAGGCAAGATTAGTAGCTAAAGGCTATAGGCAAAAGGAATGAATTGATTTCTTTGACACTTACTCTCTTGTTACTAGAATTACATATATTAGGCTATTAATTACTAATTTCATCATTACATAATATGATAATTCATCAAATGGATTTAAAAATGACTTTTTTGAATGGAGATCTTGAAGAAGAAATTTATATTGATCAACCCGAGGGGTTTGTAGTCCAAGGCCTAGATAAAAAAGTGTGTAGACATAAAAAATTATTATATGGACTGAAACAAGCTCCTAAAAAATGGCATGAAAAATTTGATCAAATAATGATCTCTAAGGATTTTTACATTAATGAAGCGGATAAATGCATTTATAGTAAATTCAAAGATAATTATGATGTGATTAATTGCTTATATGCGGATGATATGCTTATTTTTGGAACTGATATGTATGTAGTTAATAAAACTAAAATCTTCCTTAATAAGAAATTTGATATGAAAGATTTGGGTGTCGATGTCATACTTGGAATTAAAGTCATTAAAAATTCTGAAGGAATTGTTTTAACCCAATCTCATTATTTAGAGAAAGTTCTTAGAAAATATGAATAATTTAACTGTATTCCTGCTAAGACACCTTATGACCCTAGTTGTCACTTAAGGAAACATTATAGTCCTGGTGTATCATCATTAGAGTATTCTAGTGTTATTGGTTTACATTTGAAATTTGTTTGCGTTTGAAATTGTATCATCAATAGCGACATTGGTTTACATTTAAAATTTATCTTTTTGTTGTTTAACAATGCATGTGCATATTATTATGCTTATATATAAGATAAAAGGAGTATCATTGACACTTCATGGATTTTGGACCGAAGGTAAACACTAACATTCTTGATTCTAACTTTTTTCAAGTGTTTTTATTGTTGGTACTTACCGTTGTTTGAATTTATTTATTTTAATGTTCGTTCATTTAATTCTCTGTTTATTCATCGGTATTTTAAAACCCTTTTTTTACAAGAGTTGTACTCAGTTATCTATTCTATGCGTTAGATGTAATTGGTTCTATATCAATGCCAAAAATTAAGTTGTACTATATTTTTTTGTAAATAATCTTTACTTTTTTGTTTTGTTTGGTTTTTGTTTTAAATTAGGGTCTTAGGCCATTGAAATGAATCATATTAATCAGAAACTTATGTTTGTGATGTTTTTCTATGTGAAACTTGCCTTCAACTGAACCGTATTTTAATCTTCCACCACCAGTCTATTTTTTTAATGTTTTTTTTCTTTAGTTTTTAATGTCTCACATGCTATTGCTTGGGTATTGTAGGTGGAAAATATATAATATGTGAAAATGAATTTGGAATTGGATTGGCGTTATTATTATTAGTCTTGAGACAATACGGTTATTGTTTTTGAGACTATTAATTTGCAAGTAACTTTGTTATTTTTTTTCCTTAAATGTTAATTATTGGTATTAGGTGTTAATTCTTCATTTTTCACCATTTATGTATGTAGTATAATCTTACTTGATAGTATGAGTTTGTTTTGTGGAAACTTATAGGCCTTTAATGTTTGTTTTGTTTTGAGGAAATTATATGACTCAAGTACTGATGGTTTCAATTGTTGATGTTTCAATGTTCTTTTTTATCATTTGGTATTCTGACAACGACTTACAAATGTAACACTATAGTCTAAATAAATCATCTCCCACTATAATCATGGATAATTAAGTAGTTCATGATTCATTGTCAATGTATGTAAATCGGATTATTTGTATGCATACAGAATACAAGCATATTTATCAAAGATCTCCTATTTTTATTTACATGATAAGTTACTTATTCTTTTTTATGTCATGAATGGTGATAATTTTGACATTTGTTATGTTCTGTTCGAGAAAAAGGGGATTCAAAATCAATGGTCTTTGTCTTTGTGTCATGGTGTACCAAACTTTGTACTCCCTATTGACATTTTAGGTAGCAAGTATCTTATGTTTATACGATTATTTGATTTCGTTATGGATATGGAGGGCCTATTTACTTAAATGTGTATATAAAGAATTTTCATGTGTTATTGAAAATCTTTCATATTTTAATTTCCATGTGGGGTGGGCAGTATGAGAGATATTTCCTCTTGACAATTTCTTACAAATGGCAGGGATATGTACGAGTTGTTATGAATAGGGCACCACATGCTTCCTTTTCCAAATGATACATATTGTGGGGTTTGGAATGTTTAAACATTGATAATTGCATGAAACACGAGTTTTTAGGAATTTTGACTCATATCCTTTGATGGTGAATAATTTTTAGTCAGTGATAATTGCATGAATCCAGGACACAATTTTTTTTATTTCACGTTGTTTACTTTCTTCGTGCTCTATTTTTATTTCTGAATAATTCGAGTGTCAATCACCAAGATATTCTCTTTATTCCTATATTTGAAATAGAGAGACTAACTGTGGGTATATAACCGTTTAGTAGTTTTGATATTTTAATGATTTCATGGCAAAATTATCCTATTTGCTAAAATATTTTTTAATTTTAGCCTATATTGATGCTTCGTCATGGTTTTACATTTAATTTATTTTATTTTGACGAAATAATTTGCTGTTTTTTCTATGATACTTATCTATTAGAAAATACATTGACCTCTTTGTTGTAATACACCGTATTTTTTGTGATATTTATTTATGGGATTAATTGAATTAAATGTGAATTAATTGAGAATTAATCCGGATAAAATATTAACGAGATGTGAGTTAGTATTTGATTATAATGTGTATATATGGCAATATGTGAATATTGGAAATATTGAAATTATCGCGGGATTGAAATACGACAATTTGGGAATTTTGTTGAGACGCGTGTGACAGTCGCGTCAGGTATATATTTATTTAATTAAAAAGTGAATTTTATTTCTATAAACCGTATGGTAATTTTGAGTGCGCCAACGCGTCCGGAAGGGTCGAAATAGTCAGAAAACACTATCCGGGGGTTATGTTTAGGTCCCGGGGCATTATTGGGCCATACCGGTAACTTATAAGGGCATTTTGGTAATTTCAGAAATTGGGTAATTAAAACCCACGAAAATTAGAGTTAAAAATCTGACTTAGTCTTAACCCACTAAGCCATCTTCAACCCCAATTTAGGAAGTGGGCTACGGGATAAGTTAGAAACTTTAAAACTTGGCAAAAACCAACCCAACCTCCATTATCACCTTGAGAAGAACTTGTAGAGAGAGAGAGAAAGAGGAGAATTCTACAGAGAGAGAGAGAGGACAGATTCAACCTTCAAGATTCAACCTCAAAATCAGAGATTCAAATAAGGCAAGTGGTTTAATTACATATTTTTACAAAGAATGCTTCTTCCATGCGTAGGAAATTCAAATAAATTGTATTGTTCTTGGAGTATGATGAAAACCCATTTTAATTGGAAGTAAAAATTACATTTTTGATGAGGAATTGCATGTAGATTTGTATTTAGATGATTATTCTGATGATAATATAATTAGGATGAAACAAAAATGGATTTGATTAGGCTCATTGATGATTTATAAATTTTAGGGTTCATGTTCATGTAATTTGGGGGTTAAATGAAGGGATTTGATGATTGGATGATGTTTAAGATGTATTGGCCCTATATAAACGTTTAGTTATGATCTATGAATGTTTAGTACGAATTAGGAACCTTAAATTGATGTTGGAACGATGTTTAGAGGAGATTAGAGGTGTAGAGAAATTTGAAAAACGAGTAAAGAAATTTCTGGGCTCGAATCTGGCCACTCGTTAGAAGACCTACCCAGGTCGTTCGAACGAGCTCGTTCGAACGAGCTTCTAACGAGTTGACATCTTGGGTTCTAATGAGAGGGATGTTCGTTCGAAGACTTTCGTTCGAACGAGATCTCATTAGAAGGCCCAGTTCGTTCGAACGAACTCTCGTTCCAACAGCCTCGTTCGAACGAGACTTCTAACTAGTTGACAGTTTAGGCTTTTTAGCCTGTTTTGATTTCGCGTGTCCCATAACCTTATATAATGGTAGAGATAACCTTCCCTTGACGATAAATTGTTACAGTAGGGACATTTGAAATATAATGTGGAGCAAAACCTAGAAGTGTAGTTGAACCTAAGGGTAATTATGGAATAGGACGTGAGTGTCTATTACGGTGCGAAAACTATTGACGGCTTAATTTATCATATTAACCGGGAACATATAAATTGTGTAGTATTATATGTCGGTACGAGAATGAGAAGGGTACCACCAACATATTATGGTGATTACTAAGGTGAGTGCATACTTAGTATATGTATTGATTTTATGTGTATGACATACCTACCATACTTTCTATCACGGGAGGTTTACGTTCGCTTAGGGCCTTCTAATCCTTGTGTTGCCCGGATTTAGATTGGTTACCTCAATGAACATAGGTAAGAGAAGGACTTATTGGGATATTAATAAGTCTGCTGATCGTGGGAGCGTAGGTATGTACGTGACCCATGTGATGTGACTGTGTTCGCCCCAGTTATTTGTGATGTTGTTATCTGAGAACGATTCCTGAGAGATTCAGAATACGTGATCCTTATGTACGTGATGTACCGGGATGGATAGCAGAGTATGTGTACACCGCAGCTTAGTCTTGGGGTGCTTGTATTGTATATTTATGACGTGAATAATATACTCTTAATAAATGGAAACTTTCATGTGGTATTATGTGTATAAATATGGGAACGTTTCGAGAAAACATAACGGGTTAACCGATAGTGAATTGTATTACAAATTGAGAATCTAAGTTTAAGTAAAGCTCTCTTTTTAAATTGATAACTCTAGAATGTAATATGGGGATCGAGTAGTAAGGGGTAGGACTTATTACGGGTTGGTTAGATATGGATGTCATTTAGATGGGTACGGTACGTTAGGAGTGCACATGTAGTCGAGAGGTGAGAATTTCATGTGAGTGCACGTCCTAACATGTATTTTGCATTTAATGTTTTAATGTTATTAAAACACTTGCTGTTTTTAAAATGATTTCCACTTTCGGGCTCTAACCCATTTTCTTTCAAATCTATTTTTGTAAAAACCATTTTAGGTGCCCAGCCACAAGGACACCATGCTTAGGATCCTCATTCAGGTGACGAGCTGTAGCTGTTTGTGGAAGTTACAGGACTTTGCTTGTAGACGCTTCTTCTATATTGACTCTCTATTCAGTATTGATCAGTTGTAGGGCATGTCGCCCATTTCTTTAGAGACTTTTCATTTATTTTCAGTTATTCAGACTTTGGGCATGTAATTAATTCAGGATTCAGACTTATGTTATTATTTCATTCGTGGGATTGTTGTGAGGAGTTTTCCTCCGGACTTATTATTATTTGTTGGTTATTTCATTACTTCGTTATGGTGAATGGATTATGTTGTTCTTCCATTATTCTTTTATTGCGTGTTAATCAGACTTAACTTAAAATTTGGCAACTTACTTTTTAAATACTAGGTGGTTAGTAATTATTAAAATGTTTTCGACAATGATGCTATTAACTGAACCAACTTGGCATTTTGTATTGATTTAATAAAGGATTAGTTACCCGGTATTTAATTAGTCGGGGTGTCACATTTGTACTGTAGTTGGTAGTAACTGCATTAAAATATTAGTACGTTACCTTTTATGCTTACTAACTCACATTTTTCTCCCCACTATTCATTGCCTTATTCTGAACACAATGTTTCGCTGTGTCATTATTAGAATTGCGATTGTTCCATTTATTATCTTTTCTTAGTGTATAAACTAATGTATTATTTTTTAGTCCAGTTTGGTTATTGAGTTCACTATTTAGTTTGGTTTTCTTTGGTGTGCACAATCTATAAGTCTATGAATCAGTTTACTATTCAGTTTCAAAATTGTATTAATTATTTCCTTGGTTAATGTCTTTACAAGAATCAAGACATTCATGTAAATTGGTAGCTTCATCCTCATTCCAAACAATTTTCTTAAGAACTGTGGGATGGTGATACATGATCACAACTAAATGCCCCACTGACTTAATCCTATGATTTCGCATAACTCGGACAACAACGAAACATGAGGTGTTGTTTACATGTATCTCATTCACTAAGTCGCTTTGTATATATCATTTTGAAATGTTTTCAAAGTTAATTATGATGGATAAAGACTATTTATGGTTATTTTCTTACTCTAACTTACAACAATGCTTCCATCTTAGTAGTGCCTTGAATAGTTAGTATAGCATTCCAGTTATACTAACTGGAATGTGTAACATTCCTATTATCTCAGTAGGGCCTTGAGCACTTAGTGCCTTGAACATTTAGTATAACATTCCATCTCAAAAATTCTTCCATCTCAGTTAGTATAACATTCCATCTCTCAATTATAACACTGCATAATCTGACAACAATTATCTCACTTTCTGTTTGGGACATTTTGAAAACCTAGAGATGTTTAGACATTTCTGATGCATTTTTAATTAACCTAAGATTAACAATGAATAAAGAAATTTCATATAAGACTTAAAAGTCTCTAAGATAATTCTCATATATTATTATCTTTGATGTTTAGACAGTTCTCTCTCTTTTTCTGATGCATTTTTTATACTTAAAAGGTTCTAAGATGCGAATGAAAAATATTATTTTTTGCCTTTACGTTTCCCTTCATTTCCTTTCAATCAAATCAACATCGAGAGAGTATGGCGACTCTTAGACTTCACGGATTGATGATTATTATTAATCGTGGTTCCCTGTGCCAGACTTGACTCCCTGTCTAACCTTGTCTCCTTAATTGTCTAAATAAAATTAAAAAATGACTAGAATTAAAGATTTGATAAAATAATGGGAAATTAAATGACAATGATTCTGATTTAAAGAGTGTAATTTGGGTACTAAATTTACCTAGAGGAAGACTTTTCTCTCCAAGTATTCATAAACAATCTGCAGACCCTCCTCGTCATACACCCTTAGGCTTATCAATGAAATCAGAACTGCAAACCTACAAACATTAGTTTCAGCCTTAATGAACCCTTTACTATTATTAGACCACACACTCATCTCTTACCACCTTTTAAAAAAGTTATTTCCAGCCTCATTTGACTCATAATTCAAAACCAAAAGCTTGCAATCATCACCTAAACTTCTTAACCTTTCTCCTAGTTTATTCTCAACGTCCTTAACAGAATAATCAGAGAAGCCACTAACCCCACTGCTTAGCTTCTCAATACCACAACCCAAACATTATTATTTATTTTCATATAGACCCAAACATTATCATTTATGCTCTTTGTGTAGGACTGTGAACCACCTTACACCTTCTTAGTAGGAGCACTAGTAAGTGATGATTTTTTTCTTAGACCACATTACTTCAAATCATATTTCTTTTGTTTGAATTATTTTATATATCTCTTTTAATGCAAAATTAGTCCTTATATTCGATTGGTAATATATTTTTTTTCCTTTTATATGACCTCTATAATCCTGGTTTATCTCAACTATTCTTATGAGTTGTGTGAACTCCCGCGTGTTCAGTCCTTTCTTCAACATGTACTGACCTGACTGCAAACATGGGGCCATCACACAACCTATATATATAAATGCTTATGTAATGACGTTGAGTGTAGGGCCTTAACGCATTTACTAATCAAAGTTTCTCGCTCATTACCTATGCCATTTTCTTCCAATAGTGCAAAAAATGCACCCTTACATTTTCCTTGCTTGCTCTACAGTACGATCCTCATACAAAGAAAATCTGAAAGGGGTGTTTGTGCTTTCGCCAAAGATGTTAGCAAAACATTGATCCCCCGATCTTGGGGGAACCTTTTCGCAACATCGAAGTCAAAAGAAGGTGCATCTATATCTACGTAGAATCGCATCATTGTTAAATTTCCTTCCTAGTGCCTCACTTTTCATTTTTTTCCTGCCACCCAGCATCTTGCACTACATGTAGATAAGAAAATACACAGTTTTATCAGAACTTGGTCCATCGAAAGCTCATAGCATGCCAATCTTAAGGGTGTTTTTTTATTGGTTACTGACATTTGGGATTATTTGGATGTCTATCGCTCAATGTATTTTGAGAAATTATATGACATCTTTAGATTGTCTTGTGAAGTTTTATGAGGATAAGAACGGATGCCAGAGATGGTCCACTTATTGTATCCTTCGCTTCTCTTAGTTTTATATGTATGTATATATGTGTACATGACTTATTTACAATATATATAAAAATTAATTGAAAGTTATTATCAATGGTTAGATTAGATATTTGTAATATATAATCACAGTCCATAATGTAATCAATGGTACACATCACGTTCGGAAGAAGATATTGGGTGGTTAGTATAGTGCCCACAAAGTTGGGCGCGCCCAAATTGATTGGCAGTCCCAGAATGCCAAAAGATGGCTTTATATTCCTCCAACTTGTGATTTTTCATTTCTCATCCACCATATCAGCCATCTGTAAGGATGTCAGCCTTAAAGGAAAACACATTTACAAACTCACAGTTCAAGGAAGATACCTACTATCTGATGATAATGGCCATATATATGATGCACTATCACTGGATCCAATCTCGCTGCTGCCCTAGAATAAAAGAGCAGTACTCTTGTCATGGATGAAATCTTATTTCAAAGTGCTGTAACTCATATGAATTTTGTGTTTGATGTTGTCAGAATTGAGGGCATAGATGTAAGGATCTAGCACAGAAGGGAAGATATCTAAACCAGTAACTTCTGGACTTTTTCTTTCTAATATATTTTTTATTCTTTCTTTGTTATGATTCTTGCATCCACTACTTTTTTTCTGTTATGAATTTAGTGATAAGCAGACTAAAGGACCTTCTCCAAATTCTTGAGTTCAAACACTCTTCAATCCCTGCTACCATAAAGAAACTATTCAACCTCTCATCCAAGTTTTAACTCACAGACATGCTTGGTCCAGAACATTCGAGCGTGCTATCGGACTTGAACTCCCCACCTCTTGCAATCAAGGTTCGGTGGTAACCATTGGGGCAAGCCTATATGGTTACTCATTTTACTATTACAAATCATAGAAAATTACCCAAATACTTTAAGTTTATCTTCTCTATTTATAAATATTGGTTAGATATATACACTCGTGTGTAGATGCTTAATGACTTTTTTCGATTTAAGACTTTTTAAAGATACGAATGCATGGGATTTAAAAGGATATAAATGTTTAAGTATGTAAACAATGTTAGGGAGAGTGAATGTGTTAACACCTAATATGTCCTTTTAGTCATGAGAATACTATGTGTTGTGTGGGTCAATGTGAATATTATTTGGATAATACCTTTCTGAACAGATATGATAACGAATAGTTTGGTTTCTGCTTTGTTAGTCTCCCTCATTGCATATTCATCTGGAATCGATTGTCTTTTTCTCTACTAGTAAAAAATTTATCACTAGTTATCTAACCAATTCCTTCAAATGTGTGACAATTGATAATTGGTTAGAGTTAGTTAATTCTAATCGTTAAAAGTAAATGTTCTAAGAGCTCATTACTTTTATGTACAAATGAAATTATTGATTGTTGGAAACATTATATCGGGTAAAGGTCAATTTCAGAAATGCAGGTGAGGACATTTGAGATGCATTGTGGATATTTATCGCAATACGATATGAAACACATGCTCTCTATTGCTAATTTCAGAAATGATGGAGTCAATAAGTAGCAGATGTCTGAGGCATTGGATCAAGTGTGCATTTCGGTTCCTTTAAATTCTTGGAGCTCTCTCAACAAAGGGTTCAGCTCGTGATTGTATGGAAAAAAATCCACAAATTCATAATACCATCTTGCTGACTATGTTAGTATAATTGCAAAATAACTATTTTTGTCCCCTTTTTTGAACTTTTCTTGTATGATGTGTTGCTTTTTATTTATTTATTTATTTATATTGAAATTGTGGTTCTTTACTTTTGCCTTAGATATTATCTTACTTTTGGTTCAATATCTTGAACAATATTGCACGATGTAAACTAAGTAAACTTGGTTTCAGCACCCGACGTCTTCCAAAACCATTACCCGTATTTATATACTTGCAAAACTAACTAGTTTTACCTGACTCGTTGATATCTTTACGGAATATGGTGAAGTATTTTTAATAACCAATTACATCGCCATTGATTATACTGATGAATACTTTAATGCATGTTTATTCTGAATGCAGGGCCAAGCTATTAGGAGAAATAGGCATAATTGGGCACCTTTATTCTGAATACCGGACCAAGATATTGCAAAACAAAGAGATACAGGTTTCTCTAGGCCGATCATTATTGAGTATATGTCTTTGTAAAGAGATACAAGTAATATCTTTGTAAAGTTTTTTATTTTATGCATGTTTAATGAGTAAGTGTACCATATAATTTGGTACAGGGAACTATAGTACACATGGATTTTTCCCACGAGGATCTTCGAATCGACTCCATATTTTTGGGCAAATGGGGAATCCTTGTTGTTCGGGTAAGTTTTCCTTTCATACATGTTCATTTATTTTCTCATTGAAGTGTTTTCTTTCTATTTTTAAATATCTTGGACAACCTGTGAAACTCAACAGTGAAACAATTGTGCTATCTACTTTCCAGTCAATGTCTGAGTGTCCAAATGACTTAAGTCATTTGGTATATACATCCATGAGATAGTGATATAACTATAGATAAAGTGGTTGGGCAGGGAGGGTGTAGGAAACAGTGGGTGGGGGGCCTCCACTTATAGAGTTTCACCTCAAAATAAAAGGGAATGTCATACTACGGACAAGTTCCACTATGAATGAAGTCTATATGTTCCGTAGATGAAACATCATTATTATAAAGATAACTTACAAAGGTGGTTAAAACTTTGATCGTTCATGTCAAAAATTAAAGAAATCTGATAATAAGAGGAGCCTCATCATGTAGGGTGTAGACTATGTATTCATATCTTGGCAGTTTACTTTCTTTCTTGCCATTTCCAAAAATAAGTTTGATGTTTGATTTTTTTACTTGTTTTCTTGTTACACTTATTAGATGCAATTTTCTTGAATCCTCTTCTTCCAACTAGCATCATTCAACCTCAAGCTTACTCCAATTGTAATGGTGGTTTCATCCTTGACTATGGTATGCTAAAGTTATCCCAATCTACTCATATTTGACATTGTTGTTAACAAGTATCTGTCCTTAATGTTTTTCTTTTTTCGGTTGATTTGCAGATGCATTGATGGCTCGGAGGAATGAACTCTTGGTACAACAACAAAAATAAAATATATGTATGGAAGGAACAGTCGCCGTTCATCCCAGCCTCCACTCAAGGTTTATCTTTGCCAATCTGGGATGCTTTCTTTTAAGTGGAGGCTTATACTGGAAAATAAATTATGTTAGCCTCAGGTAGTACCTGTGGGAAGATATAAGAAACGGTGAAGTAGAAATTCCTGAATTTGTGGAGAATCATGATGTTGACAAATTATGAGAGAATCATGATGTTATTTTTTTTAGTTTTTTTTATTCAATGTTCGTTTTTTATTTGGAGCCCGAGATGGGGTTGTTTGATGTTAAATTAAGTTTAAACAAGTTTTATGTGTACCGAATATTTGGAATATCAAAAATATAATTGAAATATTTTCAATTGTTTTTAGACTTGTTACATGTTCAAGACATTTCATTTACTTCTTTATTTTAGTTTACTTTTTTTATTCTACTCTCATGATTTTATCATTTTGTCAAAATATAAAGATATATGTAACAAATCTTACCACATTTAACAAATTAAACCTTTGTAACTACTGATAGAAGTCACAAATTTGTCACTATTGTTAATTTTGTAACTCCTAATAATAGTTAAAAATATAAGATTCGTAACGGCTGACAATAGTTATAAATTTTATATTCATAACTGCTAACAGCAGTTACAAATTGGGGTCATCTGTCATAACACCCATAGGGTTCATAAAAAATTATGACTATTGTTAGGAGTGACAATTGTTGTTTTTTTACCCCCCAAATCATGAACGTAAAGATAAGTTATAAAGGTCATTTGTAACTGGTAATTGCAGGTACAAATATCTTTTTTTGGTGTAGTGTCCCTTTAAATGATTGGGAAATGAACATCACTTTTTTGCTTATATTTTACCCCAACCCCACAATCCCGATGATATTTAAGCCAGCTGGGCAGGGGGGTCTATATCCATCACACACGTGAAGGAGCACATATTGCAGAGCAAGAGAGACTCGAGTGATAATTTCGAGATCTTAGTACAAGGTCACCCCTAGCAAACTATGAATAATTGGTTAGAGTAATTCAAGTGTTAGAGGGAAAAGAGGATGTTGTTTTGTATCATAACATGAAAGGTGATTTTTCGACATATGGGAGGCATTGTGGAGTTGTATGTGGTTAGATGACTCATTTTCTTGAGCCATTTTGAGTTATTGTACTTGATTAATATTTGACTTATGTGATACATTGCATTCTAAACTTATGTGACATTAATTAAATTGCTTTTATTAATTGCGAGTTATTGGATTTTGTTTGATTAATTTAACTTCTCAAGTAATTTTAAATTTAATTGTTGTGGATGTTGATGAAATAGCGTTGCCAAAGCCGTTTATGAAAATAAACTATTTAAGCAACTCCGAAAGTTTGTTGAAGAAACTCTTTACTTAAATCAAAACGATTTTGAACACAAGATGTGTTAACAAAATTATGTACGAGATATGGACAAGATTTGATAACAAGTTTTAGTAAACAGTTTAAAATGTTTTAAACTCAGCACACAAACAGAAAGGGATGAGAAGATGTAGAAATATTGATACTCAGGATTTTTAACGTGGTAAAACCTCAACCTTGAGGAAACATCCACGACTCCCTCTACGGAGTAAAACAAAAACAATCACTAAAACAAATATATGAGTTACAACCTATTTAACTAACATGCACACAAAAACAAATCTATACAAGTTCAGGATTGTACCCTCTGGCGTCCTTAACTTTTCTGCAGATCTTGTTTGTTGATGTAGTTGTCTCAGTTTGTCAACTCTTCTTTGTTTCAGCACTTTACGTCGACTTATGTTCACCAAATCTTATAGCCAACACTTTGAGTGTTTGTAGTGTGAAGATGTTTGTGAATGGTGTTCTAAAACACATGCATGCACACACACACACTTATTAGTTACAGACGATCCTAATAAATCACATATAAAGTCTATATGCAGTGCATTTGTTATTTTTCTTTCTTACAAAACCAAGAACCTTTTCGACCTTTCAAAATAACCCAGATTCCACGGAGATCTTGCTTAAGAAATCGGTCAAGACCTTTCTCAATCAGTTTTGAAAATATTATGAAGATTGAGAACCCTCCAAGTGCGAATCCCACTAGGTCAGGTTAGGTTTTGTAAAAACAGAAATAGAAAAACATCTATTGTTGATCTTTGAAGAAGAAAAATGTTTTAACAGAAAATAATCAACAACGAAATTCTCAAGATGAGAAAAAAATGCAGCTAAGTGTTCTGTGACATGAAAAACTTCAGATCTATGATTTCTATTGAAAAAGAAACAAGATCTGAGTCTATGTCTAAGTTGGAAATAAGATTTATGAACACAAGGATTTCAGCAACCCAAGATCTCTTAACCAGAACTCTCATAAACCTAAAAAAACACTAAGGATGGTGTTTTTGGTTTTGGTGGTTTTTCTGGAGAGGTAAGTAGTTTGGGCTTGAGAAGTGTTTGGACGAAGTTAGGGTTTCTAACTAGGGTTTGGTTTCTCTCTCTAACTTCTCTCTTCTCTCTTCTCTCTCTTCTCTCTCTCTCTCTCTATTCTCTGAGACTTTGCAAAATGGCAAAAGCTTTCGAAGGCTGAGATGAAGGGTCTTTAAATAGGGAGAGGAGAAGATTCCAGAGCCTCGTTCAAAAACAATGGCTGAGATTGAGTCAAGCACCATTGACTGCAATCCAAGGGCTCACAACAGGCGGTGGATTAAACAGGCTATGATTGGCTAAAGGGATTACACGGGGATTCACTCAAAAGACATGCAGGCCATCGATAAGGATAGATCCAAGGGCTGTAAGCGTGCGATGGTTTGTCTCAGTAAAGAAACACAGTTTGGTCCAATCAGAAGACAACAGGTGTTGGCCTGTGAACGAAGGTAAACGCGCGTCCCAAAATAATTACAGAGCCAACCCTTAAGTCTCTAGCGCTTTCGGTTTCTACCCAGAGTAACTTTAGGCCAATAAACACAACAATCCATATTTATATAATAACCCCAAGACTTTATAAATCAAATTTTAATTAAATAAAACCTTGTTTAAAATATGTTTTAAATTCCCAAAAAATTATTAAAAATCAAATTGAGGGATTTAAACACACTCACAACATTAAAACACATAGGGGTGCAATATGATATGCAAGAATCAAATTCTAAGTGTGTGAGTGATGGCTATAGTCTTAGGATCATTACATGATAGATAGAAGAAGAAGCAACCCAATCTCTGAAGCTCTTTGGTTTCTAGGATAGACTCTATTTTGTCACAATTTCCAAACTAGATGAGCTCTTATACAGTCTAGACTCAAATGAGTCAAAAGTATAAGGGCTTCAATCTCCCCCTTTGGAAATATGAGACAAAATCTCCTTTGAGTCATCTCAACTCGTAGGGCGACAACAAAAAAAAACTTATACCTATAAAGGTTCTATCTACCCAAATCCTAGAAAGCAAAAATTACATAACTCAACTATATACAGTTTAACATCCTATTATTACAATGAAGAATGACTGTACAAGAAGAATACCTGCAAAAAATTACTAAGATCAAGCTTTTTAGTATATGCAGTAGACTCAAATTTCTCCCCCATTTTGTCTCAAATGGACAAAGGGAAGGAACTTGGCAAACATAACAGGTATTTACTCAGCACAAATCATACCAATAGATTTTCTTAAAGAAACGAATCTATTAAAATCAAGAGGTTTGGTAAATAAATCTGCAAGTTGTAGATCAGTAGAAAGATAATTGATTTCTAATTCCTTGGTTTCAACTAATTCACGAATAAAATGATGTCTTATTTTAATGTGCTTAGTTCGCGAGTGTTGAACTGGGTTCTTAGAAATGTTAATCGCACTTTGATTATCACAATAGAGATGAAGTGTGGGTTCTAGAATACCATAATCACTTAGCATTTGTTTAAGCCATAACAATTGGGCACAACAGCTACCGGCGGCTATGTATTCAGATTCAGCAGTCGAGAGAGATGTGCAGTTCTGTTTTTTACTACTCCATCCTACCAAGTTATTACCAATATAACAACATGCGCCTGAAGTGCTTTTACTATCATCAGTACACCCAGCCCAATCAGCATCAGTGTACCCAATAATAGTGCTAGGTGTGTCATTCGTGTACCAAATTCCTAAATTTAGAGTGCCTTTAACATATTTAATTATGCGTTTTACAGCGTTTAAATGGCTCTCCTTGGGGTTGTTTTGATAACGCGCACAAACACAAACAGCATACATGATATCAGGACGCGAGGCAGTCAGATAGAGTAATGTGCCAATCATACTACGATATAAGGTAGAGTCTACAGATTTTCCATTTTCATCTTTAGATAATTTCTCTGTAGTACTCATAGGCGTTTTAGCACTTTTAGCACTCTCGAGGCCAAATTTTTTAACTATCTCTAATGCGTACTTAGTCTGCGAAAGAAACAAACCATCTGGTTGTTGTTTGACTTGGAGACCTAGGAAGAACTGTAACTCCCCCATAAGGGACATCTGAAATTCTTTACTCATAATTTCAGCAAAAGATTTTACTTCTGAGGTAGAAGTGGATCCAAATATGATATCGTCTACATAGACTTGAGCGATAGTAATGTGTTTGCCAAATTGTTTGACAAATAAGGTTTGGTCATTTCCACCTCTTTTGAAACCTTTGTCCAGCAGAAAACTGGAGAGTCGCTCATACCAAGCTCTAGGAGCTTGCTTAAGACCATATAAAGCCTTTTTTAACCGAAATACATGAGTAGGATAATTAGGGTCAATGAACCCTTTAGGTTGTTCTACATAGGTTTCCTCGGCAAGTATACCATTAAGGAACGCAGATTTAACATCCATTTGATATAATGTAAAATGCATGTGACAAGCTATAGCAAGAAGCAGACGAACTGATTCTAAACGAGTAACAGGAGCAAACGTCTCATTAAAATCCAGTCCTTCTATTTGGGAGTAACCTTGAGCAACTAGTCTAGCTTTATTTCTAATTATCATCCCATTTTCATCAGTTTTATTTTTGAAAATCCAACGAGTACCAATAACCTTTTTGTGATCAGGACGTGGAACAAGAAACCAAACATCATGAATGACAAATTGTAAAAGTTCATCCTGCATAGCAGAAATCCAGTGAGAGTCATTCAATGCCTCATTTACATTCTTTGGTTCCAAAAGAGAAACAAAGCAAGCATAGAGAGCATAATTTCTAAGTTGGGATCTTGTACGTACTGGTTCACCAGGGTTACCAACTATGTTGTTTATGGGATGATCTTTAGAAACCCAGTTAGGTACTTCA
Source organism: Sambucus nigra (assembly GCA_949130495.1). Taxonomy (NCBI): domain Eukaryota; kingdom Viridiplantae; phylum Streptophyta; class Magnoliopsida; order Dipsacales; family Adoxaceae; genus Sambucus; species Sambucus nigra. The sequence continues at coordinate 50,096,214 of OX422222.1, forward strand.
GGTGACTCAATAGGTAATGAATTATCTATTTCAGAAGAGTCATTTTCTAAAATATTTGACGATTCTTCTTCTATAGTTAATTCACTAGTCTTGCTTTCTACAGTAGTGTCACTAACAATTACATTTATGGATTCCATTAAGGTTTTAGTGCGAAGATTATACACTCGATAAGCTCTACTGTTAGGTGAATAACCTAAGAATATGGCTTTATCTCCTCTACTCTCAAATTTAGATAAGTGTTCCCTATCTTTGCAAACATAGCAGGTACTACCAAAGGTTCTAAGGTACTTAAGATTAGGCTTTTTATTGTACCAAAGTTCATAAGAGGTTTGTTTCGAATTCTTTCTAAGATAGACTCTATTAATAAGATGGCAGGCTGTACGAATAGATTCTACCCAAAAATACTTAGGTAAGTTCTTAGCATGGAGCATGACACGTGCCATCTCTTGAAGAGTTCGATTCTTTCTCTCAGCTATACCATTTTGTTGAGGGGTCTTAGGAGCACTGAACTCATGTTTGTAACCATTATAGTCACAATATTCTACAATACCAGTGTCTTTGAATTCACCACCTCTATCACTTCGGATTCTATTCACTTGAGTGTCTTTTTCATTCTCAATCCGTAAGAGAATCTTTAAAAAGGTTTGAAAGGTATCGGATTTTTGTTTTAAGAAAGCTACCCAAGTGAATCTGGTGAAGTCATCAACCATAACAAGAATATAACTGTGTCCACAAAGACTAACAGTTTGAGAAGGACCCATTAGGTCCATATGGATGAGTTCTAAGGGATTAGAGGTAAGGATATCTTTAACCCTTTTATGAGGTGCTTTAACAATTTTTCCTTCTTGACAGGGACCACAGACAATGTTATGAATAGGTTTAATTTTTGGTATTCCTCTAACTATCTGCTGAGAAGACAATTTACTCAAATTTTCGTAATTAATGTGACCCATTCTGTTATGCCATATCTCGTTGTCATCCATTCTGGCAACACTACAGATTTCAGAACTAGACATGACAGTATAACAATTGTCAGGGGTCCTGAATCCTGTAATTAAGCAATCTCCATTTTCATTTAAAATCTTGCAATTGTTCTTTGAAAAGGTAACAGTGTAGTTTGAGTCACAGAATTGTGAAATGCTAAGTAAATTAGCCTTAAGACCTTTAACTAAGAGAACATTTTCAAGAAGAGGAAGTCCTTTTTCTTTAAGGGTTCCTTTGCCTATGATCTGGGATGATATACCATCACCAAAAACAACTTTTCCACCATCAAAATGGGTTTTATTTAAAAGTTTTGTATCATCACCTGTCATATGCTTGGAACATCCAGAATCCAAGTACCATCCAGAAGATGTAAGTTCAGCTTTTAGAGCAGAAACAACAATGTTACATTTCATCTGGGGTGCTAGATCATCTTTTCTAACCCAAATTGCCCTTGTTTTTAGTTTGCGCTTGTTTGCTCTTATTTGATAAAATTTGCGAGCATTAGATTTTTGTTGAAAAACATTTTGCGCATGATTTTGAATAAATTTGAATTCTTGAGCATTTGATTTAGAAAAGGTTCTGGTAATTCTTCTAGTAAATGTCCTTTTAGGTTTAGTCCTTCTATTCCTATAGTTAGAGTTTTTGTCTGGTGGCCTGGGAAGGACATAATTGTTACGACTCCTCCTAGAATAGTTAAAGTTATGATACATAGGAGTGTTGTAGATAGGTTTAATCAGTCTCCTAGCATAGCAATTATCGAAAGAGTGACCATATATATCACAATAGGAGCAATAAAGATTGCTCAAAATAGGGTTTTCCTTAGGAAGGTCTCTAATCAAAGATTTTGAGAAATTTTGAGGCTGAATTTTATTCCTAGGTAGCACAGATTTGAAAGCAGGTTCACTTTTCCTAATAGGGGGGCAGACATATTTTCCCTTTGGTAAACTTTCATGCTTAGAGCAACTTGCATCTTCAGTGTTAGTGTTTTGATGGTCAAACTTAGTTTTTAGAGAATGAAAGTCTGGACATGTTTCAATAGGTCTTTTGCCTCCTGACACAAACTTGATAGGTTCAACATGTTTAGTTTGTGTCTTCAAATTGGGGCAAAACCCTATTCCAGTTCTATCATCAGAATTGGTTTTAGATTCAGCAACGAATTCCTCAAAACATTTAGAATTATTTTCAAATTTGGTAAATTTTTTGAAAACAGTTGCTGTCTTTTCTTTTGTTTGTTCCAATTCTAATAATGTCCCTTTGTATTTTTTCTCCAGAATTTCATTAGCTTCAGTCAAAGTTTTCAGTTTTTCATCAAACACTTTAACTTCACTGTCATGAGACATGCATTGTGTAGTATACTCTTCAGCATTCAGTTTTACCATTAGGCTTAGATCCTCTAGCTTTTTGGTAAGATCTTTAACAATCTTTTCTAGTCTAGTACTTTTCTTAAGAGTTTTAGTATATAGAATGTGAATGTCTGGGAGATCATCATTGTCAGAGTCACTAAGTGAAGTGTGTGAAGTGACCCCTAAGGTTTCATTTCTTAAACTCACGCACCCATTGACATCAGCAGTATCGATTTCCCTTTGACTCACACACCCCGAGGAAGAGGTATTAATGTTCTCAGTAAGTAAAGCATCTAAACCAGTTAAAGTATGATTCAAAGCAACAGAACTAGAATTACTAAACTCATCCTCACTATCAAGCATAGGCATATCATCATTGTATATGATTTTGGCAAAGAAGGCTAAACAAGGATCAAAACCATCAGATGTCTCAAGTTCCTCATTTTCAGAATCACTTGAGTCATCCCAGGTTTTGCAGATATTGGCTCTAGAGTGTTTGTTTTGGGCATTTAAATTAACTCTACAGTCTTGAGCTATGTGTCCTAGTTTACCACATCTATAGCATTCAGTCTTCTTGAGGTCTCTGTGAGGTCTTGTGTTGTCCTTGTTCTGTTTGTCATGAGGTTTGTGATTTGAAGGAGTGGTATAATTAGACTTGCCCTGTCTATTTGCAACACTGTTTCTAAATTTAACAATTTTCTTAAATTGTTTTGTCATTAGGGCAATCTGATTATCTAGACTTTCTAAGTCACAGTCCTCATCAGAATCATTACTAGAGGTGTTTAACTCAGGTTTAATCATCTTAGAGGTAAAGCTAAGATTGGAATTGGTATGTTTCCTATTAGTGTGGGTCAATTGTTTCTTAAACTCCAATTCCATTTCCACAGTTCTTAATTTACTACTGAGTAATTCAGGAGTGAGATTTACATCACACATCTCCTCAATAGCATATCTTTTATTGTCAAATTTCTGTGGCAATGATCTCAGAATTTTAGAGACAATTTCCTGTCTATCATAAGTTATACCATTGGCATGAAGTTTAGTGACAATATCAGTAAGGTTCATATAGAAATCATCGAAAGACTCAGATTCAGACATGATTAAGGTATTATACTGTTGGATTAACATCTGAGTCTTAGCAGCTTTTACCCTAGAGTCTCCTTCATGTGCAGTAATCAAGGTATCCCATGCTTCCTTGGAAGTGGTACAAGATGAGATTCTCTTGAACTCATGTTCGTTAATAGACATAAATATAGCGTTCTTGCCTTTGTTATTATTTCGAGAAACCTGTTTCTCTTCTTGAGTAAACTCACTCAATATTTTCTTAATCCTTTCATTGCTTCCATCAGTGGCTGGTTTAGTTGGATAAAAGTATCCGTTTTCAATGATATCCCAGACATCATCTCCCAGAGTGCCTTGAATAAAAGCAATCATTCTTACTTTCCAGTAAGAAAAATTGGTTCCATCAAAGACTGGAGGTCTGGTCAAGTTACCATATCTTTCGTTTTTCTCGTCCATAATGATTTTGAGAAAACAGTTTCAGAAACTCAGGATCTTTTTGAAAAAAGTTCACCAAAAGCTCTGATACCAATTGAAATAGCGTTGCCAAAGCCGTTTATGAAAATAAACTATTTAAGCAACTCCGAAAGTTTGTTGAAGAAACTCTTTACTTAAATCAAAACGATTTTGAACACAAGATGTGTTAACAAAATTATGTACGAGATATGGACAAGATTTGATAACAAGTTTTAGTAAACAGTTTAAAATGTTTTAAACTCAGCACACAAACAGAAAGGGATGAGAAGATGTAGAAATATTGATACTCAGGATTTTTAACGTGGTAAAACCTCAACCTTGAGGAAACATCCACGACTCCCTCTACGGAGTAAAACAAAAACAATCACTAAAACAAATATATGAGTTACAACCTATTTAACTAACATGCACACAAAAACAAATCTATACAAGTTCAGGATTGTACCCTCTGGCGTCCTTAACTTTTCTGCAGATCTTGTTTGTTGATGTAGTTGTCTCAGTTTGTCAACTCTTCTTTGTTTCAGCACTTTACGTCGACTTATGTTCACCAAATCTTATAGCCAACACTTTGAGTGTTTGTAGTGTGAAGATGTTTGTGAATGGTGTTCTAAAACACATGCATGCACACACACACACTTATTAGTTACAGACGATCCTAATAAATCACATATAAAGTCTATATGCAGTGCATTTGTTATTTTTCTTTCTTACAAAACCAAGAACCTTTTCGACCTTTCAAAATAACCCAGATTCCACGGAGATCTTGCTTAAGAAATCGGTCAAGACCTTTCTCAATCAGTTTTGAAAATATTATGAAGATTGAGAACCCTCCAAGTGCGAATCCCACTAGGTCAGGTTAGGTTTTGTAAAAACAGAAATAGAAAAACATCTATTGTTGATCTTTGAAGAAGAAAAATGTTTTAACAGAAAATAATCAACAACGAAATTCTCAAGATGAGAAAAAAATGCAGCTAAGTGTTCTGTGACATGAAAAACTTCAGATCTATGATTTCTATTGAAAAAGAAACAAGATCTGAGTCTATGTCTAAGTTGGAAATAAGATTTATGAACACAAGGATTTCAGCAACCCAAGATCTCTTAACCAGAACTCTCATAAACCTAAAAAAACACTAAGGATGGTGTTTTTGGTTTTGGTGGTTTTTCTGGAGAGGTAAGTAGTTTGGGCTTGAGAAGTGTTTGGACGAAGTTAGGGTTTCTAACTAGGGTTTGGTTTCTCTCTCTAACTTCTCTCTTCTCTCTTCTCTCTCTTCTCTCTCTCTCTCTCTATTCTCTGAGACTTTGCAAAATGGCAAAAGCTTTCGAAGGCTGAGATGAAGGGTCTTTAAATAGGGAGAGGAGAAGATTCCAGAGCCTCGTTCAAAAACAATGGCTGAGATTGAGTCAAGCACCATTGACTGCAATCCAAGGGCTCACAACAGGCGGTGGATTAAACAGGCTATGATTGGCTAAAGGGATTACACGGGGATTCACTCAAAAGACATGCAGGCCATCGATAAGGATAGATCCAAGGGCTGTAAGCGTGCGATGGTTTGTCTCAGTAAAGAAACACAGTTTGGTCCAATCAGAAGACAACAGGTGTTGGCCTGTGAACGAAGGTAAACGCGCGTCCCAAAATAATTACAGAGCCAACCCTTAAGTCTCTAGCGCTTTCGGTTTCTACCCAGAGTAACTTTAGGCCAATAAACACAACAATCCATATTTATATAATAACCCCAAGACTTTATAAATCAAATTTTAATTAAATAAAACCTTGTTTAAAATATGTTTTAAATTCCCAAAAAATTATTAAAAATCAAATTGAGGGATTTAAACACACTCACAACATTAAAACACATAGGGGTGCAATATGATATGCAAGAATCAAATTCTAAGTGTGTGAGTGATGGCTATAGTCTTAGGATCATTACATGATAGATAGAAGAAGAAGCAACCCAATCTCTGAAGCTCTTTGGTTTCTAGGATAGACTCTATTTTGTCACAATTTCCAAACTAGATGAGCTCTTATACAGTCTAGACTCAAATGAGTCAAAAGTATAAGGGCTTCAGTTGATATTTTGTTTAGGATGAAGGAGGTATTTTTGTTATATTCGAAACAGGTTTTCTATTAGGCAATTGTTGTTTCCCAAAAATTATTTTTTTGGTCTTAGGACTGTAACCGCCAGGGACCATGACAAGTTCCTAACAAATACTTTGAGGTATTGTTAGTGTTAAGAACAATGACCAAGCCTTGACATTATCAAGGGTATTTTTGAGGCATTTGACGTTGAGAGGACCTTGAATAGTCATATGTTTTTATGATTAGGATAGTTAAAAGGTTATTGCCACCGTTGATTTTGGCAAAAAAAATGGGACCAAAAATCCCATTGCAATAAATATTTTCCACGATCAAGTACCGTGACAACCAAGGGTGTGATAACGTTTCATGACCGTAACAAGCCTTTGTTACAATCTGTTTTTGGCCCCATTTTTTAGTCAAAATAAATGGTGACAAGAACCTTTTCACTGTCCTCAATGTGATAACATGCGGCTAGTTAGTTATGTCATGGTCAAAGACCTCGACAACACCCTCGACAATGTCGAGGATTTAACAGTGTTATTGACTATGAAAAGACCTAAAATTTTGTTAGGGACTTGTCACGATGCTAATCCTAGGAAAATAATCGTTGGGCAACAGCTACTGCCCAACAGAAAACCTGCTCCAAATGTAACAAAAAAACCTGCTTCATTCGAAATTATACAACGGTATCCACACCAGTTAAATTTAAAATTAAATGAGAAATTAAATTAATCAAACCAAATATAATAACTCAAAATTAATCAAACCAATTAAATTATTGTCACATATGTTTAAAATGCAATGTGTCACATAAGTCAAATGTTAATCAAGTACAAGAACTCAAAATGGCTCAAGAAAGTGAGTCGACAAAACCACATATAACTCCACAATGCCTTCCATATGTCAAAAAATTCTTTTCTCGTTCTGCTACAAGATGTCATCTTCTTTCCCCGACAACACTGGAATGAATCTGAACCAGGACTCATAAGTTTGTATGGATGATCGTGCACTACGATTTCCGAATTGGAACTTAGGTCTCTTTCCCTCTGTAATATATACTCCTTCACATCGGTCATAGATATAGTATCTCTTCCCAAGATGGGTAAAATCTCATTGGGATTATGGGGTCGGGGTAGAATATAAGTAAAGAAGTGATGTTGATTTCTCCATCGGTGAGGGGGTGAATTAGCGGTCTTAACATCAACCTTACCATTTCCTTTCTCCTTGTCCTTCCCCTCAGCCTTGCTCCCACATCTAGACTCTCATTTGACCTATTCGAACATATGATTAATCGTGTGTTGGACATTGTCCAACTTCATTAAGTAAGTATATTTTCTTCTTTATGTTATTTTTCATATCAAGTAATATTAAGATTCTTGTCTTAGAGTGGAATACTTGGATGGATATTTTATGGGAATAGAAGACATGTACAAAATGTAAAACCATTAACGTAGATAAGTGTTACTAAGTTTTTTCATTTATTTCTTTTTTGTTCATAAATAATAATAACTTTCTGAATTTCTTGTTGTAGAAACCCCATTCTATTACCCCCTAAACTCTCCTTAGGTCCCTAGCACCTCCCTGCATCACTACAAACCCAGTTCATACCTTGAGTACTAACCTAGAAGCTATCGGGCGCTCCCAGGCTCCGTTTGACCAAAAAGTCAAACTCTTCAGCTCAATCGAGACTGAATGAATCTTCAAAGGGAACTGAAACCCCTTTCCAATGGTCCATCCCATGCGTGATTCTGACTTACTATGCGGGCGAACGACCCGTTTTCCCTCGAAACTTAATCTAGAGGCCACCGGACGCTCCCGGGCTCCGTTTGACCAAAGTCAACTCTTAAACTCAACCAAGACTGATTGAATCTTCGAAGGTCACTAAAACACTTTTCCAACGGTCCACCCCGTGCACGATTCTGACTTACAGTACGGACGAACAATCCGTTTTACTCCGAAAGGTCACCGAATGCTTCTAGGGCCCGATTGACCAAAGTCAACTTCCCAAACTGGGTCAAAATCTTTGGAATGTCGAATTACATCTCCTAACCTTTCTAACAGTCCACCCCGTGCACGATTCTGACTTACCATGTGGATGAACGATCCGTTTGCATCCGTAATGCTCCCATCCAAAGGGCCAATCTGCGCTTCCAAGCCACATTTGACCCAAAGCCAACTCCCAAACCCGAGAGTAGTCCAAAGTACTTTCAAAGGCCTCTGAATTACCTTTCCAATGATATACCCCGTGTAAAATTCGGATCAACGATTTGTGCTCTGCGATCGATTTTTCAAAAAGGCCTGAAACACACTGCCAAACGGCAGGTTCCAGACCCTATCTATCGGCAGGTGCCGATAGGCAGGACTAGGGCTATTCTGATCGGTAGTGCCCTGGGCCTATAAAAGTAGGCCTTTACCTCATATGAAAGGAGATCCCAGATTTGATAAATATCACTCTTAGTAAATCCAGAAAACCTCTCTCGAAGTCAGTGAGATTTCCACATCCAAATCCCTTTCCAACCTTCACTTTCCATCATCCTTTTCATCAAATTAATTACCCTCCATCATCATCTAAGTCTAAGGGCTGCCCTCCAACATTTAAGATCAAGCTCAAGATCTTCAAGAGGGTCCAACTTTCTAAACTTTCTCTTCAAATTCTCATAAATTCGTAATAACTTATTTTATTACTTAGCACTTATATTATCTCATCTCACACATCCTAATATACTTTTATTTAGTATTATTGCACATATCTTATTTTCATATAAATAAAAACCCAAAAAATAAGAAAAAGAGGGTTTGCTCATAAATTCCAAATAGGGATTCTTACACTTTTCTCACACTTTTTTCACAACTAAAACACTTGTTCTACACACACACACACCCACAAATATGAGAAGTCCCCAGTTGGATTTATGGGATAAACCCCACCCCTCGTTTTTCATGCAAACTATGTGGACTTTGATGCCTCTATAGGCTACGTAGGCGTCTCGGGGTAAAACCCGAGACTCGATTCGTATTCCTACTTTTCTCATTTTCTATTTTCTCTAAATTCAATTCTCTTATATTACATATATTTATATATACATATATTTGTTCGTAGTAGCGTATTATTCCACATGCGTTATCATTCCATCTTAACGATCAACATAAGGATAATCGCGTAAATCCTATTTTCTAATATTATCTTTATACCTTCCTACAGATGACTCGCTTTATCTATTCCATGATACAAGTCGAGGATTCCTATCTCCATTATATATAAACATGCACACATATCATGGAGAAAATAAAAGGAAAATAGGAAAAATCCATGAGAGACCGTAAGGGAGAAATGGGAGCCTAACACCTTCCCATTTCGTAACTTAGCCTTCGGGCCCATCTCAACTCTTTTTTATTTCGTATGCCCCAGTATGTCTTTGGATGCTTTCCGTTGGGATGGTTTACCTTTTTCGTTTGTCTCTTTTGAGTAAAATAGACTGGCGAGTCTAATATCTCTACATTTTTATACCTCACCACATGACGCCAGCCTAAGCGCTCCAGAGAGGGATTCTCGGGACCTGAGATCCTCCCTCACGCTCTCATCGCCCTCGCGGCGAGGATCGAGGATGGACACAATGGCGACTCCGCTGGGGATATGTTTATATTTTGAGGGCTAGACTCTATTTACATGGATGTTAAACTTGTTTATATTTCCCCGCAATTTTGCATGTTCCCCTTTTCCATGTATAACCCATGCTTATGCTTCTATTAACACACTTGTAGAAAATTCTCCGTGTACATTTAACACCACGTGCACCTAGGGTCACATATATCCACATGTTGCACGCATCACCCATTCTTACTTGGTGTACCATTGGTACTTGTACTTTACTCCCTATTGGCATGATCAAGAATTACATTCTCATAAAATACTAATAAGAGAATCATTCATGATTCACACGACATCACCAAAAAGTATTGTTATTGACCAAATTTTACCCAGTAATTGGAGGGTCACTTTGTGATGGGCGCTGGTCTAGCAGGGCGCAGTCAGCCTAAGCGATATGACTCTCACCTTCCATTGGCCAATTACCTTCGACGTATATCGAACGGTTCCCCTGCATCGTACCGCTTGACCGAAGTCATGACGGGAATATATCAAATTCCCTCTCACACATACCATCCCCACGAGGTATATGGTGAGGCAATTCACCTACACCCAGGTATATCAAATGGCTTGTCCACACATATCGATTGCCCGCAAGAACAAGGCTTATATCGTGGAAGTCACGCCAAAAGGGGGAACTCTTTTCGATTCACCCAACCAACTGCATACCCGCATATAGGTGTCAAGCCTAGCAAACACATGTTAGATTTTCGGTTTCCACCCGAAACTCTGCCAAAATTCTGGGTCGCCCTACCGCCTGAATTTTTGCGTATTTTTAAAACGGGACCCTGTCCGTGAGCCCGGTTACAAGTCAAGCCCTAGCTTTCCATATATTACAAACCCCACTTTTTCAGGCTTGGGTCCTGTCAGACATTTCATTTTTGCATTTAGGATAATTAAATACAAGTGAAAACATAATAAACATATTGAGTTTCAGTCTCCAAAATTATTTCATCCTTCTTTATCCAAAAATCCAAAAACATCTATCCTTTCTTTATCTAAAATCCAAAAACATTTCTCCTTTTTTGTATAAAAAATCCAAAAATATTTCTCTCTTCTTTATCAAAAATTCAAAAATATTTTGTCTTTCAGACTTGAAAAAAATTCAAAACTATTTTCATTCTTTTTTTCTCAAAAATAAATCCCATTCTACGCCTTCTCAGGTCGATCGCAAGCCCTTGGCCTGGCTCCTTATTGGCTTCGGTCTTCAGTGAAATCACCCTGGAGTTCTGTCCGTTCCCTTGTTACTTCTTCCGAGTTCGGAATCCATCCACCTTGTATGGAGAGCACAGATCAAGTACCAGTTGTGCAGTCAGATCTGACGGCAGTCCTAGCTCAGCTTGTGTCTAAGATTGACAACATCAAGACTGAGGTCTGAGAGATGCAACGAAACCAGTTTCCCATTCCTCAAGAGCCTGAGGCCCTGTTCCCTCATGTTATGGGTCCACCTAAACCTATCTGGGTTCCCAAAGAGTATCATCACACTCCACGTGCCCCTCCTACTAATGGGCCATCGCCTGCCCAGCTTTCAATGTCGAACCTTACCCAGCATGGGGCTAACTTTCCTATGATCATTGATTCGAAAGAGGACGAGATAAACAAAGTCAAAGAAGATCTTAAGACGCCCACTAAGAAGTTCGACCAAGTCAGAATCTCAGGAAATTACATGGACTACACTCACATGTCTCCTTATCCTAAAGAGAGATTACCCGAGAAGTTCAAGATGCAAAATATCAAGCAATTCGGAGGAAGTGGACCCCCGATTGTTCATCTCCGAAGCTATCACCGTTCCATGAATCTACTAGGGGATTCTGGAGAAGTGATTGCCCAATTGTTCAAGAAAACTTTGAAGGATAGCGCCCTTCGATGGTTTTTGTCTCTCGAAGAGTCCAGAATCCATAGTTGGGAGGATGTAGCCCGAGAATTCATGTCACAATACAAATACAATGAAGAGCTTGGGGTCAGCTTCCGTGATTTAGAGCTGTTCAAACAGAACTCTAGGGAATCAATCAGTAACTTCATAGCCGAATGGAGGGAAAAAGAAGCAACCATGACCAATCGGCCATCCGAGGAAGAACAAGTCTGCATAGTGAAGAAGAACTTATTACCCCATGTCCGAGCGACCATGGGAGGACAATACTACCCCCACTTTCGAGCTCTGAGAGAAGCAGGAGTAAAAATTGAGGAAGGTCTTGCCAAAACAGAAGTTGAACCAAAGAAGGTGTCTGAACAGTTCACCCCCAGAAAATATGATAAACCTACCAGTGCTACAATCTCAACCATTAACAACATCTCTCAACCAAACACATCATGGGGGCCATAAAGCCGCCCCATCCCAATCCGAAAGGAATACACCGAGCTCCATGCTCCCCTCTCCAAAGTTTATCAAGCCTTGTTAAGAAAAAATGTTGTCAAACCCTTGGACCCCCGTACATTGCGAAATCCGCTCCCAAGAAACTCAAGGCCAATGCTCATTGCGCCTTTCACTAAATAGATGGCCATACCACCGACCAATGCTTTCACCTTCGAAACATAATCGAAGGTATAATTGACCGAGGTACCATCACCCCACCAGCCAATCCTAAGCCAAACACTACTCACAACCCACTTCCAAATAATACCAATGCCATATTTCTAGAAGAGAATCCATAATTCGATCCCTTAACTCAAATCACACCCATATACTCTCCTAAACCTCTAAAAAGTTGCCCATATTTCCTCCCACACCCTGACAGCCTCGCTGATCAGGCATTGTCACTCCTTACTAGAGCATGCATCGCTGTCCGTACCCGTTCTGAAAATGGAAGCATGGAATTATCAGAAGTCTTAAACCAACTCTTTGCATTCGGGATGAAATTTCCCTCACAGATGATCATTGATTGCCAAAGGTTCAGTATGCTATTCTTGGAGCCACGAAAATGGGCCCGAGAGTCAAATAGTTGGGTAGTACCGACCACTGGAGTCAGCCTGGATGATGTCTTCAAGATCATAGAGGAATTATTCAGGCTAACCAATAACATTTGTAGTATAACCGAGTTACTTGATGCTCTGAAGCTACAAGGGAACCTGGTCCCTTCGCCCTTACATATCCCCACAGAATGGGAAGACCTATATGAATAAGCCATTGAAGTTATGGAATGCATTGACTTTACATGGAAAGACATAATTTTTGCCACCAGATGGGGGGAAGAGTTCGAAGATTCGAACGAAAAGCAAGCTTCAGAAAAAATTGGCCCAGTAGCCGATATGTGTGGAATGATATCAATTGAAGAATTCCTTGGAGAAGTAAACAAGGTGGTAGAACAACCAGAGATTGAAGAGGAAATGAGATTCATATTCTTCCCGTCTTGAGTAAATCACATGACCAGATCAGGGAGGCATTACCAGATCCCAAGCTCACTACCAGCAAATGACAAAGAAAAGGGCGTTGAAAACCTTCCTATGACAGAGATGACCATCGAGGAGAGCAAGATCCTCGATCAACTAAAAAAAACTCAATCTAAAATCACTCTATGGGGGCTTTTTATGTCTTCCCAACTGCGTAAAAATGCTTTGATCAAGATTCTCATGGGACCCACAATTCTTCCTTCTACCACACCAAAAGAAGCGGTAAATTTGGTCAGATCCTTGACCTCTACCCGAATGCTATCCTTTTTTGAAGAAGAAATCCCCAGAATTGTGCCAAACCACAATCATGCACTCAATATCTCCATCGAAGTTATGGGGAAGGTCGTGCCACTCTCTCTTGTCGACAATGGATCCGCCTTGAATGTCTGCCCACTAAGAACCTTCAGGTGCTTAGGATTGAAAGAAAGCAACCTCAATCCAACCTTCGCTATTGTACGTGACTACGATAATACCCGTCGAGAGGTGATGGGATCCATAAAATTTGTAATAGGGGCTGGCCCTATGAACCCTGTCGTCGAATTCCAAGTCATTAACATCCCGGATTATTTCAACCTGTTGCTCGAACGACCATAGATCCACAGTATCAAGGGTGTGTCTTCCTCACTCCATCGGAAATTGAAGTTCTTCGCCAACGGGTGAGTCATCACGATTTTGGGCGACAATGATAAAGGTGCAAGCACTAGCACTCCAATTCTTGAGATACAGCACGGGACAAATGATATGCTCCTATCAAGATTTTATGTTGAGCCACTTCTACTCCCGGTATGGGGTGACTTCAAAGAAAGGGTTTGTCCAGAATATGACCCCCACGGCAACGTCAATGTGATTCATATGTTCAGGAACATGCACTTCATGCTCGGACTAGGGCTAGGGCAAAGATAGTAAGGGATACTTGAGCCTATTGAACTGAAGAAAGCATTCCATCCCTATGGTTTGGGGTATCAACCATCAGAACAAGAGCTCAAAATGATGTGCCAGTCTCGACCAAAGAGGAGACTAGACTGCATCCAGACTATCCCAGGTGACTCCTTGAATGGAAAATTCATCAAAGAGGGCGAAGACTTCCCCTTTTGTTGATTTTCGGAACCATGGTATGACCATACAGACAAAAAGATGAAGCCTAGAATGGAGATCTTTTTCCATGACATCTACCCATGGGCCGAAAGTTCCTAACACCAAGTACAACTGCTCATCAAAGATACCGAAAAGATTGAGGAAAGTAACTTCGATGACTCCTTCAACTTACAAACACTGGGCTGACAATCTTCATGGTTCACTCAAGCACTACATCACCAGATTCGTCCCAACTGATCAAAGCTATTGAAACACCTCTCCTCAACTGCATGTTGTGCCAGTTCTACCCGTTGAAATCCCACCTAATCCCAATTTCTACCTATTTCTTCTTCTATTGTCTATTATTAATCAAATGTAATCGAGACCTCCTTTAATGAGGTTCTCAATGCTGCTTTTTCCTATCCATGAAATAAACGAAGATTTTGAGTATCTTGATGTTCCTTACATTAATTGTTTGGATTCTAATCAAACTTTTGATGTTGATGATTTTGCAAATGCACAATTCTTAACTGATCTAAATAAGGTTAATAATAAACAACATAACCGCGTTCAAGTTAATAAAGAAGAGACTATTATTGTTAACCTTGATTATAGTAGCCAACTGTGCGATCATTGACGTTGGGAAGGGATTTGGGGTTACTCTTGACGAGCATGAGCATGCACAACTCGAAGAATCCCTATAAGAATTTGTGGATGTCTTCGCATGGTCCTACGACAATAATCCAGACATCGATCCTGAAATAGCTCAGCATGAGATCCCCACTCTCCCAGATTACAAGCCAGTCAATCAAAAGTTGATAAAGCTCCGCACTGAATGGTCGCTCAAAGGCAAAGAAGATGTGGTCTAACAGTTGAACATGATTTTTATTTGTGTGATAGAATATCCCACATGGCTAGCCAACAATACATCAAAACTGGCGATTGGTCATGGACAAAATCCCTGACCAAAACTGTGGGTCGCGAAGTTGGGCCGTGACCATTTCGACCGTGACCAATTTTGTGGGTCGCGACCCAAGTTCGCGACCAAAAAATGGTCACGGTAGATGGGCCGTTCGGCGATGTTTTGGGTTTTTCACCCTCTAACGCTATGTTTTTCAGCATAAGCCTAGAAATACGCAAATTATCATCGTATTCTCAAGATGGGAGTCCCTTGGTTGCATGGTCAGTTCTTACGAGTTACATTGGTCCCGTGGGAGGTGTTGGTGCAACCCAAGGGACCGCTCGGGGGCTGTTTTGGGTTTTCACCCTCTAACGCCATGTTTTTAAGCCTAAGTATAGAAATATGCAAATTACTTTTGTATTGTCAAACCGGGAGTCCCTCGGTTGCGTTGCCAGTTCTACGAGTTACATCGGTCCCGTGGGAGGTGTTGGTACCACCTACGGGACCGTTCGGGGAATGTTTTTGGTTTTCACCCACCAACTCAATGTTTTTAAGCCTAAGTCTAGAAATATGAAAATTATCATTGTATTCTCAAATCGGGAGACCCACAGCTACGTGGTCAGTTCCTATGAGTTCCATTGGTCCCGTGGGAGGTGTTGGTGCCTCCCACGGGACCGTTCGGGGGATGTTTTTTGTTTTCACCCTCTAACCCCATGTTTTTAAGCCTAAATTTAACAACATGCAAAAAATCATCATTTTCTCAAATCGGGAGTCCCTGAGCTGCGTGGTCAGTTCCTACGAGTTACATTGGTCCCGTGAAAGGTGTTGGTGCCACCTACGGGGCCGTTCAGGGACTATTTTGGGTTTTCACCCTCTAACTCCATGTTTTTAAGCCTAAGTCTAGAAATATGCAAATTATCATCGTATTCTAAAACCAGGAGTCCTGCGGCGGCGTGGTCAGTTCCTACGAGTTACATTGGTCCCGTGGGAGGGTTTGGTGCCACCCACGGGGCCGTTCGGAAACTCTTTTGGATTTTCACCCTCTAACGCCATGTATTTAAGCCTAAGTCCAGAAATATGCAAATTATCGTCGTATTCTCAAATTGGGAGTCCCGTGGCTGCGTGGTCAGTTCCTATGACTTACATGGGTCCTGTGGGAGGTGTTGGTGCCTCCCACAGGACCGTTCGGGGGTTTGTTTTGGGTTTTTACCCTATAACGCAATGATTTTAAGCTTAAATCTAGAAATATGAAAATTATCAACGTATTCTCATAACGGGAGACCCGCGGCTGCGTGGTCAGTTCCTACGAGTTACATTGGTCCCGTGGGAGGTATTGGTGCCTCCCACAGGACCGTTTGGGGGCTGTTACGAGATTTCACCCTCTAACGCCATGTTTTTAAGCCTCAGTCCAAAAATATGGAAATTATCGTCGTATTCTAAAATCGGGAGTCCGGGGGCTACATGGCCAGTTCCTACGAGTTACTTTGGTCCCGTGGGAGGTGTTAGTGCCACCCACGGGGCCGTTCGGGGGTTGTTTTGGGTTTTCTCCCTCTAACGCCATGTTTTTAAGCCTAAGTCTAGAAATATGAAAATTATCGTCGTATTCTCAAACCGAGAGTCCCGCGGCTTCATGTTCAGTTCCTACGAGATACATTGGTCCCGTGGGAGGTGTTGGTGCCTCACACGGGGCCGTTCGGGGGCTGTTTCAGGTTTTCCCCCACTAACGTCATGTTTTGCCTAAGTCTAGAAATTTGTAAATTAGCATCATATTCTCAAATTGGGAGTCCCGCGGCTGTGTGGCCAGTTCCTGCGAGTTACTTTGGTCCCGTGGGAGGTGTTGGTGCCACCCACGGGGCCGTTCGGGGGCTATTTTGGGTTTTCACCCTCTAACGCCATGTTTTTAAGCCTAGGTCTAGAAATATGTAAATTATCGTCGTATTCTCAAGTCGAGACTCCCGCGGCTACTTGGTCAGTTCCTTCGAGTTACATTGCTCCCTTGGGAGGTGTTGGTGCCTCCCACGGGGTGTTCGGGGGCTATTTTGGGTTTTCCCCCACTAACGTCATGTTTTTCCGAAGTCTTAAAATATGCAAATTACCGTTGTATTCTCAAATTGGGAGTCCCGTGCTTGCATGGTCAGTTCCTACGAGTTAATTGATGCCGTGGGAGGTGTTGGTGCCTCCCACGGGGCCGTTCGGGAGCAATTTTGGGTTTTCACACTCTAACGCCATGTTTTTCAGCCCAAGTCTAAATATATGTAAATTATCATCGTATTCTTAAACTCGGAGTCCCGTGGCTGCGTGATCAGTTCTTACGGATTACATTGGTCCCATGGGAGGTGTTGGTGCCTCCCACGGGGCCGTTCGAGGGCTGTTTTGGGTTTTCACCCTCTAACGCTATGTTTTAACGCCTATGTCTAGAAATATGCAAATTATCATCGTATTCTCAAACTGGGAGTCCCCCGACTGCGTGGTTAGTTCCTACGAGTTACATTGGTGCCGTGGGAGGTGTTCGTGCTCCCATGGGGCCGTTTGGGGGCTATTTCGGGATTTCACCCACTAACGCCATGTTTTTAACCTTAAGTCTAGAAATATTCAAATTATCATAGTATTCTCAAATCGGGAGTCCTGTGGCTGCACGGTCAGTTCCTACGAGTTACATTGGTCCCGTGGGAGGTGTTGTGCCTCCCACGGGGTTGTTCGGGGGCTGTTTTGGGATTTCACCCTCTAACACCATGTTTTTACGTCTATGTCTAGAAATATGAAAATTATCTTCGTATTCTCAAATCGGGAGATCTGTGGCTGCTTGGTTAGTTTTTACGAGTTACATTGGTCCCGTGGGAGGTGTTGGTGCTACCCACGGGGCCGTTCGGGGGCTGTTTGGGCTTTCACCCTCTAACGCCATGTTTTTAAGCCAAAGTCTAGATATATGCAAATTATCATTGTATTCTCAAATTGAGAGTCCCGCGGCTGCACCGTCAGTTCCTAAGAGTTACACTGGTCCCGTGGGAGGTACTGTTTCCACTCACGGGGATGTTCGGGGACTATTTTGGGTTTTCACTCTCTAACGCCATGTTTTTAAGCCTAAGTCTAGAAATATGCAAATTATTGCCGTATTCACAAACCGCGAGTCCCGCGGCTGCGTGGTCAATTCCTACGAGTTACATTGGTCCCATGGGAGGGTTTGGTGCCACCCACGGGGCCGTTCGGAGACTATTTTGTGTTTTCACCCTCTAACGCCATGTTATTAAGCCTAAGTATAGAAATATGCAAATTATCATTGTATTCCCAAACCGACAGTCCCATGGTTGTGTGGTCAGTTCCTACGACTTACATTGGTCCCGTGGGAGGGGTTGGTGCCTCCCACGTGACCGTTTGGGGGTTATTTTTTGTTTTTACCCTCTAACACAATGTTTTTAAGCCTAAGTCTAGAAATATGCAAATTATCGTCGTATTCTCAAATTGGGAGTCCCATGGCAGCGCGATCAGTTCCTACGAGTTACATTGGTCCCGTGGGAAGTGTTGATGCCTCCCAAGGGGCCGTTCGGGGGTCTGTTTTGGATTTTCACCCTCTAACGCCAAGTTTTTAAGACTAAGTCTAGAAATACGCAAATTATCATCATATTCTAAAACCAAGAGTCCCATGGCTGCGTGGTCAGTTCCTTCGATTTACGTTGGTATTGTGGGCGGTGTTGGTGCCTCCCATTGGGCCGTTCGGGGGCTATTTTGTGTGTTTAACCACTAACACCAAGCTTTTAAGTCTATGTCTAGAAGTATTCAAATTATCGTCGTATTCTCAAACCGAGAGTCGTGTGTCTCCGCGGTCAGTTCCTACAGGATACATTGGTCTCGTGGGAGGTGTTAGTGCTTCCCACGAGATTGTTCGGGGGCTGTTTTGGGTTTTCACCCTCTAACGCTATGTTTTAAAGTCTGAGTCTAGAAATATGCAAATTATCATCGTAGTCTCAAATCGGGAGACCCATGGATGCATGATTAATTTCTACGAGTTACATTAGCCCCGTGGGGGGTATTGGTGCCTCCCACGGGGCCGTTCAGGGGATGTTAGGAGTTTTTACCCTCTAACGCCATGATTTTAAGCCTAAGTAAATAAATATGTAAATTATCATCGTATTCTAAAACCGAAAGTCCATCGGCTGCATGGTTAGTTCCAACGAGTTACTTTGGTCCGGTGGGAGGTGTTGGTGCCTCCTTCGAGGCCATTCGGGGGATGTTTCAGATTTTACTTCATTAATGCCATGTTTTGCCTAAGTTTAGAAATATGAAAATTACCATTGTATTCTCAAATCGGGAGTCTCGTGGCTGCATGGTCAGTTCCTACGAATTACATTGGTCTGTGGGAGGTGTTAGTGCCACCCACGGGGCCATTTGAGGGATGTTTTGGGTTTTTGCCCTCTAAAGCCCTGATTTTTAGCCAAAGTCTTGAAATATGCAAATTATCATCGTATTCTCAGACTCGGAGTCCCATGGTACCGCGGTCAGTTCTTACGAGTTACATTGGTCCCGTGGGAGGTGTTGGTGCCTCCCACGGGATCGTTCGGGGGCTATTTTGGGTTTTCACCTTGTAACGCCATGTTTTCAAGCCTAAGTCTAGAAATATGCAAATTATCATCGTATTCTCAAATTGCGAGTCCCCCGACTACGTGGTCAATTCCTACGAGTTACGTTGGTGTCGTGGGAGGTGTTAATGCTTCCCACGGGGCCGTTCGGGGGATATTTCGGGTTTTCACACACTAACGTCATGTTTTTTAGCTTAAGTCTAGAAGTATTACAATTATCATTGTATTCTCATACCGGGAGTCATGTGGCTTCACGGTCAGTTTCTACGAGTTACATTGGTCCTATGGGAGGTGTTGGTGCCTCCCACGGGATCGTTCGGGGGTTGTTTTCGGTTTTCACCCTCTAACGCCATATTTTTATGCCTAAGTCTAGAAATAATCAAATTATCATCGTATTCTCAAACTTGGAGTCCCTTGGCTGCGTGGTCTGTTTCTACGAGTTACATTGGTCCCGTGGGAGGTGTTGGTGCAACCCACGAGGCCGTTTGGGGGCTGTATTTGGGTTTTCTCCCTCTATTGCCATGTTTTTAAGAATAAGTATAGAAATATGCAAATTATCATTGTATTCTCAAATCGGGAGTCCCACGGTTGCGTCGTTAGTTCCTACGAATTACACTGATCCAGTGGGAGGTGTTGGTGCGTCCCACGGGGCCGTTCGGGGGCTGTTTCGAGTTTTCACCCACTAACGCCATGTTTCTAGGCTAAGTGTATAAATATTCAAATTAGCATCATATTCTCAAACCGAATGTCCCGCAGCTGCGTGGCTAGTTCCAACGAGTTTCATTGGTCCCGTGGGAGGTGTATGTGCCTCATTCGAGGTCGTTCGGGGGTTGTTTCAGATTTTCCTCCACTAATGCCATGTTTTGCTCAAGTCTAGTAATATGAAAATTACCGTTGTATTCTTAAACCGAGAGTCCCGTGATTGCGTGGTGAGTTCCTACGAGTTAATTGATGCCATGGGAGGTGTTGGTGCCTCCCACGAGGCCGTTCGGGGGTAATTTTGGGTTTTCACCCTATAGCGCCATGTTTTTCAGCCTAAGTCTAGAAATATGTAAACTATCATCCTATTCTCAAACCTGGAGTACCCCAAATGCTTGGTGAGTTACTACGAGTTAGATTGGTGCTGTGGGAGGTGTTGGTGCTTCCCACGGGGCCGTTTGGGGCCTATTTCGGGTTTTCACCCACTAACGACATGTTTTTAAGCCTAAGTCTAGAAATATTCAAATTATCATCGTATTCTCAAACCGAGAGTACCCCGAATGTGTGGTCACTTCCTACGAGTTAGATTGGTACCGTGGGAGGTGTTGGTGCTTACCATGGGGCCGTTTGGGGCCTATTTCGGGTTTTCACCCACTAACGCCATTTTTTTAAGCCTAAGTCTAGAAATATTCAAATTATCATCGTATTCTCAAAACGAGAATCCTGGGCTGCACAGTGAGTTGCTACAAGTTACATTAGTCCCGTGGGAGGTGTTGGTGCCTCCCACGGGGTTGTTCGGGGGCTGTTTTGGATTTTCACCCTCCAACGCCATGTTTTTACGCCTATGTTGAGAAATATGCAAATTATCATCGTATTCTCAAATCGAGATATCCGTGGCTACGTGGTCAGTTTCTACGAGTTACATTGGTCCCGTGGGAGGTGTTGGTGCTACCCACGGGGCCGTTTGGGGGCTGTTTTGGGTTTTCAGCCTCTAACGCCATGTTTTTAAGCCTAAGTCTAGAAATATTCAAATTATCGTTCTATTCTCAAATCGAGAGTCCCGCGGCTGCGCCGTCAGTTCCTAAGAGATACACCGGTCCCGTGGGAGGTACTGGTGCCACACACGGGGATGTTCGGGGACTATTTTTGATTTTCACCCTCTAACGCCATGTTTTTAAGCCTAAGTCTAGAAATATGCAAATTATTCTCATATTCTCAAACCGCGAGTCCCGCGGTTGCGTGGTCAGTTCCTACGAGTTACATTGGTACCGTGGGAGGGCTTGGTGCCACCCACGGGGCCGTTCGGAGACTGTTTTGGGTTTTCACCCTCTAACGCCATGTTTTTAAGCCTATGTCTAGAAATATGAAAATTATCATCGTATTTTCAAACTGACAGTCCCGGGGCTATGTGGTCAGTTCTTACGACTTACATAAGTCCCGTGGGAGGTGTTAGTGTCTCCCACCGGACCGTTTGGGGGTTGTTTGGGGTTTTTACCCTCTAACACAATGTTTTTAAGCCTAAGTCTAGCCAATTGCAAATTATCGTCGTATTATAAAACTGGGAGTCCCATGGCTGCGCGATCAGTTCCTACGAGTTAGATTGGTCCCGTGGGAAGTGTTGGTGCCTCCCAGGGGGCCGTTCGGGGGGCTGTTTTGTGTTTTCACCCTGTAACGCCAAGTTTTTAAGACTAAGTCTAGAAATATGCAAATTATAATTATATTCTCAAACTGAGAGTCCCGCGGCTGCGTGGTTAGTTCCTACGAGTTACATTGGTCCTGTAGGAGGTGTTGGTGCCTCCTACTGGGCCATTCGGGGGGATATTTTGGGTTTTTAACCACTAATTGCATGTTTTTAAGCCTAAGTCTAGAAGTATTCAAATTACCATTGTATTCTCAAATCGAGAGTCTTGTGGCTGCGCGGTCAGTTCCTACAGGTTACATTGATCTCGTGGCAGGTGTTGTGCTTCCCACGGGGTTGTTTGGGGCTATTTTGGGTTTTCACCCTCGAACACTATGTTTTTAAGCCTAAGTCTAGAAATATGCAGATTATCATCGTATTCTCAAATCGGGAGACCCATGGTTGTGTGGTTAATTTCTACGAGTTACATTGGTCCCGTGGGAGGTGTTGGTTCCAGCCACGAGGCCGTTCGGGGGCTATTTTGGGGTTTCACCCTCTAACGCCATGTTGTTAAGACTAAGTCTAGAAATATGCAAATTATCATCGTATTTTCGAACCGAGAGTCCCGCGGCTGCATGGTCAGTTCCTACGAGTTTCATTATTCCCGTGGGAGGTGTTGGTGCCTCCTTCGAGGCCGTTCGGCGGCTGCTTCAAATTTTCCTCCACGAATGCAATGTTTTACCTAAGTCTAGAAATATGAAAATTACCATTGTATTCTCAAATCGGGAGTCCCATGGTTGCATGGTCAGTTCCTACGAATTACATTGTTCCCGTGGGAGGTGTTAGTGCCACCCGTGGGGCCGTTTGGGGGCTGTTTTGGGTTTTCACCCTCTAACGCCATGTTTTTTTAGCCTAAGTTTAGAAATATGCAAATTATCATCGTATTCTCAAACTCGGAGTCCCATGGTAGCGAGGTCAGTTCTTACGAGTTACATTGGTCCCGTGGGAGGTGTTGGTGCCTCCCACGGGGTCGTTCGGGGGCTATTTTGGGTTTTAACTCTCTAACGCCATATTTTCAAGCCTACGTCTAGCAATATGCAAATTATCATCTAATTCTCAAATCGGGAGTCTCCCGACTGCGTGGTCAGTTCCTACGAGTTACATTGGTGTCGTGGGAGGTGTTCGTGCTTCCCACGGGGCCGTTCAGGGGCTATTTCGGGTTTTCACCCACTAACGTCATGTTTTTAGCCTAAGTATAGAAGTATTACATTTATCGTCGTATTCTCAAACCGATAGTCTCGTGGTTGCGCCTTCAGTTGCTACGAGTTGCATTGGTCCCGTGGGCGGTGTTGGAGCCTCCCACGGGGTTGTTCAGGGGCTATTTTTGGTTTTCACCCTCTAACGCCATGTTTTTATGCCTAAGTCTAGAAATGACCAATTATCACCTATTCTCAAAATCGGAGTCCTGGGGCTGCGTGGTCAGTTTTTACGAGTTACATTGGTCCTGTGGGAGGTGTTGGTGATACCCACGAGTCCGTTCGGGGGCTATTTTTGGGTTTTCTCCTTCTATTGCCATGTTTTTAAGCCTCTGTCTAAAAATACGCAAATTATCATTATATTCTCAAATCGGGAGTCCCGCGACTACGGCGTTAGTTTCGACGAGTTACATTTGTTTCGTGGGAGGTGTTGGTTCCACCCACGGGGCCGTTCGGGGGCTGTTTTGTGACTTCACCCACTAACACCATATTTTAAGCCTAAGTCTATAAATATTCTAATTACCATCGTATTCTCAAACCGAAAGTCCCGCGGTTACGTGGTTAGTTCCAACGAGTTACTTTACTCCCGTGGGAGGTGTTGGTGCCACCCATGAGGCCGTTTCGGGGGCTGGTTTGGGTTTTCACCTCCTAACCCCATATTTTAAAGCCTAAGTCTAGAAATAGGCAAATTATCATCGTATTCTAGAATCGAGAGTCCCGCGGCTACATGATCAGTTCCTACGAGTTTCATTGGTCCCGTGGGAGGTGTTGATGCCTCATTCGAAGCCGTTCGGAGGTTGTTTCCGATTTTCCTACACTAATGCCATGTTTTACCTAAGTATAGAAATATGAAAATTCCCATTGTATTCTTAAACCGAGAGTCCTGTGATTGCGTGGTGAGTTCTTACGAGTTAATTGATGCCGTGGGAGGTGTTGGTGCCTCCTACGGTGCCATTCGGGGGCAATTTTGGGTTTTCACCCTGTAACGCCACATTTTTCAGACTAAGTCTAGAAATATGTAAATTATCATCATATACTCAAACCTGGAGTACCCCGAATGTGTGGTCAGTTCCTACGAGTTAGATTGGTGCCATGGGAGGTGTTGGTGCTTCCAACAGGGCCGTTTAGGGCCTATTTCGGGTTTTCACCCACTAACGCCATGTTTTTAAGCTTAAGTCTAGAAATATTCAAATTATCATAGTATTGTCAAAATGAAAGTACCCCGAATGCGTCGTCAGTTCCTACGAGTTAGATTGGTGCCGTGGGAGGTGTTGGTGCTTCCCACGGGGCCGTTTGGGGTCTATTTCGGGTTTTCACCCACTAACGCCATGTTTTTAAGCCTAAGTCTAGACATATTCAAATTATCATCGTATTCTCAAACCGGGAATCCTGTGGCTGCACAGTCAGTTCCTACAAGTTACATAGGTCACGTGGGAGGTGTTGGTGCCTCCCACGGGGTTGTTCGGGGGGCTATTTTGGGTTTTCACCCTCCAACGCCATGTTTTTACGCCTATGTTTGGAAATATACAAATTATCATCGTATTCTCAAATCGGGATATCCGTGGCTACGTGGTCAGCTTCTATGAGTTACATTGGTCCCGTGGGAGCTGTTGGTGCTACCCACGGGGCCATTTAGGGGTTGTTTTGGGTTTTCAGCCTCTAACGCCATGTTTTTAAGCCTAAGTCTAGAAATATGAAAATTATCGTCGTATTCTCAAATCGAGAGTTCCGCGACTGCGCCGTCAGTTCCTAAGAGATACACTGGTACTGTGGGAGGTACTGGTGCCACACACGGGGCTGTTCGGGGACTATTTTTGGTTTTCACCCTCTAACACCATGTTTTGAAGCCTAAGTCTAGAAATATGCAAATTATTGTCGTATTCTAAAACCGCGAGTCCCGCGGTTGCGTGGTCAGTTCCTACGAGTTACATTGGTCCCGTGGGAGGTTTTGGTTCCACCCACGGGGCCGTTCGAAGACTGTTTTGGGTTTTCACCCTCTAACGCCATGTTTTTAAGCCTAAGTCTAGAAATATGAAAATTATCATCGTATTTTCAAACCGGCAGTCCCGTGGCTATGTGGTGAGTTCCTACGACTTACATTGGTGCCGTGGGAGGTGTTAGTACCTCCCACGGGACCGTTTGGGGGTTGTTTGGGGTTTTTACCCTCTAACACAATGTTTTTAAGCCTAAGTATAGCCAAATGCAAATTTTTGTCATATTATAAAACTGGGAGTCTCATGGCTGCGCGATCAGTTCCTACGAGTTGAATTGGTCCGGTGGGAAGTGTTGGTGCCTCCCAGGGGGCCGTTCGGGGGGTTGTTTTGGGTTTTCATCCTGTAACGCCATGTTTTTAAGACTATGTCTAGAAATATGCAAATTATAATTATATTCTCAAACCGAGAGTCCCGTGGCTGCGTGGTCAGTTCCTACGAGTTACATTGGTCCTGTGGGAGGTGTTGGTGCCTCCCACTAGGCCGTTCGGGGGATATTTTGGGTTTTTAACCACTAACGCCAAGTTTTTAAGCCTAAGTCTAGAAGTATTCAAATTATCGTCGTATTCTTAAATCGAGAGTACTGTGGTTACGCGGTCAGCTCCTACAGGTTACATTGGTCTCGTGGGAGGTGTTGGTGCTTCCCACGGGGTCGTTCAGGGGCTATTTTGGGTTTTCACCCTCTAACGATATGTTTTTAAGCCTAAAACTAGAAATATGCAAATTATCATCGTATTCTCAAATCGGGAGACCCATGGCTGTGTGGTCAATTTCTACGAGTTACATTGGTCCCGGGGGAGGTATTGGTGCCACCCACGGGGCCGTTGAGTGGCTGTTAGGGATTTTCACCCTCTAATGCCATGCTTTTAAGCCTAAGTCTATAAATATGAAAATTATCATCGAATTCTCAAACCGAAAGTCCCGCGGCTGTGTGGTTAGTTCCAACGAGTTTCTTTGGTCTCGTGGGAGGTGTTGGTTCCACCCACGAGGCCGTTCGGGGGCTGTTTTGGGTTTTCACCCTCTAACGTGATGTTTTTTGGCATAAGTCTAGAAATATGTAAATTATCATCGTATTCTCGAACCGAGAGTCCCACGGCTGCATGGTCAGTTCCTACCAGTTTCATTGGTCCCGTGGGAGGTGTTGGTGCCTCATTCGAGGCCGTTCGGGGGCTGCTTCAAATTTTCCTCCACGAATGCGATGTTTTACCTAAGTCTAGAAATATGAAAATTACCATTGTATTGTCAAACCGGGAGTCCCGTGGATGCATGGTCAGTTCCTACGAATTACATTGGTCCTGTGGGAGGTGTTACTGCCACCCGTGGGGCCTTTGGGGGCTGTTTTGGGTTTTCACCCTCTAACGCCATGTTTTTAGCCTAAGTCTAGAAATATGCAAATTATCATCGTATTCTCAAACTCGCAGTCTCATGGTAGCGAGGTCAGTTCTTACGAGTTACATTGGTCCCGTCGGAGGTGTTGGTGCCTCCCACGGGGTCGTTCGGGGGCTGTTTTGGATTTTCACTCTCTAACGCCATATTTTCTAGCCTAAGTCTAGAACTATGCAAATTATCTTCGCATTCTCAAATCGAGAGTCTCCCGACTGCGTGGTCATTTCCTACGAGTCACATTGGTGTCGTGGGAGGTGTTCGTTCTTCCCACGGGGCCATTTGAGGGCTATTTCGGGTTTTCACCCACTAACGTCATGTTTTTTAGCCTAAGTCTAGAAGTATTACAATTATCGTCGTATTCTCAAACCGAGAGTCTCGTGGCTGCGCGGTCAGTTGCTACGAGTTACATTGGTCCCGTGGGAGGTGTTCGAGCGTCCCACGGGGTCGTTCGGGGGCTATTTTTGGTTTTCACCCTCTGACGCAATGTTTTTACGCCTAAGTCTAGAAATGAACAATTATCATCGTATTCTCAAAATCGGAGTCCTGGGGCTGTGTGGTCAGTTTCTCCGAGTTACATTAGTCCCGTGGGAGGAGTTGGTTCTACCCACGAATCCGTTCGGGGGCTATTTTTGGGTTTTCTCCCTCTATTCTCATGTTTTTAAGCCTAAGTCTAAAAATACGCAAAATTATCATCGTATTCTCAAATTGGGAGTCCCGCGGCTGCGGAGTTAGTTTCGACGAGATACATTGGTTCCGTGGGAGGTGTTGGATCCACCCACGGGGCCGTTAGGGGGTTGTTTCGTGATTTCACCCACTAACACCATGTTTTTAAGCCTAAGTCTATAAATATTCTAATTACCATCGTATTCTAAAACCAAAAGTCCCGCGGTTGCGTGGTTAGTTCCAACGAGTTACTTTAGTCCCGTGGGAGGTGTTGGTGCCACCCATGAGGCCGTTCAGGGGCTCTTTTGGGTTTTCACCCCCTAACCCCATATTTTAAAGCCTAAGTATAGAAATAGGCAAATTATCATCGTATTCTAGAATCAAGAGTCCCGCGGCTACCTGGTCAGTTCCTACGAGTTTCATTGGTCCCGTGGGAGGTGTTGGTGCCTCATTCGAGGCCGTTCGGGGGCTGTTTCCAATTTTCCTCCACTAATGGCATGTTTTGCCTAAGTCTAGAAATATGAAAATTACCACTGTATTCTTAAATCGAGAGTCCCGTTATTGCGTGGTGAGTTCTTACGAGTTAATTGATGCCGTGGGAGGTGTTGGTGCCTCCCACGGGGCCGTTCGGGGGCAATTTTGAGTTTTCACCCTATAACGCCATATTTTTCAGACTAAGTCTAGAAATATGTAAATTATCATCATATTCTCAAACCTGGAGTACCCCGAATGTGTGGTCAGTTCCTACGAGTTAGATTGGTGCCATGGGAGGTGTTGGTGATTCCCACAGGGCCGTTTTGGGCCTATTTCGGGTTTTCACCCACTAACGCCATGTTTTTAAGCTTAAGTCTTGAAATATTCAAATTATCATAGTATTCTCAAATTGAGAGTACCCCGAATGCGTCGTCAGTTCCTACGAGCTAGATTGGTGCCATGGGAGGTGTTGGTGCTTCCCACGGGGCCGTTTGGGGTCTATTTCGGGTTTCACCCACTAACGCCATGTTTTTAAGCCTAAGTCTAGACATATTCAAATTATCATCGTATTCTCAAACCGGGAATCCCGGGGCTACACAGTCAGTTCCTACAAGTTACATAGGTCACGTGGGAGGTGTTGGTGCCTCCCACGGGGTTGTTCGGGGGGCTATTTTTGGTTTTCACCCTCCAACGCCATGTTTTTACGCCTATGTTTAGAAATATGCAAATTATCATCGTATTCTCAAATTGGGATATCCGTGGCTACGTGGTCAGTTTCTACGAGTTACATTGGTCCCGTGGGAGCTGTTGGTGCTACCCACGGGGCCGCTTAGGGGCTGTTTTGGGTTTTCAGCCTCTAACGCCATGTTTTTAAGCCTAAGTCTAGAAATATGCAAATTATCGTCGTATTCTCAAATCGAGAGTTTTGCGGCTGCGCCGTCAGTTCCTAAGAGATACACTGGTCCCGTGGGAGGTACTGGAGCCACACAAGGGGCTGTTCGGGGACTTTTTTTGGTTTTCACCCTCTAACACCATGTTTTTAAGCCTAAGTCTAGAAATATGCAAATTATTGTCGTATTCTCAAACCGCGAGTCCCGCGGTTGCGTGGTCAGTTCCTACAAGTTACATTGGTCCCGTGGGAGGGTTTGGTGCCACCCACGGGGCCGTTCGAAGACTGTTTTTGTTTTTCACCCTCTAACGCCATGTTTTTAAGCCTAAGTCTAGAAATATGCAAATTATCATCGTATTTTCAAATCGGCAGTCCCGTGGCTATGTGGTGAGTTCCTACGACTTACATTGGTGCCGTGGGAGGTGTTAGTGCCTCCCACGAGACCGTTTTGGGGTTGTTTGGGGTTTTTACCCTCTAACACAATGTTTTTAAGCCTAAGTCCAGCCAAATGCAAATTATTGTCGTATTATAAAACTGGGAGCCTCATGGCTGCGCGATCATTTCCTACGAGATACATTGGTCCGGTGGGAAGTGTTGGTGCCTCCCAGGGGGCCGTTCGGGGGGTTGTTTTGGGTTTTCAGCCTGTAACGCCGAGTTTTTAAGACTAAGTCTAGAAATATGCAAATGATAATTGTATTCTCAAACCGAGAGTCTCGCGGCTGCGTGGTCAGTTCCTACGAGTTACATTGGTCTTGTGGGAGGTGTTGGTGCCTCCCAGTAGGCCGTTCGGTGGATATTTTGGGTTTTTAACCACTAACGCCAAGTTTTTAAGCCTAAGTCTAGAAGTATTCAAATTATCATCGTATTCTTAAATCGAGAGTCCTATGGCTGCGCGGTCAGTTCCTACAGGTTACATTAGTCTCGTGGGAGGTGTTGGTGCTTCCCACGGGGTCGTTCAGGGGCTATTTTGGGTTTTCACCCACTAACAATATGTTTTTAAGCCTAAAACTAGAAATATGCAAATTATCAACGTATTCTCAAATCGGGAGACCCATGGCTGTGTGGTCAATTTCTACGAGTTTTATTGGTCCCCAAGGAGGTATTGGTGCCACCCAT
Source organism: Sambucus nigra (assembly GCA_949130495.1). Classification (NCBI taxonomy): domain Eukaryota; kingdom Viridiplantae; phylum Streptophyta; class Magnoliopsida; order Dipsacales; family Adoxaceae; genus Sambucus; species Sambucus nigra. The sequence continues at coordinate 50,125,828 of OX422222.1, forward strand.
GGGGCCGTTCAGTGGCTGTTAGGGGTTTTCACCCTCTAAAGCCATGCTTTTAAGCCTAAGCCTATAAATATGAAAATTATCATTGAATTCTCAAACCTGAAGTCCCGCGGCTATGTGGTTAGTTCCAACGAGTTTCTTTGGTCTCGTGGGAGGTGTTGGTTCCACCCACGAGGCCGTTCGGGGGCTGTTTTGGGTTTTCACCCTCTAACGCGATGTTTTTAAGCATAAGTCTAGAAATATGTAAATTATCATCGTATTCTCGAACCGAGAGTCCCACGGCTGCATGGTCAGTTCCTACCAGTTTCATTGGTCCCGTGGGAGGTGTTGGTGCCTCATTCGAGGCCGTTCGGGGGCTGCTTCAAATTTTCCTCCACGAATGCGATGTTTTACCTAAGTCTAGAAATATGAAAATTACCATTGTATTCTCAAACCGGGAGTCCCATGGCTGCATGGTCAGTTCCTACGAATGACATTGGTCCCGTGGGAGGTGTTACTGCCACCCGTGGGGCCGTTTGGGGGCTGTTTTGGGTTTTCACCCTCTAACGTCATGTTTTTAGCCTAAGTCTAGAAATTTGCAAATTATCGTCATATTATCAAACTCGGAGTCCCATGGTAGCTAGGTCAGTTCTTACGAGTTACATTGGTCCCGTGGGAGGTGTTGGTGCCTCCCACGGGGTCGTTCGGGGGCTGTTTTGGGTTTTCACTCTCTAACGCCATATTTTCAAGCCTAAGTCTAGAAATTTACAAATTATCATCGTATTCTCAAATCGAGAGTCTCCCGACTGCGTGGTCAGTTCCTACGAGTTACATTGGTGTCGTGGGAGGTGTTCGTGCTTCCCACGGCGCCGTTTGGGGGATATTTCGGGTTTTCACCCACTAACGTAGTGTTTTTTAGCCTAAGTCTAGAAGTATTACAATTATCATCGTATTCTCAAACCGAGAGTCTCGTGGCTGCGCGGTCAGTTGCTACGAGTTACATTGGTCCCGTGGGAGGTATTCGAGCCTCCCACGGGGTCGTTCGGGGGACTATTTTTGGTTTTCACCCTCTAATGCCATGTTTTTAAGCCTAAGTCTAGAAATGACCAATTGTCATCGTATTCTCAAAATCGGAGTCCCGGGGCTGTGTGGTCAATTTCTCCGAGTTACATTAGTCCCGTAGGAGGTGTTGGTGCTACCCACGAGTCCGTTCGGGGGCTGTTTTTGAGTTTTCTCCCTCTATTCTCATGTTTTTAAGCCTAAGTCTAAAAATACGCAAATTATCATCGTATTCTCAAATCGGGAGTCCCGCGGCTGCGGCGTTAGTTTCGACGAGTTGCATTGGTTCCGTGGGAGGTGTTGGATCCACCCACGGGGCCGTTAGGGGGATGTTTCGGGATTTCACCCACTAACACCATATTTTTAAGCCTAAGTCTATAAATATTCTAATTACCATCGTATTCTCAAACCAAAAGTCCCGCGGTTGCGTGGTTAGTTCCAACGAGTTACTTTAGTCCCGTGGGAGGTGTTGGTGCCCCCCATGAGGCCGTTTGGGGGCTGTTTTGGGTTTTCACCCCCTAACCCCATATTTTAAATCCTAAGTCAAGAAATAGGCAAATTATCATCGTATTCTAGAATCGATAGTCCCGCGGCTACCTAGTCAGTTCCTACGAGTTTCATTGGTCTCGTGGGAGGTGTTGGTGCCTCATTCGAGGCCGTTCGTGGGCTGTTTCCGATTTTCCTCCACTAATGCCATGTTTTGCCTAAGTCTAGAAATATGAAAATTACCGTTGTATTCTTAAATCGAGAGTCCCGTGATTGCGTGGTCAGTTCCTATGAATTACATTGGTCCCGTGGGAAGTGTTAGTGCTACCCACGGGGCCATTCGGGGGCTATTTTGGGTTTTCAGCCTCTAACGCCATGTTTTTTAGCCTAAGTCTAGAAATATGAAAATTATCATCATATTCTCAAACTCGAAGTCCCATGGTAGCGCGGTCAGTTCTTACGAGTTACATTGGTCCCGTGGGAGGTGTCGGTGTCTCCCACGGGGTCGTTCGGGGGCTATTTTGGGTTTTCACCCTCTAACGCCATGTTTTCAAGCCTAAGTCTAGAAATATGAAAATTATCATCGTATTCTCAAATTGGGAGTCCGCCGACTGCATGGTGAGTTCCTACGAGTTACATTGGTGTCGTGGGAGGTGTTAGTGCTTCCCACGGGGCGGTTCGGGTGCATATTCGGGTTTTCACCCACTAACATCATGTTTTTAGCCTAAGTCTAGAAGTATTACAATTATCGTCGTATTCTCAAGTCGGGAGTCCCGTGGTTGCGCGGTTAGTATCTACGAGTTACATTGGTCCCGTGGGAGGTGTTGGTGCATCCCACGGGGTCGTTCGGGGGATGTTTTCGGTTTTCACCCTCTAACGCCATGTTTTTACGCCTAAGTCTACAAATAAGAAAATTATCATTGTATTCTCAAACCCGGAGTCCCGTTGTTGCGTGGTCAGTTTCTACGAGTTATTTTGGTCCCGTGGGAGGTGTTGGTGCTACCCACGGGGCCGTTCGGGGGCTGTTTTTGGGTTTTCTCCATCTAATACCATGTTTTTAAGCCTAAGTCTAGAAATATGAAAATTATCATGGTATTCTCAAACCGGGAGTCCCGCAGCTGCGCCGTTAGTTCTTACGAGTTACATTGGTCCCGTGGAAGGTGTTGGTGCCTCCCACGGGGTTGTTCGAAGGTTGTTTTGGGTTTTCACTCTCTAACGCCATGTTTTTAAGCCTAAGTCTAGAAATATTAAAATTGCCATCGTATTCTCAAACCGGGAGTCCCTTGGTTGCGGGGTTAGGTCTACGAGTTACATTGGTCCCGTGGGACATGATGGTGTCTCCCACAGGGCCGTTCGGGGGCTATTTTGGGTTTTCAACCTGTAACGCCATGTTTTTAAGCCGATGTCTTGAAATATTCAAATTATCATCGTCTTCTCGAACCGAGAGTCCCGCGGCTGCATGGTCAGTTCCTACGAGTTTCGTTGGTCCCGTTGGAGGTGTTGGTGCCTCCTACGAGGCCGTTCGGGGGCTGTTTCAGATTTTCCCCAACTAATGCCATGTTTTGCCTAAGTCTAGAAATAAGCAAATTATTGTTGTATTATCAAATCGGGAGTCCCATGCTTGCGTGGTCAGTTCCTACGAGTTAATTGATGCCGTGGGAGGTATTGGTTCCTCCCACGGGGCCGTTCGGGGACAATTTTGGGTTTTCACCATCCAACGCCATGTTTTTAAGCCCAAGTCTAAAAATATGCAAATTATCATCGTATTCTCAAACTCGAAGTCCCGTGGTTGTGCGGTCAGTTCTTACGGGTTATATTGGTCCCGTGGGAGGTGTTGGTGCATCCCACGGGGCCGTTCGGGGTTTGTTTCGAGTTTTCACCCTATAATGCCATGTTTTCAAGACTAAGTCTAGAAATATGAAAATTATCGTCGTATTCTCAAACCGAGAGTTCCCCGGCTGCGTGGTCAGTTCCTACGAGTTACATTGGTGCCGTGGGAGGTGTTATTGCCTCCCATAGGGTCGTCCAGGGTTGTTTTGGGGTTTCACCCTCTAATGCCATATTTTTACCCCTATGTTTTGAAATATTCAAATTATCATCGTATTCTCAAACCGGGAGTCCCGTGGCTGCACGGTCAGTTCCTAAGAGTTACATTGGTCTCGTGGTAGGCGTTGGTTCCTCCCACGGTGTCGTTGAGGGGATGTTTTTGTTTTTCACCCTCTAACGCCATGTTTTTACGCCTAAGTCTAGAGACATGCAAATTATCATCGTATTCTCAAACCGGGTGTCCCATGGATGCATGGTTAATTTCTACACATTTGTCCCGTGGGAGGTCTTGGTGCTACCCATGGGGCCGTTCGGAGGTCGTTTTTGGTTTTCTCCCTCTAATGCCATATTTTTAAGCCTAAACCTAGAAATATGTAAATTACCGTGGTATTATTAGACTGGGAGTACCGTGGCTACGTGGTCGGTTTCTACGAGTTACATTGGTCCCGTGGGAGGTGTTGGTGCCACCCATGGGGCCGTTCGGGGGCTGTTTCAGGTTTTCACCCTCTAACGCAATTTTTTTAAGCCTAAGTCCAGAAATATGTAAATTTCTGTCGTATTATTAAATCAGGAGTTTCGTGGTTATGTGGTCAGTTCCTACGGGTTACATTGATCCCGTGGGACATGTTGGTGCCACCCACGGGGCCGTACGGGGGATGTTTCGAGTTTTTATCCTCTAACACCATGTTTTTAAGCTGAAGTCTAGAAATATGCAAATTATTGTTGTATTCTCAAATTGGGAGTCCGCCGACTGCATGGTGAGTTCCTACGAGTTACATTGGTGTCGTGGGAGGTGTTAGTGCTTCCCACGGGGCGGTTCAGGTGCTATTTCGGGTTTTCACCCACTAACATCATGTTTTTAGCCAAAGTCTAGAAGTATTACAATTATCGTCGTATTCTCAAATCGGGAGTCCCGTGGTTGCGCGGTTAGTATCTACGAGTTACATTGGTCCCGTGGGAGGTGTTGGTGCATCCCACGGGGTCGTTCGGGGGATGTTTTCGGTTTTCACCCTCTAACGCCATGTTTTTACGCCTAAGTCTACAAATAAGAAAATTATCATTGTATTCTCAAACCCGGAGTCCCGTTGTTGCGTGGTCAGTTTCTACGAGTTATTTTGGTCCCGTGGGAGGTGTTGGTGCTACCCACGGGGCCGTTCGGGGGCTGTTTTTGGGTTTTCTCCATCTAATACCATGTTTTTAAGCCTAAGTCTAGAAATATGAAAATTATCATCGTATTCTCAAACCGGGAGTCCCGCATCTGCGCCGTTAGTTCCTACGAGTTACATTGGTCCCGTGGAAGGTGTTGGTGCCTCCCACGGGGTTGTTCGAAGGTTGTTTTGGGTTTTCACTCTTTAACGCCATGTTTTTAAGCCTAAGTCTAGAAATATTAAAATTGCCATCGTATTCTCAAACCGAGAGTCCCTTGGTTGCGGGGTTAGGTCCTACGAGTTACATTGGTCCCGTGGGACATGATGGTGTCTCCCACAGGGCCGTTCGGGGGCTATTTTGGGTTTTCACCCTCTAACGCCATGGTTTTAAGCCGATGTCCTGAAATATTCAAATTATCATCGTCTTCTTGAACCGAGAGTCCCGCGGCTGCATGGTCAGTTCCTACGAGTTTCATTGGTCCCGTTGGAGTTGTTGGTGCCTCCTACGAGGCCATTCGGGGACTGTTTTAGATTTTCCCCAACTAATGCCATGTTTTGCCTAAGTCTAGAAATAAGCAAATTATTGTTGTATTCTCAAATCGGGAGTCCCATGCTTGCGTGGTTAGTTCCTACGAGTTAATTGATGCCGTGGGAGGTATTGGTGCCTCCCACGGGGCCGTTCGGGGACAATTTTGAGTTTTCACCATCCAACGCCATGTTTTTAAGCCCAAGTCTAAAAATATGCAAATTATCATCGTATTCTCAAACCCGGAGTCCCGTGGTTGTGCGGTCAGTTCTTACGGGTTATATTGGTCCCGTGGGAGGTGTTGGTGCATCCCACGGGGCCGTTCGGGGTTTGTTTCGAGTTTTCACCCTATAACGCCATGTTTTCAAGACTAAGTCTAGAAATATGAAAATTATCGTCGTATTCTCAAACCGAGAGTTCCCCGACTGCGTGGTCAGTTCCTACGAGTTACATTGGTGCCGTGGGAGGTGTTGTTGCCTCCCATAGGATCGTCCAGGGTTGTTTTGGGGTTTCACCCTCTAATGCCATATTTTTACGCCTAAGTTTTGAAATATTCAAATTATCATCGTATTCTCAAACCGGGAGTCCCGTGGCTGCACGGTCAGTTCCTAAGAGTTACATTGGTCTCGTGGTAGGCGTTGGTTCCTCCCACGGTGTCGTTGAGGGGATGTTTTGGTTTTTCACCCTGTAACGCCATGTTTTTATGCCTAAGTCTAGAGACATGCAAATTATCATCGTATTCTCAAACCGGGAGTCCCGTGGCTGCACGGTCAGTTCCTAAGAGTTACATTGGTCTCGTGGTAGGCGTTGGTTCCTCCCACGGAGTCGTTGAGGGGATGTTTTGGTTTTTCACCCTCTAACGCCATGTTTTTACGCCTAAGTCTAGAGACATGCAAATTATCATCGTATTCTCAAACCGGGTGTCCCATGGATGCATGGTCAATTTCTACACATTTGTCCCGTGGGAGGTCTTGGTGCTACCCATGGGGCCGTTCGGAGGTTGTTTTTGGTTTTCTCCCTCTAATGCCATATTTTTAAGCCTAAACCTAGAAATATGTAAATTACCGTGGTATTATTAGACTGGGAGTACCGTGGCTACGTGGTCGGTTCCTACGAGTTACATTGGTCCCGTGGGAGGTGTTGGTGCCACCCATGGGGCCGTTCGGGGGCTGTTTCAGGTTTTCACCCTCTAACGCAATTTTTTTAAGCCTAAGTCCAGAAATATGTAAATTTCTGTCGTATTATTAAATCGGGAGTTTCGTGGTTATGTGGTCAGTTCCTACGGGTTACATTGATCCCGTGGGACATGTTGGTGCCACCCACGGGGCCGTACGGGGGATGTTTCGAGTTTTTATCCTCTAACACCATGTTTTTAAGCTGAAGTCTAGAAATATGCAAATTATCGTTGTATTCTCAAACTGAGAGTCCTGCGACAGCGTGGTCAGTTCCTATAAGTTACATTGGTGCCATAGGAGGTCTTGGTGCCTCCCACGGGGACGTTCAGGGGCTGTTTTGGGTTTTCACCCTCTAACGCCATGTTTTTTAGCTTAAGTATAGAAGTATGCAAATTATCATCGTATTCTCAAACTCGAAGTCCCATGGTAGCGCGACCAGTTCTTACGAGTTACATTGGTCCCGTGGGAGGTGTTGGTGCCTCCCACGGGGTCGTTCGTGGGCTGTTTTGGGTTTTCACCATCTAACGCCATGGTTTCAAGCCTAAGTCTAGAAATAAGCAAATTATCATCGTATTCTCAAATCGGGAGTCCCCCGACTGCGTGGTCAGTTTCTACGAGTTACATTGGTCTCGTGGGAGGTGTTAGTGCTTCCCACGGGGCGGTTCGGGTGCTATTTCGGATTTTCACCCACTAACATCATGTTTTCAGCCTAAGTTTAGAAGTATTATAATTATCGTCGTATTCTCAAATCGGGAGTCCTGTGGTTGCGCGGTTAGTATCTACGTGTTACATTGGTCCCGTGGGAGGTGTTAGTGCCTCCCACGGGGTCGTTCGGGGGATGTTTTCGGTTTTCACCCTCTAACGCCATGTTTTTATGCCTAAGTCTACAAATAAGAAAATTATCATTGTATTCTCAAACCCGGAGTCCCGTTGTTGCGTGGTCAGATTCTACGAGTAACTTTGGTCTCGTGGGAGGTGTTGGTGCTACCCACGGGGCCGTTCGGGGGCTGTTTTTAGGTTTTCTCCATCTAATGCCAGGTTTTTAAGCCTAAGTCTAGAAATATGCAAATTATCATCATATTCTCAAATCGGGAGTCCCGCAGCTACGCCGTTAGTTCTTACGAGTTACATTGGTCCCGTGGGAGGTGTTGGTGCCTCCCACGGGGTCGTTCGAAGGTTGTTTTGGGTTTTCACTCTCTAACGCCACGTTTTGAAGCCTAAGTCTAGAAATATTAAAATTTCCATCGTATTCGCAAACCAGGAGTCCCTTGGTTGCGGGGTTAGGTTCTACGAGTTACATTGGACCCGTGGGACATGATGGTGTCTCCCACAGGGCTGTTCGGGGGCTATTTTGGGTTTTCACCCTGTAACACCATGTTTTTAAGCTGATGTCCTGAAATATTCAAATTATCATCGTCTTCTCGAACCGAGAGTCCCGCGGCTACATGGTCAGTTCCTACGAGTTTCATTGGTCCCGTTGGAGGTGTTGGTGCCTCCTACGAGGCCGTTCGGGGGCTGTTTCAGATTTTCCCCAACTAATGCCATGTTTTGCCTAAGTCTAGAAATAAGAAAATTATTGTTGTATCCTCAAATCGGGAGTCCCGTGCTTGCGTGGTCAGTTCCTACGAGTTAATTGATGCCGTGGGAGGTATTGGTGCCTCCCACGGGGGCCGTTCGGGGACAATTTTGAGTTTTCACCATCCAACGCCATGTTTTTCAGCCCAACTCTAGAAATATGCAAATTATCATCGTATTCTCAAACCCGGAGTCCCGTGGTTGCGTGGTAAGTTCTTAGGAGTTATATTAGTCCCGTGGGAGGTGTTGGTGCATCCCACGGGGCCGTTCGGGGTCTCTTTCGGGTTTTCACCCTATAACGCCATGTTTTCAAGACTAAGTCTAGAAATATGAAAATTATCGTCGTATTCTCAAACTGGGAGTCCCCCGGATGCGTGGTCAGTTCCTACGAGTTACTTTGGTGCCATGGGAGGTGTCGTTGCCTCCCACGGGGTCGTCCGGGGTTGTTTTGGGTTTTCAACCTCTAATGCCATGTTTTTACGCCTATGTTTAGAAACATGCAAATTATCATCGTATTCTCAAACCGGGAGTCCCGTGGTTGCGCGGTCAGTTCCTTAAAGTTACATTGGTCTAGTGGTAGGTGTTGGTTCCTCCCACGGTGTCGTTGAGGGGATGTTTTGGTTTTTCACTCTCTAACGCCATGTTTTTACGCCTAAGTCTAGAAACATTCAAATTATCATCGTATTCTCAAACCGCGTGTCCCATGGCTGCATGGTCATTTTCTACGAGTTATATTAGTCCCGTGGGAGGGGTTGGTGCTACCCATGGGGCCGTTCGGGGGTTGTTTTGGGTTTTCACCCTCTAATGCCATATTTTTTAAGCCTAAACCTAGAAATATGTAAATTACCGTCGTATTATTAGACTGGGAGTACTGTGGCTACATGGTCGGTTCCTATGAGTTACATTGGTCCCGTGGGAGGTGTTTGGGCCACCCACGGGGCCGTTCGGGGGCTGTTTCAGGTTTTCACCCTCTAACGCCATTTTTTTAAGTCTAAGTCCAGAAATATGTAAATTTCTGTCGTATTATTAAATCGGGAGTTCCATGGCTATGTGGTCAGTTCCTACGAGTTACATTGATCCTGTGGGACGTGTTGGTGCCACCCATGGGGCCGTATGGGGGCAGTTTTGAGTTTTCATCCTCTAACACCATGTTTTTAAGCTGAAGTCTAGAAAATTGCAAATTATCGTTGTATACTCAAACTGAGAGTCCTGCGACAGCGTGGTCAGTTCCTATAAGTTACATTGGTGCCATAGGAGGTCTTGGTGCCTCCCACGGGGACGTTTAGGGGCTGTTTTGGGTTTTCACCCTCTAACGCCATGTTTTTTAGCTTAAGTATAGAAGTATGCAAATTATCATCGTATTCTCAAACTCGAAGTCCCATGGTAGCGCGACCAGTTCTTACGAGTTACATTGGTCCCGTGGGAGGTGTTGGTGCCTCCCACGGGGTCGTTCGTGGGCTGTTTTGGGTTTTCACCCTCTAACGCCATGGTTTCAAGCCTAAGTCTATAAATAAGCAAATTATCATTGTATTCTCAAATCGGGAGTCCCCCGACTGCGTGGTCAGTTTTTACGAGTTACATTGGTCTCGTGGGAGGTGTTAGTGCTTCCCACGGGGCGGTTCGGGTGCTATTTCGGGTTTTCACCCACTAACATCATGTTTTTAGCCTAAGTTTAGAAGTATTACAATTATCGTCGTATTCTCAAATCGGGAGTCCTGTGGTTGCGCGGTTAGTATCTACGAGTTACATTGGTCCCGTGGGAGGTGTTGGTGCCTCCCACGGGGTCGTTCGGGGGATGTTTTCGGTTTTCACCCTCTAACGCCATGTTTTTACGCCTAAGTCTACAAATAAGAAAATCATCATTGTATTCTCAAACCCGGAGTCCCGTTGTTGCGTGGTCAGATTCTACAAGTTACTTTGGTCTCGTGGGAGGTGTTGGTGCACCCACGGGGCCGTTCGGGGGCTGTTTTTAGGTTTTCTCCATCTAATGCCATGTTTTTAAGCCTAAGTCTAGAAATATGCAAATTATCATCATATTCTCAAATTGGGAGTCCCGCTGCTACGCCGTTAGTTCTTACGAGTTACATTGGTCCCGTGGGAGGTGTTGGTGCCTCCCACGGGGTCGTTCAAAGGTTGTTTTGGGTTTTCACTCTCTAACGCCACGTTTTTAAGCCTAAGTCTAGAAATATTAAAATTACCATCGTATTCTCAAACCGGGAGTCCCTTGGTTGCGGGGTTAGGTCCTACGAGTTACATTGGACCCGTGGGATATGATGGTGTCTCCCACAGGGCCGTTCGGGGGCTATTTTGGGTTTTCACCCTATAACGCCATGTTTTTAAGCCGATGTCCTGAAATATTCAAATTATCATCATCTTCTCGAAACGAGAGTCCCGCGTCTACATGGTCAGTTCCTACGAGTTTCATTGGTCCCGTTGGAGGTGTTGGTGCCTCCTACGAGGCCGTTCGGGGGCTGTTTCAGATTTTCCCCAACTAATGCCATGTTTTGCCTAAGTCTAGAAATAAGCAAATTATTGTTGTATCCTCAAATCGGGAGTCCCGTGCTTGCGTGGTCAGTTCCTACGAGTTAATTGATGCCGTGGGAGGTATTGGTGCCTCCCACGGGGCCGTTCGGGGACAATTTTGAGTTTTCACCATCCAACGCCATGTTTTTCAGCCCAAGTCTAGAAATATGCAAATTATCATCGTATTCTCAAACCCGGAGTCCCGTAGTTGCATGGTAAGTTCTTAGGAGTTATATTGGTCCCGTGGGAGGTGTTGGTGCATCCCACGGGGCCGTTCGGGGTCTCTTTCGGGTTTTCACCCTATAACGCCATGTTTTCAAGACTAAGTCTAGAAATATGAAAATTATCGTCGTATTCTCAAACCGGGAGTCCCCCGGATGCGTGGTCAGTTCCTACGAGTTACTTTGGTGCCGTGGGAGGTGTCGTTGCCTCCCACATGGTCGTCCGGGGTTGTTTTGGGTTTTCAACCTCTAATGCCATGTTTTTACGCCTATGTTTAGAAATATACAAATTATCATCGTATTCTCAAACCGGGAGTCCCGTGGTTGCGCGGTCAGTTCCTTAAAGTTACATTGGTCTCGTGGTAGGTGTTGGTTCCTCCCACGGTGTCGTTGAGGGGATGTTTTGGTTTTTCACTCTCTAACGCCATGTTTTTACGCCTAAGTCTAGAAACATTCAAATTATCATCGTATTCTCAAACTGCGTGTCCCATGGCTGCATGGTCAGTTTCTACGAGTTACATTGGTCCCGTGGGAGGTGTTGGTGCTACCCATGGGGCCGTTCGGGGGTTGTTTTGGGTTTTCACCCTCTAATGCCATATTTTTTAAGCCTAAACATAGAAATATGTAAATTACCGTCGTATTATTAGACTGGGAGTACCATGGCTACATGGTCGGTTCCTATGAGTTACATTGGTCCCGTGAGAGGTGTTTGTGCTACCCACGGGGCCGTTCGGGGGCTGTTTCAGGTTTTCACCCTCTAACGCCATTTTTTTAAGTCTAAGTCCAGAAATATGTAAATTTATGTCCTATTATTAAATCGGGAGTTCCATGGCTATGTGGTCAGTTCCTACGAGTTACATTGATCCTGTGGGACGTGTTGGTGCCACCCACGGGGCCGTATGGGGGCTGTTTTGAGTTTTCATCCTCTAACACCATGTTTTTAAGCTGAAGTCTAGAAAATTGCAAATTATCGTTGTATACTCAAACTGAGAGTCATGCGACAACGTGGTCAGTTCCTATAAGTTACATTGGTGCCATAGGAGGTCTTGGTGCCTCCCACGGGGACGTTCAGGGGCTGTTTTGGATTTTCACCCTCTAACGCCATGTTTTTTAGCTTAAGTATAGAAGTATGCAAATTATCATCGTATTCTCAAACTCGAAGTCCCATGGTAGCGCAGCCAGTTCTTACGAGTTACATTGGTCCCGTGGGAGGTGTTGGTGCCTCCCACGGGGTCGTTCGTGGGCTGTTTTGGGTTTTCACCCTCTAACGCCATGGTTTCAAGCCTAAGTCTATAAATAAGCAAATTATCATCGTATTCTCAAATCGGGAGTCCCCCGACTACGTGGTCAGTTTCTACGAGTTACATTGGTCTCGTGGGAGGTGTTAGTGCTTCCCACGGGGCGGTTCGGGTGCTATTTCGGGTTTTCACCCACTAACATCATGTTTTTAGCCTAAGTTTAGAAGTATTACAATTATCGTCGTATTCTCAAATCGGGAGTCCTGTGGTTGCGTGGTTAGTATCTACGAGTTACATTGGTCCCATGGGAGGTGTTGGTGCCTCCCACGGGGTCGTTCGGGGGATGTTTTCGATTTTCACCCTCTAACGCCATGTTTTTACGCCTAAGTCTACAAATAAGAAAATTATCATTGTATTCTCAAACCCGGAGTCCCGTTGTTGCGTGGTCAGATTCTACGAGTTACTTTGGTCTCGTGGGAGGTGTTGGTGCTAACCACGGTGCCGTTCGGGGGCTGTTTTTGGGTTTTCTCCATCTAATGCCATGTTTTTAAGCCTAAGTCTAGAAATATGCAAATTATCATCATATTCTCAAATCGGGAGTCCCGCAGCTACGCCGTTAGTTTTTACGAGTTACATTGGTCCCGTGGGAGGTGTTGGTGCCTCCCACGGGGTCGTTCGAAGGTTGTTTTGGGTTTTCACTCTCTAACGCCATGTTTTTAAGCCTAAGTCTAGAAATATTAAAATTACCATCGTATTCTCAAACCAGGAGTCCCTTGGTTGCGGGGTTAGGTCCTACGAGCTACATTGGTCCCTTGGGACATGATGGTGTCTCCCATAGGGCCGTTCGGGGGCTATTTTGGGGTTTCACCCTGTAACGCCATGTTTTTAAGCCGATGTCTTGAAATATTCAAATTATCATCGTCTTCTCGAACCGAGAGTCCCGCGGCTGCATGGTCAGTTCCTACGAGTTTCGTTGGTCCCGTTGGAGGTGTTGGTGCCTCCTACGAGGCCGTTCGGGGGCTGTTTCAGATTTTCCCCAACTAATGCCATGTTTTGCCTAAGTCTAGAAATAAGCAAATTATTGTTGTATTCTCAAATCAGGAGTCCCGTGCTTGCGTGGTCAGTTCCTACGAGTTAATTGATGCCGTGGGAGGTATTGGTGCCTCCCACCGGGCCGTTCGGGGACAATTTTGAGTTTTCACCATCCAACGCCATGTTTTTCAGCCCAAGTCTAGAAATATGGAAATTATCATCGTATTCTCAAACCCGAAGTCTCGTGGTTACGTGGTAAGTTCTTACGAGTTATATTGGTCCCGTGGGAGGTGTTGGTGCATCCCACGGGGCCGTTCGGGGTCTCTTTCGGGTTTTCACCCTATAACTCCATGTTTTCAAGACTAAGACTAGAAATATGAAAATTATCGTCGTATTCTCAAACCGGGAGTCCCCCGGATGCGTGGTCAGTTCCTACGAGTTACTTTGGTGCCGTGGGAGGTGTCGTTGCCTCCCATGGGGTCGTTCGGGGTTCTTTTGGGTTTTCACCCTCTAATGCCATGTTTTTACGCCTATGTTTAGAAATATGCAAATTATCATCGTATTCTCAAACCGGGAGTCCCATGGTTGCGCGGTCAGTTCCTTAAAGTTACATTGGTCTCGTGGTAGGTGTTGGTTCCTCCCACGGTGTCGTTGAGGGGATGTTTTGGTTTTTCACTATCTAACGCCATGTTTTTACGCCTATGTCTAGAAACATTCAAATTATCATCGTATTCTCAAACCGTGTGTCCCATGGCTGCATGGTCAGTTGATACGAGTTACATTGGTCCCATGGGAGGTGTTGGTGCTACCCATGGGGCCGTTCGGGGGTTGTTTTGGGTTTTCACCTTCTAATGCCATATTTTTAAGCCTAAACCTAGAAATATGTAAATTACCGTCGTATTATTAGACTGGGAGTACCGTGGCTACATGGTCGGTTCCTATGAGTTACATTGGTCCCGTGGGAGGTGTTTGTGCCACCCACGGGGCCGTTCGGGGGCTGTTTCAGGTTTTCACCCTCTAACGCCATTTTTTTAAGTCTAAGTCCAGAAATATGTAAATTTCTGTCGTATTATTAAATCAGGAGTTCCATGGCTATGTGGTCAGTTCCTACGAGTTACATTGATCTCGTGGGACGTGTTGGTGCCACCCACGGGGCCGTATGGGGGTTGTTTTGAGTTTTCATCCTCTAACACCATGTTTTTAAGCTGAAGTCTAGAAAATTGCAAATTATCGTTGTATACTCAAACTGAGAGTCCTGCGACTGCGTGGTCAGTTCCTATAAGTTACACTGGTGCCATAGGAGGTCTTGGTTCCTCCCACGGGGACATTCCGGGGCTATTTTTGGTTTTCACCCTCTAAAGCCATGTTTTTTAGCTTAAGTATAGAAGTATGCAAATTATCATCGTATTCTCAAACTCGAAGTCCCATGGTAGCGCGACCAGTTCTTACGAGTTGCATTGGTCCCGTGCGAGGTGTTGGTGCCTCCCACGGGGTTGTTCGTGCGCTATTTTGGGTTTTCACCCTCTAACGCCATGGTTTCAATCCTAAGTCTATAAATAAGCAAATTATCATCGTATTCTCAAATCGGGCGTCCCCCGACTGCGTGGTCAGTTTCTATGAGTTACATTGGTGTCGTGGGAGGTGTTAGTGCTTCCCACTGGGCGGTTCGGGTGCTATTTCGAGTTTTCACCCACTAACATCATGTTTTTAGCCTAAGTCTAGATGTATTACAATTATCATCGTATTCTCAAATCGGGAGTCCCGTGGTTGCGCGGTTAGTATCTACGAGTTACATTGGTCCCGTGGGAGGTGTTGGTGCCTCCCACGGGGTCGTTCGGGGGATGTTTTCGGTTTTCACCCTCTAACGCCATGTTTTTACGCCTAAGTCTACAAATAAGAAAATTATCATTGTATTCTCAAACCCGGAGTCCCGTTGTTGCGTGGTCAGTTTCTACGAGTTACTTTGGTCCCGTGGGAGGTGTTGGTGCTACCCACGGGGCCGTTCGGGGGCTGTTTTTGGGTTTTCTCCATCTAATGCCATGTTTTTAAGCCTAAGTCTAGAAATATGCAAATTATCATCGTATTCTCAAATCGGGAGTCCCGCAGCTGCGCCGTTAGTTCTTACGAGTTACATTGGTCCCGTGGGAGGTGTTGGTGCCTCCCACGGGGTCGTTCGAAGGTTGTTTTGGGTTTTCACTCTCTAACCCCATGGTTTTAAGCCTAAGTCTAGAAATATTAAAATCACCATCGTATTCTCAAACCGGGAGTCCCTTGGTTGCGGGGTTAGGTCCTACGAGTTACATTGGTCCCGTGGGACATGATGGTGTCTCCCACAGGGCCGTTCGGGGGCTATTTTGGGTTTTCACCCCGTAACACCATGTTTTCAAGCCGATGTCCTGAAATTTTCAAATTATCATCGTCTTCTCGAACCGAGAGACCCGCGACTGCATGGTCAGTTCCTACAAGTTTCATTGGTCCCGTTGGAGGTGTTGGTGCCTCCTACGAGGTCGTTCGGGGGCGGTTTCAGATTTTCCCCAACTAATGCCATGTTTTGCCTAAGTCTAGAAATAATAAAATTATTGTTGTATTCTCAAATCGGGAGTCCCGTGCTTGCGTGGTCAGTTCCTACGAGTTAATTGATGTCGTGGGAGGTATTGGTGCCTCCCACGGGGCCGTTCGGGGACAATTTTGAGTTTTCACCATCCAACGCCATCTTTTTCAGCCCAAGTCTAGAAATATACAAATTATCATCGTATTCTCAAACCCGGAGTCCCGTGGTTGCGTGGTAAGTTCTTATGAGTTATATTGGTCCCGTGGGAGGTGTTGGTGCATCCCACGGGGCCGTTCGAGGTGTCTTTCGGGTTTTCACCCTATAACTCCATGTTTTCCAGACTAAGACTAGAAATATGAAAATTATCGTCATTTTCTCAAACCGGGAGTCCCCCGGATGCGTGGTCAGTTCCTACGAGTTTCTTTGGTGCCGTGGGAGGTGTCGTTGCCTCCCACGGGGTCGTTCGGGGTTTTTTTTGGTTTTCACCCTCTAATGCCATGTTTTTACGCCTATGTTTAGAAATATGCAAATTATCATCGTATTCTCAAACCGGGAGTCCTGTGGTTGCGCGGTCAGTTCCTTAAAGTTACATTGGTCTCGTGGTAGGTGTTGGTTCCTCCCACGATGTCGTTGAGGGAATGTTTTGGTTTTTCACTCTCTAACGCCATGTTTTTCCGCCTAAGTCTAGAAACATTCAAATTATCATCGTATTCTCAAACCGTGTGTCCCATGGCTGCATGGTCAGTTGATACGAGTTACATTGGTCCCGTGGGAGGTGTTGGTGCTACCCATGGGGCCGTTCGGGGGTTGTTTTGGGTTTTCATCCTCTAATGCCATATTTTTAAGCCTAAACCTAGAAATATGTAAATTACTGTCGTATTATTAGACTGGGAGTACCGTGGCTACATGGTCGGTTCCTATGAGTTACATTGGTCCCGTGGGAGGTGTTTGTGCCACCCACGGGGCCGTTCGGGGGCTGTTTCAGGTTTTCACCCTCTAACGCCATTTTTTTAAGTCTAAGTCCAGAAATATGTAAATTTCTATCGTATTATTAAATCGGGAGTTCCATGGCTATGTGGTCAGCTCCTACAAGTTACATTGATCCCGTGGGACGTGTTGGTGCCACCCACGGGGCCGTATGGGGGCTGTTTCGAGTTTTCATCCTCTAACACCATGTTTTTAAGCTGAAGTCTAGAAATATGCAAATTATCATTGTATACTCAAACTGAGAGTCCTGCGACAGCGTGGTCAGTTCCTATAAGTTACATTGGTGCCATAGGAGGTCTTGGTGCCTCCCACGGGGACATTCAGGGGCAGTTTTTGGTTTTCACCCTCTAACGCCATGTTTTTTAGCTTAAGTATAGAAGTATGCAAATTATCATCGTATTCTCAAACTCGAAGTCCCATGGTAGCGCTGCCAGTTCTTATGAGTTGCATTGGTCCCGTGGGAGGTGTTGGTGCCTCCCACGGGGTCGTTCGTGGGCTGTTTTGGGTTTTCACCCTCTAACGCCATGGTTTCAAGCCTAAGTCTATAAATAAGCAAATTATCATCATATTCTCAAATCGGGAGTCCCCCGACTGCGTGGTTAGTTTCTATCAGTTACATTGGTGTCGTGGGAGGTGTTAGTGCTTCCCACCGGGCGGTTCGGGTGCTATTTCGAGTTTTCACCCACTAACATCATGTTTTTAGCCTAAGTCTAGAAGTATTACAATTATCGTCGTATTCTCAAATCGGGAGTCCCGTGGTTGCGCGGTTAGTATCTACGAGTTACATTGGTCCCGTGGGAGGTGTTGGTGCCTCCCACGGGGTCGTTCGGGGGATATTTTGGGTTTTCACCCTCTAACGCCATGTTTTTACGCCTAAGTCTACAAATAAGAAAATTATCATTGTATTCTCAAACCCGGAGTCCCGTTGTTGCATGATCAGTTTCTAGGAGTTGCTTTGGTCCCGTGGGAGGTGTTGGTGCTACCCACGGAGCCGTTCGGGGGCTGTTTTTGGATTTTCTCCATCTAATGCCATGTTTTTAAGCCTAAGTCTAGAAATATGCAAATTATCATCGTATTCTCAAATCGGGAGTCCCGCAGCTGCGCCGTTAGTTCTTACGAGTTACATTGGTCCCGTGGGAGGTGTTGGTGCCTCCCACGGGGTCGTTCGAAGGTTGTTTTGGGTTTTCACTCTCTGACGCCATGTTTTTAAGCCTAAGTCTAGAAATATTAAAATTACCATCGTATTCTCAAACCGGGAGTCCCTTGGTTGCGAGGTTAGGTCCTACGAGTTACATTGGTCCCGCGGGACATGATGGTGTCTCCCACAGGGCCGTTCGGGGGCTATTTTGGGTTTTCACCCTGTAACGCCATGTTTTTAAGCCGATGTCCTGAAATATTCAAATTATCATCGTCTTCTCGAACTGAGAGACCCGCGGCTGCATGGTCAGTTCCTACGAGTTTCATTGGTCCCGTTGGAGGTGTTGGTGCCTCCTACGAGGCCGTTCGGGGGCTGTTTCAGATTTTCCCCAACTAATGCCATGTTTTGCCTAAGTCTAGAAATAAGCAAATTATTGTTGTATTCTCAAATCGGGAGTCCCGTGCTTGCGTGGTCAGTTCCTACGAGTTAATTGATGCAGTGGGAGGTATTGGTGCCTCCCACCGGGCCGTTCGGGGACAATTTTGAGTTTTCACCATCCAACGCCATGTTTTTCAGCCCAAGTCTAGAAATATGGAAATTATCATCGTATTCTCAAACCCGAAGTCTCGTGGTTGCGTGGTAAGTTCTTACGAGTTATATTGGTCCCGTGGGAGGTGTTGGTGCATCCCACGGGGCCGTTCGGGGTCTCTTTCGGGTTTTCACCCTATAACTCCATGTTTTCAAGACTAAGACTAGAAATATGAAAATTATCGTCGTATTCTCAAACCGGGAGTCCCCCGGATGCGTGGTCAGTTCCTACGAGTTACTTTGGTGCCGTGGGAGGTGTCGTTGCCTCCCACGGGGTCGTTCGGGGTTCTTTTGGGTTTTCACCCTCTAATGCCATGTTTTTACGCCTATGTTTAAAATATGCAAATTATCATCGTATTCTCAAACCGGGAGTCCCGTGGTTGCGCGGTCAGTTCCTTAAAGTTACATTGGTCTCGTGGTAGGTGTTGGTTCCTCCCACGGTGTCGTTGAGGGGATGTTTTGGTTTTTCACTCTCTAACGCCATGTTTTTACGCCTAAGTCTAGAAACATTCAAATTATCATCGTATTCTCAAACCGTGTGTCCCATGGCTGCATGGTCAGTTGATACGAGTTACATTGGTCCCGTGGGAGGTGTTGGTGCTACCCATGGGGCCGTTCGGGGGTTGTTTTGGGTTTTCACCCTCTAATGCCATATTTTTAAGCCTAAACCTAGAAATATGTAAATTACCGTCGTATTATTAGACTGGGAGTACCGTGGCTACATGGTCGGTTCCTATGAGTTACATTGGTCCCGTGGGAGGTGTTTGTGCCACCCACGGGGCCGTTCGGGGGCTGTTTCAGGTTTTCACCCTCTAACGCCATTTTTTTAAGTCTAAGTCCAGAAATACGTAAATATCTATCGTATTATTAAATCGGGAGTTCCATGGCTATGTGGTCAGTTCCTACGAGTTACATTGATCCCGTGGGACGTGTTGGTACCACCCACGGGGCCGTATGGTGGCTGTTTTGAGTTTTCATCCTCTAACACCATGTTTTTAAGCTGAAGTCTAGAAATATGCAAATTATCATTGTATACTCAAACTGAGAGTCCTGCGACAGCGTGGTCAGTTCCTATAAGTTACATTGGTGCCATAGGAGGTCTTGGTGCCTCCCATGGGGACATTCAGGGGTTGTTTTTGGTTTTCACCCTCTAACGCCATGTTTTTTAGCTTAAGTATAGAAGTATGCAAATTATCATCGTATTCTCAAACTCGAAGTCCCATGGTAGCGCGGCCAGTTCTTACGAGTTGCATTGGTCCCGTGGGAGGTGTTGGTGCCTCCCACGGGGTCGTTCGTGGGCTGTTTTGGGTTTTCTCCCTCTAACGCCATGGTTTAAAGCCTAAGTCTATAAATAAGCAAATTATCATCGTATTCTCAAATCGGGATTCCCCCGACTGCGTGGTCAGTTTCTATGAGTTACATTGGTGTCGTGGGAGGTGTTAGTGCTTCCCACCGGGCGGTTCGGGTGCTATTTCGAGTTTCCACTAACATCATGTTTTTAGCCTAAGTCTAGAAGTATTACAATTATCGTCGTATTCTCAAATCGGGAGTCCCGTGGTTGCGCGGTTAGTATCTACGAGTTACATTGGTCCCGTGGGAGGTGTTGGTGCCTCCCACGGGGTCGTTCGGGGGATATTTTTGGTTTTCACCCTTTACCGCCATGTTTTTATGCCTAAGTCTACAAATAAGAAAATTATCATTGTATTCTCAAACCCGGAGTCCCGTTGTTGCGTGGTCTGTTTCTACGAGTTACTTTGGTCCCGTGGGAGGTGTTGGTGCTACCCACGGGGCCGTTCGGGGGCTGTTTTTGGGTTTTCTCCATCTAATGCCATGTTTTTAAGCCTAAGTCTAGAAATATGCAAATTATCATCGTATTCTCAAATCGGGAGTCCCGCAGCTGCGCCGTTAGTTCTTACGAGTTACATTGGCCCCGTGGGAGGTGTTGGTGCCTCCCACGGGGTTGTTCGAAGGTTGTTTTGGGTTTTCACTCTCTAACGCCATGTTTTTAAGCCTAAGTCTAGAAATATTAAAATTACCATCGTATTCTCAAACTGGGAGTCCCTTGGTTGTGGGGTTAGGTCCTACGAGTTACATTGGTCCCGTGGGACGTGATGGTGTCTCCCACAGGGCCGTTCGGGGGCTATTTTGGGTTTTCACCCTGTAACGCCATGTTTTTAAGCCGATGTCCTGAAATATTCAAATTATCATCGTCTTCTTGAACCGAGAGTCCCGCGGCTGCATGGTCAGTTCCTACGAGTTTCATTGGTCCCGTTGGAGGTGTTGGTGCCTCCTACGAGGCCATTCGGGGACTGTTTCAGATTTTCCCCAACTAATGCCATGTTTTGCCTAAGTCTAGAAATAAGCAAATTATTGTTGTATTCTCAAATCGGGAGTCCCTTGCTTGCGTGGTCAGTTCCTACGAGTTAATTGATGCCGTGGGAGGTATTGGTGCCTCCCACGGGGCCGTTCGGGGACAATTTTGGGTTTTCACCATCCAACGCCATGTTTTTCAGCCCAAGTCTAGATATATGCAAATTATCATCGTATTCTCAAACCCGGAGTCTCGTGGTTGCGCGATCAGTTCTTACGAGTTATATTGTTCCCGTGGGAGGTGTTGGTGCATCCCACGGGACCATTCGGGGTCTGTTTCGGGTTTACCCCCTATAACGCCATGTTTTCAAGGCTAAGTCTAGAAATATGTAAATTATCGTCGTATTCTCAAACAGGGAGTCCCCCGGCTGCGTGGTCAGTTCCTACGAGTTACTTTGGTGCCGTGGGAGGTGTTGTTGCCTCCCACGGGGTCGTCCGGGGTTGTTTTGGGTTTTCACCCTCTAATGCCATGTTTTTACGCCTATGTTTAGAAATATGCAAATTATCATCATATTCTCAAATCGGGAGTCCCGTGGCTACGCGGTCAGTTCCTTAGAGTTACATTGGTCTCGTGGTAGGTGTTGGTTCCCCCCACGGTGTCGTTAAGGGGATGTTGTCGTTTTTTACTCTCTAACGCCATATTTTTACGCCTAAGTCTAGAAACATTCAAATTATCATCGTATTCTCAAACCGGGTGTCCCATGGCTGCATGGTCAGTTTCTACGAGTTACATTGGTCCTGTGGGAGGTGTTGGTGCTACCCATGGGGCCGTTCGGGGGTTATTTTGGGTTTTCACCCTCTAATCCCATATTTTTAGCCTAAACCTAGAAATATGTAAATTAACATCGTATTATTAGACTGGGAGTACCGTGGCTGCATGGTCGGTTCCTACGAGTTACATTGGTCCCGTGGGAGGTGTTGGTGCCACCCACGGGGCCGTTTGGGGGCTGTTTCAGGTTTTCACCCTCTAACGCAATTTTTTTAAGCCTAAGTCCAGAAATATGTAAATTTCTATCGTATTATTAAATCGGGAGTTCCTTGGCTATGTGGTCAGTTCCTATGAGTTACATTGATCCCGTGGGACGTGTTGGTGCCACCCACGGGGCCGTACGGGGGATGTTTCGAGTTTTCATCCTCTAACACCATGTTTTAAAGATGAAATCTAGAAATATACAAATTATCGTTGTATTCTCAAACTGAGAGTCCTGCGACAACGTGGTCAGTTCCTATAAGTTACATTGGTGCCATAGGAGGTCTTGGTGCCTCCCACGGGGACGTTCAGGGGCTGTTTTGGGTTTTCACCCTCTAACGCCATGTTTTTTAGCTTAAGTATAGAAGTATGCAAATTATCATCATATTCTCAAACTCGAAGTCCCATGGTAGCGCGGCCAGTTCTCACGAGTTACATTGGTCCCGTGGGAGGTGTTGGTGCCTTCCACGGGGTCGTTCGTGGGTTGTTTTGGGTTTTCACCCTCTAACGCCATGGTTTCAAGCCTTATTCTAGAAATAAGCAAATTATCATCGTATTCTCAAATCGGGAGTCCCCCGACTTCGTGGTCAGTTTCTCCGAGTTACATTAGTGTTGTGGGAGGTGTTAGTGCTTCCTACGGGGCCGTTCGGGGGCTATTTCAGGTTGTCACGCACTAACCTCACGTTTTTTAGCCTAAGTCTAGAAGTATTCAAATTATCGTCGTATTCTCAAACGGGGAGTCCCATGGTTGCGGGGGCAGTTGCTACGAGTTACATTGGTCCCGTGGGAGGTGTTCGTGCCTCCCACGGGGTCGTTCGGGGACTATTTTGCGTTTTCACCCTCTAACGCCATGTTTTTATGCCTAAGTCTAGAAATAAGCAAATTATCATCATATTCTCAAAACTCGGAGTCCCATGACTGCGTGGTCAATTTCTAGGAGTAACGTTGGTCCCGTTGTAGGTATTGTTGCTACCCACGAGGCCGTTCGAGGTCTGTTTTTGGGCTTTCTCCCTCTAATGCCATGTTTTTAAGCCTAAGTGTAGAAATATGAAAATTATCATCGTATTCTCCAATCAGGAGTCCCTCGGCTGCGCCGTTAGTTCCTACGAGTTACATTGGTCCCGTGGAAGGTGTTGGTGCCTCACACGTGGCCGTTCGGGGGCTATTTCGTGTATTCACCCACTAACGCCAGGTTTTTTAGCCTAAGTCTAGAAATATTCAAATTACCATCGTATACTCAAACTGAGAGTCCCGTGGCTGCGGGGTTAGGTCCTACAAGGTACATTGGTCCCGTGGAACATGTTGGTATCTCCCACGGGGTCGTTCGGGGGCTGTTTTGGGTTTTCACCCTCTTACGCCATGTTTTTAATCCTAAGTCTAGAAATATGAAAATGATCATCGTATTCTCGAACCGAGAGTCTCGCATCTGCATGGTCAGTTCCTACCAGTTTCATTACTCCCGTGGGAGGTGTTGGTGCCTCCTATGAGGCCATTCGGGGGCTGTTTCAAATTTTCCCCCACTAACGCCACGTTTTGCCTAAGTGTGTAAATATGCAAATTACCATCGTATTCCCAAACCAGGAGTCCCGCGGCTGCGTGGTCAGTTCCTATGAGTTACTTTGGTCCTGTGGGAGGTGTTGGTGCCACCCACGGGGCCGTTCGGGGGCTGTTTTGGGTTTTCATCATCTAACGCCATGTTTTTCAGCCTAAGTCTAGAAATATGCAAATTATCATTGTATTCTCAAACACGGAGTCCCGTGGCTGCGTGGTCAGTTCTTACAAGTTACATTTGTCCCTTGGGAGGTGTTAGTGCATCCCACGGGGCCGTTTGAGGTCTATTTTTGGTTTTCACCCTATAACGCTATTTTTTCAAGACTAAGTCTAGAAATGTGAAAATTATCGTCGTATTCTCAAACCGGGAGTCCCCCGGCTGCGTGGTCAGTTCCTACGAGTTACATTAGCGCCATGGGAGGTGTTAGTGCCTCCCACGGGGTCGTTCGAGACAATTTTGTGTTTTCACCCTCTGATGCCATGTTTTTATGCCTAAGTAAAGAAATATACAAATTATCATCGTATTCTCAAACTACCCCATATTTTTATGCTATATTAATTTGGGAATTTATTAAATTTAATTTGAGTGAATTATTTAATAAAAATCCGAAAACTAATTATGTTATAATTATTAACGTGACGAGAGTTAGTAATTATGGGAAATTTGTTGAATATTACTAATGAGCAAAGTAATATGTAATATTGGTTATATTGAATGTCACAAGAGAATAAAATGACAATTTTGGAAATTTGAGTCGGGACGCGCCCGTGTCGCGTCGGGACTAATTATTGATAAATAAAAGGTGAATATTTTATAAGTTGCCCGTATTGTCGTTTTGAGTGCGCCAACGCGTCCGGAAGGGTCGAGATAGTCAGAAAAGTGTACCCGGGGTTAAAGTTTGGGTCTCGGGGTGTTTTTAGGCCTAATTAGTAACCCGGGAGGGCATTTTGGTCATTTTACATTTCTGGGTAATTAAACCCACGAAAATTAGAGGAGTTATATCAGATACCTAGGTTACCTTCTAGGGTAAGAAACTCTAAACACAAGTGACGGCCATTGGAGAAGATAGGAGAGAGCTCTCAAGCAATTTCAAGGCCCAAAACTCAACGGTTTGCGCCGCCACCACCACCAACGCGTAGATCGCGAGACGGGGAACGCAATCATACCAAAATCAGCCACATTCCAGACTTCTGATAATCCCAGGCAAGTGTTTATCTTGCTATTTTCATTGGTGCAATTTCCATATTAGTTTAGGAATGATTAGGGATGAAATATATGGAAGAAAACCCAAATTTTGATAGGAATTTGCATGTAGTAAAGACTTAAACCTCATTCTGGAAGTCCCTTGTGATGTAGAAAGATAACCCAAATTTTTTTGTTGTAATTAAGAAAGGAATTCTGGGGTAAAATAGAATAGAACCATGATTTAGAGAACTTAGGGTTCTTGAAGTTGTGTATGAATTTTGGGTTGAAAATCCATGTTTAAATGATAAATATACACATGCCTTACGTTAGAAACATCTGGTATATTGATATAATGTTAGTAGTAGAATTCTTGGGACGTTTGGGATTGGAAAACATGGATTTGGATGAAGAAAATTGGTAGAACCCGTAACTGCAATTCTGCATAAAATCGAAATACCTGCTTGATCAATCGATCGAGCCTAGAGCTTCGATCGATCGAAGTCTCGATCGATCGAGCCCCAAACCTCGATCGATCGAACCCTCCTGGCAGACTCCTGTTTCCCTTTTTAAATGAGTTAAATTCGAATTGTCGTGATATAATTCTTGGTTATTCTTAATAAAATAATTTTGGGAGACATAGAGGACCAGTAGAGCATATGAATAAATGTTGGGACCTTTAATCTTCAACGAGAAGGGTATTTATGGGATATTTACTTTAGGGTTGGTAAATTTATGAATTAAAGGGTGAGGTGCGTAAGAGAGTTACGTTGGAACATAATAAGGACACTTACTGAATTTCATACTTGTGAGGATAGAGTTCACGAGTGTCACGAAATGAGTTGGAGAAACCCCTTCGAGTTAAGGTTAGTGACGAACCCTTATAAAAATACTTAATGTGAAAATTTAGGATAAATATCGTAATTATGGGTGTTGAGAGAAACCTATGTTGATATAGTGATAAGTGGTATATTTATATGGTTGTGTATGCATATATTATATACGTGTGAAAAACGTACCCGCGCTACTTGCTATCCCTGAGCTTACCGAGCTCGGACAGTCTTATCTCGATGGGACCTTTATGGGGGATTTTGACTTCTACCCTAGAAGATAGATATCCTTGGTACAGGATATCGAATCGATAGTTCAGACGGTCCTAAGAGGCGTGGGGTATGTACTGACCTCTTAGAGACTTGGAATCTATGCTTCGCCTCAATCTTGTTTTGTGTATATATGTTGATACAGTTCGAGAGTGATTCCGAACTTGTATATCCCTTAGTGTGAGCGATACGGGGATTGGATAGAAGAGTATGCCTGCACCATAGTTAGTATGTTGGTGCTGTTAGAATATATATATTATACGAGTACTTAATATATTTATATCTGAAATTTGGGAAATTGAAACTATTGTTGTGATATAGTAAGTGATAAATAATTCTGGACTATAAATCGGAAATACTTGCTTGAAAAGTATAATGTGACACTGGGAAATTTTATAAATTAATGAAGCTAAAACGAGAGTGGTGCTACTAATTGGAAGTATCTTTTTAAACAATGATATTGTTTGGTTTTAAAATCTTATGAGTAATTTGAGATAAGCTAAATTGTTGGGAAGGTTAGTGTGATAAAATGATAGGATAAACCGTTGGGAAGGTTAGTGCGATAGGTGTGCACATTAGAAGAGAGGTGAGAATTTCTCAAGAGAGTGTCGCACTAATATGTTGTTGCATTGGCCTGTATCAATTTAAATACTTGCTAAACGAATTTTAAATCGTACACACTATCGGGCTCTGACCCGTTTCTTTTTTTCTCTCTCTCTCTCTCTTGTATATATATGTATGTATTACAGGTGCCTAGCCACAGGGGCGTCTTGCTTAGGATCCCTTGGAAGGAACGCGCTGCAACTTAGGTGGGAGTTGCAGGTCTCTTGATTAGACGACTTCGTTCATTTGGATCCACTCTTAGTACTTTCATCTAGTTGGGCCTGTGTAGCTCTTTCCATTATTCCGTTGTTAATGGACATTTGTATTTAAGTTATTTCCAGTATTGTTACTATGAGATTTATTCAGTTTGGATGTGTGACATTGGATTTCATATGTTGACATTCGATTGACGAATGTATTAAATTAATTGAACTATGTTGCAGAATTTAAATGTGATGTGATTCTTACTTATTGAATGTGGTTAAATAAAATAAATAAATAATTGTTCTTTAAATAAGATTTGGAAAGTTATGTATAAAAATGGTTTTGACACTTAGCTTAATTATTTAGGGTGTTAAATTGGAAAATTTATTTTTATCGACAGTGATGCTGAGAATGAACCAACTGTTTACCTTGATTTAATTTAATAAAGGAGTGATCGCCCGGTATTTAATTAGGCGGGGTGTCACAACTGGGAGTCCCGTGGCTGCGTGGTTAGTTCTTACGAGTTACATTGGTCCCGTGGTAGGTGTTAGTGCTTCCCACGGGTCCTTTAGGGGCTGTTTTGGGTTTTCACCCTCTAACGCCATGTTTTTACTCCTAAGTCTAGAAATATGCAAATTATCATCGTATTCTCAAACCGGGACTCCCGTGGCTGCATGGTCAATTTCTACCAGTTACATTTGTCCCGTGGGAGGTGTTGGTGCTACCCATGGGGATGTTCGGGGTTTGTTTTGGGTTTTCACCCTCTAACGCCATGTTTTTAAGCCTAATTCTAGAAATAAGTAAATTATCATCGTATTCTTAAACCGAGAGTCCCGTGGAAACGTGGTCAGTTCTTACGAGTTATATTTCTCCCGTGGGAGGTGTTGGTGCCACCCACGGGTCCGTTCGGGGGCTGTTTCTGGTTTTCACCCTCTAACACCATGTTTTTAAGCCTAAGTCTAGAAATATGTAAATTTATGACGTATTATTAAACTGGGAGTACCATGGCTACATGGTTAGTTCCTATGAGTTACATTATCCCATGGGAGGTGTTGGTGCCACCCACGGGGCCGTTTGGGGGCTGTTTTGGGTTTTCACCCTTTAACACCACGTTACTAAGCCTAAGTCCAGAAATATGAAAATTGTCATCGTATTCTCAAACTGAGAGTCCCGCGACTGCGTGGTCTTTTCCTATAAGTTACATTGGTGCCGTGGGAGGTCTTGGTTCCTCCCACGGGGCCGTTCGGGGTTTTTTTTGGGTTTTCACCCTCTAACGCCATGTTTTTTAGCTTAAGTCTAGAAATATGGAAATGATCATCGTATTCTCAAACTCAGAGTCCAATGGTAGCGCGGTCAGTTCTTATGAGTTACATTGGTCCCGTGGGAGGTGTTGGTGCCTCCCACGGGGTCGTTCGGGGGCCGTTTTGGGTTTTCACCCTCTAACGCCATGTTTTCAAGCCTAAGTCTAGAAATATGCAAATTATCATCGTATTCTCAAATTGGAAGTCCCCCGACTACGTGGTCAGTTCCTACGAGTTACATTGCTGTCGTGGGAGGTGTTAGTGCTTCCCACGGTTCGGGGGCTATTTCGGGTTCTCACCCACTAACATCATGTTTTTTAGCCTAAGTCTAGAAGTATTGAAATTATCGTCGTATTCTCAAATCGGGAGTCTCATGGCTGTGCGGTTAGTTGCTACGACTTACATTGGTCCAATGGGAGGTGTTGGTGCCTCCCACGGGGTCGTTCGGGGGCAGTTCTGAGTTTTCACCCTCTAACGCCATGTTTTTACGCCTAAGTCTAGAAATAAGCAAATTATCATCGTATTCTAAAACTCGGAGTCCTGTGTCTACGTGGTCAGTTTCTACGAGTTACATTGGTCCCGTGGGATGTGTTGGTGCTACCCACGAGGCCGTTCGACGGTTGTTTTTGGGTTTTCTCCCTCTACTGCCATCTTTTTAAGCCTAAGTCTAGAAATATGCAAATTATCATCGTATTCTCAAATAGGGAGTCCCGCGGCTACGTCGTTAGTTCGTATGAGTTACATTGGTCCCGTGGGAGGTGTTGGTGCCTCCTACGGGGCTATTACGGGTTTTCACCCACTAACGTCATGTTTTTAAGCCTAAGTCTAGAAATATTTAAATTACCATCGTATTATCATACCGAGAGTCCCGTGGCTGTGGGGTTAGGTCCTACGAGTTACATTGGTCCCGTGGGACATGTTGGTGTCTCCTACGGGGCCGTTTGGGGGCTGCTTTGGGTTTTCACCCGTTAACACCACATTTTTAACCGTAAGCCTAGAAATATGCAAATTATCATCGTATTATCGAACCTAGAGTCCCGTGACTTAATGGTCTGTTCCTCAAAGTTTTATTGGTCCCGTGGGAGGTGTTGGTGCCTCCGACGAGGCCGTTCAGGGGCTGTTTCAGATTTTCCCCCACTAACGCCATGTTTTGCTTAAGTCTAGAAATATGAAAATTACCGTCGTATTCTCAAATAGGGAGTCCCACGGCTGCGTGGTCAGTTCCTATGAGTTACTTTTATCTGTGGGAGGTGTTGGTCTCACGGGGCCGTTCGGGGGCTGTTTTGGATTTTCACCCTCTAACGCCATGTTTTTCACCCAAAGTCTAGAAATATGAAAATTATCGTCGTATTCTCAAACCCGAAGTCCCTTGGTTGTGCGGTCAGTTCTTACGAGTTACATTGGTCACGTGGGAGGTGTTAGTGCATCCCACGGGGCCGTTCGGGGGATGTTTTGGGTTTTCACCCGATAATGCCTTATTTTCAAGACTAAGTCTAGAAATATGAAAAATATCATCGTATTCTCAAACAAGGAGTCCTCCGGGTGCGTGGTAAGTTCCTACGGGTTACATTGGTGCCGTGGGAGGTGTTGGTGCGTCCCACGGGGTCGTTCGGGGGCTGTTTTGGTATTTCACCATCTAACGCCATGTTTTTATGCCTAAGTCTAGAAATATGCAAATTATCATCGTATTCTCAAACCGGAAGTCCCATGGCTATGCAGTCAGTTCTTACGAGTTACATTGCTGCCGTGGGAGGTGTTGGTGCCTCCCATGGGGTCGTTCTGTGGCTGTTTTGGGTTTTCACCATCTAACTCCATGTTTTTACGTCTAAGTCTAGAAATATGCAAATTATCATCGTATTCTCAAACCGGGAGTCCCGTGGCTACGTGGTCAGTTCCTACGAGTTACATTGGTCCCCTGGGAGGTGTTGGTGCCACCCACGGGGCCGTTCAGGGGCTATTTTTGTTTTTCACCCTCTAACGCCATATTTTTAATCCTAAGTTTAGAAATATATAAATTTCGGTCGTATTATTAAATCGGGAGTTCCGTGGCTGCGTGGTCAGTTCTTATGAGTTACAGTGATCCCGTGGGAGGTGTGATGCCACCCATGGGGACGTTCGAGGGCTATTTTGGGTTTTCACCCTCTAATGCCATGTTTTTAAGCCTAAGTCTAGAAATATGCAAGTTATCATCGTATTCTCAATACGAGAGACCCGCGGCTGCGCGATGAATTCCTATGAGTTACATTGGTGCCGTGGGAGGTGTTGGTGACTCGCACGGGGCCGTTCGGGGGCAATTTTAGGTTTTCACCCTTTAACATAACGTTTTTAATATTAAGGCTTGAAATATGTAAATTATCATTGTATTCTCATATCGGGAGACCCATGGCTGCGTGGTCAATTCCTATAAATTACATTGGTCCGGTGGGACGTATTGGTGCCTCCCACGGGGCCGTTCAGAGGCAGTTAGGGATTTTCACCCTCTAACGCCATGTTTTTAAGCCTAAGTCAAGAAATATATAAATTATCATCGTATTATCAAACCGAAAGTCCTGCGGCTTCGTGGTTAGTTCGTACGAGTTACTTTGGTCCCATGGGAGGTGTCGCTGCCACCTGTGAGGCCATTCGGAGGCTGTTTTGGGTTTTCACCCTCTAACACCATGTTTTTAAGCCTAAGTCTAGAAATATGCAAATTATCATGATATTCTCAAACTGAGAGTCCCACGACTGGATGTTCAGTTCCTATAAGTTACATTGGTGCCGTGGGAGGTCTTGGTGCCTCCCATGGGGTCGTTCGGGGACTGTTTTGGGTTTTCACCCTCCAACGCCATGATTTTTAGCTTAGGTCTAGAAATATGCAAATTATCATTGTATTCTCAAACTCGGAGTCCCATGGTAGCGCGGTCAGTTCTTACAAGTTACATTGGTCGCGTGGGAGGTGTTGGTGCCTCCCAAGGGGTCGATCGAGGGTTGTTTTGGGTTTTCACCCTCTAAAGCCATGTTTTCAATCCTAAGTCTAGAAATATGCAAATTATTGTTGTATTCTCTAATAGAGCATCCCCCAACTGCGTGGTTAGTTCCTACGAGTTACATTGGTGTCGTGGGAGCTGTTAGTGCTTCCCACGGGGCCGTTCGGGGGCTATTTCAGGTTTTCACCCACTAACGTCATGTTTTTTAGCCTAAGTCTAGAAGTATTCAAATTATCATTGTATTCTCAAACCGGGAGTCCCGTGGCTGCGAGGTCGATTTCTACGAGTTACATTGGTCCCTTGGGAGGTGTTGTTGCCTCCCACGGGGTCGTTCGGGGGCGGTTTTGGGTTTTCACCCTCTAATGCCATGTTTTTACGCCGAAGTCTAGAAATAAGAAAATTATCATCGTATTCTGAAACCCAGAGTCCCATGGCTACGTGGTCAGTTTCCACGAGTTACATTGGTCCCGTGGGAGGAGTTGGTGCTACCCACGAGGCCGTTCGAGGGCTATTTTTGGGTTTTTCTCCCTCTAATGCCATGTTTTTAAGCCTAAGTCTAGAAATATGAAAATGATCATCGTATTCTCGAACCGCGAGTCTCGCGGCTGCATGGTCAGTTCATACGAGTTTCATTGGTCCCATGGGAGGTGTTGCTGCCTCCTACGAGGCCGTTCGGGGGCTGTTTCAAATTTTCCCCCACTAACGCCACGTTTTGCTTAAGTGTAGGAATATGCAAATTACCATCGTATTCCCAAACCAGGAGTCGTGCGGCTGCGTGGTCAGTTCCTATGAGTTACTTTGGTCCCGTGGGAGGTGTTGGTGCCACCCACGGGGCCGTTCGGGGGCTATTTTGGGTTTTCACCCTCTAACGCCATGTTTTTCAGCCTAAGTCTAGAAATATGAAAATTATCATTGTATTCTCAAACACGGAGTCCCATGGTTGCGCGGTCAGTTCTTACGAGTTACATTGGTCCCGTGGGAGGTGTTAGTGCATCCCACGGGACCGTTCGGGGTCTATTTTTGGTTTTCACCCTATAACGCCATATTTTCAAGACTAAGTCTAGATATATGAAAATTATCGTTGTATTCTCAAACCGAGAGTCCCCCGGCTGCGTGGTTAGTTCTTACGAGTTACATTGGCGCCGTGGGAGTTGTTGGTGCCTCCCACAGGGTCGTTCAGGGCAGTTTTGGGTTTTCACGCTCGGACGCCATGTTTTTACGCCTAAGTATAGAAATAAGCAAATTATTATCGTATTCTCAAACTGGGAGTCCGCGGCTGCGTGGTTTGTTCTTACGAGTTACATTGTTCCCACGGGGTCCTTTAGGGGCTATTTTCGATTTTCACCCTCTAACGCCATGTTTTTACGCCTAAGTCTAGAAATATGCAAATTATCATCGTATTCTCAAACCAGGAGTCCCGTGGCTGCATGGTTAGTTTTTACGAGTTACATTGGTCCCGTGGGAGGTGTTGGTGCTACCCATGGGGCTGTTCGGGGTTTGTTTTGGGTTTTCACCCTCTAACGACATGTTTTAAGTCTAAGTCTAGAAATATGTAAATTACCATCGTATTCTTAAACCGAGAGTCCCGTGGCTATGTGGTCAGTTCCTACGAGTTATATTTCTCCCGTGGGAGGTGTTGGTGCCACCCACGGGGCCGTTCGGGGGCTGTTTTTGGTTTTCACCCTCTAACGCCATGTTTTTAAGCCTAAGTCTAGAAATATGTAAATTTCTGATGTATTATTAAACCGGGAGTACCATGGCTACATGGTTAGTTCCTACGAGTTACATTGATCCCGTGGGAGCTGTTGGTGCCACCCACGGGGCCGTTTGGGGGCTGTTTTGGGTTTTCACCCTCTAACACCATGTTTTTAAGCCTAAGTGCAGAAATATGAAAATTATCATTGTACTCTCAAACTGACAGTCCCGCGACTGCGTGGTCAGTTCCAATAAGTTACATTGGTGCCGTGGGAGGTCTTGGTGCCTCCCACGGGGCCGTTCGGGGGCTTTTTTTGGGTTTTCACCCTCAAACCCATGTTTTTTAGCTTAAGTCCAGAAATATGCAAATTATCGTCATATTCTCAAACTTGGAGCCCCATGGTAGCGCGGTCAGTTCTTATGAGTTACATTGGTCCCATGGGAGGTGTGGGTGCCTCCCACGGGGTCGTTCGGGGGCTGTTTTGGGTTTTCACCCTCTAACGCCATGTTTTCAAGCCTAAGTCTAGAAATATGCAAATTATCGTCGTATTCTCAAATCGGGAGTCCCCCGACTGCGTGGTCAGTTCCTACGAGTTACATTATTGTCGTGGGAGGTGCAAGTGCTTCCCACGGGGCCGTTCGGGGGCTATTTCGAGTTGTCACCCACTAACATCTTGTTTTTTAGCCTAAGTCTAGAAGTATTGAAATTATTGTCGTATTCTCAAATAGGGAGTCTCGTGGTTGCGCAGTTAGTTGCTACGAGTTACATTGGTCCCGTGGGAGGTGTTGGTGCCTCCCACGGGGTCGTTCGGGGGCAGTTTTGGGTTTTCAAACTCTAACGCCATGGTTTTACGCCTAAGTCTAGAAATAAGAAAATTATCATCATATTCTCAAACTCGTAGTCCTGTGGCTACGTGGTTAGTTTCTACGAGTTACATTGGTTCCGTGGGAGGTGTTGGTGCTACCCACGAGGCCGTTCGACGGATGTTTTTGGGTTTTCTTCCTCTAATGACATGTTTTTAAGCCTAAGTCTAGTAATATGCAAATTATCATCGTATTCTCAAATAGGGAGTCCCGCTGCTGCGTCGTTTGTTCGCACGAGTTACATTGGTCCTATGGGAGGTGTTGGTGCCTCCCACGGGGCCGTTTGGGGGCTATTTCAGGTTTTCACCCACTAACGTCATGGTTTTAAGACAAAATCAAGAAATATTCAAATTAACATCGTATTATCATATCGGGAGTCCCGTGACTGTGGGGTTAGTTACTACGAGTTACATTGGTCCCGTGGGACATGTTGGTGTCTCCTACGGGGCCGTTCGGGGGCTATTTTTGGTTTTCCCCCTCTAACGCTATGTTTTTAAGCCTAAGTCTAGAAATATGCAAATTATCATCGTATTCTCGAACCGAGAGTCCCGCGGCTGCATGGTCTGTACCTACAAGTTTTATTGGTCCCGTGGGAGGTGTTGATGCCTCCTATGAGGCCGTTCGGGGGTTGTTTCATATTATCCTCCACTAACGCCATGTTTTGCCTATGTCTAGAAATATGAAAATTACCGTCGTATTATCAAACAGGGAGTCCCACAGCTGCGTGGTCAGTTCCTACGAGTTACTTTGGTCCGTGGGAGGTGTTGGTCCCACGGGGCCGTTTGGGGGCTGTTTTGGATTTTCACCCTCTAACGCCATGTTTTTCAGCCAAAGTCTTGAAATATGCAAAGTATCCTCGTATTCTCAAACTCGGAGTCCCATGGTTGTGAGGTCAGTTCTTACGAGTTACATTGGTCCCATGGAAGGTGTTAGTGCATCCCACGGGGCCGTTCGGGGGCTGTTTTGGCGTTTCACCCTATAACGCCTTATTTTCAGGACTAAGTCTAAAAATATGAAAATTATCATCGTATTCTCAAATTGGGAGTCCTCCGGCTATGTGGTAAGTGTCTACGAGTTACATTGGTGCCGTGGGAGGTGTTTGTTCCTCCCACGAGGTCGTTCGGGGGTTGTTTTGGGTTTTCACCCTCTAATGCCATGTTTTTAAGCATAAGTCTAGAAATATATAAATTATCATCGTATTCTTAAATCGGAAGTTCCGTGGCTACGTGGTCAGTTCCTATGAGTTAAATTGGTCCATTGGGAGGTGTTGGTGCCACCCACGGGGCCGTTCGGGGGCTGTTTTTGTTTTTCACCCTCTAACGCCATGTTTTTAATCATAAGTCCAGAAATATAAAAATTTCGGTCGTATTATTAATCCGGGAGTTCCGTGGCTACGTGGTCAGTTCCTATGAGTTACATTGATCCCGTGGGAGGTGTTGGTGCCACCCATGGGGCCGTTCGGGGGCTGTTTTGGGTTTTCACCCACTAATGCCATGTTTTTAAGCCTAAGTCTAGAAATATGCAAGTTATCATTGTATTCTCAATACGAGAGACCCGCGGCTGTGCGATCAGTTCCTATAAGTTACATTGGTGCCGTGGGAGGTGTTGGTGTCTCCCACGGGGCCGTTCGGGGGCTATTTTGGGTTTTCACCCTCTAACATAACGTTTTTAATCTTAAGTCTTAAAATATGTAAATTATCATCATATTATCATATCGGGAGACCCATGGTTGTGTGGTTAATTCCTACGAGTTACATTGGTCCTGTGGGAGGTATTAGTGCCTCCCATGGGTCCGTTCGGGGGCAGTTAGGGGTTTTCACCCTCTAACGCCATGTTTTCAAGCCTATGTCAAGAAATATGTAAATTATCATTGTATTCTCAAACCGCAAGTCCCGCGGCTGCGTGGTTAGTTCCTACGAGTTACTTTGGTCCCATGGGAGGTGTTGGTGCCACCAACGAGGCCATTCAGGGGCTCTTTTTGGTTTTCACCCTCTAACACCATGTTTTTAAGCCTAAGTCTAGAAATATGAAAATTATTGTCATATTCTCAAACTGAGAGTCCCGCGACTGTATGGTCAGTTCCTATAAGTTACATTGGTGCCGTGGGAGGTCTTAGTGCCTCCCATAGGGCCGTTCAGGGGCTATTTCGGGTTTTCACCCACTAATGTCATGTTTTTTAGCCTAAGTGTAAAAGTATTCAAATTATCATCGTATTCTCAAATCGGGAGTCCCGTGGCTGCGAGGTCAGTTTCTACAAGTTACATTGGTCCCTTGGGAGGTGTTGGTGCCTCCCACGGGGTCGTTCGGGGGCTGTTTTGGGTTTTCACCATCTAACGCCATGTTTTTATGCCTAAGTCTAGAAATAAGCAAATTATCATCGTATTCTCAAACCCAGAGTCCCATGGCTACGTGGTCAGTTTCTACGAGTTACATTGGTCCCGTGGAGGTGTTGGTGCTACCCATGAGGCCGTCCGAGGGCTATTTTTGGGTTTTCTCCCTCTAATGCCATGTTTTTAAGCCTAAGTCTATAAATATGCAAATTATCATCGTATTCTCAAATTAGGAGTCCCGCGGCTGCGCCGTTAGTTCCTACGAGTTACATTGGTCCCATGGGAGGTGTTGGTGCCTCCCACGAGCCGTTCGGGGGTTGTTTCGGGTTTTCACCCACTAACACCATGTTTTTAAGCCCAAGTCTAGAAATATTCAAATTACCATCGTATTCTCATACCGGGAGTCCCGTGGTGTCGGGGTTAGGTCCTACGAGTTACATTTGTCCCGTGGGACATGTTGGTATCTCCCACGGGGTCGTTCGGGGGCTGTTTTGGGTTTTCACTCTCTAACGGCATGTTTTTAAGACTAAGTCTAGAAATATGTAAATTATCATCATATTCTCGAACCGAGATACCCGCGAATGCATGGTATGTTCCTACGAGTTTCATTGGTCCCATGGGAGGGGTTGGTGCCTCCTACGAGGCCTTTCGGGGGCTGTTTCAGATTTTTCCCTACTAACGCCATGTTTTGCCTAAGTCTAGAAATATGAGAATTACCATCGTATTCTCAAACCGGGAGTCCTATGGCTGTGTGGTCTGTTCCTACGTGTTACTTTGGTCCCATGGGAGGTGTTGGTGCCACCCACGGGGCCGTTCGCGGGCTGTTTTGGGTTTTCACCCTGTAACACCATATTTTTCAGCCTAAGTCTTGAAATATGGAAATTATCATCGTATTCTCAAACCCAGAGTCCCTCGGCTGCATGGTCAGCTCCTACAAGTTTCATTGGTCCCGTGGGAGGTGTTGGTGCCACCTTCGAGGCCGTTCAGGAGCTGTTTCAGGTTTTACTCCACTAATGCCATGTTTTCAAAACTAAGTTTAGAAATACGAAAATTATTTTCATATTCTTAAATTGGGAGTCCCCCGTCTGCGTGGTCAGTTCCTACAAGTTATATTGATCCTGTGGGAGGTGTTGGTACCTCCCACGGGATCGTTCGGGGGCTTTTTTGAGTTTTCACCCTCTAATGCCATGTTTTTACACTTAAGTCTAGAAATATGCAAATTACCATCATATTCTCAAACCGGGAGTCCGGTGGATGTGCGGTCAGTTCCTACGAGTTACATTGGTCCCGTAGTAGGTGTTGGTGCCTCCCACGGGGTCGTTTGGGGGCTATTTTGGGTTTTCACCCTCTAACACCAAGTTTTTATGCCTAAGTCTAGAAATATGCAAACTATCATCGTATTCTCAAACCGGGATTCGCGTGGCTGTGTGGTCAGTTTCTACGAGTTAGATTGGTCCCGTAGGAGGTGTTGGTGCAACCCATGGGGCCGTTCGGTGGTTGTTTTGGGTTTTCACCCTCTAACGCCATGTTTTTAAGCCTAAATCTATAAATATGTAAATTACCATCATATTCTTAAACCGGAAGTCCCGTGGCTTTGTGGTCAGTTCCTACGAGTTACATTGGTCCCGTAGGAGGTGTTGGTGCCACCCACGAGGCCATTCGGGTTCTGTTTTTGATTTTCACCCTCTAACACCATATTTTTAAGCCTAAGTCTTGAAATATGTAAATTTTTGTCGTATTATTAAACCAGGTGTTCCGTGGCTACATGGTCCGTTCCTACGAGTTAATTGATCACGTGGGAGGAGTTGGTGCCACCCACGGGGCCATTGGGAGGCTGTTTTGGGTTTTGACCCTCTAACACCATATTTTTAAGCCAAAGTCTAGAAATAGGCAAATTATCATCGTATTCTTAATACGGGAAACCCGTGGCTATGCAATCAGTTCCTATGAGTTACATTGGTGCCGTGGGAGGTGTTAGTGCCTCCTACGGGGTCGTTCGGGGGCTATTTTGGGTTTTCACCCTCTAACGCAATGTTTTTAATCTCAAGTCTAAAAATATGTAAATTATCATCGTATTCTCAAATCGAGAGACTCATGGCTGCATGATCAAATCCTATGAGTTACATTGGTCCCGTGGGATGTATTGGTGCCTCCCACGGGGCCGTTCAGGGGTAGTTAGGGGTTTTCACCCTCTAACTCCTTGTTTTTAAGCCTAAGTCAAGAAATATGTAAATTATCATCATATTCTCAAACCGAAAGTCCCGCGGCTGCGTGGTTAGTTCCTACGAGTTACTTTGGTCCTGTGGGAGGTGTTAGTGCCACCCACGAGGCCATTCGGTTGTTGTTTTGGGTTTTTACCCTCTAACAATATGTTTTTAAGCCTAAGTCTAGAAATCTACAAATTATCGTCGTATTCTCAAATTGAGAGTCTCGCAACTGCATGGTCAGTTCCTATAAGCTACATTGGTGCCGTGGGAGGTCTTGGTACCACCCATGGGGCCGTTCGGGGCCTGTTTTGGGATTTCACCCTCTAACGCCATGTTTTTCAGCCTAAGTCTAGGAATATGCAAATTATCATCGTATTCTCAAACTCGGAGACCCATGGTAGCGTGGTCAGTTCTTAGGAGTTTCATTGGTCCCGTGGGAGGTGTTGGTGCCTCCCATGGGGTCGTTCGGGGGCTATTTTGGGTTTTCACCCTCTAATGCTATGTTTTCAAGTCTAAGTCTAGAATTATGCAAATTATCATCATATTATCAAATCGGGAGTCCCCCGACTGCGTGGTCAGTTCCAATGAGTTACATTGGTGTCGTGGGAGGTGTTAGTGCTTCCCATGGGGCCGTTCAGGGGCTATTTCGGGTTTTCACCCACTAACGCCATGTTTTTAAGCCTAAGTATATAAATATTCAAATTATTGTCGTATTCTCAAACTAGGAGTCCCGTGGCTACGTGGTCAGTTGCTACGAGTTACATTGGTCCGATGGGAGGTGTTGATGCCTCCCACGGGGTCGTTCGGGGACGGTTTTGGGTTTTCACCCTTTTACGCCTAAGTATAGAAATATGCAAATTATCATCGTATTCTCAAATCGGGAGTCCCGTGGTTCCGTGGTCAGTTTCTACGAGTTACATTGGTCCCGTGGGATGTGTTGGTGCTACCCACGAGGCCGTTGAGGGGCTGTTTTGGGTTTTCTCCCTCTAACGCCATTTTTTTAAGCCTAAGTCTAGAAATATG
This sequence comes from Sambucus nigra, assembly GCA_949130495.1. Classification (NCBI taxonomy): domain Eukaryota; kingdom Viridiplantae; phylum Streptophyta; class Magnoliopsida; order Dipsacales; family Adoxaceae; genus Sambucus; species Sambucus nigra. The sequence continues at coordinate 50,164,464 of OX422222.1, forward strand.
CAAATTTTCATCGTATTCTCACATCGGGAGTCCCGCGGCTGCGCCGTTAGTTCCTACGAGGTACATTGGTCCTGTGGGAGGAGTTGGTGCCTCCCACGGGGCCGTTCGGGGGATGTTTTGGGTTTTCACCCACTAATGCCATGTTTTTAAGGCTAAGTCTAGAAATACTTAAATTACCATCGTATTCTCAAACGGGGAGTCCTGTGGTTGCGAGGTCATGTCCTATGAGTTATATTGGTCCCGTGGGACTTGTTGGTGTCTCCCACGGGGCCGTTCGGGGTCTGTTTTGGGTTTTCACCCTCTAACGCCATATGTTTAAGCCTAAGTTTAGAAATATGCAAATTATCATCTTATTCTCAAACCGAGAGTTTCGAGGCTACATGGTCAGTTCCTACGAGTTACATTGATCCCGTGGGAGGTGTTGGCGCCTCCTACGAGGCTGTTTAGGGGTTGTTTCAGATTTTTCCACAATAACGCCATGTTTTGCCTAACTCTAGAAATATTAAAATTACTATCGTATTCTCAAACCCGGTGTCCCGTGGATGCGTGGTCAGTTCCTACGAGTAACTTTGGTCCCGTAGGAGGTGTTGGTGCCACCCACGAGGCCATTCGGGGGTTATTTTAGGTTTTCACCCTCTAATGCCATATTTTTAAGCCCAAGTCTAGAAATATGCAAATTATCAACATATTCTCAAAATCGGAGTCCCCTGGCTGCGCGGTCAGTTCTTACAAGGTACGTTGGTCCCGTTGGAGGTGTTGGTGCATCACATAGGGCCGTTCGGGGGCTGTTTTGGTTTTTCACCCTCTAACGCCATGTTTTCATGACTAAGTCTAAAAATATGAAAATTATCATCGTATTATCAAGTCGGGAGTCCCTCAACTGCGTGGTCAGTTCCTACGAGTTACATTGGTGTCGTGGGAGGATTTGGTGCTTCCCACGGGGCCGTTCGATGGCTATTTCGGGTTTTCACCCAGTAACGCAATTTTTTTATTCATAAGTCTAGAAATATGCAAATTATCATCGTATTCTAAAACCGGGAGTCCCGTGGCTACGTGGTCAGTTTCTACGAGTTACATTGGTCCCATGGGAGGTATTGGTGCTACCCATGGTGCCGTTCGGGAGTTGTTTTGGGTTTTCACCCTCTAACGCCATGTTTTTAAGCCTAAGACTAGAAATATGTAAATTACCATCATATTCTTAAACCGGGAGTCCCGTGGCTACGTGGTCAGTTCCTACGAGTTACATTGGTCCCGTGGGAGGTGTTGGTGCCACCCACGGGGCTGTTCGGGGGATATTTTGGGTTTTCACCCTCTAACACCATGTTTTTAAGCCTAAGTCTAGAAATCTATAAATTTTTATCACATTCTTAAATTGGGAGTTCCGTGGCTATGTGGTCAGTTCCTACGAGTTACATTGATCCCGTGGGAGGTGTTGGTGCCACCCACGGGACTGTTCGGGGGCTTTTTTGGGTTTTCACCCTCTAACGCCATGTTTTTCATCCTAAGTCTAGAAATATTCAAGTTATCATCGAATTCTCAAAATAGGAGAGTCGCGGATACGCGTTCAGTTCCTACGAGTTACATTGGTGCCGTGGGAGGTGTTGGTGGCGCCCACGGGGCCGTTCGGGAACTATTTTGGATTTTCACCCTCCAACGCAATATTTTTAATCTTAAGGCTAGAAATATGTTAATTACCATCGTATTCTCAAATCGGGAGACCCATGGTTGCGTGGTCAATTACAACTAGTTATATTGGTCCCATGGGAGGTATTGGTGCCTCCCATGGGGCCGTTCGGGGGCTATTTTGGGTTTTCACCCTCTAACGCCATGTTTTTAACCCTTAGTCTAGAAATATCCAAATTATCATCGTATTCTCAAACCAGGGGTCCCGTGGCTGCACGGTTAGTTCCTAGAAGTTACATTGGTCCCATGGGAGGTGTTGGTGCCTCCCATGGGGCCGTTCGGGGGATGTTTTGGGTTTTCTCCCTCTAACGCCATGTTTTAAGCCTAAGTTGAGAAATATGAAAATTATCATCATATTCTCAAATCGGGAGTCCCGCGGCTGCGGGGTCAGTTCCTACGAGTTACATTGGTCCTATGGGAGGTGTAGGTGCCTCCCACAGGGCTATTCGAAGGATGATTCGGATTTTCACCCACTAACGCCATGTTTTTAATCCTAAGTCTAGAAATGTACAAATTACCATCCTATTCTCAAACTGGGAGTCCCGTGGATGCTCGATCAGTTCCTACGAGTTACAATGGCCCCGTGGGAGTTGTTGGTGCCTCCCACGAGGCCGTTAGGGGGCTATTTTGGGTTTTCACCCTCTAACGCCATGTTTTTAAGCCTAAGTCTAGAATCTTTAAAATTATCATCGTATTCTCATATCGGGAGTCCCGTGGCAGCGCAATCAGTTCCTACGAGTTACATTGGTCCCGTGGGTGGTGTTGGTGACTCCCACGGGGACGTTCGGGGAATATTTTGGGTTTTCACCCTCTAACGTCATGTTTTTAAGACTAAGTCTAGAAATATGCAAATTATCATCATATTTTTAAACCCGGAGTCCCGTGGATGCGCGGTCCGTTCCTACGAGTTACATTGATCTCGTAGGAGGAGTTGGTGCCTCCCACGGGGCCGTTCACGGGTTGTTTTGGGTTTTCACCCTCTAACACCATGTTTTAAAGCCAAAGTCTAGAAATAGGAAAACTATCATCGTATTCTTAATACGGGAAACTCGCGGCTATGCGATCAGTTCCTATGAGTTACATTGGTGCCGTGGGAGGTGTTAGTGCCTCCTACGGGGTCGTTCGGGGGCTATTTTGGGTTTTCACCCTATAACGCAATGTTTTTAATCTTAAGTCTAAAAATATGTAAATTATCATCGTATTCTCAAATCGAGAGACCCATGGCTACGTGATCAATTCCTAGGAGTTACATTGGTCTCGTGGGATGTATTGGTGCCTCCCACGGGGCCGGTCGGGGGTAATTAGGGGTTTTCACCTTCTAACGCCATGTTTTTAAGCCTAAGTCAAGAAATATGTAAATTATCATCATATTCTCAAACCTAAAGTCCCGCGTCTCCATGTTTAGTTCCTACGAGTTACTTTGGTCCCGTGGGAGGTGTTAGTGCCACTCACGAGGCCATTCGGTGGCTGTTTTGGGTTTTCACCCTCTAACAATATGTTTTTAAGCCTAAGTCTAGAAATCTGCAAATTATCGTCGTATTCTCAAATTAAGAGTCCCGCGACTGCATGGTGAGTTCCTATAAGCTACATTGGTGCCGTGGGAGGTCTTAGTACCACCCGTGGGGCCGTTCGGAGGCTGTTTTGGGATTTCACCCTCTAACGCCATGTTTTTCATCCTAAGTCTAGGAATATGCAAATTATCATCGTATTCTCAAACTCGGAGTCACATGGTAGCGTGGTCAGTTCATAGGAGTTTCATTGGTCCCATGGGAGGTGTTGGTGCCTCCCACATGGTCGTTCGGGGGCTGTTTTGGGTTTTCACGCTCTAACGCTATGTTTTCAAGTCTAGGTCTAGAAATATGCAAATTATCATCATATTATCAAATCGGGAGTCCCCCGACTGCGTGGTCAGTTCCAATGAGTTACATTGGTGTCGTGGGAGGTGTTAGTGCTTCCCATGGGGGCGTTTAGGGTCTATTTTGGGTTTCCACCCACTAACGCCATGTTTTTAAGCCCAAGTATAAAAATATTCAAATTATCATCATATTCTCAAACCAGGAGTCCCGTGGCTACGCGGTCAGTTGCTACGAGTTACATTGGTCCCGTGGGAGGTGTTGGTGCCTCCCACGGGGTCGTTCAGGGACTGTTTTGGGTTTTCATCCTCTAACGACTAAATATAGAAATATGCAAATTATCATCGTATTCTCAAATCAGGAGTCCCGTGGTTGCATGGTTAGTTTCTACGAGTTACATTGGTCCCATGTGATGTGTTGGTGCTACCGATGAGGCCATTCAGGGGCTGTTTTGGGTTTTCTCCCTCTAATGCCATTTTTTAAGCCTAAGTCTAGAAATAAGTAAATTATCATCGTATTCTCACATCGGGAGTCCCGCGGCTGCGCCGTTAGTTCCTACGAGTTACATTTGTCCTATGGGAGGAGTTAGTTCCTCCCACGGGGTCGTTCGGGGGATGTTTCGGGTTTTCACCCACTAATGCCATGTTTTTAAGGCTAAGTCTAAAACTATTTAAATTACCATCGTATTCTCAAATCGGGAGTCCCGTGGTTGCGGGGTCTGGTCCTACGAGTTACATTGGTCCCGTGGGACTTGTTGGTGTCTCCCACGGGGCTGTTTGGGGTCTATTTTGGGTTTTCACCCTCTAACGCCATGTTTTTAAGCCTAAGTTTAGAAATATGCAAATTATCATCGTATTCTAAAACCGAGAGTTTCGAGGTTGCATGGTCAGTTCCTACGAGTTACATTGGTCCCGTGGGAGGTGTTGGTGCCTCCTACGAGGCCGTTTAGGGGTTGTTTCATATTTTCCCACAATAACGCCATGTTTTGTCTAATTCTAGAAATATCAAAACTACCATCGTATTCTTAAACTGGGTGTCCCGTGGATGCGTAGTCAGTTCCTACGAGTAATTTTGGTCCCGTAGGAGGTATTGGTGCCACCCACGGGGCCATTCGGTGGTTGTTTTAGGTTTTCACCCTCTAACGGCATGTTTTTAAGCCTAAGTCTAGAAATATGTAAATTACCATCATATTCTTAAACTGGGAGTCCCGTGGCTACGTGGTCAGGTCCTACGAGTTACATTGGTCCCGTGGGAGGTGTTGGTGCCACCCACGGGTCCGTTCGGGGGATATTTTGGGTTTTCACCCTCTAACACCATGTTTTTAAGCCTAAGTATAAAAATCTATAAATTTTTATCACATTCTTAAATCGGGAGTTCCGTGGTTATATGGTCAGTTCCTTCGAGTTACATTGATCCCGTGGGACGTGTTGGTGCCACCTACGGGAGTGTTCAGGGGCTTTTTTGGGTTTTCAATCTCTAACGCCATATTTTTCATCCTAAGTCCAGAAATATTCAAGTTATCATCGAATTCTCAAAACGGGAGACCCGCGGCTACGCGGTCAGTTCCTATGAGTTACATTGGTGCTGTAGGAGGTGTTGGTGCCTCCCACGGGGCCGTTCGGGAACTATTTTGGGTTTTCACCCTCTAATGCAATATTTTTAATCTTAAGGCTAGAAATATGTTAATTATCATCGTATTCTCAAACCAGGAGACCCATGGTTGCGTGGCCAATTACTACGAGTTACATTGGTCCCATGGGAGGTATTGGTGTCTCCCACGGGGCCGTTCGGGGGCTGTTTTCGGTTTTCACCCTCTAACGCCATGTTTTTAAGCCTTAGTCTAGAAATAGCCAAATTATCATCGTATTGTCAAACCAGGGGTCCCGTGTTTGCATTGTTAGTTCCTAGAAGTTATATTGGTCCTATGGGAGGTGTTGGTGCCTCCCAGAGGGCCGTTCGGGGGATGTTTTGGGTTTTCACCCTCTAATGCCATGTTTTAAGCTTAAGTGGAGAAATATGCAAATTATCGTCGTATTCTCAAATCGGGAGTCCCGCGGCTACGGGGTCAGTTTCTACGAGTTACATTGGTCCAATGGGAGGTATAGGTGCCTCCCACGGGGCTGTTCGGGGGATGTTTCGGATTTTCACCAACTAACGCCATGTTTTTAATCCTATGTCTAGAAATATACAAATTACCATCCTATTCTCAAACAGGGAGTCCCATGGCTTCTCGGTCAGTTCCTACGAGTTACAATGGTCCCGTGGGAGTTGTTGGTGCCTCCCACGAGGCCGTTAGGAGGCTATTTTGTATTTTCACCCTCTAATGCCATGTTTTTAAGCCTAAGGCTTGAAATTTTAAAATTATCATCGTATTATCATATCGGGAGTCCCGTGGCGGTGCAGTCAGTTCCTACGAGTTACATTGGTCCCGTGGGTGGCGTTGGTGCCTCCTACGGGGCCGTTCGGGGGCTATTTTTGGTTTTCACCCTCTAACGTCATGTTTTTAAGACTAAGTCTAGAAATATGCAAATTATCATCGTATTATTAAACCCGGAGTCCCGTGTCTGCGCGATTAGTTCCTACAAGTTACATTGGTCCTGTGGGAGGTGTTGGTGCCTCTCACGGGGCCGTTCGGGGGCTGTTTTGGATTTTCACCCTCTAACACCATGTTTTCAAGCCTAAGTCTAGAAATATGTAAATTATCATTGTATTCTCAGACCGAGAGTCCCGCGGCAGCGTGGTCAGTTCCTACGAGTTACATTGGTCCCGTGGGAAGTGTTGGTGCCTCCCATGGGGTCGTTCAGGGGTTGTCTTGGGATTTCAACCTCTAACGCCATATTTTTAAACCTAAGTCTAGAATAATCCAAATTATCATCATATTCTCAAACCGGAAGTCTCGTGGATGCATGGTTAGTTCTTACGAGTTATATTAGTCTCTTGGGAGGTGTTGGTGCTACCCATGGGGTCGTTCGAGGGCTTTTTTGGGCTTTCTCCCTCTAACGCCATGTTTTTAAGACTAAGTCTAGAAATTTGAAAATTATCATAGTATTGTCAAATCGGGTGTCCCATAGCTACACGGTCAGTTGCTACGAGCTACATTGGTCCCGTGGTAGGTGTTGGTCCCTCCTATGGGGCCGTTCGGGAGCTGTTTCGAGTTTTCACCCACTAACACAGTGTTTTTAAGCCAAGGTCTAGAAATATTCAAATTACATTCGTATTCTCATACCGGGAGTCCCGTGGCTGCGGGGTCAGTTCCTATGAGTTTCATTTGTCCCGTGGGAGGTGTTGTTGCCTCCCACGGGGCCGTTCGGGGCCTGTTTTGGGTTTTTACCTTCTAACGCCATGTTTTTAAGCCTAACTCTAGAAATATAAAAATTACCGTTGTATTCTCACACCGGGAGTCGCTTGGCTGCATGGTAAGTTCCTACGAATTACATTGGTCCCGTGGGAGGTGTTAGTGCGACCCACGTGGCCGTTTGGGGCTGTTTTGGGTTTTCACCCTCTAACGCCATGTTTTTAAGACCAAGTCTAGAAATATGGAAATTCCCGTCGTATTCTCAAATCGGGAGTCCCATGGCTGCGTGGTCAGTTCCTCATAGTAATCCCCATTCTCAAACCAGGAGTCCCGTGGAACTCTAATATTATCCTCTTTTATGAACTTGAAAGCATGTTTCCATTTATGCAAAATGTTATGGTTCCCCACTTGGGCCATTTTCCACCACCTCATCTCTATAAGCGGGGTTGTGATATTTGAAGAAAAAGTATCCATTATCATGAGCAAACATTTTTCTTTTGATTAAACTCTTCTTGTCTTATCACATTTGTTACCAAGAAAAAGTATTCAATTTTGCTTTGTATTGGGGATGTGAACTCATGTTTGGTTACGAAGGAAGCTTTGGATATATTGAGTAGTTTATCAGGGCTTAGGCCTAATCGTTCTAAAAGTAATATGTTCATTACTTGCTTAGATGAAGAGAGGACTCTTAGTGTGGTTAGACTTCTCAACATTCCTCATAATAATCCCCATTTCTTATATTTCACGGTTCCTTTGATTTTTAATAGGCTAAAAGTGGTGGATTGACTTATTGACAAAATCACTAGCAGAATTAAAAGCTGGACTAGTATGCATGTATATATAGGTATATATATAATTGTATATGAATGTATATAACTGTAAATATATGCATATAAATACCAGTGTATATGTTGTATATATACTGCATATATATGCATATATATACCAGTATATATACTGTATATATATGCATATATATGTAGAACAATATATATACTATAATATATATGCAGTATATATACTTTATATATATGCATATATATACCATTATATATACTGTATATATAGTATATGTATGCAGTATATATACCGGTATGCAGTATATATATATGCAGATTATATATTGCAGTACACTTCATATATATATATATATATATATATATATATATACTAGCGGAATGCCCGTGCCTGAAGACACTGCAAAAATTTCCAAAATACGAAATAGAAAAACGGCAAAAATATTCAAAGTATTGAATCGTGTACAATTAAAGTCAAAGTTTTTTTTACAACACGAATGTGTAAATAATTTAGAAAATTTGGGCATAATTTCCTTTGTTTGTAGGACTATCCACCCTGTTTAAGAAATATAAAATATTCCAACCACAATACTCAACTCAACAAAGCATTTTCCTAATTATTCGGGGTCGACTGCCGCGAACAACAATGCAAACATATTTGAAATTTTCTACAATATTTCGTGCAAGAACCAAAAAGTAATTGAAATGTGTACACTTAAAAGGCATATGTGTTCCTTTACCAACATATATAATCAAATCAAATACAAATCATAGGAGTGAATTTATATTTATTAAGACAATAAAATTAAAAGAAGTTAAATGTACGTGTAACAAAAAATAACTGAATAGAAATTTAGGACATAGTGAACCCCATAATTTCAGCACTTGCTCTGTGTCTCTGATTTTTGTTCATCCTTTAGGTAAAATATATCTCACCACATCTCCCCAGATATACCTGAATAAAAAATGTAAGGAACTTTATTTTCAGAAACCAAACTTCCATTATAAAATAAACCAAAATGCCATCAATAACAAATATACGTAGAAATTGACATAAAAAATACTCAAAATCCACACACATTACTAGTAAGAAGCATTATTTTGACGATATATGCAAAATAGAGTAATACAAATCTCCCAATGAAAAATAGGCATTTTTTTTTCTTTAGTACACAACATCTGTTTTCGACATTAATGTTCCTCATTCGTACCCTATATGTTAGACGTTATGGTATACACAACCCTAAGACGTCAACTCCAAAGAGTAATTCACATATGCCCTAGGACTGCAACATAAATAATATTCAAAGTTGACTTAAAAAGAGTTAAACGTAATGTGGGACTTCGTCAAGCAACATGAGCCTCTCACAATGTGGCACATAGATGTGTCATGCTCTTAACTGTTACTAAATTCAGTAACAACTTTTGAGTTGAGTATTGTCGCATATTTTTTAAAAAATGAAAGAAAATAAAGAAAACATTAACATGTGAGATCCATACATTTTACCCTGTGTTCCTTGAATGGGTATTTTATAGCATGATATTGGTGAGAGACGGTAATAAATAGATCAATGGAGACAACAATAATATAATTACTGGTGTTGCAATGTAGCTAGACCTACGTACCACATACACGAACACGTGTGTCGCTGTGGAGGCAATTATTATGCAACACAAATAAATACGAGAGAAGCAATTATCAAGAAAAGAATAAGGAATATAAGATGCCAATCACACAACAAAAGATGTACGTGGTTCAGCAAAGATGTGCCTACGTCCACGGTGGTGCAGTCAATATTATTTCTATATACTCCAGAGAGTGATTACAGAGAATACAACTTGTACTTTTTCCCCGGACCTAGGGTTTAATATATACATGTACATGTAGATCAGTGGAGGTGATGGGTTCCTCCATGTTTTCCATCTCCCCCATAACTTCCCATCATGGGATCGTGGGGGGAGACCGGATCAATATAAAAGATGAGGGGCCTGGACTTTGGGCCGCTAGGACTGGGCTACTCGTCCAGGCCCATAGTTCTCATTTTCGGGTACCCACAATTGCCCCTAAATTTGTTGGGCCATGTTTATGGGCTCAATAGATTTAAATGATCAACCATTATGGCTGATTTGCGATTCTTTGAAAACTGTGAAGTCGATTTGGCGGTACCCGCTTCAATTATTGTGCGCTATGATTAGAATTGAAGGCTTATTGGGATAGCCACTTTTTCTTCCGTCGCTTCAGCCCTTCCAGTACTCTTCTTTATTTTGAGAAATCTAGTGCCTCGTACCTTTTTCTCTCAATCCCCATTCCCCTTGCTTCTTAGTCATCTTGAGCTCGTGCTTCTTCATCACTTGAGTCGATCCTCTATTTTGTAAGTTTCTCATACTTTTTCTTTGCACTTTCACTTTGGTTTGTAGCTTTTCTTGAGTTTTTCAATGGCGAAGATTGGAAATAGGTCAATCTCTGAATTTAGGAAGTTTTATAATATCCCTGAGTGGGTAGATATTGAGTGTGGTGCCTCCCCTCCTAGGAACGTTAGGGATATAGAGGATGCCCACTGGATCCATGTTTTGTTTCTTTCCCAGGGGGACTTACGTTTCCCCCTAATGATTTATTTTTGCATTTCTTCGGCTATTTCAATATTGTTCCTACACAATGCTCGCCCAATGCGTGGAAAATAGTAAATAGCGTTCATAGAATAAATCATTTGTTTGGTACTAGGTTAGGACTTGCCGAGATCTGTTTCTGTTATTCCTTTTCTCGAACTAGTTCAGGTGTCTTATACCTCAAAGTTAGGAGCCCTGATAGTGTATTGGTAGTAAACCTACCTAATTCCCATAAGGACTACTGGCAAGAGGGTTTCTTCGTTAGGAATTGGCAGTTCCCTCCCGAGTTTGAAGGGTCGAGGTCTGAGAGGTTCACTGTTCCTTTTTACGGGGAAGAATATATAGGTAAACATTGTACTGTTGTGTCAACCTTTGCTGATTTGTGACTTTTCTAACACCTCCTTGCTTTTTCTTCCACAGCGAGGTCAAATAATTTGGAGCCTGCTCTCAGCGAGGTTCGTATCTCGGAGTTGGTGAAAGCTTGGAATATCAGGGAGCCTCTGGGTGACGGCGAGAATCCCAGGTCTAGTGCTTTTTTGCTCGAGTATAAGAACGTGGGCTACAGCTTCATAGCACGGCCTGTGGATAGTGTACCAGAGTTTGATTCTTTCAGAGAGACTACTGTTGAGCCTATCCAGTTGGACGAAGAGGAGAGAAGCTTTGAGAGTGACCTTGCAGGAGCTGCGAGTAATTTAAGTGAAGGGAGCTCTAATAGTAGTAGTTCCTCTGACTGTGAGGAGGATTCTGAAGCTCGAGGATCGTTAAGCACTTCCAGCAGTTCAGGTGAAGAGATGCCTCCAAGGAAGAACTTGATTAGAGATGATGATGATGAGGACCACGTACTTCTTGCACAGAGGTCAAAGAAACAAAAGTCTACTTCTGGGGCCGTAGCTACTGGTTCTCGGTCTTCTACTCAGGAGCAAGAGAGGAAGAGGAGAGAGGAAGATTAGGTGAGAGAGAGGGAGAGAAGAAAGGAGGAGGAAAGAAAGAAGGTGGAGGAAAAGAAGAGGATGAAGGAGAAGAAAAGAATGGAGAAGGAGAAAGAGGAAGAGAGGAGGAAGATGAAGTCAAGGACAAAGGCTGGGCAAGCCTTGGTCCCGGTGTCTGCTTTGCCCGAGGGGGCCTCAGTTGCCATTTCTCCTCAGGTGGCACCTGCGCTGCTCGAGAGGGCAGTTCTTCCTGCAGATCGCCAGAGGGAGTTGGGGTCTGATCAATTGGCCCTACAAGCTAGTTAGAGGCTAGCCTTGGTAAGATCCTCTCCATTTTTCAATTCTTTAACAAGTTTTAGTTGTTTCTCCTTCTTGATCTATTCTTTATTTTTGGCAATTTGTGACCGACTTCGTCGTGCTCTATCATTCTCGCGACGAGTTGGTGAGAAGGAATGGCGAGCTGGAGCAGCAGAAGTCCACTCTGGAGGTCAGGGGTTCTCAGCTGGAGGCTGATTTAAAGACTGTCGACGCAGCCTGAGCTTCCTCTGATCTGGCCCTCATCAATTCTAATAGAGAGAGGGATGTGGCGGTTAAGGAGCTGAGCTAGCTGAGGCAGGCCTATGACCTAGTCTGATCGAGCAAGATGGAGGTCGTGGAGGAGAACAAGGTTCTAACCGAGCAATTAAAGGAGAAAGAGTCCCAGGTAGCCACCATCAAGGAGGATTCATATAACTCCAGGTGGACTACTTCTTATGAAGACATCGAGGTTCAGATAGCCTACATCAGTCGTTTCAACTTCAAGAAGGGCTGGAACAAGGCCCTCTTAGCTACCGGTGTTGATGCTGAATCTCCTCTATTCGATGAGCATGACCCGGGTCCGAGGCCAACTGTGGACGAAGAAGCCCCTACCCCAGCCATCGAGGGTGTTGATCTTGCCTCTCAGACAATTCCTGTCGGTGCTTGTCCTGCCCAGGCAACTGAGGGCATCCCTATAGAGGGGGATGCCTCTGCTGCTGCTGACAAGGGGAAGTAGCCAACCACCGCTGGGTAGCCTGAGGTTGCTAGTTAATATGCTTTTACGACTATTTTTATACTTCTGCTTGTAATTTTTCCAATTTCTTCTCGATGTACTTGACTTTTATCAATGAAATGAAAAGGCTTCTTTTTCCAGTGCATTGATTGATTTTTCTCTCCATTGCCCTTTTATGTCTTGTAGTTGACTGATGTAGAAGAGTATATTCCTGTCACATTTTAATTGGGCAGGATTCTTGGTCCCAATGCCAGTCCTCAGGTTTGTCAGGCCTTTGTGAGGCTTTGCAAATCTCTTAGGTCGAGGAATCAAAAGTATAAGGAGCAGTCTGAGCTAGTGGCTAAGCTGAAGGACAGGCTCCAGGAGATGGAAGGCATTGGTGCCTCAGTGAAAGAGGAAGTCAATGTGCTGAGAACCAGACTCCTAGAGGCCACCGAGGTCAACCAAGTTGGGGAGTTCCTATAGCAGGAGAATGAAAACCTGAGGAGGGAGGTCTTATAACTTAGAGAGCATGCGCCGAGCACTATTTTAGCAGTTCTGCAAGGCTCGTCGTCATCGCGAGATGGATATACTCCTCCTATGCCACGAGGTTCCACTCGTCCTCCCCTCATGAGAGCTGGTAGGAGCACCAGGGGCAAGAACAGGGAAGCAAAAGAACAGCGTGATAAGGAGATTCAAGAGCTCCGCGATGATGTCCGGCGAGCATATGTAATTGCTGCTGGGGATGTTACCCGATTGCGGAACGTATTCAAGAAAGGTCCTCGGCAAGCATGGGCTGACGGTTATGATCAACGTTGGCTGGATGCTCCAACAAGACTATCTGAGTTTGAGGAACTTTCTTTCATTAGAGGGTGGTTAAGTGCCTTGAAAGAGCTTCAGGTCCCGAGGAACTCGGTGTTATGGTATCGTCACGAGATGTCCTCTTCCACTCTGATGCCCAACCCATTGAGGAGGGATGATCGATGGATCCCAATTGATGTTATTCCTCGACAACTATTAGAGTTGGACGCATATGAGGTTGTAGAAGAGCTAGTCCCCGATCCTGATGATGAACGAAGAGGTAGAGTGGCAGATTATCTTGTCCGGAGGCTTCCACCTTCTTGAGATTTTGCAAGTTGTTATTCTTTTGTCTTTTTTTTGATAATGTAAATGCTTTGGGCGAGCTTCGCTGACTAAACATGTATTATCATTATTGTATATATAAGGGATTAATGAAACCTTTGATAATGTAAATGCTTTGGGCGAGCTTCGCTGACTAAACATGTATTATCATTATTGTAAATATAAGGGATTAATGAAAACCTTTGATAATGTAAATGCTTTGGGCGAGCTTCGCCAACTAAACATGTTCATCCAACCTTTTTATATTCTTGCTGCTTCATAATCCTTTTTATTTTGTCATGCAAGTGTCCCTCCAGTGCAGTATAATACCAAAATACCATTATGTCCCATTTTACCTTTTAGGTTGTGTCGTCACACTCCCTTAGGCCTAAGTAGGGCAATTGGCGAGGACACACCTGGTATTGGATGTCTTCATTCGATCAGGATTTTGCTCAACCAGAGTAGGTTTGATGGCCAGTATAAAATCTGGTCGCATTGCCTAAGAATCCTCTGTAGGGCTTTATATATTGCCAGGGGCAATGCTAAGAGGTCTCTCGTGTTTCATGACGATGACCTGAGGAGGGGTATTCCCCTGCTATATCGACCATCGTGCCTGTGATTTGGAAAAGATGTTGTGACACCCCGACTAATTAAATACCGGGTAGCTACTCCTTTATTAAATTAATACAAAATGCCAAGTTGGTCCAATTAATAGCATCACTGTCGAAAATATTTTAATGATTACTAACCACCTAGTATTTAAAAAGTAAGTTGCCAAATTTTAATTTAAGTCTGATTAACATGCAATAAAAGAATAATGGAAGAACAACATAATCCATTCACCATAACGAAGTAATGAAATAACCAACAAATAATAATAAGTCCGGAGGAAAACTCCTCACAACAATCCATAACTGAATAATATCAGACAAGTCTAAATCCTGAATTAATTACATGCCAAAAGTCTAAAAATCTGAAATAAATGGAATGTCTCTAAAAGAAATGGGCGACATGCCCTACAACTGATAAGTGCTGAATATAGAGTCAAGATAGATGAAGCGTCTACAAGCAAAGTCCTGTAACTTCCACAAACAGCTACAGCTCGTCACCTGAATGAGGATCCTAAGCATGGTGTCCTTGTGGCTGGGCACCTAAAATGGTTTTTACAAAAATAGATTTGAAAGAAAATGGGTCAGAGCCCGAAAGTGGAAATCATTTTAAAAACAGCAAGTGTTTTAATAACATTAAAACATTAAATGCAAAATACATTTTAGGACGTGCACTCACATGAAATTCTCACCTCTCGACTACATGTGCACTCCTAACGTACCATACCCATCTAAATGACATACATATCTAACCAAAACCGTAATAAGTTCTACCCCTTACTATTCGATTTCCATATTACATTCTAGCGTTATCAATTAAGTAGAGAGCTTTACTTAACTCAGATTCTCAATTAGTAATACAACTCACTATCGGTTAACCCGTTATGTTTTCTCAAAACATTACTGATATGCCCAAGTATAACCTCGGCCAGACCTACCTCGGCCGAGATGATGGACGAAACATTGATCGACCCTAGGAAAGCCAGGGGAGCACGATACCATCCCTCGGCCAAACCTACCTCGGCTCAGGCCGACACTACCATCTACACAGCCAAGGGGGGCACCGCGCGCATCACAGGCACCAACAGCACTATGGGTATGGCAACCTCGACCGAGGGTGGGCCAAGGTGACAGGGAGCCTACCCTCAACATGGAACCAGTTCAACCTCGTCTTGGGACGAGGTCATAAGAGGCCTTAGTATTCACCAGCATGGGACTATCCCTACCTCGGCTGGGGCCGACCTAGCATAATGTCTCGGCTGAGATCAGGCCGAGACTCCTTATGACACTTCTCAGATTGAACGGACATCAAGCCTTTATAGCTCGGCCTCTCCCAGGCCGAGGTCATTCACTAACATGACTGCCGAGCATCTGTTGACATTTGGATAAGGACACCTGGGCACAAATCAGTTGTAATAAGATTATTCTCCACATGTGGGAGAATATTTCATCATCATTGCTTACATGTGACAGTGACAGATGACATTCCCACATTGGTGAGGATATCACACACATGCTCATTGCATGCATGGGGGGTACATTACGCCCCCTAGACACTATATATAGGGGTCATCCCCTACCTTGCAAAAGGATCCAGTTATTAAAACCCTAGCAAAAACTCTATCTAAATATACAGTAGAGAGAGAGAGAGCTTGAGAGAATTGTATCCATGGCCATTAGTGCCTTCATTCAGCGATATTACTCACACAATCACTATGGACGTAGGCCGGATTGGCTGAACCACCTATATTCCGGTGTTCATTCCTCATATCCTCACCCCCTTCTCTTATCTCTTTCAATAGGTGTGCTGCCATTGTTATACTTCTATTGAGCTTGGAAACACCATACCTGGTGGTGCTAATTGTTAGCATCATCATTTTGGCGTCGTCTGTGGGAAGCGAGAGGCTATCTCTTCCTATTTTTCTGCTTTACCTCACCGGAGACTCTGGTGGTGAACCAGGAACCACCCCTTGTGTGGAGCTATTTCACCATTGAAAGAGGTCCTTTAAGGTATTAAGCTCACTTGCTGTTCAAGCTCTTTATTGATAATATGGGACCAGAATTACCACCGCCTCTTCCGCCGCTTGGAGGTGGAGGGGCTAGTTCCAGTCAGGCTCCTCCCCAGTCCGAAATGGCGGAGGTGGCAACAGCTTTGAAATCTTTAGCTGCAACACAACAAGCCATGAAGGAGCAGTTTGCCCAGCTTAGCCAAACCATGATGATGAGGCCACCTGGAGTCTCCCCGGACATGATAACTTCGGCGGCAGTTCAGCCTCATCCTGACGCCAGGGGACCACCCCAGGCACCCATGAAGGACCAACCTGCACCCCAGCGGAGGAGGGACATTGCTGACCCTAGGCGCTTGCGCCTGGGGAGGCAAGGAAACCCTTGCCCAGAGGACAGGTGTGATGACCTAGAAGTTGAAGAGGCCCCGGAAGACTGCTGGGAGCCGTATGAGGTGTCAGATAACATCGTACGATCTCTTAGGCAGAGCTAAGGATGTGTCGGTCAAAGAAGAGATGAGGCCCAGCAGAGAGGGTCGGCCTTGAACAGGTTGAGCAGAGGGTCGGCCTTCGAGAGGCTGGGCCCAGTCAATGACCTGAGGCAGAGGCTATCGAGGTCAAGGAGCGCAGCCGGCTCTCAAATAGGGAATAGGCAGGCTAGGCTAGATCAAGGCCGACCCTTGGAGAGAAGAGCCAAGGAGCAGGAAGAGGTCAACAGTCAACGGGTCGTTGCTGGGGAACCCTCTGTCCATCGCAGAGAGGTGGCAGGGGATAACCTCGGCCAAGTTGATGAGAGAAGACCCTGGAATGACTCAATCCAACGTCTTGAGGAGAAGATAGGGGACCTCATAAAGAGCAGGGACCCATTATAGAGGGGCTACTCGGAGGGTTCCCCGTTTGTAGCTAGGATAGTGGGGTTCCTAACCCCAGCTAAGTTCAAGCCTCCTACAGTGACTCCTAAGTATGATGGCAGCACTAACCCAGTGCACCATATCGAGATGTATCAGTCGGCGGCTGATATTTACTCGATACCCGATGAGATGAAGTGCAGGGCCTTCTCAGGAACTTTGATAGGGGCTGCACACAGCTGGTTCACCTCTCTTCCGAAGAACTCAATCGAGAACTTCAAAGGCTTAGCTGAGCAGTTCATCCACAACTTCTGCTTTGGGGTAAGACCTCAAAAGAAGACTACCCACCTCCTATATGTCAAACAGGCTAAGGGTGAAAGCCTAAGAGACTACATAACAATATTCAACAAGGAGAAGTTGGAGGTGGAGGATTACGAAGAGAGCATAGCCATGACCGCCCTTATAGGAGGCCTCCAGAAGGGAAAGCTACTGTGGAAACTGGCAGAAGACCCTCCGAAGTCTATGGCAGAGCTGCTCTCCACCGCATGGAAAGTGATGAATGCGGAAGAGGCAATGACCGCCAAATATGAGGAGGAGAACCGTGGTAGCACTGGGAGGTCCCAGGGAAGAAAAGAGGGGAAGAAGAGGTCAGTAGATGACAAGTTCGCTCATTACACTCCTCTGAGTGTGAGCTGTGAGCACATCCTTATTGAGATCAAGACTGACCGGGCTGTGAGGTGGCCAGAAAAATTGAAGGCCCCACCACATAAGAGGAATAAAAACCTCTGGTGTGAGTTCCATCAGGATCACGGCCATATCACAGATAGATGCTTCACTCTGAAGGATGAGATTGAGAAGATGCTGAAATTCGGAAAACTGAGAAAGTATGTGGATGGCAAGGCCCCAAAGGGTGGAAGAGAAGACCCTAGGAAGAGAAGAGATGACAGGTGCCGTGGTGATGTCCCGACTAGAAGGCATGATGATTCAGAGAGTGATGATGGAGATGACCCAGATCTCCCACCTAAGGATGACAACACCCCAGTGAAGAGGGTAGGAATGATCTCCTTTGGTGTTATCACCATATGTGTGGGATTCGTAGGAGGTGGCTCTGAGGTAGCTGATAGGAAGGCTCATGTAGCGGAGGCCAAGTCAGTGGTCAAGCCTGAGGTTGTGAATCTAACGTCTTCTCATGCAGTGCAGAAGAGGAAGAAGGTAGACATGGACACCCTCGTAGTGGGGTTCTCCAGACTCGACTTCAAGGGCATCTTAGCCCCCCATGATGACCCTTTAGTCATAACAACAAGGGTGCATGGGTGCGATGTAGGGAGAATCCTCATAGATGGGGGAAGCTCAGCAGATGTGATGTTCTGGCCTTGTTTCAAGAGCTTAGGTCTTAGCAGGGCAAGGCTGGTGCCCTACCATCACCCATTGATAGGCTTCAGTGGTGAGAAGGTACACCCATTGGGCATGTATGAAATGGATGTACGGATGGGAGATGAATGGCCTAAGAGGCTGACCAAGAAGATAAACTTTTTTGTTATGGACGAAAATGTCTTCTCGGCCTACAACCTCATCATCGAAAGAGTGGCCCTCAAAGAGTTTGAAGCCGTGCCGTCGACGGTCCACCAGATGCTAAAATTCTCGACTCCTTATGGGGTAGGGGAAGTGCAAGGGGACCAGACCACGGCGCGGGAATGTTATTTCAACTCGGCCGAAGAGCGAGAGGCCCATAAGAGATCAACCGCCACTTACAGCATTGACACTCTTGATCCCAGAGACGAAACAAAATTGAAGAAGGGCGAGGCCGCGGAAGAGGTAAAATCCATCGTCCTCAATGACGACGAGCCGAAAAAAACCGTCCAGGTCGGCAAGGCCCTGGGGCAAGGGATCAAGGAAGAGCTGATAAACTTCCTCAGGAGGAGGTAGAGTGTCTTCGCATGGAGTCATGCAGATATGCCTGGTATTGACCCGGAGATCATGACCCACAAGCTCAACGTAGACAGAGATGCTAGGCCTATTAAACAGAGGCGAAGAGTCTACTCCGGAGAGAATTATGAGGTCATCCGGGAAGAGGTGAAGAAGTTGGAAGAGGCCGAGTTCATAAGAGAGGTCACTTATCCAGAGTGGCTCTCAAATGCAGTCATCGTGCCTAAGGCCAATGGAAAGTGGCGAATGTGTGTAGATTTCACAGACCTGAACAGGTCCTGCCCGAAAGACAACTATCATTTACCTAGGATAGACCAGATGGTAGATGCAACGGCAGGGCACGAGCTCATGAGTTTCATGGATGCTTATTCATGTTATAATCAAATCTTTATGGATACCGAAGACTCTGAGAAGACAGCCTTCATTACTGACAAGGGGACGTACTGTTACAAGGTGATGCCCTTTGGTCTGAAAAATGCGGGGGCAACATATCAACGTCTTGTCAATAAGATGTTCGAGGAGCAGATAGGTAAGACCATGGAGGTGTATGTGGATGATATGCTAACGAAGAGCCTGAAAGAATGTACTCACATAGCATACCTTGAGAAGACCTTTGATGTCATGGACTCGTACAGGATGAAGCTCAACCCAGCAAAGTGTGTCTTCGGGGTGGGAGCCGGGAAGTTCTTGGGGTTCATCGTTAATCAGAGGGGGATTGAAGCAAACCCAGAGAAGATCAAGGCCTTGCTCGACATGAAGACTCCTAGGAGTATCAAGGATGTCCAGAGACTCACCGGAAGAGTAACTGCCCTTAACAGGTTTGTTTCCAGGGCAACGGACAAGTGTCTTCCGTTCTTTAAAGTTCTGAGAAAGGCCTTCCAGTGGGACGAAGAGTGTGAAAAAGCTTTTGACCAACTCAAGTCTTACTTGGGATCTCCATTTTTGCTGTCTCGGCCCATCACGGGGGAGAGGTTATTTGTGTATCTGGCAGTATCTGAGTCAGCCATCAGCGCAGCCATCGTACGGGAAGAGGATGGAATCTAGAGGCCTGTATACTTCAACAGTAAGGCCCTTCAAGGGTCTGAACAAAACTATCCCCGGTTGGAGAAGTTGGCTTATGCCCTGATACACGCCTCAAGGAAGATAAAGCCTTACTTCCAAGCTCACTCCATGGTAGTCCTCACTGACTCCCCACTAAGGCAGGTTCTGCACAAACCTGAGAAGTCTGGAAGATTGATGACCTGGGCCATCGAGATAGGAGAATATGATCTTACCTACCAGCTTAGGACAGCCATCAAAGGGCAGGCTCTCGCAGACTTTATCGCAGAGTTCACATGGGAAGAGGCCGATAGAGGTTTGGAAGAGGCCGAGACAGAGAAAGGTTTAGATAACGACCAAGAGACGAACCGAAGTGTCTTCTGAGATTCGGAAGAGACCGCCCCATACCTCTTCTGAGGCCGAGAAGAGGTTGTCTAGGGAAAAACTCGGAGCAGAGTAGAAGAGAATGAAGAGGATCGATACCTCTTCAAAAAGGGGGTTATGAGAGAAGGGGTCTTCTCATCAGATGCAGACGTATGGAGCCTCTTTGTTGATGGCTCTTCCTGTGACAGTGGAAGCAGCGCGGGGCTAATACTCTCGGCTCCAGATGGCGCCAACATTGATTACGCCTTGAGATTCAACTTCCAGGCCTCCAATAATGAGTCTGAGTATGAGGCCATTATAGTAGGTCTCTTATTGGCAATAACCCTTCGAGTAAAGCGACTCCTACTCCATAGCGACTCAAGGTTGGTTGTCAATCAAGTGTTGGTGGCATACGAGGCCAAAGATGAAAGGATGGCCAAATACCTAAAGAAGGTAAGAGGGTTTCTAGAGTATTTTGAAGAAGCAAAACTGAAAAGAGTACCCCGGCTGAGCAACAACCACGCTGATTCATTGGCAAGACTGGCCTTGGCAATGAAGATAGATTTGGGAAGGACCATTCCAATCGAGGTCTTAGGAAAAGCAATCATCGAGGAGGATGAGGTGTGTAGCCCTTGTCACAATGTGAACCTGGGAGACTCATGGATTGACCCGCTTGTCAGATACCTAAGAAAGGGGGAGCTACCCGAGTCCAAGATGGAAAGGAGAAAGTTGAGATATAGGGCTGAAAAGTTCTCATTGGTAGGAGACGTCTTGTATAAAAAGGGGTTTCTACTGCCTCTCCTCAGATGTGTGCACCCTGCGGAAGTACCCCAGGTCTTAAGGGAGGTTCATGAGGGTTCTTGCTCTAGCCACATTGGGGGAAGACCCTTAGCCAAGAGGATCATCACTCAGGGATACTGGTGGCCTACCCTGTCTAAGGACACAGCAGACTATGTGAAGAGGTGCGACAAATGTCAAAGGTTCGCCACCATCCCTCACCAACCTCATCAGCCTATGACATCGATCTCCTCTCCATGGCCATTTTCGGTATGGGGAATTGACTTAGTAGGACCTTTGCCAAGAGCTGTCAATAACTATTGATTCTTGATAGTTGCCATTGACTACTTTTCAAAATGGGTAGAGGCAGAGCCGATGATAACCATTACAGAACAGAAGACCTTCCAATTCATATGGAAGAACATCATATGTAGATATGGCCTCCCGAACATGCTCATCTCGGACAATGGGACCCAATTCAAGAATGCCTCCTTGGAGAAGTATTGCCAAAGTGTGGGGATTAGACAGTTCTTCTCATCTCCTGTTCGACCTCAAGCAAATGGCCAGACCGAGGTCACGAACATAACCATCTTGGATGGAATCAAGAAGAGGTTAGAAGACGCGAAGGGGAGATGGATAGAAGAGGTCTACGCTGTGCTATGGGCTTACAGAACTACGGTAAGGACACCCATAGGAGAAACCCCATTCATGCTGGCACATGGCTCAGAGGCAGTCATACCAACGGAGGTAGGGCTTCCAACTCATCGAATTCAGACCTACGACCCTGACAGTAATGGGGAGAAGAGAAGGCTAGACCTGGATCTCATCGAAGAAAGGAGGGAAGACGCAGAGGTCAGAAAAGCAGCCTACCAGTAGAGGGCAGTAAAATTCTACAACCAGAGGGTAAAGTCAAGACCCATTGCAGTGGGAGACCTAGTTCTAAAGAAGACACTACAGAAGGCAAACAAGCTACACCCAAACTGGCATGGCCCCTACAAGGTGACAGAGGAGGTTGTGCCTGGCACTTACAGGCTAGAAAACCTAGAAGGAGAACCTTTCACTAACCCGTGGAATGCTGACCATCTCAAGAGATATTACATATGATGTATAGAATTTTATGGAAATGTACTATCTTACTAAGAGGAGGTTATTAATAAAGATCAGTTTCCATATTAAGTTCTTGTTTCGTTCTTTAGACCAGAAGTTTATTATGAGGCTAACCTCTTAGGTGATGACCTCAGACCCTCATAACATCACTCGGTGGTGACGAGGTCTGAGCTCAGACACCTGCGTTAGACGACCTCAGACCCTTAACATCATTAATTTGGTGATATTTATTATGAGGCTAACCTCTTAGGTGATGACCTCAGACCCTCATAACATCACTCGGTGGTGACGAGGTCTGAGCTCAGACACCTGGGTTAGATGACCTCAGACCCTTAACATCATTAATTTGGTGATATTTATTATAAGGCTAACCTCTTAGGTGATGACCTCAGACCCTCATAACATCACTCGGGGGTGACGAGGTCTGAGCTCAGACACCTGGGTTAGATGACCTCAGATCCTCAACATCATTAATTTGGTGATATTTATTATGAGGTTAACCTCTTAGGTGATGACCTCAGACCCTTATAACATCACTCGGTGGTGACGAGGTCTGAGCTCAGACACCTGGGTTAGATGACCTCAGACCCTTAACATCATTAATTTGGTGATATTTATTATGAGGCTAACCTCTTAGGTGATGACCTCAAACCCTCATAACATCACTTGGTGGTGACGAGGTCTGAGCTCAGACACCTGGGTTAGACGACCTCAGACCCTTGACCATTAATTTGGTGATATTTATTATGAGGCTAACCTCTTGGCATTCAGAGGTCATATAGCCTTCAGAGCTCAATAGCATTCAGAGGCATTCAGATATAAAAATAAAGGAAGAGATTGTCATTCAGTAAAAATAAGAGATTACAAATATTCATTACAAAGCACTGAGGTTACAAATTACGAGCTCAGTTACAAGTCAAAAATTACAAATTACAACTTAAAGGTCTGAGGGGGGAGCATTGACAGTATCGGCTGGGTTGACCTGATCAATATTGGTCACCTCAGGCACATCATCAGCAGGGTCAGTCCCTCCGAGATCAGTCCCTTCCAGAGTAGCAGTCTGACCAGGGGCAGCAGCCTCATCTTCTACCTCTTGCAGTGCCTGGGCAAACTGAGGGTCGGCGAAGCCGAGGCCCACAAAGTCGGAGGCCCTTATAGTGCCAACCACCTTCTCTCTGACCTCGGCCCATTTGGTAGTGGCCTTGATACCTCTTTCGAGGTATTCAAAACCAAAACCTACGAACTCCTCAGAGACTTTGTTGTCAGAAATTATTCTCTCTGAGGCATCAGCAAGGGCAGCCTTCACAGCCGCGTTGACCTTCCTCTGCAGAGCATCATCCTTATCCTTCAGGGCCTTGGCGTGGCTTTGGACGAGCGCAGAGATATATTTTTCCAAACCCTGAGCCTTATTTTCAGAGGTCTGGGCCTTATTCTCGGCATTCTGTAACTCTGACCTCAGATGGTCAACCTCGGCCTTCAGGGCGCTCTCGACCTTCTCAGCCTCCTGCCCCTTCTGAATGAGAGGCAATTTCCTCAGGGCCCAGTTAGATAGCTGGTACATGGCAGTCACACCCTGCACAGATAATAAAGAGGTTAGAGGGGAGTAAAATCAGACGTTGCACTTGTATAATTATTGGCAAAAGGAAAAAAGTCATACCTGGACGGCTCTGTGGAGGCCGAACTCAACCATCATGGAGGTGTCCATGGCCCTGTAAAAATGCTTGTCGGCCTCGGTCATCATATTGGCAAGTGCGTCCATGGACTGTCTGCTGTGGCCGACCACGCTATCGGTAAGTTTCAGCTGGTCCAGACGAACCGATAGGGTGTCGGTTGAGATGGGGATCGCAGCGTCTGAGGTCTTCTTTTGCCTTGAGGTCGGCCTCTGATCCTCAGAGACCGGGGCCTCAGGGGCCCTCTTCTTGGAATTGGATGTTGAGGGAGCTGGAGGAGGAGCGTTCAAACTAGTCCTCTTTGTAAGTCTAGCCAAACTCGGAGCTGCCATCTCCCACAATTCGTCTGGGACACCTGGAGGTCTCTCTGCAAAAGTGAAAAGATAGGAGTCATAAATCAAACATGAATGATCAGAAGTTAGACTTGGAACAAAAAGAAAATCCTTACCAAAGTCAACAAGGGGACTTCCACCTAGGCTCGTCCCCGAGAGGTACTGGGGGGTCTGCAGATGTTCGAACTTGATGAACAGACCATGTGCCCCTTGGTCTTGCAGGGCCTTCACCTTTTTGTCGTTCTGAAGACTTAGGCCAGGATCGGCCCTGGCAGACATGGTGACCTTACCCCATCTAAGGGGTATCCTCGGCTCAAAAGTGGAAGAGGGAACAGATGAGCCAAATTCCCATGGCCCTGAGGCGAAAAAATACCGGGGCTTCCAGTTGTGATTCAAGGTCTGAGTGACCTAAAGCATCTTCTTCTCAGGCCTCCGAGCCACGAAGTGATAGTAGCTCGGATGGTTTTTGGCTGAGGTAGGGACATAACAACCAGCAAAGACCTGAACTGGGTGGTCAGAGTGGTGGACTTCCCTCCACAAGATGATGGATCCAATAATGACTCTCCAAGCATTGGGAGAGAGCTGCGAGGGGGCCAAGTTGATAAAGGAAAGAATGGACCTGATGACAGGATGAATGGGTAGACGAAACCCTAACTTAAACATCTGCTCATACAAGCAGATTTCTCCATCTCGTCCGTGGTAGGCCCTTTCTTCCCTCAGAGGTCTCCTTAATTTGATTGAGGGACTGATGGAGTATAAGTATATGAAGTGCAACAGATCCACCTCAGTGACTGTGCTCTCATACTCGTCCGCCTCAGAGACGTCAACATCACTTTCAGCATCCTCATCATCGTTGTCAAGCTCAATGTCGGCTGGAGCAGACGTAGACGGGTGACCAGGGAACCTCTGAGCAAACTCGGCCCCGGTAACGGCCGACAGAGGGATGGCATCTAGAGTGGGTGGCACAACCACACTTGGAACAACAAGTTCGACCTCTGAAGAATAATTTGAGGTGCTTGACCCATTCTGAGATGAGGCTCAGCTGGAGACCTTGGCCTGGTCAGGGGCCTGACCAGGCCGAGGTGTAAAATCCATGGCTTCCTGAAAGGAGTCCACAGACATGGGGTCTGAGGTGGAGGACTCAGACTCAGACATGGGCAATTGTTTAGCAGAGACGTCTGTCTGATTGAAGTTCTCAGGAGGATCAGGGTATACTACCTTGAGAGGTGGAGGAAAGATAGGTCTAACAGGGAACTCCTGTGACCTACGATCTTCTTCCTGATCTCTCTCTATTTGCCTAATTTTCTCTAAGGTCTTCTCTCTGAGAGAAGGGAATTCCTCAAGAAGCTGGTACAGGGGTCTGAGCATCAGAGGACGACCCAAAACTTCTAACGACCCTAAACTTAAGGAAAACTCCTAAACCTACAAACACGATTGGCTTATAAAATAAAGGGGTTTGAAGATCAAATTAAGGAAATTCAAGAAAACACAGGTCGCCTGAATCAATGAAGCTTGCCGAAAAACTCAAATGAACCACCGGAAAACTTAAAAGGTCACCAGAAAATGCAAACCGAATGTCAAAAACAAAGGAAATGGAAAAGGAGGAGTACTTGGAAGTAAATCGACGAATGAAACCAAGAGAATCCACAAGAAACCTACAGGAAACCTTCTGCAGAAAGAACGCTGGATTGAAGAGGCTTTAGAGAGAAAAAATTTGCAGGAAACAGTGTGCGCGGGAAGAGAGGAAGAAGAAAGAGGAAGAAAGGGTTTGACCCCTTAAATACTTGGGCACACTTCCCAGGGCCCATCATTTCCTTGGGAAACCCAAGGGACAACTGACAGTGCACGCAAGCCAAGTGGGCATGCCTTAGCCTGGGACAGGTGTCACGCAGGTGTTAGCCTTGAGACGAACAGGCCTCGGAGGTGAAGCAATCCCCTAGCCACTTGCTCTCGCATGTGACTAAGGGCTGCGGGTGATTGATATGCCCAAGTATAACCTCGACCAGACCTACCTCAGTCGAGATGATGGCCGAAACATTAATCGACCCTAGGAAGGCCAGGGGCGCACGATACCATTCCTCAGCCAGACCTACCTCGGCTCAGGCCGACACTACCATCTACACAGCCAAGGGGGGCGCCACGCGCATCACAGGCACTAACAGCACTATGGGTATGGCATCCTCGGCCGAGGGTGGGCCGAGGTGACAGGGAGCCTACCCTCAACTTGGAACCAGTTCAACCTCGGCTTGGGACGAGGTCACAAGAGGCCTTAGTATTCACCAGCATGGGACTATCCCTACCTCGACTGGGGCCGACCTAGCATAATGTCTCGGCTGAGATCAGGCCAAGACTCCTTATGACACTTCTCAGATTGAACGGACATCAAGCCTTTACAGCTCGGCCTCTCCCAGGCCGAGGTCATTCACCAACATGACTGCCGAGCATCTGTTGACATTTGGATAAGGACACCTGGGCACAAATCAGTTGTAACAAGATTATTCTCCACATGTGGGAGAATATTTCATCATCATTGCTTACATGTGACAGTGACAGATGGCATTCCCACATTGGTGAGGATATCACACACATGCTCATTGCATGCATGGGGGGTACATTACGCCCCCTAGACACTATATATAGGGGTCATCCCCTACCTTGAAAAAGGATCCAGTTATTAAAACCCTAGCAAAAACTCTACCTAAATATACAGTAGAGAGAGAGAGAGCTTGAGAGAATTGTATCCATGGCCATTAGTGCCTTCATTCAGTGATATTACTCACACACTCACTGTGGACGTAGGCCGGATTGGATGAACCACCTATATCCCGGTGTTCATTCCTCATATCCTCACCCCCTTCTCTTATCTCTTTATATAGCTGTGCTGCCATTGTTATACTTATATTGACCTTGGAAACACCATACCTGGTAGTGCTAATTCTTAGCGTCATCAATTAATTAAGTGTATATTATTCACGTCATATATATACAATACAATACAAGCACCCCGAGACTAAGCTACGGTGCACACATACTCTGCTATCCATCCCGGTACATCACGTACATAAGGATCACGCATTCCGAATCTCTCAGGAATCATTCTCAGATAACAACAATCATAAACAATGGAGGCGAACACAGTCACATCACATGGGTCATGCACATACCTGCGCTCCCACGATCAGCAGACTTATTAACATCCCAATAAGTCCTTCTCTGACCTATATTCATCAAGGTACCAGTCTAAATCCGGGCAACACAAGGATTAGAGGGCCCTAAGCGAACGTAAACCTCCCGTGATAGCAAGTATGGTAGGTATGTCATACACATAAAATCATATACATATACTAAGTATGCACACATCTTAGTAGTCACCATAATATATTTGTGATACACTTCTTATTCTCGTACCGACATATAATGCTACACAATTTACATATTCCCGGATGATACAATTATACAAGCCATTAATTGTTCTCACGTTGTAATAGATACTCACGTCCTAATCCATAATTTCCATTTGGTTCGAATCACAATTCTAGGTTTTACTCCTCTATATATCTCAAATATCCCTACTATATCAATTTATCATCAAGGGAAGTTTATCTCTACTATTAAATAAGATTAGGAAACACGCGAAATCAAAACAGGCTAAAAAGCCTAAACTGTCAACTCGTTAGAAGTCTCGTTCGAACGAGGTTGTTCGAACGAGAGTTCGTTCGAACGAACTGGGACTTCTAACGAGATCTCGTTCGAACGAAAGTCATTGAACAAACACCCCTCTCGTTAGAAGTCAAACTGTCAACTCGTTAGAAGTCTCGTTCGAACGAGCTCGTTCGAACGACCTGGGCTGGTCTTCTAACGAGTGGCCAGCTTCGAGCCCAGATTTTCCCTATAACGTTTTTCCAACTTTTCTTCCTCTCCAAACTCATCTAAACATCAATCCAGCCATTGTACATGGGTTCTAATCATTCCTAAACATACTTAGGTTATATATTAACGTTTATATAGGGCCAATTCTTCCTAAACATCATTGAATCATCAAATCCCTTCATTTATCCCCAAATCATATGAACATGAACCCTAAAATTCTTAAATCCCCAATGAGTCTAATTAAATCCGTTTTTGTTTCATCCAAAATATATTATCATCAGATTAATCACCTACATACAATTCTACATGCAATTCCTCATCAAAATACGAGTTTCTAATTCCAATTTAATGGGTTTTCATCAAACTCCCAAGACCAATACAAATTCTGTAAATTTTTCTACGCATGGAAGAAACATTCTTTGTAATAAACGAAATTAAACCACTTGCCTTATGTGTATCTCTGATTTTGATGACGATCTGAAGAATGGTTCTCTCTTTTACTGCAGAATTCTCTTCTCTTCTCTCTCTACAAGCTTTCTTCTTCAAAGTGACAATGGTGGCTAGGGTTTTGCCTTAGGAACTCTTTTGGAATTAATTTCAATAACCACCATAGTCCATTAGGTTATTAGTGGGTTTAGTGGGTATATGCCAAATCAGATATTAATTCCTAATTTTCGTGGGTTTTAATTCCCAAAAATCCAAAATTACCAAACTACCCTTATACGTTGCCGGTATGGCCTAAAAATGCCCCGGGACCCAAACTAAACCCCCCGCTAGTGTTTTCTGACTATTTCGACCCTTCCGAACGCGTTGGCTCACTCAAAACGACCATACGGTTAATAGAAATGAAATTCACTTTTTAATTAAAATAATTATATTCCTGACGCGACTGTCACACGTGTCTTCACAAAATTTCCCAAATTGCCGTATATCAATCTCACGAAAAATTTCACAGTTCAAAATACTTATATAGCCATATATACTCATTAATATCAAATACCAACTCGCATCTCGCTAGTATTTTTAATCCGGATTAATTTCCAATTAATACACATTTAATTCAATTAATCCTATAAATAAATATCACAAAAATATGGGGTATTACAGATGTGTGATGGAATGCAATTGTTACTGATTTCATTAGTAATAAAGGAAATGAACTTTCCTTTCACATAAAAAATACAAGAAAAAGATTCAACAATAGAATTCCTTAAGAATCTAAAAATAGAATTTCTTGAGATTAGTTGCGTTCCATGATCGTGGTATCTCTTTGCCTTCCATCGTTTCCAAATGATAGGCACCTTGCAGGTTGTCTTTAGTTACTTTAAAGGGTCCTTCCCAGTTTGGGCCTAGCTTGCCATCTGATGACTTCACCGTGTTGTCCAGGACTTTTCTTAGGACATAGTCCCTAACTTGAAATCTTCTCGGGTTAACCCTTTTGTGGTAGGGCCTTACGAGCTGTTGCTGATAGCTTACAAGCTTCACTAGGGCAAGTTCTCTACGTTCGTCGACGAGGTCGAGTTCAGCGAGCAATGCCTCATCATTCTGTCCTTGGTCGACAAGGTCAGATCTCATTATTGGCAGACCCGCTTCTAGTGGGATGACTGCTTCCATGCCATATGTTAGCGAAAATGGGGTTTCTCCTGTTGCTAGTCGAGGAGTTGTTCGGTATGCCCATAGGATATGGGGTAGCTCGTTTGCCCATGCGCCTTTGCCTCTCTCTAATCGCTTCTTCAATCCATCGATCATAGTTTTATTGGAAGCTTCTTCTTGCCCATTCCTCTGAGGGTAGGCCACCGAGCTAAAGTTGTGCCTAATCCCGTGTTCGTTACAGAAGTCCTGAAAGGGGCCACTCTCGAATTGTGCCCCATTATCAGTGATAATGGTTCTGGGGATTCCAAATCGAGTGATTATATTCCTCCATATGGACCTCATCATATCAGCATCTCAGATGTTTGCCAATGGTTCTGCTTCGATCCATTTGGTGAAGTAGTCAGTTGCAACCAACAGGTATTTGCAATTATCGGCAGCGGTGGGCAGTGGTCCCACGATGTCCATTCCCCATTGGGTGAAGGGCCATGGGCTGGTCAGGGATTTTAGGTCGCTGGCGGGTTGGTGGAACATAGGAGAGTGAAGTTGGCATTTCAGGCATTTGCGGACATATACTACGGAGTCCTTTTGCATATATGGACACCAATAGCCTTCCTTCATTGCTCAAAAGGCTAGAGACCTTCCTCCAACATGACTTCCACAGATTCCTTCGTGAAGCTCGCGTAGCACTTGCTCTACATCAACTGGGTGGATGCATCTAAGGTAGGGACCGAAGAAAGACTTCTTATACAAGTCGCCTCTTGTGGATAAGTGAAAGCGAGCAGTTTTGACTCTTATCTGGTGGGCATTTTTCTTATCCTCTGGGAGCGTGCCCTCCTTTAAATAGTCCTTTAAGGGGTCCATCCAGCTAGGGGTTGATCTCACCTAGAGTATTTGTTCCACGTTTGGCAGCTTGTTGTTGTGGTTAATGCTCGGACAAATGAGAAAATCATTGGGAATGACCCTTTTAAGGCTAGAATCAACTGCCGAACTTAGGGCTACTAAGGCCTCGGCATGACTATTTTGCCCTCTGGGAAACTTCTGGATGTTGATCTCCTGAAAGCTAGTCATTAGTTTTCTCACCAGGGCGAGGTAGGCTGCCATTCTTTCATCCTTCACATTGTAATATCCACTTATCTGATTGGAGACTAGTTGAGAATCGCCGAACACCTGTAAAAGTTTTGCTCCCAGAGTTTGCGCCTTTTGGAGACCGGCTATTAGGGCTTCGTACTCTGCTTCGTTGTTGGAGGCTGCAAATCCAAGCCTGATTCCTTGCTCAAGGATGGTGTTTTATGGGGTGATGAGAACAATGCCTATGCCTGCCCCCTTTGAGTTGGAGGCTCCATCAACGAATAGTTTCCAGGTTTCCACTATTGCTTGGTTCTCCTTTTGCTTTGTTGGTTGAGGTTGGTCGGGGAGTTCTTCGCCTTTGAATCCGGCTATGAAATCAGCAAGGATCTGACCCTTGATAGCTGTCCTTGGTTGAAATTGGATGTCAAATCGACCGAGATCGATTGACCACTTAGACAATCTTCCCGACAAATCCGCTTTCCTTAGGGCCGCCTTAAGGGGGTGCGATGTAAGGATGATGATAGTATGAGCCTCGAAATAATGCTTCAGCTTCCTCGAGGCTATTACTAGGGCAAAGGCGAGCTTCTCCAATGGCAGGTACCTTTGCTCGGCGTCTAATAAGGTTTTGCTCGCGTAATAGATGGGGTGTTGGATCCCAGTAACCTCGCATATTAGCGCGGAGCTGACAATGTGATTGGATACAAAGAGGTACATGTACAAAGAATCTGTTTGCTGTGGTATGATAAGCAACGGTGGAGTGCTTAGGTAGAGTTTGAGCTCGTCCAATGCTCACGAGCAATCTAGGCTCCATTCTATCAGTTTACTCCCTTTTAGAAGCTGGAAAAAAGGCTTGCACTTCTCGAAGGATTTGGAAATGAAGCGATTTAAGGCAGCGAGCATTCCAGTGAGCTTCTGCATGTCCCAGATTGTTCGAGGGGGTTGTACCCTGTTGATTGCATCGATGAGGTCTGGATTAGCTTTTATGCCTCTATTACTGACCAAGTATCCAAGAAATTTTCCTGACTTGACACCGAAGGAACACTTGCTCGCATTAAGCTTCACTCGGTACTTCCTGAGGATTTCGAAGGTCTTTGACAGGTTTGAGAGGTGATTTTCCTTCTTCTTGCTCTTAACGAGCATGTCATCGATGTAGACCTCCATTGTGTCTCCCATTTGATCCTTAAACATTTTTCTGACCAGCCGCTGATAGGTTGCCCCCGCATTCTTGAGCCCAAATGGCATGACCTTGTAGCAGTATAACCCAACTGTCGTGATGAACTCCGTTTTGTCCTGGTCTAGGGCATACAAGGGGATCTAGTGATATCCTGAGTATGCGTCCAGGAAACTCATTCGCTCGTGAGCTGCAGTGGCATCTACTAGTTGGTTTATCTTTGGGAGGGGGAAACTATCCTTAGGGCATGCTTTGTTGAGGTCTGTGAAGTCGATGCAAACTCTCCACTTCCCATTATTCTTTGAAACCACTAATGGGTTGGACAACCACTTGGGGAATTTCACTTCCCGTATGGATCCTGCATCCAACAGTTTTTCGACTTCCTTTTCGACCGCTTTAGCCTTCTCAGGTGCAGTTCTCTGTGCCTTCTGCGTGACTGGCTTGAATGTGGGGTCGACGTGCAGCTGATGACAGACCATATCAGGATCAATGCCAGGCAGCTCGTATGGTTCCCATGCGAAAATGTCTGCGTTGGGTCTCAGCAAGGTCGTCAACTCCTTCTGTTCTTGGTTGGTGAGAGATGCTCCAATCAAGAAGACTCAGCTACTGTCACCAACTTCGGCTATAACTTCTACCAGGTACTCAATGACACGTTCGGAGGGGAGGAGCCTGGTCTCCTCTACTCCAGGTCTTCCATACTTTAATTGCTATTTAGAAGGTATCACACCCTCTTCAACTTTCTCGCTGGGCTGATCGGCATTCTTCTCTGGCTTTGGTCGGATGGCTGCTATGAAGCACTTCCTCGCTATTGCTTGATCTTCGTGGATCTCCATTACTCCTCGCTCGGTTATATACTTGAGCTTCTGATGGTAGGTCAAGGAGACAGCCTTCAATGCATGAAGCCATCCTCTGCCGAGGATGGACTGGTACGGTGATTCGATGTCAACTACCAAAAACTCAATCATCTTGGAGACGTTCCCAGCACGAACTGGTAGCACTATCTTGCCTAGGGGCATTGCCATTTTTCCAGCGAAGCCGACCAAAGGAACAGTAGCTTCCTTTAGGTCGGCGATGCTTCATTTCAATTTCCTGAATAGGTCGAGGTACATTACTTCGGATGAGCTTCCTTGATCGACGATCAGCTTGTCGATGTCAAAGTTGGTTATCCTGAGTGTAATGACTAGGGCATCATGATGTGGGGTCCTTACTCCCATCAAGTCTTCATCCGTGAAAATAATATGCTTGTTATAGTTGACGTCCTCTTCTCGTCGACGCTTTCCTGACTGTTACTTTGTTGGATCAATTTGAAAAGCCTGCATTACCGCTGTAAGTTTTTTTATTTGAATTCGAGCTGAGTTCCTTTGTATCTACTTGACGTCAGATACTCCGTGGATTACTGCGAACTCGTGTCCAGCATCATCTTCCAGCACGTTGTCGGGTCTCGCCTCTCTGTTGGCAGTCACTTTCTCTGCCCTTTTCTCCACAAAGTCGTTCAAATGCCCGGACTGGGCCAATTCTTCGAGGTGAGACTTAAGATCTTTGCAGTGCTCGGTCTTGTGTCCTCCTTCTTTGTGAAAAGCGCACCTCAACGCATTATTCCTCTTCGAGGGATCTCCTCCCATTTTCCTGGGCCACTTGATGAATGGCTCATCCTTGATCTTCGCGAGAATCTTGTAAATTGGTTCTTTGCAGATGGTGTTGACCGCCTAGAATGCTTTCGACGCGTCATGGTTCCCTCCGTTCTTGGAGCCATTTTTGCCCCCGTTATTTCCTCCTTTTCTCTGGTTCTTAGTTTTCTCACCTACCTTGGTAATGACCTTAGCTCGACCGTTTTCTCCTGTATTAGGGCGGGTGACATCTTCCACCTTTGCATATTTCTCGATTCGGGCCATTAGGTCGTCAATAGTCATAGCTTCCTTCTTCGTCAGGGACTGGTAGTGGAGGGAAGAACTAGGGCGACCAATTTTGAAGGAGGCCACTGCCACTTCCTCTGCGCAGTCCTCGATCTCATTAAATAACTCCCAGTACCTCTTCGCGTATTCTCTGAGGGTCTCTTGAGGCGTTTTATTCATTGTTAGCAGAGCATCCATCCTTTTGGGATGGGAGCTACTTGTAATGAATCGTGCCGTAAAGAGTTAAGCTAGGGATTTGAAATTCTTGATCGACCGGTGGGGAAGCCTCTCGAACCACTTATGTGCTTCATCATGAAGGCTTAAGGGAAAAATGCGGCACATTAGGGCATCTCCGTGACTCCAGAGGGTCATGGTCTGTCGGTATTGCCTGACGTGATTGATGGGATCAGTTTTTTCGTTGTAACTCTTGAACCTTGGAATGGCAAATTTCTTGGGAGCTTACTCTTCTTCGATTTCTCTTGTGAAAGGTGACTTCATATGGGTTTTGAGAGCTCGCCTCGCGAGTTCTCTGGTTGATCTTGTTCCGTGGCCAGCGGGATGCTGGTCCATCTCCCTACGGACCATGTTTCGTATGTTCTCGTCGCTGCAAGCAGGGCTCTGGTAGCGGCGAGCTCTTCGTAGTTGTTCGCGGAGGTCGTCGTCTGACTCGCCTCCTTCATCCCTTTGTGATTCTCGCTTGGGGCTCCTTCCTCGGATGAGAGATTTGCTCGCCTGAGGGCTAGGAGTGCGATATGGGCGTCTCCTGTTAGCAGGACGAAGCTCCCTCTCCAGTCTTCTTTTCAAGCGAGCATTCTCAGCCTCGTATCTGCGAGAATACTCCCTCTGCTCGTGGAGCCTTTCCTCATACGCATCAATCAACCTGGATATCTGCGTGGACCTCGTTGGTCCCTGACTTTCTTCTAAGGCTGGTCTTTCCAGGTGAGCTCTCTGACCTGAACGTCGGACTTCAGACCTAATCCTGCGAGGAGCAGGTGGCTCTTGAATATCTCCTTCTTGGGGAGCATTGCTGTTGTGGCCAGACATCTTAAACTTCTTTCTTGACGTGGGCTCTTCTCAGGGAAAGATGAATAGTTCCCACAGACGGCGCCAATTGTGGAGGAAATTATTATGCAATACAAATAAATACGAGAGAAGCAATTATCAAGAAAAGAATAAGGAATATAAGATGCCAATCACACAACAAAAGATGTACGTGGTTCAGCAAAGATGTGCCTACATCCACGGTGGTGCAGTCGATATTATTTCTATATACTCCGGAGAGTGATTACAAAGAATACAACTTGTCCTTTTGCCCCGGACCTAGGGTTTAATATATACATGTACATGTAGATGAGTGGAGGTGATGGGTTCATCCATGTTTTCCATCTCCCCCATAACTTCCCTTCATGGGATTGTGGGGGGAGACCAGATCAATATAAAAGATTAGGGTCCTGGACTTTGGGCCGCCAGGACTAGGCTACTCGTCCAGGCCCATAGTTCTCATTTTCGGGTACCCACACATCCGACACAACACGAACACACCGACGTGACAAATCTATAAAAAATTGTACACAACACAGTAGGGACATGGCATCAAATAAATATTTTTTATAACAATTTTTATATATAAAAAATATGAAATATCACATTAATACTAATCTCATACTAAGAACAACATTAAACATATAAGCTGTAAGGACATTTTTCTCATGTCCAACATGTTACATTTGTGTATGTCGTGCGCCGCTACATTTGGCACGTCACCTCACGATCTCACATGACGGCCTCTATCCGAATTCCAGGAATCAAGCATTCAACATCTCCATTAATGTGTCCCATATCTTCCTCAACAACTTCACGTTCCAAGATTTTAGGGACTTAATGCAAGTGGTACGCAAGGGAAGTCAAAACAGTGAAATAAGGCTTGATAGGGAAGTTCAAGGGCATTTTCGTAATTTCACATCCATAGTTCGGAGGTCTGTTCAACTGGAAAGTTGAAGAGCTCGCCACAACGAAGATACTGGAAGAAACGGCACCTCAATCCGAGCTACGATGAAGAAGTTATGACCTTTTGAAGTTGGAGAAAATTCCTTGAAGAATGCTGTTTTTTAACCCCATACCAGAATGGTACAACCAAACCGGTTCGGTGTACCCCAGATGGGGTTCGGTGTACCTGTACGCTGATAAGTTTTTAAGAGTTTTAACAAAGCGGGACTCTTCATATTTTTTCCTATAAATACCAACTTCGGGGGAGTTGTTTTGCAAGACTTTAGAAGACGTTTTTGAGAGTCCAAATACATCTAGTCTTCATATTTTTGAGTCCCAAGACTCATGTTTTGATTCACACAATTGCCAAACCTTTGTGAATCTTTTTGGTAACCCAAGAACACAACCTTGTGTTTGTTCAAACCTTTGTGGAGAGATCTTTGCAATCGAGGGCTGCGTGTCTTTGCTGAGGGAGTCTCTACAAAGTTTCATGGCTGCGTGTCATTGAGGAGTGCTGCGGTTCTTCCTTTGTTGATTGGACTGAGGTTCATGTGGGTTCGCTGCGTGTGGATTCATTGCTGCCCTCCTGGAAAGGGATATTTCCAGCCGCCGACTACAGAATCCGATACCTGAGGGTAATTCTTAGTCACTGTATTTTCATTGTAATCC
Organism: Sambucus nigra; assembly: GCA_949130495.1. Lineage (NCBI taxonomy): Eukaryota > Viridiplantae > Streptophyta > Magnoliopsida > Dipsacales > Adoxaceae > Sambucus > Sambucus nigra. Next base: position 50,200,680 of record OX422222.1, read on the forward strand.
GATTGTAAGCCGTTTTCTTACAAATTATAGTGAAAATAAAAGGTTTTGCCCCTGAGGGGGATTTTTCCTGAAATTGTTTATTTTTATCCTGCATGCTATATTTTATTTGATAAATCATCTAGATGCATGTCTTAGGGTTTAACTAAAATTTGGGATTAATTAAAATTGGTTTTTATTTGAGAAGTTGCAATATTTCCGCTGTAGCTACTCTCTCAAATTGGTATCAGAGCGGGTTACGCTAATTTATCGCGTGATCCTGATTTTTCAAGGATTTATGTTTTTGTGATACAATTTGACTTCTCACGTCGTCAAATTGGTATCAGAGCGGGTTACGCTAATTTATCGCGTGATCCTGAATTTTTGAGGATTTTTTTTTTATACAATTTGACTTCTCACGTCGTCAAATCGGTATCAGAGCCTGTTGCACTAAGTTATTGTGTTTTGATCCTGATTTTGCACAAAAATGGCTTTTGATGGTTTTGATGATCTTCGATGTCAAATTTTTGAAAAAATTAATTGGAAAATTTACACGAACTCTTGCTTTAAATCTTCTGTTGAAAACGAATCTGAGAAGTGTCCTTGTTGTGAGGGTGTTAGTCACACGTTACATGAGTGTACCACAAATTTAAAGAAGAAATTGAATAAACCGATTTCTCATGTTTCTACCCTTAGTGATTGTGATTCGGAAGAAGAAGTGTTTTATGCTTCTAGGCGAGAGTTTCCCATCCATGTGATTAGTGATGATAGTGAAGGTGATGGGAGTGTGGATGAAAGTGAGGAGGAAAGTGTAGATGAGCATGACTTGCAAACTGCTTTCAATGAACTTTATGCTGAAACTTTGAAAACAAAGAAAGAAAATTTGAAATTGAAATCTCAGTTGAAAGAGTGTGCCATAAAAAATAATGATTTTTTAGTTGAAGAACTTAGGGCTCATGTGAAAATTTTGAAAGAGAAGCTTGAGTACGTCGAGGGTGAGAGAGATAGTCTTAGAGGGTTGATGGAGACTATGAAAAAGCAGCTTTTAGAGTGTGAGGATTCTAGACGAGTACTTGAATCTAGGATAGGTGATCTTGAGGCGAAATTGAAAGATTCAAGTAAGGTGAAATTTGATTTGGAGTCTAGATCTGAAAAACTTGATAAGATTTTAGGCACAGTCGAGATCAAAACGGACAGGGGTGGGATTGGTCTTGAAAAATATGTTGCACCCATTCCCACACGTGTGAGAGATCCCCCTAAGATTGTTAAGAAAGAGACACCTAAGGTTGTTAGGAAAGAGCCCCCTAGGAACATCGTGAGAGTGCCTCCTAGGATCATTAGGAGAGACCCACCTAGGCAAATTCGGAGAGAGCAACCGAGAAATTTGAGGAGAGGACCACCTTTAGGTAACACACACCGCCCGATTTACACTTGCACACATTGCGGTAGGCAAGGTCATATTAGGCGATTCTGTTACAAGCTGTTAAATGAACCTAGGAAGGTTAATAGAAGAATAAATTCGATTCCCAAAACCCCCACACTCCGTTACACATCTATTTGGGTTAGAAAATCGGATTTAAAGGCTTATGGTTTATTTGTCCACGATTCCCGTTTGCTTGCACGTGATTCACCCCATGTGAAATCTTTTGGTTGATTGTGGTTGCATGTTTGTCATACACTAGTTGTGGTTTCATGATATATTTTTACTAGTGTTATGACTTGTACTTTTTGTATAAATTCTTGTTTTTGAATTTTTTTTGAAAAAATACAAAAAGATTTTATTTTGATAAAATTTTGAGAAAATCCAAAAAGATTTTTGTATTGCACCGTTTATGGATGAACACTTAGGATGACCGAGTCACAACATCATTCCATTATTTTCATGTGACTATTTGATAGTGTTTTGAGACAATAGGTCAATTCATCCATGTGCTTTATAATGTTTGGAGTCATTAAGATGTAATTAAGTTTTACTTCCTACATGTTTGACTCACTTTATCCTTTATTGCACACATGCACGGATTTGATTGATTATTGTGCTTGTCTTATCACATGTTGGTTGGGTGTTTTCACTTCAATCCTGTCTTTAAAACGAACCAAGCGCGATAATTTTTTGATAAGGAAACTGTGCATATAAAAACCGTTTTGTGAGTTTGTGTGCTTTGTTTGAAAACGGGGAAGGGCTGCGAAAGGTTCATTTTGACCTTTGCGAATACTAAGCCACCGTTAAAAAGGACCTAAAAAATGGAGGAATTTTATTATCCGGGGTCCAAAGAGGTTAAAAGAGCCCGAAAAAATTTAAAGGCAATAAAAAGCAATTCATGCCAAATATGGGCCATTTAGGTTTTTGCACCAATTCTCCAATGTTTGAGAATTTAAATTACCTCTAAAAGAATATATATTTGAGGGAGTTTGGTTGGAGAATTTAAAACGGGTTTGCACGTCCTTGAAATTTTTGAAAATGCGCTATATAGTTTTGGACGTTATTGGGGTGGAAATCATTTGACTTTGATTTGTTGATTTGTATAAGACGATGTCATCTAAATTCAACAAAATTTTACACCTAAGGATACCTTTGATGTTCATTCATTAGGAGTACACGTATGCATCGTGCACATATGATTGATTGAGTTTATTTACCTATCGAATGTGTTCACACCCATTCATTCCATTTCCATGACTTGGTTGTTTGAGTCTAAATCCATGGTGTGATTTTTGTTTCATATTTGTTCATATTGGTATCTTATTTTTGTACGAAAAATTTGAAAAATCAAAAATAGTTTGTATTTTTTTTGTATACCGTGACACCCCGATTTTGCTTATTTGATTCATTCTTCTCATTTGTCTATTTGGGGACATCAAAAAAAGGGGGAGAAAGAATTATCATATTATGGGGGAGTTTGAATTTTGGGGGAGTTTTTGAGATGTTGCTTATGTTTTTATCATATATTGATATCCATGTTATCTCATTTCAAACTCGATATGCCACGTGGTATTTGCTTTGTCTCATGTGTGTAGGTATGAAGATTGAAGATCTATATGTTGCACACCCTGATGAGAAAAGATTTGAGATTCCTGAAGATTTGAATAACAAACGATGAAGACTATTCATTTGTACCTTTTCCAGTTTTGGGTTCATGGGAGGGTAGATTTGTATAGGTAATTTCATATTTGATAATTCGGATTTTTTATGTATGTACCGGCATAGACATAGGGGGAGATTTGTAAGGACATTTTTCTCATGTCCAACATGTTACATTTGTGTATGTCGTGCGCCGCTACATTTGGCACGTCACCTCACGATCTCACATGATGGCCTCTATCTGAATTCCAAGAATCAAGCATTCAACATCTCCATTAATGTGTCCCATATCTTCCTCAACAACTTCACGTTCCAAGATTTTAGGGACTTAATGCAAGTGGTACGCAAGGGAAGTCAAAACAGTGAAATAAGGCTTGATAGGGAAGTTCAAGGGCATTTTCGTAATTTCACATCCATAGTTCGGAGGTCTATTCAACTAGAAAGTTGAAGAGCTCGCCGCAATGAAGATACTGGAAGAAACGGCACCTCAATCCGAGCTACGATGAAGAAGTTATGACCTTTTGAAGTTGGAGAAAATTCCTTGAAGAATGTTGTTTTTTAACCCCATACCAGAATGGTACAACCAAACCGGTTCGGTGTACCCCAGATGGGGTTCGGTGTACCTGTACGCTGATAAGTTTTTAAGAGTTTTAACAAAGCGGGACTCTTCATATTTTTTCCTATAAATACCAACTTCGGGGGAGTTGTTTTGCAAGACTTTAGAAGACGTTTTTGAGAGTCCAAATACATCTAGTCTTCATATTTTTGAGTCCCAAGACTCATGTTTTGATTCACACAATTGCCAAACCTTTGTGAATCTTTTTGGTAACCCAAGAACACAACCTTGTGTTTGTTCAAACCTTTGTGGAGAGATCTTTGCAACCGAGGGCTGCGTGTCTTTGCTGAGGGAGTCTCTACAAAGTTTCATGGATGCGTCTCATTGAGGAGTGCTGCGGTTCTTCCTTTGTTGATTGGACTGAGGTTCATGTGGGTTCGCTGCATGTCGATTCATTGCTGCCCTCCTGGAAAGGGATATTTCCAGCCGCCGACTACAGAATCCGATACCTGAGGGTAATTCTTAGTCACTGTATTTTCATTGTAATCCGATTGTAAGCCGTTTTCTTACAAATTATAGTGAAAATAAAAGGTTTTGCCCCTGAGGGGGATTTTTCCTGAAATTATTTATTTTTATCCTGCATGCTATATTTTATTTGATAAATCATCTAGATGCATGTCTTAGGGTTTAACTAAAATTTGGAATTAATTAAAATTGGTTTTTATTTGAGAAGTTGCAATATTTCCGCTGTAGCTACTCTCTCATAAGCATTAAAGTACTAAATCCCTTCTAAACATTAAACATCACAGTAATACTAAATGCCATACTAATAAACAGAATGTTATAAACAAACAAAGATTAAATAGAATTTATAAAAACAGAAATTAAACAGAGATGAAATAGAGACAAACATAATATATTAAACAGAGATTAAATAAATGAGAAAAAGAAGAAAAAAAGTCGTAACAGGGGAAAAAATCTGCTTAGTTTTTTAGTAACAAAAGAAGAAGTAATATATTATTTCTGGTGTGGTAGAAAAAGCAGAAAGAATAAGTTCGGTAGCAAAAGCAAATTCAGAAGGACAAAAATGAAAAAAAGAAATTATCGACAAATGTGTGGTGACACTGGTGAGGTGAGGAAAAGACTTTCACTGATGGATCTGAGTGAAGAAGTTGTCGAAGAAAAGTGGAGAGGCTGTCGATAGAGGTGATAAGTGTGGTGTGGATGAGTATTTTATAGTGGGTGAGTATTTATAGTTTAACCACAAACCACTTTCCTAAACACAATATCATCCAGTGTAAAGTTATAATTTAAAACTCATATATAAGACTTCAATTCAAATTCAGTGGTCCTAAACATAGACTACATAATGCAAAAGAGGACCAACATGTCATTATGGACATTCAAAACATTTTATGGTCAAATAAAAACAAAATAATGCAAACATTTGATCATCACCATCAATTCAAATCGCTACCCACAAAATATAATCAGCCACTTGCACAAAATATAATCAGCTCCTGCAAGAAAATAATAAAAAAATCATTTTTCGTCTACTTTTGTTTAATGTTTAATCAGCCATCAAAAAACATTCAATCTATCGACATTGGATTTTAAAAAAATGTAAAATTCACAAAAAGATTTAATTAAAAATTCCTTTTTTCTTACAAAATAAAGACACTAAGCACGAAAAGGTAAGCGAACAACATCTTAAAGAATTTACCTCTATACTAATGTCGCAGGCTTGATCATAGATTTTTTCTTCCCAATAGCATAAAAATATTTTACTAATCCATTACTTGAGTTGAACCTCGATACCATCGTGTCCTTATTGTCCAAGTTTATACCAAACAGTTTCATCATACTCCTATAAATCTAAACGTGAGAATCTGAAAGAATCTTGCTTGTAAAATCAATCATATCTGTCATGTTAACCAAACTCAAATCCCTTGCTACAAAGATGACAAAAATAAAGCATACAATTGTATAAGAGTGGTGAAAGACTACTCAAATCAAGAGATGTATTACAAACAAATGAACCAAAAACTTATTTGAGGAAGAAATATAATACTAATAATCACCTAGTCCAGATTTTGGCCTGTTATAGCCTACTCTGTCAACAGAAGCTGGCGGGGCACTATATGGTGGAGTTGCCTTCTCTGTTGAGGAAAGATTCGTCAATAATAATAATCATTTCCACCTGTACTTCCTGTAAGATTTGACAAATAATAAACATGATTAATAAGTTTGTCGATTCACATATTTACCAAAACTATTTAACGGATTTAAGTATCATATAGCACAACCCTTAGTCCATTCAATGAATCATAACTCACAAAATATGAAAGTATTTAGTAAAGTGGGGACATATTAAGATGTATTAACAAAATTTGATTACTAATGTGCGAGAATTTTATCACACCTATTACAAACTGATTCTTATCAAGAAAACATGAAATTTACCATGAAAATGGGAGGGATCTGTTGTCATCACATAAAAAGTAACAACATAAATTTTCAAAACATATATATCTTTATTACCATTATCTCGTTCATGTTGCATATGCCTTGAATTAGATCACTTAATTCTATATTGAAACTTGGTGTAAAGAAGAAAATAAGTCCACAACTGATAATGGACTGGTGTAAAGGACTCCATTAAAATGGTGTAACTCTGATAACTTATCAGAGAGTTGAGGATAACTTAAAATGAGGCTATCTCATATTTACACTCTGATTGTAAGGCATTTCATATTTACAGTACCTGGTAATCATAATAATAATCAAACAACAAAATAAACCAAAGACATAATAACACATATATTGATGAGCACCAATTTTGCATACACGACGACTCTGTCAGGATCAAAAGCTCCAATAGACGAATTATACTCAAAACGACTGAAAAAATCATTGTTGCCAATGGCATCAATCATAGTATAGATCTTGAAAGCATGAACTGTGGACTTGCCCTTGACTGTATCACCACTATGAATATCATAATGATCGGAGAGGAAAACCTCTTTAGAACTATAAAATTGACAGCATCCACCAATTGATTCCTCGGGACGATAATACCAATGGACGTGGACTTTGAAGTTTGTGACTTTGCTGTCGGAATCAATTGTCTCTACTCAAGCAACATACGAAGGTTTAGAACAACAATAAAAATTTTAGATATGATATTCAGAGAACTCACCCAAAGCATTGAAATGTCTAATGGGTTGATGAAGAAGAAAACACATAGACAAAGATATATAATGGGATTGTTTGCATCATGTGGGACTGCCCATTTTAAGCAGTCCTAGTGGGACTGCCCATTTTTAGTAGAAGTTGTATTTCAACACCAACATAATTTAAAAATATCTTACAAAAGTCAATATTCGTACCTGATTTTTCCTATTACGTTGTCTCATTGAGGCTGCAATTTTCCCATGTTCTGCAAGGACATAAGCAATGGCATAAGCAGTGATATTTAAATAATGTAACTTATGCAAGGACATAAATAGTAATATTTAAATAATATAGAACCTTTAAAATGAGTACATAAGCAGTAATATTTTAACTCGGTAACGTCTGCAAAGATTCAGTGTTGTAACCAAATGCCATCACTTCAATTATTACTCTTCCAACACCAAACTATACATGTGTCCGAACCGCAAAAAACCACATATCACACAACCATTCTAAATCATTCTAATTGTATACATTGGTACATGACAACCACGTGAACAAATTTGAAGTACATGTTCATTATGAGAATGCGAATGAGACTGATTTTGATGTTCAATACTTACAAAGATTAAATGCCATTATATACTTGTACCTGCTATATGTAGTATAACGCTTCAAAAAATGAAGATATTCAATTTGTCAATAAACATGTATCAGCAATACTTAATAAATAAAAAAAAATAGAAGATTATAACAAAAATGAGATACTAAACACATAGGCCTATTTAAAAAACATATTATCCAATGGTACATTTATCACTTGATAAATTATAAAACAAAATCATATAATAATGGTAATAAACATTACATGTGCCCCGCACCTATATAAGGTGAACACAGTCCTAGTTATTTTGCAGATGGTGTGTGCAATGGCATTTAGTACACTGGTACAAATAAAAGCTTAATGTAAGCCAATAGTAATAGGTGTCTTCACCCTTAAACAAAAAACTACTATCGCCTTCAATAAATGTGCTCAATCCCAACAGCACTGTGGTACTACTCATATACTTCAGTTCACCATAGTCGACAACAACCTAATACATTGTTTAAAACAATAATGCATAATAGTATGATAACGACATGTATGACCCTTGGCATCCCATTCCCCACCTTGAAAACAAAAATATAGAAAAGTAATTGTCGATAATAGTGAATGATAAAATCATATCAAAACGAAAGAAAAAAATTAGCATTAGTAACATAATAAGACTTTGCTATAATTAACCTTATGGTGGATTTGCTTCCATGGTTTATTCAAACCTTGAAAGAAAAAGAGTTAGCACAATATTAAGAATAACTAACATGGTTAAAGTTACAACTTACTAACGAAATTTAGAACAATGAAGCCATATAAATTGCCAGGCAGAGTAAGATGTAAATATTACAACCTTTTAAGCCCAATACCTCCACCAGATATTTTACGCAAGATCCATTTCCCATCCGTTTCATCTCTACAGTTGAGCAGTCCTTTAAGCCATAACCAAATCACAAAAATAAAAATACCTGAAAATAAAATTAAAGAGTTACACTCGAGCCATTCTAAAGAGTGCTACAATGTTAATATATGTGGGTAAATTTCACAGTGAAATAAAAGTCTTTAGAAAGGAAGATGAGTATTAGATGTAAATGCAAGAGATAATTAAATATGAAAGTTGCAACAAAATACTACAATATAATAAACAAAATCCCATATAATGTCCATATAAGCTCTTTTTAGTAAATTTAAATGCATAAACATAATATTATTTGGATGAGAGCTTTATTAAGAACATGAAGTGTAACGACTTTATTTGAAATCATGAATAACTTCTCATACTTCAGGAACCAACTCTAAGAAATTGCAGAACATGAAAAGCAACGACTTTAATAGAAATCATGAATAAGTTCCCGCACTTTAGGCACCAACTTTATGAAATTGCAGAAGTTAATTTTGTCTAAAACTTTTTTTCCAGCTCTGTTTGGTCAAACCTTTCAAGTGCACAAAGTCGGATAAGTGGCAACATCTTGGGGTGCAATGACTTATGTGTAGTGGTTTCCCAATTCATGATTTGTTTCCAAGAACTTTAGAGCATCAAGATTGTACTTCTTAGCCTCCAAGTGACTCAATCCCGCCGCACAACATAATTTTGCAACAGTTATTGAGTCCAAGGCCTCTGAATTTATTTTTTCTTACCAAAATGCGCACATCGGTAATTCACCTCGACGTCTTCAGGTTCAATAGGCTTTGAACTTTTTGATTATACAGTTCCATCTCTTTTCTTATTGGCACCTAGTTTTGCAGGCCCTCCTAACTTTTTGACGTCTTCATGTTCTAAAGGGCAAAGACTAACAGCTGCTTGAATAGGTTTCCTCCCAGTGAGAATGCAACCTGCAAGCATGTCAATATTGACAACATGGCATAATAACATAAATACCAATATGTCTCATTTCTAAGATCTGTAACGACCATGTCAATATTGACTCTAGGAGTTTATTGAAGACAAACTTGAAACTCTAGATAACTTCTAAGTTTAACCTTCAACTTCAAATGAAACACGTAATTTGAACACCAACAATGAGAGATGGATAGATACTAATGATTGAAATTCAAAAGAAAATCAGGAGTATGCCTTAGAATGTGAGAGATGGGAGATAGAATACCTGCTAGTAAAAACACATAATTAGTAATGGTTATACATAATTAAAACATAATGAGTTGAATTGATGAACAAAGATAAAAGTTTATACATTATTAAAACATTAATAGATCGATCAATTGATTTAACTTTCCTTAACAATTGAAGACCAAGCATAAGGAAATTATAGTTGGACCATCATGTACTATGTTTTTTACTTAACTCCCAATGGAAGAAACTTCATGAAAATTTGAAATGCATCTAATTAATTGTTACGAAAAATAAATATAAATTGAACAAAAAGATGTCTTTTTTGTACAGTTCACTAAAAATGCAAGATCGGACACTGAACAAACATGGGGAAGAATAAGGAAATTGACCGTTTATAATTTTAGGATACACAAAAAGATCTTATACGGGTAACGAAAAAATCACTCAGCAATGCATCCAATATTGTTTGCGAACCAAATAGAATAAAACAGAACACTCACAAAAAATAGAAACAAAGGAAACATCTGGTATATTTTTTAAATAAATCATCCTTTGAATCCATATATCACAACATTAGATTTATTTAAAAAATAAAAAATATATATATAAAAAGTAAATCGCACAAACCCAAAAAAAGTGAGAGATGATAGAGAAGAGTGTATACCTTAGATATTTTAAACTCAAAAAATAGAAGGATGATTGGATGCATTGCTGAGTAACAAAACCAAACTCAGAAAAAAATCACAAATCAAATATTCATAGATCGAGCTTAATTGAAAGAAAAATCATTTTCAAAATCAAAAGCAAAACCTAAATTCATTCCAACAAAAACTAAACCCATTTTCAAAATCCAAATTCATTCCAACAATATTTTCAACCAATTTCAAAATAGAATCCACACCCGATTTCTATGAAGGGGGTTCCTAATGTCAAACACAACATAGAATTGCTAATAGAAACCCTAAACACACTAAATGAAAAAAAAAAAAAAAAAACTAACCTAAAATCTATAAATAGACACATAATAAAAATGAAAAAGAGAGTATACATGTTCAGGGTTTTGAAGTATAATCAAGTTTTGTACATAAAGGCCTAAAATATATAATAAAACATAAATATAAATATAGCTAAAAAAAATTTATACACAAAGGCCTAAATTACAAAGCCCTAAACCCTAAACAAAATATTTACACAAAGGCCTATATTGAATACAAATTGCACCATGTATTGGGTTCAATGCTCTTCAGTGCATCGTCAAATCTCCAAACCCTATACATAAATAGAAAGATCCCAATCAAAGAAGCACAAAATAAAACCGTCAATTATAGAAAACTAAAGAGAGATTTCGCCTAAAAAAATAAAATCCTTTTTACTACAAATTCAAACCCTCACACAAATAAATTGAAACCACCCAAATTGAAACCTAAACCACATACATACGTTAAACATGGACAGATACGAAGGCATATTTTGTGGATGGGTTTATTTCAGATTGTACCTAGAGTTTTTGTGTTCGATGCGATTTTGTGTTAGATCCATTATTGTTAGATGATAATTGATGGCTATGGCTTCTCGTCTGCACATTGTGGATGACTTTTGATGCGATTTTGGTTTAGGTGTTTGTGGAGATTTGTATGAGAGAGAAAGAATTGCGGTATGGTAGATAGAGAAATGGTTTGTAGATAACATGGATCGAGGGGGAGTCAGATCGTGTGAAGGTGAAAGCACCCATTTTTTGTTGTGTTACAAAAATATCCTTTATAATTGAATTAAATTAAAATTTTAAGAGTAAAATGGGAGGGAAACTAAATTTTAGTGGGATAAAAATGTAATTACAATTAAAGTATAAAATGAGGTGTGGTAAGGAACACAATATTATTGTGTTAATATTGATCTCACCCTTCATTTAGTGCATTATTGGCTAAATCCTCACCTCTATTTAAGTTATCCCTTTATGGAATAGTAAAAACACTCTACTCCTTATTATTATATATATATATATACGCGGTCGGTTCCTACGACTCACATTGGTCCCGTGCGAGATGTTCATGACTCTTACGGGATCGTTTTTCATTCGTTTTGCGTTTTCACCCTTCGATGGCATGTTTTTATGCTTCAGTCTAACTTTTTGCAAATTTACGTCGTACACTCAAATTGGGATCCCTGTGACTACCCGTTCAGTTCCTACTATTCACATTAGCCCCGTGCGAGGTTTTCGTGACTCTTACGGGACTGTTTTGTGGTTGTTTTACGTTTTCACCCTTCGATGGCATGTTTTTATGCTTAGGTCTATTTTTTTGCAAATTTACGTCAGACACTCCAACCGGGAGCGCCGTGACTATGCGGTTGGTTCCTATGAGTTACATTGGTACCGTTCGAGGTGTTCATGACTCTTATGGGACCGTTTTAAGGTTGTTTTACGTTTTCACCCTTCGATGGCATGCATGTCTAACTTTTTGCAAATTTACGTCGTACACTCCAATCGGGAGCCCCGTGACTACGTCGTCAGTTCCTACAAGTCACATTGGTCCCGTGCGAGGTGTTCGTGACTCTTACCGGACCGTTTAGTGGCTATTTTAGGTTTTCACACTTCGCTAACATGTTTTTATGCTCAAGTCGAATTTTTTACAAATTTGCGTCGTACACTCAACCCGGAAACCCCGTTACTACGCGGTCGGTTCCTATGAGTCACATTGCTCCCATGCGAGGTGTTCATGACTTTTACGTGACCATTTTGTTCTTCTTGTACGTTTTCACCCTTCGATGGCATGTTTTTATGCTCAAGTCAATTTTTTTCCAAATTTACATTGTACACTCTAATCGGGAGCCCCGTGACTATACGGTTAGTTCCTATGAGTTACATTAGTCCCGTGCCAGGTGTTTGTGACTCTTACCGGACCATTTTATGGTTGTTTTATATTTTCATCCTTCGATGGGATATTTTTATGCTTAAGTCTAACTTTTTGCAAATTTACGTAGTACACTCCAATAGGGATCCCGACTACTACGCGGTTGGTTCTTACGAGTTACATTAGTTCCGTGCGAGGTGTTCGTGACTCTTACGGGACTGTTTTAAGACTGTTTTACGTTTTTACCCTTCGATGGCATATTTTTATGCTTAAGTCTAATATTTATCAAATTTTCATCGTATAATTAAACCGAGAGCCCCGTGACTACGCGGTCGACTCCTACGAGTCACATTGGTCCTGTGCGAGGTGTTCCTGACTCTTACGGGACCGTTTTGTGTTTGTTTTATGTTTTCACCCTTTGATGTCATCTTTTTATGCTTTAAGTATAATTTTTTTAAATTTACGTCGTACACTCTAACCGGGAGCCTCGTGAATATGAAGTCGGTTCCTACGAGTTACATCGGTCCCGTGCGAGGTGTTTGTGACTCTTACCCGACCATTTTAAGGCTTTTTTATGTTTTCACCCTTCGGTGGCATATTTTTATGATTAAGTTTATTTTTTTTCAAATTTACGCCGTACACTCAAGTCGGGAGTCCCGTGACTACGCGGTCGGTTCCTACGAGTCACATTGGTCCCGTGCGAGGTGTTCGTGACTCTTAAGGGACCATTTTAAGGTTGTTTTACATTTTCATCCTTCAATGGCATGTTTTTATGCTTAAGTCTATTTTTTTACTAATTTACGTCGTATACTCAAACCGAGAGCTTCGTGACTCCGGGGTCGGTTCCTACGAGTCACATTGATCTCGTGTGAGGGGTTCGTGACTCTTATGGGATCGTTTTAAGGCTGTTTTACATTTTCACCCTCTGATGGTATGTTTTTATGCTCAAGTCTATTTTTTTGCAAATTTATGTCATACACTCTAACCAGGAGCCCCGTAACTACACGGTCGGTTCGTATGAGTTATATAAACCCCGTGCGAGGTGTTCATGACTCTTATCGGACCATTTTATGGTTGTTTTACATTTTCACCCTTCGATGGCATGTTTTGATGCTTAAGTCTAATTTTTGGCAAATTTATGTCATACACTCAAACCGGTAGCCCCGTGACTACGCGGTCGGTTCCTATAAGTCACATTGTTCCCATTCGAGGGGTTCGTAACTCTTACGAGACCGTTTTAAGGATGTTTTATGCTTTCACCCTTCGATGGCATGTTTTCATGCTTAAGTCTAATTTTTATCAAATTTACATCGTACACTATAACCGGGAGCCGCGTGACTACGCGGTCGATTCCTACGAGTCACATTGGTCCCGTGCGAGGTGTTCGTGACTCTTATGGAACCGTTTTGTGTTTGTTTTACGTTTTTACCCTTTGATTGAATGTTTTTATATTTTAAGTCTATTTTTTTTAAAATTTACATCATACACCCCAACTGGGAGGCTCGCGACTATGCAATCGGTTCCTACGAGTTACATTGGTCCCGTTTGAGGTGTTCATGACTCTTACGATACCATTTTAAAGAAGTTTCACGTTTTCAACCTTCAATTGCATGTTTTTATGCTTAAGTTTTTTTTTTGTAAATTTACGTCGGACACTCAAACCAGGAACCCCGTGACTACGCGGTCGATTCCTACGAGTCACATTGGTCCCGTACGAGGTGTTCGTGATTCTTACGGGACCGTTTTGTGCTGGTTTTACGTTTTCACCCTACGATGGAATGTTTTTATGCTTAAGTCTAATTTTTTGCAAATTTACATCGTACACTGAAACTGGGAGCACCGTGACTACATAGTGAGTTCCTACGACTTACATTGGTCCCGTGCGAGATGTTAATGACTCTTACGGGACCGTTTTGTGGCTATTTTATGTTTCACCCTTCGATGGCATCTTTTTTATTCTCAAGTCTAACTTTTTACAAATTTACGTCGTACACTCAAATCGGGATCCCTGTGACTACCCGATCGGTTCCTACATGTCACTTTGGTCCCGTGCGAGGTGTTCGTGGCTGTTACCTGACCTTTTTGTGGTTGTTTTATGTTTTCACCCTTCGATGGCATGTTTTTATGATCAAGTCTAATTTTTTGGAAATTTTCATCGTATAGTCAAACCGGGAGCCCGTGACTATGCGGTCGGTTCCTACGAGTCACATTGGTCCCGCGCGACAAGTCAATAAGAGGAGCGATCAGAAATTACAAACCCAAGAATAACTTTCGAACCATGACTAATTTGTATTCCCATATTCACATCTCTCCTATTCATCTCGGACTAACCAAGAATATCATTAAGCTAATAAACAAATGGTTACCAATTAGTTTAATGTGAACCATTAAAGAAAAATTTACACGCCTTAAACCTAGAAAGTGGCAATCCATTGGATAATGCCTTCTTTTTCAAGTGTTCACCCTAACTATTCTTTGATCGCAAGTTATGTACTGCCCCCCCCCCCCAACTGGACGAGACAAGAAAAAAATGTGCAAACAATACCTAAGCTATATGGGGCACAAAAGAATTAAAATTACGGGGTTTATACATAAATAGGATCCAAACCCAAAATAATTAAAAAATTTAATCAATGCATATTTAACCTTAAAATAAAGTTCATCATAGGTCTATTCATTTCCTGGATATTTTTATACACCCAACGCCAATCAAAACCTTTTCTATGCCAGCAACGATGCAATTTCATATTATGTTTGATAGTAGTTCGACCCCAACATCAATGTATCCTATTACAGTGAAAAAATAATGAATTTTATGCAAACAGTTAGGTTCAATTAAAAAATGATAGAACCAAAAAAACGAATTCAAAAACAAAGGAAGAAAACCAGAGCTTGTTCAAAAGGGACTATTTGTTGCTTCTAACCCCCAACCCGGTCTCCACTCGTCTCCACCACATACTGTTTAGGATTTACTAAACCCTAATATTTTTTTTTGACATAAATCTATATACACACACACACACATACAATCTATACATACACACGCATACAATATAGGGTTTATTGACAAAAAAATAATTTATTCGTTCATAGTTACACACATAAACATACATATACACATAAATCTATACACACACACACATATACACACACATATAAACATAAGTCTATACATACACATACACACAAACAAACGTAAATCTAAACATACATACCCCTCCGCGACCAATCTTGGAGGGAATTAAAATTACGGGGTTTAGACATAAATAGGATCCAAACCTAAAATAATTAAGAAATTGAATCAATGCATATTTAACCTTAAAGTAAAGTTCATCATAGGTCTATCCATTACCTGGATATTTTGTTACACCCAGCGCCAATCAGAACCTTCTCTATGCCAGCAGCGATGCAATTTCAGATTATGTTTGATAGTAGTTCGACCCCAACATCAATGTATCCTATGACAGTGAAAAAAATTATGAATTTTATGCAAATAGTTATGTTCAATTAAAAAAATGGTGGAACCAAAAAAACAAATTCAAAACCAAAGGAAGAAAACCAGATCTTGTTCAAAAGGGACAATTTGTTGCTTCTAACCCCCAACCTGGTCTCCACCGCATACTATTTAGGGTTTACTAAACCCTAATATTTTTTTCACATAAATCTGTACATACACACACACACACATACAATTTATACATATTTTTTTGACATAAATCTATACATACACACACATTCAATCTATACATACACACACATATAGTATAAGGTTTATTGACAAAAAAATAATTTATTTGCTCATAGTTACACACATAAACATACATATACACATAAATCTATACACACACACACACATATATATATATAAACGTAAATATATACATACACACACATACAAACATAAATCTAAACATACATACAACGAAATTAGGGCATTAGATAGAAATCACAAAATCTAAATGAAATCAAAATGAATCAATACATACTAGGGTTAATCCAAATGCAAACCAACTGAAATCGCTAAACCCTTGCCAATCCAACTGAAATCCAACTCAAAATTGCACTGAGAAGCACCGGCCTTACTCCAAATGAAATAAGAATTAGCGTGGCGGGTCTTTTTTTAAGACCTGGAACTGGTCATGGCCAACAGTCGTGACCCCATACGCGCGACCCTTAAAACGAAGGTAAGGCAGAGTTGGGTTCTTCAGACCTGGTCACGGCCTAGAGCCGTGACCCACCATGCGCAACCCTTTTCAATGCTTGATTGAGGTATGTTCACAACCCATAGCCATGACCCATACCAAGAAATGGTCACGGCCCATAGCCATGACCCTCAATCTGTGATGCGTGACCCTTTTTCATCAACCCTAGTGCTTGAATGAGGTATGGTCACGACCCATAGCCATGACCCGTAACAAAAAATGGTCACAGCCCTAAGTCGTGACCCTCAATGTGTGTACTATCTTCTTCATAATTCCATGGGTCACGGACTTGGGTCGTGATCCATCCGCGACCAAGCTTGGAGGGAATTTTGGCGCTAGCTTGGCCCCAAAATTGTCACGACCTGGTCACAGCCCAAGTCCGTGACCCACAGTGGTCAGGGATTTGGTCCGTGACCACTTCCAGAGAATCAATAATTTAGTGTGGTAATAAATATGGTCACGCCAAATATTGAATGGGTCACGGCCCATGTTCGCGACCAGCTGGTCACGGCCCAAGTCTGTGACATACTGGGCGTGACCATTCGCAGGATTTGGTGTAGTGCAACATAGTGCCTGTGCCAAAATCAGGAGGGAAGGTTCAGATGTGTGTAGACTACCGGGACTTGAACAAAGCCTCTCCAAAGGATGATTATCCATTACCCAATATCGACATGATCATAGACAACACAACCATTCATGCTCTCAAGTCATTTATCGACATGTTTTTCGAATATAATAAAATCAAGATTCACCCAGATCATCAAGAAAAGACCGCATTCATTACCCCACAGGGAACCTTTTGCTACATTGTTATGCCATTTGGTCTCAAGAATGC
The DNA here is from genome assembly GCA_949130495.1 of Sambucus nigra. Lineage (NCBI taxonomy): Eukaryota > Viridiplantae > Streptophyta > Magnoliopsida > Dipsacales > Adoxaceae > Sambucus > Sambucus nigra. The sequence goes on from OX422222.1 coordinate 50,218,020, forward strand.
GGGGGCTACCTACCAGAGGGCTTCCACAGCCATCCTTCACGATCTGGTTCACAAAAAGGTTAAGATCTATGTGGATGATAGAATTATCAAATCCAAAACTATAGAAGGTCATGTTCCTGCTCTCCGAAAGTTCTTCGAACAACTACGACAGTATTAGATGAGACTCAATCCGCAGAAATTCATCTTCGACGTTACAAAGGGAAAAGTCTTGGGATTTATGGTTAGTAAGAGGGGGATAAAAGCAGATCCTGCCAAGCTGAAAGCCATACTTGCGATTCCACCTCCCCGAACAGAGAAAGAAGTCTGAGGCTTCCTCAGGAAACTACAATACATCAGTCGTATCATCAGCCAGTTAACCTCCATCAGCGAACCTATCTTCAAACTCCTCCAAAAGGATAAAACTAAGGTCTGGAGCGAGGCCTGCCAAGAAGCTTTTGACCAAATTAAATAATATCTGACCCAACCCCCGATACTCATGCCACTAGAGCCTGGTCTCCCCTTGCTCCTATACCTAACCATAACCGACACTACAAGTAGGGCTTTGCTAGGATAATACCTTGAATATTCCTCAAAGAAAGAGCCATCTATTACGCTAGTCACAAATTGGCTGGGTGCAAGGTTAACTACACTGCTTTGGAAAAGGCATGTGTCGCACTTGTCTGGGTCACCCAAAAGTTATTGCACTACATGCTCACCTTCCCCATCAAACTTGTATCCCGAATAGACCCCATCAAATACCTATTTGATAAACCCACCTTATCCAGCCGAATAGCCCGATGGTTGATGCTCTTAACCGAGTTCGATATCATGTACGTCACACCGAAAGCCATGAAAGGAAGAGCCATCTATGACTACCTCACTGATTACCTTGTAGAAGAAGCTGATGTCTAGATCTCCCAATTCCCAGATGAGAATATCCTCTGCACCTCTCAAGAAAACCTTTGATGGCAAATGTTCTTTGACGAAACTGCTAACAAGAAGGGATATGGCATTTGGATACTTCTGATCGCCCCAGATGATTCTCACACTCGCATCGCCATCAAGCTAGATTTCCCCTGCACCAATAACATGACTGACTACGAGGCATGCACAGTAGGCCTTAAAGTTGCTCTCAATAAGGTTATTCAATGCCTAGACGTCTATGTGGATTCCTCTCTCATTATTGGTCAAGTGCTCAGAAAGTGGAAAATCAATGACGAGAAACTTCAAACCTTTCATTCCCACTTAGAAAAACTAGCCTACCAATTCCAATATATCACCTTCCATTACCTATCGCGAGCAAAGAATAACCTAGATTATGCCCTTTCTACCCTGGCCTCCATAGTCGACATGCCCGAAGGAATAACTATGACCCCCTTCCTAGTTCAAAACAAGGACAAACCGACCCACTGCTACCATATTGAGCTCATCACCACAGAAGATACCGAGCTAGCCAATTGCTGGTACTATGATATTTGGCACCTCCTCAAGCATGGAAGGCATCCTGAGGGTTACAATAAGAAAGATCTAGAAACCCTTCAAAGACTCACCGCACAGTACATTATCTGTCACAAAGCACTACTTAAACAAATCTTCGATGGAACTCATCTACACTGTATCGCAGGGGCTGACATTGAAAAGATAATGCAGAAGATGCACAATGAGGAATGCGAACCCCACATGAATGATCACCTGCTTGCCAAGAAGATCGTTCGACAAGGCTACTACTAGTCCACTATGACCCAGGATTGCATCCCCTATGTCCGAAGATGCCTCAAATGCTAATAATTCTCCAACCTTCAGAATCTGGCTTCGCGTGAATTGTACAACATGACTTCTCCCTGGACATTCTCTACTTAGGGCATCGCCATCATAGGGAAGTTTACACCAAAGGTTTCAAACGAGCATGAATTCATCCTAGTTTTCATTGATTACATCACCAAATTGGTAGAAGATGAGTCATACGCAGCGCTGAATGCCAATAAAGTGGCCAAATTCATCAAGAATAACATAATCTGTCGATATGGGGTCTCAGACGAGCAAGTGCCAGATAACGGGTTGCATTTCGAGGCAAAAGTTACATAAGTGGTCAACGAATATGTGATTCAGATACAGAAATCTTCTCCCTACCGACCTCAGACCAACGGTGCAGTCGAAGCTGCCAACAAGAACCTCAAAACCATCATCAGCAAGATGACTAAAAACTGTTGAGATTGGGAAGATACGATTATGTATGCCCTTTGGGGATACCTAACCTCAATTAGAAACTCTACTGGGGCTAACCCTTACTCTTTAGTATATGGCATGGAAGTTATCCTACCCGTGGAGATGGAAATACCCTCACTGCGCATCATGTTTGAGAGCAGGGTCAACGGAGAAGATTGGTGACAAAGCCGTCTTGACAAGCTGACCCTCCTAGACGAAAGGAGATTAAAATCACATACCACATATAAGGGTACCATATCCAAATAGCGTATTCATTCAACAAGAGAGTCAAGGACCGCGGTGTTCGAGAAGGGGACCTAACCCTCAAGGAAATAATAAAACCCATTTGGGACCCGAGAGGGAAATTCAAGCCCAATTGGAACGGCCCCTACATTGTCAAGAAGATCTTATCTGGTGGTACCGCCATGCTTACCGACCTAGATGGGGAAGAGATGGATCATCCAGTCAGTCTGGACTGTCTCAAGAAATTTTACCCCTAGTCCGAAATCTCGGCGCGCTACGACTCTTCTCATCTCCCTTCTAGTCTAAAAAAATATCTTCATTTGCTTATACCCGGAACTACATGGGCCTGATCCTCTGCAAAAAAACATTTTCAAACAAAATTAAAAACTTTTTAAAACCCCAGAGGTGCGTAGGAAGCTCATACATCTTACATGAGCACGACCCCTTTCTTTTTCACAAAATACTATTATTTTCTTATCTTCGAGAACGAAAGTTTATTCTAACATATACTTGAACAAAAGGATTATGTATGCCTTAGCGATTGGTATAAATAATTCAAGAATACAAAATTCATCGAAAGATACAACTCGATGATCGGAAACTTGTTTATTTCACTAATAAGAAATTACGGTACAGATTACATAACAAAAGGAGTGTATAACTCCCTTCCCCCCACCCTCCTAAAAAAGACTAATAAATCCCCACATTTATCCCCCAATAAACTCTCCAAGAGTCCTACCCACAGCTACCGGAGGAGCCTTCTCCGTCATCATCATCTACATCCTGGGGTCCCCAAGTTTCCCCTACCTCAATAGAGTGTCACAGACACTCCATGGACCGATAAGCTCGAACAAGCTTTGAAAAAACCACAACACCCCCTTCCATTGTATTAAATAAAACAAATCACCTTTGTCCAGTCTCAATTCAAACATTTTACTGACTACTCTCTTCCATAACCACTTCATATAATCCCCGAGGATAGGCCAAACTCTCCCAACAGACTGAGAGGGACGAGTCGACGAACACCGATTTTTCCACAAAGACGCTCAGTCAAATACTCAAGTGTAAATAAATTTCATGTCCGAGGTGGCACGACCTGTGCCCAGCCAAATTGGTGTATAAGCCACCAAGGGAAATAAATAGAGGTCTGTCAAAGACCAACGAACCGCAAATACGGATATTATCCTAGCTCCAGAATAGGTTGTAACTATCCCCACCAAGGCACTGACCAGTAAAGATTCTGAGCGACGTGCTCCACAAGCCAATTCTCCCATCTCTCAATATCCAGGTCAACATTGAAGAAGTAACGCGAAAAGAAGTTGGGTATAGCCGACAAAGGATATTATTGAAGAGTCACCAGGTGGAGTCTTTCAGACAACCACATGAACAACATCACGGGGCTACCTTGCAGGAAGTCAGAACAACCTTCTCGCCAGGCATTTAGACCATTCAAGGTCTCCGCCAGTATCACCGCCACAGGATTGCGACGGTATGATATCCATGAAGTAATAGCTGCCAGTTGTGGATCCATCAGCAGTTCCCTAGTCACCAGCAGTAATTTTGAAACTAGGCCGAGAGCAATGACTCCATCATAGCCAGCATCACCTACTTTCCGCAAATGCATGGATCGCAATACTATCGGGAGGGAGATCGTTCCTCCAACAACCAGTGATCTACTCGTTGAAGGAAAAATATGAAGAAACCTAGCCAAAAAATCCCCGGGAGAATGAGAAAATTCAGGCAGAGCCGCAGCAACATTGGAATTTATCCCCAGCATGGCAAAAAATTCCTCGTAGATAGGACAAACTTCATCCAACCCAAAGTGGAACACATGGTCTTCGGGGTACCAAAATTCCTCGTAGATGGGCCGATTGCACCAAAAAAAAACTCGATGCATGTTGAAAGCATCGTAGTCAACATTATAAGAGCACATTGCTTCCAAGGCTTCGAGGTAGTTAGTAAACTCAATACTACCAGGGAGAGACATCTTGCAAGACTAAGAGATAGTAGGCAAGTAAGTAAGATTGTGAAGATGTGATGAAAACACTCCACCCTTACCCCTTTTTATACTTGAGAACCCTCACAAGGGACATAATCCCTGCAGAAATCGAAGGGAATCCTACCCCACAAGGTTCAAAAGGCTGAAGAGGCACTAAGCAAAGCTTTGAATTGATAGGACTAGACATGATTGCCGATAAGTAGGGAAAGGGGCTTGCCTATCGACAACGCCGTATTTTTGGAAATCTTTATTTTTCCTCTTTTGTCAAAATCATAAGCTCAATAAAAATAAATTTATATTCTCAACAGAATTTCAAAAATCTTCTTCTAGCCCTATATAATTTCTCATTTTTAAAAAACTTTCCTTAAAATCCCAAAAATATCTCTTTTTACGATCTCAGTAGAAAAGTAAAAAGCGCATGTGCATGCATTCATTCACCATTAACATAAGATAATAAAAAAATCCATTTCATTACATATATTTGTTTTCTGTGTTACATCAATTTTGCAGGAAAAGAAGAAAAAAAAGCAAAAATAACGAGACTCAACCCTAACCCATATTATCTCCATTCACCCCTCTCTCTAAGAGATTCTACCTCTACGATGTGTTGTCTTTCCCCTACGGCGAGAGGACACACCACCACTACCCGAGCCAGAGTATTCTCCGGACGAAGCAGACGACACCAAGCAAGAAGGAACATGAACCGTATCCTGAATATGGGTAGTCGCCTAAGATATCCAGTCTCTGATGTCTCTCAACCAAGTGTTCGACACCCGGACTTACTGCAAAGAAAAGAAAAATTAGTATCAAACAGAAAGGATCAAAACAGAAAAGAAAGAGGAGAACAGAAAGGTATACTGCATGATGAAGTACCTCCTCTATCAAGCCCAACTCCTTCGGATCCATTGCATGAGGACGATGCAATATAGGTAGCATCCCTCCATCAGCCCGCCGAATGTTGTATGAAGGAGTATGAAACCGCATGAAAGGAACCTCCGAAGTTATCACCGTAGACGTCAAAGAACCACCGCCACTGTGGGAGGACCCCACTGGCCGACTCGAACCCATTGGAGTGAAAGTTAAGTCATCATATATGCTGGGCACCATCAATAAGCTCGTCACAAAATCCATGTAGTCATACGGTGCATCCGTATCAGTATAAAATAAGTAGGACTCGCTGATCATAGCTGCGATCCTCACATCCTCCGGCAGCAGTCGCTGCTGCCTCATAGACGTGGGATGCTACGCAGGTGGCACCACCACCTCCTCCTCAACAATCTGTCGAACCACTCGCTCCCCGAGGTACAAAAAATGACCAAAATCATGTGCCAGTAAACTCCTCATCTTCACATTCACCCCGGTCGCCCTTGTATCCTGAACAGTAGTCCCCCAAGGGTAAAAGGTCACCTGAAAATCCCCAAGCAGACATAAGTCAATACATATTCAGAATGTGCAAAAATAAAGACTGAAAGGAAAGAGTCATACCCTATCACTAGTCACTCCATTCAAGACCTGATGCACCACCTCCAGAGATAAAGATCCCTTTGACTGACCATTGGCCTTCTGCCACCGATATAACCGACAGAAGTCTCCAGTTGTCTCATCCTTTAAAGCGATCAGTTGGGTATTGCACCCAGTCACCTCATAGAACCACGTCTTCCAAAGACATGAATTCACAATAAAAAAGATATGCATGAGGAAAATGCATAAAATTAAAGAATACCTCGAGGAGATACGTGGCTCCAGTAAAAGCCTGCCAGCAGCACCGGCTGAATGCATCCAAAAAAAAATAGAGGGTCGCCAAAGTCAGGCTTCCTCAATCATAGAGAGGGATGTTGGAAAACACCCTCAAATAAGAAAATAACCACAAATGGACGATGTCGTCGCTCAACGCCACTATGAAACCTCCCAGCACCAAAAAAATGAACTAGGCCATCTGCCTCACCTGCAGCCCATCCTCCACATCAACCACCCTACTCAGCAAGACATCCTTCAGCAAGGACAACCGGATGGAATCCCGAGAAACTATCCTCCCTACGTCACCAAGCGACGCCCTCACCACCTCCGGCTTCACCCTTAGAGAGTGATCCACCTCTATCTCCTCCCCATCACAATCCATCCTCCGCAGCTGCTGCATGTCTATGGCAGTCATGGTCATCTCCCCAAAATCAAAACTGAAGGTGTGGGTAGTATCCTACCACCTCTCCCCCAAAGCGCATAAGACCGCTGTCGACTGAGGCGTTTCATCCAGCGCAGATGCCAACCTCCCTAAACACGCTGATGATACCACTCAGTGCACCACAGGTGGAAGATGATCCCAAAGATCCTTAAGCCCTGTCGTCCCATGGGCACGCATGTTCTTCAAAGAGATATCAAACTTTAAAAAAAATGTCAAAATTCGAGAAGAAAAGAAAAAAAAAATCACCAAAAAGAGAAGAATGCCAAAAGACATGTTTCTTACATAACCGTTGGGGCTCACCACCTTAGAAGAGCGATGACGCGACGGCTCCCACAGCAAGGTCCGCTCATTCGGAACCGTCTCAAATGCATCAAATGAGTTCTCACTCCCCAAATCAAGAGGCGCACTGGCCCTCCAACCCATGTTCGCCCAGTCATTGACATTCAACCATTCCCTATATGCTGTAGTGATCACAAAGGCAGCCATTTCTTAGAGATTGGAATGCTAGAATAATTTGCAGAGGAAAATCGCAGAAAGAAAGAAAGCAAGAAGCTGTGGAAAATGAGGGGAATTCGCCCCCTTTATACAGGATGCCAAGGTTCATGCCGATCTGCATTGAGCCCCCGCCCACCAATCGTCACTGACCCCTTACCTTCCCGAGGCAGTCCAAAAGTCCATGTCACTGTCGAATGGCACCCTCTACACCATGCCGACCACCACCCACCTTATAATTTTGTACAAAAATTCCCAGAAAATACCAGACAGCCCTGAAAAATTCTCAGAAAATTCCTAAAAATCCTAGGTAGGATTTAGAACATTTTCACCAAGAAAAATTCGCACTCCCTCAAGAGGAACACCTATTTCCCCAACAAAACTCTCAAAAACCAAGCAAAACTCCTCCAGACAAAGGCCCCAGAGGGTCTCTAAGGATCACTTCCTATACTACGAAGGTCTAAAACCTCCCAACCGATATGTCCAATACCTGGGACACCTAATCACTTCCCCAACGGAGTTTGCTGCATGAAATTGGTTGTTCCCCTTTCCAAGTCTCCCCAGTAATCAGCTCCCTAGCTCAAATCAAATTCACGAGGCACTTTTTCCCCAGCGGAATCAAAATCTAATCTTTATCCACTCTTAGGTCAGAATTGACGTCGATCGTCACCACTCTTAGGTCAGAATTGACCTCCGTCTTGGATCATCACCTCAGTTAGGTCAGAATAGACCTCGGTCCCCACTCGTCACCTCTCTTAGGCCAGAATTGACCTCGGTCTTGGATCTCACTTAAGAATGCATAATTGGCTTCGACTCACAAAATTGGTCATATCATCCTTAAGCCCGCTAAATTGGCTTTGACCTGCAGAATCGGCCACCCTCATCATCAAGCCCTCAGAATTGGCTTCAACCCAAAAAATTGGTCATCCCCAACATCTCTTAAGGTCCTCAGAATCAACCTAAACCTCTGATCATCATTCAAACCATCCCCACCAAGATCCTTAGGTCATCAGAATTGGCCTTGACCCTCTGAATGGGTAATCCTCGCTCCCTTAGGTCCTTAGAATCGACCTCGACCCTCTGAATCAGTCATTCTCTCTCAATAAGCATCATGCGGTGTCTATTCGACGGCTGTCATTTGTTCCAAACTCGCCCATCGAGGGTCTCTATAGACTCCCCATTCTATTACCCCTAAACTCTCCTTAGGTCCCTAGCACCTCCCTTCATCACTACAAACCCAAGTCATACCCCGAGTACTGACCTAGAAGCCATCGGGTACTTCGAGGCTCTATTTGACCAAAAAGTCAAACTCTTTATCTCGACCGAGACTGAATGAATATTTAAAGGGAACTGAAACCCCTTTCTAATGGTCCGTCCAGTGTGCGATTCTAACTTACCATGTGGGCGAACAACCCATTTTCCCTAGAAACTTGATCTAGAGGCCACAAGATGCTCCCAGGATCCATTTGACCAAAGTCAAACCTTCAACTTAATCGAGACTGAATGAATCTTCAAAGAGAACTAAAACCCCTTTCCAACATTCCACCCTGTGCACGATGCTGACTTACGGTACAGACGAATGATCTGTTTTACTCCGAAAGGTCACCGAATGCTTCCAGGTCCTGATTGACCATAGTCAACTCCCCAAAATGGGTCAAACTCTTTGGAATGTCTAAGTACATCTCCTAACCTTTCTAACGGTCCACCCCGTGCATGATTCTGACTTACCATGCGGACGAACGATCCATTTGCCTTTCCAACAGTCTACCCCGTTCACGATTCAGATCAACAGTTTATGCTCTGCGATCGATTTTCCGAAAAAGACTGAAACACACTCCCAAACGGTAGGTATCAGACCCTGCCTATCGGTAGGTGTCGATAGGAAGGACCAAGGCTATGCCTATTGGTAGTGCCATGGGCCTATAAAAGGAGGCCTTTGAAGTGGCAAGATTATATGTTCTTAGTTTAATTCTTGAAATACGCACACGCAATCCAAATTAAAATTAGCTATGAAGTGATATTCTCCAATTTTAAATTATGTAGCAGATTCACAAGTTCGCAAGAACAAATTTCAATTAATGAAATAGGATTGATAACTTGACTAATTAAAATAAAATTATTCCATTTTTATTCATTTTATCCTAATCATGCATCTAGGTGATTTAATAAAGTAAAATGCAAAAATCTCAACCACAACGCGCCGATGTACGAGGAAAACCCAAATAGGAAAAACCTCGGACGGCTGGGCCTAGACAAAATCCACTACAAAATAGGTTTTATAAGAGACTCAAAAGACTTACAGACATTGACGCACTCAAGAATTGTTATGCCGTCCTCGACCTCTGAATTTGTAGTACGTGAAGCTCCAACGCATTGCTCAACACTCCTCGTGTCGTGGTATCCACCGAAGCCCAAAACCACCATCTCCACAAAGCTTGAATGCTGAGATCCACCGCAAACTTGCTTGTTGAATGTCAAGTTGATTGAAGGGGTTCTGTTTCAAAAGATGATAAAAGTGTTGGAGATGATTTTTACCAAAAAGAGGGAAATTGTGAAAAATTCTCACTAGAGAATAATGAACTTCCATATCTTTTAAAATTGATTTTTGTCCATATAATATAACTGAAAGAGTAGTGGACCAAAACAGTTATGGGAAAATAACTGCTTAAAAATAAGTTCAAAAATTCAGATCTGACAGAACTCGTTCGAACGACTTGTCATTCGAACGAGTTATCTAACGAAGTTCCAGTATCGAATTAGATAGGTCGTTAGAAATCTCGTTCGAACGACCTTTCTAACGAACTTCTAACGAAGTTCCAGTATAGCCTAGGGAATGTCGTTAGATACAGGTCGTTCGAACGCCCTGGATAAACTTCGAACGAGATTTCTTATTTTCCAAAATCTTGTTCAAATTTATTTCAAAGATATTTCTTTATGAAAATTACTTATTTATGAACATTTATCTATATGAAAATTTCTTGATTAAACAAAATACTCCAACACATAAAATTTATTTTGGTCATATACCTTTTTAGGATAGCGAGCGTGGCGTGCGTATTGATGACGCGTGAACTTTGGATGTGATGCTTGAATTTTTACATTGAATGATGCTTGATGAAGAATGACCCAAAATTGTTTTGTCCAACGGAATATAGCCAATATAACAAATGACTCGATTGGAAATTTGTCCTTACAAATCTCCCCCTTTGGCTATTCCAGGACAAAACAGAATAATAAAAAATAAATAAAAAGACAGAATTTGCTAAGCCATCTGTCAAGCCGATTCTAAGGCCCGTCCCCAAAACCCAAAAAAAAAAATAGACAGACACAAAGACAAGACTGAGGAGCTGCAAAAGACTAGGAGATGTATCCTACACACATGAAACAACAAATTCATAAACGCATGGGGAAGTAGAGAATGAATTATATATAAAACTATATGGCAGCATATGTTCTGAATGGTAAATGAAAGTCCCCCTAAAATATGCATATGTTCAATAGTAAGAATTTAACTCTCCCCAAATTATGAATTCCCCCTAGTCAATATTTCTCCCCCTTTTTGTCCGGAAAAGACAAAGGGATAAATGGCCTGCATGTTAAAGAATAAGCGAGAGAACAATAGGCATTTAACCAATAAAAATGAAGAAATGAAATGACAGAGGAAATAGCATGTTGATTCATTAACCAATAGGAACGGGAAAATAGTCAAAGTGTATACACGGCATAAGGAGAAACGAACAAATATCCAAACCAAAGGAACCAATACATGAAATAAAAATAGCCACTCAGCCTCACAAGTACATGAAAAATAGAAATGAAAAACAAAGTACATTAAGGGGCAGGAGAATCATGTAGAGTATCATCGGGAAGAGATCCGAAGCCAAAATCGGATGAACCTGCATCGCGAAGTATCTCCATACGACGAATGGAATCAAGATGCTCGAACAGTAGAGAGTCCCGACGAGCCTAGGCTTCATCTCTGCATGCCTGAGCCTCCTCCCGGCGAGCTTAGGACTCGTGGTCCTGCTGTATAGAAACCAAAAGCTCCAGCATAAGGGCCCTGTCCTGACGTCTCTCCTCCTGAAGCTGTTCAACCTGAGAGCGGACAAACAAAGACTCGACGGGTGCAGGAACATAGTAAGGGGATGGACGATGGATAGAGCGAGATGGTGCGGGACGACTTGGGGCAGGGTGAGAGGAAGTGGCGGAGTGAGAAGAGGTGGAGGGGGTGAGGTGAGGGGTATCCGGGGGCAAATGACCACGAGATCGGCTGACCAAGGACATGTCAATGGTTTGATATTTGGTGAAGGGGATATCGGTGGAGACGCAGGGGCAGCCGGCGGCAAGAAAAAATCGAGTAATAATGGCCACAAAAGTGAGGACTTGGTGAGCGGGACTGGAGGGGAGGATCCTAACCGTCCGGATGACACTAAAAATGTAGGCGGGGAGGAGGATGTGAGCCAAAATGCTAATGGCAAACATACGGTCCACGTGATGTTTAGTTATTTGGGTTGTGTTCGCACGAGGAATAAGACAGGCACATACGATGCAATTAAGGACCATAAAATTAGGATGTAAATGTTTGTAGAAGATTGTGACAGTGCCGGGAGGGAGGAACCTAAAAACGGTGTTTATAACAAGGGAAGGATCGGGATGGGTATCGAATGTCCAAGGGAAGGAGGGATTAGTGACCCTATGTAAGGGGATGAGTTGAGCCATCGAGTCGGGAGAGACAATAATCTCCCTACCGCGCACCTTAGAATAAATGTGATTATCGTTATCGTGCATCCCAAAATAAAATTCCCAAACGAGGTCGGGAAAAACAGTGTCCGTGAGTGAGAATATGGGGTCCCACCCTAAATCATAGAACCACGAATGCACAGTGGTGCCGTGGAGGGATTGGAGATTAATAATTTTCTCCCGAACTATGGAGCATGTAGCGAAACCTTTCGTGTGTTAGAGAGTGTGGGCGAAGAGTGACCTCCAACGCAGCTTGAGGTCAGGTATAGCGGCATTGGCATTGGGATCCTCATCAAAGGAAGAGGAGTGTTCCTCGGTAGAGTCACGAATGCAACGTGGGTGACGGGTACGGGCCATGGTAAACACGAATGATACTAGTACCTACCCAAATAAAATACCAACCAAACCACCAAGCACCAACAATCCAACAACTAATCAGAATAAGCCCATCCTCCATTAAGAATAAGTGAAAGTAAAAGAAAATTAATAAAAATTGATTAAGATAAATTCCATGAAAGTATCTGAAATTTAATTTGAGAAAAATAATTTTATCATGGAATATATTTTAATCAGGGGCAACACAAAAAAAAATCAGAGAATAAGATAGCCCCCAAAAAAATTGTAGAGATATACACACATTTATATATATATATATATATATATATATATATATATATATATATATATATATATATATATAGATAGATAGATAGATAGATATATATATATATAGATAGATAGATAGATAGATAGATAGATAGATAGATAGGTAGAGATATATAAGTATATATATATCGACAGAGAGAAATGTAAAGAAAATATACCTTGAAGAGAAGAGGGAAACAACTAACACTGATCGACATAATAAATGAGGTTCATAGAGGTTGAAATGAGGTTTATGGAGATTGAAATTGTGGGAATAGGTAGATAGTGGGAGAGAGGAAAAAATGGATAGGGAAGAGAGAGTGGGAAAATGGAAGAGTGTGGGAGAAAAATATGGTAAAAGGGGCGTGGGAAATCGTGGCATGTGGAGAGAGAGAAAATGGGTGAGGCGACAGATTTTTGGGGAAGAGAAACTGCAGGATTTTAACGCAGGTCGTTCAAACGAGGTTTTTTTAACGAAGTTCCAGTAGTGGATTGGGAAATTTCGTTAGAAATATCGTTAGAAGTACGTTCGAACGACATTAAGAATGAAATACCAGTAAGGGTGCTAGAAATGTTGTTAGAAATCTCGTTCGAACGAGAATTTCGGACGAAAATCAATATTTTTAAGTAAAAATAAAATAAAATAGGGTTAAAAATAGCATAATAACAGGAATTGGGAAGGCTAGAACAATGCCAAAATATAGATTTTAATAATCCTAGCTTGTGGCAACATATCCAAATAATGGGAGCGAGAATGTAGGGGTGTGAACAATATGAGTGAGAGTTTTTAGCCACGAAAATGTACAAGTGCGGAATGCCAAACAATACATAAGCGCAATATTCACTCACATTAGCCTTGTGTAAAAAGGAAATATTATTGAACACTTAAACACGAATGCAACATGCAGACAAAATAGATGATTCTCTCACCAATAATCTCACAATGTGAAAATAATTAATCGATTAAATGTGCATGCCCATTGATTTTCAACTTATATCTCCCATGAGCAACAATAGATTGAGACTATTATTTTTGAAGAATCAATCAAGCTAATTATTGTGGCCTTGGAATTATATATCATTTTCAATGCTTCTATTTCAGGCACACAAGCGAGAATGCAAATGGAGGCTTTTCATGCAAAAATTTTAGGTTTTTCGCAGCCCGAGTCCATTGCTTGAAACAAAAACCAACCGGAAGAATATAATCATTTTGTTTCAATCCGGGCAACGGATGATCATGCACAATTTCGATTGCTTATAATGGATGTGACAGGATTGAGAAGACAACACCAAATCTCACTTTGCAAGAACAATGTGAATAAGATATTCACAATATTTCGTGTACGGTGTGTGCAAAAGGCAAAGATGTGAGGAAATCGCAAAATTATATATCATAAAAGAGAATTATTGTGCACAAGATAAACAAGGTCTTGATTAACTACTCATCGAAAGCCACGTGGATATGGAAAAAGATAGTGATCCGAATACACCGACCACAAAGCCATATGGACAAAAATTTGAAAGCTTTTCTAACCATTCCTGTTTTCCTTGAAAATAAAAGAAAAATATTTTTGAGATTTTGAATAAAATATATACTAAAGATATCTAGTTCATAGGTATAAAAATATACAAGAGAAGCAACCTAAACTAGATAAATGGCTTCGATCTCAATCAATGGAGCAAACCCCAATTGATTTCCTAAGGTTTTCAAACCTAAGGGCATCTAGAGGTTTAGTAAAGATATCGACCAATTGTTGATCGGTAGGAACGAAGCTCAGAGAAACAATATTCTCTTCAACCAAGTCATGAATGAAAAGGTGAAGGCGTCTAAAACAACATCCTGTAATAACCCGAAAAATCTTACAGCTCGTCAAAAGCGAAGGAATTGGGAAAGTCAAAACGGGCGTCCTTGTGGTGGAGCACCTGAGCGGATACAATCATATACACAACAAGGAAAATTAACCGGTCAGGGCCGAGTTTTATATGATCACCAGAAGAATAAAAAGCATGATAGGTATGAATAGTTATGCATGAATGACAAGGGTGATAATATGGCATGCTATCTACAATTACAAATTAGAATTAAAAGTAAATCACTTTAATTTAAAACCTTTCCTCATTAATACAATTTCCAATTCCTTCTTACATTCCTTATTAGGAATAAAACCATTTATTCGGTTTAATCAAGAAGTTACAATTTTCCTTTCATTAATTAAAACTTCCCATTTTTATCTTTCCATTCCTTAATAGGAATATCATTTATATGAAGTGCTCTTTATGGCACATATATCATTCCCGTGCTCTTTATGGCATGTATCCATGCTCTTTATGGCATTTATCACACGCTCTTTGTGGTGTTATCAACCATCAAGTCCCACTTGATGAAAAATAGTTATATTCATATACATATAACGATTCTAAGACCGCCCGTCCGGGTTTCCCCACTGTGTGTGCCCCTAAATGACCATCATCTTACCGGGCCTAACATAAGAAAACCTGGGAACCTATCGCAATACGTCGGGAAGCGGCCATGTGCCTGCGGGGTATTTAAGACCACACCCGGAATCTCTTACCCATCACAGAAAATATATATACATAACAGTGCTCACATGGCCTAGGACTATATCCACCCTGCGTTAATTTGCCAGGGGGCTTCACCTCACGAGTCAACTTCCCTTATGATGTCATTTAGAGAGGTGTGTTCAACCATATTTTATTAATTTCCATATCATGATTTAGTAAATTATCATTTACCTTTTTAAATATTATTTTCATATTCAATTTTCATTACCAATTTCCATTTCATTCTCCATGTGTTGGGTTCATTTTATTCGAACCTAATACCTTTAACTAATTTGGTTCATTTTATGCGAACCTATCATCATCGAATATCATCGTTAATATTCCTCAAAGTACAAGCCCCGACTAAATCTCCAAATGATCATTATGATTCTACGAATCCCCAAAGTTCATGTAATCTCAATAAGCCCCTAAAGTCTCCAAGCATGGGCTTTCAGACTCCTAACTTCTACAAATTCAATAAAAGAAGTAATGCCTTAACATTACTTTAAACCTCCCCAGAATAAACCCTAGATGACCCAATTCCAATCTAGGGTGGCGACCAAACTCAACTAATAATATAGGACTCTAAGTTTACTTCATTCAAGAAGGTTCCTAGGTCCTAATCCTAAAGGAAATTATCAAAATTAGAAACGAAAAACAAAAGAAAAAGTGCAGGATTTTCGAATCAATTCGACCTAGCCGAATCGATTTGGCAAGGAAGCGAATTGATTCGGTTCATCCGAATCGATTCGATCATGAAAACCCAACATTCTGCATAATTTCCGAATCGATTCGAACCATCCAAACCGATTCGATCCACTCGGCCCTGGAAACTGCCTCTATAGCGAATCGATTTGGTCAGGCCGAATCGATTCGGCTCTGTAGAAATGCCAAGTTTGGCTATGGAGTTTTAAACTCCAAATCTTCTTCCAACCCAAAACCAACAAACCCAACCTCATAAAATTCAACCCATACATCATAAATATATCTATTTTCCATCATCTACAATACTTATCATCCAAATCAACTTCCAAGGGCTAATACCCAAAAATCTATCAAAACCCTAAAATGATAAACCATAACAATCCACAAATATCAATGCTAATTAATCAACCTAAATCATATAATAGCAAGTAGATAACTTGCCTCAAGCTTGCAAGAATCATATTTGATGAAGATGAGGGCAAGAATCCAAGCTTGAATCTCCAAATTTCTCTTTTTCTCCAAAGCTCTCTTCCTTTCTCTCTTTCTCTCTAGGGCTAGAAGTGTGAAATGGAAGATTAGGAATAGGATAGGGGAAATAAAATGTGGCTTAAGTCTAAAAAGCCAACTTAAGTGACTAATACGCAATAAAATAATACGCAACTACACCTTTAAGCTATAACCAGTCAAAAGTGCCCGAAATGCCAAAATACAATATGACACTTATTTTGACTGTCTCGCACCTACCAAGACTGACTACACCCTCCAAATAATCATTTGGGAATTTTATAACTCATTTTAAGTTACAGTTTCTTATTAAACCAAAATGTCATTCCATATCTTATGACACAATAAATCACCACATGGATATTTTAACTTACTCATCAGGTATATATACAACATTTCAGTAAATATTAACCTTTTTCATATTAAATTAATATTTACTCTACTTACATCATTTTCTAATTAATTACTAAACATAGTAAATAAATATAAAATAGGCTCTCAAAAGTGAGGGTTGTTACATACTCCCCCCCTTATGAGGGAATTTTCCCCCCAAAATTCAAGCGTACCTCGCTAGAAGAAATGCAGATACTTTTCCCGCATATAATCCTAGCACTCCCATGTTAATTCCTCGACACTAAAATAACTACATTGCATTCTAACCAAAGGTACTACCCACGATTTCGAGCTTCGCTTTCTACGCTATAAAATAGCAACGATAGCTCCTCATAAGAAACGTCGGGTTGCAACTCAACATCTTCCAACGTGATGTGCCAAAGGGCACCCTCACATCTCTTGTACTTCTTTACAAAGGCGATATGGAACACATCGTGAACTTGCCGCAAGTGTTTCGGTAAAGCAAGTTAATAGGTTACCGGACCCACCTTAACATATATAGGAAAGGTCCAACGTAACGCGGTGCAAGTTTTCCTTCTACTCCCAATGCTTAATGCCCTCCATAGGCGATACTCGCACCAACACTTGGTCCACCGACCTCCATCTCCACATGCCTTCTCCCCGCATCGACATGACTATTCTATCGATCTTGGTTATATGAATGCGATTCCGAATGAGCTCAATTTTTGAAGAAGTATCTCGGAGCATTCCAGGTCCGAGAGACTTATCATCTCGCACCTCTAACCAACAAGTGGGAGAACCACAAGGCCTACCATACAAGTCTTCTTATTGTGGAATCCCAATAGTGAATCGATACAAATCATTATAAGCGAATTCAACTAGTGGGAGACACTGTTCCCGACTACTCTTGAAGTCAAGCATGCACATAAGGAGTATATGCCCCAATATATGGTTTACCCTTTCGATATGGCCATCTGTTTGAGGATGATAAGAAGTACTCAACCTCAATTCAGTTCCCATGGCTTCTTGGAAACTTTGCCAAAAGTGGGAAATGAAAATCTTGTCTTGGTCAGAAACTAAAATCAAAGGCACCCCATGCAATCCAACAACCTCTTTATGCCAGACCACCAATACTGGTGGCGCACATCTTGATACACTTTGTCGTTACCCGGATGTACCGCAACTTAGTACCGCGAGATTCCTCCATTACTGCCCGTCTTGTTCGAGACAATAAGTCTCTCGTGGAAATGCACCCCACCCTCAAAACCACTAGAGTAGGATTATGTTTCCTCGATCAGCATCTTGTATAAGTGGTCTTAACCACCCTTGTCCCTCCTACAACATCATGCAACAACTTGTTGCTCACATGAAAGACTAAATTTCTGCCCAGGAAGTAGCACCTCCCTTCCTGTACGGCGATCACCCCCACGATGAATTTTAATTTAAGCATGGGATAATACCTCCCACAAGTTTAAGCTTATGAGGTGCATAAACATTAGGTCTATGCTCCAGTATAATACTCCCCATCCTAGCAGAGGCTTGTCAATTGAGTCCACCCTCGAGCTTAGCTACATGGCTCAAGAATGAGAGTCAATTCACCCTTTCGTTACTTTCGTAGCACTCTACTACGAGAGGCCTCACCTCCTTCGGCTTTACCAACCAAACTTCTCAAAATCTCATACTTCTCGTTACTAGGAAACCAATCCATCTTAGAGCCAACATACAACCTACTCGTGGTCAACTCCTGACAACCTTGTTAAACTAACGTCGCATGCCCTAAGGTCTAATGTACTAATAATTCTTAGGTCTACCTACCTATATCCTATCTAAGTCGTATACGCTTAATACTAAGTATATCCCTAGTGCCCAAGACCTTTCTCAACTCCCGACAGTTGCTCGGTTTCGTGAGTGGGACGTCTTGCCGAAGCGAAATCCAAATAAGGAACCCTCCCATTACACTACTATCTCGCGTTGTCGGTCATCAAGATATACAGGTCTAAGACACGTGTTCGGGACCGAAAAGATTCTACTTATATACATTACCATTTAAATAATTAGGATTTTACTAATCAAACATTCACTTTCCATAAAGCCTCATAATTATATACCCCACAACATATATACATCTTATTAAATAGCCTGCTTATCAAGGCATAACCCGAAGTCTCGATTCGACTTCGTATCTCAGTCTCCTTCACATCAATCAAAGGAGAGAACTATATGCAGTGCTTCTATTTTGCACTTTAATAGTCCTTAATCACTCTTCTACGTGATTCGGCTAAACTTTCCAATCCCATTTCCAACAACAAATTAAATAAAAAAAAAAAAAGAATAGCGTCTCTCCACTCACAACATCGTTAAGTGTTCATGCCGCGGAGTGTCTCGCAAAGAAAAATCCAAACAAGGAACCCCTCCGACACATGCCTACTTAATTGGTTGATCATGGAGATAAAGCGTAATAAACATAAAATAAGAGAAAGGAAAGGTGGCATCTCTCCACTCCCAAAGTCATTAAGGTTCACGCGTGGAGCGTCCCGCAGAAGAGGAATCCAAACAAGGAACCCCTCTTATACGCTATTACTCAACATTATTGGTCGTGGAGATAAGGCATACCAATCACATACACAATATCACATCATACTTGACCATGTCAAGGAGGAGTAAATCGGCCTCAAAGAACAATTTACCAAGATAAATTCCTATATGTTTATAAACAATGAAAATGAGCGAACTATCGCCCATAGAAACTCGACCCTAGTGAAAATACTCTCAGCAGATTTTATAAAATCTGTAGTCTGAGAAAAGATCATAAAAATAAATAAGTACGTAACACCCGTATCAAATAACTCACAACGCAAGTACCCCTGAATAAAAGCATACCCTCAATAGCAGGCGAAACTGGAGGAAGCATAGCCTCATGAATTTGACAAATACGCCCATACTGTAGTTGTCCCTGCTGCGTAGGAACAACCATAATAGGTACCGGAGATGGAAACTGAACATATGGCTGCTGCGGAGCCCTAGGAAACTGACCCCCAATCATCTGAGGATAATCCATCTTATAATGACCTGCCTCCCCAAATAGGAATCACCGTCCCTTCATATCCTCCTGACCTCAACCCCTTTTATTTCTAAACTGGGCAAGGCCTTGGCTCGGATGACCTCTACCTCCATGACCACCCTGACCTTCACGTTGCGAAGCACCCTGTCTGTGCCTATTATTGTTGCCATACGCGATAAACCCTCCAAAGCATTGTCTATTAGACGAATTCCCTTGCTGAGGGTCCGTCCCTTTATGTTTACTACCCGAATATTGGGATGAAGGAAATGCTCCTCCTCCAATCCCATGCCATCCAGACTTTCCTACATGCCCCACTATAGTATCTTTCTTTCTACCCTGCATATATAACCGATGCTCCTGGCAATGGAGTAAGGCTGCATTCATAACCTCACCAAAAGTTTGCAAAGTCGGATTACCCAGAAAATGTCTCCAGATTCTCCAATTCAAACCTCCCACAAACTTTGAGATCTTCCTATCTTCTGGAGTTACCTCATCCGATACAAAACTAGCCAACCGGGTGAACTCCTCTTCATTCTTCGCCACTGATCTCTCCCCTTGCACTACATCTTGTAACTTCCTCTTCATCTCCCTCTGAACTGTGGGAGGAAAATACTTATGATCAAACAAAGCCCAGAATTCAGTGATCGTCATTATGTCTCTCTCCTCTAGTGTGGTCATCGTCTCCCACCAGTGTAGCGCATACCTGACAAGCTTAAAAGTGGCAAGGACTTGTTTATTCTCCTCGCTACATTCTATCACTCGAAGGTGGAATTGCATGTCCTGTTTCCATTGATTGGCTTTAATAACATCAGCGCCTCCCTCAAATTCTGGGGGATTTCCCTTTAAAAAGGACTCCCGAACTCTTTCCCACGGAGAAGGTCCCGTAGGAGCTTGAACATCTTAAACCCACTGTTGAGCATGTGACAATTGTAGGACCACTGCGGTCATGGCGGAATTAATAGCATGAGCCACTATGTTTGCTACATCCGTAGTATTAACGGTCCCTTGTGGCGGCGGCGGAGGACCTACATCCTCTTCTATAACCCCATTACGTCTCACTTGGCGACCTCTCTTAGGCGACATCTGAAATGGAAGAACAATAGTATTAGAATACTATTTAGAACAATCTATCTTGCAGAAGATCGCAAACAAAAGAAACAAACAAGTCCTAACATTAGGCTCTATATCAAAGAACGATACGTTAGAACGTGACGAGTCTACACAGATCCTAGTACCCTAGAACCCGATGCTCTGATACCATCTGTGACAGCCTGCGATCCGAGATAAGGGGTGTCCAACCCGATACTCAAACGTAATAGGAATCATGGATGGATATCATTCTCAGCATCACAAAAATAAACTGAGTATATAAGAAAACCACCCAATAAATCAGAAAATGGGTTGCCAAAAAGTTTTGAAATTTAAAACCTGTTAAGAAAATTAAATTCAAATAACCCATTCTGGCAAGCAAGTGGAATTCTAAAAGAGTATATATATATATATATATATATTACAACTAAAACGAATGTAAATAAGAGGACCGAAAAGGCTTTCGGTCCACAGCTACATACAAAGTATTACAACCATTTTATATCTTATGTAATACATCCATTAAAAAATTACAAAGTTTGGGCCACACGCCCGAGTTAATACCCGAACATATCTAGAATACCAAGGTGAAGGCGTCTAAAAAAACATCCTGTAATAACCAACAAAATATTATAGCTCGTCAAAAGCGAAGGAATTGGGATAGTCAAAACGGACGTCCTTGTGGTTGAGCACCTGAGCGGATACAATCATATACACAACAAGGAAAATTAACCAGTCAGGGTCGGGTTTTATATGATCACCAGAAGAATAAAAAGCATGATAGGTATGAACAGTTATGCATGAATGACAATGATGAGAATATGGCATGCTATCTACAATTACAAATAAGAATTAAAAGTAAAGCACTTTATTTTAAAACCTTTACTCATTAATACAATTTCCATTTCCTTCTTACATTCCTTATTAGGAATAAAACCATTTATTCGGGTTAATCAAGAAGTTACAATTTTCCTTTCATTAATTAAAACTTCCCATTTTTATCTTTCCATTCCTTAATAAGAATATCATTTATATCAAGTGCTCTTTATGGCACATATATCATTCCCGTGCTCTTTATGGCATGTATCCATGCTCTTTATGGCATTTACCACACGCTCTTTGTGGAGTTTATCAACCATTAAGTCCCACTTGATGAAAAATAGTTATATTCATATACATATAACGATTCTAAGACCGCCTGTTCGGGTTTCCCCACTGTGCGCGCCCCTAAATGACCATCATCTTCCAAGGCCTAACATAAGACAACCTGGGCACCTATCGCAATACGTCGGGAAGCGGCCATGTGCCTGCGGGGTAGTTAAGACCACACCCGGAATCTCCTACCCATCGCAGAAAATATATATACATAACAACGCTCACATGGACTAGGACTGTATCCACCCTGCGTTAATTTTCCAGGGGGCTTCACCTCACGAGCGAACTTCCCTTATGATGTCATTTAGAGAGGTGTGTTCAACCATATTTTATTAATTTCCATATCACGATTTAGTAAATTATCATTTACCTTTTTAAATCTCATTTTCATATTCAATTTTCATTACCAATTTCCATTTCATTCTCCATGTGTTGGGTTCATTTTATTCGAACCTAATACCTTTAACTAATTTGGTTCATTTTATGCGAACCTATCATCATCGTATATCATCATTAATATTCCTCAAAGTACAAGCCTCGACTAAATCTCCAAATGATCATTATGATTCTACGAATACCCAAAGTTCATGTAATCTCAATACGCCCCTAAAGTGTCCAAGCATGGGCTTTCAAACTCCTAACTTCTACAAATTCAATAAAAGAAGTAATGCCTTAAAATTACTTTAAACCTCCCTGGAATAAACCCTAGATGACCCAATTCTAGTCTAGGGTGGCGAAAAAACTCAACTAATAAGCTAGGACTCTAAGTTTGCTTCATTCAAGAAGGTTCCTAGGTCCTAATCCTAAAGGAAATGATCAAAATTAGAAAAGAAAAACAAAAGAAAAAGTGCAGGATTTTTGAATCGATTCATCCTGGACGAATCGATTTGGCAAGGAAGCGAATCGATTTGGTCCAGCCGAATCGATTCGATCATGAAAATCGAACTTTTTGCATAATTAGCGAATCGATTCGGACCATCCAAACCGATTCGGTCCACTCGACCCTGGAAACTGCCCCTATAGCGAATCGATTCGGTCAGGCCGAATCGATTCAGCTCTGCAGAAATGCCAAGTTTGGCTATCGAGTTTTAAACTCCAAATCTTCTTCCAACCCAAAACCAACAAACCCAACCTCATAAGTTTCAACCGATACATCATAAATATATCTATTTACCATCATCTACAATACGTATCATCCAAATCAACTTCCATGGGCTAATACCCAAAAATCTATCAAAACCCTAAAATGATAAAACATAACAATCCCCAACGATCAATGATAATTAATCAACCTAAATCATATAATAGAAAGTAGATCACTTGCCTCAAGCTTGCAAGAATCAAATTTGATGAAGATGAGGGAAAGAATCCAAGATTGAGTCTCCCAATTTCTCTTTTTCTCCAAAGCTCTCTTCCTTTCTCTCTAGGGCTAGAAGTGTGAAATGGAAGATTAGTAATAGGATAGGGGAAATAAAACGTGGCTTAAGTCTAAAAAGACAACTTAAGTGACTAATACGCAATAAATTAATACGTAACTACACCTTTAAGCTATAACCAGCCAAACTTTCCCGAAATGCCAAAATACAATATGGCACTTATTTTAACTGTCTCGCACCTACCGAGACTGACTACACCCTCCAAATTATCATTTGGGAATTTTATAACTCATTTTAAGTTCCAGTTTCTTATTAAACCAAAATGTCATTCCATATCTTATGACACATTAAATCACCACATGGATATTTTTACTTTCTCATCAGGTATACATACAACATTTCAGTAAATATTAACCTTTTTCATATTAAATTAATATTTACTCTACTTCCATCATTTTATAATTAATTACTAAACATAGTAAAAAAATATAAAATAGGCTATCAAAAGTGAGGGTTGTTACAATGGTCATGGTCGTGGACCGTGACTAGTGGCGATGGTTACTTATCGTGATGATGTCCCCAACTTTAGGTTAGGGATGAGACCGTGAGTTTTCCAGATGGTCACTATTTTGGATCGAGACTTGAAAATGGTCACCATAGATATTGTCTCGTTCACAGACCATCACTAATGTTATTTGTCATGGTAATGGACCGTGATAATTTTTTATATTTGTGTAGACGTTAGATACTTCGTAATATAATTCTCCGCGTGAAGCATACAATACCTTTCTAGTTCATTGATAATTAACTTATTTGATACTCTATATGTTTATAAAATAATACACAAATCAAGTCTTCTACTAGAATCAAAACTTTCAAGTTTATCAAGGGGGTTCCATAATCCAGGATATCTCCCATATGGGAATTCCCCGGGAATATGATCTTTGTCATGAACATAATATGATTGCCCAAGTTGGGCAGATTTAAACCCAATAAACTAATTCACACTCATAACAATTAAAGAAATAATTATATGCACATATGAATCCTTAGAATCAGTGGGATTAAGAATCTATCCACCATTTGCAAACTTTTTGAGATTGTAAAAGTTTGATCTAGACAACACCTAGACTTATATCTCACCAATGTCTCATTCAATACATTTTTAATGTATCGATACGATTCTCTTGCAGCTATTAGACAAGTTCCTGAACCATCAAGTCTGTTTGTATAGTCAAGCTAAAAGTACTAAGTTCATACGCATCTTTATCGATGGGATGTGATCTCCCCCTTGGGTTATGAACTATTCAATTGAACTAGAGTTGTGATTCCAATTTTCTTTTATCATGCCAACCCAAGTAATCCAAATTCCTATTAAGTTCAATTAACCAAAAATAATACAATATATTTAAAAAAATTGGAAATTCTCAAAATCATGATTTTCATTTTAAAATGAATCTTGCACAATTTATTTACAAGAAATCTACATGCATGGTTTTAATAATAAAATCTTAACAAAATCATGTTCAACATATTTATTTCTCTTATAGTCATTACACCTCTATTAAACTATTAGAGAATAGTATCCTCTCACACTATCGTTTATTGAAATTGTTGGCCAATTTGAAGTACATTATCATGACCATGCAAATGTCAATGCCATTATGATAGAGGGAAATGAAAAATATTTTAAACAATCTAAAATCAATTAATTTAAGAACAATTATAACGTCAAGTTGTAGGCCATTTTATTATTGATAAAAATAAGTTAAAAATAATATATGATTATTAGGCCATCTATAATTGGTAGTATAAATGTCAACATTTACATAATATATGCCAAGAGCTAAATAGACACTTTAAAGTCACCCTAGTGTGGACGGTCTTAATCTCAAAGGGAGGGGTATAATTTAACACACTAAAATTTTCAAATTGTTCCATATTGAAAAAGGTTAAGGTGTTGGGACTTGGAATAGTTTTCCAAATAATCAAAAAAATATAATGTGGAGTTTGTTTTTAACTTCTCGCTTATGTAAAGGTCTCTCTTAAATCCATGTATATGATGAATTTTAAAATCGTAAGTGACTTTAGACTCAAAGTTTCTCCACTATATACCTTAAGCGGGTAAGTGAAAAGATGTATCGAAATAAATGACAAGAGTTTAAAGTCATTCAGACCTCAGACGAGGATCCTATGCCCACTACCAAGGGTAATCCACTAGTTTATTAGATTACAAATGAAGTATTATAGTCTAATAGACCTCTAGAGGTTAGGTCAACAAAGTTTGAGGTTTTGCGGCCTTTGTCAAGAGCATAGAGGACCTTAGGAATCAATTGAATGACCTATATAGGGATACCAATGATTTAGAGACCTACAAGATATAGAAATGGTTTAAATTATGGAAGTGACCCAAGTTAAAAATATCAACTCACAACAATGGTTTGTGAGTGTGGAACGACGTTTTTGTATGCTACAAAATTTGCAAGTTTGATTGCTTAAATTCCTTAATCTCTTATAATGCTCGAGATTGGTCCCTTTAATCTTCCACAAGCTTCCTATGTTTGTATAAATACCCAACAAAGGGTAATGAGTGGACTAGAGAAGCATAACTGGGGTGTCCCCAAAGTCTTCCACAGACAGTAAGATTGTGGAGTGTTATGCAAAGTATTTAATATAAATGGATATGGGTAACGAAAGTAGGTGGAATAGCGTTATGATTCTCAACTATTTGGTTTAAAAATTAGTAGGAGCTTTGTTATAGTCCCAATGGGTTTGGATGCATTATGGAGTTTCTTGGAATTGGTCTTTAACTACCACATACTACCACATCATAGGACTTAGGATTAGGTAACCTTGGAAGATCATTTTGAAATGTGAGGTCGGATCTAAGTACAGGTCATGAAAGAACTTTGATTTTATTGTCTCTCATCTTGTTTTAGGAGGAATTCTTAAATAATTGACCATACCAGGAGGAATAATTCCTGACTGAAGTCGAATACAATACCATATCTCACATTTGAGAGTTGTGAAGGCTCTATAAGGAAAGTAGTTATCTCCATGAGGTCTGGATCTAGCCATGGAACCTTTGCCAATCCTTAAAGGTAGTTAGGGAGTCCGAGGACCTTCAAAATACAAAGTGTAAAATATGGTATCATCATTAGACCCTTCATGCTTATTCCAAAGGTTAAAAGGGGAAACACTTATCCTTTATGCAAATTGGGTCATGGTCGTAACTAACCACTAAGATTTTCAAAATCATTTGGAAAGGATATCACATTTGGCTAAGGACAGGTGTTGGCGACTGAGACCATTGATGTGATTTAGGCATTTGATCTTGAATATATGAGTGGATTGAACTCTAGGCTTTGGGGCTAGTGTAAGGACATAAATTTCCAATTGAGTCCCTGTATTGTTTTGACTTAATTCCGTGAACAAAACTGTGTTTGTAAAATGTCATAGGGTGAATTTTATTTTGTCACGATCCCACTTGGTCTATGACATATTGAAGAAATTGAAGACATTACGTCAAAGCTTTAAAGAAATAATCATGCCGATGTTGAATTGGTGCAAGTTTACTCGTCTTCAAAGTTAATTTCATTCCGAGATCACTGAGGTATGAATGCGTATAATTAATGGTTCTCGGAATTATTTTATAAAAGATAAGGATGTATTTTTTATAAAGAAAAATGTTTTCAAATGTTTTAAATGTGTTTTAATGGTTTAAACATCGTTTTATGATGATAAGCTCGAAATAGAGTTTGACTAATTTGAATCTCTGTGTTAAGAGACGTTTTTATCTGAAAGTAAAAGAAAGTCAAACTTTCGCAAGGTCGCTCGAATGACATTGGATCTCGTTCGAACGAGATAAAATGTTGCGCGAACGACGTTGGAACTCGTTCGAACGAGATACAATGTCGCTCTAACGACATGCTTAAGTCGTTCGAACGACACATTTTTCGAGGTAGTGTTTAAATCCTATTTAAACAATGTTTTCATCATAATTTCGAAAGTGTGCTTTCTGGAAAAAAGTTTTTCGAACCAGAACCTTGTTTGCACATGTTTTCTATGGTTTACAAAGCATAAACACATCCTTAGAGTTTGCAAAGATCCGAGATATCATTCTTATATGTTTATGTGATCTTGCTGCACCAAAGTTGTTTGTTCTACACATTGAACACAAAGGGTTTTGTGGTGAAGAAGCGACGGACACCGTGTTCGACATCGTAGACGTATCAAAGCCATATCGGTGGACACCGAGACATACGTGGACGCGTGTGTTATGGACAGAGATCGTAGAAGACGAAATTTCTGTCTGGCACTATTGAAGAACGGTTTAAGATCAGAAGGAGCATCAAGACCCGTGGGGATCGAGTCTTAGTGTAAGGCTAATCTATCTGTAATACCCCGTATTTTTATGCTATTTTAATTTGGGGATTTATTAAATTTAATGTGAGTTAATTATTTAATATAAATCCGAAAATTAATTATGTTATAATTATTAACGTGAGGTGAGTTAGTAATTATGGGAAACTTGTTGAATATTACTAATGAGTAAAGTAATATAATATTGGTTCTATTAAATGTCAAGAGTGAATAAAATGACAATTTTGGAAATTTAAGTCGGGACGCGCCTGTGTCGCGTCGAGGATAAATGTTGATTAATAAAAGTGAAATATTTTTAAGTTATCCGTATGGTCATTTTGAGTTAACCAACGGGTCTGAAAGGGTCTAGATAGTCAGTAAAGTATACTCGGGGGTTTAGTTTGGGTCTCGAGGCGTTTTTAGGCTTATTTAGCACCCCGGGAGGGCATTTTGGACATTTCGCATTTTTAGGTAATTAAACCCACGAAATTTCAAGGGATATATCAGATGTCTAAGGTTGTCTTATAGGGTTAAAACAACCAAAGACAAGTGAAGACCATAGGAGAGGTAAGGAGAGAGCTTTCAAAGCAATCCAAGGCCCAAAATCCATCCGTTTGCACCGCCACCACCACCAACGCGTAGATCGCGCGACGGGGAACACATACACACCAGATTCGTCATCAAACCAGAACTTTGAAAATCCCAGGCAAGTGTTTATCTTGCTTATTTTTGTTAATGCATCACTCATGTTAGTCTAGGGATGATTAGGATGAGTTTATGGAAGAAAACCCAAATTTGAGATAGGAAATCGCATGTAGTAATGATTGGAATGTTATTCTGGGAACCCCTTCACATGTAGAGGATTAAACCACGAAATTATAATGTTTTAGAAGAAGAAAATTCTGGAAAAGATTGATTAGAACAATGTTAAAGAAATTCTAGGGTTCTTGAGATTTTTATGAAGTTTTTGCCTATAAATCCATGATTAGTGACGGAAATTTACATGCTTTATGTAGAAGATACATAAAATGATATTATAATGTTAGTAGTACAAATTTTTGGGCGATTGGGAATGAAAAGTTTGGATTTGGAGAAGGTTATGTGATAGAACCCGTAACTGATTAACTGCAGAATTCGCCATACCTGTTTGATCGATCGATCGAGCCCCAAACCTCGATCTATCGACCCCTTCTGGAAGACTCATATTTCCCCTTTTTATCTTAGTTGAATTCAATTTAATGAGAAATAATTCTTGGACACCCTTATTAAAATGTTTTGGGAGATAAAGAAGACCAGTAGGACATATGAATAATTTTGGGACCTTTAAAGTAAGACGAGAGTTGTATTTTTGGGATACTTACATATAAGGGACGATGAAACTATGTATTAAAGGGAGAGACGTGTAAGATAGTTACATTGGAACATAAATGAATACCTACTGAATTTTTCACTTGAGAGGATATAATCCATGAGTATTATATAGTAAGTCGGGAAAATTCCTCGAATTAAAGTTAGAGACGAACCGTTATACATGATAACTAATAATGGGAAAATCAGGATAAATGTCGTGATTATGGGTTATGGGATGAACCTAAATTGATATGATAAAAGTAGTATATTGTCATGACTGTGTGTATTCATATATGATATACGTGTGAAAATCATGCCCGCGCTACTTGTTATCCCTGAGGTTACTGCGTTGGGACAGTCTTATTTCGATGGGACCTTTATGAGGGATATTAACTCGTACCCTAGAAGATTGATATCCTTGGTACAGGCTATCTGATCGATGGTCGGACGGTCCTAAGAGACGTGAGGGTATGTACTGACCTCTTAGAGACTTCGAATCTATGCTTCGCCTCAATATTGTTTGTGTATGTGTTAATACAGTTCGAGAGTGATTTTGAACTTGTATTTCCCTTAGTACGAGTGATACGGGGCTTGGATAGCAGGGTATGCACGCACCAAATTTTTTTATGTGGGGTGCTGTTAGAATATATATATTATACGAGTATTTAATATATATATATGAAATTCTGAAATTTGGAACTGCCTACTGTGTTATGGTAAGTAAGACATGTATAATGACTCAAATTGGAAATACTTGTTTTGAAAAGTATAATATGACACTGGAAAACTTTATTAATAAATAAAGTTAAAATGAGAGCTTTGTTACTAAATGAAATTTTCCTTCTAAACAATTATATTGTTTAGTTTTAAATCTTACGAGTAACCTAAGATAAGTTAAACCATTGAGTAGTTTAGTATGATATAAGATAAGATAATCCGTGGGGAAGGTTAGGACGATAGGCATGCACATTAGAAGAGAGGTGAGAATTTCTCAAGAGAGTAACGCACTAATATGTTGTTGCATTGGCCTGTAAACATTTGAAATACTTGCTAAATGAATTTTAAATCATTTACACTATCGGGCTCTGACCCGTTTCTATTTCTCTTTCTCTCTTGTATATATATGTATATATTACTGGTGCCCATCCATAGAGCGTCTTGCGTAGGATCCCTTGGAAGGAACGCGCTGCAGCTTAGGTAGGAGTTGGAGGCCTCTTGCTTAGACGACTTCATTTATTTGACTCCACTCCTAGCATATTCATTTAGTGGGGCATGTGTCGCACTTTCCATTATTCAGTTGTTTGTTTGGACTTTGTGATTTAGTTATTTCTAGTATTGTCACTTTAGGATTTATTATTGTGTGGATGTTTTACTTTAAGTTTTAATGTTGGGATTTAGTTGTTGAATGTTCAAATTATTTGGATTATATGTTCCAGGATTATTGTGGTGTGATTCTCTAATATTGAATTGTTGTAAATAATTAAATATTTATTTTTAAAATAAAATTTGGAAAGTAATGTTTAAAAATTGGTTTTGACACTTAGCTTAATTAATTAGGGTGTTTAAATTGGAAAAGTTATTTTTACGACAGTGATGTTAAGAATGAACCAACTGTTCACCTTGATTTTATTTTAATAAAGGAGTGATCACCCGGTATTTAATTAGGCGGGGTGTCACAGGTGGTATCAGAGCATCAGGTTCTAGTGTCCTTAGGATCTGTATGACTTATTTCTCTTTCAGCTTAACATTTTTCTTATAGAGCCCTATTTTAGGATTGTTTTATTCTTGCTTTTACGTTTACGCCTTCAGATATTTGAGATTTTTTAATAAATGTAGACTAATGAATTTCTTCACGTTTCAGATGCCTCCGAGATGTGCACCAGAGGATAGGCATGCCCAAGCCGAGCAGCCAGTAGCTCCGGCATAGGGTACGATGAATGCTAATGAGGTAGCCATTATTGTTGCTCAGGAGGTGAATGTCGCACTAGCGGTGGTTCAGCATGCTCCACCCCAGATTCAGGCAGTGGCGCCAGTACCTGCACAACTTCCATCTGCATGGGAGCGGGTTAGGGATGCTTTTCAGAAGGCGCACCCCCCTGAGTTCTCGGGTAGTTCAGATATCATCATCGTCAGCCAACGGAAGAAAGATATCCAGCGGAATCTTCGTATGTATGAGTGCAAAGACGTGGAGAAACAGTTGTTGGCTTCCATTAAGCTGGTGGGGGCTGCTTTGCAGTGGTGGGAGTCCACCACCATCTTGGAGGAGAGGGACACGATCCCGATTCAGTCATTTTCGGAGCGGTTTGACTGCAAGTACTTTCCACCCGCCGTGCAGACTGAAATGAGGCAGAAACTACTAAACTTAAAACAGGAGAAATCTACCGTTGCTGAGTATGAGGAGGAGTTCACGAGACTTCTCACCATAGTGCCAGATGAGGCACCCACTGAGGGCAAGAAGATAATGCTGTTTCTAGACGGGTTAGCTTGGAGAATCCGTCAGCACCTCATAGGGAATCTATCTCTGAGTACTTTTACTGATGTACTCAATGTTGCTTTACTACATTGCCAGGATCACCGCTTCCATCTACAGGGAAGCAAGAGAGCAGGAGAGTCCGTCCAATAGGGCAGGACCGGGGGTAGTAGTGCTAGTGGAGCACCGTCATCTCAAGGACAGACTCGTTAGCATGAGCAGAGTTACCATCAGGGGAACCCTGCTAAGCGATTCCGTTCAGGTGATTCCAGGCAAGGATTTGGGGGTTTTAGGCAGGTCCAGCAAGGCCAACACCGACAGCAACAGGGTCAGCAGCAGGGCCAACCGGGCCAACAACATTTCCATCAGGGCCAACAGGGCTAATGGCGGGCTGGTAATGGCCAGTAGGGCCGTGGTCAACAGGGTTAGAGGGGAGGTAACTTCAGAGGTCGATGTTTTGAATGCGATAAGCATGGCCATAGGCGCCAGGATTGTCCAGAGGGAGAGAGGGCCCCTCAGCAGCAGGGTGCCCGTAATGAGCCACAGAGGCCACTTTTTCCAGCTGCCCTCCCAGCACCAGCCCAAGTGCCAGCCCTACTAGCCATCCCAGCAGCTCCAATTACAGCAGGGGCAGTTATAGTACGGACGTGTTTATAACGTCCACCAGGCAGCAGCTCCACAGGCACCACCCGCGATTGAGGGTATGTTTCCTATCCATGGTACTACGGGTCGAGTTTTATTTGATACTGGGGCGAGGCACTATTTTATAGCTACCCATTTTGTGAAGGCCTTAGGGTTGTTAGCCACAGAAGAGAGCGCTGTGACGTGTGTAGACTCACCACTGGGGAGTTGATCGCTTATTTTATTTATATGTCGGGGAGTGGGTGTAGAGATTGGTAGCTTGGTATTACCAGTAGATATGTTAGTCTTAGATATCCATGAGCACGATGTTATTATCGGTATGGATTGGCTCTCATCTTACCGAGCCATGCTTGATTGTTTCGGTGGGAGTATTGTTTTTTCCATTCCGGGGTAAGAGATGTTTGTAGTGGCGATGCCTCGCCCAGAGGGAGGCTCGACCGCTCATTTATATTACATAGAGGAGGATACCTCTAAGGAGGTTGTGATTCCCTTAGACTCGATCCCAGTTGTTCGTGATATTCCGATGTATTCTAGGAGATACCAGGCCTACCCCCCAGTCGAGAGATAGACTTTGTCATAGATTTATTATCGGATACTAGACCGATAGCACGCGTTCCATACCGTATGGCTCCGGCGGAGATGCGAGAGTTACGAGATCAGATAAAGCAGCTGTTAGGTCAAGGCTTCATTCGTAGGAGTACCTCACCTTGGAGCGCTCCAGTTTTGTTTGTGAAGAAGAGAGATGGTTCACTGAGGCTATGTGTGGACTACCGGGAGTTAATCAAGGTTACGACATGGAATAAGTATCCATTGCCTAAAATCGATGATCTGTTCGACCAGCTGAGGGGAGAAACTTTATTTTCAAAGATAGATCTGAGGTCGGGGTACCATCAGCTACGTATTAGGGAGCAGGATGTTTCAAAGACTGCATTCTTGACGAGATATGGGTCCTATGAGTTCAGGGTGATGCCATTTGGCCTCACAAATGCTCCAGCCGTGTTCATGGACTTAATGAACCGAGTGTTCAGAGAGTTCTTGGATCAGTTTGTCATCGTCTTCATAGATAACATTTTGATATATTCACACTCCGAGGAGGAGTATGCCGAGCACTTGAGACAGGTTCTTCAGACTCAACGAGGGCATCAGTTGTATGCTAAGTACGAGAAGTGAGGATTCGGTTTGCGAGAAGTACAATTCTTGGGGAATGTTGTTTCTGAACAGGGGATAGCAGTTAACCTGAGTAAAGTGTCAGCGGTGAGGGAGTGGGGACAGCCCACGACACCGACGGAAGTGCGTAGTTTCTTGGGGTTAGTCGGTTACTACAGGAGATTCATTCGGGGATTCTCCAAAATAGCGGGTCCATTGACGAACCTGACTCTCAAAGGGGTACCATATGTTTGGGATGGTGCTTGTCAATTGGATTTTGATGAGATGAAAGACAAGCTTACTTCAGCACCAGTCCTTGCTTTACCGAAGCCGAGTGTGGAGTACCTAGTTTAGAGTGATCCCTTTTTACGGGGACTTGAGGGAGTACTTCAGCAGACGGAGAAGGCTATAGCTTTTGCCTCCTGCAAGCTTAAGTCGCATGAGAAGAATTACCCCACCCATGACCTGGAGTTAGCAGTGGTCATTTTTACATTGAGGATATGGAGGCACTATTTATTATGGGAGAAATTCCATTTATTTACAAATCACAAGTCACTGCAATACCTGTTCACTCAGCGAGAGGTGAATATGCGTCAGGGCAGATGGTTCGAGTTTGTGAAGGACTATCAGTTAGACATACAGTATAGTCCGGGGACGGCCAACGTAGTTGATGATGCAATGAGCCATAGATCGGTAGACGATGTAACGGATGTCTGGAAAGCAAAGTGGAAGGAGTTAGGCCACCAGGATACAGTAGCCCGTTCCTTCATATCTGTTATGATAATGACACCCGAGATTGTTACGAGGGTGTTACAGGCACAGACCGCAGACCCATTTTGTCAGGAGCAGATTGTATGACTCTTCGCTGAGGGTGCTAAGTCCTATTCTGTCAGTTCTGATGGGGGTTTCAGGTTTAATGGGAGATTGGTGGTTCCAAAAGGAGCAGACTTACATCATGCAGTGATGACTCAATCTCACGGGTCCCGATTTATGGTACATCCTAGAGGATATAAGATGTACCAGGATATGAGGCGGCAATACTGGTGGAGTGGGATGAAGAAGGACATCGCTGAGTTCGTGTCCAAGTGTTCTACCTGCCAGCTGGTAAAGGTGGACCATCAGAAACCATCAGGGTTGCTTCAGACATTGGAGGTACCCGCGTGGAAGTGGGAGAGTATTTCCATGGAGTTTATTACATGGTTGCTTACATCACAGCGGGGCCATGACTCTATATGGGTGATTGTAGATCGTTTGACCAAGGTGGCTCATTTTCTGCCGGTGTGGACAGACTATACCACGGGTCAGTATGCTCAGTTGTTCATTGCTGAGATTATCAGATTACATGGGGTGCCCCTGAATATTGTGTTAGATAGAGACAAGATTTTCGTGTCGCGTTTCTGGGAAAGCTTTTAGGAGGCTATGGGTACTGAATTGAGGTTGAGTTCATCTTATCACCCACAGAAATATGGACAGACAGAGTGTACTAATCAAATGTTGGAGGATATGCTACGCATGTGTGTTCTTGATTTTGAAGGAGGTTGGGAGCCGCATCTTCCACTGGTAGAGTTTTCTTATAATAACTCTAATCAGTTCACGATTGGCATGTCTCCATTTGAGGCTTTGTATGGAAGGCCTTGTCGTTCCCCAACTTGTTGGCTCAAGGTGGGGGATAACAAGTTTCTAGGACCATAGGTAATCAAGGAAACCTCCGCGAGGATTGAGATGATCAAGAGTCGCATTCGAGTAGCCCAGGACAGGCAGAAAAGCTACGCCGATGCGAAACGGTTCTTTTGGGAGTTTAATGTGGGGGACCAAGTGTTACTACGTGTATATCTTATGAAAGGAGTGATGAGATTCGGGAAGAAAGGGAAGTTGGCCCTGAGGTACGTGGGACCATTTCCTATTATCGAGGGGATTGGGCCGGTAGCATATAGATTGGGACTGCCATAGCATTTACATCGCATTCATGATGTATTCAACATCTCGTCGTTGCGACGATATCTTCGGGATGATATGGCCCATACCCATATTGCGATAGATGAGATAGACTTATAGCCTGACAGCTCTTACGAGGAGAGACCAGTGGCTATCCTAGACCATAGCGATAGGAGATTGAGGTCGAAGGTAGTTCCACTTGTACGGGTCCAGTGGGAGCATCATAATGTGGAGGAATCCACTTAGGAGCGCGAGGAAGATATGCGCGAGATATATCCAGATTTATTCTTACCAGGTACACCTTTTTTTTCAAATTTCGGGACGAAATTCCGTTATTAGGGGGGAAGTATGTAATGCCCCGTATTTTTATGCTATATTAATTTGGGGATTTATTAAATTTAATGTGAGTTAATTATTTAATATAAATCCAGAAATTAATTATGTTGGAATGAAAAGTTTGGATTTGGAGAAGGTTATGTGATAGAACCCATAACTGATTAACTGTAGAATTCTCCATACCTGTTTGATCGATCGATCGAGCCAAGAGCTTCGATCGATCGAAGGTTCGATCGATCGATCCCCAGACCTTGATCGATCGACCCCTTCTGGCAGACTCATATTTCCCCTTTTTAAATTCGATGAATTCAATTTAATGAGAAATAATTCTTGGACACCCATATTAAAATGTTTTGGGAGATAAAGAAGACCAGTAGGACATATGAATAATTTTGGGACCTTTAATGTAAGACGAGAGTTGTATTTTTGGGATACTTACATATAAGGGACGATGAAACTATGTATTAAAGGGAGAGACGCGTAAGATAGTTACGTTGGAACATAAATGAATACCTACTGAATTTTTCACTTGAGAGGATAGAATCCATTTCTATTACGTAGTAAGTTGGGAAAATCCCTCGAATTAAAGTTAGAGACGAACCGTTATATGTGATAACTAATAATGGGAAAATCATATTAAATGTCGTGATTATGGGTTATGGGATGAACCTAAATTGATATGATAAAAGTAGTATATTGTTATGACTGTGTGTATGCATATATGATATACATGTGAAAATCATGCCCGCGCTACTTGCTATCCCTGAGGTTACCGTGTTGGGACAGTCTTATCTCAATGGGACCTTTATGGGGGATATTGACTCGTATCCTAGAAGATAGATATCCTTGGTACAGGCTATCTGATCGATGGTCGGACGGTCCTAAGAGACGTGAGAGTATGTACTGACCTCTTAGAGACATGGAATCTATGCATCGCCTCAATATTGTTTGTGTGTGTTAATACAGTTCGAGAGTGATTCCTAACTTGTATTTCCCTTAGTACGAGTGATACGGGGATTGGATAGCAGAGTATGCCCGCACCAAAAATTTTTATGTGGGGTGCTGTTAGAATATATATATTATACGAGTATTTAATATATATATATGAAATTCTGAAATTTGGAACTATCTATTGTGTTATGGTAAGTAAGACATGTATAATGACTCAGATTGGAAATACTTGTTTTGAAAAGTATAATATGACACTGGGAAACTTTATTAATAAATAAAGTTAAAATGAGAGCTTTGTTACTAAATGAAATTTTCCTTCTAAACAATTATATTGTTCAGTTTTAAATCTTATGAGTAACCTAAGATAAGTTAAACCATTGAGAAGTTTAGTACGATATAAGATAAGATAATCCGTGGGGAAGGTTAGGACGATAGGCGTGAACATTATAAGAGAGGTGAGAATTCTCAAGAGAGTGCCGCACTAATATGTTGTTGCATTGGCCTGTAAACATTTTAAATACTTGCTAAACGAATTTTAAATAATTTACACTATCGGTCTCTGACCCGTTTCTATTTCTCTTTCTCTCTTGTATATATATGTATATATTATAGGTGCCCAGCCACAGGGGCGTCTTGCGTAGGATTCCTTGGAAGGAACGCGCTGCAGCTTAGGGTGGATTTGGAGGCCTCTTGCTTAGACGACTTCATTTATTTGACTCCACTCCTAGCATATTCATTTAGTGGGGCATGTGTCGCACTTTCCATTATTCAGTTGTTTGTTTGGACTTTGTGATTCAGTTATTTCTAGTATTGTCACTTTGGGATTTATTACTGTCTGGATGTTTTACTTTAAGTTTTAATGTTGGGATTTAGTTGTTGAATGTTCAAATTATTTGGATTATATGTTCCAGGATTATTGTGGTGTGATTCTCTAATATTGAATTGTTGTAAATAATTAAATCTTTGTTTTTAAAATAAAATTTGGAAAGTAATGTTTAAAAATTGGTTTTGACACTTAGCTTAATTAATTAGGGTGTTTAAATTGGAAAAGTTATTTTTACGACAGTGATGTTAAGAATGAACCAACTGTTCACCTTGATTTTAATTTAATAAAGGAGTGATCGCCCGATATTTAATTAGGCGGGGTGTCACACTGTCTTTGTAAAACCATTATTCATAGTGATTATCTTGCTTGGGCCATTCGAGGTTGTTTTTTAGCTTTGGGTTTTTTCATCGTACATCCTGTGTGTTTATATTTGTTGAGTGCTTATATTTGTTTTAGCTAGAAAGAGGCCCATTCGGCTGAGCTAAGTTCTTCACCGCTAACTCCCATTCTCACTCTTCTCTTTTAGAATTTCCTCGAGCAAACACATTCTTTCTTTTAAACAATGTATTTTGAAAATATTTCTCCCTCTTATCTATTTGACCCTAAGTTCCTGTTTGTTATTGGTTCTCACATATCACATCTTCCCACGGTGAAACCCAAAATTGAGCCTCCACTCACCTTCCTAGTGGATTATCAGATTCTCGAGAGTTATGAGGGGCTCTTTGATGTCAATTTTGCTAGTAGGATCACTATGCCTCACAACTCACCGAGTAAGATGGACGAGTCCCTAAGACTTATCAGATTCTGGTGAGTGACGTTTTGAAGGTTGCAATGCCTAATGAAAGGACCTACTCCATGGTTGCCCATCATATATGTTTTAAATATTATTTCCTACAGTATGGAGCTAGATTCCCCATTCCCCTCCCTGTGGTTATAATATTGAAACCTTTTGGTATCACCCTTTCTCAACATGTGGGAAACTCATGGAGACCTTTGATGGCCATGATCTTGGCCTTTAGGGAGTCTACTGGGGGTAAGTGCGATGTTTATCCTTACTAGTTCTTCAATCTATACAAGGTTCATGATAAGAGCAATCCCAGCGACAAGGGTCTGAAGTATCTAGCCCCTAGGCCCAACGTGGTGACCTTTGGTAAGGAAGCTCATAACGACCCCAAAGTTTGGAGGAACATATTATTCTTTGTTAGGGGATCTGGGGCCACCAACAATCCTTCCGAGCCCATTAGTTATCCCACTCTTTAGTGTATCCATCTATTAGTATGTAAGTTGAAGTTCTACTTATGTTTCTTCTCTTGAATTGACCTCTGCTTTATGATTTGAAAATTTTATTTTCCTTTTTAGGTGTTTTTGAGCCGATAATTTCGGAGTTTAAAAATAGTTATGAGGCTCAAGGGTTGGCCTTTACTCAATTTGAGATCCTTATTACTACCTGGTTCCTTTTTAACTGCTGATTGAGACCTAATATTAAGACTCTTACCTTATTAGGAGGTCTTGAGGCCCCCAAGATCATTATGGGTTCACACTAGAGGCTGAGCCTTATGCCTTGGCTTCGTAAAAGTAGAAGGTTGCATATGATGTTTTGGAAGAGGTTGCTGAGGCATATGAAGGAGAGGATGACCATACCAAAGTTAGGGATGACCCTTCGAAGGTTCAAGGGGTATTTATCATAACTGACGATCCCATTTTGTTTCCTTCTTCTCCTATTGAAAGTAACTTTGCTCTGTTATTTTTTTCTCATTACTAGTCCTTTAATGGATGATTCTGACCTCTTTTTTATTCGAAAGATGAGTGGAAGAAATAGAGGATCCTTAATATATTTGTAGTCTATAAAAAGAGAAGAACTAAAACCACTAAGCCCTTAAAAATTGAGCCCTCGTGTAGATTACAATTCCTGGAGTCAAGCTGGTGGAGAAGGTTATCTTGGGGTCCGACCTTATTGAAGAGTTAAGTTTAGACCTTGAAAAAAAAACCTTGTTGTAAGAAGTATGAGGGGTGTGTGGGAATTCCAAGTCAATAAAGGAATATCCTCTAATTACAAGCGACTTGTATCCCCTTGTCTCAAAGAAATAAGCTATAGAAAATGTGATGTCCCCCGGGGAGAGTGGAATTTTTAGTGGGCGACTGAGGTGGACAGTTCTCCATAAAAGTAGGGACACTCGAGGACTCTCTCAGCTAAGGGGATAGACCCTTATACCTAAGTTATGGATTCCTTGGATGCGCTTACATAGGCAAATATTTTTCACATGGTGGTTATTCTATTGGGCATAGGTACTCTTACTAATATTGAGGAGATGATCCACTTGATGGGCAAGGTATTTACTAGTTTCTCTGACTTCGTACTTAAAATTTTCACATTATATTACTTGTCCTCATATATTTTGTTAATAGGTTAGTATTTTACTTAAGATCTTTTGGTCGATGCTCTTGATGGCAATAGGGAATGGAGGAAAACTACTGAGACGGCAAGCATTTAGGACCTAACCCAATAGTATTTTGACAGAATGACCAATGGTCAGAAGCTATAGTGGGAGGCCCTTAAGGCAAGAGGGATAACTTGAAAAATTAGGTTTCATTTTTTAAATATGAGATGTTTCCAAATGAGTAGACCTCAAAGATAGTGCTTATTTCCTAGACATTTCTTGGGGGTATCTAGCCAAGTTTAAGGATATACATGCCCTATATGAGGTTGAGCTCACAGTGATTGCAAAGGTGAACTCCAGAGCTTCAAAGGGGGGCTTCTTCAGGTTGATGGCGATGTGGGGGTTTTGAAGCAGACATTCAAGGCATTTTCTACTAAGAAGGAATAACTGATATCGGAAGGTTAAAATAAGCAAAAAGCTATGTTGAAGTCTTAGTCAAGCATGAGTTACTTCAAGAATAGATCTGCATTTTGATTTATATCCATCTAGATGCTTATCAAAGCTCTTAGGTCTTTAATAAGAGGTATATATTTCAAAACTATAGTTCTAGTTTTGATTCTTGCAAGGCAAAGACCCAGGAATTGGATTTTAAGGTCAATGTCTATGGTTTGTTTCTTGTAGACACGCATTCAGAGGAGGATATCTCGAATGATGAAGGTGATAGTGGGGATGATGATGTAGGTGCCTATAATTCTAAGCCCAAAATGAAGATATCGATAAAGGGACCTCACCCATTTTTCCTTGAATCAAGTGAAGCCCTTGGGATTCCCTAAACACTCAAGCCTTGGTACGATTTTATGCAATTATTATTTTGCAAGATGTCTATTGGTCATTGGACACTCTTTGTAATTCCCATTTTTAAACTTAATGTGAAGGTAGTTTTGAAATCATGAACTTTTTGCTGTTTTTTCTTCTTTTCAACCTTTACTTCATTACTTTTTTCTTCCTTGCTGAATAATTTTTTTCACTCCTTAAGGTTTGTCTAAGATATGCCCAAAATATAGTGCACCCTTATTCCCAAAGATTACAAATTAAAGCAAAGCAAATTGAGTCATGAATCTATTGGAGCATCCTTGAGGGTCATAATACCCGATATCATATAACTGTGAAGCTTGTGGAGGCGAGAATTAGGTCCTGTAATTTAATACTATGGGATAGTTTATGCTTGTATTTATTAAAACTGAAAACCCATAATTTTTATTCACACTTCTACCCCGAACTAGGGTCCTAATATATTTGACTTAAAATTTGGATTTGAAGTCTTTAAATATAAAGTCCTTATAAGGGACCTAAGACTTTCGAACGGAGTAAAATTATCACCTAAAGTCCCATAAAGGGTCATAAATCTGCTACATTTAGGTAAAATTGATATTTGAAGTCCTTATAAGGCATAAGACCTCCGAACTAACAGTATACTTGAATTTTTAAAGTCCTTATAAGGGTAAGAGACATACAAACAAAACAATTGGAATTATAAGTTCTTATAAGGGTCTGAGACCTTCGAACTCAAGAATGATTTGAAATCTTGAATATTATAAGGGTTTGAGATCTCCGGACATAAATATTTTATAAATCTGAAGTCCTTATATGGGCCTGATACCTCTGGACTCACGAACAATTTAAAATTTTGAAGTTCATAGTATTGCCCGAGACCTCCAGACTGAAATGTTTTGGAATCTAAAGTCCTTATAAGCATCTGATACCTCCAGACTCATGAAGAGTTTGAAATTTTAAGTCCTTATAAGGGTCTAAGATCCTCGGACTGAAAACTTTGGAATCTGAAGACTTACCCCCCCACATAATTTTTTTAACAATAAGAGTTTTCCTTTAATGTTTGCGGGGTGTAAGGGTTGCATGTCTGTTTTTATAATAACAGGTAAAGAAAAAATTTGGATGCAAATAAATGGGATATTTATTGGTCCTTATACCTTAGCTTTTGGAATTATGGATGAAAATCTAAATAATCCCTTTGTATTTATGGGTTAGGTAACCTTTGACTATATGTTTTGGGTGGTTTGAACTCGTAGATTGTAGTATTTTAGGGTCCTCAAATGTTTGACTATTAGTCTTAAGACAAGTATAAAATCTTTGTTACTTGAATGTTGGGTCATGAGACCTTAGCTTTAACATAGAGACAAGGTTGAAACCCTTGCAACTCTTTTCTTTGAGCCTTTAGACCTTGATTTATGTTTTGAGACAAGGATGGAATTCTTGTAACGAAATTTGTGGGTCATAAGACATTAGTTTTCTATAGCCAAGGTTGAACTCATTATAGCTCTTAAATGATACTTGTACTAAATGCATCAAGAAAATAAAAAAAAAAAATCTTTTTCATTTAATGAGAAGAATACATGGTTTATAATCATTTTGGTAGGATGGATTGCATCTCGGAACATTTCTACTACCTTCATTTGGACATCTAGTCGTGAGGGAAACTACCATTATCTTGCGGGGGTAGGTGTATCTATGAGGACCATAATTATAATGACACGTGACCTACACATGTTCGGCATAGGCCCACAAGCTTATTTGGCCTCGAGTTAAATAGGACACCACATCGAAAAGGACTCTCGTATATCTGTATCTTAGAATGTGATACTATAATATTGATTAACATGTCCTTAATAAATTTAATTTCCATATCTCAAGACTCTCCTAATATGCTTTATAAATGTAACACCTCCCCTCTCTAGGAGGGATTGTGATATTGTAATGTTGATTAGTACTAAAACTTTGTGACAAGTTCTCTGAGTTAATAAAAGAACAAACCCCTAACTCCATGGATGTAGGCACATTGCTGAAACACATATATTCTTTTGTTGTGCCCTTTTGATCTTCACCTTGGAATACTTCTCTAAATTTAACTTGTGTGCATTGGATACAAAATGTTCTACGAAATTACAACCTACAATTGGAGCCTTCTATGGGAAGTGATCTAATTTTTTTCCCACTAGCTAAATTCTTGGACCCAGCCAATATCATATGAATATAGATGACCCGGAGGGCCATAAAAAATAAAAATATAGATACGCAAAGGTTTATCCCCTCAACCATGAAGATTATGATGACAAGTAGGGCCATCAATTAACCCCTACCTCTTGAAACCATATCCGAAGGCTCATAAAAAACTATGAGAATATCTTTTAAGATGAAATGTATTCCAATAGGGGCATAACGTCGTAGTCGAGTGACACATAAAGAAGTTGGGGAAGGAAGACCAAAAAGAGAATTACAAGCCTGGATGGCGCTCATGAACTTCGAGCCCTCAGGCGAGAAGAACTCCCAGTCGAGGAAGAAATACTCAACAATAGAAGGAATCTTCCCCTCACCGAAGGTCCCTTAAATTGAGACCACACCTCGATGATTGACGAGGAGAAGTAAAGCTTTATGACTTTATGAAAGTGGAGGTAGAGAGACACCCAACTTATCAAAGGGCTTGTACTACCAAGGAGATAACTTTAAAAGCACTCGTCCTCTAGATGGATTCACTTTTTAGCTTATCTATAGAAGAGTTTGAGCCTCTCGAGAAGTTTCCTTCCCCGAGATTCAAAATCTATGAAAGGAAGACAAATCTCATTGACCACGTCGGGCAATATCGACATGCGATGATGTTTTGGAACACTAATGGATGATAAATGTTGTAAATATAACCCTCCAGTATTGTAGATACTTCCCATGAATTGTTTGAAAAATTTCCATAGCGATCGATAGCCTCCTTTATAAGCAATTGGTCGAATTCTTCACGGCCAAATTCAATACTAGAAGGACCCATTCAAAGCAGATTTCCTCACTTCTAATGATGAATAAATGTCCACAAAAACACTTCGGGAGAATGCCAGAAGGTAATGAGAGTTGTATAAAGAGGTGGAGTATTTCACCGAGAAATTCACCATGACAACATTACAAATTGGTTTGTCAAGTGGTTCCACACCCTACCAATGCCTCGCCAAGTGGGAGGCTATCACCATTGATGTTCTCATGGATAGGATTGAAAAATATGCCAAGGTGGTAAATATGGTGACCAAAGTAGTCCATGATGGAGAGTAACCAAAGCAGCCCACAAATGGGGAGAATCAGGGGCGAATAAAAAAAAAGGGAAGAAAGCAAAGTGGGAATCAGAACAGGGCCGAGAAAAAGGTTCTTAAAAGTTCATTCAAGGAAGATAACATAGTGTTATTTGAACCAATTTTCAAGATGTTTCACAAGTTCAAAAATCAATAATAATTAAAATGGCCAGAGAAGATGATCAGTGATCCGAAGAAGAAAAACCAAACACTGAAATGTGGATACCCTAAACATCATGGTCACAATATCGAAAACTACAAGGCACTAAAGTCCTACCTAGAGGATCTAGTTCATGCTTGGCATCTAAATGTCTTTTGAGATAAGAGGGATGGAGCAATGCAACCTACATATCACCATAAATCAGGCAACATCCTGGACGATGATATGGGATACGAGTTTGTAGTAATCCATGTGAGGACAAATACCAGACAACTTCTTGGATAAATGTTTGGGTCATGGATTCGCAGTGATTAACAGAGCATCATACCCAAACTAAATAAAAGGAACACCTTTTGGATTGAGGTTATAAAGCTCAAAGCATTCGTGAAAGCTTTTCATATTGACTCGACCAATCCTATTGCAAACAAACACCAACGACCTAAGGTATTTGTTACACAAAGAAAATCATTTTCATTGACAATAATTTTGTTAGAGTGAGCACTCCCCACCACGACGATCTTATCATCACTCTCAATGTTGGTAACTTGGATGTGGATAGGTTGTTGGTAGACCAGGGGATCTTAAAAAGCCATGACCTTAAAACATTCAATCAGTTGATCTTTCCCATAGAAGACCTACAGGAAGCCACCATTCACTTGGTCAGATTTGAAGAAAGGATGAACTTTCCCTTGGGGAAGGTAGTTCTCCATGTTCGTGATAGAGGGATTTCCAAGATTATTGAACTCCCAATGGTGATTTAGA
This sequence comes from Sambucus nigra, assembly GCA_949130495.1. Lineage (NCBI taxonomy): Eukaryota > Viridiplantae > Streptophyta > Magnoliopsida > Dipsacales > Adoxaceae > Sambucus > Sambucus nigra. The sequence continues at coordinate 50,262,750 of OX422222.1, forward strand.
TTTCCCATATAACGCTATCCTCAGTAGAGGGTGCTTGCATGTCGTGATTATTGTACGTAAAACTACTACCAAAAAATAAAATGCATCACTAACAAAGAGTCATGGAGATAAGAAGCAACCAAGGCTTATCCTAAAAAAGTTTTATAACTTCCATTCTAATTATGTAGGGGAAGAGGAATAAAAACGTTGTTGAGCCAGAGAATGGCTCCTTTCCCTCTAAAAAGAAGAAAAAGCATAGGCAACATAGTGTCAATTAAACTAAGGTTCCTCCATCCGATCACATTTTGAAACCCCTTCAATAGGCAGTGATTAATGATGACCATCCTAAAATATATTCCTAATCAGTAGGTCACACAAAAGAAGAAAATAAAGAGTTGGTTGTTTTCGTTAAAAGCAAACAAGATGTATTTACGTGGAAGCCATATGACATTTTAGGAATAAATCTAGAAGTGATATGTCACAAAAACCATGTGAATCCAATGCATTAATGAGTGGATCAGAAGGCATGATGAACTATGCTCGAGAAGGAAAAAGTTGTTAAAAAGGAAATGGGAAAACCTCTATAAGAGGAGTCTATAATGGAAGTTCAATTCGCCAAGTGATTGTCAAATCCAGTATTTGTAAGAACGAATAATGGGGAGTGGAGATTCTATGTAGACTTCCCCAATTTGAACTGTGCATGCCCAAAGGATAGTTTTACATTGGCAAAAATAGACCAGTAGGTCAAAACCACCACTAACCATAAGCGTACGAGCTTCCTCAATAGCTACTCTGGGTATCATCAAGTCTTATTATTCACCCCCAACTAGAAAAAACTTCCTTAATAACCACTTTAAGGCTATATTACTCTAAAGTGATTCCCTTACGATTGAAGAACATTGGGGTAACTTATAAGTAACTTGTGATGAAGATGTTCAAGAAGCAATAGGGAGAAGAAATATAGGTTTATATTGATGACATACTTATAAGGATAGGTATGAAGGGGGATCTCCTTACATAACTAGCAAAAACTTCTAAAGTGCCTCATTATTATAAAATGAAGCTAAGCGTAGTGAACTGCCCCTTTTGGACACAATTGGGAAATTTCCTTGGACACCTAGTCAGTCAAAGAGGTACTAATGAAAACTCTTACCCTATTAAATTCATCAGGATGATGAATCCCCCTAAGCCTATGGACGAAGTACATAATTTCATTGGCATGCAATCCACCCTGAATCGCTTCATAAGAAGTGTCGACCTTTATTTCAAGTACTTAACAAATAAAGGAAGGAAGTATGAAATAATGAATGCACGAGGGAACATAGAAAAATAATGAACTATTTTAGAAAAGCACCACTATTGACCATATAGATGATGGAGGACCTTTATACGTGTGTTCGTTAGTGTCCAATGGCATTGTACGTTCAACAGTGGTTTGCGATAAAGATAGGGTTTGGGCTCTAATTTATTATGCAAGAAAAATATTTCTCAACATTGAAAAGAGATACCTATAGTTGGTAATGCTTGTATACGCACTTTTGATAACCTCCAAGATGTTAAAACACTACTTCTAAGCATGCAAGATCATTTTTCTAACCTCATTCCCTTTGAAAGTCTTGCTTAAAAAGGCCTACCTATCAAGACAAATGTCTAAGTGATCAGTACAACTCGAAAGATTAATATTCAGTTTTATCCTAAAACCTCGATCAAACGGCAAGTCATAGCAGACTTCCTTAATATAATTTTTCAGTGATTAAGAATCGATAGTGAATGGCAATAAAAGTATATACTCTATCCCACAACAAATAAAAAAATCTGATAAATGGGTGTCGTATATTGATGGAGCCTCAAATTCTAAGGGGAGTAGGGATAGTAATAGTATCCCGAATGAATGTTCTCATTGAGTAGGAAATTCTATTGGTATTTAAATCCTCCAACAATGAAGCTGAGTATGAAGACTTTCTCAATTTATTTCGAAAATCACTCTCTTTGGGATCTCATCACCTTGATGTCTTCTACAACTCAAGGCTAGTATCAAATTAGGTATCAAGAGACTAAAATTCCAGGGATGGGACCATTTTCGGTTACCTTGAATAAGCCTAACATTTTGTCACCCAATTCGTGCATGCACGAGTACGATTTTTCCCAAGAATGAACAATAGTCACACTAATACACTGGCCAAAGTCACTTTACACTTTAAGGGGTATATGAAATGAACGATTGAACTGGAATACGTCAACCAGACCATTGTTAAGAAGGGGATATATATCAACCAAGTTACGGTCATCAATAGGACCCTGAGATGGATAGATCCGATCATAAGCTACCTAATGGAAGATGCCCTACTAGTTGATAGTAAAGAAGTACATAAGGTATGAGTGAAATTTTCTCATTTATAATTAGTGGAAGATTGGAAAATTTATCGATGATATTTTTTTAGGGAATTATCTCCAATTAGTGAAGCCAAATGATGTTGCACAGACCCTCTACGAGATTTATAAGGGGATATGTGGGAGCCACACAAGGGGTTAGTCACTGAAATTCAGAGCGTTGAAAGAGGGATACTAGTGGCCATACATGCAAAAGGGAGATGTTAACATACATTAAAAAAAATGCAAGAACTTTAAACTCTTCTTATCATTGGTACATTAAGCGGGCTACGATCTCAAGTCACTAACAAGTCGTTTGTGGTTTCCCAGTGGGTACTTGATATCATCGTCCCGTTGCCCCTCGCGTCTACAAGTTCGAATTATTTATTGGTCGACACCGACTACTTCTCCAAATTTTTTAAAGTGGAACCCTTGGTTAACATCGGAGATGTAAATATGACCGTATTCATATTGAAGAACATACCAACGTGGTTTTGAATTATCATCACGAATAGAGAAACATGGTTTAAAAGAAGTCTATTTCAAGGCTTCTATAACGAGCGTATTATTAGGCACTACTAAAGTTCAGTGGCCTAAACACAAAGTAATGAATAGGTAGAAGATTCAACACAACATAGTTTTTGATGGAATCAAAAATCAATTGGAAAAAGAAAACGGTGCTTGGTTCGATCAACTCCCCCACATTATCTAGGTGTTACAAACAACATCAGGCGATCAACGGGGGGAACACCCTTTCCCTCGGAATATGGAATGTATGCAGTTATCCCACTAGAAGTAAGTATGCGAACTATTAAATACAACTTAGTTGACCCTAATCTCAATAGTGAGGAAATCAGATCATTACGTGACTTTTCTGATGAAGAAATATAATTAGATCTTCTAAAACTTGCCTCCTATCAGTAGCAGTTGTCCAATCAATACAATATAGAGGGTCAAAGGAAGAGGATTTAAAGGAAAAGATTATGTTGTTTGAAAGATTGTGTATAGTGATAAAAAGCCCTCGGACATGAAACTACGACCCAACTAGGAAGGCCCATTGAAAGTGATTCATGACAACTTAATGGGAGCCTACCACTTAGAAATAATTTAGGGAAGAGAGTTTCACCGAGCTTGGAATACAACAATTCAAAGAAGTTTTACATTCAAATTTATAGTTTTTGATTAAACTTATTTAATTAATTTTAGTTTTGAATTTTCTTTAAGAAGTTCCTTCAAGCTTCTCACACTTTCTCTATGATTTTTTCCAAGTGGTAGGAATGTGAGTACATAATAAAGAGGATCAATTAGTTTAGTGAACTCTCTTTTACATATTACTTATAACTATATTAATTTGATTCTATCAAATGTCTTCTTTTAAGAGTAACAAGTTGAGTGACCATAAACGAACTTTGAATAAACTTTTGCTTATAAGACTAAATGGTCGGTCGGCTAACATACAGATTTTGAGAAAATAACAAAACATGAACAATGGATTATAGCCGAGAGAAGACATACTTGGAAACCAGAGGAACCTCTATCTAACTGGGTTATATCCTTGTTGGGAAATGTCCCCGCAAGGAGGTTCATTTTACTTTTCTGGTTCTTGGTTTAAGGCTAGATGTGACGACATCATCTAAAAGGTAAGAGCAAAAGACCACAAAATATATAGACAAGTTATAATATCCCATGTTTTCATAACAAATTATTGGTGGTATAATTTAATTAAATAAATTCGAGAATAAATTAAATTTGTAGAATTTAAATTAGATTGGTAGAATTTTAGTTAAATTGGTAAAATTTAATTTGGGAATAAATTGATTGTGGCAATTCCGTGGATATTTGATTCAATTGTACATAATGTGTTCACTCGTAGAAAATAGATTCTATGTAAATTAACTTATTGTTATGTGGTAATTTAACATAATAGAAGTGTGTTATTTGGGTAGATATAGGTTGGGCACGAACCATAATGGTTTGGAGACTCGTTTATGTGTTTTAGACATCTAAGATTTGGCTCGGAGCATAGGTATATCATTAAGGAAGTTGTAGGGCCAATCTGAGTATTGTTTACAACTTTTTTGGGTCCAAAGTTGGGGGTTTATGGGTAACTCGTGATTAGTGGTTATAATAGAAGCATTAGAAACTTTGGCAGTCATTCCTATCCAAAAGAATACAACCCTAGGATCCTCACATCCACAATAAATGTTACCAATGCTAGAGAAGAAAGGAGAACAAGGATTCAAGAAAGGTAGACTCCAATTGACAATTTAAGGAAAGAATTCTCCTAATAACTCAATTACAATATGTTTCTTAATTCATCTATGCATTTTCTCATGATAATTTCGGGTTAATATAATGAATTAATGATCTTGATTCATTGTAATAAATTCAATGATTTTTAGAACAAATCCCAAAATAATGGCTTTTAAGGATTAACTTATTTAGGGACAAACCAAAAATTGGTATTGTGTTAGTTAGAAATTGAACATCAGAATCTATATTTTAGGATTGTCATCTTGACGGTTATAATTCTTGCCTTAATCTCAATGAAATCTAAGAATGTTTAGACAAAATGTATGATCAAACTTTGAGTTGGATGAACTCTAGTGTTAGACCTAAATTCTGGGATTTAAGGGATATGATCTTGGGTTAAATTGGTTAGTAAATCATTTAAACAGTGTTATTAGATAATGAGAAATTTATGTTGATCAAAATGTAAATGAGTGAGACCCGGGATGAAAATTGGGTTTGGGAGAATGATTCCCATATAGGAGAATTGTAATAGTTCTAGGCTACTGCCCATTTGAGAATTGATCTGGCTTCCAAGATGAATCTATTTGGTCTAAAGGCGGACCGATTCGGCCGTGGAGGGGAATCGATTGGCCCTCTAGGCCTGGGTCAGGTAGGACTGGAGAATGGTTCAGGGAATTTTTACAAACTTAGGAGAGTATGTGGGAGGTCATCTAAGTGAGCGGATAATTTATTAAAAATGGATTTGGGTCACTATTTAATTAATGGTGAAATCGACAATTAACTAGATTATTAATTTTTAAAGTAATAATATTAACTACAGGTTAATGAGACATCTTGAGGGTAATTATTAGGTTAATTACCTATACATATAATGTGATAAAAATACATAATTTTTTGTTTGTGTGAAAATACCCATGTTCATGGATGACCTATCGATTTTACGTACGTCTTGGCATCGGAGCCTGCGTTAACACAGGTCGGCTCGACATTGTGTAGGTCATTATTTTAGTTCCTACATGGCACTTCCACTTAGGAGGGGACAGGTAGAGAGTATGGAATCATTTGTCATCATCGGAGGTATGGACTGAGCAATGATATACTGCATATGATCGCCCCGCTTATGTGTCCTGTGTGATGTCCATTTGGATGAGGGAGTCCTCCAAGGATACCGATAGAGCACAAACGGGAAACTAAAGGTAGATGCCTTTATTTGTCGTATATATATAATGAGATATATTATTATATAAATTTATTGTGATTAAATCCATGTACTCTAATAATGTAGACATTTAATAATGAACCCAATACTACATAAAATGCATAACAAATGATATGTTATTTTTGGCGTGTAATATTTAGGGGTTACATTTGGAATTAGAAGCACGTGTATATGTGATTAGCTTTAGTGTATGAATTGTGTTAGACACATTGAATATTATCGTATTGCACTTCAATGAGGGGTGAGATATTTACAACATGTGATTGCCAATGGGCGGTGTATAATGCGAAATAACTTCATTATTGCACAATGTTATAGTAAGTTAATTCTTGCAACTCTAGGGAGCTGTCCAAAATTATAAATTCTTTTCCCCTCAAGTTTACATTGATAGGGAGAACAAGGTTGATAGATTGCTATTTTCATTCTAGTCAATTTATTATTTCAACTATTTTATGGGCATACGCACAATTTTATTATTCAGTTATTTGGGATAATTGTTATACTTGAGTGTATGTTTTATTATTAGCTGGGTGTTGGACTTATTTCTTATTAGTTATTATTTAAATGGTTTATTGTGCGTGCTGATTGAGAATTTATAAATATCATATTATGGTTTTGATGCTAAGAATGATATTTGTATTAAACAAGACCTACCTTCGATGTATTGTGTCTGGACAACCTTTACGTGGAAAATGAGGGTTATTAGAGAAGAAAACAAGAAAAAATTTCGATTAACACTCTTAAGTGATTATAAGAAAATCGAAAAGTGAAAAAATTACAAGAAAATGGTAAATACAACAAGATCAATTCCACAACTAGGATGTCTCATTCATTGAAATCCTAACTTAGGTAGGTGGATCATCCAATGCAGGAGGTGTGGAGGACACAATCATATCTCTAATCCTTACAGGCCCACTAGGCTCACCCTGTCAACCAATCATTGAGGTCACTAGAGTTCATTGTCTCCATTAAGGTCAAAGTCATGTAGGTATTTCCTTATAAGTTTAACCGAAATGGCGTCGGTTGGGATATCAAGCTTATAATGAGGATCTTGATGATCTAGTCAACCTAGATCATACCACTACCAAAACTAAGTGTGACCTTTGCCATTATGAGGGAAGTTTGATAACCATGCTTATAATCAACACTCTAGGAATTGCTAATGGAAGGTTACATGTTGAGAATAGCCTCATCATAATTATTGTTGATGTCAAAAATCATCTTATGATGCGAAACAATCAGAAATGACCATGTGTTATCCAAAGTGGCATCAGTCCTAGTGAGCAAGGAGTAATACCCCAACCAAGTCCAGGAATGATGAACAACATACTAAGAGGACCGACCAATAGCAGGAAGGCCGACCAACCTGGTCAGTAAAGCGCCATCGGCTGTATACATTATGAAAGATTATACTCCAACGATTCACTAATTTAAAAAGTCATTCCATCATTTGATATTCTAACTCTTGTACTCCCTAATGGGATATAAATACATTTTAATCTCTGAAACCAAGGAAGAAAGACACAACTGAACAAAGTCAAGGCAATACACAAAAGTGGACGTAGGCTTTTCCCTTTAGCCGAACCACTTTAAACATATTTTATGTCTCTCTTATTTATTTATTTTATCTGTTTTCAAAATAATTAGATATATTCTATTTTTTTACATTAACAAATTGGCGTCTTATGGGGGAACTTGTTTATAATAATTTTCACTAATATATTTACCCAACATGACTGATATCCCTAAATCAAGTACCAATAATGATGACAACCCGCATGTTCCTTTCCACTCCACTAGCGCACAATGATTTGACTCAAATCCTGGGTAGTCTCACTAAAGGACAAGAGGCTATGCATGATACCATGAGGTAGTTACTGCAAAATCCTACAAGCCTTGCTATCTTCTTTATCTGCTCGTGGAAATATGCCACCATAGCCTCCAATAAGATGTATGTATAGCCTATCTAGGACTACTAGAGATAACTCTTATCTCCCAGAAGCAAGTTCTTCACTCAGAACATTGGAGCCTTCTAACGATCAGTCTTTTACTCCTAAATGATTGAGTGACTTAAAGAGGCTAAGCTAGACATCTCCTTTTGATCGTTTGGGAGGGGGAATATAAATATTCCCAGGCCATTGTCGAGAAACACTCAACAACCAACCGATCAGATGTTGGACCAACTGTCCGCGCCAAGAAATAATTGTTGGAAGAAAGTTCAACACAAACTGTTCGTCGGAATGAAAAATCTTCAACAAATAGATCTGACACTGGTAACAATGCATGGAAGGGTTCCATCCAGTGATTGGAGGATAGATTGGGAGAAATGGATAACGCCAAAAACCCTTTCCATAGATGTTTTATGAAAGGATATACTTTTATACAAGATATTGTGGATTTTCCCACACCTTCAAAGTTTAGAGCTTTGTTAGTTACTCCCAAATATGATGGGAAAATGGATCCCGTCCAGCATATACAGTAGTATCAGGTAGCAAATGACATTTATGCCATCCTCGATGAGATGAGATGTTTGGCATTCTCAGGGTCATTTACAGGACCTGCTCAGATCTGGCATAACAGTCTTCCTCGAGGGAAATTTTCTACTTTCCATCATCTTTCTGAGCTATTTATTGGGAACTTCTTCTTTAGAGATAAACCAGTGAAACGAATTGCACATTTTCTCACTGTAAGACAAAAGGTGGGAGAAAGTACCATAGATTACATCACTCAGTTCAATAATGAAAAATTGGAGGTTGTTGACTATGAGGAAAACACACCTATTATAAGTCTTATAAGTGGACTAATCCCCAAGAAACTCTACTAAACACTTACTAAAGATCCTCCAAAATACAATTACATAATTTATGGCAAAGGTAACCAAGATTATGAATGCCGAGGAGGCAATGGCTGCCAAGTGGAGCTCGAAGGAAAAAGTTAAAGGTAAAGCTGACAAAAAGGAGAACAAAGATTCCAAGGAGCACGGGGAATCAAATAAAAAAGGGATTATTGATCGACTCAAGAAGTAAAACAATTACACTCCATTAATGATGGCCATCCACCTTGCCTTGTAGGAAATCAATCATAATAAAGATGAACATTGACCTGAGGAGCTAAGGAGTTCCTCCACCAAGAGGGATTGATCCAAATATTGTGAATTTCGTAGAGACCATTTCTTTACAACGGATCATTGCATTTCCCTTCAAAATGAAATTAAAACTCTTATCCAAATAGGAAAGCTAGATTGATTTGTTGAGCATCAGAATAAAGATGGAGCTCAGTGAGGGTCAAAATCTCTTTACAAGCCTAGAGATGAAAAAAATAGGACTCGTGAAGATGATCAGGAGGGCGATATTGACCTACATGAGCATCCCAGGAAACCAGAATGTGAGGTATTCATGCTCAGTTTTGGTTATTCTGATTGTCAAATGATTACAGGTGTATTTGCAGGAGGATGAGACCATACTGCTGAAAGGAAAGCTTACGTCAATGAGGCATAAGATTATTCCTATATGGAGAGGATTAATCTAATAAAGAAGATCGATTGAGGAAGGTCAATAAAGACAAGATGGTGATCAGGTTCTCTAAAAATTACCTCTCAAGGGTACTGTACCCCCATGATGATCCTTTAATAATTAATGTCAGAAAGGAGAATATAATTGTTCAAGGGTTCTAGTTGATAATGGTAGCTCGACAGATATTATGTTCTATCCTGGTTTCAAAAGTTTGGACTTCAAGCTCAACCAGTTGAAGCCTTAACACAGACCTTTAATAGGTTTTTTCGATAAAAAAAATTACTTTAGGAGCAATTAAGGTAGAGGTGTTGATCGAAACATGACCATTTAGTCGAATAGAGAAGATACATTTATTTGAAATGGAAAAAAATGTTCATTTTGCTTATAACATGATAATGGGAAGAGAAGGGATGAAGACCTTTGAGGCTGTACCATCTACAGTCCATCAATATTTAAAGTTACCAACCAACTTTGGAGTGTTAGTTGTAAAAGGTGACCAGAAAGTAGCTTGGGAATGATACTAATCATTTATCGAGTAAGAAAATTTAGCATAGATGAAGAAGAGAACCACCACGTACCAAGTGGACACCTCTTAACCCCATGATGAATCAAAGGTTGAAACCTTAGACCCAATGGAAGAAATGGAATTGGTGAAGGGTGAGATAGTTGAGGAAACAAAGAGTAATGTACCGGACGATGACAACCCAAAATGCACCACTTAAATAGGAATAATGCAGGATCCTGTTCTTAAACATGAACTAGTGAATTTCCTTATACAAAGGAAGCATGTGTTCGCCTGGATTCATGAAGATATGTATGGTATTGATCCCAACTTTTTTTGCCATCATCTCAATGTAAATAAGGATGTCAAGCCTGTGAAGCAGAGGTGAAGAGTGTTTATCCTCGACAAGAATCAAGCCATTAAGGAGGAAGTTAAAAAGCTACAATGAGATACTTTTGTTAATGAAGTGAGGTTTCCATATTGATTGGCCAATATAGTAATGGTAATGAAGAAGAATAACAAGTGGAGAATGTACGTGGACTTCACAGATTTGAAGAAAGCGTGCCCAAAGGATCATTTTACTTTACCAAGAAATGATCAGCTTGTTGATGCCACTCCAGGACATGAATTGCTCAGTTAGTTGGATGCATACTCTAGTTATAACTGGATCAAGGTAAAGCCTGAACATAGGGAAAGAACTTCTTTCATTACTCCTCGAGGAACTTATTATTATAATGTTATGACATTTGGTTTGAAAAATGCAGGTGCTACTTACCAGAGATTGGTGAACAAAGTTTTTAAGGAAAAAATAAACAAGAATATGGAAGTATACATAGACGACATGCTGACAAAGAGAAAAAAAGCGTCTGATCAAATTGCTGACCTCAATTAGACTTTTGACCAAATGGAGAAACACCAGATAAGATTAAACCCGACCAAGTGCGTGTTTGGAGGACATGAAGGAATGTTCCTCGGGTATATAGGTAATCAAAGTAGAATTGAAGCAAATTTAGACAAAATCAAGGTGTTTATTGAAATGCAGTCCCCTACTTCCAAAAAAGATGCACAAAGGCTAATTGGGAGAGTAGCAACTTTTAACAAATTTGTGTCACGAGCTACTAATAAGTGCCTACCATTATTTAAAGTTCTTAAAAAGAGTTTTTAATGGAATGACGAATGCGAAGAAGCTTTTCTAGAGTTGAAAAAGCACATGGGATCCCCCCATACTGCTCTCTCGACCAATTTTGGGAGAAAGATTGTATTCGTACTTAGCTATTTCTGAGTCAGTTATTAGCTCTGCCATGATCTGAGAAGTGAATGGCATCTAAAAACCAATCTACTATACCAGTAAAGATTTTCTAGGAGCAGAAATTAGATATCCATTCCTAGAGAAGTTAGCATTGGCATTGATTGAGTCGTCCAGAAGGATGAAGCCCTACTTTCAAGTCCATACAATTGTGGTGTACACTGATATGACTCTTAGGCAAGCCCTACATAAACCAGAGAAGCCTGGAAGATTAATGTACTGGGCAGTATAATGGGGGGATTATGATATTGTATATGAACCAAGGTCTTCATTAAACCGAGACCCCCGAGCAACAAGAAGTGCAAGCAGGACAAGGCATAGGAAGGGATAGTCCAACTAAGGCTATAAACTACTAACCATCGAACAACCCTTATCAGAAGGAAGGTAAGAAGAAATCACTACCGACCTACATGATTTATCTTATAGAGCTTATGAGATGTCAAGAAAGTACGAGTAAACAAGGAGAAAAATATTCCATCATGGGATTCTGAAAGACCAAGTGTTTAATGATAATACCTCGATATAGAACTTCTACGTTGATGGATCATCTTGTGGAACTGGTAGTGGAGCAGGTAAACTTAACACTCCTGATGGGATAGATAATGAATATGCTCTGCAATTCCAATTCCAGGACTCAAATAATTAAGGAGAGTATAAAGCTCTCATTATGGGTTTAAGTTTACCCCAATCATTGAACGCGGAGCAAGTTGTGGCACATAGTGATTGTCAATTGGTGATGAACTAAATATTGAACATGTATGGAGCTAAAGGAGATACGATGACTGGATACCTATTTAAACCATTAGAGGTGATAGACAAATTACTGGTTGTTTGGATTAGTAGAGTACCAAGATTGTAGAATGCCCGAGCAAATGCACTTGCTCGTCTACCGTTAGTAACAAGAATTAATATCCAAAGAACTATTCCCATCGAGATTCTAGTAGAAAGGAGTATAGATGAAAACGTGATGATTAATTTTATCATAGTAGATATGGGGAAATCTTGGATGGATAACATCAGAGCATACATTGAATAAGGAACTTTACCAGCAGACACAACTGCGGCCAAAAAGTTGAAGTACAAAGGAGAAAAAATGTTATGGACAGAGGAGTGTTATACAGGAGAGAATTACTAGCTAGCTTGTAGTGTTGTATTCATCTAACGGAGGTTCAAGACTTGATCCAGGAAGTGCATGAAAGATCTTATGGAGATCACATAGTAGGCAGGACATTACTGTAGAGGATTAGTACACAGGGATACTATTAGCCCACTATACGAGCGGAATGTGCAGCCTTTGCCAAGAAATGAGACAAGTGCCAAAGATATTCCATCATTCGCAAAACTCCACGAAATGCTCTCACTACAATCACTTCACCTTGATCGTTTGCAGTTTGGGGAATATACTTGGTCATCCCATTACCGACCACTCGAGGAAGACTCAGGTACTTAGTTGTTTTTATGGATTACTTTACAAAATGGGTGGAGACAGAATCCTTGGTGGACATGTCATATAATAAGGTCTACTAATTCATTTGGGAGAATATCATTTGCAGATATGGGTTGCCGTATGCCATTATTACCGCCCACGGTATGTAGTTCAATAATGAAGAATTTATCGCTCATTGTGCTCAGTCCAATGTCCAAGAGCTGCATTGTACTACAGGTCACCCTCAGAGCAATGGGAAAGCAAAAGTTATAAATGAAACTGTCACGACCCCGACCCAAAATAGTATTAGGGAACGAGTGTCTCGATATGCCACCAAGGTAACGAATATTTTGATTTAATTGTTTCCTTAAATAAATGCAACAGATGTATTATCACATGGTTATGAATCGTAAAATACTGAAAGTAAAGGAATTACGTCATCAGAGCTTTCTAACGGAAAGTTCATATATATTAAAAGTAACAACGAGTTACAACTTAAGAGAAAATTTAATCCTTATTATAAGAGAGCCATACATGCTCTAAATAAACATTTTACAAAAAGAGCTCTAAAAGATAAATCTTCAATATAGTCCATTTTTGTTCCGTCCGTGAGCCTAAACGTTTCCTGAAAAATGGTTATTTATTCAACATCAGCTAAAAGCCGAATGAGGTTCAATCTCAAAACATTCCAGGGTTTTCAGAAAATAGATACCTATTCAAGTCAAAAGAGAAGACATATACCTATATGGAGAGGAACTTGCAGTAAATAGATATATATTTTGAAATGATAGTATATATATCACAATTGGATAGCTCAGAATAAGAAGAATGCAACAAATCAAATGTGATATCTTTTTCTTTCAATCATATCATTTTAATGGCCAAGTATACTCTAATATCATATTCTTCTACCGTATTATACGCCGGTAGTTGAGGGTCAATCAAACTAGTTCGTCACAACGCCTTATTTAGGGCACACCAACCATAACCCAGCTGGGAAGGTCAGTCAGTAAAGAGATCCCTTAGGCCGAATCATAATTTCAATATTCAATATCCTTTTCAATAATCATTTTAAACGGTATGTTTAGATGGACAAATATAAACATATCACAATTGAGTCAGTCATCGGTATCACATGAATTTTAAGAATAAAAGCAGTTCACAAAATATATATAGTTTGCATAATATCATATAATCAAAATACACAAGGAATGTCAGAGTACTCACCCAAAATGGAAGTCAAATTTATTGGTATTGGTCTTCGATCACACGTTAATATGATAAATATTTAAGTACACATTCTAATGTCCAGTTTATACTATACTAACCTCTTCTTTTAAAGGATTACTGAATCCCTATTTGTTAACTTTTAAAAATCATTGTTCGTAATTGAAGAATTCAATTCATAGTCTTTCCTCATCAGTTGGTTCCCAGTAGAGATGGAGGGTCACAGGGGCACCACTAAAATACCACCTCATCTAGACAGAACATTTTTGGATTCATTCCCAGTAGAGATGGAGGGTCACAGGGGCACCACTTAAATACCATCTCATCTAGACAGAACATCACCGGGCCTGACTTTGGAATTACTTCAATGGGATTCCATAATAATGAGCAATTTCTTTAAAAGGAATCATTTTTAAAAGCGTATAGTTTCAAACAAGTTTATAAAATCAACTTGGATTTGTTCTAAATTTTAAGTTTTGATTAGTGAATTCTTTATTGTATTTTACTAGCATAACTACTAAGTAAAGATATAAAACAATAAATTAAAACTATAAAGATGCATTATAACATTAAGATTACCTTAAGATGAATATCACTAAGAACTTCTTCTTAAACTTTCTCACACTTTCTCTCACTATTTCTTTCTATAATTCTCAAGGAATTGGTGTGATTTTCAAATGATCCCCAAAGGCCCTATTTATATTTTTCCAAATATATCACGGCATTGACACGTGTCCATGATGACCAAGCTTTTACAATGGGAGTCAGCGTTGACGTGTCGCGTAACGGAGGCATCTTGCAGTCTCATTTCACTAGGCGTGACACGTGTTTTATCTTATCCTGTAATGACAACACGTGTTTTGGCTTCTCCTCTAAGGACGACCCGTGTACGGTGGAGGTGTCAAAACCAAGCACGAGGTGTCGAGCATGAGGTGGAAAGGTATTAAGGGTATAAGGGCCATTTCGAACCTGAAGGGCATTTTGGTAATTTCACACCATATATTTTCAATATTTCTTATAGGTCCCTGAAAATATTTTATTGACAAAAAGGATCCTTTTTATTTTTCATTTTGGTCCCTGAAACTTTCTTTATTAAAACCAAGTCCCTAAAGCTCCATAAAATTACATTTTCTATCCAAAAACTTATCACTTAGCTTAGGATGTGCCATAAAATCTCAATCTGACCCATTTTACCGTTGATTCTTCAATTTTAAAAACGGGATCTGTCATATTAAGAAATCAAAATATCATATATATAATAATATATCATTATTAGATAGTAAGTATGACGAAATTGAAAGAAGACAATTATATATTGGCATCATAAAATGGGGTCATTACATCCTACCCTCCTTATAAAAAGTTTGGTCCCCAAAATTTACTTACATTAATTTCCAAAAAGGTGTGGATATCACTCTTTTATTTCATCTTCCCGCTCCCATGTTGCTTCTTCAAAAGAATGATTCAGCCATAATACTTTGACTAGTGGAATAACCTTGGTTCGTAATATTTGATCTTTATGGTACAAGATTTCCACTGGATGCTCAATGTATGTCAAATCTTCTCTAACTTGAAAATGCTCGTGACTTAAGATATGTGCTGGATCAGGGATGTATTTCTTCATCATTGAAACATGAAACACATTATGCACACTAGAGATTTCAGGGAGTAAGGCTATTCGATACGCAACAACACCTATCCTTTCAAGGATTTCAAAATGTCCTATGTATCTTGGACTCAAATTTCCTTTCTTCCCAAATCGAATTACTCCCTTTGTCGGTGATACTCGTAAGAAAACATAGTCTCCTCTTTGGAATTCTAACGGTCGGTGCCGATTGTCAGCATAACTCTTTTGACGACTTTGAGCGATTTGAAGTCGGTCTTGTATCAATTTCACTTTCTCTATGGTGACCTGAATCAATTCTGGTCAAAAATAATTTTCTTTCTCCAACTTCAACCCAACATAAAGGAGAAAGACACTTTCTACCATAGAGTGCCTCATACGGAGCCATTTTAATACTTGCTTGATAGCTATTATTAAATGCCTATTCCACTAATGGTAAATGATCGTCCCAATTCCCCTTCAAATCAAATACACATGCCCTAAGCATATCCTCTAAGGTTTGGATAGTTCTCTTAGATTTTTCGTCTGTTTGAGGATGAAAAGCAGTGCTGAAATTCAATTTTGTTCCCATGGCTACTTGTAGGATTTTCCAAAAGCGAGACACGAATCTTGAAATAGCGTTGCCAAAGCCGTTTATGAAAATAAACTATTTAAGCAACTCCGAAAGTTTGTTGAAGAAACTCTTTACTTAAATCAAAACGATTTTGAACACAAGATGTCTTAACAAAATTTATGTACGAGATATGGACAAGATTTGATAACAAGTTTTAGTAAACAGTTTAAAATGTTTTAAACTCAGCACACAATCAGAATGAGATGAGAAGATGTAGAAAAATTGATACTCAGGATTTTTTACGTGGTAAAACCTCAACCTTGAGGAAACATCCACGACTCCCTCTACGGAGTAAAACAAAAACAATCACTAAAACAAATATATGAGTTACAACCTATTTAACTAACATGCACACAAAAACAAATCTATACAAGTTCAGGATTGTACCCTCTGGCGTCCTTAACTTTTCTGCAGATCTTGTTTCTTGATGTAGTTGTCTCAGTTTGTCAACTCTTCTTTGTTTCAGCACTTTACGTCGACTTATGTTCACCAAATCTTATAGCCAACACTTTGAGTGTTTGTAGTGTGAAGATGTTTGTGAATCGTGTTCTAAACACATGCATGCACACACACACACTTATTAGTTACAGACGATCCTAACAAATCACATATAAAGTCTATATGCAGTGTATTTGTTATTTTTCTTTCTTACAAAACCACGAACCTTTTTGACCTTTCAAAGAAACCCAGATTCCACGGAGATCTTGCTTAAGAAATCGGTCAAGACCTTTCTCAATCACTTTTGAAAATATTATGGAGATTGAGAACCCTCCAAGTGCGAATCCCACTAGGTCAGGTTAAGTTTTGTAAAAAAAAAAATAGAAAAACATTTATTGTTGATCTTTGAAGAAGAAAATGTTTTAACAGAAAGTAATCAACAACGAACTTCTCAAGATGAGAAAATAAATGCAACTAAGTGTGCTGTGACATGAAAAACTTCAGATCTACAAGATCTGAGTCTATGTCTAAGTTGGAAATAAGATTTATGAACACAAGGATTTCAGCAACCCAAGAATCACTCAACTCGAACTCTCATAACTCAAGAAACACTAAGGATGGTGTTTATTTGGTTATGGTGTATTTTTCTGGAGAGGTAAGTAGTTTGGGCTTGAGAGGTATTTGGACGAAGTTAGGGTTTCTAACTTGGGTTTGGTTTCTCTCTCTAACTTCTCTCTTCTCTCTTCTCTCTCTTCTCTCTCTATTCTTTTTCTGAGAAAACTCAAAGTGGCAAAAGCTTTCGAAGGCTGAAATGGGAGGCCTTTAAATAGAAAGAGAAGAAGATTCCAGAGCTTCGTTCAAAATCAAGGGCTCTGATTGAGTCAAGCTCCTTTGACAACAATCTAATGGCTCACAACAAGCGGTGGATTAAACAGGCTGTGATTGGTTAAAGGGTTTACACTGGGATTCACTCAAAAGACATGCAGGCCATCGATAAGGGTTGATCTAAGGGCTGAAAGCACGCGAAGGTTTGTCTCAGTAAAGAAACACAGTTCAGGCCAATCAGAGGACACCAGGTGTAGGCCTGAGAATGAGTGTAAACGCGCGTCCCAAAGTAATTACAAACCCAACCCTAAAGTCTTTAGCGCTTTCGATTTCTACCCAGAGTAACTTTAGGCCAATAAACACAACAATGCATATTTATATAATAACCCCAAGACTTTTTAAATAAAATTTTAATTAAAGAAAACCTTGTTTAAAATATGTTTTAAATTCCCAAAAAATTATTAAAAATCAAATTGAGGGATTTAAACACACTCACAACATTAAAACACATAAGGGTGCAATATGATATGCAAGAATGAAATTCTAAGTGTGTTAGTGGTGGCTATAGTCTTAGGATCATTACATAATAGATAGAAGAAGAAGCAACCCAATCTCAGAAGCTCTTTGGTTTCTAGGATGGACATTATTTTGTCACCATTTCCAAACTAGATGAGCTCTTATACAGTCTAGACTCAAATGAGTCAAAAGTATAAGGGCTTCAATCTCCCCCTTTGGAAATATGAGACAAAATCTCCTTTGAGTTATCTAAACTTGTAGGGCGACAACAAATAAGAAAATCCTATTCCTATAAAAGATCTATCTACCCAAATCCTAGAAAGCAAAAATTACATAACTCAACTATATACAGTTTTAACATCCTATTATTACAATAAAGAATGACTGTACAAGAAGAATACCTGCAAAGAATTACTAAGATCAAGCTTTTTAGTATATGCAGTAGACTCAAATTTCTCCCCCATTTTGTCTCAAATGGACAAAGGGAAGGAACTTGGAAAAATATGACAGGTATCTACTCAACACAAATCATACCAATAGATTTACGTAAAGAAATGAATCTATTATAATCAAGACGTTTGGTAAATAAATCTGCAAGTTGTAGATCAGTAGAAAGATAATTGATTTCTAATTCCTTAGTTTCAACTAATTCACGAATAAAATGATGTCTTATTTTAATGTGCTTAGTTCGCGAGTGTTGAACTGGGTTCTTAGAAATATTAATCGCACTTTGATTATCACAATAGAGATGAAGTGTGGGTTCTAGAATACCATAATCACTTAGCATTTGTTTAAGCCATAATAATTGGGCACAACAGCTACCGGCGGCTATGTATTCAGATTCAGCAGTCGAGAGAGATATGTAGTTCTGTTTTTTACTACTCCATCCTACCAAGTTATTACCAATATAACAACATGCGCCTGAAGTGCTTTTACTATCATCAGTACACCTAGCCCAGTCAGCATCAGTGTACCCAATAATAGTGCTAGGTGTGTCATTAGTGTACCAAATTCCTAAATTTAGAGTCCCTGTAACATATTTAATTATGCGTTTAACAGCGTTTAAATGGCTCTCCTTGGGGTTGTTTTGATAGCGCGCACAAACACAAACAGCATACATGATATCAGGACGCGAGGCAGTCAGATATAGTAATGTGCCAATCATACTACGATATAAGGTAGAGTCTACAGATTTTCCATTTTCATCTTTAGATAATTTTTCTGTAGTACTCATAGGCGTTTTAGCACTTTTAGCACTCTCGAGGCCAAATTTTTTAACTATCTCTAATGCGTACTTGGTCTGCGAAAGAAACAATCCATCTGGTTGTTGTTTGACTTGGAGACCTAGGAAGAACTGTAACTCCCCCATAAGGGACATCTGAAATTCCTTACTCATAATTTCAGCAAAAGATTTTACTTCTGAGGTAGAAGTGGATCCAAATATGATATCGTCTACATAGACTTGAGCGATAGTAATGTGTTTGCCAAAATGTTTGACAAATAAGGTTTGGTCATTTCCACCTCTTTTGAAACCTTTGTCCAGCAGAAAACTGGACAGGCGTTCATACCAAGCTCTAGGAGCTTGTTTAAGACCATATAAAGCCTTTTTCAACCGAAATACATGATTAGGATAATTAGGGTCAATGAACCCTTTAGGTTGTTCTACATAGGTTTCCTCGGCAAGTATTCCATTAAGGAACGCAGATTTAACATCCATTTGATACAATGTAAAATGCATGTGACAAGATATAGCAAGAAGCAGACGAACTGATTCTAAATGAGTAACAGGAGCAAACGTCTCATTAAAATCAAGTCCTTCTATTTGGGAGTAACCTTGAGCAACTAGTCTAGCTTTGTTTCTAATTATCATCCCATTTTCATCAGTTTTATTTTTGAAAATCCAACGAGTGCCAATAACCTTTTTGTGATCAGGACGTGGAACAAGATACCATACATCATGAATGACAAATTGTAAAAGTTCATCCTGCATAGCAGAAATCCAGTGAGAGTCATTCAATGCCTCATTTACATTCTTTGGTTCCACAAGAGAAACAAAGCATGCACAGAGAGCATAATTTCTAAGTTGGGATCTTGTACGTACTGGTTCAGTAGGGTTACCAACTATGTTGTTTATGGGATGATCTTTAGAAACCCAGTTAGGTACTTCAGGTGACTCAATAGGTAATGAATTATCTATTTCAGAAGAGTCATTTTCTAAAATATTTGACGATTCTACTTCTGTAGTTAATTCATTAGTCTTGCTTTCTGCAGAAGTGTCACTAACAATTACATTTATGGATTCCATTAAGGTCTTAGTGCGAAGATTATACACTCGATATGCTCTACTGTTAGGTGAATAACCTAAGAATATGGCTTTATCTCCCCTACTCTCAAATTTTGATAAGTGTTCCCTATCTTTGCACACATAGCAGGTACTACCAAAGGTTCTAAGGTACTTAAGATTAGGCTTTTTATTGTACCAAAGTTCATAAGATGTTTGTTTGGAATTCTTTCTAAGATAGACCCTATTAATAAGATGGCAAGCTGTACGAATAGATTCTACCCAAAAATACTTAGGTAAGTTCTTAGCATGGAGCATGACACGTGCCATCTCTTGAAGAGTTCGATTCTTTCTCTCAGCTATTCCATTTTGTTGAGGGGTCTTAGGAGCACTGAACTCATGTTTGTAACCATTATAGTCACAATATTCTACAATACCAGTGTCTTTGAATTCACCACCTCTATCACTTCTGATTCTATTCACTTGAGTGTCTTTCTCATTCTCAATCCGTAAAAGAATCTTTAAAAAAGTTTGAAAGGTATCGGATTTTTGTTTTAAGAAAGCTACCCAAGTGAATCTGGTGAAATCATCAACCATAACTAGAATATAACTGTGTCCACAAAGACTAACAGTTTGAGAAGGACCCATTAGGTCCATATGGATGAGTTCTAAGGGATTAGAGGTAAGGATATCTTTAACCCTTTTATGAGGTGCTTTAACAATTTTTCCTTCTTGACAGGGACCACAGACAATGTTATGAATAGGTTTAATTTTTGGTATACCTCTAACTATTTGTTGAGAACACAATTTACTCAAATTTTCGTAATTAATGTGACCCATTCTGTTATGCCATATCTCGTTGTCATCCATTCTGGCAACATTACAGATTTCAGAACTAAACATGACAGTATAACAATTGTCAGGAGTCCTGAATCCTGTAATTAAGCATTCTCCCTTTTCATTTAAAATCTTGCAATTGTTCTTTGAAAAGGTAACAGTATAGTTTGAATCACAAAATTGCGAAATGCTAAGTAAATTAGCCTTAAGACCTTTAACTAAGAGAACATTTTCAAGAACAGGAAGACCTTTTTCTTTAAGGGTTCCTTTGCCTATGATCTGGGATGATACTCCATCACCAAAAACAACTTTTCCACCATCAAAATGGGTTTTATTTAAAAGTTTTGTATCATCACCTGTCATATGCTTGGAAGATCCAGAATCCAAATACCAACCAGAAGTTGTAAGTTCAGCTTTTAGAGCAGAAACAACAATGTTACACTTCATCTGGGGTGCTAGATCATCTTTTCTAACCCAAATTGCCCTGGTTTTTAGTTTGCGCTTGTTTGCTCTCATTTGATAAAATTTGCGAGCATTAGATTTTTGTTGAAAAACATTTTGCGCATGATTTTGAGTAAATTTGAATTCCTGAGCATTTGATTTAGAAAAGTTTCTGGTAATCCTTCTAGTAAATGTCCTTTTAGGTTTAGTCTTTCTATTCCTATAGTTAGAGTTTTTGTCTGGTGGCCTGGGAAGGACATAGTTGTTACGACTCCTCCTAGAGTAGTTAAAGTTAGGATATATAGAAGAATTGTAGACAGGTTTAATCAGTCTCCTAGCATAGCAATTATCGAAAGAGTGACCATATATATCACAATAGGAGCAATAAAGATTTCTCAGAATGGGGTTTTCCTTATTAAAGTCTCTAAACAAAGGTTTTGAGAAATTTTGAGGCTGAATTTTATTCCTAGGTAGCACAGGTTTGAAGGTAGGTTCACTTTTTCTAATTGGGGGGCAGACATATTTTCCCTTTGGTAAACTTTCATGCTTAGAGCAACTTGCATTTTCAGTGTCAGTGTTTTGATGGTCAAACTTAGTTTTTAGAGAGTGAAAGTCTGGACATGTTTCAATAGGTCTTTTGCCTCCTGACACAAACTTGATAGGTTCAACATGTTTTGTTTGTGTCTTTAAATTGGGGCAAAACCCTATTCCAGTTCTATCATCAGAATTGGTTTTAGATTCAGCAACAAATCCATCAAAACAGTTTGAATTATTTTCAAATTTGGCAATTTTTTTGAAAACAGTTGGTGTCTTTTCTTTTGTTTGTTCCAATTCTAATAATGTCCCTTTGTATTTTTTCTCCAGAATTTCATTAGCTTCAGTCAAAGTTTTCAGTTTTTCGTCAAACACTTTAACTTCATTGTCATGAGACATGCATTGTGTAGTATACTCTTCAGCATTCAGTTTTACCATTAGGCTAAGATCCTCTAGCTTTTTGGTAAGATCTTTAACAATCTTTTCTAGTCTAGTGCTTTTCTTTAGAGTTTTAGTATATAGAGTGTGTATATCTGGGAGATCATCATTATCTGAGTCACTAAGTGAGGTGTGTGAAGTGACCCCTAAGGTTTCATTTCTTAAACTCACGCACCCATTGACATCAGCATTATCGATTCCCCTTTGACTCACACACCCCGAAGAAGAAGTATTAATGTTCTCAGTAAGTAAAGCATCTAAACCAGTTAAGGTATGATTCAAGATAACATAACTAGAATTACTAGACTCATCCTCAATATCAAGCACAGGCATATCATCATTATATATGATTTTGGCAAAGAAAGATAAACAAGGATCAAAACCATCAGATGTCTCAGGTTCATCATTTTCAGAATCACTTGAGTCATCCCAGGTTTTGCAGATGTTGGCTCTAGAGTGTTTGTTTTGGGCATTCAAATTAACTCTACAGTCTTGAGCAATGTGTCCTAGTTTACCACATCTATAGCATTCAGTCTTCTTGAGGTCTCTGTGAGGTCTTGTGTTGTCCTTGTTCTATTTTTCATGAGGCTTCTCATGAGGTTTGTGATTTGAAGGAGTAGAATAATTAGACTTGCCCTGTCTATTTGCAACACTGTTTCTAAATTTAACAATTTTCTTAAATTGTTTTGTCATTAGGGCAATCTGATTATCTAGACTTTCTAAGTCACAGTCCTCATCAGAATCATTACTAGGGGTGTTTAACTCAGGCTTAGTCATCTTAGAAGTAAAGCTAAGATTGGAATTGGCATGTTTCCTATTAGTGTGAGTCAATTGTTTCTTAAACTCCAATTCCATTTCCACAATTCTTAATTTGCTACTGAGTAATTCAGGAGTAAGATTTATATCACACATCTCCTCAATAGCATATCTTTTATTGTCAAATTTCTGTGGTAATGATCTCAGAATTTTAGAGACAATTTCTTGTCTATCATAAGTTATACCATTAGCATGAAGTTTAGTGACAATATCAGTAAGGTTCATGTAGAAGTCATCAAAAGATTCCGATTCAGACATGATTAAGGTATTATACTGTTGGATTAACATCTGAGTCTTAGCAGCTTTTACCCTAGAGTCTCCTTCGTGGGCAGTAATCAAGGTATCCCATGCTTCCTTGGAAGTGGTACATGATGAGATTCTCTTGAACTCATGTTCGTTAATAGACATAAATATAGCATTCTTGCCTTTATTATTATTTCGAGAAACCTGTTTCTCTTCTTGAGTAAACTCATTCAATATTTTCTTAATCCTATCATTGCTTCCATCAGTGGCTGGTTTAGTTGGATAAAAGTATCCATTTTCAATGATATCCCAGACATCATCTCCTAAAGTTCCTTGAATGAAAGCAATCATTCTTACTTTCCAGTAAGAGAAATTGGTTCCATCAAAGACTGGAGGTCTGGTCAAGTTACCATATCTTTCGTTTTTCTCGTCCATAATTGATTTTGAGAAAACAGTTTCAGAAACTCAGGATCTTTTTGAAAGAAGTTCACCAAAAGCTCTGATACCAATTGAAATAGCATTGCCAAAGCCGTTTATGAAAATAAACTATTTAAGCAACTCCGAAAGTTTGTTGAAGAAACTCTTTACTTAAATCAAAACGATTTTGAACACAAGATGTGTTAACAAAATTTATGTACGAGATATGGACAAGATTTGATAACAAGTTTTAGTAAACAGTTTAAAATGTTTTAAACTCAGCACACAATCAGAATGAGATGAGAAGATGTAGAAAAATTGATACTCAGGATTTTTTACGTGGTAAAACCTCAACCTTGAGGAAACATCCACGACTCCCTCTACGGAGTAAAACAAAAACAATCACTAAAACAAATATACGAGTTACAACCTATTTAACTAACATGCACACAAAAACAAATCTATACAAGTTCAGGATTGTACCCTCTGGCGTCCTTAACTTTTCTGCAGATCTTGTTTGTTGATGTAGTTGTCTCAGTTTGTCAACTCTTCTTTGTTTCAGCACTTTACGTCGACTTATGTTCACCAAATCTTATAGCCAACACTTTGAGTGTTTGTAGTGTGAAGATGTTTGTGAATCGTGTTCTAAACACATGCATGCACACACACACACTTATTAGTTAGAGACGATCCTAACAAATCACATATAAAGTCTATATGCAGTGTATTTGTTATTTTTCTTTCTTACAAAACCACAAACCTTTTTGACCTTTCAAAGAAACCCAGATTCCACGGAGATCTTGCTTAAGAAATCGGTCAAGACCTTTCTCAATCACTTTTGAAAATATTATGGAGATTGAGAACCCTCCAAGTGTGAATCCCACTAGGTCAGGTTAAGTTTTGTAAAAACAGAAATAGAAAAACATTTATTGTTGATCTTTGAAGAAGAAAATGTTTTAACAGAAAGTAATCAACAACGAACTTCTCAAGATGAGAAAATAAATGCAACTAAGTGTGCTGTGACATGAAAAACTTCAGATCTACAAGATCTGAGTCTATGTCTAAGTTGGAAATAAGATTTATGAACACAAGGATTTCAGCAACCCAAGAATCACTCAACTCGAACTCTCATAACTCAAGAAACACTAAGGATGGTGTTTATTTGGTTATGGTGTATTTTTCTGGAGAGGTAAGTAGTTTGGGCTTGAGAGGTATTTGGATGAAGTTAGGGTTTCTAACTTGGGTTTGGTTTCTCTCTCTAACTTCTCTCTTCTCTCTCTTCTCTCTCTATTCTTTTTCTGAGAAAACTCAAAGTGGCAAAAGCTTTCGAAGGCTGAAATGGGAGGCCTTTAAATAGGAAGAGAAGAAGATTCCAGAGCTTCGTTCAAAATCAAGGGCTCTGAGTGAGTCAAGCTCCTTTGAATACAATCGAATGGCTCACAACAAGCGGTGGATTAAACAGGCTGTGATTGGTTAAAGGGTTTACACTGGGATTCACTCAAAAGACATGCATGCCATCGATAAGGGTTGATCTAAGGGCTGAAAGCACGCGAAGGTTTGTCTCAGTAAAGAAACACAGTTCAGGCCAATCAGAGGACACCAGGTGTAGGCCTGAGAATGAATGTAAACGCGCAACCCAAAGTAATTACAAACCCAACCCTGAAGTCTTTAGCGCTTTCGGTTTCTACCCAGAGTAACTTTAGGCCAATAAACACAACAATGCATATTTATATAATAACCCCAAGACTTTTTAAATCAAATTTTAATTAAAGAAAACCTTGTTTAAAATATGTTTTAAATTCCCAAAAAATTATTAAAAATCAAATTGAGGGATTTAAACACACTCACAACATTAAAACACATAAGAGTGCAATATGATATGCAAGAATGAAATTCTAAGTGTGTGAGTGATGGCTATAGTCTTAGGATCATTACATAATAGATAGAAGAAGAAGCAACCCAATCTCAGAAGCTCTTTGGTTTCTAGGATGGACACTATTTTATCACCATTTCCAAACTAGATGAGCTCTTATACAGTCTAGACTCAAATGAGTCAAAAGTATAAGGGCTTCAAATCTAGGGTCACGATCAGAAACAATTGAAATTAGGGTTCCATGAAGCTTAATAATTTCCCGTATAAACAATTTAGCTAGCTTTTCTAAGGAATGGGTAATCTTAATGGCAAGAAAAATGAGAAGATTTAGTTAACCTATCAATAATTACCCAAATGGAATCATTACCATTGGAACTCCTTGGTAGACGTGTCACAAAATCCATGGTAATATGTTCCCATTTCCACTCAGGGATTGGTAAAGGTTGTAATAATCCTGATGGTTTCTGATGTTCAGCTTTTACTTGTTGACAGATCAAACACTGAGATACAAACTCTACTATCTCCTTTTTATGTTATTCCACCAAAACACTTCTCGGAGATCTCTGTACGTCTTGGTATTTTCGGGATGAACTTTGAATCTCGAGTAATGATCTTCCTCCAAAATCTGCCTCTTTAGTTGGGCATCACTAGGTATACAGACTCTATTTCCAAACCTTAATATATCATCTCGTATCACAAATTCAATTCTCTTCCCTTCAATAACCTCTTCTTTAATCTTTTTCAGTTGTGGGTCATTTACTTGTGCAACTTTAATTGTTTCCATCAACGTGGGTTGTATTTGTAAGTTTGCGATTATTCTTCCTTCGCTATAAATACGTACATCTATTTCCATACTTCTCAAATCTTTCAATAGAGCTTCCTAGTTGGTAATAAGGCATGCTAAATTTTGTGTAGACTTTCTACTCAAAGCATCGACAACTACATTAGCTTTCCCCGGGTGATAGTGAATATTTACATCATAATCCTTCATCAATTCTAACCACCTCCTTTGTCTCATGTTTAATTCCTTCTGAGTAAAGATATATTTCAAACTCTTATGATCAGTATAAATCTCACATGTCTCACTAATCAAATAATGTCTCCAAATCTTAAGAGCAAAAATTACCCCTGCTAATTCTAAGTCATGGGTTGGATAATTTTGCTCATGGGGTTTTAACTATCTCGAGCCATAAGTTACTACTTTTCCATTTTTCATTAGCACGCATCCCAAACCATTTTTAGAAGCATCACTATAAATCACAAATCCACTTTTACCGGAAGGAATAGTAAAAATTGGGGCAGTTACTAATCGATTCTTAAGTTCTCAAAAACTATTCTCAATTTCCTCATACCATTCATATTTCATCGTCTTTTGTGTTAACCTAGACAGAGGTTTGGCAATACTATAAAATCCTTCAACAAATCTTCGATAATAACCTGCTAATCCTAGGAAACTACAAATCTCCGTTACAATAGTTGGTCTTGGCCAATCTAGTATAGCCTCGATCTTTTGAGGATCAACTGACACTCCCTCCTTGGATATGACATATCCTAGAAAAGAAACACTAGGCAACCAAAATTCAGACTTCTTTAATTTCGCATATAATTTCTCTTTCCTAAGGATTTGTAATACTATCTCCAAATGCTTCTCGTGTTCATCAATACCTTTGGAATAAATAAGGATGTCATCAATGAAAACAACCACACACTAATCCAGATATTTCCTAAACACTCTATTCATCATATCCATAAAAGCGGCTGGTGCATTAGTTAATCCAATTGGCATCACAATAAATTCTTAGTGACCATATCTAGTACGAAACGCTGATTTCGAAATATCGTCTTCCTTAATCTTCAATTGGTCATTGCCTGATCTAAGGTCAATCTTCGAAAATACTTGCGCACCTTGCAGTTGGTCAAACAAATCATCTATACGAGGTAAGGGGTATTTATTCTTAATGGTCAACTTATTTAGTTCACGATAATCTATACATAACCTGATCGTTACATCCTTCTTTTTAACAAATAACACTGGAGCACCCCAAGGGGATATACTAGGTCTAATAAAACCCTTGTCTAACAGATCTTGTAATTAAACTTTTAATTCCCTTAATTATAAAGGTTCCATGCGATAAGGTGGTTTTGAGATTGGTGTGGTTCCAGGAACAAGGTCAATGGTAAATTCAACTTCTCTAATAGGAGGTAGAATGGAAAAATCATCTGGAAAAACATCTGGAAAAAGCCTAGCTATAGGAATATCTTTTAAACTAGGATCTTTTGTTTGCAAATCAATAACACTGGCAAGGAATCCTTGACATCCCTTCTTAAGAAAACTACAAGCTTGCATTGTAGAGATAATACGCATGGGAGATAAGATGCTAGTTCCTTCAAAACTGAATTCTGGTTGGTTAGGAATTTGGAAAATAACTCGCTTCCAAAACAATCCACTCTAGCATGATATGATGCTAACCAATCCATCCCCAAAATGACTTCAAAATCTCTTATGTCTAAAACTATCAAATCAGCGAATAGTTTATGACTACTGACATTTATAGGGCAAGACTTATATACTAATGTTCTCATCAATAACTCACCCGAAGGAGTAGAAACGTGTATGATATGATTCAAGGATTCAGAAATATTAGGAAAGCGATTAACAAAACGCACAGACACAAATGAATGGCTAGAACCAGGATCAATTAAAACTTGAAAAGGTTGTGCACATATAGAAAGTGTACCTGACACTACTGAATTAGAAGCCTTTGCATCGGAAAGATTAAAGACTCTACCTTGTTTGCCCTGATCCTTATTGTTATTAGAAGTCTTTGTTGCCGCCTTCCCTTTGTTAGGACAATCTCGCATTTTATGTCCCTTTTGGCCACACCCAAAGCAACTCCCCGTCTCTATGTAACACGGTCGCCCTCTATGAATATTACCACAACGTTGGCATTTATCGACATTAAAGGGTTTGTTTACTAAAGGTTGTCCTATATTAGGTATAGTCCTAAAGGGTTTGTTATTGGGGTTCATTCCTCTTTCTTCTCCAAACTTCCTCTTCCCCTCTCTAACCTGATTATATTCTTCACTATCCTTCTCAGCTATTATTGCCCTAGCCACCAAGTCATTATAAGATGTCAACTTTAGGATGGAAATTCGGCTACAAATATTCAACCTTAATCCACGTTCAAACTTCTTGGCTCTTAAAACATCGGTTATCACAACATGAGGTGTAAAATGGGATAACTAAGTAAACTTTGCCTCATATTGACTAACCGTCATATTTCCTTGAACCAGACCCATGAAGTCAACTGCTTTTTGGTCTTGCACCGTTTCAGTAAAGTATTTCTCGTAGAAGATCACTAAGAAGTCATTCCAACCTATGGGATTATTCCTTTCCCCATGCATTCTGTTAGTCATTCTCCACCAATGTTCGGCTTCACCTTCTAACATGAATGTTCCAAATAAAACCCGTTGTTCATCTGTACACTTAAGAACATCAAACATCTTTTCCATTTGCATCAGACAGTTTTCTGCTTCACTGGGGTTAGGAGTCCCTTTAAAAGACGGAGGATTCAACTTCTTGAATTGTTCAATAGTACAACTACTTAGTTCAAAATTCCTTAGTGCTCCATTATTCACTTGATGCTACACAATTCTTGCTAGACTTTCAATTGCCTTGTATGCACCTTCCAGTCCTTCCATACTCGAACCACTAGTTCCTGGAGTTGATCTTGACTTGGTCACTTTCTATAGTCATGGCCAAACGTAAGATGTATTATACTAACCCAAGATTGCAATTTAGAAGAACAATGATATATAAATAATTATATATATTTTAATACATGTGGAGGGTTATCACATAAGTTGGATATTTAATCCTGTATCCTATGTATGGAAAATTAAAATCTATAACGTTCAAAACTTATGTTCAATAGTATACAGGTTCATAACCTATGATCTGATACAACCTCTATCACGACCCCGACCCAAAATAGTATTAGGGAACGAGTGTCTTGACATGCCACCAAGGCAACAAATATTCCGATTTAATTGTTTCCTTAAATAAATGCAACGGTTGTATTATCACATGGTTATGAATTGTAAAATACTGAAAGTAAAGGAATTACGTCATCAGAGCTTTCTAAAGGAAACTTCATATATATTAAAAGTAACAATGAGTTACAACTTAAGAGAAAATTTAAACCTTATTACAAGAGAGCCATACATGCTCCAAATAAACATTTTACAAAAAGAGCTCTAAAAGCTAAATCTTCAATATAGTCCATTTTTGTTCCGTTCGTGAGCCTAAACGTGTCCTGAAAAATGGTTATATATGCAACATCAGCTAAAAGCCGAATGAGGTACAATCTCCAAACATTCCAGGGTTTTCAGAAAATAGATACCTATTCAAGTCAAAAGAGAAGGCATATACCTATTTGGAGAGGAACTTGCAGTAAATAGATATATATCTTGAAATGATAGTATATATATCACAATTGGATAGCTCAGAATAAGAAGAATGCAACAAATCAAATGTGATATCTTTTTCTTTCAATCATACCATTTTAATGTCCAAGTACACTCTAATACCATATTCTTCTACCGTATTATACCCCGGTAGTTGAGGGTTAATCGAACTAGTTCGTCACAATGCCTTATTTAGGGCACACCAGCGATAACCCAGCTGGGAAGGTCAGTCAGTAAAGAGGTCCCTTAGGCCGAATCATAATTTTAATATTCAATATCCTTTTCAATAATCATTTTAATCGGAATGTTTATATGGACAAATATAAACATATCACAATTGAATCAGTCATCGGTATCACATGAATTTTGAGAATAAAAGCAGTTCACAAAATATATATAGTTTGCATAATATCATATAATCAAAATACACAAGGAATGTCAGAGTACTCACCCAAAATGGAGGTCAAATTTACTGGTATTGGTCTTCGATCACACGTTAATCTGATAAAGATTAAAGTACACATTCTAAGGTCCAGTTTATACTATACTAACCTCTTCTTTTAAATGATTACTGAATCCCTATTTGTTAAATTTTAAAACTCATTGATCGTAATTGAATAATTCAATTCATAGTCTTTCCTCATCAGTCGGTTCCCAGTAGAGATGGAGGCTCACAGAGGCACCCCTTAAATACCATCTCAGCTAGACAGAACATTTTCGGATTCATTCCCA
Organism: Sambucus nigra; assembly: GCA_949130495.1. Lineage (NCBI taxonomy): Eukaryota > Viridiplantae > Streptophyta > Magnoliopsida > Dipsacales > Adoxaceae > Sambucus > Sambucus nigra. Next base: position 50,293,639 of record OX422222.1, read on the forward strand.
TTAGAGATGGAGGGTCGCAGGGGCACCACTTAAATACCATCTCCTCTAGACAAAACTTCACTGGGCCTGACTTTGGAATTACTTAAATGGGATTCCATAATAACGAGCAATTTCTTTAAAAAGAATCATTTTTAAAAGCGTATAGTTTCAAACAAGTTTATAAAATCAACTTGGATTTGTTCTAAATTTTAAGTTTTGATTAGTGAATTCTTTATTGTATTTTACCAGCATAACTACTAATTAAATCTATAAAACAATAAATTAAAACTATAAAGATGAATTATAACAATAAGATTACCTTAAGATGAATATCCCTAGGAACTTCTTCTTAAACTTTCTCACACTTTCTCTCACTATTTCTTTCTATAATTCTCAAGGAATTGGTGTGAGTTTCAAATGATCCCCAAAGGCCCTATTTATAGTTTTTCAAAGATATCACGCCATTGACACGTGTCCATGTTGACCAAGCTTTTACAATGGGAGTCAGCGTTGACGTGTCGCATAATGGAGGCTTCTTGCAGTCTTATTTCACTAGACTGCGACACATGTTTTAGCTTCTCCTCTAACGACGACACGTGTTTTGGCTTCTCCTCTAATGACGACACATGTACAGTGGCGGTGTCAAAACCAAGCACGAGGTGTCGAGCACGAGGTGGATAGGTATTAAGGGTATAAGGGTCATTTCGAACCTGAAGGGCGTTTTGGTAATTTCACACCATATATTTTCAATATTTCTTATTGGTCCCTGAAAATATTTTATTTACGAAAAGGCCCCTTTTTATTTTTCATTTTGGTCCCTGAAACTTTCTTTATTAAAACCAAGTCCCTAAAGTTTCATAAAATTGCATTTTTTACCCCTAAAATTATCACTTAGCTTAGGATGTGCCATAAAATCTCAATCTGACCCATTTTTACCGTTGATTCTTCAATTTTAAAAATGGGATCTATCATATTAAAAACTCGGAATATCATATATGTAATAATATATCATTATTAGATAGTAAGTATGACGAAATTGAAAGAAGACAATTATATATTGTCATAGGAAAATGGGGTCATTACAGAAACTCTACTTAATGGGATGAAAAGAAGACTTGATGATGTTAACCGAAACTCGATTAAAGAGTTGCATTCTATTTTGTGGGCATACCTAACAAGTCCAAGTACTGCTACTGGAAAATCTCAATACAAGCTGGCATTTGGGACTGAGGCAATCATACCTGTTGAATTTGCCTTCCCATCCCATAGAGTATTGGACTCTAACTCTTCTATAACTGATTTAATATGAAGATTAGATTTGGATATGCAGGAGGAGGTATATGAGGACGATGATATAAGAAATGCAGCATACCAGTAGAGAACAACCTATTTCTGTAACAAAAGAATGAAGTCGACCAACTTGAAGGAAGGAGATTATGTGTTGAATAAGGTAATCCAAAATAACAACAAACTTGAGGCTAATTGTCATAGGTCATATCGCATTTCAGTAGCTGTCTAACCTGAAAATTATAGAATTGATACATTGGAAGGAGAAGAGTTTAAGAATCCATGGCATGCCGACCATCTTAGGAAGTATTATTAGTGATGTAATGAAACACATTGTACTCATGTCACTTCAGTATTAATAAAAATCATGATTTCCTCCATTTCTTTTTTCTAATTTTTGGGAGTACTAGAATGGTTGTTATACTTGATTGGTGACGGTTGAAAGTTATTCAAAAAACCTTCAAAAGTAGCTCGAGATAACAACCATATCGTTGATCGGTGCCCAGAATAGCTCATTCGCAATAACTACCACATAGTTGATTATTGATGTTCGAATGTTGCTCAACATAAGCAAAATTTGATCGGCAGCTGACCAAAACCCAAGTAAAGAAGGATTTAAAATCCTCAAGAAACTTGGTCACTGAAGTTAAGGATAAACACTATTTTATCCAATGGGAAAAAGTGAGGAAGAACGTTGTGAAGATTCCTAAAAAGGAATGTAGACACATATTCCACTTACGCCTGGTCATCATTGGTAAGTAATGCAAAATCTAAAAACTTAGGTGCATTAGTAGAACATATGGAAATACATTGGTAACTAGTACTAAACTTGGATTTTAATCTAAGTGTACTAGTAGAACCTATGAGCTCATTGGTAATTGATGCCAAACATAGGCAAAAGCATAAGTGTGTCAGTAGAACTAATAAAAAATAAGAAGTTATTCGCATTCGGAGATTAATGAGATAATTTAATCAAATATATATATTTAATTTAAGTAGTCATGACATGATTCTGCTCACAATTGAATTATAGGAATAAAATTTATTCTGAGGAACGTTTCGCCTCAACTTTAGAAGAACTAGCAACTGGTTCCATGCCTGTTGGAGGATCGCCCAATGTGTAAGGCTGCTCGGTTTATCTAATAAATGAGTATGATGAACAATATCTAGCTCGTCATGAAGGTAATAACCCCCTAATTAATTTAAAATCAGGCAATGGGGAATTGTGTTGGCAGGAATCCAATCAACATCCAAATCGAAGGAGGATCTTCACAGTCTAATAAATGAGGATCGTACATGTTCCAAAGAGGTTTGTTATGATCCACCTTCAGGACTGTTAAGAAATTGGTCCAGCCCCATTTGTAACCTTCATTCTGAGCTTTCTTAAATCGTTCATCAAAATGACTTAGAGCTTCATTGTATCCCTACATCCAGATCTCCCTTGGTTGTTTATGGAATTGAAAAGTTAGCCTCTCAACCTGGTGGTGCACCTTTTTCAGCACTCTATCTTTGGATTGTAATTGGGTGGAGTGAGTAAAAAGGTGATCAGACTTCATTTGAACCTTCTGGGACATCTCAATAATGTCCAAATTTTTTTCCTTCAATTGACCATCTTGACTAGCAAGAGTTTACTGCGTCTTAGCCTCATATGTAGTAGCTCGGCCAGGTATAGATTTTGCTCGGGAAGATAAATTAGACTTAGTTTTCTTCAGTGTCTCCCCTTCTTCCCTTAATCTGGCATTTTTAGTCTCCAAGAAAGAAACCCCATCATCAACAGGAATATCAGTAGTTGAAGAAGCCTTTAATGAGTGCACAAACTATTATTCTCTTCTTTCAGTAGCTTGGCAATGGTTGCAGCCTCCTCTACTTCCTGATTAAAAAAAAATTCCCGCCTCTTGAATAAAGATGCATGTTTTCCCAACTTCCTCTTAAAACCCCAACCTTCACTCAGGGATTTGTACTTCTGTTCATAACTGGCATGTAAAAGAGTTATAGTCTCCTTATTATCTTCTTGCAGCTCTTCAATCATTTCATAATAAACTAAATTATTTGCCACTGCCCTATCAAGAAGACACTTAAAATAAAGGTAGGCTTATCTAGATTGATCTAAAGCACCTTCTCTAAGTAACATAGATAATTCTTCCTCAGTTATAGTCAAGTGACCAGCCTTGAAGAGATCATTGCATCTTTGAATAATCTTAGAATTAGTTGAAGAGAACTATCTAGTTTATCCATAAATTATAAAGAGAAAGAAAAAATTACAATCAACATTAGAAGAAGAAGGCAAGTGTAAACTAATGTTCCTTTTCATTGATAAAATGTTGATTACATGTACTTCAGCATGAAATAAACACAAAAGTATAATTAAAGAGAAAAACAAAAATAGCTCGGCAAATAAGTCTACACCTTCTTTCTGTCAGAAGTGGACCCAGTTTGAGAAGGGCCAAAGATAGATGGAGTGAATTATGGAGTAACTTTCTCAGAAGAAGGCGGTATTGAAGAATTAATTGCAATTTCCTGGAGTTGGTCGGTAGAGTCCAAGACTTGTAACTTGCTCAGAAGAAGGGGGGATTGAAGAATCAACTACATCTACCTAGCATTGGTCAACAGAGTCCAAAATAAGGGTAGATTCATCTGACCCTCCATCATCCTCAATCTACTCATCGATGTTGGGAGGAGTCCCAAGAGCATGCCTACCAAAAAACTCAGATTCTTGGGGAGTGCTGACCTCTGCAAGTGCTGTCGACAAGCCATCATTAAAACATTTCTTCTTGACAAACTCAATTTTAGCAGATGTAGTGCCAATAGCTTTATCCCAACCCCTATTTAATGCAGATTCCTTGGCCTTCAACATTATGTCCTTCTCTACACCCAGCTTCTTCTGCAGTTTGAGAACCTGCCCCCGAGCAGTTGCATCTTCATCCTCTATAGTCTTTATTTTGTTTTCCCACTTATTTTTCTCGTTAGACAATTCTTGTTGAGAGTCAAGTAAGGAATTTTTAAGATCCCCAAAGTTCTCCTCAACTTCATTTGAAGAAGAACGCGGAACATCATCCTTTTCCAACATATTGTTGAAATCAACCAAAAACTGCAAAAAGAAATCATAGCAAGTTAGTACAAGACATGTAAAAGATATGAATAAAAAGCAGAAGAAGTAACATTACTTACCAAAGAAAGGCTATGAGCATCCCTTTCAGATATTTTAGAATAGGGCATTGAAAAAGCATCTCCCCTATGATCTGGTAGTCTACCATACTTTATTAAACTTCTGGCAAAACTCGGGGCTATGGCCACTAGTGATCCAGAATAAAAAAAGTCGACCAAATCTTGTTGGTAGGCACTAGTAGAAAAGCCTTTAGACAGCCTGGAAGGAAGCCATGTTTTCATCCTCTTAAGTTAGCCTTCATCATTTTTCTTAGTTGGCTGCTTCACACCAACTTCTTCCTTATTTGTGGCCCCACTAGCAGCCTGCTCGGGGGAATTAGGAGCAGCAGTATCACCCATAGATATTGGGGAATTTCCTCTTCCTCATGGATCTGGTAGAAGGTATGAATCAATGGAAGAGGATGCGGAAGAAGTAAGTTCACCACTACCAGATGCAATGGAAGATGATGTAGAGATATGGTTTTTATCAAGATCAATCACTAAGGAGGGAACAACAATAGTTAGGCAAGCAATAAAATAAGTGATGGTATTTTTGGACTGCAATAGGTATGATGCAGACCTAATGTGGTCCTCCCATATCTTTTGATGAATTCCCCAAATAAACTTCAACTCCCCGAGGTTGATATTACCCTCATTAGGACATTTCCTCTTTCGATCAACTACAACCAAAGTCAACAGATAAAAGTTAATATCAACAATATGTAAAATATTCAAGAATAGTTGTTAAAAAAGTCACATAAGAATTTAAAACAACCTATGACATGGCCTTCCTGAGGTTATTTTAGCCCATTGTAAACTTCACCCCTTGGTAGAGGGGTATATTGCCAATTATTGGCAATCACTCCATGGTCGAAGTAATCCCTATTTGAGTCATGGCAGATTAATAACTAAATCTCTATTTATAGCCCTAGTCCTTAAATAGTAAGTGTTGTCACTTGTAACCCACTTATAGCAAAACATCATCTCTGGGATTCCTATACGGGTCCCATAAAGTTGATTTAACTACAAACCCCATTAACCACTCTCTAAGTATTGGGGGCTATTCTAGTAGGCACCACATCAAAATACTAGAAAAACTTAAGGAAAAATGGGTTTGGGGGAAAATTGAACCCACACTCAACAATAAAAATAGAAGGGATCCAATGTCCGTGAGACAAAGAAAAAAGGTTCATAGGAGTAATGAGAAGCTCCAAATCCACCCTCAAAGGGATATTCCACTCATTCCTAAATTCCTCTAAAGAAGTTACAAAGTAAACCATGTCCAAAGATGAAGAAAAGGAAATGAGATAAGATTATTACAAGTATTTAAGGATTTAGCAAGAACTGAAGGACAGAAGAAATGGTCACACAGAAAGATTAAGAAGATAACAGCAAAAACTTAAAAACTTTGGAGTAGAAGACAATCGTGATTTTTCTACCCTTTTATAGATTGCCTCAAAAATTTGTGAGGGTAATGATTAAATGGATCATCAATTTAATTGTTGCTGGCTAAGCCAAAAAAGACATATCTACCGAAAAATGATTCGTCACAATGTTGGATAATTGTAAAAAATCCATCCGCGCTATGTGCCATCAGTTAAGTCAACAATTTCACAAGTATGGGAAGTCAGTAACTGACCAAGCATCATACTTGTTGACCGAGCAACTTTTGGACTAAATATTCCACACTTTCACAAAAAACTCAAGCATGAAACATTGGGGGCTTCGATTGATGTAAACAATCACCTTATTATGCGAACCAATCAGAAATGAACACGTGTCATCCAAAGTGGCATCAGTCCTAGTTGGCAAGGAGTAATTCCCCGACCAAGTCTATGAATGGCGACCAACATATTAAAAATCCCAAACAACAATAGGAAGACCGACCAACCTGGTCAGTAAAGCGCCATCAGTTGTATACATTATGAATGATTATACATATGTAAATGCCTTATTTATAAAGGCATTCCATACTTTGATATTCCAACTCTTGTACTCCCTGGTGGGCTATAAATATATTGTAATCCCTAAATCCAAGGAAGAAGGACACACCCGAACAAAGGCTAGGCAATACACAATAGTGGACGTAGGCTTCTCCCTTTAGCCAAACCACTTTAAAAATCTTTGTTTCACTCTTATTTACTTATTTTATCTGTTATCAAAATAGTTAGATATATTCTATTTTTTGCATCATCAAACATCTAGGCTTAGCAAGGTTGTTTATGGAACTAGAATGTGAAATGATCATTCTTATTGTACAAGACTTTAATGGTCGATACTTTATTGAGAATATCCTCTTGGCCATCTCTACCTCTTCCACCATATGACCTTTTTTCTTACATTTGGAGGAGGACTGGACCTTGGCATATATATTCTTATCATTTAATTCTTCTTGAGTCTTCTCTATCTCTTCCTTCAGTTAGGAGTTATCCTATTCCAAAAAGGAAGCACCCTCCCCAACATGTTCTATTGGTCTCGATTTCTTTATTCTTTCAAATTCAGGTATTCGGCCATTATTATTCTTCTGTAGGATAGTCATGACCTCATTAGCACCCATTAGATCAACATATATTATAAAATATTTCCTCGAATGAATGGATTCAGTGTCAACCAATCTCTCATCAAATTAACTCTTTTTGGTCATATTTGTAAGCTTTCATTCAAACTCACCCTTCAGATTGGATAATGACTCCTTGTGACTGCGTTGAGAAATAAAAATCATGTCATGAAAAGTATCATTTTCCTTGACAATCTGATGAAAGAGTCGATGACGATTTAAGTATGTTTTTTTTGCTGACACATCAAGACATATGTGTTGGTGAAGCTCATCATCCTTATAATCCTCATCATAAACAACATTGAATATTCTTACACATTTTTCATCAAATTCATTTCGTCCAGTGTCAAATGCTGGAAGTTTTACGTTAAACTGCACGAATAAGTTCTATATGAGTTTGTTAAATAAAAGAAAAGACTTAAAAAATAAACGAAATGACAACAGTTGAATCAAACAATCAATTTTATGAAAAATGATTTACAACTACGACATGCCCCTACATCATTTTCAAACAAAGAAAAAAATATAACATTCTTTAATCAGAAGCCCTGAGAGACTGCCTTGCTAATGATCTCCTTCTAGGTAAACTAATCAGAAATTATCTATCTTTGATCTAAAACCTTCTTCTTCTCTTCAACCACCTCACCATCTTAATCCTTGACCTCTTCCTCAAATTGAGGTGGAACCTAGATGATTCTTACTAAAGACATTTGATCCCTTTCCCGTGACAACCTTAGTCAGTGCCTCATCCCATCCATTTTAAAAAAAAATACTTTTTAAACGTTGCCAATCTACATTTTCGAACTAACATAGAATTTATCCAAACCATTATAAAGTATTCTTACTTTATCTTCACAACATTGGCCAAAGACTCCTCGGCATTGGCCTTAGCTTCAGCTAATTCTGTCTTGGAAAGTCCGACCTTAATATTTTCATCTCTAATACCCTTTTTTTCTTGATGAGAAGCAACCATAAGAGAAACAAAATTATCAATATTCTTCTAAAGGTTGACCTTCTCAGCCTTTAAGATCTTAACATTCTCGTTAAGCTTATCAGTGGCCTAAATATCATTCAATTATTGAGCGATAACTAGATATTTATGTAAGACTTCAAACTTAAACTTTGTATCAACAAAAGATGTCTTAATTTGGCCATTCGTATTAAAAAATCATTATAATCAATCAAGAATTGCAAAAAAGGATGGACAAACATGAGAAAAATGTAAGAGACGATAATGAAAGAAGAATATGAAGGCGATCAACTTACAAGGGATTTATTGTTATTAGCATGCTCCAACAGCCTCGAATGGGGAAAGGCATAGGCAAATTCTCTATCCGTTGGTAAAACCAAATATCTAATAAAGTCACTAGCTATATCTAGACGAGCAAAGATAGAGTGGACAACACCCTTGACCTTATCAGCAATATTCTTCCCCAAAATGTCAAGTTGGGGAGTGAGAAGATAATCCTTATTTTGCCTCTTTGAAAGAGGATCGTAGTCATTAGAAGGGGAATCATCATGGTCCATGGGCTTAGTGGAATCCCTGAATTCACTTTATTTCTCGTCAACTAAGCAAGATCTTTGTCTTTACCTGATGAACGAGAAGGGGGAGACTTGCCACCGACATATACAACTCTTAAATTTATAGTGATCAAGTTAGTGGCCTTCCTTTTTTCCATGACCCTGGGGGAAACTCTAGAAGAAACTAAACAAACATCAAGATGGTGAAAGTAAGATAACATGCTTTCATCAGATAATTTATCCCTCTATGAGTCCTAGGAAGACATGCTTTCCTCATTTGATTCATTCTCTTTGAGCCCGAGGAAGTGGAGGCCTCAGGGTCCTCTATAGTAATAGGGATGACCTACCTTCTTTTTACTAGCCTTGCAACAAAAGAAATGTTGGAAAATTTGTATCCAAGAAGAAACATCACCAACCTTGGGTCCTCAATAGCTCCGACACTATGTTGAATTGACCAAATTATCCGAAGATAAAAAAAGTTAACGTCGATATCTCAAGGAATCTTTTCTTACTCTTTGCTTCAAAAATTTTAAAAAAGAGAAAAAATATTAGTCTCAACCAAGAGAGGATCACACTAGTAAAAAATATCTTTTTAACCAATTCTTTCCCCATCCTGAGGGTATCTCGACGCTACATATGCCACACTCTCATGAAGTGGAGTGTGTTGTTAATTATTCACAATCAATCCACGATCATAATAATATTTATTCAAGTCACGGAGGTTCACAACCAGGGCTCGATTATCCACCTTCATCTTCATATAGTTATTAGTCACGATGGCCATCACCCAATTGGGATAATACATAAGCTCAATAATTCCGAGATGGCTCACATACATCTCATTAGTATGATTTACCCCATTAATGATCCTCCATGTGTTTGGGATATCTGGGTTTGGGACCACATCAAAATACTATCAGAACTCAAAAAATAAGCGATTTGGGTGAAAGTGACCCCACACTCAATAATATAAGTTGAAGATAGCAAATGGCCTTTATAAAGGGAGAAAATGTCACAAAATCCATCAAATTCATACCCATAGAGGAATTTGATGAATAAATTTAAATTTTCCATGATAATTTTGTCCATAGTGTACACCATGGTTAAAACAACTAACTCAATGAAAGAATTAAAAATGGAAGGCAAAGAATATTGAAATCGAGAAAGAGTTTCAAAAAAGTTCTTTAAGATAGAGTGGTGACATGGAAAATATCTCCTTTGAAAGATTATAGGTTTTTCTAATCAAATGGAAAATGGGGAAAATAGTGGGAACCGTTGTCTTGTGGTGAAAATGCCCTCATGATTCCACAAAATTATGATGAATAAACACATGTATGATGGTTATCGAAGTGGTGGTTCACTGCCAAGAATATAGGTAATATTTCCTAGCGAGCCCTAGGTCACTCACAGATAAAAAAGATGTTTCAATTTTAGGGGTATTTACAAAATTTCCCTTCGATCAATCAACAAAAACTTTAGAATGCAGACTTGTCAAAGCCAACAGATCGACTTGGTATAATAAATTCCAGTGACTTGAAAGAGACACTGATCTTTGGGGGAAATTGTTGGGATCGTAATTATGATGACACATAACCTACACATGTTCGACGCATGCCCAAAATTTTCTTTCACATCAAGTTAACTGCAATTCCAAGTCAAAAATGAATCTCGCGTATCCATCCCTTTGAATGGATTAAAGTGATAAAAGTTAGGTACGAACTTCTAGGAATAACTATTAATAGAGCGTAGGATTCTCCTAAAAACCTCTATAAATGTAAAATCACCCCATTTTAAGGGGTGTGTGATATTATAATGTCGAACAGTTCTTTAAATATGTCGACTAGTTCTCTAAGTTAATAAAATAAAAAACCCTATCCTTGTAGATATGTAGGTACATTTTCGAACCACATATATTATTATGTTGTGTACTTTTCATCTTCACTCTTGAATAGTTCTCTTAATTTTATTTGTGTGCATTGGATACAAACATTGTAGGAAATTACCAGCTACAATATCCAAATTATAGAATGAGTGCGGACATTGGTGGCGACAACGGTAAGACCTCTAGTGGGGCCTCATAAATCTTTTAAATCTTTTTCAAAGATTTTGCCATGCCTCGTGGGATGTTGAGTGATTTTGCAATCCCAATATTTCTTTATGTTCTCCAAAGTTCTCTCCTACCCCTTTAGAGAACCTCATCACCAGTATTCGGGTTGAATTTAGAAAATACGTGTCATTAAGTGATGGTTTGCTTATGATGACATTATAGGATGAGAAGAGGTCCGCCACTATAATTTTTTTTACAAATGGTTGTACAAAAATCCTTGGAACTGAGGGTGAGTTGGAAAATGAGATATCCTAAAGAGTAGGTATGTTCACCGTTAAACCCAATAAGATGAGTAGTGTTTGGATGCATTCCCTTTATGCCAAAGACTCAGAAAAATATTTTTTTGGAGCTTCTCATATCGATAAGGATCCACCTCATGTTGGCATTTCCTATGATGATTATGATCATAAAAGGATCACCATGAGGTCGTGGGACCCTCCTGAGGTCAGATTTTGGGAATATATCTATTGGAACCTTCTTGGGGTGTTGATGTGGGACATATACATGATTGAACTAAACCCCATCATGTTTCGGTCTCTTGAAGAGAACCTTTATCGGTGGGGTAGGGGGTCCTCATCTTGAAACGCATTGTATGCCAATCAAGGGAACATCATCTTGGCTTTCATTATTTTTATGTTGATTTTTTCCCAAATCTTTTACCACGTAATCTTTGAGGTAGCCCCTCTTTTTTTACTCCCTTAAAGTGATATTTTATTCTAAAGCAATTGTAGTAACCCATATTTTATGTGGACTAAAATAAAAGTTAGTGGGAATTAATTTAATTCGATGGAATAAATTATTGAAGGTTGTGAATGATTAGACTCGTTATTATTTATAAATTTTAGAATCTGACTTTAATGGTTTGAATAAATCTAAGTTGCATTTTTTATTTGTAAACAAGAATAATTACATGTGTCACGCCACCATCAAAATATATTTTTGGATAAAAAAAATATTCGGGAAATACTTTGAGAAACATTACGGGCTCGTTAGGGTATTTTAGGAATGATCCTGGGGTATATATATAATGAGTTGGGTAATTATCGAGCTAATTAAATAATTTGTTTGGGTGCATTTGGGGGTCCAAAGTTGTGTCATAAGGCCCAACTCGGGAATTAAAGACTAATATTACTTATTAATAATTAACCCACTCCTTGGGAGTTAGATTCAAGAACCCTAGACACACTCACCCAAGAGGAAGTGGAATAACCACCATAGGAGGAAGAAGAGAGGATCCTTTACTATTTTCATGCAAGGATTCTCTTGCCATTATTATTCAAATTGTACTTGTAGGAGGGTAGTGTGATTGGGTTCTATTAAGATGTTTAAATGGGTGAGGTATGACCCACTACATTGGACCATGACTTCAAGAGTTTCTTGTGTTTGAAGAGAAGATCTTGATAAATACTTCCCTTTCTGGTAAAAATGGAGTCAAGGATAGAACCAGTCCCTTTAAGAAGATGATATTCATAAGCAATAAAACACATATTTCCTCAAGAGAATCTCTTGAGAATGATGGCTATCATTGTGGGAGTGAATAAACAAGCACTTGGAGAAAGAGGAGGAAAATAAAACTAGGTGGTTAGGTGAGATATTGATTGAGTAACAGTATGGCTTGAGTTTTATATATGATTTTGACCTTACTAATGGTCTAATTTATAAGTGAAAATGGGGCTGGTTTGGGCCTTCTGGGAACCAAAATCAAGTGGAAAAACTTAGAGGGTCAAGGTCTACAATGTACAATTTGTCCCTACTAGGTTTGCAGCTTCCTGTCCCTCTGACAGACAACACCTAGTATGAACCAAAGTCAAAATGCTAATATGTCTCCTAATGGAGAGAAAATATCTGATTCGGTAATATATTTTGTAATTATAACTTGTTATACACACTTTGTATCTTTGAGATGGGTCTTTAGGACCACCTCCTCTAAAAACATTAATCTTGAGAGGGGGCTTTGAGGGCCTTCTCCTCTAAAATTATTTTTATAATAAGTTCATTTCTTGTGAACAACCTCTTGGTTTCTCACTTCTATTATTACTGGGTGTGCACTGTGTAAGGGTTGGGAGACTCCTAGGGTATTTCTACTAGTATTCCCTCAATCTTAAATTGCTAAGTGGTTAAGATTGCTCAACAAACATTGTTCCTCAACCACAAAGTCAAAACTCCGAGGAGATACTATCTAGCCTATTTGAGCCCTGCTTGCTCAACTAGGCTACCTGTACAAGAAAGTGAAATATCAGTCCTTTTATATTTTCTGGATAACAAACCTTGAAGAGGAGGCCACTCTAGGTGGACCTCCTCGCCCTAAATTATTTTTGTGGAAAGTCACTAGGAAGTAGAGTGATTAATTATGGGTAAACTTATTCACCCTTTTTCTATTTATGATATGTTAACAGGGGCATAGGGGGTTGCTCTCAATGAGTCCCATCGTCTTGGCCTTTTATATGTTCTCAATTCATTTGGAATGCTTGCTCGTGGTTACCCTCTCAAACTTGCCATTTTCTATGGCTTGAGCTTTGAGTATGAGGAGCTCCTCATGGCGGGTCTTCTCGTCTTAACTGCATTTCCCTTGATTTTGATCTTTGGGGATGAGGGGCTCCTCGGGTTGGTCCTCGTCGTCCTAATATTCATTTTTACGTTCTTTGTGCTTTGGGGACGAGAGGCTCCTCATGGTGGGCCTCCTCGTCCTAAACTTTATATATGCGATCTTTAGGATTTGGGGATGAGGGACTCCTCTTGGTGGGCCTCCTTGTCCTAATTTTCATTTATGTGATCTTTGGGCTTTGGGGATGAGGGACTCCTCATGGTGTGCTTCCTCGCCCTGTTAAGTGCCATCTTTTCTAGAGAATTCTTTAGATTCGGATACTCATGATGGGATCCCCCTCACCATATGTTCATGTTCACCTATTTATATAGGCAAATGGGTGAGCACCCCAATACATTAGCCCCCTCGTACAAAAAACTTTGTGTTGGGTAGACGAAAGGTTTTTGTACTGAATGATTCATTTTTCCTCGGAATATGAAAAATCTATTTCAATCTCATCATGGCACTATTGGAATTTAATAGACCTATCACATCAACCTACATTGAGGGTCTCGAGGTGACATGTGTCATATGAGGAACATGCATCTCGTCATTAGGGAAATGATTTGTCCCACTTTTTGTTCGCATGAGCGTGTGTGGATAATAGGGTATAAAAGGACCTTTCAAACCCTTCTTCATTTTTTACCATATCACTTGTCTTCAAACTTGAGCTTTTTTAGAGAGTGAGAGAAAAAAAGATAAACCGCCATTAACACCACCTCAAACCATCGCCTTCTTCCTCTATTTACACCCTCAATGGGTTCTTCCTCTCATGTGAACCCCATTTCTACTATCACCACCACCACTGGTGAGATGCTAGTGTGGACGATACCCATTTATGTTACTCTCTCAACGGTTATAGCCACCAGAGCCACCATTATCTCTTCCCCAATCCTGGAACTCACCCCCTCTGCGTTAGGTGGTAATGGAGAGGGTTGCGTCCTGTAAGGCAAGAAATGTGGGTGTTGCATTCTGCAAAAGACTAGAGCCAAAGGTGCCGCACCCTGTGCTGGGTAGCATCGCGTCCTTTTCATAATAGCGAGTTGTATGTGCCGCGCCCTGTGTTTGGTAGGGACGCACCCCGTTTTGAGTAGGGACGCACCCTATACTGAGAAGGTCCGTGACAAATAATCATGTGTTGTGCATAGTATCATCCGCAGCAGGGTGTTATATTTTTACTATCAATAAGCCCCCAAGTCGTAGTGCCAAGAGATTGCAATTGGGGCTACGGCTTATTTGAGTCCTCTTATGTTGCCGCGGTGGATTCAATTTGATGCTTCATCTTCCCACACCCTCTTATATAAATTGTTCCAACTGTGGACTTCATTACATTTTCCAAACTTTTTAGAACATATCGAGAGTGAGTCCCTACGCGTCTATCCTCTTGTTTTTTTCGGTGACCTTCAGAAGATGTGTGTGGTGGTTTTAAGGTGTATCGAGGTTATTTGAGGCTGATCATCGCCGATTTCCTCCTTTCCAGGTAATTTTCCCAGCCAACAACCTTTTTAATAGCACCTTTATTTTTCATAATTCTTCTTTAGTACCCGAGCATATGAATTTCAGCATTCCTAAACTCCAGAAAAAACCCAAATTTCTTGATAGGGACCTCGGGTTTTGATCGAGTAACTTGCTAATTTCCTAGAATCGAGTACGTATGCATTATAAAAAATTGTAATTGTTGCTAAATCATTCTTTGAATCAATTCATAATACAAAATGAACCCTTAATCTTCCACTACTTAGATCATATGCCATGTATTTGTGTTCAACCGCATTGAGTCACATAATTGCTCTTGTTGTTCTTGAATAAACCCTTCACATTTCGGGTCTTTGATCTTTGAATGAATCATCATTTAGATAGCTAATTGTTTCAGTGATAGGCCGCAGCATGATAGAGTATCCCTTAGTAATCTAGGGTTGCCCATAATCCTTGGAATATTGCTTATTTTCAGCCCTAGTTGTGGCCTGTGTCGAGCGATGGATGCGGCCCCTTGTGTTATTGATTTAGAATCCATGGCATTTTAGCCCATAGGTTGATTGCGGCCTTAGGTTCTTAGATTAGGGTCAGCAGTGTTATAGCCCATTAGTAACTAAGGTAAGGAAGTAAAAACTATCAAATGATCATGTCGCAGCGATAGTTGTCTTCTAGGGCTCAAACTCCCACTTGGTATATTTAGCCAATCTTGTTGATTATTTCTATTAACTTTAATCATCATATACTGCAGCGGCTTATTAGGGATTTCTAGAACCATAATGGTTGCGGTGAATAACTGCGGACTCTGCTTTTCAGGTACTACTTCAGCCATATGAACTTTGAACCAGACGAATTTCTTAGAGGCTTTTGGGCAAAATATTTAGGAGCCTCTCCCCTTGAGCTTCTTTTCGTGCCTCCTCTGAACTCAATAGGGATTTGTCAACTGAATGATTGCCCTAACTACGTAGTACTAGACTCATACTCCACGAATTCTGCCTATAAGAAGGATTTCTAGGCCAAGCCAATAGAAGAGGAAGTTAATTCTAGTAACCGACCATTGGACCTAGAAGATGATGTCGCGGCAAGTGTTCCTACTAATGATAGGGATAAGCTCGCTGGCCTATCTGGGAGGACTGAGAGGCCTCTTGTTGTGCTTGAAATTCGCAGCATTATTACAAAGAATGGGTTGACCAAGTAGCTGAGTCCTTCAAGTTTCCAGAAAACATGACGTGTTCAGCACCTTCCGTGAACCAAAGGCCGTGCACGACACTTGCCGATGGTGGGGTATGTTTTCCTTTGCATGCTTTCATTTATGGGCTACGATTACCAGTTCTTGTTCCCATCAGAAGACTTTTTCAAACGATGAAATTAGCCCCAGTCTGGTTAGATCCCAAAGGCTGGAGGGCCATTCTTGCTCGATCGTGCTTTGGGAGAATCAATTCAGCAAATATATTATTCCCGTAGAGTTTTTCCCGTTCTACCGCCTGAAGGAAAAATCTGTAAAGTTTGCTGGCTATTACTACTTCTCCGTCTAGAGAAGGGATGTGACCCTTTACTCTAGGAAGTCGAACAATGTAAACAAATAGAAGGGGAAGTATTTCTACATCTCTAGAGAAGGATGGGAGATTCACCCTCATGAGAATGAGAGGGATAAGTCATTTAGAATTCCACGGTAATGGGGGTGTCCATCCAAACTAGGTATTTGGATACTAGTCGCGTCCCTTCTTTATAATTGCTCATTATTCTTTTTGTACTAACCTTTAAAATGTTTTCTGCAATTCTCAACAACTTGCAATTGAGCAAGCGACAAGAGAGGAGGGTTGTTGAGGCCGTGTACGGTCCAATCGAGCATAAAAAATTCAGCACACTTGTTACTTTGGCCTCTATATTTGAAGTAGGCTACTTCCTAAGTAAATCTATACCCAAAGAGGCAGAAGGTAATATCTCTATCAACAGTCTTACTCCGTGGCAACTTATATTAAAAACTTTCAGATATTTACTGTTGCTTTTCCTCTTTCAGGTGAGGAGCTTAACAGGGAACTCTTGGCTGCCAAACTCGCAGAAATGTATGGGGATGCAACTGTACTTAATAACGCTGCAAGGAACAGAAAAAGGAAGAGGAACAAGACCAAGGCTCCAGCCGAGGCCCCTTCCAGCAATCCAAATCTTCCTATCGCGACCAAAAAATAGGTCGTGGAAAAAACTAACCCTGCTTCACCCCAAGTTGAGTTCGACGACGATATCGGAGCTAACTTATCAACAGAAGGCCTGATGTCAACTTCTGATGTCCCTATCCACTCATCTTCTCCACCGCCATAACCTATTGTTACGGTGAATGCAAACTTGGCTCCTCCTCACTGTCGCGCCAAAGTTGGTCCTGACGGTTGACCACAACCACAACTAAGATAGCCTAACCCTAAGTCCTCATAGGACACTACTGTGAGGGATACCCAAAGGATGAAGAGGGTTCTCGATGCCATGCACCTTGACAGGTTGGTTGATGAAGATCATGACCATCTGGAGGATTGTGGCCTCCATAGTCTTTTAAGGATAAGTGCGAGTACCTTCTGAGTTTTAATGTTCCATTCCATACCTTGCTCTTAACTTTATCTTTTTAGGTCACAGATGTGGTAGCCCAAAATAGGAAGTATAATGACATATACAAGCTAAAAGAGGCTACGGAGAGGGTACATGCTGCGAACTTGGAAAATTCTCAAAAATCTTCCTTCGAAGCCGGAAAGAAGTATGCTTCTGCGATTTATCATGCAGCTCAAATGGAAATAAAATCTTCTATCAAGGCCAAAGAAGAGGTGGAGGAAAACTTCAAACTGGCCATGAACTCTCTAAAGATCTCTTAGGCTCAAGCCGTAGAAGCTTCCTGAGTTACCGAGTTTTTTAATGATAAGCTGAGACTCCTGCAAAAGAGGAGTGAGGAGTTGGAGGCCAAGGCTTCTCGTGATTCTGAAGCCCATGCCACAGCAATGAAGAAACAGGAGGTGGATCATGGAGAAGCCCTTCAACTGGCCATTGATAGTACCATGGAGTCGTTCAAGGGCTCCATATAATTTTTTCCTTATAAATAATAGGGCCTACCTTCGAGGTTACCAAGAACTCAGGAATAGAATCATAAAGAACTTCCCTGAGTCTAAAGACCCCATTCTTGCCTGGGGACTGGGTGATGTTTAGCATCAGTAATGCATAGCTGAGCTGAAGGCTGCGACGGAGGATAAAGCCAGGTTGAAGGTAGAGGCTGAGGCAGCGGCCATGGAGGAAGAGACCGAAACATTTGCAGATGGTGATGAAAGGGATGTCAATGACGAAGCAGACTCATGAACCATTAGGTTTTGTAATCCCACTTTTTTGTACTTATCCATATATGGTTGTGTCCCTTCCTATTTTTGAACATTATATGTATGTCCTATAATCCAAAGATTTATAGGTTAAGATTTTCAGCTGCAGCACTTTGATGATTATTCTTTCCTCCTTTTTCTAATAGCTTTTGTATTCTTCTTTGTTACATGGTTCAACACTTGAATGAATGCCCTCTTGACCTTTCTACTTGAATTCCATTATTTTTGCACATAGATATGTTTGAACATGGTCGCGGCACCTTTAGGTGTTTGAATCGCCTACTGTGGCCTTAGAATCTCTTAATGGCTGCGACAATATAAATAATGGTATGGCACTTTTGTGTGTTTGAATTTTACATTCTTTTTGAAAAAATGTACTTTAACTAACGTATGGGTCATAGGCTGCGGTTGTATTTAGAAACCAAATTTGTATTTAGCTTAAGGTCGCGACACTGTAATGTGGGTTTCTGTACATGGGTTGCAACCCTTTTTACTTTCACTCAAGACTGAAAGGGGTTGTTCTCCACAAACAGGGTCGCGGCAGTTTGATAATCAGGCCTTTACTATTGCATCTTTTGAATGAATTTACTTAATATTCGTAGCCATATTGACAGGGATGTCAGTTCTGAATGTTCGAATTCCCTCTGTTGTAGATTTAATTGGACCTAAATCCAAGTCATTACCGTATCAACTCTTAGTCTCTTTAATGGATGCAGTTGTATTGATAGGGCTACTGCACTCTTCTAGCCCGTCCATCTGAACATGGGCCTTTGTAGATATGTGGGATACTATTAAGCCTCCCCAGGATGGGTTATATTGTTAATCCACCCACAACTAATATACAGGATACTTTTAAGCTTCTCCAGGCTGGGTTATGTTATTAAGCCACCCACGACTAATATACGGGATAATTTCAAGCCTCCCCAGGCCGGGTTTTGTTATTAAGACACCCACAACTATTATATAGGATACTTTCAATCCTCCCCAGCTAGATATTACAAGTCTCCTGACTTAATGACGCATCCCGAAAGTTAAGAACGGCCTTTGTAAGTCCCCGTGGCTAGATGAATCATCCTGAAAGTTAAGAATGTGCATTGGAAGCCCTTACGAGTGATGTTTTAAGACCAGTTTAAATAGCCACTCTCGATGGTTGTTTTCTCCATTTTTGATTGTCACTTGCTTTTGGACAATCAGGCATCTTGACGGGCGTTGCGGGCCCATTTAGATATTATCATTCCCGATATAACATATTGTCTCGAATCGAGATCTCTTTAAGACGAAAATGGTCTTTATAAGATAATATTTCATGGAAATGAGAATCAAAATTTGGCACTATAAAACTGAACTTGATTTCATATAACTATTCATATATATATATATATGACTTTGTAAGGATAATACAAAGTTTAGTTTAAAATAGCATATGAAGAGTTGTCACTGTAAAGTAGAGACATATGGAATATAATATATAAGCATGAAAAATGGGCATGCGGTATGTGAGACTAGACTTCGTCCCCTAAACATCTTTGAGGAAACTCTACAGCCTCCCTTGCCCAATCGGCCTTTCGATTTCATCCTTTAGTGCATAACACTGCTTAGTGTTTTGGCCATGGTCCAGATGTAACTTGCACCACTTGGCATTGTTCCTCTTGTGGGGTGGAGCTTTGAGCTTCTCTAGACACTTCAGTAGCTTGTACTCCTTAATGGATTCAAAAATATCTTCAATTGGGAAGGCCAAAGGTGTGTAGGCCTTCGAGGTCCCTTCTTCCTTCTCTGATTTCCTTTTCTGGATCCTGCTGACTGCTTCCGCGAACGGATCCTCTGTTACTGTCGCGGCAACAAAGGCTGTTAAAGCAATGTTCCTGGGTGCCGCACCCACATTTGGTTGGGTCACGACCTCTAGCATTAGGACCATCTGAGTTGAATAGTTGACCTAGGTATGGAGTGAGGCATGACTGTCGTAGAGGTTGTTGAGATGATTGTATAGTTGCACAATCTCATCTTTGACTTATGTGCTTTGGCTGGATTCTCCTTCCATTTTCTACTTTTGTTAGTCTTTACAAAGTATATTTAATCTGAGACAAACTAACAGAAGTGAGTAATCTCAGAAATGTTAGAGTAACCAAGTAGTAAATGGGGATGCAGCATTTTCCCTGCTACATGGTATTGTTGTTGAGGTCGCGGCCAGTATGGCACATAGGTGAACTATTGTGTCCTTTGTATGATATTCACCAAGTTAAGATGGAGACTACCTGTGTCCGTTCCTTTATGTTTTTGAATCTTTTGTAATACAACTGCCCCAGTAGAGGCTGCGGCATGTAAGGCAGTTGAACTACCACGTCGTATCCCTACATCGGCAGTGAGGGGAAAATCCCAAAATTTAATCCCAGAAACTGAGTTTTTCTCCCGTCACTTATGAAGAGCATTCCTAGTAGGGTCTATCCATGAGTTAAAAACCTCCCGGTGCACAAAATGGCATGATTCTAATGATAAACCCTAGATCATGGGCACAGAACAACAAAAAGGGAGTAAATATAACTCTTCCCTAATCACCCACCTTTACGGGGCTAAGGCCCATCGATATTTCCATCTTTATCTAGGTGGGGCAATATCACAGGGGTATGTAAAATAGATCTGAGGTCATAAAATGGAGACCCCGGAACGGATCTGAATATATGAAATGCCAATTTAAGGGTGTAAACATAGAACATAGCTCAATAACCAAAAATTTACTCATGAGATGATGATCCAAAGAATCCCCATGAATAGAATTAAGTGTTTAAGAACTCAAAACATAGAGAAACAAGATTAAAATATCTCATTCCCACTGACGGCGCAAG
Source organism: Sambucus nigra (assembly GCA_949130495.1). Classification (NCBI taxonomy): domain Eukaryota; kingdom Viridiplantae; phylum Streptophyta; class Magnoliopsida; order Dipsacales; family Adoxaceae; genus Sambucus; species Sambucus nigra. The sequence continues at coordinate 50,314,481 of OX422222.1, forward strand.
ATTTATGATACAAGAAATTGCCCATAAGTCGTTCTCATATCAGCAAGTTAAGTATAACGCGTGTAATATTGATGATACACGAAATCACTCATAAGTCGTTCTCATATCAACAAGTCAAGTATAAGGTTCATAATAAACAAATAAAGGAAGTAAGGTGACATGAACACAAGATATAGAGTGGTTCAGCCTTAAAATAGACCTACATCCACTGTATTGCTCTGTTCTCATTATATATGTAGCATAGTATAATATAATTGTGCCTAAAGAGGTGTACAAGTATGAGAATAAAGGAGAGTACGTGGCAGTATTGAGGATTCTGGTGTACTGAAGAGGTGGCTGTGATGTAGATGAGTAGACCCCAAGCTATATGTTGAGGTTGTGTAAAGAGAATTTGGCAAGGCTTCATCAGGTATTGCGGAATCTGCTCGGGAGAGGGGAATCCGTCTTTTATTTCGAGGTGTGGTCCTCTATTTATAGGAGGTATGCTCATGTGCTCTGAGCACGTGACGTACATAAAATCTGGAGTTGCTGTAATGGAGAGGGATGTGGCCTGTAAGGCAAGAAATGTCAGTGTTGCATCCTGCAAAAGGCTAGAGCCAATCGTGCCACACCCTGTGATGGGTAGCACCACGACCTTTTCATAATAGTGACTTGTATCTGTCGCACCCTGTATTTGGTAGGGCCGTACCCCGTGTTGAGTAGGGTCACATCCTATACTGAGAAGGGCCGCATCATATAAGCATGTGATGTGCATAGTATCATCCACGATAGGGTGCTGTATTTGTACTATGATATCCCACCCAAAATAAAAATTACATAGATTGACTTAAAACCCAAGGATCAATATCTTTGCCGATGATGAAAGTTTCCATTTAGAAGAATTCCTGCACGATTAAGCAATCTATCAAACGCATAGGGAATAAGAATATTAAATGCATATAAAAGAAATACTCCCCCTAAATTAATTCTTCCCTTTATCAAATAAATGAGAAACTTAGAAAGATGTCTAAATTAATTCCCCCATTTATAAAATAAATGACCTACTTAGAAAGACATCTCCCCTAAGATAAATCTTTCAAACTAAGATACGATTACATTATGATTAGATACCATTTCTCCCCCTATCATTCTCCCCCTTTTTGTTAAGGAATAGACAAGGGGTAAAAACTAATTTAAACATGAAGCGTAGAGTGATAAGAGCATGAAAGCATATGGGCAATAAAATCATAACTAATCTAACAAAAATAACGGATACCAATGAAGATGCAAAAAAATGATACCAAATTTGATGCATAAGATACTAAGCATGTGATATCAATAAAATATGCACCAATATAGATGCCAATTATGAATTAGAAGCATAGATGGACTAGAAAGCAAGGCAAAGAAAAAAATACCATATATATGTACACATAATGAATATCAGTAACACACACACACATATATATAACTATCGACACCACACATAACACAAAATACAATAAGCTTTTCACACTCGTATGGAAAAATTGTGTCATATGGAAACGGAAGTGTAGGTGTGTGAACTAGTAACAATTAAATTTAGACCCAATCACTTGAAACATGTTCACAGAGTTCTCAATTGATTGCAAACTACATGACATTGGAATATAACCTCATATGACAATATAAATTGAACTCAATGAACAAACATACACAATGCATACAAGATTAGAATTTTGATAATTCTGCAAACCAATAGAGTCATGACATTGAAAGTACAACTAGGATAAACGGACATTGTGCAAACCGTTGATATACCATCCAAACTCCCTCAATTTATGAATATTATTTTAATGTTTTGAATGAATAAATCAACTAAACAAAATAAGCCTTGGCAAATATTTTCTTTTAATTCCATTATTCTTTAGGCCTTTGGACCACGTATCTTTTAGGTCCAAGCAAATGGTGGCTTACTTGCAAATGATGATATTTCCTTTTGGAGCCCTTCCCTGTGCGCGCGCGCGCGCGCACACACACACACACACACACACATATATATATATATATATATATATATATATATATATATATATATATATATATATATATATATATATATATATATATATATATATATATATATATATATATCACACAAATCTCACGTGTAATGGATTTTAACATGCACTAGTCCTCATAGATTATATAATATATAGATGAATAGATTGTTAGGAGAACAGCTCACAAATTTCAAATATACATATGAAGCTAAAATTTCAAGTGACCTCGTGCATGTGTGAATTGAGGCATATAAAAATAGAATCCATTATAACAACACAAAATCCAACTACTCCATCTAAGCATGGTAAAGAACATTTTAAGGATTGACAATCTAAAACAAAAGTTCTAACCACATGGAAGCGAAAAGAAGGGATTCAAAACACAAGTATATGCCACGTAGAGTTTGTCATAATAAAATACACACATAAAAAAATCTTTTTGACTTTTGAAAATTTTAACCAAACAAAGAAAAATATATACTCAAAAGACAAACAAAAATCATTTGTATTTTCATTAAGTCTAAATTAAAAAAAAATGAAACACAAATGATAAACAAAAATCTTTTGTATTTTTCATTTAATGCAAACTAAAATGAAAGAAGTATAATACAAAAGACAAACAAACATCATAATTCTATCATGTGATTAAGCATGAATTATGGACTAGAACAATGATAAAGAAGCATACAAAAAGCATGATAATTTAGCATGAAGTACAAAAGCTAAAGTATGCAAATAACTAACACATTCAACCTTTAGATTTAGCAAGGTAGGTATCGTGTGAATGTAAACGAGAATAAAAAATCCTACAGAAGCCTTATGTAGGGATTTTCTAGGACCTCGTTTAAGATCAAAATAAAATTTTCTATGATGACCTTTTCGACCACAATATGAGCACCTAAAGACTCGGTGAAAAGCCTTACCTAAGGAATGATCTATAACATTGTTCCTAGAGAATTCTCCTAAAAAGATTGGTTTTGGCTTTAAAAGTTGACTATTTACAAGTATCGAAGCCTAAACCACAAGTGTTATTTTTTATTTGAACCGTTCCTAATATTTTATCTAATTTCTCCAAACGACACTCCAAATCAAATTTGACTTTACTACAGTCTTTTAATTTATTTTCTAAATCTAAAATGTGAGACTCTAATAAAACATTCCGCTCTTCAAACGCGAGAATCTCCCTTTTAAAGGATTCCATTAAACCTTTAAAGCTATATCTCTCACCTTCTACATATTCAAGCTTCTCACGAAGAGATCTCTCACATTTGCTAAGGTCTTCCACTATCGCACTCTCATCAATGACCTTGACACGCTCTCTTAAACTATCTTCTAACTTAAAATTTGTTCTTTTTAATTTAATAGATTTTTTAAATAATTCATGAAACGCAATTTGAATTTTACTCACATCAACCTCATTTTCACTTTCACTCTCTCGTTCTTCTCCACTCTCACTACCATCATCTCTTTGGGATTCACAAATTATGACCTTGGAAGTATCATGTGTTAAAATTTCATCAGTAAAGGTGTGCGCACTTTCATTCACATGACCTGTCATAAAAGCCATAATGTTGGGCTTAGTGGGGGAATCGGGTCCCTCTTCCTTATCACTATCACTAAGGGTTGCATTAAAAGAAATGGGTTACTTACCCTCTCTCCTTAGTTTAGTGGGAAACTCTTTTTCCCTATGGCCATACCCTTCACAACCATACCACCTATTTGACTCGTATCTATTTAAATTTGCATTAAAAGTTTTATGGATATTCTCAGCTTTGTCATGCTTAGAATTTTCAAATTTCTTAAAATCATTTTTAAATTTATCTTTGTTAAATTTAAGAAAATTTTGAAACTTCTTAGCAAAAATAGTCATATCTTCTGAGTCACTCTCACTTTCACTCTCTATTACTTGTTTTTACTCCTTTCGGTCTTTCAAAGCAATGCCCTTATCTAATTTCTTTTCAGTTTTAGAGGGAAACATGTCTACTTCATAGATTTGTAAATCACCTACGAGATCTTCTAATTTCGTAGGGGCTATCGGGTAGGGACCTTAAAATTTACATTACTACTCAGTTGTCGGGTATTTAATCTCCCAACTTAAAAGATGAATTAAGTATATCGGAAAGTCTATCATAAATTCATCAAAAGTTTATTTTTTATTCATTTTGATGGTTTCAAATTGAGTGGTGAGGTTTGGAGTTTATTAGCTTTTACGACACTAGTTCCTTCATGAGTGATTTGTAAAATATCTCAAGCTACTTTTCACACGTCATAATGCGACGAAATTCATCTATTGTGATCGTGATAAATAAGGCATTTAAACCACGGGAATTAAAATTTGCAAGTTTAAATTCATTCTCACTCCATCTATCGGTAGGTTTTGGGAACACGTTCATTTTCAACTAAATATGTAGGTTGGGACCACCCGTTAACGACAAACAACCAAACCCTCTCATCTAGAGACCTAAGTGCCGAACGCATACGTGCTTTCCAATATGTGTATAATTAGAACCATCGAAAATAGGAAATTTTGAAAACGGGGAAAATTCTATTTTTGTCAAAAATATTTAAAAGGATCTTAAACGCAATAATTTAGCGATCCCGCTCTGATACCACTTGTGGGAACTGAAGGACCCCAATTTTTAAAACTTTCACTTTTAAAAAAAATTATTTCCTTTAAACGTGCGGAATACAGATGACTCAACTAAACAACAACAAATAACCAAATTTAATTTCTTTCAAATTAAAATTGAGCTAAACTCAAAGTGAAATCAAATTAAACAAGAAATACATTTTTCACTTAGACCAAATTAATTCAATCCAAGTCCTAGAAATTTGCCTAACAAAATAACTAATCCATTTTTGCAAATTTAGGCCAACCAAATTTTATCCAATTAAAGAAATGACTTGAATTAAATTAATTTTTACCCAAATTAACTTTACCAATTTTATCATTTTACCTAAGAATGCATCTAGGTGATATTGCAAAAGATAAAATAAGTAAACAACCACTACGCCGCGATGTACGAGGAAAAACCCATAATGGGAAAAAACATCGGACGACCCTAGTCTCAAATCCACTAAGTACGATTTTACAAGTACAAGACAAAACGAACATACAATACTCGACTTGACTTCGTCCAAGCCCCGATGCTTATTCTTGTACACACCACTGCCTAGCGAATAATCACGGTGGTCCACCACGATCTCAGAATCCACCAATAGGGCTTTTTTTTGTCACCGCCACTCGAACAAGGAGCCTTTCACCAAGTGGGTATGTCACAGCAAACAAACTTCTTCTTTGTGGGATGTAGAAGAAAACCCAAACTTCTCTTCTTTGAGGTGTAGAGAAAAACCTGGTGCCAAACACTCCAAGCAAAGTATATATATTAAGGAACTTGGATAAACTAAACAAATGGGTGTAAATAAAAGTGTTTAAGGATTTTTCTTGAAAAGCAAACACTCAAAACTTGATCATTTTCATTTAGAATTAAAACTCTCAAAAACTCAATCTAGGAGATGGAGGAATATGAAAAAAGTGAGTTTGAAAAGGCTGGTTTCAGCACTTCATAATTCTATCAAATAGTAGTGGGGAAAAGAGAGTGGGAACATGGTGAAAAATTCCAAAAACGCCAAAAAAATTGTTCCCTCCAAATTTGTTTGAACGACTTTTTCGTTCGAACAACTTTACTAACGATGTTCCAGTGAAAAGAAAGTAATCTCATCAGAAGTCTCGTTCAAACAACCTGGCAATCTTGTTCAAACGAGATGCCAGTTCGTTCGAATGACATTCCAGTTCGTTCGAACGACATGTCAAAAAATGCACTATTTATTTTAATTCCAAATTTTTTTATGAAAAGATCTAAAAAAATATTTTCTGAGTAAAACAAAGTCGTTAAAACTATTTATAAAAAATTTATAAAAATACACCTAATAAATTTCCAAGCTCCTATATATATAAAAAATACATTCATACCATAGGAGCATTGGAACCAATGTTGTTAACGTAGAAACGAGGGACACTAAACCCGACATATGATGAAGCTTTATAATCTTGGCCGCTATGTCTTCAACTAACGCGTCATAGGCTTGGATGGATACACTTGTACACAATCCTATGACTCAAATATTTTTGTCTAGAATTGAGCCAACACTACATTAAGACTCAATCGGAGACTTGTGTTTTTGAGGTGTAGAAATAAACCTTATGCCAAACACTCCAAGCAAAGTATATATATTAAGGAACTTGGATAAACTAAATAAATGGGTGTAAATAAAAGTGTTTAAGGATTTTTCTTGGAAAGCAAATACTCAAAACTTGAACCTTTTCATTTAGAATTAAAACTCTCAAAAACTCTCTCTAGGAGATGGGGGAATATGAAAAATTTAGTTTGAAAAGGTTGGTTTACTCACTTCATAATTCTGTCAAAAAGTAGTGGGGAAAAGGTAGTGGGAACATGGTGAAAACTGCCAAAAATGCCAAAACAATTGTTCCTGCCAAATTCATTCGAACAAATTTACTAACGATGTTCTAGTGCAAAAAAAGAAATCCCGTTAGAAGTCTCGTTCCAACGACCTGGAAATCTCATTCGAATGAGATGCCAGTTCATTCAAACGACATAGAATCTCGTTTGAACGACATTCTAGTTCGTTCGAACGACGTGTCCGAAAATGCACTATTTATTTTAAGTCCAAAACTTTTTATGAAAAGTTCTAAAGAAAAAATTTATGAGTAAACAAAGTCATTAAAACTATTTATAATTTTTTTTTAAAATACACCCAATAAATTTCCAAGCTCCCGTATATATATATAAAATGCATTCATACCTTAGGAGCATTGGAACCAATGTTGTTGACGTAGAAACGAGGCACACTAAACCCGACATATGATGAAGCTTTATAATCTTAGCCGCTACGTCTTCAACTAACACGTCATAGGTTTGGATGGATACACTTGTACACTATCATATGACTCAAATGTTTTTGTACGGAATTGAGTCAGCACTACATTAAGACTCAATCGGAGACTTGTGTCCTTACAAATCTATCCCTTTGGCTATTTCGGGACAAAAACCAAACAAAATCCTAAAGGGCCATCAAGCTCTACTACACTTAAAAAAATATCCCACCCAAAATAAAAATTACATGGCTTTTCTTAAAACCCAAGGATTAATATCTTTGCCGATGATGAAAGTTGCCACTTAGAAGAATTCCTGCACACTTAAGAAAACTATCGAACGCATAGGGGATAAGAATACTAAAAGCATATAAAAGAAATACTCCCCCTAAATTAATTGTCCCCTTTATCAAATAAATGACCTACTTAGAAAGACGTCTAAATTAATTCTACCCTTTATCAAATAAATGACCTACTTAGAAAGACGTCTCCCCTAAGATAAATCTCCCAAACTAAGATACGATTACAATAGGATTAGATACCATTTCTTCCCTATCAATGGAAGATGTTCCTCATTAGACTATCTCTACTAAGATTTCCAACAACGCCAGGTACCTAGGCAAAAGGACCTAAAAGACATTGTGGTACCATATCACTATCTCCAAGGATCCTCTCGAGCAATTCACCATAGTTTTGGTGAGGCCCTTAACTGATGAGTCCATTTACTCTAAAAAACCTGACCCCAACCTGTCATGGCCAAGAGAAAGGGAAAAGTAAAAGACCCTACTGCTTTTAAGAGGAAGCATCCTAATGTGGATGTTTCCAACTTCATTCTAGCCACTTCTTCTCCATCCAGTGTTGCAACATATACCATTGCTGCTCAAACTTCCCACCTCGCCAATAAGGACTAGGGGAAGCAGGAAGAAGAAAAAAGCTACTACTCAGACCACTTCTCGTTCCCCTACAGTAGACCAGTGGTCAGACACAAATTCTTGGGATTATCTTCTAAGGAGCCTCTTGCCACTTCTATTCATGTTAGTGAATTTACCATACCTTTATCCTCTTTACTTAGTGGAACTGACTTTCACGGGGTTTTACTTATTAGTTCCCCTTCTTCTATATCATGTGAAGAGGAACTAGTAAATTATAGAAGCACCAATTCCTATGATGATAACAGTTCTTCTTCAAATGAGATGAGTACTCTTGACCTTTATGATAGTCAAAATGCTAAACCTTCTTCTTTATTGCTAGATTCAAGAGTTTCCTCTAGTGAGGACATTATGATAGACTCCGATTCTATTGGTAGCCCTACCACTGGACACCTACCATATGGGTAGACTTCTCGTACAACCATTGTAATTATCTTCCTTTTTCTTCTCTCTTGTATGGCTTATTATATTGTTTTAAATTCATAGTTTTCATTTTTAGTTCATCTTTATCCTTGCGACCTTTATATGGAACTTATGTTGCATCTAGAGATCCTTCACATCCTCCTTCTGGTCTCCTCTTTGAGTTTGTCTAGAGAGGTTTGTTGCCACTTCTTTACTTTAATATTATTCTCCTCATATACTTTTCTTTTCTTATATGATATATTCTCTTCCTCTACTCTTGCAGTTGTCTTCTGTGTTTTCGACTACGAGGGCTTCTTTCGTGTCATCGTCTTTTGTCCAGGTCATCATTTATTCTTTTCTTTTATTTTTTCTAGTTATATATATATATATATATATATATATATATACAAAAAATCTCCTGTAAGGACTCCTTATGGTGTACATCCCGGCACATACCATTTTTTTAAAATAGTAAAAAAATGAATTTTATGATGAAACTTCATGGATATGATCTTCACGATGAGAAGATCATCTCTAATTTTTTTCATCAAAAAATTCAATAAAAATACCCTTGAGATGAGGTGATATGTAAAAAAATGATATAAATATGCAATTTCAACCGTTGAAATGTTGGGTTAGCGCCGAGCACTTTATTGATTGAATTTTTTATGAAACTTCATGGATATGATCTTATCACTATCAAGATCATACCCATGAAGGTTCATAAAAAATAAATCAAAAAGTGGGTGAGATGATCGCCAATAGTTCAATGGTCGAAAATTCATATTTAGACTATTTTTTTACATATCACTTCATCTAAACCATTTTTTTTATTAAATTTGGAGATGAAAAACAATTGGAGATGATCTTCTCACTGTGAAGATCATATCCTTGAAGTTTCATCAAAAAATTCAGTTTTTTACTATTCAAAAAAAGGGTATGTACCAGGGTTTGCACCTTAAGGACTCCTTACAGGAGATGGCCTCTATGTCTCTCTCTCTCTCTCTCTCTCTCTCTCTCTCTCTTTATATATATATATATATATACACACACATGTGTGTATTGAAACATGCCTTAATGTATTTCTTCCTTTGTGTATCCAGATGTAACCATACCTCCTAGCCATACTTCCACCCTTCCCACCTTCGTTGTAGCGAGTTATTTTTCTGTTGGGTTGTCTGAGGTAATTAGGTTTGTAACTTTTGTTATCTTTCTCTATTCATTTCTATTTTCAATTTATAATTATATTTTATTTGTCTTCCTACTCTGCAGGTAACATCCTCGCGTAGCCCTTCATCTATTGGGCGAACGACACCGTTGACAAGGATTATTCTTCCAAGTTTGTCTCCTTCTGGGAGGATCCCTATCTCTCGAGTCTTTGTGCCCAATGATAATTGGACTCACATTTAGCCTATACCTTCCAGGCCAGTTTTCACTATTGCCTCAAGTGAGTCGATCACACAAGTTATCGCTTCTCCTTAGTTATTACTCTTTTCTATTTAGCTTAGCTTTTTCTTTATCTTCATTAGGTGATTTGACCATTTTGTAATAATTATGCCACCGATTCTGATGGAGCCCCTTCATCAGTCATCTTTCACCATTCTTCTTTAGAAAGAGTTCAAGCAAACTTGTTTTGAGTCTTTCATCTATTGACTTATTTTTCCTTTGTCATCAGGATTTCATTCTCATGTCTTGTTCTAATTTATTTGTGTTTTAGCTATCCAGTGTAACTGTCTCACCAGTTGCTCCCTCAGTTGTTCCTCCGATAGCTCATGTATCTAGCGGGGAAGCTCCTGCTTCCATTATCTCTATCGGGGGGGGGGGGGGGGGGCATTGTCACAGAACCTCTCTTGGTACTCATTTTGACTGCAATCTATTTCTTCCTCAGATACTTTATTTTCTATTATGGATAACTCATCAACGTTTGTATTCTTCTTTTATTCGTAGGCCAGTGCTAGTGACACTTCTTCATCCATGGAACCTGTGATAGGGCCCACAGAGACATCTCCATCACACTTTTTCTACTAGAGATGTGACTACACAAATATCTGTTCTTTCATTTCATTAAAGTAGTTGTTTCGGTATTATCCTTTTACTTATACATTTTTCACTTTGTTATTTTCCCACAATCCAGTGTAGCTGAAGTCCCACTTTATTAAACTTGTCATTATTTCCTTTTCATATGTTCTTGAGGATTTTTTTAGCTTCTTCTAATAAATCTAGAGCTATGGTCCCCTTATCCGCGGGACCTGTACTTGGGTTCTCAGTTTAGTATGGCCCCTTCTCTTATTGCTATAGGATCTCTAGGTGTTGTCTTAGAGGAGAACTTCTAGGTAAGTACTTGGTCTACTTAGAACATGATGATACTGGAAACAACAACACCCTTCAAGGTGTTCGTAAGCTCAATTCAGTGTTAACAATGGCAGTACATGGGTAAGGATATATAGAAGATGGATGTGAGGAGAAGAGGATGAACATAGTCATGTAATTGGTTCAGCCAATCAGGCCTATGTACACTGTGCAAGTGTGTGATTAATATCACTGTATGAGGGCTCTAATGGCCACAAATACAATTTCTCAAGCTTTCTCTCTCTACTTTATAATTTGACAGAGTTTAGATAGGGTTGTCATTTTGGGATCCTTTTATAAGGTAGAGGATAACCTCTATATATAGTTCTTGGGGGGTGTAATGTACCCCCCAAGCATGCAATGAACATATGCATAAGTATCGAACGAGTATGAGAATGACACTTGGCTGATCTCATGTAAATAATGATGACCTCAATATTCCCCCATGTGAGGGGAATGATTCGGTTATAACTGATTTTGTACACGTGTTCCCAATAATACATATGCTGATAAGGGATCGGCCATCTATGAATGGTCCCAACCTCGGCCTGGAAGAGGACGAGGTGGTGACCTTGGCTCAGTTGGAGAGCCGAGGTACAATATGTTGAGCTGTGACGTCGGCCTGAGCCAAGGTAATGGTGGCATAGCAGGAACGTCGGCTGATCCTCAACCGAGATCGGTTAAGATGATGGCGGAAACCTCGGTCTGAACGAAGCTAAGGTTGCAAGCCTTGGATGACCAGATGGATAACCACCCCTGTGGATTACTGAGACCTCACCTACCGAGGTGACTAGTAACGTAGGCCATGTCCAACCTTGCTTGGGACGAGACTGATGGTTGTTGATCTATGGACCTTCCAACATCGGCCATCTCCATGGCCGAGGTTGATGTCTCTGAGCTGAGGGGGTACATTTAGGGCATATCAATCACCCCCTATCCCTTAGTCAGCTTTGTGATCAGGTGCCTAAGGGGTATGTTTGCCCGAGGTTGGACTGACTTAGGTGTTAGTCCTTTTTTTACAAGTGTCAGCTGCTCAAGTGGCTAGCATGCCTGTCAAGGGTAATGATTGCAGTCTTTTGGGCTCCCAAGGCAATGATGATCCTTGGTATGCGTGTGGGTTGTTTGAGGGTTAAACCCTCATTTCTTTTCTCTTTATTTCCCACTTCTTCATTTCTTTGCCTGAAATTTTCTGCCTCTCTCTCTCTACAAGAGTTCGTTTAGACGTGCATTGGGTGGATTTCCTTACCAAATCGTCCTCCCTTCTCATCACATTCCATCAAGTACCAACCATCATCCCTTATTTTACATTTTTTCCTGCTTTGTACCTACTTTTTCCTTGCATTTTTCGGCGAGTTCTTTAAGTTTTTCGGCCATCACTTGTGTTTTCAGGTAGCCTTGGTTCTTGTTATTCTTGGTTGTTTTTTATTCAAAGTTGATAGTTTGATCCTTAATTCAATATCCAATCCTGTTTATTTAGGAAAGTCACAAGTGTAAGGTCTGCTTCATATGCCCAGGCCCCTTTACCAACTCTTCAAGGAATTCCCCTCTCTTAGGGAGAAGACCTTAGATAAAATTAGGCAGATAGAAAGAGCCCAAGAGGAGGCTTGTAGGGCAGAGGCATTCCCCCTCAGACCTATCTTTCCACCCCATCTGAAGGTCATATACTCTGAGCCAGCCGGACCAATTAAATCAGCAGAGGCCTCAGTTGAAACTACACCCATGTCTGAGTCTGAGTCATCTAACTCAGACCCTATGTCTGTGGACTCTTTTTAAGAGGCGATGGACTTTTCCACTCAGCAGGATCAGGGCCCTAATCAATCTAAGGTTTTTAGTCGGGCCTCGTCTCACAAGAGTTCAAGAACATCGCACTCTTCCTTCGATGTTGAGGTTATAGGACCTAGCATTACTGTTCCACCAATTCTCGATGCCATTCCCCGGTCGGTTGTCATAGGACCTGAGTTCGCTCACAGTTTCCCAAGTGGAGCCCCATCGCCTGCTCAGGACGACGTTGAACCGGATGATGATGATGATGATGCTGGGAGCGATGTTGACACCTCTGAGGCGACCGAGATAGAGAGCACTGTCACAAAGCTTGACCTTCTTTCCTTCAGGCATCTATATTCCATTAGCCCCTCCATAAAACTCAAGAGACCTCTGAGGGAAGAGAGGGCTTTCGACGGTCGAGATGGTGAAATTTCTGTGTATGCGTAGATGTTCAAGTTAGGATTTTGTCTGCCCATTCATCCCATCATTAGGGACATACTTTCCTACATCAACTTATCTCCTTCTCGGTTATCCCCCAATGCCTGGAGGGTGATAATTTGAGCTATAGTTCTATGGAAGGTAGTCCACTATTCAGACCTTACTGTCCAGGTCTTCATCGGGTGCTATATCCCTTCCTCTGCCAGGAATCATCCGAGCTATTACAATTTTTTAGCTCGAAAGTCAACTAAGAAGATATTATAGGTGACCCAAACTAGTAACCATAATTGGAAGACGTGGTATTTCTTTGCTTCAGGGGCATGGGAATTTGGCGCTTGTGTCCCCTCTTCGAACTTAGAGCCGAGGATACCCCTGAGATGGGGCAAGGTGTTAATGGTTGTTAGGGACGACCCTGGGCTAAGACAAAATAATCTTCAAAAAGTGAAAGACCTTCAAGATCAGGGGGAGCATGGTCTGTTGGTCAAGTTCGAACATCTGATGACCCCTTACTATCTCTCTGAGACTGGGCTTGGGGGTAGTCCCATGACAGAGCTCTGTAAGTGCTTATTTTATTATTTCACCAAGTTAAACCTCTGACTTTTTATATCTCTGATCTTCTAACTTAGACCTTTACATTTGCAGAACGCCCTGAAGGCATCTCAGACGATATCTGGGAGATGTCTACCCCAAGTCTCATAAAGTTGGTAAAGAAGGAATGCTTCAGTGCACCCCATCCTCCTCCACCGAAGAAGTGTGTCGGTACATCCAAGGCCGATGCTACAAGAAAGAGGAAAACTACAACCACTTCCCCTGAGGATCAGAAGACGAGCAAGGCCCAAAAGTCCCTCCCCATATCCTCTGAAGATGCATTGGGTGCCCTTATGGAGTAGGTGAAAATTAATGATAGCATAATAGGCCACAGCTTGCAAGCATTGGATGCCATCGGCTCTGCTATGACCAATGCTGACAGACGCCTTTATCGCTCCCTGGACACTCCTCTACTGGTCGAGTTTGGCCTTCACATGTCCATTCAGGTATAACTTTGGATTTCAGTTTAATTCCAAAGTGTAACCTATGTTTTGAATTTGAACTTATACATTTGATTTCTTGATTTACAGGGCCTCGTTGTTATGCAACATCTTTCCAACTGGACTCTGAAGAAGTTGCCCCTCATTGAGAAAGGCCCAGAGGCCGAGAAGGTATAAAGCTCCCTAAATGCAGAGGCAGATCGTCTGAAGTCTGCCTTTGAGGGATCAGATAAGAAGGTTAAGGAGTTAGTGAAAGAGATCTCGAAGCTTAAAAAGGACCACACCATTACTCTGAAGGCCAAGGACAACGTTCTCAAGAAGAAAGTTGATGCTGCAGTGAAGGTAGCCCTTGAGGATGCTTCTGAGGGGATCCTGGCTAATTACAAAGTCTCTGATGAATTCATCGTCTTTGGCTTTGCATACCTCGAAAGAGGTATTAAGGCCACTGGCAAATGGGCGGCTGTAAAGGATAAGGAGTTAGGGAACTTAAAAGCCTCTAACTTCATTGGTCTGGGTTTTGGCAATCCTCAATTTGCCCAGGCCATTCAAGAGGTTGAAGAGGAAGATGCTGCCCCTGCAGAGACTGCACCTTTAGATGTTACTAAAACTGAAGGAGCCAACATCCAAGATGATGGGGTCGAGGTGACCAACATCGATCAGGGGAATGAGGCCGAGGATGCCAATACTGTAGCTGCAAACCCTTAGGCATTTTTTGTGAAGCTTTATGTGATTCTCTGATTTTAATTTCAAGATGTAACTTCTGATTATAAACTCAGTTACCTTGTATCTGGTAACTCTTAGTTTATATTAACTTCTGATACATGTTTCACTTCCTTATTTGCTGAGTGTTCTTTGATTGATTTTTTTGTCATGCATTGTGTATTTAGGTCTGAGGTCATCAACTAAGATGTTATCCTTACAAATAATTTTCACCAAATTAATGATGTCTAGGGTCTGAGGTCATCCAAGTATGATGTCTGACCTCAGAACTTATCACCAAATCATGATGTTATAAGGTTTGCGGTCATCAACTAAGATGTTATCCCCATAAATAATTTTCACCAAATTAATGATGTTTAGGGTTTGAGGTCATCCAAGTATGATGTCTGACCTCAGACCTTGTCACCAAATTATGATGTTATAAAGTTTGAGGTCATCAACTAAGATGTTATCCCCATAAAATTTTCACCAAATTAATGATGTCTAGGGTCTGAGGTCATCCAAGCATGATTCCTGACCTCAAACCTTGTCACCAAATCATGATGTTATAAGGTATGAGGTCATCAACTAAGATGTTATCCCCATAAATAATTTCCACCAAATTAATGATGTTTAGGGTCTGAGGTCATCCAAGTATGACATCTGAACTCAGTCCTTATCACCAAATTATGATGTTATAAGGTCTAAGGTCATCACCAAAAATGTTATCCCTATATTTTTTTTTACCAAATTAATGATGTATAGGGCCTGAGGTCATCCAAGCATGACGTCTGACCTCAGACCTTGTCACCAAATCATGATGTTATAAGGTGTGAGGTCATCAACTAAGATGTTATCCCCATAAAACAATTTATTTTAGTACAATGAACCAAGAATTGACTTCGAAACCGATCTTCTCATTAATAATCTCTTCGTAAGATGATACATTTACATGAAATCCCTGGTAACATCATATGTAATACTTTTTTAAATGATCAGCATTCCAAGGGTTAGAGAAAGGTTTCCCTTTGAGGTTTTTTGGCCTTTAGGTCCCGGGTATAGCCTCCTCAATCACTTTGTAAGGACCATGCCAATAGGGGTGAAGCTTGTTTGCCTTCTGCAACGTCTTCTTCAACACCAGGTCTCCTACAGCTATGGGTCTTGATTTTACCCTTTGATTGTAGAATTTTACTGTTCTCTGCTGGTAAGCTGCTTGCCTAACTTCTGCGTCTTCCCTTCTCTCTTCAATCAAGTCTAGGTCGAGTCTTCTCTCCTCCCCATTTTTCTCAGGGTCATATGTCTGAACCCTATGAGTAGGGTCCATTACCTCTGTCAGTGTGACGGTCTCTGAGCCATGTGCCAATATAAATGGGGTCCCCCTTATTAGTGTCCTAGGCGTAGTTCTATAGGCCCATAGTACAACATAAACCTCTTCAAACCATCTACCTTTAGATTCTTCTAAGCTCGTCTTGATCCCGTCAAGGATCCTTCTGTTTGTGACTTCGATTTGACCATTTGCTTGAGGTTGGCCTGGGGAAGAGAAAAACTTCTTTATCCCAACTCTTTTGCAGTATTTTTCCAGGGAAGAGTTTTTAAACTGGGTTTTATTGTCCAAAATGAGGGTGTTTGGGAGGCCATGTCTGCATATGATGTTTTTCCAAATAAATTTGAATGTCTTCTACTCTATAATCGTGATCATCGGCTCCCCTCTACCCACATGGAGAAGTAATCAATGGAAACTATCAGAAATTGATAATTATTTACAGCCCTTCGCAGGGGACCCACTAAGTCAATTCCCCATACTGCGAATGGCCAAGGGTAACTAATAGACGTCATAGGCTGATGAGGTTGATGGGGGATAGTGGAGAATCTCTGACATTTGTTGCACCTCTTTACGTAGGATGCAGCATATTTGGCCAAGGTCGTGCACCAATATCCTTGTGTGATAATCCTCTTCGCTAAAGGTCTCCCTCCTATGTGACTGGAGCAAGAACCCTCGTGTACCTCCTGTAGGATGTGGGGAACTTATGTGGCATGAACGCATCTGAGGAAATGTAGTAGGAATCCCTTCCCATACAGGACATCTCCTACTATTGAGAACTTTGCACCTCTGTACCTCAATTTCCTCCTCTCTATCTTTGACTCCGGTAGCACCCCCTCTCTGATATATCTGATAAGGGGGTCCATCTATAAGTCCCCCAGGTTCAAATTGAGGCAAGGTTTACTGACCTCTTCTTCTTCAATGGTTGCTCTGGGCAAGATCTCAATGAGGACTGTCCTTCTAATATCTGTCCTCATTGCCGAAGCTAGCCTTGCTAATTCATCTACATCATTATTGTTTTGTCGAGGTATTCTCTTCATCTTTACCTCTTCAAAGTCTTCGAGTATCGTTCTCAGCCTCTTCAGGTATTTGGCCATCCTTTCGTCCTTGGCCTCATAAACCCCCAATACTTAATTAACAACCAACCTTGAGTCACTGTGAAGGAGGAGGAGTCTTATACCAACGGTCCTTGCCAGGGAGAGGCCTGCTATCATTGTCTCATATTCTAACTCATTGTTTGACACCATGAATTTAAACCTTAGGGCATATTCGATGTTAGTACCATCCGGGGCTGAGAGTATTAGGCCCGCACCGCTTCCACTTTCGCAAGAAGACCCATCAATGAAGAGATTCCAGATGTCCTTATCTGATGGGAAACCCTCTTCTAATATGATTCCCTACCTAAAGAGGTACCAGTCTTCGTCATTCTCAGCTATTCTGTCTCTGACTCTCTTGGGTATAACATCTTCCGAGTGTCGAAAGACGTTGCTGTTTGACCCTTCTACAGTCTCTAGATTATTCTTAACCTCGACCTCTTCCTATGTGAACTCTGCAACAAAATATGCTAGTGCATGCCCTTTGATGGCCGTCCTAGGCTTATAAGTGAGGTCATATTCCCCCAACTCAATGGCCCATGTCATCAACCTACCTGACTTCTCAGGCATATGGAGGACCTGTCTTAGTGGGGAGTCGGTGAGGATGACCATGGAATGGGCATGAAAATAAGGCTTAATATTCCTAGAAGCATGTATCGGGGCGTAGTCTAACTTTTCCATCTGAGGATAATTCTGCTCAGACCCCTGAAGGGCCTTACTATTGAAGTACACAGGCCGTTGGACCCCAACGTCTTCTCGTACTATAGCTGCACTTATAGCAGATTCAGAAACTGCTAGATAGACATACAACTTCTCTCCTGCTATGGGCCAAGATAAGAGTAAGGGGGATCCAAGGTAGGACTTGAGCTTGTTGAAAGCTTCATCACACTCTTTGTCCTACTTAGAGGCCTTTCAAAGCACCTTAAAGAACGGAAGACACTTGTCCATCACTCTTGAAACAAATTTGTTGAGTGCAGCTACTCTTCCAGTAAGCCTCTGAATGTCCTTGATACTCTTCGGTGTCTTCATATCGAGCAAAGCCTTGATTTTCTTGGGGTTTTCCTCTATTCCCCTCTGATTGACAATGCATCCAAGAAATTTCCCTGCTCCTACCCCGAAGACACACTTTGCAGGGTTGAGTTTCATTATGTACAAGTCCATTGTATCGAAAGTCTTTTCCAGGTCTGCCACGTGGGTGAAGGCCTTTAAGCTCTTCGTTAACATATCGTCGACGTACACTTCCATAGTCTTGCCTATTTGGTCTTCAAACATCTTATTCACAAGACATTGGTATGTTGCCCCCGTATTTTTCAACCCGAAAGGCATAACTGTAATACCCCGTAATTTTTATGACTTTTAAAATGGGTTATATTTTAACTTAATGGATTAGTTGGATTTTATTATTAATTAAATCATTTGGGTTTTACCCGAATTGTGGATATCAAAATGGATGGTTCTGAATATTACTTAAAGATATTTAGGTAATATATGAATGTGATGTCATTGATATGGCAGTGTGATATTAATTCAGTAATTTGGATTTTTAGTCAGACGCGGTATGGGATGTGTCGGGACTAATTTATGAAATTAAAAAGGAAATTTATTTTCTATCGACCTTATAGTCATTTCGACTGCGGCGTTGCGTCCGGAAGGTTCGAAATAGTCAGAAAAGTTTACTTGGATGTTAATTTTGAGTCTCGGGTCATTTGGAAATGAAAAGACAACCCAAAAGGGCATTTTGGTTATTTTTACAAGGGGGATGAATAGTGATTTCGGCTTTTGTCTTATTATAAGTATTTGGAGATTAGTGCATGTAGGTTCATTTCATCTCTTCTACACAAAATTTAAAAGTCATCTTCTTAGAGAGAGTGGAAGGTTGCTTGGAAAGAAAAAGAAGTTTGCTTGGGAAGGAGGAGAACCAAAGGTCAAAGGTCACCACCACCATCACCACCTGTGTTATTCGACTCCAAAAGATTAGATCTTCATTAGAGGCAACTGTTTGATATTTGCAATTTAAGTTCGTATATTGTCCATGTTAGGATAGTTATAAAAAGAGATGATTTTCATGCTTGGAAGATGCAAGGATATAGTTGTTAATGGATTTTTGGAATCTAAAAATATATAGGAATTAAACTCATGTTGTAGGTAGTTAGTAATCCAATAAATATTCATCAATCTGTGGAAGAAATTCTGAAAATAATTTAGTGTTCTTGAAGATAATATGTCGATAATTTTCTGGAAAAAGAGGCAAAAACGAGTGGAATGAGAAGAGCCAATTTGGAAGGTTTAGATCTTCTTTTTGAGTGCATTTGGATGAGATTTTAGAAAAACTCAAAACACAAACCTGACTCAATTTTTCGTGTAGAATCCAAATCTGAAGTCGGATTGATGATTTGAATAATTTTTGGATCTGATTTTTCTGAGTATTTAAAATATGAGAATTCATGATGTTGTTTCTTTTTAATGTTGGTTATTATCCCAAAACTTTTGTAGATCTTCGGTGATTATTAATTGGATATTATGGGACTTAGAGAAGATCAGTAAGCCCTAGTTAAGATTTAAATTAATGTGATTGGGATTTAATTGATTATAATTATGATAATTAAAATTAAAGAAATTTCGATTGCTAGATTCATTTGTTGGATTATAATTGGTTTTCTTGAGGATTAAGGATAGGTCCAGTAGTGGTGATTGAATGTAACACCTGGGTAGCCTTAGGATTACAATATGAACATCAAGGAATGAGTTTAAGCTCATTATTGATTGTGCAAGGACTAAGTGTAATACGAGCGCTTAGCAGTATGACTCTGGATAGAGATGGGAGTTTAGAACACATTTGGTTGAAAGAGGGTATGAGGTTATCCCAATCACGTATTTAAAGTTGACGGACCTCCTCGATCGATAAAGTTAATTAGTAGTGTATTGGAGGTGTTCCCTGTTTGGATTTCGCTTTGCGAGACGCTCCGCGCATGAACCTTAACGACGTCTGGAGTGTAGAGATGTTATAGGATGCGAGGATAGTTAAATTATGAAGTAAAGATATGACATTTTAATACGTGGGATTTAAAGAGATATAATGCTACGTAAGGGAATAATCTAAGGTTAATGTGAGTACCTTGTTGTTAGTATACTATAGGTATGATAATACCTATTTGATTGATTAATGATTATGTGTATGACATACCTAGCTTACTTGCTATCGGTGGGAGGTTTGCGCGTGAGGGCAGTCATATCCTGATGAATCCATGGGATCTTTGATTTGTCGCTCGAGAACATAGGTCTATGAAATACTTATCAGGGACCCGATAAGTACGCTGACTATGGGTACATAGGTATGTGCGTGACCCATGGGTATGAGAACTATGTTCACCTCCAATGATTGTGTTGTTGTTAATGGTTCGAGGTATCCTCACCGAACCTTTTGTCCCCTTTTCGTCGACTAGCGATATTGGGACATGATAGCAGAGTAATGCATTGCACCACAGCTGTGACTCGGGGTGACGTATTATATATGAATATATATATATATATATAATGGATTAAATGAATGAATGGATATTTATTATGGTTAAATCTATCTACGGTGATAATTATAGATAACGGTGAATAGAGAAAGATAATTGAATTAAGTTAATGAATGTTTATTGAAAAACTTAATTCATATTTATTGAGAAATGATTCATGTTAATGAGAAACGATGAGAAATGTAAATGAATAATAATGTGACGTATGGTATGGGACATAGGGGGATTATGATATTTGGATGGAATTATAATATGGAGACTAGAAAAGAGGAACCATTAACTAGGAGGTTAATAGGAAACGTTAAGTGTGCACTCTAGTTGAGAGATGAGAATGGCAAGTGAGAGTTGGGTCTAACATGTACATAATAAAAAATTTATTGCACTTGTTAAATACTTGCTATTTTAAAAATCATTTTCACAATCGGGCTCTGACCCGTTTCCTTGCATATTTTCTTTTCTATTGTATCTTCTATATCAGGTGTCCAGTAGCAGGGACGCCAACCTTAGTGAATTATGACGAGCTATGGAGCTATGGATTATTGCTTAGACGCCTATCTTCATTTGATTCACAGTATTCTTAGTTAGGGCATGTCGCCCAAAGGATTCAACTATCTTTTTCCATCGGAGTCAAATACTATTGTATTCGGGTCTTTTTAATACATTTAATATTGTTGGGATTTCTGTAATGGATTTATATTATTTGGGAATGTTTATTCCAATTGCATTTAAATTCTTTTGTGTTATCTACTTGGTTATTAGTGTTGTAGAATAAAGTGTGTTGTGTTATTCTTAAACTGGAAATGGATTTTGTTAAATTAAAATTTGAAAAGTTTTTAACACCAGCTTAATTGAGTATTGGGTGAGTTGTAAATGTTTTCGACAGTGATGCTAAGAATGAGCCAACTGTATATTTTGTTTTAATTTGGTATGGGACTGGCCACTCGGTATTTAATTAGGCGGGGTGTTACAGGTGGTATAAGAGCATCAGGTTCTAGTGTCCTTTAGGGTCTGTACGGCTTACTTTGTTTTCCGCTTAGCGTTCTTTGATGTAGAGCCCTATGTTTAGGATTGTTGATTTCTTTGGTAAGATTTCGTATATATTAGTGAATCTTATTTACGTTCGAATGGGTTCGTACGAGAAGTATGGTAGATGAGGGCCATTGGATGGATAGCGGAGATCGTACTTATGAGGTTATGAAGTATGTTCGAGTATGATGACCGTAGTTGAGGTCACCCCTATTATGGAAAATTGAGGAGAGTCATCAGTAGACGTTCTTGAAATGCGGGAATTTTGTGTGTTACCTAGCGAAGGCAATATATTCAACGGCTTGGGTATATAGTGGAGTGTGGTTAACTAGAATTGAAAATTTGGGGTAAAATTTTTCTTGACTTATCGGAGAAAAGTTATAATAGTGGGATTCAATAACCACCACCCGCAAATGAGGGTATGTTTCCTATCTAAGGAATTATGAGGCGTATTGATTTTAGTAGCGATTAATATTGTGGGGGCTAAAAGGGTTGCTAAACTTAGCCTATAGCATCGTTATTTACGTAGACTCACTGAGGGGTGTGGGACACCTATATATTACATGTTATCACGTGGGTTTGATTTTTATCATGGGATTACTTACTTTGGGCATGTCCGAGCATGATGTGACTATCGGATGCATTGACTTGTGGTATACGAGAGCGTATGTACTACTACTATCATGCATCTTGTCTTCTATAAGAGAGTAGATGCGTAGAATCTATTTGAAATCGATAAAACCTAATTTTTGTTTTAAATCGATAAACCTGATATATATATTTTTTTTTAAATCGATAAACCTGATATTTTTTTTTCGATAAACCAAATTTTATATACTATTGACTAAGGACCTTAGGAGTTTCGATGACCGATTACTTTAGGAAGTAGTGTATCGGGGTGGTTCCTTGTTTGGATTTTGCTTGCGAGACACCCCACGCATGAAACTAATAACCGTTGGGAGTCGAAATAAGATAGGTCATTAGGATATGAGTTTATAACCTTTGCTATTATAATGAAAGTTGTATGATAGGATGTATGGCCACCCTGGATGATTGGATTGTAGTAGTTTTCAAAATTGTGAAACATTAAGTAGTTTGGACTTCAGGATTTATTTTTTTAATAAGTGAGGATCATTTTTCCCAAACTTTGTCACGAGGACGGTATAGGGAAGATTGGGTATAATTTAAATTTGATTCAGTTGGAACTATATGGTGAGACTTAGTGTAACATAGATGGGGATTTTCGTTAATGTACTGTATGGGCGGTACGTCTTAGATTTCTTGCGATGAGAGATTTATTCTCGGAGTTGACCTTATCGGTATGATTTATATTCCTGAATTTCGGGACGAAATTCTGTTATAAGGGGGGAAGTATGTAATACCCCGTAATTTTTATGACTTTTAAAATGGGTTATATTTTAACTTAATGGATTAGTTGGATTTTATTATTAATTAATTCATTTGGGTTTTACCCGAATTGTGGATATTAAAATGGATGATTCTGAATATTACTTAAAGATATTTAGGTAATATATGAATGTGATGTCAGTGATATGACAGTGTGATATTAATTCAGTAATTTGGATTTTTAGTCAGACGCGGTATGGGATGTGTCGGGACTAATTTATGAAATTAAAAAGAAAATTTATTTTCTATCGACCTTATAGTCATTTCGACTGCGGCGTTGCGTCCGGAAGATTCGAAATAGTCAAAAAAGTCTACTTGGATGTTAATTTTGAGTCTCGGGTCATTTGGAAATGAAAAGACAACCCAAAAGGGCATTTTGGTTATTTTTACAAGGGGGATGAATAGTGATTTCGGCTTTTGTCTTATTATAAGTATTTGGAGATTAGTGTATGTAGGTTCATTTCATCTCTTCTACACAAAATTTAAAAGTCATCTTCTTAGAGAGAGTGGAAGGTTGCTTGGAAAGAAAAAGAAGTTTGCTTGGGAAGGAGGAGAACCAAAGGTCAAAGGTCACCACCACCATCACCACCTGTGTTATTCGACTCCAAATGATCAGATCTTCACTAGAGGCAAGTGTTTGATATTTGCAATTTAAGTTCGTATATTGTCCATGTTAGGATAGTTATAAAAAGAGATGATTTTCATGCTTGGAATATGAAAGGATATAGTTGTTAATAGATTTTTGGAATCTAAAAATATATAGGAATTAAACTCATGTTGTAGGTAGTTAGTAATCCAATAAATATTCATCAATCTGTGGAAGAAATTCTGAAAATAATTTAGTGTTCTTGAAGATAATATGTTGATAATTTTCTAGAAAAAGAGGCAAAAACGAGTGGAATGAGAAGAGCCAATTTGGAAGGTTTAGATCTTCTTTTTGAGTGCATTCGGATGAGATTTTAGAAAAACTCAAAAAACAAACCTGACTCAATTTTTCGTGTAGAATCCAAATCTGAAGTCGGATTGATGATTTGAATAATTTTTGCATATGATTTTATTGAGTATTTAAAATATGAGAATTCATGATGTTGTTTCTTTTTAATGTTGGTTCTTATCCTAAAACTTTTGTAGATCTTCGGTGATTATTAATTGGATATTATGGGACTTAGAGAAGATCAGTAAGCCCTAGTTAAGATTTAAATTAATGTGATTGGGATTTAATTGATTAGAATTATGATAATTAAAATTAATGAAATTTCGGTTGCTAGATTCATTTGTTGGATTATAATTGGTTTGCTTGAAGATTAAGGATAGGTCCAGTAGTGGTGATTGAATGTAACACCTGGGTAGCCTTAGGATTACAATATGAACATCAAGAACTGAGTTTAAGCTCATTATTGATTGTGCAAGGACTGAGTGTAATACGAGCGCTTAGCAGTATGACTCATGGATAGAGATAGGAGTTTAGAACACATTTGGTTGAAAGAGGGTATGAGGTTATCCCAATCACGTATTTAAAGTTGACGAACCTCCTCGATCGACAAAGTTAATTAGTAGTGTATTGGAGGGGTTCCTTATTTGGATTTCGCTTTGCGAGACGCTCCGCGCATGAACCTTAACGACGTCGGGAGTGGAGAGATGTTATAGGATGCGAGGATAATTAAATTATGAAGTAAAGATATGACATTTTAATACGTGGGATTTAAAGAGATATAATGCTACGTAAGGGAATAATCTAAGGTTAATGTGTGTACCTTGTTGTTAGTATACTATAGGTATGATAATACCTATTTGATTGATTAATGATTATGTGTATGACATACCTAGCTTACTTGCTATCGGTGGGAGGTTTGCGCGTGAGGGCAGTCATATCCTAATGAATCCATGGGATCTTTGATTTGTCGCTCGAGAACATAGGTCTATGAAAAACTTATCGGGGAGCTGATATGTCCGCTGACTATGGGTACGTAGGTATGTGCGTGACCCATGGTTATGAGAACTATGTTCGCCTCCAATGATTGTGTTGTTGTTAATGGTTCGAGGTATCCTCACCGAACCTTTTGTCCCCTTTTCGTCGACCAACGATATTGGGACATGATAGCAGAGTAATGCATTGCACCGCAGCTATGACTCGGGGTGCCGTATTGTATATGAATATATATATATATATATATATATATATATATATATATATATATATATATATATATAATGGATTAAATGAATGAATGGATATTTATTATGGTTAAATCTATCTACGGTGATAATTGTAGATAACGGTGAATAGAGAAAGATAATTGAATTAAGTTAATGAATGTTTATTGAAAAACTTAATTCATATTAATTGAGAAATGATTCATGTTAATGAGAAACGATGTGAAATGTAAATGAATAATAATGTGACGTATAGTATGGGACATACGGGGATTATGATATTGGGATGGAATTATAATATGGAGACTAGAAAAGAGGAATCATTAACTAGGAGGTTAATAGGAAACGTTAAGTGTGCACTCTAGTTGAGAGGTGAGAATGGCAAGTGAGAGTTGGGTCTAACATGTACATAATAAAAGATTTATTGCACTTGTTAAATACTTGTTGTTTTAAAAATCATTTTCACAATCAGGCTCTGACCCATTTCCTTGCATATTTTCTTTTCTATTGCATCTTCTATATCAGGTGTCCAGCAGCAGGGACGCCAACCTTAGTGAATTATGACGAGCTATGGAGCTATGGATTATTGCTTAGACGCCTATCTTCATTTGATTCACAGTATTATTAGTTAGGGCATGTCGCCCAAAGGATTCAGCAATCTTTTTCAATCGGAGTTAAATACTATTGTATTCGAGTCTTTTTAATACATTTAATATTGTTGGGATTTCTGTAATGGATTTATATTATTTGGGAATGTTTATTCCAATTGCATTTAAATTCTTTTGTGTTATCTACTTGGTTATCAGTGTTGTAGAATAAAGTGTGTTGTGTTATTCTTAAACTGGAAATGGATTTTGTTAAATTAAAATTTGAAAAGTTTTTAACACCAGCTTAATTGAGTATTGGGTGAGTTGTAAATGTTTTCGATAGTGATGCTAAGAATGAGCGAACTATATATTCTGTTTTAATTTGGTATGGGACTGGCCACCCGGTATTTAATTAGGCGGGGTGTTATAATAACCTTGTAGCAATACGTCCCTTTGTCAGTGATGAAGGTTGTTTTCTCTGAGTCTTCGACATTCATGAAAATCTTGTTATATCCTGAGTACGCGTCCATGAAGCTCATGTGCTCATGTCCTGCAGTTGCATCCACCATCTGGTCAATCCGAGGTAAGGGATAACTGTCTTTCGAGAAATATTTGTTCAGGTCGGTGAAGTCTACGCACATTCTCCATTTGCGTTGGCTTTGGGCACAACGACTGCATTCGATAGCCACTCCGGATATATGACTTCTCTGATAAACTCAACCTCTTCCAACTTTATGACTTCTTCTTGAATGACGTCGTACTTCTCCCTGGAGTAAATTCTTCGTCATTGTTTGATTGGCCTAGCATCCTTAGTCACATTTAGCTTGTGGCACATAACTTCAGGGTTGATGCCAGGTATGTCCGCGTGACTCCAAGAGACGACACTCTACCTCTTCCTCAGGAAGTCTATCAGCTCTTCCTTGATTTCTGACTTTAAGGCTTTGCCAACCTGGACGGTTTTTTTTTTGCTCGTCCTTATTGAGGACAATGGATTTTACCTCTTGCGCGGCCTTTCTTTTCTTCAATTTTGTTTCATCTCTGGGGTCAGGTGTATCAATGTTATATGTGGTAGTTGCTCTCTTATGAGCTTCTCTCTCTTTATCCGAGTTGAAGTAGAATTCTCGTGCTATGGTCTGGTCACCCTGCACTTCCCCTACCTCATAGGTGGTCAGGAATTTTAGCATCTGTTGAACCGTCGACGGAACGGCCTCACGCCCATTAAGGGTTACTCTTCCTATGATGAGATTATAGGCCGAGAAGACATTTTTGTCCATAACAAAAAATTAATCTTTCGGGTTAACCTCTTAGGCCACTCATCGCCCATTCGCACGTCCATATCATATATGATAAACGGATGGACCTTTTCACTGCCTTATCCCATTAACGGACGATGATAGGATATCAGCCTAGCTCTGCTAAGGCCTAGGCTTTTGAAACAGGGCCAGAATATCACATCTGCTAAACTTCCTCTATCTATAAGAATTCTCTCCACCTCACATCCATGAACTCTTGTTGTGATTACTAAAGGGTCATCATGTGGAGCTAGGATGCCTTTAAAGTCGAGTCGTGAGAACCCAATTATGAGAGTGTCCTAGTCCACTGTCTTTCTCTTCTGTGTTGTCTGGGAAGACGTTAGATTTACTACTTCAAGTTTTGCCACTGTCTTGGCTTCTGCCACATGGACCTTCCAGTCATCCACCTCAGAACCACCCCCTGCAAGTCCTTCGCATATGGTGTTAACACCAAAGGAGATCATTCCAACCCTCTTCACGAGGGTGTTGTCATCTTTTGGTGGAAAGTTCGAGTCATCTTCATCATCGCCATCCGAGTCATCCCCCCTTTTTACTGGGGTATCATCACGACACCTATCGTTTCTCCTCTTTTTAGGATCATCTCTTCCCTTTTTAGGAGCCTTGTTATCAACGTACTTTCTCAACTTTCTTGATTTTAACATCTTCTCGATCTCATCCTTTAAGGCGAAGCACTTGTATGTGACATGACCATTGTCTTGGTGGAATTCACACCATAGGCTCTGGTTCCTCTTATGTGGAGGAGCCTTCAACTTATCTAGCCATCTTAGGGATTGGTTATTATTAATCTCATTAAGTATGTGTTCGCATCTTTCAGTAAGAGGGGTATAACGTGCAAACTTGTCATCAACTGACCTCCTCTTTCCATCTTTATTTCTTTGGAATTTCTCGCTGCTACTGTCGTTCTCATATTCATAATTAGCGGCCATTGCCTCTTCTGCATTCATGACCTTCCCAGCAGTTGCCAATAGCTACTCTATGGACTTTGGAAGGTCTTTCGCAAGTTTCCACAACAACTTCCCTTTCTGAAGACCTCCTATGAGGGCGGTCATGGCAATATTCTCTTCGTAATCTTCAACCTCAAGTTTTTCTTTGTTTAAACTGGCGATGTAGTCTCTTAGGCTCTTGTGCTTGACTTGCTTGACATACAACATATGGGTGGTCTTCTTTTGAGGTCTTACCCCAAAGAAGAAATTATGAATGAACCGTTCATCTAATCCCCTAAAGTTCTGAATTGAATTCTTCGGAAGAGAAGTAAACCATATGTGCGCAACTCCCGTCAAAGTCCCGGAGAAGGCCCAACATTTAATCTTATATTGTATTGAGTAAATGTCCATCGCTGACCGGTACATCTCAATATGATGTACAAGATTGGTGCTACCATCATACTTGGGAGTCACCGTAGGTGGCTTGAACTTGGATGGGGTAGGGAAGCTTACTATCTTAACCACGAATAGAGAGGCTTCTGAGAAACCTCTTTGTAGTGGATCCTGAATTTTGATGAGGTCTCCTATCTTGTCCTCAAGACATTGGATGGAGTCATTCCATGGTTTGGCGATGTCGACTTGGCTGAGGTTGTCCCCATCCACCTCCAAGGGGTGGACTGAGGGTTCACCAGCCGCAGCACAACGTTTATTGGTGACCTCTTCTTGGTCTCTTCCTCATCCTTGATGAGGCTGACGTTGCTTCTCTTCCCCTTGTGAGCTAGCTGTACTCCTCGACCTTGACAATCTCTGTCTTAGGTCATTTACGGGGCCAAGCCTTTCAAAGGCTGACCCTCTTCTCAGTCGATCAAAAGTTGATCCTCGTTGTTGGGCTTCTCCACCTCTTCTTCCTCCACAACCTTGGCTCCATTGGATAGGATGAACTATATTGTTTGAAACCTCATACGGCTCCCAACAATCTTTCGGGACATCTTTCGCCTCTAGATCATCATACCTATCCTCAGAGCAAGGGTTTCCTTGCCTCCCTAGGTGCAAGCGCCTAGGGCTAGCAACGTTCCTCCTCCGCTAGGGCGTAGGTTGATCCTTTAACGGTGTTTGGGGAGGTCCCCTAGCTTCTGGGTGCGCCTGGACAGTCGTCGGAGTAATCATCTCCGGTGAGACTCCAGGTGGCCTCATCATATTTTCACTGAGTTGTGCGAATTTCTCTTGCATGGCTTGCTGCGTTGGAGCCAAATACCTCAAGTCTGTGGCCACCTCCGCCATTTCGGACTGAGGCGGCGCCTGGTAGGAGCTAGGTCCACCAGCCCCAGGCGGCAGAAGAGGTGCTGGTAATTCTGATGCCATGTGTTAGAACTAAAAAGCTGGTGTAGTAGATGAGCTTAATACCTTATTGGACCTCTTTCAATGGTGAAACATCTCCACGCAAGGGGTGAGGCCTAGTTCACCACCAGAGTCTCCGAAGAGGTTAAGCAACAAATGAGGAAGAGATAGCTTCTCGTTCCCACAGATGACGCAAAAATGATGATGCTGGAAACAGCACCACCCTTCAAGGTGTTCGTAAGGCCAATTCAATGTTAATAATGGCAGTACATGGGTAAGGATATACAGAAGATGGAGGTGAGGAGAAGAGGATGAACATAGTCATGTAAGTGGTTTAGCCAATCAGGCCTATGTCCATTGTGCAAGTGTGTGATTAATATCACTGTGTGAGGGCTCTAATGTCCATAGATACAATCTCTTAAGCTTTCTCTCTCTATTGTATAATTTGACAGAGTTTATCTAGGGTTGTCATTTTGGGATCGTTTTACAAGGTAGAGGATGACCTTTATATATAGTGCTTGGGGGGTGTAATGTACCCCCCAAGCATGCAATGAACATGTGCATAAGGATCGAACCAGTAAGAGAATGACACCTGGTTGATCTCATGTAAATAATGATGACCTCAATATTCCCCCATGTGAGGGGAATGATTCGGTTATAACTAATTGTGTAGACGTGTTCCCAATAATACATATGTTGATAAGGGCTCGTCCATCTGTGAATGGTACCAACCTCGGTCTGAAAGAGGATGAGGTGGTGACCTTGGCTCAGTGGGAGAGTCGAGGTACGATATGTTGAGCTGTGACGTCGTCCTGAGCCAATGTACTGGTGGCGTAGAAGGAACATCGGCTGATCCTCAGCCCAGATTGGTTAAGATGATGGGGGGCAACCTCGGCCTGAACCAAGTCGAGGTTGAAAGCCTTGACTGATTAGATGTATAACCTCCCCTATGGATTAAAAAGACATCACCTGCTAAGGTGACTAGTAACGTCAACCATGGCCGACCTTGCTTGGGATGAGATCGCTGGTTGTTGATCTAAGGCCCTTCCAACATCGGCCATCTCCATGGACGAGGTTGATGTCTCTGAGCCGAGGGGGTACATTTAGGGCATATCAGACCATTTGAACTTTCATTTTCTATGCTAGTCCTTAATAACACTAACATGTTTCCCAGTTTCCAGGTTAGCATCACAGTTGTTCCCATGAATGTGGAACATCCAGGGGAGGTTACTGCGAGAAGGGTATTATTATGTCGTACTGATTAGGCACATATTCTTCACATTTATCCCCTTAATTTCGGTATTTTTATGATCCCGTGTTGTGTATATAGCTTCAACTTATCTTGTATTTATGATACTAACCTATTATGGCAAGTATTTCGTGTTTTGTGTAATTCTCATGTGTTTTACAAGTATTTCATGCAAGTTAGTGAGAAAGAGAACGCATAACAGTGAAAGAACCCAAGAAATGGAGAGTTGAAGGGCATTTTCGTAATTTTGCAGCAATAGTCTGGAGGTGGGGCCAACTAGAAAGTTGAAGTTCTTGATTTCCCAATAATATCGGAAGAAACGACACTCAAATCAGAGCTCGAGATCAAAAGTTATGGCCAGTCAAAGAAGAAAAGGAAAAAGTCAACATGGAAGAAATCGGACCGATCCGAGGATGTCGTACCGATCCGAAATGACCCAAGTCCAGTAGACCCCAGATGGATGACAAACCGATGACAGCAGAACCGATCCGATGGGTACCGAACCGATCCGGTAGAATAAAAAAAGAATCCATATGGTGGCTGAGAAACGGACCGATCCGAGTGCTAACCGGACCGGTCCGGCGGTGCGAATTGCTGGCATTAATTATGCAGATTTTGAGGTGATTAGCTGGTGAAAACTTGCGCAACAAGCGATTCTAGCTGTCAAATTCGTGCTACTTGGTGCTATAAAAGACCACATTTCAAGGGGAGTCGAATTCTAGAGAGTATAATAGAATTTTAGAGAGAGAATTAGATTTTAGAGAGTCTTTTTTCTAAGTTTGCAGAAGAAGAATTTTTCTGGATTCAAGTTCATCTCTTTTCCCTATTGCTGAATACAAGTATCAATTTTTCATTCTCTTATTTATTCAATTCAATTCTCGATTGTTTTGAAATTTGTTACCAATGTTTTCTAGATCCATAATCCCATGTATTGGTATGAATTTGTTCTCTAGAAAAATCATGTCTAGCTATGTTTTTAAGGGTTGGGATGCATGAACCCATCCCAATGTAAATTACTTATGTAGAAAATAGAATTTAAATTAAAAATTTGAAAGAGTCGTGCGAGACAATTTTACAACCATTGTAGATCTTTTAATCTCTCTTGCCCTAGGTACTTGGGATGTTTAAGAATATGATGTGCGTAAAATTATTTATCACCGCTTTATATTTACCTTTGATTTCATATGGTACGGGCTTGATCCTCATATATGTAATGCATAGGATCTATAAAGACACGATTCATTCAAATTTATAATTTACAATTCTAGGTTTCTATACGGTAAATTACTAGGGTTAGAGGGATTGTATTCCAACCTACTTTCTCATTCATCTTAATTAATTTAACTTCTTTATTTACTTATTTTTTCCCTTTTCAACCATCATCATCTTTTTCATTTTTTCTTTAGAAGTAATAAATTAATTAAATTCTATCAACCATTCCCTGTGGATTCGATACCCAGACTCACCACTATACTCCTTAAGAGTGTAGTTACAAGTTTAGGTTTTTTTGTATTGAGGTTGGAAGCCGATAACAACGACTAGAGTATTACACGGACGCTCGGTTTTTCCACTCGATCAAAATGGCGCCGTTGTCGGGGAGTGTTTGTTATAGATTATAATTGACTTACTACTTCGTTAAAAAAATATATGAAAAATATGGGTGTCACGTTCTTGAATTGCCCAATTTGAAATGTCTTACTTTAACTCTTTTGGTGGCTTTAATTGTTATGATAATAGTGAGGATGAGGCACTCAAGACTTATGAACATTGGATCAATATCACTAAAGATGAGTCTCATAAATGCAAGCCTAGTGCTAAGGCCATCCAAATTTATCAAAATGAATTGCTTGAAGAAAAAAGACTTAAAAGAGAATATTGGAAAAAAAATCGTTATTGGGAGAAAGAGTTAGATGCATTATTTGAACCCAATGAGGATTTTTCTTCCGATAGTTTTGAAGATGAAGTAAGTTTTCAACCAAATGAGGAATTCGAGGTGCTAGAACCAAGGAATCATACTTTGGACATACTCTTGCTTGTTATAAAAAAGCAATTTGATGACCTTGCTGCTACCGAGTTGAAAATTACAGCAACTTGCAAGGAGTTGAATGATTATTTGGACAACTTAGAGAAGGTCGAGACTTGCGCTTCACCTAATACTTTTGAGAATGAAATCATTGAGAGTGATCCATGTTCTTTTGAATATCAACCTTTTATAAATATTTCAAAACCTATTGAGGTTGAAGATCATTTGTCTCCATGTGTCCCCACTATTATCGAACCATTAAATTCATCACAAAAATTAGGTGAATGTATTATGGGCCATACACTTAGACGTGTCACTCCACCAGATCCAACTGAAAATTTGGGGAGAGAAGATTTTGAGGACAAGCACTCTATGCTTAAATTATTTTCCAAGATGGACTCTTTCTATTTGTTTGATTCTCTTCCCATACTACTTGAAAAATCTTTGGGAAGTGATTCTATTTTTCTTGGATCCCAATGGTACTTGTCCCCATGTGCACTCAAATACCTCATTATCCCCCTAAATTTTTTAATTGGTGATGGTTCATTTTTTAAACTTTGCACATGCCTTCCGTTTTTCAAACGGAATTCTTATTTTTCGGGTGGCATGCTTTATAGTGAGGGTACACTATTAATCCCTCAAAGTCAAATTGTATTTTGGGTGGACCCTCAAATTTTTCGACTTCTAGTGTATGATTTATTAGCCGTTCAAATTTTAGGTTGTAAATAATTAGTTTTTTTATTATTACTTTTTCTTTTTTATTATAGTCTAGTTTCGGTGGTCGAGTTTTTGTTATTCTTTTTGTTATGCTTGGTTCTAACATGTTTTGTAGATTCAATGGACTCGCACTCATCGGGGATCGCTCCATTTGGGTAATATATTTATTTTCCTCTCTTTATGTTATGTTCTTGATTCGCATTGAGGACAATGCAACATTTAAGTTAGGGGGTGTGGGATATTCTTCCCATTTATTGTTTACATTCATTGATTCAATCACATGTTCTTTCCAAGTGTGTCTTTTCTAGAAAATTTTAGAAAATTGAAAAAAAAATTGAAAAAAACCAAAAATATTTTTTTTCAAAATAAATATAAATTGGAATTTAAATTTTTCAAAAATATCACCTTTATTCTATTTAAAGTCTCAAATTGTTAACAATCAATTGCACTAAGCCAAAATTGACCGACTATGGAAATTGAAAAAAAATTGACGACTTTACGAATAAGTGTGGAGATTGATCAAACCCGATGAGATTTCGAGCCTTTCAATTTTTTATGAGTTTTTAAATCAATCCGAGTTTATAATTAACTCAAAGTTCTTTTCAGCATTTTAATAAGTCGTTGATGATCTCAATCCTTTATTTTGATCGGTTATGGGAAATGTGTGAAATATTGTCTCGAAATTCGTGCTAAATATATCTCTAAACTTAACTAATCTCGAGATGCATATGGTAATGTGATTAGCAATTTGGACAATGAAGTAGGCCCTCGTTTGTTACCCAAAAATATTAGCCATAAAAAGTTGTGAAAAACAAAATTATCCCTTTGCAACCCACTTTGAGCCTAATAAAATATTTTCCTTTCGTTTGATAACCCGAAAAACCCAAATAACCCGGAATTGCGAAAATGGAATATTCATTAAGTCCGAAAAGTGCAACAAAAAGGGGCAAAAAAAAAGAAAATAGAAAAAAGAAAGAGAAAAATGAGCAAATGCCCGAAAAAGCACTAATGGACATCATAAGGACATTTTCCAATTCTAAACATTCCGTCCATTACCATTTTTACCCTTTACACTTTTTAACCCGAAAAGTCCTAACCGAGTTCGAATGGCGAAATTAATTACTGCATAGAGAGCTAAGACATGAAAAGATAATATGAGAGATTAAATGGTGTGAAATAGAGGTGATATTCCCGTTTCCTAGTAACTGTATTCCGATGATGAGATCTTTTCAGCATATATTTCCTTCTATTCAATTTTGTATGCGTGAATTTGTGTCCATTATATTTACTCTTTATATCATGCATACCGAGAGTAAATAGCCACAATCCGAGTGATTCGTTTGTAAGTGCATCCGTAAGAATTTTAATCAAAACGAATTTTCGGAAAGTAACGTAATGCTCAATCGGTGGAAATTTGAGGTTTAATTTTTGGCCTTACACACACACACTATTGTTTGAGACATTTGAATATGAATTTATAGTGATTATTTTTTCGAAAAGTTTAAATTGTACAATTTTTAAGTATTTTGATATTTATTTGAGTCAATAAAGAATTTTGTGGGTGTATTCAGTGAAAACCCTCACGAGACAAAACTCGTCCTACTAGGGGGTTTAAAGACTTGTTGCATATGCTAAATGCAATCGCTTGCCCGCGAAAAAGTTATTCTATCCCAATAAAATAATTTTCAAGAGCTGAACTTTAAACTAATTTCTTTTACATTGCTCGGGACGCACAAAGTTCTAAGTTAGGGAGTGTGATTAGGCACATATTCTTCACATTTATCCCCTTAATTTCGGTATTTTTATGATCCCGTGTTGTGTATATAGCTTGAATTTATCTTATATTTATGCTACTAACCTATTTTGGCAAGTACTTCGTATTTTGTGTATTTCTCATGTGTTTTACAGGTATTTCATGCAAGTTAGTGCGAAAGAGAACGCAAAACAGTGAAAGAACCCAAGAAATGGAGAGTTGAAGGGCATTTTCGTAATTTTGTAGCCTTAGTCCGGAGGTGGGGCCAACTAGAAAGTTGAAGTGCTTGATTTCACAATAATATCATAAGAAACGACACTCAAATCAGAGCTCGAGATCAAAAGTTATGGTCAGTCAAAGAAGAAAAGGAAAAAGCCAACATGGAAGAGATCGGACCGATCTGAGGATGTCGGACCGATCGGAAATGACCCAAGTCCAGTAGACCCCGGATTGATGACAAACCGATGATAGCAGAACCAATCCGATGGGTACCAGACCGATCTGGTAGAATAAAAAAAGAACCGATCCGGTGGCTGAGAAACGGACCGATCCGAGTGCTAACCGGACCGGTCCGGCGGTGCGAATTGTTGGCATTAATTATGCAGATTTTGAGGTGATTAGCTGGTGAAAACTTGCGCAACAAGCGATTCTAGCTGTCAAATTCGTGCTACTTGGTGCTATAAAAGACCACATTTCAAGGGGAGTGGAATTCTAGAGAGTATAATAGAATTTTAGAGAGAGAATTAGATTTTAGAGAGTCTTTTTTGTAAGTTTGAAGAAGAAGAATTTTTTTGGATTCAAGTTCATCTCTTTTCCCTATTGCTGGATACAAGTATCAATTTTTCATTCTCTTATTTATTCTCTCTTTTATTTTTAATTCAATTCTCGATTGTTTTGCAATTTCTTACCAATGTTTTCTAGATCCATAATCCCATGTATTGGTATGAATTTGTTTTCTAGAAAAATCTTGTCTAGCTAAGATTTTAAGGGTTGGGATGCATGAACCCATCCCAATGTAAATTACTTATGTAGAAAATATAATTTAAATTAAAAATTTGAAAGAGTCGTGTGAGAAAATTTTACAACCATTGTAGATCTTTTAATCTCTCTTGCCCTAGGTACTTGGGATGTTTAAGAATATGATGTGCGTAAAATTATTTATCACCGCTTTATATTTACCTTTGATTTCATATGGTGCGGGCTTGATCCTCATATATGTAATGCTTAGGATCTATAAAGACTGGATTCATTCAAATTTATAATTTATAATTCTAGGTTTCTATGCGGTAAATTACTAGGGTTAGGGGGATTGTATTCCAACCTACTTTCTCATTCATCTTAATTAATTTAACTTCTTTATTTACTTATTTTTTCCCTTTTCAACCATCATCATCTTTTTCATTTTTTCTTTAGAAGTAATAAATCAATTAAATTCTATCAACCATTCCCTGTGGATTCGATACCCAGACTCGCCACTATACTCCTTAAGAGTGTAGTTACAAGTTTAGTTTTTTTTTGTATTGAGGTTGGAAGCCGATAACAACGACTAGCGTATTACATGGACGCTCAGTTTTTCCACTCGAACACGTACCATACTCTCTTTTTATTTCCCCTTGCTTCCTACATTTATTTGTGCAAGTGGGTTCATATTAACTCCCTTGTTTCCTTATTTTTAGTTTAGCGAGGTGTTGAAACCTAGTCATGCGGGACATACCGTGTAAGCTATACTGCGCATTCCCCGGGTATTAGACTTTCATACCTTAATTATTTTTTTCTTTTGGAGTAAATATGTTTTTTCATTTCCTTTTGAAAAAGAAGTACTAACTTTTTCTTATCTTTTCTTAGGTCGATGTTCACAGCCACACGGTGGTTCCTTGATTTGGAGAGAGCATACTGACCCCTATGGGCTGTGGGTTTACATCTTGCGACCTTTGTTTCAATTTGAGTATGGATGTTCCACCATCCACTTCTTTCTTTCAATGAAAGTTTTATTTTTTTTATTTCTCCTCTTGAAGGATCCAGTTACTGACTAATGGTACCACCAGGTCACAGTTATAATGATCTCAACTATGTATGATAATGGTAGCAAGCAAACAATAAAATAGTAAGAGAGAGAATAAGATGAGGCAAAGAGGGATTGAGCACCAGAATTAAGTGGTTCAGCCAACTGATGGTCTACGTCCACTGTGCAGTTAGTGGAATCCACTAAAATGAGTCTCTAACGGCCTAGGTATACAAACATTCAAGATATCTCTCTCTTGGAATGAGTTTGACAGAGTTTCTGCAGGGTTACTATTTTGTGCCCCCTTTATAAGACGTAGAAGACAAGTTTTTATAGTGCCTAAGGAGTGTAATTCACCCCCAAGCATGCAGTACGCATATGATGATGAAGATATCCACTAAGATGATGACAGTTGTCCACAACACGTGTAATTGATGATGATACAATCTCCCCTCACGTGAAGGAATAATTAAGTTATAACAGAATTGCTCACGTGGGATAACATTTCTTGGAACGTTCTACTACTCATACTGTATGGTGTCATTCGCAGAGGTCTTGGCCTGGCTGAGTACAAGGTTACTGATGTAATTCTTGACTTTGTGTTAGGCACCGAAAATTGTGGTCTCGACTTAGGGGCTCAAGCCGAGATGACCTAAACAGGACATTTCCTAATGTCGATTGAATAGAGAACGATAGACGTCCTTGTGGCTAAAATGCTTCCCTGGGGTGTCGGCCTATTTATAGCCAAGGTTATGAATACGAGGATGACCCTGGTTCTGGACGAGTCTTGCGAATGACCTGCGAGCTCCTTGTTAATGCTCGACTGTTGGAAATTGGGTCCCTCATCCAGAGACGAGGTCATAATTGGTCATATCAATTACCCACTAGCCCCCATTCACCTATGTGAAAAGGTGGATGGAGGATACGAATCTGGTTACTCCTCTGATGAGACATTTTTGACATGTTGGAAGGGTACAACTTGAGGTATAAAAGAGTGACACATGCCATAGTTCTACTTGGGTAGCGTCCATCCCAATTCTGACTTGATGGCTGAGCACTTTGGACTTCGCGCCTCAAATGATGATATACCTTGGGAAATATGTTTAATCATTTCTTGGGTATTTAATCTCTAAAACATTTTCTCTCTCCTTCTTACGTTCACAAATTCCAGCCTATTTCTCTTTCTATACCATGTGCATTCTCAGTGACCGTAACCTCTTTCCCTTACTTTCTCCGACTGGTAACTTCCTCAGGTAATCATTCTTAACTTCTTCTCCATTTCTTTCCATTAAAATCTTTGAGTTAGGCTATTTGTAATTTTTTCGGCGAGAACCAGAGGGTATTTGGACTCACTTTGGACTTTTCTAGGGTGTGTTTAGGTGATTGTGGGAGGTCACTACTTGGGTAGATAGATCCATACGGTTTTTCCTACCTTTTAAACTTTTCTGGTATACTCCGATCATCTTTTTCGGCCAACTTCAAAGCTATGTTCATGGAGTTCTTTTCTCAAAAAATTTTGAATACGTGTTCGATCTTTGGTCAACTTAAGTCAAATTTTTGATTTATTTGTACCAATTTTCATCCAAGTTTAGTCTCATACCTTGATGTTAAGACGACTATATAGCTTAGCTGAGGAGTTTCCCGCCTAAGGGAGAAGTTCTTTGAACAAAATAGGAGAATAAAATCCGAGGAAGTCGAGAATCGTAAGGCCGAGTGTTTTTCCTTTTGTCCAATCTATACACCTCTCCTAGCTAAGAGTGTTGATTAGTATGAGGAGGCCCTGGACTGTAGTTCATCCCAATCTGAATGGTTTGATATGAACAAGGCTTCTTCACATGTCTCATCCTCCAAAAGAGCCGAGTCGTCTAATCAATCTGACTCTATTCATATACATACACCTAATGTGGTAATTCCTCCTCCCCTAGACATAATTCCTTTTGCGGCTGCAACGGGGGCTGAGTTTTCATAGAGGTTAACTAGTGGTGACCCAAATAACCCTAAGGTCGAGGTTATAAAAAGCAACAGTGAGGAGAGTGATGTTGATATGTCTATTGCTGAAGAGTACGAGAGTACTGTGTCAGAAGTTGATCTCTTGATATAGAGACATCTATATGGCATAGATTCTTCTATTTCTATGAGAAAAACTCTTAATGAAGAGATAGCCTTTTATGGATGAGATGGAGATGTCTACGTCTACGAGAAAAAGTTTAAGCTCATCTTTCGCTTGCCCATTCACCCTACAATTCGATCCATTCTGGCTCATCTAAAACTTGCCCTTTCTCATCTTTCTCCGAATGCCTTGAGAGTTATCCTTGGCTCCATTGTCCTTTGGAAGATAGTCCATTAATCTGATCTTCCACTTAACATATTTCTTCCTTGTTACACCCTTTTGCTCCTAAGACTCATCCAAGTTACTACCACCTCGTAGACAGGATGTTCGAGAATAAGATTTTGTTAGTGACTTAAACATCAAACAACAACTGGAAACCCCATTACTTCTTTATCTCAGGGGCCTGAGAGTTTGGTCCAATCGAAGCCTATGGGACCTCTAAGCCTAGGACCCCTCTGAAGTGGGGCAAATCCTTTGAGTCAGCCAAACTCAATTCGGGGTTGAACCTGAGGCTTGTAAAAAGGTTGAAAAGCTTCATACATAAGATGAGAAAGGTTGTCTCGTGAGTTTGAACATCTGATAACTTCGTACTATTTAGCTTAGACATGTCTGGGGTCTGGCCCCCTTGCCGAGCTATGTAAGTAATTAACTTTGCTAACTGGCATCTCGTACTTCATAATTTCTGATAATTAATATCTGAGGTTTACCTTTACAGGTCATCCCAAAGGCATTTTAGAAGAGATTTGGAACATGGTGGCCCCTAATTTGAGCAAACTTGCCAACATGAGTGACCAAAGGACAGAACACCCTACTGCTCAAACAAAAAAGTCTACTGCTGGCGGCCCCAGTCGCGCTGACGATGTTGGGAAAAAAATGACGAGACGATTTGATGACACCACAACCACTCGTCCCCCAAAGAAAAAATAACCGTACATAATCCATTCCAATCTCGTCCGACGATGCATTAGCTGCACGGTTATCGTAGTTTAAAATTATTGATGAGAATGTCATAGGCCATGGCAGACAAGCTATAGATGGTATCGGCTCTCTTGTCTCTAGGGCCGATAAACGTTTCCACCAGTCAATGGATATCTCTCTGTTGACTGAATTTTCCCTTCAGAGGGTTGTCTAGGTACTTTTAAAAAACTTTCTGAGTGCAGTCTCTTCCTAGCTTATACCAAGTACTAACATGTCTCCCTATTATTTTTCTGGGTGCAGTCTCTCTTCATCCTATGGGAGATTGGATTAACTAGAAGCCTTCTTTGATTCAAAAATGGAGGGAGGCCATCACTATGGAGAATAATTTGAGAAACGAGATGTAGACTGCAAAGATGGCTTTACAAGAGGCCACAAACGAAGTCTTAACTCTAAAGGTCGTCCATGAGAAAGATCTGAAGACCTTGGCCGATAGAAATAAGGCCGAGATTGATGATGTTGTTGG
This sequence comes from Sambucus nigra, assembly GCA_949130495.1. Lineage (NCBI taxonomy): Eukaryota > Viridiplantae > Streptophyta > Magnoliopsida > Dipsacales > Adoxaceae > Sambucus > Sambucus nigra. The sequence goes on from OX422222.1 coordinate 50,354,987, forward strand.
GGCCTCCCTGGATAAGGCTAAAGCGTAAGCTGTGGATGAGTTCAGCGATTCTGGGGAATTTGGAGACTATCCTTTTGAGTATTTAGAAAGAGGAATCAAGACAGTCGGTTGTTGGACTTCCATCAAACACGCTGAAGTTGGGAGTCTTTCCCCTAATGACTTCATTGGTCTTGATTTTAGTTATATACATATCTAAACTACCTTGGCTAATGTTGAGAATCCCTCCGACCCTATAGATACTAACCCCTTTGAAGTCACGGAGACCAGTGAGAACACAGCCGACTTGGGCCTTGATGATGATGGGGCTGAGATAACAAATGTTGGGGTTGATGGGGCAACACAGGCAGGTGGCAGTAAGTCATCCCCGGCTGATGAATATGTCATTCTTCAGCTTTAGTCTTGTGTATCTTTTGACTTTTTCTCTTTTCTAATGATAATCGGCCTTCCATGTCCTTGCACTTCTGTAATCCTCAAACGTTGTTCAATGAACAATTTGGATGTTTCCTCTACTTTCTTTTATCATTTCATTAGATCATTAGTAATATTATTTGAATTGATACAAGTCTTGCCTCTACTTTGACCAACGTAATGATGTCTAAGGGACATGAATCACAATTTGAATCCACCAAATTATATTGTTTTATCGCAACTCCCCACTCATCATTTTGAGAGTGTATGGACGAGTGTCATATCGTCCATGCACTGTTGTCTCGGTTGAGAAATAATAACCACCAAGTTAATGATGTTTAATAAATGAACCACAACTAAGTGAACTTTAAATTCGAATCCACCAAAATATAGTGTTTAATCATAAGTCCCCTCTCGCCGTTTTGAGAATATATGGATGAGTTTCGTCTTTTCCATGCACTATCATCTTGTACTAGAGAATAACCACCAAGTTAATGTTGTTTATTAAATGGACCACAACTAAATGATTTTTAAATTTGAACCCACCAAATTATGGTGTTTATTCACAAGTCCCCTCTCATTGTTTTGAGAGTGTATGGATGAGTGTCTTCTCGTCCATGCACTGTCGTCTCGACCGAGAGAGAATAACCACCTAGTTGATGATGTTTTATAATAAATCCCCCTCGATGTTATTATCAGTCCGTGGATGATGTCAAACCCACTTGACTGTCGATTCACCGAGGATAACTTAAGGCTACTTCACCACGAATGATATTTTATAGCTTAAGATGAATTAATAAAAGCAACAACAAATACTCAAACAAATATACAACGTATGAGAGAACACTTGAGATTTATATTAAATTTTCCTCATATTTCATTCATCATCAGATCATCATATATACGTATTATGATCAAAGGAAAAGGAAAAATAAAACTGAAATCTTACTGGTAATACTTTTTGAGGTGGTTGATGTTACATGGGTTGGATAATGGCTCTCCTTCAAGATTTTCCAATCGATACGTCCCTAGCACAACCTCTTCAATCACTCTGTATGGGCCATGCCAATTTGGATAAAGCTTGTTAAGATTCTGCCCTATCTTCTTCAATACTAGGTCTCATACTTTCACTGGGCTTGCCTTCACTCTCTTATTATACAACTTCATTTTCCCTTGCTGGTAGGCAGCTTGCTTAACCTCGATGTCTTCTCTCCTTCCTTCTATGAGGTCCAAATCATGTCTTCATTGAGAAATATTTTCTTTTGGGTCATCAATCTGAACCGTATGGGTATGGAGACCTACCTTTATTAGCACTACTACCTCTGAACCATAAGCTAACGTAAATGGAGTTTCCTCGGTAGGAGTCCTCTCCGTCATCCTGTAAGCCCATAGGACAACGTATACTTCTTTAACCCACCTACCTTTGTTGTCTTCGAATCTTTTCTTAATCCCATCAAGGATCGTCCTATTTGTTACTTATGTCTGCCCATTGGCCCAGGGTCAATTAGGAGCAGAGAAGAACTTCCTGATGTCGACTCATTTATAGTATTTCTATAGGGAGACATTCTTAAATTGTGTTCCATGATTAGAAATCAGAGTATTGGGTAGGATGTACCTATAAATGATATTTCCTAGATAAACTGGAAGGACTTCTTCTCTGTGATTGTAATCATCGGCTCAACCTATACCTACTTTGAAAAATAATCGATTGCCACTATCAAGTAACGATAGTTATTCATAGCTCTTGGTAGTGGTCAAACCAGGTCAATCCCCCAAACCATAAAAGGATAAGGAGATGTAATGGAGGAAAGACGCGGATGAGGTTGACGGGGTATGGGGCAAACCTCTGGCACTTATCGCATTTCTTGATGTATGCAACTGCATCTTTGCCTAACATCGGCCACCAATAACCATGTGTAATGATCCTCTTAACCAACGGTCATCCTCCAATGTGGCTGGAACACGACCCTTCATGTTAAAATATAATCTACCTCAGATGGCAGGAACCATATGAGGAGAGGAAGTAGGAACCATTTCTTGTAAAAGATGTCTCCTGTGAGGGAGAACTTATCAGCTTTGTACCTTAATTTCTTTTTCTCGAACTTGGACTTAGGCAGATCCCCATCACTAATTTAGCAGACGATAGGATCCATCTAGTAAGCTCCCATACTCATATTGAAACAATATTCCACGGTAATCTCTTCTCCTTTGATTGTTGATCGATAGAGAATCTCTACTAGAACTTTTCTTCTAATTTTAGTTCTCGTGGCTGAGGATAACCTTGCAAGAGTATCGGATCGGCCATTTTCCAATCGAGGTATCCTATTTAATTTTACTTTAGTGAAATGCTTCAACGATGTCCTGACCCTTCCTAGGTACCTTTCCATTATGTCGTCTTTAGTCTCGTATGCCCTTATGATTTGGTTAGCAACCGACCTGGAATCACTATGAACAAGGAGTTGGTCGAAATTCAGTGTCCGGGCAAGGGAGAGACTGGCTATAGGAAGATTTAAAGTTTAATCTCTATGCGTACTCAATATTGGTCACATATGGAGTCGGAACTATCAGTCCTGCCCCGCTTCCATTCTCAAATGAAGACCAATTAACAAAGTGTCTCCACACAGTACCATTTGGTGAAAAACTTCCCTCTTCCAGGGATGCATTCTTGAAAATATACCTTTCCTCCTCATTCTTAGACACTTTGTCTCTTACTGAATTTGTCTCGGCTTCGGCAAATAGAGGACATACTTTACTTTCTTGCTCACAAGCTCTAGCATCAACATCTTCAACATCGACCTCGTCCCAAGTGAATTCAGCCAGAAAGTCATCTAGGGATTGCCCTTTAATAGTCGTTCTTGGCTGGTAGAAGATGTCAAACTCTCCCAATTTGATTGCCCAAGCCATTAGTCTTCCTGATTTCTCAAGCTTATGAATGAATTGTCTGAGGGGTGAGTCTGTGAGGATTACCATGGTATGTGCCTGGAAGTAGTGCCTCAACTTCCTTGAGGCATGGATCAGTTTATAAGGAAACTTTTCCATTTGGGGGTACCTCTACTCAGCCCTTTGGAGTGCCTTACTACACTAGTTTTTGAAATCCATGCCATTCTCTTACAATTGTGGCACTAATGGCCAATTTTGATACTCCTAGATAAAGATATAGTTTTTCCCCTTGGACTGGTCTAGAAAATAAGAGTGAAGAGCTGAGATAGGAGTTCAAATCCTTAAAATCTCTATCATACTCATCATTCCATTCAAAATCTTTTCTCAATATTTTAAAGATATGAAGGCATTTATCAATGGATCTGGACACAAACCTATTTAATGTTGTCTCTCTTCCGGAGAGTCTCTGCACATCCATTATCATCGTAGGAGTCTTTATCTCCATATAGGCCTTCATCTTCTCCTGGTTGGCTTCAATTACCATTTTATTCATAATGAATCCTAAAAAATTCCTTCTCCAACACCGAAGACACATTTGGTGGGGTTGAGTTTCATCATGTACTTGTCCATTGTGTCAAAAGTGCGTGAAAGGTCGACCACATGTGTGTCATCCTTGAACATCTTTGTCAACATGCTGTCGACGTATACTTACATTGTATTCCCTGATCTGGTCCTCAAATATTTTTTTTGACTACCCTCTGATCCATTACCCCAACATTCTTCAACCCAAAGGGCATGACCATGTAGGAGTAGGTCCCCTTGTTAATTTTGAAAGTTTTCTTCTCTTCATCGGTCGGATCCATTAATATCTGGCTGTAGCCTAAGTAGGCATCCATGAAGCTCATTAATTTATGGAAGGGTGTAGGGTCTACCATCTAATCAATCCTCAACAATGGGAAACTGTCCTTCAGGCATAATTTATTCAAATTTATGAAGTCAACACACATCCTCCACTTGCCATGGCTTTGCAAATGATGACATCATTGGCCAACCACTATGGGTAGATGACCTCTCTAATGAAGTCTACCTTCTATAACTTTTTCACCTATTTCATAAAGACATAATATTTCTCTTACGATCAGACTCTTCTTCTCTATCGGATTGGCCTTACATCACCGGCCATGCTTACGAGAGAGAACATTTTGGTCAATTTCGGGCATATATTTGTGGCTCCAAGGAAAAATGCTCTTTCTATGCCTTAACAGTTTAATCATCTCTTCCTTAACCTTTTTCTTTAGGGCATTTACAAATTGGATGTTTTTTTTACTTGTCTTCATTGAGGGAGATGGAGTCTACATCTTCCACTACTTCCCCTTTTCTTAATTTCGTCTCGTATCTAAGGTAGAACATATAATGTTTTATGTTATAGTGGCTTCTTGTGAGCTTCCCTCTCCTTGGATGAGTTGAAGTAGAATTCTCGTGCCAATACTTAATCACCTTGGACTTCCCCTACCACATAAGCTGTTGGGAATTTAACTAGTTGGTGTATAGTGGAGGGCAGAACTTCGAACTATTTAAGGGACACTATTCCCATGATAATGTTATAAGACGAGTATACACTTTTATCCATTACAAAGAAATTAACCTTCTTTTTTAGCCTCTTCGTCCAAAAAACTCCCATCCTGATGTCCATCTCATACATTCCCAATGGATGGAATTTCTCACCGCTGAATACAATCAAGGGGTGATGATAAGGCACGAGAATCTTCTTTCTAAGTCCCGAGCCTTTGAAGTATGGCTAGAAAATAACATCGGTCGAACTTACTCCGTTGACTCGTATTCTCGGCACATCATACCCATGAAATCTGGTTGTAATAACCATAGGATCGTCTTGGCGAGGTAGGATACCTTTGACGTCAAGTCTTTAAAAACCCACAATCAAAGTGTCTATATTAACATTTTTCACTTTCTCTGACTTAACTTTTGTAAAGATCTTTGACCTCTGAGATGTGTGTATTTTTGTCAGCCACCTCCGAGCCTCCCCCTACTAGGACCTCACAAATCATCTTTGCATCGAACGAGATCATATGAAGGTGACCTTTGTGACCATTATCCTTCGGTGGAAGGTTTGGGTCTTCCCCATCATCGTCGTCTAAGGCATCATACTTTTTCCCAGGAGCATCCTCTTTCAAGTTATCGGATCTTCTTTTTCTAAAGTCATATCGGCCTCCCCTTGGAATACCGGCGCTTACATATTTCCTCAGCTTTCTAGCCTTGAGCATCTTCTCAATATCGTCCTTAAGGGCGAAACATTTTTCGGTCAGGTGCCCGTGGTCTTGGTGAAATTCAGACTATATGTTTTTGTTCCTCTTGTGAGGAGGAGCTTTTAGCTTTTATGGCCACCTCTGGGACCAATAATTATTGATCTCATTCAAGATATGCCCCCAGCTGACCGTGAGGGTAGTGTAGTCATCAAACTTATCATCTGTTAATCTCTTTTTTCCCTCTTTACCCTTATTTTGGAACTTGCCCTCACTACTCGTCCCCTTTTCATCCTCATACGTCACTGACATATCTTAATCGATGCTCATGACCTTATCAACCATCTCCAATATCTCGGCAATAGATTTCGGTGGGTCCTCAATAAGCTTCTAGAGAAATTTCCCTTTTTATAGTCCTCATATTAATATTGTCATGTCAATATTTTCTTCATAATCCTAAACTTCTAACTTTTCCTTGTCAAATCTTGCAATGTACTCCCTGAGACTCTCGTTCGTTTCCTATTTGACATCCAACAGATGAGTAGTTTTCTTTTGGGGTCTTACCCCGAAACAGATATTGTTTATGAATCTATCTGCGAGTTTCCTAAAGCTCTTAGTTGAACTGTTTGGGAGTGACGTGCACCGTACATGAGCTTCTCCGGTCAAAGTGCTTGAAAGGCACAACACCTCATCTCATCTTAGACTGAGTAGATGTATGTAGTCGACGGGTCATATCAACGTGGTGAACTAGATTAGTAGTACCATCCTAGTTGGGAGTAATCGTTCATGCCTTGAAGTTAGTCGGGGTTTGAAAGTTGGCAATCATATCCACGAAGGGAGAGCCTTATGAATAGCCCTTTTGCAAGGGATCGTTACTTTTGATAATATCTCTAATATTATACTCCAACCTTCGAATTAAGTCGTTTGAGGGTCTCTCGAATCCTCCCACAATGTCGGCATGGACGATATTCCCCCCTTCCACTTCGATTGGTCGAACCAAAGGTCATCTTTCCACACGTCTCTATCGACTGTTTACAACTCCCAGCCCCTCATATTTACCACATTGGGACTGACACCCTTCTTTTTCTCTTCTGGAGCTAAAAGAGCTCCTTGATTTGGAAACTCAATCTCCAAGATCCCCCACTAGGATGAGCCTTTTAAAGGCCGACTGTCTGCTCAACTGGTTAAAAGCTGATCCCCTTGGTTGATCATCATGATAAGGTCTCTTGTTGTGTCCTCAGCTATCTTGGGTGGGTCGTACAGTGTTTATCGATGCTTCATATGGCTCCTAGTATTCACCCTTAGCATCCTGAGCCTCATAGTCATCATACCAGTCCTCTGGGCAGCGTTGACCTTTCCTCCCCAGGCATCAGCGCATAGGGTCAGTAATGTCTCTCTGACATTGAAGAGCTGGTAACTCCTTGTGCGACAACTGGGGTGCTCCCCTGGCATCTGGATGCTGCTCCATGGCTACCGCAGTAATCATATTAAGCGTTATCACTGTGGGTCTCAACAATACATTTTGGGAGAAGGCGGTCAGTGTCTCCTGCATCTCTTGTTGGCTGGCCACCAATAACTCCAACCCCGCCGTCACCTCCTCCATCTCTGACTGGGGGCACGTGATTGGAGCTAGGATGGTCAACTGGTGGTGGAAATTCTGATGCCATGTTTTACACCTGACGGATGAGCTTTAAACTATAGAGTAAAAGCTTAGGAGCTCCACATGACCTCTTTCAATTGTGAAATAGCTCCACAAGGGGGCGGTCACCACTAGAGACTCCGGTGAGTATAAGCTAGAGAAGAGAAGAGATGATAATTATCATTCCCATAAACGGCACAAGACTGATGATACAAAAAAAGGTATAACCAGGTCACAGTGATAATTATCTCAACCAGGTATAATAATGGCAGAAAATAAACAATATAACAATAAGAGAGAGAATAAGATGAGTCAAAGAGGGATTGAGCACTGGAATTAAGTGGTTCGGCCAAATGATTCCCTACGTCCACTTTGTAGTGTGTGTAATCCACTAAACTGAGGCTATAATGGCCTGGGTATACAAACACTCAAGTTATATCTCTCTTGTAATGAATTTGACAAAGTTTATGTAGGATTACTATTTCGTGTCCCATTTACAATAGGTAGAAGGAAAGTATTAATAGTGCCTAAGGGGTGTAATTAACCCTCCAATCATGCAATAAGCATGTGATACAATCTTCCCTCACATGATGATGATACAATCTCCCCTCACGTGACTGATGATGATATAATCTCCCCTCAAGTGAGGGAATAATCAAGTTATAACATAATTTCTCACATGGGACAAGACACCATGGAACCTTATACTACTCGTATGGTATGGTGTTATCTACGGAGGTCTCGATCTAGCTAAGTACGAGGTTCCTTCATTTGTAGAGGTATCGGCCTGACCAATTAAGAGTTTACTGATGCAATGCTTGACTTTATGTTGGGAACTGGGAAGTGTGGCCTCGTCTAAGGAGCTTAGGACGAGATGAATTAAAGAGGCCATTTCCAGATGTCGGCTAAATAGAGGATAAAAGACCTTCTTGTTACTGAAATGCTTCCCTACAGTCTCGGTCTATTAATAGTCGAGGTTATGAATATGAGGCTGACCCTAGTTCTAGACGAGTCTTAGGAAAGACCTGTGAGCTCGTTATTGAAGATCAGCTGTTAGACATTCAGGCCCTCATCCTGAGACGAGGTAATACTTGGTCATATCACAGAGCCTGCTGAGGTGACTGGTGAGGCTAATAAGATTTCTGGAGCTACTGGTGATGTCGAATCCGGTGAGGATTCCTCTATTCCTCTTTTAGAGCTTGAGTTTCAAAACACAGGCTATGATGATGTAGAGGTAGAGACTCCTGGAGATTTTATGAGTGGACTGTGTCCTTAGATCTCCCTTCTAGATTCTGTGCGCATTAGAAGGATTTATTAAAGAGGATCTCGGAGTATGACCCTGAGACTTTCACGTCTGAGAGTGTGCTCAATATTGATAGCCTAACATTATTCGACATGAGGGCTCTGGGTACACATCTTCACGAAATTTTCCCCTATTCTACTGACATGACAACCCGGAGGGATACACTATTCCTCCAAGCTCTTCATGACCTCCACCATTGCTATCACTTCTAGCTGGACTGGCTCGATGCTTCATTCCGTCACTTTCTCGGTGCTACTTTCAGGAAGATGATGAATCAACATACTTCCAGATCATCTAGGGTGCAACAGCGTTAGGCCGAGAGCTCGGATATAGGCTCAGATTCAATCTCTTAAGGATAAGATGGAAAAGTTAGAGGTTGTTGATGCTAAGGACGAGGCCAGGATAGATAGGTTAGAGGAATAACTTGTTGAGGAGTTAGACCCTTATAATGCAGACCTAGGCTCCTCGCAGAATTTATTTTTCAATTTAACTATTGGGTAGCTTCTCTTTATATGCAGGTCTCATTTTGTACACATTTGTTTTTCATATTTAAAGAACTACTGGCTTATCATTGAAATATCTCCATTGGCTTCAATTTTGTTGTTTATTCTTTACTTCTATCGGGATTTTGATATCTACTTACTCTGACTTGTTCTAATTTTCTGTGACTAGTTATTCTATTCAAACTTCACCATGTATCGTAGGGTACTTACAATATGACCAAGTGAAATGCTTTAGAACTACCCATTCTAGCTTTGAGGTAGTTGCATATTATCTCCGCGAGTTAATATTTTTATAACTGCCCCCTCTAAGTGCGGGGTACTTGAATATTATCTTAGCAAGTTAATTTTTTTAGAGCTTCATCTTCTAACTATGGGGTACTTGCATATTATCTACAGAAGTTGATTTTTTTCAGAGCTGCCCATTCTAACTGTGGGGTACTTGCATATTCATTTCTTATGGAATTACTGTGAGAAAAGTGTTAGCCTTTCTACTTCCCACAAATTTTGAATATAATTCACAAATAAAAATGAAAATCTTTTCTTTGGAAGCCTTTCACCTAGCCTGTGGGGTTCTTATTTTAGACAGTTTATTAGGAAACATTTTTCCTAAAAAAATCAGAGCGGGGTGTGGGGGATGGTGGTGTAAGCCCCTTTCTCCACAATTTCTAAAAACTTGTTAAGTAAAATATTTTTTGGAGAATAAAGGTTGGAACTAGTTCTATAGTCTATAACTCATATTGTTGGAAAATATTTTTTTTTACTATTACTTGGAGGATGTCCTCCTACTGGTCTAGTGACAAGGATAAGACTATTTGTTTGTTATTTCTAGAAGGATTTTGCTCAATATTATTTTCTCATAGGATGGATGCACTCCCCAAGTTTAACGATCAAATTTGTAATTACATGGACCCTTTTTAGCCTAGTAAAGAGTATTTCTTAGAAAAAAATTTGGTAGATCTAGCTTATACAATAGGTAAGCAAACAAGATAAAAATCATCATGTAATAATAAAAAAAGGGGTTCCTATTCATTTCTTTTCATAATGTATATTGTTTACATGACTATATTGTTCTATCATTTTTACATGATGATTTCTGAGAAATGAAATCTAATAAAAATATGTACAATACCTCTTCAGCCACTTGCAATTGATGGACTGGAGGCAGTCACTCTCTGGCTTTGAGATCTGGCGGTATCTTGATTTTCCTACCCCCTTATCATAAAAGGATCTTCCCAATTGGGCTTGAAAATTAATGCTGACATGATGTGGAAGTGATGACTGGATGCGCATAAGACCAAGTCTCCCACCTGAAAATCTTTGGGATTGACTAGGTTCTCATAAGCTCTGGACAGATCTTGGGTATATAGTTTGAAGTTGTCTTTTGTCTTATTTATGTGCTCATCTAGTTCCTCTAACTGCACATGTCGTGCGTATGGGATGAGTCCATTTCTTAGATCAACCCTAGCTGTGGTTACCGAAAGTTCCACCGGTAGGACTGCTTCGATCCCATACACAAGTGAGAATGGGGTAAACCCAATCGATTTTCTCTTTGAAGCGCGGTAAGCCCATAGGATCACTGGTAGATTCTCATCCCACGCTCCTGACAAGTCCTCCAACATTTTTTTAGGATATTGATAAGTTCTTATTCGTCGACTCCTCTTGGACATTTCCTTTAGGGTAAGAGATGGTCGAGCTATTATGCACAATTTTTTACTTGTTAGTGAGGAGTGCCACCTCTTTACATGAAATTTTTTCCCATTTTCTGTTAGAATCACCATGGGTATACCAAACCTTGATATGATATACTCTTTTATAACCTGGGTTACCACTTGGGAAATCACTCTCCTGAGGGGGATAACCTCTACCCATTTGGTATACAATTATGTTGCAATAATAATGAAAACTTTGCCCTGAGAGGATGGGATGATCTTACCTACTATATTGAATGCCCATTTGTTTAAGGGATAGGGAGATGCTATGATTTGTAAACTAACAGAAGGGGCATGTACCATGTTGTCATGTACTTGGAAATATCTATACTTGTTTGCATAACCAATGAAATCAGCCTCCATAGTTGGCAAGTAATACCCCAACGTCATTAGTTGGTCATACAGTTTGGCAACCCCCAAGTGGGAGGGCTCATGGGCCTCCTTCAACACTCTTCCCACATCATTTTTGGCTACACATTTCAGTTCTTTCTCAATATATCCCTTTCTATAGAGCTCCCCTTCTACAAGGTAGAAGCGAGCAACTCTCTTCCATAAATAAATCTCATATACTCTTTATCCAGGAAGTTCACTGTCTTTCAAATAAGATATGTAGGGTTGCCTCCAAACTTCAAAGGCTTCCATAAAATTATCTTTTGATGGATGATCAAATTAATTTTGGCACTTTAAACAACCGTACTATAGACGAGTAGCTTTTGTTCTTATGGTAGGCCAGTAGTACCCCCTATTACAGCTGGCGATACAAAGAGATAGTAGTATCCCCCCAATGTTTCTCATGCAACTCTGTGAACCTCTCTCTTGCTTCCTCTCCTAATACACACCTTCATAAGAATCCATTGGGGCTATTATAATAAAGTGTTCATTATTACTTTTATTATTTTTAGTTTTTTCAGCATCAAATACCTCCAGTCCTTCGGCTCATCACTTGGGAGCAGGGACCTCAATGTGATTGGCACCATTCTTCGATGTACTGCGATTATTGCCTCGGACCCATTCATGGATAATTTCTTGGATATTGTAACTAGCATGTCAGGATGCCTATTCATTATTTGTCCATGCCTCTCAACGGTCACTTCTAGGAACTTCCCCAACAACTTCTTTATAATGGATCTTTAGGGTGCCAAGTTAACATGTTTGAGGGAGAACTCCCCGTTAACATGTTTCACTTCAAGGTTAGAGTCCCCTCGTATGCATAATACTATGATGCCTCTTTTGAGCGCTTCCAACATTCCCAAAATGAGGGCTTTGTACTCGACCTAATTGTTCGAGCATTTGAAGCCTAGCTTGAAGGAGAGAGTGATATTTTCATTACCATTTGATAGGATAATGCTCACACCCCTATTCTTTGGGCACTAGATCCATAAACTTCATCTCCCACTTCTCCACATCTTCGACAACGCACGCTTAGAAATTTTCCTTAGGTAACTCTTGTGATACCCCGGCCTAGAAAAAATACTGAATAATAAATTGATTACTTTATTCGAAGAAAAATTTTAGGAATAAATATATAAGGAAATTATGCCAAAATGGCACGGAAAGTAATTAAGGAAAAAAAATCTCCACGTTGCATGGTGCACATGGATGCTCATTTAAGTCCTAATACTCCTACTAAGTATGTTGGTTAAATTTGATGCAAAAATTCTAATGAATGATTGTGACACGGTCATGTTTAATATAACACGATTTTCGTTAGTGCGTGTCGCGCAGGACGTGGACTTGCGCGATTTTTGTTGAACAATTGGAGAAGGATAAAAATATTATGACTACATATTTGGGACCCTAAAAATACATATAAAAATACCATGATGTCAAAAGTCAAAAAGTGAATAAATAAATAAAATATTATTATTTTTGTCAAAAAATTAAAAGTGCTCAGAAAATTCTGAAAAATTCTAGAGCGACTTAAAATTTAATGTTGAAAAACTTTACCTTCTTCAACATCTCCAAAAAAATTCATATAATGCCATTTTTTGGCAATTTTCTTACTTGGCCATATTGTATAATTTTATGTTGTTTTCCACTTTCTTTTACTGGAGCTTTCTTAGTTGTCCAATTCTAACTTTTGAGTTGCTTATTAGGGACCATCATTGGCCTAATATGGGTGGTGGAAATTATTATGTTTACCATTGTTATATGCCCATGTGAGTGTGTGAGCTGGTGTGATATTATAAGAGAGATGGAGGTAGCTTTGGTTCATATTATTCTGATCAGATTTGTATTATTTTTCTATCATTTTACAAACACTTCTACACCATTATTACTCTCCAAAACACGTATCTCACCTCCCCGCCCTCCATAAAACAACCCAAACTTCATATTTGTGACATATTTACACCTCATAACAACCACTAAAGGGGTATATAGCTTAAGGAAATCTTGGAGCTTATATTTTGGAGCTAGAGTTGGAGTTTTGGAGCATTTATTGGAGCTTGAAAAAAGAGTTCCTAGAGCAAATATAAATCTCTCAAGGTGGATGCATTTGGTAACCCCTTGAGGCCACCTTTAAAGGTGGGGGTTGCTCCACCTACACCACCATTTTGGAGTCTTAAGAGGTGGGAAAATCTTACCTTCATTGAAGTTTAAAGTTTGATGATTTTTAGAATGATATTTACATATATTAAACTTGATATATGTAGTATTTTAGCTAATGTTGTTTAGTCATCATATCATCATTTGGTGTGTAGAAATGAGTTTTTAAGAAGTAATTTTGATGGGTTCAAAAGGTGGATAAATTTTAAGATATTAGCCTTGAACATTTTATGAAATAAAATGTGTCAAAATAAGTTTTCAAAGGTAAATAATGTAATTTCATGTTTAGAAAAATATCGGGCTAATATAGGCCATTTTTATGAAATAAAAATGAGACTTTCTACCAAAATGAGGAAGTAGAAGAAGAAATTGGACTTTTACTTAAATGGGTGTTTTTAAGATGCATAAATTCATAATAAGAAATATTTGGGGTTGATATGTAAATAATCAAAGTATAAAATGTTTACTTTTAAAGTGATATTTAAGTCTAATTAAAGAAAGTAAAGAAGGCCAAATGTATTGATAGTGGTCAAATGGGTATTTAAAGTGTGCATAACTTATTTTGGAAACATAAATGGGAATAAAGTCTTTTTATAATATTGGGAATTTATTACTGAAACTATGTTGGAAATATCAGAAATAGACTTTGAGAAGTTATAAATTGTTTTTTGACGAAGTTAGTATGTTTAAACTCATTTAAAAGGATAGTATTTGTGTAAAACGAATAGTAGTAGCGTTGTCGTAAATAAAGTGAATAGTATGCTGTAAAGAAAATATTTGACAATTAAATGTATTAATGAAGTTTGATAAAAGGAGGTTAATGATATATTTTTGCTAAGTGAAAATAATGAGTTTCACTAAAATGATAAGTGTGAAATATGGGTAAAAATGTAGTTTTTGACAAGTGTTCAGTGGTTAAAAGTGTTTTGAGACTTAAGTTGGAAAGTTAGTAACTACTTTGGGAACAACACTTATTAAATGGCTAAATGCGTGTTTGACAAGAAATGGGTAAATTGATAAATTTACATAAAGTGAAAGATTTTTATGAAATAAAAATGTCAATGAATAGTTTGGAAGAAAAAGGAAAGAATTTATTTACCAAGTGAGAATAAATGTGAACATTGAGAATAATGTTGAAACACATGGAAAATATAAGAAAGGATACTTGAATGATGCCAAGAATTAAGCATGGCATGACCTCCCTAGTGGTGAAAGACCCAAAGCCTGTAGAGATAAGCATATGACGACTGGAGACCGATGGTGTAGAGCCCGTGAAATCCAGGAATATTGAATAGATGAATATTTTCAAGAAAAGAAAGGGTTTTCCTATAAATGATTAACCGTGTGCGTTAATGGGAAAGAATGTGAATTTTAAGGAAAGATTATGCAAAATGACTATTTTGGGAAAGAAAAAGAGAATGAACAGGGATAAATAATAGTTTTGGAATAAAACGGTTTAATACATCGGAGCATGTATTTTCAAAAGTATATGTGTAGATATATACATATTTTCTTGAGCATATAGTAAGTGAGTATTCTTTTCTGTCGTTCGTTTCTATGTTGAATTTGTATAAATCCCACTGAGCCTTTCGCTCACTACCTCCTCTTTGTTATTGCAGGTTGTATGCAATTCCGTACTTTGAGAGCGTTATACAGGTAATATTTACTTGCATTCATGTTAGTAGCTCTGTTTACTTGGCCTTCGGGGAACTTCCCTTAGGTCCCGCACGTAGTTTATTTTATATTGGAATCGCATGTTAAGCAAAGCGTAATCTTATTTTATAATAAAATTGGAATAGTAACATTATTTATGTTGTTCATTGCACCCCACACTTGACACTCAGATTGGATCAGGGTCGATCCTATAATAACCCTTAAATCGGGTTCGGGGCGTCACAACTTGATATCAGAGCTTCGGTTCAATGTTTCTTTCGGGTGTGACGTGGTGATGTCGGTAGTGGATCTTTCGACATCGATGATGGTTTGGGCCGCTCACGCTAGTTTGGTGAGAATTTGTATCCTCGTCAATAAAGTCAAGGAGGTTAGAATGACAAGTAATTTGGTGCCAAGTGGCACACGATCAGGTTGATAGCTATAAATCGCTTCCGCATTTTTTTATCGATATGTTAGTAATTACGGGCGTCAGCATAAGCTAATGTCGCCAACATCAGAATTCCATTATATAAGAGATATATTGTGTGTTAATTTTAATGGTAACAAAGAATAAGAGAAGTTAATGCACAAAATAGTGTGAGTTAAATTATAGGTAAAAATATTGGTTGAGTTTAATTTTGGAGATTATGTGACCAGGCTGTATATTATAAGTGTTGACTTCGTAGTAAGAGTGTATTAAATTGAAGACTCGGATTAATGTATTTGGGTGTATATCTTGGGTAGTATATTTGTGAGTATTGATCTTGCAATGAGAAATTAGTAGGTCCCTTAGTTGAGGAATGGGGTTTATTATACCGTGATGTATATATATTGGTTATAATGTAGACTTGGATAATCGTGATGACTTAAGGTAACTTAGGAGTTAAATTAAATAGTAATTGTGGAACAATGTTGATGAAGGTATCAATTAATCATTATAATAGTACGATATTGAGAAATATGATCTCTCGTAGTGTTTGCGATATGGTCTTGGATGTTTATTGGCAATACCCGATTTCCCGTATCCCACCAAAGTCTTTAGTAAATATCAACATGTGATCTGTCGCATGCTATGGTAATCGCATCTTAGAGATAAGCTACATCTATGAATTGAGACTCATTAAGGTTTATATGACATAGTCTAGTGATTTTCACTACGGATTAGTAATTTAATAAGTTTGTAATTCTATGATAATTGCTCTTAGGAGTAAGTGCTAAGATTATTTGAGAAAAATAGTAATGCAAGTAATTAGCATTTTGAGGCGATACCTTTGGGGTTGTATATCTTAGACAAAACTAAGGTTGATTAGTGTTCCTCGGTGATAGGCATGCTATTTACTTGCGTAGAAATGACAAATTAAGGTGACACGATAATATGTCCTGGGTGATTCCCTAGTATATGATAGGAGATAATTGGTGTGACGTTAGAAGAATCAAATCAATGATTACCACATAAAGATATTAAAGATTATTGACCTTCATCAAATCGTTATGATAAATAATTGAGTTGACTTAAGGAAAGTGTTTTTGGGACAGTAAAACGATAAGCTTCTGTCCTAACAAAATAATAATTAAACTTGGTCGTATGTGTTATCTTCGGGAAATGGCTAAATCTTATGTCGTTACCTTAAAGCTTGGAGAATTATTTCATTGAGGATTTCATAAAATAATAATAGGTCGTTAGTGACTAAATCGTGTTTACGTGCGGAAATTCCATAGGATTGGTGACATAAAATAAATTGATTCATATTATGAACACGTATCTTTATATAACTCTTCGAGAAATATAAGTTGGTAATTATATTTGAATTTTGTGAAAAGCACTTTGATGGGCTTAATTAGAATTTATTTCTAGGACATCGAGCATGAAAAGATTTTAGTGTGACAGACAACTCTTACACTTGATTGTGTATTCACCTTTAGATAAATTTATAAGTTATTCATAAAGCCTTGGAGAATATGTGTATTAGGGATTGTTTAGGTGCTGATGAGTCATTATCACACATGTTGACTTGTGGCAAAACCTTGGAGATTAGCACCATGAATCGTAAAACTTATCTTAATATGATCATTGAGGATTGTGTCGTAAGCATGATGGTAAGTGCTAGGTTGTACGCTTGAGAGAACTTAGAGTAACTTGATGTTGTATCGATATTTTATTAAATAACTCTTGGAATGAAGTGTTAGGATTGATCATAGCACCCTCTTGTGCTACTAATACGCTGGGGATAACCCTAGTGAAAAAAAATCATTATTCACCTCGAGAAATATTTATTAATAATATAAGGTGAGCAGCAACCTTACCCATGAGGTTAGAAGCGTTAGCTTCAACTAAAGTGTGATACTTATGATTGCTTAGGTTGTTGCTAATAGTTAGTAAGTTGTTGTTGGTAAATTAAGATATTTGAAACTATGCATATGTGTTGAACTTGAAAATTGAGGTTAGATACCACGTATTGAAATTTGGAGACCTAGGTATGATGGATCAGCTATTTATAATAAAAGATGAGAAGGGTGATCGGGCGTGAAATTGGCGCAGTACGTACAAATATAAAAGTGTAACCCATAACATTAGTCATAAAGAGGAAAGCCTTGTGTTTTAACTTCCCAAAAGAATTATTTTATACTTCAATAAGAATGGAAAATTTGCGTAGAATTAGTCAATGTAGATAGGAGGAACATTGGTTATAAGTTGTGGACCTTAAGAGCACTTGTGGGTTCGTACTTTGTGAAGAACAGTTTGTTGCCTAAATTCGATTGTTATCATTTGGCCCGGTATTCACTAAATTCATTGTGATTCCATATGTTTCATTTGATGCCAGTAATGGGAAGTTTTTATTCTGTTATGATCTGGGTGTGACACTACATAAGCCCAGTAGTTGCGCTGGTTAGGTCGGTTGTGGTTGATGCATCACAATAAATGAGTGCACACTTTGTTGGAAGCACCCTAATCTTTTCATTAGTTTATTTGTGCACATGGTCTCGCGATTTGTTTCTCGTAGTTGCACGTGTAAATCGATTATCTAAGGTTAATGGCCCTATTAGTTAACCGATAGAACTAGTTACAAATTGGAGTTACAATATAGCTAGTTAATTTTCAGTCAGAGGTTAAAGAATACGTTTTAGGAATTATGTGGATATCAGACTTAATGAGAGCTTACGTGCAAATGTTACACTCCCAATTGAGGATATAGTTACTCATATGTATAATTTGGATTATAATGTCTAGGATGCTTCGAGGCTAATATGAAGATCTCATGGAATGTTTCGGTCTTTCAGGCCAATGTGATAAAGTGACTTTTTTAAGATTGTTGATATGAATGACTAGGAAGTGTTATAGATGTATTAACCTAGTTTTGACATGATTTAAAATTTGCGAAAACATAGATTTATAAATCCTAACTCGTGATGATGAATTCATTACCGATGGCATGATGTTTGAGGAATACCGATTGTTTCAAAAAATTTGTTGGGATGAATAAGTTAGCCATGCTTGAGTATTATTAACGAAAAACCTTATCATAATTGAGTTAACTTGATGGTAATTAGCATGGATGGAATATTTGACTTTTAACTGTAAAGATTAGGATACTCCAGAATTAGAAATGGTTTGCTAAGATGACTGAATGATTGAGATTGATGAGTTAACAATTTCGAGGACGAAATTTCTTAAGGAGGGAAGAATGTGATACCCTACCCTAGAAAATAAATATTGAATAATAAATTGATGATTTTATTCGAAGGAAATTTTTTAGGAATAAATATATATGGGAATTACGCCAAAATGGCACGAAAAGTAATTAAGGAAAAAAAAATCTCCACGTTGCATGCTTCGCATGGATGCGCATTTAAGTCCTATTAGTCCTAGTAAGTATGTTGGTTAAATTTTATGCAAAAATTTCAATGAATGATTGTAACACGGTCATGGTTACTAAAAAGCGATTTTTGACAGCGCGTGTCGCGCAGGATGCGGACTTGCGCGATTTTTGTAGGACAATTGGAGAAGGATAAAAATAGTATGAATACATATTTGGGACCCTAAAAATACATATAAAAATATCATGAGGTCAAAAGTCACAAAATGAATAAATAAATAAAATATTATTATTTTCGTCAAAAAAATAAAAGTGCTCAGAAAATTCTAAAAAATTCCAGAGCGACTTAAAATTTAATTTTGCGCAATTTTTCCTTCTTTAATATCTCCAAAAGAATTCATCTAATGCCTTCTTTTTGCAATTTTGTACTCGCGAGATTGTATAATTTTAGGTTGTTTTTCACTTTCTTTTGCTCTTGCTTTCTTACTTGTCCAATTTCAACTTTTAAACTGTTGATAAGGGACCATCCTTGGCCTATTATGTGTGGTGAAAATTATTATGTTGGCCATTATTTGATGCCCATGTGAGTGTGTGAGTTGGTGTGATATTATAAGAGAGAAATGGAGGTAGCTTTGGTTCATATTATTCTCATCAGATTTGTGTAATTTTTCTATCATTCTACAAACACTTCTACACTATTATTACTCTCCAAAACCCATAGCTCACCTCCCCACCGTCCATAAAACCACCCAAACTCCATATGTATGACATATTTACACCCCAAGACAACCATTCAAGGGGTATATATCTTAAGAAAATCTTGGAGCTTATATTTTGGAGCTAGAGTTGGAGTTTTTGAGCATTTATTGGAGCTTGAAGAATGAGTTCCTAGAGCAAATATAGAGCTCTCATGGAGGATGCATTTGGTAACCCCATGAGGCCACCTTTGAAGGTGGGGGTTGCTCCTCCTATACCACCATTTTGGTGTCTTAAGAGGTGACAAAATCTTACCTTGATTAAGGTTTAAAGTTGGATGCTTTTTAGAATGATATTTCCATATATTAGACTTGATATATGTAGTCTTTTAGCTAATTTACAACTTTATGTTGTTTAGTCATTATATCATCATTTGATGTGTGGAAATGAGTTTTTAAGAAGTAATTTAGATAGGTTCAAAAGGTGGATAAATTCCAGGATATTATCCTCGAATATTTTATGAAATAAAATGTGTCAAAATGATGTTTCAAAGGTAAATAATGTAATTTCATGTGTAGAAAAATATTGGGCTAATATAGGCCATTTTTATGAAATAAAAATGGGACTTTCTTACCAAAATGATGAAGTAGATGAAGAAATTGGACTTTTACTTAAATAGGTGTTTTTAAGATGCATAAACTCATAATAAGAAATATTTGGGGTTGATATGTAAATAATCAAAGTATAAAATACTTACTTTTAAATTGATACTTAAGTGTAATTAAAGAAAGTAAAGAAGCCCAAATGTATTGATAGTGGTCAAACGGGTATTTAAAGTGTGTACAACTTATTTTGGAAACGTAAATGCAAATAAAGCCTTTTCATAAAATTTAGAATTTATTACCGAAATTATGTTGAAAACATCATAAATAAACTTTGAGAAGTTATAAATTGTTTTTTGGCAAAATTATTATGTTTAAACTCATTTAAAAGGATAATATTTGTGTGAAACGAATAGTAGTGACATTGTTGTAAATAAAGGGAATAGTATGATGACAAGAAAATATTTGGCAATTAAGTGTATTTATTAAGTTTGATAAAAGGAGATTAATGATATAGTTTTGCTAAGTGAAAATAATGAGTTCCACTAAAATGGTAAGTGTGAAATATGGGTAAAAATATAGTTTTTGACAAGTCTTAAGTGGTTAAAAGTGTTTTGAGAATTAAGTTGGAAAGTTAGTAACTATTTTGAGAACAACACTTGTTAAATGGATAAATGTGTGTTTGAAAAAAAATTGGTAAATTGATAAATTTACGTAAAGTGGAACATTGTTATGAAATAAAAATGTCAATGAATAGTTTGGAAGGAAAAGGAAAGAATTGATTTTCCAAGTGAGAATAAATGTGAACATTGAGAATAATGATGAAACACATGGAAAAGATAAGAAAGGATACTTGAATGATGCCAAAAATTAAGCAGGGCATGACGTCCCTGGTGGTGAAAGATCTCAAAGTCTGTACAGATGAGCATATGACGACTGGAGACCGATGGTGTGCAGCCCGTGAAATCCACGAATATTAGCTAGACTCCAAGGCCAAGATTGATAATTCTTGTAATAAGAAATGAAGAATGAGAATATTCTTAAAATTAATGCAAATAAATCTTGAGATTTGCAAAAGGTTGAAAGATGGAAATAACCAAAGTTTTCATGAAATAATAAAATGTTTTGTGTCGTGTGGTGTGGTGTATAAGTTTCTCAATGAAAATGAATATTCTCCCAACACGAGGTGTGTGTGTCATAAAGATTGTTTTAATGAGAATATTAAAATAATGACAAAGTAACTCTATCATGAGTTAATAAACGTTGAATCGATGAATAGTTTCAAGAATACAAAGGGTTTTCCTATAAATGATTAATCGTGTTCATTAATGGGAAAGAATGTGAATTTTAAGGAAAGATTATCCAAAATGACTATTTTGGGAAAGAAAAAGAGGATGAACGGGGATAAATAATATTTTTGGAATAAAATGGTTTAATACATCGGAGCATGTATTTTAAAAAGTATATGTGTAGATATATACATATTTTCATGAGCATGTAGTGAGTGAGTATTCTTTCCTGCCGTTCGTTTCTATGGTGCATTTGTATAAATCCCATTGAGCCTTTCGCTCACTCCTTCCTATTTATTATGGCAGGTTATATGCAGATCCGTACTTTGAGAGAGTTATATAGGTAATATTTACTTGCATTAACGTTAGTAGGTCTGTTTACTTGGCCTTGGGGGAACTTCCCTTAGGTCCCGCACGTAGTTTATTTTATATTGGAATCGCATGCTAATCAAAGCGTAATCTTATTTAATAATAAAATTGGAATAGTAACATTATTTAGGTTGTTCATTGCACCCCACACTTGACACTCAAATCGGATCTGGGTCGATCCTATAATAACCCTTAAATCCGGTTCGGGGTGTCAAAACTCTTCACTAGGAGGCTTCAAATTCCCATTTGGGAAGTGGTTCAATAGATCAGCTACCGCTTAACTTTTGACGGCTTTGGGCATTATGCAATTGTGATCATACTCTAACAAAATTAAAAACGATATTATTGCTCGTCTTACCCGGACCATCCGCATTAGCAGGTACTTGATAGGGTCACATTTGGTGAATATATGGAATGTGAAGGCTGGAAGGTAGTGTCTCAACCTTTGAGCCACGAAAACCAGGGCAAGGAAATGTCTTTCCACATTGGTATATGTAGATTATGTACCCCAGATCACCCTTGAAAAGTACTACACCGAATAATCTACTCCTTGCTTCTTTTGAGCTAGTAGTGCTCCTATAGACCTTTCTATTGAAATGAGTTAAAGCAGTAGTGGTGCCTCAGCTTTTGACTGGATCATTGTGGATGGAGAGGCTAAATTTTTGTTGATCTCTTTAAAGGATTTCATAAGTTACACTCCCCAGGTTGTAATACCCCGCACTTTTAAAGGTATTTGAATTACACTGTGAATTTAATTTGGTAATTTGAGGAATTATTATGAATAGTAATTTTGGGATTAATGAGTGAAATTAAATAAATTCAATATTATAAAGTGAATAGTAAATATTAGATTTCGAGTGAAAGATTAATATTTACGAGGATTATATTTGAGACAGAGTATATGAGTAGATTATTTTTATTACATGTCGAAGTTGGGTAAAGCGACAAAGGAAAATATTTTAAATTGGAAAACACGCGTATTGAACGTGTTGGGTCACAATATTGAATTTTACTTAAGTGACTCGGATGGAGATTTCGACTTCTCCATTGGGTTCGAAATGGTCGAGATAGTTAAAATATAGTACCTGGGGGTAGCATTTGGGTTCCGGGAATTTTTGGACTAGTAGGGACTCGTAAATGAGTACACGAGTCATTTAACAATTGAGTATATACCCAATTTTGGATTTAAAGAGGTGGAAGCCCTCATTTACCTCAAATATCATCCCTAAGAGAGAGAGAGAGAGAGAAGAGAGAAAGAAGAGAAGAAAGAAGAAGAAAGAAAAGAGAAGAAAAGAAGAGATTTTCGGCCAAAATTCGCAGGATTCGACTCGTGGTCGTCGGATCCATTCAAGAGGCAAATGTTTAACTTGCTTTATGATTTAGTGTGTTTAATTTGTCATACGGTAGTTGGTATAAAACTAAAGATTTTTGGGTTGAAATTTCGTGGATCAAACGGGTTTTTGAAAGATTAAAACGGATATAACTCGATTTATACCCAATTTGAGAAACTTGAAATTAATTGAAATTAACTATTGGATCTGGGTTCTAGGATGATTAGAACCCTTTGAATGTGTGCATTTATGATTATTTGAGGTTGAATGACGATGAGAGAGGAGATAAAAAGCTTGGAGGTCTTTTAATGGAGGTTTGAATTTTTGGAGAAGAAAGTGAATAGTCACCAGCGTCACTTCCGAACTGTTTCGGATAGGAAGCCCGTCGATTCAGCTCTTGGTCAAAACACGAAAGTTGTAGATCGTTTCGATACGGTCGCGTGGGAACTGACCGTGGATTTTTCTATTTCTTCTTCGATTTGTTATTATTTTTATAAGATGGAAGTTCCAGAGTGAAATCACCAACTCGGAAATGAACTCGGAAATTGGAAAAATAAAAGACTAAAATTGTTTGGAGATAAATATTTGGGGTTCCCAAAAATAGTGTGGGGACTTCTAAATATTTTTTTTAGTAAGGCGTGTATTTTGTATTAGTTGAAAGTAAAATCCAAGATTTACCTAAATAGGGGTGTTCGTGAGGAATAATACTTAAAGAGATATTTAGGTGTGATTTGAATATTAAATAAGGGAATACGTATTGGGGTATTTTAATTGTGTGACGGTTTATATTATTACGAATGAGAATATTCGAGGCTATTGACTATCGCTATAAGAGTTTGGAGATTATAGCCATAAAAGATTTAGAAGAGATAAGTAATATATATCGATGTTGTTGATATAATCATTATGCGGTGAGAAAAGCTTAGAAAATAATATATTGAAAATTGATAAAAGTGATAAATGCGTAGGATATCCAAGATATAAATATACTATGTATGGGATATATTTTATGGGCTATGAGTATGGCCTTATATTATATATGTGTAAAAATCATGCCCGCGCTACTTGTTATCACGAAGGTTACCATGTCGGGACAGTCTTATCTCGATGGGACCTTTATGGGGGATGTTGACTTGTACCCTAGAGCATAAGACTCCTTGGTACAGGCTATCTGATTGATAATCAGACGGTCCTAAGAGATGTGAGGGTATGTGCTGACCTCTTAGTGACTTGGAACTGTGCTTAGCCTCCATTTGTATGTGTTTTGTGTTAATACAGTTCGAGAGTGATTTCGAACTAGTATTTCCCTTAGTTTGTGTGATACGGGGACTTGATAGCAGAGTATGCCAGCACCATAGATCTTATGTGGGGTGTCGTTAGTATATATATTATATGTGTGACTAATATATATGCGTATATTTATATGGGAACTTTCTACTAGGCGAATAAGTAGATAAGTAAGGAATAAATGCTTCAACTTTATAACGATACAAGGGGTTTCTTAACCAGGGTGCAATAGTGCGATATATTGTTATATAAATTGATGTGTATGCATAAAGAGAATAATGTGCGTTTACCGAAATCTTCTTTGGTGTCCTATATGGAGAACTAATATACTTGTTGCAAAAAGTATATTGTATATATATGAGATGAGATATCATAAAACCTAAACTTGTATAAAAAGGGAGAAGAATGAATAAAGTGATATACTCCTTCCGGTAGATTTATATTCGAATTTATATGAATGTGGATCATAGGTTCTAATGAGAACTATCAATAAATATGGGATGTTATAAATATGTTATGTGCTGAAGGCCTAATGGATCCTGATGATCAACATTGTCACGTAGTAGTGTATCGGGGCGGTTCCTTATTTGGATTTCGCTTCGCGATACACCTCTCGCACGAACATAACATAATGTTGGGAATGGGGAGAAGTTTAGTCCTTACTACCCGAATTGATTATGTTTATTAGAAGATGGGTAATTACATTAGTTAGGCAGGGTAGCTTAACTAGGTTGTTTAAAATGGTATGCGCTAGTTGTGCACTGTTAGAAGAGGGGTGAGGTGTATCTCATGTGAGAGTGATACCAGTTTAAATATGAGAAATAATATATTCTAAAATATGGATTTTAAACACTTGTTAAAATGTTTTCAAAAATCGGGCTCTGACCCGTTTATCTATTTTCCCTCTTGCTATATCTATATATATATAGGTGTCCAGACACAGGGACGCCTGGATGATGATTCTTTCGAGTCAGACATTTGCTGCAGCAGCTGTGGATACAAGCACGTTTATATTAGACACTTCCATCATTGATATCTAGATAAGAGGTATTGTATAAACATTCGGGCTTATGGCCCAACTTTACTCATTTATTCTTTTATAATCTTTTAGTCCGGCATTAGATTTGGTTGTATGATTGTACCGAGTCTTCGGTTATTTTATTTCATTTCAATTCAAGTGTGCATATAAACTGTTGTAATAGTTTTATTTGAATGGTTTGGTTAAAAAGATTTGTTAATTTAAAATTTTGACGCCGGCCTAATAGGATGTTAGTAATTAAATTGGTTTTCGACAGTGATGCTAAGAATGAACCATATGAGACTCCTGTTTTAATTTGATATAGGAGTGATCGCCTAGTATTTTATTAGGCGGGGTGTCACAGGTGGTATCAGAGCATCAGGTTCTAGTGTCCTTAGGAATCTGTGCGGACGTACTACGCTTTCAGCGTTCCTTTGATTTGATATAGAGCCTTATGATTAGGATTGTTGATATCCTCTTGTGAGATTTCGTTCTCCTGCCATTATGTAAGATTATAGTAAATCTTTTGCGCGCTCGTTCGGGATTCATGTGCTGATCAACGAAGGGTGAACATGGAAGTCCATTGTGAGGGTAGCAGGAGGCGGGAATTAGTTAGAGCTATAAGTTGATGTTGGAAATGAGGACCGCGGTAAAGGTCAAATTTTCCTTGTGGCATTGTCCTGGATTGCTGCAATGACTACTATAGAATAGTAATTATAATTATCTATGCACCTCTATAGTAGAGAATGGTGCTAAACTTGAATTACCCAGTGAAGTTAGATGGGCAAAAAGCTTAAGAGGTCTTTGATGAGGACCGTGCGTTGAAGTTGAGCTAGGTGGAAATATTGTAATTTCACTTCTAGGAAGTTGAAGGCTCAGAAGATTTGGCTTAGAGTTGGGTATGGAAATACCCATATGTGAAAATTTGAGGAATTTTTTTTTCACTTATTGGAGAAATGTGAAATGGTGGGAACGAAGGTCGTCATATTTAGAGGAGCATGATATTTTGCTCATAAATTAATCTTACAGATGGTTTTAAACTACAAATTCCCTTGATTTAGAAAGAATAGTGAATGCAGTTTCTAGGTTATTCACATAAGAATCGGTCAGAGACCGACGATGAATAAAGAGTGACATGGTTAAGTGAACGTAGTACCGGATTACGGTAGCTACAATAGAGAAAAAGGCTTCTCCAATAGAATGATAGACTCACTAGTAATTGGACTTATGTAGAGTGAGTTATAGTTGTTTTAGTGCAAGATGTGAAATTTACAATGATAAAAATTAAAGTTGTGAGACTTAGTGATTTTTAAGAGTCTAATGGGATAAAGACTCTTGGGATTTGAATTGGAATGTCAGATGTAATTGGGATACGAGCTAATTGTGATAAGCTTAATATTTATTTACATTATAAGTAAGTGAATACTTATGGGATTAAATCGAATATGCATATTCGGGAAATATGGGCTAATGTTACGAGAGATATACACGATTAGCCAGATTATACTGTATATATATATACGAGCATATTGAGACGTATATATATGATATGTTTAAACATAACTGTATGTGATTGGTATATTTGTAGGAAACATACCCCTCGAGTACTATCATGGGAAGTTATACATTTTGGGTGAGGCCCCTGGCTTGAGGAGCAGGGAGCGTATAGTCCCCAGGTCATAGTGTCCATCTTATATTGTGTTATTTTTATCAGGAATGAGACGTGGTGGGTATGTTTCGTTCTCATTTCCTCGGAGGAACTATGATTGCTTCCCATTCATTGTGATTTGGTTTTTACCAAGTCCGTGTGATAGTCCAACCACTGGTACCCATGATGATGTGTGAGTAATTCCCTGGAAGATGATAGAATTTAGAGAATACATCCATTGAGTTATAGCTCTGAGGGATGGTTATTATGCTTATATAGTGTGTGATATATAAGTATGGATATACTTGATGTGTATAGTATAATGTGTATATATATTGATATGAGATGTGAAACATATATATACGGACATATTAAAGAATGGAATGCGAGATAAATTCTGGATGAGATCGCCTTGATTATATGTTTAGATGGAACTTTGATGAGGAGATGTTTCATTACCATGATTTGAGTGCATAGGGACCTTATAGATATAATTAAGGTAGACAGGATTTATTGTTGAGCTGTGAGTTTAAGTTCATTGTTGTATGCACTAAGGACTTAGTGTTAGTACAAGCGCTTGGTGGTGTGGATCCTGGAAAGAATTAAGAGTTCTAAACACAGTTTTGTCGATAGGACATATGGGATTATCCGAGTGGCATATTTGAACTAGCGGACCTCCACGACCGACAAAGTTAAGTAATAGTGTATAAGAGGGTTTCCTTGTTTGGATTTCGCTTGCAAGACGCTCATGCATGAACCTTAACGACGTCGGGAGTGGACACATGTTATATAATGCAAGGATGTTGGTTTTGATGATAAGTCACCTAGGGTAGAGAAAACACTATAGAGTGAGAGCCGTTTAATGACTGTATAATTATATAGAGATATAAGTGCTACAGAGAAGCACTGAAACTATTCTCTCACCACAAGTGCGTGGGTGAGTTAAGGTGAAGGAAAATTCAGAGGAAATATGTTTTGGGTATAATGTTCGTAGTGCTTTTGCAGAGAGTATAGGTGCCTGATTAGTTAGATTTTCTATTTCGTTAAGATGGAAGGATATAGTGGTAGAAGTACGTCGGTAGGTTAACGAGGTAAGATTTAGAACATCCCGTTGGTGTCCCTTGGACCGTTATGTCTCGATGACCGACGATGTGAGGGAGTAGTGTAACAGGAGGGTTCCTTGTTTGGATTTCTCTTTGTGAGATGTCCCACGCATGAAACCGAGAAAATGTTGGAAGTTGAGAGAGGTCTTGGGCACTAGGGATATAGTTGGGATAATACTCATTTTACGTGTGTTGGAAACACCTTGATCTTAAGTCTACCACAAAGTAAAGCCAGTTGGACTAGTGGTGTTGATATAGGAAAATTGTTGTGAGTTAACCACAAGAAGATTGGTGGGTTAACCTTAAGAAGGATTGGATTTTCAGGTATCGGAAGAATTAAATTTTGAATTATTCGGGTTAGGAAAAACCCAGGTGTTAGTTAATCCCAAAAATGTCCGAGATAAAAAGACATGAAAATGAATTTGTAGAATATATACCTAAGGGGCAGCTATAAACAAGGTTAAACGGTATGATGTATTGAATGTCGTGTGAGAATGACGATAATTCAAACATTTATGTGCAACGAGAACTAGCACGCCTGAGATGGGTTGAAAGGTTGAGGAAAATCACTTAAAAGGTACCTCTTAATGAAAAAGATACCAAATTATTGTGAGAAAGTAGAGAAAAATCTTACTTGAACGAGTGTTGAAGAGTGGCTTGCACATGATTGCATTGTTAACATACTCCAAGGAAAGAAGGAGTGTATGTAGTAGCAAATTTCGAAAGAGTATATGAGAATTAATACTTTAATTATTCGGTATAGGGAATGTAACTTGGAGATTACGAGAGAGATAGTAATATGAATATTTATACAATATGTAGCGATAAGAATAAAATACGTATGAGAAGTGTATGATTAGGATGAGAATATGCCTATGAATCTTACTAGGATGTGTGTATGCCTATTATGTGATATTATTATTAAGAGCACTAATGGGTGTTAACTCGGGGGTGCAGGATGAGTATATATATATATATATATATATATATATATATATATATATAGGGATGATATGCGTATATGTATATATATGGATTTGTGAATATTTCTACTGTGTGAGACTAGTAGACATGGTATTAATAATAAATATTTTGCGCCAAGTCGTCTTAATAAAAAGGTGCAAGATTTGTATAAATATATAGAGATGCAGAGACTATATATATATGAGCATACACCTTGAGATGGCTAGAATATAGTGAGAGACCATTGTGTTAGGCTATACTTAAATTTGGTTAAACTAGGACGTAATGTATATACCGATCCTAGAGTAGTGGTACATGTTATATCTGAATTTCGAGGACGAAATTCTGTTGTAAGGGGGGAAGTATGTAATACCCCGCACTTTTAAAGGTATTTGAATTACACTGTGAATTTAATTTGGTAATTTGAGGAATTATTATGAATAGTAATTCTAGGATTAATGAGTAAAATTAAATAAATTCAATATTATAAAGTGAATAGTAAATATTAGTTTTCGAGTGATAGACTAATATTTACGTGGATTATATTTCGAGACTGAGTATATGAGTAGATTATTTTTATTACATGTCGCAGTTGGGTAAAGCGACAAAGGAAAATATTTTAAATTGGAAAACACGCGTATTGAACGTGTTGGGTCAAAATATTGAATTTTAGTTAAATGACTCGGATGGAGATTTCGACTCCGCCACTGGGTTCGAAATGGTCGAGATAGTCAAAATATAGTACCTGGGGGTAGCATTTCGGTTCCGGGCATTTTTGGACTAGTAGGGACTCGTAAATGCGTACACGAGTCACTTAACAATTGAGTATATACCCAATTTCGGATTTAAAGAGGTGGCAGCCCTCATTTCCCCCAAATATCAGCCCTAAGAGAGAGAGAGAAGACAGAAAGAAGAGAAGAAAGAAGAAGAAAGAAAATAGAAGAAAAGAAGAGATTTTCTGCCAAAATTCGCCGGATTCGACTCGTGGTCGTCGGATTTAATCCACGAGCAAGTGTTTAAGTTGCTTTATGATTTAGTGTGTTTAATTTCTCATATGGTAGTTGGTGTAAAACTAAAGATTTTTGGGTTGAAATTTCGTGGATCAAACGGGTTTCGAAAGATTAAAATGGATATGACTCGATTTATACCCAATTTGAGAAACTTGAAATTAATTGAAATTAATTGTTGGATCTGGGTTCTAGGATGATTCGAACCCTTTGAATGTGTGTATTTATTATTGTTTGAGGTTGAATGATGATGATAGAGGATATAAAAAGCTTGGAGGTGTTTTAATGGAGGTTTGAATTTTTGGAGAAGAAGGTGAATAGTGACCAGCGTCACTTTCGCACGGTTTCGAATAGGAAGATCGCCGATTCAGCTCTCGGTCAAAACACAAAAGTTGTATATCTTTTCAATACGATCGTGTGGGAGTTGACCGCGTATTTTTGTGATTTTTCTTCTAATTGTTATGATTTTTATAAGATGGAAGTTCCGGAGTGAAATCACCAACTCGAAAATGCACTCGGAAATTGGAAAAATAAAAGGCTAAAATTGTTTGGAGATAAATATTTGGGGTTCCTAAAAATAGTGTGGAGACTTCTAAAGATTTTTTTTAGTAAGGCGTGTATTTTGTATTAGTTCAAAGTAAAATCCAAGATTTACCCTAATAGGGGTGTTCGTGAGGAATAATACTTAAAGAGATATTTAGGTGTGATTTGAATATTAAATAAGGGAATACGTATTGTGGTATTTTAATTGTGTGACGACTTATATTATTACGAATGAGAATATTCGAGGCTATTGACTATCGCTATAAGAGTTTGGAGATTATAGCCATAAAAGATTTAGAAGAGATAAATAATATGTATTGCTGTTGTTGATATAATCATTGTGCGGTGAGAAAAGCTCAGAAAATAATATATTAAAAATTAATAAAATTGATAAATGCATAGGATATCCAAGATATAAATATACTACGTATGGGATGTATTGTATGGGCTATGAGTATGGCATTATATTATATATGTGTAAAAATCATGCCCGCGCTACTTGCTATCATGGAGGTTACCGCGTCGGGATAGTCTTATCTTGATGGGACCTTTATGGGGGATATTGAATTGTACCCTAGAACATAGGACTCCTTGGTACAGGCTATCTGATTGATATTCAGACGGTCCTAAGAGACGTGAGGGTATGTGCTGACCTCTTAGTGACTTGGAACTATGCTTCGCCTCCATTTGTATATGTTTTGTGTTAATACAGTTCGAGAGTGATTCCGAACTAGTATTTCCCTTAGTTTGTGTGATACGGGGACTTGATAGCAGAGTATGCCAGCACCATAGATCTTATGTGGGGTGCCGTTAGTATATATATTATATGTGTGACTAATATATATACGTATATTTATATGGGAAGTTTCTACTGTGCGTATAAGTAGATAAGTAAGGAATAAATGCTTCAACTTTATAACGATACAAGGGGTTTCTTAACCAGGGTGCAATAGTGCGATATATTATTATATAAATTTATGTGTATGCATAAAGAGAATAATGTGCGTATACCGAAATCTTCTTTGCTGTCCTATATGGATAACTAATATACTTGTTGCGAAAAGTATATTGTATATATATGAGATGAGATATCATATAACCTAACCCTGTATAAAAAGGAGAAGAATGAATAAGGTGATATACTCCTTCAGGTAGATTTATATCCGGATTTATATGAATATGGATCATAGGTTCTAATGAGAACTATCTATAAATACGGGATGGTATAAATATGTTATGTACTGAAGGCCTAATGGATCCTGATGATCAACATTGTAACGTAGTAGTGTATCGGGGCGGTTCCTTATTTGGATTTCGCTTCGCGAGACACCCCTCGCACAAACATAACATAATGCTGGGAATGGGGAGAAGTTTCGTCCTTAGTACCCGAATTGATTAGGTTTATTAGAAGATGGGTAAATACATTAGTTAGGCA
Organism: Sambucus nigra; assembly: GCA_949130495.1. Taxonomy (NCBI): domain Eukaryota; kingdom Viridiplantae; phylum Streptophyta; class Magnoliopsida; order Dipsacales; family Adoxaceae; genus Sambucus; species Sambucus nigra. The sequence goes on from OX422222.1 coordinate 50,386,996, forward strand.
GAGTATCTTAAGTAGGATGTTTAAAATGGTATGCGCTAGTTGTGCACCGTTAGAAGAGGGGTGAGGTGTATCTCATGTGAGAGGGATACCAGTTTAAATATGAGAAATAACATATTTTAAAATATGGATTTTAAGCACTTGCTAAAATGTTTTCAAAAATCGGGCTCTGACCCGTTTATATATTTTCCCTCTTGCTATATCTGTATATATATAGGTATCCAGAAACAAGGATGCCTGGATGATGAGTCTTTCGAGTCAGACGTTTGTTGCAGCATCTGTGGATGCAAGGAGGTTTATATTAGACGCTTCCATCATTGAGATATAGATAGGAGGTACTGTAGAAACATTCGGGATTATGGCCCAACTGTACTCATTTATTCTTTTATCACCTTTTAGTACGGCATTCGATTTGGTTGTATTATTGTACCGAGTGTTGGGTTATTTTATTTCATTTCATATTAGTTGCTGCATATAAACTGTTGTAATTGTTTTATTTGAATGGTTTGGTTAAAAAGATTTGTTAATTTAAAATTTTGACGCCGGCCTAATAGGATGTTAGTAATTAAATTGGTTTTCGACAATGATGCTAAGAATGAACCATATGAGACACCTGTTTTAATTTGATATAGGAGTGATCGCCCAATATTTTTTTTATAAATCGCTTATGTAATACATATCAAGGCATGTTGCACCATGAATTTCTAGACTGAATAGTACTTGCGCACTTATCACATCACTACGGTTAGAGTTAAAGAGTACTACAATTCTTAAAAAAACCTTAAGGATAACTAGCAGAGACTTTAGCCTGTGAGATTCGTGCCTTTCACCTTTTAGAGAGTTTTTACACAATCTCCGACTCGTAAGTTGATTCAACTTCTTTTGGGTCCGCACCTTAAATCATTGTATGATCTCATTATTCTTCACTAAATTTTGGCTTGATCACTAGAACGACATCACTTTCGAGTTGTAAGAAATGCGTGTCTTTAAATTTGTCCCGAATACTAGATTTTCACCCATACACCTACTATTTACTATACATTTCACCCATTACTTTCCCATATTTTCCTTGTCCACATAATCCCCACATCATACCATTTACCATTCTCACTCCAGTCATATATCATCCAACATTTTGAGGAAAAGTGTGTTGATTCCAAATGTAAATGTCTTCAGTGTTGAAAGTATAAAAAAAGAACAAATAGCAAAAAAAAAAGAGAAAAAAAAAGAAAAGAAAAAAAAAGAAGAAAGAAAAAAGAGAGAAAATTAAAGAAAGTGAGTTTGTAGTTAGTAGTTAGTTTTGAAATAAAGACATTGGTTCTTCATGTATAGAACACTCTTCTCATATATCCATTCCATCATACCTACCTATCATATACTTCTCATCCCATTTAATTTCCCCTCACCCATATACATCCATATCTCCCCTAGGTGTTCGGGCAAATGAAAGTCAACGTGGTGAATAACTCGACGTTCTTACTATAGTGATTAACATTCTTTCATGAGATCATTTTTATTTCTAATTGGCTATTCTTTCTTATGAGTGTGTGCGACATTTGACCTTGCTTACATTTACTCACCTCCTCACACATAAGAGTGATACACTTACCCTAATCTCGAGAGTTCATTTGAGAGAGAGATATTAGTGAGATTTTTAAGTTTAAGCGTTGATTCCGAAGAGGCAATCTAGGAATTCCGCTTGTGATACTCGACCCGTTTTGACTGATTCGCAACACACACGTTGAGTTATAGGGAGGATGTGCTTTGAGTATTTACTTAGCTAAATATTTTTACACTCTCTAGCTTGTATTTCTGAAATCATTTATCTCGTGGTGGATTGTGCGATCATTCTATGTCTAATAAGAGATAGACTGCCTTTTGAAAATAAGAATTTTATGGGTATATTCCCTGCAAACTGTAATACCCCGTATTTTTGTGGCTTTTAAATTTAGGGATGTATTAAATTTAATTGAGACAAATTAAATTAATATTAATTCAGAAAATTGTTTATTATTTACTAGCGTGACGAGAGTTAGTAATTATTGGAAATTTGTCGAATGTTACTACATGAGTAAAGTGATGTATAAGATTGATTTTATAAAAATTGTCACAAGTGAATAAAATGACAATTATGGAAATTTAAGTCGGGACGCGTCTGCGTCTAAATTATGATTATAAAAAAATGAATAAATTATAAGTCACTCGTATGGTCGTTTTGAGTGAGCCAATGTGTCCAGAAGGGTGGAGATAGTCAAAATAATGTACCTGGGGGTTTAGTTTGGGTCTTGGGCCGTTTTTAGGCCTAATTGCATCCCGGGAGGGCGTTTTGGACATTTCATATTTTTGGGTAATTAAACCCACGAATTTAACAAAGATATATTATATGTTAGGGGTTGTCCTCTAGGGTTAACATAAGCAAAACCAAAGAATGGCCATTCAAGAATAAGTGGAGAAGTTTTCCAAGGAGTTATAGGCCAAAAAACTCCGCCGTTTGCACCACCGTCACCGCCAAATTGTAGATCGCGCGACGAGGAACACAACCACACCATTTTCTTCCACTAATCAGGAACAAAATTTCCAGGCAAGTATCTATCTTGCTGAATTCTAGTTAATGTTCCTTCCATGTTAGTCTAGGAATGAGGATCATATATTTTATTCGAAGAATTATATATTTTAGAAGAAAAATTGCATGTGTTGTAGGGAGAATCCATGTAGTCTTAATTTTGATCAAATGTGGTGGTTTTATCACGAAATTGGAAATAATATTATGAACAAATTGAGGTTGGTTGGGTTCTTTAATTGAAAATTTGGAAACTAGGGTTCTTATGAATTTGTTTGGGAATTTCATGTAATCTTAATGATTTTTGACGAATTAATGATTCTAGGAGGTTATGAATGATATATAACAATCTTATTATTAATTGAGATTGAAGATGAGACGTTGGGGATTAAACGGTAGAGGTTTTTAAGCTTAAAAATGGTGAAAAAAGAGGCTGCCAAAGGTTGAAGACGAAACAGTCCAGTTCGCACGTAGTCTAGCGAAGTCGATCGAGCGAGATGCATTGTCGCATGAAGTCGTTCGAGCGACACGTGGAAGTCGTTCGAGCAAGATCCATTCTGGTTCGAGCGAGATTTCAAATTTTTAGGGAATTTCCTATTTTGTCCCTATTTTAGTGAACGGTTAATTTGAGTGAGGGAAAACCATTATCCGAGGAACCCAGAATAGTATAAATTTATTGGGAGTTGTTTAGGTGTAAAGATTTAAATATTTGGGATGATGAGTTTACCCTGAAGATCGCGGGAGTGAGATAATAGTAATTAGGATTTATACCATAAGGTAAGTGAGAGTATACGTACTGAAATTGTACTTAGAGAAATAGAATACTTCGAGAGATGAGAAGTAAGTATGAAATAAATTATAAATGAGAATAAAATAGACGAATCCGTTATGCGAGATAATTGAGTAACATGTGCTAAGAACGGATAATTGTATGGGTCCAGAGCGCACCTAATTTGTAAATGTGAATATTTATATATATATGACTGTATGATTGTGCATAAATTATATATCTGTGTAAAAACCGTACTCGAGCTACTTGCTATCACGGGGTTTCCGTGTCGGGACACTCTTATCTCGATTGGACCTTTATGGGGGATAACGACTTGTTCCTTAGAAGATACTATCCTTGATTAGAGGCTATCTGAGCTATAGTCAGATGGTCCTAAGAGACGTGTGGGTATGTGTGGACCTCTAAGGACTGGGAACTATGCTTCGCCTCCATTTATTTGTGTTTTGTGTTAATACAGTTCGAGAGTGATTCCGAACTAGTATTTCCCTTTGTTTGTATGATACGGGGACTTGATAGCAGAGTATGCCAACACCTTAGATATTATGCGGGTGCCATTAGTATATATATTATATGTGTGTCTAATATATATACGTAGATGAGAGGTGAGAATTCTCAAGAGAGTGTCGCATACTAACATGGTTGTTACATTTGTCGGTAAGCATTTTAAATACTTGTTAAACTAATTTTAAATTGTTTTACACTCGGGCTCTGACCCGTTTCTTGTTATATCTTCTCTCTTGTGTATATATGTATATATTATTGGTGCCCAGCCACAGGAGCGTCATGCTTAGGTTCTTTCGACGGGACGTGCTGCAACTTATGTGGGAGTTGCAGGCCATTTGCTTAGATGATCTCATTATTGATTCCACTCTTAGTTCCCTTGTAATTAGATGGGCATGTGTCGCCCTTTTTCCTTATTCAGTTGGATTTGTCAGAGACTATGTTCATTTATCTATAGTATTCTACTCTTTGGGATTTCATTACTGTCGGGATGGTTTTCCTTTATGGTTTTAAAGTTGGTATTAGTTATTTAAATGATTAAATTCATGGGTGTTTATTTACATTCTAATAATTGTGTGATTCTAAAACTGTATATTGCTAAAGGTTTTATTATTGGATTTAATGAAATGAAAATAATGTTTTAAATGGTTTTGACACTTAGCTTAATTATTTAGGGTGTTTAAATTGGAAAATTTATTAATTGCGACAGTGATGCTAAGAATGAACCAACCATTCACCTTGATTAGAATTAAATAAAGGACTGATCACCCAGTATTTAATTAGGCGGGGTGTTACACAAACCCTCACGAGACACAACTCGTCCTGTTGGGAAACCTATAGGTTTAAAGTGTAAGGATGATGCTAAGAATCAGCACCACCGGGTAAGGTGTTTCCAAGCTCAATATATGAATAACAATGGCAGCACAGCTATATAAAGAGATAAGAGAAGGAGGTGAGGATATGAGGATATGAGGAATCAACACCGGAACTTAAGTGGTTCAGCCAATCTCGCCTACGTCCACTGTGAGTGTGTGAGTACTATCACTGAATGAAGGCACTAATGGCCATGGATACAATTCTCTCAAGCTTTCTCTCTCTCTACTGTATATTTAGATAGAGTTTTATCTAGGGTTTTATATGTGGGGATCCCTTTGCAAGGTAGGGGATGACCCCTATATATAGTGCCTAGGGGGCGTAATGTACCCCCCATGCATGCAATGAGCATGTGTGTGGTATCCTCACCAATGTGGGAATGCCATCTGTCACTGTCACATGTAAGCAATGATGATGAAATATTCTCCCACACGTGGAGGATAATCTTGTTACAACTGATTTGTGCCCAGGTGTCCTTATCCAAATGTCAACAGATGCTCGGCAGTCATGTTGGTGAATGACCTCGGCCTGGGAGAGGCCGAGCTGTAAAGGCTTGATGCCCGTTCAATCCGAGAAGTGCATAAGGAGTCTCGACCTGATCTCAGCCGAGACATTATGTTAGGTCGGCCCCAACCGAGGTAGGGATAGTCCCATGCTGGTGATTATTAAGGCCTCTTATGACCTCGTCCCAAGCCGAGGTTGAACCGGTTCCAATTTGAGGGTAGGCTCACTGTCACCTCGGCCCACCCTTGGTCGAGGTTGCCATACTCAGATGTACAAGAGTGATGTTGATGCCTGTGATGCGCAGTGCCCCTTGGTAGTGTAGAAGGTAGTGTCGGCCTGGGCCGAGGTAGGTCTTGCCGAGGGATGGTATCGCGGGCCCCCGGCCTTCATAGGGTCGATCAATGTTTTTGCCATCATCTCGGCCGAGGTAGGTGTCCCTCGGCCGAGGTTATACTTGGGCATATCAATCACCCCCCAGCCCTTAGTCATATGCGAGAGTAAGTGGCTAGGGGATTGCTTCACCTCCGAGGCCTGTCCGTCCCAAGGCTAACACCTGCATGACACCTGTCCCAATCTAGGGCGTGCTAACTTGGTGTGTGCTGTCAGTAGTTGTTCCTTGGGTTTTCCCAAGGAAATGATGGGCCTTGGGAAGTGTGCCCAAGTATTTAAGGGGTTAAACCCTTCATTTCTCTTTCTTCTTCCTCTTTTCTTTCCCGTGTATACAGCTTCTACAAGTTTCTTCTCTCTAAAGCTTCTTCACTCATTGTCCTAAATCAGAGGATTTCATCGATTTTCTTGCAAGTCTCTCTTTGTTTCGTTCGTCGATTCACTTCCAGGTACCTCTCCTTTTCTTTTTCCTCTGTTTTTCATATTTTGTTTGCATTTTCTGGCGTTTTGTTTTGAGTTTTCCGGTGGTTCTTTGAGTTTTCCGGCGATCTCTATTAACTCAGGTGAACTAGATTTTCTTGAAAACTTCTTAGTTTGATCTTTAGGCTTCCTCATTTCATAAGCCAAACGTGTTTGTAGGTTTTAGATATTTCCCAAGTTTAGGGTCGTCCCAAGTTTTGGGTCGTCCTCTGATGCTCAGACCCCTGTACCAACTTCTTGAGGACTTCCCCTCTCTTAGAGAGAAGACCTTAGAAAAAATTAGGCAAATAGAGAGAGCTCAGGAAGAAGCTCGTAGGTCTCAGGAGTTCCCTATTAGACCACTCTTTCCCCCACCTCTGAAGGTGGTATATCCTGATCCTCCTGAGAACTTTTATCAGACAGACGTCTCTGCTAACCCATTGCCGATGTCTGAGTCTGGGTCCTCCAACTCAGACCCCATGTCTGTGGACTCTTTCCAAGAAGCCATGGACTTTACACCTCGGCCTGGTCAGGCCCCTGACCAGTCCCAGGTCTCCAGCCGAGCCTCGTCTCAGAATGGCTCAAGTACCTCAAATTCTTCTTCAGAGGTTGAACTTGTTGTGCCAAATGTAGCTGTGCTACCCATTCTTGATGCCATCCCTCTATCGGCCGTTACAGGGGCTGAGTTTGCTCAGAGATTCCCTGGTCACCCCTCTACGTCTGCTCCAGCCGACATTGATCCTGACGATGATGAGGATGCTGAAAGTGATGTTGACATCTATGAAGCAGCCGAGTTTGAGAGCACAGTCACTGAAGTGGATCTTTTGCACTTCAGATATTTATACTCCATCAGTCCCTCAATCAGATTAAGGAGACCTCTGAGGGAAGAGAGGGCCTATAATGGACGAGATGGAGAAATCTGCTTGTACGAGCAGATGTTTAAGTTAGGGTTTCGCCTACCCATTCATCCTATCATTAGATCAATTCTTTCCTTCATCAACTTGGCCCCCTCGCAGCTCTCTCCCAATGCTTGGAGAGTCATTATTGGGGCCATCATCTTGTGGAGGGCAGTCCACCACTCTAACCTCCCAGTTCAGGTCTTTGCTGGTTGCTACGTCCCTACCTCGGCCAAAAACCATCCGAGCTACTATCACTTCGTGGCTCGGAGGCCTGAGAAGAAGATGCTCCAGGTCACTCAGACCTCTAATCATAATTGGAAGCCCCGGTATTTTTTCGCCTCAGGGTCATGGGAATTTGGCCCATCTGTTCCCTCTTCCACTTTTGAGCCGAGGATACCCCTCAGATGGGGTAAGGTCACCATGTCTGCCAGGGCCGATCCTGGCCTAAGTCTTCAAAATATCAAAAAGGTGAAGGCCCTGCAAGACCAAGGGGCACATGGTCTGTTTATCAAGTTCGAACATCTGCTGACCCCCCAGTATCTCTCTAAGACGCGCCTAGGTGGAAGTCCCCTTATTGACTTTGGTAAGGATTTTTTCTTTTTATTTCAAGTCTAACCCCTGATCATTCATGTTTGATTTCTGACTCTTATCTTTTCACTTTTGCAGAGAGACCACCAGGTCTCCCAGACAAATTGTGGGAGATGGCAGCTCCGAGTTTGGCAAGACTTGCAAAGAAGACTGGCTTGAACGCTCCTCCTCCAGCCCCCTCAACATCCAAATCCAAGAAGAGGGCCCCTGAGGTCCCGGCCTCTGAGGATCAGAGGCCGACCTCAAGGCAAAAGAAGACCTCAGATGCTGCGATCCCCATCTCAGCCGACACCCTGTCGGCTCGTCTGGACCAGCTAAAGCTTACTGATAGTGTGGTCGGCAACATCAGACAGGCCATGGACGCACTCGCCAATGTGATGACCAAGGCAGACAAGCATTTTTACAGGGACATGGACACCCCCATGATGGTTGAATTCGGCCTTCACAGAGTCGTCCAGGTATGAATTGTTCCTTTGTCAGAATTTTATAAGTGCAACGTTTGATTTTACTCTCACCTAACCTCTTCATTAACTGTGCAGGGTGCGACTGCCATGTACCAACTGTCTAACTGGGCCATGAGGAAATTGCCCCTCATTCAGAAGGGGTAGGAGGCTGAGAAGGTCGAGAGCGCCCTGAAGGCCGAGGTTGACCGTCTGAGGTCAGAGTTACAGAATTCTGAGAATAAGGCCAAGAACTCTGAAAATAAGGCCCAGAGTTTGGAAAAAGATATCTCTGCGCTCGTCCAAAACCACGCCCAGGCCCTGAAGGATAAGGATGATGCCCTGCAACGGAAGGTCAACGCGGCTGTGAAGGCTGCCCTTAGAGATGCCTCAGAGAGAATAATTTCTGACTACAAAGTCTCTGAGGAGTTCGTGGGTTTTGGTTTTGAATACCTCGAAAGAGGTATCAGAGCCACCACCAAATGGTCCGAGGTCAGAGAGAAGGAGGTTGGCACTATAAAGGCCTCCGACTTTGTGGTTCTCGGCTTCGCCGACCCTCAGTTTGCCCAGGCACTGCAAGAGGTAGAAGATGAGGCTGCTGACCCTGGTGAGACTACTACTCTGGAAGGGACTGATCTCGGAGGGACTGACCCTGCTGATGATGTGGCTGAGGTGACCAATGTTGATCAGGTCAACCCAGCCGATACTGTCAATGCTCCCCCCTCAGACCTTTAACTTGTAATTTGTAATTTTTGACTTGTAACTGAGCTTGTAATTTGTAACATCAGTACTTTGTAATGAATATTTGTAATCTCTTATTTTTACTGAATGCCAATCTCTTCCTTTATTTTAACCTCTGAATGTCTCTAAATGCTATATGATCTCTGAATGCTATATGACCTCTGAATGCTAAGAGGTTAGCCTCATAATAAATATCACCAAATTAATGGTCAAGGGTCTGAGGTCGTCTATCTCAGGTGTCTGAGCTCAGACCTCGTCACCACCGAGTGATATTATGAGGGTCTGAGGTCATCACCTAAGAGGTTAGCCTCATAATAAGTGTCACCAAATTAATGATGTTAAGGGTCTGAGGTCATCTAACCCAAGTGTCTGAGCTCAGACCTCGTCACCACCGAGTGATGTTATGAGGGTCTGAGGTCATCACCTAAGAGGTTAGCCTCATAATAAGTGTCACCAAATTAATGATGTTAATGGTCTGAGGTCATCTAACCAAGGTGTCTGAGCTCAGACCTCGTCACCATCGAGTGACGTTATGAGGGTCTGAGGTCATCACCTAAGCGGTTAGCCTCATAATAGTCACCAAATTAATGATGTTAAGGGTCTGAGGTCATCTAACCAAGGTGTCTGAGCTCAAACCTCGTCACCACCGAGTGATGTTATGAGGGTCTGAGGTCATCACCTAAGAGGTTAGCCTCATAATAGTCACCAAATTAATGATGTTAAGGGTCTGAGGTCATCTAACCAAGGTGTCTGAGCTCAGACCTTGTCACCACCTAGTGATGTTATGAGGGTCTGAGGTCATCACCTAAGAGGTTAGCCTCATAATAGTCACCAAATTAATGATGTTAAGGGTCTGAGGTCATCTAACCAAGGTGTCTGAGCTCAGACCTCGTCACCACCGAGTGATGTTATGAGGGTCTGAGGTCATCACCTAGGAGGTTAGCCCCATAATAAACTTCTGGTCTAAAGAACGAAACAAGAACTTGATATGGAAACTGATCTTTATTAATAACCTCCTCTCAGTAAGATAGTACATTTTCATAAAATTCTATACATCATATGTAATATCTCTTGAGATGGTCAGCATTCCACGGGTTAGTGAAAGGTTCTCCTTCTAGGTTTTCTAGCCTGTAAGTGCCAGGCACAACCTCTTCCGTCACCTTGTAGGGGCCATGCCAGTTTGGGTGTAGCTTGTTTGCCTTCTGTAGTGTCTTCTTTAGAACTAGGTCTCCCACTGCAATGGGTCTTGACTTCACCCTCTGGTTGTAGAATTTTGATGCCCTCTGATAGTAGGCTGCTTTTCTGACCTCTGCGTCTTCCCTTCTTTCTTCGATGAGATCCAGGTCTAGCCTTGTCTTCTCCCCATTGCTGTCAGGGTCGTAGGTCTGAATTCGATGAGTTGGCAGTCCTACCTCCATTGGTATGACAGCCTCTGAGCCATGTGCCAGCATGAATGGGGTTTCTCCTGTGGGTGTCCTTGCCGTAGTTCTGTAAGCCCATAGCACAGCGTAGACCTCTTCTATCCATCTCCCCTTCGCGTCTTCTAACCTCTTCTTGATTCCATCCAAGATGGTTCTATTCGTGACCTCGGTCTGGCCATTTGCCTGAGGTCGACCAGGAGATGAGAAGAACTGTCTTATCCCCACACTTTGGCAATACTTCTCTAAGGAGGCATTCTTGAACTGGGTCCCATTGTCCGAGATGAGCGTGTTCGGGAGGCCATATCTACATATGATGTTCTTCCAGATAAACTGGAAGGTCTTCTGCTCTGTAATGGTTATCATCGGCTCTACCTCTACCCATTTTGAAAAGTTGTCAATGGCAACTATTAAGAATCTATAGTTATTGACAGCTCTTGGCAAAGGTCCTACTAAGTCAATTCCCCATACCGCAAATGGCCATGGAGAAGAGATCGACGTCATAGGCTGATGAGGTTGGTGAGGGATGGTGGAGAACCTTTGACATTTGTCGCACCTCTTCACATAGTCTGTTGCGTCCTTAGACAGGGTAGGCCACCAGTATCCCTGAGTGATGATCCTCTTGGCTAAGGGTCTTCCCCCAATGTGGCTAGAGCAAGAACCCTTATGAACCTCCCTTAAGACCTGGGGTACTTCCGCAGGGTGCACACATCTGAGGAGAGGCAGTAGAAACCCCTTTTTGTACAAGACGTCTCCTACCAATGAGAACTTTGCAGCCCTGTATCTGAACTTTCTTCTTTCCATCTTGGACTCGGGTAGCTCCCCCTCTCTTAGGTATCTGACAAGCGGGTCAATCCACGAGTCTCCTAGGTTCACATTGTGACAAGGGCTACATACCTCATCCTCCTCGATGCTTGCTTTTCCTAAGACCTCGATTGGAATGGTCCTTCTTAAATCTGTCTTCATTGCCGAGGCCAGTCTTGCCAATGCATCAGCGTGGTTGTTGCTCAGCCGAGGTACTCTCTTCAGCTTTGCTTCTTCAAAATACTCTAGCAACCCTCTTACCTTCTTTAGGTATTTGGCCATCCTTTCATCTTTGGCCTCATATGCCCCCAACACTTGATTGACAACCAACCTTGAGTCACTATGGAGTAGGAGTCGCTTTACTCGAAGAGTTCTTGCTAATAAGAGACCTGCTATCATGGCCTCCTACTCAGACTCGTTGTTGGAGGCCTGGAAGTTGAATCTCAAGGCGTACTCAATGTTGGCACCATCTAGAGCCAAGAGTATTAGCCTCGCGCTGCTTCCACTGTCACAGGAAGAGCCATCAACGAAGAGGCTCCATACGTCTGCATCTGATGAGAAGACCCCTTCTCTCATAACCCCCTTTTCGAAGAGGTATCGATCCTCTTCATTTTCTTCTACTCTTCTCCGAGTTTTGCATTGGAAAACCTCTTCTCGGCCTCGAAAGACGTACGGGGCAGTCTCTTCCGAATCTCGGAAGACACTTCGGTTCGTCTCTTCGTCGTTATCTGAACCTTTCTCTGTCTCAGCCTCTTCCCAAGTGAACTCTGCAACAAAGTCTGCGAGGGCCTGCCCCTTAATGGTTGTCCTGGGCCAGTAGGTAAGATCATACTCTCCTATATTGATGGCCCAGGTCATCAGTCTCCCGGACTTCTCAGGTTTGTGCAGAACCTGTCTTAGCGGGGAGTCTGTGAGGACTACCATGGAGTGCGCTTGGAAGTAAGGCTTCATCTTCCTTGAGGCATGTATCAGGGCATAATCCAATTTCTCCATCCGGGGATAGTTTTATTCAGACCCTTGAAGGGCCTTATTGTTGAAGTACACAGTCCTCTGGATTCCATCCTCTTCCCGTATGATAGCTGCGCTGATGGCTGACTCAGAGACTCCCAGATACACAAACAACCTCTCCCCCGTGATGGGCCGAGACAGCAATAAGGGAGACCCCAAGTAGGACTTGAGTTGGTCAAAGGCTTTTTCACACTCTTCGTCCCACTGGAAGGCCTTTCTCAGAACTTTAAAGAACGGAAGACACTTGTCCGTGGCTCTGGAAACAAACCTGTTAAGGGCCGCCACCCTTCCAGTGAGTCTCTGAATATCCTTGATACTCCTAGGAGTCTTCATGTCGAGCAAGGCCTTGATCTTCTCAGGGTTTGCTTCAATCCCCCTCTGATTAACGATGAACCCCAAGAACTTCCCGGCTCCTACCCCGGAGACACACTTCGCTGGGTTGAGCTTCATCCTGTATGAGTCCATGACATCAAAGGTCTTCTCAAGGTCCGCTATGTGAGTACATGCTTTCAGGCTCTTCGTTAACATATCATCCACATACACCTCCATGGTCTTACCTATCTGCTCCTCGAACATCCTATTGACAAGACGTTGATATGTTGCCCCCGCATTTGTCAGACCAAAGGGCATCACCTTGTAACAGTACGTCCCCCTGTCAGTAATGAAGGCTGTCTTCTCAGAGTCTTCGGCATCCATGAAGATTTGGTTATAACCTGAATAAGCATCCATGAAACTCATGAGCTCGTGCCCTGCCGTTGCATCCACCATCTGGTCTATCCTAGGTAAGGGATAGCTGTCCTTCGGGCAAGACTTGTTAAGGTCTGTGAAATCTACACACATTCTCCACTTTCCATTGGCCTTAGGCACGATGACTGCATTTGAGAGCCACCCTGGGTAAGTAACCTCTCTTATGAACTCGGCCTCTTCCAACTTTTTCACCTCTTCCCGGATGACCTCATACTTCTCTCTGGAGTAGACTCTTCGCCTCTATTTAATAGGCCTAGAATCTCTGTCTACGTTGAGCTTGTGGGTCATGATCTCAGGGTCGATACCAGGCATATCTGCATGACTCCATGCGAAGACACTCTGATTCCTCCTAAGGAAGTTTATCAGCTCTTCCTTGATCCTTGGCTCTAGGGCTTTGCTGACCTGGACGGTTTTTTCTGGCTCGTCCTCATTGAGGACGATGGATTCTACCTCTTTTGCGACCTCGCCCTTCTTCAATTTTGTTTCATCTCTCGGGTCAAGAGTGTCAATGATGTAAGTGGCGGTTGGTCTCTTATGGGCCTCTCTCTCTTCGGTCGAGTTGAAGTAACACTCCCGCGCCATGGTCTGGTCCCCTTGCACTTCCCCTACTCCATAAGGAGTCGGGAATTTTAGCATCTGATGGACCGTTGACGGCACGACTTCAAACTCTTTAAGGGCCACTCTTCCGATGATGAGGTTGTAGGCCGAGAACACATTTTCGTCCATAACAAAAAAGTTGATCTTCTTGGTCAACCTCTTAGGCCATTCATCCCCCATCCGTACATCCATTTCATACATGCCCAATGGGTGCACCTTCTCACCACTGAAGCCTATCAACGGGTGATGGTAGGGCACCAGCCTTGCCCTGCTAAGACTCAAACTCTTGAAACAAGGCCAGAACATTACATCTGCTGATCTTCCCCCATCTATGAGGATTCTCCCTACATCACACCCATGCACCCTTGTTGTTATGACTAAAGGGTCATCATGGGGGGCTAAGATGCCCTTGAAGTCAAGTCTGGATAACCCCACCACGAGGGTGTCCATGTCTACCTTCTTTCTCTTATGTACTGCATCAGAAGACGTCAGATTCACAACCTCAGGCTTGGCCACTGACTTGGCCTCTGCTACATGAGCCTTCCTGTCGGCTACCTCAGAGCCACCTCCTGCGAATCCTCCACATATGGTGCTAACACCAAAGGAGATCATTCCAACCCTCTTCACTAGAGTGTTGTCATCCTTTGGTGGGAGATCCGGGTCATCTCCATCATCACCCTCTGAATCATCATGCCTTCTAGCCGGGAGATCGCCACGGCACTTGTCATTTCTTCTCTTCTTCGGGTCTTCTCTTCCACCCTTTGGGGCCTTGCCATCCACATACTTTCTCAGCTTCCCAGATTTCAGCATCTTCTCAATCTCATCCTTCAGAGCGAAGCATCTATCTGTGACATGGCCGTGATCCTGATGGAACTCACACCAGAGGTTTTTATTCCTCTTATTTGGTGGGGCCTTCAATTTCTCTGGCCACCTCAGAGAACGGTCAGTCTTAATCTCGTTCAGTATGTGCTCACAGCTCACAGTCAGAGGAGTGTAATGAGCGAACTTGTCATCTACTGACCTCTTCTTCCCCTCTTTCTTGCCCTGGGACCTCCCAGTGCTACCACGGTTCTCCTCCTCATATTTGGTTGCCAGCAGCTCTGCCATAGACTTAGGAGGGTCTTCCGCCAGTTTCCATAGTAGCTTTCCCTTCTAGAGGCCTCCTATATGGGCGGTCATGGCTATGCTCTCTTCGTAATCCTCCACTTCCAACTTCTCCTTGTTGAATCTTGCTATGTAGTCTCTTAGGATTTCACCCTTAGCCTGTTTGACATATAAGAGGTGGGTAGTCTTCTTTTGAGGTCTTACCCCAAAGAAGAAGTTGTGGATGAACTGCTCAGCTAAGCCCTTGAAGTTCTCGATCGGGTTCTTCGGAAGAGAGGTGAACCAGCTGTGCGCAGCCCCTGTCAAGGTTCCTGAGAAGGCCCTGCACTTCATCTCATCGGGTATCGAGTAAATATCTGCTGCCGACTGATAAATCTCGATATGGTGCACTGGGTTAGTGCTGCCATCATACTTAGGAGTCACTTTAGGAGGCTTGAACTTAGCTGGGGCTGGGAACCCCACTATCCTAGCTACAAATGGGGAGCCCTCCGAGTAGCCCCTCTGTAATGGATCCCTGCTCTTTATGAGGTCCCATATCTTCTCCTCGAGACATTGGATTGAGTCATTCCAGGGTCTTCTCTCATCAACTTGGCCTAGGTTATCCCCTGCCACCTCTCTGCGATGGACAGAGGGTTCCCCAGCCACGACCCGTTGACTGTTGACCTCTTCCTGCTCCCTGGCTCTTCCCTCCAAGGGTCGGCCTTGATCTGGCCGAACCTGCCTATTCCCTCTTTGAGAGCCTGCCGCGCTCCTTGACCTCGATAGCCTCTGTCTCAGGTCATTGACTGGGCCCAGCCTCTCGAAGGCCGACCCTCTGCTCAACCTGTTAAAGGCCGACCCTCTTTATTGGGCCTCATCTCTTCTTTGGCCGACACATCCTTGACTCTTCCTATCAAAGGCCGACCCTCTTTGTTGGGCCTCGTCTCTTCTTCGTCCGACACATCCTTGGCAATGCCTAAGAGGTCATACGGTGTTATCTGACACCTCATACGACTCTCAGCAGTCTTCCAGGGCCTCTTCAACTTCAAGGTCGTCATACCTGTCCTCTGGGCAAGGGTTTCCTTGCCTCCCCAGGCACAAGCGCCTAGGGTCAGCAACGTCCCTCCTCCGCTGGGGTTCAGGTTGGTCCTTCATGGGCGCCTGGGGTGGTCCCCCGGCGTCAGGTTGAGGCTGAACTGCCGCCGGAGTTATCATGTCCGGGGAGACTCCAGGTGGCCTCATCATCATGGTTTGGCTGCAGCTAAAGATTTCAAAGCCCCTGCCACCTCCGCCATTTCGGACTGGGGAGGAGCCTGACTGGAAGTATCCCCTCCACCTCCTAGCGGCGGAAGAGGCGGTGGTAATTCTGGTGCCATGTATTAACAATAAAGAGCTTGAACAGTAAGTGAGCTTAATACCTTAAAGGACCTCTTTCAATGGTGAAACAGCTCCACACAAGGGGTGGTTCCAGGTTCACCACCAGAGTCTCCGGTGAGGTAAAGTAGAAAAAGAGGAAGAGATAGCCTCTCGATTCCCACAGACGGCGCCAAAATGACGATGCTAAGAATCAGCACCATCGGGTAAGGTGTTTCCAAGTTCAATATATGAATAACAATGGCAGCACAGCTATATAAAGAGATAAGAGAATGAGGTGAGGATATGAGGAATCAACACCGGAACTTAAGTGGTTTAGCCAATCTGGCCTACGTCCACTGTGAGTGTGTGAGTACCACTTAATGAAGGAACTAATGGACATGGATACAATTCTCTCAAGCTTTCTCTCTCTCTACTGTATATTTAGATAGAGTTTTAGCTAGGGTTTTATATCTGGGGATCCCTTTGCAAGGTAGGGGATAACCCCTATATATAGTGCCTAGGGGGCGTAATGTACCCCCCATGCATGCAATGAGCATGTGTGTGGTATCCTCACCAATGTGGGAATGCCATCTGTCACTGTCACATGTAAGCAATGATGATGAAATATTCTCCCACATGTGGAGGATAATATTGTTACAACTTATTTGTGCCCAGGTGTCCTTATCCAAATCTCAACAGATGCTCAGCAGTCATGTTGGTGAATGACCTCGGCCTGGGAGAGGCCGAGCTGTAAAGGCTTGATGCCCGTTCAATCCGAGAAGTGCATAAGGAGTCTCGGCCTGATCTCAGCCGAGATATTATGTTAGGTCGGCCCCAGCCGAGGTAGGGATAGTCCCATGCTGGTGATTATTAAGGCCTCTTATGACCTCGTCCCAAGCCGAGGTTGAACCGGATCCAAGTTGAGGGTCGGCTCACTGTCACCTCGGCCCACCCTTGTCCGAGGTTGCCATACCCAGATGTACAAGAGTGCTGTTGATGCCTGTGATGCGCGCAGTGCCCCTTGGTAGTGTAGAAGGTAGTGTCGGCCTGGGCCGAGGTAGGTCTGGCCGAGGGATGGTATCGCGGGCCTCTGGCTTTCATAGGGTCGATCAATGTTTCCGCCATCATCTCGGCCGAGGTAGGTGTCCCTGGGCCGAGGTTATACTTGGGCATATCACTGATCACCCGGTATTTAATTAGGCGGGGTGTTACACAAACCCTCACGAGACACAACTCGTCCTGTTGGGCAACCTATAGGTTTAAAGTTTGTTGCACATGCTAAGTGCAATCGCAAGTGCCCGCGAAAGTGGTACACTTTTAGTTTCTTATCTTTCTCTTTCTCTCTATCTTATTGCTCGAGGACTAGCAACGCTCTGTTTGGGGGTGGTGTGATAAACACCCAAAAGTGTACATTTTATACCCCGAATAGACGATTTTTAGTTGCTAATTCTCGGTAATTTGGGCCTTATGCGCGTAAATGTTCATTATGCAGGTTGATTGTCGTTTGCGAAGTTCAAACAGTTAATTTAAGGCAAATGCGCATCAAATGGATCTAATTACCCTTGCCCGTAACCCTAGCCAAGCCTAACCGAGTCCCTAAATCTACCCCGAACCCCATGTGTGTTTAGTTTGTACTTTTATTCCTTTTTAGATCTTCATTCGAGTAGTTTTTAATTTTTAGGATTTATTATATATTTTATTTTCGAGTCGTGTATATATTTTTAACAATTTTTATATTTTATTATTTATTTATTTATTTTATTATTTTTGCGCATCGAGTAGTTGTTTTTATCTTTTTCTTTATTTTATTTTATCTTATTTGTTTTGTTTTATTTTATTGTATTAGTTTTATTTTTATGTTTTTATTTGAGTCGTGTGTATTTATTTGCTCGTAATGTATATATTAGAGTCAGTATTGTGTCTCGCTTATTTTATTTATTTATTTTTGTATTTGATTTTTAGTTTTTAGTTTAGTTTAGTTTTATTAATGTTTTATTAGATTTTATTTTTATAGATTAGTTTATTATTATTAATATTTTATTTTTAATCTTTTTATTTTTAGATTAATATTTTTTTTATTTGTTAGTTTTATTTAGACAGTGTCATTTTAATAGGGCCTCAAACTAAACACCCCCCCCCCCCCCCCTAAAATCCTACACTCGCCCACACCAAAGAACCCCCACTTACTCACACACTTTTTCCCATACACCCTCACACACCCTAACCCCACCACATCATCTTCTTCCCTGCACCATTTTCACTCTCTCTCCTCAAATCCTCCATTAATAACATCACACCCACCAATCAAACATCCACCACCATAACCCATCTCATCTCTTACCCACCTCCATACCATCATATATACAAAACTCAAATCCCGTCTCAACACTTCCAACCCTAGTATAACCCGGACAAACCCGAAATCGCACCCGCTTTCGGCGCCTGACCCGCTACCCCCCTTCGAACCGGGCACCCATTCCCCCAAATTGGACCTGTCCACTGCCATATTCGATCTGAACCCGTAGACAACTACAGCTCTGACCATGTCCAACAAAACCACACCAAAAGCCATTGGAACCAACAAGAAGCCTTACCCTATTTTTACCCTGTGCCAAATCACAATGCAAGACCAAAAATAAAAACCACACCCTTTTACCCAATAGTCCAAAGACTTCTACCCCTCTCCTGTCACTTCAAACCTATACCTGCAAGACCAGCTGCACACGGCTCCAAATCTCCTGCAGCAACCCACTAGCTACATTACACTATCCTGATGCCTATGACAAGTGAACTTTCTCATCATTTTAAATTAAAGAGGTGAGAAGTAGACATTGCATACGAGCAAGAGTGTAGAGAGTTTAGTTTTTTTAGAGCTCCATTTTTTGAGCTCATTTTTCGTGTAATATTGTACAAAAATTTTATTTTTCTTCTTTTATAAATATTTTTAGTGACTTGAATGAGGCTGAATATTTTGTGAAATACAATTCCTGAGTTGATATTAAATTTCAGTGTTGTAATACTCACATTTGTGGATGCACCTAATTGTTCATGTTTGGGAAATTTTTATTCAGTTCAAGGAGACTTGGTTCAACAATTTTTCTCATTCAATTTTAATTTTTTTATGCCTCTTGTTGTGTCATTATTACATTTTATATGTAATAATACCAAATTGAGAGGCTAAATACCCCATTCAAGGGGTGAGATGGAACCCTTAACTTAATTATTTTTATTTTTTTGTTTGTTTATTTATTATTCCCCTTTGAATATTAATATTAAAATTTTACAATTTATATTTATGCCTCGAGAGACGGTGACTTTTTTTCAAGAGAAATTTGCAAATTCATCTCATAATATTTATTTATTAATTAAACTAGGGATAGACAATTTTTGAATGATATTCTAGTTTGAATTTCTCTACTCCAAAAATATATTTTTCATGATTTAAAATACCTTTACTAAATTTTCCCTAGGAGGTGATTTATTAGAAAATGTTTAAAACTATTTTTTGTTAGTATGTGAAATTTAAATATTAATCTTCTAAAAGGACAATATGTATATATATATATATATATATATATATATATATATATATTTTTTTTTTTTTTTTTTTTGGGGGGGTATTTCAAATAGACTAACTAATTAATAAAAATAAATAGGTTAAGTGGTGAAGTTTAATCCCTTGAATTATCTCATAATTGTTTTCTCCTCACATTTAGCTCACTTTATCTTTATTTATTAGTGTAGTTTTAATTTTAGTTCATAATTAGTAGTATAAATATCCCTTAAAAATTGTTTTAAAAAAAGCATACTTAGTCTTCATTTTGCTCTTATCCACATGCGAGAGCGTGGATTGACCTCTTACTTGCATATATACATTTTTAGTGTGTTTGTAGGTACCAAAGGGATTTTTGATTGACCGTCTTCACCCCACAATGACTTATATACGCAGAAGATTAGTTATCACTCCTCAATAGAGAATGGTTTTTGTAATTATTTGACTATGATCTTCGTTCCTCGAATGTTGGATTTTTCACATTGGTAGTACGTGCAGGGTACTATGCCAAGGGTATGCATCCACACCCTTATGATGTGGAACTGGTAGCTGGAGTTGGTGTTGATGGCGTGGAAATTAATTTGGGAAGTGAAATTCCCCAATTTAATACTCACGTTCACATATCCTAGGGATCGCATGTCGGCGTTGTCAAATACTGAAATTACCAACAACACTGGTGCTATCTTCTCTTGATCGATCCCCGTCTCATATAACGTACTCATTAGCATAATATTAATGGAAGCCCCTCCGTCCATAAATGCTCTGAGGAAGGATATTTCGTTGTTCATAGTTGTCACGTACAACGGGCGATCATGGAAGTATGGCATCTGCCTATCCGCCTCAGAGAAAACCATTTCGGAGGTCTATCTTTTTATCAACCTCCCAATTGGTCCCTACCAATTTAATGAGGGATCTCCACTCTACTTCACCGCTTCCAAAACCTTCCTTGTGATAACTACCCTTGTGTCATATTTTACTCATATCTGGTAAAAAAAACTTGAACTTAGGACTCCTCGCTATGGCTTCACACTCAGAATCTAAGTCCATCTCATACTCTTGGGCTTTATAAACATACACTACCTCAGACGGTCGTTCATCATCCAGAGAAAGGATGACATCCACCTTGCCTTTTTCATGGCAACAACTTGCATTTAAACTGTTTGTAATTGACATGCATTCGAATGTGTCGTAATTTGAACTTGATGTGTTCAACTATCAACAGAAGTGAAGGAACTAACTATCAAGAACCAATATTTGAAGTTGATGTCTTCAACTATCAACAAAATAAAAAGAATTGAAGCATAACAAATTTACAATGATATGTAAAAAAGGATCACAAATGGCGAATGCATTCTTTAAAAAATTCTGGAGTTTCAAAAACAAAATAAACATGACGTAGAGAAAAGTTTTTGGAGGTGAATCATGTTAACATTATCAATTTAACTCTCTCTGCCTGTGACGTTTTTTATATCTAACTACTATATACATTACATATAAAAAAGGTTTATTCTAGCATAAGATGTTTCAATTACATTGCTTAGTTGGTGTCCCATCATAGATAATTTGTGTTAGTAAATAAAAGGTTCGAAACAATAATAAAAATTAACATTTCCGAATAAAAAGTATTTGTAAATCGTATAACAATTCTATGTTTAAAACAATTTCATTGTATAAGTGTTGACTTATCGAATGGAATATATTGCATACTGAAATATTTCAAACAGTTTCACTATAAAGATGACCTTATTAGATTTCAAATAGAATCCCAATTTAATGCCCTTACATCATCAACAACTAAATAGACTATGAATATTTAAAACAAAATTATCTGTAACAACCATCAACAACAAAATAGACTATGAATATTCAAAATTAAATCTAATCTGGAACTCCAAAAAAACCCATGACATATATTTTCATGAAATTTTTATGTGTGCACCTTTTTCATGAATTTTACCTGAGAGATCTAGAACCAATAGGATAAACCTCAGCACATCAAGTCCCCACGACAAACCTAGGTTACTTCCTTATGAGTGACAAATATGGAAATCAAGTGAACAAATAAACACATAAGAATAGTCTAAATCAAGTGTAAAAATCTACACATCTCAAATATACCAAATGTAAAAATCTAACACGAATTATATCAAATTTTACATATCTAACACAAAATGTACCAAATGTATAGATTTAACACAAGAAATAGCATTGATCCAACATCTCAAAGAAAACAATACACATTTCATGTGTAATCAAATATTATTAATAGATTACCTCTAGGACGGAAATATGAACTCCATAAAAAGCCCTACTATGAACTTGATAGAATCCAAAAAATTTGAACTCGTTAAAATATAAAAGTATAAAATCAATAATCAATATATAACAAACTCGCTAGTAGTATGTATATACTTGATGAGGATTTGGGTTCACAAGTAGTGGTAAGGTTAGTGAGAAAGAGAGTTGGAGAATAAGGATTTGGGTTGACAATATGGTTGGGGAGGGAGAGAAAGAGGGGACCGAGTAAGTTTGAGAGTTTATGGGAGGCTTTGAAGTGGGTTTGTTGTGTCTGTATCAAATTACCCTTGTGTTTGAAATAAATTGAAAGAGGGAAAACTAATTAGTTAGAAAGAAAAGAGGGGGTACCAAAATTTTCAAGTGTAAAATTGGTATTGCATGAATAACTCATATAAATGACATCATAGTTTCATCTTATGACATACATAAGTTTTACTCCTTATATATATAAATATATATATATATATATATATATATATATATATATATATATATATATATATATATATATATATATATATATATATATATAGAGAGAGAGAGAGAGAGAGAGAGAGAGAGAGAGAGAGAGGCAGACTCCAGTACATACCAAGTATACATAAAAAATTAAAATAGTGAAACAATTATTTTTTGGCTTACTTTTTTTATGACATTTAAACATTTCAATGGAAATATATCAAA
The DNA here is from genome assembly GCA_949130495.1 of Sambucus nigra. Taxonomy (NCBI): domain Eukaryota; kingdom Viridiplantae; phylum Streptophyta; class Magnoliopsida; order Dipsacales; family Adoxaceae; genus Sambucus; species Sambucus nigra. The sequence goes on from OX422222.1 coordinate 50,409,280, forward strand.
TATCATCTCAAAATATTTTTTTTTTGCAATTTTAAAAAAATCAAACAAACTTTTGTAGACTTTAAAGCACTTTAAAAGCTGTAAAAAGTTTGACTGATTTAAAAAAAATATTTTGAGCTAAGGGTTTTTAATGGATCCATTGAAATGTTTAAATATCACATAAAAAAAATCAACTCAAAAATGATTTTTTAATACTTTAAAAAAATGATTCCTGCCAACGGTATTGATGATGCTAAGATTTAGCACCACCGGATAAGTGATAGTGAGCTCAAACAGTAGTAACCATGGTAGCCATAGAGATGTGTAAGTGTATAAGTATGTAGAAGGGGATGAGTATAAGAGGAAATAAGACAATGATGTATAGTGGTTCAGCCAATCTGGCCTACATCCACTGTGAGTGTGTGATCCACTAAGTATGGGCACTAATGGCCTTGGATACAATGCACATAAGCCCCTCTCTCTCTCTCCACTGTGTGTACAAGCAGAGTTTTAGCTAGGGTTACAATCAATTGATCGATCCCCTGTAGGGTTGTAGGTGACAAGTATATATAGGTCTTGGGGGTGTAGTGTACCCCCCAAGTATGCATGGTGCATGTGAATCATGATCTAGCCAATCCCCTGTTGACACCTGTAGATGCCAAATGATGACATAATATTCCCTCACGTGAGGGTGTGATTTTGTTATAACGGTCTCCCCTGTGCCATGTGAGCCTCACGCACACTGTTCCACGCGTCTCCCAAACCACGCGCTGTGATGATGTCACCCTCGGCCTATAGGCCAAGGCCGAGGGCAAAGTTCCTTTCAGCAGTGAGTCTGGCCCAATTATGGCCTCGTACTGTCGTACCCTCGGAGGGTCGTCCGGAGCCTGATGAAGGGTCGGCCCCTCGGAGGGTCGTCCGGAGGCTGATGAAGGGTCGCCCCCCTGAGGGGTCATCTAGAGCCTGATGAAGGGTCGGCCCCCTAAGGGGTCGTCTGGAGCCTGATAAAGGGTCGGCCCCTCGAAGGGTCGTCCGGAGCCTGATAAAGGGTCGGACCCTCGGAGGGTCGTCCGGAGCCTGATGAAGGGTCGGCCCCCCTGAGGGGTCATCTGGAGCCTGGTGAAGGGTCGGCCCCCTGAGGGGTCGTCCGTTTGGAGGTAACCTTCAGCCATGCCGAGGATATAAACGGGTATATCAATCACCCCCAGCTCTTAGCCATTGATGTTGTTGATATGGTTGAGGGATAGTGTTGTAATTGAGATGCGTGTATGATCAGTTAGGTGAGTGACACCTGGGCAGATACTCATTGTTGTTCCAGTTTCCAAGGCATGGCGGCTGTACACTTTTCTTGGGGCTTTGTGCCCTAATGATGCCTTCCTCGTGGGATGTGTCCTGCCTTGGTCAATGGTCCCACTCATTACTAAGGTATTTAAGAGATTTTTGAACTCTCTCTCTCTTCTTCTTCTTCTTCTTCGCGCCCAGGCTTTCTCTTTCTAGCTTCCAGCCTTCTCTTCATTTCTGCAATCTCTACGTTTCGAGTTTGGCAGCTTTGCTATTTCTTTCTCAGGTAATCCTTCTGCCCCAGCGTCCTCTTTACTTTCATTACTTTTTTTGCTTTTTGGTTTTAGACCTGTAGGGCCGGATTTGGGTGGTTTCTTAACTTTTCCGGTGACTGGTTTTTGAGTGTTCTTGAGTGAAAACCATCAATTCCCTTTTTAATTCAAAAGTCTAATTTGGTCAACTGCAAACTTGTTTGTAGTTAAGTTCCCCAAATTCCTCCAAGTGTAGGGTCTTCCCTTTTAATGCTTAGGAGGCTTTATAGTTTAGCATCTGAATTCCCATCCTTGAGAGAGAATCTCTTTGCAGAGATCAGACGAATAGAGGAAGAGGAAGAGAGGAGACGAGGGGCCGACCCTAATTGGGTACGACCCATCTTTCCCATTCCTCTTGCCACAATAAAACCATTTGAACCGTCTGAGTCTTGTGGGTCATCCCATCGTCCAGCCGAGTGTCATTCAAGTGAGATGGACGAGAGAGCCTCCTCCCCAACTGGCGCTGGACCTTCCGGTAGGAGAGAGACATATGACCTAAGCCCAGGCCGAGAGGCTGAGGGTGTGATCCCCTCCGAGGTTGTCCCTGTGACAACCCTATCTCCCCATGCCTTTCATATGGCCTTTTCCCAGGGGCCTCTAGAAGATGATGATGCCGAGGGAGAGGGGACTGAGGACGAGGACGATGATACAGATGACCAGATTGATACCTCCCATGCCTCATCCTATATCTCCTCTGTTAGGGATCACGACCTCTTGATATGGAGGCATGCCTATGGAGTGCCCCCAGCGTAACTATGAGGGTTCCCTCTGAGTCTCAGACGGTTTTTGATTGTGAAGAGGGAGAGGTTGCAGTTTATGAACAAATGTTCAAGGTTGGAGTCAGATTCCCTCTGCATCCTGCCATCGTAGATATCTTGTCTTCCCTTGGTGTTGCCCTCTCTCAACTTCCTCCCAACTCTTGGAGGACGATCCTGGGCTACATCTCCCTGTGGAAGAATGCTTTCACTGACGAGCCCTCGGCCGACCTATTCTTGGCCTGCTACAATATCACCTCCTCGTCCAAACAGCCTGGATACTATCATCTGGGGGCGAGGAGGTCTGAGAAGAAACTCCTCCACGTGGCGCAAACTTCCAACCACGATTGGAAAAAGATATTCTTCTTTATCTCTGGGGAGTGGGAGTTCACCGCAGAGGCTCAACTTGTAGCCGATGGTCCGAGGGTCCCCAGAAGATGGTCTAACCCTTCAATGAAGGCCAGGTCAGACCCTGGACTTAGTCTGGAGGAGAAGGACATCGTTGAGTATCTGAGGGGATGAGGGAGAGGTGGTGAGCTTCCAAAATTTGAAGATTTGATGACCCCCCGGTTCCTCAAAGAAGCTGGTCTGAGGCTCAGCCCTCTGACAGAACTATGTGAGTTATACTGAACGTTCTCCATTCTTTACTTATTTTTGAAGTGTTTCCTCTTTATCTCTATATTTTTCTGACGTGTCGTCCTCTTTCCAGGTCGTCCTGCAGGTACATCAGACTATCTTTGGGAAATGACTGCTCCCAGCTTATTATCAGGCTTGGCCAAGAAGAAAGGAAAAGAGCCTCAGCAGGCTCCGAGGAAGACGAAGGTCGCTGGGCCGACGGTTGTGGAGCCGACCTCCGATAGCCACAAAAGAAAGGAGCCTGAGGCCCCTGTTGACCCTCGGCCGAATTCTCGGACGAGGGCCAGGGTCGAGGCATCTGAGGGGACTGCCTCTTCATCCAGCATGGGGGCCTTCTGGTCTCAAAACTTGGCACATCTGAGGGCCGAGCCCTCATCACTCATTGCAAACTTGAGGGCAGCCAAGGCCTCAATGTTTTCTGCACCCTCGGTCGCTGATTACGGGTTCCTGTCCAAGATTCCTCCTGCCAAAGTGTACCACTATGGTCTGCACGCCCTTGCATAGGTATTGGTCTTGACCCACTCTTTAAATTTCATTCTTTCAATAACTGTTTCCTCGGCCTCTTGACATGTGTTTATTTTTCTTGTGCAGTCTGTGTGCGCTTTTACCTCGACAACAAAATGGATGGCTAAAAATCAGGAGAGATTCCATGACGCCGAGAGGGCCATCCAGCATGAGGCCGACCTGCAGGCTGATTTAGATACTGCAAAGGCCGAGTTGGAAAGTACCAGGACTGAGCATGCAAGGATCCTGGACCAACTGACGAGGCAGCACGACGAGGACATTAAGGCCAAGGACTTGCTTCTCAAGGAAAAGGACGAGGCCTTCACCAACATGGAGGACAAGTACAAGACTGATCTTGAAGCAGCCATCAAGAAAGTCGAGGCTGATGCTGTTGAGGCTTATAAAATTTCTGACTAGTTTCAAGGCTTCGGCCTTGAATATTTGGAGAGAGGAATCAGGAATGCCTGCCGGTGGGTCGTCCTCAGGTTTGGTGATGTTGTCTCCCCGGTCCGCCCTTCAATTGAAGTAGTCAGAATGGACGACCCTAGGATTGCCGAGGCTCTGACTTATGTAGAATCACAAGTGCAGGTTGAGGGGGTCGGCACATCTGAAGATCATCCGATTATGGTCATTGAGGAAACCCCTCTGGTGGATGTTGAGGCTCTGCCCTCCGATATTGTCCCATAGGGTGGCTGTCTGTAGCCCATACCCTCTTAGTGTATTTATCATTTTTGTGCTCTCTTTTGTAAAACACGAGATATTTCATCAATACTATTGTCTTCTTTACTGTCTTCCTTATTTGCCTTTTGTATGGTTTTCTTTGTCTTTGTTAATGCCACTAACCTCTCCCTCGTCTTTCTTGAGGGTGAACGAGGGGTCATCCCCTGCGTTGGCCCTCATTATAGCCGAGGAGTCAAATTACCAAACTTATGGTTTTAATAAAGTTTTCCCTCGTCTTTCTTGAGGACAGTGGTGGGGTCGTCCCCTCCAATGGCCCTCATTATAGCTGAGGGATCAAATTACCAAACTAATGGTTTTAATAAAGTTTTCCCTCGTCTTTCTTTAGGACAGTGGTGGGGTCGTCCCCTCCACTCGCCCTCATTATAGCTGAGGGATCAACTTTCCAAATTAATGGTTTTAATGTTCTCCCTCGTCTTTCTTGAGGACAGTGGTGGGGTCGTCCCCCCCTGGCCCTCATTATAGCCGAGGGATCAAATTACCAAACTAATGGTTTTAATAAAGTTTTCCCTCGTCTTTCTTGAGGACAGTGGTGGGGTCGTCCCCTCCACTGGCCCTCATTATAGCCGAGGGATCAACTTGCCAAATTAATGGTTTTAACAAAGTTTTCCCTCGTCTTTCTTGAGGACAGTGGTGGGGTCGTCCCCTCCACTGGCCCTCATTATAGCCGAGGGTTCAACTTACCAAATTAATGGTTTTTAACAAAGGTTTCCCTCGTCTTTCTTGAGGATAGTGGTGGGGTCGTCCCCTCCACTGACCCTCATTATAGCCGAGGGTTCAACTTACCAAATTAATGGTTTTAACAAAGGTTTCCCTCGTCTTTCTTGAGGACAGTGGTGGGGTCGTCCCCTCCACTGACCCTCATTATAGCCGAGGGTTCAACTTACCAAATTAATGGTTTTAACAAAGTTTTCCCTCGTCTTTCTTGAGGACAGTGGTGGGGTCGTCCCCTCCACTGACCCTCATTATAGCCGAGGGTAGTTCTCTATAGATGTTTCCATGCGTACTAGAACCGATAACCACGGGATGAGGGGAAACACTGATATTTCTCATTAATTTTCCAAGTGTTCTGTTGGAGCAACTCTTATTACAATTATGGTCTATCAAGACCTTACAACACTACTGATAGTATTTCTTCAAATGATCTGCATTCCAGGGGTTGGAAAAGGGCACCCCTTCTAGGTTTTCTAGTCTATAGGTCCTAGGGACGACTTCATCGATGACCCTATATGGGCCATGACAATTAGGATGGATCTTGTTGGGCTTTTGCCAAGTCTTATTGAGGACCAAGTCCCCCACTGCGATAGGCCTCTGTTTCACCCTCTGATTGTAAAACCTTGCGGTCCTCTGCTGGTAGGCGGCCTGCCTTATCTCAGCGTCCTACCTCCTTTCCTCAATCAGGTCTAAGTCGAGTCTCCTCTCTTTCGCATTTCTCTGGGGGTCATACATTTGGACCCTATGAGTAGGAAACTCAATCTCGGTGGGGATGACGGCTTCTGAGCCATAAGCTAGCATGGATGGGGTCTCTCCGGTAGAGGCCCTCACTGTCGTCCTGTATGCCCACTGCACGACATATAACTCCTCGACCCATCTTCCTTTTGCCTCCTCAAGCCTCTTCTTGATTCCATCTAGGATTGTCCTGTTTGTAACTTTTTGTTTGCCCATTGGCCTGAGGTCGGCCTGGGGTGGAGAAAAATTGTTTGATTCTCACCCTTTCACAGTACTTCTGTAGAGAGGTATTCTTGAACTGAGTCCCGTTATCCGAGATGAGGGTGTTGGGGAGTCCATATCTGCATATAATATTTTTGCATATGAACTGGAAGGTCTTCTGCTCTGTGATCGTCACCATCGGCTCCGCTTCCACCCATTTTGAAAAATAGTCAATGGCTACGATGAGGAATCGATAGTTACTGATGGCCCTAGGCAAGGGTCCTACTAGGTCAATTCCCCACACTGCAAATGGCCATGGGGATGTAATGGAAGTAAGAGGCTGATGGGGCTGGTGAGGAATGGTGGCAAATCTTTGACATTTGTCACACTTTTTTACATATGCCACTGCGTCTTTCCCCAAGGTCGGCCACCAGTACCCTTGGGTGATCACCCTCTTCGCTAAGGATCTACCCCCGATGTGGCTTGAGCACGATCCTTCGTGCACATCTTGCAAAATGGAAGGGACTTCTGAGGGATGCACACACCTAAGTAAGGGGAGCAAAAACCCCTTTTTGTACAAGGTGTATCCGATGACAGTGAATTTTGCAGCCCTGTACCTCAACTTCTTCTTTTCTTGCCTTGCTTCTGGCATCTCACCCTCTTTAATGTATCTGATCAGAGGGTCCATCCACGAAGCTTCCTGAGAAACATTTAGGCAATTTCCAAGTGTTCCCTCAGCGTCTTCAATAGTTGGCCGAAGCAAAATTTCTACTGGGACCGTCCTCCTGATGTCTGTCCTTGTTGCCGAGGCCAACCTAGTAAGGGCGTTAGCTCGACCATTATTGAGCCTGGGTATCCTCTTTAACTTCACTTCTCTGAAGCCCTTCAGTAACGACCTCACGTTCTCAAGGTACCTAGCCATTCTATCGTCCTTAGCCTCGTAGGCTCCTAGTATCTGATTCACTACTAGCCTTGAATCACTATGGACCAAAATCTGGCCGACACTAAGAGACTTGGCCAAGGAGAGGCCTGCTACCAAGGCCTCATATTCAGCCTCGTTATTAGAGGCTTTGAAGTTGAACCTCAGGACGTACTCAATGTCTGTGCCGTCGGGTGCTGATACTAATAACCCAGCTCCGCTCCCGCTTTCGCAAGAGGACCCGTCGACGAAGAGACTCCACACGGTGCGTTCTTCTGAGAAACTTCCCTCGGAGAGGGATCCCTGTCTAAAGATGTATCTTCCCTCTTCATTTTCAGCCGCTTTCCTTCTAGCGGTGCTTGTCTCAGCCCCATCTGCGGGTGTGTCAGTGGGCCTGTCTTGTTGTGTATCTGTCTTCCCGAGGGTATCACCCTCAGCTTCATCACCTTCCCAAGTAAACTCAGCCACGAAATCTGCCAGCGCTTGCCACTTAATGGCCGTCCTAGGCTGATACACTATGTCAAACTCCCCCAGCTCTATAGCCCAGGCCATTAACCTGCCTGACTTTTCTGGCTTGTGTAGGACCTGCCTGAGAGGAGAGTCGGTGAGGATGACTATTGTATGGGACTGGAAGTACGGCTTCATCTTCCTTGAGGCATGGATCAAGGCATAGGCCAACTTCTCAATCCTCGGGTATCTTTACTCTGCCCCTTGGAGTGCCTTGCTGTTAAAATACATAGGCTTCTGTATCCCGTCTTCGTCTCTCATAATGGCTGCACTGATGGCCGACTCTGAGACGGCGAGGTACACATAAAGTCGTTCACCCTGCACGGGCCGTGACAGCAGCAAGGGAGACCCTAAGTATGACTTTAGGTCCCTGAAAGCCTCATCACACTCTTCACTCCATTCGAAGGCCTTCCTAAGGATCTTGGAGAATGGCAAACACTTTTGTGTGGCCCTAGACACGAACCTGTTCAAGGCAGCAACTCTCCATGTGAGTCTCTGAACGTCTTTAATGGACTTGGGAGTCTTCATCTCAACAAGGGCCTTTATCTTTTCAGGATTGGCCTCGATGCCTCTTTGGTTGACAATGAACCCCAAGAACTTCCCTGCTCCGACCCCGAAGACACACTTGGCCGGATTAAGCTTCATCTGGTATTTGTCCATCGTATTAAAGGTCCTCTCCAGGTCTGCCACATGATCCTCTGCCTTCAGACTCTTAGTCAGCATGTCATCTACGTAGACCTCCATAGACTTCCCAATTTGGTCTTCAAACATTTTATTTACGAGGCGCTGGTACGTTGCCCTCGCATTTTTTAGGCCAAACGGCATGACCCTGTAACAGTATGTCCCCTTGTCAGTGATGAAGGTTGTCCTCTCCGAGTCTTCAGGGTTCATGAAGATCTGGTTATACCCTGAATAGGCATCCATGAAGCTCATGAGCTCATGGCCTGCGGTAGCGTCTACCATCTGGTCAATGCGGGGGAGAGGGAAGCTGTCTTGGGGACAGTGCTTGTTGAGGTCTGTGAAGTCCACGCACATTCTCCACTTCCCGTTGGCCTTTGGGACAATGACTGCATTGGACAGCCATTCAGGGTAGATGACCTCTCTGATAAATTCAGCGTCTTCTAATTTTTTGACCTCGTCCCTGATGACCTCATACTTTTCTCTGGAGTAAATTCTCCTTTTCTTCTTTACCGGCTTCACTCCCTCTACCACATTGAGCTTGTGGCACATGATTTCAGGGTCAATCCCCGGCATATCTACATGACTCCATGTGAAGACGCTTCACCTTCTCCTCAACAGTTTAACGAGGTCTTCCTTGATATTGGGCTTCAGAGACTTGCCGACTTGGACGGTTTTTTTCGGGTCATCCTCATCGAGGATGATGGATTCTACCTCTTCCGCAGCCTCTCCTTTATTTAGCTTCGTGTCATCCCTGGGGTCTAGGGTATCAATATTGTAAGTGGTCATAGCCCTCTTGTGTGCCTCCCTTTCTTCAGCGGAGTTGTAGTAACATTCTCGCGCTGTCGTCTGGTCTCCCTGAACTTCCCCCACCCCGTAAGGGGTAGGAAATTTGATCATCTGATGGACCGTATACGGCACAGCTTCAAACCCCTTGAGGGCCACACGCCCCAGTATGATGTTGTAGGCCGAAAACACATGCTCATCCATTACAAAGAAACTGACCTTCTTGGTGAGCCATCTCGGCCACTCGTCCCCCATCATCACATCGGCCTCATATACCCAAGGGGATGAACCTTTTCCCCACTGAACCCAATCAATGGATGATGGTAGGGGATGAGTCTAGCACGACTGAGGCCTAAGGCTTTGAAGCACGGCCAAAACATCACGTCTGCAGATGAGCCCCCATCTATTAGGATCCTCGGCACGTCGCATCCGTGCACCCTGGCAGTGATGACGAGAGGGTCATCATGTGGGGCTAAGAGGCCTTTGAAGTCCATTCTTGAAAATCCCACTATCACTGTGTCCATATCAACCTTCTTCCTCTTTTTTGAATTGACCTCCAGGGAGGTTGCGTGTACCGTCTTCGTCACTGTCTTGGCCTCAGCCACATGGGCCTTCCTGTCGGCGACCTCAGACCCTCCTCCTGCAAGACCCCCGGAGAGCATTCCCACTCCGAGCGAGATCATATAAGCCTCTTGACAGGGCCATGGTCGTCTCTCGGCGGGAGGTCAGGGTCGTCCTCGTCATCGGAAGGATCGTCCCCTCTTTTTTGAGGACCTTCTCTACATGCATCGCCTCGCTTCTTTCTGGGGTCATCCCCTCGGCCCCTCTTGAAGGTGCCTTTGTCGACATACTTTCTGAGCTTCCCTTCCTTCAGCATCTTCTGAATCTCATCTTTCAGAGTAAAGCATTTGTCCGTTACGTGGCCGTGGTCTTGGTGATATTCACACCACAGGTTCCTATTCCTCTTGCCGGGGGCTGCCCTCAGCTTCTCAGGCCACTTCAGGGACCGGTCACTCTTTATCTCATTGAGAATTTGTTCACAGCTGACCGTTAGAGGGGTGTAACCAGCGAACTTGTCATCCGTGGACCTCTTCTTCCCCTCTTTGTTCTTCTTAGGGTATTTCCCCCACTAGCACCTCTTTTTTCGTCTTCATATTTTGCAGCCATCGCCTCTTTGGCATTCATCACCTTTCCTGCTGTCGACAGCAGTTCGGCCATCGTCCTCGGAGGGTCTTCAACAAGCTTCCATAACAGCTTCCCCTTTTGGAGTCCTCCAATCAGGGCTGTCATAGCTATGCTCTCCTCATAGTCTTCCACCTCCAGCTTCTCCTTATTGAATCTGGCTATGTAGTCCCTCAGACTCTCACTCTTCCCCTGCTTAACATAGAGCAGGTGGGTGGTCTTCTTCTGTGGCCTCACCCCAAAGAAAAAGTTGTGGATGAACAGGTCTGCCAACTGCTTAAAGTTTTCAATGGAATATTTTGGAAGAGACGTGTACCAGACATGTGCAGCCCCAGTCAGGGTACCAGAGAAGGCACGACACCTCATCTCATCCGAGATGGAGTATATGTCTGCTGCTGACTGATACATCTCCACGTGGTTGACAGGGTTGGTGCTCCCGTCATATCTTGGGGTGACCAGAAGTGGCTTGAACTTTGATGGCGTGGGGAAGTTGACTATCTTTGCCACAAAGGGTGAGCCTATGGTGTATCCCCTCTGAAGGGGGTCCCGGCTCTTCAGTATATCACCGATCTTATCCTCTAACCGCTGGATTGAGTCATTCCAGGGCCTCACAGGGTCAGCTTGGCCGATGTTGTCCCCTGCCGCCTCTTTAAGGTGGACGGGGGGTTCTGCCCCGGCGGGCCTGTGTCGGCTGTTTACTTCCCTTTGGCCATCATCTCGTCCTTGGGGTCGGCCATCTGCTGCCTCCCTCCTAGACCTCGCAGCACTTCTTGACCTGGACAATTGTTCCCGCAGGTCATTTACTGGGCCCAGCCTCTCAAAGGCTGACCCCCTGCTCAAGCGATCAAAAGCAGAGCCTCTCGGGCGATCATCAGGATTTGGTCTCCTGCACTTTCCTCTACTATCCTGAAGAGGTCGTACAGTATTGTTGGAGACCTCATATGGTTCCCAGCATTCTATAGGGGCCTCCTCTCCCTCCAGATCGTCATACCTGTCCTCAGGGCATGAGTTTCCTTGCCTCCCCAGGCGTAGACGCCGGGGGTCAGCAACATCCCTACGCCACTGAGGAGGTGGCAGGTCTTTGCGCGGTGCCTGGGGTGGTCCCCTGGCCTCATGCTGTCTTGGAACTGCTGCCGGAGTAATCATCTCAGGTGAAACCCCTGGCTCTCTTAGTATGTTCTGGCTTAGAGCTGTGAACTGCTCCTGCATCATCCGCTGGCTTGCTGCCAGAGACTTTAAGGCTGCCGCCACATCAGCCATCTCAGACTGAGGCGTCGGTTGACTGGAACTGGGTCTTCCCCCATCATCCGGCGGGGGAAGTGGTGGTGGTGGCATTTCAGGTGCCATGTGTTTGAGCTATGAAAAGCTGAACTGAAGAAAAAACTGGTGAGCTTGAGGACCTTAGTGGGTCTCTTTCAATGGTGAAACATCTCCTCTCAGGGGGAGTGCTGGCTCACCACCAGAGTGCCCAGTGAGGTCAAGCTGTACAAAGGAAGAGATGTCTTCTCGATTCCCACAGACGGCGCCAAACTGATGATGCTAAGATTTAGCACCACCGGATAAGTGATAGTGAGCTCAAACAGTAGTAACCATGAAAGCCATAGAGATGTGTAAGTGTATAAGTATGTAGAAGGAGATGAGTATAAGAGGAAATAAGACAATGATGTATAGTGGTTCAGCCAATCTGGCCTACATCCACTGTGAGTGTGTGATCCACTAAGTATGGGCACTAATGGCCTTGGATACAATGCACATAAGCCCCTCTCTCTCTCTCCACTGTGTGTACAAGCAGAGTTTAAGCTAGGGTTACAATCAATTGATCGATCCCCTGTATGGTTGTAGGTGACAAGTATATATAGGTCTTGGGGGGTGTAGTGTACCCCCTAAGTATGCATGGTGCATGTGAATCATGATCTAGCCAATCCCCTGTTGACACCTGTAGATGCCAAATGATGACATAATATTCCCTCACGTGAGGGTGTGATTTTGTTATAACGGTCTCCCCTGTGCCATGTGAGCCTCACGCGCACTGTTCCACGCGTCTCCCAAACCACGCGTTGTGATGATGTCACCCTCGGCCTATGGGCCGAGGCCGAGGGTAAAGTTCCTTTCAGCAGTGAGTCTGGCCCAATTCTGGCCTCGTACTGTCGTACCCTCGGAGGGTCGTCCGGAGCCTGATGAAGGGTCGGCCCCTCGGAGGGTCGTCCGGAGGCTGATGAAGGGTCAGCCCCCTGAGGGGTCGTCGGGAGCCTGATGAAGGGTCGGCCCCCTGAGGGGTCGTCTGGAGCCTGATAAAGGGTCGACCCCTCGGAGGGTTGTCCGGAGCCTGATAAAGGGTCGGTCCCTCGAAGGGTCGTCCGGAGCCTGATGAAGGGTCGACCCCCCTGAGGGGTCGTCTGGAGCCTCGTGAAGGGTCGCCCCCCTGAGGGGTCGTCCGTTTGGAGTTAACCTTCAGTCGGGCCGAGGATATAAACGGGTATATCAGGTATGTATACTTGGTATGTATGAGAACCTCTCTCTCTCTCTCTCTCTATATATATATATATATATATATATATATATATATATATATATATATATATGGGGTATTATAACTATAATACCATAACTCACCTTTGAGAGTACCGAATCTTTAATAAGCCAACTTGTGGTCTATCTAAGGTTTATGGATAGCCACGGAACCTCTGTCCGGCTCTGGAGATAGTTAGGAAGTTCGGGATCTTCATAAATTTTAATGTGAAATAAGGTATCATCAGTAGCCCTTGTTGCTTTTTGAAAACATTGCAAGGGGCAGCACTTATCCTTTATGTAAGTTGGGGGCATGGTCGTAACTAACCAGTATTATTCCATCTTTCATTAGATTTTGTTGGGAAGGAGAATGAACGCGGACAATGACAAGAATTGGCGGCTGATATCTTTGTTATGATTAAGGAGTATGATCTTAGAGATGAAGTGGCTATAACTCCAGGCCTTGGGGGCTATAATAGAGCCCCTTGGGCCGAGCTGAGTTCTTCATCGCAAACAACCATTTGCACTATTCTCTTTTATAATTTCTTTGAGCAAGCACATCATTTCTTTCAAACAATGTCTTTTGAAAAGTTTTATCCTTAGAATTATTTGGACCCCAATCCCTTATCAGTTGTTGGGTCCCACGTCTCACTTATGCCCATAGTGATGCCAAAAGGGGAGCCCTTGGTTCACCTTCCCAGTGGATTAATTCCACATAGAAGGAATGTAATGAGTTATGAGGGGGTTTTCAACCCCGAATTTATTTTTGGGGACCACTATGCCTCATAACTCACTGAGCACGATCTGGATGAGTTCCAAAAGAGTTTTTAAATTTCAGAGAGTGTCGTTCTGAGGGATACAAAGACTAATAAAATGGATTGATTTATAGTGGCCAATCATATATATATTTTGTTACATTATAAGTAGTTTTTCTATTGGGAAGTAGATGTTGTTCAACAATAATTTATTTGGTTTTAGGGTGGTCAGGATAAAGGACCGTGACAAGTACCTAACAAATTATTTATAGTCTTTTCACAATAAAAAACCGTGACAAAACCTTGATATTGTCAAGGGTGATGTTGATTTCACCAACCCTGATAGGACCCTGACTAACCACCTGTTGTCACGATCAGGACCACGAAAAGGTTTTGTCCCCCTTGATTTTGACAAAAAATTGAGTCTAAAACGATCGTTACAACAAATGGCAAGGATCGAGACAAATCTTTTTCTCATCCCTGGGGAGACATGGTCCTCGATCGTGACAACTCTTTATTGGCGTATTTACCGAAACGAAATAATAACACGACTCGTCCCAATTTGACACACACATCACAATTTTGCAATTGTGGTAATTTTAATATAATCAACATGATAAGACAATACGATAACATGGCCTAGAATGACAAAAAACTGTAAGTTAATAGGTTTAGTCCTAGTAGGCCCGATTTTATATTGGGTTGACACTACAGACTTGTTAGAATAAGGGTTCAAGCTATGCAATTTTGATATAATACGACACAATAATGCGACGCGACACGCCATGTAATATGTAGATACACCCATCCATCACACCAAAATAGGCGAACAATTATGGACTTAGACTGTGACTGGTCCCACCGATCGCAAACCTAGGCCATGACCAAATCTTGCATGACCAAAATACTAGTCATGAACCAAGTCCCAGACTAAGAGTAGTGGTCACGAACCACTACGTGAAGGAAAACGGTTGAGGATAGAGGCCGTGAGTAGTTTGTCAAGGATCAAATCTCATACCCCTACGTGACTATATGGTACGGTAGTCACGGCCCATAGATGTGACCCAAAGTCGTGACTAATTTTACACCTCACAATACTGTGGTGACGACCCCCAAGAGAGAAAACATTTATCATAAAAAAATAAAATATGGTCACGAACGAGATCCCTAACCATATTTAACTCCCAAAGAAATATGGGCTATTTGGGCATCATTTCTAATTCGGTCATCCTAAGACTATGCAGACGATTGCTACGTGGTCATTGATGATGTGTTCATGCCACCCACTGTTCCATTTCTGTACTATTAGTTGTTTTCTCCCCTTACGGCATGTTTTTAAGCCCTAAGTGTGCCTATTTTCAAATTTTAGTCCTATTCTCAAACCGAAAGTCCTGCGACTATGTAACCAGTTGCTAATTATCATGTTGGGGGTGAGTGAGATATTCTTGCCTCCAGCGGTGCCGTTGGGTGGGGGGGGGGGGGGAGGGGTTGGTGGCATCCTCCCTCTCATGGAACTTTTTCAATACTAAGTGTTCCTACTCTCAAATACGTGTCTTATATTCAAACCGAGCATCCCGCGACAGTGAGGACGACTGCTACTTGTTAAGTTGGACACGCATGTGGTGTTTGTGCCACATGAGATGCTGTTTAGTTTATGTTAGTGGTTTTTAGCCACTCCCTGCACATTTTCAAGCCTAAGTGTGCCAATTTCGAAAATCAGGTCCTATTCACAAACTGATAGTCTCACAACTGTGAGGTCGGTTTCTATGTGCTACGATTAATGGAACTGATATTTTCTTACTGTCCGTGGTGCTATATGGAGGGGGTTTATGGTGTCCTCCCTCTCGTAGAATGTTTTCATGACTAAGTGTTTCTACTCTCAAATATGGGTCCTATTCTCAAATTGATCATTCTGTAACTACGCAACTACTTGCTACATGTTACGTTAGACACTCACGAGGTGTTCGTGCCGCCCGCGGTGCCATTTGTTGGTAGTTAGTGGTTTTCGTACCCTCACGACATATTTTCAAGCCTAAGTGTGGAAATTTTGAAATTCGTGTCCTATTCTCAAACCAAAAGTCCCACGACTACTTGGCCAATTGCTATGTTTTATGTTGGATATGCGCGCGGTGTTTGTACCACTCATAGTTTTTTGGGAGATGTTTATTATTTTCACCCCCTCGCGGCACCCTTTCATGCCTAAGCATGCAAAATATGAAATTTGGGTTCTATTGGACGAGGATGAGCTATTTCTACTGCTCGCGGTGCCATTTGGAGGGGGGTTGGTGGCGTCCTCTCCCTCGTAGAACGTTTTCAAGCTTAAGAGTTTCTACTCCCAAATTTGAGTCTTATTCTCAAATCGAGCATCCTGAGACTATGTAGTCGGTTGCTACGTGTTATATTGGACATGCACGAGGTGTTTGTGATGCCCGTAGTGTCGTGTAGGGGCTATTAGTGGCGACCTCCTCCTCAAAGCACGTTTTCAAATTAAAGTCTTTCTACTCTAAAATTTGGGTCCAATTCTCAAACTAGGCATCCCACGACTACGTGACCGGTTGCTACGTGTTACGTTGGACACGCATGAGGTGTTCAGGTCTCGCAAAACTAGGCATCCCTTGCGGCACATTTTTCTCTTGTTGGAGATCCTTTTGGGGGGTGTTATTGTTTTCCCCCTCGAAGTACGTTTTCAAGCCTAAGTGTGCCTATTTTGAAATTTGGGCTCTATTCCTAAACCGGCCTTCCCACGACAATGCAACCGGTTGCTACGTATTACAGTAAATGTGTACGAGGTGTTTGTGCCGCTCTCAATGCCGTTTGGGGGGGAGTCCACCTCCTCACGATAAGTTTTCAAGGATAAGTGTTTCTACTATCAAATATGGGTCCTATACTCGAACTGAGCATCCCACGATTGTGTGACCGATTTTTTCATGTTACGTCTGACACACGTGAGTTTTTCATTCTGCCAGTAGTGCCGTTTGATGGATTTGAGTCATTTTCGTGCCCTCGCGACAAGTTTTCAATCCTAAGAGTGTCTATTTTGAAATTTGGGTCCTACTCTTACACCAACAGTACACGACTATACGATCGGTTGCTACGTATTATGTTAGACAAGCACGAGGTGTTCGTGCCTCCCATGGTGCCGTTTGGGAATGGGAATGGTGGTGTCTTCCCCCTCCTGACACATTTTCAAGCCTAAGTGTTTCTACTTTCAAATCTGGTTCCTATTCTCCAATAGGGCATCTCGTGACCCACGATTACTACGTCTTACGTTCGACACGCATGAGGTGTTCGTTCCATCCACAGTGTCATTTATGGGCAGTTAGTGGAGTCATCCCCCTCATGACACGTTTTCAAGACTAAGTGTTCCTACTCTCAAATTCAGTTCCTATTCTCAAATTGGCCATCCTGTGACTGGCCAGTCTATTTGCTATGTGTTACATTCAACATGCACGACGTGTTCATTCTACATTCAGTGCCATATGTGCTCTGTTAGTGGCGTCCTTGCCTTCTAGTAATATTTTCTTACTTAAGTGTTCCTACTCTCAAATCGAATTCCAATTCTCAAACTGGTCTTACTGTGACTACGCGACGGTTGATACATGTTATGTTGGACTATCAAAAGGTGTTCATGCCGCCCGTGGTGCCGTTTGGGGGTTGTTAGTGGCATCCTCCCCCGTGCAACATGTTTTCATGCCTAATTGTTCATACACTCAAATCGGGGTCCCATTCTCCAACCTGGCATCCCGCGACTGCATGACGAGTTGCTACGTGTTATGTTGGACACGTACGAGGTTTTCGTATCACCCGCAATGCCATTTTGGTCTTATTAGTAGTTTTTGGCCCCTTCGGCGCGTTTTTAAGCCTAAGTGTTCCTATTCTGAAATTTGAATAATATTCTCAAGCAGGGGGGTCTTCAACTATAAGGCCGGTTGCTACGCGTTATGTCGAATACACTCCAATTGTTCATGCTACTCGCGGTGATGGTTGGGGGGAGGTTAGTGGCATCCTTCCCCTCGCAGAGATGTTCATGCCAAGTGTTCCCACTTTTTAATTCGTGTCATATTCTTAAATAGGACGTCACACGATGGCACGAACTGTTTCCACCTTTTACATTAGATGCAAACGGGTTGTACGGGTTACCCGTGGTGCTATTTTTTATGTGTGTGTGTGTGTGGGGGGGGGGGGTGTTAGGACCCTCACGACATGTTGTCGTTACTAAGTGCTCCTAATCTCAAATATGGGTCCTATTTTCAAACCGGGCATCCCACAACTACGTAACCAGTTCCTACGTATTACCTTGGACACACATGAGGTATTCCTGCCGCCCACGGTGATGTTTGGGTCCTGTTAAAGGCTTTTGCCACCTCGCGAAATGTTTTCAAGCCTAAGTGTTCTTATTTTGAAATTTGGGACCTACTCTTAAATCGAAAGTCACGTGACTATGTTGACGATTTCTATGTATTACATTGGACATGCCCGACCTATTCGTGCTACATGCGATGACGTTTGAGAGGGTTGGTGGCTTTCTCCCACTTGCGGCACGTTTTGAAGACTAAGTGTTCCTAGTCTCAAATTCGGGTCCAATTCTCAAACTAAGAATCCCGCGACTGTGCAACCAGTTGCTACAAGTTACATTGGACACACACGAGGTGTTCGTGCTTCCCATCGTGCTTTTAGGGGTTTGTTAGTGGTTTCCACCCCCTCACAACACGTTTTCAAGCCAAAGTGTGTCAATTTTAAAATTCGAGTCCTATTCAAAAATTGGAAGTCCCTTAACTATGTGGTCAGTTACTACGTGTTACATTGGATGCACGCAAGGTATTTGTGCTGCCCACTTTGCTGATTGGGGGTGGGAATGGCATCCTCCTCCCCGACACGTTTTAAGCCTATGCTTTCCTACTTTTAAATTAGAGTAGTATTATAAAATTGTGTGTCCTGAAACTACGTGGATGATTGCTACATGTTGCGTTGTACGCACACGAGGTGTTCATGCCGCCCGTAGTGCATTTGAGGGTTGTTAGTAGTTTACTTCCCCTCGCAGAATATTTTCAAGACTAAGTGTGCCAATTTTGAAATTCGGAACATGTTATCACACCGACAGTCCCACGACTATGACTAGAGTTGCTATGTGTTAAATTGGATGCAAAAAATCCATTTGTGCTGGTCTCAGTGTCGTATGGAGGGGGTTGGTGGAGTCCTCTCCTTCGCTGCATGTTTTCAAGCCTAAGTGGTTTTACTCTAACATTCAAGTCCTTTTCTCAAATCGGGCGTCCCATGACTGTTCGGATGATTGCAATGAGTTATATTGGTCACACGAGAGATTTTCATGCTTCCCACGGTGCCATTTGGGGGAAGTTAGTCGTGTCCACCACCTCATGGTACATTTTCAAGCCTAAGTGTTCTACTCTCAACTTCAGGTCATATTCTCAAACCGTGCGTCCCGTGACTATGTAGCCAGTTGCTACGCGTTATGTTGGACACGCATGAGGAGTTTCTATACACCACATTCTAGGAGCCCCTAAGTCTCTCCTTACGTCCCTATCACCTCTTCATTTCACTACAAACCATAGGTCACACTCTGAGTACCGATGTAAAGACCATCGACTGCTCCCGAACCCCGACTTGAACCCAATATACTTCATCTTCAGTGTGAAATATCTTTGAATGTTCGAAGGTCACTAAAACCTATTCCCAAAGGTCCCCCATGCATTAAATGGCATAACTGTTCAAACGAACGACTTATTTTCTCCCGAAAATCGATCTGGAGGCCACCGAGCGCACCCGAGCTCCGTAGGACCAGGGTCAACCCTTTGGCTCGAACAAGACTAAATGAATCACCAAATGTAATGGAATAGCCTTTCGAATGGTCGACCTTGTGTGTGATTCTGACCTACCATACCGACGAACGATCCTTTTTGCTTTGAGAGGTCACCGGGCGCTTGCGAGACCTAGTTGACCAAGGTCAACCTTCTGAACAAAGAAAAACTCTTTGGAATGTTGAAGTAAATCTCCTAACCTTTCCAATGGTCTTCCTTGTGTGTGATTCTGACTTACCATATGGATGAACAATCCGTTTTCGACCGGCGATCTCCCTTCCAAAGGACCGACGTTCATTTTCGAGCCATATTTGACCCAAAGTCAACTTTCGGACCCGGGAGCGAGCCATAGAACTATTGAAGGTCTCTGAATTACCTTTCTAACATTATGCCTTGTGCTCAATTTGAATCAACGGATTACATTTTGTGACCATTTTTTTAGGAAAATCTACATGAGACTGCTAATTGGCATGTAAGATCTCTCCCTATCGGCAGTGTGTCTAAGGTCATCTGCCGATTAGAAGGATAAGGTATGTACCGATTATCAACACCCTGAACCTATAACAGGAGGTTATGACCTCACTACCAATCACACCAAGACCATAGATCCATCAGCATCAGTGATCTCAGCAATATTACGTCGAAATCAGCGAAGTTCCCCAAGGGAAGTTCCATTCAGACTCACATTCCCATCGTTTTCATACCCGATTTGGAAAAATCATATTCTATCTTATCCAACACTCATCTCACATTAGAGGGAGTTCATCCAAGATCAAAGATCAAGCTTCAAAGAAGGTCCAATTCCTTCCCTATCTCTTTAAGTTCCTTATTTTTGCATAATTTTCATTAGATTCATAATCTAATGACTACTTTAGTTCACACACATTAATGTCTACATTTTTTTATTATATTAAACATACTTTATTTTCTATATAAAAAAAATTGAGGGTTGTGACCATAAATTCCGTATGAAATTATCCATCACACTTTTTCACAACCAAAAACAGATTTTCTACACACACACATCTATAATAAAATTCTTTTCGGATCTATGGGATAAACCCCACCCTCATTCCCCAATCGAACTACATGGACTTTGATGCCTTTATAGTCTATGTAGTAATTTCGGATGAAAACCCGAGATTCGAGTCCAATTTTTCAATTTTTTAAATTTTCAACTTCCAAATACTAGTTTTTAAATTTTCTCAATTTCACAAATTCCCCAATTTTCCTAAAAACTCCTATTTCCACATTTATCATATTCTTTCATTACATTGTATGCCTGTTTGTGCTTCATCCAACACGTATTATCGTTTCATAATAACGATTAGTATCGCGATTAATGCACAAATCTTATTTTCTATTTATGTTATTTTGGGAACATTCCTATGGATAACCTCACTCTACCTTCCCATGGTATGATTTGAACGATTCAGATCTCCATTATATATGCACATGCACACACTTCATGGAGAAATAAAGGAAAATAATAACACTAGCCCATGAGAGACCAAAAGGGCGGGATGGGTGCCTAAAACCTTCATATTCCATAACTTAGCACCCGAACCTTCAATCTATTGGTTTCGTATGCATCAGTTTTCCCTTGATGCCGCTCTCTCAAAGTGGTAACATGTTCTTTTGCCTATTTTGTGCAAAATAGGCTCGTGACTCCATCTCTTTACATTTACCCCACACCGATGATGGCCTAAGAACCCTGAAAAAGGGCATGAGATCGCTATCTTTCGAGGGAACCTCCACCCCTTCCCCCCGAAGATTTACTGGGATGTCCAGAGTGGCAACTCCACTGGGGAATATTTTTTCATAAGAGGGCTAGAATCTAATTGCATGGGTGTTTTTGTTTTCTTGTGTGCGTATACCCCCATTTGTATGTTTCATTTTTCTCTCCTTATTTCCTGTACTTATACACCTCATGATTATGCCACTACTCACACACTTGTAGAAATTATCCATGTACACTTCACACCACACATACACCACTTAAAAGTCCATGATTGGGTGTTACTAACACACTCCTGTACTTGTATATATCCATGATCATTTACACTTATCACACACCACTTGTAGTTGATCCATGCTTAGGTTCACTATCACACACTCACTTGTATATAATCACACACCACTCACTCTCACATAACCATGCTTAGTATTGATTTATTTCTTGTACAACATGCCCCTTCTTGGCGTGATGCTCATCAATAAAGACAATATTGTTATAAGATACTAATCAATAATTATGCATGATACACACAACATCACCAAAGGGAATCTGGTAGGTCACAATTAGACTAAGCTATATGACTCTCACCTTTCATTGTCCAAATCCCTTTGATGTATATCGAACGGTTCCCCTACATCATACCTTTTTACTTGAGTCATGATGGGAGGTATGTCTCAGGGAACTCGTTCACGTACACCAACTATATCAAATTCTCTCTCATACGTATTTTCCCCATGAGGTATATAGTGAGGCAATTCGTGTACACTCAGGTATATCAAATTACTTGTCCACACATACTAATTTCCCTCAAGAAAGACGTATATCGCAGAAGTCATGGGAAAAGGGTAACCCTTATAATTAACCCAATAACTGCATACCCGCATACATGTGTCAAATCTAGGACACGCATATTTAGTTTGACTATTTTCACCCGAAACTCTGTCAAAATTTTGGGTCGGCATGCTTCCCAAATTTTTTGCAACTTTTATAATGGGACTCTCCCCACGAGCCTGGTAACAAGTCCAACCATAGTTTTTACATATTCTTCAAACCCATTTTTTTTCAGGCTCGGGGCCCGTTCGACATTTCTCTTTTTGCATTTAGGTAAACCTAATAAGTGAGAACCTAATAAACATAATAATAATCATGCTGAGACCCGTCCCCGCTTTTCTTTCTTTATTTTTCTAAAAAGTGTCCAAAAACATTTTTCCCCTTTCATCAAAAATACCAAAAATATTTTCCCCATTTTCTCTCACCAAAAATATTTTTCCTTCCCTATGTCCAAAACATTTTTCCTTCATCTTTTCCAAAATTTCAAAAACATCTTCCTTCATTTTCAAAATAACAGTTTTTCATTTTTTTCCTTTCCATGAATAAATCCCAATTTTTATCCTTCTCAGGTTGATCACATACCCTTGGCCTGGCTCCCTATTGGCTTCGATCTTCAGTAGAACTGACATGAATCTCCGTCAATCCCCTATCATCCTTCGAGTCCAAGATTTATCCTCTTCCCATGGAGAACACGGATCAAGTATGGAATGTGCAGCTGGATTTGTTAACAATTCCAGACCAACTTACTGCCAATATTGACAACCTTCAAATCGAGGTTCATGAGATGCAATAAAATCGGGTCCCTATTTTCAAAGAGCCCGATATCATCTTCCCTCGTGCTATGGGTCCGCCTGTGCCCAAGATTATTTGGTTCCCGATGAATACCAGCATGCTCCATGTGCTCATCCCTCTAATGGGCCATAACATGCCCAGCTCCCTATGTCAAACCTTTCCCAAACTAGGGCTAACTTACCCGTGACCTTTGATCCGAAGGAGGAAGAACTAAAAAAAGTCAAGGAAGACCTGACCAACATATTTGAACAACTCAAATTCTCTCGCAATTACATGGACTACACCTATATGTCTCCATATCATAAAGCCAGGTTACATAAAGAGTTCAAGATGCCATACATTGAGAAATTTAGGGGAAGTGGACTTCTAATTGTTCATCTCTGCATTTATCACCGATCCATGAATCTCTTAGGATCCTCCGAGGAAATATTGGCCCAAATATTTTAACAGATCTTGAAGAATAGCGCTCTCCGTTGGTTCTTATCTCTCGAAGAGTTCAGAATTCGCAGTTGGGAAGATGTTGCCCGCGAGTTCATGTCACATTACAAGTACAACGAAGAATTAGAGGTAACCTGTAATGATTTAAAGATACTTAAGTAGAACCCTGGGAATTATACAACAACTTCATAGCAAAATGGAGAGAAAAATAAGCTACCATGACCAATCGGTCTCTGAACAAGAACATGTTAGTATCGTGATAAAAAAACTTCCTACCCCACGTTCGAGCAACGATGGGAGGAAAATATTACCCTCATTTTTTATCCCTTTAAGAATAAGGAGTGGATATTGAAGAAGGTATTACCAAGATAGAAGTTGAACCGAAGAAAACACCCTGACATTTCGCTCCAAGAATGTTTCAAAAACCTGCCAATACCTGAGTTTCCACCATCAACAACATATGTCATCCTGCCACTTCGTGGGCATTAAAAAGCCTCTCTAACCCAGTCTGAAAGGAATTCATCGAGCTTCATGCTCCCCTCTCCAAAGTCTACTAGACCCTCTTGAGTGAAACTTTATCAAAAAATTAGACCCTCGTCCACTACCAAACTCACTTCAAAAAAATTTCAAGCCAGATGCCCATTGTGACGTCCATCAAACCTCTGACTATACCACCAACTAATGTTTTCACCTCCGAAATGTGATACAATGCCTGATTATCTGAGGTATAATTGCCCCACCAGCCAATCTTAAACCAAGCACTACCCAAAATCCACTCCTGAATCATACGAGTGCCATTTTCCTCGAAGAAGACTCATAATTTGACCCATCTACCCAGATCATACCAAGTAAATCACCCATCATACCTATATACTCTCTTAAACCTCTCCAAACATGCCCATATTTTCTCTTACACCTTACCAGCTATTCCAATCAAGCCTTATCCCTCCTCACCAGAGCATGCATCACTATCCACTCCCATTCTAGAGGTGAAGATATGGAGTTATCACAAGTGCTAAACCAACTCCTAGAGTTCGGGATGAAATTAACCTCACAGATGTCCACATACTGTGAGACATTCATTATGTTGTTCTTAGAATCTCGAAAATGGGCCAAATAGTTAGATAATTACATGGTACCGACCGATGAATTTAGTTTTGATGATATGGTCCAGATCATGGAAGATTTTTTACGACGGACTGGTAATATTTGTGGTGTGTTCGAGTTGCTCGATGCTTTGAAATTATAAGGGTGCCTAGTATCTTAACTTCTACATCTCACTATCGAATGGGAAGAATTATACAAATAGGCCTTTGAAGTTTTGGACTGCATTGACTTTGCATGGAAAGATGATATCGTTTCCACGAGATGGGGGACGAATTCGATGATTTAGAAAAGGCTAGTCTGATAGTCAGCATGTGTGGGATGATATCACTTGAGGAGTTACTAGGAGATATCAAGAAGGTAGATGAACAACTTGATATCTATGAAGAAATAGGACTTCTATTTTTTTCCTCTTTCTGAGAACAAAATGACCAGGTCAGAGATACATTACCAAATCCCAAGCCTATAGCCATCAGCAAGCGACAAATGGAAACGGTGTCGAGAATCTTCCTATGCTAGAAATGACCCACGAGGAAAGTAAGATCCTCGATCAGTTAAAGAAAACTCAAGATAATATCACTCTATGGGGACTTTTTTTTTCTTCCCAACTGCACCGAAATGTCCTGATCAAGCTACTCACAGGAACCACAGTTCCTCCCTCAACCACATTGAAAGAAGAAGTGAATATAATCAGATCCTTTACTTCTACTAGAATGTCATCCTTATCTGAAAAAGAAATCTCCAAGATGGGACTAAACCATAATTATGCTTTGAACATCTTTGTCGAAGTTATGGGGAAAACTATCCCACTCTCTCTTATCGATAATGGATCAGCTCTTAATGTTTGACCATTGAGGAACCTCAATTATTTGGGAATGAAAGTGAGCAACCTTGCTCCAATGTCTCCTGACGTACATGCCAATAATAATAACCACTGAAAGGTAATGGGATCTATAAAGCTTTCAATAGGGGATGGGCCTATAAATCCTATTATTGAATTCCAAGTCATCCATATCCCAGTCTGTTTTCATTTGCTACTCGGACGACCATGGCTCTATAGCATCAAAGGGGCGTCTTCGTACCTTCATCAGAAATAGAAGTTCTTTGCCAATGGGGAGGTCATCATCATCTTGGGAAATAACGATAATGTCTAGAATGCAAGCACCAGTACTTGGAATACAACACCTGATAAATGAAATGCTTCTGGCAGGTTTTCAGGTTAAACCACTTCTACTCCAAGTAATGGGTGATTTCAAAGATATGGTTTGTCGAGAACCCATGGAAACGTCAATGTAATCCAGATGTTCAAGAACATGCACTTCATGCCCAGACTGGGGCTAGGAAAAATACAACAAAAGATAGTTAAACCTATTGTGTTGAACAAGACCTTACCTCCCTGTGGCTTGGGCTATCAGCTGTCAGAAGAAGAACTCAGAATGGTCTGTTAGCCTCGACTGAAGAGGAGGTTAGAATGCACCAAATCTATATCGAGAGATTCCCTAAATGGAAGATTCAACAGAGAGGGTGAAGATTTCCCCTTCTGCGGCTTCCCTGAACCATGGTATGACCATGCAGATAAAAAGATGAAACCAAAATAAGAGATTTTATTTCAAGACAACTACCCATGGGTCGACAGTTACCAGCACCGTGTATAACTGATCACTGAGGATACCAGAGATTTTGAGGAAAGTGACTCCGTGAATTCTTTCAATTAACAAACATGGGGGGTAACACTCTGCATGATCCACTAAGGAGAAACATCGTCGGATCCATCACGTCTGATCAAAGATACTGATGCACTTCTCCTCAACTGGCATGCTACACCTGTGCCACCTGCTGATTTCAATGTAACCCTAATGTTTATCCCCTTTGATGAGGTTCTTAATGATGTTTTTCCTACTAATTAAATAAACGAAGATTTTGAGTATCTTATTGTGTCTTACATTAATTTCCTCGATCCTAATCAAACGCTTAATGATGATGATTTTGCAAATGAATAATTCTTAAATGATCTAAATAATTATAATGACAAATAACATAAATGGGTTCAAGTTAATGAAGATAAAACTATTGTTATTAATCTTGGTTCTAGTAGCCAACTGCGCGAGACTATGATCGGGCCCATCCTTAATGAGCATGAGAGCATGTAACTCGAGGAATTACTAAATGAATTTGTGGATGTTTTTGCATGGTCCTATGACGATATGCCCGATATCAACCCTAAGATAGCTCAGCTCGAGATTCCAACTCTCCACGAATGCAAATTGGCCAAACAGAAACTAAGAAAGCTCCCCACCGAATGGTCACTCAAAGTTAAAGAAGAAGTAGTTAAACAACTAAATTTGGGCTTCATTCATGTGATCGAATATCCGACATGGATAACCAATATCTTACCCCTATTGAAGTCAGAAGGGAAGGTTATTATGGGTTTTGACTATCGAGATTTGAACAAGGCCTCTCCAAAGGATGATTATCCATAATCCAATATCGACATGATTGTGGACAGTACGGCCAATCATGCTCTCAAGTCATTTGATGATGGGTTTGACAGATATAAATAGATCAAGATGGACCCTCATCATAAAGAAAAAATTGCACTCATCACCCCTTGGGTAACTTTTTGCTACACTGTCAGGCCACTTGGTTGAAAAAATACAGGGGCTACCTACTAGAGGGCTGCCA
Source organism: Sambucus nigra (assembly GCA_949130495.1). NCBI lineage: Eukaryota > Viridiplantae > Streptophyta > Magnoliopsida > Dipsacales > Adoxaceae > Sambucus > Sambucus nigra. The sequence continues at coordinate 50,435,870 of OX422222.1, forward strand.
CAACCATTTTGCATGATCTAATACATGAGGAAGTAGAGGTCTATGTAGACGACAAAATTATCAAGTCCAATACTAGGGAGGGTTATGCTCCCGCTCTTCAAAAGTTTTTGGAGCGACTAAGACAGTACCAGATGCGACTTAACCCACAGAAATGAGTCTTCAGTGTTACCAAAAGAAAAAATCTTAGGATTCATGGTTAGTGATAAAGGGATAGAAGCAGATCTTGCCAAACTTAAAGCCATACTCAAGATGCCACCACCCCAAACGGAGAAGGAAGTCCTTGGATTCTACATTAGCCAATTCATCAGCCAGTTAACTTCCATCTGTGAACCCATCTTCAAAATCCTCCTAAAGTATTCAACCAATGTATGGAACGAAGCTTGCTAAAAATCCTTTGACCGATTAAAGTAATACCTATCCCAACCTCCGGTACTCATGCCGCCGCATCTTGGTATTCCATTACTCTTATACCTAACCGCAACCAAGACTGCAGCTGGGGCTTTAGTAGACCAATACCTTCAAGAAACCCACAAATAGAAATCCATCAACTATGTTAATTTCAAGTTGGTTGGTTATGAAGTTAACTACACCGCCTTGGAGAAATCTTGTATCGCTCTTGTCTGGGTTACCCAAAAGCTACGACGCTACATCCTCACCTTTAACATAAAACTTGTATCTCGAACGGATCCAATCAAGTACCTACTCGAAAACCCTTCCATGTCCACCCAAATAGACCTTTGGTTGATGCTCCTAGCTGAATTTGATATTAACTATGTCACGAAAAAACCCATGAAAGGAAGATCCATCTCGAATTACCTTGCTGACTACCCTATAGAAAAAGATGATGTCTGGATTTCTGAATTCCCAAATGAGAATATCCTCTAAACATAACAAGAAGTTCTTCGATAACAAAATTTCTTTGACGGTATTGCCAAGAAAAAAAGGTATGGAATTAGGATACTCCTAATTTCCCCTAATGAGTCTGACACTCCCTTAGACATCAAGATAAATTTTACTTGCACCAACATCTTGATTGAATATGAAGCATTCACGGTAGTCCTCAAAGTTTGCCTCAAGAAAGGAATCCGATACCTCGATGTCTACGGAAATTCATCCCTCATCATCGATAAAGTACTAATAAAATGGAATGTAAAGGATGAGAAACTCTTACCCTTCCATGCGCACTTAAAAGAGCTAGCTTCCCAATTCCAAGAAATGACCTTCCACTACCTACCCCGGGAAAAGAATAACCTATTCGATGCCTTTTCTACCTTAGCCTCCATGATTGACATGCTTGAAGGAATAACTATAGCCCCCTTCCTTGTCAAAGAGCATGATAAACCAATGCACTACTAAAACATTGAGCTCATTACAGAGGAATATCCCAAGATGACCAATTGTATGTACTATAATATTTAGTGCATTCTCAAGCATGGTAGGAATTCCCAAGGTTCTGATAAGAAAGAACGAGAAACCCTTCGTAAACTGGTTGTCCAGTACATTGTCTGCGATAAAGCACTCTTCAAAATAAACTCTGATGAAACCCATTTACACTGTATCGCAAGCAATGACATTGAAGAAATGATGTAGAAAATCCACAGCAGGGACTACAGACCCAACATGAATGGCCATATGCTAGCCAAGAAGACCGTTCGATAGGGTTACTATTGGACTACCATGGTTTAGGATTTCACAACCTACATTCGAAGATGCCTCAAATGCCAGCAGTTTTCCATCCTAAAACACTTACCTCCTCGAGAATTGTACAACATGGCCTCTCCCTGATTATTCTCCACATGAGGCACCGAAATTATAGGGAAAGTTACACCAAAAGGGTTTAACGGCCATGATTTCATCCTAGTCTCCATTGACTACTTCACTAAATGGGTCTAAGCTGAGTAATACACAATCCTGAATGCTAAGATAGTGGTTAAGTTCATCAAGAAAAATATCATTTACCGATATGGGGTACCACACGAGGTGGTATCAAACAGGGGTTACACTTCGAGGCAGAAGTTACAGAGGTGGTCGACGAGTATAAAATTCAGAGACACAAATCTTTTCCATACTGACCCCAAGACAATGGAGCAGTAGAAGTAGACAATAAGAACCTCAAAGCCATCAGCAGCAAAATCACCGGAGTTGTCGAGATTGGGCCAACAGGATCCTTTACACCCTCTGAGGCTACCGCACTTCAGTTAGAACCTCTATTGGGGCTACCCCTTAATCTCTAGTCTATGGTATGGAAGCAGTCCCAACCGTGGATCTAGAAATAACTTCGCAACACGTCATGCTTGAAAGAAAAGTCAGCGAGGATGATTGGCACCAAAATCGTATCGACGAGTTGTCCCTCTTGGACGGGAGGAGGCTAAAATCTCAATATCACATACAAGGTTACCATATTCGTGTAGTGTGATCATTCAATAAGAGATTCAAGGACTTCGGTATTCGAGAAGGAGACTTATCCCTCAAAGAAATAGTAGAGCCCATCTGGGACCGCAGGGAAATTCAAGCCCAATTAGAGCGGCCCCTACATTGTGAAGAAGATCCTGTCTGGCAGTGTCGCTATGCTCACCGACCTTGATGGATAAGAAATGGCGCATCCAGTCAACCTGAAACGTCTCAAGAAATTCTACCCCTTTTCTGAAATCTCGGCGCACTACGACTCTTCTCATCATTCTTTTATTCTTAAAAAAAGGTCTTCATTTCCCTCTATTCAGAATTACGTGGGGCCTGATCCGCTAAAACCTTTTTGCTTTCAAAAAATGAATTTTAGAAAAATTTTAAAACCGTGAGAGGTACGTAGGCAGCTCATCTACCTTACATGAGCATGACCCCCTTTTTTTCACAAAATGATATTATTTTCTTATCCCCAAGAATAATAGTTCATTTTAACATATACATGAACAAAAGGATTATGTATGCCTTAGCGATCGGTATAGATAATTCAAAATATAAAACTCATCAAGAGGCATAACTAGGTGATAAAAAACTCCATTATTTCATTATTCAAAATTTTGGTACGATTACATCGGCATAGGGAGTCAAACGACTTCCCTTGTCATCCTACTCCTACCTTCATAAAGGAAAAAAAACAATCCCCACTACAACTAAAAATAACCCTCCAATTATTCCCACATAATAACCACAAAAAAATCAAACACCATGAAAAAAGCTTCACAAAATTCTACCCGCTACTGCCAGAGGAACCAACCCCATCATCACCCATATCATGCGCTCCTCAAATATCCCTTGCCTGAATGGAGTGTCGCAGACATTCTATAGAGAGATAATCCCGGACTAGCTTGGGAAAAACTACAACGCCTCCCTCCATGGTGTCAGATATGTCAATCCACCTTTGCCCCATCTCCATAGCCAACATCTTGGACACTACCTTTTTCCACAACCACTTCATGTAGTCCCTTGAGATGTGGAAGAATATACCAGTAGATTTGGAGGGATTGGTCGATGGACGATGACTCTCCCACAGATAACCAAGACGCATGTGAATACGCTCTGTCAGTTCCTCCATGGTAAAGATGTTGAGTGTCCACGGTGGCACAATTTATTCCCAACCAAATTGGCGCAGTAGCCCCCAGGGAAGTAAGAAAGAGGTATGCCTGAGGCCTGCTAACCGGACATATTGGTACTCCCCGAGTTCCATAACGGGCAATAGATCCCCCCACCAAGGCACTTGGTAGGGCAAGCCCCGATCCTCGTGCTTTATGAACCAATTTTCCCAGCTCCTAATGTCGAGGCCTGCACTGATGAAATAGCGAGAGAAGAAGTTTGGCACCACTGATAAAGGATATTTGGGTGGGACCGCCACACGGAGCCTCTCTGAGAGTCACATGAACAATTATAAAGGGCTATCCCTCAGAAAGTTGGAATGACCTTCCCGCCAGGGATCCAGGCTATTCAAAGTCTTTGTTAGTATCACCGCCACAACATTGTAAAGGTACGACATCTAAGAAATAACAGATACGAGTTGGGGGTCTACCAGTATTTCCCCAATCACTAAAAGTAGTTTTGAAACTAGCCCTAGAATGAAGCCCCCAGTATGACCAACATCACCGACATCCCGCAAATGCGCAGAATCCAACATCGCAGGAAGATAAATCATTCCTCCTTTGACCAACGACCTTACTGCCGAAGGTGAAATGTGAAGAGGTACCGCTAACAACTCCCTTGGGGATCGAAAAAACACATTTGTAGCCGCTGTAATGTTAGGATTTATGCCTAACATGGAAGAAAACTCTTCATAGGTCGGACATATTTCTTCCAACCCAAACTGAAAGACATGGAATTTGCCAACTCTTCATAGTGTACCATAATTCCATGGCTTCCATCAGCATATTCCACTCTATGGGACGGTTGTGCCACAAAGAGACTCTTCGCATGTTGAAAGCGTCGTAGTCAATGTTGTAGGAACACATTACTTCCAAAGTTTCGAGGTAGTTCAAAAACTCAACACTACCAGGGAGAACCATATCACAAAAGAAGAAGAAAGTGAGCAGAAAAGGATGTCAAGGAAAAAGAATGTGGAATTATGAAGAAAATATCCTATTTATACTTGAAAACTCTCAAGCAATTGAAATCTCTCAAGCAATGACAAGAAACCCCGCAAAAATCGAAGGAAAACTTACCCCACCAAGTATCAAGCAATTGAAGAAAGTGCAATCAAAGCGTTGGGTTGATTGGACTTGACTGATTTGTCGATACACATGACAGGGTCATGTCGATCGACAACCACCTATTTTTGGGAAAATCCCCCTTTTGCTTTTTTGTCAAAACTAAAAAATTCAATAAAAATAATTTTTATTCTAAAGGAATTTCGAATTTCTTTTTTTGACATATCCCATTTTAAAATAAAGCCTTTCTCCAATAATTTTTTGTTCTTTTTATAGTCTCAGCAGCACAGTAAAAAGAGCATGTGCATAATCATTCAAAAACAAATTAATTAATAAAAAAAAGAAAAAAACTTTCATTCCATTTTCATAGATATTTGGTGTGTTACATTATTTTGTAGGAAATAGAAGGAAATACAACGGGACTCAGCCCGAACTCACCTACTCTCTCTCTCTCTCTCTCTCTCCCTCTCCCTCTTCTCCTTCTCTCTCTCTCTCCAAGAGTTTCCCTCTCTACGGAGTACCCTCTTCCCTCTGCGGAGAGATGATGTGCCACCACTCCCAGAGCCCGACCATTCCACAAATGAGGCAGATGGCACCAGATAACAAAGAAACATTATCTCATCCCTAATATCCCTCAGCCAAGTGGTGGAGATGCGGATATACAACAAAAGAAAACATAAAAGAAAAAATCAGTAAGTCTGAGGCAAAGTAAGAAATCAGGAAATCAAAAGACAAAGAGACAAAATGTATACCTCAGGTAAAAGGACCTCCTTTACAAAGCCCAACTCCTCAAGGTCCATCTCATTAGGACGGTTCATCATATGCATCGACCCTCCATCTGCCCACCGAATGTTGTAACCAATCGAGAACAATCGTAGAAAGGGAGCCTCTAAAGTCGTCACTGACTGATGTCGTCGCACCGCCTGCACTGTGGGAGGACCCCACTTGTCTAATCGAGACCATGCGGGGAAGAGGAATCATGTCATATATATTGGGTGGCATCAAATAGCTCTATAAAAAGTCCATATAATCGTACATCACCGTCCTGTCGGTATATAACGAGTACGGCTCACACATCATTGTCGCCACTGAGGCATTGTCTGACATCTCCCGCACTCGCCTCATGAACACTGGGGCTGCGCCGGTGGCACCGAAACCTTATCTTCCATAATATGTCAGATTACCCTCTCACCGAGGTACTAAGAATAGCCAAACTCATGTGCCGACAAATGCCGCATCTGCACGTTGTCCCTCAATCAACCCCTTATGCTAGATAGCCATCCCCTATGGATAAAAGTTGAACTGCAAATTCCCCAGAAGGATAAAAAAGATCAATATCAACAGAAGAACATAAGGTAAATACAGTCTCAAGAAAAAAGGGGGACTTACTCGCTCACTCGTCAGGCCATTCAAAGCCTGACACAGCGTCTCCACGGAGAGGGATTTCTTCGATTACTGATTGGACTTCTGCCACCAAAACATCCTGCACAAGTCCCCAAAAGACTCATCCTTCAAAGCTATCAATTGGGTGTTAAACCCAATCACCTCAAAAAACCACATCTGCAAAAGGTCAACAATTAATAAATCAAGAATAAAACGCATAAAGGAAAAATGTGATGCATAAAGGAAAATGCAAAAAATGAATAATACCCCAAGAAGATAAGTGTCTCTAGTAAAAGTTTGTCGGCGCCACCGGCTGAATGCATAAACAGAATAATAAAGGGTATCTAAGGTTAGGCTTCTCCAGTCATAAAGGCGGGTGTCCAAAAATACCCTCAAAATGGAAAAAAAAACAAGTGCACGATGTCGCCACTCATCGCCGCCAAGAAACCTCCCATCACCATCAAAATAAACAGATGATCCATCTGACTCACCTGCCGCCCATCGCTCTTACCAATCCTTCTTCACATCAACAACTCCCTAAAAAAACGAAGAGAGTCCTCAGAAACCACCCTCTCCACATCACCCAATGCCGCCGTCACTTCCTCCGCCACCACCCTCAGAGTCCTATCCACCTCAATTTGCACCCCTTCACAACCCAGCCCCAGCAGATGCTGAATGTCTATGGGAGTCACCGTCATATCCCCAAAGCCAAAATTAAAGGTAAGGGTCGTGTCCCACCACCTCTCCCCTAGAAAACAGAGAACATCCATAGATCGAGGTGTCTCATCTAGTGCAGACGTCAGTCTCCCAAAACCTGCTGATGACACCATCCAAGGCACCACAGATGGAAGGTTAACCCAAATATCCTTAAGCCATGTCATCCCTCGGACACGCATGGTCGACATAGAAACGTCAGACTATAAAAAGAGAAAAGCAAAATAAAAACCTTTGTCAACTTCAAGAAATAAGGAAATCTCGCCAAAAAAAGGGAAGAGAATACCAAAAATCATCAATACTTACATAGGCACCAGGGATCACCACCCTAGACGAGAGCTTATGTGAAGGCTCTCACAAGAGTTCGATCACCCGCCACTGGCTCGAATGAGTCAAAAGAGTTTCCACTGCCAAAAGCAAGGGGTGCCCTAGCCCTCCATTCCAAGCCTACTCGGTCATCAGCATTTATCCATGCCATGTGCATTGCACTACTTGAGAAATAATCCATATCTTGACTTTAGAACTTTGGAATGATTTGCAGAAGGTAATTTCTGAAGAATGCAAGTCAAAATGCTGTGAAAAATTAGGGGAGCCCGCCCCCTTTTTATATTTACTAAGAGGCATGTCAGTCAGCAACTCCCTGCCACCGACCGACCGACAGACACTATCCCTTTACCTGCTCGAGGTACCCCAAAAAACCGTACCACTACTGATTGGCACCTCTCTAGCTATTTCGGTCGGCACCCCCATTTGAAATTTCTTACAAAAATCCCAAAAAAATGACAGAAAAATCCCAAAAAAATTCTCAAATGGATTTGAGAAGCTTATCCCCCAAGAAAAAAAATTTTACCACACTCATTTCCAAGGTAGAAATGTTATCTCCCCAAGTGGAATTCCTGAAATCAATTTCATGTCTCCCCAGCAATGTCTCCAAAGGACACCACAAAATTCAAAACTTCCCCCACTGAGAAACGTCCAACCCTAAGTTTATTCCCTCTTTCCTAGCAGAACCTAAGATCAAATACTTAACCAAATCCCTAGCATAACTACAAGATACATATCCCTGGAGGAGTCTCCAAATTTCCCCGAGAAACTTAAGCCCTCAGAATTGGCATCGACCCATAGAATTGGTCACCTATACTTAAAACCTCATAATTGGATTTGACCAGTAGAATTGGTCACCCGTATCTTAAGCCTATACAATTGGCTTCGACCCGCAGAATTTGTCACCTCTACTTAATCCCTCAGAATTGGATTCGACCCTCATAATTGGTCACTTCTACTTAAGATTGCAGACTTGGCTTTGACCCCCAGAATTGGTTGCTTCTACTTAATCCTATAGAATTTCCTTCAACCCGCAGAATTGGTCACTTCTACTTAAGGCCTCGGAATTGGATTTGACCCACAGAATTGGTCACCCCTACTTAAGCCCTCAGAATTGGCTTTGACCCGCATAATTGGTTACCCCCACTTAAGCCCTCAGAATTGACTTTGACCCGTAGAATTATTCAACCCTATCTTAATCCCATTCAATTGGATTCAACCCATAGAATCAGTCTCTTCTACTTAAGCCCTCAGAATTGGCTTTGACCCGTAGAATTGGTCACCCTTATCTTAAGCCCATAGAATTTGCTTTGACCCATAGAATTGATTGCCTCTACTTAAGCCCACATTATTGGCTTCGGCCCACGAAATTGGTCTCTTTTACTTAAGCCCTCAGAATTAGCTTTGACCCACATAATTGGTCACCTCTACTTATGCCCGTAGAATTTTCTTTGACCCACGTAATTGGTCACCCCTATTTTAAGCCCTCAGAATTGGGTTTCGAACTATAGAATTGGTTCTTATACTTAATCCCTTAGAATTAACTTTGACCCGCTGAATTGGTCACCCTCGTCTCAAGCCCTCAAAATTGGATTCAACCGAGAGAATTGGTCGCTACGACTTAGGTCCTCATAATTAAGCTCAACCCACAGAATTGGTCACTCCCTACCTTTGACCTCAGTCATCACCTCCTCTTAGGTCCTCATAATCAACCATCCCCATATTCCCCTTAGGTCCTCAGAATCGACCTCGATCCTCTGAATCGTTCATCTTCGTCCCTTAGGTCCACAGAGTTGACCTCTTTCCAAGAAAACATCATGTGGTGTCTATTCGATGGCTTTACTTGTTTGAAGTTGACCCGTCGAGGGGATCTATAGAAACCACATTCTAGTACCACCTAAGTATCTACTTAGGCACCTATCACCTCTTCATTTAACTACAAACCCTATGTCGCACTTCGAGTATCGATCTAAAGGCCATTGGGCGCCTCCGGGTGCCGCCTTGACCCCAATCGACTTCATCTTTATAAAGAAATAAATTTGAATCTTATAATGGAAAGGAAACCCCTTTCCAATGGTCCGCCCCGTGTATAAAATGGCATAACCGTTCGAACGAACGATCTGTTTTTCCCTAAAATTGATCCAGGGGCCATTGGGCGCTTTGGGCTCCGTTTGACCAAGGTTAACCCATTAACTCAAATGATACTAAAATAAGCTCTGAAGGGCACTGAATACCCTTTCTAACTATCTGGCCCATGAACGATTCTGACCTACGGTACGAATGAACGATCCATTTTACTCTGAGAGATCATCAGGCACTTTCGAGCCTCGGTTGACCAAGGTCAACTTTTGAAACCAAGAGAAACTCTTTGGAATGTCAAAGTACATCTCCTAAAATTGACAACGGTTTTCTTCGTTTCAGATTATGACTTGCCAATCGAACGAACGATCCGTTTTCGTCCGGCGATCTCCCGTCCAAAGGACCGATGTGCGCTTTCGAGCCATATTAGACCTAAAGTCAACTCCTGAACCAGAGAGAAATCCCAATAACTCTTTAAGGTATTTAACTTTCATTTCTAATGGTATGACCCATGCGTAATTCGAATCAATAGATTACGTTCTATGACCATTTTTCTAGTAAAATATGCATGAGACTACAAATTAGTATTCCTAGATCCCTGCCAATCGGTAGTGTGTCTTGGGTCACCCGTCAATTGGCAGGACAAGGGTTGTGCCGATTAGTAATCCCCTGACCCTTTAAAATGAGGTCATGACCTCCCTACCAAGAACACCAAGACTAGAGATCCATCAACATCAGTGGTCTCAATAATATTCTCTCAAAATCAGCAAAGTTCCCCATGGGAAGTTCCATTCAATATCACATTCCCATCCTTTACATACCCAATTTGGTAAAATCATATTCTCTCTCATCCAACACTCATCTCACATTCAATGGAGTTCAGCAAAGATCAAAGATCAAGATTCAAAAAGGGTCCAATTCCTTCCCTCTCTCTTTAAATTCCTTATTTTTTCATAATTTTCCTTACATTCATAATATAGTTCCTAGTTTAGTTCATACACATTAATATCTACATTTTTTAGTATATTACACATACTTTATTTTCTTTATAAAAAAAAACAACGAAAAAGATGGTTATGCCCATAAATTCCGAACGGAATTATCCATCACACTTTTTCAAAAACAAAAACACATTTTATACACACACATCTATAATAAAATTCCATTCGGATCTTGGTGGTGTGGGTTCTTAACACCTTCCCATTCCGTAACTTATCCCCCAAACATTCAATATATTGGTTTCGTATGCATCAGTTTGTCCTTGATGCCTTTCTCTCAAAGTGGCAACATGTTCTTTTGTCTATTTTTTGCAAAATAGGATGGAGACTCCATCTCTTTACATTTACCCCACACCGATGACGACGAAAGTGCCCTGAAAAAGGGCATGAGACTGCTATCTTTCAAGGGATCCTCACCCCTTCCCCTCAAAGATTTCTCGGGATGGCCACAGTGTTCGTGCTACCCGTGTTCCTATCTTGTCCCGTTAGTGGCATCCTCCCTCTCGCATGGCAATTTCAATCCAAAGTGTTCCTAGTCTCAAATCCAGGTCCAATTATCAGAATGGGCATCCCGTGATTGGGCGATGAGTGTCTACGTTATACATTCGACATGCACGATGTGTTTATGTCACCCGCGGTACCATTTTGGGGTTGTTAGTGGCGTCCTCCCCCTGGTGGTATATTTTTAAGCCTAAGTTTTCCTACTCTCAATTATGGGTCATATTCTTAAACCGGGTGTCCCGCGACTACATGGCGGTTTTATTCTTGTTACGTTAGACACGTACAAGTATTTTTTGCTACCCATGGTGTCTTTTTGGGGTTGTTAGTGGTTTTGCAATCTTGTAGCATGTTTTCAAGAGTAAGTTTTCCAATTTTGAAATTCGTGTCCTTTTCTCAAATCGGCTATCCTATGACTATAGAGTCATTTGCTACGTGTTACGTTCAACACGTTCGAGGTGTCCGTCCTGCTCACTGTGTTGTTTGGCGAGGAGGGATGAGTGTATTTCATCCCCTCGTGGGATGTTTTCATGCCTAGGTGTTCGTACAATAAAATTTAGGTCCTATTCTAAAACTAGACGTCCCTCCGTGCCAGGAACGGTTGTTTTTTGTTACATGGGACACACACGAGGTGTCGTAATGCCGTTTTAGGGATGCTAGTTATTTTTTCCCACTGGTGACACATTTGCAACCCTAAGTGTGCTTACTTTCAAATTTGGGGCCTAGGGTCAAACTAGCAGTCCCATGACTATGCACCCCGTTGTTACGTGTTACGTTAAATGCGTACAAGTTGTACATGCCGCCCATGGTGTCATTGTGGGGGGGTTTGGTATCATTTATCCCCTCTTGGAACGCTTTCAAGCCTAAGTTTTGCTACACTCAATCATAGGTCCTATTCTAAAACCGAGCAACACACGAATGCATAACTAATTGTTATGTGTTACGTTGGACACACATAAGATATTCGTGTTGCTTACGGTGTCCTTTGTGGCTTGTTATTGGTTTCTGCCCCGTCGCGGCATATTTTAAAGCCAAAGTGTGAATGTTTTAAAGTCCGAGTCCTATTCTCAAATTGCAATCCCAGAGTTTGCGTCTGGCTGCTATGTATTACATTGGATCCGAACGAGCTATTTGTGCCACTCACAGTGCGGTTTTGGTGGCGGGTTGGCAGCGTCCTCCTCCTCGCGGCACATTTTCAAGCCTAAGTGTTCTTACTCTCACATTAGGGTCCTATTCTCAAATTGTGCATCACATGACTGCGCAGTAGGTTGATACATGTTACGTTGGGCATGCACAAGTTATCCATGCATCCCAAGGGGTCATTTGGGTGGTGGGGTGGGGGGGGGGGGGGGGAGGGGTGTCCTCCACCTCAAGACAATTTTTCAAGCCTAAGTGTTCCTAGTATCAAATTTGGGTCCTATTCTCAAACTGGGCATCCCGCGGATGCGCGGATGGTTGTTACGTGTTACGTTGGAAGCGCATGAGGTGTTCGTGCCACCCGTGGTATCATTTGAGGGTGGTTAGTGGTTTCCACCCCCTCACAACACGTTTTTAAGCTAAAGTGTGCATATTTTGAAATTCGGGTCCTTTTCTCAAATGAGAAGTCCTGCGACTATGCGGTCGATTGCTACATGTAATATTCGATGCGTACGAGTTGTTCATGCTGCCCGTAATGTCATTTGGGTGGCAGGTGGCGTCCTCCCCCTCGCAGCACGTTTTCAAACCTATGTTTTCTTATACTCAAATCCCGATCCTATTCTCTAATCGTGCGTCCCATGATTCCCCGTCTAGTTGCTATGTGTTTCGTTGGACACGTACGAGGTGTTCGTTCCACTCGTGATGCCGTTTGGAGAATATTAGTGTTTCTCGCTCCGTCGCTGAACATTTTCAAGCCTTAGCATGCCAATTTTGAATTTTAGATCATATTCCTAAACCTACAGTCCCATGACTATGAGGTCGGTTGCTATGTGTTACATTTGATATGGACAAGCTATTTGTTTTGCCCGTGGTGGCCTTTGGAGGGGGTATTCGTAGCGTCATCTCCCTCGCAACACGTTTTTTAGCATAAGTGTTCCTACTCTCAAATTGGAGTCCATTCTCAGACTGAGTGTCCCGCGACTGTGCGACCAGTTGCTACGTGTTACGTTAGACACGAATGAATTGTTCGTACCTATGCGGTGTCATTTGGGATCCTCCCCCTAACAAAATGTTTCTAAGCCTAAGTATTCCTACTCTTATATTCAGTCCTATTCTCAAACGATGCGTCCCATGACTCTGCGACCGATTGCTACGTGTTTTGTTGGAAATACATGAGGTGTTTGTTCCTCCCATGATGACGTTTAGTTGATTTAGTTATTTTTGCCCCATGTCTGTAAATTTTCAAACCTAATTATGTTAATTTGAAATTTGGTATTCATTCATAAACCCTCAGTTACGCGACTATGTGATCGATTACTATGTGTTACATTGGACGTGGATAAGCTGTTCGTGCCGAACGTGGTGCTATTTGGAGGGGGATTGATAGCATCCTCTCCCTCACAATACGTTTTGAAGCCTAAGTGTTCCCACTCTCAAATCTGGGTCCTATTCTCAGACCAAGTATTCCATGAGTATGCGGCCGGTTGCTACGTGTTGCGTTGGATACGCACGAGATGTTCATATTATCGCGGTGATGTTTTGGGACTCTTAGGAGTGTCCTCACCATCACGAACTATTTTCAAGCCATAAATATTCCTACTCTTAAATCCAGGTCATATTCTCAAACTGGGATCCTGCGACTGCGCGGTTCGTTCTTGTGTGTTATATTGGACATTCGCAAGGAGTTTTTGCCACCTATGGTGCCCTTTTGATCGGTTAGTGGTATCCTCATCCTCGAAGCACGTTTTAAAGAATAAGTGTTCCTACTCTCAAATTCGGGTCCAATTCTCAAACTGGGCATCCCGCACATGAGGTGTTCATGCTGTTGTGGTATTGTTTGGGGGATGATAGTGGCTTCCACCCTTCATGGAACATTTTCTAACCTATGTGTTCCTACTCTCAAATTAAGATCTTATTCTTAAATCAGGTATGCTTCAATTATACGGCGGGTTGCTATGTGTTATGTTTAACACACACGACATTTTCGTGCAGCCCATGGTGCCGTTTGCGGGTGTTAATGGTTTTTTCCCTCTCGGGGTATATTTCTAAGCCTAAATGTGCCTACTTTGAAATTCGGATCTTATTCTCAGAATAGGAGTCCCGCGACTATGTGGTCGGTTTCTAAGTGTCACGTTCAACACACACGAGGTGTTTGGTCCACTTGGGGCATTCTTTGGGCGTCTGACCCCTCACAGCACGTTTTGAAGCTAAGTGTTCATACTCTCAAATTTGGATCCTATTCTCAAACCGAACGTCCCACGATGGAGCAAAAGATTCCCATGTATTACGTTTTCCACGCACGAGGTGTCATAGTTCCATTTGTGGGATTTTAGTTATTTCTTCCCCGTCGCTGTATGTTTTCAAGCCTAAGTGTGTCTACTTTAAAATTCAAGTCCTATTCTCAAATCGATAGTCATGGAACTATGAGGATGATTGATATGTGTTACATTGGACGCATCATGCCGTCCATGGTGCCATTTGGGAGGGGGGGAGCTGGTGGTGTCTATCCCCCCGTGGGACATTTTTACGCCTAAGTGATCCTACTATAAAAAATGGGTCATATTCTCAAACTGCGCGGAGTGCACTCTTTTGCTGCGTGTGACGTTGGAAACGCACGAGGTGTTTGTGCCATCTATGGTGCTTTTTGGTGGTTGTCAGTTGTTTCTGTCGCCTCGTGGCACGTTTTGAAGCCTAAGTGTGCCTATTTTGAAATTCAAGGCCTATTCTCAAATTGGTAGTCCCACGACTATGCGGATGATTGCTACATGTTACTTTAGACGTGAACAAGATATTCGTGTCGATTACGAGATCATTTGGGGGTGAGGGTTGGTAGAGTCATCCCTCCCACTTCATTGTTTCAAGCCTAAGCGTTCCTAGTGTCAAATTAGGGCCCTATTCTAAATTTAGGCATCCTAGAACTGGGCAACCGATTGTTATGTGCTATATTGGATAGACAAGAGGTGTTGGTACCTCTCATCATGCTTCTTGGGGGTCATTGGTGGTGTCCTCCCACTTGCAGTAGCTTTTCAACCCTAATTCTCCTAGTCATAAATTCGGGTTATATTCTCAAAACGGGCCTCCCATGATCGCATGACCAAATTCTACACATTACGTTGGACACGAACGAGGTGTTCGTGATGTATGTGATGTCGTTTGGGGGCTGTTAGTAGTTTTCGTCCACTCATGGCATGTTTTTCAGGCCTAACTGTCCCTATTTTAAAATTCGTGTACTATTTTAAAATAGACATACCTACGACTGAGCGATCGATTGCTAACTATTACATTGTATGCAAATAAGTTGTTCGAGTCGCCCAAGATGCCGTTTGGGCGGGGGGAGGGGGAGGGAATCCTTCCCCTTGCGGAAAATTTTCAAGCTTAAGTGTTCCTAGTCTCAAATTTGGGTCCTATTCTTAAGCCCGGCATCCCACAACTGCTTGTTCGATTGCTATGCGTAATGTTGGATACGAATGAGGTGTTCTTACCACCTGCAGTGCCGTTTGGGTGTTGTTAGTTGAATCCTCCCCCACGCGTCACCTTTTCAAGCCTAAGTGACCTTACTCTCAAATTCGGGTCCTATTCTCAAATCAAACGTCCCGTCACTATGGAGTCTTTTTTCTACTTTTTATGTTGGACACGCACGAGGTATCCGTGCTGCTCGTGGTGCCGTTTGGGAACTGTTAGTGGTTTTCACCCCCTCGGGACACATTTTTAAGACAAAGTTTGATTATATTGAAATTCATGCCCTATTCTCAAAAAGGGCGTCCTACGATTATACGAATAGTTGTTGCATGTTAGGTTGGGCACGCATGAGGTGTCCGTGCCACCTACGATTCCTTTAGGGGGTGGCCTCTGTCCCCTAAAAGCACATTTTCAAGCGTAATTGTTCCTACTCTAAAATATAAGCCCTATTCTTAAATCAAGCTTCGCTCGATTGTGCGGTCAATTTTAATGTGTTTCATTGAACAAGCACGAGGTGTTCGTGCTACTCATGGTGCCATTTGGGGGTTGTTAGTGTTTTTCCCCCCTCGCAGCACGTTTTCAAGCCAAAGTGTGCCTATTTTTAAATTTGTGTCCTATTCTCAAACTGAGAGCCTATGACTATGCGTTCGGTTTTTACGTGTTACATTGGATACACAAAGCTATTTGTACTTCCCATGGTGCCTTTTGTTGTGGGGGTTGGTGGCTTCTGCCCCCTCATGGAATGTTTTCAAGCCTAAGTGTTCCAGCTCTCAAATTCACGTCCTTTTCTCAAAACGGACGTCCCCCGACTGTGTGGCCAGTTGATACGTATTACGTTCGATCGAAAAGAGGTGTTGATTCTGCCCATGGTGCCATTTGGGGACTGTTAGTGTCTTTGTCCCCTCGTGGCATGTTTTTAAGCCTACGTGTGCCTATTTTGAAATTCAAGTCCTATTCTCAAATCGGTAGTCCTGCAACAATGTGGACAGTTGCTATGTGTTACATTGGATGCGAACGAGCTATTTGTACCACCCACAATGCCATTTTAAGGGGGTTAGTGGTGTCCTCCCCCTCATGGAACCTTTTCGAGCCTAAGTTTTCCTACTCCCAAAAGAGATTTTATTCTCAAATTGGGTATCCCGGGAATGCGTAGCTAGTTATTACGTGTTAGGTTGGTTACCCACGAGGTGTTCATGCCACCTTTGGTTCATTTGGTGGCTCTTAGTGGCGTCCTCCCCTCGAGGAATGTTTTCAAGCCTAAGTGTTCCTACTATGAAATACGGGTCCTATTCTCAAACCGGGCATCCCGCGACTGCGTAGCTGATTGCTACCTGTTTTGTTGGCCACATACGAGGTGTTTATGTCATTAACAGTGCCATTTGGGGTTGTTTGTGGTTTCCTCCCACTCACGCCTTGTTTTCAAGCACAAGTGTGCCTATTTCTAAATTTGGATCGTATTCTCAAACTAGGATTTATGCGATTATTTGGACTATTTCTACGTGTTGCATTGGACACGAATGAAGTGTTCGTGCAACCGAAGGCTCCTTTGTAGGGTGGCGTCCGCCCACTGTTGGCACGCTTTCAAGCCTAAGTGTTCCTACTATCAAATCTTAGTACTTTCCATAAATCGAGAGTCCTTGGATTGTGCGACCGGTTTTTTGTGCCACCCAAAATACCATTTGGGGGTTATTAGTAGTTTTCATCCCAGCGTAGAACGTTTTGAAGCCTAAATGTGCTTATTTTCAAATTTGGGTCCTATTCTTAAATCGAAAGTCCGGTGACTATGCAGTCAATTTTTACATATTTTGTTGGATGCACGGGAGCTTTTTGTGCCTCCCACAATGCCGTTTGGGGGGGGGGGGGGGTGGAGTTTGCCCCCTCGCGACCCATTTTCAAGCATAAATGTTCAAACTCTCAAATATGAGTCATATTCTGAAACTGAGCATCCCACGACTGTGCATAGAGTTGCTACATGTTATGTTGGATAGGTAGGAGGTGTTCGTGTCACCCGCGATGCAATTTAGGGGTCATAGGTGGTTTTCATACCCTTGTGAAACACTTTTAGTCCTAAGAGTGCCAATTTTGAAATTTGGGTCCTATTCTCAAATAGGCAATTCTACAACTATGCGTCTAGTTGATATGTGTTATGTAGAAACCACATTCTAGGAACCCCTTAGTATCTCTTTAGGTCCCTATGACCTCCCCGTGTCACTACAAACCCTAGGTCATACTCCGAGCACCGATCTAAAGGCCATCGGATGATCCTTGGCCCCATTTTACTCCAGTCAACTCTATCGTCAAAGTGGATGCTCATTGAATCTTTAAAGGGTAGTTAAAAGCCTTTTTAATGGCTCGCCCTGTGCACAAATAGGCAAAATGGTTCGGATGAACGAACCATTTTACTATCGAAAATAGATTTGGAGGCCACCTGGCACACCCGAGCCACGATTTGACCCCAAACAACTTCATCATCAGAGCGAAATATCTTTGAATCCTCAAAGGGATTAAAAACCCCTTTCTAACGGTCTACCCTGAGGGCAAAATGGCATAATCATTCAAACAAACAATTCATTTTCCCCCAAAATTAATTCGTAGGCCCCTAGTTAACTCTTCATCTCGAACAAGACTGAATGAATCTCTGAAGGGAACTGAAACCCCTTTCCAACGGTCCTCCCCATGCGTGATTCTGACTTACAATACGGACAAACGATCCATTTTACTCCAAAAGTTCACCGAGAGCTTTTGGTCCTCGGTTGACTAAGGGTAACATTTTGAACCGATTGAATGTATTTGGAATGACTAAGTACATCTCCTAACCATTCCAACGGTCCGCCCCGTGCATGACTCTGACTTACCATGCAGATCAACGATTCATTTTCGTCCGACGATCTCCCATCCAAAGGACCGACATGCGCGTTTGAGTCACATTTGACCCAAAGTCAACTTTCAGACCTGGGAGCGGTCTAAATGACTCTTAAAGTTATCTGAATTACTTTCTAATGGTATGCCCCATGCGCATTTCGTATGAACGGAGTACGTTCCACCACCATTTTTTGAGGAAATCTGCACAAGACTACCAATTTGCAGGTCCATTTCCCTACCTATCGGTAGTGTGTCAAGGGTTACCTGCTGATAGGTAAGGCTAGGGCTATACCAATCATCACCCCTTACCCTATAAATAGAGGTCATAACCTCACTCCCAAAGAACACCTCAGATCCATTAGCATCAGTGATCTCACCAACATTCTCTCAAAATCAACGAAGTTTCTTCATCTGAAATTCAATTCAAGATTACATTCCGATACTTTTCATACCCAATTTAGTAAAAATCTCATTCTCTCTCATCCAACCTTCATTTCACATTCAAGGGAGTTCATCCAAGATCAAAGATCAAGCTTCAAACAAGGTCCAAATCCATCCTCCTCTCTTTAAATTTCTTATGTTTGCATAAAATTCATCATATTCGTAATCTAATTCGTACTTTAGTTCATACACATTAATATCTACATTTTTATTAGTATATTGCACATACTTTATTTTCGATAAATAACCCAACATAAACAAAAAGAGGGTTACACCCATAAATTCCGAACGGGTCTATCCATCACACTTTTTCAAAACTAAAACACATTTTTCTACACAAACCTATAGTAAAATGCCATTCGAATCTATGGAATAAACCCCAACCATATGCCGCATGCGAACTGTGTGGACTTTGATGCCTTTATCGGGTACATAGGCGTTTTGGATTAAAACTCGAGACTCAAGTCCAATTTTCCAATTTTCTAATTTTTTAATCTTCCAATTTTTCTAAATCCTTTATTTTCATATTCATTATATTCTTACATTACTATAAATCCTTGTTAGCATATCATCCAATACATATTATCATTTCATCATAACGATCAATATCACGATCAATGCATAAATTATATTTTCTATATATTATTTTGGGAACATTCCTAAGGATGACCTCACTCTATCTTTTCCATGGTATGAGTTGAATGCTTTCGATCTCCATTATATATACACGCACATGCACACGCACACACACACACACACACACACACACACACACACACACTTCACAGAGAGATAATGGAAATTAATAACACTATCCCAAGAGAGACCGAAACGGAGGGATGGGTGCCTAACACCTTCCCATTCTGTAACTTAGACTCCCAACCCTTCGAACAATTAGTTTCATATGGATTAGTTTGTCTTCGATGCCGCTCTAAACATATTCTTTTGCTTATTTTGAGAAAAATAGGATGGCGACTCCATCTGCTTAGATTTACTTCGCACCGACGACGACCGAAGCGCTCCTAAGTAAAAAATTATGCGAGACCATTCGTCCCCCCTTTTCTTTCTCCAACCCCTTCTGGGAAGAAAGAGAGATAGGAGGACATCTAGGGAGATCGATATGGCCATAGAGTTACTCCGATGGGGATTTTTTTTCATAAGAGTCTAGGCTTTGTTTACATGGTCATTTTGTTTTTCGCGTGTGCGTATACACCTACCCGTATGTTCCCTTTTTCCCCACTATTATTTCTTGTATATATATACCTCATGCGTATATCACTAATCACACACTCGTAAAAATTCTCAATGTACACTTCACACTACTTGCACCTAGGGTCACTTATATTCACATGTTGCACACACTACTTAGAATATTCATGCTTATTTGTCACTAACACACACCTCCACTTATCACACTTGTATATATACATGCTCACTCACACTTATCACACACCACTTTTAGTTAACCCATGCTTAGGTTGACTAAAACACACTCACTTGTAGGTATTCACACATCACTCACTCTCACATAATCCATGCTTAGTATAGATTTACTTTCTATACTTGTACATTATTCCCTTGCTTAGTATAATGCTCATCATGCTAAAAAAGATACTCTCTCCATAAGATACTAATCAAGAATCATGGCTATTGACCAAATTTTTTCCCATAACTTGGCCGGGGGGGGGGGGTCACTTCGTGATGGCAGCTAGTCCGACAGGTCACAGTTAGACTAAGAGATATTCCTATCACCTTTAATTGTCCATGTACCTTCGATATAAATTGAACGGTTCCCTCCGCATCCTACTGCTTAACCAAAGTTATGACGGGAGGTATATCGCAGGAAACTTGTTCACATACGTAGAGTATATCGAATTCGCTCACACACGTATTATCCCCACGAGGTATATAGTAAGGCAATTCATGTACACTCAGGTATATCAAATGGCTTGTCCACACGTACCGATTGCCCTAAAAAAGCAACACATGTATCTTGGAAGTCATGCCAAAGGGGGGAACCCTTCCAATTAACCCAAAAACTGCATACCGTCATATAGGTATCAAAGCTAGGGCACTCATATTTAGTTTGTCAGATTCTACCCCAAACTTTGTTGAAATGATGGGTCGCAGAAGTTTTAAAATGGCACCCTGTCCATGAGCTTGGTAACAAGTCCAACCACAGTTTTTACAAATTTTTCAAACCCAATTTTTCTAGACTTGGGTCCCATTTGTCATTAATTTTTGCATTTAGGTAAACCAAATACAAATGAGAACCTAATAAATATAATAATAATCATGTTGAGACCCGTCTCTCATTTTTCCTATTTCTTTACCAAAAAGAGTCAAAGTATTTTTTCCCTCTTTTACCAATAATGCCGAAAACATTTTTTCATTCCTTTCACCAAAAATAAAATTTTCTCCCTTTTATTCAAAAAACATTTTACCCTTCTCTTTTCCAAAAAAAATGTAAAAAAAATCATTTTCCTTCCTTTTTAGAAACAACATTTTTCCCCTTTATCTTTCAAAGACAAATTCGATTTCTCTCCTTCTCAATCTGATTGCATATCCTAGATCTGGCTCCATATTGGCTTTGGTCTTCAGTCGAACCACCCCGAATATCCTTCGGTTCCATCTCTACTTCAACCGAATTCCAAATTCATCAAATTTCCAAGGAGAACACATGCCTAATACCGAATGTGCAGCCGTATTAATAACGATCCTATCCCAACTCACTACCAATATTGACAACCTTCAAATCGAGGTTCCTAAGATGCAATGAAACTGGGTCCATTTTCTCGAAGAGGCCGAGGTCTTATTCCTTCATGCTATGAGTTCTCCCTCACCCTAGTCTATTTGGGTTCACGAGGAATATCAGCATGCTCCACACTCCCCTCCTGCAAATGGGTCGCCATCAGGCCAACTCTCTATGCAGAATCTAGCCCAGCCAGGGGCTAACTTACCCTTGACCCTTGATCCGATGGAGAAATAATTGAACAAGGTCAAAGATGATCATAATATGTTTACCAAAAAGTTTGAGGAAGTCATAATCTTTGGAAACTATATGGACTACACCCATATGTCTCCTTATCCTAAAGTAAGTTTGCTGGAAATGTTCAAGATGCCTAGCATTGAGAAGTTCGGTGGTAGTGGACCCCGAATTGTTCATCTTTGCAGTTATCATCAAGCCATGACTCTCCTAGGTGCCTCTAAAGATATAACGGCCCAAATGTTTCAACAAAATTTGAAGCAAAATGCTCTTCGCTAGTTATTATCCTTCGAGGAATCCAATATCCCTAGTTGGGAGGAAGTTACCCGCGAATTCATGTTACAATACAAGTACAATGTGGAGTTAGATATTGCCCTCTGTGATTTAGAGTTGCTCAGACAGAACCCTCTGGAATCAGTCAGTAACTCCATTTAAAGGTGGAGAGATAAATCAACCACTAGGACCAACCGACCTTGTGAAGAGGAGCAAGTCAGTATTGTGAAGAAGAACTTCTTACCCTATGATTGAGCGACGATGGGAGGATATTATTACCCTCATTTCTGAGCCCTCCGAGAAGTAGGAGTGGAGATCGAAGAAATTCTTGCTAAGATTGAAGTTGAACCAAAGAAAGCATCTAGTGAGATCACTCCTAGGAAATTTGAAAAGCCAACCAATACCACAGTTTCAACCATTTACAACATTTCCCAGCCTGCCACTTCATGGGCACTAGAAATCCATCCTAAACCAATCAAGAAGTATCGAGCTTCATGCTCCCCTCTCAAAAATTTATCGGCCCTCTTGAGCCTAAACCTTATCAAACCAATGTACCCTTGTCCATTAACAACCCCACGTCCTAAAAATTTCAAACCAGATGCTCGTTATGACTTTCATCAAATTGTCAGTCATACCACTGACATGTGTTTCCACCTCCAAAATATGATTCAAGGCCTTATTGACCGGGATGTAATTTACCCACCATCCAATATTAAACCAAAGACTACCCGCAATCCTCTCCCATATCATAAAAATTCCATCTTCCTAAAAGAAGACCCAAAATTTGATCCAACTACCCAAATCGCACCCAACAAATCACCCACCATGCCACATACTTTACTAAACCTCTCAAAACTTACCCATATTTTCTCGTACACACTACCAGCTTCGTCGATCAGGCCCTATCACTCCTTACCAGAGCATGCATCGATGTTCGCAGCCGCTCTGGAGGTAAATATATGGAATTGTCAGAAGTGTTGAACCAACTCCAAGAGTTCGGGAAGAAATTTCCCTCCTGGATGACCATTGACTGCCAGAGTCCGGTATGCTATTCTTCTAAGCTAGAAAACGGACCCGAGAGGTAGACAATTAGGTGGTACTTATCCATAAAGTCAGTCTAAATGATGTTGTTTAGAATATAGCAGACTTATTCCAATAGACCGGTGATATTTTCAATATGTCCAAACTATTTTATTCTTTGAAAATACAAGGGCGCCTAGTCCATTCACTTTTACATATCCTCGCCGAATGGGAAGATTTATAGGAATAAGCCATTAAGGTTGTGGAGTGTATTGACTTTTCATGGAAAGATGATGTCGTTGCCATCGAATGGGGGGACGAGTTCGATGATTGAGATAAAGACTAAAGTCCAGAAAAGACTAGCCTTATAGTCACCATATGTGGGATGACATCGTTTGAGGAGCTACTAGGAGAAATCAATAAAATGGCTTAACAACCTAACATTGATTAGAAAGTAGGGTTTTTATTTTTCCCCTTATCCTTGAACCATATGACCCAGTCAGGGAGGCATTACTAAGTTCCAAACCTACTTTTATCAGTTATCGATAAAGGAAAAGGTGTTGAGAATCTTCCTTTGCAAGAAATGACCCCCGAGCAGAGCATGGTCCTCGATCAGTTGAAGAAGGCCCAAGCTAACATCAATTTGTAGGGACTCTTTATGTCTTCCCAGCTATATTGAAATACCTTGATCAAGACACTCATAGGCCCCACAGTCCCTCATTCTACCACGCTAGAAACAGCAGTAAATCTATTCAGATCCCTGACCCCTACTAGAATGCTCCCTTTCTCTGAAGAAGAAATCCTTAAGATTGTTCTGAACCACAATTATAATCTCAATATCTCTATCGAAGTAATGGGAAAGATTGTCCCACTCTCTCTTGTCGATAATGGGTCAGCTTTTAATGTCTTCTCGTTAAGGACCCTCAATTATTTGGGACTAAAATTGATCGACCTTGCTGCAACCTCTGGCATTGTATGCGCTTAGGCTAATAATCATCGAGAAATAATGGGATCTATAAAGATTGCAATCGGGGTCGTCGCTATAAATCCTGCTCTTGAATTCCAAATCATCGATATCCCATATTATTTCAATCTGTTACTTAGACGATCTTGGCTCCATATCATCAAGGGTATGTATTATCCCCTCCATCAGAAATTGAAGTTCTTGACCGATGGACAGGTCATCACCATCTTAGGCGATAACGACAATGTTGAGAACTCAAGCACCCTTAATCTAGTACTTAAGATATAACATGGGGCGAATGATATGCTTATGTCATACTTTCGAGTTGAACAACTTCTATTCCCAACTGGCGATGATTTAAAAAATAAGGTTTGTCCGGAGTATAACCCTCATGGTAATGCCAATATGATCCAGATGTTAAAAAACATGCACTTCTTGCCCGGACTGGGACTAAGACAAAGACATGAGGGGATACTTGAACCCATTGTGTTAAAGAAAGATTTTCCTCCTTGTGGCCTAGACTATCTGTCGTCAGGTGAAGAACTCCGAATGATCTGCCAACCTTGAATGAAGAGAAGGATAGAAAGTGCAAAGATTATATCAAGAGATTCCTTAAAAGGAAAATTCATTAGAGATGTTGAAGATTTCCCCTTTTGCGAGTTTCTTGAACCATTGTATGATCATGTGCACAGTAAGATGAAACCTGTAATGGATATACTTTTCTAAGACAACTACTCATGGGCTGAAAGTTCCCAGCATCATGTGCACCCACTCATTGAAGAGACCATAGCTGATACCGAAGATTCTGAGGAAAGTGACTCCAAGGATTCTTTTATCTTGCAAAAATTGGGCCTAACACTCTTCATGATCAACTCGGGGGCTAATCATCAGATCCACCCCCACACGATCAAGGTTGTTGATCCTCGTAACCTCAACTGGCATGGTGTACTCGTTCCACCTCCTCAAATTCAACCCAACTCTGATGTTTATCTCATTTTTCCCTCTCTTGTTGTTCCTCCATACTTTGATGTATTTGAGACCTCCTTTGATGAGGTTCTCAATGTTGTTTTTCCTATCAATGAAATGAATGAAGATTTTGAGTATCTTATTTTGCCTTACATTAATTGTCTTGATTCTAATCAAACTCTTAATGATGATAATTTTGCAAATGAACAATTCTTAATAGATATAAATAAGGTTAATAACAAGCAACATACTTGCATTTAAGGTAATGAAGATGAAACCATTGTTATTAATCTCGGTTCTAGTAGCCATCTACATGAGATTAGGATACGGGCCAACCTTGACAAGCATGAGCGTGCGCAGCTTAAAGAATTACTGAAAGAATTTATGGATGTCTTCACATGGTCCTATGACGAAATGCCCAACATTGAACCTGAGATAGCTCTATATGAGATTCTAACTCTCCCCGAATTAAAACCGAATTAAAATTTTTATTTGGCGTTAACAAAGGAAAGCTCTTGGGATTCATGGTTAGTGAAAAAGGGATAGAAAAAGATCATGCCAAGCTGAAAGCCATACTCAAGATGCCATAACCTCGAATCGCTGGTTCATCGACAAGTTGACTTCTATCTGTGAGTCCATCTTCAAACTCCTTTGAAAGGATTCCACCAAGGTTTGGAACAAATATAGCCAAGAGGCCTTTGGACAAATCAAGCAATACCTAACCCGACCTTTCGTACTCATGCCACCACATCCTAGTCTTCCCCTACTCCTATACCTGTCCATAATTGTCACTGCAGTTGGGGATTTTCTAGATCAATACCTTGAAGAATCTCGAAAAGATAGAGCCATTTACTATTCCAGTCGCAAGTTGGTTGGGTACGAAGTTAACTACACAGCCTTGGAAAAGTCATGTGTTGCCCATGTCTAGGTCACCCAATAATTACTGCACTACATGCTCACTTTTCCCATAACACTTGCGTCCCGAGTGGATCCCATCAAGTACTTACTCGAAAAACCTACCTTTTCCAGCCGAATGGCCCGATGGTTGATGCTTTTAACCAAGTTCGATATCGTGTATGTCACGCATAAATCCATGAAAGGAAGATCCTTCTCGGACTATCTCGCTCACTACACTATGGAAGAAGACGATGTCTGGATTTATGCGTTTCCAAATGAGAATATCCATTGTACCTCCTAAGAAGACATTCAATGGAAAATGTTCTTTGGAGATGACACTGTAAGGACACAAATTTCCAATTGAGTCCATATATAGTTTTGGCTCAATTCCGGACAAAAACATTTATTCATAGGATAGTATTTATTTGTAATATTCTCAAGCCTATGAAGTATGTATTGAAGACGTAGCGGCAAAGAATTTAAAGCTTCATCAAAATGCCGGTTTGCGTGCCTCGTTTCTACGTCATCAACTAAGGTTCCATGCTCCCAAGGTATGAATGTAATTATATTTATATAGGAGCTTGGAACAATATGTATTGGTTGTTAGGTGTAATAAAAACTGCATTTTATTTTCAGAAAGAATCAATTAGAACTTTAAAATAAGTATATAAAAGTTTCTGGGCCAAAATCGAATTTTACAAACTTTCTGGTCGTTCGTTAGAAATGTCGTTCGAACGAGTTTTTTCGTTCGAACCAGATTTCGTTCGAACGAGTTTTGTCGTTCGAACCAGTTTCGTTCGAACGAGTTTGCCAACGACCCTAAACTGGTCAGTCGTTCGATATGTCGTTCGAACGAGTTTTTCGTTCTAACGAGGTATCTAACGAGATTCTAACGAGCCCAGGCTGGTCGCTCATTAGAAGTCTCGTTCGAACGAGAGTCAAGTTCGTTCGAACGAGACGCCAGGCGGGAACGGTTTTGAGCAGTTTTTTGGCAGTTTTCACCCCATTATCCCACTTGTTTCTTAACTGATTTTTTAAGGCTTTATCAAGGACGGGAATCATTTTTCAAGGGGTATCTTTTTCATACCATACAAACTCCTAGAGAGTATTTTGAGACAAAATTTGTTTAAGGAAAAAGATCATGTTTTGAGTGTTATTCTTTCAAAGAAAAATTCATACACACTCTAGTTTACACCCAATTGTGTTTATCCAAGTTTCTATATTTATATCAATTTCTTGGAGTTTTGGCACCGGTTTTCTCTACCGAATTCAACAGAGACTTTTCGGGTTTGCTTCTACACCCCATCACAAAGAAGAAGAAGTTTGTTGAGATTCTACCCGCACGGAGAAAGGCTCCATGCTTGGGTGACGGTGACCATATAAAGTCCCATCGGTGGATTCCGAGACCGCGGTGGTGTTCCCAGGTTGTTCGCTAGGAAGAGGTTTCTACAAGAAGGAGCGACAAGGCTTGAGAGGGTTCGAGTCGAGGATGTAAGTCTTTTGTCTTGTAATTGTAATTCCGTATCTAGTGGACTTGTGGCTAGGGCCGTCCGAGGTTGTTTCCCGTCTTGGGTTTTTCCTCGTACATCTCGGCGTAGTGTGATATTGTTTATTTTATCTTGCATCATAATTTAGAACGCATGCTTAGAATTAATTCAAGATAAAATTTGGTTTAATTATCACACTCATTTAATTTGGGACTAAATTAAATATTGGGTAAATTTGGTTTATTCAAGTCATTTGCTAAAATTGGTTTCGCCTAACTTTGTTGAAAAATGGAAATCATCACTTAGGCAAATTCTAGGACTTGAATTATGTTTTAATTTGTTTTGAGAAATTAAAACTTGTTGTTATTTTTGAAAGTTGAACCATCACCTGTTTTACAACGCTTCCGCATCATCTCTTAAGTTTTATTTTAAAAAGGAAATTAAATATTTTTTTTTAAATCGTGATAAATTATTAAAACCCCCGGGGATTATCCTCTTCAAATTGGTATCAGAGCCAAAAACGATAAATTATTTCGTTAAGATCTTTCTATTTTTGGCTAAAATGGATTTTTCCCCATTTTCAAAATTTCCTATTTTCGATGGTTCAAACTACGCGTATTGGAAAGCGCGAATGAGATCGGCACTAAAATCTATCGACGAGAGAGTTTGGATTTATGTTGTTACCGGATATTCCCCACCAACTTACTTAGTTGAAAATGAACGTGTTATCAAACCCGCCGATAGATGGACTGAAAATGAGTTTAAACTTGCTAACTTTAATTCCCGAGGTTTAAATGCCTTATTTAGCGCTGTCGCACCGGATGAATTCCGACGTATTATGACACGTGAAACCGCTAAAGAAGCTTGGGATATTTTACAATTAACTCATGAAGGAACTAGTGTCGTTAAAGCTTCAAAACTCCAAAACCTCACCACTCAATTTGAAACTATCAAAATGGATGAAAAAGAAACTTTTGATAAATTTTATGCTAGACTTTCTGATATTGTTAATTCATCCTTTAACTTGGGAGAGAAAATACCTGACGACCGTGTTGTAAAGAAAATTTTGAGGTCCCTACCCGATAGATTTATTCCTAAAGTGACCGTTTTAAATTCTTTACCCACTTTAGCCTCTACGAAATTAGAAGAGCTTGTAGGTGATTTACAAACCTATGAAGTAGATATGTTTCCCTCTAAAACTGAAAAGAAAATTGAAAAGGGTGTTGCTTTAAAAGCCCGAAAAGAGGTCAAACAAGTAGTAGAGAGCGATAGTGAAAGTGACTCGGAAGATATGGCTTTGTTTGCTCGCAAATTTAGAAAATTTCTTAAATTTAACAAAGATAAATTTAAAAATGATTTCAAGAAATTTGATTCTTCTAAAAATGATAAAAGCGAGAAGATTTCTAAATCAGAGAGGATCCCTAAACCTAGTAATGACAATTTAGATAGGGACGAGTCTAACAAGTGTTTTGGTTGTGAAGGTTATGGCCATAGAGCTTATGAGTGCCCCACTAAACTAAGGAAAGAGGGTAAACGACCCACTGCATATAATGCAACCCTTAGTGATAGTGATAAGGAAGAAAAGCCCGATTCCCCCACTAAGAAAAAATTTGTGGCTTTTATGGCTAGTCATGTGAGTGATTGTGACAACTCATCGATTGATGAAATGATAGCACATGCCACTTCCAAGGTCATTGTTCATGATTCCCTTGTTTTTAATGATAGTGAGAGTGGAGAAGAGAGTGAAAATGAAGAAGAGGTTGATGTGAGTGAACTTCAAAATGCTTTTCATGAATTATATAAAGAATCTATTAATTTGAAAAGAACTAATTTGAAGTTAGAAGCTAGTTTAAGAAAGAGTGTCAAGGTCGTTGATGATAGTGCCTTAATAGAAGACCTTAGGACACATGTGAGGACTCTTCAAGAGAAGCTTGATTATGTAGAAGGCGAAAGAGATAGCCTTAGGAGTTTAATGGAATCCTTGAAAAATGAGCTTCTTGCTTTTGAAGAGCGTAATTTTTTTACTAGAATCTAACATTTTAGAATTGGAAAATAAATTAAAAGATTCTAGTAATGTCAAATTTGATTTGGAATGTCGTTCGAAAAAACTTGATAAAATGTTAGGAACGATCCAAATTAAAAATGACACTTGTGGTTTAGGCTTCAATCCTTGTACTGAATTTACTCATAATGCCCAAACCAATGTTTTAGGAGAATCAACTAGGAATACTTTTAAAGATCACTCCTTAAGTAAATCTTTTCGACATGTTCTCACTTGTACACATTGTGGTCGACAAGGTCATCTTAGGAAATTTTGTTTAGATCTTAAACGAATTCCTAGAAAACCCCATAGTAAAGTAACCACGGTAGTTAACGTTCCTACACCCCAAAATAGTCATTCCTCATTAATTTGGGTTAGGAAATCTGACTTGGTTGCCTTACAAAATAGGGTTGTTGATTCTCATTTTCTTTCACATCCTTCCTCCCTTGCTAAATCTAAAGGATGAATGTGTTAGTGTTTGCATACTTTAGCGTTTGTACTTTATGTCATATTCATATGCTAAATGTATGCTTGTTTAGTCATTTTCTAGTCATTGCCTCATTTCATATCATATGCTAGAAATTATGACTTGTTTATCTTTTTGTATTATATTTTGTGTTTGAATTGACTGCATAATATAAAAAGATTTTTGTTTATCATTTGCGTTTTATTTATTTCATTTAAACTTAATGAAAAATACAAATGATTTTTGTTTATCCTTTTGAGTATATATATTTATTTTTGATAAAAAAAATGTTAAAAAAACTCAAAAAGATTTTTTTTATGTGTGTATTTTAGTTTGACACACTTTATGTGGCATATATTTGTGTTTGAATCCCATCTTTTACGCTCCCACATGGCTAGAACTTTTGGTTTAGATTTTCAATCCTTAAAATGTTCTTTACCATGCTTTATATGGAGTAGTTGGATTTTGTATTGATTAAATGGATTCTATTTTCATATGCCTCTATTCACACATGCACGAGCTCTTTTGAAATCTTAATGTCACATGTTATATTTGAGCTTTTTGAGGTGTTCTCCTACCAATATAGTCATCTACATATCTATGACCTAGGAGGACTAGTGCATGTCAAAATCCGTTGCATGTGAGATTTGTGTGAAAAATGAAAACATGATAAATTCATATATGCACGGGGAAGGGCTCCGAAAGGATGAATTAAATCATTTGCGATAGTAAGCCACCGTTGATTGGATCTAAAAGAAATACGTGATCCAAAGGCCTAAAAATAGAATATTTGGCATTAAACAGAAAGCAATTGCCAAGTCCTATGTTTGTTTGATATATTCATTCAAAAACAAAAGAATATATATGCTCTTTGAGGGAGAATTGGATGGTATATCAACGGTTTGCACAATGTCCGTTTATCCCAGTTGTCTTTAATGTCATGACTCTATTTGGTTTGTAGAATCATCATCATGATAGGCTTGTATGCATTGTGTATGTTTGTTCATTGAGTTCAATCTTTAAATTGTCACATGAGGTTATATTTAACTGTGATGAAGTTTGCAATCAAATGAGAACTCCGTGAACGTTTCTTAAGTGTTTGGGTCTAAATTTAATTGTTGCTAGTTCACACCCCTACACTTCCGTTTCCATATGACACATTTTTGCCATACGAGTGTGAAATCTTATTGTATTTTGTGTCATGTGTGTGTTTATATCTATATATATGCAAGTACTATATTGGTATATTTCTAATGTATATATATATGATATTTGTTTGTCTTTGCCCTGCTTTTATTGCCCATATGCTTTCATGTCTTATCAATTTAAGCTTTCACATGCTGTTTATTAGTTCTTTATCCTTTGCCTATTCCCGAACAAAAAGGGGGAGAATGATGATAGGGGGAGAAATGGTATCTAATCATATTATTATCGTATCTTAGTTTGGTGGAGATTTATCTTAGGGGGAGACGTCTTTCTAAGTAGGTCATGTGTTTGATAAAGGGGAGAATTAATTTAGGGGGAGTAATTAATTAATTGCATTTAATATTTTGATATTCCCTATGCATTTGATGAGTTTGCTTAAGTGTGCAGGAATTATTCTAAAGCGGCATCTTTCTATGGCAAAGCGTTTGATCCTTGGGTTGAGTCAAGTTTGGGGGGGTTAGGTTTTGAGTCTAGTAGAGCTTGACGGCCCTTTAGGATTTTTGTTTGGTTTTTTTCCCGGAATAGCCAAAGGGGGAGATTTGTAAGGACACAAATTTCCAATTGAATCCATATATAGTTTTGGCCCAATTCCGGATAAAAACATTTATTCATAGGATAGTATTTATTTGTAATATTCTCAAGCCTATGAAGTATGTATTGAAGACGTAGTGGCAAAGAATTTAAAGCTTCATCAAAATGCCGGTTTGCGTGCCTCATTTCTACGTCATCAACTAAGGTTCCATGCTCCCAAGGTATGAATGTAATTATATTTATATAGGAGCTTGGAACAATATGTATTGGGTGTTAGGTGTAATAAAAACTGCATTTTATTTTCAGAAAGAATCAATTAGAACTTTAAAATAAGTATATAAAAGTTTCTGGGCCAAAATCGAATTTTACAAACTTTCTGGTCGTTCGTTAGAAATGTCGTTCGAACGAGTTTTTTCGTTCGAACCAGATTTCGTTCGAACGAGTTTTGTCGTTCGAACCAGTTTCGTTCGAACGAGTTTGCCAACGACCCTAAACTGGTCAGTCGTTCGATATGTCGTTCGAACGAGTTTTTCGTTCTAACGAGGTATCTAACGAGATTCTAACGAGCCCAGGCTGGTCGCTCGTTAGAAGTCTCGTTCGAACGAGAGTCAAGTTCGTTCGAACGAGACGCCAGGCGGGAACGGTTTTGAGCAGTTTTTTGGCAGTTTTCACCCCATTATCCCACTTGTTTCTTAACTGATTTTTTAAGGCTTTATCAAGGACGGGAATCATTTTTCAAGGGGTATCTTTTTCATACCATACAAACTCCTAGAGAGTATTTTGAGACAAAATTTGTTTAAGGAAAAAGATCATGTTTTGAGTGTTATTCTTTCAAAGAAAAATTCATACACACTCTAGTTTACACCCAATTGTGTTTATCCAAGTTTCTATATTTATATCAATTGCTTGGAGTTTTGGCACCGGTTTTCTCTACCGAATTCAAAAGAGACGTTTCGGGTTTGCTTCTACACCCCATCACAAAGAAGAAGAAGTTTGTTGAGATTCTACCCGCACGGAGAAAGGCTCCATGCTTAGGTGACGGTGACCATATAAAGTCCCATCGGTGGATTCCGAGACCGCGGTGGTGTTCCCAGGTTGTTCGCTAGGAAGAGGTTTCTACAAGAAGGAGCGACAAGGCTTGAGAGGGTTCGAGTCGAGGATGTAAGTCTTTTGTCTTGTAATTGTAATTCCGTATCTAGTGGACTTGTGGCTAGGGCCGTCCGAGGTTGTTTCCCGTCTTGGGTTTTTCCTCGTACATCTCGGCGTAGTGTGATATTGTTTATTTTATCTTGCATCATAATTTAGAACGCATGCTTAGAATTAATTCAAGATAAAATTTGGTTTAATTATCACACTCATTTAATTTGGGACTAAATTAAATATTGGGTAAATTTGGTTTATTCAAGTCATTTGCTAAAATTGGTTTCGCCTAACTTTGTTGAAAAATGGAAATCATCACTTAGGCAAATTCTAGGACTTGAATTATGTTTTAATTTGTTTTGAGAAATTAAAACTTGTTGTTATTTTTGAAAGTTGAACCATCACCTGTTTTACAACGCTTCCGCATCATCTCTTAAGTTTTATTTTAAAAAGGAAATTAAATATTTTTTTTTAAATCGTGATAAATTATTAAAACCCCCGGGGATTATCCTCTTCAAATTGGTATCAGAGCCAAAAACGATAAATTATTTCGTTAAGATCTTTCTATTTTTGGCTAAAATGGATTTTTCCCCATTTTCAAAATTTCCTATTTTCGATGGTTCAAACTACGCGTATTGGAAAGCGCGAATGAGATCGGCACTAAAATCTATCGACGAGAGAGTTTGGATGTATGTTGTTACCGGATATTCCCCACCAACTTACTGAAAATGAGTTTAAACTTGCTAACTTTAATTCCCGAGGTTTAAATGCCTTATTTAGCGCTGTCGCACCGGATGAATTCCGACGTATTATGACACGTGAAACCGCTAAAGAAGCTTGGGATATTTTACAATTAACTCATGAAGGAACTAGTGTCGTTAAAGCTTCAAAACTCCAAAACCTCACCACTCAATTTGAAACTATCAAAATGGATGAAAAAGAAACTTTTGATAAATTTTATGCTAGACTTTCTGATATTGTTAATTCATCCTTTAACTTGGGAGAGAAAATACCTGACGACCGTGTTGTAAAGAAAATTTTGAGGTCCCTACCCGATAGATTTATTCCTAAAGTGACCGTTTTAAATTCTTTACCCACTTTAGCCTCTACGAAATTAGAAGAGCTTGTAGGTGATTTACAAACCTATGAACTAGATATGTTTCCCTCTAAAACTGAAAAGAAAATTGAAAAGGGTGTTGCTTTAAAAGCCCGAAAAGAGGTCAAACAAGTAGTAGAGAGCGATAGTGAAAGTGACTCGGAAGATATGGCTTTGTTTGCTCGCAAATTTAGAAAATTTTTAAATTTAACAAAGATAAATTTAAAAATGATTTCAAGAAATTTGATTCTTCTAAAAATGATAAAAGCGAGAAGATTTCTAAAGCCGAGAGGATCCCTAAACCTAGTAATGACAATTTAGATAGGGACGAGTCTAACAAG
Organism: Sambucus nigra; assembly: GCA_949130495.1. NCBI lineage: Eukaryota > Viridiplantae > Streptophyta > Magnoliopsida > Dipsacales > Adoxaceae > Sambucus > Sambucus nigra. The sequence continues at coordinate 50,469,810 of OX422222.1, forward strand.
TGTTTTGGTTGTGAAGGTTATGGCCATAGAGCTTATGAGTGCCCCACTAAACTAAGGAAAGAGAGTAAACGACCCACTGCATATAATGCAACCCTTAGTGATAGTGATAAGGAAGAAAAGCCTGATTCCCCCACTAAGAAAAATTTTGTGGCTTTTATGGCTAGTCATGTGAGTGATTGTGACAACTCATCGATTGATGAAATGATAGCACATGCCACTTCCAAGGTCATTGTTCATGATTCCCTTATTTTTAATGATAGTGAGAGTGGAGAAGAGAGTGAAAATGAAGAAGAGGTTGATGTGAGTGAACTTCAAAATGCTTTTCATGAATTATATAAAGAATCTATTAATTTGAAAAGAACTAATTTGAAGTTAGAAGCTAGTTTAAGAAAGAGTGTCAAGGTCGTTGATGATAGTGCCTTAATAGAAGACCTTAGGACACATGTGAGGACTCTTCAAGAGAAGCTTGATTATGTAGAAGGCGAAAGAGATAGCCTTAGGAGTTTAATGGAATCCTTGAAAAAGGAGCTTCTTGCTTTTGAAGAGAGTAATTTTTTACTAGAATCTAACATTTTAGAATTGGAAAATAAATTAAAAGATTCTAGTAATGTCAAATTTGATTTGGAATGTCGTTCGGAAAAACTTGATAAAATGTTAGGAACGATCCAAATTAAAAATGACACTTGTGGTTTAGGCTTCAATCCTTGTAATGAATTTACTCATAATGCCCAAACCAATGTTTTAGGAGAATCAACTAGGAATACTTTTAAAGATCACTCCTTAAGTAAATCTTTTCGACATGTTCTCACTTGTACACATTGTGGTCGACAAGGTCATCTTAGGAAATTTTGTTTAGATCTTAAACGAATTCCTAGAAAACCCCATAGTAAAGTAACCACGGTAGTTAACGTTCCTACACCCCAAAATAGTCATTCCTCATTAATTTGGGTTAGGAAATCTGACTTGGTTGCCTTACAAAATAGGGTTGTTGATTCTCATTTTCTTTCACATCCTTCCTCCCTTGCTAAATCTAAAGTATGAATGTGTTAGTGTTTGCATACTTTAGCGTTTGTACTTTATGTCATATTCATATGCTAAATGTATGCTTGTTTAGTCATTTTCTAGTCATTGCCTCATTTCATATCATATGCTAGAAATTATGACTTGTTTATCTTTTTGTATTATATTTTGTGTTTGAATTGACTGCATAATATAAAAAGATTTTTGTTTATCATTTGCGTTTTATTTATTTCATTTAAACTTAATGAAAAATACAAATGATTTTTGTTTATCCTTTTGAGTATATATATTTATTTTTGATAAAAAAAATGTTAAAAAAACTCAAAAAGATTTTTTTTATGTGTGTATTTTAGTTTGACACACTTTATGTGGCATATATTTGTGTTTGAATCCCATCTTTTACGCTCCCACATGGCTAGAACTTTTGGTTTAGATTTTCAATCCTTAAAATGTTCTTTACCATGCTTTATATGGAGTAGTTGGATTTTGTATTGATTAAATGGATTCTATTTTCATATGCCTCTATTCACACATGCACGAGCTCTTTTGAAATCTTAATGTCACATGTTATATTTGAGCTTTTTGAGGTGTTCTCCTACCAATATAGTCATCTACATATCTATGACCTAGGAGGACTAGTGCATGTCAAAATCCGTTGCATGTGAGATTTGTGTGAAAAATGAAAACATGATAAATTCATATATGCACGGGGAAGGGCTCCGAAAGGATGAATTAAATCATTTGCGATAGTAAGCCACCGTTGATTGGATCTAAAAGAAATACGTGATCCAAAGGCCTAAAAATAGAATATTTGGCATTAAACAGAAAGCAATTGCCAAGTCCTATGTTTGTTTGATATATTCATTCAAAAACAAAAGAATATATATGCTCTTTGAGGGAGAATTGGATGGTATATCAACGGTTTGCACAATGTCCGTTTATCCCAGTTGTCTTTAATGTCATGACTCTATTTGGTTTGTAGAATCATCATCATGATAGGCTTGTATGCATTGTGTATGTTTGTTCATTGAGTTCAATCTTTAAATTGTCACATGAGGTTATATTTAACTGTGATGAAGTTTGCAATCAAATGAGAACTCCGTGAACGTTTCTTAAGTGTTTGGGTCTAAATTTAATTGTTGCTAGTTCACACCCCTACACTTCCGTTTCCATATGACACATTTTTGCCATACGAGTGTGAAATCTTATTGTATTTTGTGTCATGTGTGTGTTTATATCTATATATATGCAAGTACTATATTGGTATATTTCTAATGTATATATATATGATATTTGTTTGTCTTTGCCCTGCTTTTATTGCCCATATGCTTTCATGTCTTATCAATTTAAGCTTTCACATGCTGTTTATTAGTTCTTTATCATTTGCCTATTCCCGAACAAAAAGGGGGAGAATGATGATAGGGGGAGAAATGGTATCTAATCATATTATTATCGTATCTTAGTTTGGTGGAGATTTATCTTAGGGGGAGACGTCTTTCTAAGTAGGTCATGTGTTTGATAAAGGGGAGAATTAATTTAGGGGGAGTAATTAATTAATTGCATTTAATATTTTGATATTCCCTATGCATTTGATGAGTTTGCTTAAGTGTGCAGGAATTATTCTAAAGCGGCATCTTTCTATGGCAAAGCGTTTGATCCTTGGGTTGAGTCAAGTTTGGGCGGGTTAGGTTTTGAGTCTAGTAGAGCTTGACGGCCCTTTAGGATTTTTGTTTGGTTTTTTTCCCGGAATAGCCAAAGGGGGAGATTTGTAAGGACACAAATTTCCAATTGAATCCATATATAGTTTTGGCCCAATTCCGGATAAAAACATTTATTCATAGGATAGTATTTATTTGTAATATTCTCAAGCCTATGAAGTATGTATTGAAGACGTAGCGGCAAAGAATTTAAAGCTTCATCAAAATGCCGGTTTGCGTGCCTCATTTCTACGTCATCAACTAAGGTTCCATGCTCCCAAGGTATGAATGTAATTATATTTATATAGGAGCTTGGAACAATATGTATTGGGTGTTAGGTGTAATAAAAACTGCATTTTATTTTCAGAAAGAATCAATTAGAACTTTAAAATAAGTATATAAAAGTTTCTGGGCCAAAATCGAATTTTACAAACTTTCTGGTCGTTCGTTAGAAATGTCGTTCGAACGAGTTTTTTCGTTCGAACCAGATTTCGTTCGAACGAGTTTTGTCGTTCGAACCAGTTTCGTTCGAACGAGTTTGCCAACGACCCTAAACTGGTCAGTCGTTCGATATGTCGTTCAAACGAGTTTTTCGTTCTAACGAGGTATCTAACGAGATTCTAACGAGCCCAGGTTGGTCGCTCGTTAGAAGTCTCGTTCGAACGAGAGTCAAGTTCGTTCGAACGAGACGCCAGGCGGGAACGGTTTTGAGAAGTTTTTTGGCAGTTTTCACCCCATTATCCCACTTGTTTCTTAACTGATTTTTTAAGGCTTTATCAAGGACGGGAATCATTTTTCAAGGGGTATCTTTTTCATACCATACAAACTCCTAGAGAGTATTTTGAGACAAAATTTGTTTAAGGAAAAAGATCATGTTTTGAGTGTTATTCTTTCAAAGAAAAATTCATACACACTCTAGTTTACACCCAATTGTGTTTATCCAAGTTTCTATATTTATATCAATTGCTTGGAGTTTTGGCACCGGTTTTCTCTACCGAATTCAAAAGAGACGTTTCGGGTTTGCTTCTACACCCTATCACAAAGAAGAAGAAGTTTGTTGAGATTCTACCCGCACGGAGAAAGGCTCCATGCTTGGGTGACGGTGACCATATAAAGTTCCATCGGTGGATTCCGAGACCGCGGTGGTGTTCCGAGGTTGTTCGCTAGGAAGAGGTTTCTACAAGAAGGAGCGACAAGACTTGAGAGGGTTCGAGTCGAGGATGTAAGTCTTTTGTCTTGTAATTGTAATTCCGTATCTAGTGGACTTGTGGCTAGGGCCGTCCGAGGTTGTTTCCCGTCTTGGGTTTTTCCTCGTACATCTCGGCGTAGTGTGATATTGTTTATTTTATCTTGCATCATAATTTAGAACGCATGCTTAGAATTAATTCAAGATAAAATTTGGTTTAATTATCACACTCATTTAATTTGGGACTAAATTAAATATTGGGTAAATTTGGTTTATTCAAGTCATTTGCTAAAATTGGTTTCGCCTAACTTTGTTGAAAAATGGAAATCATCACTTAGGCAAATTCTAGGACTTGAATTGGATTAATGAATTGGTTTAATTTTGTTTTATTAAACTAAAATCTGTTTTGTTTAAATCATTGAACCGTCACCTGTTTTACAACGCTTCCGTATCGATTTACATAAAAGTAAATTAAATAATTTTTAATCGAGATATAATTATTTAAATCACCGGAGATTCCACTTCTTCAGACACCAACAAGGAGGGGTATGGCATTGGGATACTCATAATTTCTCCTGATGATTAACACACTCCCATTACCATCAAGGTGGATTTTCCTTGCACTAAAAATATGACTGAATACGAGGCATGAACGATAGGCCAAAAATTTTATCTTAATAAAAGAATCTGATACATATATGTTTATAGGGATTCAACCCTCATCATCGGTCAAGTACTCAGAAGATGGAAAGTCAAGGATGAGAAAATCTTTCCATTCCATGCCCACCTAAAAGAGTTGGCCTCCCAATTCCAAGAAATCACCTTCCACTACCTGCCCCGGGCAAAGAACAACCTATCCGATGACCTTTCTACCTTATCCTTAATGGTTGACATGCCCAAAGGATTAGCAATGGCCCACTTCCTAGTCCATAAGCAAGACAAAATAACCCACTGCTACCACATTGAGCTCTCACAGAACAAGATCTTGATATAGACGTATGTTGGTAATATAATATTTGGCATCTCCTCAAGCGTGGTAGGTATCCCCAAGGTTGTAATAATAAAAACTGAATAACCCTTCGATAATTGGCTCCGCAGTACATTGTCTGCGATAAAGCATTGTTTATGAAAAACTTTGATGGAACCCATTTGCACTGCATTGCATAGGCTAACATTGAAGAAATGATGTAAAAAATCCACAACGGGGAATGTGAACCCCACATGATTGGAAATATACTTTCCAAAAAACAATCCGATACGGTTACTATTGAACTACCATGGTTCAGGATTGCACCACCTACGTTCGGAGACGTCTCTAATGCCAACAGTTTTCCAGCATCCAACACTTGGCTTCGCAAGAATTATAAAACATAACTTCCCATAAATGTTCTCCATATGGGGCATCGACATCATAGGGAAGGTTGGGCATAAAGACTCCAATAGGAATGAATTGATCTTGGTTGCCATTGATTACTTCACCAAATGGGTCAAAGAAGAATCATATGCAGTCTTGAATGCTATGACAGTGGCTAAGTTCATCAAGAAAAACATCATCTACCGATATGGGGTCCCGCACGAGCTAGTATCAGATAATGGGTTACATTTTGAGTCATAAGTCACAGAAGTGGTCGACGAGTATGGGATTTAGAGACACAATTCTTCTTCCTACCGACCTCAAACCAAATAGAGCAGTTGAAACTTCCAATAAAAACCTCAAATCCATCATCAGCAAGATGATCGAGAGTTATCGAGATTGGGCCGACTGGATCCCTTTTTCCCTCTGGGGCTACCACACATCAGTTCGAACCTCTACTGGGGCTACCCTTTACTTTCTGGTATACGGCATGTAAGCAGTTCTACTGGTTGAGCTAGAAATTCCTTCATTATGTGTCACAATTAAAAGCAAAGTCAGCGAGGAAGACTAGCATCAAAGATATCTCGACGAGCTGTTACTATTAGGAGAGAGGAGATTGAAGGCTCTATATCACATACAAGGGTATCTTCTCCAAATACCACGATCATTTAATAAGAGAGTTGAGGACTATGGTGTCCAATAAGGGGACTTATCCCTTAAGGAAGTAGGAGAACCAATCTGAAACCCCAAAGGGATATTCAATCTCAATTGGAGCGGCCCCTAGGTTGTGAAAAAGATCTTATTAGGTGTGAAGGCATACCTACCCCTACCTTCCTAAAACCAAATAAAAAAATCCCTACTACACTTATAATTACCTTCAAAATTATTCCCACACAATATAACCAGATACGTAACCAAACACCAATCCTACTCGCAGCTGCTAGAGGAGTCGGCTATAAGCACCCACATATTGGGGTCCTCAAATTTTTCCTACTTGAATAGAGTGCCCCTGACGCTCCATAGAAGGATAAGCCAGGACCGACCTGGGAAAACCACAACACCTCCCTCCAAAGTGTCAGATATGGCAAACCACCTTTGCCAAGTCTCCAAAGTCATTATTTTGGCAACGTCTTTTCTCCATAACTACTTCATGTAGTCCCATAAAATATGTAAGATTCTTCCAATAGACTGGGATGGATGGGTCGATGGTCGAAGATTCTCCCATAAAGATCCCAGTCGCATGCGCATACGCTCTGCCAAGTCCTCCACGAGAAAGAAGTCTAGTATCCAAGGTGGAACAATCTTTTCCTAGACAAATTAGCGCAAGAGTCATTAAGGAAAGTAGCAAGAATTCTCCCTGAGGCCAACTAACCGAACATACTAGTATTCCCCCAATTCCAGAATGGTCAGCAGCTCCCCCCACTAAAGAACTAGCCAACGCAAGCCTCGAGCCCCATTATCGACAAACCAGTTCTCCCATATCTCGATGTTTAGGCCTACACTAATAAAGTAGCATGAAAAGAAGTTTGGCACAATCATCAAAGGATACTTGGGATGAAATGCTATACGAAACCTCTCTAATACCCACATGAACAGCATTATGGGACTATCCCTCAGGAAGTCAGAATGACCTTCCCTATAGGCATCCAGACCAATCAGAGTCTCTGCCACTATCACCTCCATAGGATTTTTATGGTACGACATCCAATAAGTAATGGATGGGAGTTATGGGTCCACAACATTTCCCTAATCACCAACAGCAGTCTTGAAACGAAGCCCAGAATGATGGCTGCAGCATAGCCAGCATCACGAACATCCTGTAAATACACATAATGAAACAAAGAAGGATGAAAGATCATTCCTCCCATAACTAGTGACCTAGCCGCCGAAGGTGAAATATGGAATAGTTCAGCCAATAACTCCCTAAGGGATCAGGAAAATTCAGGCATAGCTGTCGCTTAACTGGAATTTATCCCCAATATGGCAGAGAGCTCTTCATAGGTCGATCAGACCTCATCTAACCCGAAGGAAAAAAATTATGGTCTTTAGGATACCAGTATTCCACAGCTGCCTTCAACATGTTCCACTCTATGGGTCGATTGCGCCATATAGAGACTCGACGCATGTTGAAAGAGTCGTATTCAGTATTATATCATCACATCTCCTCAAAGATCTCGAGTTAGTGAGAAAATTCAACACTACCAGGGAGAGCCATATCACAAAATGAGAAAATAGTAAGAAAGAAGAATGCAAAAAATAAAGAATATGGAGGTGTGAAGAAAATGCCCCACCCATACTCCCTATTTATACTTGGAAAAACACAAACCCAAAGACAAAAACCCTGCAAAAATCAGAGGAAAACGTACCCCACCGAGTATCAAGAAATTGAAGAAGGTGCAATCAAAGCCTTGGGTTGATTAGACTAGATTGACTTGCAGATAGGCAGGACAAGGGGCATGTAAATCAGCATCCCCCTTTTTTGGAAATTTCCCTTTTTCCTTTTTTATCAAAGATAAAAAAACTCAATAAAAATAATATTAAACTGAATTGTGAATTTTCTTCTCCTTATTTTTTTTACTTCTCCCATTTCAAAAAATAAATTCTCTCTCAAATCATTTTTAATTCTTTTTAGGGTATCAGTAGTAAAGTAAAAAGAGCATATTCATTAGTCACTTAAGCAAAAAATTAAGAAAAAATTCATCTTATTTGCATAGATGTTGTTGTGCTACACTAATGTTGCAGGACAAGAAAATACAACAGGACTCAGCCCCCAAACCCACATTTTCTATCTCTTTCTCTCACACCTACTATCACCTACAACCTCTCTCTCTTTCTCTTTATCTCTCTTCTATTTCTCTCTCTCTCTCTCTCTCTCTCTCTCTCTCTCTCTCTCTAGGAGTCTCCTTCAATGCGACGTGCTCTCTTCCCCCAGTGGTGAGATGACGTACCTCCACTCCTCGATTCAAACCCTTCCTCAGACGAAGCAGACAACACAAGACAAGAAGTAACCATAATTACATAACGACTTTGGGCAGTCACTAAAGCTATCCAATCCTAACAACCTTCAGCCAGGTAGTTAACACTTGAATGTGTTGTAAGAAAAAACAAAAAAGACAAAATCACTCAATCTGAAGAAAAGAAAGAGATAAGATAATAAAAAGACATAAAAATAGAAAGTATACTGGTGGATGGAGAACCTCCTCCATCAACCCTACCTCCTCCAAATCCATCGCATTAGGACAGTGCAGCATACGCACCGACCCTCCATCAGCCTTTCGAATGATGTAGGAAGCAGGAGCCAACAGCATGAAGGGAACCTCTGAGGTCGTCACCGTCGTTAGTGTCGATGCACCACCTGCACTATGGGAGGACCCCCCTAGCCGTCTCGAACCTTCCTTGGGAGAGGCATCACGTCATATATATTGGGAGGCATCAACAAGGTCAACACAAAGTCCATATAATCATACATCATCGTCTTGTAAGTATATCATGAGTAACGCTCGCCCATCATCGCCGCTACCCGCACATCATCCTCCATCTCCTGCACTCACCTCATTTATATCCGGGACCTTACAGGTGTCACAATCACCTCCTCCTCCACGACCTTCCAAACTACTCCCTCCCCAAGATACAAGGAGTAGCCAAACTCATGCGCCAGTAAACACCGCATCTTCACATTCCCCCCAGTCACCCATGTGTGCTGGATGGCTGTATCCTAGGGATAGAAGGTCACCCTCAAAATCCCTAACGAAAAATCACTATCTGAAAAGATCATCAAGGAAAAATGGTCAATAAGGAAAGAACTATTTATCGGATTTGCACTATCCCTTCACCTGCTCGAGGTACCCCAAAAGACCATGCCACTATCGTTTAGCACCTCTCACACCATGCCGGTCATCACCCTCTCTGAAATTTCATACAAATTTTCCCAAAAAATGCCAGAAAATCCCCAAAAAAATCTAAAATACCAAAAGAATTTTAGAACCTTTTTCACTAAGAAAATCTTTTTTTATCACACTCATTTCCCCAGAGGAATTCTCAAAATCAATTGGATATCCTCCCAGCAACGTCCCTAAAAGACACCACAAAAATTAAAAAATTCTCAGCTAAGAAATATCCAACCCTCGGATTATTTCCTCTTCCCCAATGGGACCTAAAATAAAATGCTCCCCCCAATACCCCCAGCGGAACCACAAGACAAATATCTCATGTAGAGTCTATACCTTAAGCCGTTAGGATTGTCTTTGACCCTTAGTAATGGTCACCCTCTTTCTGGTCATAATTAAACTTGGCCCTCAGTCATCACCTCTTTTTAGTCAGAATTGACCTTGACCCTTAGTCGTTACCTCCTTTAGGTCAGAGTTGACCTCGGCCCTTGGTCGTCACCTCCTTTAGGTTAGAATTGAACTCAACCCTCGGTCATCACCATTTTTTAAGTCAGAATTGACATCAGCCCCGGGTTGTCACTTTTTTATGTTATAATTGACCTCAGCCCCCTTTCATCACCTTTTCGAGTAAGAATTGAGCTCGACCCTCGGTTGTCACCAGTTACGAGCTCTTTTAGGTCAGAATTGACCTTAGCAGTTATCAGCTCTTTTAGGTCAGAACTGACCTCGACCCTCGATCGTCACCTCCTTTAGGTTGGAATTGACCTCGGCATCGGCCATCACCTCTTTCTGGTCAGAATTGACCTCAGCCATTGGTCGTCACCTCTTTCAAGTGAGAATTGACCTCGGTCTTGAGTCATCACCTCTTTCAGGTCAGAAATGACATCGACCTTCGGTCGTTACCTCTTTTTAGGTTAACATTGACCTCAACCCTCGGGTCATCACCTTTTCAGGTCAAAATTGACCTTAGCCCTTAGTTGTCTCCTCTTTTAGGTCAGAACTGACCTCGACCCCAGGTCATCACCTCGTTTAGGTCATAATTGACCTTGACCCTCGACCCTCGGTTGTCACCCTATTTTAATTCATAATTCACCTTTACCCTCGATCATCACCTTGTTTAGTTAAGAATTGACCTCTGTCCTCGATCGTCACCTCTTTTAGATCAGACTTGACTCCGGACCTCGGTCGACACCTTTTTTAAGTTAAAATTGACCTCAGCCCGTGTTCATCACCTCTTTCAGGCCAGAATTGTCCTTGAACCCAGGCTGTCACCTCTTTTAGGTCAGAATTGACCTCGCCCCCCAATCATCACCTCGTTTAGGTCAGAATTGACCTCGGCCCTCGGTCGTCACCTCTTGTAGGTCAGAATTGACTTCGACCCTCGCTCGTCACATATTTTATGTTAGAATTAACCTCGTCCCAAGATCGTCATCTCATTTAGGTTAAAATTGACCTCGACCCCAAGTCATCACCTCTTTTATGTAAGAATTGACCCCAAACCTTGATCATCACCCTCTTTTAGGTCATAATTGACCTCGCCCTCGACCGTCACCCTCTTTTAGGTCATAATTGACCTCGTCCAACATAATTGGACATACCTATCATTCCTCTTAGGTCCTATAATTGACCTCGACCCTATGAATCGGTCATCATTGTCCCTTAGGTCCGTAGAATCGACTTCTTCCCTAAACATCATGTGGTGTCTATTCGATGGCTTTCAGTTGTCCGAATCTCAACCATTGAATGGGTATGTAAACAACACATTCTAGAACCCCTGTGGTCTCTCCTTAGATCCATAGAACCTCCCCATTTGACTACAAACCCTAGGTCAAACTTCGAGTATCGATCTAAAGGCCATCGGGTGCTCCTAGGCCCCGTTTGACTCTAGACAACTCTATGGATAGAGTGAAAGATTATTAAATATTTGAAGGGAACTAAAAACCCTTTCCAATTGTCTACCCCATGCATGAATTGTCACAATGGTTTAGACGAACGAACCATTTTACTACCAAAAATCAATTTGGAGGCCATGGGGCGCTCTTGGGACCCGATTTAACCCCAATCAACTTCATCATTAGAGAAAAATATCTTAGAATCCTAGAAAGGAACTAAAACTCCTTTCCAATGGTCCATACCTTATACAAAAGGTCATAACCATTTGGATGAACGATTCTTTTTCTTTTGAAAATTGATCCTGAGGCCACAGGGTGCTATCGGGCTCCCTTTGACCTAAGTCAAATCTTTTGCTCGAATGTCTCTGAATGAATCTCTGAATTTAACTGGATACCCTTTTGCAATGGTCCACTTTGTGCTCAATTCAAACTTACGGTATAGACAAACGATCCATTTTACAACGAGAGGTCACCGGGCGCTTTCGGGCCCCGGTTGACCAGGGTCAACTTTCTGAACCGAGCGAAGATCTTTGGAATGTCTAATTACATATCCTAACCTCTCTATGGATCCACCCCGTGCATTATTCTAACTTACCATGCAGACGAACGATCCATTTTCATCTGTAGATCTCCCGTCCAAAGGACCGACGTGCGCTTTAGAGCTACATTTGACCCGAAGTCAATTATCGAACTTGGGAGTGGTACAAAGGACTCTCTAAGGTCTCTGAATTACCTTTATAATGTTATTTCCTATGATCAATTTGGATCAATGGATTATGTTTGACGACTATTTTTTCAGAAAAATCTGCACGAGACTGTCGATTGGCAGGTCCATTTCCCTGCCTATCGACAGTGCGTCAAGGGATACCTATCGATAGGAAGAGCTATGATATGTTGATCAAAACCCCCCTTACCCTATAAATATGGGGCATTACCTCACTCCCAAAGAACACCTCATATTTATTAGCATCAGTGATCTCAGTAACATTCTCTCGTAATCAACGAAGTTTCATGTGAAATTCAATTCAAGCTTACATTCCCCTCCTTTTAATACCCAATTTAGCAAAAATCTCATTCTCTCTCATCCAACCATCATCTCACATTCAAGGGAGTTTATCCATGATCAAAGATCAAGCTTTAAAGACGGTTCAAATCCTTCCCTCTCTCTTTAAATTTCTTATTTTTGCATAAAATCCACCAGATACATTATCAAGTTACTACTTTAGTTAATACACATTAATATCTACATTTTTATTAGTATATTGCACATACTTTATTTTCTATAAAAAAAAATCAAAACAAACAAAAAGAGGGTTACACGCATAAATTTTGAAGGGGATTATCCATCTCAGTTTTTCAAAACTAATACAAAATTTCCTACACGCCTATAATAAAATCTCGTTCGAATCTATGGGATAAACTGAGATGGATTAGTTCGAATCCATATGGATTTGATTGCTTCATCAACTTCGTAGCCGTTTCGGATTAAAACCCGAGACTTTAGTTCAATTTTCCGATTCTCCAATTTTTCAATTTTCTAATTTCTCAAATTTCTAATTTTTAATCTTCTAATTTTTCTAAATCCCTTATTTTCATATCCTTACATTACTATACATATTATATTTACGATCCTTGTTTACGTTTCATCCAACATTATCGTTTAATCATAATGATCAATATCGAGAAAAACACATAAATCACATTTTCTATTTAAATTTTGGGAACATTCCTATGGATGACCTCACTATATATTTTCCATGATATGAGTTGAACGATTCTGATGTCCATTAGATATATACACACACACACACTTCATGGAGAAATAAAGGAAAATAATAACACAATCCCATGAGAGACCGAAATGACGAGATGAGTGCCTAACACCTTCCCATTCTATAACTTTGTCCCTGAAACCTTTGACTATTAGTTTCGTATGAATCAGTTTGTCTTCGATGCCGCTCTCCCGAGGCGACAACATATTATTTTTACGATTTTAAACAACATAGATTGGCGACTCCATCTCTATACATTTACACCACAAGGATGATGACCGAAATGTTCCCAAGTCAAAAAGGGCACTATACCTTTCATCCCCTATTTTCTTTCTTCAAGCACCCTCTTTGGAAGAAGGAGAGAGAGAGAAGGACATCACGAGAGATCGGGATGACCACATGTTATGTTGGAAGCAGACGAGCTATTCATTCTGCCTATGATGCCATTTCAAAGGGGAGGTTGGTGGAACTCTCTCCCTCGTGAAAATTTATTAAGCTAATGTGTTACTAATCTTAAATACGGGTCCTATTATTAAATAAGATTTCTCAAGACTGCGCGATCGATTTTTATGGGTTACGGTGCACATGCACGAGGTGTTCTTGCCTCATGTGGTGCCGTATGGTGGTTTTCTACGGTGTCCTCCCTCTCGTGGCACATTTTCAAGCCTAAGTGTTTAGGATGGTTGCGGTGGCATTTGGGGACTGTTAGTGGTTTTCATCCGCTCACATTATATTTGCTAACCTAACTATGCATATCTTAAAATTCGGGTACTATTCTCAAACCGAAAATCCTACGACTAAGCCGTTGGTTGCTAAGTGTTACGTTGGATACGAGTGATCTATTCGTGTAGCTCGAGATGACGTTTATGGGGGTGGGAGGGGGCATCCGTCTCCTCGCAATAATTTTTCAAGCCTAAGATTCCCTAGTCTCAAATTCGGATCCTCTTCTCAGACCCGGCATCTTGCGATTTCCTAGTTAGTTGTCACGTATTATGTTGGACACGCATGAGGTGTTCATGTCGAATGCGATGTCATTTGTGTGATGTTAGTGGAGTCTTCCCCCTCACAGCAGGTTTTCTAGCCTAATTTCTCTTACTCTCAAATTCGATTCCTTTTCTCAAATCTGGAATCTCGCGACTCAAAAACCTTTTTTTCTATGCTTTATGTTTGACACGCACGAGGTGTGTTCGTGTTGTTCGTAGTGCTATTTGGGGACTTTAAGTTGTTTTCGTCCTCTTGCGGCACATTTTAAAGCCTAAGTGTGCCTATTTTGAAATTTTCCTCCTATTATCAAACCAAGAGTACTCTGTCTATACGGTCGGGCGCTACGTTTTAGGTTGGACATGCACGGGGTGTTCGTGATGCTCGTAGTGCCTTTGAGGGAGGTGGAGTTCAGCCCCTCGCTATAGGTTTTTCAAGCCGAAGTGTTCCTACTCACAAATATGAGTCCTATTCTTAAATCAAGCATCTGTCAATTATGTGGTCTGTTGTTACGTTTTATGTTAGACATGCACGAGGTATTTGTGCTGCTCATAGTGGCATTTGGTGGCTATTAGTAGTTTTCACAACCCTCGTAATACGTTTTATAGCCCAAGTGTGACTATTTTGAAATTCGCATCCTATTCCAAAAATAGGGAGCCCTGCGACTCTGTGATTGGTTTCTATGTGTTACGTTCGATGCACATGAGTTGTTTACGACTCTCCTAGTGTCGTTTGGTGGTGGGGGGTGACGTCTGCCTTCTCACGGTATGTCTTCAAGCCCAAGTGTTGTAACTCTCAAATTCTAATCATATTCTCAAATCGGACACTTTGTGACTATACGGACAGTTGTTACATGTTACATTGGATAGGCATAAGGTGTTAGTGGTGCCCGCGGTGCCATTTGGGAACTATTAGTTGTTTTCATCCCCTCCCGGCACATTTTTCAAGCCTAAGTGTGCCTATTTTGAAATTCGGGTCCTATTCTCAAACTGACATCCTGCGACAGTGCTTCTAGTTATTATGTGTTACGATGGACGTGAATGAGTTGTTCATGTCACCCACAATTCCATTTGATAGGGGTTGGTGGATTCCTCCCCCTCTCGGAACCTTTTCAAGCCTAAGTTTTCATACTCTCAAATATGGGTCCTAATCTCAAATCGGGTGTCCCGTGACTGAACGATTGGTTATTACATGTTGTGTTGGTTACACACGAGGTGTTCATGCTTCCTGTAGTGCCGTTTGGGGGCTCTTAGTGGCATCCTCCCCCTTGCAACAAGTTTTCAAGCCAAAGTGTTCCTACTCTTAAATATGGGACATATTCTCAAATCGGGCATTCAGTGACTGCGTAGCCGATTGGTACATGTTATGTTGGATACGCACGAGCTGTCCGTGTTACCCGCGGTGCTGTTTGGGATCTTTTAGTGGATTTTGCCTCCTCACGATACGTTTTTCAACTCCAAGTGTGCCAATTTTGAAATTCGGGTCGTATTCTCAAACCGTGATTTTTTCGATTACGTGCCTTGTTGCTATGTGTAACATTGGGCATGAACGAGGTGTTCTCATCACCAGTGGTGCCTTTAGGGGGTCTTATTCACCCACTCGTGTTACGTTTTCAAGCCTAAGTGTTCCTACTCTGAAATCCTAGTCCTATTCTTAAACCGAGCATCCCTCATTTGCGCGATCGATTGTTATGTATTTCGTTGGACATGAATGAGTTGTTTGTGTTGCTCGAGATGTTGTTTGTGGGTTGTTAGTAGTTTCCTCCCCCCTCACATCACGTTTTCAAGCTTAAGTGTGATTTTTTTGAAATTCAGGTCGAATTCTCAAATCGGGAGTCCTACGACAATTTTGTCGATATCGACGTGTATGTTGGATGCACACAAGCTATTTGTGACACCCACGGTGCCATTTGGGGGGTGGGGGTTGGTAGCGTCTGCCCCCTTACGGCACATTTTCTAACCTAAGTGTCCTAACTCACAAATTTGAGTCCTATTATCAAACTGGGCATCCCGCAATTGTGCATACATTTGATACATGTTATCTTTAATAGGCACGAGGTGTTCGTGCGACCTACGATGCCATTTGGTTATCGTTAGTGGTTTTTGTATCCTCACAATACATTTTCAAGCCTAAGAGTGCCTATTTTGAAATTTGTATCCTATTCTCAAATCAACAATTCTGCGACTATGCGGCCAGTTGTTATGTGTTACATTGGTTGCAGATGAGTTGTTCGTGTTACATTATATACACCCCTTTTGGGCACCTTTTAAAGCCTAAGTGTTCCTACCCTTAAATTCGGGTCCTATTCTCAAATCGGGCATCCCAAGATCGCGGGGCCAATTTCTATGTGTTACAATGGACATGAACAAGGTGTTCATGCCGCTTATGGTTTCGTTTGGTGGCTTTTAGTGGCATCCTCCCTCACGTGGCATGTTTTTAAGCCTAAGTGTTCATGATGGTTGTGGCGCCGTTTCGGGTGTGTTAGTGGTTTTCGCCCGCTCACGGTATGTCTTCAGGCCTAACTGTGCCAATTTTAAAATTTGGGTACTATTCTCAAATCGAAAGTCCTACGACTAATCAGCCGATTGCTAAGTGTTAACTTGGATGCGAACGAGTTGTTCATGCCATCCGCGATGCAGTTCGTGGGGGAGTCCTACCCCTCACGTAAAGTTTTCAAGCATAAACGTACTAGTCAAAAATTTGGATCCTATTCTCAAAATGGGAATCCAGCGACTACCCAGTTAGTTGTTACATTGGACATGCATGAGGTGTTCATACCGCCTACGATGCCTTTTGTGTGCTGTTAGTAGAGTCCTCCCCCTCGCGACATATTTTCAAGCCTAAGTGCTCTTACTCTCAAATCAGGGTCATATTCTTAAATCGGGCATCCCACAATTGTGGAGCCTTTTTTCTACATTTTATGTTGGATACGCACGAGGTGTTCGTGACGCCCGCGGTTCCATTGGGGGACTGTTAATGGTTTTCTCCCCCTCGCGGCATGTTTTCAAGCATTAGTGTGCCTATTTTTAAATTTGGGGTCCTATTCTCAAACCATAAATCTTGCGATTATATGGTTGGTTGCTACATGTTAGGTTTGACACGCCGAATGCTTTCAAGCTCAAGTGTTCCTACTCTCAAATACTAGCCCTATTCTTAAATCGAGCATCCCATGACTACGCAGTTAGTTTTTACATGTTACGATGGACACGCAAGAGGTTTTTATGTTGCCTTCGGTGTCATTTGGGGGCTGTTAGTGGTTGTCGCCCCACTCGCGACATGTTTTCAAGACCAAGTGTTCCTATTTTCAAATTCGGGTCCCATTATCAAATAGGGAGCCCCTCCACTCTACTTTTGATTTATATGTGTTATGTTCGATTCACACAAGATATTTTCGACGCTAGTGATGACGTTTGGTGCGGGGGTTTGTGACATTTGCCACCTCACAGCATGTTTTCAATCCCAACTGTTCCAACTCTCAAATCTGACTCCTATTCTCAAATCGGATGTCCTGTGACTATGAAGCCAGTTGTTACATGTTACATTGGATAGTCATAAGGTGTACGTGCTTCCCACAGTGCCGTTTTTGGAATGTTAGTGCTTTACGTCCCCTCGTGGCATGTTTTCAAGCCTAAGTGTGCCTATGTTGGAATTCGGGTTCAATTCTCAACCCATCTGCCCATAATAATGTGCCCAGTTGTTATGTGTTCCGTTGGACACATACAAGTTTTTAATGCCTCCCACGATGCCATTTGTAGGTGGGTTGGTGCGTCCTCCCCCTCCCGAGCTGTTTTCAAGCCTATGTTTTCCTACTCTAAAATACATGTCTTATTCTCAATTCGAGCATCTCATGTGTGGCCAGTTGTTACCTATTACGTTTGTCACACATGAGGTGTTCATGCTTTCTATGGTGTCGTTTGGGGGATCTTAGTGGCATCATCCACCTCACGGAATGTTTTCAAGCCTAAGTATTCCTACTCTCAAATACGAGTCTTATTTTCAAACCAAGCATCTCGCGACTACGCAGTCAATTTCCACATGTTATGTTGGATACGTATGAGGTGTCCGTGTCACATGCGTTGTCATTTGGGGGTTGTTAATGGTTTCTACCCCCTTTCGACACGCTTTTAAGTCCAAGTTTGCCTATTTTTAAATTCGGGTTATATTCTCAAATTGGGATTTCTACGATTATGCAACCAGTTACTACGACTTACGTTAGACACGCACGAGGTGTTCATGCCTCTAGCGGTGCCTTTGGAGGGTTGCATCCTCCCACTCGTAGCACATTTTTAAGCTTAAGTGTTCCTACTCTAAAATCCTAATCGTATTTTTAAACCGAGCGTGCCTCGATTGCGCGATTAGTTATTATGTATTGCGTTGGACATGTACTGGTGTTCATGATTCCCTTGATGACGTTTGGGGGTTGTTAGTAGTTTCCCCCACCTCGCGAAACATTTTTCAAGACTAAGTGTGCTTATTTCAAAATTCGGGTCTTATTCTCAAACCGGGAGTCGTGCGACAATGTAGTCAGTTTTTACATGTTATATTGGACAAAATGGAGTTGTTTGTGCCGCGCATGGTGCCTTTTGTTGGGGGGGGGGGGGGTGATGGAGTCTTCCCCCACGTGGCACATTTTCAAGCCTAAGTCTTCCAACAATTAAATTTGAGTCCTATTCTCAAACTGGGCATCCCGCGAATGCGTGGCCAATTGCTATGTGTTATGTTGGATAGGCACGAGGTGTTCGTTCTTCCTACAGTGCCATTTAGGGATTGTTAGTGGTTTCCATACCATTTCAGCATGTTTTTAAGCCTGAGCATGCCTATATTGAAATTCAAGTCCTATTATCAAACTGGTTATCCCGCAACTATGTGTCCAGCTTCTATGTGTTGTATGGGACGCAAACGAGATGTTCATTCTGGCCACGATGTCATTTCAAGGCGGGAGGTTGGTGGCATCCTCCCCTTCATGGAACTGTCTCAAGCCTAAGTGCTCCTACTCTCAAATTTGGGTCCTCTTCTCAAACCGGGTGTCCCGAGACTGTGGGTCCAATTACGACGTGTTACGATGGACACGCACGAGGTGTTCATGCCTCATATGGTGCCGTTTGGGGACTGTTAGTAGCGTCCTCATCCTGATGGAACGTTTTCAAGCATAGAATTCCCACTCTCAAAGATGGGTCCTACTATCAAATAGAGCATCCCATGACTGAGCATCCGGTTGCTACATATTACATTGGTTATGAATAGCTTGTTTTTGCCGCCCGTTGTGTTGTTTGGTGGATTGTAGTGGTTTTTGACCTCTCGTAACACATTTTCAAGCCTAAGTTGGCTATTTTGAACTTCGTGTCGTATTCTCAAACTTGTAGTCTCACAACTATGCGGTTTGTTGCTACATATTACATTAGATACGAACGAGTTGTTCATGCAACCCACGATGTCGTTTGGGGGGGGGGGGGGGGTTCATCCCCATCATGACACGTCTTTAAGACTAAGTGTTGCTACTCTCAAATTTGGGTCCTACTCTCAAATCGAGCATACATCTACTACGTGACCACTTGCTACATGTTACGTTGTACATGCACGAGGTGTACGTTTCAGCCACGGTGTTGTTTGAGCACTGTTAGTGGTGTCATCCCCCTCGTGGAACGTTTTCAAGCCTAAGTGTTCCTACTCTCAAATTCGGGTCATATTCACAAACTCGGCACCCCACGAATGCGCATTCAGTTGCTACATAATACATTGGACATGCACGGGGTGTTCGTTCCACCCCCAATGCCTTTTGGAGGTTGTTAGTGGCGTGCTCCCCATCGTGGCACATTTTTAAGCCTATGTGTTCCTAGTCTCCTATCCTTGTCTTATTCTCGAACCAAACATCCTGCGATTATGCAGTTGGCTGCTATGTGTTATGTTGGACACGAAAGAGGTGTTCGTGCCACTCGTGGGTTGTTAGTAGTTTTAGCCACTCGTGGCACATTTTTAAGCCTAAGTGTGCCTATTATGAAATTTGGGTCCTATTTTCAAACTCGGAGTCCCGCGCCTATGCGGCCGATTGCTACGTATTACATTAGACACACATAATGCATTCATGCTGCCTGCGGTACCATTTGGTGGTCGGGGATGGGGTTGGTGGCCTCCTCCCTTTCACATCACGTTTTTAATCCTTAGTGTTTCTACTCAAAATTACGGGTCCTATTCTCAAATCGATCGTCTCGTGACTTTGTGACCAGTTGCTAAGTGTTGCGTTGGTCTCGCCACCAACGGTACAATTTGGGGGATTTTTGGCATCCTCCCCCTCATGGGACATTTTCAAGCCTAAGTGTTGTTACTCTCAAATCCGGGTCATATTCTCAAATAGGGCATCTCATGACTGCGCGACTAGTTTCTATGTGTTACGTTAGACACACACGAGGTGTTTTTGCTTCTCACGGTACCATTTGGGGATTGTTACTGTTTTTTGTCCTCATGACATATTTTCAAGACTAGGTGTGCCTATTTTGAAATTTTGTTCCCATTCTCATATAGAAAGTCCTGCAACTATGCAACCAATTTCTACATGTTACATTGTACACGCACGAGGTGTTTGTGCTCCCCAGGGTGCCGTGTGGGGGCAATTGGTGGCGTCCCCCCTTACAACAAGTTTGTAAGCGTGTGTATTACTCTCAAATTTCGTTCCTATTCTCAAATCGAAAAACTCGCAACTTCACGGCCAGTAGCTAGGTGTTTTGTTGGATATGCATGAGGTGTTCAGGCAACATGCGGTGTCGTTTTTGGGCTGTTAATGGTAACTTCGATTGCCACAACTATGCGATCGATTGTTACGTGTTAAGTTAGACACATATGAGGAGTTTATGCTGACCACATTGGCGTTTGGTGGGGGGTAGGTGCCGTCCTCCCTCTCGCATAATGTTTCAAACTTAAGTGTTCTTACTCGCAAATACGAATCCTATTCTCAAACCCAGCGTCTCGTGACTTCACGACTAATTTCTAAGTATTGTATTCGACACGCAAGAGGTGTTCATGTTGCCCGCAGTGCCATTTGGTGGGGTTAGTGGCATCTGCCCACTCTTGGAACGTTTCAAGCCTAAGTGTTCCTATCATTAAATCATGTCCAATTCTTACACTAGGCGTCCCGCGACTTCTAATGAGTTGTTTGTGTCATAACACATTTTTAAGCCTAAGTGTTTCGAATATCAAATACGAGTCCTATTCTTAAGACGTGCATCTAGAAACTATGTGTATTATTGCTACGTGTTATGTAAGATATGCACGAGGTTTTTGTGGTGCATGCGGTTCCGTTTGGGGGCTGTTAGCGGCGTCCTTCCCCTCACAGAACGTTTCCAAGCCTAAATGTTCCTACTCTTAAATATGGGTCCATTTGTCAAACAGGGTGTCCCGTGACTGTGCGATTGATTGATATGAGTTACATTGGACACGAACGAGGTGTTCGTATTGCCCGTGGTGCCATTTTGGGGATCTTAGTGGTTTTTGCTCCCTTTGGCACGTTTTCAAGCAAAAGTTTTCCTGTTTGAAAATTGGGTTCCTATTCTCATACTGAGTGTCCCACGACTGTGCATTCGTTGCTACGTGTTACATTGGATGCACTCGAGCTATTCGTGTTGCCCGTGGTGCCATTTTGTGTGGGGATGGCATCCGCCGCCGCATGGCACGTTATCAAGCCTAAGTGTTACTACTCTCAAATTGGGGTCTTATTCACAAAAGGGGCATCTCACTATCGTGTGATCATTTTTTATGTGTTACGTTGGATACAAAAAAGGTGATCGTGCATCCTGCGGTGCCGAATTTAAGAGTTTTCAAGTCTAAGTGTTGCAACTCTTAAATTCAGGTTCTATTCTGAAATCGGGCATCCCATGATAGCACGGTCAGTTGCTAAGTTTTACGTTGGATACACACAAGGTGTTTGAGCTACCCGCATTGTCGTTTGATGGTTGTTAGTGATGTCCTCCCTCTCGTGGCATATTTTTTAGGCTAAATGTTCCTACTCTAAAATTCGGGTCCTAATCTCAAACCGAGTATCCCATTACTATGGAGACGGTTACTAAGTGTTAGGTTGGACACCTACAAGGTGTTTATGCCACCCGCGGTTCCATTTGGGGGCTATTAATGGCCTCCGCCCCCTCGCAGCATGTTTTTTAGCCTATGTATGACTATTTTGAAATTCAAACCCTATTCTCAAATCGAGAGTCCCGCAACTATGCAACTAGTTACTACGTGTTACATTGGATACGCATGAGCGATTCATACAGCCTGTGGTGCCATTTGGGAATGAGATGGGGTTGGTGGTGTTCGACCCCTCGTGGCACATTTTCAAGCCTAAAAGTTGTTTCTCTGAAATTTAGGTCCTATTATCAAACTAGGCATCCAGCGACTACGCAACTAGTTGAAACATGTTATATTGGACATCTACGAGGATTTTTCTTCACCTACGGTGCTGTTTGGAAGTTTTTTGTGGCGTCCTTCCCTTCGTGGCATATTTTTAAGCCTAAGTCTTCCTACACTAAAATTCGGGTTTTATTCTCAAACCGGGCGTCTCACAACTATACAACCGGTTACTATGTATTACGATAGACACACACGAGGTGCTCGTACCTCCCTTGGTGTTGTTTGGTATATGTTAGTTGTTTTCTCCCCATCATGTCAAATTTTTTAGCCTAAGTATGTCTAATTTGAAATTTGGGTCCTATTCTTAAACTGGCAGTCCCGTGACTATTTGGCCGGTTACAGCGTGTTACATTGGATGTGAGCGAGTTTTTCATGTTGTCCACATTGTTATTTTGGGTGGATTTATGGCGTCTTTACCCTCGCAATACTTTTTCAAGCCCAAGTCTTCCCACTCTCATATTCAGCTCATATTTTCAAACCAAGCATCTTGCGACTGCGTAATCGGTTGATACGTGTGATACGCACGAGGTGTACGTGCCGCCTACGATGCCATTTGGAGTCTGTTAGTGGCGTCCTCCCCCTCGCAAAAAAAATTCAAAACTAAGAGTTCCTACTCCCAAATCGGGGTCCTATTCTCAAATCGGACATCGCGGCTGAGTGGTCAGTTGCTATGTGTTATGTTGGACGTGCATGAGGTGTTAGTATCACCTGCGATGCCGTTTGGGGGTGGTGGTGGCATCCTCCTGATCGTAGAACGTTTTCAAGACTATGCATTACTTCTCTCTAATTTAGGTCCTATTCTCAAACCAGTCGTCTCGTGACTGCGCGACCTGTTGCAACATTTTACCTTGGATATCCACGAGGTCTTCGTACCACTATTGGTGCCATTTGGGGGTTGTTAGTGGCATCCTGCCCCTCGTGAACATTTTCAATCCTAAGTTTTCCTACTCTTAAAATTGTATCATATTCTAAAATCAGGCATCACACTACTGGACGATCGGTTGTTACGAGTTACTTTAAACACGCACGAGGTGCTCATCCTGCCTGCAGTGCCTTTTGAAGGATATTAGTGATTTCTACTCCCTCACTGCATATTTTCTGACCTAAGTGATCCATTTTTTAAATTCAGGAGCTATTCTCAAATTGGTATTCCCCAGACTATGCAACCAGCTGTACGTATTACGTTCAACACGAACAAGGTGTAAATGATGTCGATGCTCCGTTTAGGGGTGGGGGTGGCGTCTGCCCCTTTGTGGCATGTTTTTAAGCTTAAGTGCTCTTACTCTCAAATAGGGGTTCTATTCTCAAACAAAGTGTCCCGAAACTATGCGACTAATGCTTTGTGTTACGTTAGACATGCGTGATGTGTTTGTGACACCCACAGTGACATTTGGTGACTGTTAGTGCTTTATACCCCCTCGCGGCACGTTTCAAGCCTAAGTGGGTTTTAAAATTCAGGCCCTATTCTCAAACCAATAGTCTCGTGACTATGCCACTGGTTGTTATGTGTTACCTTGGATGCAAATGAGTGATTAGTGCAGCCCGCGTTACCTCTTAGGGGAGGGGAGAGGGGGTTTGGGGCGTTCGCCCCCTCGTAACACATTTCCAAGCCTAAGTGTTCATACTCTCAAATTCGGGTCCCTTTTACAAACCGTGAATCCCGCGATTGCATGCCCAATTGCTAGTGTTACATTCGATACGCATGAGGTGTTTGAGCTGCCTGCGGTGCCGTTTGGGGACGATGAGTTGCTTACGCCCCCTCATGGAACGTTTTCAAGCCTAAGTGTTCCCATTTTGAAATTTGGGACCTACTTTCAAACCAGAAGTCCACGACTATGCGGTCAATTGCTACGTGTTACTTTGGATGCGAATGAGTTGTTCGTGATACCCATGTTATCATTTTTTTGTTTAGGGGAGGGGGGGGGGGAGACTTTCCCCTCGCAGCACATTTTGAAGCCTTAGCGATCCTACTCTCAAATATGAGGTACTCATGCCACCCGCGGTGCCATTTGGGAGTTGTTAGTGATGTTATGCCCCTCATGGCTCGTTTTCAAGGCTAAGTGCTCCTACACTCAAATATTGGTCCTATTTTGAAACCAAGAGTCCCGCGACTATGCGACTGGTTAATACCTGTTATATTGGCACGCAAGTGGTGTTCGAGCTACCTGGCATTCGATTTGGTCTCTGTTAGTTGTTAAAACCCCCTTGTTGCACATTTTCTAACCTAAGTATCCCTATTTTGAAATTCGGTTCGCGTTCGCAATTCGGGAGTTCCGTGACTATGCGGATGGCTTCTATGTGTTACATTGGATGCACAAAAGTTGTTTGAACCACCTCTGGCGCCATTTGTGTTGGGGGGGGGGGGGTAGGCGAGTGGGTCTAGTCGTGTCCTCCCCCTCGCGACATGTTATCAAGCCCAAGAGTTTCTACTCTAACATTTGGGTCCTATTCTCAAACTGGGAGTCCCACGACTGCGCAACCGATTGCTACATGTTATGTTGGGCATGTACGAGGTGTTCATATAACTCGTGGTGCCATTTTGGAGTTGTTAGTTGAGTCATCCCATTCGCGACATGCTTTTAATACCAAGTGTTCATACTCTCAAATTCGGGTCGTATTCTCAAACTGAGCATCCTGCGACTACACGGATGGGTGCTACGTGTTACATTGGACACGCACAAGGTGCTCGTGTTGGCAAGTTTGGGAGTTATTACTAGTTTTCACCCCCTCATAGCACGTTTTCAAACCTAAGTATGCCTATTTTGAAATTCAAGTCCTATTTTTAAACCAGCAGTCCCGCAACTATACAGTCGATTGCTATACGTTACGTTAGACACGAACAAGCTGTTTGTACCACTTGCGGTGCCATTTAGTGGGAGGGGATATGTGGCATCCTCAACCTCATGACACTTTTTAAGCTTGAGTGTTCTTACTCTCAAATTCGGGTCATTTTCATAAATCGTACGTACCGTGACAGCTCGAGGGGTTTCTACATAGGATAGGAACGAGGTGTTCGTGCCGCCTTCGGTGCCACTTGTGGGCTCTGTGTGGCATCCTCCATGCAGAAGACTATTTTCAAGCCCAAGTTTTCCTACTCTCAAATCCGGGTCCTATTCTCAAACCGGGCATTCCATGAATACGCGACCCGTTGCTATGCATTGTGTTGGACATACATGAGGTGTTGGTGCCATCCACGGTACCGTTTGAGGAGGTTTAGTGGCGTCCTCCTCCTCACAACACGTTTTCATGACTATGTTCTCTTTCTCTCAAATTTGGGTCCTATTCTCAAATCGGGCGTTCCGCAACTACACGGAAGGTTACTATGTGTTATATAGAACATGCACGGTGTGTTCATACCAGTCGTAGTTCCATTTGAGGGATGTTAGTGGCATCCTCCTCCTCGTAGCACTTTTTCATGCCTAAATGTTCCTACTCTCAAATTCGGGTCCTATTCTCAAATAGGATGTCTTGCAATGGCATGGTCGGTTTCTAGGTGTTACATGGGATACGAAAGAGGTGTTCGTGCAGCCCGCGGTGTTGTTTGGGGGCTATTAGTTATTTTTTTCACCCTCCTGACACTTTTTCAAGCCTAAGTGTGCCTATTTTGAAATTCGGGTCCTATTCTCTAACCGGGAATCCCGAGACTATGAGGTCAGTTTGTGCATGTTACGATAAATGCGCAGTTATTCGTTCCACCAGTAGGGGGTAGTGGCGTTGGCCCCCTCATGGCACATTTTTTAAGCCTAAGTGTTACGACAACCAACAATTATCCAACATATTATCCAACGACTGAACCAATAATTATCCCATACTCCTTCTAATTATCCCGTACTCCTTATAACATACTATCCAATAACAAATCAACAACCAATAATTATCCAATGGTCAAACCAAACGAAAACAAAAATTATCCTGTACTCCTTCTAACGTCTAAAATATTTAAATGATAATGCGTATCAATTATATAAAAATGTTAGTTGGTGTAACGAATACCTGGTTTCTGCGATCCAAGAAGGCCATTAAATAGAGTCTTCTAAATGTGTGATTAGACCAAATTGATGCCGGAGCCCCCAACGTATTCTTGTACATCTACATTTGCTGATTAGTTTCTTTGATATAATCTTCATATTATGATGGTAAATTAATGTCTGACATGGGACAGAAATCAACATGACATATTTTCTAAAAATTTGGAAACTCTATGTTGGTGATGAGGTGTTCAGTTCTCAAAATTATCCTAAATCAAACTAAAGAAGATCGGTGGATATACAATTTTTTGAAATTGAAATTGCATATCCATTGATCTCCTTGAGTTTGATCAATGATAATTTTCAGAACGGAACAATCACATCACCAATTTAGAATTTTTAATTTTTGAGATTGATTTTTGTCCCATGTGAGATGTTAATTTACCTTCATTTTATGGAGATTATATCACGAGGACGATCAAAAAATGTATATGTACAGCAACACATGAAATTTGATTTGGGTAAATTTGGTCTGTTCACAATCTCAGGAGACTAGATTTTCAAACCAAGTTTCTTGTGGAAGGTGTTCATGCCACCCAGCATTCGATTAATGACTCCAAATCAACATTAGGAGGTATGAAAATTATTCCTTAAATAAGATTAGGTATTCTCCATCATTAGTATGTAAAAATATTTATTTGGATTCACGTAAGTTAACTTTCGATATTGCTCAAGCATAAAATGTCCAGAAGCTACTTCTGCAAATGAATAGGGTAATTTTTTTTATTGCATTACGTAAGCAAAGTTTTGAAATGTCCCAACTAAACATATATAAATCATTTTAAATACATATAAATTAAACTAAACATCTATACATCAATTTAAATATTCATAAATCAAAATAAAGCGCTAATATAGTGCAATATCATAATAGGATATAAATAAGGTTGACCATGATTAAATAATATTTTGATACTCAATTTTCCTCTAAATCAACTAAAAGATCCTCAAAATTAGGGTTGTCATCAAGAGCTGACCGGAACTCTTTCAGAGCCTTTAATTCGTTCAATTGAGTTGTAATACCCTTTGGTGCATGTAAAATAATAAACCAATTGTAATCGTTTATGCAGTGTGAGTAAAATACCTTCTTTATGTTCTAAAAGGCACAAATAAAAGGGTCATCAACAATGCAATCTTTACTCTTCAGCTTTGATAAATATACCATAATACGTATGAAGTCAGGATCAACTTTGCAAGCATTCATATTATATTCCACCTTCACTCAATCACAATAAAATATGTTTTTTTGGGATCTAAGTAATCGAGTTATAGGATTTGACCGATTATTCCATAATGTGTTATATCGTATCTTTTGAATTTTTATCTCTTTTGCTAGCGATACAGGTAGTCAAGGCAGAAATTAAAATTCCTTTATATGAGATGAAAGGGGTATATAATTAGACATTGACTAGGGACGTATATCTCATTTACCATGAGATGTAACAGTCAAAAGATGACACATGTTCTTCTGATTTTACTTTGTAGTTGGCCTTCTTCCTACTGGATTTTCTTAAACCTGCTCATATCCAGATTTCCCTGATTAGACTTGTTGGGGTTAAACAATGATTAGATGGGAGAGTTGGTTGTATGGCAGGTCATTGTAATTTTAATATAAATGTCACTGTTTCTGATATTTTTCATTGTATTTGCTTATAACAGGGGTGTTTCAGTGTGCGATAGGCTGCGAGTATTTGTTCAGGTGCAGGTGCATAGCCACACACGTGCTAGTGTAGCAGCAGAGGCTACTGATAGAATATATAGTATGTAGGTGTGGGTGTGGGTGTTGGGTTACTATTTCAATGGATTTTAAGAACTAGAATCAGGTAAGGCAGAATATCGAAGGCTATATGTTGATGACAGTGAAGGTGGTGACTTCGAAAGTAATACAACTGCCTCATACCCCCACCCCACCCCACCCCCACCAAAATTCTTTTCGAATTCAGAACCTTCATCAACCAATGACTAGGTAATAATTTTAACAACACAATGAAGAGTTTTAGGAAGGAGAATTACAGGTAAGCGACTAAAGTCTTTATTTTGTATACCTTATCAATGAAATAAATAAACAAAAATTACCACCATATGACTATTAGGAGGTTCACTCATTAGGATGTTCCGGGTCCTTTTCTTGATGCTTGGTAAGTCATGCCTATAAACCTTTCATCTTTTCCCACATGAAATGCGTAAATTAATCTCTTCCCAATAAACAAATCTATCTGGAATGAAATTCCAACAATGCAACTACTAAAAATATACTAAGGTTGACAAAGCCATTATAGAAGGCATCAACATGGTCTTCATAGAAAATATCTACGATATAATGTACCGCATCAAGGGTAAACCAAACCATTGCTTAATTGGCCCAGCTCATGACGGATAACCTTTCCTAGAGGGACACCAGCCTTTATTGTTCCAACAACAAAGAGTAAGGATATAGTTATAAAAACTTCTCTGCTTTTCTCTGTTCCAAACAAACTCTGCTCCTCTCATTAAATCCCCCAAATAATTGTATGATGGAACTGGTGTTGATCCAGAGTTGTATTTGGACCATTTAAATTTATCAGTAAACCATGATGTGAATTTTGATTATTCAAGATTCATAACTTAACGGGCTTGAGGTTAAACTGAGATAAAATGAATGCTATATTTATAAATACACAGAGAATTGAAACCATTGGTTAGAAAATATATGTTTTAATGGAACATTATTATAGTACTTCTAGAGGAAAATGATTTTAAAGGTAGGCCAAGTTTCTTGGTTCTGACCTTAAGGAGTAAAAGCATCTTTATATGATTAGTTATTATAGAGTCAATGTACTATAATGTCTATGGATAATTAGCTAATGATGATGAGGATCATTGTCGAGGAAGGCTAAGGTGTATGTGGTGCATATACATTGGGATGAGAATAAGGTTCACTACATATATTATTTAAAGAACGGTCTTTCCTATGGTTTTTGTTACACTTGTTAGATGTACATTTGAAAATATATTTTGCTTTGTTATTCCCAAGTGGACAATTGTTCAGACCCCATATGATATCTATTGTAGGTACCTTCGATGGCAACAAAAAAGTATGTTTAAGGTTGAGAGTTCGAAAGAACTAAATGGGGAAAAGGCAAATTGAAAGACCGAAAGACAAGAGCAGGTTGTTTGCTTTAAGTACAAAAGGTTGTATTTCTCTATAAAATAAGTTATTATGTGATATGATGTGATATATCTGCTTTATCAAATACCATGAAATGTCATTGTTGAGGATGTTTCATGATTTTTTCAATATTTTGACATGTGAGATAAATACGAAATCATCATGCTTTCAGAATTGAGACATGTAGAAGATGGATACATTAACATGTCGTTTGGCTTTAAAGCTACTAAATGGTGCATGATGCAATGACAATTAGATTATGCATGCAATCGTTTCAACTACAAAATATAAAAGTAAATATTGTATAAGAATTGAACAAAATATATATCTAATACTCGTGAAAATTAAACATCCAATTGTTTTATGTTAAAGAAAAGGGAATTCAACTGGTGCTTTAGGCAACTGGAGTAAGATAATAAAGTATATGAGTGAGAAGGTGAGGTGGTATATATTTAAAGTCTTTTTCGTACTTTGAAGTTAGTTTTTGGTACATTTTGTTTATCTGTCTAATGTTTCATTGCTTACTAAATTTGAGTTTTTATGCCTGGTTCATTTGTTCAGGTATAATATTATTTATTGCCTTTTGTTATAATAAATGTGTTCAAAGTTTAGAGTTTGGGTTTATTATGTATGGACTTGCTTTTGCTTAAATACGACATAGTTGAATAATTTTGTTAGGGAGTAAGCTATGTAAAAAATATAGTAAAAAAAGTCCATCTAGAAGACCGATTAACCCCCCTCTATCCATTTGGGTGCTAAAAGGCCTTCAACCACCCAGTGACCGCCTAGCGTTTTTTAGAACATTTCTGTTAATGGTAACGAGATTAAATTATTCATGTCGATAGTCCGGGGTTGAGAGTTTTTACAGCCAATGAGGTGATTTTTATTCAACTTCACTGTAAATCTTTCGAGGTATTAATTACCTAGATAGTTCCAAGGTGATAATTTATGTGAATTGTTTTCTCCGATTTTATTGACTTGATCTGGCGGTGTTTGCATTTTTGGATTGATTGAAAGTTTGACAATGGAAGGAAGAAAGTTGATCTAAAAATTCTTCTTTCCGAAATGAACGTGCTTTACTTTTTTGGGTGAAGAATTACAGTAGGTCAAGCGTTAAGTAAAATATCTAACACTTGTTTGCTTATTCAAGGCTATGGTTAATGAGAAAACATGCTTACACGCAGTTGTCCAAGTTTTCAGTTATAAATTGCTCAGAAGAAGCATGCCACTCACAATGCATAGGAACAAATGCGGCAAAATAAAACTGAAACCAAAACACACCTTAAATTATTATCTCTCACAACCGCAAATTCCTATTTTTCAGAGCTCCATACATCTCAACACTTGATTTCCTCCCACTCCCAAACGATTCACACTGTCCAATTCCATTAGATCTCCTCCAACTCACACTACTACTACTACTTCGAAAAAACCTCGAATTATCCGCATTCCCATTACTCCCCCCCCCCCCCCCCCCCCCCCCCCCCCCCCCACACACACACACACACACACTTCTCCTCTGGTGCATAAACCCACAAATATTCCAACTCCATTTTTCACCCTCTTTTCCTCCTCCACAAACGATTTTGCATCGCGAAAATAATAAGCATTTGTCGGCGTAACTTTCGCATTGGAATCTATCCTATTTATCAAATTACACAGATCCAAACTCTTCATCCTCTTATACAACGTGTCATTATAGTACTCCTTAGTCTTGACAGAACCACCCAGCTCATCTACCTAAGACAATTGAGCATGATATGTAAGCTGTTGAAACTATTGATCAAGCAAAAATCGCTGCGGCTCGGTATCTTCTACCTTACATGGATCAGTTGCCACCCCTTTCTTACTTTTTATATGACCCATATATTCGACTGTAGGCTAACCAAAAGAGCATTCAACCTGATAGTTGTGACTTGAATGACTTAACAAAACTTACCTTCCTCCATCAGGGGGTGACCATTATTTTAACTCGTACTACCAATATAATACTATTTAGTATTAAGTATACATAAAATAAATAACATTATTTTACAATGAACCGTAGTCACCAAGAAACATCAGTTTTCTAGTGATTTAAGTATTGGGATGCACTTTCTGAAATATGACTCATTACATTAAAATAGTGATCCAAAAAAGATATTCATATTTGTTCCTTAAACTTTGTTTGTATGAGAGAGAACTGAAGGAATTTATTAGGTTCAACATCCAATTAGAAATTTAAATGTATTTTGAGATCAAATATATGAAACATATTCTAAATAAAGCCTAGAATTTGATTATCCCATGTGTTTAAAAAACTCTCATATATGAGATTCCAAAATTCATTTTAAGATGTTAATTAATCAAAGGATTGAATCATATTTTAATTTCCCAATAACAATTCTCTTCTTTAATGGAACTAACCTTCTCATCTTATTGCGGATGGGTTGATACGGGAGATGTGCAATGTCACACCCCGCTTAATTCTAGCGTCGGCCGTCACCAAAACTAAGTCGGGCGTGATAAAATAAAATACCATTCTTAGCATGAGACCGTTATGAGACATAAAAAAATCCCAAAAAACAAACCATCCAAGTGAGCGATAAAAGATCCATCTCCATGCTAAACTCAAAGTAATTCCAATCTTTAATAATATGATATTGAATAATCTCCACCTAAATACAGTGAAATAACTAAACAAAACCTATAAAACTTTGGAACCGAATGGCCCAATCACAACCATAAACTGAGTCTCAATTCAAGTGCGAAGGAATAGAAAACTAAACTTAATCAATACGCATAAGGTAGAGAAACTCCAACTGGACCTCCAAGCAACTCTCCAAATAATTCTATGCAACTCCTCCACATACAAATCCTAAAAAAGTTAGTCAACACACGAGGTCAAAGCCACGAGCATGAATACACACTACTCCCCTCAAATAGGATCCTTGAATCCAGACAGTAGCATTATACGCAATAAATATCACAATAGAATATTTTAAATTAAATGAGATAATTAAGCGCGATAAATATAAATCACTAACCACCCGTAGAGATCCCCATTTAAAAAGGCAAACCAATATGATTTTTAAATTGCCAAGTCCTGCTAAGTTAATCTTCTATTAATTAACCTAATTTACCAAATTTCCCAAATATTTATGTTCTTACTTCAATAATTATTAGGTATGGCGGTCCTCCCGCCGCGGGTGAAAATTCACCAAAATTCATTATAGCGGTCCTCCCACCATGGGTGATAATTCACCAAAAATGTCACACTTTCCTTTGTCAATAGCCAGTCAAATCCATTTAAACTGTCGATCTACCGCAATATGACAAGGGTCCAACTCACGACACGACATAAATCGCCCAAGCTGACCCGTTTAAACTGTCGGTCACTAACACATTATGTCACCACCAATTTTAATATCGTTTTTATCTTAGGCATTAATTCTAAATTTATCAATTTCACAATTTATAGATTACCACACCCCTTTATCGTCGTGAGATCCTCAAAATACCCCTCAGTCCCATACCTAAGGGTCCTCGAGTTATCAATACGTCATACCCTATGTATAGGATGAATTTATAACATAACCTCAACCTAGTCTCATGCCTAGGATAGCGTAACGACGATAAAGTACAAAAAATCAGCCCACACCCGACATCACAAAGTTGTAGAATCTTACCTCACTAGTCCCATACCTAGAAGGTGTAAATCATCAAAAGGCCTACCCAGTAGTCCCATACCTAGAAAGCATCCTAAAAATATAAGGAAAGAAAAATACCCAATAATCCGTCGTCACAAAAGGGAAATTTAATAATACCAACGAGTCACGCAAATATCCATAATAAATCAGCGTACAAAGCTACGCATGATAGTTCAATTCAATTAAATCTTAATTATGAAACCCATCTAATTAAATACCAGGTGATCAGTCATTTATTAATTAAATCTAGAATATCCAATTTGTTCAGATAATGCATCACTGTCAAAAATCATCAATTTTGTTTAATGAAAACTAACCACCTAATATTTAAAAAGGTTAATGTCGAAATTTTATCTTGTTATTAACCATCATCAAGTAAGGAAATAATTAACTAAGACTATTCATCCCAAAAATATAAAGAAAGAACTAGCTGAATTAAAATAAAGAACTGCAGTAAACACATCCAGTCAAAATCCCATACAATAATCCAAAGCCATGAAATAAAAGTCTACTAATAGAATAAAACATTTAAATCTCTGAATATAAAATAGGAAGGGATGACATGTCCAACTGAAGTAAATAAATGATAGATAAAGAAGAATAGACTATGAAGCGTCTACTAGCAATGTCCTGTAGATTCCACAGCAGCTACAGCTCAGCAACTGAATGGAATCTCCTAAGGTTGGTGTCCCTGTGGCTGATCACCTAAAATAATGGAACAAGAAAAGAGTTTTGTAGAAAAATGGGTCAGAGTCCGAGTGGAAAACAGTTTAAATATCGCAAGTGCTTAAATTGGTTAATTAGCACAAATATTATTCATGTTAATTTAGCGTACTCACTTGAGATACTCAACTCTCATCTAATGTGCATGCCTAACGAGCCTAGCTACCCATACTAGTCATGATACCCTGCCGGATAATATATCTAAATAACCCTAAATAATATATTAATATTATTTAGGAATGGGTTTAAACATGCTTTAACTCATTCTCATAACATTTTTAATTCATAACTGGTGACCCAATAAGTGTATACTCCAATAAAGCGGCCAATATGAAACAACGAATATGAACTCCATTTACATATATAAAATCTCCATATGTATACATATAAAAATATATATCAATACTGCACTCATGGATAAGAAACCCCTGGTGTTAGGCATACTCGGCTATCTAGTCCCATTGCAACGCTCACGCATAAAGGACAACATGTTCAATCTCTCAGTAACCAATAAATCATATACATATATTGGAGGCGAACATAGTCCCAATACGATGGGCTATGCACAAACGGTAATACCCCTTACTTTTGCGTGATTATTTTATATTAAATTGCCTGGTGGGTTAATTTTATAAAATAAAGGAAGTTGAAGTAAATATTACTTTTAGTGATTTAAGACATAATATTTACTGAGTTTTGCATATTTACTTTTAAGCGAATGTAAATAGTATAACATTAAGTTTTATTGCATCATCGTGCTTTGAGCGACGGTTATGACTTTTATTCTAATCAGGTTACTATTAAAGAGTTAAAATGATGTGGGAACATGAAATATTGTACGATATTCCGGATGCTAGTTTAGAGGGCACGGTTAGTCCGAAAATGGTTAAGATAGTCAAAATAAGTACCAATTGTGTTTTTGGGTTTTGGGGGTACTTTTGACTAGTAATAACTTAAAATTAATGTTACGAGTCATTTTACGTGTGTAGTAGCATTTAATGTACTTGAGGAATTTTGGCGTATTTAGTCTTGCAAGAGAAATAATCTCTCATTTTTGTTTCTAAACCTATATATATATATATATATATATATATATAGAGAGAGAGAGAGAGAGCTTGGGAGAAAGAGGAGAGAGAGGAAATTTTCCATTTCAAGCCGAAAATCTTTTCAACGAGGAGAGAATCTGGGACTACAATCTTGATGCAAGTTTCTAACTTGCAAATATGTATGATTGACTATGAATAATTTTTATTTATAGTTGTGTTCTTGAGATTCAACCATTAATGGAACTTGACGATTTTATTGGTTAAATCCAATGTTATAGTATCTAAACTTGTTTTAAATGGTCTTTTCTAGTTAGTTAACTTGGATAGATGATTAGGAGATGATATGAGTTGATGATGTTGGGGTTTGACGGAAGAAATGGATTTGGGAAATTTGGGGTTAATATTAACCCGTAGCCATTACTGGCCCTCTCGACCAGGGAGAATCGATTCTCCCTCCTCAGTGAATCGATTCGCTAAAAAGGGTGGATATAGGTCTGAGGAACCGAATCGATTTGGGTTAAGGCTGAATCGATTCGGGCTGAGACAGAATGTTGGTTTACTCCGCCGAATCGATTCTCTTTTGGGGAGCATCGATTCGCTATCAGGGGAGAATTGATTCGGCCCTTAGGCGAATCAATTTGGAATTCTTGTTGTTTTATAGAATTTTTTCAACTTAGTTTTTAGCCCTTTTCTTTTAGGTTTGAGGCTGAGGAACCTTCTCTTATGAAGTAAAATAAAGTATTAGTGTCTTACATTAGTGGGGTTAATACCCTAGGTTAGTAAAGGAGAATTCGGGCTTATTTTGGGGATTGTTTAGTAAGGATTAATGTCTCATTTCATCTTGTAAGTGAGTCTAGGACTAGGGGAGAGTTAGATAGTGTTGTTGCGAACTTCGGAGGCCAGTATGAGGGTAATTGTACCTTGTAGATTATATCATTATGCACATATGGTTTTGGAAATAAGAAACGTACATTTTAAAGGATTAATGTCTCATTTCATCTTGTAAGTGAGTCTAGGACTAAGGGAGAGTTGGATAGTGTTGTTGCGAACTTCGGAGGCCAGTATGAGGGTAATTGTACCTTGTAGATTATATCATTATGCACATATGGTTTTGGAAATAAGAAACCTACATTTTAAAGGATTAATGTCTCATTTCATCTTGTAAGTGAGTCTAGGACTAAGGGAGAGTTGGATAGTGTTGGTGCGAACATCGGAGCCCAGTATGAGGGTAATTGTACCTTGTAGATTATATCATCATGAAAATATGGTTTTGGAAATAAGAAACCTACATTTTAAATTGGCATATACATGGTTAAGCACGTATAGTTCTGTGAATTTAAAAAGTGGATATTTTAAATGGGCATATTTTGTGAATGTGGCATGCATATACATACCTCTTTAAATGCTATCATAAGGGAAGTTGCGTGCATGAGGTAAATCCCCTGGCTAGTGAATGCACGGAGAATATATTCCTCGACCATAGGACCGGTGTTTACATTGTGTGGTTGTTTTATTCGAAGTGAGGTAATTCCGGGTATGGTTATGACTCACTGTCGAAGGTATATGGCCGCTTCCCACGTGACGCGATTTAGGGTGCCTAGGTGGTTTTGGTTATAGACCCTCGAGGATAATAGAATTTAGGGGCGCATCCAGTGGGGTGAATCCCGGAAGGATGGTCTTAGAAACGTTGTATTATGATTATAAATGAATCTCACGGTTATGCACTTTCATATGAACAAGCTAATGAATCTATAAATCAATTGGATGACATATGATCCTCAATGACAAATAGACTTGTGAAGTTATATTTTATGAATTGGCAAAGCTAAGCATGTTAAACGAAATTAAGTTATTTCTCTTAATTAGATATGTAGTTTTAATTTAGATGAGAGGTGAGAACGATTCTTGCATTAGAGAGAGAACTTAAATTGTTTATAATGTTAGAATTCATAACGGTTATGCATTTTGTTCACACGTATATCATATCAAATCGGGCCCTGGCCCATTTATATTTATCTTTCTTGTGTGGATCTTATATATGCTCAGGTGCTCCATCGCAATAATGACCGATATGATCCTTCTTTCCTAGAGTCAAGGAGCTACAACATTTTGCGAATGTTGTAGGATTTTTGTGTTAGACGCATAAATCTTTGGTATATCTAGTTGTGATCCGTCTGTATATTCGGGCATGTTGCCCGGTTATTATTATTTATATCTTATATAATACTT
Organism: Sambucus nigra; assembly: GCA_949130495.1. Lineage (NCBI taxonomy): Eukaryota > Viridiplantae > Streptophyta > Magnoliopsida > Dipsacales > Adoxaceae > Sambucus > Sambucus nigra. The sequence continues at coordinate 50,506,859 of OX422222.1, forward strand.
GGTGTAACCGCTTGTATTAGTCTGTTAACCAACACCTTATTCGGTTATATTTTGTAGAATGGTTATTAAACTATTTCTTCTTTTAATCTATATCCACCCTTCTTATAAATTGGATTGTCGAAATTGTTTTATCAAGCTTGCAAAATTATTTGGCATCCGTTTTCTAAAATATATGGTGGTTGTCTCGTACTATTATTATGCGACATGATGCTAAGAATGGACCATTCATGATTCCTATTTTATTGGAGTAATGGGCTGGCCACCTCTTATTTAAATAAGCGGGGTGTGACACATACCTACTACCCATACGACTGTTACCACTATCATTTTCACAGATAGCCCGTACCTAGGTTCCATGCTCCAGTGATACGACTCAAAATCCCCCGAAGGCACACAAGATATGGTTGTCCACAATGCGCTAACCTCCGTTCGAAAGCCAGTAACTAGGTATGTCATACACATAATATCTCAAGTAATAAGCATGCACACAACTTATATAACTCAATAGGTGTTCACGCAACCTGATTTCCATAGCACATAAGTAGTAGTATTAATTCTACCACTCATCGTGATTCGTTCATATATTTCTTTTCTCGAACCTACATTCCCTCCTAAGTTCTATAAACATTCTATATACCGAGAACTATTACAATCCCAACACACTAATAATTCGTAACTTAAGTCACCTGTTACTCTCACTTGAATAACCCTAAGATGATTTTTAACTCGACCGGACCCTAAAAATCCATTATGGAATCTCGTTAGAAGTCAAGGGAATCTCGTTCGAATGAGGTCGTTGGAAAGAAGTTCTCACTTCGAAAGAAATCCATTATTTAGTTGGAAAGGTCACTAGATTTCTAGTTGGAAGTCTCGTTCGAACAAGGTCGTTTAAAAGACCTGGGCAGACTTCGAACGAGAAATCCCGGCAGGCCCCTGTTATTCTCCAAATTTGATTTTTCTAACTTTCAATCTTCAATATCAATCCAAAACTCGCCCAACACTAATTTAATGTTATTAAACTATTCCAAATTACCCTAAGATACATTCTAATACAAATTAAAGATGAAATCCTTATATACTCAAATGGAATTCAACAATTTCTTAAATTCCTAATAAATCTCTTAAATGTGAACCCATAATTTTTAATTTAATTATCACAACGTCATAAACACCCAATAATCCCATTTAATTATTTTAAATACAATATACCGAGATTTTATCATTTAAAACATCAAAATTCTAATCTCATTATCTCTACATAAACTACGTGAGTTATTCGCCCCCAAATCCAATATTTCAAAAACTAAGGTTTTCGACATGCAACCTACACCAATAAAACCCAAAATTCACTCATAAATCATATGTACCCAAGGTTTATGAATATTAGTCATATTAAAGGATTTCATAAAAACAGCGCCAAGTTGTATGTGTCCACTTTCTCTAATTAGATTCCCAATTGATTTTAAGAAAACATTGAATTCATGTTTTGGCAACACTTAAAACGCATAATACTAAAGGAAAAGAATAGAATATTCATGTCTGTGATTATCTTAAATCAAAATATGAGTAGAAGGTTGAACTCTTTTTAAGAAAATACCAATTGAATCTTCAAAATTTTGTGAAAAGTAGGGGCTAGGGGTTGAAGATGAGAGAAATATGTTTTGGAAAAGCTTTCTAGAGAAAGTTTGAGAGAAAAGTGATTTTCGAAGTCCCAGCCCTGTATTAGTTTAGTATATAAAGGGTTTAAGAGTTAAAAAGCAATTAGGAGTCTAATAAATCCGTCTTCCGCGTGTCGTTCAAACGAGAACACCTGTCGTTCGAACGACAATGCGACGTCGTTCGAACGACATGCCATGTCGTTCGAACGAGCCTCACAATCCCAAAATCAAATCTTCTAAAATCTAACTTAATTATTAGATAAAAATACATAAAAACATACCTTCAAGTTAAATGATTTAAATAAAAACTTATAACCTTTTATAAAAGACCCGAATTAATTCCCGATTGAAAATAATAATAATACAACCAAGTTAAAACCTTAAAGGCTATTAAATCCAAAATTTTATTTTACTCCAAATTAATTAAATATAAATAATTAAAGCATGGGGTGTTACATGCAATTAAGGGCTAGTATATATAGCACATGTTTACTTGGTTTTGGTTATATAAAAAGAATTACATAGGCGAGACTTCACATTTTCTAATAGCGGATGTTTTGGTGCCACCACCTAAATCCATAGAGAGTTGAAGGAGCCTATAATTATGGAATCCTTAGTTGAGGGATAATATGTGTTCCTAACTTTAACAATGGTTAAGTTATACAAAAAATATTAATGAAGGGGCTATGTATAGTTATTTAAAAATAATCACAGCATAGAAGATACATACAATCGATCGGGTAGTTGGTTCATTAATAGGCCCATTTCCCTTTGGTTACATGTGTCTCCTTCTACAACATCGTACGAGTTGATTTGAATACCATCGTTTTAGTCATATACAAGCACAATATATTGAGTGTCAAAGCCTAACATAACAATATAATAATAACAATGAATTTGTAATTATATATTTTTTACCACGTGTCTAACTTGAGCATGAGTTTTTCTACCAGATGTGTGCGGCGTTTGCAAAAGCGCATGGATGGGTTTGTTCTTCGCACTTTTGGCCTAATACAATGGATATGCAGTTAATCATATAACAAATTTTGATTAAATGCTAATATTAATCTTTTTAATAAATTAATTCATTTCATGATGTTCTTTGTAGGTGAGATATGCATAGTGTGTACACATAATTCATGACTACACTAAAAAACTAGTATACAGATGTGCTTGAGCGAAGTCCCAGTTATAAATGACTATTTTCCAGTGATTTTCAGGAATTTTTAAATTTATAATGGCATGCGCATCTGATTGACCATTTTCTTGTTTGTACCTTGGGGTATGACACTTCCCGCATTCAGTCTCTAGTTTTGTATCCTTCTAATAGAGCATGCAATCGTTAGGACATGCATGTACTTTCTTTTACTCTAGCCCTGAGTTTGCCATCAACTTCCTCGCTTTGTAAAAACACTTTGGCAATGTTTCACCATCACGAAATGAATCTTTGAATAATTCAAGCAACATTGTGAATGTCTTATCACTCCACCCACTAAGTAACTTTAAATTCAATAATTGGACCAGAAACGAGAGAGTTGTATACTTCTTACAATTTTTCCACGACTCTCTTTCAGATTCTTTTATCAAATTAAAGAATTTCTTGCTTTCTTCATCGGGGACATCCATATGTTGATGCGCATCACCACCACCCATAAAGTTAATGGGACTTGTAGGAGGATTTTCAAAAGCATCATGTATCATCTCTCGCATATCATCACCAATAACCGAGATAGAATAAGGAAGTGAAGATGAGGCAGATTCCCCATGATAAGTCCAATATGTGTAGCTATCTAAAAACCTATTTAGCAATATATGTTCTACAAAATCATTTTTCTTCACATATAGCATATATCAACTATTCTTGCATGGAGACAATATTCTTTCAGCAATAGGTATATTATCATAGGCAAACTTAACGAATTCTTCGCGCCCTTTCTCATATGAAGAATGACCTCTATGTGTTATATTAATCCAACTCTTAATGAAATGAACAACATAACAAATTTTTTTCATTTAGTAAGTTCAACACAAAGATAACAAAAAAGTACCATGCAACATGACATTTATTTCTTAACAAACATCATGGTCTAAGATTGCCATATATAATAAATAGAGAGCAAAAAAAGGATTATCGACTTGATATTCTTTTCATTTTTTTTAATCAACATAATAGGATGCAAAAAGAAAATATAAAACATATTGTCAAATGAAACAAAAATATATAAAATCTACAGGTGAGATGAAATTTATAAAATTGGACACGGCTTACGACAATAATATTCTCTATAGAAACTTCATATCGTCCCCTGATTAAACATAACTCAACATTACAATCTAATCCAAGCATCACAAATTACAAATTAATACATCTTCAAATCTATGTCACGCATTGTAGGGAGAAACAAATTCATAAATTTGTCAATCAGTTGATTATGCCTTTATTTCAAGATGGAATTATTAGATTACGAAACAAGAAATATGAATTTAATAAACACGGCAAAACATATCAATAGTATATCTCAGTTTCTTATTTGAATGGATAACTTTAATTTACGTGACTATTCAACTATAAACCTAATAAATTTCTCGTTGCAATATTTTTTTCGAGATGACCTTAAAAATAAGAATAACTAATAAGGGTGAGGAAAAAACTTACTAATATGATACAATACTAAAACTCATAACACTGGAATATATTTTTCAACAAAATTAAATTCATTATAGTAATACTTGGCACATCTTTACATTAATATTTGTTATATGAAGATATAGACAAAAGAGGAGAGAAAATGAATAGTTAGACATTTTGCGGAGTTTAAATCATTACAATGCCATTGACAAACAAAATACAAAGATATCACAAATTTTCTATAGTTGAATTCATCAAGCCACCTTACATAACAAAGGGGAATAAGGATAAAATGATGGTTTTCAATGACGAATCTATAAAAAGCAATCTAAATATCATCATAATTAACATTCAAGTCAAATTTTAAACCATTCCCCACAGTAATCTATGAGTATGACACATCGAACACAAAGTCAAAAGTTTATGACATATAATATTTTTTTATGTACATATCGCACAATCTCGAGGCGTGATAATTATATTAAATTTGTGCGATTGTCACGTTGAAACATGATACATCAAACTAAAATTTGCTAGAGTTTTATAGGAAAAATTACATAATCTATTGAAAACATGAATATGATTGTCATGACAAAAGATGTAAATCAGAGAGTTGTTAACACAAAATGAAATTAAAACCAATAATAAACAAAACGGGGTTTTACAACCCACCGTCTTAATCAAATAACCAAAAATAAAAATAAGAACAACAATAATAGTGATGGGGTATGAAATTCCTTGATTTCACTTTTGCAATGGTTGAAAGTCTTGCATTACACTGGGTATTGACATCAACAACGAAAGACCCTTTTAATCACCCATTCTATATTCTGCCAATTATTTGACAACAAGATTTGCATGGAATAAAAAGGAGATGGGTCTAACATATTTCTTATTCTATGTCTTTTACCGCAATAAAATCACATAAACTTTGGCCAGTATGTTCAATAAGTGAATGATAATATAGTAGTTAGATTTACATAGAATCGGTGAATGAATGAGTAATGTTTGGAGTTACCATTGAATTTGAACACGGATTGCTATAACTCAAAATAAATAGGAGCATGGTCTAGTTTTCTACATACCCGATTTAGTTATTTATGAATTAGTTAATAAAGGTATGTAGAATTTTGATTCAATAGTGTATATACACTCTTATGCTTCTAGATTTTGCAACTAGTGTTCTAAGATGCTATATGAATATGTATACTAAATGGAATCCTTTGCATTGTCACCCCATTCTCATGTCTAGAAAATTTCCTAGTAAGCAATAATGAAAAATAATGATTTTGAAATTTAATTTACGATTCGGTGAAAAAAATGAATCAAAAAAAGATATGACTATCTATATTGTACACATTGTAATGATTTGTGTAGGTCTCAACCAAATTTTCTCTCTACTCTAATAAAATATTCATATTCAGGACAAACAAAATAAATGTGTGAAACTATCATGACAATTCACAGACTATAAGATAAACGAGGGCTAAAAATTGCTAATTAGTTGCAATGCACCAACAATTAAAAAATCATCACAAGGGTATGGATTGTCACATAAATTAATTTGGTTTAATCATTAGAAATTGAACCACCATGGTAAATTATTATTTTTTTTGCTCAACCCCGTGAGATATGCAAGTAATGATTTAAATAATACATCTATACATTTAAAAAATATATAGATGTTGAATTAATTTCTGGAGAGTGTGAATGATCCTTAATAACATACAATCCAACCGATCTTTAAAAAATGGATAATAATCAATAGGTAAACAAACAAAACAAACAAAGCTAAGAAGAACAAGATATAGTTTAATTAAATAATCTATTGGACACAACTTTTCAAATCACTGAATACTTTAAACCATTTAAAATCCAAAAATAACTTTACAGTAGGTGATGTTTTTCTCCGGTTATATATATATATATATATATATATATATTAGTTATTTATATATATATAATGTTTACTTAGTTTAATTCTTTTTTTAATCCCTATTTTTCTTTCCCACTACAACCATGTGGTTACTAACTTAAACTAAAAAAAGGTGAAAATAGGTGTTTGTAGCAGGTCTTTGTTTTCTTGCATGTTATGACCAAAGAAAAACACAAGAAGGTCTACAATTCCCAAAAGAGCAAGTATTGGCTTAAAGAATAATGGCAGGTCTTCAACCATGTGCTCTTTGAAACTATGTGGTCTTTGTAAGCTAAAACTCGAACAACACAAGAAATCCAAAAATGAAAGATGAACCACCATTTGTTTACCTATCAATCGGTGGGAATGAGTTCAGCAGTAGCAAGAAATTGGCACCTGAAATCAAGAGCAGATGGAGACTCTGATAAAATCAAGAAATCGGCCCAATAATCAAAGATTTTAGATGGAATGGGGAATGGAGATATGGAGGGATTGTTGATTTTTGTGTGCCTTAATCAAAAGCATAACGAATGGAAAACCGAGATATGGAGGGATTGCTGATTTTTAGGAACAGAGATTAGGGAAGTGGAGATATGGAGATATGAAGGGATTACTTATTTTCGGGAGGTTACCAAAAAAAATTTGGAGGGAAGGCGTCAAATACCCGACGTATTTATTAAAAATTGATGAAAAATATCCTACATTTTTAATAAAAGTTATCAATATTCGACGTTTAATCCAAGAGTAGTAAAATAATCGGTGTTTTAAACAAAACGTCGGTATATCCTCTTTATGCCAAAGTTTTTATAAAAGCTGCCCAAAAAATTTCATCAAAACCAAGTTCTCTTGTAGTGAAAATACATATAATCAAGGAAGAAGAATTTAGTAGATGTTCACTCTCTCCAATCTTTGACTTTATCTCGTGATTCGAAGACATAATTAGTTGGTTGCTCGTATTCTAGATTTACGAGTTTCACCTCTTTAGGGTTCCTAAAACTCAATTCATTCTCATACTTATCAGGTTCTTCAATCACTCATTATCCATGAGGATGTAGCATCCTCACCTCTTGTTCTGTCATATGCTCCCTAGAATATGACGATGATTCTAGAGTTATGTATTCTTTAGCAATTGACCATTTAATACCGTGTATTCTTTACGTAATATTCAAAGGTTTTCGTAAGGCACTCAAAAGGATATATTTAGTGATACCTAACGAAATCACATAATAAAGATTCATCGCATAAATGCACAAGCAGGCGGATGCTAATATCGAAGAACGACGGAGGAAAGTATTTTTCTAATACACAAACTGCCTCGATTAAAGTTGATTTCGCAGCTTTAATGTGCCTTATATTTACCAATTTCGCACCAAGTAGGGTAAAACACAACTGATTTGCATGATTTCTCGACATATAACGTTGTGTTCAGAGAAGCAATGCCAAAATAGTAGAAGGATTAATTGGATGATGATGTTACAGTCGTGAGACTTGCACTGTTTCAAGTCATTTGCTTGGTTGCTTACTATCTTATGTAAATTACCAGAATATCCAGTTGGAGTCTTGGAGATTAATAATGTGTCTAAGAGGATCTCCTTCTCACTAGTAGCCAAAGTAAAAGCATCCAGGGAGATAGAAATTCTTCATGTCGTATGATCGTATTTAACCACAGTTTCTTCTTTATTTTCATATCCTATATATAGCGGAGGGCACACTCTCCATGTTTTAAATGAGATCCAAATAGACATGTTCCTATAAGATGTTATACAACATTCTTCTCTGTGCGTATCACATCAATTACATGCCTTACATGATGATCTTTTCAATATGCCAAGTAAAAAAATATAGATCGTCTGGACCATGGATTCAATTTACTAGTATCGTTTTGATTGTCCCTATATTTATGGTTCTACTTTACAAACTCAGGGTTATTTCCTACGTACCTATTCCCCTGAGTCGTAGTTGTTGTATTCTCCTTGATCTTCTGACTAGAAAGCTGAGCACGTAGCATCCTGCGCTCGTGATCGAGAGGAAACAAGTTAAGACTTGTCATTCATGAAAGGGAAACTAGTTAATATAAATCTATGATGACCAGTACAACTCATCGTAGCAATATGATATAGACATTTAGCTTTAGTTTCCTCCCCATATATGGGACATCTCTAATAACCATGAACATTACAATTGGACAAGGTCCCATAAGAAGTAAGGTCATGGATCGCCCACATCACCATTGCTTTAGGTGTGAATTCTTCAGCATTATGAGACTCAAATGTTGTCATGCCTTTATCCCATAATTCTTTAAGTTCTTCGATTAATTGGGCTATGAATATATCAATATCATGTCCCGGAGCCTTCGGAACGGGTTTCGACAAAAATAACAATCTAAACTCCTTTCAAATGAACAATGTCAGAGGAAGACTTAAATATTCCATGAAACTAGACCATAACTCAAATTAGTACTTAAATTACTGAAAAGTTTAAACTCATAGGTTGAGATTGCAAGACCGTTGTTGCGTGTTTCCTTTGTAAATTCATGGTTTCGTGGATTTAAAATTTGCTAGATGAGTGAATCAACCATATGTCACATTAAATTCCCACCCACCTCGCATCCAGCATCCCATGTCATGGCTTTCGTTATCCACGGAACAGTGAAAAATAATTGTAACCATGGCCTAGGTGGAAAATACTACCTTTTAAGGGAATTATGAGCACTGGGGATATTTTGCAGTCTTGTCCTTTCCATTATCATAAACCATATATCTAGGCTCACTGCATATGGGACACTCATCCTTCTCTTCCTACTCATTGTGGTACAATATGCAACCATACTTGTATGCAAGAATACATTTGTATTTCAAACACAAACCCTTTAATCTTTTCTTTATGGTAGGATAATTGTTTGGTAACATGTTCTCTTTGGGGAGAATATCTTTAATCCACTTAAAAATTCCATTTACGCTCATTCCAAACAAACCAATTTGATTCCTCAAATTATGCAAACCAATCACTGCCTATAAGATTGAGCGATATTCATCGCAATCTTTATACAACAGTCTAGTCGCATCGTCTTTCAACTGTATGTATTCCCGATATCCTAGTAGTTCAAAATCAAAATTTTCATTTACTTGGTCATAATGTGCATTATAGATATCCATAGGCTAGTGGTTTTCATGGTTATGGATTCAGTAAGCATCATCAATTAGGTCAGTCAATGGATGATGTGCCGGTGAATCATGTACCATTTTTAGTCGATTAGGTTCCGTCACGCGGTCGGATACCTTGATATGTAAATATTTTATAATCTTGACAAGTTTCCCACTTTATTAAATGCAACTCATCATCTTTTAACGACTTGTATTTTTCGTTCATACAACAGGTGCATGGACACGGAATCTTGCAACACTTAAGATTTTTGTAAGCATATTTAATAAATTCTTTAACGCCCTTTGCATAATTATTCGTTATTAAATTATTCTCCCCCCATTGTATTGTGGAAAATCCATTTAGTAATTTTAATATTTCAGTCATGTGTTGATAGATTAAAACAAATTTAATGTTGAATTCAAGAAATTAATATGGCAAAAATGTCATATTGCATTCAAGTGATATGATTAAAACTGAAATGAAAATTTTACATTAAAACTAAAAAAAAAATAATCTTACAACTGAAACAAAAAAGTTATTATTATAGCTGAAACAAAAAAAAATATTAAAAGAACTTAAAGAAGATATAAACTCTCCAAGTAGTAAAAGAATTTGCATAATTCCTCAATTCTCTCCTTCCCCATTATCAGTGTACACATGTACATCTTTGCAGTCGTTGTATATTTCATCAACCATTATTTGGGCATCACCCTTCTGCAAAGGTCGGTTGTGTACTTTAGTTCCAACAACTACAAAGTTTAGAGTGCACACGCCAATAATCCTACTATTCCCCAGGTCCATGAAATAAAATTGTTCCACATAGTCACTGTGAGTGGTTGATGATGATCCAAGACCTGTGATAGGTGAAGACATTGGAAAGGGAAATGTTGTAGCAGAAACATTGAGGAGGGGAATATTGAAGGAGAGGACATTAGGAAGGGGATTGTTGAAGGAGGCAGCATTTTGGATGGGAAAATTTTAGAGTCAGGAAATGGGAAACCTAGACAAGGAGGGTAAGGGAAACCCTCAGGAGGCATTCGATAACTTTCAGTAAAAAAGAGTCACAAGTCTCCCAATTTTATCATCAAAAGTCCTATATTATTTTGAATCTCCTGGACATCGCCATTGGTCCTGGGATATTGTTCCTCTTGGGACTATATACGACTCCTGACCAAAAAAAATTTGCCTATGAGAGGTGCAGAATGTTGTAATTTTGTTTTTAACATATGTGATCCATTACCTCTCGTCATTCCCCTATTGGCCTATCCAAAGGTCTGGATCAAAGCATCATTATCCAAGTCATCAAAAAGGCTCAAACTTGATTGACTTCCTCTAGCCTCTATTGATTATCCAAGTCATCAAAAAGGCTCAAATGTCTCGGCATCCCTCGATTTTTTTGTTTACCGGCATCTCGACCATCCTTTGTCCTACTCGACCATTAATTCCTCAAATATTCATAAGATTTGGAGCCTAGGCTGTGGGCATCGGTTTTTTTTTTGCCTCGTTTTGTTTATTATTCTCACTCTAGACAAGCTTCTTGTCCTTCGACTTATTCTCCAAAAAATCATTCCATTGCTCCATCGACATTTCAACGTTGCGAGACACCCTGTCTTCCAGACATAACATATCAAAGCTCGATGCATCCTTCGAGAAATATCTATGTCGAAGGTTTATCCTAGGTGTCCTCAATACTTTAAAAACTTGAGAAAGAACCTCATTCTTTGACTTGGTAGGAGCTTGCAAAGTTGATCATAAATGTCATTTTTAATGGCTTGATCAACAAGGTACCAATTGCCTGCTCCCCCAAATCGCACGTTCATTTTTCCCCATTACAAGCACTGGGATTTAAAGTTCAATAGGTCATATTTATCACACGTGGGGTTATTATTAAAAAGGGAGAACCTAATGGGATTCTCTTCATTTGAGCGAAAGGTACCGAAAGCGATGGATGGGGGCATTGGAACAACATGTGTTTATTGCCTGCTCGTAGTTGGAGTCGTGATTGGGGAAGGATAATGAACCAAAGGTGGAGTTGTGATTTTCTCAGCGAATGGTGATGAGAACTATTGTTATTGTGCAAGAGATGAGGATCCTCGTGGTGGTGTCAACTCATCACATGGTACATTTTGATCGTTGCTTCCCGACATTGTCTACAAATATGAAAAACCATAAGCGAGTAAATAATTATAATAATATGAACTTATAACTAACTAATTAAGTTTTTATATTTATATATATATATATATATATATATACCTTTTTCAGAGTAAGACTTTAGAATATGTTCGATGTCTCGATCTCTATCCATTCGCTATTAGTTTTTAAAAACTTATGGATTTTTGCACGTGGCCAACTATGAGGAAGCATATCTATGATTGATGTATATATATATATCCGTGACATGAACTTGAAATCCCATCTTTTTTAATTTTTTGGAAAGATATAATTTTACGTGCATATGGTGGGAGACATCACAATCTATGTTAATACTCCTTGTATGTAGTTGTATCCATAACGAGTGAATTTTTTCTGCCTTCTCTAACAATGTAGGCAAGGTCAGGGATACATCGGGATTACATTTGTGGAATATTTCTTTTATAGAGTCATCCCATATTTCTAGTAGGATAAATAGAATACGATCAAATAGGCACTCTTACTAGAAATTAACTCCACGATTTGCAAGGTAGTTAAATTTATCTATCTTCTTATTCATATACTTATAAACAGGAGTAATCTCTATATGGTGCGCACCAATAAAAGAGTTATATGTGCGATCCAAATGTAATCTTGTTCCCAGTTATTATCACTATGACTCATTTTTTTTAGAAAAATATACGAAGGCATGAAAATGAGTCTTATAAATAAGGGTTCTAATTAATTAGTAACTATTAATTCTAACATATGAGGTATATGGTATATTAGTTTGATTAAAGTTTTGATTTATGAATACCCTTCTCTTAGCCTAGTTCATGTTAGATATCACCGCCGTAAGTGTTAAGACACATTATGTTAGGTTTTATTATTTGAGAGTTTAAACGTATATGTGTATTATCAATCCAAGAAATCCAACATACTAATCCAACAATTAACCAACAACCAAAAATTATTGCGTACTCCTTCTATCACCTACTTGATAGAACACATACCTATAATCACAATATGTCACTAAAGTAAGGTCATTTCTCATTTAACATATACATGAATTTTAGGGTTTCAATTTCAATTATGGTTAAAATAAATGCATAGACATATACACGAAGATTACGGTTTCAATTTTAAATATAAACAAATTCTATGGGCATATACATAAACATAAACATATACATATATGTGTGTTAAGATAAAAATACATGACGATTAGGGATGGGGCAAAAAACCCTGATGAGTGGAGGCTAAGTTTGTAATGAAAACTGGGGATTCTTATATTTCTTACTTTATACTTTACATTTCCTCATATATTCAATAATAATGTTAACACACATCAATTACTACCAACCACAAAAAAATCAGAATACAAAGTCTAAAGTTATACAACAAAAATTGAATGCTCAAATTTAGCCACAAAATTTGAAGTCCAGAATTAGTTTAAAATTTGAATGAGCACAATATTATTCTTTTGAAGAAAAAATTGTGGGTATTATCATATATTCAATAATAATATTAACACACACACACTTCACACATAAAATGTAGAACAATACACACACACACACACACACTTACACATAGTACACACACACAAATATACATTGATTATACATACGCATACACTGATTATACTCACACATATACACACATAAATGCATAAATACACACACATATACAAATACACAAACACCCAAATACAAAATGTTAGGGTTTGAGAGTTACCTTTGAGATTGAGATTGAGATTGAGAGGGGGGGAGCTAAAAATCGCTTAGGGTTTGAGAGTGAGAGAGAGAAAGAGAGAGAGAGAGAGAGAAAGAGAGAGAGGAAAATTTCAGGTGAAAATGAAAAAAATGTTTATGGATTTAAATATAATGACACTATTCAGGGCTCTGGGCTGTAACCTTATGCGTGACCATATTTTTTTTACATGTCATCAACCGTAATAAGGGCGTTGAAATAGTTGTGGTCATGGCCGTAATTGGTGACCTACACACGAGACCATTTTTATTTGGTCCCAGCCCAAAGACGTGACCCTATTGGATGGATTTTTCGCATCAGTCATGGACACAGTCATGGCCTAGGTCCGTGACCACACTTGGAGGGAAATTTGGTGTAATTTTGGAACTATGATGGCCATGCCACCATGGTCAGGGACGAGGGTCGTGACCCATATGGTCTAGGATCAAGGCTGTGTCGAGCTCCAAGTACTTTCAAAACCACACTTGGTCATGAATCTGGTCACGCCTATGTTTTACATGGTCACATCTTTGGGGCCATAACCAATCGGTCAGGGACCAAATCCATATTGTAGTTGTCGCAATTTCGCTATTTGATAATTTTGACACAACTAACCCGATAACATGATAGGATAAGAAATTATAAGTTAATGAGTTTAGTCATATCGGGTTTGGGTCAATATAATGTTAACACGATAAACATGTTAAGTTAACGATTAAGTTGTAATTTTGATACAACCAACATGGTAATAGGACACAAAATTATAAGTATATGGTTGAGGTTTTCTTATAAATTTTGTTTAATACATTTTATATCATTTGTAACTTTGGGCAAGAAACATTTTGTTTGTTCGAATCCTATAACTATTAACACAAGGAACATTTTGTTATATTTTTAGCTTTAGTCGGGTTGAAAGGGGCATATATTACAACCATATTACATATGCTTCGAGGATACCAAGGAAGTTAGGAAGTTCATAGAGACTTCATGCATCCCCAAAGCATAATTAAATTTCAAATTGTATGAATTTTAATATTATTAGTCTTTGATGTATTTACATAATTTGATGGCATGATATTTTAACATTATTTCTTTTGTATTAATGAATAGTTAGCTTTATAATGGAATTATATGATAGGTTTGAAACATGTACATGATTCTTTTAGACAAACAATTAAAATATATTTTTTACAATAAATTTATCGTTGGTCACGATCCAAAACCGTGAACACGGCCATGATAATGTTTAATGGGTGAAGAATTAATTCACGGTCATAAACCATGACTGCTAAATATAAGTCCATGGCAAGGAGTCACGGATATGAACCGTGACTATTGGATTTATATTCACGGCATTGAGCCACGGTTCATGACCGTGACAAGTTAAATGGTGGTCACAGTTATAGTCATGATCATCGACCTTGACTAGTGGTCACGGCTATCGATTGTGACCATGTCCCCAACTTTACGTTATTGATGAGACCTTAATTTTTCCAAATGGTCACGATTTTGGACAGAAACTCGCAAAATGGTCAGTGTATAATTTTTCACAGTCACAGACCGTAACCAATGTTATTTGTCAGGGTTATGAATCGTGACAATTTTCAATATTTGGTGTAGTGGTTAGATAGTGGGCAATGTAATTTCCCACCTAAAGCATACAATACTCGCTTGGTGAAGTTCAATTCGTCGATCATTGATTTTTCCCAACATCTCATTTAGTCATTGATCTCATATTTAACTTATGTGATACACTACATGTTTATAAAATAATCCACTCATTAAGTTTACTGTTAGAATCAAAACCTATAAGTTTATTAAGGACCGTCATAATCAAGGATATCTCCTAGACATGAATTCCTTCCGAATATGATATCAATCATGTACAGTACCTTCTGTTGAATCTCACCATTACTCCATTTAATACATTTTGCAAACAGTAGTACGATGCTCTTAGAACTGTCAAACATGTTCGTGAACCATCAAACAGTTTTTCGTAGTCAGAATAAAACTATTAACTTCATGCTCGCAGCTTTATCATTGAGATGTCATCTCCCCATCTAGGTTGTGAACTGTTCAATTGGACTAGAAATGGAGTTCCAATTTTTTGTGATCAGGCCGAACCCAGCTCATCAAAAATCTATTAAGTTCAATTGACCGACAATAATATAATATATTTAAAATAAATATAAAACATTCTCACAATCATGAGTTTCATTTTAAAATGAACCCGACACAGTTTCATAGATAAGCAATCGTCATAGATGATTTTAATAACAAAATCCAAACAAACTCATGTTTAACATATTTTCTTTCCATTATAGTAGTTAGACATCTACTAAACTATTAGATAAAAGCATCCTCATACACTATCTGCTATTAAAATTATTGGCCAATTTGACATGATCAATAAAATGTCAATGCCGTTATAATAGGAGGCAAATGCGAAATCTTTTAGACATGCTAAAATGGAATAGGTTAAGAAGAATTATAACATGAAGTTCTAAGCCAATTGATTATTGATAAAAAAAAAAATTAGAAAATGAAGTAAGATTATTACACCATCCAGAATTGGCAGTAAAACTGTAAGGATTCGTTTGATAGAATAGACTGGAATTTATTTCCAAGTCATTGAAAAGCTGGAATTCAATTATTTAACCCCCCCCCCCCCCCCTCCAAAGAATTAAATTTCATGACAAATCAACTTTTTGTGCATAAGGTGTTAGTACCTTAGTGTAACTTAGAATTATTTGCTATGAAAAATAAATGCTATCTAATGTACATGTGGAAATCAGAATGATATCTTATTTACCATGACAAATATTGCTATCAAAAGGACCCTAACATTTTAACAATGTATCCCAAGAGCTAAATGGACACTCTAACGTCATCCCAACGTGGACTATCACTGTCTCAAATGGAGGGGTATAATTTAACACACTTAAAGTTTCAAATTGTTGCATATTGCATTAAGTTAAGGCGATGAGACATGGAATAGTTTGCCTAATCGTCATCAAAATATTACACACAAAATATGGGATTTGTTTTTAGGAAAAAGCTTGAAAAACCCGGTTTTTGGATGGATCCAATTTTGAAAGATAGGTAGGTACCATATTGAATATTTTGTATAGGTCACATAAGTTTAATGGGATAAAAAAAAGGATGCCCCTAACAATTCACTTATTTTTAATTTCTCCTATATATATGTCTCATATACACTATGTATTACATAACTAGACAGTTACAAAGGATGAAGAAGGCCCTCCTTGTTGTAAACTGCATCATTCTTTCCATAGGCCTGCGGTGGTCCATTAATAATGCGTCTCTATTTCATCCACGGAGGCAAACGTGTGTGGCTGTCAAGCTGGTTAGAAACCGCGGGTTGGCCACTAATTTTAAAATAGAGGCAAACGTCTATTTTATTGACAATTGGCGTTGCACACTAGCAGTGATAGGCCGGCTGGTGAGTCGACGAGGGAGTATGCTTTGGGGTTTTTTATCACACTTGCGGCAGCGGCGTTGTATGCGTATAAAAAGGGAAAACAGTCAATTACATATACACTTGTTATGGAAATACAGATGGCTAAGTGTCCTTTTGCTGCAGTTTTAAGTACTGTGGGAATGCTTATCAACAATGATGTGCTCGCTTCTTTGCCTTTCACCCTCTCAATAATAACACACAAATGTCGTGCACAGTTTATCCACTTCGCCGGCCACTGGATTTTGATGGGACAAATTGGTAGATAATGTTTAGGAAATATGGGGACTAGAATAAAGATTCTATCCTTTTCAAAATAATATACAAATATATATATATATATATATTAGTGTCAGGATATTTTCACCAATTTTTTTTTATCCAAAACATCATATAAAAATTAAATACACGTTTTTACTGACAACACTCAAAAGTATTATATCTTTGTATTCTTTAAGAATGTCCAAAATAGTATAAAAATTACACCCAATCAAATACCACATAGTCTTAACACCACTAATTACAAAGTCTCAAAACTTCTCAACTCCCACCAAAAGTTGAACCCCCAATAATCTCTGGATGATTTTGAGGAATTAAAGCACCTCTACTAAGTATATAATGTATAAAACGATTCCAAAAATAGAAATAAGTTCAAAAAAATTAGGGATTATGCCGAAAGTGACAACTTATTTCGGTGGATTATAACTGTAACCTATTTCTTGAAGTGACTCTGAAAACAGTTGTTAAGGTGTCAAGTGACTGTGGTATGTGAATTACGGTGACATGCAATCGAAGTAAATCCACGTACGGTTAACTTCGATCGAGTTAGACCAACACTTACGGCGACGTGCAACCGTGGGTTCAGGGTTCGTAGATTTTTTTTGTTTTGTTTTAAACACCTAGTTTGTCTATCTCCTTTTTTATGCAATATATTACCAATGTTGAGAGAATAGAAAAATGGGGTATAAATTTTTTTAATTTTTAATATAAAATAAAATTAATGTGATGTTGTATATGTTTGATGTTTTGTGTGTGTGTGTATATATATATATATATATATATATATATATATATATATATGATGTTTTATAGAAAATAATGTTTTGTAGAAATATTTTTTATAACAATGTGACATCTTATCTGTTAGATGACGATTAGGTTTGAAATATAGATGTAGTTGAGTTCTCTGTCTGACCAACAATTGTGGGGTTGAAAGTTAGTTCCCATTTACTATTTAATGATTGATTTAGTTTTATTAGTGTGGACAAAAGTAGTCCTACATACAAAAATATATACTTCATGACTCATGTAGTAAATATTTACCATAAAAGTTAAAGATTACTGTGGAAGATGAAGAAGATGTTAGTGTGAAAGAGGAGGAAATATTTACCATTGGTGGTTGACGAGTGATAAATTGTTGCCCACATTGAGAGTGTTGGAGATGGCTGATGGTGTTTAGGTGGGAGCATTTTGACATTCCAAATTATTCTTATAAAGGTGAGAGTTAGTTTATTATTTTTTAAAATTACAACGACACATAACGAGTTTATTCAAAGTAAACACAACTTATTTAATTGTTGATAAGAGCATCCACAATGGTGGAGTAAAACAACAACCAAATTATTAAAATTGCAAACTCAACAGCACATAGTGGTGAATGAAAGCTTACAAAATTTGTAGAGGAAATGATAGAGGGTTGCTAGATTTACTAAACGAATGCAAATTTAGTAAAACCTTCATACGAACTTTTTTTCTTCGTAAGAGTTCCTACGAACTACGGAAGTTCGAAAGAATTCCTACGAACAAAAGAAGTTCGTAGGAAAATTTTTACTTTATAGTAAAACGGATGGTCATTTTCTTAAAAATTCAACCCAAATTCCCTTCCATTTTTCTATCACACCCCATTTTCTTCCACTTTAATTCTTCCCTCATACTTCATTATTTCCATCACATATATTTTTAATTATCTGAATAATGTCTTCCTCACAACCGACTAACGCTAATACTCCTCGGCAACCTAATATGACTACTTTTGAGGATTCTATTTTATGTACCATTTAAAAAAAATATACGGCACGAGGTACTGAATGGTAATCGATAACATTCGGGACATTTTGGGATACCGTGATGAATGAGTTGGATATGAACAATATAAATGTCGTACAACAACGGTTCTATCTCAAAAGGTTCAACGACCTCTCAGCGATCGTTGCTGCAACCGAAGCTGCGATTTTTGCATTGCAGTCGAACTCTACCTGGTTGTTAAACCCCGAGTCTGGTCCATCCGGTTCAATCAATGATGAGTATGATGTTTTAGACTTGTATTGTTTGATTGTTCAATTTTCCCGTTAATTTGCTTCAATATATGTAATGTCACCGTCATTTTGTTTCAATAAATTTAATATCATCGTTTAAATAAATGTAATGTCACTAATGTTTACTAATATATGTTAAAAAAATAGTTAGTTCAAACGTTATATTAAATATAATAAAAAGTATATTATCACAACGACAATCATATAATAACAAAATTAAAAGGGAACTTAGAAAGTGATTAGACACGGTTACATGCACAAAAAATCTGAATTCATCAATCCACCATTTCATTATCGTGGGTGTTCCAAATGTGCTCCACCAAATCATTTTATAATTGTTAATGTTTGGTTATGTCTCCTATCTTAGCATCCCATTTGAGGTAGTCTTGGAAATTAATTTCGCCCCTCATTATTTTCGGTGTGTCAGCGTTTTATTCGCATTTATTTTTCCATGGATAGTCTCTATGTTCATCGTCAATAATCTTACTTTGCATTATAATGCATGATTTCATTATGGTTGTTAGCGATGCCCTATTCCATATTTTACAAGGTTCATGAACGAAAGCGAATCGTGCTTATAGTACAGAAAAAGCACGTTCAACATCTTTTCTGCACGCTTCTTGGTACTTGCAAAATAGTTTTTGTTTTTGTGTAATCCCATTTTGGTTCCTAAACATTTTAACGATTGAAGCATAGGGAAAGTAAATCCCATTACTAAGGTAGTACCCCATATGGTATGAAATTACATTAATAGTGTAATTAACGGGAGCTATAGTCCCTTTGTGAAGTTCCTTGAAGACGTTAGGCTTGTGCAAAGCATTTAAATTATTGCAAGAGCCAAGCACCCAAAAGAATGTTTTCCAAACCTAGAGGTCGTATGAGGAAACAACTTTGAGGATTATAGTTGGTGATTCTTTACGTCAACTTATTGAGCGTGCCATGTTGTGGGGCAGTTTTTCCAATGCCAATGCATGAAGTTAATGCTTCCTAGCATTACTGGAAAACCTTTGTTTGCATTTTGTTCAAGTAACTTAGTGACGTGGCCTGTAGTCGTATTTCTTCCATACTAGGGCTCCAAAATCCTCATAATTACCTCCGTGAATCTAGTAATAGTTTCTCATAAAGTGGTTTCACTCATTGCGTACTTCTCAGACCACACATCATGGGAAAATTCGTTAGCTA
The DNA here is from genome assembly GCA_949130495.1 of Sambucus nigra. Lineage (NCBI taxonomy): Eukaryota > Viridiplantae > Streptophyta > Magnoliopsida > Dipsacales > Adoxaceae > Sambucus > Sambucus nigra. The sequence goes on from OX422222.1 coordinate 50,527,065, forward strand.
GCAGTCGAATGGCCCCCAACACATTCTGATGAGAGCTTAACATTCACGATAGCATGCATCCATCTTCTAAACAAAGTAGTTATCATAATGACAAACAAAAGGATGCAAACGAAAATAATATTTTGCGTTCTGAATCTCCGTCGAAAATAATACTCGTTAAACACTTTATCTTCACCAACGTAATCTTTCCATAGTGTTGTATGTTCCATTTCTCTCCCTCGATTCACTCGATGTCTGGTTTTGAGTTCTTTTCCATCTCTAATTATATTTTTTTTCGCAAACCAGCGTGTAATCTCCACGAAAATTATCATTTCCTTATCCGAATCATTTGATGACGCGCCATCATTAAATTGAGCATAATGAAGCATAAGATTTCTCCCCTCATCGCTTGAACTGGAGGATGTCATAATTTAATTTTGTCATAAAGTATTATCAAGGTTCTAAAAAACGTGGGGCGTGATCGAGGCGTAGAGATCAAGCCTTAAGCCTTAGAAGCCTAGGCGGGTTTAAGCGTAAAAAGGCTTGAAAAGTCGTTTAGACCTTCTTAATATATTAATATTTTTAAACCATAACAAGGCTATTAAAATACTAAAATTGTACATATCATAAAAATATGTCTGAATATATGAAAATTAAAATACTATTTGATTATTTTGGATGAGACAATGGTCTAGTTAGTTTAAAAATTCTTTAAAAGGCGATATCGTTTCACTAAAGCATTATTGTTTTTAGAAAAAAGTGCGCCTTAAAGGTCTACTAAGAATAAGGCATAAAAAACTTAAGGCGAGGCGTTTCGCCCAAGCCTTAAGCCTAGGCGGAGCTTAGGCGGGTTTTTTAGAATAGTGAGTATTATAAATTGAGTTAAAATTTTGTGTTCGATACATAAAAAACTGCAGACTACTTATAAATTTGCCGTGAAGGTTAATGTGCTAACTAGGTTATTATGCTATGAAGTCTAATGTGCCATGAAGGTTCAGCACATTTCTTGAGGAATGTGCTATGAAAGAGTGAATCTTCACATTTCTTAAGAAATCTAGCATGGAAGAGTAAGTGGTAATGTTTTACAAATGTCCGGTATCAATTGAGTATGTCGTATTTGGCTACAACCATCGAAGAATTGTTCAAGATCATATGCCAGAAGACGGATCTGAATATCAAATTTTTTTCAACATTCAAGCCTCAACAAGTTTAACTTTCGTAAGGTTGTGTTTTAAGTCCTTAATAATTCACTTAAAGTGTTAGGATATTTTTTATCAAATATTTTCCTTGTGTTAAAGCGGAGTTTTTAAGTTTTTCGTCAAAAATAATTTTCTAAGTGCTAACGCAAAATTTCATAAATAAAAATTGAATTTATTTTCACACTGGCTCGTTCGAGCGACGGTGGTTGTCGTTGAAGAGACATAGCCATGTCACGTGAAGCTCGTTCGAGCGACGTGTGTCCTCGTTCGAGTGAGAGCCCTGTTTCGTTCGAGCGACGCACCGCCTTAGATTTTCTATATAAAGGTTTTTCCAACTTCGTTTTTAATCAAAACGCATGCGATTTTGAACAAAGACAAAACTGCTTTGGCAGAATACTTTGTCTTGTCGCTTTTAGGGTTCTAATCCCTCTTATTTTCAATTCATAAGATCCTAATAGTTTATGTGAGTTGTTTTGGAACCCAAGAATACATCTTGTGTCATGTTTCTCTTGTAGAGACGATCTCTACTACTGATTTAGGTTCCTTTTATGGTACCGGGCTGTTGACAGCGCCATTGAGGATTACATGAGGATGTTCCATTGCTGAAGATTGGACTGAGTACGTGTGGGTTCATTGCGTGAAATTCATTGCTGAGTCTGGGATGTGTGTCTATGTATGTTTGCTGAGGTAAACTTATTGTAGATTTCATTATGATTGTAAATTACGATTTAATTCATATTAAAATAAAAGATTTTTCCCTTCGAGGATTTTTTCTGAAATTTGTGAGTTTGTTATTTGTGTTTATTGGTTTGACACAAACACACAAGGAGTTGCATGTTTATGATCTAATTTAATTTGGTTTAAAAATTGACTTTAATTAAGTAATTTTATATTGTGGATTTGCGAATTTAGTTTGAATAAGTATCGTACACGGCGCATCATTTTATTTACAACTTGGTATCAGAGCACGTTACGTTAATTTATCGTGTGATCCTGATTTTTTGTTTGTCTGATACATTTTGACTACCCACGTTGTCAAATTGATATCAGAGTAGGCTACACTAATTTATTGTATATTCCTATTTCCGTAAAAATTATGTCATATTGATTTTTTTTTAAATATTTGTTTTGTGAAAATCGCATTTTTTTTCGATGGAGCATTTATGTAATTGGATGCCTCTCTTTAAAGGCATGAGTCAGAGTTTTGATGATTTAAATAGTTTGAATTTGACGTTGGCTAAAAGAACTGATTTTCTGGAAAAAAAAAATCTCATTTTAAATCCGCTATGGATCTTTTGCAAACAGTTTAAAATCAAAGAGATTTTATCACAAGAAATTTATTTCTTTGGACCATGAATTTAATGCTTCTAAATTGTCCAGTAAGGAGAGTGGTGATAGAGTTCTAGTTCTAGAAAAAGAATTGGAGGACTTTAAAAATTCTAGGATATGTGTTTATGCCAAAGTGGATAAAAATATTTTAATCAATGAGTTTGTGGCACGTGAGGAGACTCTTAGGGATAAGTGTGCGTATTTTAAGAACGAACGTGATAACCTTCGAGGAGTAATTGAAAATTTAGAGAAGGGATCTCTAAAATTAGAAGAGTCTAATTCTTTACTGAGTAAAAAAATTTGGAGATAAAAAATGATTTGACACACTCGAGTAGTGTTGGCAGCAAGGGTAGTGGCTCGTCGTATTCTCATAATTCAAGTGTTAAAGCTAAAGATCATTATTTATTTTAGAGGACCAATAAATCATGAGTACATTAGAAACGGTCGACCCATAGGTGTCGTTCCATTCGTTTACACATGTACACATTATGGTAGGAAAGGTCACCTTAGGCGTTTTTATTTTGATCTTCGAAAATGTCCTAGGAAGTTTAAGTCTAGCGTTCCCTTGGTTCCCAAAACCCCTATACATCGTTGAACATCTATTTAGGTTAAGAAATCACTTTTAGAAGCACTAAATATTAGACTAGTTGATTTTCGATTGCTTGCACATGTTTCTTCTCTTGATATATCATATAGAAGATTGTGTTCGCATGTTTGTCATACTCTAGTTGTGTTTCATGATATATTCATGATAGTTTATGATTTGTGTACATTTCGTATTAGATTTTTTCTTTTGAGAAATACAAAAAGATTTTATTTTTATAAAATTTTTGAAAAGACAAAAAGAGTTTTGTAGTTTATTTTGCACCATGTATGAATGGACATTTAGGATAATCGAGTAACAATTTCATTCCATATCCCCGTGACGATTTGATAGTGTTTTGATATGTGTCATCATTTCATTTTGTGATGTACAATGTTTGGAGTCATTGAGATGTGATTAGTTTTTTCTATCTACATGTTTGACTCATAAGTTCCTTTAATGCACACTTGCATAGATTTATTTGATTATTGTACTTTTTTATCACATATTGGTTGGATTATTGTCATTGCAATTCTGTCTTTAAAATGAACCATATGCAATAAAACTTGACAATGGAAGTAGTGCATATAAAAACGTTTACCGTGAGGAAGCAATAAAATATGATGAGTGATTCACGTGAAAGGGTTACGAGAATTCAAAATTAACTCGTCATGAAAGCCACTATTTTAAAGAGCCTGAAAAAATTTAAAGGCATGATTATTATTTATGAGGGAGTTTGGATGGAACGAAATGAAAAATGGGGCTGCACGTCCTGACAACATCTCAAAAAGTATTCATAGTTTTAGACGTTATTGGGGTGGGAATCATTCTTGACTTTGATATATTGATGGATTGAGTCGATGTCATTTAAAGTCAATATATTTAACACTTCAGGACGATTTTAGAGATTCATTTGATAGGAGTACACATATTCATCCTGCACATATGTTATGTTTGATTGAATTGATTTGCCTATCGAATATGTTCACACCCATTCATTTTGTTTCCATGTTTTGGTTGTCTTAGTGTAAATTCATGATATGTGATTTTTGTAAAATTATTTTTTCTTTCTTCTATGAAAAATTGAAAAATTAAAAATAGTTTGTGGAAGGTTTTTGAGTTACCATTTGTTGAGCGTAGTTTGATTCATATTTGTTATTCTTTTTTATCGTGAAAAATCCATGATTATTTTGTTTATTCGTTTCCTTGTCTATTTCGTTCAAATAAAAAGGGGGAGAACGAATTATGGGGGAAATTTTGCATTATGCATCACGAAGGTATTTGCTTCGTCTTATGTGTGTAGGTACAACATTGAAGATCAATATTTCGCACATTCTGATGAGAAAAGCTTAAGGCTTTAAAGTTTTGAAGTTGAATATTTTGAAGAAAAGTTTTGAGACTTGCAAATTAGTTCCTTTCATTTTGGGGTTCATAAGGGTATCAGATTTATATAGGCATTTTTTTTTTTATAATTATGATGTTTTTATGTTGTACCGACATAGACATAGAGGGAGATATGTAAGAACATAAATTTATAAATGTCTGTTATCAATTGAGTATGTCGTATTCCACTACAACCATTGAAGAATAATTCAAGATCATATGCAATAAGACGATTCTGAATATTAAGTTTTCTTTAACATTCAAGCCTCTGCAAGTTTAACTTTGGTAAGGTTGTGTTTTAAGTCCTTAATAATTCACATAAAGTTTTGGGATATTTTTCATCAAAATATTTTAAAGTGTTGGAGCAGAGTTTTTAAGCTTTTTGTCAAAAATATTTTTTTAAGTGCTAAGGAGAAATTTTAGAAATAAAAAATGAATTTACTTTCATGCTGGCTCGTCCGAGCGATAGTGGCTATCGTTCAAGCGACATAGCCATGTCACGTGATGCTCGTTCGAGCGATGCGTGTCCTCATTCGAGTGAGAGACCTATTTTGTTCGAGTGACGTGCCGCCTTAGATTTTCTATATAAAGCTTTTTCCAACTTCGTTTTTAATGAGAAGACATGCGATTTTGAACAGGGACGAAACTACTTTGGAAGAATACTTTGTCTTCTCGCTTTTGCGGTTTTAATCCCTTTTGTTTTCAGATCACAAGATCCCAATAGTTTATGTGAGTTATTTTGGAACCCAAGTGTAACACCTCGTAATTTCTGGGTCATGATTTTAATTAATTAATTCAGTAATTATTAGTTCTTAATTAATGAGAATTAATTGATGGGAATATTTAAAAATGAGTATATTTAAATAAGTTAATGAGCGAGAGTTAATTTTAGAAATTTATTCCGGCTGGCAATTTTAAGTCCCCGGTTGAGTCCGATAGGGTCGAATTAGTCCAAGATAAGTGGTTCCATGCATATAATGGGTATTAGGGCCTAATTAGTCATAATTGAGTTCCATATAGAGAGTATGGGCCCCTTTTATTAAGGCCCATAGGCCCAAAATGTGAATAATGTTTTTAGTCTCAAATGTGTAAGGGTTAGGCTTCATTAAATCATATTAGAAGACTAAAGGGAGAAAAGAAAAGGGAGAACCAAAGAGAAAAGGAATTTGGGGATCTGGAAGAGTCAATTGCAACTCAACATCTCCTTTCAAAGCCTAGATCTTCATTATTGAGGCAAGTTGTCTAAATTGTGATTATTAAATTGCATCTGCATTTTCATATTAAAAGAGATGGAATCCAATTGAATTCTAGTATTTGTTATTGAGTAAAATGGGGATTTCCTTTTAAAAAGAGTTACAAATCTGTAGGGATTTTGAGAATTGATGATTGAATTGATTAAATTGTTAGGGCTAGATTTGTGATAACAAAAGAATGAATTTATGATAAATCTTGAAAAGTTTTGATGAAGAAATCTATACAGAATTGAGCTATTTACGGCTCTAATGGTGATTCTGTTCGCGTGGCCATGTAGAAAATGGAATTTTATAACTTTTGTTCTCCGTTATATTTTCTTCAAAGACGGCTCCAAAATGCCCCAAAACGGCATTTTAAAAATCTGGGTTGATTCGTGGGGCAAATTTGAAGAAATATTTTTTTTAGTTGTTATTCCGTTGGAGATTGCCTAGATTGATGGGTATGACTAATTACTCTTGGGTTAAATAAATTAGAGAGATTAAGGTTTATGATTGAGTGATTGAAACCTAATTAATTAAGTGGGAGAAACTTAATTGAATGAAATTGAACATTGAATTGGGAATATTGAAATTTGGACCGAGAGGTAGAAAGTCCGGGTGTACTTGAAAAGGGTTACGCCACGATCATGGGAATTAATTAATGTGCAATTAATTAAAATAAAATCAGACCGTATACTCAAAAAATTTAGGCTTGGGTACGGGAATAATACTCCATTAGCATGGATTCCTATATATATGTCGATGTGTAGTAGATATATGATATATGATATATATATATATATATAGTAAAGCCATACCACTATTAATGCTATCATAGGAGGTTGCGCGATGTGGGTGAACACCCTGGCTAGCGAATGCAGGGTGAGTATATTCCCCAGGTCATAGCGTCTGTGACTTAGAGGGGTGGGATCGTTATGGTATGGAGCTGACACTTTCGACTAGAACTATGGCCGCCTCCTATGCGTTCGGTGATAGCATTGTATATCCGATATGTGTGTGAATGTTGAGATATGTTATGTATATATAGTGCAGAATTATATACGGAATTTATATATATATATATATATATGGTGTGAAATGTATTGATAATATATAACTTGTGGAAATTGTTATATGAATTAAAGTGAGAATTGATTCCCCATGAAAGTTAATGTGAATAATAACTCATCACGAAATGTACGATACTCACTTGGGGATAATAGTGGGGTAAATAGTGTAGTATTTGGGACAAGGCTAGTTACGAGGTAAGTGGATAGGGGTATTATGTATAATTCATTAGGCATGTACTTTAGTTGAGGGGTGAGGTGAATTTAGGGAAGTGTGTGACACTAATTTAAATATGGAGCGCATTTGCATATTTATTTATTGCATTTAAATTCACATGGCATATATTTTTAAATGTCTTGGGTTCAAACCCTTGCTATAAAGTATTTTCAAAAACCTTTTAGGTGCCTTCCCACAAGGGTGCCAGGCTTGACTCTTTCCTACAGGGTACGTGGCTGCAACTATGTGGATTGTCGCGGGTCTTTTTGATGTAGACGCTTATATCATTCTATCTTTAGATAGGGATATTTTTAGTTGTACATCTGGGCGTGTACCCCTATATTCAGACTTGGCATATATTAGCACTCTTTTATATTTGCACTTGTGGATGGCTTGTAGTCAACGTTGTTCGATAGACTCTTGTACTTACTTTGTGGCATGTCTTAGTTTTCGCTCTTGTATTGGATTATCTGTTGCTCTAGTATATTGTTTGGGTTGGATTAATAAAGATAAAATTTGGTATCAGCTTAATGAAACACTAGGTGGTTAGTAATTAATGAATGAACGACAATGATGCTAAGAATGAACCAGTTGAGATTCCTGTTTAATTTGATATAGGACTGGTCACCCGGTATTTTACTAGACGGGGTATCACTGATGGTATCAGAGCATCAAGTTCTAGTATCCCTAGGATCTGTGCGGCTTACATTAGTTTCAGCGTTGCGTTCTTTGGCATAGAGTCCTATTGTTAGGATTATTAACTCATATTATGTTTATTGGTTATCGCTCATCTTCTATTTCTATATTTGTATATATTTTGAACTAATACAACTCGTTCTACATTACGGATGCCTCCCAGGAGAGAGAGAGAGAGAGAGAGAGAGAGAGATAGAGAGACCTAGGAGGGAGCTGCCCATAGAGGATAGGGTGAGGCTCCCCAGGGGCCAGATGTGCCACAACCCCAACCGCCAGAGGGCTTTGTTTCGACTGAGAAGGTAGACAACATCGTATCTCAGGTGGTTAATACTGCCATGACTGCTATAGAAACCCATTTCCCCCAGCTGACACACCACCTAATTAAATACAGGGTGATAAGTCCTTTATTAAATTAAAATCAAGGTGAACAGTTGGTTCATTCTTAGCATCACTGTCGTAAAATAAATATTTCCAATTTAAACACCCAAAATAATTAAGCCAAGTGCCAAAACAATTTAAAGTCCTTATTTATTCCCGTTATAAAAATCTTTTAAGCATAAACAAATTTTAATAATGCAAATGATAAAGATATCGATCATCCAACGAACCATGCCAACTAGATCAATCAAATACAAATAAATAACTACAACTTCTGAGAATGTGATAGATAAAACAATCCCAAATGAAAACAAAATACTGAAATTATATAAGTATATGCAATCCCTATCAAGTCTAAACAAGAGTCTGGAAATGGGCGATGCATTCCCTAACTAAAAGAGATAAACAGAAGTTCGAGGAACCAAATGAGGAAGCGTCTACTACAATGATCTGTAACTCCCACACAAGATGCAGCATGTCCAGTCAAATGATTCTACACCTGATGCCCCTGTGGCCGAGGACTTGTAATATATATATATATATATATATATATATATATATATATATATATATAAGAGAGAGAGAGAGAGAGAGAGAATGACTGAAAATGGGTTGGAGCCCGAGTGTAAAACAGTTTTAAAAATAGTTTAGTAAGTATTTAAATTACTTACCGGCTAATATAACCACCATGTTAGTACGCGACACTCTCTTGAGAATTCTCACCTCTCATCTTGTGTGTACGCCTATCGTACTACCAAATTCCTCATAAATCTATCTAACTTATCTCCCAAATGATTTTGTTTTGAGAAGTCACAAGGATATGATAGTTAGTTTAGAGATCAATCTCTTCATGATTACTTTCGTTACTTAATATATCTCATTATCGTTATAAAGTTCCCGAATACTTTCTATACAATTTGGAGCATTTATTCAATACTTAACTACTTATATGCACAATAGAAGATTTCCATATATACGTATATATATTAATCACTTATATATATATATATATATATATATATACACACACTATTGGCACCCGACATAAAATCTATGGTGTTGCTATACTCTGTTATCAAGTCCCCGTATCTCTTGTACTAAGGAAAATACTAGTTCGGAATCACTCTCGAACTTTATTAACACAATACACACAAAATGGAGGTGAAGTATAGTTTCAAGTCACTAAGAGGTCGGCACATACCTGTAACACCCCGTATTTTTTAGGATTTAAATAATTATGTGATTAATTATTATTGTGGGAATAAGTATTTAATTAATTATTGTTGTTGGATTAATTAAATTAAAATATGAGAAACTAATTTTTTATTAATTCGGATTAGAATAATTATTAACTAGCGTGCCAAGGGTTAATACTCATAGTTGAGAATTATTCAATATTACTGTGTGATATGTAATATGTAATTATAACATTTGATAGATGTGACACCCCACCTAATTAAATACCGGGTGATCAGTCCTTTATTAAATTATAATCAAGGTGAACGATCGGTTCATTCTTAGCATCACTGTCGAAAATAACTTTTCCAATTTAAACACCCTAAATAATTAAGCTAAGTGTCAAAACCATTTTATACATTACTTTCCAAATTTTATTTAAAACCAATAATTTAAAACTTTACATAATTCATAATTTAAGGATCAACCAACAAATATACTGGAACAAACAATCCAATTAATTAAACATCCAACTAAGCAATTCCAACATTAAAACTTAAAGGAAAACATTATGACAGTAATAAACCCAAAAGTACAAATGCTGGAAATAAACAAATCACAATATTCGATAAGCAACTGAATAATGGAAAAAGGGCGACACATGCCCAACTGAATAAATAGTACTAGAAGTGGAATCAACAAATGAGGTCGTCTAAACAAAAGGCCTGCAACTCCCACCTAAGCTGCAGCGCGTTCCTTCCAAAGGATCCTATGCAAGAGGCCCCTGTGGCTGGGCACCTATAATATATACATATATATACAAGAGAGAAAAGAAAATGAGAACGGGTCAGAGCCCGATTGTATAAACGATTTAAAATTTGTTTAGGAAGTATTTAAAATATTTACTGCCCAATGTAACAACATATTAGTGCGACACTCCCTTGAGAATTTCTCACCTCTCTTATAATGTGCATGCCTATCGCACTAACCTTCCGAACGGTTCAACTTATCTTATCTTAGGTTGTTCGTAAGATTTAAACTGACAAATTCAATTGTTTAAGAGGTTAATTTCATTTAACAACAAAGTTCTCATTTAAACCTTATTTACTAATCAAGTTTCTCAGTATCATAATATACTTTTCAAACACTTATTCCCAAATTGAGATAGTTATTCCATTCTTACTTACCATAGACAAAGCAGGTAGTTTCCAAATTCCAGATTTAACTATATATATTAAATACTCATATAATATATATATTCTAACAGCACCCCACATAATAATTATGGTGCGGGCATACTCTGCTATCCAGTCCCCGTATCAGTCGTACTAAGGAAAATACAAGTTCGGAATCACTCTGGAACTGTATTGAAACAAAACACAAACAATATTGAGGCGAAGCATAGTTTCCAAGTCTCGAAGAGGTCAGTACATGCCCACACGTCTCTTAGGACCGTATGACTATTGATCTGATAGCCTGTACCAAAGGATTTCTATCTTCTAGGGTACGAGTCAATATCCCCCATAAAGGTCCCATCGAGATAAGACTGTCCCAGCGTGGTAACCTCAGGGATAGCAAGTAGCGCGGGCATGATTTTTCCACGTATATAGTATATGCATAAACACAGTCATATAAATATACTATTGTTATCATATCAAGTTTAGGTACATACTCACGACCCATAATTATGATATTTGTCCTTATTACTCGTTATTTAGTTATTACGTATAACGTTTATCTCTTATCTTAATTTGTGGTATTTTCCCAACTTATTAAGTGACACTCGTGGATTTCTAACCTCCCAAGTGTAATTTCAGTAGTTACTCATTTGTTTTCCAACGTAAATACCTTATGCATCTCCCCCTTTAATACATAGTTCCATCGTCCCTCATATGTAAACATCCCCGAAAAATGTAAATCTCGTCTTACATTAAAGGTTTCATATTTTTAATAAGTCATACTGGTCTTCTTTATCTCCCAAAATATTTTAATAAGGATGTCCAAATATTATTACTCATTTAAATTGAATTCAACTATTTGGAAGGAAAAATGTGAGTCTTCCAGGAGGGGTCGATTGATCGATGGCAGGAGCTCGATTGATCGATGCGTCGATCGATCGATACTCCTGGTTCGATCGATCGATCAAACAGGTATGGCGAATCTGCAGAATACCAGTTAAGGGTTCTATCATCCAACATCATCAAAATCCAAATTTTTAACTCCCAAACTCCCAAAAATTTATATCACAAACATTATAAATCCGAATTAGCAATCTTCTACGTAAAGCATGCGAGTTTTCATCAAGATTCATGGATAAAAAAGGGCCAAAACTTATATAATTCTCATGAACCCTAAAAATTCCTTTAACTTGATTCAAATAATTATTTTTCCAGAATTTCTACTTCTAATCCATCATAAATCCGTGGTTAAACCTCTACATATGAAAATGATTTCCAGATTATTGTTTATATCACTACAACATGCAATTTCTAATCTCCAACATGGGTTTTCTTTCATAGAAACTCATCCTAATCAACCCTAAACTAACATGAATGAAGGATTAACGAAATTAAGCAAGATAAATACTTGCCTGGAGATTTTTGTTTCTTATTTGTGACCGAAATCAGTGTGGTGGTGATCCTTGTTACGCAATCTATCGTTTGGCGGCGACGGCGGCGCAAACGGAGGAGTTCTTGGCCTATAACTATTGGGCAAGCTCTCTCTTTCCTTCTCCAATGGCCGTCTCTTGTTTTTGGTTGTGTTAACCCTAGAATACAACCCTAAGCATCTGATATAACCTTACAATTTTCGTGGGTTTTCAGGCCTAAAAATGTAAAATGTCTAAAACGCCCTCCTAGGGTGTTAATTAGGCCTAAAAACGCCCCGAGACCCAAACTAAACCCCCGGGTACATTAATTTGACTATCTCGACCCTTCTGGACACTTTGGCGCACTCGAAATGACCATATGGGTGGCTTAAAATTAATTCACTTTTGGTAGTCAACATTTAGTCCCGACACGACACGGGCGTGTCCCGACTTAAATTTCCAAAATTATCATTCTATTCACTCGTGACATTTAATAGAACCAGTATTATATATTACTTTACTCATTAGTAATATTCAACCAGTTTCCAATTATTACTAACTCTCGTCACGTTAGAAATTATAATTAAAAAAAAATAATTAATTTCCGAATTTATATTAAATTATTATCTCACATTAAATTTTTATAAATCCCCAAATTTAGAAAGCATAAAAATACGGGGTATTACATAATTCCCGCCTAATAACGGAATTTCGTCCCGAAATTCGGAAAATAAGGTATACCCGGTAAGAATAAGTCCGGGTATCTCGCGCGCATATCTGCCTCGCGCTCCCAGGTGGATTCCCGAACATTATGATGCTCCCACTGGACCCGTACAAGTGGAACTACCTTCAACCTCAATCTCCTTTCGCTATGGTCTAGGATAGCAACTAGTCTCTCCTCATAAGAGCTTTCAGTCTGTAAGTCTATCTCTTCTATTGCGATATGGGTGTGGGTCATATCATCCCGAAGGTATCGTCTCAACGACGAGATGTGGAATACATCGTGAATGCGATGTAAATGCTCTGGTAGTCCAAATCTATATGCTACGGACCCAATCCTCTCGATAATGGGAAATGGTCCCACGTACCTCGGGGCCAATTTCCCTTTCTTCCCGAACCTCATCAATCATTTCATAGGATATACACGTAGTAATACTTTGTCCCCCACGTTAAACTCTCGGAAGAACCGTTTTGCATCGGCGTAGCTTTTTTGCCTGTCCTGGGCTACTGGAATGCGACTCCTGATCATCTCAATCCTAGCGGAGGTTTCGTGAATCACCTCTGGCCCAAGCAACTTGTTATCCCCCACCTCTAGCCAATAAGTTGTTGAACGACAAGGACTATCATACAAAGCCTCAAATGGAGCCATGCTAATCGTGAACTGATAAGAGTTATTATAAGCGAACTCCACTAGTGGAAGATGTGGCTCCCAACCTCCTCCAAAATCAAGGACACACATGCGTAGCATATCCTCCAACATCTGATTAGTACGCTCTGTTTGTCCATCTGTCTGTGGGTGATAAGCTGAACTCAACCTCAACTCTGTACCCATAGCCTCCTGAAAGCTCTCCCAGAAACGCGACAAAAAAATCTTGTCTCTATTTGACACAATATTCAGGGGCCGCCCATGTAATCTGACAATCTTAGTAATGAACAACTGAGCATACTGACCCATGGTATAGTCGGTCCGCACCGGCAGAAAATGAGCCACCTTGGTCAAACGATCCACAATCACCCAGATGGAGTCGTGGCTCCGCTGTGATGTAGGCAACCCAGTAATAAAATCCATGGAAATACTCTCCCACTTCCACGCGGGTATTTCCAATGGCTGAAGCAACCCTGACGGCTTCTGGTGGTCCACCTTTACCAGATGGCAGGTAGAACACTTGGACACGAACTCAACGATGTCCTTTTTCATCCCACTCCACCAGTATTGTCGCCTCATATCCTGGTACATCTTATCTCCCCCAGGGTGTACCGCAAATCGGGACCCGTGAGACTGGGTCATTACTGCATGATGTAAGCCTGCTCCTTCTGGGACCACCAATCTCCCATTAAACCTCAAACCCCCATCAGAACTAACAGAATAGGACTCAACACCCTCAGCTAGAAATCATACAATCTTCTCCTGGCAAAATGGATCTGCGGTATGCGCCTGTATCACCCACGTAACAATCTCGGGTGTCACTGTCATGACAGATATGAAGGAACGGGCTACTGCATCCTGGTGACCCAACTATTTTCACTTTGCTTTCCAGACATCTGCTACATCGTCTACCGGTCTACGGCTCAACGCATCAGCAACTAAGTTGGCCTTCCCCGGATGGTACTGTATGTCGAATTGATAGTCCTTTACAAACTCTAACCACCTGCGCTAAAGCATATTCAGCTCTATCTGAGTGAAAAGGTACTGCAGTGACTTGTGGTCTGTGAATAAGCAAAATTTCTCCCCCAATAAATAGTGCCTCCATATCCTCAATGCAAAAATGACCGCTGCTAACTCTAGGTCATGTGTGGGTTAATTCTTCTCATGCGGCTTAAGCTTGCGGGAGGCAAAAGCTATAGCCTTCTCCTCCTGCTGAAGTACTCCCCCAAGTCCCCGTAAAGAGGCATCGGTGTAAACCAGATACTCCACGCCCGGCTTAGGTAAAGAAAGGATCGGTGCTGAAGTAAGCTTGTCTTTCAGCTCGTCGAAAGCCAATTGACAAGAATCATCCCAAACATATGGTACCCCTTTGCGAGTCAGGTTCGTCAATAGACCCGCTATTTTGGAGAAACCCCGAATGAATCTCCTGTAGTATCCTGCTAATCCCAAGAAATTACGTACTTATGTCGGTGTCGTGGGCTGTCCCCATTCCCTCACCGCTAACACTTTACTCGGGTCAACTGCTATCCCTTATTCAAAAACAACACGTCCCAAAAACTGCATTTTACGTAACCAGAACTCTCACTTCTCATACTTAGCATACAAGGTTCTCCACTAGCGACACTACCCCCTATCCTGCCCTGCTGGCCGGACTCTCCTACTCTCTTTCTTCCCTGCAGATGGAAGCGGTGATCCTAGCAGTGTAGCAAAGCACCATTGAGTACATCTGTGTAGGTACTCAGAGACAGATTTTCTATAAGGTGCTGACGGATCCTCCAAGCTAACCCGTCCAAAAACAATAGTATTTTCTTACTCTTAGTGGGTGCCTCATCTGGCACTGTAGTGAGAAGTCTTGTGAACTCCTCTTCATACTCAAGAACAGTAGAATTTTCCTTCTTTATGTTCAGTAAATTTTTCCTCATCTCGGTTTGTACGGCGGATGGAAAATTCTTGCGATCAAACCGCTCCCAGAATGACTGAATCGGGATAGTATCCCTCTCCTCCAAGGTGGTGGTGGATTCCCACCACTGCAAAGCGGCCCCCACTAGCTTAAAGGAAGCCAACAACCGTTTCTGCACGTCCGTGCACTCATACATATGCAGATGCCTCTGTATGTCTTTCTTCCACTGGATGACAATGATGATATCTGAACTACCCGAGAACTCAGGGGGATGCGCCTTCTGAAAGGCATCCCTAACCCGCTCCCATGCTGATGGAACTGTGCAGGTACTGGCGCCACTGCCTGAACTTGGGGTGGAGCCTACTGTACTACCGCTAGCGCGACATTCACCGCCTGAGCAACAATAGCGGCTACCTCATTAGCATTCATTGTCCCCTGAGCCGGAGCTACTGGTTGCTCGGCTTGGGCACGCCTATCCTTTGGTGCACGTCTCGGAAGCATTTGAAACGTGAAGAAATTTATTAGTCTACAGTTATTATAAAAACTCAAATAGTTGAAGACGTAATCGTAAAAGCATGAATACAACAATCCTAAAATAAGGCTCTATAACAAAAAAATGCTAAGCTGAAAGTGAAATAAGTCGTACAGATCCTAAGGACACTAGAACCTGATGCTCTGATACTACCTGTGACACCCCGCCTAATTAAATACCGGGTGATCAGTCGTTTATTAAATTATAATCAAGGTGAACGGTCGGTTCATTCTTAGCATCGCTATCGAAAATAACTTTTCCAATTTAAACACCCTAAATAATTAAGCAAAGTGTCAAAACCATTTTATACATTACTTCCCAAATTTTATTTGAAACCAATATTTTAAAACTTTACATAATTCATAATTTAAGGATCAACCAACAAATTTACTAGAAAAAACATTCCAATTAATTAAACATCCAACTAAGCAATTCCAACATTAAAACTTAAAGGAAAACATCCTGACAGTAATAAACCCAAAAGTACAAATGCTAGAAATAAATAAATCACAATATTCGATAAGCAATTGAATAATGGAAAAAGGGCGACACATGCGCAACTGAATAAATAGTAGTAGAAGTGGAATCGACAAATGAGGTCGTCTAAACAAAAGGCCTGCAACTCCCACCTAAGATGCAAAGCGTTCCTTCCAAAGGATCCTATGCAAGACTCCCCTATGGCAGGGCACCTGTAATATATACATATATATACAAGAGAGAAAAGAAAATGGGAACGGGTCAGAGCCCAATTGTAAAAACGATTTAAAATCTGTTTAGCAAGTATTTAAAATATTTACTGTCCAATGCAACAACATATTAGTGCGGCACTCCCTTGAGAATTTCTCACCTCTCTTCTAATGTGCACGCCTATCGCACTAACCTTCCCAACGCTTTAACTTATCTTATCTTAGGTTGTTCATAAGATTTAAACTGACAAATTCAATTGTTTAAGAGGTTAATTTCATTTAACAACAAAGTTCTCATTTAAACCTTATTTACTAATCAAGTTTCTTAGTAGCATATTATACTTTTCAAACACTTATTCCCAAATTGAGATAGTTATTCCATTCTTACTTACCATAGACACAACAGGTAGTTTCCAAATTCCAAATTTTACTATATATATTAAATACTCATATAATATATATATTCTAACATCACCCCACATAATAATTATGGTGCGGGCATACTATGTTATCTAGTCCCCGTATAACTCGTACTAAGGGAAATACAAGTTCGGAATCACTCCCGAACTATATTGAAACAAAACACAAACATTATTGAGGCGAAGCAAAGTTTCCAAGTCTTCAAGAGGTCAGCACACGCCTTCACGTCTTTTAGGACTGTCTGACTATCGATCCGATAGCCTATACCAAAGGATTTCTATCTTCTAGGGTACGAGTCAATATCCCCCATAAAGGTCCCATCGAGGTAATATTGTCCCAGCGCGGTAATCTCAGGGATAGTAAGTAGCGCGGGCATGATTTTTACATGTATGTAGTATATGCATAAACACAGTCATATAAATATACTACTATTATCATATCAAGTTTAGGTACATACTCACGACCCATAACTATGATATTTGTCCTTATTACTCGTTATTTAGTTATTACGTATAACGTTTACCTCTTATCTTAATTTGTGGGATTTTTCCAACTTATCAAGTGACACTCATGGATTTCTAACCTCCCAAGTGTAATTTCAGTAGGTACTCATTTATTTTCCAACGTAACTACCTTACGCGTCTCCCCCCTTTAATACATAGTTTCATCATCCCTCATATGTAAACATCCCCAAAAAATGTAAATCTCGTCTTACATTAAAGCTTTCATATTTTTAATAAGTCCTACTGGTCGTCTTTATCTCCCAAAATATTTTAATATGGATGTCCAAAGATTATTACTCATTTAAATTGAATTCAAATATTTAGAAAGGGAAATGTGAGTCTGCCAGGAGGGGTCGATCGATCGATGGTAGGAGCTCGATCGATACTCCTGGTTCGATCGATCGATCAAATAGGTATGATGAATCTGCAGAATACCAGTTACGGTTTTTATCATCCAACATCATCAAAATCCAAATTTTTAACTCCTGAACTCCCAAAAATTTATACCACAAACATTATAAACCCAAATTAGCAATCTTCTACGTAAAGCATGCGAGTTTTCATCAAGATTCATGGATAAAAAAGGGACAAAACTTATATAATTCTCATGAACCCTAAAAATTCCTTTAACTTAATTCAAATCATTATTTTTCCATAATTTCTACTTCTAATCCATCATAAATCCGTGGTTAAACATCTACATATGAAAAGGATTTCCATATTATTATTTATATCACTACAACATGCAATTTCTAATCTCGAACATGGGTTTTCTTTCATTGAAACTCATCCTAATCAACCCTAAACTAAGATGAATGAAGGATTAACGAAATTAAGCAAGATGAATACTTGCCTGGAGATTTTTGTTTCTGATTTGTGGATGAAATCAGTGTGGTGGTGATCCTTGTTACGCGATCTCTCGTTTGGCGGCGACGGCAGCGCAAACAGAGGAGTTCTTGGCCTAGAACTCTTGGGAAAGCTCTCTCTTTCCTTCTCCAACGGCCATCTCTTGTTTTTGGTTGTGTTAACCCTAGAAGACAACCCTAAGCATCTGATATAACCTTACAATTTTCGTGAATTTTCATGCCTAAAAATGTAAAATGTCTAAAACGCCCTCCTTGGGTGTTAATTAGGCCTAAAAATGCCCCGAGACCCAAACTAAACCCCCGGGTACATAATTTTGACTATCTCGACCCTTCCGGACACTTTGGCACACTCTAAATGACCATATGGGTGACTTATAATTTATTCACTTTTATTAGTCAACATTTTGTCCCGACACGACACGGGCGCGTCCCGACTTAAATTTTAAAAATTGTCATTCTATTCACTCGTAACATTTAATAGAACCAATATTATATATTACTTTACTCATTAGTAATAATCAACAAGTTTCCAATGATTACTAACTCTCGTCATATTAGTAATTATAATAAAAAAAACAATTCATTTCTGAATTTATATTAAATTAATATCTCACATTAAATTTAATAAATCCCCAAATTTAGAAAGCATAAAAATACGGGGTATTACAATAAATTTTTGGAAGTGAGAAATACGATAGTTTGGTAATTTAAGTCTCACACGTGTGTGAGTCGTGACTAATTGATTGGGATAAAAAGATAAATTATTTTATTAACTCGTATGGTTATTTTGAGTGCGTCGTTGAGTCCGGGAGGGTTGAGATAGTCAAAATAGTATACCCGAGTATTTAGTTTGGGTCCCGGGGTAATTTTAGGCCTAACCGGTGTCCCGAGAGGGCATTATGGTATATTATATTTTTGGGTGTAATTAATGGACGAAAATTGGGAGTTATTTTATCAGCCAAGAAAAGTCCTTTAAGGTTGAGAGATACATAAAGAAAAGAACGACCATAAAGGGTGTGAGGGAGAACCAATTTTCAAGAGGGAAGGCCAAATTATCATCATCTTGCATAACCACCACCACCAACGCGTAGATCGAGAAAAGAGGAATGCGTCTATACCAACATCACCAAAGGATTCAGACCTTTGATTTAAGGCAAGTGTTTATTACTTGCTTTTTTTTAGCAATAATCATGCTCATGTTAGAGTAGGTGAAATTAATCGTGATTTACATGTTAATTGGGTGAAAAATTGAGGTTAAATGATGATTAAAGGCTGGGCTAATTAGTTGTTGATACTCCTTCATGTATGTAGAGGATTAATCAAAAAATTGAATCATATATTAATGAACTAATCAGCGTTGATTAGGTTCTTTAATTGAAATTTTGGAAACTAGGGTTCATGTGAATTAATTTGGGGATTTTATATAATTATGATGATTGATGATGAATTAATTATACTAGGATGTTAGGAATGATTTATAACATGTTATATGTTGATTGGGATTCGTGATGAGGTGTTGGGTGATGAACCATAGAAGTTTTTAGGGTTAAAAATGGTGAAATCGTAAATGTTGCTGAATAAGTCTGACGTAACGGAACCTGTTCCATTTCTGGTGGATTCAGTTCCATTTGGTGAAAACGTAACTATTACAGAACATATCTGACGTAATAGAACTGGTGTCCATTTTTGGGGGATTCACTTCCATTTCTGTAAATTTCCAGCGCCGCTGCAAAACCTTGGAGTACTTGGGAATTTTTCTTAGAGTCCAGTTTTGAGTTTACCGTTTTATTGGAGTGAGAAACTGCCAGATAGTAAACTTAAACATGATAGAATTTCGGGAAAGTATGTGAGAATTAATATTTTACTTATTTCGGTATAGAGAGAATGTACCCTAGAGATTTCGCGGGAGATAGTAATCTAAATATTTATACTATACGTAGTGTTGAGATTAAAATACGTATGAGAAGTATATATGTAGGTTGGGGAAATAAATATAAATTTGAATAGGACGTGTGTATGGCTGTTATGTGATATTATTGCTAAGACCACTAATGGGTGATTACCCGGGGGTGCAAGAATCTTATAGTTAAGTGCACTAATGAGTGATAACTCGGGGGTGCAGAAACTCTATTGATAAGTGTACTAATGGGTGATAACCCGGGGGTACACGGATGATTATTGTTAGGCGCAGTAATGGGTGTTAACCCGGGGGTGCTGGATTATTTATTGATAGGTGTATTAATGGGTGCTAACCCGGGGATGCAGGATTCTCTTGATAGGCACACTAATGTGCGATAACCCGAGGGTGCTGGATTATTTATTGACAGGTGCATTAATGGGTGCTAACCCGGGGATGCAGGATTCTCTTGATAGGCGCACTAATGGGTGATAACTTAGGGGTGCTGGATTATTATTGATAGATGCATTAATGGGTGCTAACCCGGGGATGCAAGATTCTCTTTATAAGCGCACTAATGGGTGATAATCCCGGGGTGCTGGATTATTATTGATAGGTGCATTAATGGGTGCTAACCCGGGGATACAGGATTTTCTTGAGAGGTGCACTAATGGGTCTTAGCCCGAGAGTGCAGTATTAGTATATATATATATATATATATATATATATATATATATATATATATATATATATATATATATATATATATATATATATATATATATATACTTGTGAATATTTCTACTCTGTGAAATTAGTAGACTTGGTAATAATAATAATCATTACTTTGCACCAAAACCTAAGGGTGAAGGATTAGTGTATATTGTAATACCCCGTATTTTTATGGCTTTTAAATTTAGGGATTTATTAAATTTAATTGAGATAAATTAATTTAGTTTTAAATCCAGAATATTGTCTTTAATATTTACTAGTGTGACGAGAGTTAGTAATTATTAGAAATTTGATATTTGTTGAACGTTACTGGATGAGTATAGTAATATATGAGATTTATTTTTACAAAATTGTCATGTGTGAATAAAATGGCAATTATGGAAATTTAAGTCGGGACGCTCCTGTGTCGTGTCGGGACTAAATGTTGATTAACAAAAGTGAATAAATTATAAGTTGCTCGTATGGTCATTTTGAGTACGCCAAAGTGTCCGAAAGGGTCGAGATAGTCGGAAAAGTGTACCCGGGGGTTCAGTTTGGGTCTCGGGGCATTTTTAGGCCTAATTAGTACCCCGGGAGGGCGTTTTGGACATTTCGTAATTATGGGTAATTAAACCCACGAATTTTATAGGGTTATATCAGATGGAAAATGTTATCTTCTAGGGTTAACACAACTTAAAACTAATGACGGCCATTGGAGAGGAAGAGGAGAAGCTCTCCAAGGAGTTCAAGGCCAAGAACACCTCCGATTGCACCGCCGTCACCGCCAAATTGTAGATCGCGCGAAGGGGATCACAACCACACCATTTTCTTCCACAAATCAGAGACTAAATTTCCAGGCAAGTATCTATCTTGCTTTTATCAAGTGAATGCATTCGTTTATATTAGTCATAGGTTAATTAGAACTAGTGTTCTTGAAGAAAAATGTTAATTGGAGATACAAATATGCATATTATAGTGATAGAAATCATATTTCTGGAAACCCCTTCACATGTAGAGGATTAAGCCACGAATTTCCATGGTATTAGTGATAGAAAATCTGGAAAAAGAATTAAAGAAATGAAGTTAAAGAAAAATTAGGGTTCTTGTGAATTATAAAGATTTTGACCCTTTTTCCTTGTTATAGATGATGAAAATTCGCATGTGTTACATAGGATATTATTTAAATGGGTATACAATACTTGTAGTATGAATTAGTGGGAGTTTGAGACTGTAATATGATGGTTTGTAGGAGTTTGGAGTAACAATTCCATAGCTAGGTTTTCTGCAGTTTCGCCATAACTGCTTGATCGATCGATCGAGCCAAGAGCATCGATCGACCCCCTTTCATCGATCGATTGACCCTCCAGGGAAAACTACATTATTGGATCGTGTTAGCTTAATCCGTTTTTATGAGTAATAAACCTTGATTAGGATTGCTATAACATATTGGAACATAAAGAGGACCAGTAGGGTCAAGAGAAATCCCATAAAGTGGACTTTAATGTGAAAGTAAATAAAAGGGAAAACGGGGAGACTTTCAGATTTAATAAATCATACGTGCGTTGATTATATAATTGAAACCTCTAATAAGTTGGATTAAAAGGTAAGAAAGGGCCTAATGAAATTTGTAATTAGATAAAGAGAAGACTTCGAGTGACGAGAAGTGAGTTTAGAATAAATTAATTACGAGAATAAAAGGAATGAGGCCGTTATACGATATACTTGAGTAAAATGTGTAATAACGGATAATTATAATTATGGGTCGTGAGTGCACATAATTTAGTAATGTGGATGTGAATACATATTTATATATGACGGTGTGATTGTGCATGTATTATTTATGTGTTAAAATCGTACCCAGACTACTGGCTATTACGGAGGTTTCCACGCTGGGACAGTCTTATCTCGATGGGACCTTTACGGGGGATATTGACTTGTACCTTAGAGCATAATATTCCTAGTTACAGGGTATCGTATAGATAGTCACGGTCCTAAGAGACGCGAGGGTATGTGCTGACCTCTTGAACTTGGAACTATGCCTCGCCTTCATTTGTTTGTGTTTTGTGTTAATACAATTTGAGAGTGATTCCGAACTAGTATTTCCCTTAGTTTGTGTGATACGGGGACTTGATAGCAGAGTATGCCAGCACCATAGTTTTTATGTGAGGTGCCAATAGTATATATATAATTTATGAGTGATTGGTATATATATACTTATATATGGAAGTCTAGCACCATAGATTTTATGTGGGGTGCTGTTTGTATATATATTATACAAGTAATTAATATATATACGTGTGACTATTTGAGAAATTTCTACTGAGTAAAATAGTAGTTAAGTAAAGTATGAAATTTATTAACTTCACTGTAAGTATTCAAAAATGTTATAATAATACGGAATTATTCTAAAGAACATAAGAAATCTTGAAGAGATAGACTTTTCTAAAGTGAACATCATAACCTTAAGTTCACGTGTTAAAACTTATGGAGAATAAGTTAGAGAGATATATGGGGTTCATTAATACGATAGACATGCACACTAGATGAGAGGTGAGAATTCTCAAGAGAGTGTCGCGTACTAATATGACTGTTGCATTAGCCGGTAAGCATTTTAAATACTTGCTAAACTATTTTTAAAACGGTTTTACATTCGGGCTCTGACCCATTTGCTGTTACCTCTTCTCTCTCTTGTATATATATATATATATATATATATATATATATATATATATATATATGTATTACAGGTGCCCAGCCACAGGGGTGTCTTACTTAGGATTCTTTGGATGGAACGCGCTGTAGCTTTTGTGGGAGTTGCAAGCCATTGCTTAGACGACCTCCTTGTTGACTCTAGTTCTAGTTCAGCTTTATCCAGTTGGGGCATGTGTCACCCTTTTTCCATTATTTAGTTGGTATTGTCAGAAATTCTAATTCTTTTAATTTGAATATCTCTATTTCAGGATTTTTTACTGTCAGGATGTTTTCCTTTAGTGTTTTAAATGTTGGGATTTATTATTGATGGTTTAACTCTTGAATGTTCATTTTTATTCTTATACTTACTGTGTGACTCTTAAAATGTTAATGGTTTAAGGTTTTATAATCGGATTTAATAAAATGAGAATAAAGGTTTAAATGGTTTGACACTTAGCTTAATTAATTCGGGTGTTTAAATTGGAAAAAAATTTCATTTGCGACAGTGATGCTAAGATTAAACCAACTGTTCACCTTGATTTTAATTTAATAAAGGAGTGATCGCCCGATATTTAATTAGGCGGGGTGTCACAGGTGGTATCAGAGCATCAGGTTCTAGTGTCCTTTAGGATCTGTGCGGCTTACTTCGCTTTCAGCGTTGCTTTGTTTGATATAGAGCCCTATGTTTAGGATTGTAGATTTCCTTGATGAGATTTCGTTCTCCTGCTATAATGTGTATACATTAGTGAATTCTAATTCCGTTCGGATGTGTGCGTGTGCCGAGCGATGATGGATGTCAGAAGAGGACCGTTAAGAGGACATCAGGAGTCCGGGCTCAGTTGAGGTGGTAAAATATATTAGAGGATGATGACCGTAGTCGAGGTCACCTCCATTATGGCACGAGAAGCCAAGACTAGAAAGGCGACTAAGGCGCGACAATGATTTCCATGTGCTACTATGATCGAATGAGGTGCGAGAGTAAACTCACCCAACGTATTTCAAAACGTGTAGAGAACTGTCTATGGAAATCATAGAAATGCGGGAATTGTGTGTGTTTACCAAAGGAGGTGAAGTATCCAAAGGTTTAGATATAGGACGGAGTGTGGCTAACTGAAAGTGAAAATTTAGAGAAAATTTTCTTTGCTTTCGGGTCGAAGTTATAATGATGAGAGTCAACCACCAATTTTAGAAGTGGAACGCTATGTCTAAAGGATAACCTTAGGTACAGTGTTGACCGTATGTTCCTTCCTCAACTGTTCAGGATTAGAAGCGAACGTGGTTCTGAACTCATTGCGGGAGGGCATGACAGGGGTCCATTTGTGAATATGAATCTTAACCGTTAGCAAATTTTCTATCGGAAGATGTAGATACGAGTGGGGGGAAACGACTCCAAGTGGGAGACCAACTCGTAATAATAGTTGATAACACTCATGGAGGAAATTCTGATGGACGGCTGATTCAGAGGTTGACAATGTCGTATTTTGTCAATAAAGATAATAATGCTCCTTGTGTGGGAAGCTTAAAGGAATCGAAGAATTTAGTCGAGAATAAGACTGAATACAACGGTGGTGGTATAGCACAATGAAGGGATGTGGATATACATCAGGGGACCCATTTAAATGATTCGGATAATTGAATTCTTACCAAGTGATGGTAAATTCAGTAAGTACTATTATAGATAGTAACATGATCTTTATGGCCTAAAAAGGCTAAGGCAACAACCGGTATGGCTACCAGGAATTGAGTCTACTAAAGTCCGAGAGAAGGACAATTCCAACCAGGTTAGAAGGACAGGTGGTAAGTGGATTATGTGTTTAGGTATTTTGTGCGGGGTGAAATCACTCGCGATAATATGTTCCAAAGTGAGAAAAAGGACAAGAATACGGTACCTAGTAAAAGACAATGATTAAAGTAGTTTTGTTTGGTTTGAGTAGACGAGTTACGTCCGGAAACCATTTGCGCAGTCAAGATGATGAACAAGGTAGAAGTGTAAGTTGTATCCTCAGAGGATGCGGCGTGTTTATGTGACACAAGCGAGTCACCATATTTTGTTCATTGCTATATTAGCATGTGAGACGAGTTGAATGCATATAATTATAAATGTTATTAAAATGTGAATATTTTTCCCTAGTGTAGCGGGATTTTTCTTTAGTGCTATCCGCGGAGGATGAATGTGTATATTAACAGTGTTATGTACTTTATTTAGGCTACTCGTTGTTGTGATGTGATATACGAGTATGATATTATCTTTGTTAAAACGTATAGAAATGGTTAGTACGATAGTGGGCATTTATGGCAAGGCTATCGGAGTAGTTGCATTAGTGCAGCATGTTTTGTTTTAGCGAGGCTTTAACCGTAAGATGGTTGGACTCACACTTATATTATCTATCCTAGAGACTTCGGAGGAGATAGTGGGGTCGAGATATTCGACACCAATGTATGTATAGACTTTGTCAATATGATTCAGTATGTATTGGGATTTACCGTTGAACGAAAAGATTTGACTCAGTATTATGTTTAGCACTCAAGACTTAGTGATATGAAGAGTGCAGTGTTATATCTATCCTCTAGAGATGTGGGAATTACTTGTTATACCCCTATTATTAGGGAAAGGAATTTCGAGAATTTCGATCGTATGTATTCGAGGTTTATAGAATGCAATTACCATAAACCAATACGGGACGATAGTGAAATTGGTGAAACGTTCTTTCTTAAGCATAATTTCGGGATGAATTGTAACTTTTCCGTCAAGGGACGGAATAAAGGGGTACATTCTATGGACGGAGGACCTAACGTATTTCAATAACCGATAATGCTAGGTAGTAGTGTATCGGGGGGGGTTCCTTGTTTGGATTCCTCTTTGCGAGACATGCCACGCATGAAACTTAGTGTAAGGTTGGAAATAGGGAGCCGTTTGGTCACTATTCCATGAGTTCGGTACCCCAATCGAAATGGGATCAAGTAATTATGTATGTAAGTTGGAAGTTGAATTTTGTTTTTAAGCCATTGCAGCCGGATTTTGTGGTAAGAAAGCATTGAAAGTTATCCCCACGAGTTGAGGGGTGGAACGATGATAAGGAGAATTTAAAAAAAATGATTTCTAGGGTGATTGAGAGTACCCAAATGTCGTAAACGCGTTCAGAACACAAGGTGAACAAAGAGTTGGAATGATTTTTAGCATGGATTATCTGGAAAGAACTTTATTATACAAAAGAGATGACCTGTAATTATTTTGATGAATAGAGCGTTAGTGATTTATTTTGGTTGTTGTACCTATTTGGAAAAATTATTGTACTTATCTGAAGAAGGTTGAAAATTATTATTTCTCTTTTATTGTCATGGAATTTTAATGATCTATTCCTTATACTTTGTTAGATTTAGCTAGTTTCAGTGATGAGTAGCACTCCGTTCGCTCTCCTAGGGCGGCCGGGGTGTTGCAAAATGTGGGCATCTTGGTCAACTGCAGTTAAAATCATCCGAGTCGAAGGGACGTGGTAATAGACGTGTGAAATATATGTTTGTGGTACTAGTATAACGAAGTGGAAGTGATAGAGTGGATTAAACGACACATGAGGGGTGAAAATCCATACATAAGTGTGCAATTAGAATAGCACACCCTAATTTGATGGAAGTCTGTGGGAAGCCATTTAAGAAGGGGTATTCCTTGAATGGAGTAGAATTAAATTATGATGAGGAACACTCGGAGCGGAGTTTTTAGTAGTCAAGTGTGAGAGCGACTTGCACATACAAAGGATGATGATGTTAGTATGGTATAAGAGATCCAGAAGTGCGCTTCGTGGAGAGAAGAGCACGGGTCGGAACATTCGAAATACACCAAGGAGGGAAGGGGAGTATTACGTGTCACTTAATGTGAGACATTTCAAGGAAAAATAGATGTTTAGCGGGACGTAGTGAGTAGTCTCTACATGCACCGCCCATAGGTAAGGTTTGGTTGGAAACGGAGAATCAACCAGAGAATTTTTTGTTTATCGACAACTCCTGTAATTGGAAGAAGTCGGTAAAGTTCTTGGATGGGTTTCCATCCTCAAAACAAGATCAAGGGTTCATCCCGAACATGTGAATCAAGCCGCCGAGAAGGAAGTGATTGATATTCCTTTGGGATGGTTTACAATATTAACTAGTATACCCCAGACTTCCTTTGAAAGGAAGGATCGCGCCAGTACATGGTCCGGCACAATATAAATTTCTGAATCAGGATGAGATTGGTGGATCCCACCTTTGGTATGGGATTTCAGGAACCAGCGGCGATAAGGTTTTGTTTCGAGTAGGATGTATCACCCTTAGCCGGGGAATAGGCACACGGTGATTAAAGATTAGTGGAGCCACGTGAAGGAGATTTTGGAATCTTGGTACGATGATTTCAAGAATGCTCTGTAGAAGCACTCGTACCTATTTTTCGCGTACGAGGCGCTTATTAAGGTTTTGGTATGGAAGAACCTCAACTATTCTCCTTCCGTATGTTTATAGGTGAGTAGATAATCAAAATTTTTCGATCGGTCGAGAAAATATCCGATAACTATGGTGGAATTCCACAATATTTTAGACAAACAAGAGTGGTCAAATGTTAGTATGGTCTTCTCAGAATGGGAATTTTGTATACGAATAAATCCGAGTAGTTGTCATGTAGTGAGGTGCGGCCTCCTAATGATAGGGAGATAATGGAAATTTATAACGTATAGGCGTGACTTATGCTAATGTTGTCGGTTAGGGAGTACCATGTGAAGTGTTTCCAATGAGAATGTTAAACAAGCTTGCTGTGAGGAAGGGGCTATAGTGATTGAGTATCATACTATGTAGATAGTTTGCATACGAAAAATGATATCCAGAATTGTGCTACCTGGTAGGCCTTATTTTCGGAATTTCGGGACGAAATTCCGTTATTAGGGGGGAAGTATGTAATACCACGTATTTTTATGGCTTTTAAATTTAGGGATTTATTAAATTTAATTGAGATAAATTAATTTAATTTGAAATCCGGAATGTTGTCTTTAATATTTACTAGCGTGACGAGAGTTAGTAATTATTGGAAATTTTTTATTTGTTCAACATTACTGGATGAGTATAGTAATATATGAGATTTATTTTTATAAAATTGTCACGTGTGAATAAAATGGCAATTATGGAAATTTAAGTCGGGACGCTCCTGTGTCGTGTCGGGACTAAATATTGATTAACAAAAGTGAATAAATTATAAGTTGCTCGTATGGTCGTTTTGAGTGCTCCAAAGTGTCCGGAAGGGTCGAGATAGTCAGAAAAGTGTACCCGGGGGTTTAGTTTGGGTCTCGGGGCGTTTTTAGGCCTAATTAGTACCCCGGGAGGGCGTTTTGGACATTTCGTAATTATGGGTAATTAAACCTACGAATTTTATAGGGTTACATCAGATGGAAAATGTTATCTTCTAGGGTTAACACAACCTAAAACTAATGACGTCCATTGGAGAGGAAGAGGAGAAGCTCTCCAAGGAGTTCTAGGCCAAGAACACCTCCGATTGCACCGCCGTCACCGCCAAATTGTAGATCGCGCGAAGGGGATCACAACCACACCTTTTTCTTCCACAAATCAAAGACTAAATTTTCAGGCAAGTATCTATCTTGATTTTATCAAGTTAATGCATTCGTTTATATTAGTCTTAGGTTGATTAGAACTAGTGTTCTTGAAGAAAAATGTTAATTGGAGATACAAATTTGCATATTATAGTTATAGAAATCATATTTCTGGAAACCCCTTCACATGTAGAGGATTAAGCCACGAATTTCCATGGTATTAGTGATAGAAAATCTGGAAAAGGAATTAAAGAAATGAAGTTAAAGAAAAATAAGGGTTCTTGAGAATTACAAAGATTTTGACCCTTTTTCCTTGTTATAGATGATGAAAATTCGCATGTGTTACGGGGGATATTGTTTAAATGGGTATACAATACTTGTAGTATGAATTTTTGGGAGTTTGGGACTGTAATATGATGGTTTGTAGGAGTTTGGAGTAACAATTCCATAGCTGGGTTTTCTGCAGTTTCTCCATAACTGCTAGATCGATCAATCGAACCCAGAGCATCGATCGACCCCCTTTCATTGATCGATCGACCCTCCTGGGAAAACTGCATTTTTGGGTCGTGTTAGCTTAAATCGATTTTATGAGTAGTAAACCTTGATTAGGATTTCTAGAACATATTGGAACATAAAGAGGACCAGTAGGGTCAAGAGAAATCCCATAAAGTGGACTTTAATGTGAAAGGAAATAAAAGGGAAAACAGGGAGACTTTCAGATTTAAGATTCCTAGGTACAGGCTATCTTATAGATAGTCACGGTCCTAAGAGACGTGAGGGTATGTGCTGACCTCTTGGACTCGGAACTATGCCTCGCCTCCATTTGTTTATGTTTTGTGTTATTACAGTTCGAGAGTGATTCTGAACTAGTATTTCCCTTAGTTTGTGTGATACGGGGACTTGATAGTAGAGTATGCCAGCACCATAGTTTTTATGTGGGGTGCCGATAGTATATATATAATTTATGAGTGATTGGTATATATATTTATATATGGAAGTCTAGCACCATAGATTTTATGTGGGATACTGTTTGTATATATATTATATGAGTAATTAATATATATACGTGTGACTATTCGGGAACTTTCTACTGAGTAAAATAGTAGTTAAGTAAAGTATGAAATTCATTAACTTCACTGTAAGTATTCAGAAATGTTATAATAATACGAAATTATTCTAAAGAACATAAGAAATCTTGAAGAGATAGAATTTTCTAAAGTGAACATCATAACCTTAATTTCACGTGTTAAAACTTATGGAGAATAAGTTAGAGAGATATATGGGGTTCATTAATACGATAGACATGCACACTAGATGAGAGGTGAGAATTCTCAAGAGAGTGTCGCGTACTAATATGACTGTTGCATTAGCCGGTAAGCATTTTAAATACTTGCTAAACTATTTTTAAAACGGTTTTACATTCGGGCTCTGACCCATTTGCTGTTACCTCTTCTCTCTTGTGTATATATATATATATATATATATGTATTACAGGTGCCCAGCCACAGGGGTGTCTTACTTAGGATTCTTTGGATGGAACGCGCTGTAGCTTTTGTGGGAGTTGCAAGCCATTGCTTAGACGACCTCCTTGTTGACTCTAGTTCTAGTTCAGCTTTATCCAGTTGGGGCATGTGTCACCCTTTTTCCATTATTTAGTTGGTATTGTCAGAAATTCTAATTCTTTTAATTTGAATATCTCTATTTCAGGATTTTTTACTGTCAGGATGTTTTCCTTTAGTGTTTTAAATGTTGGGATTTATTATTGATGGTTTAACTCTTGAATGTTCATTTTTATTCTTATACTTACTGTGTGACTCTTAAAATGTTAATGGTTTAAGGTTTTATAATCGGATTTAATAAAATGAGAATAAAGGTTTTTAATTAGGGTGTTTAAATTGGAAAAGATTTTCATTTACGACAGTAATGCTAAGAATGAACCAACTGTTCATCTTGATTTTAATTTAATAAAGGAGTGATCGCCCAGTATTTAATTAGGCGGGGTGTCACATATATATATATAGGGATGATGAGACTATATATATATGAGTGTAGTTAGGGAACTTTCTACTTTCTGAAACTAGCAGATAAAGTGGAATTGAGAAATAAAATAATCTTAGTGGACAAAAGATTAACCATTCGAACGATGAATAATGAAACTTCGTATGTGAGATAAACTATTTGAATGGTGTCTTGTATGGGAGATATGGGAATACTACTAGTGAGCATAGTTAGTATTAGTATGGTTTCTGACTTGTTAGACGGGTTGTATAACTAGGAGGAGATTAGATGTACGTTAGGCGTGCACAATAGATGAGGTGAGAAACTCATGTGAGAGTTAGATAACTAACATAGGTATAAGACTTATTGTAAGAACTAGTTTTAAATAATTGCTAAATCCTTTTTTAAACCTCGGGCTCTGAACCATTTCTTGTATCTCTTCTCTCTTTTGCTATATATATATATATATATATATATATATATATATATTATTCTAGGTGCTCAGCCGCAGGGGTACTATAATTAGAGATTGAAATGACAGACGTGCTGCAGGTATTGTGGAAGCTGTAGGTGCTTGCATTAGACGCATCTGTCCTTTCTATTCAGTATCATTTAGACTTTCTAATTAGGGCATGTGTCGCCCGCTTCTAGTCTTTTATTTGAGATATTGTATTAAGTTGACTTTGTGGTTTGGATTTTTGAACTGGGGGGTTTACTCAGTCTTATTTATTTAAGTAATTGTTTCATGTTCAGTATGTATTATATTCCTCTGTGTAGTGAATGCCTTATATTTTAAGACTCTATGAAAATGGATTTACTAAAGTTGGAAATATTTTTACACCTAGCTTAATTTTATATTAGGTGATTAATATATTAAAAAGTTTTTCGACAGTGATGCTAAGAATGACCCAACCGAACATTCTATTTTAAATTAGTACAGGACTGATAACCCTTTATTTAATTGGGCGGGGTGTCACATGTGGTATCAGAGCATCAGGTTCTAGTGTCGTTAGGATCTGTGCAGCTTCTTACGTTTCAGCATAACGTTCTTTCATGTAGAGCCTTATTATAAGATTGTTGTGTTCCTTTACATATGAGACTTACGTTCTCATGCTATGAATCATAATGGAGGAAACTCATTGTATAAAATTGTGTGTGCTCCGAAACAACCGAAGGCAATTGTGTAGAGTGGGGTATGACGACACTCAAAATAAAATTTGGCATTAAAGTTAAAGCTCTTATGAGCGACATTAAGTGTTTAGAGTCAATCACCAAGTTCAGAAAGTATGCTAAAAATTTAAAGAGAAATTTAAAGTACGATTTGATTGTGAGGTATTCTATTTGATGTCGTAATAGAGATGCAAGTGAAAATTTAAAACTTAGCACAGTGAGTAAGCTAGAGATCGATCGTGAGAGAGGTTGAATTACAAAATGAACTTCGTACCTGGCAGAGGGGCATAAATTATCCAAAGAGTATATAGTTGATAAAGGTCCCGTGAGTAGAATACAAGCATGGATGAGAAATCTAGCTAGGATGAATAATGTTGATGGCATCAAGGTTATACGGTTGCTAGTTATTGCAGTCTTTCCAGAAGAAGTGAGGAAAGAGGGTTAGAGAATCTGGCCGAATGGGCATAATTGAGCTTAACAGTGTTAGTGAGATACCACAGTAGAGCATACCCAATAGGGAACTTATTTAGATGATTTTGATTGATTAACTTCCTACAAAGTGACGATGAAGTCAATCAGGGCTGTGGAGGCCAACCATAGTTCCGAAAGGCCAGTGTAGCCAAAGGGACAACGAAAGAACAATTGTGAGTTAAGACTTTCGTTTCGAGGGAAGGACATTTCAAAACAATCATTGGGACCAGTGACAGAGAATTGGCTCGTGAAGTTTCCCTATGTGAAGAAAGTAAAACTACAAGGGTTGAATGTGTCCACAATTGTGAAGTGAGACCGAAACGATTGGAAATGGTAAACCATGCTAGTTAGGCATAACAACTGGAGGAGTGAGACTTCCAGTGAAAGAATTTAGGGTCAAGAGAATTAGGCCCAAGAAATTTATAACCCGAGAGTGATGGGTTCAGGCTGTACCGGTAGAGTCCTCATTAATAGTAGCATACAGTATGTCAGGGACGACGGGGCACGGGATGTAAACGAGAGTTCAATAAAGCCATAATTAAGGCCTAGATAGTTTGGGCCAACGTTTCAATAATGGGCGTGAAACCCACATGATGGAATAAATTGTCGATGATGATAGGGGACACCTATGGTGTTCATGGGTCGTGATGGCAGCCACATGCTAAGACCCTGTGATTTGGCGAGACTGGTGAGGTTTTGCTTCTTCCTTGTGAGTAAAGGATTATTTCTAATGACATAGGTGTGTCACAACATATATGTAAATTGAAGACCCTAAAATTCATGTGCGAGTCGAGTTGAGTGGGGAATGTTAGTTTTAACAGTCTTGTTACAAACATATTTCTCGTTGTTAGCAGGGCATTTTGATGCTTCCCGTGAGTGAACCGGGTGGTCCCTAAGAATATGTTTTGTTGTTATAATTTACTACAGCATCGAGTCAGTTTTAGTGGAGTTTATTATGGTAATATGTAGTGATTAATTATCGTATGGTTAAATGATAGTAAATTGAGTGATATGACTGTCTTGCCGGATACTCCGGGAGGAGTAATCTTAATTTTGTACGACGCCACCTGAAATAGGGTTGGACCCAGATATACGAATATATGAAAAAATTCATGGTATTATAGACCTCAGCGAGTACGTTATCTAGTTATATATGATTCCAGTGTGTAGGAATTTATTTTACTGAGGAGACTCAGGATGTATTGTGTTCTTCTTCGAGCAGAGAGATAGAGCTCGTTATATATATATATATAGCACTGAGTACCTGGGATAGTGAGAGCGTCATGCTTCATGTTATGTTTAGGGACATAAGAGTGGACGAGAAAACTCTTATGTCAATATACGGATATTGTAGAGAGGTACATAGTATAGATTGAGGGCCTTATGGATCTCGACAACCGACTAGGTTAGATAGTAGTGTATCAGTGAGGTTCCTTGTTTGGATTTCGCTTTGCGAGACATCCCACGCATGAAACTAGCGAACGTCGGGAGTGGAGAGAAGTTTGGTCTATAGTACATAAGTTTTGTTCATTGGTTATTGTACCTATAAAAGAATATAATTGAGAGTTGATAATTCTTTTATGACTTAAGGCCAGTAGAGTCGCCTCATCTTAGTATAATTCTGAATAGAGCAATGATGTCACTGAAGGAGTGAATAAATTATGACTAGTAGGGTGGTTGAGTGCACCCCTACTACATCAGCATACCGAGTGTGCAAGAGTTAAAGTAAGAAAATTACATGTCATTTATATAATAACGCGCAAGTCGTAGGGTGTATGGGCACCCTAGGTGATTGGATCAGGCAGTGGATTTTGATTAGCATATGAATTCGATAACATGTAGTCGGGTAAGCCGAAGACTATTCATTAAGATTTGTCAAAGACTTACGTTTCAAGATAAACTAAAATTTATTCAGGAAATACAAAATGTATCAGGATATAAACAATAGTGGTGATGGGTTACGATGTAGGTTAATATTGAGAGGATAGTCTTGCAGTGGGGCACCTGACGGTTAGAAAAAAAGGTGGACAATTCCAAACCAGTAGGCGTTTCTTCCACTAGAGAATGGGAGAGTATCCCCAAGGATCTTCTCATGTAGTTGAGATGGTGAGATTATAGGTACTATAATGCAATTGAGTATGACCTAATACGCACAAAGGGATGGGCAGGACAAGCGGTCTAATAATATGCGGGAGAGAAAATTTTATGTGGACCCTGAGATCTTAGGGGAGGACGAGAGTAGTACCTTCCACTAGTGGAGTTTGTGTCCAAATAACTCCTATAATTTCACGTTCGGGCAGAGTGCCAGTAGAACTATGGCACGATAAACTTTGTTATTGTCCTACTTAATAGTTAACAGTGGGGGAACAATTATGATTACAAATATCGGAGAAGAATCGATATTATCGTATACATTGTGTGTGAAATATATATTGCACAACCAATATACTTGTAAGAACGACACGAGACTAAGTCGTATATATATGAAAAGAGGATAAATCTACTAAGGTGCAAATAGTAGAAGGCTAGATAGTGAATATCTAAAATAAAGTTTAAGTAGTGAAACTTAAGCGGAAAGGCTTGGGCAAGAGCCTATATAACAGGGTAACCTGGAGTTTAAAACTAACACATGTGAAGTGTTCATTATTAAGGGTACTCCATAGCTTACTTTATGGGTAGGACGGAGTAGCTTACTTGTGAGCGCAAGGATGTTATGCGCAATATTTTTGCAGCGTTGTTTGTACCTGGTATACTTTTTTCGAATTTCGGGACGAAATTTCGTTGTAACGGGGGAATTATGTAACACCACGTATTTTTGATGATTTAAATAATTATGTGATTAATTATTATTGTGGGAATAAGTATGTAATTAATTATTGTTGTTGGATTAATTAAATTAAAATGTGAGAAATTAATTTGTTATTATCCGGATTAAAATAATTTTTAACTAGCGTCCCAAGGGTTAATACTTATTTATGAGAATTATTGAATATTAGTGTGTGATATGTAATATGGAATTACAACATTTGATAAATTGTCTAAAGCGCGTGTGAGTCGTATCGGGACTAATTGATTGGGATAAAAAGAGAAAATATTTTTATTAACTCGTACGGTCATTTCGAGTGTGTCGTTGAGTCCGGGAGGGTCCAGATAGTTAAAATAGTATACTCGGGTGTTTAGTTTGGGTCCCGGGACAATTTTAGGCCTAACCGGCGTCCCGAGAGGGCATTGTGGTAAATTGTATTTTTGTGTGTAATTAATGGACGAAAATTGGGAGTTATTTTATCATCCAAGAAAAGTCCTTTAGGTTTTAGAGATACAGAAAGAAAAGAACGGCCATAGAGGGTGTGAGGGAGAACCAATTTCCAAGAGGGAAGGCCAAATTATCACCAACTTGCATAACCACCACCACCAACGCATAGATCGAAAAGAGAGGAACGCGTCTATACCAGCATCACCAAAGGATTCAGACCTTCGATTTAAGGAAAGTGTTTATTACTTGCTTTCTTTTAGCAATAATCATACTCATGTTAGAGTAGGTGAAATAAATCATGATTTACATGTTAATTGGGTGAAAATTTGAGGTTAAATGATGATTAAAGGTTGGGTTAATTATTTGTTGATATTGATTCATGTATGTAGAGGATTAATCACAAAATTGAATCATATATTGATGAACGAATCTGGGTTGATTAGGTTCTTTAATTGAATTTTGGAAACTAGGGTTCATGTGAATTAATTAGGGGATTTTATATAATTATGACGACTGATGACGAATTAATGATCCTAGGATGTTAGGAATGATTTATAACATATTATGTGTTGATTGGGATTGATGATGAGGTGTTAGGTGATGAACCTTAGAAGTTTTTAGGGTTAAAAATGGTGAAAACGTAACTGTTGCTAAGTAGGTCTGACGTAACGGAACCGATTCCATTTCTGGGGGATTCGACTCCATTTGGTGAAAACATAACTGTTGCAGAACAGATCTGACGTAACGGAACCGGTTCCATTTCTGAGGGATTTGGCTCCATTTATGGGTGATTGGTTCCATTTCTGTATATTTCCAGTGCCGTTGTAGAACCTTGGAGAACTTTGGAATTTTTCTTAGAGTCCAGTTTTGAGTTTATCAGTTTATTGAAGTGAGAGAAACTTCCAGATAGTAAACTTAAACAAGATAGAATTTCGAGAAAGTATGTGAGAATTAATACTTTACTTATTTCGGTATAGAGAGAATGTACCTTGGAGATTTCAAGACAGATAGTAATCTAAATATGTATACTATATGTAGTGTTGAGATTAAAATACGTGTGAGAAGTATATATGTAGGTTGGAGAAATACCTATAAATTTTAAAAGGACGTGTGTATGCCTATTATTTGATATTATTGCTAAGACCACTAATGGGTAATAACTCGGGGGTGCAAGAATCTTGTAGTTAAGCACACTAATGAGTGATAACGTGGGGGTGCAGAAACTCTATTGTTAAGTGTACTAATGGGTGATAACCCGGGGGTGCTTGATTACTTATTGATGGGTGCATTAATGGGTGCTAACCCGAGGATGAATGATTCTCTTGATAGGTGAACTAATGGGCGATAACCCGAGGGTGCTGGATTATTTATTGACAGGTGCATTAACGGGTGCTAACCCGGGGAGGATTCTCTTGATAGGCGCACTAATGGGTGATAACTTAGGGGTGATGGATTATTTATTGATAGGTGCATTAATGGGTGCTAACCCGGGGATGAATGATTCTCTTTATAGGTGCAGTAATGGTTGACAACCCCAGGGTGCTGGATTATTATTGATAGGTGCATTAATGGGTGCTAACCCGGGGGTGCAAGATTTTCTTAATAGGTTCACTAGTGGGTCTTAGCCCGGGGGTGCAGGACTAGTATATATATATATATGAACTTGTGAATATTTCTACTGTGTGAAATTAGTAGACATGGTAATAATAATAATCATTACATTGCGCCAATTGTCTTAACCTAAGGGTGAAGGATTAGTGTATATATATAGGGATGATGAGACTATATATATATGAGTGTACTTGGGGAACTTTCTACTTTGTGAAACTAGTAGATAAAGTGGAACTGTGAAATAAAATAATCTTAGTGGACAAAAGATTAACAATTCGAACGATGAATAATGAAACTTAGTACGTGAGAAACTATTTGAATAGCGTATTGTATGGGTGATACGAGAATACTACTAGTGAGCATAGTTAGCATTAGTATGGTTTCTGACTAGTTAGACTGGGTTGTATAACTAGGGGAGATTAGATTTACGTTAGGCGTGCATAATAGATGAGAGGTGAGAAACTCATGTGAGGGTTCGATAACTAACATGCGTATAAGACTTGTTTTAAGAAACAGTTTTAAATGCTTGCTAAATCATTTTTTCAACCTCGGGCTCTGACCCGTTTCTATTATCTCTTCTCTTTTTTGCTATATATATATTATTCTAGGTGCTGAGCCACAGGGGTACTAGAATTAGAGATTTGATTGACAGACGTGCTGAAGCTATTGTGGAAGTTGTAGGTCCTTGCATTAGACGCATCTATCCTTTCTATTCAGTATCATTTAGACTTTTTAATTAGGGCATGTGTCGCCCGCTTTTAGTCTTTTATGTTTGATATTGTATTCAGTTGAATTTATGGTTTGGAGTTTTGAACAGGGGGGTTTTAATCAGTCTTATTTATTTCAGTACTTGATTCATGTTCAGTATGTATTATATTCCTATGTGTAGTGAATGGTTTATAATTTAAGACTGTATGAAAAGAGATTTACTAAAATTGGAAATGTTTTGATACCTAGCTTAATTTTATATTAGGTGATTAATATGTTAAAAAGTTTTTCGACAGTGATGCTAAGAATTAACCAACCGAACATTCTGTTTTACATTGGTACAGGACTGATCACCCTTTATTTAATTGGGCGGGGTATCATAATACCCATCACGTCTCTTAGGATAGTCTGACTATCATTCTCAGATAGCATGTACCAAGGAATCCTATGTTTTAGGGTATAATTCAATATCCCCCATAAAGGTCCCATTGAGATCAGACTGTCTCGGCGCGACAACCTCCATGACAGGAAGTAGCGCGGGTATGATTATATACAAGCATAATATAAATATACACACTTGCACTCGGTCATATATATAAATATTCTCATTTTTTCGATTAGGTTCTCCAACGATCCAATCATAATTATTATTAACCGTACTTAGTTCAATTTTACCCAGTTATCTCACATAAAGGATTCGTCTATTTTATTCTCAATTATAATCATTTCATACTTACTTCTCATCTCTCGAAGTATTCTCTCTCACTAAAGCTAATTTCAGTAGGTTCACCCTCTCTAATCTACTGGTCTAAGTCATTTATAAACATCTCAATTCCATAGATAACGTACGAACGATTTTCAATATGTAGTAAACCCCCTGTTAACCCTCAGTTTCATCCCATATAAAATTTCATTCAACGGTATTCTAGTTAGACCCTACTGGTCCTCTTCATGATCCATTATGCTCTATAAATAATATTTAAGGGTTCCTATGCATTTTATTCGGATTAAACGAAAAGAGGAAAGACATTCTATTTTCCAAGAGGGATCGATCGATCGAGGAAAGGGGTCGATTGATCGATCAGTTAATCGATCGACACTCTTGGGTCGATCGATCGATCAAACAGTTCTTACCCAGAAAATTGCAAATTCGACCTACGAGTTTCATCCCATAATTTCCTCCAAAACGCCATTAATGATCCTCAAACTCCCAAACAAGTTTACTACTGGTTACATATACCTATATACATGATTTACTACGTCAAGAATGTTCAAATTCATCAAAGGTATCGAATTAAAGGGGTAATTCATCATAATTATCAAGAACCCTAGTTTTTACATTAATTTCAAATCGTCTAATTCTTTTTTTTAGATTTCTCACTTCTAAATGAATAAAAATTCGTGGGTAATCCTCTACATATGTTGAGATTTCCAGAGTTCACTTATTTTCTCTAAGGCATGCGATTTAAATCTCCTAAATCATCAATTTCTTTCATAAAACATAAGTTCATCAACCCTATTCTATCATCGGAGAAATATTAACTAAAAAAATAGCAATATAGATACTTTTTGGGGATTCGAAGGTCTGATTTTTTTGTGATAAGGATATGGATGCATTCCTCGTCTTACGATCTATGCCCCGATTGTGTTAATCTTGAAAGAGGTCTTATGGTTCGTGATCAATTCTTGAAAAGCTCTCTACCTTTCTTCTCTAATGGTTGTTCTAAGTTATGTATTGTTAACCCTAAAAGACAACCTCTAATAGCTGATATAACTTAGGAAAATTCGTGGGTTTAATTACTCAAAAATACAAAATGACTATAATACCCTCATGAGATGCCAGTTAGGCTTAAAAATGCCTCGAGACCCAAACTAAATCCCCAGGTACATTTTTCTGACTATCTCGACCCTTCTGGACATGTTGGCGCACTTGAAACGACCATACGGGCAAATTATAATTTATTCACTTTTATAATAATAATTTAGTCCCAACACGACACGGGCGCGTCCCGACTCAAATTTCCATAATTTTCATGTCATTCACTCGTGACATTTTAATAAATTCAATTTCATATATTACTTTACTCATCTAGTAATAGTCACCAAATTCCCAATAATTACTAACTCTAGTCACGCTAGTAAATATTTTTAAATAAAATTTTGAATTAATATTAAATGAATAACTCAATTAAATTTAATAAATCCCGAATTTTAAAAGCCATAAAACTACGGGGTATTACATACTTCCCCCCTAATAATGAAATTTCGCCCCGAAATTCGGAAAATAAGGCATACCTGGTAAAAATAGATCTGGACATTTTTCGTGCATATCTGCCTCGCGCTCCCAAGTGGATTCCTCAACATTATGATGCTCCCACTGGACCCGTACAAGTGGGACTACCTTCGACCTCAATTTTCTCTCGCTATGGTCTAGGATAGACACTGGTCACTCCTCATAAGAACTATAGGGCTGTAAGTCGATCTCCTCTATCGCGATGTGAGTGCGCACCATATCATCCCGAATATAGCATCTCAACGACGAGATGTGGAATACATCGTGAATACGGTGCATGTGCTCAGGAAACCCCAATCTGTATGCCACATGCCCAATCCTCTTGATAATGAGAAATGGTCTGACATACCTTGGAGACAACTTCCCCTTCTTCCCAAATCTCATTACTCCTTTCACTACAATAAAAAAATAATACCTTTTTATGACTTTCAAAAAAATAATTTAAAGACATTTATTATAAAAATGTCATTTAAAGGCTAATGATATTATTAATATGACATGTTTAATATAAAATGTCATTTTATATATATTAGTATTATATTTTATGACAATTTAAATATAAGAATCATATTTGAATATAGATATTATGACCCTATTTTTATAAATTTCTAAATTAGATATATATTATGACATTTTCTTTCTCCCGAAAAATTTAGCACCTGCTCTTTCTTCCCCCTAAAATTTAAACCCAAAAATATGAGAACGCGCTATTCTCATATTCTAACTTTCTCACTCCCGCTCTGCCAATGACTCCTCACGCCATCTATGCCCCTTTAGTTCTGCCCATTTCCTTTTCTCGATTTGTTCATGTGCTCGCTTTTGTGCAGTTAATTGTGAATCCCATTGAGGATTAAAGGAAGGATTCACATATCAAATGAGATGCTAATCCACCATCTGTATGAAAAATCCTAGAAAATAAGGTAAGTGTTCTCTGTCTGCATATATATATTAGTTGTGATGCAAATTGAGAATTTTTTTTGTTGAGTTTTATATTTGCACAAAAATTTGCGCATCTTTTTTTGTTTTGGATAAAATTCTATATGTGTAGACCTAGAACCAGTTTGTTGGAGGCATTTGGTGAGTCCGTCATCGACGATACAAATAAATCCACTGTTGATCTCAAGATTAGAAAAAAATACAATATGCACTTTTAGGACTTAAAATTAATATTTATTATGGACATATGACAACAAACATTTTATTTTCATTTTTAGTTCCTATTTTCAAATTATCGGCTGATGTGGCATGCTGTGATTGCTTGACGTTTTATCAATATTGGTCCGCGCGAACAGCTTTATCAAAAAATAGGAACTAAAATTATAAATAAAATACTTTTTTTTCATATTTCCATAATACATATAACAGTATGTACTGAATTTTAAAAAAATCCCAACAAAACCTAAGTTGAATCAGCAAATATGAGTGGCAAACCTTTATTGAGAATTTCATGATATTGCCGACCAAAAACAAATAATTGGCCAGATTAATTTACTAATTTTAGCCCCAATGTATTTAATGGGTATCAAGTCTGCCAAAATGGGTACAATGTTATCGGACATCGCTATTTTAGGCTATCAAATTGTTACTGATTGGATAATTTTTTTAGGGATTTCTTCTCCAATTGGGTTCATTGAAATCAACAATAAGTTTGGAGACAAGTCATTTCATATGCTTTCTTTTAATTAATATGGTACTTTTTTTTCTCATTTGGGTTTATTTTATGGAGTGATCACTTTTCATATGCTTTCTTTCAATTAATATGGTTATTTTCGAAGCCCAAATTTTAGAAATCTTAATCTTGGAAAAACAATATGGTCAGACTCGGTAACTGATATAAAGCTATTAGGAAAAGAGTAAAACGCATTTGCTAGGACTGCCTATACATTCCTGAGCTCTTTAAGCTTCAGACTCAATTGTATCAAACATCCCAATATATCCAGAACACTTTGGTATCCTCTCTCTGCAAGACTATGGTTGTCCATATCAAACATCCCAAGGTACATCCTCTTTCCTCACTGTTATATCTTGAGTAACAGATATAGAGATGAAGAATCACCATTCCATAAATACGTTTATCTGTTATGTATATATTATTTATAATATTGAAGAAATCATATGTATCTTTATGTATGATATTGTAGTGGCATCTTTCGATTTATAATTTGTGAAGTTTATTGATTAATTTTATAATCGATTGTTTTATTTTGATTTTTCTGATTTAGATTTGTTATTTTCATCGTTTATAGATTCTAGTTTAGTGTTTTCGTCTTAAACAATGATATTGTTATTCTTGTTTAATTTACGCATCTATGCATTTAGTACGTGTGTGCATATATGGAATAATGTGGAAATAGACATGTAAGTTATGGAAATGGGTCCTTATTTTAGGGATTAATTGTTATTTTTATTTTTTTGTACTTTCTTTTCTTTATTATTTGTATTTTTCTTTCTTTTGTTTTATTAGTTAGAGGTAAGGAGTAGTAATGACATTTTTGTAATTAGTGCCTTAGCTTTGAGCCTAAGCTACTCATCCCCTTAAAATACCCACTTGTAAGCCTCCTTTGATGTGGACTTGAATTTTGATAATAAAAAAGAGTATTTC
Source organism: Sambucus nigra (assembly GCA_949130495.1). Lineage (NCBI taxonomy): Eukaryota > Viridiplantae > Streptophyta > Magnoliopsida > Dipsacales > Adoxaceae > Sambucus > Sambucus nigra. Next base: position 50,570,133 of record OX422222.1, read on the forward strand.
TCTCTCTAAGTTGGTGTTTAGATATTTTTAGGATCCTTTTGGCGGGTGTTTTACGTCAAATTGGTATCAGAGTGGGTAAGAAGCTCCACATTGGTGTTAGTGTATCGACGTTTTTTTAATCAAAATCGTTCACTATACTCTTTAATGGCCCTAAGAAAATCTGAACAACTAAGAGAGGAGATTAAAAAATAAATTAGAGAGTGGGTACAATCACAACAACACATCAATGCCCTCTTTCAAGTCCAATTCCAAAACCCTAGTACTAGCACTAGCACTAACCCTACCCCGCCCACCCTGCTGCCCCCTTTATCTCGATGACCCTGCCTTGTCAACCCCGCTGCCCAAGCCCTAACCCCCCTCTTCTTCCAACCCCTACCATCCCGAAACGACCCCACCCCCATTGTCTAGGCCACAACCCACCCCCTATTCCCCTACTTCATTTTTTTACCACTACTCACACCCCTCAGCCTCCGAAAAGCCACCCCCGGGCCCTCAAAACCCCGCTGACCTGGTACCTTCCCCAACCCGCCCCTGTTCTGACCCAAGACTACCCATTTACCCCTCCCTCCACTCTGACAGACTACCCCTCCCCATGACTCCTCCCCGTGCATTCCAACCCACTCCCACCCATTTCCCAACCCACTAGGCCTCGAAGCCCTTCCCCAACCCTTCGTCGATCCACAATCAAAATCTTGAGGCTCAATTCAAGATTGTCGGTGGCTAATCCAAGATTGGTTGCACCACCCAATCATTCTTCCTCACTCACTCACCCAAGTGGGAAAAATCAATGATAAAAGATCCTCTCCCAAGCCGGTTGATTGCAAGAGCGATAAAAATGACGAAATTAGGTTGTGTATTGAGGATTTTTTTGACATTTTTGTCGAGGAGGTTTGGGTGGCTCGCATGCACTTTCGCGAGCCGGATACATTTGATTTGAGGGATTTCTTCCAAATTTTTGGGAATGGGGATGATTTTGATGAGGTGTTAATTGGAGGTGATGTGATTGATGGTAAGTTTATGGATCCATTTTTGGTGACATTTGATTTGCGCTCGGTGGATGTTTTTCGTTGTTTAGTACTAAGAAGACTCACCACGGGACTCCGAGTTGGAGGTTTTATTGGTCGGCCATTTTTGGGTTGTGTTCCTAATTTCCATGAACTTCTTGCAAGCCGGTACAAGGGGCATTTCTGAGGGCAACCCTTCTTTCATTTGAGGATCTCTTTGATGGGTGCCTTGCTTTCTTACCGTCTAACTCCTACGCTCGAGGACGTTCTTTTTGAAGCCGGGGAGAGTGATGAAAATGGGTCCTTATTTTAGGGATTAGTTGTCATTTTTATTTTTTTTCTTTTATTATTTGTATTTTTCTGTTCTTTTTTTTGCGTTATTAGTTAAAGGTAAGGATTAGTAAATGCATTTTTGTAATTAGTGCCTTAGTTTAGATCCTAAGCTACTCATCCTCTTTAAATACCAACTTGTAAGCGTCATTTGAGGTAGACTTGAATTTTGATAGTAGAAACGAATATTTCTCTCCCTAAGTTGGTGTTTAGATAGTTTTATGAACCTTTTTATGGGTGATTTACATCATATATATATATATATATATATATATATATATATATATATATATATATATATATATATATATATATATATATATATATGTGTGTGTGTGTGTGTGTGTGTGTGTGTGTCAAAATAAGATTAGTTTTTACCATAATATGGTGTTATTCGGATTTTTATGTTCCAAGACCATATTTTAACTCTTAGGGTTGGAGTTGAGGGTTGAATTTCATGTGTATTAGACACTAATTAGTTAACTGTAAAATAGTTCATATTTACCTAATGCAAATATTATGAGTTTGTATAATTGGTTAATTTTGTAGAATAGCGACGTATCTATCATTCAAGCCTAACGGTTCTTTACTAAACTCATTTAGAAAAGGTAAATGACTGAGTGACTCAGTTCTTCCTTGGCATGTAGTTCACCGATAAAGGGGAATATTATAAATCATGCATGCTTCTTTTTTACGCCCTTTATAATCATGTCTCTTGTGTCGAGCATCTTGTTTTCTAGTAACTAATTAAAAAATTAATCTTTAGACGTAGTTCCAAAATTGCATATGAATTTCTTCTATTGAAAATTCTTAATATTTAAAAATTAAGAAAAAAAAAGAGTTGCATGAAAAGCCATCCCCTCCTTATCCATTCTCACATCTTTAGACCCTCATCAAAGACACATCATCCAAGGAATTTAGTATAGGATTGAATTGCTCAATTTCCCCATTTTTATGATTCCTCACAAATTCAAAGTTCCACACCTTCTATTTGTGCATGAGAACAATTGCTTGAAATCAAATGGCCCAATTTTAATATAAAGAAGGAAAGAAACTTGAAAAATATATTATGTACCTAAACATATACTCCAACCGAATTTGACTCCCTGCCTCTCACCTTACATTGAAGAAAAGTATATAATATTTTAGAAGCACTGTTACAAGGGTCTCGAAGAGAGCCTTTGACTAGGGGTTGTCATCTCATCCACTATAGCTAAAAATTCATAAACTCGATTAATGAAGAATATCAAAGTGTATCTTTCTCTAAAGGAAATCTCCAAATCCATTTTTCTAAAAAGGAATTTAAGATAAATATCAACTTTTCAAATAAAGTCCTTTTCACCCAACTAATCTCATGGCAAGCCTCTTTATAACACGATTTCAAATAAATTTGCATTTATATGTAGAACCCTATGGAAAACGAATACATGTAGAAAAAGAACCCCTCCCACACACCAAATAGCAGTCAAACACTAGGATCTATTTCCATCTGAATAAGCTAAATGTACCTAATATTAATCTTCAACCTAAAGACTTGTCAGTCTGAAAACAAATCAACATCAAACTGAGAAATCTGTCTCTACACAACAAAATATCAGGGTAACATCAACAAAGTTATTTGAAATCATGTGATAATCAGTCAACCTTGGGACGCGAGAACCTGATAAACAGACTCCAGCACATAATCAAAAGTTCACGGATTCTGAGTCATGGAAACGTCAAATAATTATAGATTTTGATATTCAGAAACCTATTTGGCAAATTACATGTTATGGTCACAATAAAAACGATCCTTATGACATTACTGGTGATATTAGCTATGAAGAACTGCTAGCACTAGCATATGATAATCCTAAACGTGGCTTGAACTTGCGGTTAATTATTGAGAGAGCGGGGAATTTTCTTAATTTCATGTCACATGAATTCGAAACCCCACTTCGTAATCCTTATGTATTTCCACAAATTTCTACTTTTTCTACCCAAAGCACTTTTCAAAATCCCATAATTACTGCTCAAAATATTACCCTTCTTTTAGTCCCAAGTTTCTATAAATAGGGTGCATCCCCTAGTTTTGGGTTTGGAATGAGACCCAATGCTCCAAATAATGCTATTGGTCAACCAAATTCCTTTCAAGTTCCCAGCCTGAATTTATGTACATCTGGTGCACTTGGTTCCCAACATTCGATCCAGTTGACTAAAAGTTCTTTTCCCTCTAGCACTTCATGCTCTACCAAAACTAATGAAAGGAATCCATTTTCTATATTCGAAGATCTGCCACAGATTCCCCATTCAAGTAACCCAACGGTCCTAACTCTACCAATAATGCAATTGCAGAATCAACATCATTTTCCAAATTTATGGATAACATGCCAAAGGTATCTCATGGAGGTGATAATAGTATTTAGTCAAAAGCTAAATGGAATCCTCGAGAGATTCCCTACGAAGAACCTCAGATCGAAGTTATTTCTTAGAGGATGTGTAAGAAGTAATGTTTTAAATATTTTTATAGAAGATCATATGAATATAAGCTTACCACTCATTGTTATTATGATAACGAAATAACTTGATTTTAGGCGAACAAATGTGGCCCCGCAGCGAGATTGGACGAGGATGTATAATAAGGGATGTTTAAAAAAGTTTACCCTTTCGCCTGATATGACTTCATATTTATCTAAGAAAGATATTAGGCATGAGGACTTTATATATGTTCTATTATTTTTATAATTACAGGTGTCAGTACACTTTTGCCTCCATTTTTTTCTATTTTAAAATTTGAAAATTTTCCACAACGTGTCCGTAAGTGTGTCCTCAAGCGTGCCCTTGCACGACGGATTTTAAAAAACAAAAAAACAAACATTGTCCACTCATTGAAGCATGTTCGACTCGTGTCTTTATGTTTCGGTGGCGTGTTAAAGTCCGACAAGCATCCGGGCTAGCAAAATAAACTTTCCCTTGCCATGTACTCGAGCAACCATGCTTTAGGTAACATAGCTTTGTCCTGCCGTGTGCAAATCGAAAGGTTTGAATGCACCCTTTTATCATGGACCCCCCAAGTTATAAAAGAGAAGGGAGGAATAAGTAAAGTTCATAATTAGATGTAAAGGCATCTATTGCCGAGAATTAATTACAAAACTTAGAGTAGCCTCATCTCGTGCAATTCAGAAACTCATCCTTTACAAAATAATTCATTCTTAAAATTTAGAATAAGTTCAAACTCTTACTTTATGTTGTGGAAATCTAGTTTTATTTTTCTAGTTTATCAATCGCCTTAAGTACATATAATCAAAGACCATGCGCAGAGTCCAAGAAATGTTATCAAATGATGGAGATGCAGTTGATCAAAATCCATCATCAGAACCATCAACAATCGCATTGAAGGAAAAATGACTTAACATTTACTTGACAGTTGATGCTTGGGGTTCTTTCTATCCCTTATGTTATTAATTTTGTATTGGCGATGTTTTTATTACCTGAATCTCCAAAGTGGCTCATGAGTAAAGGGGGGATGGCAGAGGTAAAACAGGTTTTGCAGAGACTTCGTGGATAGGAAAATGTCTCAGGTTTGTTTGCTTGTTCTTATTGGAGAATAGTTTTTGTTTTGATAGAAGATTACTAAAGGATATTATTTATACATGATAATTCTAATGCATTTGAGGTTCATACACATTTTTATTTAAAACTTTAGAAAATGTTTATATTGTGTCATCCATCTAAACTAAAATTACTCTAGTATGTTCATATCTCATATAAATGTAGCTGGTTTCTGCCATTAGATGGCTCAACAAAATTTCCGATAGAATGAACTTGACAAACCTTTACTTCCATCTTTCTTACTTATATTATCGAATCCTATTATACGCACTTAACGTTAAAAAATAGGACATATTTCTCTTGATGGGTGACTCTGTGTTTGTGATATTAACACCCATGTTGATGCTATGTATTATACGGGATATGATTTAAATTTACTTAGTTCATTAACTGATTAAAAGAATATTTTCTGTTTTGATTAAGTTCTTTTGTTGAAATTGAAATTCAGTAAAAAGCGTGAAGGGACTATAATGTATGTTTGAAGGAAGTATATAATGAGGTAGACAATAGGTTAAAACACTAATACGCCTGTAACTGATACGAGAATCAACTCCCTATCTAAAAGGATTGCATACATCATGTCTCAAATTTCTTTCTATAAAATCAATATAGAAGTTTATGGGAACATTGATAAATTCCTTGTGACCCAACAAGCAAATGGAAAAAACACATGCTACATAAGAATTCTTAATCAGCTTTAATTCCTCATCAATCACATGAAGTAAAAATTGCTGAAACTTATATATAAATAAGCGTACATAAACATACACATTTTTTTTTATCGTAGTCTGTATATGATGTGTGGTCTGTTTTTGATAACCTTGTCATATCTCAATTGTGAAGCATAATATAATTTATCTTCATCCCGCGCAGGACTATGACCAAGATATTATAGATCTTTCTGTGACCCATATCACCAATGTATAATTTAGTAATTTATCGTGCCGCTACAGATGCTTCTTGGTGTCTTTATCTTATACATTTTTCTCCGGACAACTTGTACTCTTGAGTGATAACACTACCTACCTTTCGTTAGCATTGTTCTTTAGTACTTTTATAGAGTAGAGTGTCATTTCAAGCACTCATGTGAAGGATATTTGTTTGGTCATATAAATTTTGTGTCCGATTTAGGAGGATCTTTGGGCTATTGAAAAACAAGGGAAAAACTTGAAACATAAACATTGCACTATGATCATTCATTTGAACACTTAGTTTTACTGGAATTACAAAGCTGATCTAAGAACTATTATATATTTAATAAATTTAAATTCACATGGAAGGAACCACTATGTGTGCCCCAAAATGTTTAAGGTGATACATTCAATCTATGGGGCATATTTTTTATGTGAAATTATGTCGTATCTTTTGTACTATGTCTAATGCCACAGGTTATTGCTAAACTTGAAGGTCCTGCTGTGTGTTAATACTGTGCTTTACGCTTATTACAGGTAACCATGTGTTGAAATGTGTTGTACTACCTCTCTCCCTCTCTCTCCCATTTAGATATATCCTTCTGCAATATATATATATATATATATATATATATATATATATATATATGACGAGAATTTGTGCAGACAACACTTGATGAATCTTTATATGTACTAGCGGGTGAGCTGGTACGTAATTGTCTTAGTCTCGTGTTACATTATGTTAGATGATTAATACCCTGATTACTGGGGGTTAATCTCCCTCTCTCTTTCTCTCTCACGTGCACACACACACACATGTGAGGTTTCTCCTCAGGTTAGGGAGGGCTACTTTATTTTCCCATCTAGTAACCGGCGACAAACTTCAGACTAAAAAAAGTAAAGGGGATCCTTCCATAAATTGGTTTGCATAGCACATGAGCTACAAAATTTTTGCATTCAAATTGATTATGTGATGAATTTTCTGTGGAGCGGTGCCTCATTCAAAGAACAGAGTGCACGTGTTTCTTCTATTAAGAACGTCCTAGAAAGTCATTCTAGCTATTTAATGTGTGGGAAAGAACTTTCCAAGCTTGTTGCATTTGTGAAAGGCACCCAATTTGATATAGTTGTAAGAGAACCCCTCGATTTCGGTTCAAGAGGATTTTATTTTCCTCCACTATCATTTGTCTATCTTAGGTTGAAAGATAAAAATAATTATAGGAATATCTTCAACGAGAAAGATATGGATGTGCTCGCTTGGAGAATTTTGCTTCAGGTCTTGAATTGATTGGTTAGAAGGCATAATTATCTGGAAATCATTATGTTGATATGCTTCAGAATTTTTGAGGTGTTCATTTTATTAAAATTTTGAATCATTTTTGTGAGGTGGCTTATGCCGTATTTTTATGTGCATGTGAAATTCCCAATATTTTAAGCCATGAAAAACAAATTATGGAGAAAAACTAGAGCACATGCGTCATGATATAAGTCAATATAGTTTTATTTATTTTGCACCTCTCTCTCTCTCTCTCCCTCTCTCTTTCTCTCTCTCTAGCTTCAGATGGGAACCTTGCAAAGCAGGTTGGATGAAGAGTTCCTCTTGGCTCATATGTGTTCAGTTAAGTTTAAAGAGTGTATAGTTGTCTTGTCCACTCTTCTAAGACAATTCGAGTTACAATTTACCCTATGAGATCTTATTTCTGAATGTTAGCCCTATTTCTCTGTATGTAAATGTTAGTTAGTATTGCTTACCCTTTACCAAATATTCTGCTGCGGTACAAAAGAACAATCTGATTTTTAGATATTGAATGTTATCATCTTTTTTGGCACTCGGACTGGTACTGGCGAAGGTTTTGCTAGGGCTTGTGAAGTTTTTATCCATTGGCATTATTGAATACAATTTTGTTTAATTTTAACTTTTGAAATTTATTTTTTTGGTTTAATTTTAACTTTTGAACTTGAGTAGGATATTGTCAATCATAATTATGATGATGATGATATAAAAGTCCTATCATTAATCGACTCAAATATTTTAAGTTAATCTGCTGAATTGAGGATGCATGTTGATGTAAAAAACTAGATCACTCTAATTATTCAATCAAAGATAAATAAATAAGATAAAGATTTTTAAAGTGGTTCGGCTAGGAATAAAGCCTACGTCCACTGTTATTGTATTGCTGAGTGTTTGTGGAATTCTTGATTACAAGTTCTCTCAAGAAATTCCGGTCCCTTTTGAATGAGGGTGATACAAGGTATTTATAGCCCTTAGGTTGTACATGAAAGGGTTGATACATTAAATGATATACATATGAAAGGGTAACACATTTAATGTAGCATGTGCGTCAAGATGATAAACATTCAATGAATAGTTGAACTGTTGACATTCTGACAATTAATAATACGGCCGAGATGCAGCTCGGACCGCCTTAGTTGCTGGTTGCTCAGGAGTTCCTCGGAGCGCGAGAGTACCTCGGAGTGCTGAAGTTCCTCGGTATATCCTCGTTGCTCGGGGAGAACATGAGTTGGTCGAGGAAATGAACTTCCTCGTTACTATTGTGCCACGTATATTGACACGTGTCTTCGTCTGATTCGTACATATCAGCATATTAATATTGGTATCAACAGAAGCCCCCAATGTTTCATATTTCGAACTTTGAGGAGTATGGAACATTCTTTCTCGGTTTATGGCAGTATTGAATGATCTTCCTGGGTTTTAGGATCATCGTTTTTAAATTTATTCCCAAATTCAACGAAACCGCCTTTTTTCGAACTTTTAAGAGCGCTTCGATCTTAGTGCCCTTTTTGTCCTTTTAGCCGCTGGAAGTTCAATAATTTCTTTTTTGTAATCATTTCATTCGCCGCTTCCCAAGGTAAAGTATTTAAACTTCTTAGGTAACCATACCGTCTTCTTCTTTTCCCAATTTCTTGCATTCAAGCTTTCTATTTTCTTCTTATCTCTTGTGCGTTCATCCTTGTTTTCGTTCGTTGTCAACATACCTCCTTTCTTCCTGTAAGATCTTCTTCCTTTCTTCTGTATCTCTTTTATTCAATATGGTTTATATTGTGGAGTCTGTTGAGAAATTTCGTTCTGATTTTTCCATTCCTTCCTGGGTAACTCTAGAGGTTCTTTCTGAGCCTTTAGATTATTTTCGATTGGCTGAGGGACATTGGTTCCCCAGTCTTTTCATTGCTGAATGTGGTTTTTCCTTTCCACCAAACCCATTGTGTCTTGAGTTTTGTCAATATTTTGATCTTGTCCCTGCAAAAATAGCCCCCAATTCATGGAGAATAATTAATGGGGTGCACAAATTAAATCTAACTCATGGGACTCGTATTGGGATCCCTGAAATTATGTATTGCTATAAATGGGCCACTTTAGATAATATTTATTACTTAAAAACTAGGTTTCTGAATAGGGCTCTTGTATTTAACCTTCCTGACTCAAATAGAGATTATTTTGAGCATGGGTTGGTCATAAAAAATTGGCAATATACCCCTTTAGCTGGAGATGAAGTATACAATGGTCCCAGATGCCCCCAATATGGCAATGGGATAGGTTTATTTTTCATTTTATTTTACTTATGAAATTATGCTTTCATCATGTTTGACAAAACGTATGACTGATATTTCGTTATGTATTTATTTGCAGTTGATAGCAAAAGAAAAACTCCAAAGGAATCAGAGGTTAATATCAAGCATCTGAAACTTATCTAGGGTTTGCATAAGAACGTTGCAGACGAGCACATTAGGTCTGCATCATATTTGCTGCAGTATAGGAGCTATACAACCTCTTATACTGCTCGCCCTATTGAACCAGCTTCAACCCCAGAATATTCTTCTTCAGACTCTCATCTTCCTTTAAGTCAAAGAATGGGTAAGAAAAGAGCTCCTCCTGCTCTCTTTGATGACATTACTTCTGCTGTTGGGGCTAAGAGAGGCAAAACTGATGTCCCAGAGGGGACTAAGAAAGTGGATGCTGCACCCTCTAAAGCTGCCGAGAAGCCCCCAGTGGTTCCGAGCAAGAAAGTTGCTCCTGTAGAAGTAATTACTATCTCTCCGACCAAGTCTTCTTTGGTTGAAGGTGCTGAACTCCCGTCGAGGAGATTGAGGAAATCATCCTCAATTAATCTGGGTGAAACTGCCTCCTCTCTGCCTGCTGGTAGTACTGATGTTCCAAACATCATTCTTCTAAGCTCTGCAATGAGCTCGGTCATACCCAAGGTCCATGGAATTGATGAAAAAATTCCTAGGGATATGCTGACATCCCTAGCTGCTCGTCACCTTGCTTCAGTAAATTTCTCATACTTCTGGTTTTTCTTTCTTTCTCTGAATGCTTGCATTTTGTATTGACTTTACTATTTTTCTCATCTTTCAGCTGGTGAACTGTTTCAATAATATTGTGAAGAAGGATGAAGCTATTAAAGCTTCAAGCTCCTCGACAGGTGTAGAGGATGCTTTGCTGGGTTTAACCCAATCCTTGAAGGAATCTCGCCAACAGTATATTGAGGAAAAAGCTGTTTGGGAGAAAAAATTGGCTGTGGCTGAAGCTGAGAAGGTGAAGATGGCTGAAACCTCCAAGAATTTGGAGGATAAAGTAAAAGGTTTAGAGGTTGAACATCAGGAATATGATGGCAAGCTGAAAAAGGCAGAGGAAGAGTTATCTACCCTGCGAGATATCAAGGTCAAAAAAGAGGAATTGGATGTAAAACTTTCCTCGGAGAAATTAAGAAGAAAAGTCGCAGTAAAAAAATCCTTCAGCGCTGGCTGGGAGAAAGGATGGGATAAGGGAATTGCTGCGATGACCTCCCAAGTTCAATACGGGAAGTTGAAATACTTCCATGATGGCTGGGTAGCTGCTCTGTAGGAACTGAAGATCAAGGATGATTCTGATCTATTCCAGATGCACCTCCCTGGTCCTCCTCCACCGATTGTGGAAGAAGAAGAAGATGAGCCTGTCTCTGATGAATCTTCTATGGCCATAAGTGATCAGGTCTCTGCCTCTCAACCCTCTGCCACCGAGGACATTTCTTCCATGCCTCCTCCTCCTGAGAAGATTTCTGCCGATCAAGCTGCTGTTACTGCCGAGCAACCAAGCTCCTCATCCCAGCCTCCCGAGAAAGTCTTGGGGGACAAGGAAAAGGTGTGAAGTTTTTCGGTATCATTTCTTTCTTTCATTACTTGTAATCGAACAATGTAATCTTTTGATGATCTAATAAAACATATCTTCGTTCCTCTTCATTGTTGATCCTCTGTCTGCTTTATTTATTAACTCCTTCTTTCTCTTCGTTATTAGTTTTTGGCCAGAATGGAATTGATATCTGCTCCTGATACTGAGTTGATGCGACAATGCAATGGATATTATAAAGCTGGTCATACAGACCTAAGTGTATCAGAGATTGTCGACATTCTTGGTCACGATGCCTCAGAACAAGCAATTGAGGCTTATCGGTACTTGAAGGATCTACTTGATAGATCTGTGGCCAATAATGTGGCATACTAAGAATTAATCGAGGAACTTCATAGTTCCATAGAGGATCTTCAAAATGAACACAATGCATCAATGGCTTTGCTGCACAAGGAGTATGAAAATAGATATCAGCAGCTTTCTTCTGAAACAGGCCATAAAAAGATCCTCGCTGGATATGATGTTAGGGAAAGAACTCTAAAAGGTGAGGTTGAGGCCTGCAGGAAGATTGCTGAGTTGCTGGAACAGGAGAACAATACTTTGCAGAAAAAGTTGGCTCAGTATGAATCTGCAGCATCATCTTCCACTGCTTTAGTACCAGTTACTGATGAAGGTTTCTCATTCTTAGAGGTTGAAAATGCCAAATTAAGGCAAGAACTGGATAACTTAAGAAGATCCGCTACTGTTCGGGGACGAGGAAGAGGTTCTCGGGGACGAGGAAGAGCTGTTCAACATGTTGTCGAGGAGCAAAGTTCTCCAGTAGCTGCTCGGAGTCGATCAAGAGTTCTTAGCCGCAATGTTGAAGAATCTCGTACCCAGTCTACTTTGGAAACTCAAGCGTTCCAATTGAATGCTAAGGATCGTGCTCTGTCAGAAATGTCCAAGAAAAATCTATCCTTGGAAGATCAACTTATTGCAACGAAGTCTGCTTTTCATACTAAGGATCTTTTTGCCAAAAATCTTCTCGAACAATTGGATAGATTAACCTTTCAATTTCATAAGCAGCCCAGGGAATTCTGGATGGCAGGATATAATGAAGATCTTGTTCATTTGGATGCTCGTATTGAACATGCCAACAATGAAGGTTATAAGCAGGGATGGTTGAATGCCCTGGGTGTATTAAAATTGGAGCGAGGGCATTATTTATGGGATTATCATGCTCCAGGGTTATTAGACTTGCCTGTGCCACCTTTCAAATTGGACATGGCCTGGATCCCAGCTCGTTCCATTCCTCGTAGTCTAATTTCAAAATACCTCGGTGATTATAGCCTTCATTCCCAAATCAAAGTATCTCGTCCAGAGCATCTAATGGATACACCTTCAATAATGAATGTCAGGATGCTGAAGGACTTGAACTTTATTAATTCTCCTCTTTGCTTGGAAGATCCTCCTGCTGGCAAAGAGCCTGTCTCAAAAGATAAAGGAAAGAAACCAATAGAATAAGTTTTTCAATGTAATATTTAGCACATATGTAGAGTTTGTAATACATTTTTATCTTAATGAAAGAATTTCATTTTCTGTTTTAACAATTAGTATAGCTATTTTTCTGTTTGCAAATTGTATGGTTCATCAACCAACTTAAAATTTACAAGTATTAGAAATGTTGCTTGATCACTTAATAATAAAGTAATGAGTATAAATGTTTAAAATGTTTCCAACCAACCAAGGTTGTTAAATAATGTTTGCCGACCAACTACAGTTGATGGGTTTTTATCCCCGACCAGCCATACTTGGTTCAATTTGGAATATTTTCATAAAATGTGTCCGACCAACTAAGGTTGATAATTTTACTCCTCGTCGACCAACTACAGTTATTGGGTTTTTATCCCCGACCAACCATACTTGGTTCATTTTGGAATATTTTGTTCTCTGAAGAATTTTTGTAATAATATTACCTACCGACCAACATAAATTGGCATTTAAGAGTATAAACCAACCGAGATTGGCGTTATAAGAAAGTTTTTCTCGCCCTTTTACCAACCGGAGTTGATCGTGGGTCTGAACTATCGTGTTCTTTCGAACTATCTTGTACACTAGTTATTTTACCAACCGAAGTTGATCACGCCTGTGTACGCCTCCTAACCAAAGGAGTATATCAGTTGTTCTCGCCCTTTTACCAACCGGAGTTGATCGTGGGTCTGAACTATCGTGTTCTTTCGAACTATCTTGTACACTAGTTATTTTACCAACCGAAGTTGATCACGCCAGTGTACGCCTCCTAACCAAAGGAGTATATCAGTTCTTCTCGCCCTTTTACCAACCGGAGTTGATCGTGGGTCTGAACTATCGTGATCTTTCGAACTATCTTGTACACTGGTTATTTTACCAACCGAAGTTGATCACGCCAGTGTACGCCTCCTAACCAAAGGAGTATATAAGTTGTTCTCGCCCTTTTACCAACCAGAGTTGATCATGGGTCTGAACTATAGTCTTCTTCTTGCTACCAAGCAGCGTAGTGTACAACACTAGTATTCCCCGAAAAACTTTGAAACAAAGGAGAGAAAAATTGTGGAAAACATCATGGTTTTATTTATGCTGATGGACTCGTTGTACATTTTACATCATTGATAATACTTGCGAAGGTGTTCAGCATTCCAAGCATTCTTGAATTCTTCTCCTTCTAGAGTTGCTATTCGGTAAGTTCCTGGTCGAACAACTTCTGTAACTCGGTAAGGTCCATGCCAGTTTGCTTCTAATTTATTGTGCTTCTGAATGACCTTCTTCAGCACATAATCTCCTTCCTTTAGATCGCATTTCTTCACCCTTTTGTTGTAAAACAGAGCCGTTCGTTGTTGATAAGCAGCATTCCTAATGGTTGCCTCTTCTCTGACTTCTTCGAGCATATCTAAATCCAGTCTTCTCATCAAATCACTGATCGGAGAATTGAAATTCAACACCCTGTGTGTGGGTAGGCCCAACTCGGCAGGTATTACAGCTTCACTTCCAAATGCTAGCATGTATGGTGATTCTCCAGTTGCTTCTCGGGGAGTTGTTCGGTAAGCCCATAGTACTGATTGCAGCTCATTAATCCAGTTAGCTTTAGCTTTACTTAGCCTTTTCTTCAAACCATTTAACAGCGTTCTGTTCGTTACCTCAGTCTGCCCATTGCTTTGAGGATGTCATGGTGCTGAGTGGGTCTTCAGTATGTTTAATTGTTGACAATAGGCAGCGAACTCTTCATTGTCAAATTGTGTTCCATGATCTGTGATGAAGGCATGAGGGAGACCATATCGACAGATGATATTCTTCCAAACAAACTGGTATACCTTCTCATACGTCATATCGATAAGCGGCTCAGCTTCTACCCACTTAGTAAAAGAGTCCACTGCAACGACGAGGTACTTGAATCTTCCTCGGGTGGTCGGCAGTGGTCCAACCAAATCAATTCCCCACATGGCAAATGGTCAAGGGGAAGTTATTGGTGTCAGCAATGCTTGTGGTGTTCGTCGGATGGAGGAAAAACGTTGGCACTTTTCGCATTTCTTAGCATAGGCTATACAATCAGCCCTCATCGTTGGCCAGTAGTATCCTTGAGTCATTACCCTTTGCAAAAGTGTTCGACCTGCTACATGAGCTCCACAAGACCCTTCATGGATCTCTTCAATTAATTCTTTTACTTCGGATGGATGTACACATCTCTGCAAACCTGCCATAATTCCTCGTCTATATAAAATACCATTAGTTAATACATACCGAGCAGCTTTATACTTCAATTTCTTGGCAGCAAGCTTATCTTCTGGCAATTCTCCCTCTTCAATATATACCCGTATAGGATCCATCCAAGATGGTCCTAAATCAAGGGCAATAACATTCATCGTCAAGTTTTCATCTATGCTCCGACTTTCCAATACTTCAATTGGTATAGTTCTTCGCAGCTCAGTACGAGTAGCTGATGCTAGTCGGGCCAGTGCGTCTGCTTGTGCATTTTCTGTCCTGGGTATCCTGATCAACTGAATTGCATCAAATTCCGCCAATAACTCCATTACCTTGGCATGATATTTACCCATTAATTCTCCTTTAACTGCATACGTTCCCATCATCTGATTCACAATCAATTGAGAATCGCTGAATACCATCACTTGCTGCGCCTCGATAATCTTTGATAACTTAAGACCTGCTATCATGGCCTCATACTCAGCCTCATTATTGGAGGCCTTGAATTGGAATCGCAAAGCATATTCCATGTTAATCTCGTCTGGGGTGTTCAAAACAATTCCTGCCCCACAACCTGCTGTACAAGATGAGCCATCTACATATAATCTCCATATAGGCAACCCGTCTTCAAATTTCTTATCTGATAGAGTTCCTCGGTGAAATATTTTTCGCTTCTTTTCATCTTCTCCTGACACTTTTCGTTCCTCGTCGACCATCTCTTTTCGTTCTTCATCCAACCGGAGCTGGTCCGAGTTTGAAGCTGATGATCCTTCTACATCCACAAGCCCTTTTACCAACCGGAGTTGGTCCGGATTTATGTCTGTTGATCCTGTAGCATCCATAGGTTGGTCAGCGAGCAGCTTTTGTTCCTCGGGGGCATCAGGATATGTAAACTCTGCTATAAAATCTGCTACCGCCTGCCCTTTCAATGATGATCTGGGCTCATACACAATATCATATTCACCGAGTTCTACTGCCCAATACATCAGTCTTCCTGACTTTTCTGGCTTATGAAGGGCTTGTCTCAATGGCATATCGGTATAAACGACGATGGTATGGGCCTGGAAATACGGCCTCATTCTTCTACTTGCTTCAATTAATGCCAATGCCAATTTTTCTAGCTTTGGGTACCTGATTTCTGCACCTCGGAAAGCCTTACTTGTGTAATAGATTGGTTTCTGGACTCCATTCTCCAATCTTATCAATGCTGAACTAACTGCATTCTCTGATACTGCCAGATACAAATACAACTTCTCTCCTGTTATTGGCCTGGACAACAGTGGAGGTTCTCCCAAGTATTTCTTCAAGTCTTGAAAGGCTTTTTCACATTCTTCATTCCACTCAAAGGTTTTTCGAAGTGTTTTGAAGAATGGTATGTATTTATCAGTTGCTCGGGATACAAATCTGTTGAGCGCTGCAACTCATCCTGTAAGACTCTGTACTTCTTTCTTCGTCGTCGGGGATCGTAGCCCTAGAAGAGCTTTAATCTTATCTGGATTTGCCTCAATACCTCGCTGATTGACGATGTATCCGAGGAACATTCCTTCTCGTACTCCAAAGGTGCACTTTGTCGGGTTAAGCTTCATTTGGTATTTATCCAGTTGATCAAAAGTTTGACTTAAGTGAACTAAATGATCAGTAGCTTTTTTGCTTTTCGTCAGCATGTCGTCGACATAGAATTCCATATTGTGGCTGATTTGTTCGGTAAAAACCTTGTTCATCAGCCGCTGGTATGTTGCTCCTGCATTTTTCAAACCAAAAGGCATAACATTATAACAATAAGTTCCCCTAGGGGTGATAAAAGAAGTACTTTCCCTGTCTTCAGGTTTCATTTTGATCTGGTTGTAGCCAGAGTAAGCATCCATGAAGCTGAGTAGCTCGTGTCCCGAGGTAGTATCCACTAGTTGATCAATTCTGGGCAATGGAAAGTGGTCCTTGGGGCATGCTTTACTGAGATCGGTGAAATCGACACACATTCTCCATTTATTATTCTTCTTCTTTACCATCACTACATTTGCCAACCAGTCTGGATATTTCACATCTTCAATGAATTGGGCTTTCTGGAGCTTCTCGACTTCCTCTTGTATGGCATGATTCTTCTCGGGACTAAATACTCTTTTTCTCTGCTTTACAGGCTTGATCTCCTTATTCACATTGAGTTTGTGACATAAGAAGTTGGGATCTATTCCAGGTATGTCTTCATGACTCCACGCGAAAGTTTTCTTCCTGTTTCTCAAGAAAGTACTCAACTCCTGTTTTATTGAAAAATCCAGCGACGAACCTATCTGGGTTACTCGTTCAGGGTGTTCGTCGTCCAAAATAACATTTTCTGTAGATTCCACCACCTGCCCTTTTACAAGTTGGGTTTCATCTCTGGGATCGAGAGTTTCAATCTCTGTGTCTTCTTCCACCTGGTAGGTAGTACTCTTTTTCCTTGATTCCTCCAGCTCTTCTTGCTCGGCAGACGAATAATAGCATTCCCGAGCTACTTTTTGATCACCTTTCACAACTCCTACTCCAAATTTTGTTGGGAATTTTAAGCACTGATGTACTGTAGATGGAACTACCTCGAACTTCTTCAAACCAACTCTTCCCATGATGATGTTGTAGGCTGACTGCACATTCTTATCCATCACGAAGAAGCGTATTCTTTCTGTTCGACAAGTAGGCCAGGTTTCAATGAATATATCCAACTTGATCGTCCCAAGTGGAAAAACTTTCTCATCGGCAAAACCTAGGAGGGGTCTATGATATGGTTCCAACTGAGATAATTTCAGGTTCAAGCTATCAAAGCATGAATAGTACATGATGTCTGCCGAACTTCCATTATCTACCAACACCCTTGAAATTACCACTTCCTTCATTCTCATTTTGATTACCAGAGGATCATCGTGAGGATAAAGAACACCTGCCAAGTCGTTTTTTGAAAAACCAATGACTAGCTTCTCTTTGTTCACCTTCCTCGGTCGATCTTCTTCAGCTAGATTTATTCGCTGAATATATGAACAAGCTTGAGCCTCTCCGAGGTAAGCCTTTCTTTCTGCAGTAAGGTCTCCTCCTCCTGCATCTCCTCCTGTAATGACATTACAATCAAATGATCCAAAGCGTATAGAAAATACCTCTCGTTCTGGCTGTCTTGGCTTCTTGGGAAGATCAGGGTCATCTTCTGGATCGTCTTCATGGTTTCTCTTCTTTTTCTCCTCTACCCGCCGAGGAGATCTAGACCTTTCTTTAGCTCGGTCATTATCTTTTCTTTCACCTCTGCGATCTACATACTTAGACAGCTGTCCTCTTCAGATGAGCGTTTCAATCTCGTTCCGAAGAGCTATGCAATTTTTGGTCATGTGACCATGATCTTTATGAAATTCGCAATATTTATCCTTATTCCTCGAATCAGGATCTGACTTCAGCTTCTTTGGCCATTTTACCTCCTCGTTGTTCTTGATTTCTTCCAAGACATGATGAATTCCCATTTTCAAAGGAGTATAATTGTCGTACTTCTTCATAACTTCCCATGATGATTTATTATTTCTGGAACGTCTGTCACCACCATTGTCCTTATGTTCTTTGTTTTTAGACTTGTCGGCATCCATCTTGGTATCTTTATCCATATTTTTCTTTGCAGCCATAGCTTCCTCGGCATTCATGATTTTTGCCGCTTTTGCCATCAACTCTGACATAGTTTTAGGTGGATCTTTCGCCAAGGTGTAATACAATTTATTAGGCAACAGTCCACTCATCAAAGCGGTGATTGCTGTCTTCTCCTCATAATCTATGACTTCTAGCTTCTCGTTATTGAAACGAGTTATGTAATCTCTAGTACTCTCACCAGATTTTTGTCTAACACTTAACAAGTGTGCTACTCGTTTTACTGGCTTTGCTCCAAAACAGAAATTGCCAATAAACAAATCAGCCAATTGACAGAAAGTTGAGATCTTACCCCGAGGAAGATTGTTGTACCATATCTGGGCAGATCCAGTAAGAGTTCCTGAGAAGGCCCTGCATCTCATCTCGTCGGGAACCACATAGATGTCAGCAGCAGCTTGATACTGTTCTATGTGAAGAACAGGATCTGTCTTTCCATCATATTTGGGAGTTATCACGGGTGCTTTAAATTTAGATGGGGTAGGAAAATCCACAATGGCCTGTACAAAAGGTGTTCCTCGTACAAAAGTTCATTGTAGGGGGTTCTTTGCTTTAGCCATTTCTCCCAATTTATCCTCCAATCGTTGGAGATATCCTTTCCATGCTTCATTTCCTTCCTCGGGCCTATTGGTTCGAGCAATCGATCGTTCTGAAGTAGCTTCCTGAGATTATCCTGACGAGCAACTGGTCGTGATTGTGCTGATCCTTCTCTTAGATCTGATGGTTGTCGAAAACTCCTCGACATGGTCTTAGGTGGACTCCAATTCCTCCTGGGGCCTAATCGACTGAAAGGAGATGCCCTACTCAGTCTTTCTAGAGTGCTGATTCTTTCTGGAGAGAGGGTGATATGTTGATCAGTATCTGTCACCCTTATTGACGAAGTTCGCCCAGGTTGATAAGAGAAATCATCAGAATCCTCATTGCGACGTGACTCAGTACGCCTGGACCGTGAAGAAAGTAAATAGGTTTGCCTCTGACCACTTTGTTGTCCTGATCGTGCAGGTGCAGCACCACCATTTAAGGTTTGTAGGAGTTGCCTCATTGTGTCTTGCATGGCGGTTTGTCCTTCAGCCAGATTCGTCATGATTTTCGCCAGATCTGGTGGTGCAGAGGGATTTGGAGGATTTCCAGCATTTCCAGCGTTTCGATTGCTAGATTCTGGATTATCCGCCATTGATGATGAATGATTTTTGGTGAAAAATGATAATAACAATCGTTCCCACAGACGGCTCCAATCTGTTGATGTAAAAAACTAGATCACTCTAATTATTCAATCACAGATAAATAAATAAGATAAAGATTTTTAAAGTGGTTCGACTAGGAATAAAGCCTACGTCCACTGTTATTGTATTGCTGAGTGTTTGTGGAATTCTTGATTACAAGTTCTCTCAAGAAATTCCGGTCCCTTTTGAATGAGGGTGATACAAGGTATTTATAGCCCTTAGGCTGTACATGAAAGGGTTGATACATTAAATGATATACATATGAAAGGGTAACACATTCAATGAATAGTTGAACTGTTGACATTCTGGCAATTAATAATACGGCCGAGATGCAGCTCGGACCGCCTTAGTTGCTGGTTGCTCAGGAGTTCCTCGGAGCGCGAGAGTACCTCGGAGTGCTGAAGTTCCTCGGTATATCCTCGTTGCTCGGGGAGAAAATGAGTTGGTCGAGGAAATGAACTTCCTCGTTACTATTGTGCGACGTATATTGACACGTGTCTTCATCTGATTCGTACATATCAGCATATTAATTTTGGTATCAACAGACTTCTGCTTTTCCATTGAAAGTGTCACAATCTTTGTAGTGTTGTTTTAGCCTTTTAGCCATATCATTAATTACTTCAAATACTATAAGTTAATCTTCCGAATTGAGGATGCATTCCTACTTTACATAAAAAGTGTCCCAATCTCGGTATTATTGTTTTAGACTTCGCCTTTCTCATTGAACTGAATTTTTTGGCTAGTTAGATGAAGTTTAGGCTAATAAATGCTCATAACTAGGAGAAAAAAACCTTACACATTGAATACATTGGGGAAATTTACGTACATCAATGATTGATATCAAAACTTGTCCAAACCTAACAGAATTCTATTCTCCAATGTTTGACTACTTCCTCAGTCCCAATAAATTATTTAATCTAAAACAATTGTGTCCTCACTAACCTAAAAAGCCATTGATATTCTCATTTACTATTGCCATTACTTTGCCTATTCTTTAATACAAAATTCAGTTTTATGCCTACAACCCTGTTTTGATTCTTCTATTATAAATCCTTTGACATTATCAATTGATTTTTCATTATTCTAATTATTTTTTATCTATGCTGTTCATTTTCTCTAGCAATCTTATATTCATGAGGAATGAAACAACATTACAACGTCAAAGAGAATCAAATGTGATAGGTAAATTTAAATATATTATGTTACATAGACTAATCATCTTTATATCATTACCTTATTTTCAAAAGAGTCTATATATTTTAACATTTGATGTCATCACTTTGCAGGAGCACTTATTATGGAACTTCATATGTCATTCCAATATAAACAATGAATTTCTTTATGCGATTTCATTCAACTACTACTGGATTGAAGGTCTACATGTTGTGAAATCTCATAGTACAGCACGTCAGTTATTCATCAGGTATACCGGACCATGATTGAGATTGCCTATTCTCATTTGGTTCACTATAGGAGTAGATGTATAGTTAAGTAGATGATTATGTTGATTCATGCATCACTTCTATACTTTATTCCATGTTTGAGTTGATTAGCAAACATGAACTTATTGATATAGGCTTCAAAGTGCAAAATGAGTAGATGTACAATTAATAATTTCTATCACTTGATGTCAGGATCTAATTCATGCAAATTGTTAATTTTCAATGTCATTAAAGATTAAGGTAAGTTCATGTTCATTACTAATTTCCATTGCAATATTTTATTTTTAAAAATAATAAATAATTTAATAATGTTTTGTCATTTTTATTCTATTTTGTTAATGATATGATAGATCAGTTGTGTCACTATGATCTTTAAAAATCTATGATTATGTATTGTTTATATGTTACATTGGTGGAATAGTTCCAGGGCTGTATCAACTGTCTTTGAATCTGTGAATTGGTTTCTCTCATTTGTTCAATAGTCCAAAATTGTCATATATGTATGATTATATCCGAGATGAAAGATGACTAATAATATTCTTTTTTTCTGGTACTCAAAACCACATTAAAGATAATTGTTTACAATGTGAATTGGTTGTGATGTAAAAATAATTCAAATTCACTTCAAATTTTCATTTGAATTGCTTCTATTCAAATTCTGATTATTTTTGTGAATTTTGTAGAAGTAAGATGAAGAGTGTTGATTCTGAGAGCCTTGTGTTGTGTAATTCAAGATCAAGTGGTTCTACAAGTTTGAGAATTGAAGATAGTTTTTCTCATGAGCTCAAAGCTTAAGGTGATAATAATTTCTTCATTTTATGTTGATATGTCTTGAATATAGAGTTTCGATTATGAATATTTCCTTATCAGTTTATTAATTGTTTTGGATTGATTTTTCCTTATATTTTGCTGAATTTGAGTTTGAATTAGTTCGTAAAGAAATTGAAACTAAATTTCACATTTCCATTGTGTTTGATTTTAATTTATAGTTTCGTTGTGAGTTTGTGCTTGTGTTAAATTGTCGATGAAGCTAAATTTCATTGAATTTACCTGTCTATAATTGATTAAGCGTTTTGAAAAAAGAATAAGGAAAAATAATGCCTTCATCGCAACAGGTGATAAAAATAATGTTGGCTCATACAATCCATGGCTAGGAGGATTCAACTAGCCTCTTCATTTCACATTTACCAGTGGCCTCCCAAGCTTTTTAAAAACGTCGGTTAAAAGATCAAAAATTTCATTTGGTTTGGATTTATAGAATTTTGAAATTTGGTTAATATCTCTTGGGCAACTTTATGTCTTGTTTTCGATGATAGAGGAATCAATTTGATAAGTCCCTTGATCGAAAAGATCTCACTATGGTGAATTTCCCCCGAGAGTATACATGATGTTTTTCGATCATATGGTGCAAATTATGATATTAATAATTATTTAACTGCTCCATCTATATTCAACTGTAGTAGTTCAGAAGTGTTCATCCACCACTCTCTTTCATGTCTTTGGTATAAGTTTCTTCATATCTGTGAAATTACAAAAGACGAGTTGATGATATATGTCTGGGATGGAACTGACACAATACCAGTTGTTATTCAAATGAAGTGAGGGTTAGTTCTTATGCTTTTTTATTATTTTTATAGTGAGACTTTGATATTGAATAGGCTCGAAGGTGTTGTATGTAGCCAGGTCACAAAATAAATTCGAGCGTGAACAAATTTTACGTTCGCAATTTTGAGGACCGAAGAAAGGTGCAAATCTTAAAATACCAGGTATTATAATTACCCATTTTCCTCCTCATAGCTTTTTAAATTCTACTTATATTTCATTTTCCTTATTTTTGAAAATGATGATTCATTATTTAACTTTGAGTGTAGGCCTCAAGCATATATATCAAGAACATTAATGATGATGTTACTGACTATGTTGTTTCGTTGTCATGGGGGTTGGTGATTCTTGGAACACTTATCAGTGCTATTTCGTTGTCACTGGGGTTGGTGATTGCTATGGTTGAGAGAGAGCTCTTTGACTGAGCAGTGGTGCAGAGAAATAGAGGTCTATGCCAACCCAAGTCCCAATTACCGTCTACAAAAGCGGGGATGTAGTAAGTGTAGTAGGTCGGTGGTTAGAGCTTTTGAGGTGTCGACACAATTTCAGGAAAGTCAAAGGAAGACGGATAGAATTATGCATGACTTTTGGATGTACATTTTTTGGAGATATTTTATTGATTGATGTACATAGTGGATATATCTAGTCATGATACATGTAGTAGGTCATTTTTTTTGGATAATTAATGTAGATGGTGGGTATATCTATTTGTGTCCCACTATTTTTTTATATGAACAAATGACTTGGTTTGATGCATTTAAGGTGTAAGTGACATCAAATACTGAAAATTTTAGGACTATTTTTATGTTATTGTAAATTTTTATTTGTGTTTAGATTTATTTGTCAACTATGACATTAATATTGGTTATTAATTTTTTTTATTATATTTTTAATTTATGACCATTTATATTGAACCCTCATGTGATGAAATTTTTTATGTCTTTTTTAACATTTTGAAAGATGTTTATCATGACGCAAAAAAAAATTCATATATAACCGTTACCTAATATGACGCTTTTTATGGGTATCAATTATGACACCCAAACTTATCACGCTTTTTATTGAAAAATAAAGAGTCATAAAATGCGTTTTATGACACTTTAAAAATTCATAAAAAGGCATTTTCTTGTATCTCATAGGAGATACATGTAGTAATACTTGGTCCCCAACGCTAAACTCTCGGAAGGACCTCTTTGTATCGGCGAAGCTTTTTTGTCGGTCCTGGGCTACCAGAATGCGACTCCTGATAATCTCAATCCTAGCTAAAGTCTCCTGAATCACCTCTGGCCCGAGTAATTTGTTGTCCCCCAGCTCTAGACAACAAGAAGCAGAACGATAAGGTCTCCCATATAAAGCCTCAAACGGTGCCATGTCGATCGTGAACTGATAGGAGTTATTATAATAAAACTCCACCAGTGGAAGATATGGCTCCCAGCCTCCACCAAAATCAAGTACACGCATGTGTAGCATATCCTCCAGCATCTAATTGGTACACTCTATCCGTCCATCTGTCTGTGGGTGATAAGTTGTACTCAACCTCAAATTCGTAACCATGTCCTCCTGAAAGCTCTTCCAGAAGAGCGATACAAAAATCTTGTCTCTATCAGGCGCAATGTCTAGGGGCACCCCATGTAGCTTAACTATCTCGGCAATAAATAGCTGTGCATACTGGCTCGTGGTGTAGTCTGTCCGTACTGGCAGAAAATGGGATACCTTGATCAACCGATCCACTATAACCCATATAGAATCGTGACCCCACTATGATGTAGGAAACCCAGTAATGAAGTCTATGGAAATACTTTCCCATTTCCACGTAGGTATCTCTAACGGATGAAGTAACCCCGGCAGTCTCTGGTGGTCCACCTTTACCATCTGACAGGTAGAACATTTGGACATGAACTCTTCAATGTCCTTCTTCATCCCACTCCACCAATATTGCCTCCTCATATCCTGGTACATCTTATCCCCTCATAAATATACCGTGAATCTAGACCTGTGCGACTATGTCATCACTACATGACGTAAGTCTTCTCCCTCTGGGACCACCAATATCCCATTAAATCTCAAACGCCCATCAAATCTTACTGAATAGGACTCAGCACCCTTAGGCTAAGAGTCGTACAATCTTCTCCTGACAAAATGTATTCGCTGCTTGTGCCTGTGTCACCCTTGTAACCATTTCGGGTGTGACTGACATAACCGATATAAAGGAATAGGCCAACGCATCCGGGTGTCCCAACTCTTTCCATTTTGCTCTCCATACTTCCTCTACATCACCTACCGGTCTACGACTTAACGAATCAGCAACTACGTTAGTCTTCCCCAGATGGTAGTGTATCTCAAACTGGTAGTCTTTCACAAACTCCAGCCACCTACGTTGACGCATGTTCAACTCCCGCTGAGTGAACAAGTATTGTAGTGACTTGTGGTCTGTGAACAAGAGAAAATTGTCCCCAAACAAGTAATGTCTCCAAATCCGCAATGAGAACACGACCGCTGCTAGCTCCAGGTCATGGGTTGGGTAATTTCTTTCATGAGGATTAAGCTTGAGGGAGGCAAAAGCTATAGCTTGTTCCTCGTGATGAAGTACTCCTCCCATTCCCTGTAAGGAGGCGTTAGTGTACACTAGGTACTCCACTCCCGTCCTGGGCAAAGCAAGAACTGGCACCGAAGTTAGCTTATCTTTCAGCTCATCAAAAGCCAATAGACAAGCATCATCCCATACATATGGTACTCCCTTGCGAGTCAGATTTGTCAACGGACCCATTATCTTCGAAAAGCCTCGAATGAACCGCCTATAGTACCCGACTAACCCCAAGAATCTACACACCTCTGTCGGTATCATGGGTTGTCCCCACTCCCTCACTGCCGACACTTTGATCGGGTTAACCGATATCCCCAAATTTGACACAAAATTCCCTAAAAACTGTATCTCCTGTAACTCAAATCCGCACTTCTCATACTTAGCATATAACTGATGCTCTCGTAGAGTCTGAAGAACCTGTCTCAAGTTCTCGGCACGCTCCACCTCAGTCTATGAGTAAATCAGGATGTCATATATGAAAACGATGATAAACGGATCCAATAACTCTCTGAACACTCGGTTCATCAAATCCATGAATACGGTTGGAGCATTTGTTAACCCAATTTACATGACTCTAAACTCATAGGATCCATATCTCATCAAGAAATAAATCTTTGACACATCCTCCTCCCTAATCCGTAGATGATGATATCCCGATCTTAAATCTATCTTCGAAAAGAAGGTTGTTCCTCTCATCTGGTTGAACAGGTTATCGATTCGAGGCAACATATATTTATTCCATATTGTGACCTTGTTCAACTCCCAATAATCCACGCACAATCTCAATGAACAATCTATTTTCTTTACAAATAACACCAGAGTGCCCCAAGGTGAGGTTCTCCTACGAATGAAGCCCTGGCCCAATAACTTCTCTATCTGATCCCGTAACTCCCTCATTTACACTGGCGCCATACGATACGGTTCATGTGCTATCGGTCGAGTGCCCGACATCAAGTCTATGATAAAATCTATCTCTAGACTGGGGGGTAGGCATGATATATCTTGGAATACATCCGAATACTCATAAAAAACTGGAATCAAATCAAGGGGAATCATAATCTCCATTGAGGTATCCTCCTCTATGTAATACAAATGGGTGGAAGATCCTCCCTCTAGGAGAGGCATAGCCACCAAAACATCTCCTGACCTGGAATGGCGAAGATAATACTCTTACCGAAACAATCTATCATGGCTCTATACGCAGCGAGCCAATCCATGCCAATAATGGTATCATGCTCATGCATATCTAAAACTAGCATATCCGCAGGTAAAATCAATTTACCAATATCTATACCTACATTCTGTCATATAAAGAAAATCAAGTACCCATTCCCCAGTGGTGAGTCTTTGCATGTCACTGTACTCTATGTCATGTCTAATAACCCTAAGGCTGGTGCAAAGTGAGTAGATATAAAATAGTGTGATGCCCCAGTATCAAATAAAACTCGTCCCATAGTGACATGCATAGGAAACGTACCCTCAATCGCAGGTGGCGCCTAAGGTGCTACGACCTGGTGGACGTTATAGACACGTCTATACTACAATTGCCCCTACTGGACTGGAGATGCTGAGCTGACTGGTAGGGCTGGTATCTGAGATGGCACTGGGAGGGAGGCTATAAAGAGTCGCCTATGTGGATCATTACGGGCACCCTGCTACTGTGGGTTCCTATCCCCCTCTGGGCAATCCTGACGCTTATGGCCATTCTTTCCATATCTAAAACAGCTGCCCCTGAAGTTTCCTTCCCTCTAACCCTGCTGACCATGACCCTGTTGGCCATTACCATCCCGCCACTGGCCCGCTGAAAGTGCTATTGGCCCTGATGTTGACCCTACTGCTGGAAGTGTTGGCCCTTCTGACTGGACTGATCATGTTGGCCCTGTCTAAATACCCCAAATCCATACCTGGAGTCTCCTGATTGAAATCGCTTGGCAGGTTCCCCCTGATGGGAACTGTTCTCACTATAATGGGTCTTCCCTTGGGTTGTTGGTGCCCCTCCAGTACTACTGCCCATTGTCCGGACCTGCTGGATGGACTCCCCTACCCATTTGCTTCCCTGCTGATGGAAGCAGTGATCCTGGCAGTGCAACAGAATGACGTTGAGTACGTCAGTGTAAGTACCCAACGATATATTACCTATGAGGTGATAATGAATCCTTCAGGCAAATCCATCTAGAAACAATAAGATCTTCATCTCCTCAGTGGGTGCCTCATCTGACACTATAGCGAGAATGTAATACCCCATAATTTTATTGAATTTTTTTAAAGGGATTAATTAAATTAAATGGGAATTAATTAGAAATTAATCAGGATTTAAATACTAGTGAGACGTGAGTTGGTATTTGATTAGGATGATAATGTTGAATATTACTGGATATATGAGGTAACATATGATTATTAAATTTATTAAAATTGTCGTGAGTTATAAATACGACAATTCAGGAAATTAAGTTGGGGCGTGTGTCAACCGCGTCAGGAATCAACTTACTTGGATTTAAAAGTAAATTATAGTTTTGTCATCGTATGGTCATTTTGAGTGCGCGAACATGTCATTAGGGGTCTAAATAGTCAAAAAATACTAGCCGAGAGTTTAGTTTGGGTCCCGAGGCATTTTTAGGCCAAACCGGCAACCCGGGAGGGTATTTTAGTCATTTAAAATTTTAAGGGATTTGGACCAAAAAATTTTAGGGTTTATTTAACAGCTATTATGAGGGCCATTATCATCCAAAAAGAAATAAGTGGCCAACGTGAGAAAGAGGAGAGGTTACAGGAGGGTTACAAGCCATAACCACCACCCACCACCACTTTTCGATGGAAATTGTGATCGGAGAAAGGGAGAGACCAGCCTTTAACATCACTAGCAGATCAGAACACAAATTATAAGGAAAGTGATATGATTCCATTAAGTTTCAGTAAATATATTATCCTTGTAAATTAGAATTGAAGGCTAGACTTGAAAGATTGATAACTTCAAGAATTGGAAGAAGTAAATCTTGAATATGATTGCATGTAATTAAATTTTGGAACTAATAAAGATTGAAATCAGAACCTTAGTAATATAAATCCCCGAATAAAATTTAGTTTTAGATTGTCTAAAATTGGAAGAAACTACACTAGGTTTGAACATGAAAAGTTTGATGAATATGTAGATATATATGTTGTTCTTGAGATGATTTGATTGTTCTGGAAAATTATAAAGGTGGTAATTAGGATTGTATAACATGTAGTATGTTTACTTTGGAGAATTTATTCATGTAATGGAGATTGGAGATGAAATTAGGGCTAAAAATGCAGAAAAATGTGGGTTGTAATTGTTTGATCGATCGATCGACATCCATAGTCAATGATCGATATAGATTGGTACCTCAAGGACATGGGGTTGTGAATCACTTATTTATGAGTTAATAAGTCAGCTGACAATGGGAGCGTATGTATGTGCATGACCCATGGATATGTGAACTATGTTCGCCTCCAATATGTGTGATTTTTCTTATTGAAACGGTTCCTAAGAGATTCGAAACACGTGGTCCTTATTTACCTGATATACCATAATTAGATAGCAGAGTATGTGTGCAACGCAGCTTAGCCTAAGTGTGCCCTATATGTATATTTGTGCAGAGAATAATATACTACTGATTATAATGGAATCTTTGTTAAATTGTGAATATACATTATTGAGATATTTTGAATGGGATTTAAAATGAGAATTTTTCAATCGCAATTGTTATAAATTAATCTTATCAGTACAAAGGTGAATTAAATGCATGATAAGTTAGAACGATGTGAATAAACCCATATATTATTAATGTGAGGACATAAAGTGGTATGGACTAGATAGTGAACGACATAACTAGGACGGGATAAGGATATACGTCACGCGTGCACATTAGTTAAGGGGTGATGAACTCATGTGAGAGCACGTAACTATCATGTATATAATATTCACTATTTAATGCAATTAAACACTTGCTATTTTTAAACTATTTTCACCTCGGGCTCTGACCCGTTTTCTTTCAAATCTATTTTTTCTTGTAAAACCTTTTAGGTTCCTTGCCCAACGATGCCAAGCATAGGAGTTTCATTCCATTGACGTGCTGTAGCTGTTGTGGAAGTTACAGGATCTCGATAGTAGACGCCTCCATATTCTATGTTGATTCTATTTCGGAGTCATTTATCTGTTAGGGCATGTCGCCCCCTTTCCATTTAGAGACAACTTTTTCATACTTCCAGTTTCATTTCAATTTTGGAGTTATTTAACTATTCAGACTCTGTATTTGGTTTTCTTCAGTATTTGGATTATTCAGAGGCGTGTTACTCCAGACACATTTATTATTCCATTATTATTGTGTTTTGACTGTGATGTGATTGTGGTGTCATTAGCTAATAATTTAATTGGTTGCTTGTTAATTTAATTTAGTAAAATTTGACAACTCACCTTTTAAATATTAGGTGGCTAGTAATTGTTTAAAAATTTTTTCGACAGTGATGCTATGAACTGAACCAACTTGGCATTTTGTATGAAATTGTATAAAGGAGTAGCTACCCGGTATTTAATTATTCGGGGTGTCATAGGTGGTATCAGAGCATCAGGTTCTAGTGTCCTTA
This sequence comes from Sambucus nigra, assembly GCA_949130495.1. Lineage (NCBI taxonomy): Eukaryota > Viridiplantae > Streptophyta > Magnoliopsida > Dipsacales > Adoxaceae > Sambucus > Sambucus nigra. Next base: position 50,599,909 of record OX422222.1, read on the forward strand.
GGATCTGTACGGCTTGTTATGTTTCCGCGTAGTGTCCTTTGATATAGAGCCCTATATTTTAGGATTGTTGTACTCTTTTATGTATCTTACGCTCTTCAACTATTATAAGATATTAACTGTGGACTTATAAAACTTCTCTCTCATTTCAGATGCCTCCTCGACGTGCACAATGAGTTCCAGTGGTGCCTAGTCCGAGCCACATCCTGCACCAGTTTAGGGTTCTATGAACGCTGCGGAAGTTACTGCAATTGTAGCCCAGGAGGTAAATGCCGCGTTAGCAGTTGTGCAGCAGGAACCACCTCAGGCACCAGTGGTAGCCCCGATTCAGGCTCATTCATTCCCATCTTCTTGGGAACGTGTTTGTGATGCCTTTCAGAAGGCGCACCCTCTGGAGTTTGTAGGTAGCTCCGACATCATTGTGTCTAGTCAGTGGAAGGACATCCAAAGGCACTTGAGGATGTACGAGTGTATGGATATGCAAGGGTAGATACTGGAAACTTTTAAGCTGGTAAGAGAAGCTTTGCAGTGGTGGGAATGTATTACCACCATAGAGGAGAGATATGTCCTTTCCATTCAAGAGTTCTGGGTGCGGTTCGACTACAAGTATTTTCCCTTAGCAGTTCACATCGAGACGAGGCAAAAATTGATGAACCTCAAGCAGGAGGGGAGGGCAGTGGCAGAGTATGATACCGAGTTCACTAATCTTCTGAACATTATTCCCGATGAGATCCCTACTGAAGAGAAGAAGATCCAGAAGTTCATGGATGGGTTGACATGGAGGATTCATCAGCACTTACTAGGTAATCTCTTGTTGGCCACTTATTCTGATGTGGCTAATGCAACATTGTGTCACTGCCAGGACCACCACTTTCACTTATCAGAGGGTAAGCAAGCAGGAGATTCCAGGCATCAGGGCAGGACAGGGGGTAATGGTGCCAGTGGGGCACAATCATCTCAGGGTCAGCACAGGCAGGGTGATCAGGGTCCCCAGTAGGGGGATTCTAAGATATTTAGATCTAGAGGTTTCAGAAATGGTCAGGGAGGTTTTTGGCATGGCCATTAGGGTCAGTAGGGCCAGCACGGCCAACAGCAGTTTCAGCAGGGCCATCATGGTCAAGGTAGGAATGGTAACGGCCATCAGGGTCGTGGGTTGTAAGGTTAGAGAGGGGGAAACTTTGCCTGGAAATGTTTTATATGTGACAATATTGGCCACAAATGCCAGGTGTGCCCTGAAAGGGGCAAGGCCCCACATCAGCAACAGCAGCAGGGTGCTCGAGATGATCCCTAAAGACCTATGTTTCCCGCTGCCCTCCTAGCACCACCGCAAATGCCAACTTTACCATCTATCACAACAGTCCCATTCTAGCAGGGACAACTTCAGTATGGACGAGTTCACCAGCTCCAGCAGGCCACAGTCCCATAGGCTCCACCCACTATTGAGGGTATGTTTTCTATTCAGGGGACTCTGGGGAGTATTTTAATTGAAACGGGAGCCACACACTATTTTATTGCCACGAGATTTGCACGCGCAATAGGGTTATTAGATACCGTGGAGAGAACTGTTACATGCGTAGACTCATCGCTGAGTAGGGGTTTTGTGATTTCTCTTATATGTAGATATGTGGGAGTAGAGATTGTGAGGCTTACTTTACCTGCCGATATGTTAGTGTTAGACATGTCTGAGTACGTTGTGATCATTGGTATGTATTGGCTAGTTGCGTATCGAGCCATGATTGGTTGTTTCAGTAGGAGTATTATTTTTGCCATAAAGGGGTAGGAGATGTTCCTAGTGGCGATGCCTCATCTTGAGGGAGGATCTTCCACTCACTTGTATTATATAGAGGAAGAGACCTCTAGGGAGGTGATGATACCACTTGATTTGATTCTAATTGTAAGGGAGTTCATTGATGTATTCCACGATATTCCAGGTTTAGCTCCTAGTAGAGATATATAATTTTTTATTGATTTGACGCCGAGCACTCGATCGATAGCCCGTGCACCCTATCGTATGGCTCCAGCGGATATGAGGGAACTACGGGATCAGATAGAGCAGCAGTTGGGTTAGGGGTTTATCCTTACGAGTACTTCATCATGGGGTGCCCCTGTGTTGTTCGTTAAAAAGAGGGATAGATCTTTGAGGTTGTGTGTAGATTACAGGGAGTTGAATAAAGTCACGATACGGAATAAGTATCCGTTGCCCCGAATCGATGAATTATTCGACCAATTGAGAGGAGATGACTTCTTCTCAAACATTGACTTGAGGTTAGGATACCATCAGTTGCGTATCAGGGAGCAGGACGTCTCGAAGACCAACTACTTGACGAGATATGGTTCCTACGAGTTTAGGGTTATGCCTTTTGGCCTAACCACCGCCCCAGTCGTGTTTGTGGACTTGATGAATAGGGTGTTCAGAGAGTTCCTAGACCAGTTCATCATTGTCTTCATGGATGGCATTATGTTTTACTCCCAGACAGAGAAGGAGCATGACGTTCACTTGAGGCAGGTTTTGCAGACGCTACATTAGAACGAGTTGTATGCAAAATATGAGAAGTGTAGATTTTGGCTGAAGGAGGGTCAGTTGTTAGGGTATATCATTTTGGATAGGGGAATATCTATTGATCCGGGGAAGGTATCAGCGGTGAGGGACTGGGGACAGCCCACGACACCGACCGAGATACTTAGTTTCTTGGGCCTATCAGGACACTACAAGAGGTTTATTAGGGGGTTCTCAAAGATAGCGGGTCCTATGACATATGTGACACGTAAAGGTGTGCCATTTATCTGGAATAATTGCCTTCCAGTTGGCTTTCGACGAGTTAAAGGACAAGTTAACTTCAGCACCAGTGTTAGCATTGTTCAGGCCAGGAGTGGAGTATTTAGTCTACACTGATGCGTACTTACAAGGACTTGGGGGTGTACTACAGCAGGAGAGTCAGGCCATATCTTATACTTCTCGTAATCTTAATCCTCACGAGAAGAATTACCCCATCCACGACTTAGAGTTAGCTGCAGTCATGTTTGCTATTAGGATTTGGAGATATTATCTCCTAGGGGACAAATTCTATTTATTCACGGACCATAAGTCCGTACAGCACCTCTTCACACAGAAGAAGCTGAACATGCGTCAACGTAGGTGGCTTGAGTTCGTGAAGGATTATCAGTTTGATATCCAATACCACCCATAGAAGGCTAACGTGGTAGCAGACGCGTTGAGTCATAAATAAGTAGGTGAGGTGGCCGAGGTGTGGAAAGCAAAGTGGAAGGAGTTGGGGCACCAGGACGCAGTGGACTGATCATTCATGTCTGTGATGACAGTTACGCCCCAGATCATTACGATAGTGGTACAGGCCCAGGTAGTAGACCCGTTCTGTCAAGAGCATATAGTATGATTGTTAGCAGAGGGGGCCGAGTCTTATACCGTTAGTTTAGATGGGGGCTTACGCTTCAATGGGAGGTTAGTTGTTCCTGAGGGGGAAGACTTGCGACACGAGGTAATGAAAGAGTCGCATGGTTCGCGATTCGTAGTACATCCTGCTAGGGATAAGATGTACAAGGATATGAGACAATAATACTGGTGGGGCGGGATGAAGAGAGATATTTCCGAATTCGTTTCGAAATATGCAACATGTCAGCTAGTAAAAGTGGACCATCAGAGGTCGGCGGGACTTTTACAGCCATTAGAGATTCCTATGTGGAAATGGGAGAGCATTTCCATGGATTTCATCATGGGATTACCTACATCGCCTAGAGTTCATGACTCCCTATAGGTGATCGTGGATCGATTGACAAAGGTTGCCCAATTTCTGCCAGCCCGGACAGACTAGACTACAGGACAGTATGCCCAGATCTTCATAGGTGAGATAGTGAGACTCCACGGGGTGCCTCTCGATATTATGTCCAACCGGGACAAGATATTTATATCATGGTTTTGGGAGAGTTCCCAGGAAGCCATGGCAACGGAGTTGCGATTGAGTACATCATATCACCCGTTGATAGATGGGCAGACCGAGCGGACAAATCGGATGTTGGAAGACATGTTGCGTATGTGGTGGTTAGGTGAAGTATCTTCACCGATGGAATTTGCCTATAATAACTCCTACCAGTTCACTATTGGTATGGCTCCATTCGAGGTGTTGTGCGGTAGACCTTGTCATTCCCCAACGTGTTAGCTAGAGGTGGGGGATAACAAACTCCTTGGGCCGAAGGTGATTCAGGATACTTCGGTGAGGATATAGATGATACGAAGCCGTATTCGGGTAGCTCAGGACCGACAAAAGAGTTATACTGATGCCAAAAGGTTCTTTCGAGAGTTCAATGTGGGGGACCAGGTGCTACTCAGAGTGTCTCCCATGAAGGGGATTATGAATTTCGGCAAGAAGGGGAAGTTGGAGCCTAGATATGTTGGGCCATTCCCTATCATCGAGCGGATTGGGCCAGTTGCGTATAGACTTGGATTACCGGAACACTTGGATAGGGTCCATGACGCGTTCCATATTTCCTCACTGAGGAGATATCTTAGGGATGATTTGGCCCATACTCACATTGCTTTAGAGGATATCGATCTACAGCCTGATAGTTACTATGAGTAGGGGCCGATTACTATTCTAGACCATAGCGACAGGAAACTCAGATCGAAGATCGTACCGTTAATACGTGTTCAGTGGCGGCATCATAATGCCGAGGAATCTACATGGGAGAGAGAGGATGAGATGCGCGAGTGTTATCTAGAGTTATTTTTCCAGGTATATTTTATTTCTGAATTTCGGGATGAAATTCTGCTATTAGGGGGGGGGGGGGGTATGTAATACCCCGTAATTTTATTTACTTTATTTAAAGGGATTAATAAAATTGAATGGAAATTAATTAGAAATTAATTCGGATTTAAATACTAACGAGACGTGAGTTGGTATTTGATTATGATGATAATGTTGAATATTAATGGATATATGTGGTAACATAAGATTATTAAATTTATTAAAATTATCGCGAGTCATAAATACGATAATTTGGGAAATTTAGTTGGGACGCGCGTGTCGATCGCGTCAGGAATCAACTTAATTGGATTTAAAAGTAAATTATAATTCTATCATCCGTATGGCCATTTTAAGTGTGCCAACATGTCCAGAGGGGTCGAAATAGTCAGAAAATACTAGTCGGGGGTTTAGTTTGGGTCCCAGAGCATTTTAGGCCAAACCGGCAACCCGGGACGGTATTTTAGTCATTTTAAATTTTAAAGGATTTGGACCCAAGAATTTTAGAGTTTATTTAACAGCTATTATGAGGGCCATTAGGGCCATTATCAGCCAAAAAGAAAGTAGTGGGCAACGTGCGAAAGAGGAGAGGTTACAGGATGGTTACAAGCCATAACCACCACCCACGAAAATTGTGATCGGAGAAAGGGAGAGACCAGCCTTTAACATCACTAGCAGATCAGAACACAAATTATAAGGAAAGTGATATGATTCCATTAAGTTTCAGTAAATATATTATCCTTGTAAATTAGAATTGAAGGCTAGACTTGAAAGATTGATAATTTCATGAATTGGAAGAAGTAAATCTTAAATATGGGAAGGATTTGCATGTTTTTAAATTATGGAACTAATAAAGAATGAAATCAGAACCTTAGTAACAGAAATCCCAGATTAAAATTTAGTTTTAGGTTTTCTTGAATTGGAAGAAACTACACTAGGATTGAATATGAAAAGTTTGATGAATATGTCGATATATATGTTGTTCTTGAGATGATTTGATTGTTCTGGAACGTTAGAAAGGTGGTAATTAGGATGGTATAACAGGTAGTACATTTACTTTGGAGAATGGATTCATGTAATGGAGATTGGATATAAAACTAGGGCTAAAAATGCAGAAAAACGTGGGCTGTAACTGTTTGATTGATCGACATTCATAGTCGATCGATCGACTGAATCGATCGATCGACATTCATTATCGATCGATTGACCTTCCCAGAAATCGTGATATTTTCCCCTTTTTGAATTTAAGAAACTCCGACTCTTAAAAGTTATCAGTGGGGACCTTGTGAACACGTTTAGATTTAATGAAGACCAGTAGGGGTATATGGGGCCCGGATTATATTAGAATTGAATTGGGAATTTATGTTAGAATTACTAGGGTCCGACGAGTGAGGTGCTATTAGAGATTGAGAGTAAATGAATTAAATCTATATAGTAGATAATTTAGGGTTAGAGACAGAGATATGAACCTTAAGAGTATTGGATTAATATGTGGGAATAATAGGAGACTTAGTAACCTTTTTTGTTAGATTTTAAATACTTGAAACTATAAGACGTGAGACGTATTGGAGGAATATATTATATATCACCCGGAATTATGATAGTGTACGAATTGGATTAATGGTATAGGGTTGAGAACATACCTTTAATAATATTATAAGTTATCTAAGTTGTGTGAATGCTTTGTATATGGATTATTATGTGTATGACATACCTACCATACTTGCTATCACGAGAGGTCGACTTTCAGAACAGGGTCATCTAATCCTTCTGTGCCTATGGGGGGATTTAGATTGGTACCTCAAGGAAATAAGGTTTTGAATGACTTATTTGTGAGTTAATAAGTCAGTTGACCATGGGAGCATAGGTATGTGCGTGACCCATGGGTATGTGAACTATGTTTGCCTCCAATAAGTGTGATTTTCTTATTAAAACTATTCCTCAGAGATTCGGAATACGTGGTCCTTATGTACGTGATGTACCGGGATTTGATAGCAGAGTATGTGTGCAACGCAGATTAGCCTAGGGGTGCCCTATATGTATATTTTTGTTGAGAATAATATACTAATGATTATAACGGACTCTTTGTTAAATTGTGAATATAAATTATTGAGACATTTTGAATGGGATTTAAAATGAGAATTTTTCTATCGTAATTGTTATAAATTAATCTTATCAATAAAAAGGTGAATTACATGCAGGATAAGTTAGAACGATGTGAATAAACCCCTATATTATTAATTTGAGGACATGAAGTGGTACAGACTAGATAGTGAACGATATAACTACGATGGGATAAGGATATATGTTAGGCGTCCACATTAGTTGAGGGGTGAGGAACTCATGTGAGAGCACGTAACTAGCATGTATATAATATTCACTGTTTAATGCAATTAAACACTTGCTATTTTTAAACTGTTTTCACCTCGGGCTCTAATTCATTTGCTTTCAAATTTATTTTTTCTTGTAAAACCTTTTAGGTACCCAGCCACAGGGATGCCAAGCATAGGAGTTCCATTCCGTGGACGTGCTGTAGCTACTGTGGAAGTTATAGGATCTCGATAGTAAACGCCTCCACATTCTACATTGATTCTATTTCGAAGTCATTTATCTGTTAGGGCATGTCGCCCCCTTTCCATCTAGAGACATCTTTTTCATACTTTCAGTTTCATTTCAGTTTTGGAGTTATTTAACTATTCAGACTTTGTATTTGATTTTATTCAGTATTTGGATTATTCAGAGGAGTGTTACTTGAGACTCATTTATTATTCCTTTGTTATTCTGTTATGACTGTGATGTGATTGTGGTTTCATTAGATAATTATTTAATTGGTTGCATGTTAATTTAATTTAGTAAAATCTGACAACTCACTTTTTAAATATTAGGTGACTAGTAATTATTTAACAATGTTTTCGACACTGATGCTATGAACTGAACCAACTTGACATTTTGTATTAAATTCAATAAAGGAGTAGCTACATGGTATTTAATTAGTCAGGGTGTCACAGAGAAGTCTTGTGAACTCCTCCTCATACTCAGAAACAGTCATACTCTCCTGCTTAAGATTCAGTAACCTCCGCCTCATCTGAGTCTGCACGGCGGATAAGAAATACTTGCGGTCAAACCATACCCAGAACGACTGAATTGAAATGCTATCCTAATCCTCCAAGGTGGTGGTGGACTCCCACCACTACAAATAGGTCCCCACTAGCTTGAAGGAAGCCAATAAATGTCTCTTCACGTCAGTGCACTCATACATGTGTAGATGCCTCTGGATATCCTTCTTCTATTGACTGACTATCATAATGTTTGAACTACCCGAGAAATTCATGAGATGCGCCTTCTGAAAGGCATCCCTGACCCGCTCCCATGCAGTGGGAAGCTGTGCTGGTACCGGCGCTACTGCCTGAACCTATGGTGGATCGTGCTGCACCACCGCTAATACGACATTAACCGCCTGAGCAACAATGGCGGCTACTTCGGTTGCATTCATCATTCCTTGAGCTGGAGCTGCTGGCTGCTCGGGTTGGCCATTCTTGTCTCGGGGTGCGCATTTCGAAGGCATCTGAAATGAGAAGGAAATTTATTAGTCTAGAGTTATTATCAAATCTCAAATAGCTGAAGATGTAAGCGTAAACACAAGAATACAACAGTCTTAAAAATAGGATTGTACATCAAAGACGCTAAGCTGAAAGAAAAATAAGCCGTAAAGATCCAAAAGGACACTAGATCCTAATTCTTTGATACTACCTGTGACACCCTGCCTAATTAAATACCGGGTGATCAGTCCTTTATTAAATTAAAATCAAGGTGAACGGTTGGTTCATTCTTACCATCACTGTCGCAAAATAAATATTTCCAATTTAAACACCCTAAATAATTAAGCTAAGGGTCAAAACAATTTAAAGTCCTTATTTATTTAATTCTCATTATAAAAATCTTTTAAACATAAACAAATTTCAATAATGCAAATGATAAAGATATCAATCATCCAACGAACCATGCCAACTAGATTAATCAAATCAAAATAAATAACTACAACTACTGACAATGTGATAGATAAAACAATCCCAAACGAAAACCAAATACTGAAATGATAGAAGTATATAGAATACCTATCAAGTCTAAACAAGAGTATGGAAATGGGATACACATGCCCTAACTAAAAGAGCTAAACAGAAGTCTAAGGAACCAAATGAGTAAGCGTCTACTGCAATGACCTGCAACTCCCACACAAGCTGCAACACGTCCAGTCAAATGATTCTACACCTGATGCCCCTGTGGCTGAGCACTAGCAATATATACACATATATATACAAGAGAGAGAGAAAATGACAGAAAACGGGTCAGATCCTGAGTGTAAAATAGTTTTTAAAATGGTTTAGCAAGTATTTAAATTGCTTACCGGCTAATATGACCACCATGTTTGTACGCGACATTCTCTTAAGAATTCTCACCTCTCATCTAGTGTGCACGCCTACCATACTACTAAATGCCTCATAAGTCTATCTAACTTATCTCCCAAATGATTTTGTTTCGAGAAGTCACAAGGCTGTGATGTTTAGTTTAGATATCAATCTCTTCATGATTACTTACATTTCTTAATATATCTCATTACCATTATAACGTTCCCGAATACTTTCTATACAATTTGGAGCATTTATTCAATACTTAACTACTTATATGCATAGTTGAAGGTTTCCATATATACGTATATGTATTAATCACTCGTATAATATATATACTATCGGCACCCCACATAAAATCTATGGTGTTGGCATACTCTACTATTAAGTCCCCATATCTCTTGTACTAAGGGAAATACTAGTTCGGAATCATTCTCGAACAATATTAACACAATACACAAAAAATGGAAGCGAAGCATAGTTCTATGTCACTAAGAGGTCAGCACATACCCATCACATCTCTTAGGACCGTCTGACTATCATTCTCAGATAGCCTGCACCAAGGAATCATGTGTTCTAGGGTACAAGTCAATATTCCCCCATAAAGGTCCCATCAAGATAAGACTGTCCCGGCGCGGCAACCTCCCTAATAGAAAGTAGCGCGAGTATGATTATATACAAGCATAATATAAATATATACAAATGCATTCGGTCCTATATATAAATATTCTCATTTTTTCGATTAGTTTCGCCCAGGACCCAATAATAATTATTATTAACCGTACTTAGTACAATTTTACCCCATTATCTCGCATAAAGGATTCGTCTCTTTTATTCTCAATTATAATCATTTCATACTTACTTCTCATCTCTCGAAGTATTCTCTCTCACTAAAGCTAATTTCAGTAGGTTCACCCTCTCTAACTAACTGGTCTAAGTCATTTACAAACATCTCAATTCAGTAGCTAATGTGCGAACGATTTTTAACATGTAGTAAACCCCCCGTTGACCCTCGGTTTCATCCCATATAAAATTTCATTCAATGGTATTCTACTTAGACCCTACTGGTCCTCTTCATGACCCATTATTCTCAATAAATAATATTCAAGGGTTCCTACGCATTTTATTCGGATTAAACGAAAAGGTAAAAGACGTAATGTTTTCCAGGAGGGATCGATCGATCGAGGAAAGGGGTTGATCGATCGATCGAGCAGTTCTTGCCCAGAAAACTACAATTTTGACCTACGGGTTTCATCCAATAATTTCCTCCAAAATGCCATTAATGATCCTCAAACTCCCAAACAATCTTACAACCAGTTACATATACCTATATACATGATTTCCTACGTGAAGCATGTACAAATTCATTAAAGGTATTGAATTAAAGGGGTAATTCATCATAATTATCAAGAACTACATTAATTTTAAATCTTCTAATTCTTTGTCCAGATTTCTCACTTCTAAATTGATACAATTTCGTGGCTAATCATCTACATATCTTGAGATTTCCAGAATTCACTTATTTTTTCTAATGCATGCGATTTAAATCTCCTAAATCATCAATTTCTTCCATAAAACATAAGTTCATCAACCCTATTCTAACATGGGAGAAATATTAACTAGAAAAACAGAAAGATAGATACTTTCCTGGGAATCGAAGGTCTAATTTATTGGTGATAAGGATATGGCTGCATTCCTCGTCTTATGATCTATGCCCCGGTGGTGTTAATCTTGAAAGAGGTGTTACGGTTCGTGATCAATTCTTGAAAAGCTCTCTACCTTTCTTCTCTAATGGTCGTTCTAAGTTTCTATGATTGTTAACCCTAATAGATAACCTCCAATAGATGATATAACTTAGGAAAATTCGTGGGTTTAATTACCCAAAAATACAAAATGACTATAATACCCTCCCGGGATGCCAGTTAGGCCTAAAAATGCGCCGAGACCCAAACTAAACCCCCGTGTACACTTTTCTGACTATCTCGACCCTTCTGGACATGTTGGCGTACTCGTAATGACCATACGGGTGACTTATAATTTATTCATTTTTATAATAATATATAGTCCCAATATAACAGAGGAGCGTCCCGAATTAAATTTCATAATTGTCATGTCATTCTCTCATGACATTTTAATAAATTCAATTTCATATATTACTTTACTCGTCTAGTAATATTCAACAAGTTCCCAATAATTACTAACTCTCGTCATGCTAGTAAATATTTTTAAATAAAATTCTGGATTAATATTAAATTAATAACTCAATTGAATTTAATAAATCCTTAATTTTAAAAGCCATAAAAATATAGGGTATTACACGCAGCACATGGCTCTAGCAGGTCAGGTCCACCCGGGGCCGACAGAGTGGTAGAGGATTAGGGAGGCCTTCCAGAAGGGTCATCCCCCGGATTTTTAGAGGACTGTGGACGTGATGGCAACCTATAAGTGGAGACGTGACATGCAAAGGTATTTGTGGATGGTACACTATAGTGAGGTTCAGCAATAGATGCTCACAACATTCAGAATGACTGGGGGAGGTGACTCAGAGGGATATATCGATTTCCGAGTACGAGGAGGAGTTCACTCATCTGACCACACTTGTGCTAGATGAGGTAAGCAACAAGGAGAGGAGAAGACGATGTTTGTGGAAGGGTTAGCCCGGAGGATCAGGCAACATCTGATAGCGAATCCATCCCCTCATCATTGTCAAGATCATCGTTTCCATCTTAGGGGAAGCAAGAGGGGTGGGGAACTGAGCCAGCAGGGTAAGGATAATGGTGGTTCTTTGAATGGTGCACAGTAGGGGCATGATACTTGTCAGGGGAATCCCGGCACGAGATTACAATTTGGAGGTCAAGGGTTTAGGCAGGGCCAGCAAGGCCCAAATCAGCAATAGGTTCCTCAAGGCCGCCAGGTGCAGGGGAACAATAGGGGTGGCCATTAGGGCCAACATCCGGGATAGCCGAGGCAGCCTTGCCAGGGCCATCAGGGCCAACCTCAGGGACCACAGCATCAGGGACTGGAGGGTCAGTATCAGTGGAATGTCTAGAGACACTGTTACATTTGTGGTCAGGCAGACCACATCAAGAGAGATTGATCGCGGAGAGATAGGAGCCAACAGCCGAGTTCCCCGTAGGGATATCAGGCACAAGGACCTCAGGCAGAACCAGCACCCCCGATTCAGCAGCAGTTGGGACAGTTGCAATACGGACATGTGTATAATGTCTGAGATGTATCGATCCCTTCCGCACCACCTGCACCGCCAACAGTTGAGGGTATATTCTCTATCCATACTCACGATGGTAGAATCTTTTTTTATACTGGTGCATTGCATTCATTTATTAGGACCCACTTTTCTAGACTGGTTGGGTTACTAGACACAGCCGATAGTCTACTCATGAATGTGGAGTCACCGATAGGGGGTGGATTGCTTATTCACTCTATTTTTAGGGGGTAGACGTTGTGATTGAGTGTTAGAGTTTGCGACGGATCTTTTGGTATTGTATTTGGAGGGCTATGATGTGATCTTGGGTAGAGATTGGTTAGCCGATTATAGAGCGATGGTTGATTGTTATGAGAGAGCCATAGTGTTTGGTATCCTTGGACAGAAAATATTTTTAGTGGCGATGCCCCTTCCTAAAGGTGGATTGCGCACTCATTTATGTTACCTTGATGAGGAGGCCTCATAAGAGGTGGTGATCCCAATCCGCTCGATTCTAGTGGTGAGGCATTTTGAGGACGTATTTCAGGACATACCAGGGTTCCCACCTAGTCAGGAGATTGAGTTCGTCATTGACCTATCGCATGTACTAGGCCGATAGCCCGAGCGCCTTACCGCATGGCCCCTTCGGAGATGCGTGAATTGAGGGAACAAATTCAGCAACTCTTGGGTCAGGGATTTATTCAGCGAAACACATCGTCATGGGGTGCTCTCATGTTATTTTTGAAGAAGAGAGATGGGTCACTCTATTTATGTGTTGATTATCAGGAGTAGACTAAGGTCAAGATTCGAAACAAGTATCCATTTCCTAGGATTGATGATCTGTTTGACTAGTTTCGAGGGTCAGCATTCTTGTCCAAAAATTATCTACGATCGGGGTACCATCACTTGAGGATTCGAGAGGAAGACATCCCGAAAATAGCTTTTCTGTCATAATATGGTTCTTATGAGTTTCGAGTGATGCCATTCGGGCTCACCAATGCATCAGCGGTATTCATGGACCTTATGAATCGGGATTTTAGATATTTTCTCGATCAATTTATCATAGTGTTCATAGACGACATTTTGGTTAATTCTCGCACGGAGGAGGAGCATGCCGAGCACTTCTGTATGGTCTTGCAGAAATAGCGGGATTACGAGTTGTACGCCAAGTATGAGAAATATGGGGTTTATCTTCGAGAAGTGGAGTTCTTAGGACATATTATGTCGGAGTAGGGGATTTATGTATACCCAAGCAAGGTGTTAGCAGTAAGGGAGTGGGGTCAGCCCACGACACCGACTGAGATCAATAGCTTTTTGGGGTTACCTAAGTATGACTATCGTTTCATCTGAGGTTTCTCCAAGATAGCAGAGTCGTTGACCAATGTGACTCGAAAAGGGGTACCATTTATATGGAGCGATCAGTGTCAGTTGGCATTCTATGACTTGAAGGACAAGCTAACATTGGCCGTTATTTTGGCATTATCGAAAGCAGGGGTGGATTATCGGGTTTATACTGATGCATCCTTACAAGGACTAGGGGTGTGTTGCAACAAGAAGAGCGGTCTATAGCTAATTCATCTCGTAATATAAAGACCCACAAGAGGAATTAACCCACCCATGATTTAGAGTTGGCCGCATCCGTCTTTGCCTTGCGGATTTTGAGGCATTGCCTTTTAGGGGGGAGAAGTTCACCTTGTTCACTGACCATAAATCACTCCAATATTTGTTTACTCAAAATGATTTGAATATGAGGCAAAGGAGGTGGTTGGATTTCGTGAAGGACAGGGTGAGACAGTTGCTAGCAAAGGGTATGGATTCCTACTCCATTAGCTTCAAAGGTGGGTTACACTTTAATGGACGGCTAGTCATGCTAGAGGATGAATATTTGAGACACCCTATGTTGATGGAGGCTCATGGCTCCAAGTTTGCGGTACATCCCAGTGGGGACAAAATGTACCAAGATATGAGAAGGCAATATTGGTGGATGGGGATGAAATAATACATTGTGAAATTTGTCTCGAAGTGTGCCATGTGTCAGCTTGTGAAGGTAGATCACCATAAACCATCAGAAAGGTTGCAGCCACTTGAGATTTCAGTGTGGAAGTGGGAGAGAATATCTATGGACTTGATTATGAGGTTACCTATTTCACAGAGAGGGCACGATTCCATATGGGTCATAGTGGATCGTTTGACAAAGGTTGCCAACTTTCTGCCAGTCCGTATGAATTTTGAGACTTTGTAGTACGCGAAAATGTTCATTGTAGAGATAGTCAGATTACACGGGGTCCCAATCAATATAGTATCCTATGGGGATAATATTTTTGTATCGCATTTCGGGGAGAGCCTCCAAGAGGCTATGGGCACTGAGTTAAGGTTGAGTACCGCCTATCATCCTCAGACAGATGGGCAAACAAAGAGGGTGAATCAGCTTCTCGAAGATATGCTACGGATATACATTTTTGATTTTGGGGGAGGTTGGGAGCAGTACCTTCCTTTGGTGGAGTTCGTGTATAACAACTCGTACTAATTTACCATAGGCATGGCCCTATTTGAGGCATTGTACGGTCGGACTTATCGCTCACGAGCTTGTTGGTTGGAGGTGGGGGACAACAAACTTTTGGGGCTAGTGATGATTCGGGATACTTCCCCGAAGATTGAGTTAATTCAGGGGCGTATCTGTATAGCCCAAGATAGAAAAAAGAGCTACGCGGATGCGAATCGAAAGCATGTAGAGTTAGAGATCGGGTATCAGGTGTTAGTATGGATATCCCCTATGAAAAGGGTGATGAGATTTGGCAAAAAGGGGAAGTTAGCGCTAAGGTATGGAGGCCCCTTTTTTCCCATCATTGAGAGAGTTGGACCGGTAGCATACCTTTTGGGTTTCCACGATCATTTGCAACCTATCCACAATGTGTTTCGTGTTACGTCATTGAAGTAATATAAGAGTAGTCCAAGAGAATTTTGGCATGTCCCACTTGAGGAGATAGATTTACAGCCTGATATTTCTTACGAGGAGAGGCCAGTAGCAATCTTAGAACGCAGTGAATGCAAGTTACAATCCAAAGAAGTACCGCTTGTCCGAGTTCAGTGGGGTCATCATAATGCCGACGAGTCCATTTGGGAGCGTGAGGAAGACATGCGGGAACAGTATCCAGTGCTATTTACTGCAGGTACGTTCGAATTTCGGGGACGAAATTCCCTTGTAAGGTAGGGAGTATGTAACACCTCATAATTTCTGGGTCATGATTTTAATTAATTAATATGATAATTAGTGATTCTTAATTAATGAGAATTAATTAATGGGAATATTTAAAAGTGAGTATATTCAAATAAGTTAACGGGTGAGAGTTAATTTTAGAAATTTATTTCGGATGGCAATTTTAACTACGCGGTTGAATCCTGTAGGGTGAAATTAGTCCAAGATAAGCGGTTACATGCATATAATGGGTATTGGGACCTAATTAGTCATATGTCAGTTCCATATAGAGAGTATGGACCCCTTTTATTAAGGCCCATAGGCCGAACACATGAATAGTGTTTTTAGCATCAAATATGTAAGGGTTAGGCTTTATTAAGTCATATTACAAGGACCGTATACTCAAATGTTTTAGGCTTGGGTATGGACATAATACTCCATTCGCCTGGAATCATATATATATATATATATATATATATATATATATATCGATATGTCGATGTGTAGTACATATATGATTTATATATATATTTGTGTGAATAATATATATAATAAAACCATACCACTATTAATGCTATCATAGGAGGTTGCGCGATGTGGGTGAACCCCCTGGCTAGAGAATGTAGGGTGAGTATATTCCCTAGGCCATAACGTCTGGGACTTAGATAGATGGGATCGTTATGGTATGGAGTGGACACTTTCGGCTAGAACTATAGCCGCCTCCTATGCGTTCGGTGATATCATTGTATATCCGACATGTGTGTGAATGTTGAGATATCTTATGTATATATAGTGACGAATTATATACGGAGTTTATATATATATACATGGTGTGAAATGTATAGATAATATAACTTGTGGAAATTGTTTTATGAATTCAAGTGAAAATTGATTCCCCGTGAAAGTTAATGCGAATAATAACTCATCACGAAGTGTACGATACTCACTTGGGGATAATAGTGGGGTAAATAGTGTAGTATTTGGGACAAGGTTAGTTATGAGGGAAGTGGCTAGGTGTATTAGGTATAATTCGTTAGGCGTGCACTTTAGTTGAGGGGTGAGGTGAACTCAAGGGAATGTGCGACACTAATTTAAATATGGAGAGCAATTTCATATTTATTTATTTCATTTAAATTCTCTTGCTAAATATTTTTAAATGTTTTCGGTTCTAACCCTTGCTATAAAATATTTTCAAAAACCTTTTTGGTGTACTCCCACAAGGGCGCCAGGCTTGACTCTTTCCTATAGGGTACGTGGCTGCAGTTATGTGGATTGTTGCGGGTCTTTTTGACGTTGACGCTTGTATCATTCTATCTCTCGATAGGGATCTTTTCAGTTGTACATCTTGTCTTGTACCCCTATATTCAGACTTGGCGTGAGTTAGTACTCTTTTATATTTGCACTTGTGGATGGCTTGTAGTCGACGTTGTTCGACAGACTCTTGTACTTACTTTGTGACTTGTTTTAGTTTTCGCTCTTGTATTAGATTATCTGTGGCTCTAGTATATTATTTGGGTTGATTTAATAAAGATAAAATTTGGCATCAGCTTAATGAAACACTAGGTGGTTAGTAATTAATGAATGAACGACATTGATGCTAAGAATGAACGAGATGAGATTCCTGTTTAATTTGATATAGGACTGATCACCCGATTTTTTTTGGCAGGGTGTCACACAAAGAACACATATTGTGTCAAGTTTCTCTTGTATAGACGATATTTACTGCTGATTTAGGTGCCTTTTATGGTACTGGGTAGTTGACTGCCCGTCATTGAGGATCTCTTGAGGGTGTTCATTGGCTAAAGACTGGACTTAGATTCATGTCGGTTCGCTGCGTGGAATCCATTGTTGACTCCAGGCTATGTGTCTATGTAGGTTTGATGAGGTAAAATTATTATAGATTTCATTGTGATTGTAAAATTGTGATTTAATTTATAGTGAAATAAAAGGTTTTGTCCTTCGGGGATTTTTCGTGAAATATGTCAGTTGGTTATTTGTGTTTATTGTTTTGACACACACACACACACACACACCCATGTAGTTGCATGTTTAGGAGATGATTTAATTTGGTTTAAAAATTGACTCTAATTGAATAAGTTTATATTGGGAATTTATAAATTTAGTTTGAATTAGTATCATACAGAGTGCATCATTTTTTTTACACAGAAGCCTACATTCTATTTTACTACCGGAGCCTACAGTCTATTTTACTACTTTACTACTCCTGAGCAACCTTGTATTGTGTGTCTCCCACTATTTTATAAGAAACAGTCATTATTTAACACACTTTTATGTTCTCATTTCATCTATGTTTTTTTTATTTAACATACAATAATCATGGATTATTCATTGCGATTATGGTATACCATCAAGAAAAATGGGTATTTAGATATGGGGCCGCATTCAACAAATCAATGGATCAACACATGTAGGTCAACCACACCCATTACATTGCTTAAGTTTACGTATTTATTTTTAATACCCATGCTTTAAAATTAATAAGTAGACACATTGTATTTAATAACTTATATTTTATTATGTACAGGTTGTTGGTGTAGTGATGAAATTTGTAATGATTTCTCTCCGTAATACATCTTTGTTGTTAGAGGATCCTACGGGTACAATAAGGGCGGGCCTTAACTATAGAGCATTCACGGAGGGTAGGCTTGGGAAAAAAATAAAGATAGGATGTGTCGTTGTGCAAAGTGATACCATATTGTACAATCTTAATATAAATCAATGTATTTTAGTTATAACAAATACTAATCTCATTAATGTGATTGAAGGAGAAGTGGAACTATCTAATTTAGCCCGTGTTAGATGTGGTGATTTTTAAGAACGTGTACTACGGTTTATACGTTAATAAATTTTTACTACGAAACATCTCAATTAATTAGTATTTAACATAGTTGTGTTCTCATTCACCGCACGATATTAATTTCAATTCGAATTGAAAAAATATATGTACTGAGATCAATATACAAGTTATTTATTAAATTGTGAACATTTAAAAAGAGAATAATTAAATTGAGATCACTATACATAATACATAATAAACATCACTGGTGTCCCTGACAAAACTCAAAATCCGTATCTAAATCGACATTTGAACCCATCAACGGGTCTAACCCAAACGGATTACTCCAACTTTGTTATGAGTGATATGCAAAGAACGAGTCAGAGGGTGGGGCTAGTTGTGGTACGTAAAAATTTCCTCGGGTGTAACTGGGTCCACCCTGGTCAAAGCCAACACTGCACATATTTAAGGTCGCAAGTTGCTGCTCCAACTCCTCCATTTTATCATCACGAGCTTTGATCACTGATTAGGCATAAATTCTTCACATTTATCCCCTTAGTTTCATTTTTTTATGTTCCCGTGCATTGTAATTAACTTGGATTTGTCTCATATTTATGTGGTTTGCACGTATTTCATACGAGAAAGCGTGGGAGATAACTCATAATAGTGAAAGAAACTTAAAAATGGAGAGTTGAAGGGTATTTTAATAATTTTTCATCTATAATCAGGATATCGGGCCAACTAAAAATTCGAAGACGACAAAGTCACGACAACAGTGGAAGAAACGATGTCTCAGTCAAAGTTATGGTGAAGAATTGATGAGAGATCGAAGATAGATAATAAAATCCAATGAGAACAAGAAGAAAAGCAAGCAATGCATAACTTTGCTTCGAACCACACCTCCAAACTAGTTTGAGGTCAAACCGACTCGCAAGCAACACCAAACCGGTTCGGGGTATCTGACATACGAGAATTCGTTTAAATGTT
This sequence comes from Sambucus nigra, assembly GCA_949130495.1. Lineage (NCBI taxonomy): Eukaryota > Viridiplantae > Streptophyta > Magnoliopsida > Dipsacales > Adoxaceae > Sambucus > Sambucus nigra. The sequence continues at coordinate 50,619,248 of OX422222.1, forward strand.
GTTGTTTTATTAAGATTTATATAGAGGGTAGGACTCTTCTAAAAACTATTATGTAATACTTTAGTTGACATTAGATTAACTTTTAGTGAGTTTTTTTATAAAGAATGACAGTGAGAAAGACTCAAGAACCCTAGTTTTCAATTTCTTAAAAACGCTTACAGTTTTATGGATTAATTATCAAGATTTTCATCAATAAAGTTTGCCTTTCTTCTATCTTAATCTTGAAGTAATATTATTCGCATGCTTTATTTATTTTTCGAGATTTCAATATTTTCATGCGTGCTTAAATATAGTTTTCGTATGGGTTTGATTACATACAATGTAGAATTCTCATCTTCTAGTAATTACACCATGTCTGGCTAGATTTCTGAACGATTGGGTTACATGAACCCAACCGAAGTAATGAGTTGGGTATAAAATTGAATAAAATTATTGAGATAATTTTAGGGTTTGATATTTTGTCAAAACATGTATTATTGATATCTTAACCCCGTTTACACTCAGTAATCGAGGTATTTGAGAGTATAATATGTGTATCGACAATCTAGTCATTCATGTTAGATTTATTATTGATTAATTATCGTGCAAAGTTAAATCCTCATATAGTTAATGTTTTGAGAATATTTAATGTTTTCTTTGAATTATCGATATAATTTTTTAACCTTTTATATCCTACGATTTAACTGACGGTGCGAGGGAGTGTACCCTAATCCTATTTTCTAATATAGTTGAAACCATTTTTTCTAGTGCATGCGTAGTCAAGTCATTAGTTTAACTTACTTGTTTTAGCTAGTTAACGGATCTCAAATCAATCATCTTTTCTTCTTTTATAGAGTCGACTACGATGTTAATAATCCTCCTTGTTCGTCGTCATGGGTCATCATATAAGTCCCTTTGTTCAATACCTATTTTTACCGAATTATTACTTGAGCGACTGGATTACACTTGAATCGATATAAGCACGCATTAAAGAAACTTTTAAAGTCTCGTGAATCATATCTTCACGCTCACGTGTCTCATTTAGTAGTAAATGATGAAGACTGCGATTATTATCTACTACATTGATGTATGCCTCACGCCATTCTAAGTGTAACAGTGACTGAGCTAGAGGAGTGTTGGAGGGGAACTTGGGTCGCGGGACACTTCGTGAATAGGAATCCCCCTGCTGTAGGCTGACCTCAACTGACCAATCCTACTTTGGTGGTTGTATCTTTGTACAACCACCCGACGAGAATTGTGTGTAATAAACATGTGGCTCATTGGTCGATGCAGGTGCCCGTGGTATGTGCAACATTAATGGTGCCACATAACCAACTCCAACTAAATCAACATTGGCGTATGTCGCAATCAACGATAGTAATGGTCCCAACGCAACTACCTTTAGGTTGGCATTGTACTCATCCTAGGAGACAACAAATATGTGTTCATTTGCGATAGGCTAATTTTCAGCAAAAAGCATCCTAAAAGCATGGTTCTGAGACGAAGCACAAACTCCAAGGTGGATTCTCTGCTATACATATATGTTCAGTTAATTAACGGTTGCCCTGGTCTCTTAAGTACCAAAAACCCTTATATAAGAGATCCTAAAAAATAATCGGTAACCCTGATAAGTAATGAGCATATACGATGACATTAGCGTCACAGTATGCATAAGTCTTGTATGGATGTCATATGATTTATTTGGGTCATCGCATCTCAAGTTGATGTAGACTTCCTAAGATATTAAATCATTGTGCTCCATTTACCCACTTTATGTTCCACCTTTATTAAGAAAATATTTGGAGCCACACTTCTACGGACGGATCGTCGAGAATGGGACATGCCGCTATCATGTACTCGTGATGTAATTACTGAAAAATATGTAAATACATTAAGTTTTTTAGAATAAGTTAACTATTTTTTTAAGGAAACATAAATTTCGTAATTGTTTAAATAAGAGATTTAATAAATGTACCTCAATTAATTGCCATATACATTCAACACTGGTTAATGACCAACGACTGGCTTTGTCCATATACCATATTATACGATCATAAATAGTCGAACCCCAGTCGTAATCCCTAACCTGAGTAACGTCCTCCAAATAATAAAAAATTTGAGGTAAGAAGTGGTGTTGGCATTCGGAAATAATAAACTCCTGATAACATAAAACTAAAAGGCCTAAACAATGATTGGGAATATATAATAGTGTATACCATTTGTGTTCACAAATTTTTCGATGTATTTTTTAATGTCGAAAATAGGACTTCCCACACCTGTATATATTTCTATATGAATTTTGAGGAAAAATTTATTTATGGTATTTGCCAAATCTGTATATTTATCATTAGGGAGTTTTTTAATGGGTAGCCCTTGCCCAATCGGGATGCGTGTATGTAATTTAAACTTCTTATCATATATATATGAATAATGAATATTATTGATACACATTCAATTCAATAATATAAGTACAAAATAATATAAAAAATAATTACTGGATTGCATCGCGAAGTCAAACGGAGTGAAGGTGAGTTTAACATATGATAGTTGGAAGGTCTAGATCATATCCTACCAGCATTCGACCATTTTCGTCCCAATACATTAATCGGTATTCGTCATCACCATTGAGAATAGGTTCGACATATACCCGACACCGTCAATAATTTGTTTTCTCAACGGATTTTTTTCTCTCATAAATTTATATAACTTCATTGGACCCACCCAATTACCCTAAAATCCGAACTTATTTTTGTTTATAATCGGGGTCTTACCGTCGGATGCGTGTGTTTCTCCATCGAAAATACGAGTATAGTTTAGGTATACTTTATTCGAAGGTTCAATCGGCGCGGATGGGGCGGGAATTACTGTTGGAGTCAACCCGTGTTTTTTCGATTTCTCGATATTTAAATATTTCTTCCATTTTTTCCATCCATGATAAAAACGATTAATATAAGATACTTAAAGAAATTGAGATAATGAATGATTTGTTTGGAATAAAAAAAAAAGTCTTTTGGCTGCAAATACAATCAAAATTGGGAAGAATTTTATATGGTTCAAAGAAACAATGGAAGACAGAATGAGATGAAAAAGTATTTGAGATACTATATGGGGAAGAAGATGATATGTGGTCGTTTAGATAAATGGATGGTATACGACCGTTTATGTTGCCATTATGTAACTGTTGGCTTCATATGAACATCATTTGTTCGTTGGAAGTTCCAACGGTATTCATTTATCTGTAGGAACTTTCTATGAACTAAAGAAGTTCGTTGAAACCACCACCACTGCATACAGCCCCTGTTGGCGAAAGGTAAATGGGAAAATGGAGAGGCAAAGTTTCCATTCGTGGAAACTCACCATTGCGTAGGGGAATGATGAAGGAGATGGAATTGGGGTGGCATTGGGGAGGGGAGTGTTGAAGGAGATGGCATTTTGGATGAGAGTTTTCTAGAGGGATTAAAGGGGAAACCTTTAGGATGAGGGTAAGGGAAATCCTCACGAGGCATTAGGGGCCAATAACCTTCAGTAAAAAGAGTAAAAAGTTTCCCAATTTGATTCGTCAAGAGTCCCAAGTTATTTTTAATCTCCTGGACATCACCATCGATCCTAGACTATTGTTCCTCTTAGGACAATATAAGATTCCTGACCGAAAGAAGTTCATCTAGGAGAGGTGAGGTATGTTGTAATATTGTTTTTAGCATATTTGATCCAACACCTTTCGTCCTTCCACTTTTGGCCTTTCCAAAGGTCTGCGTCAGGGCATCATTGTCCAAGTAATCAAAAGTGCTCAAACTTGACTAACTGCAAATGGAATCTATTGATTTCAGAGTCTTAGCCAAGTGAAAAGGGAATTTATTATCTTTTCCCCATCATTCAAGAATGTATAGGTTGGTCCGATTTGGTTCTTTACTAACATCTCGATCGTCTTTTGTCCTACTCAGCCATTCATTCTTTGAATCTTCATAAGATTTTGGAACCCAACCTATAGACATCAATTTTTTTGCCCTGTTTTGTTTATTCTTCTCCATCTAGACAAGCTTTATGTCCTTCTACTCATTATTCAAAAAATCATTCCACTACTCCACCGAGATTTCAATGTTACGAGGCACTCTGTCTTTCAGAGCCAAAATATCGGAGCTTGATGCATCCTTCGGGAAATATCTCTGTCGACGGTTTCTTCAGTATTTCCTTAATTGTTTAGTAACTTGAGAAATAACCTTATGCTTTGACATGTAGGGAAATATAAACTACTTGAAAAGTTCATCGTAGATGTCATCTTTGATGGTTCGATTAACAAGTTTCCCATTGTCTGCTCCCCCTACTCTTACGCTCATTTTTCCCAGTGATAAATACTTGGATTTAAAGTTTATCATGTAATTTTATCACCCATGGGGTTATTCCCGAGAAGGGAGAACCTAATGGGCTTATTATCATTTGAGAGGGAGGTGTCGGGAGTGCATGATAGGGGTGTTGAAACAACAAGGGTTTGTTGCCTACTCGTACTTTTAGTTTTACTTTGAATAGGGGATTGAAGCGGAGGTGAAGTTGTAAATTTATTAGCGATTGGTGATGAATTATGGTTGTTGTTCACGAGCTGAGGATCCTCGTAGAGGTGTCCATCGCCACTTGGTACAATTTGACTGTTGCCTCCTGATATTATTTGAACAAATGAAAAACCCTAAATGATTAAATAATTATAATAATATGAAATTATAACTAAGTAATCAAGTTTATGATTATATATATGTTAAATGAAAATGTAATTTAATCATTTAATTGATTTAATTGTAATTAATGTATATTTTAATTTAATATAATATATTGATTATGATGAATATATTTTTAAATATTATTATTAAGTATTTCTAATAATTTTTTATATATTATGGACGAAATTAATTCTCTTACATACTCATTTTTCACCGTAATCATAAATGTTATTTGTGTTTGTGATTTCACATATGTCCACCTGAGTTTTTTTCATGTTTAAATTATATTATGATTTAAGACAAACTATGGGGTGTCACTCATTATAAGTTTGTTCAAACCATACAAACTTAACTAGGCAGTATTATTAATTTAAGACAATCTATGGTGAGGAAATAATGTATGTTCCTTTTATCTTGTCTGTTATACACTTTATTCCTCTTCATTTTGAAGACTAGTTATATATATATATATATATATATATATATATATATATATATATATATATGTATGTGTGTGTGTGTGTGTGTGTGTGTATTTTACTCGCCATTTGTTTTTGCTTTATTGCTCCTAACGATAATTATTATCAGAACAAAACCTGTGGTCACCTCGTATCTCTGACCGATCTGCTTTGGGCAAAGCAAAGTTTCTTTGTCAATAATCTATTTTAATTTTTTTTGGTAGACAGTGAAATAGAAAAAGGTTACAAAAGGATTACATCATGTAGGAGCCATAGGCCGTTGAGGCAACAGGGAACACTTAAGCAAAGGTACATAAATAGAACAAAATAGGAGGATCCTGTCTACTTAATAGGGTTGGTTAGGATCCGTCTCATAGCGATGGGAACCTCCTCAATTTCCACAAACGTTTCCTCCTGGACTTTAGCCTCACGTGCCAGCCAATCCGAACCCCTAATCATTCCCGGAGTGACATAAATGAAGTCAGCCCCCACCTTACTCATGATCTCGTAGCAGTCGATCCTTATATTCTCAAAGTCAGTGTCACGGTACTGGACCCCTTTGAATATTTCGATAAGTTCATGAGAGTTTGTTTCAACAAATATGTCCTTCCAACCACGCATATTGGCCATATTTATGGAGTGAAAGAGGCCCTCCATCATAGCACGGAGAAGAGAAGGGGTGCCCATGAGCCGTCCATAATATCCAACCTTCCAATGCCCCCGATCATCAAGGACATAACCCCTAAAAGTGGCAATGCGGTAGGTTAAATCAGTACAAGCCTCGAGGGCTACCCTTCTCTTACCCCGGTCAACCTGCTCAAGGAGGTGAAAATATATATCTATATGAGTAATGATACTCTTACCGGGTCCTAGTACCAGTTTAGTACCAAATGCGCTTTATTTGATTGTACATTGGTAGGACCTACAGCATCACCTGGCGAGACCCACACCATAGTACAAGCAAATAAAGCAGTACCGATACTTAACCGGTACTACCACCCGGTGTGTATACCATTTTCCTATCTATATTGATATTGAACAAAGTAGGTGTTAGTTGGTTGTTATCTATAAAGATTTCTTGGCCCCCGTGTTGGACAAATTAAAGAAGGGAGTTAATAGATGTCAGCTCTAATATCAATGCCACGCTATTTCATACGATCATAACATGAAAGGACTACACATAGTGTGCTTTGAGTCGTGTGTCTACTATAGTAATATAAGGTCGAAAATTGCATTGGGAAAAAGGATAACAAAACAGTTGAATTTTTCTAAACTTTGATTTGATTTATTTTAAATATCCAATATTACTAATACCTCTTGAGCTAACAACAACATTTGACCAATTTGGAAGATGTGTAACCGTTGGACTCTACAGCTCTTTGGACAGTTGTGTTTTCTTGAATATAATATTTTATGGAATGCATTCATAGAGGTTCTTATCAAAAAAAAATATAGCCTCACCTATTTTTATATACCTTTTGCAATGTTTTCAAAGTAAATTATTACCTATTGTATTATATTTATATGGTCCACACGCATTGTATTTTATCTATTATCTCATGCCCATTATCTGAACTTGGAGTTGTTCTTTGCTCTTTATTCGAAATCCACAATTGGACTACGAGTCACTTGGCCTAATAAGTTGGCAGTAATATTATCTCTTCGTACTCGCATCACCTCTAGGACATATGTATACATAGCTTTCTGTTTAAAGTTAAAAAGATTATTTTATTTGTATCTCTCTTCTGTAATATTAACATTTTTACAAAGATATTTTATTTGTTAGCTACCAACTTTCCCGGTGAATAAGATTTTTGGACATCATATTAATTTATTACTCTAGGAGTCCTTCACTACTTTGAGTCATATTATTTGTTCCCTGTTTTTTTTTCTCTTCAGGTGTACTAATATTTTGCTGAGCAATTTTAAGATGTCTGAGGTGGTACTTTCAGTCATAATTTGAGGATGCTATTATCATGTATCAACGGCCATTTTTCGTGAGAAGATCAAATGAGATTTGAAGATCAATTTCAATTTATTTTCTCTCAGCAAAATCAGGAGCATTTAATGCTCACAAGGGCTGTGTCTAACAACTAGTTTTTTAAGATATATTTAAGTATTGAAGTGATGCATTGAAGACACACACAAATGATACTATGACCAAGAGCAAGAGAATTTATTGAGATCATTTGAATTTATTAGTGAGCTATTACAATTAAAGTGAGCAACTAATTTTACATTCTTCTCAATCATTGATAAAGAAGACTTGAGCCCATATGAACATCATTTATTGAAGTCTCATTGAAGAAGAAGAAGAAGAAGAAGAAACTAAAATTCAATTTGTATTTTAAGGAGTTTCATTATTCAATCGTGTTTTACAAAAATAAGATTTGCTTAAAGCTTTGTTAGAAGCTTGGGTTGTAATCAGTAGCTCGATTTTAGCTATGGTGATTGTTCCCTACCCGCAATTGGACCACGGGGTTTGAAGCTCTGTTTCAACTTACAAAATATTGTACATGGTGATTTGATCCTACAGTCAAGTGGATCCGGAATAGTAAACGCAATGAGAAAGAAACTGCTCTAGGCATGTGGAAACATGTCGGGATTTGGCCGAACCGTGTTAAATTCGGTGTCATTTTAATTTCTGCACTTTTATTTATTTATTTGCATATGCTTACTTGAGTTAATATTCTCAGCACATTAATTTGCAAATGTATTAATTACAAAATTTAACAAAATTATTTTTAAGGTTAAAATAATTATTTTCGAATTATTTTATTAATTTCAAAATATTAATTTATATCAAATACAAAAATTAATTTAATATTTGTAGTGTGTTAAAATATGCATTTTACCCTATTTAAATCAGTTGATTGTATTTATTTAATATTCTTGGTTTTAATTATTAGAAATTATTAGTATGAAATTTGATAAGGTGTTTTAAATTAAATATTTTTCTGAAATTTTAATTTGACATAAAAAGTTTTTAAAACTCAATTCACACCCCTTCTTAAGTAGAGGAAGTACTATAATTATTTTTGGATTTAGAAATCCTAGAGTTGAAGATCATGGCAAATGCCACAACATCCCTTAGTGAAGGCCATTCTAGTTTTAAACCTCCATTATTTTCTGAAAATGATTATAATTATTAGAAAAATAGAATTAAATATTTTATTCACTCACATGATTATGAAGTTTGTAGAGTTGTTATAAATTTTCCTTTTGTTCCTGTGAAAATGGTAAATAATGTTTCTTTTCCTATGGATGAAAATGAATGGAATGAAGTAGATATTAAGAAAATTCAAATAAATGCAAATGTTATGAATATTTTGCAATGTGCTCTTGATGTAATTGAGTATAATAGAACTTTTTGTTGTCAATATGCTAAAGAAATTTAAGATAGATTAGAAGTCACATATGAAGTAACAAGTCAAGTTAAAGAAGATAAAATAAACATGCATGTTCATAGTTATGAGTTATTTAAGATGAAACCTGATGAATCTATTTATGATATGTTCACTAGATTCACAAATTTTATAATGGTCTAAAATATCTTAAAAAAATATAAACTAACAATGAGTTGGTGAGTAAAATTATGAGGTCATTACCGAAAACTTGGATGACCAAAAAAGTTAGCTATCGAAGAAGCTATAACAGAATGACCCATATCTCTTGATGAACTGTTAGGTTCTCTAATAACTCATGAAATGGAACTCAAGAAACATGCAAAAGAGGAGAAACCTAAGGTAAGAAAAATCATTACTTTTAAATCTTCAGGCAAGGTAGTAGAAAGTAAAGACGATGATGATGTTTTCCTACTGGCTAAAGATTTTAAAAAATATCTTGCTTTAAAAAAGAAAGACAAACGAAGAATAAGGAAACATTCTTAAAAATAGTGGAATGATGATACTCATTCCAAATCTGAACTAAGATGTTTTAATTGTGATGAAGTTGGACATATTAAACCTAATTGTCCAAAGTATAAGAACGGGAACAAGGCATTGAAGGCCACATCATGGAGTGATTCCGACACTAGTTCTTTCGATGAAGATTCAAACGAAATAAAGTTGATCATCTTTGTTTCATGTCTATGAAAGATGGGGTACACTCTAACCTTGAATCCTCTAATGATAGTGATGATGATAATATTGATGATTATGAGAAATTACAAAATGTTTTTGATGAATTATGTGATAGTTTTGAAGAACATAAAAATAAATATGTAGTACATAAAAAGTCTCATTCATTACTTTCTACAAAATGAGATTTATATTCAAAAGAAATTAATGAGTTCAAATTAGAAAAAAAAATAAGGAAAGAAGTTGAAATTTTGAAAATAGAAAATACTAGTAGCTTATATTTTCAGAAACTTGAACTTGAAAATTTAGAATTGAAAAAGAAAGTTGACAGTATTGCCTATCTTGTCAAATTTTGTAAATGATAGAGATTATTTAGACAAGTTGCTAGGAGATCAAATATGGATGTTTGATAAGAGTGGAATTGGTTATAACACTAATGAAAATGAGAAAAACTTTCAAAACTATTCCAACTATAAAGTTATCTCTTTATGGACATATTGTGATAGACGCACACATTTTTCAGATTTGTGTCCATATAAATTAGAAAAGAGAATGTTCCTAAAGGAACTAAGATATGTACTAATCCTTATGGACCGAACACATTTTGGGTACCAAAAGAGAAAATCTTGAAAGTCGTGTAGGTTGCATGTTGACATGAAATGTGGAATTTCAAGGCATATGATTTGTATCATTATAAATTTGTAGTATCATTACCTAATGTTGGAATGCCACACTTGGAAAAAACATTATGGATAGATCTTTGGTATTGGTCAGGTGGTAAGGAACCCCTTTCTTAAATTATAAATATCATATATTTATTGATAATTTAAAGTATGATCTTAATCGATATTATTTCATGATTAGATTATTTGTCAAAGTATATGTTTGATGTTGATGACTTAGTCTTCACGTGTAAATTTGTAAATTTATTACTTTTGATGATTTTATGTTATACTAGGTGTAAACCCGCGCAATGCGCAGGCAAGCGATTGTAATAGTCGAATAAAATTCGTATATATAAATTCAATAGGAAAACAAATCAATGGCATTCACACATTTATTCTCATCGTCGTTAGGTGAAAAATAAGTTTAGTATAGTAGGTAAGCTAATATCTAGAGGCAGGCCCAAAATTTGGCACCAAATCTTTATTTATAGTCGATTAGATTTAGAAATCCAACATGAAAATTTTAAAGAGTGAGCATGATATGTGTCTCCCTTATTGCAGTCTGTCAAGATGTATCAGATAAATTATTGATTGGCACGATAAATGTAGGATGATCGATGACATCGAGAGGCTATCCACCGATTGCTTAATTGTCACATGCATTCATCTTTCGTATTATTTCAAGAGGTAAAATATTAGATTAACTAACAGCAATCTATATTTTTAAATGTAAAATAAAAAAATATTTGAAAAAGGATAAGCATAAACCTCTCAAATAATATTAGTAACAAAATAAGTTGATTTCCAAAAAGTTTAAAAATTAATATTTTCATTACATATATATTGGTAATAAATTACGTTTAATTTTACATATGTTTAGGATCATAGTTAGTTCCGATCCGCATTTATCTTTTTTATCACTCAATGTCATTTTTTAAGGTCGACGAAATTTCGTGTAACCATTTTCATGAATCCTTTTTCTTAAACATTAGTAGATAAAACTCCCAAAACCTATTTAAATTCGTGTCAAAATTCAAAATTGAATTCACAAATAATTAGCCCCACCATCAATACCAAGGCACAAATAGAAAATGCACATCTAAACAATCTTATCTTAGAGAACCATCCATTCATTTAAATTCTATATTTTTAGATCTAAACTTGTACTGTAATAAATACGAAAAAAGCACAATAAGTCATAAAATGAAAAAGTTTTAGGCTAGGATACTAAATTAACTTTTTAAAAACAATGATCTCCAGCCAAAAATTCAAAGATCTCCCGCCAAAAGTTTTAGGCTAGCATACTAAAATCTTTAGGCTAGCATCCTACTCAATGATCTCCCGCCAAAATTCAAAGATCCCGGTGCACCCATCATTTCCGGCATCATTGGAGAAAATATAATCAAAAAAACCTTACTTGACTTGGGAGAAAGTGTCAATATCCTCCCTTACTCCATCTATATGCAACTTGATCTGGGCAACCTGGCGCCCACAAAGATCACTCTCTAATTAGCGGATCGAACCGTGAAGATCCCAAGAGGTATAGTTGAGGTCGTGATCGTCCAAGTAGACACTTTCTATTTCCCGATAGACTTTGTCATTTGGGACACGGAGCCCTCCTTCACCTCGAGCAATCATGTTCCCATCATTCTTGGGTGCCCATTCTTAGCTACGGATAACGCAATCATCAATACTCGAAATGGGCAAATGCAACTCACTTTTGGGAACATGACTTTAGAGACTAACATCTTCCATATTGCCCAACATACAGGGGAAGAAGATGATCTTCACGTAGTGAGCTTCATAGACGAGATCATAGAGGAGTACTTTGAGAAAAATTATTGTGGAGATGCACTAGGGACCTGCTTAGTGTTGAGCCATGAGAGCGAGGGGGTATATACTGAATTGGAGCGAGGAAGGAAGGATGTGGAAACAAAGTAGGAGAGTGATCTTGAGGAGTTGAGCCTAGAAGACTTTAAGAGAGAATTTGGGAAGGTGGATGAGAGCCTTAACGATGAATTCCAAACTCTATTGGACTCATGTAGTCATTTAGGAGAGAGCGAGTGGAAAGATGAAATTGATGAGTTTCTTCGCAATGACCATCCACCCATACCATTTGATGGCCCGAAGGAGATAGAGGAGAAAAATTGTGTTTCGTCCGACTTAGAGCCCAACCCACGCGTTCCAAAAATTAAAAGAAACTTAGGTGTTACCTCCGATTCGATGCACGCAGGCCACACTTTGAATAAGTATCACAAGGATCCCTTTTCGATTAGTCAAGATAAGTCTCCCGATCTCCCCCTTATCTATGGGGGAGGTCCTAACTTGTTCCAATTATTGGTTTACAATATGAAGACGGGAGAGACGAGGAGAGCATCGGACCCCGTGAGTGGGGTCGGGTGAGTCTGTGGAGAGATTAGAGGTCGTCGCACCCCCGACGCATATGGGGTGATTTGTGTTGTATTGTTGAGTCATGCATGAGTGTCATAAAGTGTCTTGTTGCATTTTAATAATTTGTTCATTTTATTTTCTCGCAGTTTTAATTCGCTTTGAGTTAGAGTTTAGTCCTTTTTGCTTGAGGTCAATGCAAAAGTCTAAGTTAGGGGGGGGTGACAAGTGCGTATTTCTAAAACTTCACAAATTTTCAAAAATGCCCAGAAATTTCAAAAAAATCATAAAATTTTGAAAAACCCAAAAATATTTTTTTGTTCAAAATAAATAAAAATTGGAAATCAAATTTTTCAAAAATATCATTAAAAGTCGGTTTAAAGTCTCAAGTTGTAAAATTCAATACACACAAAGCCGAAATTGACCAAAGATGGAAATTGAGCGAACATAGGCAACTTAACGAATAAATGTGGAGATTAACAAACCTGGTGAGATTCAAGCCTTTCATCTTTGTGAAAATTATAAATCAATCCGAGTTCTTTTTTAACTCAAAAGTTCTTTTTAGCGTCAAATAAATTCGTCGAGGATCTCAATTCTTTCACTTTGATCGGTTATGGAAAATGTGTGTGATATTGCCTTGAAAAATGTTCCAAATAGATCTCTAAACTTAATTAATCTTGAAACACATATGATAACGCAATTAGTATTTTGGACGATGAAGTAGACATTCGTTTGTCACCCAAAAATATTGGCCAGAAAAAGTAGCGAAAAATTATTCCTTTTGTAACCCAAATTGAGCCGAATAAATTTCTCCCTTTCGTTTGGCAACCCAAAAAAAAAACAAAATAGCCCAGAATTGTGAAAAATGGAAAAAGTCAGAAATTAAGTCCGAAAAGTGCATAAGAATGGGCAAGAAAGAGAATAGAAATGCTCAACAAAAATAGCAAAAAAAAAAGTGAAAAACAAAAAAAAATAGAGAAAAGGAATAGAAAATGAGCAAAAGCTCGAAGAAGCACTAAGGGACATCATAAGAAAAAAAATTCAATTCCGAATTTCCCTACCATTTTCATTTTACCCAATATACCTGTAACCCAAAAAAGTCCTAACCAAGTCCAAACTTGCGAAATTATTTACCGCGTGGAGAACTAAAACACAAAAAGATAATAAAAGAGATAAAACATATGTGTAAGAGGCAATGTTCCCATTTTTCAAACCGTATTCCGTTGATGAGATTCAATCACTATAAAAAAATTTGTTTTCCTACTTGTGTGCTTGAACTTGGTTCCAATATATTTACTCTTTATATCACGCACACCGAGAGAATAGCCGCATTCCGAGTGATTCGTTTGAGAGTGCATTCCGTGAGAATTTAAAATCAAAATGAATTTTCGGATAAGTAACGCATTGGTCAATCGGTGGAAAATCCCCAGTTAGATTTCTGGCTCCGCACGCACGCACTATGATTTGAGACTCTTGAACATTAGTTGATGATGATTATTTTCTGGGAAAGTTTGAATTATATAATTTTTGTGTATTTTGAAGTTTCTTTGAGTCGAATTTTGTGGGTATATTCTCTGTAAACCCTCACGAGACACAACTCATCCTACTAGGGTAACCTAGGGGTTTAAAGGCTTGTTGCATATGCTAAATGCAATCGCTTGCCCGCGAAAAAGGTATTCCATCCCAATAAAATAATTTTCGAGAGTTGAGCCTTGCTAGGATTTTCGAAGTTCTAAGTTAGGGGGATTTGATTAGGCATAAATTCTTCCAAATTTATCCATTCAATTTAGTTACTTTTAGTAGCTCGAACAACGTAATCGATTTTATTTTATCTCATAATCTTGCTACTGACTTATTCTATTGAGTACCCCGAGTTTCTTGTATTTTTTACCAATTTTACAAGTATTTGATGTCAATAAAGAAATAAAGAAATCAGAAGAATAGAGAAATAAAAGAAGGAAAGTTAAAAGGGCAAAGTTGTAATTTTTATCCAAATTTCGGATGAGGCATCAATATCAAATTTACAAGTACATAGGAAGAAACGGTACCTCAATAGGAGTCCTGGTGTGAAAGTGAGGAGAAATCAAAGATAAAAGAAAAAGTCAAAGAAAAATAGGATCGATTCAGACAGGATCGATCCGGACAGGACCGATCCGAAATACAAAGTTGCAGTGAACCCCAGATTGAAGACGGATCGAAGTTGATGAAAATTAAACAAACCGATCCAAATAGGACCGATTCGATCTGAAAAGAAAAGAACCGATCCTATCAAAAAAGAAAAGAACCGATTCGGATCTAAGCCAAACCGAATTGAAGGAGGACAGGACCGGTCCGACTGTCACAGTTTTGGTTTTTTATTCTTCCTCCAATGGAGACTCCTGGTTAAGCTAAAACTCTTGGAGTCTTTTAGGGTATTTAAAACCTATTTATCATCATTCTAAGGGGAGGAAAATTCATGTAATTTTTCCCTTCTTTTTAGTTAAACTTTTAGAGGTAGTTAGAGAGAAAAAAAACTGCTATAAAACCCTAGTTTGAAGATCTATTGCAATTTTAATTCCAAGATTGAAGTTTGTTTAGATTTCTGTGATTACAAGTAATTTTAAATGATGATTTTAATGCTTTGGTAAGTTAGTTGATTACTTTCTTTTGTCTAATCTTCCTTCTACATCATTCTTCAATTCCCCCTTAGTTTAATCCTGATTTCCTGCAATTCAACAATCATTTTCATTAATTTCATCATGGTAGGCTAAACTTTTAAGGGTCGGGATGCATGAACCCAACCTGATGTGGTAGTTTCATGTGTATAAAATTAATCCCCTAAATTTAATGGTTTATTACGACCGTATTACGTAGCATCATAACCATTGTAGATCTTTGGATGTCGTTTTCTTCAGGGTAACCGGGATGCTTTATAATGCAATATTAGTGTTTTTATCGCGCGTTACCACTTTAATCGTCCTCTGATTAAGTATGGTGCGAGCTTGAACCTCATATACGTAATGCTTGAGAGTACTAAAGGTTGGGTCTAATTAATCATTTAAATTGACTATTAGTTTTATACCATCAATACACTAGGGTTGGGGCATTGTATTCCCGTCCTGTTTTCTTCATCATATAGTTTGAGTTTTACATCATTCATCGTTAGTATTTTAGGTAATTAAGAATAGTTGCATTTATTTCATAGTTTTCAAATTGCATTGAGTCGTAGGCAATTCTCAAAACAAATCATCTTTTCCTTTCTTTTTAGAGTCAGAGTTAAGATTTCTTTGTCTATCCAACGTCTTTACAATTCCATTGTTCTATTTCCCTAAGGATCGATACCCGACTTATCGAATTATTACATGAGCGATAGGCTTGCACTTGAGCCTAGAGAGTATGCACTTCTGAGACACATTCTTAGTCGCGTCACAAGGCAACAAATTTCTCATGATAAAAATCTCTTTGATTTTGAACTGTTTGCAAAAGATCCATCGCGGATTTAAAACGAGAATTTTCTTTTTCCAAAAAGTCAATTCTTTTAGCAAACGTCAAATTCAAAGGATTTATATCATCAAAACTCCGACAGTTGTCATCAAAGGGGGATATCCGATTACATAAGTGCTCCATCGGAAAAATTGCAATTTTTCACAAAAGTGATTTAAAAAAAATCAATATCACACAAACTTTGTAGAAAATAGGAATACGCGATAAGTTAGTGCAACCCGCTTTGATACCAATTTGTCGACGTGAGTAGTCAAATTGTATCAGGAAAAAACTTTAAAAATCAGGATCACTCGATAACTTAGAGCAACCCGCTTTGATACCAATTTGTTGACGTGAGAAGTCAAATTGTATCAAAAAAATAAATCCTTGAAAAATCAGGATCACGCGATAAATTAGCGTAACCCGCTCTAATAACAATTTGTAAAACCGTGACTATGTTATAATTAATTAAATTCACAAATTTCTAATTTGACACACTTATTTAATTAGAGTCTATTTAAACCCAATCAAATCAGCCCCTAAACATGCAACTATGTGTGTGTGTGTGTCAAACCATAAATAAATAAAGCATGTGACACAAATTTAAGGAAAAATCCCCACAGGGCAAAATCTTTTATTTTTACTATAATTTGTAAAGAACGGTTACATGGATTACAATGAAAACAAGAGTGACATACGAAATACCCTCAAGTGTCGGTTCAGATGTCGTCGTCTGAAATCTCCCGCAAGAACTCCAAATGGGTAGAAATGAAGAAGAGATGGCTTCTCCACAAATGTAAACTTTATAAGGACTCCCTCCACACAATCACGCAACTGTCGGTTGTAGATTTCTCCCCATAAAGAATGAACGAAAGAAAAATATGTTCTTGGGTTCCAAAAAATAACTCACACAAAAGTAATTGGGATTTTTGTGAATTGTAGACAAAACAAAATTATTTGAACCCTTATATTATTGGAGAAAAACTTTCTGCCAAAGGTATCCAATTAAATTCTGGCAGATAAACAAAAGTTTCAAGGGTAAAACTCTTTAAAGTTGAAAATTGTTCTGTACGTCAAAAACAAAGTCTGGTTGTCCTTTTTATAACAAATTTTGAGTCGGTCAAAGGATAAGCATAAGGTCAGTGTGTCAGCCAAAAAGTAACATCGTTCGAATGAAAACCCCATCTCGCTTGAACGAGATACACGTATCATTCAAATGACATCGCGCGACATCCATTGTCGCTCGAACGAGATTGTGATCTTATATGAACGACCTTGGCGTTGAAACCCAGGTACGGTTACTGCATTAGAAATTTTCTCAAACCTTTTCAAAACACAACTTTCTTTAAAACAGTAATGAAACCTTTTTATAAAAAACATTTATAAAAGCATTTTTATATAAAATCTTTTTAAAACTCCTTTTAAAAATATCCCAACACTCTTAATATAAAATGTAAATGAAACTTTAAACATTATCTTACCAAAGATCATATTGTTGGGCTTGAATGTTGAAGACAACTAGAAATTGGGATTCGTCTTTTGCAGATGAAAACTTCTTCAATTCTTTGACAATTGTAGTGGTATACAACATAATTAATTATGAGGAACATTTTTAAAATTATGTCCTTACACCAATGCATCTTTCAATTTTTTACCAGCAACTCAAAAATTGAGACTAAGAAGCTGGAAAACAAAACAAATAAAAAACAAAACATATTAATGCTTTGTTATTTAAATCTTAGTAATATAAATTCTTACGGTCGCATTGGTTTAACTGAAGATACACAAGTTTCCCTTTGCACCTGTATATAATCCAAAAAATGGTAGAAACTGTATGTTGAGACCGTAACACATGGGTTTGAGATCTTCATAATTATCTTTAAGGAAAATCGCTTTCGGGTTGACACATCTATCATCATCACTCACCGATCACCCAAGATAAAATGTTTTTGCTCACATCATCCCTTGTGTTTCTATAAAACAGGTTGTAAGAGATCTCTACATAATTTTGATTAAGGTGAAAAGAATAAGAGAACTCAAGGGTATAGAGATGGAGGGGAAAGAGAACGGTTAATAAAGAAATAGAAGGAAAACTCCATTTATGACGTTCGAGGGAGTTAAGGAGCCAGAGGAGAGAACTAAAGTGGAATAAGGTAAAGACTGAAAAGGAAAAGAGGGGTTGTGAATCTAAACAAAGATAATCCATAAAACATACTAGACTCGTTTAGAATGCAAATTAATTTTAAAACATACCAAACTCATTGCAATTAGCATGATTAAGTTATTAGTCAAAAGTGTAAACACAAAGAGATCTTTCCACTCACACATTTTAAGTATAAAAAATAAATATAGGTAGGTCACGATATATATATTAACACAAAAGTGATTTTTTAAGAAAAAAGAACTAATAAAATCATTCAGACATTGTATGAAAGTTTATAAAAAAAACTAATACAAAGATACAAAAAGGGGGGACATCTTACCATCATCTTATCTGGGTGGAGAGGCTTGTAATAGGAGTGATGAGCCTAAGAAGATCGTTTACATATGAAATAACGTTGGTTGAGCAACTTATGAATTGGAAATATAAGATGAGAAATTGTGAGCTAAAAAGCCAAAATCCTAAAATTGAGTTACGCTCCCATTGGATTCAAGAAGAAAATGAGTAACGGTGCATATGAAACAAATTAATAGGAACAAAAGTTTCATAATTACACAAAACAATACTGATAGTATGCGGAAGTTATGATTTTATATAGTGTTGTACGAATCAAATAATTAAACATAAAAAATTAATTATCATTAAGAACTCTTTTCAATAACGAAATTACAAAAATAACTTAAGGAAATAAGTATATACAAAATAGGATTTACAAATGTCTATACGTTTTTGGCTAAAAAAGTACTCCAAATATGAGACCATTACATATAATGTGTCTCTATTCATCAAGAATCAAGCTTCTACTTTTTTGGCTAAAGTACTCCAATTTGATGCATAATATATGATGATGAGTAAATCTAAGAATAAATCAGCGAAAACATTTGATTTTGATTGAACTCCTCGAGGAAATCTTACCTACAACAAAAATAATCCAAATAACAATTGAAAAAAATCTAATATGAAAGTTATAATATAATTCCATTATCAAAAGTCCTTGTATAAAGTGAGTAACCAATAACATAGACCCCAACCCATTTACAAATTACTCACAGTTGAGAAAATACAAATATCAGAAATTCATTCCCAGTTTATTAATACAATAAAATAATCATAAAATTGTAAACAAAAAAATTGTACCTACTTTTCTTCAACGTCTCATAATAAATCTGACCCCTATCCCTCAAATGGCCCTCTACTACAGTAATCTCCAGCCCCTCACATCCAAGACCCGTCAACAGACCCAAAACTGTCACCGGGTTCACCTACAACCTTTGTACATGCAAAAACAACAATTAACACAAAACGTAATAACCAATAAACCCTAAAAACAAATTATAATTATAAGAAAGAGAGAGAAATTATTTGAAACAAAACTTTAAAAGCTAACACATGGATGGGAGAGAGAAAGTTTACCTTAGGGATTGTTGATACCAAAATTAATATGCTGATATGGATGAATAATCTGAAGACACGTGTCAATCTACGTGGCACAATAGCAACGAGGAAGTTTATTTCCCCGACCAACTCATGTTCTCTCCGAGCAACGAGGATACACCGAGGAACTTCAGCACTCCGAGGTACTCTAGTGTTCCGAGGAACTCCTGAGCAACGAGCAACTAAGGCGGTCCGAGCTGCATCTCGGCCGTAGCATTAATTGCCAGATAATCAACAGTTCAACTATTCATTGAATGTTCATCATCTTGACGCACACGCTGCCTTAAATGTATTACCCTTTCATATGTATATCATTTAATGTATCAACCCTTTCATGTACAGCCTAAGGGCTATAAATACCTTGTATCACCCTCATTCAAGGGGACCGGAATTTCTGGAGAGAATTTATACTCGAGAATTTCCAAACATTCAGCAATAACATAACAGTGGACGTAGGCCATTCATATAAGGCTGAACCACTTTAAAATCTTTGTCTTATTTTATTTATCTGTGATTGAATAATTAGAGCGATCTAATTTTTTACATCAACAGATTGGCGCCGTCTGTGGGAACGATTGTTACTATCGTTTTTCACAAAAAATCGTTCATCATCAATGGTGGATAATCCAGAATCTAGCAATCGAAACGCTGGAAATACTGAAAATCCTCTGAATCCCTCTGCACCTCCATATCTAGCCGGGATTATGACGAATCTGGCTCAAGGACAAACCGCCATGCAAGAAATAATGAGGCAAATCATACAAACCCTTCATAGCGGTGCACCTGCACGTTCAGGACAGCAAAGTGGTCAGAGGCAAACTTATTTACTTTCTTCACGATCCAGGCGTACTGAGTCACGTCGTAATGAGGAGTCTGATGATTTCTCTTATCAACCTGGGCGAACTTCGTCAATAAGGGCTACAGATACTGATCAACATATCACCCTCTCTCCAGAAAGACCCAGTGCTTTAGAAAGACTGAGTAGGGTGTCTCCTTTCAGCCGATTAGGCCCTAGGAGGAATAGGAGTCCACATAAGACCATGTCGAGGAGTTTTCGACAACTATCAGATCTAAGAGAAGGATCAGCACAATCACGACCAGCTGCTCGTCAAGATAGATCTCAAGAAGCTACCTCAGAACGATCAATTGCTCGAACCAATAGGCCCGAGGAAGGAAATGAAGCGCGGAAAGGATCTCTCCAACGGTTGGAGGATAAATTAGGAGAAATGGACAAGGCAAAGAACCCCCTACAACGAACTTTTGTTCGAGGAACACCTTGTGTACAGGGCATTGTGAATTTTCCTACACCGTCAAAGTTCAAAGCACCTGTAGTGACCCCCAAATATGATGGAAAGACAGATCCTGTTCTTCACATAGAGCAATATCAAGCTGCTGCCGACATCTATGTCGTCCCCGACGAGATGAGATGCAGAGCGTTCTCAGGAACTCTTACTGGAGCTGCCCAGATATGGTACAACAATCTTCCTAGGGGTAAGATTTCAACCTTCTTTCAGTTGGCCGAGTTGTTTATTGGCAATTTCTGTTTTGGAGCAAAGCCAGTAAAACGAGTAGCACACTTGTTAAGTGTTAGACAAAAATCTGGTGAGAGTACTAGAGATTACATAACTCGTTTCAATAACGAGAAGCTGGAAGTCATAGATTACGAAGAAAAGACAGCAATCACCGCCTTGATGAGTGGGTTGTTGCCTAATAAATTGTATTACACCTTGGCGAAAGATCCACCTAAAACTATGTCAGAGTTGATGGCAAAAGCGGCCAAAATCATGAATGCCGAGGAAGCTATGGCTGCAAAGAAGAATATGGATAAAGACACCAAGGTGGACGTCGACAAGTCTAAAAATAAAGAGCATAAGGGCAATGGCGGTGATAAACTTTCCAGAAATAATAAATCATCATGGGAAGTCCTGAAGAAATACGACAATTGTACTCCTTTGAAAATGGGTATTCATCATGTCTTGGAAGAAATCAAGAACAACGAGGAGGTAAAATGGCCAAAGAAACTGAGGTCAGACCCTGATTCGAGGAGTAAGGATAAATATTGCGAGTTTCATAAAGATCATGGTCACATGACCAAAAATTGTATAGCTCTTCAGAACGAGATTGAAACACTCATCCGAAGAGGAAAGCTAGCAAAATATGTTGATCGGGGAGGTGAAAGAAAAAATAACGACCGAGCTAGAGAGAGGTCTAGATCTCCTCGTCGAGCAGAAGAGAAAAAGAAGAGAAACCATGAAGATGATCCAGATGATGACCCCGACCTTCCCAAGAAACCAAGACAGCCAGAACGAGAGGTATTTTCTATACGTTTTGGGTCATTTGATTGTAATGTCATTACAGGAGGAGATGCATGAGGAGGAGACCTTACTGCAGAAAAAAAGGCTTACCTTGGAGAGGCTCAAGCTTGTTCATATATTCAGCGAATAAATCTGGCCGAGGACGATCGTCCGAGGAAGGTAAACAAAGAGAAGATGGTCATTGGCTTTTTAAAAAACGACCTAGCAGGTGTTCTTTATCCGCACGACGATCCTCTAGTGATCAAAATGAGGATGAAGGAAGTAGTGATTTCAAGGGTGTTGGTAGACAATGGAAGTTAGGCAGACATCATGTACTATTCATGCTTTGACAGCTTGAATCTGAAATTATCTCAATTGGAACCGTATCACAGACCCCTCCTGGGTTTTGCTGGCGAGAAAGTTTTTCCACTTGGGACGATCAAGTTGGATATATTCATTGGAACTTGGCCTGCTTGTCGAACAGAAAGAATACGCTTCTTTGTGATGGACAAGAATGTGCAGTCAGCTTACAACATCATCATGGGAAGAGTTGGTTTGAAGAAGTTTGAAGCAGTTCCATCTACAGTGCATCAATGCTTAAAATTCCCAACAAACTTTGGAGTAGGAGTTGTGAAAGGTGATCAAAAAGTAGCTCGGGAATGCTATTATTCATCTGCCGAGCAAGAGGAGCTTGAGGAATGAAGGAAAAAGACTACTACCTACCAGGTGGAAGAAGATACAGAGATTGAAAATCTTGATCCCAGAGATGAATCCCAACTTGTAAAAGGACAGGTGGTGGAATATACAGAAAATGTTATTCTGGACGACGAGCACCCTGAACGAGTAACCCAGATAGGTTCATCATTGGAAGCTTCAATAAAACAGGAGTTGATAACTTTCTTGAGAAATAGGAAGAAAACTTTCGCATGGATTCATGAGGACATGCCAGGAATAGATCCAAACTTCTTATGTCACGAGCTCAATGTGAATAAGGAGATCAAACCCGTAAAGCAAAGAAGAAGGGTATTTAGCCATGAGAAGAATCAAGCTATTCAAGAGGAGGTCGACAAGCTCCAGAAAGCTCAATTCATTGAAGATGTGAAATACCCGGACTGGTTGGCAAATGTGGTGATGGTAAAGAAGAAAAACAATAAATGGAGAATGTGTGTTGATTTCACTGATCTCAACAAGGCCTGCCCAAAGGATCACTTTCCATTACCCAGAATTGATCAGTTAGTGGATGCTACCTCCGGGCACGAGCTGCTCAGCTTCATGGACGCTTATTCAGGCTATAACCAGATCAAGATGAAACCTGAAGACAGGGAGAGTACTTCTTTTATTACCCCTAGGGGTACTTATTGTTATAATGTTATGCCTTTTGGTTTAAAAAATGCAGGAGCGACATACCAGCGGCTGATGAACAAGGTTTTGCCGAACAAATCAGTTGCAATATGGAAGTCTATGTCGATGATATGCTGACAAAAAGCAAGAAAGCTGTTGATCATCTAGTTGATTTAAGTCAGACTTTTGATCAACTAGATAAATACCAGATGAAGCTCAACCCGACGAAGTGCACATTTGGAGTACGAGAAGGAATGTTTCTCAGGTACATTGTCAACCAGCGAGGCATTGAAGCAAATCCAGAAAAGATCAAAGCTCTTTTAGGGTTGCGATCTCCAACAACAAAGAAAGAAGTGCAGAGTCTTACAGGACGAGTTGCAGCGCTCAACAGATTTGTATCTCGAGCAACAGATAGATGCTTACCATTCTTCAAAACACTTCGAAAAACTTTCGAGTGGAATGATGAATGTGAAAGAGCCTTTCAAGACTTGAAAAAATATCTGGGAACACCTCCACTGTTGTCAAGGACAATAACGGGAGAAAAGTTGTACTTATACCTGGCAGTATCAGAGCATGCAGTCAGCTCAGCATTGATCAGATTGGAGAATGGAGTCCAGAAGCCAATTTATTACACAAGTAAGGCTTTCCGAGGTGCAGAGATTAGGTAACCAAAGTTAGAAAAATTGGCATTGGCATTAATTAAAGCACGTAGAAGAATGAGGCCATATTTTCAAGCCCATACCATCATCGTTTATACCGACATGCCATTGAGACAAGCCCTTCATAAGCCAGAAAAGTCAGGGAGACTGATGTACTGGGCAATAGAGCTCGGTGAATATGATATTGTGTATGAACCCCGGTCATCATTAAAAGGGCAAGCTGTAGCAGATTTTATAGCAGAGTTTACATATCCTGATACCCCCGAGGAACAAAAAGTGCTCACTGATCAACCTGTGGATGTTACAGGATCAACAGACATAAGTCGAGACCAACTTCGGTTGGTAAAAGTGCTTGTGGATGTAGAAAGATCATCAAATTCAAACCCATACCAACTCCGGTTGGTAAAAGGGCGAGAAGAGATGGTCGACGAGGAGCGAAAATTAACAGGGGAAGATGGAAGAGAACAACAGATATTCCACCGAGGAACTCTATTGGATAAGAAATTTGAACACGAGTTACCTACATGGAGATTGTATGTAGATGGGTCATCTTGCACAGCAGGTTGTGGAGCAGGGATTATTTTGAAAACCCCAGACGAGATTGATATAGAATATGCCTTGCGATTTCAATTCAAAACCTCCAATAATGAGGCTGAGTATGAGGCCATGATAGCAGGTCTTAATTTAGCAAAGATTATGGAAGCACAACAAGTGATGGTATTCAGTGATTCTCAATTAATTGTGAATCAGGTGATGGGAACATATGCGGTTAAAGGAGAACTAATGGTCAAGTATCATGCAAAGGTGATGGAATTGTTGGCAGAATTTGATGCCATTCAGTTTATCAGAATACCCAGAATAGAAAATGCACAAGCAGACGCACTGGCCCGACTAGCATTAGCTACTCGTACCGAGCTGCGAAGAACGATACCAATTGAAGTACTGGAAAGTCGGAGCATAGATGAAAACCTGACGATGAATATTATTACCCTTGATTTAGGACCATCTTGGATGGATCCCATCAGGGCATATATTGAAGAGGGAGGATTGCCAGAGGACAAGCTCGCGGCAAAGAAATTGAAGTTTAAAGTTGCTCGGTATGTACTAACTAATGGTGTTTTGTATAGACGAGGAATTATGGTAGGTTTGCAGAGATGTGTACACCCCTCCGAGGTGAAAGAATTGATTGAAGAGATCCATGAAGGGTCTTGTGGAGCACATGTGGCAGGTAGGACACTTTTGCAAAGAATGATGACGCAAGGATACTACTGGCCGACGATGAGGGCTGATTGTATAGCCTATGCTAAGAAATGTGACAAGTCCCAACGTTTTTCCTCCATCCGACGAACTCCACAAGCATTGTTGACACCCATAACTTCCCCTTGGCCATTTGCCATGTGGGGAATTGATTTGGTTGGACCATTGCCGACCACTCGAGGAAGATTCAAGTACCTCGTCGTCGCAGTAGATTATTTTACTAAGTGGGTAGAGGCTGAACCCCTTATCGATATGACGTACGAGAAGGTATACCAATTTGTCTGGAAGAATATCATCTGTCGATATGGTCTCCCTCATGCCTTCATCACAGACCATGGAACACAATTCGACAACGAGGAGTTTGCTGCCTATTGTCAACAATCAAACATCCTGAAGACCCATTCAGCACCAGGTCATCCTCAAAGCAATGGGCAGACTGAGGTGACATACAGAACGCTACTAAATGGTTTGAAGAAGAGGCTAAGTGAGGCTAAAGCTAATTGGATTAATGAGCTACAGTCAGTATTGTGGGCTTACCGAACAACTCCCCGAGCAGCAACTGGAGAATCACCATACATGCTCGCATTTGGAAGTGAGGCTGTAATACCTGCTGAGTTGGGTCTCCCAACACACAGAGTGCTAAATTTCAATTCCCCAGTCAGTGACTTGATGAGAAGATTAGATTTGGACATGCTCGAGGAGGTTAGAGAAGAGGCAACCATTAGGAATGCTGCTTACCAACAACGCACAGCTCTGTTCTACAATAAAAGGCTGAAGAAATGCGACTTAAAAGAAGGGGATTATGTGCTAAAGAAGGTCATTCAGAAGCACAATAAGCTTGAAGCCAACTGGCATGGACCTTACCAAGTTACAGAAGTTATTCGGCCAGGAACTTACCGAATAGCAACTCTAGAAGGAGAGGAATTTAAGAATGCATGGAATGCTGAACACCTATGCAAGTATTATCAGTAATGTAAAATGTAAAGCAATTCCTTCATTATGAATAAAACGATGATGTTTCACCATCTTCTTCCTTTTATTACAAGTTTTTTGGGGAATACTAGTGTGATACACTACACTGATAGTTCGAGCGTGATCAACTTCGGTTGGTAAAATAGCGAGAACAATTTATACTCCTTTGGTTAGGAGGCGTACACTTGCGTGATCAACTTCGATTGGTAAAAGAGCTTGTGGACAAGATAATTCGAAAGAACCTGATAGTTCGAGCGTGATCAACTTCGGTTGGTAAAATAGCGAGAACAAATTATACTCCTTTGGTTAGGAGGGGTACACTTGCGTGATCAACTTCGGTTGGTAAAAGAGCTTGTGGACAAGATAGTTCGAAATAACCTGATAGTTCGAGCGTGATCAACTTCGGTTGGTAAAATAGCGAGAACAAATTATACTCCTTTGGTTAGGAGGCGTACACTTGCGTGATCAACTTCGGTTGGTAAAAGAGCTTGTGGACAAGATAGTTCGAAAGAACCTAATAGTTCAAACCCACGACCAACTTTGGATGGTAAAAGGGCGAGAACAACATTCTTAAAATGCCAATTTTGGCTGGTTAAGAAACAAAATATGCCAACAAGTTGGTCAGAAGGTAAAATCATTCCAAAAAATACAAAATATTCCAAACTGAGCCAAGTATAGTTGGTCGGGGATAAAAACTCACTAATTGTAGTTGGTCAACGAGGAGAACTTATTGACGAGGAGGGTCCATCAACCTGGTTGGTCGGACACATTTTATGAAAACTCTCGCTAATTATACTTGGTCGACGAGTACAATTTTACAACCTTAGTTTGTTGGAAAAATTTTAAACATTTTTATACTCATTACTTTATTGATCGAACAACATTTTTGATACTTGTAACTGTTTATTACTAAGTTGGTTGATGAACAGCACAAAATTGTTATCTTTTTAACAGATACATATGCACAGATGTAAAAGTGTTAGACAGATTTGCAAACAGAAAATGAAAGTCTTTCATTAAAATTCAAAATAAATTACAAGTTACATATGTTTGCTAACTATTACATTGAAAATCCTATTCTATTGGTTTTTTCCCCTTAGCCTTCGATACAGGTTCCTCGCCAGCAGGAGGATCATTTAATGTTTGGGGAGAATTGATGAAATTCAAGTCCCTCAACATTCTGACATTCATTACTGAAGGAGTATCCAAGAGATGCTCGGGACGAGATAATTCAATCTGAGAATGAAGACTATAGTCACCAAGATATTTTGAAATTAAGCTCCGAGGAATAGCACGAGCTGTGATCCATTCCATGTCCAGCTTATAAGGCGGTACAGGCAAGTCTAGTAGCCCAGGAGCATGATAATCCCATAAATAATGGCCCTGCTCTAGCTTTAACACACCCAGTGCGTTCAACTATCCCTGTTTATAACCTTCATTATTGGCATTTTCAAGGCGAGCATCCAAATGACAAAGGGCTTCAGTGTAGCCTGCCATCCAAAACTCACGAGGTTGTTTGTGGAATTGGAAAGTTATTCTCTCTAGTTGCTCGTGAAGGCTCCTGGCAAAAACATCTTTATTATTCAAAGCAGACTTCGTCGCAGTAAGTTGATCTTCCAAAGATAGTTTTTTCTTGGACATTTCAAATAAAGCACGATCTTTTGCATTCAATTGGAACGCTTGAGTTTCCAAAGTAGACTGAGTGCGAGCTTCTTCAACATTACGGCTGAGAACTCTTGATCGACTCCGAGCAGGTGGAGAACTTTGCTCCTCGACAACATTTTGAACAGCTCTTCCTCACCCACGAGAACCTCTTCCTCGTCCCCAAGCAGTAGTAGAAACACCAGACTTTCTTAAAGTATCCAATTCTTGCCTTAATTTGGCATTTTCAACCTCTAAGAATGAGAATCCTTCATCAGTGACCGGTACCAAGGCAGTAGAGGATGAAGCTGCAGACTCATATTGTGCCAACTTTTTCTGCAAATTGTTGTTCTCTTGTTCCAGCAGCTCGGCGATCTGTCTGCAGGCCTCAACTTCACCTTTTAGGGTTCTCTCCCTAACATCGTACCCAGCAATGATCTTTTTGTGACCTGTCTCAGAGGAAAGCTGTTGATACCTATTCTCATATTCCTTGTGCAACAAGGCAGTTGATTCATTGGGCTGATTCTAAAGATCTTCTAAGGTACAATGAAGCTCCTCGATCAAGTCATAGTAGGCCACGTTGTTGGCCACAGCACGGTCAAGTAAATCCTTTAGGTATTGATAAGCCTCAATTGCTTGTTCTAAAGCATCATGGCCAAGGATGTCAGCAATTTTTGATACACTCAAATTTGTATGACCAGCCTTATAATATTCATGGCATTGCTGCATGAGCTTTGTATCATGTGCAGATATCAGTTCCATTCTAGCCACAAACTAATAAAGAAGAGAAGGCAAGAGTTAATAAATAAAAACAGACAGAGCATCAACAATTAAGAGGAACAAAAAGATGTGATTTTATTACATCATCAACAAAATTACATCGTTCGGAATACAGAGGATAAGTAAAAGAAAAACAGAAAGTAGTACCGAACAACTTCACACCTTTTCCTTGTCTCCCAAGATTTTCTCGGGAGGCTGGGACGAGGAGCTTGGTTGCTCGGTGGGAACATTGATCTGATTGGTAGAAGCTGGGGCTTGTTCTGGAGGAGTAAGCAACGAAGAAATCTCCTCGGTGACTGTCTGGTTGGGTGTTGGAACAAGGACTTGATCACCCCCTGTCATTGAAGATTCTTCAGATGCAGCCTCGTCTTCATCTTCGTCTTCAATAACTGGAGGAGGACCAGGGAGATGTTGTTGAAATAGCTCAGAGTCCTCGCTCACCTTCAATTCTTGCAAGGCAGCAACCCAACCATCATGGAAGAATTTCAAACTTCCATAATTCACATGGGTTATCATTGCAGCTACTCCCCTATCCCATCCTTTATCCCAACCAGTCCGAAAGGATTTCTTCACAGCCGTTTTTCTTTTCATCTTCTCCGAGGAGAGCTTCTCGGATAGAAGGTCCTCGGAGGCTTTCAGCTTGGCCTCCAACTCCTCCTTCTGACGATTTGCTTCACGCAGAAGTGTTAACTCTTCCTCAGCTGACTTCAGTTTATTCTCCATCTCCCCAAAGCCTGAAAGTTTCTCGGCATAGTCTTTATTCTCTCTCTCCAAGTCCTTCACCTTATTACCCAGTTGTACTTTCTCCGCATCAGACGCAGCAAACTTCTTCTCCCATTCAGTTTTATCATCGTCATACTTTTGACGGGACTCACTCACAGATTTAATAGCTTTCTCCAGTGCTCCTTCCACAGTGGACGAGGAGCAAGAAGCTTTGATTGCTTCATCCTTTTTAAGGATTAAATTGAAACAGCTCGTCAACTGCAATCAAAAGAGGAAAATGAAATCAGAAACAAACATGGGAAACAACAAATGAAAATATAAAAAGCTCGGAGTAGAGGTACTTACTGAAGCCAAATGACGAGCAGCCAGAGAAGTAACCACATCCCGAGTAAGGTCTTCTTCAGTACCTTGCACCTCGGGGATGGGTGAAAATTTTGCCAAACTCATCGTAGAGCTTGGAGGAACAATAATTGGAACACCATCTCCAAAAGCTGGGAGCTGGGGAATGGCTCCAGAAATACTGACCGAGGAGGATTTCCTCAATCTCCTCGGAGCCTTTTCAGCAACCTCAACCAAAGAGGAACTTTTGGTTGGTGAGATAGTGATTACCTCAACAGGTGCATCCTTCTGCACAGGAGCCACTGGGGGCTTCTTGGCAACCTTCTGAACAGCAGCAGAAGGAGCATCATCAATTTTCTTTGTCCCCTTTGGGACATTAACCTTGGTTTTCTTCCCATCGCCAGCAGAGGAACTCTCCTCGAAGAGAGTGGGAACTCTTCTCTTGCCCATTTTCTGGCTCAAAGGAATATGAGATTCCGGATCAGAGTCTTGAGGAATTTGCACTGGATCACTGGAGCTGACCACAGGGCGAGCAGTAAAAGACGACGTATAACTCCTGTACTGCAACAAGTATGAGGCAGACCTGATGTGCTCGTTTGCAATATTCTGATGCAAGCTCCAGATATGTTTCAATTGCCTTATATTAAGTTCTGATTCTTTAGGAGTCTTTCTCTTGCTATTAACTGCAAACAAAAATAATTTGAAATGTCAATCATGCATTTATTCAAACATGATGAAGTCACAATTTCGAGAATAAAATAAAATGAGAATAACCTATCCCATTGCCATATGGGGGGCATTTGGGACCTTCATACACTTCGTCTCCGACTAAAGGAGCATGTTGCCAATTTTTGAAAACTAACCCATGTTCAAAATAATCCCTGTTGGCATCAGGGAGATTGACGACTAAAGCTCTATTCAAAAATCTGGTTTTAAATAATAAACGTTATCTAAAACAGCCCATCTATAGCAATACATAATCTCAGGAATTCCTATGCGAGTTCCATGAGTTTGATTTAATTTATGCACCCCATTAACTATTCTCCATGTATTGGGGGATACTTTTGCAGGAACAACATCGAAATGTTGGCAGAATTCTAAGCATAAAGAGTTGGGTGGAAAAGAAAATCCACACTTAGCAATAAAGAGGCTGGGGAACCAATGTCCCTCAGCCAAACGAAAATAATCAAAGGGCTCAGCAAGATTCTCCAGAGTTACCCAAGACGGAATGGAATAATCAGAACGGAATTTTTCAATAAATTCAATAATATAAACCATGGTGAATAAAAGAAGAAGGAAGAAGATCTTACAGGAAGAAAGGAGATCTGTTGACAACGAACGAAAACAGGGATGAACGCACAAGAGAAAGAAAGACTATGGAGAATTCGAAAGCAAGAAAATTGGAAAAGGTAGAGGACGGTATGATCGCTTGGGAAGTTTAAATACCGTGCCTTGGGAAATGGCGAAAGAAATGATTACAAAAAGAAACTATCGAACTTCCGGCGCTAAAAGGATAAAAAGGGCACGAAGACCGAAGCAAAATGGCGAATTCTGCGAATTTGGAAGGAAATTCAAATATGATGAAAAGGCTCCTAAAACCCAGGAAAATCATTTAATATCGCCATATACCGAGAAAGAATGTTCCATACTCCTTAAAGTTTGAAATATGAAACATTGGGGGCTTCTGTTGATACCAAAATTAATATGCTGATATGGACGAATAATCTGAAGACACGTGTCAATCTACGTGGCACAATAGCAACGAGGAAGTTCATTTCCCCGACCAACTCATGTTCTCTCCGAGCAACGAGGATACACCGAGGAACTTCAGCACTCCGAGGTACTCTAGTGTTTCGAGAAACTCCTGAGCAACGAGCAACTAAGGCGGTCCGAGCTGCATCTCGACCGTAGCATTAATTGCCAGATAATCAACAGTTCAACTATTCATTGAATGTTCATCATCTTGACGCACACGCTACCTTAAATGTATTACCCTTTCATATGTATATCATTTAATGTATCAACCCTTTCATGTACAGCCTAAGGGCTATAAATACCTTGTATCACCCTCATTCAAGGGGACCGGAATTTCTGGAGAGAATTTATACTCGAGAATTCCCAAACATTCAGCAATAACATAACAGTGGACGTAGGCCATTCATATAAGGCTGAACCACTTTAAAATATTTGTCTTATTTTATTTATTTGTGATTGAATAATTAGAGCGATCTAATTTTTTACATCAACAGGGATAAAAACCAAATGGTGCTTTAATAGAACCAATATCCCAAAAATCAAAACCCATATGTTGAACTTGAAATTTAGATCCCCAAAAAACGTGAAATCGAAAGAAAAAAAATTCATAAATCAAACCCAAAAGTAGAGAGAGATATAGGGAAATAAACCTTAGTCGAGCTATATACAAACCTCTATGGAGAAGAGTGAGAAGTTGGGAAGTAAAAAAATGGCGTGAAAAAGAAGAAGATGTAAAGCGGGACAATTTAAAGGAAATTAAGAGCGAAGCCTTTTTATTGTTGCAAATGGCACATGGAGATGAAGAGATTGGCATATGAAGGGAGTACATATAATTTTGATTGCCAAACTGAGAGAACGAGGAGCCTGTTATGTAATTGGAGAGAGAGGGCGTGCGATTTGATAGTACACGTGGTTAGTGTAGTTGACTTCTAAGATTTAATGCCTATAGAAATGGAATTACACAGTCTTACGTGGATGGCTTAACCGAGAAGGAGATATAAATTGCTTGTATAACATTTTATAGTAGTATATTGAAGGCATGCACTTGATTTTGATGATAGATTTTTTAGATGAAAATTCATTTTTTTTTGCGTTACATATTGGCATACTTTTGTGAATAAATAATATTGGATTCATTATTTACTGTATCATATATCTTTTTTGGTATATTGATTTGTAACGAAAACATCATTTGTAATTTTTTTTTGTGATTTGTGATACATATTGATATTGTTATATGCATTTATTGATTTTGAGATATGAACATAATAATATTAGTGACCTATATTTATGACATCATACATGATTACTGCAACTATATGAATATTTGTGAAATGCATGATAAATATTATTTTAAATAGTATCGTTTTGTGCTATGTGTGCTTGAATTGAAAAGCATATGATTATTAAAAATGATTTGTGAATTTTTTTTAAAACCTATTGAAAATATTTTCTCTTCAAAAAAGATGCACCTTATTTGTTATATGCATATATGCCTTCATTGGTATCACTAAGGGGGAGATAAATACTTCTTGAATTTAATTATCATCTTGATGCATTATTATATTAAATATGTTTATCCTGAAAATTTTCAACTTGTATCTTGAAAACGGGAAAGCATGAACAAAATGAAATTTTCTTGTATCGCTACACATATGCTGCTATACATTTAACTCTTGATGAGAACCAATTTACAAAATTCTCGCAAAAATCAAAGACGAGCCATTTATTAAGTGGCCCAGGAAGATGGGAGGAGATCCCTCGAAGAGGAACAATGCGCTGAGATGCACTTTTCACAAAGAGGGAGGACATAAGACTGAGCATTGCAAAGCCCTTAAGTCCCACCTCAAAGAGCTGGCCCAGTCCGGGCACCTGAACGAATTCGTGGAGAAAAGGCAGAGAAAGTTATTGCCCATAGAGAAGCAAGGCCTGGCAACGTACTCGATGACGATGTTGGCCATGAATTCACAGTAATTCATGGGGCATCCGACGTGAAACAGATTCAGGGAAAATCAGCTTGCATGGGGGTGAAAAAGCTTACAGTAGTGATGCAAGCTTTTCAAATCGATCCAGCAAAAACACAGTTAGGAAAGCATCGACGAGCAGACGACGTCGACTATAGTAAGAATATCGTGTTTACAGATGAAGATCTGGTGGGAGTGAGAACCCCACATCACGATGCTTTGATCATTACTCTAAGAATAGCAAACTATGATGTCGATAAGTTGCTCGTCGACCAAGGAAGCTCGTCCGAGGTCATGTATCTCGACCTGTTCAAAAGATTGAAATTGAGTTTCACTGATCTAAAGGAAGCTAGTGTACCTTTGGTTGGCTTCGCTGGAAACGTGACTATGCCCTTGGGAAAGATCGTGCTGCCAGTAAGGACTATTGTTTGTAAAATGATCGAGTTTCTGGTGGTCGACATTGACTTTCCATACCAGGCTATCCTCAACCGAGGATGGCTACATGTAATGAAGGCAGTTTCCTCAACCTACCACCAGAAGCTCAAGTATGTGACCGAGCAAGGAGTAATGGAGATCCGTGGCGATCAAGCGATGGCAAAAAGATGCTTCATAGCAACCATCCGCCCAAAACCAGAAAAGAAGGCCGATAAGCCCAGCGAAAGAGTTGAAGAACAAGAAGGTCTGATACCTTCGAAATAGAAATTAAAGTACGGAAGACACGGAGTAGAGGAGACCAGACTCCTACACTCCAAACGGGTCATCGAGAACCTGGAGGAAGTCGCAGATGGAGATAGCGACAAAAGCAGGATCTTCTTGATTGGAGCTTCTCTCACAGATCAGAAGAAGAAGGAATCTATGACCCTGCTGAGGAACAATATAGACGTATGGAAAAAGAAGTGGAAAAACTGTTGGATGAAGGATCCATAAGGGAGGTACAATTCCCCAAATGGTTATCCAACCCAGTAGTAGTTCCAAAAAGCAACGCGAGGTTGAGAGTTTGCATCGACTTCACTGACCTCAATAGAGCGTGTCCTAAAGACAGTTTTCCCCTCCTAAAAATTGATCAACTGGCAGACGCCACTGCAGCTCATGAGAGGATGAGTTTTCTGGATGCATACTCAGGGTATCATCAGATCCCTCTGTATATCGCAGACCAGGACAAAACAACATTCATCACCACAGTTGGATTATACTGCTATAAGGTCATGCCCTTTGGGCTAAAAAATGCAGGGGCAACCTACCAGCGGCTGGTCACTAAGATGTTCAAAAACCAAATGGGAGACACCATGGAGGTCTACATCGATGATATGCTCGTTAAAAGCAAGAAAAAAGAAGACCACCTCTCAGACCTGTCAAACACCTTCGAAATCCTCAGGAAGTACCGAATGCAACTTAACGCGAGCAAGTGTTCCTTCGGTGTCCAGTCAGTAAAATTTCTTGGGTACTTGGTCGGTAAGAGAGGCATTGAGGCTAACCCAGACCAGATTGATGCAATAAACAGGGTACAACCTCCTCGCACAATTCGGGACACACAGAAGCTCACCAGTATGCTCGCTGCCTTAAACCGCTTTATCTCTAAGTCCTCCGAGAAGTGCAAGCCTTTCTTCCAACTTCTAAAGGGAAACAAAACGGTAGAATGGAACCAAGATTGCTCGCGGGCATTGGACGAGCTCAAGGCTTACCTCAGTTCCCACCACTGCTCGTCAAACCACATGAAACAAATTCCTTGTACTTGTACCTCTCCGTTTCCAACCACACTGTCAGTTCTTCATTAATGTGAGAAGTTGCAGGAATCTAGCACCTCGTTTATTATGTGAGCACGACCCTACTAGACGCCGAGCAGAGGTACCTACCATTGGAGAAGCTCGCCTTTGCACTAGTAGTGGCTTCGAGGAAGCTGAAGCACTATTTCAATGCCCACACTATAATCGTCCTTACATCGCACCCCCTTAAAGCAATCCTGAGGAAGGCGGACTTGTCGGGCAGACTGTCTAAATGGTCAGTCGAGCTCGGACGATTTGACATCCAACTCCAACCAAGGAACGTAATCAAGGGGAAGGTCCTTACTGATTTCATAGCCGAATTCACAGGCAAGCAACCTTCCAACCAACCTCAACCAGCAAGACAAAAGGGGAACGACGTGACGGAGGAAACCTGGAAGTTGTTCATTGATGGAGCCTCCAACTCTAAGGGGGAAGGAGTAGGCATTATCCTCATTACTCCATAGGATACAATCCTTGAACAAGGAATTAGGCTTGGATTTGCAGCCTCCAACAACGAAGAAGAATACGAAGCCTTAATAGGCGGCCTCCAGAAGTCGCACACTTTGGGAGAAAAACATTTACAGGTGTTCGGCGATTCTTAATTAGTCTCCAATCAGATAAGTGGAGTCTACAATGCAAAAGATGAAAGAATGGCAGCTTACCTCGCCTTAGTGAAAAGTAGGACTGTGCATTAAAACTGTAAACCCGAAGAACCGAACCAAACCGACCTCTATGGTTCGGGTTTTTTTAATTTTGGGTTGGTTCTGGTTCCTAAAAAAAATCGATATACTCGGTTCGGTTCTCGATTTCGCATATAAACCAAATCGAATCGAACCAAAAACCGAACCATATACCCGAACCAGAAAACCGAACCGCAAATCGGTATTTAGAACCGAAACATGACCCGGACATTTTAGTCCTTTAGCTTTACATTTTAGGACCTAGGGTTTAAGTCATTTAACTTTCACATTTTAGAACCCAGCCGTCTCTCTCACTCTCTATTGCTCTCACTCTCTTGCCCAATTCATTTTAGGGTTCAACAGCCGTCTCTCTCTCTGGTTCAACAGCCGTCTCTCCCTCGGTCGTCTTCAACTTCAACTACTGGTTCAACAGCTCGTCTCGCTCTCTCTGGTTCAACATCTCGTCTCGCTCGTCTTCAACGAAATCAGTAAGTTCTCATCTCTCTCTCTTGCTCTTTTTTGCTATTGATTTCGTAACTGATTTCGTAACTGATTTCGCTCATCTGATTGGGCGAGCATAACTGATATTTCATAACTGATTTTGTTTGTGTACACCTTGAAAAAAATTATATTATTGATTTCATTGAGTTTGGGTATACTATTGTTTGGGTAAACTGATTTCGTTTGGGTATACTAAACTGATTTCGTTTGGGTATACTAAACTGATTTCGTTTGGGTATACTAAGGTTATTAAACTATTAAACATTTTTTTGGGTATAGTAAACTGATTTCATTTGTGTACACCTTGAAAAAAATTACCTTATTGATTTCATTAAGTTTGGGTATACTAAACTGATTTCGTTTGGGTATACTATTGTTTGGGTATGCTATTTCGTTTGGGTATACTGATAAAATAGATAAAATGATAAAATTTTAATTGATTTTATAATGTTTAATAGATAAAATGATGTTATAATGTTTATAATGTTTATAATTATAAAATGATAAAATGATGTTATAAAATGATGTTATAATGTTTATAATGTTTATAATGATAAAATGATGTTGAAATGTTTAATAGTTTAATAGATAAAATGATGTTATAATATTATAATGTTAAAATGATTTTATTTATCTTTCATTATCACTTGTGCACCTGGCTATTAGGTTTAGTTATAATGTTTACTTATTTACTGTTTTATTTGTAGAAGTCAAGTACTGCGGACACTACTTTTCGTCACCCAACTTCTGTTTCTCAGCCAACGACAAATACCACCATACAAGCATCACAAGTAGCAGCCGGGGATTCGACTGAGGTAGCTAAAAAGAAGTTCAAATCTGATGTGTGGGATCATTTCACTAAAATAGAAAAGGAAGATGGGAGTAAAGCCGATCAATGTAAGTGTAACTATTGTTCATCTGTATATGCATGTTCAAGTTCTTATGGAACTAGTACCTTAAGGAAGCACCTTGGGAGATGTAGAGCTTATCCACTTAATAAAGATACAAAGCAAACAAATTTAGTTTTTCAAAAGGATGACGAAGAGGAGAGTAAACTAGTACCTTGGAAATTTGACCAGGGGGATTGTAGAGAGGCACTTGCCAAAATGATTATGATTGATGAACTATCATTTATGTTTGTTGAACGTGAAGGCTTTAGGTTGTTTATGAGTGTTTGTCAACCTAGATTTCAGCATGTGTCCCGCACTACAATTGCTAGAGACGTTGTCAAGTTGTATTCTAGGTTGAAAACAGATTTAAAAATTGGTTTGCGAAATCAAACTCAGAGAATTTGTCTAACCACTGACGCATGGTCCTCAATTCAAAATATGAGTTACATGTGTCTTACCGCTCATTTTATTGATAGTACTTGGAAATTACAAAAAGGATACTCAATTTTTCTGTCCTTGCTAGTAATAAGGGTGTTGCTATAGGCCAAGCCGTTGAAGCATGTTTGGTTGAATGGGGTGTAGAAAAAGTATTTACAATGACAGTTGATAATGCCTCCTCTAACGACACTGATATTGCCCACTTGAAGAAAAAACTTTCCAAAAAAAATGCATTTGTCTTAGATGGTGAATTTTTTCATATGCGATGTTGCGCCCATATATTGAACTTGATTGTGAGGGATGGGGTGAAAGAGATAGAGACGTCCATTATTAGAATTCGTGGTGTTGTGAGATACATTAGGAGTTCTCCACAAAGAGCACAACAATTCGGAATTTGTTGTGACCAAGAACAAATTGTGTCCAAATCCTCTTTGTGTCTTGATGTCCCCACAAGATGGAATTACACATTTCTCATGTTAGAAACCGCACTCAAGTTTCAAAAGGCATTTGAAAGGTTGGATGAACTTGAAACAAACTTTGCCTCCGATTTTAAGGAAGGGGTACCTAGTGAGGAGGATTGGGATAATGCTCGAGTATTAACAAAATTTTTGAAAGTTTTTTATGACGTGACCAAACGTTTATCCAGGTCTTTGTATATCACGTCAAATGATTATTTTCATCAAGTGTGTGCAATTGAACAATTATTGAGTGATTGGGCTAAACATAGTGATATTCGGTTGAGTCTCATGGCTAAAAAAATGAAGGAAAAATTTGATAAATATTGGGGAAACATTGAGAAAGTTAATATGATGTTGTTGGTTGCGGTTATGTTGGATCCACGATACAAGTTGAAGTATGTGGAGTTTTGTTATGGGAGAATTTATCATTTGGAAAAAGTGAATGAGTTATCAACGAGAATACAAGATGTTATGCATCGTATGTACATTCATTATCAAATGTTTGTCGGTACAAGTTCTCGTTCAAAGAACACTCAATCTTCAAATGATATTGAAGTTGATTCTTTGGAAGGTGAAAATGGTGAGCAAGTTAAGTCTCTTCAATCCCAGTTTTTGAAACATTTGGAAGAACGAGAAAGTGTAGATTCAAAGTCCGAAGTTGATATGTATTTTGATGAAGGGGTAGCAAAGGATGGACCAAATTTCGATATCTTAGCATGGTGGAAATTGAATGGTTGTAGGTATCCAACACTTGCTCTAGTGGCACGTGATGTTTTAGCTATACCGGTTTCTACCGTTGCTTCAGAGTCGGCCTTTAGCACGGGGGTGCGCGTCCTTGACCAATTTCGTAGTTCCCTATCCCCTAAGGTAGCAGAGTGCTTAATTTGTGGACAAGATTGGCTTCGCACATCACCATTACCACTAGAAGTTGAGATGCGATTAGATGAAATGTCTGATCTAGAATCAGGTAACTTTTATTATGCAATTTTTTTTTGTTTTATTAATATGTAACCGAATTATTAATATGTAAAAATATGTTATTTACAGTCATCACGGAAGATCCCGAACTTGCAGCGGTTTTCTCTACTACACCCGTGTTGACTTGAGGTAAAATTTCAGCTGGTATATGCTATTTGCTATAATTCCCGAAAACTGTTATATATGTTAACATATATAACCGAAAACTGTTATATATGTCAACATATATAACAGTTTTGGTTATATATGTTGACATATATAACAGCAACTGTTATATATGTTAACATATATAACCAGCTAACTATTATATATGTTAACATATATAACAGTTGTTGTTATATATGTTAACACATATAACCAGCTAACTATTATATATGTTAACATATATAACCAGTTATGCTGTTATATATGTCATAACATATATAACAGTTATGATGTTATATATGTCATAACATATATAACTAACTGTTATAAAAATTGTACTCCGAGATAGTTTCGTTTTTTTCATTCCGTTTCATTTTTTTTACAGAAACGCTTCACCGAGTTGAACAAAGGAAGATGACTTCAATTGGAAATTTGGAAGGAAAAAGCTCTATTTGCGTGGATGAAATTTATTATGAATTCTGGTTTATGTATTTTGAATTTAATATGAATTTTGAATTTATTATGTATTTCAGATCAACTCTTTTTGAGGGGATGATAATATGTATTTCGGATGATGCTTTAATCATTACGTTGTTGAAATATTCTAGTTAATTTCATGTATTTTATTCTTGAATGTTGGGATATTAAAGTTAATTTCATTAACTTTATTTCTTTTATTTAATTCCACACTTGAATGGTAATTTCATGGTTTAAACTTTAATTTAATCACAAATGAACAGGAACCGTGAACTGACCCAAACCAAACCGAGAACCATTGGTTCGGTTCGGTTTGGTTCGGTTCTACATAAATATTCGGTTCGGTTCTGGTTCCAAAACCAGAGAACCGAACCATTTCGGTTCTGGTTCTGGTTCCATAATGGAACCGAACCAACCCGAACCATGCACACCCCTAGTGAAAAGACTAATGGGTAGCTTCGAAGAGATCAATGTCCAGCAATTTCCTAGAGGACAAAATAGCCATGCTGATGCCTTAGCAGCCCTAAGTTCAGCAGTCGATTCCGACCTAAAAAGAAAAATCCCCATAGATTTCCTCGCTCATTCGACCATTAACCGTAGTAGCAAGCCGCCAGGCGTGGAGCAGATGCTCCAAGTGGAGTCAGCAACCAGCTGGATGGACCCTTTAGAAACTATTTGAAGGATGGCACGCTCCCAAATGACAAAAAGATTGCCCACCATATAAGAGTCAAAGCGACCCGCTTTCACTTATCACCAGAGGGCAAGCTATATAAGAGATCTTTATCTGGTCCATACCTTCAATGCGTTCACCCAAGGAATGTCGAACAGGTCCTACATGAGCTTCACGAGGGAATCTGTGGAAGCTATATTGGAGGAAGGTCCCTGACTTTCTGAGCAATGAAGGAAGGCTATTCGTGGCCATATATGCAAAACGACTCTGCGATGTATGTTCGCAAGTGCCTAAAATGCCAACTTCACGCTCCTATGGTCCACCAACCTGCTAGTGACCTAAAATCACTGTCCAGCCCATGGTCATTCGCCTAATGGGGAATGGACATCGTAGGGCCACTTCCTACCGCCACTGGCAATCACAAATATCTGTTGGTTGCAACCGACTACTTCACCAAATGGATCGAGGCGGAAACCCTAGTGAACATCCGAGATGCAGATATGATAAGGTTCATATGGAGAAATATAATCACCCATTTTGGCATCCCCAGAACCATCATCACTGACAATAGAACGCAGTTCGAGAGTGGCTCCTTTCAGAGTTTCTGTGACGAGCATGGAATCAGACACCATTTTAGCTCGGTGGCCTATCCTCAGAGAAATGGCCAAGCCGAGGCTTCCAATAAGACAGTGATCGACGGATTAAAGAAACGATTAGAACGAGCCAAAGGCACATGGATAAATTAATTACCACATATTATATGGGCCTACCAAACCACTCCACGACGTGAAACGGGGGAAACCCCATTTTCGCTGACATATGGAATGGAAGCAGTCATCCCACTAGAAGAAGGCTTGTCAACAATGAGGTTCAACCTTGTCAACTAGGGCCATAACGATGCAGCATTGCTCGCAGAGCTCGACCTAGCCGATGAGCGCCAAGAGCTAACCCTAGTAAAACTAGCGAGCTATCAGCAACAGCTCGTAAGGAATTATAACAAGAAGGTCAACCTAAGGGCATTCCAAGTTGGGTACTATATCCTGAGGAAAGTCCTAGGCAGCACACTAAAACCATCAGACGGAAAGCTAGGGCCAAACTGGGAAGGACCATTCAAGATAACTAGAGATGATCTGCAGGGAGCCTATCACTTGGAAATGATGGAAGGCAGAGAGATACCCTGAGCGTGGAATGCAGCCAACCTTAAGAAATTATATTTCTAGATTCTCCCTTTGGTCTTTAAATTAGGAAACCGGAAGTTCATTTCCTTATCATTAATGAAAAGTTATTTAGCAATTGCATTCTACGAAGTATCAGTTAATTAATTTACATTTTACGAGGTGTCAATGTACAAACTTTATAACCCACACACCCTTTCCAAGTAACAGGCACACTGATCATTACACTATAGAAGGAAAATGACCCTCCTCGGGTTTTCATTATGAAGTATGAAAGACCTCATAAGCATTGCCCTTGGAAATATATGAAGCCCTACAGGAGATCCTTAGGCAATATGACCAAGTCAAGATTGGTCACCAAACAATATTTGGTTGAATAAAATACTGATCGGATAAAGCATCCAACACTAGGTGTGTCCTCGCCAATTGCCACACTTGGCCTAAGGGAGTGTGACGACACAACCTAAAAGGTAAAGTGAGGCAGAATGGTATCTCGTTGGCATACTGGACTGGGAGGACACTTACTTGATAATGCAAACATACAAATCTAGTCAGCCAAGATAGGACCAAGATTTTTTAACAAAAATGTGGAAAATATAAGACACTTGTTTAGTCAGCAAATTTGCCCAAAGCATAAATTTTATATTAATTCATCACATTTATAACAAATACAGTACATGTTTAGTCGGCGAGCTCACCCAAAACATCGAGATTACATCACTTCAATACAAAATATACAGAGTTACAACTGGAAAAATCTTAGTGAGGGTGAGGCGTCCGAGCAAGATAATCAGCCACCTGAGCTCTTCGACCATTATCGGGAGGGGGAGCTAACTCTTCCTCGACTTCGTTAACATCTGACTCCAATAGCTGCCGAGGGATGGCATCAATGGGTATCCACTGATCATCTCTCCGGAAGGGGTTAGGCATCCGAGTGAAAGGAGATATTTCATGGAGATACCAGAGCATTGAGTTCCTTGGAACTTGCATCTCCCTCAAGGCACTCAACCACCCCCTGATGAAGGCGAGATCCTCAAACTCTGTCAGCCTCGTTGGAGCATCTAACCAACCCTGGTCGTAACCGTCGTCCCATAATCACTGAGGTCCTTTTTTAAATAGGTGCCGCAACCGAGTAACATCCCTTTGAATCTCGGCAGCAATCACGGATGCTCATCAAACATCATCACGGAGCTCTTCCATTTCCCCAGTTGGGCCCCTAGCACTTGTACAAGCTCGTGGAACAGTTGACGGGTTAGAACCTTGTAGCACCGGAGGAACATCGCTTGATCTTGCTCCAGCTCGTGAAGAGGAAGAACCTCACAATACCCTAGGAACAGTGCTCGACGCATGTTCCCTGAATCATGAGACTTCCCTCCTTAAAGAATCATTCTCCCGCTGAAGAATCTCCCTGACCTAATTGATCTCAGTGGAATCCAGGAGCCTAACTCTCAATGTATTGACCTCCTCTTGGACTGAAGCACCAACTTCTTCCATCTCTTGAAGCCTGTCCTTCAGCTTGGCCACAAGATCAGACTGATCCTTATACTTCTGATTCCTTAATCTAAGAGATTTGCAAAGCCAGACAAGGGCTTGGCGAACCTGAGGACTTGCATTGGGACCAAGGGTCCTGCCCAATTGAGATATAGCAGGAATATACTCTTCTACATCAATCGACTATAAGACACAAAAGAGCATGGAAAGACAGAATCATTTATCACACAAAGGGAATGAGAAACCTTTTCATTTCATTAATAAGGGTCAAAGTACATCGAGCAGCAAAAAGGAAAATTACAAGAAAAAATACAAAAGTAGTCCTAGAAGTAAATTAACTGGCAACCTCAAGTTGCTAAAAGGTAGTTGGTTGCTTCCCCTTATCAGTAGCAGTAGAGGCATCCCTCACTGCAGGGATAACCTTAGTCACCTAGGCAGGGGGAGCATCGACAGAAATTATCTGAGAGACAGAATCAACTCCTTCGATAGCTGGGGCATGGGATTCTTCATCTACAGTTGGCTTCGGGCCCGGGTCGTGCTCATCGAAAAGAGGAGAGTCAACATCGACACCAGCAGCTAAGAGGGCCTTGTTCTAGCCCTTCTTGAAGTTCAGACGGCTGATGTAGCCTATCTAAACCTGGGCATCCTCATATACAGTAGCTCACCCGGAGTTATATGAATCATCCTTGATGGTGGCTGTCTGGGACTCTTTCTCCTTCAACTGCTCGGCTAGTACCTTATTCTCCTCTACGACGGCCAACTTACTCGAGCAGAATAGATCATAGGCCTGCCTCAGCTCGATCAGCTCTTTAACCATCGCATCCCTCTACCAGTTGGAATTGACGAGGGCCAGGTCAGAAGAAGCTCGGGCAGCATCAGCAGCCTTTAGATCATCCTCCAGTTGAGTGCCCCTCACTTTCAAGGAAGCACTATGCTACTCCAGCTCATTGTTCCTGCTCATCAGCTCGTCGCGAGAGCGATAGAGC
Organism: Sambucus nigra; assembly: GCA_949130495.1. Lineage (NCBI taxonomy): Eukaryota > Viridiplantae > Streptophyta > Magnoliopsida > Dipsacales > Adoxaceae > Sambucus > Sambucus nigra. The sequence goes on from OX422222.1 coordinate 50,662,959, forward strand.
ACGACGAAGTCAGTCACAAACTATAAAAATAAAGAAGACATCAAGAAAAGGAAATCGCTAATGCTTAATAAAGCATTGGAGAAAAGAAAAGGTCTTACCAAAGCTAGCCTCTGGCTAGCCTGTAGGGCCAATTGATCAGACCCCAGCGCCCTTTGGCGATCAGTAGGAAGAACTGCCCTCTCGAGCAGCGCGGGGACCAATTGAGGAGAAATGGCAACTGAAGCCCCCTCGGGCAATGCGAACACCGGGACTAAGGCCTGCCTAGCCTTCATCCTCGACTCCATCTTTCTCCTCTCCTCCTCTCTCTCTTTCTCCACCCTCCTTTTCTCCTCCATCCTTTTCTTCTCCTCCACCTTCTTTCTTTCTTCTTCCTTTTCTCTCTCTCTCTCTCTCTCTCTCTCTTTCTCTCTCTCTCTCTCTCTCTCTCTCTCTCTCTCTCTTTCTCTCTTATCTGTTCTTCTTCTTTCCTCTTCTTCTCCTGCTCCAGAGCAGAATACTGAGAGCCAGTAGCTACAGCCCCAGAGCTAGACTTCTGCTTCTTCAACCTCTGAGCGAGGAGCACATGATCATCATCATCATCATCCCGAATTAAATTTTTCCTTGGAGGAACCATCTCCTTGCTTGAATTGCTGGATGTGCTCGAAGATCCTCGGGCTTCAGAAGCCTCTTCTGAGTTAGAAGAACTATCACCACTGGAGCTCTCCTCACCAAAATTGCCTTCAATACCGCCTACAATGTCACTCTCAAAACTACTCTCCTCCTCATCTAATTGGATAGGATTAGCAGCAGTCTCTTCAAAGGTGTCAAATTCAAGGATACTGTCTACTGGCCTCGCTATGAAGCTGGAACCGATGTTTTTGTACTCGAGCAAGAAAGCAGCAGATCGGGGATTCTCATCGTCGGCTAAAGGCTCCTTGATATTCTAGGTCTTGATCAATTCAGAAAGATAAACCTCGCTGAGAGCAGGTTCCAAGTTCTTCGACCTCGCTGAAGAAAAAAAAGAAAAAGTCAGAAAGATCACCAATCACTAAAACAATTGGAGGAACAGAGAAAAGTCTACCTATGTATTCTTCCCCATAAAAGGGAACAGAGAACCTATCAGACCTCGACCCCTCAGACTAGGGAGAAAACTGCCAATTTCTAGCAAGAAAGCCCTCTTGCCAATAGTCCGTATGGGAATCAGGTAGGTTTACTACTAATACCCTGTCAGGACTCCTGGCTTTAAGATAGAGAACACCAGAACTAGTTCGAGAAAAAGAAAAGCAAAAACAGACCTCGGCGAGCCCTAACTTGGTACCATATAACTGATTGATTCTATGGACACCATTTATTATCTTCCACACATTAGGCGAACACTGTGTAGGAAGAATGTTGAACTAACGAAATAAGTGCAAGAATAGGTTATTGGGAGGAAAAGTAAGTCCCCCTAGGAAAGCATCAAAACATGGATCCAATGGGCACCCTCTATCTCTCTAACATTTCTAGGGGGAGGGACACACTCAATCTCTACCCATTCTGGGATATTATAAAACTTCCTAAACTCATACACTGACCTATTACCAATCTTTGCCATTGGGAAACCCTAAAAAACTACAAATTCAAAGAGAGAATACAGAGAGAAGGCAAAGGAAACTTACAAGATGAAAGTTCGACTCGAACGATGAAGAATCACGAACCCAAATGACAAAAAAGATCAAAGGCAATGAGAATGGAGATCGGGAGAAGAAAACGTGAATCGCTAGAGCTCACAATAAATGGGAAAGTACTGAGAAGGTTGAAACGACGGTTAAGAAATGGCTGCTCAGGATAGGTTTTGAGTGCTACTAATCATAATGCATAGACCACGAAGCAAGTGCCGCCTAAACATCCTCGAACCTTGGGAAGAGTTGCACGGTGTACAAATAAGCCATTATGACAAATCATTTAAATTTATTGACCCAAAAGTATAGCCCAACAAACTTATGGGCAATTGTGGGTACCCGAAAATATATTGGTAGGGCTAGAAGAGTAGCCCAATTGTAGCGAACCAAAGTCCAGACCCCCCATATCTTAATCGACTATGATTTAGTCTCCTCCCATGATCCCGTTAAGGGGGCTTCTAGGAGAAGATGGAAAATGTGGGGGAGTCCAACACCCCCACTCCCTGAAATGAACATGTATATAATAAACCCTAGGTCTGGGGCAGAGGACACACTGTATTCTCTTTAATCACTCTCTGAAGTATATAGAAATAATACTGACTGCACCACCGTGGACATAGGTACCTTTGCCAAACCACGTATATCTCTTGTTGTGTGATTGGCATTTTGTATTCCTCATTCTGCTTGGTGATTGTGCTTCTCTTATCTCGTTGTGTTGAATAATAATTGTCACCACAAGTATAATTATACTTATTGTGTATAGTATATTGCTTGTATATAAAGATGAGATATCATATAATTGAGACTTGAGTAAAGTGTAAGAATAAGATGTTATCCTCCTTCCGGTAGATTTATATCCGTATTTATATGAGTATGAATCATAGGTTCTAGTGAGAACTATATATATATATATATATATATATATATATATATATATATATATATATATATATATATATATATATGAGTTTTTATATATGTATAATGTGCTGAGGGCCTAATGGATCTCGACTATCAACATTAGGTAGTATAGTATCCGGGGGGTTCCTTATTTGGATTTCGCTTCGCCGGACACCCCACGCACAGAACGTAGCACAATATTGGGAATGGGTATAAGTTTAGTCCTTGGTACTCGGATTTATGAGGACCTTTAGACGATGGGTGTAAGAGATTAGTTAGGCAGGGTAGCTTAAGTAGGTTGCTTAAGGTATGTGATAGGTGTGCTCTATTGGAAGAGGGGTGAGGTGTATCTCATGGGAGTTCGATAACAATTTAAATATGAGAGATTTCATATTTTAAAATATGGCTTTTATGCACTTGCTAAATATTTTAAAAACTCGGGCTCTGACCCGTTTCTTTATTTTTGACCGCTCTAGCTATATATGTATATATATTAGGTGTCCAGACACAGGGACGCCTAGATGATGATTCTTTCGAGTTAGACATTTGCTGCAGTAGCTGTGGATGAATGCAGGGTTATTGTAGACGCGTTTATCCTTGATATATAGATAGGAGATATTGTAAAAACATTCGGGCCGATAGACCAACTGTATTCATTTATTCTTAAATCGCCTTTTAGTGCGACCTTCGATTTGGTTATATTATGGTACCGAGTGTTCTATTATTTTATTTCATTTTAGTTTCGTCTAGATAAACTGTGTGAATGTTTCATTTGAATGGTTTGGTTAAATATATTAGTTAAATAAAATTTTGACCCAGCCTAATAAGTTATTAGTAATTAAATTGGTTATCGACAGTGATGCTGAGAATGAATAATATGAGACTCCTGTTTTAATTTGGTATAAGATTGATCACCAGGTATTTTATTAGGCGGGTGTCATATACTCCTCCCCGTTCTCCCATGATTGGGCTTACTTAATCTCGCCGTTTTTCCTCCAAACTTGAGAAGGATAATGCTGCAGGGGTGATTCCGTCAAATCTATGGGAATTTCCTCTCAGCCAGAGGAAGTTCCCCCAGTTTCTTCTGAATTATCACCCCAGCCTGAGGTTCCTTTGCCCATCGTTTCAGCTGTGAAAAGTTCTCCAGAGGAAGCACATTTTGAACACTGTTGACGTCTTTTCTCTCTCTCTCTTTTTGCTGAATTTTGACCTTTTGGGATGCCTCAGGTAGAAGTGTATTTTTTATTGGCTAACATTATTCTTCCATCTGTATTGACAAGACCCATTACTACAGTTCTCCTCTTTAGCAACATTACTAAGGTGAGCTAAACTTGAAGCAAGTCTCTTTTCTTCTGTAGTTTTTCCCCACATCTAACACTTAGTTTCCTTTTGCACTTCTCTCCAGGTCTAATCCCACTAACATCTATCGGGACTCTTCCCATCCCTAAATCCATCGTCGACCCCTCTTCCTAGTATAGTGCTTCTTCTGGAACCAAAAGTGTGGGTGCATCCATGGAAGGTCAAACGTCTTCGTCCAACGCCCCCCAATATTGGCCTTAGTACCATTCATTTGCGTAGTAGCTTTATCGAACATTGAGGTTCCTCTACTTGAGGGTGCCGTTGAGGCTTCTGAGGAGATGAACCTGCCCCTAACACTCCCTACCGTTGCTCCAACCATTGCGGAGGTATTTTTCTAGTTTTTCTTCGTTTCTTATTGTTTGTCAATTATTCTTGACAATGTACAATCTAGAAGAGTCTCATTTTTCAAACATTTAAACTCCACTGGTAATGGTGACTTAGCAATGAAAACACTTGTTAAGATTTTTTCTTTTGTAAAATTCCACCAATAACGATGACACCCGTAACGGTAACTTAGCAATGACAACCATTTGTTAAGATTTTTCGTTAAACTCCACCAGTAACGGTGACTTAACAATGATAAACACTTGTTAAGATTTTTTGTCAAACTCCACCAGTAACAGTGACTTAACAATGATAAGAACTTGTTAAGATTTTTCGTCAAACTCCATCAGTAACGGTGAATTTACAATGATAAGCACTTGTTAAGATTTTTCGTCAAAATCCACCTGTAATGGTGACTTAACAATGATAAACACTTAATAAGATTCCTTCACTTTCACTTAACTGAATATTTGATTGATCTTTCTCCAGGTTGCTGGCTCACCCCTTCCAGCTAGAGAGAGACCTCGATCAGTCCCTTCGCCTCTCACGTCACCCCATCATGAACAGACTGTTTTGAAAGAATCTAGTCACAACAACCAAAGTTCCATGATAAGTGATGCAGCCAATAGCGAATATGGTTGTGAGCTTCCTCTACCTAACCTGGATCCTCATGAATTTTGTCTCATGGTCCTTCAACGATCTCCTTAAATGCCTGCCAGCCATCATTTAGTAATTCAGCAGATTGCAAACCATCACCCCGAGACTTTCACGATTGATTATTTTCGTACAAACATTATGGTGATAAGCTATAGGCTTCAAGGCATGGCCATGATTATTAGTGATCTCGTTAGTATTCTAACTTCAAATGTTACCAGGCCCCTTCTTAATTAATTTTTAGGTTATCTAAAGGAGTTAGTCAGAGATGGATTTCATTTCAATTACATGATTAAACACTTAAAGACTTTGAAGAGCCAGCAATTGGCAAGCCAGAGGAAACTGCTGCAGAAGCATCGGGTGGCTCAACGAGCTGAGGAAGCAAGGCTGGCCGAGATAGCACCTCTACTTAAAGCTGTCAACAATGAGGTAGAGGATATCGAATAATCTCTACGAGTGGAAAAGCTAAAACGGGTGAAACTCCTTATTGAGCGTGCACAAGTTCAAACAAGGCTCGAGGTTTCTATTAATGCCCAATAATCATGCCTAGAAGCTTCTTCGGGTCTGCCTGGAGATTTTTTCTCCGCTCCAGAGTTATGGTTCCTCTTAGGCCAATAATCTTTTCCACACTTGTATACATTTTCCTTCTTTCTCTTATGTAATTCTCGGGCAATAGTTCCTAATTTTGTAATGCCTCAAAATTTATGAATGAAAGAAAGGTTATATGTTTTTCTGTGTCACTTCTTCGTGCTATAACTGCCGGCATAAAATACAAACTCTGCAATCTTTCATTTCACTCAAATTGTAACAAAAGACATCTTTTTATAAAGAAAAGATTTATATACTCATAACAAAACAACTAGATACAACGATGATCTAAAATTAATTGCTTATATATGATAGACTTTCAACCATTTATTGTTAATCTTAAATGGTTTGTCTTCTTCCATCTTAGAAATTAAGCAGTAACCTGAATAATGGGCCTCCTTTACAGTAAAAGGTCCCTCCTATTTTCCTACAAACTTAGGTAGAGGAAGCCCCCCGTTGTGCTTCACTATTGCCTTCAAAATGGGGTCTCCCTCTACGAACTTCCTTAGTCTCACCAAGTTGTCATATGCCCTGGAAAGCTGCCTCGTGTACATTTGAAAGTGCTACATCGCATTGTCTCTGAGCTCGTCCAATGCTTCCAATTGCACATGTCTGTTCTAAGGGAGCATTCTACTTCGCAAGGCATATCGGGAAGATGGAACTTCCAACTCCACTGGGAGGATCGCTTCAGCTCCATGCACAAGGGAGAACGGGGTATATTCTATGGGCTTCCTTTTAGTTTTTCGATAGCCCCATAATACAGCTGGTATTTTTTCATCCCATGATCCTGGGAAATCCTCTATTGCCTTGGCCAAAATGTTAACCAATGTTTTGTTAGTTGCTTCGGCTTGACCGTTTCCCTTTTGGTAGGCCACCGTTGAAGTGTCATGAATAATGGAATACTTTTCTATGAGCATTGTTACCTATGAATTGATTAAGGGGGTTCCGTTATCATAGAGAATAACCTTTGGGATCCCAAAATGACAAATAATGTATTCTCTAATGAAGTTCCTCACCACCCCTGCTGTTGCCCTTCTTAGTGGTATCGCTTCATCCCACTTTGTAAAGCACTCTATTACCACTAGTATCCAGATCTTCCCCCTCAAAGAAGGATGTATTTCCCCTAGTAGGTCAAAGGCCCGAGTGTGAAAAAGATAAGGTGTTTCTAGAGAGTGTAGATATACATATGGAGCATGGATCATATTTCCATGCAGTTGGCAAGCGTTACATTTTCGAACGAACTCAGCAGAGTCTTTCTCCATCGTTGGCCAATAATATCCCAACGTCATTAGCTAATCATACAACTTTGCCCCTCCTATTTGAGCTAGATCATGAGCTTGTTTGAGGACTTCAGTTACTTCCTCCTTTGTGATGCAAAACAATGTCCTGTTAAAATACCCTCTTCAATAAAGTTGCCCCTCCTGAACGTAGAACCTTAGGGACCTTATTTTGAGTCCCATTGCATCAATCTTCTCTATTGGGACAACTCCATCTTTAATTAAGTCAATATAAGGCTGCCTCCAATCCAATTAAGGTTTAATGAAATGGCATTCAGCTACCTCAAAAAATAATTGGCACTTGTCACACCTTCGTTGTAGCTCTTATGCGTTATGCTTCATTCTACTCCAGAAGTATCCCTCCCTTTGAATTCTTTTGTAAAGAGATATCTCAGTTTTTCCGCAATGCTCTTCATGTGTTCTTTTAAATCTTTGTTATGCTTCTTCTGGATTGATGCATCTTGACAACCATCCTCCTGCGTTTCTAAAATAAAGGTTTCCCTAATTTGTAAAGTATTGGGCTAATTCCCTCAACTCCATCGCTCCTTCCCCAGACTCCGGTTGTTTTCTAATCTCTCCCCTTCAGTCAGATTCATCCTCCATCGATAGAATTAATTATATCACTGAGGTATCTATTCTCCGTTGAATCATGACTGTATTTGTATCATCCCTCATAATCATCTTCTGAGCGATGGTGGCATAGGCGTCTTAATGGTAGTTCATCATTCAGAGATGACTCTTGATCTTGGTCTAATGGGACTGGTTGAAAAGCTTCTGAATGATTATTATGTAATGTGCCAGACTGAGGTGTTTCAATGCATGTCCTCTATTTACTCTCCGAATCACTAAGTTCGAATCACCCTTGATGCAGAGTGAACGAATTCCCCTTCGAAAGGCCTCCAATAACCCCAGTACCAACGCCTTATACTCTTCTTTATTATTGGAAAAAAAGAATTCTAACTTGTAGGAAAGACAAATTTCTTCCGTACCTCTGAAAAGAATAACTCATGCACCTCCTTTCTTCTCTACTCAAGATCCATCGAGCTGCATCATCCATTCCTCTTTGATTGCGTCGAAGTGATTAGCCTGTAAATTATCTCCTGGAATGCTCTCTCATGGTGACTCAAATATTCCAGATGAAAATATTTCCAAGAGGTCTGCATATGCCTGACTTTTGATTACGCAAGGGACCACACATTTCAAGTTATACTCTCAGAGGATGAGCAACCACCTAGTTGCCGTACTAATTAATATAGTTATTGCCAATACAAACTTAATAGGATCACATCTCATTACAATATGAATTGTAAAAGACAGCATATAATGTCTAAGATTTTGTGCTACAAAGACTAAGGCTAAATAATTCCTTTCCAAGCTACTGTACCTAACCTCTGGCCCATGTATGATTTTACTAAGGTAGTAGACTGTCTGTTCCTGCCTGTCAATACCCTGTGCTAACAGATCTCCAATGGAGCTCGTGGTGGATGTGAGCTATAACTGCAGCTGTATTCCTGCCCTAGGAGGAATCATGGTCTGTGGTAAAACGAACATCTTCTTCAACCTGGTGAATTTCCTCCCACTTATACTTTGTGTTCTTTTGCAAAAGCTGCATCAATGGGTGTGTTATTTCGGACAATCCAGTCACAAATCTCCTAAGGTAAGAGACTTTGTCGAGGAAACTTTTCATCTCCTTCGCTGTTCTTGGACTTGGCATCTCCAAGATCGCTTGTTATTTGTCTTGGTCCATCTGTACTCCCTGTCGATCTACCACAAAGCCTAGAAAACTTTCCACGGGTTACTCTGAAAATGCACTTTAGCGGGTTCATCTTCAATTTATACGTTCTACATTTGGCAAATACTTTCCTCAACTCACTCAGGTGGGACCCCTCCTTCTTCGATTTGATGACCAAGTCATCCATATAAAACTCCATAAATTTGTGAAAGAAGTTAAGGAAAATGTCCATCATTGTTCTTTGATAAGTATCCCAGCATTTTTGAGTCCAAAACGGCATTACCTTCTATATGAAGTTACCCAACGGGGTTCTAAATGTTGTTTTCTCCGCATCTGTGAGGTCCATATTGATTTGGTTGTACCCTACATACCCATCCATAAAGTTATACATCTCATGTCCAGACGTTGCAGCTATTAAGCTATCGATGGAGGGTAGAGGGAAATCATCTTTGGGACAAGCCCTATTCAAGTCTTTGAAATCCATGCATATCATTATTTGATTCTTATCTTTCTTTCCCACAGGAACAATACTAGATAGCCAGAGTGGTTGTTGTATCGGTTTGATGAATCCTGCTACCAATAGGCATTGGACATCTCCTTTGATCTTCAATTCTAGTTCAGGCTTATAGGTCCTCATTACTTGCTTGACCGAAATAGCCGAGGGCATTACGTTCAATTTGTGGTAGCTTACTTCTTCATCCAACACCTCCATCCTTTTGTACTTCCATGAAAAAACGTCTATAAACTCCTAGATTACCTTAATTAAAGCTTCCCCTTTCTTCGTGCTGAGATCATTCGAGAGGAAAATGGGCCTCGGCTCCTCCTCTTCTTTTACCAGATTTAGCTTCTCCAATTCTTGTGCTTATGGCTTCGATTGGTCTGTCATATAGTTTGGTTCTTTGATAACATCTTCTATGAACTCCTGTATGCTAGAATTATCTATCATCATATATTGTCCCCATTGATCCACCAGAAAACATTAGTATATCGGGTCAGCCTCCTCTTCTTCTTCTGTCATAACTCCTTTGGTTGCCCGTTCACACCAACATAAATGATAAACCACCTTCCCTTTCTCAGTAACAATCTTCTTGGATTGCTGCTGGCCGTTATGACTGCCTTTTTTTCCTTCTTTTGAAGCCTATGCCCTTTTTCCTTCAGAGAACCGACTCATCACACTTTGTCGCGTGACCTCATGTTCCATCGGGTCCATTCTGGGTTGTATCTTATCTTTTAGCTGCTTTGAGATTTTCTCAGGTCGAGGGACTAATTGGTGGGTTTCTTCAGTTACTCCTCTATCGCTTGTAGTTTTGTCATTCTGGTCATTCACAGGTCCCATCCATTCCCGAATTGAGGTAACCCAGGCTCCCTCTATTCTTCTTATTAGGGCTTTGATGTCCTCTGTATAGAACTCTGCATATAACTCTGCATCCACTAGGTGAGCCTCTTCGTAGCTCGTATGGTGATATATGTTCCTTTAATATTTACCTTGGCACATTTGTGGTATGTTGAGGGAACTAATCCTTGGTTGTGCATCCATATTCTTCCTATCAACAGATGGTAGGAAGTTGTACTCTCTATCATGTGAAACTTGATGTGGGAACTCAGATTTCCCATTATAATCTCAACATTCACATAGCCAATGGACCTCGAAGACTGATTGTCATAACCTAAAATCACCAATGGCATGGGGACCAATCTTTCTTCTAGGATGTTAACTGCATGGAAAGAGCTGATTGGCATGATATTGATGGATGATCCCCCATCCATAATAACCCTCGTGAAGCTTACCCCATTGATGTTAGCAGTCACATATAACGATCGATTGTGAGGAAATCTCATGGTCCTATCTGCATTGTTGAACGTTATTTTTTATAGAAATTTCTTCACCATCCTGGCCATATGTCCCTTCCATCTCAACGAATGGACTGCATTCATCCTCGTAATATTCAAGATTTCTTGGGTTATTACCAACCCACATTCTTTTGGCATTCCCACCTAGTCGAAGAACTAGGCGAACTTTGGGGACCGTGAAATCGCACAGTACTCCAAGCTTCGGTCCATTTGCTCAAATTCAACGTTGTATATATCCTCCATATCCTTGGCACTTTCTTCATCACATGCTCACACCACATTATCCATTCCTCTGGTACACTCCTCCAAAGCCTCTTCGAACTCCCCCTGCTCTCTCGTCATCTCATTCGCTTCTATTTCTACCTCATCGTCATAGGCCAACAGATGGGAGTGGGTTGTCATTAACATTTTGTTGAGGGATTTGCAGTGTCCCTGCCTTTACATGTTTATCAATGATTCTCCTTAACGTAAAACAACTTCTCGTTAGATGTTGAATCTTTTGATGGATCTGGCAATACATGGGATTCGATATGGTCTCCGTATCTGGTTCCACGGTGGGGATGCCCTTAGGTTCATACATTGTTCCTTCTTGAACCATGGCACTATAACAACTAATAGCCTCCTCTAATGTACAGGGTAACGGTGGTGGGCCTTCCCTATCTCTCCCAAACTTTCTCTTATTGTCCCTCTTCGCTAGTTTGCCCCCGTCTGCTCCTTCGGTATATCCCACCTGTGGGGACTGAGACCTTCCTCCCATATTTTATATCGGTTGCCTAAACATCATAGGAACCACCACTAGGTTTGGTTGTACCACCAACGAGATATTCCTTACTGCTTTTAGGAATGCTGCAAAAGTCCCCTCGTGTGTCTCGTTAATGAGATGGCAGTTGTACTCAGAAAGTAGTTCTTTCGCACAGATCTATAGTAGTTTGGACTCTTTTTCTTCCTCCCTTAAATCGAGGGACCTTTCCCTGAACCTTCGAACTTACACCACCATATCTTCCCTTGGTCGTTGCTTCTCTCTCCCCGGTTGGGTCAAGGTGAACTCATCTCCTGCTATAAAGAACTTCTAGATGAGCAAACCGTGCATCTTCTCCCACATAGAAACACTCTTAAGCGCTAGGTGAGAATACCAGCTATATGCCTTATCAGTTAAAAATTTGGAAAACTCCCTTAAACTGAGTTTTTTATTATTGGAGTGAGCCCCCAAATATTCAACGAAGAGTTTAATGTGCTCCTTCGGGTTCCCACCCTTTCCTGTGTACTTTTCAAAGATATGAGGAATATAATCTTTTGGGTAAGTCTCATTATTATATTCCTGAGGGTAAGGTGTTCGAAAGTCATCATAAACTGAAGCTACTTCTCGAGCAGCTTACGAGGATGCTTTAATAAACTTCAGTATCTCCTTCTGAATCTCTTTTATCATTTACTCCATGGCTGATAATGTTGAAGGAACGGACAAAGGGACCATCGGTGGGACAACCGTTGTTCCTGGAATAAGCACTACAGTTGGAACACTTCTTACTCCTGAGGTTCCCATCGTCGAAACCACAATAGGGGTATGCTTGTTGGGGTAATTCCTATTAGAACTGCACTTGGTGGGGCCGTTCGGTCTACCCCTAGCGTTACGAAGGAGTTGGCCTCAAATCCCCCCCAATGCCATGGAAGCCACGGGAGTTTGCAAAAACTCATAAAATTTATTCATGAGGAGTGCCACTTGAACAGGTCCCAATTCGGCACTCGTGGAAGCTTACGTCACCCCTGGAACACCTATCACCGTTTGAACTGGAGGTACCTCCACCCGAGGGGCTCCATCTCTAGAAGACTCCATCTCCTTTTCCACTTGTTCTTCATTGTGTTGAATATCATCAAAGTTAAGTCTTCGATTAACATTATCCTGTGCCATACTCTTTTCTTAGAAGAATGCCTCCCTAGCAGAGTCGCTAAATGTAAGAGGGTAGTTTTAGATTAGATGGAGGAGTAAACCCTTTTGAGCATTGTAATGATAAGTTAATCATCAGCACTATTGATTAATTACAAGACACGCAATCACGACTTGGTGAAGATGAACTTAATTTGAACTCACAAATCACTCGTGTATAACTCAGAAGTAACTCATTTAGAGGGAGAGAGAAGTAATCATCTTAGATACACCTTGGCAGGTGGCCAAACACCCCAACCAACCTCAAAGATCTTTGTCAAGTATTAAAAGCTTCGTAATAAATGGCAATGGTGGGTGAGTGAACTCTGATTTGTAATAAATCTCTCCCTCTGATATATTTTCTCTCTCTAGCAATAACTTCTGAACTCTCAAAATGAACATCCTTTCCTCATAGGAGGTTGAGGCCCTTAAATAGCCCCCACACCACTCCCAAGATAACTCAGTTATTAATAACTATGAAAGACATCCCTCATACTTTATGTCACAAACATTAAATTCCCGATGGACGAGTCAGCTCCACGTCATAACCATTAAATGTCAAGACGTGCCTTTTTCCTAACCACCGTACGTCAGGGGGTTGTTGTCACAGAGGTGGCTCACCAACTGTCTGACAGCCCCAAATACCATGGTGGTTTACTTAAGTACAAATTTGACATTGCCTAGATGGCTAGTGACATCACATAAAGTAGATGTGACATTAAGTAGAGGGTTATTTGGTTCACAACGCAACGCCCGATGGAACTCAAGGTTACTCTGCCCATAGTTCCACAATTAAGGTCTTTTGGTGTTTTATCAGGTGTATCTAAGATGGTCAGGAAAAGCCCCAATGGTACCTCATTTCTCAATCCTCCAAACCAAGTCCCTCTGAAGTTCCCACGGCGAGGTCGTTCGATAGAGCATGAAAGCTCTCCCAGGCCCTGCCAAGCCTGGTCTATCGCGAGTACCGTTCGACCTCACACTGCATGCCATTATAATCTTTACATTATTACAATCGTTATAGCTCGTGGTCAATATAAAAAAGATACAACATGTCTAAGTAACGCAATAAAGCTAATGTATGATCTCCCACGTTGGGTTGCCTTACTTGAGCTACTTCGCTGTCTTAATCCAAAAAACTGTTGTTAATGGGGGATTTATCTCTAATCTCAAGATTGACTTCAAGACCCCACTACACCATGAGCTGTTCGGGCTAACTTACGCCCACCTCTACTAATTCCCATTCATGGTTCGTGGCTTTCGTTGGCCAAGCATTATTTTGACAGTGATGGAGATCGAACATGGAACCAAACTGAATTCAGTTCTATATCATAGGACGATCACATTTAAACTATAAATGTAGTTCACTTCTACGTCTAACCTACAGTGGTTGGTTGAAAGTTAGCACCCATTTACTATTTAATCATGATTTAGTTTTATTAGTGTGGAAAAAAATAATCCTACATACCAAAATCAATAAAAGAGTAAAATATCTAAAACAGCCACCACAATCTCTAACATCATCACTACCGCCGAGCCAATCACATCATCAACCGTTACAATAACAAAGAAAGTAAATATTTACTAGGTGGGTATCACCTTTTTTTGTAGTAAATATTTACTTCGTGACTCATCTAGTAAATATTTACCATAAAGGTTAAAGATTACTATGAAATATGAAGAAGATGTTATTATGAATGAGGAGGAAATACTTACCATTCGTGGTTGATGAGTGTTAAAATGTTTCCCACGTTGAGAGTGTTGGAGATGGTTGATGGTGTTTAGGTGGGAGTATTTAGACATTAAAAAAATATTCTTATAAAACTCAAAGTTATTATATTAATTTTTAACATTACGACACTTAAATAGTGAATTCAAAGTAAACATACCTTATTTAATTGTTGATAATATAAGGGTAATCCAAAATTATAACTGATATCTGGGGTCATTTTTCATTTTAAACCTAATGTTTCAAAAATTAAAATATTAATTTCAATATTTTATAATTTAGATATTTTGGTCCTTTCATAACATGAGTGTTAAGAGACTTACAACATGGAATGTCCTAATGTAAATATTATTTAAATTAAAATCAAGTTTGCTTAAATAAATTTGAATAATATAATGACTCTTAACTTAGGGAGCGTGTCTGATAAATCAAATCATATTCACATTTAATTTAATTTTTATAAAAATTGACGCATTCTAAAATTAGTAGAGTTGAAAAGATAATAAACATTGGACATTGAAGATATCAATTGGGCAGCAACCTGAAATCCCTTTAATCAACGGCAATAGCCACTATGATTAGTTTATATGTTATAAGACCTTTATAAAGTGGCGACTAAGAACTAGCGGTGTGCAGTGAAACCAAAAATTAAATAAATTGAACCAAATTGATGGCATTGGTTCAGTTCGGTTCTGGGTTTTGAATCAATGGTTCAGTTACATTTCTAAAAAAAATCGATGTTTTGGTTCGATTCCCGGTTCCCCCTAAAAAAACAATCCAATCCAAAAATCGATCCGAACCGAACCCGGCATATACTAACTTACTATAAACCCTAACCATATATATACTGACTTACTAAAAACATTTGAGCCATTGTCTGCTCCCTCTCTTTCATAACCATCTCAAACTCGGTGTATATATTTTGCACTATCAGGTGGTTAATCACTATTATATTGAGTTGAGAAAACTCAATATATGTAAACCCAAACCACATACAAGATCCACCATTTTTTCAAATAAAGCAGATAAACCCAAATCATAGATCTGCTTCAAAACACCAAATTGTGTTTAAAAAAATCATATTGATATTAACCCTGCGTGTTAAATCCGATACATATCCAACAATTCAAAGAATTCAATTAATCAGTTTCTAATATCAGATCCGTGTGCTAATTTTTTTTCCAGATCGGAATAAAAAAACAAAATGAAATCAGTTTGAAGAAGAAAAATAAACAGTAGCAAATCTGTTTTAAAAATGGATCGAATGTTTTTTGAACTATGGAGATTTCAACTCTACTATAGTAACCTCCATAAGGGAAACGATTCCTTCAGTTTATTGCCCTCAAATTTGTCCGAGATTATTCCCCTCAGATCGGAGTGTTGAGAATATTTTGTTCCAAAATCAATTTCTTTACCGTGATGTTGGGATTTTTAATAGCGTGTATGTTGTTCTCTTTTTTGTGAATATAACTTTCATTATTTTATGTTTGAAGATAATTTTCAATACCAGAATATATAGAAAGTGATTAGAACTGAGAACCGATCAGAACCAACCCAAGAACCATCGGTTCTTTTTGGTTCAATTGCAAGAAAAGTCGGTTCTGGTTCGGGTTCCAAAATTCTAGAACCGAACAACCCCGATTCCGGTTCTGGTTTAGTAGTGAAACCGAACCAACTCGAACCGTGTGCACCCATACTAATAACCATGAGTAGCTTAGATCCTAGCAATTGAAAAATTATCCTAACCACTGTAGATTCTATTTCTATCCATGTGCTTTTTTTTCTATTTCCCTTTTTTAGGTTCAAACACAACCTCCAACAAGAATACACTCACCCAACAATTTATGCGAGTAGTGGGGGGGAGGTTGTTTGACGGATGAAAGTGACCGATCGAGCATTACCACGGAATGAAAGGCGTAGCTACTTAAGGTTTACAACTGAAACCCATTAGATACAAACTTAGATTTTGTTAATTATTCGCTTTATCTGGTATTAAGAATAACTATTTGAAAGTTAAATTTTTTGAAAATGTAATTTTTTTCGAACTTATAGTCACCATTTGAAAAACATCATTTTTATAAATCAAACATGATCATCATCATGACATTTAATTTTTTGATTACGTCGAAAATAAAAAAAGCGAAATATATATTTAGGATGTCCTAAAAATAAAAATATGATTACTATTGGGTAAGGAGAGAGTCTAAAGTTCAGTTTAATCAATAGCTAGAAAATCTTGATTGTTTCATTATCAAAATATCATTAAAATAGCCTTACCTCAATTCAAGAGTTATGCAGTAAGAATGGAGTTCTTGGAAATGTTGAATTAACAATTAATATTCTTATCCATTTTTCACTCCAAATCCTTAACATTGAAAATGATTAATTTTTTAGGTTATACCAAAGGAAGTAAGAGAATTTGAACTAGGAGAAATGAAGTATTATGTAATACTAGATTGGAGTGGAATTATCTGGCAGTTCTTCTTCTTGGGAGCGATTAGAGTAATTTTTTGTGCTTCCTCTTTGTTCTCGGGCATAATGATCGTTGTCCTACTCCCAACAAAAGAGATCTTAGTTATTTTGTTTAACATGAAAAGTTTCAAGCAAAAAAGGGTGTTTCTGTAGTCCTCTCCCTTTGGGGATTTGTGTCTTACTTCTATGGTGAGCTTAAATACAATAAGAAAAATAAGCAAAGTACTTTTGAAATGGAGTAGCTGCCTCAAACGGTCACCCAATGTTCACGATCAAGTTTTTGTATAACTTATATTGTGCGTTATGTATTTGGAAGAACATCATTACTATAATCATGGACACTGAATACGATTCTTTATTTTCTCCCGTTCTAAACTTGGAAATATGCTTCAAATAATTTAATATCTTAGATATCATCATATCTCGTACACAGTTAGATTAATATTTTGATAAAAAGAAAAACAACGTTGAAAGTCTTGGTGGATGAAGATTTTACGAATAAAAATAAAGTATTCCCCCCTCTCAAGTTAATAAATTGGACTCTTCCTTGGGACTAGGGGTGTAAATGGATATTCAAAAATTCGAATTTGTTCAGTATACGAATTTGAACTTTGCAAATATTTATCCAAGAAAATGGATATGGATACGGATATGGATAGCATGTTAAAATATTCGAAAAAATAGATATGGATAGGATAGTATGTGTATCCGATACGAATAATCTGTATTCGATGTAGAGTATTCATATTTGCGGATATCCATTTTTCTGGATATCCGTATCTGTATCCGTATTGTATTTAATTTTAATTTATTATTAGTAATAATTATATATAATTGTTGTTTGTAATATTTATACATACTACAAAACATAAATATATAATATAAAAATGTTAATCGTTCATTTAAAAAAATTAAGAAATAATACTTTTAAAAAAATCAAAATATATTGAATGGCTTAAAAAGAAAAAAGAGAAAAAAAACTAAATAAAAGAACAAAAAGTAGATAGATCCAAAACAAACCTAAAAAGCCAATAACTAATAAATATTTATCTTCTTTGTTAACCCACCCGCTTTTTCCTTTTTTCCCTCATTTCGGTGCCTACACACACTCGTCTTCTCCATCCTCCCTTCCCTGATAAGCTCATCTCTCTCTCTCTCTCTCTCTCTCTCTCTCTCTCTCTCTCACACACACACACACATACACACACACGCACGCATACACACATACCCACTCGCTTACACATGCACACAACAACACACACACATAAATGCACACATCAATACACACTGGTAGCATATATCCGTGTTATCGATTTTTTAGTAGTGAAGTGGATATTTTTTTTACATTGATGGCATATATCCGTTTCATCCTTTTAAAAATTATAAAATGGTAGAAAAATTTTGGTCTTGATATTTTTTTGAATGTCTTATCTTTTTTGCCAGCTCTGCCTTCTACCTTCAACATTCATAGCATATATATATATATATATATATATATATATATATATGGAGCCATGGTTTTTGAAAAAATATCTCCACTTTTTAATGCATGACATTTTCTCATTTCATGATCATGCATGAAACGTCATGGTAAAGGCAAAAAAAATTATTTTTTTATTTTTTTTTAAAAGTTATGGGATGGATTTTAATTTTTAATTTTTTTTATTATGGCTTGGGTTTTATCACGGGGGCAAATTTATTGCCCTGCCCTTGGCACGAGAATCTGCGAGTGTGTGTATATATATATATGTATATGTGTGAGTGTGTGTGTGTGTGTGTGTGTGTGTGCGCGTGTGTGTGTGTGATTCTAAATGTATCTACTAATAAGTATTACCTATTAGGCCGTTATTTATATCAATATTGATTATTTTTAGTATATTACTTGCAACTTTTATTATTATTATTTCCATTATTAATTCTTTTTGTAAATTCAATTAATTATTTATGTTTTGGGATGTGACTTTTAAATTCTGGTGCCCTTTTTTTGTAATTCAGTAACTTGATAATAGTTGTTATTTCCATTAATTTGCTTCCCCGTGCATATGAATTTCATAATAATTATTATTTCCTAGTGTTAATTGCAATGGAAAAAGAATGTAAACATATATGTATATTATCTGAATCCAATGAATTCTAGAATATACATATATGAATAGTTGTTTTTACTATCCGGACAGATACGAATATAGATACGAATAGTGCATCTAGATAGTGGATTCAGAAATGAATAACATGGTATCCACTTCATATTCATTTGTCTACCATACCTACTTGGGAGGTCCCGACGTTGATTGCACTTTTCACCTGTGATACTCCAAACTTTCAATAATTTTATTGAACCCCCTAATATATTTTTTAAAAGTATTGAATGATTAATGTTTAGTACATGTTTAATTGAGCCTTTTATAGTGAAAATCATTTTAGTTAATGAATTAGGACTAATTGACATAGTTTCCCCCTTTTTTATTTAATTAGGGCTCAAAACACTTTTTTTCTACGATTATATGTTTTACTTTTAACAATTAAAAATGGCCTTTTATAAAATTTAAAACGGACATGAAGATTTAGTCTTTCATGATTGTTGATATAAATTTTAATGTTTAATATTTTTATTTAACAAATTTCATAAGGCATTGATATTTAAAAGGTTTTGATAGAAATTCAAATTTTACATCTTATAACCTTTCTAATTTTTAATATTTTAATTTAATATATTAAAAAATGTTATCACAAACCAATAACTAATAATGTTATCACACACCAATTATTAACAACAACTAAAAAATCCGAATACATTAGTGTAAAATTCTACAACATAAATTGAACCCCCAAATTTTGAAACCTTGAATCACCTTCAAATATGAATTAGCACATGGGTAATTATTTATTTTTGAAGAAAAATTGTGGGTATTATCATGTATTTAATAATTATGTTAACACGCACACATTGCACATATAGTCTGGCCTCACGGCTGCGACCAGCTCCAAATACTTCCATAACCTTACTAGCTCATGGATCTAGTCACAGCTATCGTAGCATAGTCACGGCTCTGGGCTGTGACCCCCCTTCCATGACTATTGGCAGGATTTGGTGTAGCGGTCGCAATTTTGCTATTTAGTAATTTTTATACAACGGACGCGATAACATGACACGATAAAAAATTATAAGTTAATGAGTTTAGTCCTACCGAGTTTGTGATAAACTTATTAAGGTGACGATTGAGTTGTAATTTTGATACAACAAACACGATAACATGATATTAAATTATAAGTATATGATTCAGGTTTCCTTGTATATTATGTTTAACACATTTTGTAATATTGGTAAGATTTGGTAAGAAAAAATTTGTTGTTCGGATCCTCTTATTATTAACATGCAGAACATTTTGTAACATTTTTAGCTCTAGTCGGGTTGATACGGGCATAGTTTACAACCAGAATACATATGCTTCGGGGATACTAAGAAACTTAAGCAGTTCATAGAGACTTCGTGCATCCCAAAAGCATAATTAAATTTGAAATTGTATAAATTTTAATATTATTAGTCTTGGATTTATTTAATTTGATGGAATGGTAATTTTAATATTATTTCTTTTGGATTGATGAATTAGTTAGTTCTATAATGGAATTATATGACAGGTTATAAACATGAACATGATTTTTTTAAAACAAGCAATTAAAAATTATTTTTTTACAATAAACTTATCATTGGTCAGAGTCCAAAACCGTAATAATTTTTACTGGGTGAAGAATTAAGTCACGGTCATAAACCGTGAACACTGAATATAAGTTCACGATAAGAAGTCACGGTTATTAACTATGATCATTGAATATATGTTCATGTTATTGGGTCACGGTTCATTACCGTGACAGGCTAAATGGTGGTCCCAGTTATAGTCATGGTCGTGGACAGTGACTAGTTGTCACAGCTATCGACCGTGACCATGTCCCCAACTTTAGGTCATTGATAAGACCGTAAGTCTTCCAAATGGTCATGGTTTTGGACTGAAACTCGCAAAATGACCATCGTAGAATTTTTCACAGTCACAGACCGTGACCAATGTTATTTCTCACGGTTATGGAGCGTGACAATTTTCAATATTTGGTGTAGTTGTTAGATAGTGCGTAATGTGATTTCCCGCGTAAATCATAAAATACCCGCTTGGTGAAGTTCAATTTGCCGCTAATTGATTTTTCCCAACATCTTATTTATTCAATTATCTCATATATTAACTTATTTCCTACTCTACATGTTTATAAAATAATCCACTGATTAAATTTACTATTAAAATCAAAACTTATAACTTTATTAAGGATTACCATAATCTAGGACACCTCCAATAAGTTAATTAAAGATATCTGGATACCTCCCGAATGTGATCTCAGTCATGTGCACACTACGATTGCCCAATTTACGGAGATTTAAACCCAATAAACTGGTTCGCACTCATAGCAATCAAATAAATAGTTATGCGCACATTTGGGTCCTTGTAATGAGTGGGACTAAGAATCTATTCACAATTAATAAACTTTTTTAAATTGTGAAAGTCTAATCCAGTGAAATCTCACCATTATCTCATTTAATACATTTTTGATGCAACACTACGATCTTGGATCCATTTTAAAAATGCATCAATTAATACATTTTAATGACCCTCTTGTGTGGGTCACATGAGTTTAATTGGACGAAGAAGTGGATGCCCCTAACATTGCACTTCTTTTTAATTTCTCCTATTTATATGTGTTTGTCCTATTTATATGTCTCATATACACTACATATTACATAGGTAGACAGTTGCAAAATAAATTCGGAAATCATGGAGATGGAGGCCAAAGTCAGTACAAGCATGAAGAAGACCCTCCTTGTTGTAAACTGCATCATTCTTTCCATAGGAACCTGTGGTGGTCCATTAATAATGCGTCTCTACTTCATCCACGGAGGCAAACGTGTGTGGTTGTCAAGCTGGTTAGAAACTGGCGGTTGGCCACTAATTCTAATCCCACTAACCATCACCTACCTACACCGTCGCGCCACCGGCTCAAACCCCAATCGAGCGCCTTTCTTAATGCGAATACGTCTATTTATCGCGTCCGCGGTCATAGGTATCATCACCGGCCTCGACGACTATCTCTACGCGTTTGGGGTGGCGCGCTTGCCCGTGTCTACATCATCACTTCTTATAGCCACACAATTAGCTTTCACTGCTGGTTTTGCTTTCCTTCTTGTTAAACAAAAGTTCAATCCATATTCGATAAATGCGGTTGTTTTATTGACAATTGGAGCCGGGGTATTGGCGTTGCACACTAGCAGTGATAGGCCGGCTGGTGAGTCGATGAGGGAGTATGTTTTGGGCTTTATAATGACACTTGCGGCAGCGGCGTTGTATGGGTTTATACTGCCCTTAGTGGAGCTGGCGTATAAAAAGGGGAAGCAATCAATTACATACACACTTGTGATGGAAATACAGATGGTTATGTGTCTTTTTGCTACACTTTTCTGTACTGTGGGGATGCTTATCAACAATGATTTCGAGGTGCTCGCTTCTTCCCCTTTCACCCTCCCAATAATAACACAAAAACATCGTGCACAGTTCATACACTTCGCCGGCCACTGGATCCCAAATAATTCCTTCTATTGATGGGACATGGTAGTAGACTATGTTTAGGAAATATGGGGATTAAAATAGATTAAAAAAGACATTTTATAATAAAATCTTTATTTTAATTCCCATATTTTTATGTTATTGATGGGACATGTTGGTAGATAATGTTTAGGAAATATGGGGACTAAAATAATATTTCAGTCCTCATATTTTCTAAACATTCTCTATCAACATGTCCCATCAATAGCATGAATTATTTGGGATCCAGTGGCCGGCGAAGTGTATAAACTGTGCATGATATTTTGGTGTTATTATTGAGAGGGTGTTTATATATATATATATATATAGTTTTTGTGCGAATCAGTTCGCAATTTAAGAGAGCGAATCAGATATGTGTCATCTTGCGAGAAACCCAGAAAAGAGAGAGAGTATGCCTATAATTTAACCAATAATTTCTAAGATCACAGCCAGGTGACACATGTCCGCTCCGCACTCTTAAAATACGAACTAATTTACACAAGAGCAGTGTTGTGTATATATATAGATAGATAGATAGATATAGAGAGAGAGAGTTAGGGCCTCTAACATACTCATTAAACATACCTATGAACATACCTATTTTTTTAAAATAGTAAAAAAAATTATTTTGAGTTAATATTTTTTATGTGGGTTCATGATATTTCAATGTACTCCTATAAAAATATTCAGATCAAAATAATGTGTTTTGATATTTTAAAAAAATAGGTAAAAAAAAACTAACAGTTTTAAAGCGTAAAAACTGATAGTTTTTTTTTACCTATTTTTTAAAAATAACAAAAATCATTATTTTCAATTTGTTTTTTATAGGGACACATTGAAATATCATGAACCCATATAAAAAATATCATCTCAAAATTATTTTTTTTACTATTTTAAAAAAATGGTATGTTGCTAGGATGTATGTCGGATAACCTGACTATATATATATAGTTCTTGTGCGGACTGTCCCGTAATTTAATAGTGCATTCTGGACATATGTCACCTGAGGGTGAATCGAGAAAAGAGAGAGAAATCGCCTATAATTTAGCCAATAAATTTTACGTTCACCGTCAGGTGACACATATCCAGTCCGCTCTGTTAAAATGTGATATAGTCCGTACAAGAGTAATATTATATATATTTGCGTACTCCCCACAAATGTATAATAAAAACCCTCCAAATTAAACTTATTTTGTCCCTCCAAAAATTAGTGATGAAATTATCAGCTCTCTCTCTTCTGGAGATTCAACGTCAAATGCTAAAGATTCAGTCCGAATTGTTAATGTGCAAATCAGTTCACATGCAAACAGAATTTTAATATATCTATTAAATTTTTTTATAACATATCATAAATTATTCGAATTAATTTATACACATCTCAATTAATTTCCATTCACAATTCATTTCCTTATGCAAACATTATTTTAACGGTGATACGAAGATCCAAATGGATTACGTTTGAAATATAGATGTAGTTGACTTATGCGTCAGAGCAACAGTGTTTGGTTGAAAGTTAGCTCACATTTAGTATTTAATCATTGACTTAGTTTTTTCGTTGTGGACAAAAATAATCCTAGATGCCAAAATCAATCACAGAGTAAAATATCTAACACAGCCGCCACAATCACCATCACCACTGCCGAGCCAATCACATCATCAACCAGTACAATCCGAAAGAACGTAAATATTTAGAAAAATGCTGGACAACCCGGGTCCTAGCACCGGGCTAGTACCGGGTTGTCTAGTTGGCAAATTAATTGATCTTTATTTGTTTTTATTTATCTAGTTGGCACCTCATTTATTTAGTTGATACCTTATTTTTTAATATAGATTTTTTCAAAAAAAAAAAAAAAATCTTATTTTCAATAAAAATATGTTTTTTTAAAATAAAACTATAGTTTTTTTTTTTGTTTTTAAAAAATTATTTTTAACTCGTTTAGTCCATTCAACAACCATTTACCCAATATTCTCTTATTTTTACAGGTCCGCGCCAGCGACATCCATTATTTTTAAGTTTATTTTTTTTAATTGGCCGACACTATCTCTCGGGTTGTCTAGTATTATTTTTTTTTTGCTTTTTTTTTGTTATCTTAACTCATTTAGTCTCTCAAATATCCATTTACTCAATATTTACTTATTTTTAACGGTCCGCGCCAGCGGCACCCTTTTGTGTTTCTAAAAGAAAAATGCTAGACAACCCGGGTCCTAGTACCGGGTTGTCTAGTTGGCAATCTTATTGGTCCTTATTTGTTCCCATTTATCTAGTTGGCACCTCATTTATTTAGTTGGCGCCTTATTTTTAAAAAATAAAACTATAGTTTTTTTTTTTGTTTTTAAAAAATTATTTTTAACTCATTTAGTCCCTTCAACACCCATTTACCCAATATTCTCTTATTTTTACAAGTCCGCGCCAGCGGCATCCATTATTTTTAAGTTTATTTTTTTTAATTACCCCGACACTATCTCTCAGGTTGTCTCGTATTATTTTTTTTTTGCCTTTTTTTTTGTTATCTTAATTCATTTAGTCTCTCAAATATCTATTTACTCAATATTTACTTATTTTTAACGGTCCGCGCCAGCGGCACCCCTTTGTATTTCTAAAAACTGTTTAAAAATAAAAATAAAAAGTTTTTTATTTATATTAAACTAACTTTTATTTTTTGAAACAGTTTTTTTCGAAAAAAATATAAATCTGTATTTTCAATTAAAATATGTTTTTTAGAAATAAAACTATTCTAATACGAAATTTCTTTTTTTTTAAACTATTTTTAACTCATTTGATCCCTAAAACACTCATTTACTCAATATTATCTTATTTTTAAAGGTTCGCACCAACGGCACCCATTATTTTTAAACTATTTTTTTAATTTTACAACATTTAAAACAATTTTTGTATTTCTTAAAACTGTTTCAAAATGTAGAAAAAATATTTATATTAAACAACTTTTCTTTTTTGAAACAGTTTTTTTCAGAAAAAAAAATCTTTTTATATTAAAATAGTGTTTTTAAAAAATACATTTTTTTAAGTTTATAAAAAATATTATTTTCTAATAAAACAGTTTTTTTTAAATAAAAAAAGGTTAAATAATGGTAATAAATCACATAAAAAACCAAAGGAAAAAAAAAATAAAAAAAAAAGATTTCCACCATGTACTAACCCGGGGTTAACACCCGGGTAGTATAGCATTACTCAAATATTTACTACGCCGGTATCACCTATTTTTGTAGTAAATATTTGCTTCATGACTCATCTAGTAAATATTTACCATAAAGGTTAATGATTAGTGTGAAATATGAAGAAGATGTTAGTGTGAAAGAGGAGGAAATATTTACAGTTTACGTGGCAGTATTTAGAGATTCCAAAAATATTCTATAAAGGTGAGAGTAAGTTTATTATTTTTTAACACAACGACAGTTATAAAGTGAATTGAAAGTAAATATAACTTATTTAATAGTTGATAATATAAGGGTAATACAAAATTAAACCTAATATTTGGGGTCATTCTCATTTTAGACGTGATGTTCCAAAAATTATACTGTCAATTTTGATATTTTATAATTTAGGTATTTTGATCCCATCATAACATGTGTTAAAGACACTTAAAAAGGAACGTCATAATGTAAATAATATTTACATTGAAATCATGTTTGCTTAAATAAAGTTGAATATCATATAATGACTCTTATTTCCACCCCCCCCCCCCCCGCCGTAATGACTCTTAGTTTTGGGAGTGTGTCTGATAAATCAATTCATATTCACATTCAATTTTTTTAATAGAAATTGATGTATTCTAAAATTATTAGAGTTGAAAAGAAAATAAATATCGGACATTGAAGATATCAATTGGGCAACCTAAAATCCTTTGGATCAACAACAAAAGCCACAATGATTGGTTTATATGTGATAAGAGCTTTATAAAGTGGCGAATAAGAACCAAGACTAGCTTAGGTTTTGACAATTGAGATCTTATTTCTATCTATGTGCTTGTTACCCTTTTTCTATTTCATCTTTTGTGGTTCAAACAGAACCTCCAACAAGAATACAGTAACCCAACAATTTATGCGGGTAGTGGGATAAAAGTGATCGATCAAGCATTTGCCACCGAATGAAAGGCTTAGTACCTACCTAAGGTTTACAAGTGAAACTCACTCAATACAAATTTAGTTTTTGTTAATTATTCATTTTATCTAGTATTAAGAAACACTATTTGGAAGTTAAACTTTATGAAAATATAACTTTGTCCGAATTTATAATCACTATTTGAAGAGTAACGTTTTTATAAATCAAACTTGTTCATCGTCGTGACATTTAATTTGTTGATTACGTTCAAAATAAAAAAAGTGAAATATATATTTAGGATGTTCCGTAAACAAAAACATGATTATTAATTAGGGAAGGAGGGAGTATAGAGTTCAGTTTAATCATTAACAAGAAATCTTGGTTGTTTCATTACCAAGATATCATTAAAAAAGTCTTACCTCAATTTGAGAGTTATGTAGTAAGAATGGAGTACTTGGAAAGGTTGAATCAATAATTAATATTTTAATCCCATTTTCACTCCAAATCCTTAACATTGAAGTTGATTAATTTTGTAGGTCATACCAAAGGAAGCAAGAGAATTTGAACTAGGAGAAACGAAGTATTATGTAATACTAGTTTGGAGTGGCGTGATCTGGCAGTTTTTCTTCTTGGGAGCCATTGGAGTAATTTTTTGCGCTTCATCTTTGTTCTCAGGCATAATGATCGCTGTCCTACTCCCGGCAACAGAGATCTTGGCTATATTTTTTTACCATGAAAAGTTTCAAGCAGAAAAGGGGGTTTCTCTAGCCCTATCCCTTTGGGGATTTGTATCTTACTTCTATGGTGAGCTTAAATACAACAAGAAAAAAAAGCAAAGTACTCTTGCAATGGAGCAGCTGCCTCAAACGGTCACCCAATGTTCATGATCACGTGTTTGTGTACCATATATTGGGCGTTATATCTCCGGAAGAACATCATTAGTATAATCAAGGACATTGACTACGATGCTTTATTTTTTATTTTTTTTGTGTATGTAATTCTGAATGTGTTCTACTTATAAGTATTACCTACTAGGCTGTTATGTATATTAATATTGATTGTTTTTTAGTATATTACTTGCAGCTTTTATTATTATTATTTCCATTACAATTTTATTTTTGTAAATTCCGTTGCTGATTTAAGTTTGGTGATGTGAATTCTATATTGTGGCACCCCTTATTTTGTAATTCAGTGACTTGTTGATAATTATTATTTCCATTAATTTGTTTCATATTCAAGGAGATTGCAATAGAAAAAAGCACAGATTGAGAACAAGAATAACTTACGAAATAAAAAACTTGGCTTGGGAAGACGCGAAGTCACAAGCAAAGACGATGGAGGAGATTGAGATTAAAAGATGATGACCTGGGAATGAGGGCTCAACAGTAGAAGCTTAGAGACGATGAGAAAATTTGAAGAAGTTTGAAACGAAAATACGGACTTCTGTTTCAAGGGACTTTTAAATGATTCCAATCATCGCGCACAGGACACGAAGCAAGATGCCGCCTAAATCAGTTTTCAATCCTATGGAGAGTTGCACAATTTACAAGTACACCATTATGACAAATCATTTAAATTTATTGAGCCCAAATTGTGGCCCAACAACTTTAAGGTTAATTGTGGGTATCTCGATTTATCACCACGGGCCGAGACGAGTAGCCCAGTAGAAGTGGCCCAATGTCTGGGAACCTTGCGTGCCAACCAAAATCAGTTACGACTTAGTCTATTCCTAAGATCTCGTAAAGAGATATTCTAGGAGTAGTGGCTTAACGTGGGGAGGTCAAACATCCCCACTCCCCAAAAAAAAGATGTATATAATAAACCCTAGGTCTGGGGCAAGAGGCATACATTATATCTTCTGTAAAACACTCCCCGGAGTATCGAGAAATAATACTGAGAGGACCACCGTGGACGTAGGCATTCTTGTTGAACCACGTACATACTGTATTGTGTGATTGGCATTCGTTACCTTCTTTATTTGCCTTGGTGATTGTCTTTTCTTATGAACTTGTGTTGGATATAATTGTCACCATAATTGGCGCCGTCTTCGGGAACGTTTATCTTCCTTAAGAAAGCCCTCACCAACAAAGAAGCTAGAATGTCTGGTCATAGTAGCAACGCCCCTCAGGCAGGGGATATCCATGAACAGCCTGCCCCTCGCAGGATCGGATCTGAAGTTCGGCATTCAGATCAGAGGTCTCCCCCAGAGTGGAAAGCCTCAGAGGAAAGTCAGGGACCGACGAAGCCCACACAAATCTCCAAGTTGATCGATGGCTATGAGGCAAGGCGCCAAGAGCAAGGAGAGGTTGCTCGCAAGTAAGAGACTAAGAGTGTTCGCCTCAAAAGGAGATTAGAGACGATGGAAAAAGAAATCCATCGCAGCACTAGGCGACGTCCATACCGCACTCATAGCCCGCAGGCGAGCAAGTCTCGTAGTCGAGGAAGGAGCCCAAGACACGGGTACCAAAGGAGTGCGAAGCTCGAGTCAGATGATGACTTGCTCGAGCAACAGCGACCAGCTCGCCGCTACAGGAGCCCAACTCGAGGTGATGAGGATATATGAAATTTGATCCGAAGAGAAATGGACCAGCACCCAGCCCATCGGGGTGACTGATCAACCAGAGAGCTTGCTCGTCGAGCTCTCAGGACCCAGATGAAATCCCTTTCTCAAGGGAGATAGAAGAAGAAGAAGCCCCCAAGAAGTTCGTAATTTCGAGATTCAAGATCTATGATGGGAAGACTGACCTTATCGATCACGTTATGTAGTACAAGCAAGACATGATTCTCTGGAACCATAGGGATGCACTGATGTACCGAATTTTTCCCTCGAGTCTGCATGATGTGGCCCAGAAATGGTTCGAGAGACTCCCTCACTGGTCCATCAGGATTTTTGAGCCCCTGGACGATATCTTTACGGCTTGTTTCATTACCAGTAACTCCCATCCGAAGAGAATGGATGCTTTACTAACAATGAAGAAGACAGCTCAAGAGAGCCTCCGGGACTATGCGAAGAGGTACTGGGAGTTGTTTAATGAGGTCGAGTACTTCTCGGAATAGCTAGCAGTGGCCTCTTTCAAGATTGGCCTACCCAACTCTTTCCTTCTGCACCAATCCATGACAAAGAAGGAGGCCACGACCATCGATGACCTGATAGTTCGCATCGAGAAGTACGCCAAAGTGGAAGATGTCACCCGCCTCAGTGCAGGAGACAATAGCCAGACTAAGCTCGCTGCCAAGGGCAACGATAAGGCCGAAAACCAAAAGAAATGAGGAAAGAATGGGTGTAAGGGTAGCCCTAAGAATGTAGTAAAGAACGATGTCTCGAAATCATTCTAGGCAGTAAACACTATCTTTAAAGAACCAATCTACAAGATCTTAGCTAAGATCAAAGACGAGCCATTGTTAAGTATCCTAGAAAGATGGGGGGAGATCCTTCAAAGAGAAACAATGCGCTGAGATGCAATTTTCATAAGAAAGGAGGACATAAAGACTGAGCACTTCAAGGCTCTTAAATCTCACCTTGAAGAGTTGGCCCAATCTAGGCATTTGAATTAGTTTGTGGAGAAGAAGGCAGAAAAGGTTACTTCCAATGGAGACACAAGGCCTGGCAACGTACTCGAGGATGATGCTGGACATGAATTTGCAGTAATTCATGGGGCATCTGATATGAAGCAGATTCAAGGGAATTCAGCTCGGATGGAAGTGAAAAAGCTTATAGCAGTAATACAAGCTTTTCAGATCGATCGAGCAAAGACACAGTCAGGAAAGCATAGGTGAGTAGGTGACATCGACTATATCAAACACATCGTGTTCACAGAATAAGATTTGGTGGAGGTAAGAACCCCGAATCATGATGCTTTGATCATTACGCTCAGGATAACCAACTATGAAGTCGACAAGTTGCTTATCGACCAGAGGAGCTCATCCAAGGTAATAAATCTCGACCTATTCAGAAAATTGAAGTTAAGCATCGCCGACTTGAAGGAAGCCACTACCCCTCTAGTTGGCTTCGCTGGAAAAGTTACTATTCTATTGGAAAAGATCGTGTTGCCTGTAAGGACAGGAAGTGTCTCCAAGATGATCGAGTTTCTGGTAGTCGACATTGACTCACCATACCAAGCTATCCTCGACAGAGGGTGGCTACATGCGATGGAGGCGATCCCCTCGACCTACTATCAAAAACTCAAGTACATGACTGAGTGAGGAGTCATGGAGATCCACGGAGATCAAGCGATGGCAAGAAGGTGCTTCATAGTAGCCATCCGCCCGAAACCAGAGAAGAAGGCCGAGAAGTCCAACGAAAAGGTTAAGGAGGAAGAAGGTTTGATACCTTCGAAATAGAAGTTAAAGTATGGAAGGCCCAGAGTGGTGGAGACCAGGCTCCTCCCCTCTGAGCGGGTCGTTTAGAACCTGGAAGAAGTCGCAGTCGGTGGTGACAAAAAAGACAGGAGTTTCTTGATTGGGACATCTCTCACAGATCAAGAGAAGAAAGAATTGACGATGCAACTAAGGAGCAACCTAGATATTTTTGCGTGGGAACTATACGAGCCGCCTGAAATTAATCCCAGTGTGGTTTGTCATCAGTTGCACGTCGACCCCACTTTTAGACCTATCGCGCAGAAAGCACGGCGAATTGTGCCAGAAAAGGCCAAGGCTGTAGAGAAGGAAGTAGAAAAGATACTGGATGCAAGATCCATATGGGAAGCTCAATTCCCTAAATGGCTGTCCAACCCGGTAATGGTTCCGAAGAATAATGGAAAATGGAGAGTTTGTATCGATTTCACAGACCTAAACAGGGCATGCCCTAAGGACAATTTCCCTCTCCCAAAGATCGACCAATTGGTAGGCGCTATAAAAGCGCATGAGAGAATGAGTTTTCTAGACGCATATTCGGGGTATCACTAGATTCCTCTATATGCACCAAACCAAGACAAGACTGCATTCATTACCATTATTGGCTTATACTGTTATAAAGTTATGCCCTTTGGGCCCAAGAACGCAGGGGAAACTTACCAGAGGCTAGTCACCAAGATGTTCAAAGACCAAATGGGAGATACCATGGAGGTCTACATTGACGATATGCTCATCAAAAGTAAGCGCCAAGGGGACCATATTTCAGACCTATCAAATACCTTTGAGATCTTCAGGAAATACCGAATGAAACTCAACGTAAGCAAGTGTTCTTTCGGTGTCCAGTCAGGAAGATTCCTCGGGTATTTGGTTAGTGGGAGAGGCATTGAGGCCAACCCGAACCAGATCGATGCGATCAACAGGGTACAACCCCCTTGTACGATATGAGACGTACAAAGGCTCACAAGCATTCTCGTCGCTTTAAATCATTTCATCTCGAACTCCTCTGAGAAGTGCAATCCGTTCTTCCAGCTCTTGAAAGGAAACAAGACAGTAGAGTTGAATCAAGATTGCTTAAGGGAATTGGAAGAACTCAAGGCCTATCTCAGCACACCGCCTTTGCTCGCCATACCTCAAGAAAATGATTCCTTATACTTATACCTCGCCGTATCTAGCCACACCGTTAGTTCTTCATTGGTGTGTGAAAAAGTAAGAATCCAACACCCAGTCTACTACACGAGCAAGACCTTATTGGACGCCGAGCAGCGGTACCTACCACTAGAAAAACTCGCCTTTTCACTAGTGATAGCTTAAAGGAAGCTGAAGCACTACTTTGAAGCTCACACTATCATTTTCGTTACATCCCACCCCCTTAAAAAAATCCTGCAGAAAGCGGATCTGTCTGGTAGACTATCCAAGTGGTCAGTCGAGCTCGGACGGTTTGACATCCAATTTCAACCCATGAATCCAATCAAGGGGAAGGTCCTCACTCATTTCATCGCGGAGTTCATGGGCGACCAGCCTTAGCCCATGAAGCAAAGGGAAGATCATTTATCAGAAGGAGTTTGGTGACTATTTGTTGATGGAGCCTCCAACTCAAAGGGGGATGGAGTAGGCATTGTACTTGTTACTCCAAAAGATAAAATCCTCGAGCAGGAAATTAGACTTGGATTTGAAGCCTCCAACAACGAGGCAGAATATGAGGCTCTGATAGCCAACCTGCAGAAGGCACATGCATTGGGGGAAAAGCAGTTGCAGGTGTTCGACGACTCACAATTAGTCTCTAATCAGATAAGTGGGGACTTTAACACAAGAGACAAAATGATGGTAGCTTACCTCGCCTTGACCAATAAGTTAATGTCCATCTTTGAGGAAATCAGTATCCAATAGTTTTCGAGAGGACAGAACAGCCATGTCGACACCCTAGCAGTCTTGGGTTCAATAATCGATTCCGACTTAAAGAGAATAATCCCCATCGACTTCCTCGCCTATCCGAGCATCAACCAGAGCGACGAGCTACTGGACATGGGACAAATGCTCTAGATTGAGTCATCACCCAACTGGATGGACCCCCTGAGGGACTATTTGAAGGATGGTGCACTTTCGAGACAATAAGAAGGTCGCTCATCAGATAATAGTCAAAGTTTCCCCCTTTCACTATCTCCTGAGGGAAGACTATACAAGAGATCATTCACCAGCCCTTACCTTCAATGTGTTCACCCGAAGGACGTCAAGCAAGTTCTCTACGAGCTTCATGAAGGAATCTGTGGAAGCCATATTGGAGGAAGGTCATTAGCTTTTCGAGCAATGAAGGAAGGCTACTGGTGGCCATACATGCAAAGAGATTCTAGGGTATATGCTTGCAACTGTGAGAAATGTCAACTACATTATCCTATGGTCCACTAACCTTCCAGTGATCTAAGATCACTTACCAGCCCCTAGCCTTTCGCCCAATGGGGAATGGACATCGTAGGCCCTCTTCCTATTGCTGCCGATAATCGCAAGTATCTGTTGGTCGCAATAGATTACTTCACCAAATGGATCGAGGTAGAGCCACTGACGACCATCAGAGATGCAAATATGATGAGATTAATATGGAAAAATATAATTACCCTCTTTGGAATCCCCATAACCATCATCACTGACAACGGAATGCAGTTCGAGAGAGGACCCTTCCAAAACTTCTACAATGAACACGGGATAAGGCACCATTTTAGCTCGGTGGCCTACCCCCAGAGTAACAGTCAAGTTGAAGCCTCCAATAAAATAGTTATCGATGGGCTGAAGAAATGACTACAGCTAGCCAAGGGCGCATGGGTGAGAGAGCTGACACATATTATGTGGGCCTACCGCACTACCCCATGGCGGGCAACTGGAGAAACCCCATTCTCACTAACATATGGAATGAAAGCAATCATCCCTTTGGAAGATGGCCTACCAACTATGATGTCAAACCTGGTCAACCAGGGATAGAATGATGCATCATTACTCACTAAACTTGACCTAGCTGATGAACGCAGAGAACTAGCCTTAGTGAGACTAGCGAGCTATCAGCAACAGCTCGCGAAACACTATAACAAGAGGTTCAATCCAAGAGCATTCCAGATTGGGGACTACGTCCTAAGGAAATTCCTTGGCAGCGCAGTAAAACCATAAGATGGAAAGTTAGGACCGAACTGGGAGGGACCATTCAAGGTAACAAGAGATGATTTACAAGGAGCCTATCACTTAGAAACGCTGGAGGGCAGGGAGATACCCTGAGCTTGGAATGCTGCCAATCGAAAAAAATTCTATTTCTAGCTTTTCTTCATTTATCTTTTATTACATTATTTGAAGTGGAAACTCATTTTTTATTTTGATGAATAAAAGACTGTTTGGCAATGGCATTTTGTGAAGTGTTAATTATTTATTAGGAACTTTATAACTTGCACATCTTTTCCAAGCTACAGGAACCTTACTCGAAGCATAAAAGCAAGGTCTCACCCTCCGCAGATTTTCGTTATGAAACATGAACAACCTCCTATCATTGCCCTGGCAATAGATGAAGCCCTACAGGGGACCCTTAGGCAGCTCGACTAAGTCAAATTGGTCACCAAACTATGTTTGGTTCAGAAAACCTGATCGGATAGAACATCCAACACCAGGTGTGTCCTCGCCATTTCCACACTTAGGCCTAAGGTAGTGTGACGACATGACCTAAAAGGTAAAGTGAGGCATAATGATATCCCAAAAAGCATACTGGACTGGGAGGATACTCACTCAAAGACACAACCCTACAAGTCTAATCATCTACAAAGGGCCAAAGTAATCCAAGTTGGAAATAAATGAAGCAAAAAATATGGAACGAATGTTTTGTCGGCGAAATTGCCCAAAACATAAATATTACATTACTTCATTACATGTATAATGAATTACATTCAGTAAAATCTTAATAAGGATTAGGCCTCTGAATAAGATTACCAGCCACTTGTGCTCTTCGGCCATCGTCCGGATGAGGAGCTAAATCCTCCTCAACCTCATTCACATCTGACTCTAACAGCTTCCTAGGGATGGCATCTATAGGGATCCACTAGTCGTCCCTCCTAAAAGGATTAGGCCTCAGAGTTGAAGGAGAGATCTCGTGACGGTACCAGAGTAATGAGTTCCTAGGGACTTACAGCTCCTTGAGGGCACTCAACCATCCCCTAATAAAGGAAAACTCTTCAAACTCTGTCAGCCTCGTCGGAGAATCTGTCCAACCTTGGTCATAACCATCAGCCCACACTCTCTGAGGACCTTTTTTGAACAAATGCCTCAGCTGTGTGACATCTCTCTGAAGCCCAACAACAATCACGTATGCTTGAAGAACATCTTCTCAAAGCTCATTGATCACCCTGGTCGAACCCCCTACATCGGTGCTAGCTCGCGGACCAATCGATTGGGTAGAACCTTGTGAAACTTGAGCGGTGGCGCTCATCCTTGTGCCAGCTCACAGAACAGCCGACGAAGAGGAACCTCGTAAAACTCGGGGTGCGACACTTGGTGCATGCTCCCTGAGGTGCAACACTTCCCTCCGTAGGGTCTCATTCTCCTATTGCAGAACCTTTCCGACTTGATTAATCTCAGTGGCATCGAGAAGTCTGGTTCTCAGAGCGTTCACTTCTTCTTGAATAGAGGCCCCGACCTCTTCCATCTCCTGAAGTCTATCTTTCAGTTTGGCGACGAGCTCATACTGGTCTTTAAAGCTCTTATTCCTCAATCAAAATGGCTTGAAAATTCTTACGAAGACTTAACGAACTTAATCACTCACATTAGGACCAAGAATCCTTCCCAGTTGAGAGGTGGCAGGTATATATTCATCTACATCAATCAACTAAAAGCCATGAAGCGCAGTAAAGAACAAAAGAATCAGTACTACAAGCCATGAAGAGCAGTAAAGAACAAAATAATCAGTATACTAAAGGGAAAGTGTTTTCATTTCATTAATGGAGGACCAATTTACATTGATAAAAAAGAACAGTGCAAACAAAGCAAAAATACAGAGAGGTCCTAATAGAAGGCTAGTTGACAACCTCGGTTTGTCCAGAGGTGGTTAGATGCTTTCCCTTGTCAGTAACGGTAGCAGCATCTCCCTCAGAAGGAACAACTACTATTCCCCGAATAGGAGGAGCACCAACAGGGACACTCTGAGTGGTAAGGATTACACCCTCAACGGCAGAGGCAGACACATCATCTATAACGGGCTTTCGGTCCTGGATCATGCTCATCGAACAAATGTGAATCAATATCCACCCCAGTAGCCAGAAGAGCCTTGTTCCAGCCCTTCTTGAAGTTCATACGGCTTATATAGCCTATCTGAACGTCATTATCCTCATATGCGGTAGCCCACCCGGAGTTGTATGAGATTTCTTTGATGGTGGAAGCCTCGGACTCCAACATGTTCCCCTTCTCTGCCAGCACCTTATTCTCTTCGACCACGGCTAACTTACTCATGCGGACCAGATTATAGGACTGCCTCAACTCATTTAGCTCCTTAATCACCGCTTCCTTTACTCTGTTGGTTTCGATGAGGGCGAGATCGGAGGACTTCTGGGCCTCGTGGCGGCCTTCAAACTGTCCTCTAGCTCGATGCCTTTCCCCTTCAGTTTAGCGTTTTACTTCTCCAAATCCATATTCCTACTCACCAGCTCATCGCGAGTATGATAGAGAATAGCAAATTCAATCACGAACTGCAACTAAATAGGAAGCATTAGAAGAAAGAATTGAATAAAATATCACAAGTATTGAAAAATGGAAACAGACTTATGAAGGCTTGCCTCTGACTCGCTTGCAGAGCTAACTGGTCGGCCCCCATTGCCCTCTGTCGATCAGCAGGCAAAACTGCTCTCTCGAGCAGTGCAAGAGCTAATTGGGGAGAGGTGGCGATAGAGGCCCCCTCGGGCAATGCGGACATGGGCACCAAAGATTGACTGGCCTTCGTCCTTGATTCTACTCTCCTTCTCTCCTCTTCCCTCTCATCTTTCCTCCTCTCTTCCACCTTCTTTCTCTCTTCCATATTCTTCCTCTCCTCTTCCTTTTTTCTCTTTTTCTCTCTCAACTGTTCTTTCTCCCTCCTCTTATTTTCCTGCTCGATGGCAGCAGGCTGAAAGCTAGTGGCAACTTCTCCACTACCTGACATTTGCTTCTTTGACCTCCTAGAATGAAGCACATCATTATCATCCCTGATCAAATTTCTTTTGGGAGGAGCCATTTCCGCCTCACTAGAACTGCTCGACTCGCTGATAAACACTCGAGCCTCTGAAACCTCTTCCGAGCTGGAAGAATATTCACCAGAGCTCTCTACACTGTAGACACCTTCAGTAGCACCCCTATTATCACCCTCACTATCCTCACCAGATATGTTCTCTTCCTCGTCCAATTGGATAGGATCTGCAGCAACTTCTTCAGTGATACCAAGCTCGGGGATACTGTTTACAAGACGTGCGTTGAAACTAGACCCAATATTTTTATACTCGAGAAGAAAAGAAGTTGACCAAGGATATTCACCGTTAGCCAAAAGGTTCTCTGATGTTCCAAGCTTTGATCAGCTCGTCAGCTCGAACCTCACTAAGAGTAGATTCCAAATTCTTTATCCTCGATGAAAAGAAGAGATAAGAATATCATTGAAATCATATATTAATAAGAAGATCGAAGAGAAGAACAAATATTAAGCCTACCTATGTACTCCTCCCCATAGAAGGGGACCGTGAACCTGTCATACCTCGACCCCTCGGTATGGGGAGGAAATTAATAATTTCTAGCAAGAAAACCTTCTTGCCAGTAATCCTTTTGGGAATGAGGTAGATTCACTACCAATATCCTGTCAGGACTCCTGGCCTTGAGGTAAAGAAGACCAGAACTTGTTCGCGAGAAAGAGTAGCAGAAGCATATTTCAGCAAGCCCTAAATTGGTGCCATAGAGTTAGTTTATTCTATGGACATCATTAACTATCTTCCAAACGTTTGGCGGGCACTGTATAAGGACGATATTAAAGTAACCAAAGAAGTGCAAAAACAAATTACTTGGGGGGAAGTGAGCCCCCCTTGAGACAGTAAAAGAAGGTGAATCCAGTGAGCACCCTCTATTTCTCTAACATTTTTAGGGATATGGGCACACTCAATGTCTACATAATATGGGATATTGTAATATTTCCTAAATTCAGTTACTGACCTATTGCCTATTTTCGCCATTTACCAAACCCTAACTACAAATGCAAGGAGATTGCAATAGAAAAAAGCACAGAAAGAGAACAAGAATAACTTACGAAATAAAAACTTGGCTTGGGAAGACGCGAAGTCACAAGCAAAGACGATGGAGGAGATTGAGATTAAAAGATGATGACCTGGGAACGAGGGCGCAACAGTAGAAGCTTAGAGACGATGAGAAAATTTGAAGAAGTTTGAAACGAAAACTACGGACTTCTGTTCCAAGGGACTTTTAAATGATTCCAATCATTGCGCACAGGACAAGAAGCAAGATGCCGCCTAAATCAGTTTTCAATCCTATGGAGAGTTGCACAATACAAGTACACCATTATGACAAATCATTTAAATTTATTGAGCCCAAATTGTGGCCCAACAACTTTAGGGTCAATTGTGGGTACCTCGATTTATCACCACGGGCTGAGACGAGTAGCCCAGTAGAAGTGGCCCAAAGTCTGGGAACCTTGCGTGCCAACCAAAATCAGTTACGACTTAGTCTATTCCTAAGATCTTGTAAATAGATATTCTAGGAGTAGTTGCTTGACGTGGGGAAGTCCAACATCCCCACTCCCTGGAAAAAATATGTATATAATAAACCCTAGGCCTAGGGTAAGAGGCATGCATTGTATTTTCCATAAAACGCTCTCTGGCGTATCGAGAAATAATACTGAGAGCACCACCGTGGATGTAGTCATTCTTGTTGAACCAAGTACATAATGTGTTGTGTGATTGGCATTCGTTACCTTCCTTATTTTCCTTGGTGATTGTCTTTTCTTATGAACTTGTGTTGAATATAATTGTCACCACAATTTGATTATATAAATAAGGCTTTCTCACAAACATGTTTCTTTTATAAAATGAACTGATAGGCATTTACTGAAAAGTAAACTTCATATATGGTTTTAAGAATGAAACCCAACAATCTCCCACTTAGTCTTAAATCCATATACCTACCATTTTTTTGCTCAATAATCTATAGCCCTATATGTAGAAGGATTAACCAGGTGTGATCCGATGCTTCTTGGGTCATAAACTTATCGTCTATCTTTTTTCGATATCTCAAACTAGGTGAAACATAGACTTAATGTTCTTAACCCTATATGGGTTATGGGTTTTCTCTAACTTGCAATCATCATGCTATATGCGTCAAAAAGTAAAATATCTAATTACACTTGAAAGAACCTTAACCAAATGAAGTATTTAATCCATATAGCCTCTTTAGTTGCTTCTGAAGCTGCAAAAATGTCGGTCTGCGAGTAAGCCCGGTAAGATGTATTTCTAGTCTTCTAATTTAAATCTAAACCTCCTTATGTAAACTTATATTCCGGGGTAGAAAACTCGTAATCCATATCCGATTGAAAAACTAGTCTTTATACAAAAAATGTAGACTGTTAGTTTGAAATATGTGGACCATGACCACGACATAACAAATATTTGGTCTATTACACAATATAACTCCTATTTTAGGACACTAACTCCTAGATAGATTAGGACACTACCTGACTATTTTAGGACACTAACTCCTAGATAGATTAATTCCATACATTGAAAAGAAGATCCTTTCAAAGAATCCCAATTCTAATCATGTGAGTACATCGATATAAATATGTTTTGGTGATCCTAAAATCCTTATTATTCGATGTAGAGACAACTTGATCACATGGATGTGACCGACTTGTCGTAAGCACCTTATATCTAGTTACCTTGACAACCACACTCTTGTGTAAGAAAATACACCCACCTTATTCCCGATTAGGAGAATATCATCCACACATTATATTAGAAATACCACAATGTCTCTGACATATGTCTTATACAAAAAAAGTGTTATTTGGATATCTATTAAAATAAAACACTACACCAAAAGAGCAAATATGTCCCACTTTCTTAGCCACATTATTACGATTAAGAAGCATGACAAAAAATACACGTTTGTTGTCACAATCCATATTATGGTCACGGACTATGAGAAGGACTGTGACAAATCTGAGGAGAGCATCCCACTTAAAATCCTTATCGCAGACCCATTTTTTAACCCCCCCCCCCCCCCCCCCCCCGTGTTAAAATCCCCCATTTTCATTCACTTCAAATGTATGATTTACACACACACACACACACACACACACACACACACACACACACACACACACACATATATATATATATATATTTATATATATATATATATATATTAATGTATGTGTAACTCTTGAATATATTTGTCATATATGTGTTGTAAGATAATTGTACATACATGCATTATCTTCTTATTTTCTGATATAATGTTCTCCAGAAACTAGGCAACATTTGAACCATTATTTATTTGAATGTGAATATTTGACTTTATATATTTGTTTGGGCTTTATTATAACGTGTCTTGTGCAAAAATTTGGTTTGA
The DNA here is from genome assembly GCA_949130495.1 of Sambucus nigra. Taxonomy (NCBI): domain Eukaryota; kingdom Viridiplantae; phylum Streptophyta; class Magnoliopsida; order Dipsacales; family Adoxaceae; genus Sambucus; species Sambucus nigra. The sequence continues at coordinate 50,703,052 of OX422222.1, forward strand.
ACATTCAAATCATTCTTCATTAGAATGTTAATATTTGAATATGATATTTATTTGCGATTCATTATAATTTTTTTGCTTGTTGCAAATGTATTCATTTTGGTTAAAACATATAATTTATTATTTTATTTTAAAATGTGAAGTATTTTGGAAAATGACATAATGAACACTCTTCGATAATTTTCAATGTTCTTAAAATGTACATAGATTTTGAAAGTTAGGTTCAATTAGGTTATAACGTATAATTAAAACCAAATTGGTATGTATACGTAGCTTAGGATTTCAACATGATAGTGTCATTCGCCTCACTTAACACATTATTATTAACCCATACTTTTTAGGACTTAACCTATTTATTGTTATTATCATTATTATTATTATTACTACTACTACTACTACTACTACTACTACTACTACTACTACTACTACTACTACTAATAATAATAATAATAATAATAATAATAATAATAATAATTTCATTAATTAAGTTGTTAGTTAGGTTGCGCTTGTGGACTTTGATGTCGTTTTTGGCTTTGTTGGCATCCCAAAGTCATTTTAGGATTCAAATCCTTTCTTACCAAGGTTCTTTAGTTTATCTTCAAATATTATCATCGCGTTGTTGTGTTGTGGTTAGTTTGCGACTATTGGGTTGCACTTGTCTCTGATTTAACTACTCCATTTATATAGATATGGTAGCTAACGGTACCTACAAGATATTATGGGGTATCCTCTATACAAATAGTGGTTGGGTGAGATAAACAGACTCGGGGATGTATACTGCTGAGGTGCTAATGAGTTTGTAAGATTTCCAAAGAGAAGTCTCACAGATAAAGAGTCATCTTGTACTTGTGCACTTTGTAAAAATGTTAAAGTCTTTGAGTGGAAAACAATTCAATTACATACTCATAAGTGGGGTTTTCCGATGATTATTGAGTGTGAGTCTTTTACGGGGAAATACATTGTCCCTTTGATCCCAAACAACCTCCCATATAACTAGGATTGCAGTGTAAGGACAAGAGGATACTAAAAAGAATAATATGTCAGATAGTGTATTAGAAGATGTGGTGAAAGAAAATGAGGATTCTGATACATAAGACAATGAATCTTTTAGTGGAGATTCTAGTGGTCATGATGGTGTTAAGATAAACCATGACAATGACTACTAATGTTTTAATGTCAAACTGACCGAAGCATTGTACCCCAACATCGGGATATAGGCTATGCCATACATGATTTATAAAATTGAAAGTCTCATTATTTCTATGTGATCATGCAACTAATCTTTTTGTTATTTGTGCACTATTTCTCTAAGCATAAAGATTTACGGAGGGTAATTATACAAACTAGCCTCTACTTTAGATTTTTGTGCGTAAAAGTAGTCAAGCAAAAGCACAACTTGAGTGAAAAAGAATCTATGGTTGAAGAAACTTATAAATTGGAGAAGTGTCCCCCACCCACCCCCCGACATTCTCTGACATTAGTAAGATATCGATAAATGCACCTATTTGAAAGGTATACTTGCTAATATAAGATGATTATAGTTTAATTTAATTTTATTAATTCAACTTACGGGTTATTGAGTTTTAATTACTTTAACATACAGGTTGATGAAATATTTCAAAGAGTATGTTAATAATAAAATCCTAACATTATAGATGGTGACGACAAGTTCACCGACGAGGGTGGTTAAGTCATGGTCAAGCGAGATAAATTGAGAAGTTTATAATATAAAAAAGTTGAGATAAATTGAAAGGTTTTCAATATAAGCAAGTGTCTTGTTATATATTTGAAACCCAAAAATATGTCAATGAATTGAGAGAATAAGTCCGTGTTGTAATTTTACTTCGTGTCATTATCTGATATATTTGATCACCTTCTTGATGAATTTTGCAATTAGATATAGAGAATATAATGCGTCAAGATTCAATAAAAATTGAAGGACAACTTTACATTTAGATTGTGAATTTAGACTTTGGGTGTCACATGAGGTAACTATTACATTAAACCAGCCTTAGTAAATGATAAATAATTTTAAACTTTAAAAATTATCTAATTATTTAATCCATTGTTTCAAGTGTTGAATATGGGTGATTCCATGCCAAGGATTTCTCGTATCACCAATGGACCAAATTTCATGGCACACAATTTTAAAAAGTATCCATTGAATGGTTATGTATTCTCATCTAGGTTGTACGAGTAAAATACTTCATTACAAATCAATGACATTTCATATAAGGTTTTTACATATATTAGGGCGAGCGTCAAAGACAAAAACCTCATTAAAGCAGAAATGAGTTATTATGATGTAATCCAAAGCATTTTTAAAATAGACTCTCTCTCTCTCTCTCTCTCTCTCTCAATAAAAATATATATATATATATATATTTCAAAGAGGTTGTGTTTTATAGTGATTGGATAAGGGTTGAGGATACAAATTCCAGTAAATTCGATTCGGATACCAATCTGGTAATGATAGATTTATCAAAGATGAAGAGAAATGAGTAGATTAATGATAAATCATTTTTTTGTGCATTTCAAATGCCCAATCAAGTGTTTTAGTCGGAGTATATCAACAACGAACCGTGGTTACTCATCTTTTACGTGCTAATATCTCACCAGTAGCGTGGATGACCTGAGCCTCCTATCGACTATCAATTCATTTTAGATGACAACCCAAACTTGAAGAAATTTCTATATACTTTACATGAATATATTTTTTTTCTTATAAAATATAATATTGGTCTAGTTTTTTAATTTTAGGCGGGTGAATGATGAGGATTCCAATTTGTAATTCCTCATATATAGTTTGTTAAATGTAGTATGGATCTCAAACTTAAATTTATTATTTTTATGTATAATGTCGTTCGTTATATTAAAAGCTTAAAAATCAAATTCTTATGCTTGAAAATAAGGCGTTAAGGGACGAACATGTTAACAATAAAATTTCCCTAAAGAGACACAATCATGTCACGCGACACTAAATTATCTTGTATAAGTGATCATTGAATTTTTATACTTCATTGGGGAAGATTTGGTAGAAAATTTAAAATTCAAGCTTAATCTTGAATATAGGACTTTAGGGGTGACGCTAAATTTAATAACAAAACTACTTGAAAATAGGTATGATCGCATCAAATGGTTGTAAAATAACTTGTAGAACCAACCTGGGCATCAGTGTAACTCACGGGGTGAGAGTTTGGTAGAGAATTAAAAAAAATAAGCCTTAATATTGAAAATTTGGAGTTAGCAAGTGAAAGTGTTATTTAACAACAAAACTACTCGAAAAGAGGCACGATGATGTCACACGACACTAAACTTACTTTTAGAAGCAACCATTACATTTGTGTACTTCAAGGAGTTTGAATTTGGTATAAAATTCAAAAAATAAGGCTTAAGCTTGAAAATAGTCCATTAGGGGTTGATAATATAATTTAACAACAAAACTGTCTAAAAAGAGGCACGATCTTGTAGAATCAATCAGTGCAGTCATGTACTTCACTAGGTGAGAATTTGGTAGAAAATTCAAAAAATAAGGCTTAAGCTTTGAAATAGGGCGCTAGGGGATGAAAACTTAATCCAACAATAAAATTGATCAAAAAGAGGCATCATCACATCACATGAAAATAAACTACCATTTAGATATAACTGGTGCAGTCTTGTACTTCGCGGGATGAGAATTTTGTTAAAATTCGAAAAATCAAACTTAAGTTTGAAAATAGGGCATTAGGTGGTAAAAATATAACTTATTAACAAAACTATCCAAAAAGAAGCATGATCACATCAAATTACACTAAATTAACTTTTAAAAACAACCAATGCGGCCATGTACTTCACGAGTCGGGAATTTGGTATAGAATTAAAAAAATCAAGTTGTAATCATGAAACTAGGGCATTATGGGGGTGAGAACATAATTTAACAACAAAACTACCCAAAAAGAGGCAAGATCACATAACGCGATGCTAGACTAACTTATAGGAAAAACTAGTAGAGTTTTGTACTCTACGAGGTGAGAAGTTAGTAGAAATTTTAAAAAACTAAGGCTTAAGCCTTAAAATACAGTGTTAGGTCGTGAAACCATAATTTAACAATAGAATTTCTAAAAATAGGTAGGATCATGTCATATGCCGTTAAGCTAATTTGTGGGACAAAATGATACTTTCGTGTAACTCACGGGATGCGAATTCTCGACATGAGGCACAAATAGTGTAATACCCCGTATTTTTCTTCTAAAATAAATAATAAAATAATATTTGTGGTATAAATAAATATTTGCAAAAATTGGTCTTAATTAAAATTTTAATTTTATAATTTCATAGTTTAAAATTGTTATTTAGTTATATTTGTGTATTTTTTATTTTTATGTGTATGGATATAGCAATTGCATGTAATGCAGAAAGATTCATAATTAATGTGTGACACAATTTAAAAGTACACATTGAAAAATGTTACTAAAGCCGTTTATTGAAAATAAACTATTTAAGTAACTCCGATCTGTTTTTTTAAGAAACTCTTTTCGTAAAAACCAAACTATTTGAACACAAGATGTGTTTAACAAATCAGTATGTACAAGATCTATTCAAGAATTGAATAACAGATTTATAAAGTAGTTTAAAAAACTTAAACTCAGCACAACCAAGAATGAGACGAGGAGATGTAGAAAGATTATGTTCACGATGTTTTTTACGTGATAAAACCTCACCAATTAGGAAACATCCACGACTCCCTCTACGGAGTAAAATGAAAAATCCACTAAAACAAATATATGAGTTACAAACTATATAACTAACATGCAAACAACTCAGACATATATAAGTTTAGGAATGTACCCTTGGGTGTCCTTAAAACTTCTCTGCAGTTCTGATTGTAGATGTAGTTCTCCCAGTTTGTTAACTTCTGATTTGTTCCATCACTTTACGTCGACTCTTTGTTCACAATAACTTATTACCAACACTTTTCGTGTTGTAGGGTGAAAGTGTTTGTGGAGGTGCTCTCTAACACATGCATGCACACACACACACTTATTAAGTACAAACAGTCCTAACAAATTACAGTAACACTATATGCTGTGATCTTTTCTTTTTCTTTCTTCTTACGAAACATTGCGCCTTATTTGACCTTTAAATCATTCCCATAATCCACGGATACCTTGCTAGGAATACAGACAAGGTCTTAATCAATCTCAGAATTTAGAAAAGTTTTTCGAGATTGAAAACCTCCAAGTGTGATTCCAACTAGGTCAAAGGTTTAGTTTTACAAGAACTAGAAACAGAAAGCATTTCTTGTTTATTTCAAAGTAAGCAAACGTTTTATAGAAAATAATCAACAATATATTTCTCAAGATGAGAAATAAAGAATGAAACTAAGTGTAATGTAACATGAATAACTCAGATCTGAAATTTCTATAAAATCAGAAAGTATATCTGAGTAAACGTTTAAGTTGAAAACAAGATCTAACGAACAAGAGGTTGCAGAAGCAATAACAAAACTCAACTCAAACTCTCAATCACTCAAGAACACTCAGGGTAGTGTTTTGGATATGGAGTTTTGAAGAAGTGTTTGAGTTTGGATAGAAGAGGTTTTGACGAAATAGGGTTAGGGTTTCTAACTCTCTCTCTTCTCTCTGTTTTCTCTCTTCTATCTCTTCTATCTCTTCTCTCTCTACTATATCTATCTCTCAGAGGAAATGAAAATGGCAAAAGTCTTCGAAGTATGAGAGTAGGGTCCCTTTTATAGGGTGAAGAGAAGGTTCGAGAGATTCGATCAAAACCAAGGGCCAGGATTAAGTCAAGTTAAATTGACTTTGATCGAAGGGTTCTAATAAGGCGGTGCTTAAACGAATCCTGACTGGTTTAGAAAGTTGTACTGGGATTCACCAAGACGACATGCAGATCGTTGATAACCGATGATCCAAGGGTTAAAAACATACGCGTTTTTAACTGAGTAAAGAAACACAATTTCGGCCAATCAGATGAAGATATGTGTTGGTCAATAACAGGATATGAAACGCGCGTCTTAAACTAATTAAAACCACACCCTAAAGTTTACTCCGCTTTCGGATTCTACCCAAGGTAACATTAGGCCAAAATACCCAACAAATAATATTTACAAATTGACCACAAAACTTTTAAATCAAGTTTTAATTAAGAAAACCTTATTTAAAAAAATGTTTAAAAAATCCCAAAAAATTATTAAAATTCCAACTTAGGGATTTAAACTCACTCAACATATGTACACACATTATTATGCAGTAGGATATGCAAAAAATAAATTCTAATGTGTGTGAGTGTTGGCAATTTAATCTTGATCAAAACAAGATAGAGAGATGAAGTAGCAAACCAACTTCTGAGGTTCTTTGGATTCTAGGGAGGATATAATTTTGTCACAATTTCCAAACTAGATGAGCACTTATACAATATAGACTCAATTGAGTCAAAGTATAAGGGCTTCAATCTCCCCCTTTGGAAATATGAGACAAAATCTCCTTTGAGTCATCTAGAACTCGTAGGGCAATCAAGAAAATAAGAAAAACTTATTCCTATCAAAATTCTATCTACTCAATGCCTAGAAATCAAAAAGTACATAACTCAACTAAGCACAATTGAATACCCTATTACAACTGTTGAGAGTAACTGTACAACAAGAACCTGCAATAAATCACTAGGATCAAGCTGTTTATCATATGAAAGAATTGAATAGACTCAAATTTCTCCCCCATTTTGTTTCAAATGGACAAAGGGAAAAACTTGGATGAACAACAAAGTTATTAGTCAGTATAAACCATACCAATAGATTTACGTAATGAAATGAATCTATTATAATTTAGAGGTTTGGTAAACATATCTGCGAGTTGTAGATCAGTAGGAAGATAATTGATTTCTAATTCCTTATATTCAACCAATTCGCTAATAAAATGATGTCTTATTTTAATATGCTTTGTTCGCGAGTGTTGAACAGGGTTTTTAGAAATATTAATCGAACTTTGATTATCACAATAGATATGCAATTGGTTTTCTTAAATACCATATTCACATAGCATTTGTTTAAGCCACATTAATTGAGCACAACAGCTGCCAGCGGCTATGTATTCAGATTCAGCTGTTGAGAGTGATGTGCAGTTTTGTTTTTTACTACTCCATCCTACCAAGTTATTACCTATATAATAACATGCTCCCGATGTGCTTTTACTATCATCAGTACACCCAGCCCAGTCAGCATTAGTGTACCCAATTATAGTGCTTGGTGTGTCATTAGTGTACCAAAGTCCTAGATTTAGAGTGCCTTTTACATATTTAATGACACGTTTAACAGCATTCAAGTGGCTCTCTTTAGGGTTACTTTGATATCGAGCACATACACACACAACATACATAATATCAGGGCGTGAGGCAGTAAGATATAGTAAGGTGCCTATCAGACTACGATACAGAGTAGGATCTACAGATTTTCCATTTTCATCTTTGAAAAGTTTTAGTGTAGTACTCATGGGAGTTTTAGCATATTTAGCACTCTCAAGGCCAAATTCTTTACTATCTCTAAAGCATACTTGGATTGCGATAAAAATAGTCCTTCTGAATTTTGTTTGACTTGAAGGCCTAAGAAGAATTGTAGCTCCCCCATAAGGGACATTTGAAATTCCTTATGCATAGTTTTAGAGAAGGATTTGACTTTTGAGGGAGATGTTGATCCAAATATAATATCGTCAACATAAACTTGAGCAATAGTGATGTGTTTGTCAAAATGTTTGACAAAAAGAGTTTGGTCATTTCCGCCTCTTTTGAAACCTTTATCTAAAAGAAAACTGGAAAGACGCTCATACCAAGCTCTAGAAGTTTGTTTAAGGCCATACAAAGCCTTTTTCAGACGAAATACATGATTTGGATGTTTAGGGTCAATGAACCCTTTAGGTTGTTCTACATAGGTTTCTTCAACGAGTATTCCATTAAGGAACACAAATTTGACATCCATTTGGTCTAGTGTAAAGTGCATGTGACAAGCAGTACGAATGGACTCTACCCAAAAATATTTAGGTAAATTCTTGGCATGTAACATAACACGTGCCATCTCTTGAAGGGTACGATTCTTTCTCTCCGCAATACCGTTCTGTTGAGGGGTGTTAGGAGCACTGAACTCGTGTTTATAACCATTATAGTCACAGTATTCTATAATACCAGTGTCTTTGAATTCACCACTCTATCACTACGAATTCTATTCACTTGAGTATCCTTCTCATTTTCAATCCTAAGAAGAATTTTTAGGAAGGTTTGGAATGTTTCAGACTTTTGTTTTAAGAAGGCTACCCAGGTAAATCTAGTGAAGTCATCAACCATAACAAGGATGTAACTGTGTCCACAGAGACTAACAGTTTGGGAGGGACCCATTAGGTCCATATGGATGAGTTCTAATGGATTAGAGGTAAGAATATCTTTGACTTCCTTATGAGGTGCATTAACAATTTTACCTTCTTGACAGGAACCACAGATAAGATTGGGTATAAGTTTGATTTTAGGAACTCCTCTAACTATTTCCTCAGAAGTCAGTCTACTTAGGTTATCGTAATTTATATGACCCATTCTGTTATGCCATATCTCATTGTCATCCATTTTGGCAACATTACAGATTTCAGAATTGTTCATGACAGTGTAGCAATTGTCAGGAGTTCTGAATCCAGTAATTATGCATTCACCTTTTTCATTTAAAATTTTGCAATTGTTCTTTAAAAAGGTAACAGTATGATCTGAGTCACAAAATTGTGATATGCTAAGAAGATTTTCCTTAAGACCTTTAACTAGAAGAACATATTGAAGAATAGGAAGCCCATCTTCTTGGAGAGTTCATTTGCCTATGATTTGAGATGAAACTCCATCACCAAAAATGACTTTACCACCAGCAAAGCTGGTTTTGTTTAAAAGTTTAGTTTCATCACCAGTCATATGCTTAGAACATCCAGAGTCTAAATACCAACCAAATGATGTGTGTTCAGCTTTTAAAGCAGTAATAACAACATTACACTTCATCTGAGGTAATAGATTATCTTTTCTAACCCAAATTGCCTTAGTTTTCATCTTGCGCTTATTAGCTCTCAATTAATAAAATTTGCGAGCTTTGGATTTTTGCTGAAAAATGTTTTGCGCATGATTTTGAATTTAGTGAAAGATTTGAGCATTTGGTTTAGGAAAGTGCTTAAGATTCCTTCTAGGAAATGTTCTTTTAGGTTTGGTCTTTCTCTTTTTATAATTAGAGTTTCTATCTGGCTGTCTAGGAAGTATATAATTATTTCGATTCCTCCTAGAATAGTTAAAGTTCTGATAGATATGAGGATTATAGACAGGTTTAACTAGTCTCCTAGCATAGCAACTATCAAAAGAGTGACCATATATGTCGCAGTAGGTGCAATAAAGATTGCTCAGAATTGAGGTCTCCTTAGGAAAGTCTCTAAACAAAGGTTTTGAAGAGTTCTGAGGCTGAACTCTATTCCTAGGTGTGACAGTCTTGAATGTAGACTCATTCTTCCTAATAGAAGGGCAGACGTATTTAGCCTTAGGTGAACTTTCATGCTTAGAGTAACTTGATTCCCCAATGTTAAAATTTTGATTTTTTGAATCAAACTCAGTTTTTAGAGAATGAAAGTCCGGGCATGTTTCAATAGGTCTTTTGCCTCCTCACATAAACTTGATAGTTTCAAAAGATTTTGTTTGTGTTTTCAAATTGGGGAAAAACCCTATTCCAGTTCGATCATCAGAATTGGTTTTTGATTCAGCAAAAATTCATCAAAACATTTTGAATTATTTTCAAATTTTGTAATTTTTTTGAAAACAGTTGCTGTCTTTTCTTTAGTTTGCTCCAATTCTAACATTGTCCCTTTGTATTTTTTCTCCAGAGTTTCATTTGTTTCTTTTAAATTTTTGAGTTTTTCATCAAATATTTTAATTTCGCTTTTATGAGTCAAACATTGGGTAGTATACTCTTCAGCATTTAGTTTAACCATTAGGCTTAGATCTTCTAACTTCTTAGTGAGATCTTTCACAATCTTTTCTAGTCTAGTGATTTTCTTGAGATTTTTAGCATAAAGTGTGTGAATGTCAGGGAGGTCTTCATTGTCAGAGTCACTAAGTGTGGTGTGTGGAGTGACCCCTAAAGATTCATTTGTTAAACTCACACACCCACTGACATCGTCAATATCGCTATCCCTTTGGCTCACACACCCCGTAGTAGAACATGCAACATTCTCAGTAATCAAAGCATCTAAACCAGTATAAGCATGATTCTCAATAGCAGGAGTAGAGTTACTAGAAGCATTGTCATACACAGGCATAAGCACATCATCATTATATATGATCTTGGCAAAGAAGGACATGCAAGGGTCAAAAACATCAGATGACTCAGGTTCCTCCTTTTCAGAATCACTTGAATCATCCCATGTTTTGAAAATGTTAGCTCTAGTTTGTTTTCTTGTTTTGAGTGTTCAAGTTAATTCTACAGTCTTGTGCAATGTGCCCCAGTTTACCACATCTATATCATTCAGTCTTCTTAAGGTCTCTATTAGGTCTAATGTGAGAGTCCTTGTGATTTTTGTCATGGTTTTTCTCATGAGGCCTGTGATTAGAGGAAGTTGGATAATTTTAATTGCCTTGTTTATTTGCCACTTTGTTTCTAAACTTAATAATTTTCTTAAACTGTTTAGTAATTAAGGCAATCTGATTGTCCAAACTCTCTATATTGCATTCCTCATCAGAATCATAAGTGGGGAATATAAGTTCAGGCTTAGTTAACTTAGAAGAGAAGCTCAGATTGGAACTAGTCTTCTTCCTATGGGTTTGAGTCACATGTTTCTTAAATTCTAGTTCCATTTCCACAGTTCTTAGTTTACTAATGAGTAATTCAGGAGTGAGATTTTGATCACACATTTCCTCAATAGCATATCTTTTGTTATCAAATTTCTGTGGTAATGATCTCAGAATTTTATATACAATTTCATGTCTGTCATAAGTCACCCCATTAGCATACAGTTTGGTCACAATATCAGTCAGGTTCATATAGAAGTCATCAAATGACTCAGAGTCAGACATAATTAAGGAGTTATACTGCTGAATAAGCATTTGAGTTTTAGCAGCCTTAACTCTAGTGTCTCCTTCATGAGCAGTAACCAAGGTGTCCCAAGCTTCCTTAGAAGTGGTACAGGATAAGATTCTTTTGAACTCATGTTCATTTATGGACATAAATATAGCATTCTTTCCTTTATTATTATTTCGAGAAACTTGTTTATCTTCTTGAGTGAACTCGCTTAATGCTTTCTTAACCCTCTCATTACTTCCTTCGTTGTCTGGTTTAGTAGGAAAAGTGTAACCATTTTCAACTATGTCCCAGACATCATCTCCCATAGTTCATTGAATGAAAGCAATCATCCTTACTTTCCAGTAAGCAAAATTGGTTCCATCAAAGATTGGAGGTCTGGTCAAGTTACCAAATCTTTCATTTTTCTCGTCCATATTTGACTTTCATAAAACAATTTCAGAAACACAGGATCTCTTTTGAAAGCAGTTTACCAAGCTCTGATACCAATTGAAAAATGTTACTAAAGTCGTTTATTGAAAATAAACTATTTAAGTAACTCCGATCTGTTTTTTTAAGAAACTCTTTTCGTAAAAACCAAACTATTTGAACACAAGATGTGTTTAACAAATTAGTATGTACGAGATCTATTCAAGAATTGAATAACAGATTTATAAAGTAGTTTAAAAAACTTAAACTCAGCACAACCAAGAATGAGATGAGGAGATGTAGAAAGATTATGTTCACGATGTTTTTTACGTGGTAAAACCTCACCAATTGAGGAAACATCCACGACTCCCTCTACGGAGTAAAATGAAAAATCCACTAAAACAAATATATGAGTTACAAACTATATAACTAGCATGCAAACAACTCAGACCTATATAAGTTTAGGAATGTACCCTCTGGTGTCCTTAAAACTTCTCTGTAGTTCTGATTGTAGATGTAGTTCTCCCAATTTGTTAACTTCTGATTTGTTCCAGCACTTTACGTCGACTCTTTGTTCACAAGATCTTATTACCAACACTTTTAGTGTTGTAGGGTGAAAGTGTTGGTGGAGGTTCTCTCTAACACATGCATGCACACACACACACACACACACACACACACACTTATTAAGTACAAACAGTCCTAACAAATTATAGTAACACTATATGCTGTGATCTTTTCTTTTTCTTTCTTCTTACAAAACTTTGCGCCTTATTTGAACTTTAAATCATTCCTAGAATCCACGGATACCTTGCTAGGAAGACAGAAAAGGTCTTAATCAATCTCATAATTTAGAAAAGTTTTTCGAGATTGAAAACCTCCAAGTGTGATTCTAACTAGGTCAAAGGTTTAGTTTTACAAGAACTAGAAACAAAAAGCATTTATTGTTGATTTCAAAGTAAGCAAATGTTTTATAGAAAATAATCAACAATATATTTCTCAAGATGAGAAATAAAGAATGGAACTAAGTGTAATGTAACATGAATAACTCAGATCTGAAATTTCTATGAAATCAGAAAGTAGATCTGAGTAAACGTTTAAGTTGAAAATAAGATCTAACGAACAAGAGGTTACAGCAGCAATAACAAACTCAAATCAAACTCTCAATCACTCAAGAACACTCAGGGTAGTGTTTTGGATATGGAGTTTTGAAGAAGTGTTTGAGTTTGGATAGAAGAGGCTTTGACGAAACATGGTTAGGGTTTCTAACTCTCTCTCTTATCTCTGTTTTCTCTCTTCTCTCTCTTCTCTCTTCTCTCTTCTCTCTTCTCTCTTCTCTCTCTACTCTCTCTATTTCTCAGAGGAAATGAAAATGGCAAAAGTCTTCAAAGTCTGAGAGTAGGGTCCCTTTTATAGGGTGAAGAGAAGGTTCGAGAGAATCGATCAAAACCAAGGGCCAGGATTAAGTCAAGTTAAATTGACTTTGATCGAAGGGTTCTAATAAGGCGGTGCTTAAACGAATCCTAATTGGTTTAGAAAGTTGTACTGGGATTCACCAAGACGACATGCAGATCGTTAATAACCGATGATCCAAGGGTTAAAAACATACGCGTTTTTAACTCAGTCAAGAAACACAATTTCAGCCAATCAGATGAAGATAGGTGTTGGTCAATAACAGGATATGAAACGCGCGTCTTAAACTAATTAAAACCACACCCTAAAGTTTACTCCTCTTTCGGATTCTACCCAAGGTAACGTTAGGCCAAAATACCCAACAAATAATATTTACAAATTGACCACAAAACTTTTAAATCAAGTTTTAATTAAGAAAACCTTATTTTAAAAAATGTTTAAAAATCCCAAAAAATTATTAAAATTCCAACTTAGGGATTTAAACACACTCAACATATGTACACACATTATTATGCAGTATGATATGCAAAAAATAAATTCTACTATGTGTGAGTGTTGGCAATTTGATCTTGATTAAAACAAGATAGAGAGATGAAGTAGCAAACCAACTTCTGAGGTTCTTTGGATTCTAGGGAGGACATAATTTTGTCACAATTTCCAAACTAGATGAGCACTTATACAATATAGACTCAATTGAGTCAAAAGTATAAGGGCTTCACACATTATGAACATAAACAGTTCGGGACATATTTTGGGTCAATAGTATATAGGTTGGGGAACTTTTAGACTAGCTGGGTCATGGATTCGGGTCCATTTGAGGGTCAAAAGTTGGATATTAAGCCCAACTCGGGATTAGGCATTTAACAAGTGGTTAAATAGGGATAAACCACACACCCACTATCAATTCAAAAGACCTAATGTAACTACTATCAAGAGAGGGAGGAGAGAAACCAAAAAGGGAAGAAAATAGGAAACAAATCAAAGGAATTTGAAGGGGCTTCTTCTACGAATATATTAAGGTAAGAATTCTCTTGGTTAATTTATATTTTTAATAAATTTCTTGATGAATCATAACGAACGCTTAAATTTTTGGGATTTAGGTTTGATATGGTTAATTTGATGATAAACAATGCATGTAGAGGACTTAATTTAATATAGAATTTGTTCAAAAAATTTAGGCATCGAAATCTAGAAATTGATGGTATATTCCTAGTATTTTGATAGTTAATTGGGGATATTTGACAAATTGATGTAGAGGATGTCACTTTTAATTTATGGACTGAAATTTGGAAGTGTATCTCATGATAGGTGCCTCTTTTTGTAAATGAAATAGGATTGAAATTTGGAGAATGCGTCCATCGTTAAACTCCTTAACAAATGTTAATTCTGGGTTTGTATATATATTATTTTTGGGTTGATTTCTGGGTTTCGTATGAACTATTCTGGGTTTGTGGTTAAATCTGGGAAGAACAGAACTTGCGAAACAATGTGGGAAAAAGACGAAATGGGTCACTGAAACGACGTCGTATATCTTTTGAGCGACATATTATGTCGCGTGAATGACCCCCAACATTGTTCGAGCGGCGTGAAGGGGTTTTGGGCAGTTGGTTCCTTTCAGGCTTTGGACTAGTTTTGGGTATGTTTACTTAATATGAGTAAAAAGAGAAAATTAATAAAACTGAGGATATGAAACATTTAATTGAGAAAATTACATGGCTAGGTAATTATTTTATGGAATGGAATTAATAATTCACTCGGTGGTAAATTATTAATAAATAAAAATGTTGTGGAGTTTAGTTTGGATTTTTATGGTAAATATGGAGTAGTTACCTATACATATTATATGACATAAAATATGTAATATTATGTATTTGTGTGTACATACCAATATACGAGAGGTAGGTGTTGACGGTGACCCAACCAATGTCACCGCTAGGTATGGGCCGTGAATAGGTATCCTGCGTAGAGACCGCCCCCAATTTATGTGTGTTATGCGATGTCCACTTAGGATAAGAGATTCCTCCAGACTTTCCAATAGAGTACAAATTAAACACCAATAGTAGATGGCCTTGTGTGTCAATTATATGAGATAAATTTAATTGTCTAAGGATGTGGACAATAACTATAATTTTTTATCCTATATTGCATAGTAGATGTTTATGCCTTATATGTGAAACTTATGAGACTGGGATAGATGCTGTTGGCAATTAAATGTAGTTTTTACACTTGATTATTTAATTATCAATGAATCTACAATTTCTAATATGATATGATATCATAATTATTACTTGGGATATATTGGGACACGAATAATATCAGACTTGGATGAGGGGTGAGGTATTAAACGCATGCGAGTGATGAAGGGGGAATATTTCTTTTGGGTCAACTGTATTATTGCATCTTAAATTAATTAAGTTAATTATTGCACACCTCGGGTTCTGACCCAAATTAAAAATCCCCCCCGGTGCTCCTTGACGAGGATAGCAGGATTGTGCTCACTTGCTCTTCAGTTTTCATATCCGTCAATTGTAGCATAGGTTCTTTTTTTGCCGTATTTATTTGGAAACCATTGTAAGGGCATAACCCCGAATTTCTTTTCATTATATTGGTTGCGATTCTATCATACAAGTTGGATTTATTATTTAATTTATCGTGGTTTGGATCTATTTAATTATTATGGATCTATTCTTATCATTTCGAATTGCAGGTCTTTAAAAATAATTATTTATATTTACATTTGTGCCAAGAATGGTATTAATTGATAGGAAAGCCCTATTTTCAGCATATTGTGTCTGGCTAGCCTTTACGTCAGAAAATAGGGGTTCTTACAGTTGGTATCAGAACACGGTTCTACTGTCCTTAGATCTGTGTTAAGTTCATTACATTTTGTAGTGCTTTCTTTGATATGTAGAGCCTATACTTAGGGTTCATTGTATTATTACGTTGGTACTAATTCGAATCTTATTTTCTTTCAAATGGTAAATAGATAGAGGGGCAGATCGAGGCGAGTAGTTCCATCGGTTGATAAGGAGGAGGCTCACCCGGAGCCACGACAGTCGTTACAGGCCCAACAGGGGCCACCGACCCCATAACTGATTACACACATTGAGATATCCACCATCATGTCTTAGTAGGTCTCTACGGCTATGGCAACCATACTTCAGCACTTCCCACCGCCCCAGTCACATCATCAGTGTGGCTATACCAGTACATGCACCAGGTTACATGTGGGGCAGAGCGAGGGTGGCCTTTATTAAGGGCCAGCCTCCAGAGTTCACAGGCTGTTTTGATATATTGGTGGCGACTGGGTGGAAGAAGGATATTGAGAGGCACATATGGATGGTTGAATGCACGCCGATACAGAAGAAGATGCTAACATTTTTTAGATTGGTGGGGGTCGCTCTTTTTGTGGTGGGAGGCAGTTACGATAATTGCTGAGAGGGACAACCTCACTATTGATCATTTTTGGAAGAGGTGTGAGGGGAAATAATTTATCCTAGACATGCTCTTAGATGAGGACCAGGTTTACGAAGCTTAAGCAAGAGGGGCGTACTGTCGTTGAGTATGAGGAGGAGTTCATTGTCCTCTCGTACTATGTCAGGGATGATGTTTGTACCTAGTAGATGAGGATGGATAAGTTCATTGTGGGATTGGCATGTCACATCAGGAAGGATATTTAGGGGAATACAACCTTGCCAACGTACAATCAATTGGTCAATGATGCACTTTTGCATTACTAAGATCACAGGGAATGTATGAAAAACAAGGGAGGGAAATGTCACGGAGGAGAATCTTCTAGCCAACTGGGCAAGGAGAGTGGTTCCAGCAGTATGGGAGCAACCCATCCGCTGATCAGAATAAGAAATTTAGACGTGAAGATGACCAACAGAGGTAGGGACATGGACAGACGGTGCAGGGCCATCACTATAGAGGCGGCCTATATAGAGGCCAACAGTAGAGAGGCCATTGAGGCCATGGACAACAGGGTAGAGGCCAGTAGGATAGATGATTTGATCCGGTCCCGTTTAAGGAAAATTGTTATACATGTGATAAGAGGGGGCATAGTTTAAAACATTATCCTCGTGGAGGCCAGGCAACCCAAGGGCAGGGAGGTTATAGAGGATAGCAATTGCCACAAGGACAACACCCAACATCTTTGAAGTCGCGGCACTAGCTGTTCCAGCACCCATTGCTCCACTTCAGGGGAAATAACCATTGCAATATCGATGGGTCTACCATGTCCCAGCCGCAGATGGGACAACACCACCATAGGTAGTCAAGGGTATGTTTCCTATTTTCGGTCGCATTCTTTTCAATACGGGTGCATCTCATTCTTTCGTTAGGATGTAGTTTGCACGGGAGACGAGTATGATAGATTTTTTTTCCGAAATTGTTTTGCACATAGACTCACCAGTGGGTAGATGGACACCATTACAGTGAGTATGAAGTGGTATCTGTATTGAGATATGTCGACTCACCTTCTTATTTGACTTATTAGTACTTAACATGCACGAGTACGACGTTATTTTAGGTATGGATTGGCTAGCTATGTATAGAGCATGTGTGGATTTCTATGGGAGGTTCATCGTCTTCGCTATTTTGGGGGAGGAGATGTACCTAGTTGCAATACCACACCCCTAGGGTGGTTTGAGCACGCCTTTGTATTACATCGAGGAGGATACTTCTTCGTAGGGTTATCGTGATGCTAAATTCCGGGCACGAGATGGACTTGTTTAACTCAGGATTAGGCATTTAATAAGTGGTTAAGTAGGGATAAACCACTCCCATACTATAAATAAGAAATACCTAACGTAACTGCTATCAATAGAGGGACAAGATAAACCAAAAAAGGAAGAAAAGAGGCAAGAAATGAAAGGAATTTCAAGGGGCTTCTTCGACGAATCTATTAAGGCAAGAATTCTCTTGCGTAATTTATGTTTTCAATATATTTGTTAATGCATCGTAATGACCACTTAAATTTCTAGGATTTAGATTTGATATGATTAATTTGATGATGAACAATGCATGTAGAGGACTGAATTTAATATAGAATTTGTCCCAGAAATTTAGGCATCGAAATCTGGACATTGATGGTAGATTCCTTAGGGTTTTGATAGTTAATTGGCAATATTTGACTAATTGATGTAGAGGATGTCATTTTTAATTCATGGACTGAAATTTGGAAGTATATCTAATGATAGATACCTCTTTTTGTAAATTAAATAGGATTGAAATTTGAAGAATGCTTCCATCGTTAAACTCCTTAACATATGTAAATTATGGGTTTGTGTATATATTATTTATCGGTTGATTTCTAGGTTTTGTATGAACTGTTCTGAGTCTAACGTTAATTTGGGAAGAATAAGGAAGAGCAGAACTTGTAAAATATTATGGGAAGAAGACAAAAAGGGTCGCTCAAACGGGTTCGTATGTCCTTCGAGCGACATATCATGTCACGTGAATGACCCCCAACCTGGTTTGAGCAACGTGAAGGTGTTTTGGGCGATTCGTTCCTTTCATGCTTTGGCATGGATTTGGGTTGGTTTACTGAATATGAGTAAAAAGGGAAAATTATTAAAAGTGAGGATATGGAACATTTAATTGAGAAAATTACATGGCTAGGTAATTATTTTATGGAATGGAGTTAATAATTCACTAGGTGGTAAATTATTAATAAATGAAAATTTTGTGGACTTTAGTTGGGCTTTCTATGGTAATTATGGAGTAGTTACCTATAAATATTATATGAGATAATATATGTACTATTATGTATTTGTGGACTGTCCTATCGGCTCCGAGGTTCATTCACTCGCACCGGGTACCAAATGTCAGCACATGTATGCTTGACGTTGTGTAGATCGTATAAGTGCTACGTGGAGGAACTATTTATGAGAGGTAGGGTTGACACTGACCCAGCCTGTGTCACCGCTAGGTATGGTCCGTGAACAGGTATCCTGCATAGGGACCGCCCCTAATTTATATGTGTTTTTTGAAGTCCGATTAGGATAAGTGATTCATATGGATTTGCCGATAGAGTACGAATTGGACACCAATGGTAGATGACCTTATGTGTCAATTATATGAGATAAACATAATTGAATAAGGATGTGGACAATAACTATAATTTTTTTTATCCTATAATGCATAATAGATGTTTATGGCTTATATGTGAAACTTCTGAGACTGGGATAGATGGTGTTGGCAATTAAATGAAGTTGCTACACATAATTATTTAATTATCGATGAATCCACTATTTCTAATTTTACACGATGTCACAATTATTACTTGGGATATATTGGGATGCGATTAATATCACACTTATATGAGGGGTGATGTGTTGAACGCATGCGAGTGACGAAGGGGAAATATATATGTTTTGCATCAACTGAATTGTTGCAAGTTTAAATATTTCCCCACGGGTGCTTGTAGATAGGGATAGATGGATTGTGCTATAGATGTCTTTTAGTCTCACTTGCTCTTCAATTTTCAGATCCGTCGATTCTAGAATAGGTGTTTTTTCTATCGTATATATTTATTTATTCTGAAACCATTGTAAGGGCATAAGCTCAAATTTCTTTACATTATATTGGTTACGATTATGTGATACTGGTTAATTTATTATTTAATTTTCGGTGGTTTTGATCTCTTTAATTATTATGGATATATTCATGGATTTTTGAATTGCGGTCCTTTAAAAATAATCAATTATATTTACGTTTGTGCTAAGATTTGTATTATTTGACAAGTATCCCTATCTCCGGTGTACTGTGCCTAGCCAGCCTTGCGTGAGAAAAAGGGGGTTGTTACAAATAGTTTTGTGTTATATAAATTCTTTTATCGCAAATGAGTATTTCAATTTGATTTATGGTATATATTATGTTATTGAATCCTATTTTTTACAAATTATGTCTCCATCGGGCCATCGGATACCGGGACAAAGCGAGGGGACGAGGATTGCAAAATAGAAAGACCGTAAATTTAGACAAGACTTGGAGAGTAATTGAAAATAAGATAACCTTAATGACGAGGTCAAGTAATTAATGAAATCAACAATTGGTACCGAGTACAAGTAAAATAGAGGAACATGCCCGACAAGATAAATATGGCAATTTTGGGGGTTCCTTGAGTTATTTAAATATCAGTATTTATATTGAATATATGACTTTCATATCAAATTACACTATATGTTTGATGAATGTTAATTCACTAATTTTATTATATTATATGATCGTTGGACAAAAAAATTCAACTTTACCCTGGAATAACGGAACAATATATTGGTCAATATACGCGAGCATTAGAAGATGTAGAAGAAAAACATGCACACTAACTAAGTCGGTAAGGACCGAGAGTCCATGTATGTTGACTTGGAGCATAGGATGGTAAGTAAATTTCTTTTATTTGGTCCTATTTTTTCAACAGTCAACTTAAAATTTCATTATTAACATAATATATGCAGGCGTCTGGGAGTGAACTAGGTTTAATCCACATATGATCGACTACTATTTAATGTTTCGGCTAAAGAAGGTAGAGGCTATTAATCCGCGGGTCCCTGAGACATTACTAAGCTGTAATTGAAATTATATTTTTAATTCTAGTAATTTATAATTTTGATTTTTCGAAGTTAATAACGTGTTTTTGTACTATTTCATCGGATGCTAAATGCCATGCACAACAACCAATGTTATATTATCAGGGCATTTATAAGTAAGGATCCACTTGACCTTTTACTGTGAAAATATAGAAAATGACATGGTGAGGGTCTTACCTTATGGAAAAGAATGTCAAATATTTTGGGCCTTTTTTTTTTATCATAGTGGGTTGTCATATAGGGTTGACACGTTAAAAGTGGATATGGAATCGATGTTGGAAACTATCCAGTAGATCATGTATAATATGTTCAAATGGATTAACTAGGCATGCAATGATAAGGGAAAGGAAAAATGAAGGATAAATGTAAGTGTAAGGAAAAGGTTAGTGAAAGGAGCACTACTCCGCCTCCCCTCACCTATGTTGGTAGAATCACCATCCCTATATACTCTACCCCTAACCCCACTATCTCGACTCCATTATAGACATCTAAGGAGAGATTTTATATCCATGACATGCGTCTAGGATCTCAGAATTCCGTTAGAGATGAGGATTTGAGTGCTATTGCGGAAACAATGATGAATAACTGTCTAGTTCAACCTTACGAGTCCCGAATTAGAGTGATTGATGTGTTATTAGGGAAATAACGTGTGGTACGGTGGTTGGAAGATCAAGGGGTGTTTGACATATCGATGGAATTGTGGTGTCATTTATTGTTTAGTCGTTTTGCCTCCTCGACCTTTATTGACCTTTGGTATTTTTACATTTAAAATTAAACTTGGTTTAATGCAATTACACTTGCGTATTTAGTTTTCATGAATTAGATTTTAATTTTATGTAATTTTCTTTGGTTGTTTTAACTTGGTATTTGGTTTGACTACTTGTGATTGCATATTATATTATATTGTGATTTATTACTGTTGTTTTGTTTGAACAAAATAGGTTATTTCTAGTTGTTTAGAAGTATGTTTTCTACTAAGAAGTATGTACTGCCTAACATTTATATGGGCTACAATTTTATCAGTGTACTTGACTGTGATAATACTGTGACATGAGAAGAATTATGACAGTCCTTTAACATGAGAAGATAATATTTGTCACGATCCTTAACCATGCCAATATCACGACGAGAAATTTTATCACAGTCAAGGATTATGACATGATGGTGACAAGATATGTATTATCATGGTCCTTGACTGTGGTAATATATGGTCACACCTTAAGTCTGACAAAATATCTAGGGTTAACAGGACCATGAAAGCAAGGAGTTATCACATTCCTTATAAGGATAATCGGACTATATTGGTCTAGTGGAAAGATTGATTTTCTAATTGAAAAGAATGGCCTAATATCTTGATGTGAAATTATATCCATAAATGTATCTCTTATGATTACAAACTTTTTTTACCTGACTTCTTAGTATGTTCTTGTCAAGACAACCATTTATGATTGAAATTTTAACATTAAAAGAATCCTAATGTACTCTATTATGATACTAAAGATAAGGTTTGATCATAGTCAGTCACTATCTTTCTGAGTAAACCCTTTATCTAGCCCTGCATGTAAGGTTTTCTCATTACATCCATTTATATTTTCACTTATTGTAGATTCAGTTGTAGCCAATGAGTTTATTCCATCAGTAAGTCTACAAGCCACTAAAATAGTGACACTCCATAAAATCTATTAATACATTAAGAAAATTTAAATTAAACAATGCATGAGCAGATATACTTAAATACCATTCTAAGAAACTAACAAAAAAATAAAGTGCATAAATTAAATGGTTGAATGAATAATTAAATGGATGCCTAATAACGCCAGATACCATCACTGACATAATTGAAGTCTAACACACAATAATAAAAACGTCTCAACATAGTTCTAACATCTCAAAGTAAAACTAATATTAAAAATGTCTCAACATAATCCTAACATCTCAAAATAAAACTAATACATAAATCCGAATTAGCTCAATGTAAATATTAGTAAAGAGAGTGATTATGAAGACCCGACACCTACATTATAAATTAGGCAACACAGGATGAAATACAAATCAGAAGATCAGGGTTGATGATAAAATAGGGACCTAGGTACTAAAAAGTAAAGTCAATAACAACGTTAACATCATGTCTAGGTAGAATAAGATTATAATTGAATTTGTCTACAATATCACTACGGATCTTCCTCTCGTCTTTTATTTTTTAACTTTTATCCCAACCAAAAAACTGTAGGTATCTCATGCGCCTAAACCTAAGCCCAAGTGATCCCATAATTAAGTATTATTCAACTCAACAAAATATAATTAATAGGTTCTTAATAACTCTACACTAAATATATAAAGTGTATAATTATATTGATTAATTTCACAAAGTCTAATTTTAATAGATGTATGGTCTCATCCATGCATATAGATGAATGGGCTCCACTCAAACCCATGCATAATAAAGTCCTATTATAATGCCATTGGGAATCTCTTGTGCATACTAGGTAGAGTTATAAGTTGTCCTTCCCCTATAACCCCAAAACATCAACAAGGGATAATCATTACGCTTTCCTTCTTATAACCACGGGATAATAATGGTACATCACCACGGAGTGTTCGGGTTGAAATAACTAAGGTAAATCCCATCTCTATCATCCAAGTATCAATGTGGTCAACATTTCATGCTCGCATCCTAGTACACTTTAAATACCTCCTTAGGTCTATAACACTAACCCTCCCACCATAAGACCCTGGGTCCTACTCCGAACCTTGATCGAAAGGTCGTCGGGCACTCCTAGACCGCGCTTGATTTTGGTCCAATATTTAATCCAAGAAAATCACATTTCACTCTTATAGTTCTCTAAGTCCCATTTCCAGTAGTCCATACCATGTGCGAATCAGCCTCACCGCTAGCACGTGCTCACCTTTTTACTTAAAACATGATCTAGAGGCCAATGGGTTCTACGTCTTGTTTGATTTTGGTAAAATATCCAACCCCATCTAAGCTTATTGAAATATCATACATACATGAATCTCCTTTCCAGCAGCATATAGTATGCAAAAATTGACCTCATGGTTCACTCGTACTCACTTTTTTACTTTGATCTACTTTCAAACCTAAGCAAAGTTAATTAAAACTTCATAGGGATCTAAATAACCTTTCCAATGGTCCATATCGTACACAAACCAGCCTCACATTTCGTGCATACTTGCCTTTTAACTCTGAGCACCCCCTCGAGAAGCCATCGGTACTTTAGTCAATTCTTAGACCCAAGAGTGGCCAAATATCTTTTTAGAGGGATCTAAATACCCTTTCCACTGGTTACTGTCGTGCATGATTCAGACTTACCATTTTCATTTTATGCTCATTTTTTTAAAAAGTCTTTTTCTCACTACCTTTAGGCACCCGAGTCCCCCTGTCTATAGGCAGGGGTGTACTTTTACTTCGACAAAAATCTATGGTTATGATCATAGGCAGGACCATGCCAATGCTGATCAGCACCCCTTGAAACCTAATTTTTATTATTTAAGTAGTTCTTAACCTAATTCCCAAGAACCCCATTTCAATAATCAAAACATTCCATCCTCGAAATTAGTGCACCGTAACTCCAAAAAATACAAATTTCTAACATTCCTTTAACCTCTCTTACCTCACTTTCATACCACCTTTTTTCACTTACCTCGCCCCTACTTCACCATCATCCTACCACCATAAAATGAACCTACCCCCTTAAAAAATTAGT
Organism: Sambucus nigra; assembly: GCA_949130495.1. Classification (NCBI taxonomy): domain Eukaryota; kingdom Viridiplantae; phylum Streptophyta; class Magnoliopsida; order Dipsacales; family Adoxaceae; genus Sambucus; species Sambucus nigra. The sequence continues at coordinate 50,727,258 of OX422222.1, forward strand.
AGCAAAATCTTTTACAAAGTCTGTTCTCACTCTTTTTATATTCATCTAGTTAGTGTGGTTTACTTATTTTTCTTCCACTTTTGATATCTTTTGGTATTACTCCATCATCTCACCCCAACTAATATCCTTTTTCTCACTTATTTTCTCATCGCACACATTGTACACATGAGTTACATCTTGGAGAAAAAAAAAGAACATTATTATATCCCATGAGAGACCAAAAGGGCGAAATAGGTGCCTAACACCTTCCTATTTTGTAACTTAGTACCCAGACCCTCGATTCATTTAGTTTCATATGCATCCATTTTTCTTTTGATTCTATTGTTTCAATCATGTCTACATTACTTTGCCTATTTGGAATAAAATTTACTGGGGAATCCATTTTTTACATTTTCCTCCCCTTTGATGACGACCAATTTATATCTGTGTCAACCCGCGAGGATTGCACAACTGGCAAAAGGAGGATTTCTATCCTCAAATCCCGACCCTCTAAGAGAGATTTCCTCATTTTGTCTCTCATCTTTCAGTGTCAGCCGCAAGTGAGGAATACTTGGATGGCCAATGTGGCGACTCTGCTGAGGAATAATTTTAGAGGACTAGACTCTATTTCTCATAGATTTTGTTTCATTTTCTTACATTTCTCTCTTCTTTTTTACATGCCTACATATGCCTCCACGTGTATCCTCTTCTAAATATTATACTTACATGTTATATATATGCCTTGTTAATATGATGGTGTTTATATCCTTCTCACTACTATGCTATTTTCTCATCACATATATATCATCTCCCTATCACATGCTTCACTATTTACTCACTTGTATATAGTCACCATGTTTCACTCCACTTACTCACACTTGCACCTGATCCACATCACTTGCAGATGTTCATGTTTAGCCTCACTATCACACTCTCACATTATTCTCACTCATATATAGCTTCACGCTCACTCATATGTTTCACTTGCCATTTATATATATATGCATGCTTAGTCTCAATAGCACACAGTTCAACATTTCTCTCACTTGTATATATCCACATATTCTTTTCACTCACACATATGTCACCCTCACTTTACATGTATTTGTTACTCATTTGTGTATATTCACATGTATGACATTTTATATTCATCACCCTGCATTGTTTGTTCTCCATGCTTTATTTATGGATATGCTAGTTTTACTCTCCATGTTTTCCCCCTTATCCCATGCTACTTGTATATTTTATAGTTTCCCTCACAGTGGTAGTATTTCTCTCGCTTAGTGATAAGAACCCAAAAGTGTTTAAATGAAACTCCAAATAGACAATTTTTAATTGCTACTTCTTAGTAAAATCGGACTTATGTTGGTATTTGCCTGTTTTGTAGGTCAATAAGCAATTTCAGTGTCAAACAAGCTTAATTAAAGGCAATTGCTATAAATAAGTGGTCAAATACATCAAGTGTGGGAGTGATGCAGTTAAATGAGCGTAAACCCAGTCCCATAGCCTAAACCTTTCCCGAACCAAGCCCAGTCCACCCCTAGTCTGTTCTAAAATTTCCTTGTGTGTGTGGTGCTATTTTATATCTTTCGAGTCAATTTTACTATTTTATTTTATTTTATTTAGTGGGTTATGATTTTATGTACATATAATAGTGTGTGTAACTATGTGTATCGTCGTATATAGTACCAACTCCGTGTTTGTAAATAATATAGGTGTGCATTTTATTTTTATTTTTATTTGATTTTTTATTTTGATTATTAGTTTAGTTTTATTAATATTTTATTAGGTTAGGTTAGTTAGTATTATTATTTTATTTTAGTCTTTAAACTAGAAATTTAATCTTTTAATTTGAATAGAAGTTAGGATTTTAATTTTCTGTTTTTACAGATTTTAATCTTTAGTTTTATTAATTTTGTTTTTTAGTTAAGTAGTGTTATTTTAATATGGTAACAATTTACACACACAACCCCTAACTAACGTAGACCTCCCTGGCCCACACACTAACTAACCTACACCTTACAACACCCAAACATATTATCCCCATCATCTTCCCCACCAAACGTCACCTTTCTCTCTCCTCCTCCATAACCAACTCAACCTTCACCTCCACTATTACCATAACTCACCCCATACAAACCCATCATCCCCGAACCTCTGACACCCTGCCTGATAAAATACCGGGTGATCAATCCTATATCAAATAAAATAGGAATCCCTGTTGGTTCATTCTTAGCATCACTGTCGAAACCCTTTTTAAAAGTTACTAACCACCTAGTATTCTAAAAAGTTAGTGCCAAATTTTAACTTTTTATTTAAACGAGACAAAATGTGCGGAAATACATATAAACCATTCACGACAACTGAATCAAATCAACTGAATAAATAATTAAACTACTTACCAAATAAACCATCGGCCACAAAAGTAAATAGTCTAATAACAATCTTTCAACAACTGAATAAATGAATTTGAAAACTGTAATGTAAAGTCTGGGAGATAAGCCCTAGGTAAAACTGAAACTGATAGATGATTCCTACTCTAGGAAAGAATGAACGATGCGTCTAATCCAAGCTCATGCTAGCATCCACATGTGCCTCAGCTACGTGTCCCTGGAATAGAATATCAATTCTGGCATACTTGTGGCTGGACACCTAAAAGTTTCGAAAATAGTTTTATAGCAAGGGTTAGAACCCAAAACATTTTGAAAACATTTAGCAAATGATTAACTTGCAGTAATATAAAATGCATGAATGCGCTTCATATTTTAGTTAGTGTCGCACTCCCTTGAGAACAAACTCACCTCTCAACTAATGGGCACACCTGACGCTTTCTTTATAACCCACCTAGTTCTCTACTCTAAAACTAGATACTTGATATAACTCTTGTCAACCGCCCTACTCAGTCCCGAGTATTTTCAATGCATGATTTATAAGTTATTTACCACCTTAACTTAGTTAATCATCTTTCCTTGAAAGCCATATAACATTCACTGGTTATATAAATAATACAATTTTTCCCATATATTTGAATTGCCCGTATATAATTATTCACCCCATTATATACGTAAAGTTATCTTACAACAATCACACGTATATTGAATATGAATGTAACCCATATATAATTATTACAATTCACTTCCTATATTTAATTACTAGTATATAATTATTTATCCCATTATATACATAGAATCATATTACAACATTCACACATATGTTGAATATAAATATAATCCATCCGCCCGAGTAATAACTCACCGGATGTATTCTCTAAAGTTCTATCCCACTAGATGTATTCGCATAACCTAGTTACCCCAAGTTAGAATCGCTCACTAACTTGGCCAAATATCAACATAATGGAGGCAATCATATTCCTTCCCTGAAAGTGAGATAATCCCCTCACCCATATAATGGACGCTATGACCTGGGGATATACTCTCCCTGCTCCTCAAGCCAGGGGATTCACCCACATCGCGCAACCTCCCTTGATAGAACTAGAGTATATTAATTAAATAAATATCTAGTCACTGATATTTAATAACACATACAATATATTTATATATACTCTAGTAATATATATATATATATATATATATATACACACACACACACACACACACATACACTATCACCACCATATATATATAGTAATTAGTTACCGGCATTACCGTGCATAAAAATAAGTAGCACTGGCCTATATTTTCCCCGAATCTATGGTCCGAATCTAATTTAAGTAATTTACGCATTAACTAATTCATTGCTTTCCCGAGTCTATGGTCCGACTCTAAATAAATTAATTTATCACTTAATTAATTTATTACCTTGGTGTCACTCAACCAATATACCCAGACTCGCTCACTTGGTCCGTATTTTAATATTTCCCGAGTCAATATTCCCACTCCAAATTAATCTACCCCTCTCAGTAATTTATTTAACGCCTTGGTATCACTCAACCAATCTACATGGACTCGCTCACGTTGCCCGAAATTAAATATCACTCGAGTCTAATCCCCGAATCCAAATTAATTAGTTTCCTCAATAATTAATTTAAGTGAGTAGTGTTTCCCTACTACTATACTCGAACTTATTCACCCAGCCCGTTATTTTATTTTTCAGAATTTATTTTCCAAAATTCATTTGCAATGTGTCGCACTTAATTCCCCCACCACTCCTAATTATACTCCCTTATAATTGTTAAGAATTAACCCCCATAATTAATTTTTTTCCTCCTAATTATGCTAGGGAGATTTGCAACTAAAATTTTCACCCATATAAATCCCTAAGCCAAACTGTCGAAAAACCTGAAGGGTCGATCGATCGACCCCCAACCGTCGATCGATCGATGGAACACGTGGTCATTTTCTCCACCTTATTGTTTCATCCATTAACGAAATTTTCCAATTTCTAACCTCTCCCTTGGTCTAACCCAAGCATAATCAACATCGTGACTATATAAGAACATGACCAGGCCCACTCATAGAACCTCAAACATTGATTTAATTTCACAAATTTCTACCTTTCAGATTTGGGGAAAATCCCAGGTTGTTACTCGTTGGGTTCCAATTTCATCTACTTACCCCAAATTCTTCCATAATTGCTACTGTTTTTTCTTACATGTAAATCAAATATCCTCACAGAACCATGTCACACCGTTAATTTCACATTAAATCTCATTTAAGTGTTCCTTTCATAAAAACTCCGTTTTGTACCCAATGTACCCAAAACGAAATTCTGATTTCATGTCACAAAAAATATGAATTGATTAACATCAATTAATATCATAGCAAGTTAACCACTTTCCTTATGGGTTCGTAGGGTCTCATCCGAGGGTGTGAACTGCAAGGTTGATGATGAACTCCCAATTGGTTCCCTGTCTTGTCTCCAAAAGTCTCCAATTTGCAGTGTAACCACTCTCTATGGGTTCCTCTCAATACCCTAGGTTCTGTCTTGTGTTTTATGCCGTTTTACTTTTCTCCTAAATTAGGTATTAAGGCTAAATCCTGTTTTTAGCCTAATGGGCCAAGCCCGAGAGACCTAAATACTCCCGTGTGGGCCCGATTATGCCTAAAAAAGCCCATGTGACCCATTTACTATGCCAGGGTACACTTTTCCGACTACCTCGGCCCATCCGGACAAAATCGTGCACTCATAATCAACATCCGAATTAATTTATAAAAATACCTATTTCACGCCCAAATTATCCTATAGCGACTCCCGATTGAGATAAATACATGCCACATCACTAATACACGTTATGACGTAATTAAATTATTACTATTCACTTAGTAATTAAATTTCTCCAAATATTAACCATTACTCTCCAATTGATATTTAAATAGATACTACCATAATTAATTCAATTAAATTACGTCACACAAGTAATTTTAAATTTTCCCGAATTAATTAAATATTAAAAGCACAAAAATAGAGGGTGTTACGGAACCTCCACAACTCGGCACCCCAAAGATGAAAACCGAAACTAATTACCAAATACCCATCACCCATCTACCTTAACCCCACTTCCTTTATACTGAAAACTCGGTGAACACCTGTCCTTGACCCGTCTCCCTTCTACCATACCCACCTGCCCAGCACATCCCCATCTATCTCTCCTCCCCTCCACTCAACTCTAACCAAACTCCCATGACTCGTGGTCTTACCCGCTTAGGATTATACCCGAATACCATTAAACCCCTAATAACCAAAAATGCTTTAACCCATAAATTCCAACCCAACAGTCCCCTATCCGAACCTGATTTTGACCTCAAAACCCGCAACCATTCTAGTCTAAATAAATACGAACCCATTTTACATCTTGACCCAAGCTCCCCAAACTTAAGCTCAAACCCGATATCTCATACTCCAAAATCAAGCAACAACCTCAACCCATTTCCCTCTCAGAAAATAAAGACCCCAAATAAAAAAAATAAAAAAAACCCACATGTTCCCACATGCCTTTTATCCATTTCCTAAAATACCCTCAAATCCCACCGAATCTCATCACCCTCATAAAACCCACATGCACACTTATGCAATACATTAATTATCCCTCTCACACCTTAAACCCCTCATGTCCATCCAATTCTAACTATACCCCTAGCCTAAATCCACCTTTAAATTGAAGACTTGGTGGCATTTGAAGAAATCCGCATTTTAATTTTTAACTTTGGGTGATACATTCTCCTCCACCCCTCTGTAGAGAGTATTTGCATTTTTAGCAAGTATATGAATATAGAATGGAGTGGTTGAATTTATCTCTTGGATGAATTCCACTCCACCACTGTATAGTAAATTTTTGCATTTTTAACAACTATCTCAATGTACAGTGATCTGGTTGACTTCATCCATTTTGGAAGTAACTTCTTATCCATACCTTTATGGTGAGTATTTGCATTTTTAGCAAATATCTGAACATAAATTGTTGATGCAGAATTCATTTTCTTAGATGAATTCTAATGTACAATTTTAAAATTTGAGAACTTGCATTTTTAGCACATCTCTCTCATTATTTAAGAGTCCATTATGAATCAATCCATTATATATTGTAATTAGTTTTAATTTTATTTTTTGTTATTTTTATTTTAGAAAAAAAGATATATTAATTAGGGATTATAATTGAGAGAATTTTGTATTGTAATTGAAGAGTTGATGCAATTCAAGGCTATAATGGGTTTGATATACTCCTCTTTAATTACTCTTAATTTAATCGTTATATGTTTTTTTTGTTTATCTTATATCTTGGATGATAATTAATGTGGGAAAATCTCCCATTCATTAGATGAATTTTGAAGACCTCATGATTCCAATTTAGTTAGTTTTCTTTTTAGCACAACTTTGTTTTCTCTTATTAGATATTGCGTTTTAGTTAGTACTTTAAAAATTATCATAGTTAGTTAATTAATAATCCCTTGAAAAATCATAAAAAAATTAATAATACACAAATGAATCTACCTTTGTCTCACTCCTTAGATTTGGATTGACATCCTTACTTACCATTATACAATGTTATATTATGTTTGTAGGTTTTCAAGGATTTCGATTGGAGAGGATTTACAACAACGATACACATCTACACATTAGAACCACTTCTTTTCTATCATTTAACATTCGTAAAACTCTCCTCAAAATACTAATTTGGAGTCATGCATTCTTGCACACTACATCACTTTAGCATTGCAATCTTGACCAAAAATTATTTTTTCTATTGGGGGTCACTTCGTGATGGGTGTCGATACTACAGGGCGCAGTTAACCTAAGCGATATGATTTCCAATTTCCATTGGACTAGTACCTTAGATGTATATCGAATGATTACCCTTACAACGTACCACTTGACCAAACTCACGACAGGATATATATAGAAATGAACTCATTCACATATACTGAGTACATCAAATTCTCTCTCACACATATCGTCTCTAAGAGGTATATTGTGAGTCAATTCACGTACACTCGGGTATATCAAATAGAATTGCCATACGTAGTGATGAATGATTTCCCTTATAGGAAATAGGTATATCGTGGAAGTTATGTCAAAGGTTGGATCCTTTCTAATAATCCACCAATGCATCAACCTCACTCATACCTAGTATGTTAATTCCAATGCGAAATCTATCAAAATTCTGGGTCACCTTACCACCTGAATTCTCCTGCTATTTTGCCTATTTTTAATAAGGACCTGTTTGTGGGTCTGGAAACGAGTCACACCGTGTCTTGCATCGCGTATGCTATCTTTTCCCATGACTCAGGTCCTATCATAAAATACAATGTTAAAATAATTCAACTAAACTATATATGAATAATAAGTCAAGAGGAGTTAAAGATAATTTTGAGATAATTATGGGCCAAAAATTGAATACATTAAATTTGGAAATAGGGTTGTTTGAACGATGGTTAGGGATCATTCTAACGACATCATTGTGTTGCTAGAAGCGAGATGGATGTTGCGTGAAGCAGAGAATTGAACAACATGCCATTGCCTTATAGTGGCAGGTCGTGTGATCTAAGCTTCGAACAAAATGGAAAAGTCGTTTGAACAACTTGGGCTTGTCATTCAAAGGATATAAATGAAAAAATGTTAAAGATGACTTGTCCTTGTGCGCTGTCACATTTCTGGCCCTTGGATTAGTGATTTGTCGAAATATGGCAATCCCATATGGGCAAAAATGGGATTTGGAAGGATTAGGGGTGTTTTATAAGTGGTGTTTGTCTCATTTGAGTTCATTTTTGGGTTAGAAGAATGAGAGATAGTGGTGGGTCTTCAACAATTTTATGTGTTCTTCCGCATCTCTCCACTATAAACCACTATGCTACCACCACCCTTCTACCTCATATTCTCATTTTTGTTATGTATTTCACCATATTTGAACCATATATACCCATTTCCACCATTGTTGATGAAGAGCTATGAATTTTGGAGGAGTATTGGTGGAATTTTGGAGAAGATTATGAAGGCTTACATTGAGTTTCAAGCGGGTCTTGCTTGAAACTTGGAAGGAGCACATTTGGAGCATTTTGGAGGATGAATTTAGTAACCCCTTGAGGCCACCTTTTAAGGTGGGGGTTGCTCCTCTTATGCTAATATTTCTACCACAATTGTATCTATTACAAGTGGGAAACCCTTACTCTTGGTATTAAGATTCTATTTTTGTATATTTGGAGTCTTGTAATTAGATTACATGAGTAGGGTGTACTTGAATAAATGAATAAATTGATGTGTATAATTAATAACAAAAATATTTGTAAAAGGATATTTAGTTGAAAATTGGTAATGAAATATTTCAGAGTTTTGAAATATTAAAAGTTGGTATTTAATGAAAATGGTGTATTTTCTAAAAAGATTGATGTTAAACATTTTATGAAATAAAATATTTACAAATAATGATTTATTTTTGGTAAACAATGGTGAAATAATGTTACTTGGAAAAATGAAAATTGGATGAAAAATAGAAAGTTGCTTAGTTTGAAGAAATTAAAGCATGTATGATGAATTCCTAAAATGAAAAATATGTTAAAACCAATTTAAGATTCTAAGGTTTAAAATCCATCTTCTCATGAATAAAAACTTATAGTATTAGTCACTAACTATAAAAACAAGTTTAAAGAAGATTTTGTTGGGTTTAAACATGAAATAAGAAAGGTACAAATTATTGTCTTTAAAGTGTGAAACAAGGGGTTAAAAGTGTGATAAGTACAAAGTTATAAGACTATATGTAAAATAAAGGAAATGGTGTTTTCTAATAAAACTACATGAAATGGAACACTATTCCGTTGTCTTCAGTTATGGTAAAGTTTCAAAGTGTAACACAAGTGAGGGTGTAACCTCGAGTTTTGTCTTCAGCTGGGTAAAAAGGAAAAGTGGGGTAATGTGGACATTGGTAAAATGTGAAAACACATTTAAAGGAACTCGGATGACACCGGGATAATTAAGAAGGGTTCAGAGCCCTAAGGTGAAAAATCCAAAACCACTACCCAGAGCATATGGTACGCATAAATGGCGGTGTGGGGCCTGTTAAAGTATATGGTATTGGAAGATTCTGAGAAAAGATAAAGTTATAAGGAACACATCAATAAATGGGTTCTATAGTGAAATGTGTTAATACAACCTAACTTGAATTATTCAATAATTGTTCCTTAAAAGATTAAAATGGACAAGCAAATGTGTACAATATTAATGTCCATAAAGTGTGGTAAGAGGTAAAGTAAGTTGGTAAGTGTATGATAACAACCTAAGAGGTTAAACCCATAATAAACACAAGAATTTGTTTTTAAAGTTTCTAAAAGATTAAATAAGTATTTCCTAATACGATGTCCGCATGTGTTGAGAGGTCTGAGTTTCAATGAAAATACTAAAGTATGTTGGATAAAATAAAAGGGTGATTCTGGTAACAGAATGATTTATGGTAAATCTAATGTAGTGGTTTCAAGTGTTGAAGCGTGTTTATTAAATAAAGCGAGAAATGCTAAAATTGGAAAAAAGGAAGTCTTTTATAAGATTAAGGTAAATTAATCTGGACAAATAAGGTTTTCGGAAGTAAAAAACGTTTCATGCTTTGAGTGTGTGTGTGTGTGTGTGTATATATATATATATATATATATATATAATGTAGTTGCATGTGCAAGTAGGTATATCTTGTTTGAGTCTCCTTTCGGTCGTTCGATTTTGTATGCTTGGACTTCGTGGTGTTCCCCATAGGTCCCTCACGTAGTTTATTTTGAAACTGGAATCGCATGATAAACAAGTGAAATACTGATTAAAATGAAATTGGACTGGCAACATTATATAGGATGTTTTATTTCACTTCATAAACGTTCGGGTCAGACTGGGTTGACCATGGGTAACCCATAAATCTGGTCCGAGGCATTACAAATGGTGTCAGAGCTCTAAGTTTAATGTTCCTTAAGGTAGTGATGTGGTAAGGTATCAGATCTTCGACATTAGTGTTAGTTTGGTTGTGCATTCTAGTTTGATGACAATTTAGTTCGTATCCTCGACGTTAAAATCAAAGAGGTTAGCACGACAAGTGAGTTAGTGCCACGTGGCGGGCAATCAAGTTTATAGTTATTAATCTCTTTTGAGATTCTGATTAGAATCACTAGTAATTTATGGGTTTCCATGCAAGCCAATAGTGAAGACAGCGTGGTTGTTAGTGTAGGTACTTGTGTTAAATTCTTGGTGGTATAGAATCATTTGCGATGTTGATAGAGTTAAATGACGCCCAATAGGCATGTGACACAAGATGCATATAGTCAACACTAGAGGTTGATGTTTATGCTATCATGACTAGACACTAATGGTTGGTGATTGAAAGGTATATAACCCTTAGGTGCAACGCTTATGAGTACTTAATGTCAGTAACATGATTAGACAAATTGGATTCTTGGGGTGATATTGCTATTAATGGTAGTTCAATGAACACATGAATTCATGTAGTCTAATAGTGGCAATGCCATGATCCTTTTGTGAGATGTGATGTGTGATGACTCTAGTGATCAGAGTAGTCTTGGTAGTAGCAAAAATGAGTAGACTTCATCATGAACTAGCTGTAAGGTTGTACATTTCATATGTGGAGGTTAGATGATCGGGTGGCATTCATAAATATTCATTATATGATGAGAACGAATCAGGACCCTTCATTGAGGAATTGGGTTTAGTATATTTTTGTTGTAATGTGGTATTGAGTAAATGGATCTCGCATGGTATCTGCGGTATAGACCTTGGGATTTATAGGCAATACCCGATGTCCCATATCCTACCAAAATCTATATAGTCATGCTAACATGTAGATTAGCATAGGATATTCTGTTTACATAGTGAGTCAATTAAGTTTCCATAGTTGAACATTCATTGAGGATTGGGTGAGGGAGATCTTGATGTCTAGAGGTTGTAGGCGACATCCTCTATCCTAACAAAAGCCTTTGTAGCATTAATTTTGGTTTGATGGTTAAAACGGTTTGGGAGAAAGATAAGACTAACTTTCAACTGTTGAGACTCGTTTTACCCGTCGAGGTAATGGATAGGTGTAAGGCAATGCCAGTGTCAAAGTATGTCATAGGCATTTCTGGTGCCCATAAGACAAATTGTGTGTGGCATCATTGAGGATAATGAAAGGGGCTGAATTATGAGATAGGCCTTTGATACCCCAATTTTTAAATTCCAAATGTGATGGTTCACAAAATATTCCAAATTTTAATTTTCTTTCAAGATAAAAAATTAAAGTTCTCAAATTTTAATTTCTTTAAGATCAAAATAAAGTTAAACTAAATAAAACAAATATTTGAAATTTTCTTTTAATCACAATTAAACAAAAAATAATTCAATTCAAGTTAAAATTATTACAAACAAACCTAAGCATGTATTTTGCCAAATAGAATTAACCGGCTTGAATTAAATTAAATTAAATTAAACCACCCAAACTTAATCTAGCACCAAAATAACACCATTGTTGTGATAAACCAGTTTTTATCTTTTTACACCTACATATGCATCTAAGTGATTTTTGCAAGATGAAAAATAAAATAAATCACTCAACGCGGTGATGTATGAGGAAAACCCAAAATGGGAAAAATCTCGAACGGTCCAGCCACAAATCCACTAGGTATAGTTTTACAAAAATAAGACAAAGGACTTACTTCCTCGACTCCCTCTAAAGCCTTGACGCTTTGTCTTGATTCTAGCTCTGCCTAGTTGATTCTGCCGTAGTCTCGGAATCCACCGATGGGGAAAATCAACCGCCAACAACACATGGAGCCTTTCTTCGTATGCACACCACGAAAAAAATATCCTAGTCTCTAGATATATTACATTCATTCATACCTTTAAAGAGCTTAGAAGAAAATTCAAATGTTGATGACGTATACACTTGGTACGAAAACTAGCACTCGTGATATCCCCACTCTTGGCATGGCCGCTACATTTTCAACTTAATTTTCATAGGCTTTAAAGGACACAACAAACTTTTATCATATGACTCAATTATTTTTTTCTGAAATTAAGCCAACACTACAAATTGACTCAATTAAAAATTTGTCCTTATAGATTAAGATCGGGTGTTGTGATGCCTTGAGGTGTTTGATAGTAAATTTGAACTATAAATAAAAGCTCATAGGCTAGTGTCTTAGCGAGCATCGAGTAATTACAATGTGGGTATCGAAAGGTTTGTAGATCGCATCTATAATGATAAAGGTATGGAAGATAAAATCTCATCGGGTTTTAGGACTTTTACATGCGATGTGTTTGGTGTTCTTAGTAAACTAATTATGTCCGATTAAAATAGGCAGTAGCATTATAGGAACGATTATGTTGAGGGTCAGATGATGATCCTAAATTGTTGGTCATATAGTGTATGTGTCGGGTACGACATCCCAAACCGACACAGATGTGTGGTGTGATCCCTAAGGTAGCATGATAGTTGTGTCATTATAAGAATGATACTGGGATGGCATGGGATGACTTATATTGGAGTGGTGATACTAGGTTTTTGGATTTACTAGGAAATGTATTTAAGACTTGACGTAATGATGCCATATGGAGGCATAAAAATGGCAACCGGGGTGGTGTAACATCAGAACATGATTATTATGTCAACATGTCGATGGTATACGCTATGGTACCCTTAGAAATGTAAGGATTAGTGCTTTTAATGTCCTACAAAACTGGAACAGGAAAGAAGATGTAGCCCAGTGTGTTCTTTACTACCATTAGAATTCCAATGGAGGCGGGTGTGGTCATTATGAAATTTTTGTGTGCGCAGAAACCGAAGGTAAGTTTGGTGGCAATCTCATGTGGTCAAAATAACACGATTAAGTGAGTGCCTCGCTTGGACTAATTAATGCTTATGTGTGTTTGGAATTTTGATCGCGATATGTTAAATCAAATAATAACCTAGGTGTTATCGGTTAGTGACATCGTCACTAGGGATTGGATAAGGTCAATGTAGATTAGAGCATAATGTGTCCGCCAATTGGGATGGTTCATGTATGCCAAGGATGCGAAAGGGTGGGACTTGCTCCCAAGGACGAAAGTCAAGCATTGACTTCCTAAAGGACCACCATTTCGTAAATTGCGTTTGTGTTGTGAGAATGAATGGTTGTGATTCGATTCAAAACTTTTAGTGACCCTAGTCGGGGTATGTGACTAGGGTTAGTGCTCGATGAGAACCCTAGGAATGATGGGAATGATTTAGGTAAACGAGGTAGGTTCATTTTCTTAGGTCATAATGGAATGCTTATGGGCAGGATTTCTCATGAGATTGCCTATAGATTAGAGCATAAGGTGTCCGCCAACAGCACAGGGAGCCTTTCTTCATATGCACACCACGAAACAAATATTCTAGTCTCTAGATATATTACATGCATTCATACCATTAAAGAGCTTATAAGAAAATTCAAATGTTGATGAAATATACACTTGGTACGAAAACTAGCACTCGTGATATCCCCAGTATTGGCATGGACGCTACATTTTCAACTTAATTTTCATAGGATTTAAAGGACACAACAAACTTTTATACAATGACTCAATTATTTTTTTCTGGAATTAAGCCAACACTACAAATTGACTCAATTAAAATTTTGTCCTTGTAGATAAAGATCGGGTGTTGTGATGCCTTAAGGTGTTTGATGGTAAATTTGAACTATAAATAATAGCTCATAGGCTAGTGTCTTAGCAAGCATCGAGTAATTACAATGTGGGTATCGAAAGGTTTGTAGAGCGCATCTATAATGATAAAGGTATGGAAGATGAAATCTCATCGGGTTTTAGGACTTTTACATGAGATGTGTTTGGTGTTATTAGTAAACTAATTATGTCCGATTAAAATAGGTAGTAGCATTATAGTAACGATTATGTTGAGGGTCAGATGATGATCCTAAATTGTTGGTCATATAGTGTGTGTGTCGGGTACGACATCCCAAACCGGCACAGATGTGTGGTGTGATCCCTAAGGTAGCATGCTAGTTGTGTCATTATAATAATGATACTCGGATGTAATGGGATGAATTATATTGGAGTGCTGATACTAGGTTTTTGGATTTACTAGGAAATGTATTTAAGACTTGACGTAATGATGCCATATGGAGGCATAAAAATGGCAACCGAGGTGGTGTAACATCAGAACATGATTATTATGTCGATGTGTCGATGGTATACGCTATGGTACCCTTAGAAATGTAAGGATTAGTTCTTTTCATCTCCTACAAAACTGGCACCGGAGAGAAGATGTAGCCCAGTGTGTTCTTTACTACCATTAGAATGCCAATGAAGGCGGGTGTGGTCATTATGAAATTTTTGTGTGCGCAAAAACCGAAGGTAAGTTTGGTGGCAATCTCGTGTGGTCAAAATAACACGATTAAGTGAGTGCCTCGCTTGGACTAATTAATGCTTATGTGTGTTTGGAATTTTGATCGCGATATGTTAAATCAAATAATAACCTAGGTGTTATCGGTTAGTGACGTCGTCACTAGGGATTGGATAAGGTCAATGTAGATTAGAGCATAAGGTGTCCGCCAATTTGGATGGTTCATGTATGCCAAGGATGCGAAAGGGTGGGACTTGTTCCCAAAGAGGGAAGTCAAGCATTGGCTTCCTAAAGGACCACCAATTCGTAAATTGCGTTTGTGTTGTGAGAATGAATGGTTGTGATTCGATTCAAAACTTTTAGTGACCCAATTCGGGGTATGTGACTAGGGTTAGTGCTCGATCAGAACCCTAAGAATGAGGGTATGATTTATGTAAACGAGGTAGGTTCATTTTATTAGGTCATATTGGAATGCTTATGGGCAGGATTTCTCATGACGGTGCCAGTTTCATCTGACTCTCGTGTATCCCTTTCGATTTTAGTGATAGGGGACTAGTTGTCTCACCTATATGGTGACTCGAGTTGGTGCCATATCATGGTACAGAGTAGTTAGGCTCATAAGAGAGCGGTGCATATGGTTTGGTCAATGAAGCTCGATAATGGGGTTCACCAATTTGAGGTATTCCTGCTATTGCATGAAGTTATGCGTGTGGGTGGCTGCGTTCTTGGCCAAAACATTTGCTCGTTGTATTGATCTTTCTTAGGACTAGTGGACTTTTAACTAGCCATCTCGATATTCAATGGCTCGAGTTACGAATAGTGGGATGATGACCTGAGGTACGTATAGTGTTGGAAATCGAGGAACTTAGCATATGATGTATCTTTGCCACGGTGATGTATTAGAGTGATACTCTAGCGAATATTCAAGGATGAGGCATCTAGGGTAGTATTAGGTTCATCAGAGTGATGCAACAAAAGGTGTAAAATGGGTGTACGGTGATGACTGATGAGAATATTCCTCCTTAGAGTGAGAGAATAACACAGGATGGTTATCGACAATCTCAAGCGAGTTTTGTAGTTTGGATAGCCTAAGAATATGTGGAAAATCGAATGTACGATCTGAAGCTAAATTTGATTTTGATGTTGAATGCGACGGTTGGTTGCGTTATGATTCATAGCG
The DNA here is from genome assembly GCA_949130495.1 of Sambucus nigra. Taxonomy (NCBI): domain Eukaryota; kingdom Viridiplantae; phylum Streptophyta; class Magnoliopsida; order Dipsacales; family Adoxaceae; genus Sambucus; species Sambucus nigra. Next base: position 50,743,211 of record OX422222.1, read on the forward strand.
GGTCAGCATTGACCACTAGAACAGGGTTTCCCATAGAGGTGCCGGTACACCTTAGGTACTAGCATAGGTGGTGCTAAAGATCATTTGGACTTTGTCATATGGTGAGTGAAGATTCAGGGTTGACTATGTAATGTAATGGTTAGTGAAATAGTGAGTCTTAGAGTGTGTCACATATCGAGTATTTGGTGACCTCAATGTGGAGGACTTCGATGATTATCTTGGAAGATTTTTAGGATTTAGAATATAAATCGGTAGTAACCACGAGCTTTAAGAATAATGGATCAAAAATTTTGGGGGTGAAATTCCCCGAGGAGGGAAGTTTGTAATGCCTATTCCAATAATTAAATTAAACTATATATGAATTATAAATGAAGAGGAGTTAAAGATGATTAAGAGAGAATTATGGGCAAAGAATTGAATAAATTAAATTATGGAATTAGGGTGGTTCAAACGACTATTAGGGATTGTTCTAAAGACATCCTTGTATTCTTAGAAGCGAGATGGATGTCGCAAGAAGGAGGGTATCGAACAAAATGCCACTGCCTTACAGTGGCAGGTAATGCGAAGGGTTGCGCGATCCAAGATTCAAATGAGATGGACAAGTCGTTTGCGTGACTTGGTCTTGTCGTTCGAATGACGTAAATCAAAAATGTTAAATCTGACTTGTAGTTGTGTGGTTTCACATTTCTGGCCCTTGAATTAGTGAGTTGGCAAAAACGAAGGATTTTGGGTGTTTTATAAGGGGTGTTTGTCTCATTTGATTAAATTTTTGGGTTGAGAGAAGGAAAGAGAGAGGGAAATGTCTCCCATCATTTTGTGTGTTCCTCCCCATCTCTCCACCATAAACCACCATGCTACCAGCACCCATCCACCTCATATTCCCATATTTTTTTTATGTATTTTACCGTATTTGAATCATATATACCCATTGTCACCATTGTTGATGAAGATCTATGAATTTTGGAGGAGTATTGGGATATTTTGGGAGTAGATCGTGAGTGCTTCCATGGAGTTTGAAGTTGGTGTTGTATGGAAGGAGCACATTTGGAGCATTTGGGAGGATGGATTTGATAACCCCATGAGGCCACCTTTGGAGGTGGGGGTTAATCCTCCTACACTACTATTTTTTCCACCATTGGAGATATTAGAGATGTGAAACCCTTACTCTTAGTATTAAGATTCTATTTTTTCATATGTTTAGTCTTGTAATTATATTACATGAGTAGACTGCATTTGAATAAATTCAGAAAATGATGTGTAAATTAATTAACATTTTTACGTAATAAAAATATTAGGAAAATTGATATTTTGTTAAAAATAGAGAATGAATATATATATTTCAAAGTTTTGAAATACTAAAAGTTTGTATTTTACGAAAATGGTTTATTTTCTAGAAAGATAGAAGTCAAACATTTTATGAAATAAAATGTTTGAAAAAATGTTATATTTTGGTAAACATTGGTGAAATAATGTTTCTTGAAAAAATAAAGATTTGATGAAAAGACATTTGTTAAGCCTGAAGAAATTAAATGTCTTTGTTCCTATGATGAATTCCTAGAATGAAAAATATATTCAAACCATTTAATACGATTTTAAGGATTAAAATCCAACTTCTCATGCATATAACTTGTAGGATTTTTGCACTAAATGTATAAACAAGTTTAAAAAAGATTCTGTTACTTTTAAACATGGAATAAGAAACGTAAAAATTCTTGTCTTTAAAGTGTGCGAAACAAGGGTTTAAAAGGGTGATAAGTGCAAAGTTGTAAGACTGCATGTAAAATAAAGGAAATGGTGTTTTATGATAAAAATAGTCTTAAGTGTAAATGCATTTCTTGAATGAAGAAAGTAAATAAATTTTTGGTTTGGGAAACTATAAGAAAGGTATTGAATAAGTGATAATGGGTTAATATGGGAAAGTTAGTGTGTATAAGTACTGTTTTAAAAGATTAACACTTATGAAATTGAAAAACGGGTTAAAGACGTATAGGTGTTTCTAATTAAGAAGAATACTAATCCAAGGTTAAAAGGGTGTTAAGGTGTTAAAACACTTAAAAAGTTTGGGTGGGTAACTTAATAGTGTTTTGTAGGAAATTAAAACTTGTGGAAATGGAGTAAAAAGTGAATTTGAAAACAAATGGGTAAAATGGTAATTTTACTAAAAGTGGAACATTTCTATGAGATGAAAATGTTGGAAAAAGTGTTACACAAAGTGATCCTAAATAAATATGATTTTTGGAATAAAATCAAGATTAAAGTGTAAAAGAAATGAAATGGTAATGTTTCAAAGTGTAACACAAGTTGGGGTGTAACCTCGAGTTTTGGCTTCGAAGATGTATAAAGGAAAAGTGGGATAATGTGGACATTGGTAAAATGTTAAAACACATTAAAAGGAACTCAGATGACATCGGGATAATTAAGAAGGACCCAAAGCCCTAGGATGAAAAACCCAAAACCACTGACTAGAGCATATGGTGTGCATATTTGATGGTGTGGAGCATGTTAAAGTATGAAGTATTGGGAGATTCTGAGAAAAAAAAAATAATTAAGGAACATGTCAAAAAATGGGTTGTGTAGTGAAATGTGTTAATACAACATAAATTGAATGAATTAATAATTATTCCGGTAAAGGTAGAAATGGACAAGCAAATGTGTAATTGATTAAAGTATGTGAATGGTTAAAGTTAGTTGGTAAGTGGGTGATTAAGAAACCTAAAAGGTTATACATAATTAACATAAGAATGTGTTGTGAAAGGTTCTCAAAGATTAAAAAAGTATTTTCCAACACGACTAATTAGGCATAGATTCTTTATATTTATCCCCGTAATTTATAGCATTTTATCATCATGAGAGATGTAAATTAAGTTGATATATCTCATATCATTGTTACTATTCTCTTCTAAATAGTGCATCAAGTTTTGCATATTTCTCTTACATGTTGCAGGTATTTTATACAAGTGAAGAAAAGAGAAAACTCAAAATCAAGAAAGGAAGACAAGAAGAAAAGTCAAGGGCAAAATAGTAATTTTACACTAGGAATTCGGATGCTGAACCAAATGGAAAGTCAAAACCTTGAGTCCACAATCACGTAGGAAGAATCAACATCCAAATTCGAGTCCCAGTTGAGAAGTTCTGAAGCTTCAAAGTTGAGAAAAAAATTGAGAACAAGAAAGAAAGGAAAATTCAAGCGAACCGAACAGATGTCAGCTGAACCGAACCGGTCCCCTTCAATGGGATGTGTGAACCAAAACTATGAAAAAAAATTTGAACCGATCCATCATACTATATTAAGCAGACCGGTTCACCCCATTAAAGAAGCCATAATTGGACTGGTTCGACGCGACGGATTTTCTATTTTTTATTCTAAAAATTACAGTTGTGCATCATTCAAACACTTAATAAAAGGGTAGGTTTTATCTTATTGTATCACCAGACATTAGGAATGAGATTTTTACATAGTTCTGAGATATTATTGAAGGAAAGAACACTAGGATTCATCTTGTTTGACAATTATTCACCTTTTGGCATTAAATTAAAGGTTTTTCTTCAATACAACCATAGTTCTTTTAATTACTTTTAATTTATCTCATATTTTGGTTTGTAATTCATTATTTCATAGTTAAAATTCTCTTTTACATGATTTCATGCAACGTAGATTTCATGTCTAGCAGTATTTACACCATATCTGACTAAGTTTTTAGTGGGTTGGGGTACATGAACCCAACCTAGGTAACCCATGGATTCAAAAATGAAAAAAAACATCCATCATTCAATGGTTTGAACTTAATCAAGATAAATATTGTAGGCCTTTTAATTTCTTTTGCCCTAGGTAACCATAATGTTTAAGGGTGCAATTGGCATCTGATAACTTTTCATCCTCGTCAAATTTGATACTATGCGGTATTTAGTCCTCATATGTCGAATGATTAGAGAATATTTTTTGTCCATTTGAATGACAAATTATCTTTTTGAAGATTTTATGTTCTATGTAAACACCAACGGTTCGGGGGAGTGTGCCCTAACTCCATTTTCTCTCATATAGTCAAAGTTTAACTTAGTTCATTTTGCATGCTTAGTTACTTACTATTTCAATTCAGATTTCATTAGTTGACAGGTATAGTCACAAACTCATCAACTTTTACTTTATTTGTCTGAGTCATTCTAGGGTAAAGCTTCTTTCCTATCCGTCATCACGATTCTTCATCCTAATCCCTATGTTCGATGCCCATTTACGGGATTATTACTTGAGCGACCGACTTAAAATTGAGTCGATATAAGAACACACTCAAGACACTTTTTAAGTCGCATCAACCTTTTGGCACCGTTTCGGGGACTAGGTAGACTTTTAGGTTAGGTTGATTTAATCCAAAATTGGACTCTAATTATTAAAAAGCCAAAAAATAAATAATAAAGAAATCAAAAACCCAAAAAAAAATCATAAAAGTCAAAAAAAAAGGAAAAAAGTTTAACATCTCCTAAGACCTTTCATGCATAATCCGCAACAAACTCCTCAAGCCACTCCAACTCGCATTCACGAGAATCCAATAGTTGAGTACGGCCCCGATAGTCCACACACTCCTAACACTCCACAATTTTGGGTTCCACCTCCTACACAACCCAATTCCATTACAAGTCACATTTCTAGGGCACCGAGTGAGGATACCGAGTCAATTGGAGAGAAAGAGAGATGTCGGATCACGCTACTTATGGTACAGGTGAGGGAGAGATACCGTACCATCCCATAAGAGAGATCTTTTATCCTGAGCGAATTATCACTCCAGGATACATTTTACTTCCACACAATGTGGGAAAATTTCACTTTTGAAATGAGATGATTCAGATTCTTCCCACCTTTCACGGTTTGGATTCGGAGAAACCATACATCCACATCTATGAGTTTCAAGAGGCCTGCGACATGCTTAGCGATCAAGCTTGCACTCAAGACGTCGCTCGCCTAAAACTTTTCTTTTTTCCTTAAAGGATAAAGCTAAGACCTGGATTTTGCATGTATCACCGAACTCAATCAGGTTATGGAGAGATATAAAAGATAAGTTTATTTTTAAATTCTTCCCCTAACATAGAACAAATTCCATCAAGGCTCAAATTCAAACTTTTAGGCAACAAGAAAATGAGCCATTTGATAGATGTTGGGAGCGCTTCCAAGAGTTGATTAACATATGCCAACATCATGGTTTTGAGAAGTATAACATTATCTATTTCTTCCACAAAGGGAAAAGTGTAGCGTCCAAACAACTTGTGGAAACTCTGTGCGAGAGAGAGTTTTGGGGGTTAGATGAAAACAATGTCGAGGACCACCTTAAGTATGTCACCGATACTACTCAAGCTTGGCACACATCCGATCCTAACACCCAAAATCAGGTTTGATTGATGTCCACTTCTGCCACTCTTTTTGCGTTCGATCTCAATCACGTGGACAAGGACACCGAGTTGAAAATTCGAGTCAACGAAATTGAGAAAAGATTAGAAGACGTACATAAATCATGAGAAATAGAAACAACCAGATCCACCTGAGCTATGAAAGAAAAAGGTGTGTGCCATTTGTGAGTCGGGCCATTCAACAAAGGCATGTCCGATGATACCCGCCTTTAAAGTCATGCTCAATGAGAAATTGGAAGCTGTAGGAGGAGTTAAGGAAAATTTCAATGCCCCTCACGGGAATTCTTATAACCCTTCGTGGAGAAAGCATCTTGGGTTTAGTTATGGGCAACAAAATGTCGCGTTGAATCCTAATTCACAGATTTCCCCTCCTCCACCACTGCCTCCGCACTTTCAACAAGCTCCATATATGTTAGAAACACCTCATGCGCCATATATCTCCGCACGGAGGCTAAATTTTGATGATTTGATAAATCAATTCATACAAGCTTAACAAGTAACGATTTCTCAAAACACCTGGATGTTTTCAAAGTTGCAATCATCCTTGAGTGTCCAAGAAAAGGGTAAGTTTTTTACCCAAGCCCAAAGACCTCCTCAAGGTCAACCTAGTGTTAGCCCTACTTTCGATGAAAATTAAGAGCAATGTCAAGATATCACTATTTTACTTAGTGGGAGATTAGTTGATTTATCATTTCGCCCACATGACGAACCTAAAGATAAGGAGGTTTCACCCGGCACGAAAGAGACCAAAGATGCCCCCTGAAATGAGAGTGAAAATGAGGACAACACCAGTGGGCCAGAAGTCGTAGTGAAACCACCCACTGCCTCCCCTTTTCCTAAATGGTTGGTTCCACCTCAAAAGGGATCTCGCGAAGATGTGCTAGATGTATTTAAATAAGTAAAGCAGAATTTACCTTTTCTCAATGCCATAAAGAAAATTCCCGCCTATGCTAAAGTCCTTAAGGACTTATGGACAGTGAAAAGAAGGCTAAATGTGAAAAATAATATCTTCTTAGAATAAAATATGAGCTTCGTTCTACTTAATGACCTCCCACCACCTACCATTTCTTTCATTATTAGAGAGAACCTAATAAAATAAGCATTGCTTGAATTAGGGGCGAGTGTCAACATCCTCCTTTAATCGATATATATGCAAATAGATTTGGGGGACATTAAGACATCATGAATCACTCTTCAAATCTAGGATCAGACTGTGAAGATATCCCAAGGTATTGTCGAGGACGTGATAGTCCAAGTGGACACTTTCTACTTCCCAGTAGATTTTGTCAATTGGTACACGGAGCTCTCCGTTCCCTCGAGCACTCATGTTCTCGTCATCTTAGGCCACCCATTCTTAGCTACAACTAATGCATTAATCAATACTCGAAAACGGGAAAATGCAACTCACTTTTTGGGAACATGACCCTCGAGACGAATATTTTCAATATCACAAAGCAAGTAGGTGAGGAGGACAAATTTCATGTGGTAGATCTTATCGAGGAGATAGTAGATGAGCACGTAGAGAGAAATATCGATGGAGATGCCTTAGTATCATGTCTTGTATCGAGTAATGAGAGTCACACGACGTACAACGACTTCAAGAGGGAGGTGGAGGAGTTAAGATCGATCTTAGATGAGGGAGCGTCGGATGGGGACTTAAGAGATGTAAATTGTGTTTTTAGATTTGAGGAGTTACCACTGAAGGAGTCATGCATGACCCCCTCCGATGAAAAATTTCACACACTCGAATTAAATAAACTACCCTCCAATGTAAAATATGCTTATTTGGGACAAGAACATTTCCCATTATTTTCTACTCTAGCCTAGATAGAGAGAAAGAGGGTAAATTATCAAAAATTTTGAGGAGGCGCCGAATTGATTTTGGTTGGAGCATAGAATAATTGAAAGGTATAAGTCCCTTGATTTGTACCCAGAAAATCCACCTTGAGGAGTACGTGAAACCCTCGAGGGAAATTCAAAGCGATTCAACACCACTATGAAAGAGGTAGTGCGAGAGAAGATCATTAAGCTAATGGACGTAGGGATCATTTACCCAATCTTGAATAGAAAATGGGTGAGTCATATCCGCGTTGTCCCAAAAAAGTTAGGAATGAACATGGTCGAGAATGCCAAGGGTGACTTAATTCCCCAACAAACCACAACCGGGTGGGGCGTTTGAATTAATTACCGAAGACTTAGGCACTAGGAAAAATCATTTCCCCTTACCATTCATCGACTAAATGCTAGAGAGATTAGTGGGACACCCATATTATTGCTTCCTTAATAGTTATTTTGGATATAAACAAATTGAGGTGGAAGTGGTCAATCAAGAGAAGACGACTTGCACATGTCTCTTTGGCACGTCTGCCTACAAACGTATGCCATTTGGATTATATAATGCGTCCGTGACCTTTCGAAGGTGCATGCTTATTGTCTTTAGCGACATGGTTGAAAGAGGTCTTGAGGTTTTTATGGACGACTTTAGCATTTTTGTCCCCTCTTTTGACCTTTGTCTTGCGAATCTTGAAATGCGCTAGACCGGTGTGTGGAAAAGAATTTGGTATTAAATTGGGAGAAGTGACATTTTATGGTTATTAAGGAATAGTTCTTGGTCACATAGTGTCATACAAAGTAATTGAGGTTGATAGGGCAAAAATAGAGGTAATAGCCGAGCTTCCACCACCTAAATCACTAAAGGATGCGAGCTCTTTCTTGGTCCACACAGTTTTTTTATAGAAGGTTTATTAAATATTTTAGTGCCATTGCCAGAAGTTTGAGTAACCTTCTTATGAAAGATGCCCCTTTGAGTGGAATGACGCATGCCAAGGTGCTTTTGATAAATTGAAAAGCATGCTTGTTTCCGCCTCCATTATACAAGCTTAGGATTGGTCCCTTCCATTTGAGCTTATGTGTGATGCGAGTGATTATGATATAGGGGTTGTTTTGGGCCAAATAAAAGACAAGAAAGTTCATGTAATCTACTACGCTAGCCAAACGTTAATCGAATTATAACTCAATTACTCCACCATGGAGGAAGAATTGATAATGGTATCTTTTGCCATAAATAAGTTTTGCTCTTAACTCATTGGTTCGCCTATCACTTGCTTTATCGGAAATTCTATGGTTAAATATATCCTTTACAAAAATATGATAAGTCATGCCTCATAAGGTGGATCCGACTCCTACAAGTGTTTAACCTCTCCATAAAAGATAAGAAAGGAGTAGAAAAGGTCATCGCTGACCACTTGTCACGGCTATCGTCCGACGATGTTCCTCTACCCAGAAATGAATACTTTATGGATGAGCAGTTATTTTCCACCTCTTACCTCCGCTAGTTTTCTGATATAGTTAATTATCTTTTCACAGGAACCGTTCCTCCCGACTAGATACCGCAAGAGAGCAAGAAGTTCCTTACATGGTCATGCATGTTTTCCTACAACGATCCATTTCTATTCAAATATTATGTGGACCATATCATCCGACATTGTGCACCAGATGACGAGACACATAACATCATCCTCTTTTATAATACAGAAGCATGTGGAGGCCATTTCTCGATAAATAAGACATATGCTAAGATTCTTCAAAGAGGTATCTATTGACCTATAATTTTTTTGGATGTCAATGCTTATTTCAAATCTTGTAATAGATGTCAAATAATGGGAGACATTACCCATCGAGAGATGATGCCATTAACCCCCATAGTCGTCATTGAGATATTTGATTATTAGGGTATTGAATTCATGGTCCCTTTCCCTCCCTCCTTTGGTTTCTTATGCATCCTCGTTCCAGTAGATTACGTGTGAAAATGGGTAGAGGCCATAACTACCAAGACTAATGACAATAATATGGTGATTAAGTTCTTGTAAGTATAGATAATTTCTCACTTCGGTTCCCCGAAGGCTATTATCAGTGATAAAGACAGGCACTTTTGCAATCAGTCATTTCATAAACTTATGAGAAAGTATGGAGTTGTTCATAAGGTTGGGAATAATTATCACCCCCAAATGAATAAGAAAGACGAGTTACCCAATTGTGAAATCAAGAACATTCTCGAAAGGCCATAGATCCTAACCGAAAAGATTGGCCGCTACGATTGAACGATGCACTATGGGCTTATATAACCACATATAAGAACCCTCCCACGATGTCCCCATTTTTCTTCGTATATGGAAAGCCTTTCCATCTCCCCGTGGATCTAGAACAAAAACCTTATTGGACAACCAAGAGGTTGAATTATAATTTAGATAAAGTCGATGAAGAACAAAAGCTTCAATTAAATGTGTTGGAAGAAATGTGCAATGATGCGTATGAGAATGCAAAGATATCCAAAGATAAGATGGAACTCAAACATGATAAAATCATCCGACGTTAAGATTTTCATTCATGACAAAAAGTGCTTCTCTACAACTCCTCCTACATTTGTTTCTCGATAAATTACGTTCATGGTGGACATGCCCATTCGTAGTGAAAGAAGTGTTCCCCCACGGAGACGTTGAATTGGAATATCCAAAGTAGGAGACACATTGAAAGTTAATGGAAAATGCCTAAAGCCATATTTAGAGGCATGTGTTAAAGGAGCCGACACCATTTGGTTGTCGAACCCCATTTACGGGGTTGATTGAGAGTGAAATGAGAGGTCATCGTGCCCCCAACGCGTATGGCCGGAATCTTGTGTAAATTAGTTAGTTTTAGGTTAGGGTCGTTAGACATTGTAGGAAGCAATATTATAGTGAGATGAAATCCAAGGAATAGCACGAGAGAGCGTAGAGTGTTTCAAGGGGGGTTGTTGTGTATTTCGGGGCTAAATCATGCGTAGGGACATTTTGGGAAGTTTCCACAAAATTGAATGAGGAAGAAGCCTGCACTTAATTTATTTATGAGAAGAAAGTAGGAGGCATTTACAAGCGCCTGAATGGTTCGCCCTTTCCTTCATTAAGTGATCGGACCGATTTGCTGCACAGGACGATCAAAATAAAAAAAGGAACCGGACCAGTTCACCCCAGAATTCGGATCGGTTCGACTGTCTGAAGAATTTTTCCAGTTCCCAGTGTTCATCCCCCTTTTACATCTAACCATTTCCCTCCACATTCTTCCCTCCAAATCCGTTTTCCCTCCATTTCCCAATCCTTTTTCCCTCCATTATTCATCCCATTTTACCTCCATTTCATTTACCTTCCTACCCCCACCCCATCGTCACCTATAAATTCATCTCCACCTCCCCCACTCCACTTCACACATCTAAACTATTCTTCCAATATTAAATTCTTCCTAGAAATTCCAATCCCTTTCCCATGGAAAACCGAGCACGTCCCGTCAAATACAAATTCACCAACATCCTTCCTGATGGAGATGGGGATTTCCGCTCACTCCATAAGCGCATTTGGTGTGATTTTTTTTAACTCCTGTAAATTGCATATTGAGAGAGAGGTTAAGAGGGTAGAACTACCTCCTCCAGTCACCAATATTTTTTTTCTCTCGAGGTGGTGGTACCGCTACTCAGAGGAGCCACATTTGGTTGTTTGGGTGGACAATGTGCAGTTCTTTTATGGAACCCTCATCCGCCTGGGAGAGTTCAAGGATGAGGTGTATGTAGACGAGACACGAATTCCCTTCTCGCTTCAAGTCATAATCCAAAAGTTACGATCCATGGGGGTTCCAATCCCAAACCGGTATGATTACCCCACTTATGCCATTCAGATTTCTAAAGGTGGGTGCATCCTCCTGATTTCTCTCGAACATGAGTGGGGTCGGGAGACCTTTCCCGTGTCGAATCTTAACGAAAAATCCTGCACCACCTTCCATATCATCTATGCTAATATTCTCCGAACATCAAATAACTCAGCGACGCGCCCTCGCCAAGCCAACCTTCTGTTCCACCTCTTTTATCCCCGTGCCACTATCCATCTTGCACTCATTTTCTAAGCCGAGATTTTTCACGCAGCAACGGATCATAAAGGTAAGCCCCCACCATATCCCTGACTCATCACTTCCATCCTTGTCGACGCCGGTACTGACCAACCCCGAGACTTTCCTCTCCTTCCAAAGCCCATTGGGCAAGAGTTCCGAACAAGGAGTGAGCGACAAAGGGGTGTGATACACGCCATGGTGGATGAGGATGTCCATGAGGAGGAAGAGGAGGAAGAAGAGGAGTAAGGGGAAGATGTGGATTATGAGCCCTAGGGGGAGTTTGACGAATCCCATTTCAACACCACAATAATTTCCCTAGGTATTGACTCGTTGGAACACCGTTTTGATACCTTTGAGTGCAATTATGTGAGAGACACTATGATAATGATTCGGCTTGAAGCCAAAATGTACAAATTGCATGTGAGTCTGGATGTGCCACTCCCGACTTACTTTTATGACCATTATGAACCTAGTTCCCCCGGCCCATCTCATCACCCCCAATAATCCATGTTTTGGTATTTTGGTCGCTTTGGCATTCCTTATGTAGTTCTTTGTAGTTTTGCCTCTTTATTGTCTAATCTTGTTACATAGAACTATCTTCTCTCTCTTTGTACTTGTAATCATTGTTTATTAATATAAAAAATTTGCATTATTGGCCTTTGTTAACTTTTTATGCACTCTCCTTTTGTTTGAATTTTAGTCCTTCTGCATAGGCCCTTTTCAAAAGTGAAAGTTAGGGGGGGTACACATGTGCTTAAAAATTTCACAAAGTTCAAAATGGCAAAAATTTGAAAAAAAATGGAAATTTTCAGAATTTTTTTTTAAAAAAAGTTAATATTTTGAAAAAAGGCAAAAATATTTTTCTTTAAAATAAATACAAATTAGAATTTAAAAGCTTTGAAAAATGTCACAAAATTTTGTTTGAAGCCTCAAATTGTTAAAAATCACGAGCGCAATGCCAAAATTGACGAAAGATGGAAATTGAGCGAAAATTGATGAATTTATGAATAAGTTTGGAGATTATTTAACCCAGTGAGATTTCGAGCCTATCGCTTTTTTGAGTAATTAAATCAATTCGAGTTAATGGTTAAATCAAAGTTCAATTTTGCGTTTAAAGTAAGTCATTGAGGATCTCAATTCCTTTATTTTGATCGGTTATGGGAAACGTGTGAGATGTTGTCTTGAAAAGCACGCTAAAATTTCTCTAAACTAAATTAATCTCGACACGCATATGGTACAATAATTAGTAATTTGGACAATGAAATAGGCTCTCATTTGTGTAACCCAAAATTATCAGCCATAAAAAGTAGTAAAAAATTATCCTTTGGCTAACCCAATTGAGCCTAATGAAAATTTTCATTTTCGTATGATAATCCCAAATAAAACAATTGGCCCGGAATTGTGAACATTGAAAATTTAGAAAATAGAGTCCAAAACGTGGCATAAAAAAATAGAAGAAAAATGCTCAACAAAAATAGCAAAAAAAAATCTAAAAATAAGAAAATGGAAAAACAAGAGAACAATGAGCAAAAGCCCAAAAAAGCAGTTATGGACATTATAAGAACATTTTCCAACAGTTCCCATCAAACCCGATACACCATCAAACCCGAAAAAGTCCTAATCGAGTTCAAATAGCGAAATTAATTACCGCGTGGAGAGCTAAAACAAGAAAGATAATAAGAGAGATTAATTGGTGTGAATAACAGGTGATGTTTCCCATTTTCCAATGACCGTATTCCGACAAAGAGATCTTTTGACCTCAAATAATTTCGTCTTTCAAATTTGTATGCGTGACCTTATGTCCATCATATTTACTCTTATGAATCACTCATACCGAGAGAATTAGCCACATTACGAGTGATTCGTTTGTGAGTTTATCCGTGAGAAATTAAATCAAAATGAATTTTCGAAAAGTAACGTAATAGTCAATCGGTGGAAATTAGCGGTTAAATTTTTGGCTTCACACACACAATACAAATTGAGACTCTTGAATATGAATTTACAGTGACTCTTTTTTGGTAGTTTAAATTATGCAATTTTAAAGTATTTGGATTTTTCTTTGAGTCGAGAAAAAATTTTGTGGGTATATTCACTTCAAACCCTCAGGAGACACCCCTCATCGAACTAGGGTAACCTGGGGTTTTAAAGGCTTATTGCATACGCTAAATAAAATTGCTTACCCGTGAAAGAGGTATTCTATCATAATAACATGTTTGTTAAGTTTTGGACCTTGCTTTGATTATTTTACATTGCTCGGGGCGATCAAAGTTCTAAGTTAGGGGGAATTTATTAGGCATAAATTCTTCATATTTATCCTCGTAATTTATAGGCTTTTATCATCTTAAGATATGTAAATTAAGTTGATTTATATCATATCAATGCTACTAACTGCTTCTATATAGTGTATTAAGTTTCGTTTATTTCTATTACATTTTTCAGGTATTTTATACAAGTGAAGAAAAGAGAAAACTCAAAATCAAAAATAAAGAAAATAAGAGAAGTTAAGGGAAAATAGTAATTTTACACTAGGAATTCACACATGAAACCTAAGGAAAGTTGAAGAACTTGATTCCACAATCACGTAGGAAGAAACAACAGCCAAATCCGAGTCCCGGTTGAAATGTTATGACGCTTTAAAGTTGAGAAAAAAATAAAGGAAAATAAACAAAGAAAAATTCTAGCGAACCGAACCGATGGCAGCTGAAGCAAATTGGTCCCCTTCACTGGAATGTGTAAACCAAACCTACGAAACAAATTACAAACTGATTCGTTATTCTTTATTAAGTGGACCGGTTCTCCCCATTATTAAAGAAGCCAAAACTAGACCAATTGAGTGCGATGAATTTTCTCTTTTTTATTCTAAAAATTAGAGTTGTGCATGGTTCAAACACTTAATAAAACGTGTGGGTTATATTTTATTGTATCACCAGACATTAGCAAGGAGGTTTTTACATAGTTTTGACATGTTATTGAAGGAAAGAACCCTAGGATTCATCTTGTCAAACAATTATTCATATTTTGGCATTAAATTCAAGGATTTTTTTCACTACAAGTATACTTCTTTTATTGCTTTCAAGTTCTCTCATCTTTTGGTTTTTGATTCATTATTTCTTTGTTAGAACCCTCTTTTGCATGTTTGATGGAAATTTTCACATAGGAATGATTTCATGCAACATAGATTTCATGTCTAGAAGTATTTACACCATGTCCGACTATGTTTTTAGCGGGTTGGGGTACATGAACCGAACTCAGGTAACACATGGATTTAAAAGTGAAAAAAAAATAATCCCTCATTCAAAGGTTTGAACTTTATTCGGGTAAAGATTGTAGGCCTTTTAATTTCATTTCTCCTTGGTAATTAGAAAGTTTAAGGGTGTTATTGGCGTCTGATAACTTTTCATCCTCGTCAAATACAATTTTTGATTCGATATTGTACGGCATTTAATCCTCATATGTCGAATGCTTAGAGAATATTTAATGTATGTTTTAATGAAGAATTATCTTTTTGAAGCTTTTATGTTCTATGTAAACACCAACGGTCTGGGGGAGTGTGCCTAACTCCATTTTTCTCTCATATAGTCAAAGTTTAACTTAGTTCATTTTGCATGCTTTGTTAGTTCTTAATTTAATTCATATTTCATTAGTTGATAGGTATAGTCACAAACTCATCACCTTTTCCTTTCTTTTTCTGAGCCATTCTAGGGTTATGTGTCTTTCCTATCCATCGTCACGATTGTTCATCCTATTCCCTGTGTTATATACCCGTTTACAAGATTATAACTTGAGCGACCGGCTAAAACTTGAGTCGATAGAAGCACGTACTAAAAATACTTTTTAATTCGCGTTAATGGTGTTCGCGTGTGTTGAAAGGGTGAGTTTCAACGAAAATAATAAAGTGTATTGGATAAATAAAAAGTGTGATTCTGGTAAAGGAATGCTTTCGGGTAAATCTAATGTAGCCGTGTTAAGTGTTGAACCGTGTATGTTAGGAGAAAAATGCTAAAATGGGAAAAAGGAAAGCCATTTATAAGATTAAGCTAAATTAATCCGGATAAATAAGGTTTCTAGAAGTAAAAAAATTTCATACTTTGAGTATATATATATATATATATATATATATATATATATATATATATATATATATATATATATATATATATATATATATATATATATATATAGAGAGAGAGAGAGAGAGAGAGAGAGAGAGAGAGAGAGAAAGAGAGAGAGAGAGAGGCTCATGTGCGCATTACGTTTGCACACTAAGTTTGCACATCATTTTTTTAAAATAGTAAAAAAAATTGTTTTGAGTTGATTTTTTTGTGTGATATTTAAACATTTCAACGGACCCATGTAAAAAAAATCAGCTAAAAATAACTTTTTTTTGGTATTTTTAAAAAATCAATCAAACTTTCACTGCTTTTAAAAGCTGTGAAAGTTTGACCGATTTTTTAAAAAGAGAAAAAAGTTATTTTGATATTTTTTTTGTACATGGGTCCATTGAAATGTTTAAATATCACATACAAAATCAACTCAAAAATATTTTTGTTAATGCTTCAAAAAAATTGGTGTTCGTCAGCACTGTGCAAACTTAGTGTGCACATGAGCCTGCCCCTCTCTCTCTCTCTCTACACACACACACACACATTTTAGTTGCATGTTTATATAGGCACAACGTTCTTTAGTTTCCTTTCTAGCATTTGATTTTATACTGCATTTGTGTATTTCCCACTAAGCATCGGCTCACACTCTCACTTTGTTACAGCTGGTTATGCGCGATTTTGTATTTTGTGAGAATTACATAGGTAGGTACCCTCTTTATTTTACATTAGTAGCTCTGTATGCTTGGGCTTCAGGGTGTTCCCCATGGGTCACTCACGTAGTTTATTTTGAAACTTGAATTGCATGCTAAACAAGTGAAATGTTAATTAAAATAAAATTTGCATAGAAAACATTATATATGATGCTTCATTACGCTTCGCACCTAACATTCGGGTCAGACCGGATTGACGACGAGTAACCCATAAATTCGGGTCGGGGCATTACATGTTAAGTATTTCACTTTCACCCTAAGAGGAACATAATACATGGGGAACCTAATGATAATAACTATGCTATGGATTTTCCTTCTTCTCCATTTAAACAAATACCAAAAATATTTTCTCCCCTTTTCAAATAAAAAAGACAAAATACATATATAACAAAATATTCCTCTTTCCCTCGAAACAAATATTTTTTCCTCTTAGGTGCTATTGCATACCCCAATCTTGGCCTAGTTCCCTATTGGCTTAGGTCCTAGAGATCCATAACTAGTGTGGATTCTGAAATAGTACCCGTATGCCCCGCGTGCCCCACCTGCCAATGGGATGCCACCAGCTCACCTATCGATATCGATTCTTGCCTAGCCAGGGGGTAATCTACTAGTGCGAGTTGATGCCAAAGAAGAATAATTTAACAATGTCAAAGAAAACCTTTGATTGTTGTCTAAACGGTTGGACCAGGTTAATATCTCAGGGAACTATATGGTCTATTCTCCTATGTCTCAGTATCATAAAGCCCGACTACCATAGAAGTTAAAAATGATAGACACCGAGAATTTTATAGCTATCGAACTTCTAATTGTGCCCCAACGCAACTACCATCGCTCCATGACTCTCTTCAGGGAGTCATCGGAGATAATGGATTTTGTATTTTAACAAACGCTCAAACAAGATGCCCTTAGATGGTTCATATCCCTTGAAGAATCCAGAATCCATAGTGGGGAAGATGTATCTCAATAATTCATGACTCAATACAAGTATAACGAGAGCTTTAAGTCACCCGTAGAGACCTAGAACAACTTAAGCAAAAGTTGGGTGAATCAGTTATCAAATTTATTGAAAGGGGGATAGATAATACATGTACTATGACAAACTGAGCATCAGAAGAAGAACATGAAAGCATTATGAAAAAGAATTTCCTACACTATATTAAAACATCAATTGGAAGCTAGTATTACCCTTATTTCAGAGCCCCCTGAAGGAAGGGGTAGATATTGAAGAAGGGGTTGCAAGTCAAAAAAATGAAACTGAGCTGAAAAGGTTAATTGGGTAGTTAACACCTTGGAAGTATGATAAACCAACTAGCACCTCAGTCTCAACCATCAATAACATCTCCCAAACTGTTACCTTTTGGACAACCAAATGTCATCTTAATCCAGACAAAAATGAATATATTAAACTTCATGTCCCTTTGTCAAAAGTGTATCATGCCTGTCTTGATCGAAACCTCATCAAACCAATGGAACCCTGAACATTGCCATATCCTCTTCCATGAAATTTCAAGCATGATGACAATTAAGGCTTCCACAAAATCATCGAGCACACCATTGATCAGTATTTTCACTCGAAGAATGTTATCCAAAGCCTCATAGACAGGTAGATCAATTCCCCACTAGCAAATACAAATCCCAATACGATTAAAAAAACACTCACCTCACCCCCCGATCATGGTGAATGTCATCCTCTCATACGAAACCCATAATTCCACCCTTACACTAGAATCAAGCCCATCGAAATACCCGGTTCACCCACTATATCACTTAAGCCCCTCAAAGTGTATCCTTCCTTCCTCCTACACCATGAGAATCCTACAGACCAAGCTCTATCTCTCCTCACTAGGGACTTTTTTTTTCATTTGTACCCATTCAGAAGGGGAAGGGATGGAACTTCCCACAGTTTTAGATTAGCTTCTAAAATTTGGGCTAAAATTTCCCTCAGTGATGACCATCCACTCTGAAAACATCAGTACCTTTTTTATGGAAGCCTGGAAGTGGGATAAATAATTCAACGAATGGTTCATTCCCACAGAAGAGTTTATTTTAGACGACAATGTGCAAATTATTTGTGATTTATTCATTAAGAAGTAAGAGGTATGTGCTATCTCCGAGATTCTCTGTGTCTCTAAAATCTAAAAGTGTTTAGTCCATTCACTAGAACATTTCCCTACTGAATCGGAAGACTTATATGATGATGCCATAGATGTTGTATAGTTCATCGACTTTTTATAGAAATATGATAATATTTCCATCATAGGGGGGAGATTTTGATGTCTCGGATTATGAATCAAACGATAATGAATATCCAACTCAATTGCCTCTTTATGCAGAATGATTTATTTCATGAAATTACTTCGAAAGATCAACAAGGTATCCATTAGATCCGAGGTAGATGGAGATAACAAGTTTAAATTATTTTATTCTTTGTAAATAATACAACCTAGTCTAAGAAGCACTATTAGGATCCAATTCCCCCCTTTGAGGAACTCCCGATATCGAAGTTGACAATTCAAGAAAGTACGGTCCTTGATCAGCTCAAAAAGACTCGAGATAATATCACTTTTTAGGGCTTTTTATTTCCTATCTACACATCAATGCTGTAATATAACTCCTATTGGGACCCATAGGTCATCTCACTAGCACTCTATAAAATATGACGACGGTGTGATAATTGATCAAATTCACAAACTTCTACTTTGGAACACTAATTTAATTAGAGTCTATTTAAACCAAATCAATTCCCTACACATACAACTACGTGTGTGCGTGTGTCAACCCATAAATAAATAAAGCATGCGGCACAAATTTCCGGAAAAATCCCTCAAAGGGGCAAAACCTTTTTATTTTCACTATAATTTGTAAAGAACGGTTTACACTGATTACAATGAAAATATGAGTGACATACAAAATACCCTCAGGTGTTGGTTCAGATGTCGTCAACTGGAATCACCTGCAAGAACTCCAGATGGGTAGAAATGGAAAAGAAACGGCTTCTCCACAAGAGTGAACTTCATAAGGACTCCCTCCACAATAACACGTAGCCGTCAGTTATAGAGTTCTCTCCACCATAAATGAAAAAAAGAAAAATAAGTTCTTGGGTTCCACAAAACAATTCACATAAAAATAATTGGGATTTTTGTGAATTGAAAACAAAACAAATATTTGAACCCTTAAATTGTTGGAGAAAAACTTTCTACCAAAGGTATCGAATTAAATTCTGGGGAGATAAACAAAAGTTTATAACGTTAAAACTCTTTAAAGTTAAAAACTATTCTCCAGGTAAATCAAGGCTGGCAGACCCCTTTTATAAGAAAATTTAGTCGGTCAAAGGATAAGCATGAGGTCAACGTGTCAGCCAAAAAGTGACGTCGCTCGAACGAAATCCCACCTCGCTCGAACGAGATACGCTTGTCATTCAAATAATATCACGCGACATCAAATGTCGCTCGAACGAGATAGTGATCTCGCTTGAATGAGCTTAGCATCAAAATCAAGGTACGCTTACTGCCTTAGAAATTTTCTCAAAACTTTTCAAAAATCAACTTTGTCTAAAACAGTAATGAAACCTTTTTATAAAAAATTTTTTTATATAAAAGATTTTTAAAACTCCTTTTAAAAATATCCCAACACTCTTAATATGAAATTTATGAAACTTTAAAATATTATCTTACCAAATATCATATTGTTGGGATTGAATGTTGAAGACAACTTGTAATTCGTATCCGTCTTTTGTAGATACAATCTTCTCAATTCTTTGACGACTTGTAGCGTTATACGACATAATTAATTGCGACGGAAATTTATAAAATTATGTCCTTACAAATCTCCCCCTATGTCTATGCCGGTACATAGATAAAAACATCTGAATTATTAAACACCAAATGATCTATACAAATCTACCCTCCCATGAATAAATTTGCAAGATCTTAAACTTTTCTTCACAACTCTTCAATTTCAAATTTCAAAGCTCCAAGCTTTTCTCATCAGGGTGTGCAATCTCCAATTTTGTACCTACACACATGACATAAAGAAAATACCTTTGTGATGCATCAAGTTGGAAATGATATAAGAATAAATCATTAATATAATCAAATCTCCTCCATAATGCAAAAACTCCCCCATAACATGATAATTCTTTCTCCCCCTTTTTATGATGTCCCCAAATGGACAGATAAGAAGCAACAATCAAAGCGTGGAGTGTCATGATAAAAATGCATAGCAAACATGGATTAAACTACCTGCATGCAAAGGAGTATCTCAAAATTTTCACTAACTATTTTTGATTTTTCAAATTTTTAGTAGAAAAATAAGATACCAAAAATCACACCATGGATTTATACTAACACAACCAAGTCATGGAAATGCAATGTATGGGTGTGAACACATTCGATAGGTAAATAAACTCAATCAATCATATGTGCACGATGTATACGTGTACCCCTAACAAATGAACATAAAAAATATCCTTAGGTGTAAAAATTATTGAAATTAGATGACATCGTCTTATGCTAATGAACAAATAAAAGTCAAAGTGATTTCCACCCTAATAATGTCCAAAACTATTTAACATTTTTTCAAGACTTTCAAGGACGTGCAAACCCATTTTAATTCTCCATCCAAACTCCCTCATGTATATTTTCTTTTAGAGGTGATATAAATTTTCAAACATTGGAGAATTGGTGCAAAAACCTAATTGGCCCATGATTGGCATGAATTTATTTTTATTGTCTTTAAATTTTTTCGGGCTCTTTTAAACCTCTTTGGACCTTGGATAATTAAAATCCTCAATTTTCATGGTCCAATTTAAAAGGTAGCTTAGTATTCTCAAAGGCCAAATGAACCTTCCGCAACCCGTCCCCATTTTTAAATAAATCACATAAACTCACAAACGGCTCTTACATGCACAACTTTCTTGTCAAGTTTTATCGCGCTTGGTCCATTTTCAAAGATAGAATTGAAGTGAAAACACCCAAACAACATGTGATAAGACAAGAAAAATAATAAAAAAAATCTATGCATGTGTGCAATAAAGGAAATTATGAGTCAAACGTGTAGTAAGTAACACTTAATTACATCTCAATGACTCCACACAATAAAAAGCACAAAGATGACATGATATATTGTCTCAAAACACTATCAAATAGTTACAAGAATAAATGGAATGAAATTGTTACTCGGTCATCCTAAGTGTCTATCCATAAAAGGTGTATAACAAAATACAACACTCTTTTTGGATTTTATGAAAATTTTAAAAATAAAATCTTTTTGGCTTTTTCAAAATTTTCAAAAGAAAAAATTTATACAAAAAGTACATGTCACAACGCTAGCAATAATAAATATCATGAAAAAAAACTAGCCTATGACAAACATTCGAACACAATCATCTATATGATATGGCAAGAGAACAGTCATATGAAAGTAAATGAGAATCAACTATTCTAAAATCTAGCGTATCCAAAAGTGAATTCCTAACCCATGCGGATGTAACACGTCGACACTGGGTTTTGGAAACCAACAAAATACTAGACTTCGACTTGCTAGGACATCTTCCAAGATCAAAACAAAATATCCTAAGGTGACATTTTCTACCACATTGCGAACATGTGTAAACGGGAGGAATGTTACCTAAATTGTGATCTTTTCTAACATCCTTGGGATTAATTGTTTCTCTAAAAAAAAATAATTGTTTTGGCTTTAGCACTAGAAGCATGGGAACCAGATGAGTTATTACCATCACTATCAAACCTACTTGAATCGTTTAAATCATTTTCCAAGTTCAAAATATTTGATTCAAGCAACAAATTAGACTCTTCCAAAGACAGGGATTTCTTTTTTAAATTTTCAACAATTCCTAAAAGGGTATCTATCTCCTCCTCAATTAAAGTAAACTTTTCCCTAAGAGTCTCTTCACGTGCCACAAACTCATTGATTAAAATATTTTTGTCCCCTTTGGAACAAACACAAACCATCGAATTTTTAAGGTCCTCTAATTATTTTTCTAAAAATAGGACTCTATAGTCACTCTCCTTCTTGGAAAATTTTAAGTAATCAAAGTCATTACACAAATTGCCAAAGTATCGACGAAAAATATCTATTTGAGTTTGAAACGTTTGGAAATATTCAATCTTACTATTAAAATAAGAATTTTCTTTTTCCAAAACTCTAATTCTTTTGCAAAGTTTCAAATTCAAAAGTTTTAATTTTTCAACACAGTCGTTAACTTTTTCAGAAATAGGCCCCCATTAAATGGGTGTTCAATTGAAAAAAAATGCAATTTTTCAAAAAAAATCAATATCACACGATTTTGTGGAAAATAGGAATATGCGATAAATTAGCACAACCCGCTCTGATGCCAATTTGAAAATATGATGACGGTGTGATAGTTGATTAAATTTGCAAACTTCTACTTTGGCACACTTATTTAATTAGAGTCTATTTAAACCAAATCAATTCAGCCCCAAAACATACAACTACGTGTGTCAACCCATAAATAAATAAAGCATGCGACACAAATTTCAGGAAAAATCCCCCAGAGGGGAAAACCCTTTTTATTTTCACTATAATTTGTAAAGAACGATTTATACAGATTACAATGAAAACATGAGTGACATACGAAATACCCTCAGGTCTCGGTTCTGATGTCGTCGGCTGGAATATCCAGTAAGAACTCCAGATCGGGAGCAATGCAAAAGAGACGACTTCTCCACAAGAGTGAACTTCATAAGGACTCCCTCCACAATAGTACGCAACTGTCGGTTGTAGAGTTCTCCCCACAAAGAATGAACAAAAGTAAAATATGTTATTGAATTCCACAAAACAACTCACATAAAAGTAATTGGGATTTTTGTGAATTGGAAACAAAACAAATACTTGAACCCTTAAATTGTTGGATAAAAACTTTCTGCCAAAGATATCGAATTAAATTCTGGGCAGATAGATAAAAGTTTTAAAGGTTAAAACTCTTTAAAGTTGAAAATTGTTCTCCATGAAAACCAAGGCTGGCAGACCCCTTTTATAAGAAAATTAAGTCGATAAAAGGATAAGCATGAGGTCAGCGTGTTAGACAGAAAGTAATGTCGCTCAAACAAAATCCCACCTCGCTCGAATGAGATACACATGTCATTCAAATGACATCGTGCAGCATCTAATGTCGTTGGAAAGAGATGGTGATCTCGCTTGAACGATCTTAGCGTCAAAACCAAGGTACGCTTACTGCCTTAGAAATTTTCTCAAAACTTTTCAAAAATTAACTTTCTCTAAAACAGTAATGAAACCTTTCTATAAAAAACATTTATAAAAACATTTTTATACAAAAGCTTTTTAAAACTCCTTTTAAAAATATCCCAACACTCCAAATACGAAATGTTCATGAAAATTTAAAACATTATCTTACCAAATGTCATATTGTTGGGCTTGAATGTTGAAGATAACTTGTAATTCAGATCCGTCTTTTGTAGATAAAATCTTCTCAATTCTTCGATGACTTGTAGCGGTATACGACATAATTAATTATGACGGACATTTATAAAATTATGTGCTTACACACTCTCGAGGAAGCCGTATGCATAGTTGGATATCTGATTGCTATAAAACTCCTCTCCATATATTAAGAGGAAATTCCAAAGATCGGTCTTGATCATAACTATTCCCTCATTATTATCTGTTAATGTTACAGGAAAGACAGTTAAACTAGAACTTGTAGATAATGGGTGTGCTTTGAATGTATGCAATTAAGAACTCTTAATTTCCTGGGGATAAAATTCAGTGACCTTACTCTAACATCTATCGATTTTCATGCCTGTGGTAATACTTTCCAAGAGGTTATGAGTGACATAAAACTTACACTACGATGTGGACCTATTTTCCCTCAAATGGAATTCCAAGTCATCGACATACCTACCTTCTTCAACTTGCTCCTTGTCCTCCCTTAACTTTAGAGAGTATCCATGGTGTATCTTATTCCCTTCACCAAGAATTGAAGTTCTTTGCCAATGGACAACTCATCACCATTATTAGAGATGATGACAATTCAGATGGTACCAGCACAAGAAACCCAATACTAGAAATCCAATACGGGGTCAATGACATGTTCCTCCCCGTCTTTAAGATTGATCCATTTCCCTTACCAAATGAGGAAAAGTTCAAAGACTGAATGTGTTAAAAACAGAACCCTCGTGGAAATATAAACATGATTTAAATGTTCAAAAACATGCACTTCATGCCCAGAATGGAGCTGGACCAACACTAAAAGGGAATCCTCAAGTTGATAATCATGAAGGAAGCCTTTCCCCCTACGGCCTGGGATACTAACCATCACTAAAAAAACTCAGAGCAATCCATCAGCCATACCAAAAGAGAATCTTGGAAAGAAAGAAGATAATCTTAGGAGACGCCATGAAAGGGAGGTTTTTTAAAGAAGGTGAAGACTTCCCCTTTTGTGGATTCCTTAAACCATAGTACAACTCTTGAGAGAAAATAATTAAACCAGGGATGGAGATCTTCCTTAAAGATGAAGTTATTTGGAATGAAAATCAGAAGCATGAGTTAAAGCCTATAGAACATAAATTTGTGGAAAGCACCGAGAATTTTGAAGGAAGTGATACCGATGAGTTGTTTAACCTCCATACACTGGGGTTGGATCTCTATATGATCCACCAGGAAGCTGAGCCATCTTACACATCCAAGAAGATAACCATTGCTTATGCACCATTCCTCAACTAGCATGCAATCACTATTAAGCCTGCCCAAGTCAACCTGAACCCTACTATACATGACCTCCAAGAAACACCTGAATTTACTATTTTTGATGTAATTTTGAGCTAGGCCTCCTATGATGTAGTTCTCACCTTTGTATTTCTTGAAAATTATTTACATGAAATGAATGGTAATTTTGACTATCTTATTATGCCTTATATCAATTGTCGTGATTCTAATCAAACGATTTATGAAGATGATTTAATAAATGAATAATTATTAATTGATCTCAGGAAGGAAAAAACTTAACAACACGAAAACATTCAAACTAATGATGATGTGACTATTATTATCAATCTTGGTACTTGAAGCCACCTGTGCGAGATAGGGATAGGGTTCACCGTAAATGAGCATGAGCGACCGCAAATCGAAGATCTTCTGAAAGAGTTTGTGGGTGTCTTTATGTGGTCCTATGATGACATGCCGTGTATTGACTTAAAAATTCCGTAACATGGGATAACTACCTTCCCAGAGAGAAAGTTTCATTTTCATGGTCGAATATCCTATATGGATTGTGAACATTGTCCCCATTCCGAAACTAGCCGGAAAAGTCCTCATATGCGTTGACTATCACGATTTAAACAAGACATCTCCAAAAGATGATTATCCTCTGCTTAATATCGAGATGATCATCAATAACACCTCCATTCGTACCCCCAAGTCATTTGTATATGGTTTTTCCTGGTATAATCATATTAAGATTCATCCTAACCATTAGAAGAGGACTGCCTTCATCACCCCGCGGGGAACCTTTTTCTACACAGTCACGTCGTTCGGTCTAAAGAATGTAGAGGATATTACTAAAGGGCCACTTCAACCATTATACATGATATTATCCATAAGTAGGTCAAGTTCTATGTTGACTATTTGGTCATTAAGCCAAAGACTTAGGAAGGTCACATTAACTCCCTAAGAAAATTCTTCGATTGGTTACGATAATACCAGGTGCGACTTAACCCACAGAGATGCATTTTCGGTTTCATAAATGACAAACTCCTAGGGTTCATGGTCAGTTAAAAGTTATCAAGGCATACCATGCCAAACTAAAAGCAATACATGAGATGCCACCACCCCGGACAGTGAAATAAGTGCGTTGATTTTTAGGTAAACTTTAATACATTAGTCGGTTTATCATCCAACTAACCTATATATGCGATCCCATTTTTAACTCCGCTGGAAGGATTCAGATAATGTTTAGAACTAGGCATGTCGAGAAGCCTTTGATCATATAAAATAATACCTCAATAGACTACTTGTGCTCATGCCTCCACAGTAAGATCTCCCCCCTCCTCCTATATATCACTGTCACCGACATCACAAAAGAGGCTATGCTACCCCAATAAATCAAAGAGAGTCTAACGTTAGTTGGATGTGATGAGAACTACATCGCATTAGAAAAGGCATGTGTCGCCTTTGTCTGGGTTACATAGAATCTCTGGTACTACATGCGCGCATCCCATATGAAACTGGTATCTCGAATGGATCCAATGAAACACTTGTTAGAAAAGCCCATCTTTCCTAGTTGCATAGCCTATTGGTTGGTGTTATTGGATGAATTGGACATCACATATGTCATATGAAATGCTATAAAAGGAAGGGACATTTTTTATTACCTTGATGACAATCCTATGGAAGGGATTGTGGTTTGGATTTCCAAATTTCGTAACGAAGATATCATCTTCACCACTCATGAGGATCTGATATGGAAGATATTCTTCGACAAGTCGATAATAAGAAAGAGTACGATATTGGGGTACTTATTTTCACCCTCGATGATTCTCACACTCCCATTGTAACCAAATTGGATTTGCCTTGAACCAACAACATAGTAAAATGACAAGCTTGTACCATAGCGCTCAGGATCGTCATACAAATAGAAATCAAGCACACAAATGTATATGGGTATTCGATCCTCACATTGTGAGAAATCCTTAAAAAATGGAAAGTCAAATACTAGATGCTCCTACCCTTCCACACTCAGTTAGAAGAGTTTGACTCCAAATTTGAAGATGTCACCTTCCACCACCTTCCTAATTCAATGAATAGCCTTGATAATGCACTGGCAACCCTGGCCTCTATGGTCAATTTGCCTGTAAGGATAATAATGTCCCCCTTTCAAATCTGGAAACAAGCTACACACACTCATCGCTACCACATTGAGCTCGTCACAGAGGAAGATCCATGCAAAGAAAGATTGTGGTTTTATGACATTTGGTGCCTCCTAAATCATGGTAGGTATCCTCAGGATGCTGATAAAAAGGATCGTCGGACCTTTCACATGTTGGCTACTAAATACACATCAGCGATAAAGTGTTCTTAAACGAAATTTCGAAGGAACCCAGTTTCTTGCATAGCAGGGCCTGAGATAAAAAAACGTGATATAGATAATCCATAGTGGCGAATATGGGCCCCACGTGAACGGTCAACTACTTTCGAAGAAGATAATTTGATTAGGCATAAATTCTTCACATTTATCCACTTAATTTCGGTATTTTTATGATCCCGTGCATTGTAAATAGATTGGATTTATCTCATATTTATGATACTAACCCTTTTTGGCAAGCATTTCGTATTTTGTGTATCTCTTATGTGTTTTACATGTATTTCATGCTAATTAGTGCGAAAGAGAACGCAAAAAAGTGAAAGAAAGCAAGAAATGGGGAGTTCAAGCGGATTTTTGTAATTTTATAGCCATATTCCGGAGGTGGGGCCAACTGGAAAGTTGAAGAGCGTTCAATTATAAGAACATAGGAAAAAATGACATCTCAATACGAGCTACGGTGGAAAAGTTATGAAGTTTTGAAGCTGAGAAAAGTCAAGAATAAAATCTCTACATATATTTTAAGGGCGATCCGGACCTTTTATTTTAAAAGGATCCGGACCGCATTTAGGCACGCTCAAAGTCCGTTACAAATTTAGTCACAATTTTTAAGTGTGACAAATTACGAGATACGGGATTTTTATTTTGTCCTTATCTTTTAGCCAAAAGAGTTTTATATTTTGGGGACTCTTGTAAAGGACCTCTAGTGTATATATTTAGTCATTATGACTCTATTTATTCAAATTTCATTCATGTAAAAGGTCCATAACTAGTAGCAACATTTAGGAGAACAATTTAGATATTTTGTACCTTTAATTCAAGGGCTTTTCCAGTTCGTCTTCAATCTTTGATTTCTTCTTGCATGTTCTTGTTCTTTATTCTTGGTAACCTTTATTTCCAGCACTTTTATTATTATTTCTCACATTTAATCTCTCTTTCCATGAAACTATCAGTTCATGCAACATAGATAACGTAGTTTTCACTAATTTCATCATGTTAGGCTA
This sequence comes from Sambucus nigra, assembly GCA_949130495.1. Classification (NCBI taxonomy): domain Eukaryota; kingdom Viridiplantae; phylum Streptophyta; class Magnoliopsida; order Dipsacales; family Adoxaceae; genus Sambucus; species Sambucus nigra. Next base: position 50,771,412 of record OX422222.1, read on the forward strand.
GATTTTTAAGGGTTGGGATGCATGAAACCAACCCGATGTGGTTTGCATGGGTATAAAATTAGTTCTCTAAATTTAATAATTGATTAGACCATGTAGTATGGTGATCACAACCGTTGTAGGAATTTTGATTTTGTTTTCCCTAGGTAACTGGGATGCCTAAGAGTGCAACGCGCATGTAGCTAATACGAAACTGCTTTACTCATCTCTTGATTATATATGGTGCGGGCTACGAGCCCTCATATATGTAATGCATAGGAGTTCTAAAGACCGGGTTTGATCAATTAATTAATTTACGACTAGTTTTGTACTGGGCAATATACTAGGAGTGGGGGGATTGTGTCCCTACCTTAATTTTCTAATTAGTTTTAGTTAACTTCTTTATTTGCCTCCTTTTTCATTCCTCACCCTATCATCATCTTTTACACTTTATTTTTGAAGTAATAAATCAATTAAAATCTATCAAACATTCCTTATAGATTCGATACCCATACTCGTTGCTGTACTACATAAGAGTGTAGTTAAAGTTTAGTTTTTTTTTTGTATTGTGGTCAGAAGCCGATAATAATGATTGGCGTATTTACATGGACGTTCGATTTTTCCACCTCGATCATAATTTGTTAAGGATATTATTAAAATACCATATTTCAAGACTACATTTCTTACATTTGAAGATGACTTGAAGGCCAATAGTTTGCCAACCTTCAGCACTTGCCTTTTTGGGAGTTATATAACACGACTTATACCTAGCCCTTCTTCACCTGGGCAAGAGGGATCATCGGTAAAGTCACCCCCAAGGCATAAAATGGGAATGAATTCATCTTGGTCGCCATTGACTACATCATGAAATGGATCGAATTAGAGTCGTTGCGGTGTTGAATGAAAACAAAGTATCTAAATCTATCAAAAAGAAAATAATCTACCTATAGGGAGTTCTCTAGGACCTCGTATTAGATAATAGGCTCAATTTAGAAGATGAGGTCACATAACTAGTTGACAATTATGGAATCTAAAGGCGCAAATCATCTCCTTACCGCAGACTAATGAAAATGTCGAAGCCGCCAACAAAATACTCAAAAACATCATTAGAAAATTGACAAAAAGCTATAGAGACTAGACTGACTGGATCCCATATGCCCAATGGGGCTACATACCTCTCTCAGAACACTCACTAGTGTAACTCCCTAGTCCCTGGTATATGGCATCGATATGGTCCTACTTGTCGAACTTGAAATACCTTCCTTATAGGTTATGCTCAAAAGTCAAATCAATGAAGAACATTAGAATAAAAAATATTATGATGAACTTATGAACTTAGATGAAATAAGGTTGAAGTCCCAATGTCATATACAAGGGTACCATCGACGTATCGAACGATCATTCAATAAAAAGGTCAAGGACCACAATATTCAAGAATGAGATCTTACCCTCAAGAAAATTATTAAACTCGTCTACAATCCAAGAGGAAAATTCAAGACCAACTGGAGTGGCCCCTACATCATAAAAAAAGTCTTGTGAGGTGGAGACACTAAGCTCACAGACATTGATGGAGAGGAGATGGCACGGCCAGTCGATTTAGATCATCTTAAGAAATTTAATCCCTAGTCTAAACTCTCATTGTACTACGACTCTTCTCACCTCCCTGCTATTCTAAAAAAACTCTATCCTCTCCATCTGTACTCGAAACAATGTAGGGGTCGATCCTCTAAAAAATAACCTTTTTGAAATAAAATCTCACAATTTTCAAACCGTACAAAGGTATGTAGGCAGTCGAAGAGACAGTCTTGGGAACGATCCTTTCTCTTTCAGAAAATGCTATTATTTTCTCCCTCGGAGAACAATAGTATCCATCATCATTGAAACAAATAAAAGGATTATGTATGCCTTAGCAATCAATATCGATATTTTTGGGGGAATAGTCCTGAGGCCCTATTTTTTTAGTAAATGGAGAAATAGCCTCTCCATGGTGGCCTTACAAGCTGAATGAAAATAGAAAAAAAGGTTAAATAGTTATAACATTTGACATATCATATCTATCTAAGTTAATTAAACCTATGATCATCTCTAGGAAAGTAAAAGAAATTGAATAAAATCTTAGAAAATTTAGTTTTTGAGGCAATGGAGGCTAGACCATCAATAATATAATTATTTTGCCTATACATATGTTGAATTAGGATCTGATTTGGAGACAAAAGGTTGTCAATCTCCTGAATAAGTATTTTAAAGTACCAAAGAACCTTCAATGTTTCTTCAAAGTAATCAAACAAAAGAATTCATCAAAGTCAGGAAAAAATACGTCGAAATGATCATCATGTTTCATTAAAAAACAGTGTATGAAAATTACATGAAATGACAACAACAAAAATGAAAAACAACCAACACTCTTACAAATTCACACAAATAAAAATTCTAAACCTACACAAAAAATCCATATATTATGAAAACCTCCCTCATGCTCAAGACCTGACTTCAGCAACTAATGGATCCACCTCACCATTATTTCCACACCCTGGGAACTCAAAAATTCCAATCCTATTCGCAATTTTTGTATCCATTCCTTATAACGGTATGCCTTAATCAACTTGGATGAAAGCAAGTGTCAAACATCGTAAGCCGCCTTTGACCAATCTCCTCATCACAAATATTCATAACTTCCCTCTTGTATAGGCACTTCTAATAAACTTAAAATATTAACCCAACCTCTATGATAAAATTTAGACGGATAGGAAGACGGTTGACGACGTAACCACAAATGGTCTAAAATCATCCTCATCGATTCAGTTAGGACCTCTATGGGAAAGAAGTTGGTTATATAGGGAGGAATGATATGCTTGTAACCCACTTAATGCAGAATCCACCATGAAGAATAGAAGGAATTCTAGAGAAGTCCCACTAATCATACATAATGGTAATCACCCAATTACATGACAATCTCCAAATTGCCCCACCACAGTACAGACCAGAGAAAATTCCTGGCCCCGTGCTCCATAAGCCAATTAACCCAATTATCCATGGATGGAAAAAAAGTAAGTAAAGACTGGGAGAACAAATTAGGAACGCTCATCAAAGTGTAATTAGGAGGAGCTTCTAGGCACAATCTCTCTGACAACCACATGAACAGCATCATAGGGTTCCCCGTAAAAAAATGGCCTAAACTTCTTTCTAGGCATCCAATCCATTCAAAGTCTCTTCTAGTATAACAACTACTAAATTAAAATGATGAGACATCCGTAGTACTATTGTGTCCACCAAAGGGTCATCCGTCAAGTCACCGGTCACTAAAACCAGTCTGGTAGTTAGTCTTAGGGCCACAACACTAGGAAAACCATTATCATTGTAATCTCTTTGACACACCAAGTTTAATATTGCCAGGATAACAATACTTACTTCACGCACCATTGGTTGGGCATCCGAAGGGAAAATGTGGTTTAATTCAGATAATGACACTCGAGGGGAATGGGACAAGTCCGATATAGAATAGCAACATAAAGGTCCCCCGGTTATACAAATAAATGTTCGAGATGATTCTCAAGTAAACAACAAAGCATAAACGGATAAGATTACCACTTGTCCCAACCAGAACTCTCCGAGAAAAACCAAAATAAATAAGAAAGCTTCTGCTTAACCCGCCGCTCATCTATAACACTCCGTGATTTTACAACAATTAGTAATTTAATTGAATTCAAAATATGGAAAAATAAATTTTTTGGATTCAATTATTTTTAGCAATTAAATATATTGGTTTTCATTTGTGGAAATTAGGAATTTAATTGAAAATATAATCGGGATTTCATTTAACATATATAAAAAATAGGCGAAATGTCAACCTGAGCAAGACTGAATCGATTCGTCCAGGAGGGAGAATCGATTCAGAATGGATCAGATCTGGTGTTGTTTTGCTTCTTCTAGAGTTCTAAACACTTTTTCACAAACTCTTCAACCAAAAGACTTCTACGTCTTTACCATCTTTCATCTACAAACCCTAGCCCCAAATTCAATGAAGATTAAACTCAAGTTTTAATGGCTTAATTGATGTTTCTGAAGATTGTTCAAGAATGAATTTTTCTTTAATTTTTTAGAGGAACGCAATGCTCCAATCAGAATTTTCAATTGACTTTTCAACAAAAATGTATACTTTTATTCTCTCTCTTTAGTATTATGCGTTTAAAATAATGCCTAAACATTAATTTTCATGTTTTTCTTAGAATATATTAACAACCTTAATTAGGGAAAGTGAAATCTAATTTGGGAATTTTTTTGTGAAAAATCTCAATCTGAATTAAGACTAATGACCCTTGTGTGTTTAGGATGGAGATTTAGTTTTGTTATTATCGGGGTGGGTTTGCATGTAGAAAAATCATAGACGCACTATTTTAATGAATAACGGACTTGTGTAATCGTATGAAATTCACGCAGGCATGATCAAAGTAAATTATTGTGGTGTGATCCTTAAACCCACATGACGTTGAGATTATAATTGTTAAATGGAATAAATTAAGTTAATTATGACGATGGATTGAACGAATTTAATTAAAGTAAATTGTGATTGCATGAGGAATTTGTGTAATTGTTGATAAATTGGAATGTTCAAATTATTGTTACACGAGCCATCTTGGAAATGCCAAAGAACAACATGGTGCCATACCTGAAATGGAAGGGGCCTACGACCAGGCTTGTGAGAAGGTCTCTCTCTGAAGTCACGTTCTCAGAAGATGATGGATTAATAAGGTATCCCCACAACAAACCCTTATATGTTACGACGTCTATAAATGATTGTGTTTTCTCTGGTGTTTTGTTATACGAGGGAGCATCCATCAATATAATTCCTATTGGAACCTTTTATGCCATTGGACTGTCGGAGACAAGGATAGTACCCCATTCATTGGCAATCTAAGGGTATGACAATAAGTTGTCCAAATCAATGGGCTATGTTAACATAGGCATAACGATGGGAAACCTTACTTCTCTTATCAAATTCCATATCATGAACTACGAGTCATCCTATTAGCTTTTAGTGGGAGGGGTATGGATTCACAACCATGGGTTGGTTCCCTCCACCTATCATCAGTTTTCTAAGGTGAACATAAAAGGCACGGAGGTTATGATTCCAGATACTAAGAAACCTTTTGCAAAAGAGGAAGCTCATATAGTGGACGTTAATTTCTATAAAGATCTGATAGAAGAGGCTACGATGGTAACATGGTACACCCGGGGCACAAGGGTCCCATCTACTCAAGAGACGGTGCGAGCACTCCTCGAACAGTGGTGAGGTACAAAGAAGAACATGACTTGGGTTCAACGAGGCCCCCCAGTATATTGAGGAAACTCTGAGACCGAATGACCTTGTGTATTGATCCAATCGAGCACCAAGTCCAGACTCAAAATGTCTTTAGCAGGAAAATGGTGAGAGAAGGGGAAGAGAATAATAGGAAGAGACCCTTAAAAGAAGAAATTATCAGGAAGTGTAATCGGGTGGTTCTGCCTAATAGCAAAATTATCTACAAATTATGAAGGTGTGAGTGAGTAGATGAAGGCCCGATCGACGAAGTTGACCTAATTTATGAATGCTTCCTAGTGGATAACGAGGGAAAATGATTGGTGATTGATAACTCTAAAGTGAAAGAGTTTGTGGAAGAGGTAGAAGAAGAACCTAAGTGCATGGAAGACTAGTGGATAACTAGGGGAAATGATTGGTGATTGATAACTCTGGAGTGCAAGAGTTTATGGAAGCGGTAGAAGAAGAACCTGAGTGCATGGAAGATAGTCTTAGGCCACAAATTTAAGGGTTAATGAAAATCTACCTTGCCAAAGAAGGTGATGATCCTAACCCCATTTTTATATCAAAGTACTTGAAGGGAGTGCCTCGAGTGGAGTTGTTCAAATTTCTATTAGAATTTAAATATGTCTTCATGTGGAAGTAAACATAGATGACTGGGGTAAACAAGGAGTTGAACATTTTTCCATAATCCACCCCGGTGAAGTAGGACATCGAAACGTACAATGCGGAGTTAGATTTGAAGATCAAAGAGGAGGTTCAAAGAATACGTTCGGTTGGTTTCATAGTTCCAATCCAATATCCGATTTGGATTTCTAGTATCGTACCTGTGGGAAAGAAAGATAAGAGCCAGATCAGGATATGCGTGGACTTTAGGGACCTAAATCGAGCATGCTGGAAAGATGAATTCCAGTTGCCTACCATTGATAGTTTGATTGAATCAAATGCGGGCCATGAGATGAAAAGATTCATGGATGGTGACGTGGGATACAACAAGATAGAGATGAATTCGGTTGATGCAAAGAAGACCATTTTTTGAACGCCTTTGGGTAACTTCATTTACATAGTTATGCCTTTCAGGTTAAAGAATGCAAGAGACACCTACCATAGGATAATGATGGCCATATTCCACGATCTTTTCCATAAGACTATAAAGTTTTATGTGGATGATCTGGTGATAAAATACAAGAAGGAGGCGTCCCACCTGGATGACTTGAGGAGGGTGTTCACTAGATACAGGAAATACAAACTAAAGATGAACCTCCTTAAGTGCGCGTTCGGAGTAACAAGAGGGAAATTCTTGGGGTATGTGGTAAACCATCAAGAGGTACAAATGGACTTGGACAAGCATCGGGCCATCCTTGATATGCCAAGATCAAAGTCAGAAAAAGAATTGAAAAGCTTCCTTGATAAAGTCTCCTACTTAAGGAGGTTTGTCCCGAGGTTGGCCGAAGTAATGCTCCCGTTAATGGAGTTACTGAAGAAAGGGAGTGAAGTTTGCATGGGTGGTGATGCACCAAGACGCCATCGATAATCTGAAACCTCTCCTCACTTTTCCTCAAATGATGATCCCCCTGAAGGCAGGTATCCCTTTATGTCTATATCTTACATCAACCGAATGATCTATTTGTTATTTATTGGCCCAAGAGATAGATGATGTAGAGAAACCTATTTATTACTTGAGAAGAATCATACATGGGCCTGAGGCCAGATATACTAGTATTGAGAGGCATTGATTAGCTCTTGTATTTATAGTGCCCAAACTTAGTCACAACCTACTATCATTCATAGTCCATATTATAATTAGGTGTGACCATATAATGTTTTCTCTTGCTAGAACTATGCTAATAGGAAGGGAAACTCAATGGTTCTTAATCCTTTCAGACTATGATCTCAAGTGTGTGGTCCCTCGAGCCATAAAGAGCCAAGCATATGCAGATTTACTAGCCATCTTTCCATGAGGAATGCTCGTTCCACCTGGGGAAGAACTTTCGCGTAACAATCTCCAGGCCATGTTTATAGCATCCATCCTGGTAGAGTGGAGTATGGAATTCGACGAATCTTTGGCCGAGAAGAAGAGGGGCCTGATGTCATCCTACGAATAGATGGTGAAGAGGTTCACTTGTCTTTCAAGCTGTAATTTTAATGTTAGAATAATGAGGTCGAATATGAGGCACTAGTCTTGGGGTTTCTTGAAACTCTCATAAAAGGTACCTAAGTCGTGACAGTAAAGGGGGACTCCAACTTGGTGGTGAAATAAGTGACTGGTCCATTCACTATGATGCATATGATCATGGCGCCCTACAGAACGATCATACAACGGTTACTCAGGAAGTTTGAAGGGGTAAAAATCAAGAGGCATCCATGAATGGTGAACTGACATGCTGGCGCTTATGCCGCCATTGCCCCAAAGATCCTCTTTGATGGAGAATTAATGGTGGTTCAGATCACAAAGAGGATAGCTCCCTCGACGGGGTTACAAATGTTGCCCACAGACGATAAGGATGATTGGAGGGGAAATATCAGAAATCAACTAGAGAGAGTCGAAGGGCCACTGAGTTTAGTGGAGCTGGCATAATACTTTGTCACCAGGGGAAACTTCTATTACAAAAACAAAGGGGTGGATGTCTAGATGTGGACATTGAAGAAGCCAAAAGAACACTGATCGAAGTACATGAAGACAGTTGTGAAACCATCGAGATCCATTTATAGAAAAGGGTACAATAGGTAGGGTATTTTTATCCTTCAATTAGATAAGATTCTTTGACCGTACAAAGAGAGTGCGCAAAGTGTTTCCTGTTCTATCAAGCAACAGAGTGCAATTTCATTGATCAACCCCAAGATTGGAGGTAGTCGTATATGGATTTATTGATAGATGGAGTAATTCCTATGGACAAAGAGGATGCCACCATGGTGAAGAGGTGATCACCCTGGTACTTTGTTAAGGAAGGGAAGTTGTACCGACGAGGCTACCATGACAGGCCCCTAAGGTGCATAAGAGGAGATGAGGCCGAAGAGGTTTTGAATCAAGCTCATGAGTCAAGACACATAAGAGGAGACAAACTCTATGATCAACTAATGACCTTGGGATATTATTGGCCTACAATGGAGAAAGTTTCAGCGGAGTACGATCGTAAGTGTAAAGGTTATCAACTACACGGGAATATGACCCACGCTCATGCGGTAGGCTTACATTCTCTCTCTATGCCTTTTTCATTTCACACTCTGGTAGGGGACATAAACCCTTCATCAAGAGGAATGATCTGGATTCTGGTAGCCACAAAGTGCTTTGCGAAGTGGGCAAAATCCATACATCTTAAGAAAGCCACAACAGGGGTAGTGGCCTGATTCATGAAGGAATACATTATCTGTCGATTTGGTATCCCGAAAGTGTTTTTGTCAGATAATGGCACCCCATTTGTGAATAGAGAAGTGAGTTTGCTAACGGGAAAGTACTTAATTATCCATCATAAGTTAGCGATAACATACCCGTAGTGCAATAGGCAGAGAGATGCCACCAATAAGAACTTATTAAATATCTTGGCAAAGATGTTAGAAGATTTCCTAGGCATATGGGATGATAAGATCCCCGAAGTACTTTGGGCCTACTGAACAACAAAGAGGAAACCAAAGGGATATACCATATTTTACTTAGTATTTGGGGTAGAAGAAGTTTTGCCTATTGAACTTGAGGTACCTTCCTCCCGCTAGAACTTGCGAAGTGCGATGCTCCCTCACAGTCGGTACGTGCAACTCGAGGCACTAGAAGAGCACTGGGACAATGCAGCAGGACACTTCGCGATTTATAAAAAGTATTTATTCAGATCCTACGACCAAATAGTGAGACCAAGGAAGTTTAAAGAGAGGGACTTGATTCTAAAAGCATGCACGAGGCACATCAGGGGGTTTTCATTGCCCAAGTTTGAGGCCAATTGGGAAAGACCTTATATCGTTTGAGTAGCTCATGATTCGGGTTATTACAAGATATCCAAGGTGGATGATAAGTTACTTTAAAACTAAACAATAAGTCCTGAATATATATCATGTTAAATGTATGTTTTGCCAACACCTCAACTTATTGCATTGTATTTTGTTAATGTTTGTTCGAAGGGATGTCCCTCGTAAATGACTGGGTCTATTTATTTAATATAGTGTGAAGTAAATGTTCATGTGGAAAATGTTAACCTCATCTTTCATGGCATGATTAGTATTAACATAATAGTGTGGCCAATGTAAAAAAAGAGGGAAAGGAAGAAAACACCAAACATCACAATTATTTTTTTCATTTAATAGATAAGTATTGTGATTGCATGCAAATAAAGTAAAGAGGGGGATCAAAACCCCAAACTAAAAACACTAATAAATAAAACATTAACAAGGGTGACTACGGGCTATCCATAATGAGACGTAAGTTCACCGATCGAAGCAACCGATGGTGAAGTTGGGGGAGAATTTCCTCAGGGTTGCTCTGGTCTGCAATAAGATCAGCCAAATCCTTCTAATGAAGCTCCATCATTTACTGAATAAACTCCAAGTCTTGTTCCGTCTTGAAAATCTCAAGTTACACATGCGCAACAACTTCACAAGGCTCATATACCTTCTATTAAAACATAACTAGTTGGGTCTCCAGACTTATAAGCTCCTCCGTAACAACTACCTGCGAGCGATGAGAGCTCTATAGCCGATGATAGAGGGTAGGTAGATCAACTTTCTTGAACTCACGAAGAATATTTACCAACAAAGATATGGAGAATCAATCATTAATGAGCACGTTAAACTTCCCTAATAATGACTTGATTGTATCCGAACTGAGTGATTCGAGAGGGGTACTGAGAATCTCCTCCAAGATAATGGTGAGCTTGCGCAACCAACAAGCCATCGTCTCCATAATAGGCTGAAGATTATGAGAAGTGAAAGTAAAAGGAAAATGGTCCAATAGTTGCTCAATCAACACACGAGGACCCTCAGTCAGTATGTGGGGGAAATTAGTTAAAGTCTGGCCTACAACTAACTTAGGGACTCCTTCGGGAGGATGTTCACTGAATAACCTATCACTTTCAAAAAAGATTCTGGTGTGCTATGCAATGTCACTTTATTGGATCCTAAAAGTGACCACATCCGCAATTCATTAATATTAGGTGTCATCTCTTGAACCCGTACAATAGTAGGAGCCCCAACCAAAGAGGCAATTTCATCTAGAGTCCTTTCCTGCTCAACTTCTTGAGTGACAGACTCAACTTCTGACTCCATGCTACAGGTTGCTCGACCTGTACATGAAACACAAGAAATTGTTAAGTGAGAAAAAAATGCATACAAATCGACTTGCAAGAATGAATTTGAAGTCCAATATAATTTGGACTGCCTGACCCTTGGTTATGGGATATTTTATACCAATAAGACTTGGGCCGCCAGACCCTCGATTATGGGTAATTTATTCCAATAATACTTGTCCCGCCTGGCCCTCGATTATGGGAGATTTTATTGCAATAAGACTTGGCCCTCTTTACCCTCAGTTATGGTAGATTTCTAAGACCAATACGACTTGGCAACACTAATAAATTTTAAATGCGGGAGATATCTAGAAGAAGACCCGTATATCTCTGGATGCTGCTCATAAGAAAATTCATGAGTAGCCATTTGAAGTACATCTTCTTCCGTAGCCAAAATATGTGCCACCAAAAGACATTTCTCTTGGGGGGGGGGGGGGGGATCACATCCCCCTTTATTCAGCAACCTCTTTCAGTCTCCCTTCTCCTTAGACCACAACAAAAACTTCGGCTCACTGCTGATTGTCAATTGAGGGCCCATAAATGGTAATAAGAACCTGGTCATAAGAGGGGATGGGGACTAATGGAGCAACGGGTATGAGTAAAGATACATACGAAGCATAATGGAGATCACGTTATAACATCAAGTCAAAAGGAACAAAAGAATTTAAAATATCAAGAGAAAAAACTTGCCAAATGCAGGGAACTAACAAGAGCGGGGGATTTAGGAACAACTTCAACAATCCTCATAATTGACACACTTGCCTCAAGATCATCCTGCTCGAGAAAAAAATTAGGTTCAAGAGAATATCCACTACTTGATTCAGTTGAAGTATCAGAAATAACTGCTCCTAGGGGGAAATTGAAGGTTTCCTGCGAAGCAATAAGGGTAGCTATCTCTTGTGGTACAATTTCTTTCGAGCCAGGTAGAACTTTGCAATGCTTCTACAATAGACTTCTCTCCTCAACATCATCGCACGAGCCACCTCGCTCATCAAACTGTAAAAGGGGAGAGTTGGTACAAAATAGAGTCATCATTACAAGGTAAAAGAGGAAAAGTTAAGAACTTGTAAGAATGATGGAAAGTATACCTCTTATTCTTCCAACACGTCCTTTAAACCTTCATAATCCTAAGGAGGTGAAGTAGGTTTAGAAGGGGAAACCATTCTTCTCAATCGGCGTCACCGGACCAATGCACTATCGTCCTCTTCCTCTGATTCCTTCAATCATTCCTTACCACCATCATCATCATGACCATCATCATCAGAACCAACCGCCGCATACTTCTATGGCAGATCCTCCTCACTTGCTTCGACCGATTACTCCGGCAGAGATAATTGCTTTCCTTTTCTTTCTACCTTCTACGGGATGAAGAACGTATAAGAAACCACGAGAAGCCATCTCAGCTGACATAAAAGCCCTATCTTCTTCTCTAAAGTTCTCCCAAGTCTATCGAAGTTAATCAAACATTATACCGACTTCCTGGGCGACCTTGGGGCTAGAAGTACAAGGCAGTGGAACTTACTGGATAATTTTGAGCTTCTTTGTTGGGGCTTTTCTAGTATCCCTCATTACTTCTCCAGATGAAACAAGATGTGGAGTATCACTTCCTTTAATAGCAGCTACCTCTGCTAGAATGGAGGATTGTGATGCTTTCTTCTTCTTGACCACAGTTTGGTCCACTGGAGCTATTGAAGGCAGCTCGGAAGGAACAAATTTATTGATATTACTCAGAGGGAGCATCGACTTGAAGGTGGTACAATTTCTTAAACCTAACTCTATGGGAGGGTATATCTCAACCTCAGGATAACGAGGTTCCTACAGAACATTACATTAAAAACAAACAAGTTGGTTTTTCCAGAACACTATTATATACATGGCTAACCTACTCCCTAGAGCTTCCTTTCTCGGAATGACATAATTTTTCTGGTAGCTAGCGCAGAGATTTACCAAAACTGAAGTTAGATAATTGGCACAAGCAAAAGAAAAGTTTTTAGGCTTCTAGCGGATAAAGTGGCTTAGTAGATGGGTTCCTTAATCGTAACCAAATTGCAAGGCTATATGATGGGGGATATAAATGGAATAAAAACAAAACCATTCTGTGTAAGAGGGTAATTAATAAGGGATCAAATGAAGGGGGACGTTATTTGATGGGAAGTTCCTAGCAAGTTCCTCATAGATGGGAGATATAGGACATTCCTCGTCAGTAAAAAATTCATTAGTGAAAAATTGGTCCACCCTAACATAGGGGAGAGGTCATAACCTTTCAGTTGTATCGATAAAAGTGATGAGAGGCTTCGTGACACTTTTATGATTTCAATATAAAATCCTAGGGATTCTGATATACTGGGAACCAGGGTAGTTACCGATCGGTGCATAGTCTGGGAAATGAGCAGATAGGAAAGTTGTTAAATGAACATGATTCGTGTATTTGGAGACATCAAGCCTGTTGTTGCTCCTCACTGAATTCGCTGCCACTCGGTTCAACTAGGTGCTTAATGAAAAAATTATGATAGCCACAAGATGAAGCTTCACGCAATTGGATAATCGAATAACCATATTTATCTATTCCTTTTGGGGACAATCATGGGTCTTGCTCGGGAGATAGATCTTTGACATCATCATCCTGATGTAACCCGCTAGCTCGATCTGAGAATCAAAACTCTTTCCAGCCATGGGTTGTTCAAACACCTATTTTTCATGAGGATTTTCCTTTGCTTCCTCATGTGCCTTAATCACCGCCTTGTCTTGAATAAACTAGAAGTACAATATTACCTTTGAATAAGTACACTTGTTATATGTAACCATGCCATCTTTTATAACTGCATCTAAATTAACCCTCAAGGCGTTCTCTTTATTGGACAATGTTTCTTCAAAAAATGGGTCAAATCCCATCGCTTCAAATCCTAGCAGTTCACAAACGTCTTTGTGGGTGATAGTAAATTCACCCCAAGAGGCCACAAAGGTGTGGGATGTGTGGCTACAACGATAAATGAGTAGCTAGAGGGCAGTGTTATTTTTGGCGAGAGTGAGATTACCAAGCCAACTAGAGCACGATAGACCAATAAGAGGAAGTTAAACAGAGTATTTGGAGTGGATATAGTCAGTCCAAGGACCTAACCCCTCACAAGCACCAGAAGAAGCCTCAAAATCGACCTTATAGTATGGTAAATCACCATGCTCAATGCAAAATTGGGTACGGTGGTGGTACGGGTGTAGGCAAAGTCTTCAGCATCCTCGCCCTCATTCATCAATAACTTACGGTTTTCAACCTGCTCTAGTTCATCGAGAGACGTCTTCGTCGTCTTCCAGAAATGATCGGACTCCAAGAAGTAGGGAGAGGGACGGTAATACGCCCATTCATTTTGGCGCACCTGAGTTTCAGGGGAAGCACCCCTAGTAGAGTGAGTTCTTTTAATGATGGGTGCCATGGGAAACTTAAGAGAGTGAGATAAGAGGGTAAGTTGAAAGGAATGAAGTTTTAAAAGAAGACAATATTCTCTCACAAAACCTCAACGCAAATATGAAAACCCAAATGTTGAAATTTGAAATGAAGCCACACCCCCTTTTATAGGGGAAACACGAACCCCAATGGGAAACAAAAGGCAGCGCTTAGAGAAGCGCAAAAATGATCAAATCAACTTGCGTGTTCACCATGAACGTGTTGTAGCAGAGTTCAAGGATTGCAATGATGATGTTTCGGGGAACAAATACGAGAATGAGAAGTGTGGGGAACACACGCATACCCTGGCACTGCCATGTGTCATAGATAGAAGCACAAATGACAACCTTATTAACTGAAACATTCTTGGAGTCTTTTCGTCCTAGGAGAAATGAAGAGTTTTGGGGGGGAATTTCAATAAAACTCTTCACTTTCCCCAAGGCATATGCTACGAGTAATTATGAAACATCACAAAAGGATGAGATATTATTTTAAGTATGGCAAGATATTTATTAAGCAAATGAGGTGGTTCGAAAGATAGAGGAAGATATAACTCCTCCACTACTAATAATTTGTTATTTCTTATATATTAAGTGCCCAAGGATATTAAAAACTTGTTACAGGAAAAGATTGAAGACCAACAAAGGGTTTCGTACAGATATTTCTACATGCACTAAACAAATATCTATACGAAAGGGAAAATTTAGGGTGAGTCCCCTCCAAAGAGTGATTAACGTAATTCGTTTGTTGATTGGCAGACGAAGAAGGAGATTGAAGGTCACCCGAGTAAATTACCTGGAAGATTCTGCACATTAGTGGCCCAAAAGACCCACCTCAAAGATTCTTCTTATAGGTAGCTCAAAGGACCTACCTCAAAGATTCTCCACATTAGTGATCCGAAAGACCCACCTCAAAGATTCTCTAAATACGTGGCTCAAAGGAGCTACCTTGAAGATTCTCCCACATACCTGGTTCGAGGGATCCAACTCGTAGATCAAAGTCACTCGATGATGATAGTTTGTAATAAGAAATAGAATGAGTTGTGTCATGTACTTTATCCTATGTTATATATTTAGCGAGGTTGTATGGTACCCATGAGGGATAATGCCTCGCAGGGTATGGGAGAGCTAACATGCTCTATCGAATAACCTTCTCTTAGGAACCTCACAGGGATATGGTTTGGAGGATTGAGAGAAAGTCCACGTTTGGAGTACAATTACCAGCCCTCTTGGAACAGTTGGGAAAAAATTCAATTAGTACATATGGTTGCTCATGCCACTCTAGCCGAGCTACCTCAACTCCTACTTATTCGAGGGAACCTCCTCGAGGTACCTCACTCTTGCAGCCTTGGCCTTAAAGAAAATTCTTAGCCAACAAACAGGAAACTAAGCACTCGAGCTACCTACCATCCAAGCAACCTTAAAGACCGCCTAACCGATGTTACCAAGCACCTAATAAAATCACTATTTATCCACTTTCTGACATTGCTCGAAGTTACAACACTCAAATGGGTTTATCCTTAGGACTACAGGTCTAGCTCACCAAACCTGGACTTTTTGGCCGTTATAAGATAAACCCCAAGCTACCACATCACATCCATCATTAATGCCCACCATACCTCCAGCCAATAAAGCACTTTCCTGCTAAATTATGAGATCCCATGCATTTAATGCAACATCTTTTACACTAGTGAGAGGTATTTGTACATTTGATACGATCGATCATATTGAACACATGCAAGTTTAATCGAGTAATGGCCCTTCATATAAATACACCAGATAAACAGTTTAACGGGGCGAGCATTTTGAGCCTAGAATTTCTTCCCAACTTCCCCCATACATGGGAGCTATTGTGAGAACATAATTCACCACACCCATTGAATACCCATATCATTGAACATTAACTAAGCTCAAAATTCCTGCCTTGCCTTTATTGCACCAAGAGTTAGTGCTCTTTCTCCCTTCGACCAAGATACCTGCTAGTCCCATCTATTTATTATGCTTGTTGTGTATTTATTGTCCCAACATATCATTTAATACGAGTCTGAATATGGAATCCCTTTTCCTTTTAGCATTTAATATTGCACGGTGTTGATCTCGATCTTGATAAGGGGTTACGCCTCACTTGATACTAATTGTATTAGAAGAACCCGCATCTTACAATGGGGGTAGGTTTGCGTGTAGAAATATCATAATTGTGCGATTTTAATGAATAAGGGACTTGTGTAATCATATGAAATTCAAATAGGCAT
This sequence comes from Sambucus nigra, assembly GCA_949130495.1. Classification (NCBI taxonomy): domain Eukaryota; kingdom Viridiplantae; phylum Streptophyta; class Magnoliopsida; order Dipsacales; family Adoxaceae; genus Sambucus; species Sambucus nigra. The sequence goes on from OX422222.1 coordinate 50,787,644, forward strand.
GATTATAGTAAATTATTGTGGCGTGATCCTTAAACTCGCATGATGTTGAGATTATAATTGTTGAATAGAATAAATTGTGTTAATTACTACGATGAATTGAACGAATTTAATAAAAGTAAATTGTGATCGTGTGAGGAATTTGTGTAATTGTGGATAAATTGGAATGTGCAAATTATTGTTTTGATTATAATTATCGTCGTGGGGATTTTGGGTAGTATGCTCTCACCTAAATTTTAGGTGTACTTTATAGGTATGGGACTACTGAGCATGCCTTAGTCGCAGTTAACACTTTCTAGGTATGGGAATAGTTAGTTTAGATTTTCGCGGATCAGATATTCCAAGGTGGGACTGATTTTGTGTCATTCCATTGATTTGGATAGCCTAGACACGAAACTAGGAAGAGATAAATGATAGAAATTCATCCATTAATATAGGATACGATGTGTTGTGTTTCGAAGACCTCAAGGTAGTGGACTAGAGGTAGATTTGAAGATTTGTGCTCTATAAAAGGGTGGGGCTAATATAAAATAATGACAAAATGACATAATGAGAAACTAAGAAACTGATAACTTATAACTAAGATAATAAACCGGTATTAAAATGGATTTTCGGCATGAGTATGTATAGAGATGACAATTAAATGGGACGACTTGCTAGGGCGACGTGGGTGTGCATTGGCATCATGAGTATGTACGAGCTAACAGTTATACGGGTAGACTGGGTACAGTGATGTGTCGTTCATAGAACATCACTAGTATGTGCAGAACTTACAGAATACGGGTTAAATGGCTATAATGAGGGGAATGGGTGTCATGTGTAGAACTTTAAAAGGGCCAAGAGTGTGTGTAGGGCCTATAAGGGGTCAAGTGGCCACATATGTGTCGCATAAATTAAAATAATTGGAAAATTAAATTAAGTAAGGATACGAATTTGTAAATAATAATCCTAATGGAATATTTGGGCTTACGTTTAGGGTGGATCATTTGTATGGCAGATAGAGGCAGTTTACGTTTATTCGCACGTTAATAATTATCTCGTTTAGATTAGAATATTATATTGTGGTTTTCATTATGTATAATGTTACTATCTGGGTTCACGGACCCTATTTGGGGAGAGTAGCTAGTATTCATGTGGTGGGCTCTGACCCATTGTGTTTACTAACATTTCAGGTTCAACACTGGAGTAGTTGTATATGAGTAATTGATGTTATTTTTGGAGGTGCATTTGGAGTTTATTTATATTCTTTAGATGTTTAGGATTTACTTTCTTTTCTGTTTCATTATTATGAGACTCTTATTAGGGATTTGGTGGGCCAATCGGTTGAACAATTTTTACGATTTTTTTCAGTTATTTACAGTTGGATTATTATACTTGAGATTATATCTTTCTGGAGTGGGATTATTTTGGAGATCAGCATGGTGATGGATTTATTATTGCATGAATGGTTAATTATTAGGGTTATTTTGAGTTTTCCCTCGCTTTTGCGATACACCCCCATTTTTAAAAAAAATTTCAACACACCCCGTTTTGTTAACTTTCCATCCAAACCATTAGTACTATTTGCATTTTGTGTTTTTCTCCCACTTTTATGACCAGTTTTGCGAAAGACCCCCATTTGAAAAAATGGAAAGAAGTCCAATAAATAAAAATAAAAAATGAAAGAAATAAATAAAAATTGGGAAAAACACAAATAATTGGGAAAAGCCATTAAACTAATTTTTAATCAATTAAAAAATCATTAAAACCAATTCATTTTTTTTAGTTTTGAAAAGAATTTTGTTATAAAAAAGAGTTTTTTTAACAAAAAATTGTTTTCTTTCTTTATAGAACACTATTTCTCTATAGAAAAATATATTCTTTAGCACAAATTTGTTTTTAATAAAAAAAAGTCTAATAATGTAAAGCTGTTTGCAATAAAAACATTTTTTCATATAAATAAAATTTTCCAAGGAAAACATCTTTTTATAAAAAAAAATTAGTTTTATTTATATGGACAAAACAATATTTTAAACAAAAAGGTATAAAAACAATTTTGATTTTAAAAAAGACAGCTTTTAAACAGTTTTATTAGAAAAATTATGTTTTGTGTATATAAAAAACTATTTTTAAAAACTAAAAAAAATGAAATGGTTTTAATGATTTTTTAATTGTTAAAATATTTATTAATTGGGAAAAATTATTAAAATATTTTTTAAATAATTAGAAAATCGTTAAAACCATTACATTTTTTTCGAGTTTTTAAAAACAGTTTTTTATGTAGACAAAACATTATTTTTTTAATAAAACTGTTTAAAAGCTATTTTGACTATTTTAAAAGCTGTTTTTTTTCAAATAAAAACTGGTTTTTATACCTTTTTATTAAAAATTTTTGTTTTGTCAATATACGAAACTGTTTCTATATATAAAAAAATTATTTTAAACAACTTTACATTATTAGACTTTTTTTTATTATAAAACAAATTGGTGCTAAAGAAAATATTTTTCTATAATGAAATTGGTTCTTTTATAAAAAAAACATTTTTTTGTTAAAAAAACTTTTTGTATAAGAAACCGTTTTTAAAAAATAAAAAACAAATGAAAGGGTTTTAGTGATTTTTTAAATGTTTATAAAATATTTTAATAGTTTTTCCCAGTTAATTGTGTTTTTCCCAATTTTTATTCTTTTATTCCATTTTTTTGGACTTTTTTCGATTTTTATTAAAAGGGGATCTTTCGCAAAACTGGTCATAAAAGTGGCGAAACACAAAATGCAAATAGTACTAATGGTTTGGATGGGAAATTAATAGAATTTGGGTGTATTACAATTTTTTTTTAAAGTGGGGGTATATTGCAAAACTGATCACAAAAGCAGGGGGGGGGGGGGGGGGGGACTCAAAATAACCCAAATTATTATTGCATTAAATGAATTATTATCTTTTGAAATAAAATTTTTATATGTCTCATATCTGTCACATGCTAAGAATGATATTTAATTTAGTAATGTCGGACATAGTCTTAGTGGCGGCCAATGCCTGAATGCTTGGGGTGTTACAGATGGAATCAGAGCATGGTCTTAGGTCTCGTAGGTTATTAGTCCGTTTTAACTTTCGTGTTTCTTATCTTTGATTCCTTTTGATGATTTGTACTCTTATTTATTCCGATTCTGATGTTGTTTTGTTTCTATCTTTTCAGATGGAGAACACTAGTAGGCCTGGATGGAGGAAAGAGGGTTCAGTCTCTAGTTTGGCAAGTCAGCAGATGCCGAGCCAGATTATGTTGGATGTTGAAAAGTTAGCATCTATTATGCGTGAGGATATGATGATCGCTATTGAGGTAGGGAGATATAGATGAATGACTTTAGAGGCGCAACAACAGGGTACACGCGCTTCAGTTTGGGATAAGGTGAGGGCCAGTTTCCATAAGGGCAATCATCCCACCTTAGAAGGAAGATCTGACCTAACGATTGCTCACAAGTGGAGGAGGGACATGGAGAGGTACTTGAGGATGGTGGATTTCACTGATTTGCAGATGCAAATGTTGGCTACATTCAAGCTCACTGGAGAATTCATTACAGTGGTGGGAGAGTGTCACCACAGGATTGCCTGAACTAGGGATATTTTCTGATAAAATTTAATGATAAGTATTTTCTATATGAGATTAGGCACGCAAAGAAGAGGTAATTTTCTAGACTTAGAGAAGGGTTCAAAATTCGATGCGAAGTATGCGCAGGAATTCATAAATTTATTGATGCTTGTACTAGAGGAGGTAAACAAAGGCAAAAAATATGGAGTGCTTCGTTAAGGGATTGTCTTGGTTTATTCGACAAATGGTGTTGGGCAATTAGGTGTGCACTACTTACGACCAAGTGGTAAATGTTGCACTATTGTTGTGGAAGGAAAAATTGAACTACCCAAAGAAGTTAGGGAAGAGGCAGGAGTCAAATGGTCAAGGAGGATAGAATAAGGGTTGCATTGACCAAGCGTGGAAGAAACAGAGGATAGATCAGGAGTAGCAGGACAATAGTGTCCCGTGGGGCCCAAAAGGCTAGGGGTAAGGACAGTCAGGTGAGCGAGCGCTAAACATGCAGTATTGATCTTTTAGGGTCGCGTGTTTTAGTTGCGAAAAAATAGGGCACTCAGCTTCTAGGTGTCCAAAGGTGCGCACATGGCCAGTAGGGCCAAGGGCGTTAAGCACTGATAACTCCAGGTGTCCAGGGAGAGCCAGTAGCACCAGAGTGATATATGCTTCCAAATTCGGAGCCTTAGGCAGGTTAGGCGTCATGGTAGCCACGATGTGGCTAGTAGAGTAGCACAATACGTATTATTTTTGTACATGCTTATATATATATTGGTGATATATATATATAATTTTGTATTTTGATCATGGGGTAGATGCGTGTAGGATTAGGTGTATGGTCGCCTAATCGGGGTATTCTAAGGGTAGGCATATATGAGCCTTATTTTATATTTGCACATTTATGCTTCATCGAATTTCGAGGATGAAATTCTTCTGCTAGTGGGGAAATATGTAACACCTAGTGATTTTAAAACAGTTAGTAATTTAATTTAATTCAAAATTGGGTAAAATAAAATTTTTGGATTTAATTATTTTTAGTAATTTAATATGTTGGTTTTAATTTATGGAAAGTAGGATTTTAATCAGAATTTAAATCGGGATTTTATTTAACATAGGTAAAAAAAATGGGCGAACTGCCAACGTGAGCCAGACCTAATTGATTTGGCCTGGAGGGGGAATTGATTCGTAATGGATCAGATCTGGGACTGCTTTGTTTTCCATAGAGTTATAATCTCATTTAAACTCTTATCTTATTCAACCATTAAAATAACTCGGGATTAGACTTTTCTAAACACCTTTTCACAAAATTTTCAACAATAAGACTTCTACATCTTTACCACCTTTCATCTACAAACCCTAGCACCAAATTTAATCAAGATTCAACTTAAGTTTTCAAAGGTTTAATTGGTGTTTTCTCTATTGTTCACGAATGGATCTTTCTTTATTTTTTGAGAGGAACGCAACCGTCAATTCAGAATTTTCAATCAACTTTCCAGCATGCATGAATACTTATATTCCCTCTCTTTAGTATTATGCGTTTTAAATATCGCCTAAACAGTAAATTTACATGTTCTTCTTAAAAGAAATTAGCAATGTTATTTAGGGAAAGTGAAATCTAATTTGGTGCTATCTTTTTTTTGAAAAATATTAATTTGTATTAAGACTCATAACCCTTGTGTGCTCATAGGGAAGATATTTAATTTTGTTATTACGTGGTAGGTTTGCATGTACAAAAATCATAGTTGCGCTATTTTAATGAATAAGGGACTTGTGTAATCACATGAAATTCATGTAGGTATGATCAAAGTAAATTATTGTGGTGTACTCCTTAAACTCGCATGATGTTCAGATTATAATTGTAGCATAAAATAAATTTTGTTAATTATGACGATGGATTGAACGAATTTAATTAAAGTAAATTATGACCGCATGAGGATTTTGTGTAATTGTTGATAAATTAGAATGTGCAAATTATTGTTTTGATTATAATTATCATCGCGGTGATGACGGGATTTTGGTTACTATGCTCTTAACTAAATTTTAGTAATAGTTGCTAGGTATGGGACTAGTGGGTATGCATTAGTTGCGGTAAAAACTTTCCAGGTATGGGACTAGTTAGTGTAGATTTTAACATATGGGAAATTCTGGGGTGGGGATGATTTCTATGTCCTTCCATTTATTTGGATAACCTAGGCAAGAAATAGGAAGATATAAGTGATAAAAATTCATCCTATAATATAGGGTATGACGTGTTATGTTTTGGACACCTCTAGGTATGGATGACGGGTAGATTTGAGGATTTATGCTCTAGAGTAGGGTGGGGCTAATATAAAATAATGAGAAAATAATATACTAAAAAAATTAAGGATTAATACCTAAGATAATAAATGGGTATTAAAATGGATTTGTGGCGCGAGTATGTGTAGGGCTTAGAGTTAAACGAGTCGACTGCCTATAGCGACGTGGGTGTGCGTTAGCATCACGAGTATATGCGGGTTGATAGTTAAAAGGGAGGACTGGTTATAGTGACATGTCGTGCATGGAACCTCACGAGTATGTCCCCAACTGACATAATACGGTTTGACTAGCTATAGTGAGGGGAATGGGTTTGATGTGTAGAACTTTAAGGGGGCCAAGAGTGTGTGTAGGGCCGATAATGGGTCAACTGGCCATATTGGTGTCGCATAAATTAGAATAATTGGTAAATTAAATTAAGGATAAGAAAATAATTGTAAATAATAAGGCTAATGGAGTATTTGGGCTTATGCTTTGGGGTGGATCGGTTGTATGGTTAATAGTGGTAGTTTACATTTATTCGCACGTTAACAATTATTTTGTTTAAGCTAAAATATTATATTGTGATTTTTATTATGTATAATGATATTTTCTGGGTTCATGGACCCTATTTGGGAAGAGTAGATATTATTCATGCGGTGGGCCTTCATCAATTGTGTTGACAAACATTTCAAGTATATCACTGGAGTAGATGCATAGGAGTAATTGAAGATATAATTAGAGGTGCAACTCATGTTTATTTTAGATGCTTTAGTTGTTTAGGATTTACTTTCTATTATGTTGAATTATTATGAAATTCTAATTATGGATTTGGTGGGCCAATCGGTTCCATAATGGTTTACGATTTTATTCAGTTATATACAATTGGATCATTTTATTCGACTTTAAATATTTTTGGAGTCGGATTAGTTTGGAGATTAGCATGCTGATGGATTTAATATTGCATGAGTGGTTAATTATTATTGGATCAAATGAATTATTATCTTGTGAAATGAAACTTTTATATGTCTCGTATCTGTCACATATTAAGAATGATATTTAATTTAGTAACGCCCAACATAGTCTTAGTGGAAGCTGACAGCAGAATGCGTGGGGTGTTACACCCTCAGTCTCACAAATCTGCCTAGATAGTAAGTTGTCCTTGAACACTGATATTCGAACAGACTCAACAAATTCAATATGCTCAATATCTCTTAAGTCAACCCAAGATGCAACCTTGGAAACTCGTAAAGTCCACTCTATCACGATCCTATGACCCTTAAACTCCATCCTTGTCATCTGATGAACATATATGGGCATACTCGTCATCTGCCCAACACTCAAGTGGAATGTATGGGTGGTGTCCCACCATCTCTCACCCAGAGAACACAACACCACTATAGAATGTGATATCTCATCCAAAGACCCCATCAAAGGTCCAAACAAAACAACCTTTAACATTACCATTATCATTGGGGGAAGTTTGTCCCAGACTACCCTTGTTGAGCCACAAGAGCGAATACTAGATAAATCACTGCCGACTTGCACAAAAATAAAGAAAACCCTTCAGCATCTGAAGGATAAGAAGAAAAAAAGAAAAAAAGAATGAAAAACAAAATTACTTACATAGCCATTTTTGTTCCACAACCTTGCAGAATGTTGATTCATCGGCTCCTGGAATAGAATTCTATCATCAAGCACTTGCTTGAAACCATGGTAGGCATTCTCGTGCCTTAGTAATATTGCCTCAGCCTCATGCCAGTCCAAAACTTCTTTAGTCATCAGTGGTCATCCAAGCATTTTCATTTGTACCCTCCATGTGTTCTTTGGAAGAAATACGCTAAAAATAATTATTATAGATAGGAAGGAAAAGATTCGCCTTAATGAATGTGTGGGAAAATATAGAGGGTCCCCCCTTTTTATAAGGAACTAGGGGGTATGTCGATCGGCAATCCCCTGACCTATCAACCTGAAGTGACCCTTTATCATGCCTAAGAAGCTAATGAGTTCGTTCCCTATGCCCATAGAAACCCCTCTGACTATGCCCATCGATAGTCCCCTTAATATTTTGTCATAAAAATTAAAAAATCCAGAAAATACCCCAAAAAGTTTGTAAAGATTCATGAAAATCCCTAGGGTATTGGATGGATGATGGATCCAAGAAAAATAATTACAAAAGAATGAAAACACTTGAGGAAACCTTACTAATGTACTACTGGTAGGATTAAAATCAGAAATCTCCAGCTCTTATAATGCCAATGCACTTCCCAATGGAGTCTGAATCGAAGAAAGATCCCTAACATCAACTCTATAGGTCCACAAAATTAACCTAGGTCCATAGAATTAACCTCGACGCTCTAAATTGGTCATCTCAACTATTTAAGTCTATAGAATCTATCTAGGTCCCCATAATTGACCTCGCCCCTCTAAGTCATTCATATCAACTCTTTAGGTCCAATAATTGACCTAGGTTTACACAATCGACTTTGACCCTATGAAATGATCACATCAACTCATTAGGTCTACATAATTGACCTAGGTCCGCATAGTCAATCATAACCTTTTAACTTAGTCATCTCAACACTTATTGTATGCATAATCGACCTAGCTCCACGGAATCGTCATCGACCCTCTGAATTGGTCATATCAACTATTTAGGTCCATTGAATTGACCTAAACCCTTTAGGTATGCATACTTGACCTAGGTCTGCAGAATCGACCTCGACCCTCTAAATCAATTATCTTAACTCTCTAGTTCCATAAAATTGACCTAGTTATGAAGAATAGACCAATGATTGACCACCTTAACTCTTTCGGTCCATAAAATTGACCTAGGTCCGTAGAATTAGCCTCAATCCTTTAAATCGATCACCATCAAATTCCCATCGGAACACTCGAGCCTCTAAAACATTTAAAGATCGATGATGTATCTATTTCGGAATAACCACCACTTATTTTAAGCTCTCCCATAGAGTGTCTATATAGAAACCCCATCCTAGTACCCTCCAAATACCTCCTTAGGTCGATAACATTGTTCCTCCCACCATAAAACCCTATGTATGACTCCAAAACTTAATTGAGAGGCCGTTGGGTTTTGACAAGTCCCATTTTACTTTGATTAACTCTTCTACGTAGGTGAAGATCATTGCACTCTCATATGGATTTGAATCCCCTTTACAATGGTCCATAATGGGAGCACATTAGCCTCATGGCTCGAACGTACTGACCTTTCTACTATAAAATCTGATCCACAAGCTGCTAGGCACTCCTAAGCCTCATTTGACAATGGTTAACTATCCAACCCGAGTGAAGCTTATTGCACTCTAACAGGTCTATGAATTCCCATTCCAACAGTCCATATCATGCACCAATTGGCCTCACAATTCACGTGTACTTACCTTTTTGCTCTAAACCCTAATCAAAAGGACATCGGATGCTCCTGAGCCCCGTTCGGTATCGATCAACTTTCCAACCCGAGAAAATCTTTTTGAACCTTCATAGAGCTCTAAATATAATTTCCAACTATCTATACCATGCTTGAATCGACCTCACATTCGTGCATACTTGCCTTTTTAGTCATAGGGCCCCCTTCTAGAGGCCATGAGGCCCTTCCACGCCTCATTTGACTTTAGTTAACCCTCGGACCTGGGAGTGCCTCATATATTTTCATCTAGCTTCTAATACCCTTTCCAATAGACATGTTCTTGCGCAATTTGAATTTTTTTCTGCAATTTATACCCTTTTTCTAGAAAAAGTCCTTTTCAGATGCCTATAGGCACTCCAGACCCCTTTCCTATAGGCAGGGGTGTACTTTACATTGCCAACAAGCCAAGGGGATGTCGATAGGTGGGCTAGGGCCTATGACAATTAGCACCCCCAAAACCCTAATTTTTATAATTTGAGTAGATGATGACCATATTCCCAAAAAACCATTTTCAGCAATTAGAACATTCCTTCCTCAAAATCAGTACGTTTTCACGACAAGAAATCCAAATTTCTAACATTCCTTCAAACTCTCTTACCTCACTTTAATACAAACTTTTGCCACTTACGTCACCCATACTTCACCATCATCATACAACTATAAAATCATCCTACTAATTTTCAAAATTCAAAAGAAAAAACTTTTAGGTAGTGTACTCTCACCCTTTTCTAATTCATTTAATTAGTATAGTTTACTTACTTTTCTCCCACTTTTGATATATTTGGGTCATCTTCGATTATATCACATCACTAATATTCTTTTTTTCGAGTAGTATTCATATAATATATTTTCATTAAATCAAAATGAGAAAAAAAAGGTTTACTTATAAACTTCAAAAGTAGGATTCCCTCACTTTTTTACACTTTAAAATTTGAACACGTTTTCTTCAAAAATAATTTAAGATAAGTGCTAAATTTGGGATTATAGGTTACACCCCACCCTTTTAATATGTGGACTTTGATTTTTATTATGGATACGTAGGTGTCCAAGTAATTTTTGGGAATTGAGTCTTATTTTGTTCAATGTGTTACTTTTTTTATATATCATATTTAGTATTATTGCTACGAGTTACATTGGACGCATGCGAGGTGTTGACACCACTCACGGGGCCATTTGGGGGGAACTAAGGCGTTTCACCCCCGAATGACACGTTTTCAGTACTAGGTGTGGATATTATCAAATTTGGGCCGTTTTGTCAAACTGAGGGTCCCGTGACCACGTGGTCAGTTCTTACGAGTTGTATTGGTCCCGTACGAGGTGTTGGCGCAGCTCACGGGGCCATTCATGGGGCACTAAGGGGTTTCGCCCCCCTAATGGCACATTTTCAAACCTAAGTGTGGATTTTCCCTATATTAGGTCGTGATCTCAAGATGAAAGACCTGTGACCACACGATCGGTTGCTATGAGTTACATTGGACCTGTGCAAGGTATTGGCATCGCTCATGGGGACGTTTGGGGGGCACTAAGGGGTTTCATCCCCAATGGCACGTTTTCAATCCTAAGTGTGTATATTCTCAAATTTGGGTCGTGCTGTCAAATCGGTGGTCTCGTGACCACACACTTGGGTCCTACAAGGATACATTGGTCCCCTAAGAGGTGTTCTCGCTACTTATGGGCCGTTTAAGAGGAACAAAGGGCTTTGTCCCCCAATGACATGTTTTAAGCCAAAGTGAGGAATTTATCTATTTGGGGTCATGATCTCAAATCGGGGGACCTCTGACCACGCGGTGGGTTCCTACGAGTTACATTAGTTCCGCGTGAGGTTATGACGCCACTGACGGGGATGTTTGAGTGGCGACAAGGGGTTTCGCCCCTTAATGGCACGTTTTCAAGCCTAAGTGTGGATATTATCAAAATTGGTCCGTGCTCTCCGATCTGAGGTCCCGTGAACATGCAGTGGGTTACTACGAGTTTCATTGGACCCGTGCAAGGTATTGGAGCCTCTCACAGGGCCGTTTGGGGGGCACTAAGGGGTTTCGCCAACCAACAACACGTTTTCAAGCCTAAGCATGGATGCTCTCTATTTTTGGACATGGTCATAAAATGGGGGTCCCGTGACCATGCGCTCGGTTCCTATGAGTTACATTGGACCCATGCGAGGTGTTGACACCACTCATGGGAACATTTGGGGGGAACTAAGGCGTTTCACCCCCCAATGGCACGTTTTCAATACTAGGTGTGGATATTCTCAAATTTGGGTTGTGATCTCAAACCGAGGGTCCCGTGACCACGCGGTCAGTTCTTACGAGTTGTATTGGTCCGGTACGAGGTGTTGGCGCAGCTCACGGGGCCATTCGTGGGGCACTAAGGGGTTTTGCCCCCATAATGGCACATTTTCAAGTCTAAGTGTGGATTTTCCCTATTTTAAGTCCTTCTCTCAAGGCGAAAGGACTGTGACCACACGATCGGTTCCTATGAGTTACATTGGACCCGTGCAAGGTATTGGCATCGCTCATGGGGCTGTTTGGGGGGCACTAAGGGGTTTCATCTCCCAATGGCACATTTTCAATCCTAAGTGTGGATATTCTCAAATTTGGGTCGTGCTCTCAAATCAGGGGTCTCGCACACATGGGTCCTATAAGGATACATTGATCCCCTAAGAGGTGTTCCCGCCAGTTACGGGCCGTTTAGGAGGAACTAAGGGCTTTGCCCCCCAATGACAAGTTTTAAGCCAAAGTGAGGAATTTATCTATTTGGGGTCATGATCTGAAATCGGGGGACCTGTGACCACACGGTGGGTTCCTACGAGTTACATTGGTCCCGTGTGAGGTTGTGACGCCACTGATGGGGATGTTTAGGTGGCGACGAGGGGTTTCGCCCCTTAATGGCATGTTTTTAAGCCTAAGTGTGGATATTATCAAAATTGGTCCGTGCTCTCAGATCTGGGGTCCCGTGAACATGCTGTGGATTACTACGAGTTTCATTGGACCCGTGCAAGGTGTTGGCGCCGCTCACAGGGCTGTTTGGGGGGCGCTAAAGGGTTTCTCTAACCAACAACACGTTGCCAGGCCTAAGCATGGATGCTCTCTATTTTGGGACATGGTATCAAAATGGGGGTCCCATGACCATGCGCTCGATTCCTACGAGTTACATTGGACCCATGCGAGGTGTTGGCACCACTCACGGGGCCATTTGGGGGGAACTAAGACGTTTAACCCCCCAATGGCACGTTTTCAATACTAGGTGTGGATATTCTCAAATTTGGGTCGTGCTCTCAAATAGAGGGTCTCGTGATCACACACTGGGTTCCAACAAGTTACACTGGTCCCCGATGAGGTTTTGGCGCCACTCACTGGGCCGTTTTGGGGCGCTAAGGGATTTGCCCCCCAAACGACATATTTCAAGCCAAAATGTGTGGATTTTCTCTGTTTTTGGTCATGCTCTAAAATCGGGGGTTCCGTGACCACTCGGTCGGTTCTTACGAGTTATGTTGGACCCATATGAGGTATTGACGCTGCTCACGGGGCCCTTTTGGGGTATACTAAATTTTTTCGCACCCCAATGGCACATTTTCAAGCCAAAGTGTGGATATTCTCAAATTTGGGTCGTGCTCTCCAACTGGGGGTTCTGTGACCACACGGTGGATTCCTACAAGTTACATTGGTCCCATGAGAGGTATTTCCGCCTCTCACGGGGATGTTTGGGTGGTGCCAACCTGCAATATCACATTTTCAAGCCTAAGTGTGGATATGCCCAAATTTGGGTCGTGCTCTCAAAATGGGGGTCCTGTGACCATGCGGTGAGTTCTTACGAGTTTTATTGGACCTGTACGAGGTGATGGCGTTGCTAATCGGGCCATTTGGGGGACACTAAGAGGTTTCGTCCCCCAGCAGCACATTTTTAACCCTAAGTGTGGATTTTATATGTCTTGGGCCTTGATTTAAAACCGGGGCTCTCGTGACCACGCGGTCGGTTCATTCGAGTTACCTTAGACCCGTGCGATGTGTTGGTGCCGTTCACAGGGACATTTGGGGGGCATTAAGGGGTTTCGCCTCCAACGGGACGTTTTCGAGCCTAAGGGTGGATATTCTCAAATTTGGGTCATGCACTCAAACCGAGGGTGCTATGAACATGCAGTTCGTTCCTATGAGTTACATTGGTCCCGTGCGAGCTATTAGCGCTACTCAAGGTTCTATTTGGGTGGCGCCAAGGGGTTTCGCCCCCCCAACTGCACATTTTCAAGCCTAACTATTGATATTATCAAATTTGGTTTGTGGTCTCTAACTGAGGGTCCTGTGATCATGCATTCAGTTCCTATGATTTATATTTGTCTTTGTACGAGGTGTTGGCGCTGCTCACAGGGCCATTTATGGGGAGCTAAAGGGTTTCACCCCCCAATGGCACATTTTCAAGGCTAAGTGTACATTTTCTCTATTTTAGTTTGTGCTCGCAAGCCGAAGGGCCCATGAACGTACGTTCGGTTCCTATGAGTTACATTAGACCAGTGCGAGGTATTAGCATCGCTCACGGGGCCATTTGGGGGGCACTAAGGGGATCCATCCCCTAATGGCATGTTTTTAATCCTAAGTTTGTATATTCTCAAATTTGGGTCGTGCTCTAAAAACGGGGGTCTCATGACCACACACTAAGTTCCGACAAGTTACACTAGTCCCCTACGAGGTCTTAGCGCCACTTACGAGGTCGTTTGGTAGGCGTTAAGGGCTTTGCTCCCCAATGACATGTTTCAAGACAAAGTGTGGATTTTCTCTATTTTGGATCATGCTCTCAAACGGGGGGTCTTGTGACCACGCGATAGGTTCCTAGAGTTACATTGGACTCAAGCGAGGTGTTGGCACTGCTCACGAGGGCTTTTGGGGGTGTGCTAAGTTATTTCGCGCCCTAATTGCATGTTTTCAAGCCAAAGTGTGGATATTCCCAAATTTGGGTCATGCTCTCAAACTAGGGGTCCCGTGACCATGCAATGGGTCCTTACGAGTTTCATTGGACTTGTACGAGGATATGGTGCCACTTACGGGGCTGTTTGGGGTACGCCAAGGGGTTTCGCCCCCAGTGGCACATTTTCAAGCTTAAGTGTTCATTTTATCTAGGTTAGGACGTGATCTGAAACTGGGGCTCCCGTGACCACACGCTCAGTTACTTCGAGTTTCATTCGACTCGTGAGAGGTGTTGGTGTCTCTTACGGGGCCATTTAGGGGCTCTAAGGGGTTTCCCCCAAATTGCACGTTTTCGAGCCTAAGTGTGGATAATCTCAAATTTGGGTCCCGTACACAAACCGAGGGTCCTATGAACACACAGTTGGTTACTACGAGTTACATTTGTTCCATGCGAGGTGTTGGCACCGCTCAAGGCGCCATTTGGGGGGTGCCAAGGGGTTTCGCCCCCCCCCCCCCCAACGGCACCTTTTCAAGCCTAACTATTGATATTCTCCAAGTTGGGTCGTGCTCTCAAACCGAGGGTCTTGTGTCCATGCGTTCTGTTTCTACAAAATATATTTTACCCATACAAGGTGTTGGCACCGCTCACGGGCTATTTATGGGGTGCTAAGGGGTTTCGCCGCCCCAATGGCACGTTTTCAAGGCTAAGTGTGGAATTTCTCTATTTTCGGCAATCCTCTAAAATCGGAGGGACTGTGACCACACGGATGGTTCCTACGAGTTACATTGGACCTGTGCAAGGTATTGGTATCTCTCACGAGGCCGTTTGGGGGACACTAAGGGGTTTCATCCCCCAATGGAACCTTTTCAATTATAAGTGTGGATATTCTCAAATTTGGGCTATGCTCTCAAATCGGGGGTCTCGTGACCACACACTCGGTTACTCCAAGTTACACGGGTCCCCTACGAGGTGTTGACGCCACTCACGGGGCCGCTTAGGTGGAGCTAAGGGCTTCGCCCCCCAACGACATGTTTCAAGGCAAAGTGTAGATTTTTTCTATTTTGGGTCATGCTCCATGCGATCGGTTCCTAAGAGTTTCATTGGACCCGAGTGAGGTGTTGGCACTGCTCATGGGGACCTTTTGGGGGGGTGGAAAGTTATTTCAAGTCCCAATGGCACGTTTTCAAGACTAAGTGTGGATATTCTAAAATGTGGGTCGTGCTCTCAAACCAGGGGTCCCGTGATGACGCGACGGGTTCTTAGGAGCTTCATTGGACCTGTACGAGGTGATGTCGCCACTCACGGGGCCATCTGAGGTCACGAAGGGGTTTATCCCCCCAGCGGTCCACTTTCAAGCCTAAGTGTTGATTTTATCTATTTTGGGTTGTGATCTCAAATTGGGGCTCTCGTGACCCCCCCAGTCGATTCCTTCGAGTTACATTAGACTCGTGCGATGTGTTAGTTCCGCTCACGGGACCATTTGTGGGGCGCTAAGGGGTTTCACCCCCCAATGGCACATTTTTTAGCCTGAGTGTGGATATTCTCAAATTTGGGTCGTGCACTCAAACCAAGGGTCCTCTGAACATGCGGTTGGTTCCTAGGAGTTACATTGGTACCATGCGATGTATTGAAGCAGCTCAAGGGGCCATTTGGGGGAACGAAGGGGTTTTTCTCCTCCTTAACGGCCAATCATCAAGCCTAACTATTGATATTCTCAAAATTGGGTCATGCTCTCAAACCGAGGGTCTCGTGACCACACGATCATTTCGTACGAGTTATATTGGTGCCATACGAGGTGTTGGCACTACCCACGAGGCCATTTTCGGGGAGCTAAGGGGTTTTAGCCGCCAATGGGATGTTTTCAAGGCTAAGGATGGATGTTCCCTATTTTAGACCATGCTCTCAAACCGGAGGGCCCGTGACCACACAACTAGTTTCTATGAGTTACATTGGACCCGTGCGTGGTATTGACGTCTCTTATGGGGCCATTTGGAGGGCACTAAGGAGTTTCTCCCTCAATGACACATTTTTAAATTGGGGGTCTCATGACCAAACACTCGGTTCCTACAAGTTACACTTGTCCCTTACGAGGTGTGACGCCACTCACGGGGTCGTTTGGGGGTGCTAATGGTTTCACCCCCCGAAGACACGTTTCAAGCCAAAGTGTGGATTTTCTCTGTTTTGGGTCATGATCTCAAACTGGGGGTCCCGTTACCATGCAGTTGGTTGCTATGAGTTGTATTGGACCCGATCGAGGTGTTGGCTCTGCTCATGGGGCCCTTTTGGGGGTGTGCTAAGTTGTTTTGCACCCCAATGGCGTTTTTTCAAGCCTAAGTGTGGATATTATAAAATTTGGGTCGTACTCTCCAACCGGCGGTCCTGTGACCATGCGGTGGGTTCCTATGAGTTACATTAGTCCCGTGAGAGGTGTTGGCACCGCTCACGGGGAAGTTTGGGGGGCGGTATTGGGTTTCACCAACCAACGGTACATTTTTAAGCCTAAGAATGGATTTTCTATATTTTGGGCCATAATCTCAAACCGGGGGTCCCGTGACTACTCGCTCAATTCCTACGAGTTACATTGGACCCAGTCAAGGTTTTGGCGCTACTCATGAGGTCCTCTTATGGGCGGGGTGCTAATTTGTTTCACGCCCCAATGGCACGTTTTCAAGCATAAGTGTGGATATTCCCAAATTTGGGTTGTTCTCTCTAACCGGGAATCATGTGACCAGGTGGCCAATTCCTACGGGTTACATTGAACCTGTACGAGGTTTCAGTGCTACTCATGGAGTCGTTCACCAACGACATAATTTCAGGCCTATGTTTGAATATTCACAAATTTGGGTTATGCTCTAAAACTGAGGGTCATGTGACCACATGGTGGGTTTCTACGAGTTACATTGGTCCCGTGAGAGGTGTTGGCACCGCTGACGGGGATGTTTGCGTGGCACCAAGGGGTTTCACCCCCAACAGTACATTTTCTAGACTAAGTGTGGATATTCTCAAATTTTGGTCATGCTCTCAAATCAGGGGTCTCGTGACCACGCGATGGGTTCTTATAAGTTTCATTGGACCTGTACGAGGTCATGGCTCTACTCACGGGGCAGTTTGGGTGGCGCTAAGAGGTTTTGCCCCCCCAACGGCATGTTTTCAAGACTAAGTGTTGTTATTCTCAAATTTGTGTCGTGCTCTCAAACCAAGGGTCCCATGACCATGCGATCGGTTCCTCTGAGTGACATTGGTCCCCTGCGAGGTGTTGGCACCATTCACATGGCCGTTTTGGGGGAGCTAAGGGGTTTCTCTAGCCAACGACACATTTTTAATCCCAAGTTTGGGTTTTATCTATTTTGGGTCGTTCTCTCAAACCAGGGCTTCCATGTCCATGCACTCGGTTCCTACGAGTTACATTAGACCCGTGTGAGGTGTTGGTGCCACTCAAGGGCCATTTGTGGAGAACTAAGGGTTTTCACCCCCCAACTGTAGTTTTTCAACCTTAAGTGTAATAATTCTCAAATTTGGGTCGTGCTCTCAAACTGGGGGTTCATTGACCATGTTGTCTGTTCCTACGAGTTACATTTATCCCGTGCGAGCAGTTAGCGCAGCTGACGGGGCCGTTTGGAGAGCGCTAAGGGGTTTCACCAACTAGCGGTACATTTTCAAGCCTAAGTTTGGATTATATATGTCTTGGTATGTTCTCTCAAACTGGTGCTCCCGTGACCACGCGATCGATTCCAAGGACTTGCATTACACCCGTGCGAGATGTTGGCGCTGCTCATGGGGCGCTTTGGGGGTGCCCCAAGTTGTTTCGTTCCCCAATGGCATAGTTTAAAGCCTAAGTGTTTATATTCTCAAAGTTGGGTCGTGCTATCTAATAAGGGGTCCTGTGACCATGCGGTCGGTTCCGACGAGTTACATTGGTCTTGTGCGAGGTATTTTCTCCGCTGACCGGGACGTTAGGGGGGCGCTAAGGGGTTTTGTCCCCTAACGGTATGTTTTCAAGCCTAGGTGTGAATTTTATCTATTTTGGGTCATGTTCTCAAACTGAGGGTCACGAGATCATGCGGTCGGTACCTACGAGTTACATTAGTCCCGTGCAAGGTGTTGATACCGCTCACATGGCTATTTGGGGGGCACTAAGGGGTTTCACCCGCCAACGATAGGTTTTCAAACCTAAGTGTGAATTTCATTTATTTTGGGTTCTTCTCTCAAATCTGGCCTCCCGTGACCATGCGATCAGTTCCTATGAGTTATATTAGACCCCTACGAGGTGTTGGTGTCACTTAGGGGGTCATTTAGGGGGCGCTAAGTGGTTTTACCCCCCAAAAGCACATTTTTTATCCTAAGTGTGGATATTCTCATATTTGGGACATGCTCTCAAATTGGTGGTCCCATGAACACGAGGTTGGTTCCTACGACTTACATTGGTCCCGTGTGAAGTCTTAACGGTCCTCGCGGCACTATTTGCAGGGATCCAAGGGGTTTCACCCCCTAACTACATTCTTTCAACCATAACTGTTGATATTCTCAAATTTGGGTTGTTCTCTCAAACCGGGGGTCCAGTGACCATATGGTCAGTTCCTATGAGTTACATTGGTCTCATGCAAGGTGTTGGAACTAATTACGAGGCCGTTTAGGGGGTGCTGAGGAGTTTCATCCCCCAATGGCATGTTTTCAAGACTAAGTGTGGATTTTCTCTATTTTGGGTCGTGCACCCAAACCGAGGGCCCATACCACATGGTCGGTACCAACGAGTTACATTAAACCCATGAGAGGTGTTAGCACCGCTCACGAGACCATTTGTGGGGCCCTAAGGGGTTTCACTCGCTACTGACACGTTTTCAATTCTAAGTGTGCATATTCTCAAATTTGGGTCGTGTTCTTAAATCGGGGGACCCGTGGTGTTGGCGCTGCTCACGGGTCCTTTTGGGGGGGCGCTGAGGGTTTCGCCCCCAACGACATGTTTCAAGCCAAAGTTTGGATTTTCTCTACTTTGGGTCATGCTCTCAAACCGGGGGTCCCGTGACCATGCGATCGGTTCCTGTGAGTTACATTCAACTCGTGTGAGGTGTTGGCGCTACTCACAAGTTCGTTTGGGGGTGTGCCAAGTTGTTTCGTGCCCCAATAACACGTTTTGAAGCCCAAGTGTGGATCTTCTCAAATTTGGGTCGTAGTCCCCAATCGGGGGTCCTATGACCACGTGGTGGGTTCCTATGAGTTATATTGGACCTGCGTGAGGTGTTGGCACCACTAACGGTGACTTTTAGGAAGTGCCAAGGGGTTTCTCCCCTCAACGTCACATTTTCAAGCCTAAGTGTGGATTTTATCTGTTTTGGGCCATGTTATCAAATCGATGGTTCTGTGACCACACAGTCAGTTCTTACATGTTACAGTGGACCCGTGAGAGTTGTTGGTGCCACTCACGGGGATTTTTTTGGGGGGTGTTAAGAGGTTTCACCCCTCCGTGGTAAATTTTCTAGCCTAAGTTCGTATTTTCTCTATTTTGGGCAGTGATCGCAAATCGGGTGTCCAGTGACCAAGCGATAGATTCCTACAAGTCACATTGGTCCCGTGCCAGGTGTTGGCACCGTTTACCAGACCATTTGGGGGGCGCTAAGGGATTTGTACCCCCAACGACACGTTTTTAAGTTTAAGTGTGGATATTGTCAAATTTGGGTCATGCTCTCAAAACGTGGGTCCTGTGACCATGCGGTCGGTTCCTACGAGTTACATTGATCCAGTGTGAGGTGTTGGCACTGTTCACGAAGCCATTTGTGGGGAGCTATGCATTTTCTCCCTCCAATGGCATGTTTTCAAGCCTAAGTTTGGATTTTCTCTATTTTGGGACATTATCTCGAACTGGGGTCCTATGATCACGTGGTCGGTTCCTACGAGGTACATTAGACCCGTGCGTTGCGATCGCTACCCTCAAGGAGCCGTTTAAGGCGGGCTAAGGGTTTTAGGCACCTCACGTCACATTTTCAAGCTTATGTGTGGATATGCTCAAATTATTGTCATATTCTCAATCCAGGGATCCCGAGACCACAAGGTCAATTCCGGCAAGTTACATTAGTCCAGTGCGAGGTGTTCGCGCCTCTCATGGGGCTACTTGTAGGTGTTTTGGTTTTTTTTCCCTCTAATGACATGGTGTAAGCCTATGGGTAGATTTTCTCAAATTTTCATCATATGCCAAAATCGACGGTCCCTTGACCATGCAATCGGTTCTTGCGAGTTACATTGGTCCCATGCGAGGTGTTTGAGATGCCCACGAGGTCGTTTGGGGGCGCTAAGGGGTTTCACCCCCCAACGATACGTTTTCAAGGCTAAGTGTGGATATTCCCAAATTTGTGTTGTGATCTCAAACCAAGGGTCCTGTGACCATGCGGTCAGTTCCTAAAAGTTACATTGGTCCCGTGTGAGGTGTTGGCGGGGCTCATATGGACGTTTGGGGGTGCAAAGGGGGTTCTCCTGCCAACAACATGTTTGCAAGCCTATGTGTGGATTTTATCTATTTTGGGTCATACTCTCAAATCGGGGCTCCCGTGACCATGTGATCGGTTATTATGAGTTACATTAGACCCGTGCAAGGTGTTGGTCCTCCTTTGGGGGCATTTTTTTTGGGGGGGCCGCTAAGGCGTTTCCCCTCCCAACAACACATTTTCGAGCCTAAGTATGGATATTTTAAAATTTGTACCGTGCTCTAAAAGCGGGGGTCCCGTGAACATGCGATTGGTTCCTACGAGTTACATTTCTCCCGTGCGAGGGGTTGGTTCCACTCACGGTATGGTTTAGAGGATGCCAAGGGGTTTCACCCCCCCCCCCCCCCCAATAACATGTTTTCAAGCGTAATTGCTGATATTCTCTAATTTGGGTCGTGATCTCAAACCGGGGGTCCCGTGACTATGCGATCAGTTCCTACAAGTTACATTTGTCCTGTGGCAGGTGTTCGCGCCAACCACGGGGCCGTTTGGGGGCGCTAAGTAGTTTAACCCCCCAAATACACGTTTTCAAGCCTAAGGGTGGATTTTCTCTATTTTGGCTCATGCCCTCAAACTAGGCGGGCCATGACCACATGGTTGGTTCCAAAGAGTTACATTAAACTCGTGCGAGCTGTTGGCACAGCTCACGGGGCCGTTTGGTGGTGCGCCATGTTATTTCACACACCAATGGCATGTTTTCAATCCTAAGTGTGGATATTCTGAAATCTGGGATCTTCACTCCAACTGGGGGTCTCGTGACCATGCAGTGGGCTCCTAGGAGTTACATTGGACCCATGTGAGGTGTTAGCGCCACTGACGGGGATGGTTGGGTGGATCCAAGGAGTTTCTCTCCCCAACGTCACGTTTTCAAGCATACGTATGGATTTTCTCTTTTTTGGGTCGTGCTCTCAAATCGAAAGTCCAGTGACCACACGGTCGGTTCCTATGAGTTACATTGGACCCGTGTGAGGTGTTGGCACTTTTCACAGGGCCGTTTGGTGGGCACTCAGGGGTGTCGCCCCCAATGGCACGTTTTCAAACCTAAGTGTGGATTTTCTCTATTTTTGTCCTTGCTCTCAAATTGGGTGTCCCATGACCACGCGGTCATTTCCTACGAGTTACATTGCTCCCGTGCGAGGTGTTGGCGCCACTCACAGGGTTATTTGGGGGACGCTAAGGGGTGTGGATCCCAACAACACGTTTTTAAGCCTAAGTGTGGATATTATCAAATTTAGGTCGTGTCCTAAACTAGGGGTCCCGTCACCACACGGTGGGTTGCTACGAGTTACATTAGTCTAGTGTGAGGTGTTGGTTCCACTCACATGGCCATTTGGGGGACGCTAAGGGGTTTATCCTGCCAACAATACATTTTCAAGAAGAAGTGTGGATTTTATTTGTTTTGGATCCTCCTCTCAAATCGAGGCTCCCGTGACCATTCGATCGGTTCCTATGAGTTACATTGGACCCGTGTGAGTGGTTGGTGCCTCTCAGGGGGCCATTTGGGGGTGCGCCAAGTTATTTTGCACCCCAATGGCACGTTTTCAATCCTAGGTGTGGATATTCTCAAATTCGGGCCGTACCCTCAAACCGGGGGCCCTTTGGGGGTGCTAAGGGGTTCGGAGCCAAACAACACGTTTTTAAGCCTAAGTGTGTATATTCTCAAATTAGGGACGTGCTCTTAAACTAGGGGTCCTCTGACCATGTGGTCGATCCTATTAGTTACATTAGTATCGTGTGAGGTATTGGTACTGCTCACATGGCTGTTTGGGGGGCGCTAAGGGGTTTTGCCTAGCAACGACACGTTTTCAAGCATAAGTATAGATTTTATTTGTTTTGGGTCATGCTCTCAAATCGGGGTTCCTATGACCATGCGGTAGGTTCCTACGAGTTACATTAGACCCGTGTGAGGTGTTGGTGCCCCTCAGGGGGCATTTGGTGGTGTGCCAAGTTGTTTCGCGCCGTAATGGCACCTTTTCAATCGTAAGTGTGGATATTCTCAAATTTGGGTCGTGCTCTCCAACCGGGGATCCCGTAACTACGCAGTGGGTTCCTACGAGTTACATTGTACTCGTACGAGTTGTTGGCATAACTCACAGGGCCATTTGGTTATGCGTCAGGTTCTTTCACATCCCAATGGCACGTTTTCAATCCTAAGTGTGGATATTATCAAATCTGGCATGTCCATTCGTGACACCACGGTGGGTTATTAGGAGTTACATTGGCCCCATGTTAGGTGTTGGCGCCACTGACGGGGACGTTATGGGGGCGCCAAGGGATTTTGCCCCCCAACGTCATGTTTTCACGCCTAAGTACGGATTTTCTCTATTTTGGGTCGTCCCCTTAAATCTAGGATCCCGTGACCAAACGATCGGTTCCTGCGAGTTACATTGGACCCATGTGAGGTGTTGGAATCACTCACCGGGACATTTGGGGGGCGATAAGGGGTTTGGACCCTAACGATACGTTTTTAAGCCTAAGTTTGGATATTCTCAAATTTGGGTCGTGCTCCAAAACTAGGGGGCCCATGATCATGTTGTCACTTCCTATGAGTTACATTGGTCCAGTGTGAAGTGTTGGCATTGCTCACGAAACCGTACAGGGGCGCTAAGGGGTTTTCCCCCAACGACATGTTTTCAAGCCTAAGTTATGATTTTATCTATTTTGGGATGTGCTCTCAAACTTGGGGTCCGATGACCATGTGGTCATTCCCAACGAGCTACATTGGACCTGTGTGTTTTGATCACTCCCCTCAAGGAGCCATTTAAGTGGCGCTAAGGGGTTTCTCCCCCCAATGGAACATTTTTAAGCTCATGTGTGGATATTTTCAAATTATTTTCATATTCTCAATCTGGGTATCCCGTGACCACGAGGTCGATTAGTGCGAGTTATATTGGTCATGTACGAGGTGTTCGTGCCTCTTATAGTGATACTTGGTGGGTGTTTGGTTTTTCTCCCTCTAATGGAATGGTTTAAGCTCAAGTGTAGATATATCCAATTTTCATCATATGCCCAAATCAGGGGTCCCGTCACCATCCGATCGGTTCCCACGAGTTACATTGGTCTCGTACGAGGTGTTTGTGCCACCCACGGAGTCATTTGGGGGGCACCAAGGGGTTTCGCCCCTCAACAACAGATTTTCAAGCGTAAGTTTGGAGATTCTCAAATTTGGGTTGTGATTGCAAATTGGGGGTCCGTTGACCACACGGTTGGTTCCTACGAGTTACGTTGGACCCATGCGAGGTGTTGGAATGTCTCATGGGGCCGTTTGGGGGAGCTTAGGGGTTTCGCCCCCGAACGACACGTTTTCAAGGCTAAGTGTGGATACTCTCAAATTTGGGCCCTGCTTTCAACCCTAGGATCCCGTGACCAAGCGTTCGATTCCTATAACTTACATTGGTTCCGTGCGAGGTGTTTGCACTACTCACGGTACTGTTTGGGGGGCCCTAAGGGGTTTCATCCCTCAACGGGACGTTTTCAAGCCTAATTATGGATATTCTCAAATTTGGGTCGTGCTCTCAAAGTAGGGGTCCTTTGACCACGCGACCGGTTCCCACGAGTTACATTGGACGTGTACAAGGTGTTGGCCCCACTCACACGGCCGTTTGGGGGCGATAAGGGGTTTTACCCCAATGGTACATTTTCAAGCCTAAGTGTGAATATTATCAAATTTGGATTGTGCTGTCAAACTAGGGGTCTAATGACCATGCGATCAATTCCTATGAGTTATATTGGACTCGTGCTAGGTGTTGGCATTGCTCACGGGGCCGTTTGGAGGCGCTAAGGGGTTTCATGTCCAAACGGTATGTTTTCAAGCATAAGTGTGGATATTCTCAAATTTTGTCCATGGTCTAAAATCGGAGGTCTTGTGATGACACGGTGGCTTCCTACGGGTAACACTGGACCTATACGAGGTGTTGGCATCGCTCACAGGGTCGTTTAGAGGGCACTAAGGTGTTTCTCTCCCAAACAGCACGTTTTCAAGCCTAAGTGTGGATATTCTTAATTTTTTGTTGTGCTCTCAAATCGAGGGTCCCGTTACCATGCGATCAGTTCCTACTAGTTACATTGATCCCGTATAAGGTGTTGACATCATTCACATGGCCGTTTCAGAGGCGTAATCGAGTCTGCCCACAATTGACTCATTTTCAAGCCTAAGTGAGGATTTTATCTATTTTGTGTCGTGATCTCAAATCGGGTCTCCCGTGACCATTTGATCATTTCCTACGAGTTATATTAGACCCGTGCAAGGTGCTAGTGCCACTCAGGGGCAATTTGGGGGCACTAAGGGTTTTCGGCCCCCAACGTCACGTTTTAAAAGCCTAACTGTTTATATTCTCAAATATGGGTCATGCTCTCAAATAGGGGGCCCTTGACCATGCGATATGTTCCTACGAGTTACATTAGTCCCGTAGAAGGTGTTGGCGTCGATCATAGGGTTGTTTGGGGGGGGGGGGGGGCTATGGAGTTTCTCCCCCCACGGCACATTTTTAAGCCTTAGTGTGGATTTTATCTGTTTTGGGTCGTGTTTTCAATATAGTCTACCCGTGACCACACGGTCGGTTCCAACAAGTCACATTGGAACCGTACGAGGTGTTGGCGCCACTCACGGGGCCGTTTGGGGGGCACAATGGGGTTTCGCCTGCCAATAGCACATTTTCAAGCCTAAGTGTGCCTATTCTCAAATTTGAGTCATGCTCTCAAACCGGGTTTCTCGTGACCATGATATCGGTTCCTACGAATTACATTGGTCCCCTGTGAGGTGTTGGCGACACTAACTGGGCCATTTGGGGGGCTGTAGGGGTTTGGCTCCCAACAGCACATTTTCAAGCCTAAGCGTGGTTATTCTCAAATTTGGGTCGTGCTCTCAAACTCGGGGTCTCGTGACCACGTGGTAGGTTCCTAAAAGTTACTTTCATCCCGTGTGAGGTGTTGGTGCTGCACACGAGGCCATTTGGGGAGCTCTAAGGAGCTTCGCACCCAAACAACTCATTTTCAAGAAAAAGTGTGGATTTCCTCTGATTTGGGTCCTACTTTCAAACTGGGGCCCTGTGACCATGCGGTCTGTTCGTATGAGTTTCATTGGAACCGGACGAGGTGTTGGCATTGCTCACAGGGTCATTTAGGGTGCGCTAAGTTGTTTCATGCTCTAATGGCACATTTCAAATCCTAAGTGTGGATTTTCTCAAATTTGGGTCGTTCTCTCCAACCGGGAGTCATGTGACCATGATATGGGTTCCTACAAGTTACATTGGTCCCGTGTGAGCTGTTAGCACCGCTGATGGGGACGTTTGGGTGGCATTAAGGGGTTTTGACCCTAACGAAACGTTGTTAAGCCTAAATGATGGTATTATCAAATTTTGGTCATGCTCTCAAATCGGGGATCCCGTGACCATGCGATGGGTTCCTGCGAGTTACATTGGACCCGTGAAAGGTGTTGTCACTACTCACGGGACCGTTTGGGTGGCACTAAGGGGTTTCTCCCCCTAATAGCAAGTTTTCAAGCCTAAGTGTGGAATTTATTTGTTTTGGGTAGTGATCTCAAACCGATGGTACCATGACCATGCGATAGGTTCTTATGAGTTACATTGGACCTGTGCGAGGTGTTGGAACCACTGTTGGGGCCGTTTCGGGGTGCTAAGAGGTTTTGCCCCCCAACAGCACGTTTTCAAGCCTAAGTGTGGATATTGTCATATTTGTGTCATAATCTCAAACTGGGGGTCCTGTGACCATGAAGTTTGTTCCTACAAGTTACATTGGTCCCGTGCGAGGTGTTGGCTCCACTCACATGGCCATTTGGGGTGAGCTAGGGGGTATCGCCTGCCAATGACACTTTTTTAAGCATTAGTGTGGATTTTATCTGGTTTGGGTCGTGCTCTCAAACTGAGGCTCCCCTGACCATGCGGTCAGTTCCTACGAGTTAAATTAAACCCGTGCGAGGTGTTGGTTCCGCTCAGTGGGACATTTGGGGGTGCTAAGGGGTTCCCCCCGCAACAGAACGTTTTCAACTTTAAGTGTGGATATTCTCAAATTTGGGTTGTGCTCTCAAACTGGGGGTCCCGTGAACACGGAGTTGGTTTCTACGAGTTACTTTGGTCTCATGCGAGGTGTTGTCGCTGCTCACGGCACCGTTTGTGGGGCATAAAATGGTTTCACCTCCCAATGGTATCTTTTCAAGCCTAACTATTGATATTCTCATACTTGGGTCATGATCATAAAATTGGGGTCTTGTGGCCATACGGTCAGTTCCAACGAGTTATATTGGTCCCGTACAAGGTGTTGGCACCACTCACAGGGCTATTTGGGGGCGCTAAGGAGTTTCGTCCTCCAACGGAACGTTTGCAAGACTATGTGTGGATTTTCTCTATTTTGGGTCCTGGTCTCAAACAGGGGGTCCCGTGATCACGCGGTTGGTTCGTACGAGTTACTTTGGAATTGTGAGAGGTATTGGAGCCACTCACGGGGCCGTTTGGGGGCACTAAGGGGTTTCACCTGTCAATGGCATGTTTTCATTCCTAAGTGTGGATATTCTCAAATTTGGGTTGTGCTCTTAAATCGACGGACCCGTAACCACGAGGTCGGTTCCGATGACTTGCATTGGTCCCTGTGAGGTGCTAGCGCTGATAACGAGGCCGTTTGGGGGTGTGACAAGTTTTTGTATGCCCCAATGGCACATTTTCAAGCCTAAGTGTTGATATTCTCAAATTCGGGTCGTGCTCTCCAACCGGGGGTTCTGTGACCATGTGGTGTGTTCCTACGAGTTACATTGGACTCGTGTGAGGTTTTAGTGCCACTGACGGGGACATTTGGGTGGCACAAAGGGGTTTGGACCCAACGACACATTTTCAAGTCTAAGTGTAGATTTTCTCTATTTTGGGTCTTGCTCTAAAACCGGGCATCCCGTGACCACACGGTCGGTTTCTATGAGTTACATTGGACCCGTACGAGGTGTTAAATCCTTTGATATGGCCGTTTAGGGGGCGCTCTGGGGTTTCACCCCTCAATGGCACGTTTTTAACCATGTGTGAGTTTTCTCTATTTTGGGTCCTGCTCTTAAACTGGTTATTCCGTGACCATGCAATCAGTTCCTACGAGTTACATTGGTCTTGTGCGAGGTGTTGGCACCGCTCACAGGGATATTAAGGGGGCGCTGAGTGGTTTGGACCCCCAGCAACATGTTTTTTAGCCTATGATCTTTGAAACCGAGGGTTGTGTGACCCCTCGATCGATTCCTACGAGTTATATTGGTCCTATGTGTGGTGTTAGCGCTGCTCACGGGTACGTTTGGTGGGCACTAAGGGGTTTCGCCCAATAATGGCACGTTTTGAAGCCTAAGTGTGTAGTTTAAGTGCTTTAGGACATATTATTCAACTGGGGGTCCCGTGACCATGTGGCTAGTTCCTACGAGCTACATTGGACCCGTGCGCTGTGATTGATCCCCTCAAGGAGCCTCTTAGAGGGCGTTAAGGGGTTTCACCCCCCAATGGCACATTTTTAGGCTTATGTGTGTATATTCTCAAATTTGGGTCATATTCTCAATTCGGGGATCCCGTGACCATGAGGTTGATTCCTGCGAGTTATATTTCTCCCGTGCTAGGTATTTGAGCCTCTCATGGGGCTACTTGGTGGGTGTTTTGGTTTTTTCGCCCTCGGACGGCATTATTTAAGCCAAAGTGTAAATATTCTAAAATTTTCATCAAATGCCCAAATTGGGGATCCTGTGACCATGCGATCGGTTCCTGTAAGTGACATTGGTCCCGTGCGAGGTGTTTGGCAGCCCACGGGGCCATTTAGGGGGCGCCAAGGAGTTTCGCCTCCAACCGGAACATTTTCCAGCCTAAGTGTGGATATTCTTAAATTAGGTCTCTGCTCGCCAAACGAGGGTCCCGTGACCACGCGGTTAGTTCCTATGAGTTAGATTTGAGCTTTACGAGGTGTTGGAGTCCCCCACGGGGCCTTTTTGGGAGCCTAAGGGTTTCCCCCCTAACTTAACGTTTTCAAGCCTACGTGTGGATACTCTTAAATTTGGGCCCTATTGTCAAACTGGGGTCCCGTGACCATGTGATTGGTTCCTTTGAGTTACATTATACCCGTGCGAGGTGTTGGTGCTTCTCAAAGGGCCATTTGTGGGGACCTAAGGGGTTTCGTCTTCCAACAACATGTTTTTGAGCCCAAGTGTGGATTTTATCAAATTTGGGTCGTGCTCCCAAATCGAGGGTCCTGTGAACACTGAGTTGATTTCTACGGGTTACATTGGATTCGTACGAGGTGTTGGCACCACTTATGGGGCTTTTGGGAGATGCTAATTGGTTTCTCCCCCTAACGGCACGTTTTTAATCCTAAGTGTGGATACTCTCAAATCTGGGCCCTACTTTCATACCGAGGGTCCCCTTGACCATGCGGTCGGGTCCTGCGAGTGACATTAGCCCCGTGCGAAGTGTTAGAACTGCTCATGGGGCCGCTTGGGAAGCGCTAAGGGGTTTCACCCACAAATGGCAAGTTTTCAAGCCCAAGTGTGGATATTCTCAAATTTTGTCCATGCTCTCAAATCGAGGGTCCTGTGACCAAACGATCGGTTCCTACGAGTTACGTTAGTCCAATGTGAGGTGTTGGCAATGCTCACGGGGCTGTTTGTGAGGCGCTAAGGCGTTTCGCCCCCCAAAAACATGTTTTGAAGACTAAGTGTCGCTATTCTCAAATTTGGGTCGTGATCTGAAACCAGGGATCCCGTGACCACACCTCGATTCCTATGAGTTACATTGGACCCCTGTGAGGTGTTGGCTCCGATCACGAGGCCATTTATGGGGCACTAAGGTGTTTTCAAGCCTAAGTATGGATTTTCTTGGTTTTGGGATGAGCTATCAAATCGGGGTTTTTTTTTATCGTGCGGTAAGTTTGCACGAGTTACATTAGACCTGTGCGAGGTGTTGGATCCCCGTGACCCGACATGTTTTCGAGCCTAAGTGTGGATATTCTCAAATTTGGGCCATGCTCTGAAACCAAGGGTCCGTTGACCACGTGATTAGTTCCTACGAGTTATATTGGTCACGTCCGAGGTGTTCGCCCCGCTCATGGGTCCGTTTGGTGGGCACTAAGGTATTTTCGCCCCCTAATGGCACATTTTCAAGCCTAACTGTGGATTTTATCTATTTTGGGCCATGATCTCAAATCGAGGTTCCCGTGACCACGCAGTCAGTTTCTACGAGTTACATTAGGTTCGTGCGTGGTGTTGGTGCTACTCATAGGGCCATTTGGGGGGTGTTAAGGGGTTTCACCCCCCAGTGGAACGTTTTCAAGCCTAAGTGAGGTTAGTCTCAAATTTTGGCCATGCTCTTTAATTGTGGGACCCTGCACCACGCGGTCAGTTCCTACGAGTTATAATTATCTCGTTCGACGTGTTGGTGCCACTCACTGGGCCATTTAGGGTGCGTAAGGGGTTTCACTTTCGCCCCCAATAACACGTTTTCAAGCCAAAGTGTTGATTTTCTCTGTCTTGGGTTGTTGTCTCAAACGAGGGGTCTCTTAACAACGCGCTAAGTTCCTATGAGTAACATTGGACCCATTCAAGGTATTGGCGCTGCTCACGGGGCCGTTTGGGAGTGCGCCAGGTTATTTTGCACCCTAATTGCACGTTTTCTAGTCTAAGTGTGGATATTATCAAATTTGGGATCTTCTCTCGAAACGGGGGTCTCGTGATGACGCGGTGGGTTCCTAAGAGTTTCATTGGTCTCGTGTGAGTTGTTGGCGCCATTGATGGGGACTTTTGGTTGGCGCCAAGGGGTTTCGCCCCCCAACGACAGGTTTTCAAGCGTAAGTGTGGATATTATCAAATTTGTGTCGTGCTCTCAAACTAGGGTTACCGTGATCATGTGGTCCATTCCTAGTAGTTACATTGGACCCGTACGAGATGTTTGCTCCGCCCAGGGGGACATTTGTGGGGCACTAAGGGGTTTCACCCCCCAATGGCACATTTTCAAGCCTAATTGTGGATACTCTCAAATTTGGGCCCTGTTTACAAAGCTGGGGTTTCGTGACCACGTTGTCGGTTCCCACGAGTTCCACTAGACCCGTGTGAGGTTTTGGCCCCGCTATGGTGTTTTCAAGCCTAATTGATTATTTTCTCTATTTTGGGTCGTGGTCTCAAACCGAGGGTCCCGTCTACACTCGATCAGTTCCTACGAGTTACATTGGATGTGTGCGAGGTGTTGGTGCCACTCACGGGGCCATTTAGAGGATGATACTGATTTTTTCCCTCCAATGGCACGTTTTCAAGCCTAACTATTGATATTCTCAAATTTTGTTTTTGATCTTGAACTGGCGGTCTCCAACGAGTTACATTGGTCCCGTGTGTGGTGTTAGCGCCACTCACGGGGCCGTTTTGGTGGCACTTAGGTTTTTTTCCCACCAATGGTACATTTTCAAGCCTAAGTGGGGATTTTATATATTTTTCTCCATGCTCTCAAATCGGGGGTCCTGTGACCACGTGGTCGGTTCCTATGACTTACATTAGACTCGTTCGAGGTGTTGGTGCCACTCACGGGGTCATTTGAGGGGGCGCTAAGGGGTTTCACCCCGAACGGCACATTTTCGAGCCTAATTGTGGATATTCTCATATTTGGGTCATGCTCTTAAATGAGGGGTCCCGTTAACACGCGATTGGTTCCTAAGAGATTAATTGGTCATGTGCGAGGTATTGGCACCGGTCAGAATGCCGTTTAAGGGATTCTAAGAGGTTTCTCCCCCAATGGCACGTTTTCAAGCCTAAATGTTGATATTCTCAAATTTGGGTCGTGCTCTCAAATCGGGGGTCCCGTGACCACGCGGTCAGTTTCTACAAGTTACATTGGTCACGTGCAAGGTTTTGGCACCGCTCACGGGGCCATTTAGGGGCGCTAAGGGGTTTCTCTTTCACCCCCCAATGGCACCTTTTCAAGCCTAAGTGAGGATTTTATCTGTTTTCGGTTGGGCTCTCAAACGGGGGGCACGTGACCACACGGTCCATTCTTATAAGTCACATTGGACTCGAGTGAGGTGTTAGCGCCGTTCACGGGGCCATTTGAGGGGCGCTAAGGGTATTAGCCCCCCAATGGAACGTTTTCAATCCTAAGTGTTGATATTCTTAAATTTGGTTCGTTCTCTAAAATCGGGTGTCCCGTGACCACGCGTTCGGTTCTTACGAGTTACATTGGTCCCTACGAGGTGTTGGAACCGCGCATGGGGCCGTTTAGGGGGGTGGGGGGCTAGGGGCTTTGGCCTCCCAAAAGCACATTTTCAAGCCTAAGTGTGGATATTCTCAAATTCGGTCCGTGTTCTCAAACCAGGGGTCCCATGATCACGCGATCAGTTCCTACAAGTTACATTGGTCCAGTGTGAGGTGTTGGGGATACTCACGGGGCCGTTTGGGGTGCTCTGACATCTTTCGCCCCCCAACGGAACATTTCTAAGCCTAAGTGTGGAATTTCTATATCTTTGGTCATGCTCTCAAATTGGGGGTCCTCTGATCACGCGGACAGTTCCTACGACTTATATTGCCCTTGTGAGGTGATCGCTCCCTTCAAGGAGGCGTTTAAGGGCCGCTAAGGGGTTCTGCCCCCAAAATCACGTTTCAAGCTTATGTGAGGATACTCGCAAATTACGGTCATATTCTCAAACCGCCGATCCCATGACCACGAGGCCGATTCACATGAGTTACATTGGTCCCGTGCAAGGTGTTCGTGCTTATCACAGGGCTACTTAGTGGGTGTTTTGGGTTTTAGCCCTATAACGACATTGTTTAAGCCTAAGTGTAGATACTCTCATATTTTCATCATATGCCCAATTCGGGGGTCCCATGACCATGCGATCGGTTGCTACGAGTTATATTGGACCTGGGTGAGGTGTTGATGCTTCCCACAGGGCTATTTGGGGGTGCGCCAAGATGTTTCACGTCCCAGTGGCACTTTTTAAATCCTAAATGTGTATTTTCTCATATTTGGGTCATTTTCTCCAATCGGAGGTCCTATGACCATGCGGTGGGGTCTTACGAGTTACATTGGTCCCATGTGAGGTGTTGGCGCCGCTGAGGGGGACGTTTGGGTGGCACCCAGGGTTTCACCCCCAAACTACAGGTTTTCAAGCCTAAGTGTTAATATTCTATTATTTGGGTCATGCTCTCAAACCGAGGATCCCATGACCACGCGGTGGGTTCCTACGTGTTACATTGGACTCGTGTGAGGTGTTGGCACAACTCAAAAGGCCTTGGGTGGCACTAAGGGGTTTTGTCCCCCAATGACATGTTTTCAAGCCTAAGCATGGATTATATCTATTTTGGACAGTGCTCTCAAATCGGGGGTCCTGTGACCATGCGGTTGGTTCTTACGAGTTACATTGGACATGTGCGAGGTGTTGGCGCCATTGACGATCCCGTTTGGGGGCACTAAGGCGTTTCGGGCCCCAACGACACATTTTTAAGCCTGAGTGTGGATATTGTAAATTTTTTGTCATGCTCTCAAACTGGGGGTCCCGTGACCAAGTGCTTGGTTCCTACGAGTTACATTGGGCCCGTGAGATGTGGTGTCTCCGCTAGCTTAGCCGTTTGGGGGGCGCTACGAGTTACATTGGGCCCGTGAGACGTGGTGTCTCCAATGACATGATTTCAATCACAAGTGTGGATTTTATCTGTTTTGGGTCATGCTCTCAAACCGAGGATCCCGTGACCATGCGGATAGTTCCTAGGAGTTACATTAGACTCGTACGAGGTGTTGGTGCCACTCAATGGGTCATTTTGGGGGCGCTAAGGGCTTTTGCTCTCCAACAGCACGTTTTCGAGCCTAAGTGTGGTTATTCTAAAATTTGGGCCATACTCTCCAATCGGGGGTCCTGTGAAGACACGGTTGGTTCCCATGAGTTACATTGGTCCCGTGCGAGGTGTTGACGCCGCTCACAGTGAGGTTTGGGGGTACAAAGGGGTTTCATCCCCCAATGATAAGTTTTCTAACCTAACTCTTAATATTCTAAAATTTGGTTTAAGCCTAAGTGTAGATATTCTCAAATTATTGTCATATGCCCAAATCAGGGGTCCCATGACCATGCGATCAATTCCTACGAGTTAAATTGGTCCCGTGCAAGGTATTTACGCCGCCCAAGGGGCCGTTTGGGGGGCGCAAAGCGGTTTCATCCTCCAATAGAACGTTTTCAAGCTTAAGTGAGGATATTCTCAAATTTGGGTAGTGCTCCCAAATTGAGGGTCTTATGACCACGCGGCTAGTTCCTAAGAGTTACATTGGACCCCTGCGAGGTGTTGGCTCCTCTCACAAGGTAGTTTGAGGGGCGTTAAGGGGTTTCACCCCCTAACGGCACATTTTCAAGCCTAAGTGTAGATACTCTCAAATTTGGGCCCTGCTTTCAAACCAGGGGTCATATGACCATGCGGTCAGTTCCTACGATTTACATTAGACCCATGCAAGGTATTCGTGCTGCTTAGGGGGCAAATGGGGGCGCTAAGGGGGTTCGCCCACTAACAGTATGTTTTTAAGCCTAAGTATGGACACTATTGAATATGGGTCTTACTTTCATACCGGGGTCCCATGACCACGCGGTCGGTTCCTACGAGTTACATTAGACCCGAGCGAGGTGTTGGCAGCGCTCACGGGGCAATTTGGGGGTACTAAAGGGTTTCACCACGAAACAACACATTTTCAAATATAAGTGTTATATTCTCAAATTTGGGTCTTGCTCTCAAATCGAGTGTCCTGTGACCACACAATGTGTTCCTATTAGTTACATGGGTCCCATGCGAGGTATTGGCATCGCTCACGGGGCCAATTTTGGGGTGCTAAGAGGTTTCGCCCCCCAATGGCATGTTTTAAAGCCTAAGTGTGGATATTCTCAAATTTGGGTCGTTCTCTGAAACCAGGGGTCCCTTGACCATGCGGTTAATTCCTACGAGTTACGTTGGTCCCATGTGAGGTGTTGGCACTGCTCACGGGGCTGTTTAGGGGGTGCTAAGGGGTTTTTCAAGCCTAAGTGTGGATTTACTTTGTTTTGGGTTGTGCGCTCAAAGAGGGGGTTTTATGACCACGCGATTAGTTCGTACGAGTTACATTGGACCTCTGCAAGGTGTTAGCGCCACTCACGACGCCGTTTGGGGGTGTTAAGTGGTTTTGCCCCCCAACAGCACGTGTTCAAGACCAAGTGTGGAAATTCTTAAATTTGGGTCATACTCTCAAATTGAGGGTTTTTTTACCACGCAATTGGTTCCTACGAGTTATGTTGGTCCCGTGCAAAGTCTTGACAGTGCTCAGGGGGTCGTTAGGGGAGCTAAGGGTTTTCGCCCCTCAATGGAAAGTTTTCAAGCGTAAATGTGGATTTTATCTTTTTTGGTCCATGCTCTCAAATTGGGGATCTCGTGACCGCGTGGTTTGTTTCTACGTGTTACATTAGACCCGTGCAAGGTGTTGGTGCCACTCAAGGAACCATTTAGGGGTGATAATGGTTTCGCCCCCATGGGAATGTTTTCGATCATGAGTGTGGATATTTTCCAATTTTGGTCATGCTCTTAAATAGGGGGTCCCGTGAACATGCGGTTGGTTCCTACGAGTTACATTGATCCCGTACGAGGTGTTGGCGCGGCTCATAGTGCCGTTTGGAAGGAGCCAAGGGGTTTCACCCCCAACAATAAGGTTTTAAGCCTAACTGTTGATATTCTAAAATTCAAGCCATGCTCTCAAATCGGGGGTCCCTTGACCAGACGGTCATTTCCTGTGAGTTACATTGGTCCCGTGCGAGGTGTTGGTGTCGCTCACATGGCGAATTAAGGCCTCTAAGGGGTTTCACTTTTCCCCCTAATGACACGTTTTTAAGCCAAAGTTTGGATTTTCTCTGTTTTGGGTTGTGCTCTCAAACCAATGGTCTCGTGAACACGCGGTCAGTTACTATGAGCAACATTGGACCCATTCGAGGTGTTAGCACTGCTCTTAAGGTGGTGTGGGGGTGTGCCAATTCGTTTTGCATCCCACTGGCATGTTTTCATGCCTAAGTGTGGATACTTTCAAATTTGGGTCATTCTCTCCAACTGGGGGTCCTGTGACCACACGATGGGTTCCTATCAGTTACATTGGTCCTGTGTGAGGTGTTGGCACCACTGATGGGGATGTTTGGGTGGAGCCAAAGGGTTTCACCTTCCAATGGATGGTTTTCGAGCCTAAGTGTGGATATTCTCAAATTTGGGCTTTGTTCTCAAACTAGGGTTGCCATGATTATGCGATCCATTCCTACGTGTTACATTGGACCCATGAAATGTGTTGGCACCTCTCACAGGGAAGTTTGGGTGGCGCCATTGGGTTTCAGCCCCCAATGGCACGTTTTTAAGCCTAAGTGTGTATATTACAAAATTTCGGTTGTCCTCTCAAACTCGAGAACCCGTAACCATGAGGTCGATTTCTACGAGTTACATTAGACCCCTGCGTGGAGTTGGTTCCGCTTACGGGGATGTTTGGGTGGTGACAAGGGGTTTCTACCCCCAATGGCACATTTTCAAGCATAAGTGTGGATATTCTCAAATTTGGGTCATGCTCTCAAACCGAGGGTCCCGTGGCCACGCGATCGATTCTTACGAGTTACATTCGACTTGTGCGAGGTGTTGGCACCCCTTATGGGGCCTTTGGGGGCGCTAAGTGGTTTTGCCTCCCAACGGAACATTTTCAAGCCTAAGTGTGGATCTTCTTTATTTTGTGTCGTTCTCTCAAACCAGGTGTCTCGTGACCACACAATTGGTTCCTACGAGTTAGATTGATCCTGTGCGAGGTGTTGGCGCAGCTCACGAGGCCTTTTTGGTGGCACTAAGGGGTTTGGCCCCCCAACGACACATTTTCAAGCCTAAGTGTGTATATTATCAAATTTGGGTCACGCTCTCAAGCTGAGGGTCCCATGACCACATGATCAGTCCCTACGAGTTACATTGGTCCCATATGAGGTGTTGGACCTGCTCAATCGACCGTTTGGGGGGGCGCTAAGGGGTTTTGGCCCTTAACGGCACGTCTTTAAGCCTTAGTACGTATTTTCTCTTTTTTGGGTCTTGCTCTCAAACTGGAGGTCCTGGGACTACGCGATCTGTTCCTAGGAGCTACATTGACCCATGCGAGGTGATCACTCCCATCAAAGAGTCGTTTAAGGGACGCTAAGGTTTTGCCCCTTAACGACGAGTTTTCAATCCTCTGTGTGGATACTCTGAAATTACTATCATATTCTCAAACTCAAAATCCCATGACCACGAGGCCAATTTTTGTGAGTTACATTGATCCCATTCAAGGTGTTCGTGCCTCTCACGGGGCTACTTGGTGGGTATTTTAGTTTTTCATCCTCTACCTTAATGGTTTAAGCCGAAGTGTAGATATTCTCAAATTTTCATCATATGACCAAATAGGGGTCC
The DNA here is from genome assembly GCA_949130495.1 of Sambucus nigra. Lineage (NCBI taxonomy): Eukaryota > Viridiplantae > Streptophyta > Magnoliopsida > Dipsacales > Adoxaceae > Sambucus > Sambucus nigra. The sequence goes on from OX422222.1 coordinate 50,824,674, forward strand.
CTATGACTATGCAATAGGTTCCTGTGAGTTACATTAGTCCCGTCCGAGGTGTCTGCGTTACTCACAAGACAATTTGGGGGCGCCAAGGGGTTTCGCTCCCCCACTGGAACATTTACAAGCCTAACTGTGGATATTCTCAAATTTTGACCCTGCTCTCAAAATGCGGGTCCCATGACCATGCGATCTGTTCCTACGAGTTACATTGGTCTCGTGAAAGATGTTAGTATCGTTCACGGTGCCATTTGCGAGGTGCTAAGGGGTTCCCCCCGAATGACACTTTTCAAGCGTTAATGTGGATTTTCTCTATTTTGGACTGTGCTCTCAAACTCGAGGCTCATGACCCCACGATCGGCTCCTATGAGATACATTACACCCATGCGTGGTGATTGTTCACCTCAAGGGGCCGTTTAGGGGCGCTAAGGGGTTTCGTCCCCCAGTGGAGCATTTTCAATCTTAAGTGTGGATATTCTCAAACCACGGATCCCGTGGACACGAGGTCGGTTCCTGCAATTTACATTGATCTCGTGTGAGGTGTTTACGCCTCTCACAGGCCTATATGGGCGGTGATTTGGGTTTTTGACCTTTAAAGGGGAGTCTTATTTGGAATACTCTACCAAACTCCACATGAGAAAATGCATCATATTATCCGGGACCCCTTTTCATAGCAATTTCAATGAGCTCTGCAACGCTGCATTTGGTAAGGCCAGAAAAGGCATATTTTCTTACCATACATGCCTTTAAAGGGAGAAAACCCAAATCACCCCCCGTGAGAGGCATAAACACATCACAAGGGATGAATGTAGCTCGTCGGAACCATTCATGTGGTCACGATCCCCCCCCCCCTCCCCGGTTTGAGAATATGACGATAATTTGAGAATATCTACACTTGGGATTAAAACGTGTCATTAGAGGACGAAAAACCAAAACACCAGTAGGAGACCCCGTAAGAGGCGTGAACACCTTGCACGGGACCAATGTAAGTCACAGAAACTGGCCTCGTGGTCATGGGACCCACGATTTGAGAATATGATGATGATTTGAGAATATCCACACTTATGCTTGAAAACATGTCGTTGGGAGGCGAAACCCATTAGCGCCCCCCAAACAACCCCGAGAAAGACACGAACACCTCGCATCGGACCAACGTTACTCGCACGAATTAACTGCATGGTCATAGGACCCCCTGCTTGAGAATATGATGATAAATTTAAAATACCTAGAATTATGTTTAAAAACATGTCGTTAGAGAGAAAAAAACCCAAAGCACCCTCCAAACGGCCCCGTGAGAGGTGTTGGGACCTCTTAAAGGGCCGATTGGGGGATGTGGGATTTCTCCCCCTAACAGAATGTTTTTAGGCCTAAATGTTGATATTTTGAAATTAACGTCGTGTTCTGAACCAGGGGGCCCGTGATTATCCAACATCCAAAAAACAACAACAAGCCAACAACTAATAATTATCTCGTACTCCTTCTAACATACTATCCAACAATAAGCCAACAGTGAATAATTATCCAAAAGCCAAACCAAACAAAACCAATAATTATCATGTACTCCTATTAACATACTATCCAAGAATATGCCAACAACCAAAAATTATCCAATAGCCAAACCAAACAAAACCAATAATTATCTCGTAATCTTTTTGTCATCTAAAAAATTTAAAAGATAATGCATATCAATTTTTTAAATACTTCATTAAAAGTAAAGAGTAGTTGAATCATGTGATCCAAGAAGGCTATTAAATAGAGCCTTCTGAATATTTCATTAAACCAAATTGATCGTGGATCCCCCAACGTATTCTTTTACATGTACATTTCTTGATTTGTTTCTTTAATACAATATTCATAAAATCAAGCTAATTTAACTTCATGTTATGAACAATGCATCAATGAAACTGTTCAACAAATGTATATGTACAACAAATGTATATGTATAATCACAAACTTAGATCACTTTATTCTCAAACCAAGTGTCTCCTGAAAGTAACTAAATATTCGACTGAGCATAATGTATTATCGAAAGTTAACTTACATAAATTATATTAAACAGTCGTAAAAGTAACAAAACATTCATACATCAAAGTAAAGTGCTAATAAAACTCCAATATCACAATAGGATACAAATAAGATTGCCAAGGTTAACGCAATATATTAATACTCAATCTTCCTCTAAATCAACTAAAGGATCTTTCAAATTAGGGTTTTCATCAAGAGCTAGATGGAACTCTTTTGGAGCCTTTAATGCATCCACTTCAGTAGTCATACCCTTTGGTGCATGCACAACAATTGACCAATTGCCATCGTTTACGCACTTTAAGTAGAATACCTTCTCTACGTTTTGAAAGGCATAAATAAAAGGCTTGTTGACAATTCCATCTTTACTCTTAAGCTTTAATAAATCTACAATAATAAGTTTGGAGTCAGTAAAAACTTTGCAAGAATTCATTGCATCCTCCACCTTTACCTAATCACAATAGAATACGATTTTTGTGAAATCCAAGTAATCAAGTTCTAGGATTTGTTGGATTATCCCATAATTGGTTAGCACTGTATTCTTTGGATTTTGATCGCTTTTGCTAGCGATACAGGTGGTGAAGGTAGAAATTGATATTCCACTATTTTGCGTTAAAATATTTTCCTCATATGGATATGAAATGAAATCAAAACTATTGGTGTTGAATTTCTTAAACTCTATCGCACGAAAACTAAGGTCTTTTGCTAGGCGTGAAATCCTAGAAGAGGCATCACCTAATTTTACAAGATGCATTTATTAATGAATTTGTATCAGGGAATGTTTTTATCACACACGAATAAATAACCGCACAAATAAGATGTGAAATTTACCTCCTTTAATACTCATGCCCTAAAATCTGTTGTCGCGCATTTTCTCCTTTGATCTTGGGAAATTTCATTCTCGTACTTCCTACCGGTAAATAGTAGAATTTAGATCATAAAATATAAATAACATATAATCAAAGAAGTAGAATTCAATACATACTCACTCTCTTCAGTCATCGACTTCATCTTGTGATTCGAAGACATAACGACTTGCTTGCTCGTATTATTGATTTGTGAGTTACACTTGTTTAGGTTTCCCAAACAACAATTCCTCCTCAAACTCGTTCGGTTCCTCGATCACCCATTATCCATAAGGATTGAACGTCATCACCTGTTGTTCTAGTGATGTTCCCTAGCGTATAGTGATGATTCCACCGTTACGTATTCTTTGTCAACTAACCCTCCAATATACCGTGTATTCTTTACATAATCTTTGAAGGTTTTCATCAAGAACTCAAACGTATACATACAGTGATACCTAATAGGACCACATAACAAAGCTTCATCGCATAAATGAACAAGTAGGTGGACGAAGAACGACAGAGCAAAATATTTCTCTAATACACAAACTGCCTCGACAAAACTTTATTTTGCAGCTTTAATGTACCCTTTGTTTACCAGTTTTGCACAAAGTAGGGTAAAACACAAACTTATTTGCAAAATTTCCCGATGGAGATCTTTGTGTTCAAAAAAATAATTCCGAAATAACTGAAGGATTAATTGGATGATTACGTGCCAGTCGTGAGACTTGAACTATTTCAAGTCATTTTCATAGTAGCTTATTACCCTTCATAAATTACAAGAATAACCGGTTGTAGTCTTCAAGTTGAACAATGTGTTTGAGAGTATCTTCTTCTCACTAGTAGTCAAAGTGAAAGCAGTCCCGAGGTAGAAATTCTTCCTGTTCTAGGATCATTTTTTAACCACAGTTTCTTCTTTATTTTCATATCATGTAGATCTAGACGGACCCGCTCTCCATCTTTGGAATGAGATCCACCTACACTTGTTCCTATCAGATGTTTTACAACATTCTTCTCTATTTGAATCACATCAAGTACTTTCCTTAGAGGATGATCTTTCCAATATGGAAAATCAAAAAATATTGATCGCTTGGACCACGACTTCGTTTTACTAGGGTGATTCAAATCCCCCCTAACTTTACGCTTCAGGTTTACAAACTGGGGGTGTTTTCCTACGTACTTATTCCCCACTATCACGATCATTGCCTTCTCTTCAATCTGCTGACCAGAAAGTCGAGCAGGTGGCGTTGTGTTCTCATGACTGATAGGCAAAAAGTTAGACTTCTCCTTCCTTAAAGGGTGACCGGTCAGAAAAAATCTACGATGACCCGTGTAACTCATCTTGCCACTATGTTTTAGCCAACAGGCTTTAGTTTCCTCCCCACATATGGGACATCCATAATAACCATGAACATTACAACCGGACAAGGTACCATAAGCTGGAAGGTCATGGATCTCCCTAATCACCATTGCTTTAAATGTGAACTCTTTACCCTTATGAGAGTCAAACTCCGTCATGCATTTATCCCACAACTCTTCATGTTTTTCGATTAATGGTTCTATGTCCCAACCCGGTCTTCCATAGGTAGTTTTGTTGATCAGAATGATGTCATCAGAGGCAACAACATCATATCTTTCATCACCCGAGGAGCGAGAAAATCCCTGACCTACTCGAGTTTCTGGTTGAATACTCTTAGCCTTCTATAGGTTCTTGACGATTCCAAGAAAATGTTATCCTTTTTGGCCTTCAGATACACACCAGGGAAATGAAGTGAAATCTTTAGGCCATTAGAATCAACTACATGCGCATTTTTGGAAACCACTATCAATATCATCATTGGGAGCCTACGGCCCGGGTATCAACAAAGATAATAATGTGAACCCCCTTCTCATGCACAGTGCCAAAAGGAGACTTAAAGGCACCGTGAGAACAAGCCAATAACTCTTACTAGTACTTAAATTACCGAAAGGGTTAAACCCATCGGTTGATATTGCAAGACGAATGTTGCACGGTTCCTTTGCAAATTCATGGTGTTGTGCGTTTGCAATTTTCCAGATGGTGTTGTGCTGTTAGATTCCGACCCACCTCGCATCGAATGTGCCATTTCATTTCTTTCACTATCCATGATATAGTAAAAATTGTTTTAACAAAGCCCAAGGGGAAAATACTTCAAAACCTTTTGTGGGACTTGCGAGCACTTGAGATTTTTCTCAACTTTTTCCTCTCCATTATCGCAAACCACATATTTAAGCTCACTGAATGTAGGATGTAAAATGTATATGACTGTGTGATAATTGATTAAATTCATGAATTTCTAATTTGGCACACTTATTTAATTAGAGTCTATTTTTAAACCAAATTAATTCACCTCCTAAACATGCAACTACGTGTGTGCGTGTGTTAACCCATAAATAAATAAAGCATGTGACACAAATTTCAGGTAAAATACCCCAACGGCAAAACCTTTTATTTCTAGAACTTTGACAAGTTTACAAGACCATTGACTTACATACCATCTTGCCTTCGCCCATAAGGTAACGCACGGTGCCTTCGTCAAACCTGCAAAGTAACAACTAGAAATCAATAGTGGTTCACACACAACTATACCACAAGGACGCACAGTCCAGACATGCAGTCTACAGTCTTCACAAGGACTCCCTCCACAATAGCTTGCAGTTATCCAATTGTAGAGTTCTACCCGCAAATAATGAACAAAAGCAAAGTGTGTTCTTCAACACCGAAACAATTCAGCAAAGCATATGGGATTTTTATGAATTGAAAACAAAATGGATAAAAACCCTAAAAGAAGAAGTCAAAAAGAAATCTGCAGATTCACAGTTTTCTGTCTTTCAAAACGTTGAGACTTCTTAATGAAAATGAAACCATTTAATGAGTATTTATAAAATTATGCGCTGCCTCGGTCATTAGAAAGAAAAAGGCATCTCGCTCGAAAGAAGTACACGTGTTATTTGAACGACATCACGCGACAACTCCATTTTTCTTGAACGAGATGATATCTCGCTTGAACGGCCTGCTCATCAAAACAGAGGAACGCTACAGGACTTCGAAAAATTACTCATTCTCAAATTTTGATGAGAAAATTCTGCTCCAACACTTAGAAAATATTTTGAAAAAATATCCCAAAGTTCTAAGTGCAAAGTTAAGGTATTTAAAACATAACCTTACCAAAGTAAACTTTTCAAAATCTTTTTGATGAAGAACCTTGATATATTCGGATCCGTCTTGATGTAGAATGATCTTGAACTTCTTTAACGGTTGTACCAGTATACGACATAATTAATTGTAATGGACATTTACCAAAATATGTCCTTACAAATATCCCCCTATGTCTATGCTGGAACATACATAAAAACAATCGACTTATTAAATGCCAAAATGCTTATACAAATCTACCCTCCCATAAATCTCAAAACTGAAAAGGTACAAATTTGTAAGATCTTAAATTCTTCTTCAAAAAATCTTCATCAAATCTCAAAGCTTTTCTTATCAGGGTGTGCAACATAATGATCATCAATCTTTGTACCTACACACATGAGATAAAGAAAAAAAACGTTCGTGACGTATCGAGATTGAAATGATATTAGAATAAATCATTAATAAATCAAATCTTCACCATACTCCAAAAACTCCCCCAGAACATGATAATTCTTTCTCCGCCTTTTTATGATGTCCCCGGATAGATAGATAAGAAGAAACAATCAAAACATAGAGTGTCACGATAAAAATGCATAGCAAACAAGGATCAAAATACGCGCATGTAAAGGAGTATCTCAAAAACTTTCACAAACTATTTTTTATTTTTCAAATTTTTCGTACAAAAATAAGATGCCAAAAATCACACACCATGGATTTATACTCAAACAACCAGTCATGGAAACGAAATGTATTGGTGTGAACACATTTGATAGGTAAATCAACTCAATCAATCATATGTACATGATGCATACGTGTACCCATAACGAATGAACATAAAAAATATCCTTAGGTATAAAAATTGTTGAATTTAGATGACGTCATCTTATGCAAATCAACAAATCAAAGTCAAAGTGATTTCCACCCCAATAACGTCCAAAACTATGTAGAGCTTTTTCAAGACTTTTAAGGATGTGCAAACCCGTTTTAATTCTCCATCCAAACTCCCTCATGCATATTTTCTTTTATAGGTAAGCTAAATTCTCAAACAATGGAGAATTGGTGCAAAAACTTAATGGCCCATTTTTGGCATGAATTTCTTTTTATTGTCTTTAAATTTTTCGGGCTCTTTTAAACCTCTTTGGACCCCGTATAAAAAATTTCTCAATATTTTAGATCCGATATAATGGTGGCCGAGAATTCGCAAAGGCCAAATGAACCTTTCACAGCCCTTCCCCGTTTTCAAATAAAGCACACAAACCCACAATCGGCTCTTACATGCACAACTTTCGTATCAAGTTTTATCACGCTTGGTTCATTTTTAAAGACAGGATTGAAGTGAAAACACCCAACCAACATGTGATAAGACAAGAACAATAATTAAACAAATCCGTGCATGTGTGCAATAAAGAAAATCATGAGTCAAACATGTAGGAAGTAACACCTAATTATATCTCAATGACTCCAAACATTATAAAGTACAAAGATGACATGATATATTGTCTCAAAACACTATCAAATAGTCACATCAATAAATGGAATGAAATTATGACTCGATCATCCTAAGTGTCTATCCATAAACGGTGTAAACAAAATACCAAAATCTTTTTGAATTTTTTCACAAATTTTATCAAAATAAAATCCCTTTGTATTTTTCAAAATTTTAAAAAAAATGGAAAACATACAAAAATGATACATACTAGCGATAGGAAAATAATGTCATCATGGAAAACATCCTATGCTGGTAAACAAGTAAAACCTCAATCGTTAGGTGTGGATGGGTTTTCCAATGGTGGTGCCAACTTATGAAAAACCTCCACTAAATTTTGTGAAGTTTTGACCAAAAACTTAACTTGCTCACTTAAATGTGCAAACGCTCTCATGTAGTCTCCAAGAGCATTTAAAGTATCATGTGTGGGTGCATGTGTGGCAGCAACACATGTAGTAGAAAAACGTGACACATAACCCAACTTAAAATAAAATTCCTTAAGGTGTCCTCCCCTCTTGCAATAGGCCTAGGAACACGTCTCTCAAAAACTCTAGGGCGTGCTCTCCTAATGGGAAACGGATGCCTATGTGGGTTAATTTTTGGGCCATGTGAATCTTTCACTAAAGTGGAAATCAGCTCGGGTGCGACATAAGAAGTGGAAGCACCGTCGTGACCTTTTCCTAGCCCGTCAAATATACCCTTATCATGCTTAAGAACCACCTTTTCAACCTTCTTAGGTGCCTTCTCAAAATTGACTTTGACCTCCCTGGCACGTTCGAGATCACTCTAGATTTGGGATACACATGTCGTCAGACTAGACATCGTGTCCGTCAAATCACATTTTTCCTTTCTTAAAACCACCTTCTCTTTCTCCAAATTTAACACTCGACTATCTAAATCCCTATAATACTTCTTTGTTTTTAAGGTCTCAATATACAAATCTCTAAATGATTTTTAGAGCTCACTTTCATCTCCACTTTCACTCTCGCTTTCACCCTCACTAGAAACAGTTAAATCATACTCCTTGGGGGTCTAACGAGAACTAGTACCCTCACTCCATCTAAACCAGGTGGGCTAACCCAACTATCTAAAAACGCGACACACATATTGTGCTCTTTTTCATCACCCGAATAAAAAATTTCTATGTCACTATCACTAAGTGTGGCAGGCATAGCCACTTTATTTCCCTCCCTCCTAAGTCTAGTGGCACACTCATACGCCTTATGCCCTTTACCCCCACACTCAAAACATGTCAAACTTTCTAAATTTTCCTCTTTTTCCTTTTCTTTTTCTCTCTCCTTCTCCTTCTCACTGCTTTCTTTGGCCTCTTTATTTTTCTCAAAAAAATTATTATTGGAAGACTTATTTTTGTTCATGTTGAGAAATTTTTTCAATTTTTTTGCAAACAAAGCCATATCTTTAAAATCAAAATCTTCCTCAGAATCGGACTCACAAACTTTTTCTTTCTTTTTCTTAAAATGAGTCTTTAAAGAAACGCCTTTATCCTTAGCCTTAATTGTTTGAGGAAACATGTCAATCTCATAGGTTTGAAGATCTCCTATAAGTTCTTCTAACTTAAGTGATTTCAAATTTCCCAAAGAGTTCAAAACAGTGACTTTAGGAATAAAGCGTTTTGGGAGAGATCTCAAAATCTTTTTAATGACACTCGTGTTAGTAATCACCTCACCCAAATTAAAATTGATGTTAACAATGTTCGATAAACGTGCATAAAAATCATCGAAGCATTCAGACTTAGACATGGTGATAGTCTCAAATTGGGTGACCATATTTTAGAATTTTTATTCTTTAACCGCGTTCGTACCCTCATGTGTCAATTTCAAAACATCCCATGCCTCTTTAGATGTGGTGCACGTCATAATTTGGTGGAACTCGTCAGGAGTGATGGCTCCAGAAATATCAATCAAACCACGTGAATTAAAATTAGACATTTTAAAATCATCTTCAGTCCAGTCCGGCACGGGTTTTAAAGAGGTGACATTTTCAACGGTGACAGTGGGAGGACTCCATCCATTTTCGCAAAGCAACCAAACACGCTCGTCAACGGATTTTAAAATAGATTTCACACGAGCTTTCCAATAGGCATAATTTTTCCCACAAAAAGTTGGCAGCTTATTAAATGAATGTTCCATTGGAAAAATTACTATTTTTCATAAAACTAATTTTTGAAAAAAAAAATCAATATCACATGATTTTGCAAAAAATAGGAATACACGATAAATTAGCGCAACTTGCTCTGATACCAATTTGTAAAACGTATATGACTTTGTCATAATTGATTAAACTCACAAATTTCTAATTTGTCACACTTATTTAATTAGAGTCTATTTTTAAACCAAATTAATTCATCCCCTAAACATGCAACAACGTGTGTGCGTGTGTCAACCCATAAATAAATAAAGCATCTGACATAAATTTCAGAAAAATTCCCCGAAGGGCAAAACCTTTTATTTCTAGAACTTTGATAAGTTTACAAGACCATTGACTTACATACCATCTTGCTTTTGCCCACAAGAGTAGTGCACGGTGACTTCGTCAAACCTTCAAAGTAACGGGTAGAAATCAGCAGTAGTTCACACGCAGTTATACCACAAGGACACGCAGTCCAGACATGCAGTCTAGAGTCTTCACAAGTACTCCCTCCACAATAGCATGCAACTCTCCAGTTGTAGAGTTATCCCCACAAATAATGAACAAAAGAAAAGTGTGTTCCTGAACACCAAAACAATTCACCAAAGCATATGGTATTTTTGTGAATTGAAAACAAAAGGGATAAAAACCCTAAAAGAAGAAGGCAAAAAGAATTTTGCAGATTCGCAGTTTTCTATCTTTCAAAACGCTGAGAGTTCTCAATGAAAATTAAACCATTTAATGAGTATTTATAGAAAAATGTGCTGCCACGGTCGTTAGAACAAAAAAGGTATCTCGCTCGAACGAAGTACATGTGTCGTTTGAACGGCATCGCGCCACATCTCAATGTTGCTCGAACGATATGAGATCTCACTTGAACGACCCGGGCGTTAAAATCGAGGAACGCTACAGGAGTTTGAAAAATTACTCATTCTCAAATTTTGACGAAAAAAGTCCACTCCAACACTTAGAAAATATTTTGAAAAAATATCCCAAAGCTCTAAGTGCAAAGTTAAGGTATTTAAAACATAACCTTACCAAAGTAAACTTTGCGGATGCTTTTTAATGAAGAACCTTGATATAGTTGGATCTGTCTTGATGTAGATTGCTCTTGAACTTCTTCGACGGTTGTATCGGTATACGGCATAATCAATTGTGAGAGACATTTATAAAAATATGTCCTTACACAGGACATTCATCCTACTCTTCGTGCTCGTTGCGGTACAATATGCAACCATACTTGCATGCATGAATATATTTATATTTCAAATCCAAACCCTTCAAGCTCTTCTTCATGTTAGGATAATTGTCTGGTAACATGTTCTCTTTTGGGAGAATATCTTTAACCCACTGAAGAATTCCGATTATGCTGTTCCGAGACAAACCAAATTAACTCTTCAAATTATGAAAACTGATCATTTCATATAATACCGAGTGATCTTCAATGCACTCTTTATACAATGACCAATGGAATGATTTCTTAGAGAAAGAGAACATGTAGAAAATAATTCCTTGAGGGAGTAAAATAGAGGGAATAGGGAAAATAATGTTGATATAAAAAAATTAGTTTCAAAATGATTGATTTTGAATTTAATGATCATATTCGTTATATAAAATATAGTCTTAACTATATCGTTATACTACATGATAAGATATCAGGCATGAGGATCAAGCAGTCAGAGTGCCGCCTTATGATATTGACACATATAACATATCGAATATACTTGAGAAATATAAAAGGGTGAGGACAAGTGGTGTGAGCTACTATATTTCAAGGAAAAAATTATTAAATCTTCATTGATATTCGACATGCTCACTTTGGTGAAGTGTCAAACTAGGTGGAAGAAATTAGGAAGATGAAAGTGGAATGCTAGGTCTTAAAAGGGCATGAGACTATTAATAATAAGTTGGGACATATGATGAATAAAACAATAGGCTTGTGCCAAATTCTTAGTTAATAGCAAATTTAATCTCAACGAATGCCTCAAGGAATCTCCTCCCAAACTCCTCCTCTAATATTCCCCTCTCAACAACCTACTACACCCTATTTCTGAGAATCATCATTGTCCATGCATCTTGATTATGCAGAGGAGTATTATAGGAGGAACTTGGACAATACAGGTTCATTAGGAGTGTGGGATCATTTTTTAATTTTGGTAACAAGGGTGCACAATCACTCTTAATGAAAAGGTGATGCTAAGATATTGGTGGAGGAAGTCGATCCGGGTTGTGAGCATGATGATATTAATGTTGACCACTTTGGTGGGAAAGCTCCATTTATGTAGAATAAAAGTACATATTTGTCATGGCCAATTTATTTGTTACTAGAGATTGTGCAACAAATAATGTTTTATCAATATATTTTGCTACAAGATTGTAATTATTTGAATTTCCCGGTAAATGTAATGAAATCTTAATTTGTTTTAATTTTAATTTTCCAAGGTTTAATGACATCTTAATTTGTTCAATTTTTGTATCATATTAATTGAATGCTTGGATTGAATAAACTTGCTAGTGAAATGCATACTTCTCATATCATAGGACGAATATTTTCTAGAATTTAAATTTATGTAATTAGGTGAATCAGTTTTATATGTGTTTTATTAACTGAAAATGTCGGTATTCATTATAGTATAGTTAGGTTACTTCTGTATTAATGATATCAAGTCATGCATTATCATGTCAACGTGATTGATTTCATATAGACGTTTGATAGAGATAGTATTGCTCATTAGACATCGGTAAGCATTAAACATTTAAGATCATACACGACTTATTTACATCAAATACTTCTATTGATTCTCATTTTGAAGATGTATATTTTTATGGATTATTGATTAAATGTCTAAGGAGATGAACATACACACGCATTTTTCATTTAATTTTAATCAAATGTTATTTTTAAATGAAAAAGTGATTTTATATATTGATATCTGTTGTGTTACCCTGGGGAAAATATTACAATTGAAAAATGGAGTTTGTTCTTAAAGAAAAATATTTCATGTCTAAAAATGTTCGAACGACTCAATTTAATGCATGTGCTCACGTCTACAATTGTTTCACATGAGTTGTTCAATACCAAAAAACGTGCGCATGATGCTATTAAATTTGTAAAATATTTCTATAAATAGATACTTTTACTATAAATTACAAAATATATGAATTCATATATACTTATCCTATACTAAGAGAGTATTTTAAAGATTGAAATAATATCATATGTAAGTATTTTATTCAAAATTAATTATTCTCTTAACATTTGATAGAAAACCCATATATACTCCTTGTCTAGTTTATGTGGGGGATTAAGAGTATTTTATGACCAAATCTTCTTATTCGGGATTCCATCTGCTATATCTAAATAAGAATTGATGATGAAGGCTCAGATCAAAACGAGTTATTTGAGTTATTGATGAGTTCAATTAAGGTGTTCTTCAATAGAGGAGAATGTGACATCCTCGTTCGATCGATACAACTTCTGGTGCATCACTCATTATCATAGGGGGTTCAATGTTTATTAAGTAAATTTGTGTTAGAAAACAAGGTATAGGTATATTCCTTCACTATAAAAAATATTTTAAAGTAGAAAGACAGATTATGATGTATTAAGGTTTTTGAACCCTAGTTCGGGGTTATTCCTCATCAAACTATCTCGTGGTTTATTTGTATGTTAGTTTCTTTAACTATGACATTTTTTACACAAAACACCTTCATCAAGATTTGACTATCAATTAATAACCTAGATTTTCATATTTTATTGTTTTAATTGTAGATCTACTTGCTTTATCATCATCTCACCTAATTATATGTTTAAACAGGACTGCTAAAATTGAAGAGAATTTAAAAATTAATTAACATTTGGATAATCCCATTGAGATATCGATTTACCCCTATAGGTTTAATTGTGTGTACATACTTGCAAGTAGATGCTATTTTTGTAAGCATTCACATGCTTAACTAAATTCATACCTTTTTGTTGCTTTGTGTGCTATTTTTCATAGATATATTTTTTTATGTTTAGATGTTGATTAGGGAGATAGATAAATTTAGATATAGAGACTCCACTAATAGAGGAGGTCATCTTAATAGAATAAATTATAGCCTTTGGAAATTGGAAATAAGATTTTATTTAAAATCTAAACATTGAAGATGGTTGGCCACTACCTATTAGTTCTTTAGGAGGAGTTACGTGAGACAAGAAAAATAAAATTATTTTAACAAAATATTTTGGTTATCCTGCCTAAACTCTATAGGCTTCTCTCTCTTGCCTAAAATCTATAGAACCCTATGAGTTTCATAGCACCACTATTGTCTTGAAACCATAATCCATCCAATCTCTTGAATAAAAATCTCTAAACCCTCATATAACATCTAATCCACAGTCAAAGCCCTTCACTAGTGTTATGGCATCATTATCTAAAGAACTCCCCCTCAAACATCTATCCATTTTTATAGGTGAACCGAAGGTTATATTCTCTGAAGAAGATAATAAGACCTTGGCAGAACCATTACACTCCATTATACGCATGTTCTCACATGACCGACCTTACCTTCACTTGATGTCATTAAAAAGACTTTTACAAAATTCTCTCTCAAAGAAACTTCCATAGTTTGACAACATTCTCTTTTAGAAAATGTCCTCATTAGACTAAACTGCAAAGAAGATTTTTTCAAATTATGGTTGCTTCATCAGTGATAGATAGGAAAATTTCTCATGTAACATTCAAATCGTATCCATTATTCAAGTTAAAACCAGAAAGTCGTATACCATGTAAGGATATAATTTCCATTGTCCTGAGTTTAATTTGTGTATGTCGTATACCGCTACAACCATCGAAGGAAGCTCACGATCATTTGTTCAAGATAACGGATCCGAATATCAAGTTTCTTAAACAACAGACATCTACAAGATTAATTTTGGGTAAGGATTGTCTTTTAGTTTCGAATTTGGTTTACAATAGTATTGGGATATTTTTTGAAACTATTTTTTATCAAACTGAAACGAGCTTTTTAAAAATTAATTTTTTGCTTATGTCTCTCAAAGGATAAAGAAATGTCGTTCAAATAACATTCAAATGTCGTTCAAATGACCACTTCGAACGACATCACATGTGGTTTGATAGATGGTCGTTTCTTTTATGCTTCAAATGACCACGTACTGTTTTGCATTTTAATAGGATATTTTTAGAGTCATTCCAATGACATCTAATGTCATTTAAATGACATCCAATGTCGTTTAAATGACATCAAGAAGTCGTTCGAATGACCTGCGCCGCCTCAAGTATTTTACTTTGTAATAAATACCTATTTTGGAAGACTTTTCATCAAACAAAAACTGGAAATCTAGAAAATTTTAGTCTTCACCTTTAGGGCACAAAACTTTATTTTTGGATTCACCAAAAGATCCCATATATGTTTATGAATCGTTTGGAACCCATAACACTTATTGTCTAAGTTTCTCTTATAGAGAAGGAAATCTCTATTGTCGATATGATAGTTTTTTCGAGAGCTATTTGTTGATGACTTCGGTCATTGGGGATACTATAGGGTATTCACTGCTGAGGAAGAGTTGTTGTTCTTCAGTTTCTCGAGGAAATCTTTACTACTTCTAGGATGCAGTCTATGTGAAGTTTTTGATGGATATTCATTGCAGATTTCATTATGTAATTATAAGTTGCGATTTATGTTAGAGAGTGAAATAAAAGGTTTTTACCCGAAAGGGGCTTTTTCCTGAAATTTGTTTGCCACTCGATTTGTGATTGCATGTTTAATTTATCCACATAGATGTATCATTAGGGTTTAATTAAATTTGGATTGAAGATTGACTCTAATTAAATAAGTTTATAATTGGAAATTTGTGAACCCCATAAATATTTAATATAACGCATTCACAAACTAGTATCAAAGCTTTAGCTCACGGTTTTTACCTCTACAAATTGGTATCAGAGCAGGTTTCACCAAATTACCGTGAGATCCTTTTTTTGCAAAATTTTTGTGATATGATTTTTTTTCAAAAAAAATGATTTTGAAAAAAATTCACAATTTTTTCGATTGGGAACATATATAATCGAATGCCCGTCTTTTAGGGAATAAATTATGCCTATTGGAGAGTTCGCATGAGATAGAGTTTAAAGGCTATTGATGAACATGTTTGGTAGTTTGTGAAAGAGGGCGGACTCCTCCCACTGTCACCGTTGAAAATATCACTTCTCCCAAACCTTTATCTGGCTGGACTAACGATGATTATAAATGGAGTACCTTTGATTCCTGTGGCCTGAGCACTATTTTTAGAGCAATCACCCTTGACGAGTTTCTCCGTATTATGACATGCCCCACGTTTAAAGAGGCATGGGATATCCTTAAATTGACACATGAGGGTACCAACGCGGTTAAGGCGTCTATGTTACAAAATTTAATCACCAAGTTTGAGACCATCACCATATCAGATTCCGAGTTTTATGCTAGGTTATCGAAAATAATTAACATGAGTATTAATTTGGGTTAGAAAATTGATGAGATGAGGGACATGAAAAATATTTGAGAACTCTCCCATCTCATTTTATTCCTAAGGTCACTATTTTAAATTTTTTGGTGATATTAGATACACTTAGGTTAGAATAACTCGTAGAGACCTTCAAACTTATGAAATCGACATATTTCCCAAAACCATTAAGCCTAAGGATAGAGGTATTATACTTAGGGCATAGTCTAGAAAGGGTGAGGAACTGTCTAAGAAGAAAGATAAGAAGAATGAAGAGAGAGTTTGTGAGTTCAAGTTCGAGGTAGAGTTTGATTTCGATAATGTGGCCATGTTTGCTTAAAATTTTTAAAATGTTTCTCAAATTTTCCAATGAAAATTCTTCCAATAAAAAGATGTTTGAGAAAAATAAAAAGAGAGAAGATGAGAGATGTTTTGAGTGCAAGGGAAAAGGGCACAAGGAGTTTTAATGTCCCACTATGCTAAATAGAAAAGGAAAGAAAATTGCTATGCTAAACACTCTTAGTGAAACTGATGTCAAAGTGAATGATTCCTGGGATGAATCAGCACTTGGTATATGTGTTTCCTTTATGTCTAGTCATGGGAGCACACCTAGTTTCTCCCACGTTGATTAGGACACTTGTATACATGAGAGCCCTGTTGATGATTTGAGTGTTTCGAGTGAGTGTAAGACTAAGATTCAGAGTGAGGGTGAAAGCGATCTACAAAAAGCATTTAGTGCTTATACGCTAAGACCTTTAAGATGAAGAAGTTGAACAAGGAGTTACATCTTAAGGTGTTAGATTTGGAGATAGAGATAGAAGTTTTCAGGCGATATGAGATGTCGGCGAGTCAACTCGAAAAGGTAAAGGTTGTTTTAAGTGATCAGTTTTTCGTCTTAGGTCGAGAAAAAGGTGAAATTTAATCCCGTGTGTCCTAACTCGAGAGACATCTCGAATGTGCTCAGGACATCAGGGTTACTTTAGAGGAAACATATAAGAAAGCTGGAAAGATGCTCTTCAGTCCCACTTTGGTTAATGTTGAGAGACTGGGAATAGGATATGACGGCGCATCTACTTCCCATTTTGCATCCGAGTCGATTTCAAGTTAGTGATAAATCCATATGGCTCTTGACCTAACCCACCTAGGTGTTTGTTTCCACATATGAGGGAGCGTCCTAATTGTTTTGAGAGAGGTGTTCCTAAACTCATTTATGTTTGCACCCATTGCAAGAAGATATGACACCTTAGAGAATTTTTCTGTAAGTTAGGTAGTATGTCTCATAGTTTTTTACATCATTATGATACTACACGCGTTCCCACACCCGCACCCAAACATGATACTTCACATGCTCCTACACATCTCATGAGAGATTTTGACCATTTCAGATAACAAGTTGAGTATTTAGCACTGTTCTAAAAAACCCGCCTAGGCTCCGCCTAGGTACGCCTAGGCTTAAGGCTTGGGAGAAACGCCTCGCCTTACGCTTTTCACGCCTTATTCTTGGTAAAACCCTTAAGGCGTACTTTTTTCTAAAAACAACAATGCTTTAGTGAAACGATGTCGCATTTCAAAGAATTTATTTACAAATCGGACCATTATCTCATCCAAAATAATCAAATAGTATTTTAATTTGCATATACTCAGACATATTTTTATGATATGTGCAATTTTTTTATTTTAATAGCCTTGTTATGGTTAAAAAATATTAAAATATATTAAGAAGGCCTAAACGCCTTTTGACGCCTTTTTACGCCTAGGCCCGCCTAGGCTTCTAAGGCTTAAGGCTTGGCCGCCACGCCTTAATCACGCCCCGCATTTTTTAGAACCTTATTTAGTCAAAACATCACATTATTTAATGGATGTTTTTCATAGGATGTCACCACCCTTTGGAAAACACCTCCACACCTAATGGTTCAGGTTCATACTTGTTTGCTAGTATAGGATGATATTCATGATGATATTTTATGACTATTGGTAGTGTTTACCACTTGTGTATATATTTTTTCCATTTTGATATATTTTTCGAAAAACCCAAAAAGATTTTGTTTTTGAAAATTTTTGGAAAAATACAAAAAGATTTTCTATTTTTTTGAGAAAAAAATTAAACAAACCAAAAAGATTTTATTTTGATAAAATTTTTGGAAAAGATAAAAATATTTTTGTATTTAGTTTTCTACAGTTTATGGATGCACATTTAGGATGACCAAGTCACAACATCATTTCATATCCATGTGACTATTTGATAGTGTTTTGAGACGATATATCATTACATTTTGTGTTTTACAATGTTTGAAGTCATTGAGATGTTATTAGACGTTACTTCCTATAAGTTTGACTCATAATTTCCTTCAATGCACATCTGCCTAGATATATTTTATTATTATACTTGTCTATCACATGTTGGTTAAAATGCATTCATGTCAGTCCTATCTTTAAATGAAACAATTGCGATAAAACTTGACAATGAAAGTAGTGCATGTAAGAACCGTTGCCCTTGAGGAATTTGTTTAATATGAAAAAATGATGAGGGTACATGGTAAAGGGTTACGAAAGGAGCAATTAACCTTTGCATGAAAGTCACCATTTCAAAAGAGCAAAAAAAAAGTGTGGCATTGTAGTAAGTAGCGAAAGCCAAAATAGTTTAGTTTGATATGATCATTCAAAACAAAAGAATTGAATAGAAAAATATGATCATTTTAATATATGAGGGACTTTGGTTGGAAATATATCAGCATGTTTGCACACCCTGATAAAGTCTTAAAAAATCATTTCATAGTTTTTAGAAGTTATTAGTGTGGTAATCATTTTGGACTTTGATGTGTTCATTAGATTGAGTCGCTATCATTTAAATTCAACCATCTTACATATAAGGACTATTTTTAGTTCATTTGTTACGAGTATCCATATTCATTGTACACATTTGTTATGTATGTTTGGGTTGATTTTCCTATCAGATATGTTAACACCCTTCATTCCATTTCCACGGTTTGGTTATCTTAGTGTAAATTCATGGTATGCGTTGTTTGGGTAAATTATCTTTGCTTGAAAAAATTTGAAAAATAAAAAATAGTTTGTGAAATACTTTTGAGTATATCCTTACATGAGTGTAACAGATTTCTTTTTGCTATTCTTGTCATGACACTTCGTATTTATTTTCTTTCTTCTTTTCCTTGTCTGTTTCAGACAAATAAAAACGGGGAGAACAAATTATGGATTATTGGGGAGTGAGAAATTTAATTATGGGGGATATTTGAGATTTACCCTTGACTTGATTTTTACTGATTTATGCTTTATCGCTTTTCAGAATCGATGAATGAAGGTATTTGGTTTGTTTATTGTGTGTAAGAATTCGATGATCATTTGAAAACAATACAAAAAGAGGCGCAAGGAAAGCAAAGAGATTTGATTTGAAGAGAATTAAATTTGAATTTTTTTGAAGACTTGCATTTTTAGTATCCTTTTACTTCTGGGTTCATGGGAGTGTATTAGATTTGTATAAGCCATTTGAATTGATAATTCAAATTGTTTTTATTTTTGTACCGGCATATACATTAGAAGGGGGGAGGATTTTAAAGGACATAATTTCCATTTTCATGAGTTTACATTGTTTATGCCAATTACCGCTACAACCGTCAAAGGAAGCTCATGATCATTTGTTCAAGACGATGGATCCGAATATCAAGTTTCTTCAATAATAGGCATCTGCAAGATTAATTTTGGGTAAGGAATGTGTTCGAGTTTTGAATATCGTTTACGATAGTATTCAGATATTTTTTGAAACTCTTTTTTATCAAACGACAACATTTTTCTGAGTAAATTTTTTTGGAAGACCTGTACGCAAGCCTTTTCAAATAATAATTTTTCGCTTTTATCGTTCAAATGACAAATCAGTGACATTAAACGACATTTATATGTCGTTCAAACGACCCCTTCAAACATCAGGTTGTTTCTTTTGTGCTTCAAATGACCACATACTCTTCTGCATTTTATCAGTCATTTTTGGAGTCATTCAAACAACATCTAATGTTGTTCAAAGAACATCAAGAAGTTGTTCGAACAACTAATGCCACCTCAAATATTTTACTTTATTATAAATACATGTTTTGGAAGACTTTTTCATTAAGACTTTTGCTAAACGAAAACTGAAAATCTATAGAATTCTAGTCGTCACATTTAGGGCACAAAACCTTTTTTATTCACCAAAATATCCCATATACGATTGTGAATCGTTTGGAACCCAAAACACTTCTTGTACAAGTTTCTCTTATAGGGAAGAAAATATGTGTTACTGATTTGATAGTTCTTACAGGACCTATTTGCTAACGATTGTGGTCATTAGGGCTACTCACGGATATTCACTGCTGAGGAAGACCTGCAGTTCTTGAGGTTCTCAAGGAAATCTTTGTTAGTGCTAGGCTATGGTCTATAAGGATTTTTTGTGGGAGATTCAGTGAAAATTTGATTATGTAATTGAAAGTTGAGATTTATACTAGATAATGAAAAAAGGTTTTTACCCGAAAGGGTTTAGTTTATCCTCATATATGCATGATTAGGGTTTAATAAAATTTGGTTTCAAGATTGACTCTAATTAAATAAGTTTAAAATTGGAAATTTGAAAATCCCATAAATAATCGATATCACGCATTCTGAAATTGGTATCAGAGCTTTAGCACGGGATTTTTACCTCTGCATACCCCTAATTTTTATTAAATTCCCAAAACTCCCTATTCACTTATTTTCCAAACCATCTTTATATTATATTTCTCAACTCACTCGTAATCCATTAAAAATGGATTCATTCTCTATATCCATTAATAGACCAAGCCTAGCTAGGGTTTGTGTGGATTTAAGTCTTTATTAAGGAAATGCTAATAGAGTCTGGATATGATGTGAAGACAAAGGTTAGTATCAAGAAGTCCTCAAGAAATATATTCTAGGATTTTCCTCTCATTATTTGAAGAAATGTCATTATTATGACGACTACATCTTCAAAATCTATTTCAAAAAAATAATTAATATCCAATGCTTCGAGTTATTCAAAAGACTACTATCAATAACTAAGTCCAAATACTAAATAAACCTCCAAATGTTGAGTGGGAAGATAAACTGCCTGAAGTATTCAAACCTAAAAAAGATAATGTTCATATTTGAGATGCAAATCGAGTCACAACTATTGAAGTTCTCAGAGAAGATAAAGATAAAAGTCCCCATCAAAAATTCAAATCCTCTAAACTCACTATTAGTGAGAAGAGTGTTTCAAATAGTGCAGTAGTTTCTCGTAAAGTGATGTGGATATGGGTCTTTTCATCATTTTTAGTCTTTTATTCTTTCTAGTTGTGCATTGTATTTTTCTTTGATTTTCTTTTGTTAATATTTAGATGAAGGAAGGTCAAGGGGCATCTAGGGACATAATTTTAATTAGAATTATGGCTTAGAGTCCAAGTAACCTCCTACCTACAAATAATATTTTGAATCCTCATTTGAGGCATTATATAATTTTGAGATATTGAGATTTGATAGAGTTTATACGAGATTTAGTTTCTTCTTTCTTCCATTTGACACCATTTACTTCAATTGGTATCAAATCCTTGTTGGTTGTACCTATTATTGTTGTTGTGTAGACAAAAATTTTAAAATAGGCCAAATGGGACTGAGAAGAAGATACTCACTCGTGGATACTCATACCGATCATTGCAACGAGGCTCTCAACTGATTATTGGCTCGGTTGGATGTAATAACCCATAATTTTATCCGGTAATTAATTAAATTAATTCAAAATTTGAAAAGCTAGTTTAAAAGACTGTTAATATGAGTACATATAAGTCTTGGGTCGTTTAGAAGATTCCTCATAACATAAAACTCTCTAGGTAAAAAATAGGTCCAAAAATAAAAATCCATCTTCAGAGATTTGTCACGGCCATAAACTGTGACTAACTATTTGCCGCGGTATTGGAGCATGACTGACAGGCGAACTGTTTTAGTTTTAATAGGATTCTAATGCCACTTATATTCTGTAATCTTTCTCCACTTAAATTTATATTGGATTAGGACTTTTCAAACATGTTTTCACAACCACTAAGAGCAGTAGACCCTTATAATTTTCATATTCTTCTTCCTACAAACCCTAGCCCTAAAGTTATCAATTTTCAACCCATGATTTGAAGGTTGATTTTTTGTTTTCTCGAGTTTGGGATAGAATGAGTTTTTATTATTTTTGCGAGAGGTACACAGTGGTGTGATCAAAATTTTTGAGGCATAATCTTATAAGTTTATTGAGATGATTTTAAGGTACAAAATTTACATAATATGCTCCTTTAATCTCTCGAGAGTAGTTGTTTGTACATCATTTATTTGTAATCATATTATTGATATCATGAGGTTTATTGGAAGATAAATATTGATTTGATTTGAGATATTGTATTTGTTGATAGTCATGGTCTCATGAAATTTTTTATATGGCACGGAGAATGGTCACCCTCCAAAATTCAAAAGGTCCAATATCTAGGATGAGGTTTTACGAAGATTAGGTGAGGTAAGGTAAGGCCTGGTGACCTATTGATGTGTAATTGAGAGATTAAATTGGTATAATGCTCGGATGTCGGATTGAACTTGAATTTTGATTCGTATTGTTGCATTTATTCACCGTTATTGCTTTGAGCATCTATTCTTGTCATATTGTGTACTTTCTCGTATTTTTCTTTTAGTGGAAGGTTAGCATCGATTTGGAAGCTATGGATTTTTGGAGGATTTTGGAGCATGACATTTGGAGGATTTTATTTTATTTTGTATAACTTGGCAGTGTAATTTATTTAGATAACTTAGTATTATTTTTCGAGTGGAAATTAATTGTAATTATATTGGTAGTGTAAATTTTGGATTCATTCTATTTATTTTGTGGAATATAGATTCTGTATACTAATTATTTTGGGTTTAATTTAGTTCTAATCGTAGTAGCACCTCGTGTTTTATGCGGGGTGTTACATTGGATGCTATTAATGCCTGCCTACCACCAACAACAACCCTTCCACCACCCCTACACCATCTCAAAACCAAATCCCTAATTACCTTAAGTAAACCCATTCTACACCCATACCATAAAAGAAAATAATTTCAACAAATCATAACAACACCACCTCTCCAAGCAAGGTAGCTGATGACATCAGCAGAGATGGATGACCACCGATCCAATCCTATGGACCATTTTTTTCACGAGATAGGTTCAATCCCGTGAAAAACACATCCGATAGAGACCCAATTCCATATCTTCATGGTCGGACCACCCTAGAGGTGGTCGACATCATGCCTACTACCACTAACTTGAGGTGGTCGATAGACATTTAGTCCCTCTGAACCATTTCTAATGCCAGGAGATGGATTTCTAGCATAAAAAAACACAAACCTAGGTCACACCACCTTATCCAATGGTCAGACCACCCTAGTGGTGGTTGCCGAAGGTCCAAATGCTCTAGTTCTGATCCATAAGCATTCGAATGGCCCCTATGTCAATCATTCCATACCGAACATCATGGTCGAACAACTTTCGTCCTCAAATGACCTCAGTTGACCTCCAATATCCCCATATTGTGCATCATTGCCAGAAATCCAATTGGGTAACCACAATCCGACTGAACGAGGGTCCGATTCGATGGAAAAGATCCCAAAGCAGCATAGTCGCCCCTTATTCCATGTTATGATTTCCCGAACAATGGCCACCGGTAAAAAATAATTACATGAATCATCAGGGTTTTGTCCACCGTATAACTAAGATTTTTTAAAAACAAACCCTAACACCAATCCATGCCCTATTTTTCTTGGATCCACTCAATAACATGTCCCGGCCTTCGAACCCCCAAGTTAACACATAACCACCCTCCAAAATTACCAAAAACGACCCAATAAACCACCACCACCCAAACTAAACTTACACCACCCCCATTCATCCTATCTCCATTACACACCTCTCCATATTCTCATACCATCCAATTTATCCCCACAAACCCAAAATCCCAATACATCAACTCCTCACTACGACCCTCACGTCCATAATATTTCGACCTATTCCCCCCACCACCCACATAGACACCATGAGCCACCCTTGTACCACCAATTCCCTTCTATTCCCCGACTCCACCCTCCACGATGGATCATAATCCACACATATCTTCCTCCAAGATTTTTCCCCAATCCATACTACACATTTCCCTTCCTCCCTCAGGGCATCTGAGGCATGTGTCCCTCCCCTATTCTATTTGTGATGCCCACTCAGCCCATTCTTCCCTAGTAGATTCTTTTGAGAGGGTGCATGAGTGCATTGGTCTTCCACCACCCGATGACCCTCCCTCACCCCGACCCTAGTATCTCCCAGACATCGAGCATCCTCTTTTGACACATTAGCATATGGATGTGTTGCCTTTTGACTCATTGAGTCCAAAGGTCACTCTCTACGTGCTAATCACAGAGTGACATTATTTTTTGTGTTACCAGAAGGGTCACCAGATGGACCAATATCCTTATCGCCAGCCATTGGTTCCTGTACCACCCCCACCTCCTTTTGTAGAGGCCATACCACCTTATGCCCCACTACATCTACCAACACTGCATTAGCCACCCCCATGACCCCCATCTCCTAGACGTCCACTATCTCGGAGTGTTCAACATAGTGCACTGATTTATGACTCTCCAATAGGTTATCATAAGATATATAAGGGTGATTTGACCCTAGAGGGTGGTAATGCCATCACTCACTTAGCCCTCCAGTTGTTATCGAGGAGTAAGTAGGACTATATTTTTTGTGGATGTCCTGATGTTCGATGGCCACCTTCATCCTGACGCTGTTATTGATTAGCTCTCCATGATGGAGTGGATTTTTTTAGCATAAATGATTGAAAGGTGGATGATGTGTTCTGCTAGAAGCGACCATGTTTCAGGGCTACGTCAGTGTATGGTGAAATTCTTTGGAGCAGCGACGTGTCCTCGATGGCATACCTCATCCAGTTTTGGGTTGAGCTCTGGGAAAAGTTGATGGACTCCTTTGTGCCCACTACCTACGAGCGCGATATATTCCTTCGAACAGTCTATCTGGAAGGAAACTTCAGTTGTAGACTACACGGAGCATTTCCATCTTCTCTGTACTTGTGCCCATATTGATGAGAGTGAGGCCCAGTGAATTAGATGTTATATCCATGGGCTATAGAGTTATATTCTGTGAAATATTTCTTTATATGACATCATCTCCTTTTCGAAGGTGGTTGAGTATGCCACTAAAATAGATCCTTCCATCAGATTGCCCCTCTGGCTCATGGTTACTCCACTCCAGGTCCATCAGTACCTATGGTTTTTAGTGCTCCTGTGGCCCCACCTACTTCAGTTGTATCCATTGCCCCACCTCCTGCACCCTCCCACCATATAACATTCAAATGTTACAATTGTGGGGTAATTCGTCATGGAGTTTTATATTTCTCCCTTCCACGGAATCATATTCTCCTAGCTTCTGTCGACCCCGAGTACCTAAAGGAGACAGCGGAGGATCCAACCAAGCATGCCCTCATTAAAATTCTAGATGGTAACACTGAAACCTTAGCCATTGAGTTTGAGGATGAAATCATTCGGGGGAGTGATGTGAATATGGAATTTTTCATAATTTTTTACTCTTTTATCCTTTCTAGTAGTGCATTATATTTTTCTTGTATTTTCTTTTGCTAGTATTTAGAGGAATAAAGGTCAAAGGGAATCTAGAGACATAATTGTAATTAGATTGGTACATTAGATCCCGAGTAACCTCCTACCTCTAAATACTCTTTTGTTGCCTCATTTGAGGCATTTTACCATTATGAGATATTAATATTTAAGAGACTTTAGACGAGAGTTATTTTCTTTTTTCTTCCATTTGATACCATTTAAGACTAGCTAACATCTACCTTTCCCAGACCCTGTAGTGAAGCTGGTGCCTTATGCACTAGGTATGACAAAACTTATATGTTAGACTCCAAAAATAGTGCTCATATCTAAGTACTAACTCATGATGAATTATATTTTCTTCCCATATATTTTCACATAACTTGGAATAAGTAATGGCAAAGATGTTGCAAATAAAACGACAAATCATCAGGTCAAATATTCAATAAGAAGTTCCATGTGCTCATGTCACCAAGCCCAATCAAATTTACAATGCCCTCTGTTTGAAAGAATAAGAAGATGAGAGACAAAGGTACACTCAAATTCCATCTCACAGTTTTATCAATGATTTTTCTTCTATATTGGAATGTTAGGGGAGTTTCTGAATCCCCCACCAAAAGATTGATATTTTTTTTATTAAGTTTCATAATCTCCATGTTATTTCTTTATTGGAACCTAAATAAGAAGATTATATCCTCAACTATTAGATGAAATGGAATTTTGAAGATATTTTTAGTTATATATCATGAAAATTGTGGCTTTTATGGAAATTCAGAATGTAAATCACTATTATTCAAGATGGAGAACAATTTTTTTTATTTTTGACCATCAAATGATAAAGGGCCTATCATTCTCAATATATTATATACAAAGTGTAGTAGATCGGAAAGGACCCCTGTGGAAGCAGTTAAATTAACTTTGCAACTAGTTTGATGTCTTCTACTATTTGATAACTATTGATTGTATTATAGTTACAGACCAATTCAAAAAAATGATGGAAATGGCATTGACTGTCATGCTTCCCATGACATCAAAAAATACATAGATTCTAATGGTTTGGTTGACTTTGATTATAATGGATTTAAATTCACTTGGTGTAACATTTGAGAAAATAATGACTATATTTTGCCAAGACTAAAAAGGGCTTGTTAATATCAATTGGATGGATTTTTTCCCCAATACTATGGTTAAACACCTCAATAAGCATTTCCCCGAACATTATCCTATGTTGTTTACTAAGAAGACTCAAATAGATAAGTAATGACAAATTTCCAAATAGTGTCAATTTGTATGTATTGGCATTATTCTAGACAAAATCCAATTTGAGTCATAGATAGGTTTTTAATTATCATAATTCTCACACAGTCATGACATTGTTTTGAAGACATAGCCGCCAAGCTTCAAAGATAAATAATGTCGTGTTTATTGATGCACATTTTACGTCTTCATATCATATTTCATTCTGAGTTACTCTCAGGTATGAACACATAATGTTTATGGGACTCGAAAAATGTTTTAAGGATGTTATTATATTCAAAAAATGTTTTTAAACTATTTTCACTTTGTTTTTTCTAAGATAAATATCGTTTAGAGTTATGTGGATCTTTTCCTCTTGTTTCGAAGGATCAAATGACATCATCAGTTATTCAAACGACCTAGAGATATCATTCAAACGATTTGACGACTTAAGATTTTTTATTTAAGGAAATTTTTCTCAGAATTTTGAAGTGTTTAGAACCAAAATTACAGAACAAAAAGATTTATTTTTCGGCACTTATTTACAAAGGTTTTTCAAGTAAAATACATCCTTGGTGCTTCAAGATTTGATCATTCATATACATATGCTATAAAGATCTTGGTTTAGCACCATCTGGAGTTAGTTCATATCATTGAACATTGTTTCATCGAGTTTTGTGATAAAGAAGCGATGGAATCCATTTTCTGAATTACAAATGATTGCTAAAGATGCAGCAGTGGATATCGAGGCATACATGGACACGTGTGTTATGGACCTGTCCTAGAAGGATTTCTGTGTTTCAGTGTGGAGGACTGATTGAAGCATGGAAGAGGATCAAGTCTTGTGGGGTACCGAGTCATTGAGTAAGTCTTCCATCTATACTTTATAATTCCGCATCATAATGATTGTCTGGCCTGGACCGTTCAAGGTTTTTTCTTAGTGGTTACCTCGTACATCGACATTGTGTGTTTTATGGAATTGATTCATTTTTCTTGCTTAATAACACTAGAAGCATGTTAAGGGTTAGCAAGAAAATTTGGTTAAGTAAAATTATTTCACAAATTTGGTGCAAATAAAAATTGGAAAAAGTTTATTTTTGGAAAAATTATTTTCATCTAAAGCACACATAAGAAAAGGGGCATGCAAATTGGTATCAGTGCTATAAACATTTTTTTGTTAGTGATCCCGTGTGCTTGTCGGTATGAATTTTTAAAAATGCTGAGTCATAGACCAAAGCCAAACATAGACTTGAACTTTACAGCTATAAGGGTTTAAATGTTGTTTCCTCGCTTGTCACCCTGGAAGAGTATAATCATATTATGATGTGTGAGATGTTGAAAGAGGATTGGGATGTTCTTTCACCCACTTAGGAAGGAACTAACACGGTTAGGGTGTATAAACTTCAAAACATCACTACCCAATTTGAGAAGACTAAAATGTTAGAGAGTGAGACATTCGATGAGTTTTACACAAGATTGTGCCATATCGTCAACTCGTCGTTTAACTTGGGAGAAAGAATACCCAATAACTTTGTCATTAAGAAAATCTTAAGGTCATTGCCCAGTAGATTTGATCAAAATGTGACCATTTCAAACTCCTTCAGTATGCCTGAATCAATGAAACTAGAAAAAATCATACGTGACTTACAGACCTATGAACTTGACATGTTTACCTCTAAGAAAGTTCCAACGAAAGAAAAGGGCATCGCTTTGGAAGCCCTAATGGAGGAGACTAAAGTTTTGAATGATGATTTTGACACTAATTTTGAAGATGTAGCCTTGTTGGCAAAGAAGTTGACAAAGTGTCTTATGTTCTAAAAGCAATCGAAAGATGCGAAAAGACCTGAGAAATTCATGAACAACAAAACCAATCACATCCCTAAGAATTGAAGCGAGAATAATAAGAGGGGTGAGTCGGATAGGTGTTTTGGTTGTGAGGGTTATGGTCATAAAGTAACAGAGTGTCCCACTAGACTTAAGAAGGAGGGTGAGAAATTGATAGCATATAATGCCACCTTAAGTGATAGTGAACCGAAAGAGGGAGAGATTATTCCATTACGCACAAGTTTGTAGCACATATGGCATATCGAGGGAGCGACGACGATAAATCTTCTCATAAAGATACTCATGATAATGACACTTTCGAGGCCATTTTGTGTGAATCCCAACTGAGTGTGGGTTAAGATAACGAGGAAGAGGAGATAGATGTGAGAGAGTTACAAGTTTCCTTTAATGATTTGTATGAGGAAGTGATAAAGGTGAAAAAGGAAAACTTGAAGTTGCAAGCTAGGTTAAAAGATTGTGCCATAGAAAATAACGAGGCATTGATTAAGGATCTTAGGGCATGGGAGAAGACTCATTGGTAGAAACTAGAATACGTTTTGGGTGAGAGATATAGTATTCGTGGTTTAATAAAGTCTAAGAAAAAGGAAATTCTAGAGTTTGAGGAGTCTAGGAATTTACTTAAGTCTAGAATTAGGGAGATTGAGAGACTCGAGTAAGGTGAAGTTCGATTTGGAGGCTAGGTCAAAAATGCTGGATAGGATATTAGGCACCGTACAAACTAAGGATGATAACTCTCGTGTAGGCTTCGATGATTGTATTGCTCCTATAACCAAAGCCAATAACAATTATGTGAGAGAGCCAACTAGGAGCGTTATTAGAGTTCCACATTTAGGTCATAATACTGGCCTTGTTTACACTTACTCTCATTGCGGTAGAAAGTGTCACCTTAGGTGTTATTGCTATGACCTTAAAAATGGGCCTGTGATACTTAGGAATAAATTCCTTTTGGTTCCCAAAACCCCCATGCATCATTACACACCTACTTAGGTTAGGAATTGAGCTCAGAGGTTTTTGGAATTAAACTTCTTAATTTTAGTTTAGTTGCACTTCATTCTTCCTATATTAAATCTAAAGGATGATTTTGTTAGCCATGTTAGTCACGCACTTCTCTTTGCTTCATGATATATATCTTGTTAGTGTTATGACATGTGTATCTCTTTATAGTATATATTTATTTTATTTTAGTATAATAATAAAAACACAAAAATATTTTATTTTGATAAAAAAATTGAAAATACAAAAAGATTGTCTAATGGGGTTGTTTTGAAGTTGATCTACATTTGGATTAGACTTTGTATAGATGAAATCGCACACACATGCACAAGTTTATATGAACATTTGACTTCTCATGAATATTTGAGTTTCGGGAGGCGTTCCCCTCTCAATTTTGTCATCAATGTGTAGTTAGACTTAGGAGGAGGTGTGCAAGCAAGAACCGTTCGCCGTATAGAATTTCTTAATTGAAAAAATGATGAGTGTTCAATGGAAATGGATGTGAGATTATAATAAACTCATCGTGAAATCCACCGTTTAAAAGAGATGGAAAAAATTAAAGCAATAAAAAGAAACACATACTAAAATGGGGCCAATAGGATTTCTCTAAGGTGAGAAAATTGAAACCTCAAAAGAGCTTGAAATATTAAAATATGAACATATGACGGTGTTTCGATGGAAAATTACAATGGGTTTGTACCATGAATCCTAATGTTTAAAATCTTATCATGATGCTATTTCT
The DNA here is from genome assembly GCA_949130495.1 of Sambucus nigra. NCBI lineage: Eukaryota > Viridiplantae > Streptophyta > Magnoliopsida > Dipsacales > Adoxaceae > Sambucus > Sambucus nigra. The sequence goes on from OX422222.1 coordinate 50,855,295, forward strand.
TGTAGAATCATCAAGATTCCAGATTTGTGTGCATATTGTTTGTTTAGTTCATTTAGCTCAAAATATTAATTGTCACATATGGCTAAAACTTAATTTGATGACATTTAGCTATCAATTAGAGCTTCTTGATCATTTTAATGCGTTCATGTTATGATTGATTTGTTTTAGTTCACGCGCATTCATTCCATATCCTTGTTTGAGCACATTGATATTATGTTAGCATGAAACTTATATTTTCTGTTTGAGTTTGTTTTCCTATAGTATGTTTTTGTAGTAGTTGTTTTCAACAATTTTTTTCACTGGGGAAATCCTTATCATTTTTAGTGCTGGAAAATAAAATTTTTGAAGTCGTTCAAATGACTTCTGGATGTTATTCGAAGACTGGATCAAACCACCTAGCTCACGAGGTGTTAAAAAAGTCAAGTATATCTCTCATCTCTTGGTCGATTTTAGGTTTTTTCTTATTTTTCTTTACATGACGTTCTATTGTTTTGGGTTGTTTCTTAGCCTGGTTCAAACGACCTGGCATTGTTATTCAAATGACCCATAGAGGATTTATGATATTTCTATCTATTTTTGTACTTGATTCTTATATATGATGATATTACACTGTTTGGGTACATCTTGGTTATTTTGGACAGTCTGTTTGCTGTTAATACTGATTATTCATGCTTGATTTTTATCATGCATTGATTATGTTTAGTCACTTCATTCCTGACATTGATGATTCATTTGTGTGACTACTTGCTAGATATAATTTAGTATATTGTGATCATTATTATATGGTTACCTATGTTTATCTAGATATATTTTATATGACTATTCTCATTCTAGATATTTGAAAGTTTCTTTATCTCTTCCTCTGGTTGTCTATTCGATACAAACAGGGGGAGAGATGATATATGATTTGGGGGAGTTTTTGGAGTTTTGATGAGCACATTTGTTTGTCATATTATGATCATACTGTTTACATATTGGTATTATTGATTTGAGCAATACTGTTTGTGTATACATACTGGTATCATATGTTTAAGAAATGATTTGTTTTTCATATTGATATTTCATAATATTTTATATCATTTGTACCTCCATACTTCACATGGTATTTGTTTGTTTATTTCGTGTGTGTAGTGATTAATTCAAAGACTATAGATTTTGAGACTAGATCACATGGAAACAAGTTTATGCTGCTGGTCCAACATTTATTTACTAGATCGTGTCCTGTATTTTTTGGGGTTTTATGGGATGGGATTTAGGTCATTCAGATTGATGTCCCAACATAGAAATTTCACATTCTAGTTTTGTCATGGAATAGCCAAAGGGTGAGATTTGTAAGGAAAAGCTTCCAAATAGTGTCAATTTGTTTGTATTCATATTATTTCGGACAAAATCCAATTTTGGTCATAAATAGATTTTTATTTGTCATGATTCCCCCATAGTCTATGACATTGTTTTGAAGACGTAGAGGCCAAGCTTCAATGATAAATCATGCATTTTTAATTGATTAACATTTCACATCTTCATATCATATTGCATACCGAGATAATCTCAAGTATGGATGCACCATGTTTATCGGACTCAAAAAATATTTTAAGGATGTTATTTGAGAGAGCAGTGATTTTATTATCTTATGAGTTTTTAGAGAGTTTGAGTTTGGAGATGAGTTTCAACACCTCCCATCACTCCAAAAAACCACCACAATGAGTTTTCCGACGAATAGTACGAACCCACGAACTACGTTGGCTTTGATTTCGAGCATAACGGATATTTAGGCGCAACAGAAGTTGCTCAAGTCTAACATGTGCTAAAATCCGATATTTTCCCAAAATTAGACTACTCTCTTACATTTGGCGACTCTGCTGGGGAGTTATTCAAAGTTTTTATCATGTAACACCTGATTCGTGCTAAAAAAGTGGATGGAGATGGAGGAAAAGGGGTTGATAAAGAAACTTTCTATTACAACATTTATGAGAGAAAATATGCAACTTCATTCCAGATAAGTATTTGATTTTTCTGCTTATAAATCCATCCTACCTTGCATCAAAATCATATGATGTATTTTTTTAAGCAAAGCACTAAGTAAGATGTCTATTTTAAAATAAATTCTACTTGAAATACGTCCTTAATAATAGACAAATGTTGTTTTGATATTTCTGTAAGAAGAGGATGCATATTCTGTGATGGCATAAATTTTATTCGTAGAATCTTTACGAGTTATGAGTAAGCTACAAACCGCCTTGGTTCTCTTATTTGAGATTAAAGGAATATAGTTTAGATATTAGTTTGGGTTTGAGTAATACCTACTGATTTATAACTAGCAGGTTGCCAGCTAAAAGTATGGTTTAACATAAATATTTACATGTCATATTGTTTGTATTTGACAAAAGACAACCCTATTTCATAACTTTTGCTGTATAGACTTTACAAATCCCATAAATCCATGTGTGGAAGTAATATCGTGAGTTGTAGTTTTGGTCAGAGGTTTTTTATCAGAGATATTATCATTTACTGTATAGGTATCAAAATTTTAGAAAATGCATTTACAAAATAATGTATTTTCTCCTCCAAATCCAAAAATCAATATAGGCTACCCGGGTAGGCACAGTCGTTGCTGCTCCGGCGTTATTATATATGGATTTATTGAAAGAACATCCCTATGTACGAATATTTGACTAAGAGATATACACAGATTTTTTTTAATACCGAGAAAACATAAACATCTGAATAGAGAATAATACACACCGAGAAAAAGAGTTGTTATAAATCTTTTATAAGTCAGTCAAACTGACTAAAGTGCGTGGCTCAAGATGGGTATCACCTTTTACAAACCAAATCGTTTAATAAGAGGTGTATAGACTTGCACGGCTCAAACTAAATGTATGTACATAGGCGTAGGACCCAAGGAATTTACATTGAGAGATGAGATTTTCATATGTATGAAAAGATTTGAAAAAAAAATGCAAGAGGTTTATACAAACTGATGATCTCAGCTTGATCAATAGCAGCTGGTTTATACAAATTTGAAAAAACAGTGATGATCAAAACCCGGGAGTGTTTTCCGCTTTACTCTGGTGCTTCCACGAAATAGCTTGTTGTTATTTCGAGATCAACAACAGAATTTGACATTGTCAAACTCGTTCTTCCCGTATTAAAAAATGATGAACTGAGTAGGTGGTATTTCACCTTTTCTACCTTGCTCCGGCGAGGGAACTGACTGACTAGTTGGAAAACCGGTGACACTTGCCCTAGAAAACCACGACCCGATGGAGCTCGGACCATTAAGGGTTATCATGGATTACCCTTACCCTGCTTAGATTTCATCGATCCACGGTGAGATTCTGATAAACCAAAACATCTTAGGATTGAACTCCAACAAACTTGGTCTGGTAAAAAAAAAAACTCCATATCTAATATAGGTTGCACGGTATGAAGCAGGATACATATAAATGTTGGTTTTCTCACATATCTCCTAGTTTGATATTGGGTTAAAAGAAATGATATTTTGAGATTTGAAAAACAGTATATATTATGTCAGTGGCATCTATTGATGGCAATTATCTTGGGCATTCGTACCAATGACCCATTTATATATTGAACCCTAAAGAATTGAGGATTTTTCATTACGGGACCAACTAGATTTGGTACACTCTATTTGCCTTAAAAAAAGATACTAGAGATAATATTTTCTTTTTCCTTTTTCTTTTAATGGAATTTCGCATGTGACTAGAGATTTGGTACACTCCACTTATATATATACTACAGATATATATATCTCGATTAGTGATATGCACTTGTGAGATGAATTAGATATATACTTTCTTGGGACATTTTTTTTACTTCGAACAAAGGCAAAAAAAAAGGTGCCTGCACACTTGTTTATCTTTCACAAGAAGAAAATATTTATTTTTTATATGTACCATTGCCATATTGTACTACCCAAATTGATATGCTAAATTCACGAGTTACGCTGATGATTTGGGAAATATGAATGATTAAGTACGAGGAACACTTAAACTAGGGTTTTGGGTAGAAATCTCGGTTTTATCCATTCTTAAGTAGGATTTGTATGGATTTAATGTGTTAGTTATGTTAGAAATTTCCTATCTTTTTTTAATTGATATTGGGATTAATCATGTTGGAGTTTGGGTATGCTCCATGAAGATTTATGGGTTAAAAATGGTGGAAAAACATAACAGTTAAATGAAGAAGACGAACTTACTAGAGCGAATTGATTAGGATCTAGGAGCAAATCGATTCGACAAGCAAATCGATTCGATTTCTAGACAGAATCGATTCGTCTGACCAAATTTGGCCAAATTATTTAATTTATTCTCTATATTCATAAATAAATTATGGGGAGACTTTTAGGGTATTCTTAAACTATAGAGGGGGATATAGTGAATTCCATTAGGAATATGGTGGGAGTTAGGTTTACCGAATTCAGAGGAATTAAGGCTAGGAATTATCGGGAATACGTATATAGTTAATGAATTCGCAAGATTTAAAACGGTTCGCAGAGAGATAAGTGAAGCTACGATTCCTACAAGTAGAGTATGAGTGTATTAGATGATGATATTTACTGGGGGGATCTAGGACCCTTCGGGTAGTGAACGATACTCAGAACTATACAATAAGAGGTTATAATTGTAATTAATAGTAAGTTGAGTATGCAAGAAATATATACTATATACAAACTTTTATGATTGGGTTGTGTGTATACATACTGAATAATATGTACTTATAAGTTCTGTGGATATGTATTGTTGGGATTTGATTATGTGTGTGAACACACCTACACTGCCTGCCATCATGGGAGGTTCCATGCAGAGGGCAATCCCACCTTGACGATTCCACTGAGGTATGGATGTCTGACCCAAAACATAGAACTTAGGGAGGCCCATTACGTGTTTTGTATTAGTGGGATCACCGTTTTATTTTGGTACACTAGGTATGTGCATATCCCAAAGGATTAGAAACATGTTCGCTTCCATTATGTGTTGTTTGATTGAGGGTTCGCGGAGACATTCCGGACTAGTAGTCCTTAATTTGTTATGAGAGGTACATAGACATAATGGTTGAGTATGCAAGCATCACGTTGGCCATTCTGGGGGATTCTATAGTTTATAAATTATATGTGTGTTAAATATATACAAGCGTGATAAATTCACTTGTGTGTGATGGTTAAATTAATAGATTTTGTAAATCTAAAAGTAATTTAAGTAGAGAAACTTAAATAATGGCTCACAAGACAATATGCGAGTAACATGAATTATTGGCAGTATAATAGTGTATCATATGCAAAATGATGGGGAGCTAAACCTTTTGTGGTTAGCTAAATACATTATCTAGTTAGGCTTGTTAGCCTAGCTAAGTATACGTTAGGTGTGCGCTTTAGATGATAGGTGAGGAACTCAAGGGAGTGTACGGGGAACTAATATGTGTATCTAATAATTGTTTTTAAGTTGTTATTTAAATGCTTGAAAAATATGTTCAAAAGTTTTTGGTCTCTAACCCTTGTCAAATCTATTTTCTTAAATATTTTAGGTGTCCAGCCATAGGGACACCCAATTTGATGATTCTTTCCAAGGATGGGTAACTGCAACATTTGTAGAGGCTTGCAGGTGTTGCTTAGATGCTTCACTTATTAATTCCTAGATTAGAAGTTTCATTTCATTATTTTCATTTGGGAAAGTTTCCCCTTCAGATTATTTAGTACTTCAGTTTATTTATTAGACTTTATTTATATTAATTTTTATTTGCTCTAGACTTGCATTTGGATTTGTTTTGGGAACTGAAGGTATATCCTATACTATTTATTTATCTATCTATAGTGAAATTGATTCATACAATTATATTATGTGGATGGATTGGTGAATGAACTTATTTTCCCATGTTGCTATATTAATGCAAGATAAAATTTGACACCGGCTTAATTTAACATAAGTGGTTGTAATTTAAAAAGTTTTTCGACAGTGATGCTAAGAGTGAACCAAATAACATTCCTGTTTGTTTTAATAAATGATTGACCACCCATGGTTAAAATAGGCGGGGTGCCCAGTGAGGCATAAAAATCGTGTGACCCCATATTTGGAACCCTAAAAATATAAGGAAAAGTACAATGTAGAGAAAAATAAAATAAAATAAAAATGAATTCAGTACTTTTTGATTGTTTGCGACATTGCAGAAGTCTAGTTTCAAATGAATTTTTTTAGAACAATTGCTAAGTCAATTTTTTTTTGCCATATATTTAAACTCGTAAAAATATAAGGAAAAATACAATGTAAAGTAAAATTGATAAAAAAATATTTTTTTCGGAGTTACGAACTCTTATCTTCCTTGTATAGGACGATTGGGAGGTCTGAAAAATATTCCGAACACATATATGGACTCAAGAAAATATAAGGAATATTGTCTAAAGGTTTAAAGTTGCAAATAAGTGAGGAGAAGTCAATGCCCCTAGGCTGCCAACCCTTAAGGCTAGGCACCATCTTGAAATGTCACTACACCAAAATGGGCAAATTGTCACCTTTCAGCCGGCCAGCCTTGTCAAGGTCATTGACCGTGACAAAAAAACACGCGTTTTATGTCACGGTCATTGACCTTGACACGACCGTGACAACGAATTGTCACGGTCAATGACCGTGACAATTATTTAAATTCTTGTCACGGTCAAAGACCTTGACATGACCGTGACAATATTCGCAGCAAAAACCCTATCCCCCTTCTTTTTCCCCTCCCGCGCCGTTCCCCCCATTTCTCTCTCTCTCTCTCTCTCGACGTTGTTCTCTCTCTCTCTCTCTACTTTCAGGTCCATTTTCTCTCTCTCTCTCTCTCTCTCTTTCATTTATATATATATTTGTGTGTATATTTGTGTGTATGTGTATATATATATGTGTGTATGTGTGTGCGTGGAGGGGGCCAGGGGGTGGGGGGTGGGGCGGGGTGGGGCAGGGTGGGGGAGGGGGTGGGGACGGTGGAGGGGGGAGGGGGTGGGGACGGTGGAGGGGGCAGGGGGTGGGGCAGGGTGGGGGAGGAGGTGGTGGAGGGTGGGGTGGGGTGTGTGTGTGTGTGTGTGTGTGGTGGTGTGTGGTGGAGGAGGGGGTGGGGTGGGGTTGGGGTGTGTGTGTGTGTGTGTGTGTGTGGTGGTGTGTGGTGGGGGAGGGGGTGGTGGAGGGGTGGGGCAGGGGGTGGTTAGGGGTGGGGGGTGTGTGTGTGTACGTGGTGGTGTGTGGTGGTGGAGGGGGGCAGGGGTGGGGTGGGGTGGCAATTTTTGACACGACACAATACCCGACACGAACTCGACACGAACTCGGATGATAAATTATTTATGTGTTGCAAGAATTTGAAATTAATTAAATTAAGTTATTGTAGGCCTATGAGTGCAGTGTTTGCTCATCTGACACGATTAGTTAAATGGGTCGGGTTAGGGTTGACTAATACTTAACACGAACCCGACATGACACGACCCGAACACGACATGACGCACACGAATTGCCACCCCTAGTGGGAATTGATATCCAAGACATGTATTTGAATTGATATCTATTTATTTGAATTGATAAAATTGTTTCTAGGATAATAATCCTACTATAAGATAATTGCTCAAAATAAATATTAAATAATAATTACTAAGATATCAATTCAAATAAAGTCTTAATAACCTAACCAAAAGAAATAAAATAAAATATCAAATAAATTATCATCCACCTCATAGACATTCCCTACCAATCATTTTAAGATAATTTTATCCTTATAAAGATAATAGATTATCTAATTTTAGGACTTAAAATAATATTGATTATGGATATAGGACAACAAACATTTTGTTTCCATTTTTAGTCCCTATTTTCAAATTAAAGGGACACGTGGCATGTTATGATTGGTTAACGTTTTATGAATATGGGTCCGCGCCAGCGGTTTTATTAAAAAATAGGGACTAAAATCATAAATAAAATGTTTGTTGTCCTATTTTCAAAATACATATTACAATAAATCCTAAATTTACAAACCCCTAAAGATAAATACCTTTGATTGCAAAGCATGCACTTGTATTATTTCGACGTGTAATTTGGAAATGCTTGTTTTTCTTTCTAGAGACCCGTGTCGTCAAAACTTGGTAGTGTTCGAGTGTGTTTTTATCACTAAATTATTATTTCACTAACAAATACTCCTTATATCCTAGATTAAGAGTCCATATTTAATTTTTGTACTTACTAATAATACACTTAATCAATGGCTAGGATTAACCCTTGTACTAATAACATTTTTTTATCTGTACTAATAACATTTTTTTTACAGCAAAAATGTCTCCTTCTGATCTTAGGGCGAAGATGATGATGCTGTTTATGATGATGTCGTCGTCTGGGTTCGGTGGTAGCGGAGGCGACGAGGGCTCCTCCGCCCCTAGGCTCCCCAAATATGGAAAATTTGGGATTACCGTCGAAAACAAGTCGGAGCTTTTAGCGAGATCCCTCGAGCTGCTAAAGACGGTCATCGGCCCGGGGTTTATGAGTTGGAAGGAGGTGCCGTATGAGCTCAAGTTAGCTGTTTGGGCGGCACTACAGGTAATATTTATATGAATATTTCAATTTCAATTTCAATTTATATTTATATTTATATTTATATTTATATTTATATTTATTCGCAACTAACATTGTATTTGTTGGACAGGAACAATTCAACTTGGATCCAAAGCTACGCGATTCCGTCTTCGAGCAGTTGAGGGAGCAACACAAGACGTGGAAAAAAAATATGCGGACACGGTACTTTGGAAAAACACGAGAGACCATTTTACAATGGCGCGGATACGTCCCGCCCAAGGAGCCGATCTCATTGGCACAATGGAAAAAGTTCATTGACAATGAGATCGAGGATCGACAATTGGCATCTCGCCAATCGGGGAGGGAAAATCGGGCTAAAAAGACGGACGTGTACTACTCCGGCCGGACCTCTTACGCTGAGGTGGAGCATAGGATGAAGGTAATATTTAATTTATCTATAACTACAGAAATATATTATTGGATATTATTTTACTTTGCGGGGCCGATACTAATTTTACTTTACTTTATTTTATTTCAAGGGGTAGGGAGTGGGCCAGGGGGTAAGCCACATAGGCTCGATACTTATGTGGCTCTTCGGACGAAGAAGGGGAAGGACAAGGAGGTGTCCCCGAGCGTCGCGGCCACGATTGTAAGTAATCCGACAGTTTAATTATTGTTAATTACGTTATAATTTTTTAGTTTACTTATTTTACTAATCATGTGCTTTTTGTCGTTTCAGGCAAAGCTTAAGGAAGTGCATGAGTCGCAGTCTGATGCCGACAAGACATCTTTGTCCACAGACGCACTCAGCCAAGTGCTTGGCTCTGATCGCAAGGGGAGGACAAGGGGAGTGAGCTCACGGGTGGCCAAATCTAGGATCATCGGATTGGAGACGAGCGACACCGGGTTGGCTCGAACGGTGGATTCACACGACGCGAAGCTGTCCCGTTTGGAGGCGACGGTCCAAGATATGTACGCATTCATGAAGCGTACGTTGGGTGGAGACCGTAAAGAGAAAGGGAAAGGGAAAGGGAAGGAGAAGGCAGTGGAGGAGGAGGTGCGGGAGGACGAGGAGGTGCGGGAGGACGAGGCGCAGGATGACGAGGATGTGGACCTCGCTGCTTCATCACCGACACGTTCGTACTTCGACGATCCACTTCCCTATTTGACGCCCTCCAACAGACCATTATCGATGATTGGTTGGCCGAGCGTGTTCATATTGGACATATTTGATGGCCAGCGGATAGGGCGGGGGTTGAGGGACCCGGATATCATCGAAGGTGGAATAGTCCATGGACGTGTGCTTCAAGGGATGGAGTCCAGGGTGCTCGTCACGCATGTCATACCCGGGAAGGAGAACTCCCTATTGTGGTTGCGTGAACAATGCGGCACGACATATATTAGTGGGTACGTCAATTCGTATGTCGTGTGGCCTACTCACCTCCTCAGTTTTATACAAGACATGTAGTAACATTATTTTCAAGTTTGTCCATTTTAATTATATTTGGATTATATCGTCATGTATATTATTTTTACTTTGAAAATTTGGATTATACTGTCATGAATATATATTTGCATTATCTTTAGTTTGTGTTGGATATATGATGTTTGGAACAGGTACAACGTTGTTATAACAGGTACAAATATACTGCTGGGCAGTGGCGGTGGCCATACTGCCCAGCAGATTTTTTTTAAATTCTGCCTAGAATTGTCACGGTCATTGACCGTGACAAGTCCTTGACAACATTTGTCACGGGCTTGTCACGGTCAATGACCGTGACAATTTTTTTAAAAAGGATCGCGGCTTAGTCACGGTTTTAACCCGTGACAAACGTGTCAAGGTCAATGACCGTGACACGACCGTGACACAAAATGCGAGTTTTGTGTCAAGGTCAATGACCGTGACACGACCGTGACAAAAAAAGTTATCTCGCCTCGAAATGCCACGGTCATTGACCTTGACAAGGTGAATTTGTCAAGGTCAATGACCGTGACAAATGGGCAGATTTGGTGTAGTGTGTGAGGTGTTAAATGGGTGGTTGTGCCGGGTCCTTGTCCAACTCAGCATTTAAGGCTTTTAGGATATCCTCTAATCTCTGAATTTTGGGTCAATTTTGGAGGGTTACTCCTTATAGTCCATAAGAGAGAAGGAGGGAGGAATCCATGATTGTCCAAAATTTGGAGCATTTTTCTCAGATTGTTCCTTCTCACTCTCGTGTCCTAGCAAGCCAAGTTTCAACTAAAATTCATAGCTTCACTTCCCCCTGATTTCCCTCCATTTAAACACCATCATAGATACCTTCAAGCTCCATTAAAGTAATAACCAAAGTTTGGCCAGCTAGAAAGAGTTCTTGCAATGGGTTTTGGAGCTTGAAGAAGGCCTAGTTGGGAGCTTTTGGGTGGATATCTTGGAAGCTTTTTCTTCATCATCCTCACATGTAAAACTCATTTTGCATTAACAAGTATGGTTTTCATAAACTAAACTATTATTTTCAAATGAAAATCCATGAGTAGTTAGTTGAAATCCCTCCTAGATAACTTTGTTCATACCTATATTCTAGTATATTGAAAACAAATTTTATTTGTGTTGAAATGAAGTGTTGAAAATCACTTGATAAATTTCATAATGTTATTGTTAGATAAATACATGATTAAAACTAGTTATTACAAGAAAAAGATTGTAAATAATAAGTATTACATAAATTGAATGCCATAGTTGCATATTGTGGGTTTTCTTTGGTAGAGACCCATTTTCACATGTCAAAAATTGTAGTATCCTTTATTATTGCTAATGAAGATGACTAATCTTGAAATAAATGAAAATGATTATATTTTAAATAATTGATTAAAAATAACCCACTTTTTAGTCTTGTTAAAAAGTTAGCTCAAATGGTGAAATATAGAAGAAATCCCGATTAATCTTCATTTTTGAACACTCATTAAAAGTTGTAATTTTAGTTGTTAAGTCATCATTAAAATGGGTAAAAAATTTGTAGGGATATTATAGTACAAATAATAAGTGTTATTATAGTACAAACCCATTTTTTTTTAAAAAAGTGAATATTTGACGAAAATGACGTAGTGTCAGATTCGGTAAATAATTGGAAAACTACCAAAAACTGTTGTTCTTGAATTAGAAAATATCTAGAAAATGCTACGAAAATATCTTTCATGAAATCTAAGTGCGGGGAAGTATTTTTAATGAAGTAAAGTAAATAAGGACAAAATTAGTATGTTAGTGATACGGTGTTGATATTAGGTGGCCTCCTCGGCTTAATAGGAATTATTGACCATTAATAAAATGGAGAAAAATAACACCAAATGAGTTAAATGTGAACATCTAGAATCATGTAAGTCATGGACAGATAATTATATTCAGATGACGTCGGGAGAAAATAATTAAGGGGTACATGATGTCCCTACTAGTGAAATACCCCAAATCGACCGTAGTAGTATATAGCGGCGGAGATCGGTGGTATGAGGCCATGAAGTCCGTGATTGTATGTTGGGAAAATCCCAAAGAAGGATTCATTAATAATTATGTTGATGATATAATTGGAATTAATCACGTCCCTAGCATGGGACCTCGAAAATGTTAAGTTTGAATTGGGCATGTAGCTTGGGTGCATTGCATGTATGTGCATTATCATGTAAAAAGAATGTTAATGTTTTTGAAAATACTAAAATACGTCGTATATGTATAACATTTTGCTTATAAACCAATATGGATTACTATTTCCCACCCTGCTGGGTATTTCGCTCATAACCTTTTTGTAAAACCCCAACCCCCTTGTGAGTCAGGAGGAGTTTCAGGAAAAGACAATGGTAAGCCCGCTGAGGGTACTAATCGACATTATAAATCTCTGACACACTTTATCATTTGAGGTTTTATCATGTTATTGTACACTGATTTAAATGTTGGACTATGATTTGAATTTGAAATTTATGATGTAATAATACATTGTATTTATTTCTTTAGTTGATGGTTTAATTGCGATGAACGTTTTCTTGAGTAAATTTTTAAATAAACGTAATTTGCATGATCACTGGTCACCTTTTTCATAATAAAATAGGTACATACTTAACTCGAGCATAATGAGGCAAAAAAATATCCTGATAAAATGAATTAAAGTTACCACCTTTCCCTCTACAGCTTGACTTCGATGCGAGTTTTTCCAGTGATAACCCAAAATCGGGTCGGCGCATTCCAGTCTTCTTTAATCTAAAGAAAATGTTTAACTTTCTTTGATACTTTATGCTTATTTTAATGCATATTATAGTTGGTGGAACAAATATGGTTTTTTTTTGCGGGATTCACATGTAAGAAAAATGGGTTTTTGGAAATGGTTTCATGGAAAAATTGATTTGATTATGATATTTAGGAGATCTGCGGGTTAATCATATATGTAAGAAGAAATATAGATAAAAAACTTTGAGTATTCATCATGATAAGAAAAGATGGGATCTTGAATTATAAATATGGAAAATTGTATAAATTGGAATTAGAATTAAGGTGTGAATTAATTCTAAAAAATTGATGTTGAATACCCTCATTTGAAATATTTTTAGATGAATTGGGACACAAAGAAATATATATTGATGTTTAGGAATTTAGGGTGATAATATTCTAGGTTTGGAGGAATGATGGGACACATATGGGGTGAGGATGATGATGAAACCCCATCTAAGAACAAGAAACCTAGCCCAAGCTAGAACTCGGGGGCGAACCGATTCAGCCTGGGGACGAATCAGTTCGGGCCACCTGTTTGGCTCAAATTTGTTAGTTTGATTGTTTCATTAATGGTTGGGATCCGAGGTACTTTAGGAGATCCATATATGTTTAGAACTTCTAGGATATATATATGGGATATGGAATCACCTTAGGTTCGTCGGGAAAAAGTTGAGGTCTGTAATTATGGGTGTTTAGGATGAATGACACTCGGAAATTGTAAATGATTTCGATTGGAAATTTTGAATGAAATTGGTATACATGGTGGATTGAGATATCTCAGTGTCTATAATAATATATGATTATGAATTAAAAATAATTAAGTGAGTAATTATGGATTCTGAAGTCGAAATTAGAATTGAGGATTATAGGCTAGTGCTACGAGTGATATAGGCACAGTTAGCATATATATATATATATATATATATATATATATATATATATATATATATATATATATGTGTGTGTGTGTGTGTGTGTGTGTGTGTGTGTGTGTGTGTGTGTGTGTTTGTGTGTTTGTTTGTGTGTGTTTATTTGTGTGTGTGTGTGTGTGTGATTGAAATATGTGAACTATACCTACTCTAGGGATACTATTAGTGTATGTTGCGTGTAGTGGGCAGTCCCCCCTACTATTGACTAGTAGGCATATGATTGATTCCCCGAGGTCATACGTCTGTCGCACGACCACTATACATGAGTTTTGAGTCTAGTGGGGTAATGTGGTATGTTTATAACCCAGGGATATATGACTATGATCCCCTCCAATTTACGTTTTAGATTTGGGTTGTGTGGAGAGACTCTAACCCGATGGCCCACATGTACTACGTGACATTACCTAGAGCCTGATAGTATATAAGAGATTGCATCTGCGAGGTAATGCTCTAGGGATTGCAGTTATACATATATTACAAGTGATATATATGTATGTGTATGATATGTGGTATGAATGTACGTATAAGTGTGATAATATATATGGGTCGAGAACATAAACATGTGAATATTGAATTAATAATTGCGGTAAGGTTATATGCATCGGTTCACGATGGGAATTAAAATGATTTAGCGAGTGGAATGTCTAAATAAGAATGTAATCAAAGAATAAATGTGTGCGACGCAGTTTGTGCAGAAGGTTAGCTTATGGGGCAAAGATACATGTTGGTACTAGTTAGGTAGGGTAACATAACCGGAGTGTTTAACTTACATGCGTTAGGTGAGCACTATTGATGGGGGGTAAGGATCATCTAATGGGAGTGAGACACCAATTTAAATATAAAAGTTTGCACTGCATATTTATTAATGTAATTTAAACACTTGCAAAATATTTTCAAAAGGTTTCGGGCTTTGATCTACATCAAAATATCTTTAAAACTTTTAGGTACCCATCCATAGGAATGCCAGGCATGATCATTCCTTTTATTAAGACGAGGTTGCAGTATCCATGGATACTTGAAAGGATTTTATTAGATGCTTCAATCTTTGAGTTCTAGATAGAACTTCTTCCAGTTGCTATTCAGGCATGTTTCCCTTTGCCAGGTAACTATTTATTTTGTATTTATTTATTTCAGTTGTGATGGATTATGGCATTGGATTTATATTTGGTTATTTGGGTTATTATAATTATTTCAGTATTTAGTTATTATTCTTAGTGATTGTGTAATTAATTATGTGGAATGGTTTGTGATAAATGGAATTTTATTACAACAATTTAAATAAGTTTAAAGAAATTGACACAGGGCTTAATAGGTTATTAGTAATTAATTAGATTACGAAAATGATGCAAAGATTGAGCCAACTGAGATTCCTCTTTTATTTGAGTAGAGGACTAGCCACCCATCATTTTTATAAGAGAGATGTCATAGTGAATTCCTCCGAATTATGATATCAAACCTAATTACATAAATATTACCCAATATGCGGAGAGCATTTCATCCAATCTGAAATTTAATCGAAACCATAACAATATAATGCCCCATATTTTTATGAAAAAATAAAATCGACAGTAATTAAATTAATTTGGTAGAATTTAATTAAATAATAACCTGGATAAATTACTCAGTTAAAATTGCATGTTCATTAATTCATTTATGCATGTTATGCTTACTCGTAGAAATATATTGCATGATTAATTAAATTACTATTACAGGATGTGGCAATGAAACAAATTGGGTAAATTTGGGTGTAGATAGTTTGGTCCCATTCCAGGATGATTTGGAGTATTGTATATGTGTTTTATGCTTTTAAAACTAGTCCCGGTGTATAGGTATAACATTTGGGGAATTATTGGGCCTGTCCAGTTATGGTTTCGGGCTCAAATGTGGGGGTTATTAGGTAACCAGAGATTAATGTTTATTTTATGTTGATTAATCATTAAGAAACCATTTTCCATCCACCATAACTCAATCCTAGCATCTTCACACTTAATTAGAGAGGTTACCAAGGATAGATAAGGGAGAAAGATCAAGATCCAAGTGGAAGAGACGCTTAATATTTAAACTAAGGCAAGAATTCTCTTTCTGAATTAATTTCCAATATGTTTCTTAATTCAATTGAGTATTTTCTCATATAAATTTTCAGGTGTAAATTTCATAAATTGATGTTTCTGTGATTGGAATAAACCTTGTGAAGATTTAGTAGCAAATATGATAGTATAACATGTAAGGATTTGATTAATTAGTGATAAACCTGGAAATTGAATAATCATATTGATTGGAAATGAAACCTCTGAACTCATGTTGTAGGAATGCTAAATCTGATGTAAATCAATAAGGATGAAAGGTTATTGAACTGGTTAAAAGAGAAAAGGTTGAATCTCGAAAACTATTTTTATAGTACATAATTGCTAACATAAATCGTTATCGGATGAGTTGAGTATGTTGTCAGGATATTTTTATGCAGAAAACTATTGTTTAATAGTCGGGAATAGATAAGAGTTCGTACATAGGGTTTGGGTGTAGGTAGAGACATTTTTATGAAGGGCGAAGTCCGAATCCTATCATTTGTTTGTCTTGGGAGCCTAGTTGAACCGAACCGATTTACTAGGAGGGAAAAACTCGGCAGGTGATTGAATCAATTTGGCCAGCTAGTGAATCGATTTGGTTGGCTATGCCGGTTTCCCTTAGTTTTTATGATTTTTCATGGATCGTTTAGGGTTCGACATGGATTATGGAGTCTTGGAGTTAGAGTTAGACTTTTAGAAATGTAATGGAAGGTTAGACAGTACTTTAAATTGAACGGGTATGATTTTCTTATGAGGATTGTGTAACTATTTTAGTTAGGAAATTAACAATTCACTACACGGTTAATTCTTAAAGAGAAAATATTAACGAGAAATGAATAAATCTTTGGGGGGGGGTAATTATAGGATTAATTACCCATACATATTATGTATTTATTTATTTGTGTGGACATACCCATGTTCGTAGCCAGCCTATCATTTGGGTAACGTGCATCTCGGGTTCGTAGAACACGTCAGCACATGTCGATTAAGCGTTGTGTAGGTCGTTACTTTAGGTAAGACGTGGAAGCTCCTCTCACAAGAGGTAGATATAGATTTTGGAATTCATTGTCACTGTTGGGGTTTGGACCGTGCAATGGTGTACTGCATAGGGACCACCCTACTTGTATGTGTTTTGTGATGTCTATTTGAATGAGCTACTCCTCTGGACTTATCGATAGAATACGAATGGGACACTAAAGGTAGATTCATTTATGTATCATATAAATGTAAGGACATATATAATTATATACATTAATTGAGAATTAATCCTTGTGGTTAATTGATGTAGGCAATTGATAATGAACCCGATAGTATGTAACATGCATAATGGATGCCCTGTTAATGTCAATGCCAATTCTGCGGGCTTAAGTAGATATGAAAAATTTTGCAGGCTTAAGTTAGCGGTGACCAATTTTGCGGGTCAAAGCCAATTCTGAGGGCTTAAGTTATAGGTGACAAATTCTGCAAGTCAAAGCCAATTTTGCAGGCTTAAGTTGAAGCGACCAATTCTGTAGGTCAAATCCAATTTTGCGGGTCAAAGCCAATTCCGAGGTGTTAAGATAGGGGTGACCAATTCTGCTGGTCAAAGCCAATTTCGCGGGCTTAAGTCAGGGGTGACCAATTCTGCAGATCAAAGCTAATTCCACGGGCTTAAGGTATAGATGACCAATTATGCGGGATGCATATAGTGTTGAACTTAGATGAGGGGTGAGGTATTTATTGCATGTGAGTGCCGCTAGGTGGTGTATATTTTTAATTAACTACATTAGAGCATTTTAATTTCGTAAGACAGTTATTTTAATAATAGGGCACTGACCATAATTATAAATGTTTTTTTCACAGGTTTGCCTAGATAAGGACAATAGGGGTGACGAGATATCAGACTTGTAGTCACTTTTCTCATCAGTCATTCAAATCATTTGATTATCATTTAGGTTGTTATTTCCCTTCAACTGTTTACTATTTCGAATATTGTATAGGAATAACCATAAAGTTTATTACTCAATGTTTTGAGATTAGTCATACTCATGTTGGAGTTTTATTATTATCTTGATGTAATTATTTGTTATTAGTTATTAATTAAATCGGTGTTATCATGGTTGTTTTAAAAATAAGAATGTTTTATTATGGTTGATGCTGAAAATGATTGAAATTAATAAACAAGTCCAATTTTTGTCGTATTGTGTCGGGCCAACCATTACGTTGAAATTGGTGGTCGTTATCGTTGCTATCAAAGCATTCAGGTTATAGCATCCTTAGGATATGTCTTGCATTCGTTATGTTATCGTATCCTTCTTTGATATGTAAAGCCTATGATTAGGAATTATTGTGTTCTTTACGATCTATGACTAATACAAACCATATTTTCTTTCAGAGGAGAAACGGTAGGAGAGGTAGACCATAATGTGTCAGTATACATGCTGTAGAGGAGGGGCTCATTAAGACGTACACACAACCACGGTCCACTAGAGATTTCTATGATTGCGACATAGGATATTTTGACAGCGATGGCCTCTATGCTACAACATTGTTATCCACCACAGCAACAATCACCAACAATGTTACACCCCCCCCCCCCCCAGCAGGTGGTTCTACTCGTGTAGGCACAGTGTTTAGTGTGGGATATACCAATACAGGCCTTCACTAAAGGCCACCCACCAGAGTTTACTGGGGGTCCCAACATTCTTGTGTCCAGTTAGGGTAAAAAGGACATATAGCACGAGGATGGTTAATTGCACACCCGTTCACAAGAACATGGGAGTCTATCGCCACACTGAAGGAGAGGGACAAGTTGACAATTGATGATTTTTGGGGCGAGTTTGAGGGAAATTATTTCCCACCACCTATCAAATCTGAGATGAGAAGGTAGCTCATGGACCTTAAGAAGGAATGTGGTACATTAGACGAATACGATGAGGATTTTAATGCCCTATCCTATTTTACTAGGGATGAGGTAAATACGAAAGAAATGAAGATGGAGAAGTTTGTGTTGGGGGTGACCTGGCACATTAGTTAGTCATTATTAAGGAATCCCACTTTCAACACCTATACTCAGTTTGTGAATGTTGTTTTATTGCATTTCCATAATCATAAATCATTTAAAAAATAAGGGGGATAAGAGACCTAGCTCAGAGATGTTGAATCACCAGGGTAAGATAAATAGTAATGGAATTCAAGAGACACAACGGTTTAAGGATCATAGTCGAGTGATCATCACAAGAGGTACCTAGGTTTTGATGATCAGAATAGTCATGTCATACAGGGCCAATGCCAGGGCTAGTAGCAAAGAGCACAACAAGGTCAATGGCAGCAGTGTCGAGGATAGAAGGTCAAAGATCCAGGTAGGTGTCCATTTCACGAAAGTTACTATAATTTGGAGAGAGGGGTCATACAGTGAAGGGTGTCCTCGAGGTAACCAGGGACCACATGAGCATGTCAAATAGCATGGTTATCCACAAAAAGGGGCAACATCAACATTTGCCAACCCTAGGGATTATAATGACAGCTCTACCAGCTCTAGTTACCCCACTATAAGGGAAATAATCACATTTGCATTATGGTTGTGTGTACCATATCACGCCTGGTGAGGGACCAATGCCAGTTTAGGTAGAGGAGGGTATTTTCCCTATTTTTGGGCATGTAGGCTACATTTTATTTGACACTAGTGCATCGCTTTAAGTCGTTAGTATTATCTTTGCTCATGAGTCAGAGATGATAGATTTCGCATCTGATATACTACTTTATATTAATTCACCCATTGGTAGAGTCGAACCCATATGATTAGTATGCATAGCTACAAGGATTTATATCAGTTGACTTACATTTATGGAAGAGTTGCTCGCATTAGATATGTCAGGGTACGATGAAATCTCGGGGATATATTGGCAAGCTACATACAGAGCATGTGTGTATTATTTGTTAGGTCCATCATATTTGTCATTTTAGGGAAAAAGATGTACCTATTAGCAATGACGCACCACGAGGTTGGGTTGAGCATGCCTTGGTATTATATTGAGGAGGAGACTTATTCAGAGGTCATTATGTTTCTAGATTCCATAACGATAGTTAGTGAGTTTTCTGATGTATTCGGGTAGATTCTAGGGTTAACACCTAGTAGGGAGATGTATTTTATAATTGACTTGATCCTGGGTACGAGACCTATCGAATGTGCACTGTATAAGATGGCCTCTCTATAGATGAGGAAGCTTAGGGACCAAAGTTCACATTTACTGTGTCGGGGATTTATTTGTAGGAGTACTTCGCCTTGGGGTGTCTAGTTCTATTTTTCAAGAAGAAGGACAAATCCTTAAGACTTTATATCGATTACAGGGAGTTGAATAAGGTCCCTATACGGAACAAGTATCTATTGACCCGTATCCATGAACTGTTTGACCACCTCACGGGTGCAACATTTTTTTCAAATATCTATTTGAGAATGTATCATCCGCTGAGGATTATGGAGTTGGATGTCCCGAAGACAACATTTATACCGAGATATGGGTCATATAATTTCTTCGTTATGCAGTTTAGTTTGACCAACTATGATACCCTTCCTATTTCAGTAAGAACTTATCAATCCTCTATTAAAATAAAACTGGAATCGCATCTAGTTCATTCTTCGCATCACTACCGAAAACTTATTAATTTCTAATATCGTATTAGGAATGGAATCAAAATTTAAAACTTATTAAAATGCATATATAAAATTCCCATTCACATAAGAAACCATGCAAATAATGAAAATTACATTCACCAGAAAAGCACAATGGATATAGAATAATATGGAATGTGTAAATTGACCTGTAACTCTGGGAAAAAAGTCACAATACAAGAATGCAACTATCTAATAAGAAATATCCTCTAAGTATAATAAATACCATGTAACTGAGCGACATGCCCGAAATAGCTCTGAAGTATATCTTATCTAGAACTTAAGGATAAAAGCGTCTAATCAATACCTACAGGTATCCACAGCTGCTACAGCGTTGTTTGACTATAAGCATGTTTAAGCCTGGAATCACACTGCCTGAGCACCTAAAGGTTTTGAAAATATTTTGATGTGGCTCAGAGACCAAAACCTTCTGAAAATATTTTCCAAGTGTTTAAAATATATTAATAAATATTCTATGCAATATTTCATATTTAAACCGGTGTGACACTCCTATGAGATACCCTTTACCCCACATCTGCAGTGCACACCTAATGTATGCATTTTAAATACCCTAGTTACGCTACCCTTCCTAACTAATGTCACTACTCATCTTAGTCCCATACCCTACTTTATGCCCCACGTATACTTTTATTTATCTCGGATTTCGCATTAGGCTTTCTCATTTGCTTATTCGTTAAAAATATAATTTATAACTTTACTAATTCATTTCACATAACTTCTATCTAGTTAATAATTTAATATTCAAACATTGGCGTCATGCACCCATATATATTCCTATCTCACTTATATACGTATTTTCACATAGCATCCCTGAGCTCTCCTCCTAGATGCATATAATTTATTGTTTGTAGTATCCCCGAGGTCTCCTCACGTATATATTTACACCCCCCACCAGACACACACACACACACACACACACACACACACACACACACACACACACACATATATATATATATATATACTAGAGAAATGCCCGTACCTAAAGGCACGGGAAATATTTTCAAAGTAAGTAATCGCGGAACGGCGAAAATTTCCAAAATAAGTAATTACAAAACGGCAAAAATATTATTCCCCTACAAAACAAAGTGTAATTTTTTAAAAATTTTCCATAACCACTTTGTTTATAGGACTATCCACCATGTTTAAAATATAACAAATTATCCAACAATATTCAAATAATCTAAATTCACATATAACATAAAATATAAAATATTCATCAACTAAATTCACATTGAGACTCAAATAAACAAAGTATCCATTTAAAACAAAAATTGGATATAGTATCCTTTGCTTATTGGACTATCCCCCCTCTTAAGGGATAACAATCAATCCAACAATATTTAATGACCTCAAAAATAAAATCTAACAAATATTATAACGAAACGAACTTTGTACAAAAATCACATATATATCAACTGAAGTCGATCCGCTTGTTCCACTATAATAATTGTCCGTAGTTTTTAAATTGTGACCTGATACAAAACAAAAAATATAGTTAGTCAATTAAAATAACTAGTCAACTATTAAATAGGGTAAAGATATTCCCACTCTAACAAAATTCTGTAACACATCTTTCCTTAAACTCACACAAAATGTTATTTTTTATCAAACAGGAACGAATGACCCGAAAAAAAAGCGACACAACACAAATCATTTTTTTTAAATAAACACAAGCAAATCTCAATACAAAAGAGACACGACACATGACATTAAATATTTTTTCCACCCTAATAAAAGCAACACAACACAATATTTTTTTACCGTAAAAATGGTAAAAACATTTAAAAAAATGTTTTAATATATATTTAAAAAATAACAGGTTTTTTTTAATAGTTCTTATACTAACAATTTTTTTATATTAACTGTTTTTTTTATATTAACAGTTATTATAACAACTCACTAAAAAAATAATTTTTTATATTAACTATTTTTTCATTAATAGTTTCTATATTATAAAAACTGAACTACTAAGATTGGAAGCTACTACAAAACATTAAAAAATATTAAAAAAATTAAAAACCAAAGATAAAAAAACTGCTAACATAAAAAATTGATATATAAAAACTGAACTACAAAAAGCATTAAAAATCTCAAATTAGATCTGGAAAAAAAAACGTACCATAAATCTGAAATGCATCGTAGATCTGAAAAAATGCACCATAGATAAAATTCGTGTGCCAAACTCAATTAAAATATGTTAGGACTAAATGAAAACATGACAACCTGCAAATATTTTAGAAGCAGTAAATGTCAACATTATAACAGATATTAGTAACATACCTAAACAGTTACACTCTTAAAGATCTTTTTTTGTCAAGCCATGATGGACTTCATATAGTCATTTATTTTACAAAAACAATATTTTCCAAAAAGAAAAAGAAAATTACTTTAATAATTTATGAAAAAATCAAATCCATAAATTAGAACATGAATCTATAATCTATGTTCATTAATTTTCAAGACAAAAAAAAAGTAAGAATAAAGCTTCGTATAAAATACAATAGCTAACCTTGTAGCAACAAACACCACTGTCACAAATTAAAGTTTGGGAATGATCTAAGTATAATTAACGTCCTTGGTGTTTGTCATCCATAAAAACAAATTTAGACAAACAACAATTCAAAATATGTCACATAATTTACAATGATTGGAGTGAAAATCTAACTATGAATTCAAATATAATTTACAATTTACACACTTACCATGAGGTCCCTCTCATATAAAAAAGTCTTCAACTCATTTAACCATGTCCCTTACCTTGCAAAAAAGGGAAACCAACAATTCAAAATAAATGGACTACTTAAGTCAACTATAAAAAATCAACATATATAAAATTCGTGTGCCAAACTCAAGTAAAATATGTTAGAACTAAATGAAAACATGTCAACCTGCAAATATGTTAGAAGTAGTAAATGTCAACATTATAACAGATCTTTAGTAACATACCTAAACAGTTGCACTCTTAAAGATCTGTTTTTGTCAAGCCATGATGGAGTTCATGTAGTCATTTATTTTACAAAAACAATATTTTCCAAAAAGAAAAAGGAAATTACTTTAATATTTTATGAAAAAATCAAATCCATAAATTAGAACATGAATCTATAATCTATTTTTATTAATTTTCGAGACAAAAAAAAGTAAGAATAAAGCTTGGTATAAAATACAATAGCTAACCTTGTAGCAACAAACACCACTGTCACAAATTAAAGTTTGGGAATGATCTAAGAATAATTAGCGTCCTTGGTGTTTGTCATCCATAAACTAACAAATTTAGACAAAAACAACAAAATCATATCACATATATAGATGATACACACTCTAATGTTGTTGTAATTTCCTTTATGTCAAAAATTAAAACGAATGAACGCAGAGTAAGCCATTATGTAAGCCAAGAAATCACAAAATTACCTAACATCTGATATAATAGAGGGTGACATTCGTGGTACATTTGATACATTAGAGGGTGATGTTTAAGGGTTCCTCAACTATCAAAAAATCAGTAAACTCATCAAAATGAAGCATTTGAAAGCAAAAGAATCTGAAACCATGGAAACAAATCAACAAACTAGAAGAAAAATACAATTTCTGATAGGTATCTTACATTTTTAGTGTGAGAGACATCTTACATTTTTAGTGGTACTGAAGAAAACAAAATATTAGAGAGCTAGCGGTGGAGAGAATGGAAGGCATACCTGTTTAGGATTGAATCTGCAAAAAAAATGCATGAAAGAGTTAATTAATTCGTTCAAATAAGTGATAAAAAAATATAAGCATTAAAACCATACTTTGCAAAAAACTTGAGAGAAGAGAAAAGATCTTAGGATGAGAAACATTTTAAAATAATAATAAAATTTGAACATTAATACTCCACATACCCATACCCCTGTCCCTCATTTACCTTTCACGCCCCATTCGCCAACTTCACCTTCACCCAACTACCCTCTCAACCTAGATTAAAAAATTACAAAACCCAGCTCAATCACAAACCCCCATCAACCCCACTATCTCTCAGAAAACCAGGAACTTGTCACAAATCCATCAACCCCAAATAATGCCTAAACACACACATACACATACCATACATATTAATTAGTTACCAAAACAATCAACTATACCCATATCTACCAAACTGAGTTCTATAGAACCAACCCGAGTTCAGAAGTAAACAAGGTTGTTCAAGAGCCCTATAAGTAGGATCTTGTCAAAATGACACAAATTCTGAATATAAAAAACCTAAAATACTTATCCAAGAAACCTTAATAAATATGAAAAAAAAAACAAATGAGAGGGGTTACTTAGGAGATCTGAACCCAAATACGAGATCTGAACCCCGTATTTTTGTGATATTTTATTTTATGGGATTAATTAAATAAAATGCGTATTAATTGGAAATTAATCCGGGTTAAAATACTAGCGAGATGCGAGTTGGTATTTGATTATATGTGCATATATGTTTATATATGAATTTTGAATTATGAAATTTGTCGTGAGATTGAAATACGACAATTTGGAAATTTTGTTGAGACGCGTGTGACAGTCGCGTCATGGTATATAATTATGATAATTAAAAAGTGAATTTTATTTCTATTATCCGTATGGTCATTTTGAGTGCGCCAACGCGTCCGGAAGGGTCGAAATAGTCATAAAACACTAGCCGGGGGTTTGGTTTGGGTCCCGGGGCATTTTTAGGCCATACCGGCAACGTATAAGGGTAGTTTGGTAATTTTGAATTTTGAGGAATTAAAAGCTACGAAAATTGGGAATTAATATCTGATTAGGCATTAACCCACTAAGCCCACTAATACCCAAATAGGCTACGGAGGTTATTGAAAGTTGTTCCTAAAAATTTTGAAAGCACAAACCCTAGCCACCATTAACCTTGGAGAAGAAAGCTTGTAGAAAGATAGGAAAGGAGAAATCTGCAGAGGAGAGAGATCCGTTCATCAAATTCGTCATCAAATCCAGATTTACCATTAAGGCAAGTGGTTTAATTTCATTTATTTCAAAGAATGCTTCTTCCATGTGTAGGAATTTATTAAAATCATGTTGTTCTTGGGAGTTAATGAAAAACCCATGTAAATTGGAAATAGAAAGTACATTTTGATGAGGAAATCGCATGTAGATTGGTGTGTAATGATTATTCTGATGATATTACAATTAGTAGGAGACCAAAAATGGATTTAATTCAGTTCTTTGATGATTCATAAATTCTTGGGTTCATAGTTTTAAAATTGGGGAAACATATGTAGAGATTTGATATTTGAATGATGTTAGGATGAATTAATACCCCCAAACATGTCAATATGTGAACTAAGTATGTTTAGGGATGATTAGAGACCTTAAACAATTGTTAGATTGAGTTTTGGATGAGATTTGGGGAGTAGAGAAGTTGGAAAAACGAAAATAAGAAATCTGGGCTCGAATCTGGTAGCTCGTTAGAAGACCTGCCCAGGTCGTTCGAACGACCTCGTTCGAACGAGCTTCTAACGAGTTGACCATTGACTTCTAACGAGGGTGAAGTTCGTTCGACGAGATCGTTCGAACAAGATCTCGTTAGAAAGCCCACTTCGTTCGAACGAGATCTCGTTAGAAGACTCAGTTCGTTCGAACGAGACTTCGAACGAGTTGACAGTTTAGGCTTTTTAGCCTGTTTTGATCCCGAGTACCCCGTAACCTTGTGTATAGGTAGAGATAGCCTTTCCTTGATGAGTAATTGATATATTTGGGATGTTTGGGATATAATGAGGAGTCAAACCTAGAAGTGTAGTTTGAACCTAAGGGAAAATATGAAGTAGGACGTGAGTGTCTATTACAATGTGAGCTATTGACGGCCTAATTAATTACATTAACCGGGAACATATAAATGGTGTAGTATTATATGTCAGTACGAGAAGAGATATGTACCAATATATTATGGTGATTACTAAGATGTGTGCATACTTAGTATATATGTATTGATTTTATGTGTATGACATACCTACCATACTTGCTATCACGGGAGGTTCGCGTTCTCTTAGGGCCCTCTAATCCTTGTGTTGCCCGGATTTAGATTGGTTACCTCGATGAACATAGGTTAGAGAAGGACTTATTGGGATGTTAATAAGTCTGCTGATCGTGGGAGCGCAGGTATGTGCGTGACCCATGTGATGTGACTGTGTTCGCCTCCATTATTTGTGATGTTGTTATCTGTGAACTATTCCTGAGAGATTCGAAATATGTGATCCTTATGTACGTGATGTACTGGGATGGATAGCAGAGTATGTGTGCACCGCAGCTTAGTCTCGGGGTGCTTGTATTGTATATTTATGATGGGGATAATATACACTTAATTAATGGGAACTTTCATGTTAATATTGTGAATAAAATTATGGTATTGTTTTGAGAAAACATAACGGGTTAACCAATAGTGAAATGTATTACATATTGAGAATCTGAGTTTAAGTAAAGCCCTCTATTTATTTGGTAATGTTAGAATGTAATATGGGAATCGAGTAGTAATAGGTAGAACTTATTTCGTTTTGGTTAGATATACGTGTCATTTAGATGGGTAATGTACGTTAGGAGTGCACATGTAGTCGAGAGGTGAGAATTTCATGTGAGTGCACGTCCTAACATGTATTTTGCATTTAATGTTTTAATGTTATTAAAACACTTGATGTTTTCAAAATGTTTTCCACTTTCAGGCTCTGACCCATTTGCTTTCAAATCTATTTTTGTAAAAACCATTTTAGGTGCCCAGCCACAAGGACACCATGCATAGGATTCTCATTCAGGTGACGAGCTGTAGCTGTTTGTGGAAGTTACAGGACTTTTCTTGTAGACGCTTCATCGATCTTGACTCGATATTCATCAGTTATCAGTTGTAGGGCATGTCGCCCATTTCTTTTAGAGACATTTCATTTATTTCAGTTATTCAGACTTTTGGCATGTAATTATTCAGGATTCAGACTTGTAGTATTATTTCCATTTGTTGGGATTGTTGTGAGGAGTTTTCCTCCGGATTTCTTAGTATTATTGTTGGTTATTTCATTACTTCGTATGGTGAATGGATTATGTTGACTCTTCCATTATTCTTTTACTGCCTGTTAATCAGACTTAACTTAAAATTTGGCACTTACTTTTTAAATACTAGGTGGTTAGTAATTATTAAAATGTTTTCGACAGTGATGCTATTAACTGAACCAACTTGGCATTTTGAATTAATTTAATAAAGGAGTAGCTACCCGGTATTTAATTAGTCGGGGTGTCACAGGTGGTATCAGAGCATCAGGTTCTAGTGTCCTTTAGGATCTGAACGGCTTATTATGTTTCCGCTGAGCTTCCTTTGATGTAAAGCCCTATATTTTAGGACTGTTGTATTCTTTTGTATATGCTACGTTCTTCAGCTATTTTAAGTTTATAACTGTGAACTTATAAAATTCATTCTTATTTCAGATGCGTCCACGACGTGCACGAAGGGTTCCCAGGGATACGACGCCAGAACCACAGCCCGCACCAGCTCAGGACACGATGAATGCCGCCGAGGTTGCAGCCATTGTGGCCCAGGCGGTAAATGCCGCACTAGCTGTAGTTCAGCAGGCACCACCTCAGGTGCCGATAGCCGCGCCAGTTCAGCCTCATGCATTCCCATCTGCTTGGGAACGTGTACGTGATGCTTTTCAGAAAGCACACCCTCCGGAGTTCGCAGGTAGCTCCGATGTGGTAGTTTCGAGTCAGTGGAGGAAGGATATACAGCGGCACTTGAGGATGTATGAGTGCACAGATGTTCAGAAGCAGATAATAGCTACCTTTAAGCTCGTAGGGTCTGCACTGCAGTGGTGGGAGTCTATTACCACCGTTGAGGAGAGAGATACTCTCACTATTCAGGAGTTCTGGGTGCGGTTCGATCGCAATTACTTTCCGTCAGCTGTTCACACGGAAATGAGGAGGAAGTTGATGAGCCTTCGACAGGAGGGTAAGACTGTGGCCGAGTATGAGGCCGAATTCACTGATCTTCTGAACATTGTTCCGGATGAGATACCGACGGAGGAAAAGAAGATACAAAAATTTACAGACGGGTTGACATGCAGGATTCGTCAGCACTTGTTAGGGAACCTCTCGTTAGCCACTTATTCTGATGTGGTTAACGCTGCATTGCTCCATTGCCAGGATCACCGCTTTCACATGGATGAGGGCAAACGATCGGAGAGTCTAGCCATCAGGGCAGGACTGGAGGAAATGGTGCCAGTGGGGCACAATCTGTTCAGGGGCAGAGGCAGGGCGATCAGGGTACCCTGCAAGGGGATCACAAGAGGTTCAGGTCAGGAAATTTCAGGCACAGACAGGGAGGTTTTTAGCAGGGCCATCAGGGTCCGAACGGCCATCAGAACCAGCAGGGTCAGAATGGTCAGCATCAGTTTCAACAGGGCCAGTGGAGGAATGGTAACGGCCACCAGGGCCGGGGGCAGCAGGGACCGAGAGGGGGGAACTTTCCGGGGAAGTGTTTTGTTTGTGGCAAGACTGGCCATAAATGCCAGGACTATCCTGATAGGGGCAGGGCCCCGCAGTAGCAGCAGGGTGCTTGACATGAGCCACAGAGGCCACTTTTTCCACCAGCCCTTCCAGCTCCAGCCCAGGTGCCAGCTCTTGCAGCCATTCCAGCAGTTTCTGTGCAGTAGGGACAGTTACAGTATGGACGTGTCTATAACGTCCACCAGGTAGCGGCTTCGCAGGCACCACCCGCGATTGAGGGTATGTTTCCTATCCATGGTACTATGGGTTGGGTTTTGTTTGATACAGGGGCAACACATTGCTTTATAGCTACACATTTAGCGAAAGCCTTAGGGTTATTAGCCACAGAAGAGAGCACAGTGACATGTGTAGACTCACCATTGGGGAGTGGGTCACTTATTTTCTTTATATGCCGGGGAGTGGGGGTAGAGATTGGTAGTCTGGTATTACCTGCAGATATGTTGGTATTAGATATGCATGTTCACGATGTGATTATTGGTATGGATTGGCTCGCTGATTATAGAGCCATGATTGATTGCTTCGGTGGGAGCATTGTTTTTTTTCATTCCGGGGCAAGAGATGTTTGTAGTGGCGATGTCTCGCCCAGATGGAGGCTCGACCGCTCATTTGTATTATCTAGAGGAGGATACGTCTAAGGAGGTTGTGATTCCTTTAGATTTGATCCCAGTTGTCAGGGAGTATTCTGATGTGTTTCAGGAGATACCAGGCCTACCCCCCAGTCGAGAGATAGACTTTGTTATAGACTTATTACCAGGTACGAGACCTATAGCACGCGCACCGTACCGTATGGCTCCAGCTGAGATGAGGGAGTTACAGGATCAGATTGAGCAGTTGTTGGGTCAGGGGTTTATTCGGAGGAGTACTTCACCGTGGGGTGCCCCTGTGTTGTTCGTGAAGAAGAGAGATGGTTCACTGAGATTGTGTGTGGACTACCGAGAGTTGAATAAGGTCACGATACGGAATAAGTATCCGTTGCCTCGAATCGATGACTTATTCGACCAATTGAGAAGAGCCTCTTTCTTCTCAAAGATTGATCTGAGATCGGGATACCGTCAGTTACGTATCAAGGAGGAGGACGTCTCAAAGACTGTGTTCTTATCGAGATATGGTTCTTACGAGTTTCGGGTTATGCCTTTTGGTTTGACCAACGCTCCAGCAGTGTTTATGGACTTGATGAATAGAGTGTTCAGGGATTTTCTAGATCAGTTTGTCATTGTCTTCATCGATGATATTTTGGTTTACTCCCAGACAGAGGAGGAGCACGCCGAGCATTTGAGGCAAGTTTTGCAGACACTACGTCAGAACGAGTTGTATGCAAAATATGAGAAATGCGGGTTTTTACTGAAGGAGGTCCAGTTTTGGGGACATATTATTTCCGACCGGGGGATATCTGTTGATCCGGGGAAAGTATCCGCGGTGAGGGAGTGGGGACAGCCCACGACACTAACGGAGATTCGTAGTTTCTTGGGTCTAGTAGGATACTATAGGAGGTTTATTCGGGGTTTCTCAAAGATAGCAGGTCCTTTGACACACCTGACTCATAAGGGTGTGCCATTCATCTGGAGTGATGCCTGCCAGTTGGCATTCGATGAATTGAAGGATAAGTTGACCTCAGCACTTGTGTTAGCATTGCCGAGACCGGGAGTTGAGTATCTAGTATACACCGATGCGTCCTTACATGGACTTGGAGGTGTATTACAGCAGGAGAGTCAAGCCATAGCTTATGCTTCCCGAAAACTAAAGCCTCATGAGAAGAATTACCCCACTCATGACTTGGAGTTGGCGGCAGTTGTATTTGCCCTTCGGATATGGAGACATTATCTATTGGGGGCGAAGTTTCGATTGTTCATAGACCACAAGTCCCTGCAGTACCTATTCACGCAGAAGGAGTTGAATATGCGACAGCGAAGGTGGCTTGAGTTTGTGAAGGACTATCAGTTTGATATCCAGTATCACCCGGGGAAGGCTAACGTGGTGGCAGACGCATTGAGCCTTAGGCCAGCAGATGAAGTGGCAGAGGTGTGGAAGGCCAAGTGGAAAGAATTGGGACACCAGGATGCAGTGGCCCGATCATTCATGTCGGTAATGACTGTTACGCCACAGATTGTCACGAGAGTGGTAAAGGCGCAAACAGATGACTCGTTCTGTCAGGAGCAGATAGTTTGATTACTAGCAGAGGGAGCCGAGTCCTATACCGTTAGCTCAGACGGGGGATTACGCTTCAATGGGAGATTAGTACTTCCGGAAGGGGAGGAATTACGGCATGAGGTGATGGCCGAGTCGCACGGCTCACGGTTCGCGGTACATCCCGGTGGGGACAAAATGTACCAAGACATAAGACGACAGTATTGGTGGAGCGGGATGAAGAGAGATATTGCCGAGTTTGTCTCTAAATGCGCCACTTGTCAGCTAGTAAAAGTGGATCATCAGAGACCGGCAGGACTGCTACAGCCGTTGGAGGTCCCGATGTGGATGTGGGAGAGCATATCCATGGACTTTATCACGGGGTTGCCTACGTCACAGAGGGGTCACAACTCCATTTGGGTAATTGTGGACAGGTTGACCAAAGTCGCTCATTTTCTACCCATAAGGATAGACTACACCGCGGGATAGTATGCCCAGCTCTTTATTTCAGAGATAGTGAGACTTCACGGTGTGCCCCTAAATATCATGTCCGACCGAGACAAGATATTTATTTCACGGTTTTGGGAGAGTTTTCAGGAGGCCATGGGCACGGAATGGCGATTGAGTACGGCGTATCACCTGCAGACCGATGAGCAAACCGAGCGTACAAACCAAATCTTAGAGGACATGCTACGTATGAGTATCATTGACTTTGGGGGTGGATGGGAGCAGTATCTTCCACTGGTGGAGTTTGCTTACAACAATTCCTACCAGTTCACCATTGGCATGGATCCATTTGAGGCATTGTACGGTAGACCTTGTCGTTCCCCAGCATGTTGGTTGGATGTGGGGGGCAACAAACTACTTGGGCCGGAAGTGATTCAGGATACTTCGGCGAGGATAGAATTGATTCGGAGTCGCATTCGGGTAGCTCAGGATCGGCAGAAGAGCTATGCTGATGCGAAGAGGTTCTTCAGAGAGTTTCAAGTGGGGGACCAGGTTTTGCTCAGAGTATCTCCTATGAAGGGGATTATGCATTTCGGGAAGAAAGGTAAGTTGGCACAGAGATATGTGGGACCATTTCCTATTATTGAGCGGATTGGACCGGTTGCGTATAGGCTTGGATTATCGGAGCATTTGCATCGGATTCACGATGTATTTCATATTTCCTCGCTAAGGAAATATCTTAGAGACAATTTGGCTCATTCTCATATTGCTTTGGAGGACATCGATCTCCAACCTGATAGCTCCTACGAGGAGGGGCCGATTGCTATTTTGGACCGAAGTGAGCGGAAACTGCGGTCAAAGATCATACCGTTAGTGCGTGTTCAGTGGCGACATCATAATGTCGAGGAGTCCACATGGGAGCGCGAGGATGAGATGTCCGAATGTTATCCAGAGTTGTTCTTACCAGGTACATTCTAGCTCCGAATTTTGGGACGAAATTCAGTTATTAGGGGGGAAGTATGTAATACCCCGTATTTTTGTGATATTTTATTTTATGGGATTAACTAAATTGAATGCGTATTAATTGGAAATTAATCCGGGTTAAAATACTAGCGAGATGCGAGTTGGTATTTGATTATATGTGCATATATGTTTATATATGAATTTTGAATTATGAAATTTGTCGTGAGATTGAAATACGGCAATTTGGAAATTTTGTTGAGACGCGTGTGACGGTCGCGTCATGGTATATAATTATGATAATTAAAAAGTGAATTTTATTTCTATTATCCGTATGGTAATTTTGAGTGCGCCAACGCGTCCAGAAGGGTCGAAATAGTCAGAAAACACTAGCTGGGGGTTTGGTTTGGGTCCCGGGGCATTTTTAGGCCATACCGGCAACGTATAAGGGTAGTTTGGTAATTTTGAATTTTGAGGAATTAAAAGCTACGAAAATTGGGAATTAATATCTGATTAGGCATTAACCCACTAAGCCCACTAATACCCAAATAGGCTACGGAGGTTATTGAAAGTTGTTCCTAAAATTTTTTAAAGCACAAACCATAGCCACCATTAACCTTGGAGAAGAAAGCTTGTAAAAAGAGAGGAGAGGAGAAATCTGCAGAGGAGAGAGATCCGTTCATCAAATTCGTCATCAAATCCAGAGTTACCATTAAGGAAAGTGGTTTAATTTCGTTTATTTCAAAGAATGCTTCTTCCATGTGTAGGAATTTATTAAAATCATGTTGTTCTTGGGAGTTAATGAAAAACCCATGTAAATTGGAAATAGAAAGTACATTTTGATGAGGAAATCGCATGTAGATTCGTGTGTAATGATTATTATGATGATATTACAATTAGTAGGAGACAAAAACGGATTTAATTCAGTTCTTTGATGATTCATAAATTCTAGGGTTCATGGTTTTAAAATTGGGGAAACATATGTAGAGATTTGATATTTGAATGATGTTAGGATGAATTAATACCCCCAAACACGTCAATATGTGAACTACGTATGTTTAGGGACGATTAGAGACCTTAAACAATTGTTAGATTGAGTTTTGGATGAGATTTGGGGAGTAGAGAAGTTGGAAAAACGAAAATAAGAAATCTGGGCTCGAATCTGGTAGCTCGTTAGAAGACCTGCCCAGGTCGTTCGAACGACCTCGTTCGAACGAGCTTCTAACGAGTTGACCATTGACTTCTAACGAGGGTGAAGTTCGTTCGACGAGATCGTTCGAACGAGATCTCGTTAGAAATCCCACTTCGTTCGAACGAGATCTCGTTAGAAGACTCAGTTCGTTCGAACGAGACTTCGAACGAGTTGACAGTTTAGGCTTTTTAGCCTGTTTTGATCCCGAGTACCCCGTAACCTTGTGTATAGGTAGAGATAGCCTTTCCTTGATGAGTAATTGATATATTTGGGATGTTTGGGATATAATGAGGAGTCAAACCTAGAAGTGTAGTTTGAACCTAAGGGAAAATATGAAGTAGGACGTGAGTGTCTATTACAATGTGGGCTATTGACGGCCTAATTAATTACATTAACCGGGAACATATAAATGGTGTAGTATTATATGTCAGTACGAGAAGAGATATGTACCAATATATTATGGTGATTACTAAGATGTGTGCATACTTAGTATATATGTATTGATTTTATGTGTATGACATACCTACCATACTTTCTATCACGGGAGGTTCTCGTTCGCTTAGGGCCCTCTAATCCTTGTGTTGCCCGGATTTAGATTGGTTACCTCGATGAACATAGGTCAGAGAAGGACTTATTGGGATGTTAACAAGTCTGCTGATCGTGGGAGCGCAGGTATGTGCGTGATCTATGTGATGTGACTATGTTCGCCTCCATTATTTGTGATGTTGTTATCTGTGAACTATTCCTGAGAGATTCGGAATATGTGATCCTTATGTACGTGATGTACCGGGATGGATAGCAGAGTATGTGTGCACCGCAGCTTAGTCTCGGGGTGCTTGTATTGTATATTTATGATGGGGATAATATACACTTAATTAATGGGAACTTTCATGTTAATATTGTGAATAAAATTATGGTATTGTTTTGCGAAAACATAACGGGTTAACCAATAGTGAAATGTATTACATATTGAGAATCTGAGTTTAAGTAAAGCCCTCTATTTATTTGGTAACGTTAGAATGTAATATGGGAATCGAGTAGTAAGAGGTAGAACTTATTACGTTTTGGTTAGATATATGTGTCATTTAGATGGGTAATGTAAGTTAGGAGTGCACATGTAGTCGAGAGGTGAGAATTTCATGTGAGTGCACGTCCTAACATGTATTTTGCATTTAATGTTTTAATGTTATTAAAACACTTGTTGTTTTCAAAATGTTTTCCACTTTCGGGCTCTGACCCATTTGCTTTCAAATCTATTTTTGTAAAAACCATTTTAGGTGCCCAGCCACAAGGACACCATGCATAGGATTCTCATTCAGGTGACGAGCTATAGCTGTTTGTGGAAGTTACAGGACTTTTCTTTTAGACGCTTCATCGATCTTGACTCGATGTTCATCAGTTATCAGTTGTAGGGCATGTCGCCCATTTCTTTTAGAGACATTTCATTTATTTCAGTTATTCAGACTTTTGGCATGTAATTATTCAGGATTCAGACTTGTAGTATTATTTCCATTTGTTGGGATTGTTGTGAGGAGTTTTCCTCCGGATTTCTTAGTATTATTGTTGGTTATTTCATTACTTCGTATGGTGAATGGATTATGTTGACTCTTCCATTATTCTTTTACTGCATGTTAATCAGACTTAACTTAAAATTTGGCACTTACTTTTTAAATACTAGGTGGTTAGTAATTATTAAAATGTTTTCGACAGTGATGCTATTAACTGAACCAACTTGGCATTTTGAATTAATTTAATAAAGGAGTAGCTACCCGGTATTTAATTAGTCGGGGTGTCACATCATGTCACAATCAAAGACCATGGCATTAGTCTTGTGACGATCGTGCCACAGTCAAAAACCCTCACAGTGTTTGTTTATTGTCACGGTCTTTGACCGTGACATGAATGTGGCAACAAAAATATATTAAATCCCAAGAAGTTTCTTCTCCACCGCATCTTTTAGCCTTTATTTCTCTCTCTCTTAAATGATCAACCATTCCTCTCTCTCTCCCAAACATGCCCAAATCACTAAAAAACAATTCTCTTCAGGCAATTTAAATTCAATTTTTTATTTTGTGGATTAGTTTGATTCATCTTAGTTTTGTTTTAATTTGGTGAATTACTGTTTGTTTAGGCCAATGATCATTGGATTTGTTCTGTTGTTGGTTCTTATTTGTAAATGTATTGGAGAAGATCTATTTTGTACGAATCTTTTGTTTTGTTTATGTGTGTTTGTCTAAGTTTAGAGGGTGTTTCTTTGTAATTCATCAATATGAGCGTGTTTGTCTAGGTTTAGAGGGTGTTTGTTTTTAATTGATGCACAATTGATTATATATATAGGAGGAACTTGGAAAATGATAAAACATTTGACTAACTAAATTGGTCAATAAAAATTTCCTTATTTACTCCCTAACTTCATTGCAATATAAAACTTGGTTCAAGGATTTAGACTATTTACAAATTACTACTTTAGGACAGAAGCTATTTGAATTTTTCTTTTTTATTGTCAGTAGTTGCATAAGGTTTGGACACATAGTGGCATTGAAATTATGGGAAATATCTTAAGATTGGGGCATTTGTGATGGTAGAATTATAATGAGAGTCTCTTTAAGTATGATTCAATCATTGCGCTTTGGTCTAAGATACAATGATTTAACGTATTCTATTTGTGATGTTTTTTCTTTCATATATCTTATATTCATAAGTTGTTAACTTTTATTGATTTAGCTTTTTTCTTTCCATAACACTAAAAAAGTCTCATTAAAAAAATGAACATCTGAATTAAAGATACATAATGGGTTATTAATGTAAAATTATAAATAGTTATTAGCCTCTTATGTTATAGACAGTGTGCATAGATACTAGACTTCTAGTTCTTATGCGTATGCATTGAATAGACCTTAGACCCATTCGGGAGTCATTACTGCTATAATGAGATCTCTCAAATTGTCCCGTTTTCATAGTTTGGGACAACATAGTATCTCCATAATAATGTACTTAGATTATTACACTTTTTACTTTTGGGGGGAAATTCTGCTACCATCTCTCAATATTCTCTAGGACATACTAGATGATGCGCTATTGAGTGTTACAATTGATAAATTGAAATAGCATGAACACTTATGAATATGTCGTGAACTTGGGGAACTATGGGGAGATTCTTCGAGATTATGCTTAGATTGGAATAATGTGGATGAGATACTAAGCGTATTATTGAAATATGATGTCTTGAATGAGATACGACCACTCACCCTTTAAAGGAGGAGAAGGATACAGGATTCATATTGCGTCTTTTGTTAACAATGAAATTAAATTATATTATTTTTATAATGTAACACTGAAAGATAAATGTGTTTCTTTGTGTCATTCTTGAAGTAAAACATTTACTGGAAAATAAATTTTATGAAATAAATTGTGCATCCACCTCAACCCATGTACATGAACTACATGAACCCTATCGATTGAGGAGACCAAATTGATTTTTTCTCTCTCTAAAATATAACCCTATGGATTGAGGAGACCATATCGATAAGTTTTCTCTCTCTAAAATATAACCCTTTTGATTGAGGTGACTAGATAGATTTGTTCTTTTTCTCTAAGATATATGTTTATACTCAGCGATAAATACATGCTTCTTACCCATAATCGGTGATTGTTTGTAGTAGCTGTGATGGGACATCCAGTAGGAAAAAGGTGGATGGTGAGAAAAATTGACAAGGGGATGAGTTTCATAGAGGTGTTAATGAATTTATTAAATATGAAAATAGATGCGATAAAGATGAAGAGTTCTCGTGTCTATGTGTTAGGTGCAGGAATGGTAAGGAAGTTATTCTCTTATGAACCGGGGAGGGAAAATAGGGTCAATAAGGCCGTTGTGCACTACTCCAGGCGTACATCTTATGACGAGGTCGAGCATAAGATGGTAATTTTTTAATGTTCTCTGATTTTAGTTTTATTTTATTCTATTTATTGATAATTATATACTAATTCACTAATTTTTCATTATTTTTTTTCAGGAGACGAGGAGTGGTTCTAAGGGTAAGCCACATAGACTCGATGACTATGTAGCAATTCAAATGAAGAAATAGAAGGATAAGGAGGTGGATCCGTTCATTGCCTCCACAATTGTAAGTTAAAATTTTAATTACGTTATAAAAAAATTTATAATCACATACTTTTTTTTATTAATTAATCTAATCATGAACTTTTTTATTATTTAAGGAAAAGCTTAAAGAAATGCACAACTCGTAGAGTGATGACAACAAGGCATCTTTGGCTACGGACGCACTAAGACAAGTGCTCCGGCGGGATTACAAGGGCCGTACTCAAGGGGTGAGCCCACAGGTGGGAAAGTCGAGGCTCACCAGGATTACAACGAGCAACATTGGGCTGTAACGCAAGGTGAACGAGTTAATGACCTACAACGCAGAGAAGTTTGACAACTTGTAGAGAACAATGAATAAAATGTACGCATTTGTTAAGCGTGCTCTTAAAGGACACGTTAAGTCCCACTCAGGGAAGGGCAGGGAGAAAATGGTGGATGAGGGGACCCCTGGTCTGTCTTTCAGCCCCTCCCACTTCCCAATACCCCCTCATCTTTATGACATATTAGCCACCCCACGCATACCCCTTCGTCCAAAGGCCATTCAATAATTGGTTGGGATAGAGTGTATAGAGTAGACACATAAGGTGGCGATATAATATCTAAGGGGTTGAGGGACCCGTATACATGCCTATGTACCTTGGTGCATAATCTCTTGTTACAAACACGCGAGGAACGTGTCTGCATCATGGAATTGTCTATGGGTATAGAGAATGAAGTCGTGTGACAGAAGGAATTTGGCAGCGCTCAAACTATTAATGGTTACATCAATTCTTACGTAGTATAGACTATCTTTATCCCTCAATATGTCATGGAATGAAAATTTTGTAATAATTTGATTGTTCTTTGTTTAGTGTTTGATTATCATGAATATTAAATGTTGTGTTAGTGTTTGATAATGGATTAATGAAGGTTATATGGACCAGTTTCTTATTTACATTTATTTAGTGTTTGATTTTTAAGGTTTTTGAATATTGGTTGCTGTTATTTATTGAGAAATTATGTCATATACTTGCTGCAATTTGCAAGAATATATTGCTAAGTAGTGGCAATGGCGAAACTGCACAACCTTTTTTTTACTACTTTCCAGATTTGTCACAGATTTATCATGACAAGTCCATGAAAAGGGAAACTTTTCATGGAATTTCACTGTGACATGTTCGTGACAAGTTAATAATTATCAAGGACATGTCATGGTCAATGTTCATGACATGTTTTTCATGCCACAGATGTGTCACGATCAAAGTCTGTGACACGTCTCGGATAAGGAAAAATGTTTCATGGACTTTAATCGTGACATGTACTCGACCAATAAATTGTCAACCCAACCATATCACGATCTTTGATCGTGACAAGTTCGAATTGTCATGGTTTTTGACCTTGACAAGTTGTCCATTTGGTTCTACATATTTCTACATGGCATGTGGGGGTTTTCAACCTAGAAACACCCTAATAAGAATTCCCTTTTTATTATACACAATAATAATTTTGTATTTTCTCATGTTTTCTTTCATATATCAAGGTCTAAAAACGCTAATGTTATTTACATGTAAAAGACCCATCAGGCTTTGTTGAAAAAAAGTTATCATTTTTTTATTTTCTGTAGATTAATCCATTTTACAGTAACTGCATTTATTTCTTGGCACAAAATATATCATCTAGAACATACTACATTAATGTCCTAGTTGGAATACCTTGAAAGTTTGGAAATAAACCCTACCTCTGACTACGAAGAGGATAACTATAAAGATGATGACGTGAAAGCTTCCAATCTTGAAGACCCTTACTCCACAAAAGCTTGGCTCTTTCACAGCTCCACAGCATGTTGTTATACTGTCTTCCTCGTGAAGAAGTGAACTTAGAATGAAGGTAACTATAAAGAGATGGTTATTTTATGCTGGGTGCAGTTTACTAAGGACCTAGTAAATGGCACAAGACGTTTTTAAGAGGAGAGGAGTTGTGAGTTTGTCAAAGAAAAGCCTTAAGAGAAGGGTTTTTTTGTTTCTTTTCACTACTTACCCTCATTTCCTATACACAACAAATGGCCCATAATAACATTTAATATGCACATCTAATTTCATCCACAACGTAAATCTATAAGGGGCTGGCAGTAACATTAGATCCACAATAGGTAGTTCGACAGCATATTGGTGGAATTGTTTTCCTTGCAGATTTATCATCACATTCTTCCTTCTTACATATACATAATATACAATTCGGGCCCATGAGCTGACATAGATCATGGATGAATGGTTTAGCATTCGATAACATTTCGATATGTTTGATGCACTGTGTCATTCGAACGAAAGCATGCATCGTTAGAACGACAGCAGCCCATCGTTAGAATGATTATATGAATCATTTGAACGACAATAGAAGTAGGGTTGAATCCATTTTCTCCTTTCTTACAGTTTGTCCCTTCAATCTATATATATTTTTAAACTCTTTAATTCATACGAGATTCACCAATTTAAATGAAGGGTAGGAGTTTTTATATTATAATCTTTCATTCTTTTATTATTAAACCTCATAATTATGAATGACAAATAAAAGGTAAGTACAACATTGAGTCAGGTTATTACAAACTCCCCTCCTTAGGAGGTTTCGTCCTCCAAATCAGGATAAGTGCCTAAAAGAAGGGCTTTGGGTGATTCTCCTGCATCTCTGACTACCGATCCCAAGTCGAGCCCTCAACATCTTAAAATTCCCCAAAAACCTTAACCAACTGAATGATCATGTTGCGAAGGACCCTATCTTTGTGATCTAGAATGGATAATGAACTCGTGAGAAACGTGATGTCCTCCTTCAATTCAATAAGATTACAGCTAGTCACACGACGGGGGTCATGAAGATATTTCTTTAAGATGGAAACGTGTAACACATCATGTACTGGGATAGTTGTGGAGGCAGTGCTAAGTAATACG
This sequence comes from Sambucus nigra, assembly GCA_949130495.1. Classification (NCBI taxonomy): domain Eukaryota; kingdom Viridiplantae; phylum Streptophyta; class Magnoliopsida; order Dipsacales; family Adoxaceae; genus Sambucus; species Sambucus nigra. Next base: position 50,895,993 of record OX422222.1, read on the forward strand.
ACACATATCCAATCTGCTAGATGATTTTAAAAGGGTCGATGTAACACCGAGGTAGCTTCCATTTCTGTCTGAACCGTTTGTTTCCCATCCTCTCCTTCACCTTTAGCATAATCACCACCCTAAATTCTAAGTGTGTTCGATGATTGTCGGCCTAGTTATTTAATTGTCTATGTGCCGTCATTATTCTCTGATGAATTATCCATATCTTATATATCATTTTATGAATCAAATCATAACTAGTGAGGTGTTTTTCTCCAACTTCTACCCAACAAACTGGTGAGTAGCATGGCCTCTAGTAGAGGGCCTCAAAGGCGGCCATCTCAATGATTGCCTGATAGCTATTATTGTAGGCGAACTCTACCAGGTGCAATTTTTCTACCCAACTACCTTAAAATTCAAGTGCGCAAGATCTTAGCATGTCCTCCAGGAATTGTATTATTCGCTCTGAATGCCCATCGATCTCGAGATGCAATGACATACTCATGTTTAATTATGTACCCAACTCATGTTAGAACTTCTTCCGGATTCGAGAAATAAACTGGGCATCCCTGTCCGATATGATTGGTGTCAGAACACCATGTAGTCTAACTACTTCTTGAATATGCAATTTGGCCAACTTAGTCACATTTTTTGTAGTCTTAATTGGTAAAAAGTGGGCCGACTTGGTGAGCCAATCTACTATAACCCATAGTGCATAATTGTAACAACCCTCACTTTTGAGAGCCTATTTTATATTTATTTACTATGGGTAGTAATTAATTATAAAATGATGGATGTTGAGTAAATATTAATTTAATATCGAAAAGGTTAATATTTACTGAAATGTTGTATGATTACCTGATGAGTAGGTAGAAATATCCATGTGGTGATTTATAGTGTTCTAAGATATAAAATGACATTTTGGTTTGATATGAAACCGAAACTTAAAATGAGTTATAAAATTTCCAAATGATAATTTGGAGGGTGAAATTAGTCCCGGTAGGTGCGAGATAGTCAAAATAAGTGCTATATTACATTTTGGTATTTCGGGCATTTTTTACTGGTTATAGCTTAAATGTGTAGTTGCGATTTATTTTATCGCATATTACCTATTAGAGTTGGGCATTTTAGACTTATGGCCCAATTAAGTCTTGCTAGCCTTATTATTTTCCCTTATTTCTCTTAAAACACAATTGAGCCCTTGAGAAAGAGAGAGAGGAAGAGAACATTGGAGAAAAAGAGAGATTTGGAGATTCAAGCTAGGATTGTTTCTTTCTTCTTCATCAAATCAGATTCTTGCAAGCTTGAGGCAAGTTATCTACTTGCTATTATATGATTTAAGGAGAATAATTAGTTTTGATAGTTATTGAATTGTTATGGTTTAAGATTTTAGGGTTTTGTTGGATTTATTGGGTATTAACCCTTGGAAATGGATTTGGATGATAAATATTGCAAATGATGGTAGTTAGGTATATTTATAAAGTTTTAGTTCCATTATATGAGCTTGGTTTGGTTGGTTTTGGGTTTGGGAAGAATTTGGAGTTCAAGACTCCATAGCCATTCTTGGCATTTTCGTAGGGGCGATTCGATTCGGCCCCTTGGGAGAATCGATTCGCATAGATGCAGATTTCCAGGTCTGGGTACCCGAATCGATTCTGGTTAAGGCCGAATCGATTCGGCATTTGCATAAAGTTGAGTTTGTTTTCCGAACCGATTCACTTTCTGAGAGAATCGATTCGCCAGGGCGAATCGATTCGGCCCCTAGGGCGAATCGATTCGGGCCCTGCAGTTTTTAGTCATTTTTCTTTTTAAATTTTTGATCTTTTTCTTGAGGCTTAGGACCTAGGAACTTTATTGAATGAAGTAAACTTAGAGTCCTAGAGTATTAATTGAGTTTGGTCACCACCCTAGATTAGAATTGGGTCATCTGGGGTTTATTTCCCGGGGTGTTTAAAGAAATGTTAAGGCATTTCTTCTTTTATTCAAACTTTTTGAAGTTAGGAAGTTAAATGCCCATGTTTGGAGACTTAGGGGCTTATCAGGATTATCCGAATTTTGGGAATTTTATATCATAATGATCATTTGGAGATTTAGTCGGGATTTGTAATTTGAGTAATATCAATGATAGTATTCAACGGGAATAGGTTCGCATAATATGAACCCAAATTGTTAATATGATAGGTTCAACTAAAATGAACCCAAACTGTGTTAAAGATGATTGGTTCAAATAAAATGAACCTAGTTGTTTAATGATGATAGGTTCGAATAAAAAGAACTAAACACATAGATAATGGAAATGGAATTTTGGTATGATAATTGAAAATGAAAATGAGATTTAAAATGGTAAATGTTAATTTACTTAAACACACCTCTCTAAATGACATCATAAGGGAAGTTTGTGCGCTTGGTGATGCCCCCTGGCTAATGAATGCAGGGTGGATATAGTCCTAGGCCACATGCATGGTTTTTATATGTTTTTCTGCGCTGGTGAGGGGATTTCGGGTGTGGTCCTGACTCTCCCACAGGCATATGGCCGCTTCGCGACGTTGCGTTATGATCCCAGGCTTCCTTGTTTGATAGGCCCCTGGAAGATGATGGTCATTTAGGGGCGCGCCCAGTGGGGAAACTCGGAGGGGCGGTCTTAGAATTGTTATATGTATATGAATATAACTTTTTTGCATCAAGTGGGACTTGATGGATATATGCCATAAAGAGCATGGATACGTGCCATAAAGAGCACGGGGTTGAAATATGTGCCAAAAAGAGCACTTGATACTAATGGTATTCCTATTAAGGAATGGAAAGATAATTAACGATGGAAGTTAATAAATGAAGGGAAATTATATCTTCTTGATTAACCAAATAAATGGTTTTATTCCTATTAAGGAATGTAAATGGATATGGTAATTGGATTTATGAGAAAAGGTTTTAAATTAAAGTTATTTAATTTTAAATTCTCTTTTAGATTTATGTTACATTTCATAATTAGTTAAAATATCTTAATTTGTAATTGTGTTACATTTCATAATTGTAGTTTAACATGCTAGATAACATGCCATATTATCATCCTTATCATTCATGCATAACTGTTCATTTCTATCATGCTTTTTATTTCTTCTGGTGATCATATAGAACCCGGTCCTGACCGGTTTACTTTCTTTGTTATGTATACGAATGTATCCGCTCAGGTGCTCCACCACAAGGACGCCCGTTTTGATATTTCCATTCCAGTTATCTTTGACGGGCTGTAAGATTTTGGGGATATTATAGGACGTTGTTTTAGATGCCTCCATTTTGGTATTCTAGATATGTCCGGGTCTTTTCATCGGGCGTGTGGCCCAAATTTTTGTACTTGTTTAATGAATGTATTAAGTAAGATATTAAACTGTTGAATACTTTGTATGTAGATGTGGACCGACAGCCTATTCGGTCCTTTTGTATACATTCGTCTTAGTTGTATTATATATTATTGTGGAATTCCACTTGCTTATCAGAATGGGTTGTTTTAATTTAATTTGCTTAACTGCTTTTAAATTTCTAAACTTTTTGACAACCCATTTTCTGATTTATTGGGTGGTTTTCCCATATACTCAGTTTATTTTTATTGATGTTGAGGATGATATCCATCCATGATTCCTGTTACGTTTGAGTATCAGGCTAGCCACCCTTTATCTCGGATCGCGGGTTGTCATAGATGGTATCAGAGCATCAGGTTCTAGAGTCTTTAGGATCTATGTGGATTCGTCACGTTCTACCGTAGCGTTCTTTGATATAGAGCCTAAGGTTAGGACTGTGTAGTTGTCTATGTTTGGGATCTTATACAAGATATATAGTTTCAAATAGTATTTTAACTCTATTGTTTCCTCATCTCAAATTCCGCCTAGAGAGGTCGCCCAGCGAGACGTAATAGGGTTGTAGAAGAGGAGGTAGATTCTTCACCGCCGCCACAAGGGACCATTAATGATGTGGATATAGTAAACATTATGGCTCAAATGGTTAACACCACCATGACCGAAGTGGTTCAACAATTGCCAGGGAATCATGATGTTCAAGCTCCTATGGGACCTTCTCTGTGGAAAAGGGTTTGGGAGTCCTTTCTAAAGGGCAATTCCTTTGAATTCGAGGGAGGCATGAATGTTATTAAAGCCAATACATGGAAAGAGAACAGATAATGCCACCTTCGAATGATAGAATGTAGCGAGGGGAAGAAACAAGTCCTTGCCACTTTTAAGCTTGTCGAATCTGTATTGTACTGGTGGGAGATAATAACCACACCAGAGCAGATAGACACAATGACGATCACTGAGTTTTGGGCTTTGTTCGATCATGAGTACGTTCCTCCCGCAGTTCATAAGGAGATGAGAAAGAAGCTCCAGGATGTTGCGCAAGGAGAGAGATCTGTGGCGGAATATGTAGAGGAGTTTACATGGTTGTCGAGTTTTGTCCCAGATGAAGTGGCTCCAAAAGATAGGAAGATCTCAAAGTTTATTTGAGGTCTAAGCTGGAGAATCCGACAGAAATTACTGGGGAATCCAGCTTTGCAAACTTTTGGTGGAATTATGAATGCAGCATTGCTCCATTTCCTGGAGCATCGGTTATATACGCAGAGTAGCAAGAAAGATATCGTAGTGGGAAAACAGGAAAGCTTGAAGAATAGGGGATTGGAGGAGGAGCATTTCCCTCATCCCGATCCTCTAGTAGTAAGAAGAAAGATAGGGACCCTCAGCAAGGAGGTTTGTCTAAGAGACAACACTTCAGAGGGTTTATTGCGAGTGGCAATAACATTAGGCACAGTAAAGGTGCTTTGCGATATGTAGGTCGGGGTGGTCATGGAAGAAAAGGCCATCTGGGCTAAGGCATTTCCGAGTTTAGAAATAACAGGGGTCGAGGTCAGGAGGATATGAAGGGACTATGCTTCCTATGTGGGGAGGCAGGTCACTTAGATGGAGTGTCCTCAATTGATTGGGAGAGTTTATCAAATTCAGGAGGCTATACTTCCTCCAGCTTCGTTAGCACCGCCCGCTATTAAGGGTAAGTTTTTATTTCGGAGGTACTTGAGTTATGTGTTATTCGATGTGGGTGGTACGCGCTCATTTATTTTATGAGCTCTTCTCAGACTACAGATTTGATAAGATCTGTTGAGAGTATTTTACTAGCGTTGAGTTTTCTATGAGTGATGGTTCGCTCAATTCCTTATTTGTAAACATATAAGGATTTCTTGTGGTACTTTGTGCTTTGAGGCCGATTTACTCGTCCTTGACATGGTCGGGTATGATGAGATTGGTATGCCTTATCTCCACGGCCGACAAAGTTGATTAGTAGCATATAGAAGGGGTTTCTTGTTTGGATTCCTCTTTTGCGGGACGCTCCACGCGTGAACCTCGACGACGTTGGAAGTGGAGAGATGTTGTTCTTTCTTCTCTTAGTTAATTTCATTTTATTTTATTTTATTTTTATTGGTTAAGAGATGGGTGGAAAGGTTTAGCCGAGAATCACGTATAAGAGTGGTTAATGGCTAATAAAGTGCGAAATAGAAGCACTGTATATAGTTCTCTCCTCAGAAGGATGCGAGGAAGACAGGGATGCGAAGTCGAATTAAGACTTCGGGTTATGCCTTGATAAGAAGGCTATTTAGAAAGGTATATATATGTTGTGGGGTATATAATTATAAGGCTTTATGAAAAGTGAATGTTTGATTTGTTAAATCTTCAGTTATTTAAGTGGTAATGTATATAAGTAGAATCTTTCAGTCCCGAAAATATGTCTTAGACCTGTATATCTTGATGACCGATAATGCGAGGTAGTAGTGTAATGGGAGGGTTACTTATTTGGATTTCTCTTTGGCGAGACGTCCCACACATGAAACCGAGCAAATATTGAAAGTTGAGAAAGGTTTTGGGAACTAGGGATATACTTATTATTATGTGTATACGACTTAGATAGATAGGATATAGTATAGGCAGGTAGACCTTAGGATTGTTTGGACATAAGGCGTTTAGTTTGTGTGGCGTTAGTTTAGGAAGGTTGTCGGGAGTTGACCACAAACAGATTGTGTTAACTCTAAGAGGGATTGGTTCCCTAGTAATGAGAAGTGAGAGATTTTAAGAGGTTTGGGGGATGAAGTCGAAGGAGATGAGGCCTCTCGTAGTTACAATATTACGTTGGTAACTCGGCTTTCAGGATGAAAAGGGTGAATTGACTCTCACTCCTGAGCCCATGTTGTTATGCTCGAGGGTGGATTCAATTGAAAAGCCTCTGCCAGGATGGGGAGTAATAATACTGGAGCATAGACTTGTTGTTTATGTACCTCATAAGTTTAAACTTATGGGAAGTATTATCCCATGCTTGAATTAAAATTCATCGTGGGGGTGATTGCCGTATGGAAGGGAAATACTACTTCCTGGGCAGAGTTTACTCCTTCGTGCGAGCAACATTTTTGTTGCAAGATGTCGTAGGAGAGACAAGGGTGGTTAAATCCACATACACAAGCTGTTGATTTAGGGAACATAACCGTGCTCTATTGATTCTGAGGGTGGTATGCGTTTCCATGGAAGGACTTCAGGAGAGAAGTAATGGTGGGATCTCACGATTTTTGGTTTGTGTTACATCTAGGTAACGACATAATGTGTCATGTTGTGCGCCACCAGTATTGGTGGCCGAGCATGGAGAGGTTGTTGGGCTGTATGGGGTGACCTTGATAATAGTTTTCAACTAAAACAAGATTTTCGTTTCTTACTTTTAGCAAAGTCTCCAAGAAGCCATGGGAATCAAACTGTGGTTAAGCACTTCTTATCATCCTCCACAGATGGCCATACCGAAAGGGTAAACCAAATGTTGGAGGATATGCTCCTTATGTGCGTGCATGACTTCAAGAGTAGTCGGCAACAGTGTCTCCCACTAGTTGAATTCGCTTATAATGATTTGTATCGATTCACTATCGGGATGGCACTTTAAAAAGCCTTGTATGGTAGGCTTTATGGACCTCCCGCTTGTTGGTTAGAGGTGAGAGATGATAAGTCTCTCGAACCTCGAATGATCCGAGATACTTCTTCGAAAATTGAGCTCATTCAGAATAGCATTCGTATAACCAAGATCGACAAAAGAGCTAAGTCGATGCTGGGAGAAGTCATGTGGAGTTTGAGTTCGATGGACCAAGTGTTGGTGCGAGTACCGCCTATGAAGGGCATTAAACGTTTCGATAGAAAAGGAAAACTTGCACCGCGTTACGATGGACCTTTCCTATATATGTTAAGGTGGGTCCGGTAGCCTATTAACTTGCTTTACCAAAACATTTGCAGCAAGTTCATGACATGTTCCATATCTCTCATGTAAAGTAGTAGAAGAGATGTGATGGTTCCCTTAGGCACATTTGTTTCGAAGTAGATGCAACTTGACGTTTCTTATGAGATGTAGTCATTTTCTATTGTAGAGCGTGAAGAGCGGCGATTGAGATCGCAGGTAGTACTTTTAGTTATGATGCAAGGTAGTCAACACAGTGTCAAGGAATCAACATGGGATCGCGGGGATGACATGCGAGAAAAGTATTTGCATCTCTTCTTGCGAGGTATGCTTGAATTTTGGGGGCAAAATTCCCTCATAAGGGGGGGAGTATGTAACAACCCTCACTTTTGAGAGCCTATTTTATATTTATTTACTATGGGTAGTAATTAATTATAAAATGATGGATGTTGAGTAAATATTAATTTAATATGGAAATGGTTAATATTTACTGAAATGTTGTATGATTACCAAATTAATTATAAAATGATGGATGTTGTATGATGGATGTTGTATGATATCTTGACCAGTTTACTTTCTTTGCTATGCATATGAATGTATCCGCTCAGGTGCTCCACCACAAGGATGCCCATTTTGATGTTTCCATTCCAGTTATCTTTGACGGGCTGTGAGATTTTATGGATATTACAGGACGTTGTTTTAGAAGCCTCCATTTTGGTATTCTAGATATGTTCGGGTCTTTTCATCGGGCGTGTGGCCCAAATTTTTGTACTTATTTAATGAATGTATTAAGTAAGATATTAAAATGTTGAATACTTTGTATGTAGCTGTGGACCGACAACCTATTCGGTCCTTTTGTATACATTCGTCTAGTTGTATAATATATATTCTTGTGGAATTCCACTTGCTTATCAGAATGGGTTGTTTTAATTTAATTTGCTTAACTGCTTTTAAATTTCTAAACTTTTTGACAACCCATTTTCTGATTTATTGGGTGGTTTTCTCGTATACTCAGTTTATTTTTGTTGATGCTGAGGATGATATCCATCCATGATTCCTGTTACGTTTGAGTATCGGGTTGGCCACCCTTTATCTCGGATCGCGGGTTGTCATAATAATGACCTCAATCCGATCGCGATAACGCTAGAACAAAATTCATCGTTATGTGCCCCCACTTCAACTTGGTCACGAGTATTGGTTGTAGTAGCCCCATCGATTTCTTGTGCTCAGATTTTTCTTATTGGCAGGTGTAGCATTTGGTCACATATGTCTCCACATCTCTGTTTATGCTAGACCACCTGAAATCCCTACATATTTCCTTGTATATTTTGTAGCGCTAAGTTGTATGTTAAATCGTGAATTATGGGCTTCAGCCATCACCTCATTCTGTAGCTCCTCAATGATCAGGACAATCAGGCTCCTTTTTGTCGTACTCCACTGTCTTTGTCCATAGTGAGGGTGTCAAATACTTCTCCATTCTAAATGCAGTCACAGTACTGGGCGAATTCAGGGTCATGTTATTGTGCTTCCAAAACTCTCTGTTAGATGAGGGGTCAGGCCACCACACCCAAAAGGTATCCTCTATCATAACCCCATTACACGTGCAAGTCAAACTTCTATAGTTCCCCGAACATTTTCACTCAGTGGCATTTCATTGCGGTGAGTGTGAGTCTAGATTTCTGACTGAGAACATCGGTCACCACATTGGCCTTCCCTGGGTGGTACTCTAGTGATAAGTTTTAGTCTTACATTACCTCCATCCACCTTGTTTGTCGGAGGTGTAGCTCCCAATGAGTAAATATATACTAGAGGCTCTTGTGATCGAAAAATACTTCAAATCGTTCCCTATATAGGTTGTACCTCTAACTTTTTAGTAAAAATACTATAGCGGCTAGCTCCAGATAATAGGTCGGGTAGTTTTTCTCATGAACCTTTAGCTGGCGAGATACATAGGCCACCACCTGCATCAATACTACCCCGAGTCTCAATCCTGAAGCTTCGCAGTATACATTGTAGCCTCTTCCCCATTCTAGGAGTAAGAGAACGAGTGCAGAGGTTAGTCTGACCTTCAACTCCTGGAAGGCTGACTCGTAATCCTCAAACCATTTGAAATGTACATACTTTCTAGTCAGTGTGTTGAGGGGAATCACCACCCTTGAGAAGTCCCATAAAAACCTACGGTAATACCCGACCAGACCTAAGAAGCGACACACCATGACAATAGTCCTCGATTGGTTCAGATTAACCACTACCTCTATCTTGGATGGATCGACAGAGATGCCATCACCGAAAATAACATGACCGAGGAACTTGATGATGTTCTTCGTGATCTACGTCCGACGTTGAGTACACTAAGATGTCATCCACGAAAATGATAATGAACTGATCTAAATAAGGGCGATAGATTCAGTTCATTGGGTCCATGAATGTGGCCGGGGCATTCGTCAGCCCAAAAGGCATTACCAGACACTCATAGTGTCCATATCGGGTTCGAAATGTAATCTTCGAAATATCCTCCTCTCTGACTCATAGGTGATAATAGCCAGACTAAAGGTTAATCTTAGAAAACCTACTCGCTCCACATAACAGGTTGTCGATATGGGGCATAGGGTACTTATTTTTCACGGTTACCTTATTTAATTGCCGATAGTCAATGAAAAGTCGCAGAGAGTTATCCTTTTTCTTTGCAAATAATACAGAGGCTCTCCATGGACAAACACTGGGACGTATGAATCCCTTTCGGGTTAGTTCCTCTAGTTGGGTTTAAAATTCTCATAATTTTGACTGGGGTCATTCTATACGGTCGGACTGAGATTGGCGACACGCCCTGATGTACTTCTATTACAAATTCCACAAGACGCTAAGGTGGTAATCTGGGAAAAATTTCTGGAAATACATCAGGGAATTCTCAAACCATAGGATAGTGAAGAACCATGTCCCTGGTCTCTCTTCGTCCACCATACGGCTCAGCCAACCGAACTACTTTTCCTTCTCACAGAATATGGAGAATATGCAGGGATAATAGATGCCCTGCTCACTAGTGAAATAATGGCGGGACCCATCCGAAAGTGATACCAAGACACTGTATTGATGGAACTCGATAGTGGACCTAAACTGTGCCAGCCATTCCATACCCAATAGTACCTCGAATATGTTCATGTCCATAAGGATCTATTCATAATCTAAGACAATGTCTCCTACCATGACTACACATTTACCACAAACATTATCGAGGACTATGCCACCACCCACTGGAAGACTAATGAAGATAGGAGAATGGAATCGATCTACTACTAAACACAGATTAAAAGCTAAATAACTAGATATGGAAGAGTGTGAAGCTCCAGAGTTGAACAATGCTTTTACTTAAGTATTATATAGGAGAATTATACATTCCATCACTATAGGGGATCTTGGAGGTACAACCTGCTGGGAATTTGTGTGGGTTCATTCGGGATTAATTATGTTGGTTTGGCTATTGGGGATTTGGCCCTGGCCACAGCAACCCTACCACTAACTTGGATGTCACCCGTCCATACAGTGCCTAGTTAGTCGCTGGTACCCAGAGGAAAACTACTGTTGTTGATTAATGGGGACAGTATAGTTGGAAATTTTGCCTGGTACGAAGTTAACGGTCTGCTGGCTACCCTGTTGGATGCCAGATACTCATTGGGGGCACTCCCTCTTCATGTGCCCCAAAAGTCCATAACTAAAATAGGTCATCTCGGTGTGGGGGGGGGGGGTTATTGAAACACTGAGCTGAAGAGGAACCCACCTCATTCTGGCCCTGGGCCTTGTAAAGAAACCCCCAGCCCCGCTACGAGACTTTTTGTGACCACCCGATGAAGGACACTTGGCTCCATCTTCTTTTCCCTCATAGATTTGGTACCCTTGGTATCGATCTCCAACCTAATCACTTTGTTTATTGCTATCCTGAAATCGGGTACATCCAGACTTGCTATGATCCAACATATGCACAAATTGAGGCCCTTAACAAAGAGCCTTGTCTTCTCAGATTCAACTATTCTCGGCGCATTTATGTGCTTCGATAAGCTCTCGAAACACTCCAAGTATTCATTGAATGATAACTTGCCCTGGATTAGCTGGGAGAACTCATCCTTCTTGGTGTCAACATATGTTGGGGAAAGTATCTATCCGAAAAGGCAACCCGAAAACCATCCCAATCCAACGGCTTTACCAAATGAACCTAGTTGGTGTCCCACCACGTCTATGCTTGCTCGGTCAATGAAAATTTCGCGCTCTTGACTTTGTGTCTAGTTGGCACAAAGAGAACTTCCACTACCTTGTAACCTTATCAAGCCATGCCTTAGTTGCATCAAGGTCTGATGCCCAATTGAAGGTGGGTGGGTTTAACCTCCTAAAGTCCTTAAGGAGTGATGCGAAAATTGTTCCCTTGATGGTTCCACTATGATTGGACTGTTGTTGGGACATGGAGTCAGCAAGCTATAACACGGATTTCTCCATACACTGTAGCTCGCTGGATCCATAACCACTAACGATGTCAAGATGTGGAGGCATCTACACAAATATGAACAGTTCAATACAAAATAATATGTACGAAAGGCAATAGTTAAAGTGATTTGTAAATCATAACTAATGTCCAAGTATGCAGAACATAGGGAAGATCGTGCCAAGAAAGCGTAAACACTCTATCACACCCGAGGATCATATCGCTCTGCTACCATTTATAACCCCCGACCCAAGTTTTGGTCCACCGTTAGGTCAACCCGCACCGTGTCAAGGAGTTATAAAGGGAAGGGGGTTTCATAACTTTATTAAAGAAAAGTCCTTTAATGTACATTATTTAAATTGAATATAAGACCCATTATATTTGTTTTAGTTTTAAAAAAATGATCACTTTAAGTAGTTTACCAACTTGAAATATTTATTTATGAAAATCGGAGTTAATCCATGAAGTAGTCTGAAGTGAAAGGAAATCTTCACCATCCTGAATTATTACAGCATTACAGACAAAGGCCCAAATAAAAGTTAAGTACTACTACTAAACCAATACCATAATGTCTTTTGTTTGGAAAAGTAAGTATGGAACATATCTACTAATGACGATCACCCCCTGAGGCCTTACTATAATCCTAATAGTCCTATTGGATGTACCTGGGTGGGGGTAGTTTTTTTTTAACATAAAACGAACGTGTAAGAGAACGCTCAGAAGTGTGCATAGTACTACACTATAGGTTTTTAATAAAATGATACATACATAACTTGTGATTTTTAAGAAGTGAATAAATGTTAATTATTAAGCTAGTAATTATGCAATGACATTCAATTCACCCAAGCGATGAGATCTTACCCACACTTTACTGATAGTACCACTTATATTACGAGTTTAGAGATTTATTATTCATAATTTACTTTTATCTCGCTTATCACGGCTTAGTTAGTTTATTTTACTTATATTAGCAGTATTACCCTAGGATTCTTTCTTTATTATAATTATCAAAATTTTCCATCCAAATGCGTGCTTTAACGGGCTTCACATCGTTGCGACGACACCATATACTATGGCCAGTGTTTTAGGTCTTTTCACCCATGGGCTCCGGGCCCTTCTTGCTTTATCCCGGTGTCATTCGAGTCTAACTTTTAAATGTGTCATTAACATTTTAGTCAATTTCCACATTATTTCGTTTTCATTCTTCCGTTTTACCATGACATGGGGTTAAAGCGTCATTCATATCGTCAATATGTGAACTCACTTTTATCATTCCTTTCACCTAAAAATACACTAATGGGATCTTGAGAGGGAACCTAATCATTAGGATCCTCATGTTTGTGAAGATCCCCTTTTTACCATAAAGGATATATAGTCTTAGTTCCCTTTAGCATTAGAACTTAGCCATTTTTCTTACAACATTTCATTACCAATTCATGTTAAGACCATATTTATCTCTTTTATGTATTACAACATAAAATAATATTCAACACTTAAGAACTTTTTTAAATAAAATTCATAATCTTGCCTTTTAATCACATACAAAATCCAATATTCATATACTTCTTATATCATTCATCTTTAACTTATTTGGGTTGTTTGATACACACTTCTTCATTTGGATACTAAACCCCTTTAAACATGCTCATTCAAGTCCACAGTTTCACCATTTGACATCCTACATATTTCAACATGCCAGAAGGGAGTTTTCAACCTAGAATCACCTTAATATGAATTTTATTTTTATTCTAGACAATAATAATTTCGTTGTTTCTCATGCTTTCTTGCATCAATCAAGGTCTAAAAATGCTACTGTTATTTACATGTAAGAGACCTATCAGGCTTTGTTGAAAATAAGTTATCATTTTCTTTTGTTTTCTTCAGAATACAGCATTTTACAGTAACTACATGTTTTTCTCGGTATAAAATATGTCATCTAGCACATCCGACACAAATGTCCTAGTTGGAAGACCTTAAATGTTTGGATGGAAAACTCTACCTCTAATTATTAAGAGGAGAACTATAAACATGATGATGTGAAAGCTTACAAGATTTAAGACCTTTACTCCACAAAATCTTGGCTCCTTCATAACTCCACACCCGGATCTTATAATGCCTTCCTCCTAAAGAAGTGAACTTATAATGAATGGAACTATAAGAAGATGGCTATTTTATGGTGGGTGCAGTTCAGTAGGACTTGGAAAATGGAAGAAGACATTTTTAAGAGGAGAGGAGTTGTGAGTTTCTCAAAGAAAAGCCTTAAAAGAATGGTGGTAGTGTCTTTGTTCACTACTTACACTCGTTTATTATACACAACATTGGCCCATAATAACATTTAATATACACATCTGATTTCATCCACACTGTCCATCCACAAGGGCTAACAACAACTTAAGATCCACAGTTGGTAGTGTGACTATTTAATAGTGGAACTATTTTCCTTGAAGATTTATCATCATTCGCTTCCTTATTTCATATACAAAATGAAGAAGTCAGACCCATGATCTAATAAAGATCCTAGATCAATGGCTGAGCATTCGACGACATTTCTGTAGTTCTGGTGCACTGCATCATTCAAACGACGACATGCATCATTTGAAGAACAGCAGCCCATCGTTAGAAGGATTGTATGCATCTTTAGAACAATTGTATACATAATTTGAACGACACCAGAAATAGGGTTGAATCCATTTTCTCCCTTCTCACAGTTCGTCCCTTCAATTTATATATGTTTTTAATCTCTTTAAACCATACGACATGCACCAATTTAAATGAAGGGTATGAGATTTTTTATTATAATCTTTAATTATTTTATTATCAACCCTCATGGTTATGAATGATAAATAAAAGGTAAGTACAATATTGAGTAGGGGTATTACATATAATAAAACGTAAATATAAATCAAATATTCACTAATTATTATTTATTCAATTCAATTTGTTTTTTAGATTAATTAATCATTTGTAATTTAAAATATTCCAAAAATACGGGGTGTTACAGACTCCCCTTAGAAGGGAATTTCTTCCCTGAAATCTAGATGTACCAGGACCCAAAAATTTCTAGATGCTTATCCCACACATCATCCTCACATTTCCCCCATCATGTCACATATATATATTCTTACGATACAATCTTTATTGAAGGCCAATTCACTATGGACCAAAACTAGCTAAAAATTTCTTCAAATCATTTCATGCCAATATAATATGCCACTCTTAAGGTCTCACCTTAATGATGACACACGAAGCACATTGTGAACCCATTATAAATGTTCCAGTAAGATGAGCCTATACAACACTAGCACTATCATCTCAATACTGAGGAAAGGCCCCACTTCCCTAGGTGCTAACTTCCCTTCTTATTAAACCCCATGACTCCCTTTATGGGAGACACCTGAAATAGCACCTAACTGCTCAAGTCATACTTTAAAAACTTTGGTTCACGATGATGTAACTCTTCCATCGTTCCTAAACTACACAATATTAACTTAATTCTTGTCAATGAACTCTGAGTGACGTTCAGTCTAAGAAGCTTGTTATCCCTCACCTCTAACCAACCAGAGGGCGGACGACAAGGTCTCCTCTACAAATCCTCAAAAGTCACCTCGCTAATAATAACCTAGTACGAGTTATTCACACAACTCTACCAATGGTAATTACTCTTCCCAATTACTAGAGAAATTCGAAACATGTATACTTTGTATATCATCCAACATCTTTAGTCCCCCATCTCATCTACCCATCGATCTACGGGTAATATGCCTTGCTCAAAATGAAACTTCGTCCCCATTGGCTCCTAATGACCGATACTAAAGGTTGGACTCAGAGATTTGATCATGATCCATAATAATGTTCGATGGCACATTGTGTCGGCTCCTTCCATTCCTTCAATGAAATGTTAGGCACACTAGTCGATAGTGTAACTCATCCAAATTAGCAACAAATAATCCATCTTGGTCAACCAATTCCCCAAACCCCAAAAGAAATCTCTCCCCTTGTTGATACCAGAAATTACCCACTTATGTCGACCAATCAGAAATAGACATGTGTTATCGCTGTCGTAATAATCCTAGTTAGCAAGGCATAACCACCAACTAAGGCCTAGAATATCGACCAGCATATAGGAAGCCCGACCAATAGTAGGAAGGCCGAACAACAGTTTCATCAAAATGACAATAGCCAAAAACATTATGGACATTATGAACTCATGTCAATTCCTAATTTATAATGGCGTTCCATCCTTTAACATTCCATATATTTGTCTCCCTACTAGGCTAGAAATATAGTGTGATCCCTTCGTCAAGGGAGGAGGTGATTGAAAGAGAAACACATGGCCATAAGAAGCACAGTGGACGTAGGATTTTCTCTTTAGGCCTAACCACTTTAAAAACCTATTTGTGTCTTTATTTTACTTAAAAATATTATATGTGATTAAATAATTTGCAAGTATACATAGTGAGATTTATATATGTATACCGTGGGCAACGCCTTGATTTTGTATAGATTATCCCCAATTCCTCTCTGATTTACTATGTACCCAAGAAACATGCCTTCTTGGACAACAAATACACATTTGGTCGGATTTAACTTAATTTGGTGGTTCTCCAGCTGATCAAAGGTTTGGCTAAGGTCAATAATGTGATCAGATGCTTTTTTTTCTCTTTGTCAGCATGTCATCTAAGTATAGCTCCATATTTTTTCCTATTGTTCCTCAAAGACTTTGTTCACCAACCTCTAGTAAGTAGCATCTACATTTTTCAAACCAAATGGCATAACATTATAGCAATAAGTTCCTAGGAGAGTAATGAAAGAAATGTTTTCCATATCTTTTGTCTTCATCTTAATCTGGTTATAACTAGAATATGCATCCATAAAACTCAATAGTTCATGCCCTGACTTAACATCAATAAGTTGATCAATCCTAGGCAAACGCAAGTGGTATTTTGGGTTGGCTTTATTCAAATTTGTGAAATCCACACACATTATCCATTTGTTATTTTTCTTTTTAACCATAATAACGTTGGCCAACCAATCTGGATATTTCACATCTTCAATGAATGAGGATTTTTGAAGCTTCTCAACCTCCTCCTGGATAGACTTGTTTTTCTTTGGACTGAACACCTTGTGCCTTTATTTCACTAGCTTAATCTCCTTGTTGACGTTGAGCTCATGGTATGTGAAATTGGTATCAATCCTAGGCATATTCTCATGACTCTAAGCAAACATGCACTTTCTCTATTTCAGGAACATCACTAGATGATATTTAAGAATAGGGTCTAGTGTTGATCCCACCTGGGTAGTTCGCTCTAGCTTATTATCGTCTAAGATGATACTCTTCATTGCTTCCACAATTTGACCTTTCAGTAGCGTTGTATCCTCTCTTAAATCTAAGGTTTCAACCTCAGATTCGCTATTGGTATCAGTAGTGTTGACTTGGTAAGTAGTGGCCTTCTTTTTTATTTCCTTAATATCCTATTTTTTTATTACCCTTGACCATACCTACTTCGAAGGTGGTCGGGAACTTCAAACACTTATGAACTGTTGAGCGAACTGCTTTAAAATTCTTCAACCTTAATCTGCCCACGATGACATTGTAGGTTGACTAGACGTTCCTGTCCATTACAAAGAAATGAACTTTCTTGGTTCGACTTACTAGCCAGGTGTTGAGAAATACCTCAAGCTTGATTGTGCCCAAAGGATAAACTTTCTCACCACAAAAATTGATCAAAG
This sequence comes from Sambucus nigra, assembly GCA_949130495.1. Lineage (NCBI taxonomy): Eukaryota > Viridiplantae > Streptophyta > Magnoliopsida > Dipsacales > Adoxaceae > Sambucus > Sambucus nigra. The sequence continues at coordinate 50,913,412 of OX422222.1, forward strand.
TCCTGTGATATGGATCTAGCTGACTGAGCTTCAAATCTAGCTTTTTAAAATTGGAATAAGACATGATACCTACTGAGCTTTTGTTGTCAATAAAATAAATATATGTTGAATAATATTTGTGCTAATTAACCAATTTAAGCATTGCTTTATTTAAACTATTTTTTACTCAGGCTCTGACCCATTTTTATGCAAATCTCTTTTCTTGTTCTATTATTTTAGTTGCTAAGCCACAGAGACACTAGACTTAGGAGATTCCATTCATTTGTCGAGTTGTAGCTTCTGTGGAAGCTACATGATATTTCTAGTAGACGCTTATGAGTCTATTTCTCCTTATCTATCAGTCATTTATTTCAGGTGGACATGTTGTCCCTCTTATTTTACATTCAGAGATTTAGAGTTGTTTTATTCTTTTATTAGACTTTGATTTCATGTTATTGGATTATTATATGGGATTTTGACTGGAAGTGTTTACTCTAGTTGTTTATTTAAATTCAGTTAGTTCTTTCCTTATGCTATTGTGATGTATGGTGATGATTAGATATTTCCCATTAATTATGATGGTTAATAACAACATAAAATTTTGACACCAACCTTTTTAAATATTAAGTGGTTAGTTTTTATTAAATTGGAATTTGAGTTTTCGACAGTGATGCATTATCTGAACCAACTTTATATTCTAAAATTAATTAATGAAGGACTGATGACCTGGTAATTAATTAGGCGGGGTGTCACATTCTTGAGACTGGCAAAACCTCCTCAACATAAGTTGAAGAATAATAAAGAGCATCATCCTTCTCCAACATCTGGATGAAATGAACCTAGAATTACAAAGAAGAATGAAGAAAATCAGTATAAGAAGTCTAAGACAAAGTCTAAAAAAATCAGTATAAGAATTCTCACTATAGCAAGGCTCTGAGGAGCCCTTTCAGAAATATTATGTCAGGGCAGAGAAGAAGCATCGCCCTTGTGATCTGGAAGAGTACCAGACTAAATCAATTTCCTAGCCAGGTCCTATGTCTATAAAGGATTCAACAGAAAATACACGAATATCGACAAAAGTTTGTTGGTTGGCATTGACACTTCCTTCAACCTGCTTGGCAGCAAGACCACTACTTAAGTTTTTTAAGAGCGAATCATCTCCTCGGGGTATCTTCCTAGCATCATTCTTATTTTTGGCCCCACATCCACAGGCTTGTGGGTACCAGCATCATCATCTCCAAGAAGGTTAGGAAACTATGTTTTGCACATAACTACAGAAAGAGGAACGCCTGACTCAAGAGAATAAGAAGGGCTTATAGCAAGTTCACCACTTCCTGATGAAGTGGACACTAGGTCCTCATCCAAGTCAACCATAAGGGAAGGAGCAACAGCAGAAGGTCGGGCAATAAAGGAGGTAACATAACTCCTATATTTTAGCAACTATGATACTGACCTAGTATGTTCTTCGGCCATTTTTTTATGAAGGCCCCAGAGAAACTTGATCTCGTCAAGCTTAATGTCACCCTCATTGGGACATTTCCTCTTCTTATCAATAGCAAAAAAACAAAAAAAAAAACAATGATTAATTAACATTTGAGTAAAAAATTGTTAATAAAGTCATGTAATAATTAAAACAACCTATCCCTTGTCCCTCCTAAGGGCACTTTGGCCCACTGTACACATCATTCTTTATTAGAGGTGCATATTGCCAATTTTTGGCAATCACTCCATGGTCGAAGTAATCCCTATTGGAGTAAAAAAGGTTAACACCTAAATCTCTATTTATAGCCCTAGTTTTTAAATAGTAAGTGATGTCAATAGTGTCCGACTTATAACAAAACATGATTTTGAGAGTATCGTTATGGGTCCCATGGAGTTGATTGAGCTTATGAATGAAAAGTAGACCAATTTGAAAAGTAGAGGCCCCCAATTTTTAAAATCTTACAATATAAAGTAATTTCCTTGTTATAGATATGAGGAAGCGTAAGATGATGGTTCAATTGAAACAGAATACACAAATTTTAATTTCTATTCAAATTAAAATTAAACCAAAGTGAAATAAAATTAAAACACACACATATGTTAATTTCACTTAAACCATTTTAATTAATCCAAGTCCTTACAAATTTGCCTAAGTCATATTTTTTATTTTTAACAAATTAGGCCAAACCAATTTTATCAAATTAAATTAAATGACTTGAATTAAATTAACTAAACATTACCCAATATTTAATTTAGCACCAAATTAAACTTGTAGTCATTAAAACCAAATTTTATCTTTAATTACCTAAACATGCGTTCCAGGTGAGTTTGCACAAGATAAAATAAACAATGAAATCATTACGCCACGATGTACGAGGAAAAACCCACAACGGGAAAAAACCTCAGACGACCCTAGCCTCGAATCCACTAAGTATGGTTTTACAAATACAAGACAGAAAGACTTACAACACTCGACACCTCCACCTAGCGAATAGCCACAGAGCTCCACCTCGATCTCGGAATCCACCGATCGGACTTTATATGGTCACCGTCACCCGAACTAGAAGCCTTTCTCCAAGTGGATAAATCAACGCAAACTTCTTCTTCTTTGTGGGATGTAGAAGCAAACCCAAACGTCTCTTCAAATGGTAGAGATAAAAAGCCGGTGCCAAAATCCAAGCAATGTATATATATATATATATATATATATATGGAAGCTTAGATAAACAAACAACAATTGGGAGTAACACGAGTGTTTAAGAATTTTTCTTGACAACTAAAACACTTTTGACATTGAAATTTTTCTACTTTGAATTTGTCTCTCAAACACTCTCTTAGAGGTTGTAGGATATGAAAAAGTTAAACAAAAAAGATTGGTTCCCTCACTATTAAGTTCTGTCAAAAGTTAGTTGGGTAAAGAAGTGGTAAACATGAAAAAACTGCTCAAAACTGCCTAATACCTATTCCCGCCAAATCTCGTTCGAACGACATTTTCGTTCGAATGAAGTCTCGTTCAAACGAGGCTTCTAACGAGGTTCTAGTGTGAACTCGTTAGAAATCTCGATTCCAGTGGCCTAATGGGTAACTTAGTTGGAAAACTCATTTGAACGACATTATTGTTCGAACGACAAAACTCGTTCGAACGACACTTCGAACGAACTTCCAAAAAGATTAAAAAATTCGATTATTAGCCTAGAAACTTTATAGACTTGATTTTAATGTTTTAATAAAATCTCTCTGAAATTAAACAACAGTTTTAAATAAACGTTCACCCAGTATAAAATGTTCCAAGCTCCTATATATATATATATATATATATATATATTAAAATGCATTCATACCTTAGGATCAATAGAACCATGTTGATGACGTAGAAACGGGCACTTTAAACTCGGCAATTTGAAGAAGCCTTATACTCTTGCCCGCTACATCTTCAACAAAAATGTCATAGGATTGAAGGATGATCAATTAACTCTATCCTATGACTCAAATGTTTTTGTCCGGAATTGACCCAAAACTACAAAGGACTCAATTGGAAATTTGTGTCCTTACAATGAACACTATTGATAACCCTCCAAATATTGGAGGCTACTCTAGAAGGTACAATGTCAAAGTATTGACTAAATTCCACACAAAAACGATTTAAGGAAAAGGTAAAATCGCATTAAGCAACGAATAAGAAAGGGATCCAGTGACCTTCAAACAAAGAAAAAACTCTACAGGGGTATTGGGGAACTCTAAGTCTACCCAATCTGGTATGTTCCATTCCTTTCTAAACTCATCTAGATATATAATAACGTAAACCATGATTCGATAAGAAGAAAGAGAGAGAATTATTACAAAGACTAAAGGATTCAACAACATCTAGAAGATAGGAAGAACGATCGCATGAAAGCTCAAGAAAGTGTAGCAAAAACGTATAAGGGTTTGAGGTAAGAGATGATCAGGATTTTACCGCCTTTTATAGATAGTCTCAAAAATCGACGAAAGTAATGATTCGAGTGAAATGACGATTGAAACTTTGGCAGCTAAGCAGAAAAAGTAGTTTTTACCCCAAAACGATTCATTATAATTCTACATATTTAAAAAAAAATTCCATCAACAATACAAGTTATCATCAAAGCTAATAATTTTACAAGTGTGGAAAGTCGGCAATTGACCAAGAATATAAAATGTATCCCGAGCTACTAACATAACTAAATGCTCTATACTTTAAAGAAAGCATCGACCATGGAATAAAAAAAGGAACATTGGGGGCTTTTGTTGATACCAAAAATTACCCACATATATGAACCAATCAGAAATAGACATGTGTCATCCACTGTGGCAATAATCCTAGCTAGCAAGACATAAGCACCAACTAAGGCCTGGAATGCCGACCAACATATTAGAATGCCGACCAGCGTATAGAAAGCCTGATAAATAGTGAGAAGGCTGACCAACAATATCATGCAAATGCCAATAGACAAAAACATTATAGACATTATTAACTAATGCAAATGACTAATTTATAAAGACATTCAATCCTTTAACATTCCACCTATTTGTCTCCCTACTGGGCTATAAATACGTTGTAATCCCTTCGTCAAGGTAGGAGGTGATTGAAAGAGAAACACAAGGCAATAAGAAGCACAATGGACGTAGGCTTTTCTCCATAGGTTGAACCACTTTAAAAACCTCTTTGTCTCTTTCTTTTACATAAAAATATTATTTATGATTAAATAATTACACATAGTCTAGTTTTTTTCATCATCACCCATTTCACTGCGTTTATAACACAAAAATTAATTTCATTGGTCTCGTATCCCTTATATCACTTAGGCCACCAAGTTTTGCAAAATTCAGCTCGATCGCTTCGCCAACCTTTTTCCTTCTAACGAGTGGTTCACCTAGATACCACTTTGCTATGTCTCGCTCTACACCAATCCATATGCTCTATATCCTCGATTGTTTTCTACATCTCACTCCCCTTCCTGGGGTATGTTAAAAATCGTGTCCCATGCGTCTATTACAAAACTTTGCATTTCTCATCTGGTGAAATCAACATCCTATTTATGTGCAAGCCACTATCAGAACTTGAATAAGTAGGACTACTCTCAATTTCCCCAAAGTTGTTGGATCCTCCCATGGAAAGAGAGATCATTTGCATGTGTCTTCACAGTTTTTCAACTCATCTCAACTATGATAGCTCTCCATGTTCTATACATCTGTACTATCTTCCTCCTTCTAACGAAGTTCAGTCCATCTTACTATTCCAAATTTGTTTTTAATTGACCTATAGGCATACGATTCGACACATTTATTCTTATGTTCCTTTATCTCGTTATCTCTAATAGTACTGAAAATCGGACTAAACAAGGTGCCTATACATCCTATATCCCATGCATATCTGCACAATTACAACATATATATATATATATATATATATATATATATATATATATAAAATAAGGGATAAAAATTATGCTCTATTCATATGATGTCATAAGATGATTTTTCCCGCACTATCTATTTTGCCCCTCAAGCATTTGAGTTCCTCCTCTTTTGACACACTGCAATTTATTTCCACCTCTACATCAAAATTGAAAATTGGGATAAATTAGTAAACTTATCTAACCAAACTCTGTCTCACACTCTCCAACCACACAAAACACACCCAATCCTTCCTTCCCATCTCCTCTCTCCTGATTCACCCAAACCTTCCCTCTCCCTCATACGTCCCTTCACACTCATCTGCCTCTATCTCTCACACACACTCCTATAGATAATCTCCTTACTCTCTTACACATGTCCACACACATACCGTATGTGGATCGATTTTGCGCGCACACAACTCTTATGTAGATCTGTTAGTTAGTTTCCACACCTTCAATTTGTTCGAAATTTTTTTATTGATGGTTCAATTTTGTAGAACTAACAATATTTTTCATGTTATTGGTGTATTTTTGTTAGAATCTTTCAAGTCATAAACTGGTGTCTTTTGGTACGAATCTTTTCCAGATGTTGTGGTTGTATATATCTTACGGGTATTTGGGTTTTACCCTTACTAATTTTGTGCTTTTAATGGTTTTAATTCAGAACCCAATTAGCCAAAAAAAAATGTATCCGAATATCAGTTTAGAGGTTGATAGGTTTGTTGTACACGTAAAATTTATATTTTTAATTAATTTAAATATAGAGTAATTTTAAAGTTCAAAGGATTAATATTTTGATTTGTTTATTGAAGTTGGGTAGGTGTCGGCGTGTGAATCGGTGATATCTAAGAGTAGAAAAGTTAGGGAGAAGGAATTGTTGAATTTGATTGAGATGTTGATGAACCAACTCATTAAATTAGACAGAATCATTGTTGATGGTGATGTAAAATTGCAGAGGAAAATGCAGGTATTTTTCTGTGGTTGCTTAATTATTTTGTGAATATTGATTTTCTATTTTTTTCCTTTTAATGAATCATTTTATGTTTTGTTGGTTGCATTTGAATACTGCTTATAGGGGTAGGGTGATATTCATAGGTTAACACTCGAAAAAAAAATGGTAAACCTTTTAGTTTTTTGATTTGACATTGTTAGTATTCAAATTTTAACAGAGCCCAATTATTGGGGCTATTTATTCATTTATAATGGACTATTTTGAGACCATAGGATTAACAGGTACATTGTTATTTATCCATCTTATAGTTAGATTTGGATTTATATTATATTCTTAGTTCATTAATATTTTAATACATTAATGTGTTTTGTAAGATTACATAAGCAAAGAGCTAATATGGCAAAAAATTTCAAACATGAAAATGAATTTTGTTTAAAAAGGTCAGACAAGTTTCTTAGTTTTCATTTCTTTCTTTTTTGGAAATTATGGACATTGTTTAGTGCAAACTCTTAACTACTTAGTAAAGATCTACAACTATTGCATATGTAGAGTTTAATTGAGAATGGTTATTATTAGGTTGGTGCTGACAAATAATTTGATTTCTTGACAAATTATTTAGTAGTTCTTATTGTATCCATACTTTTTTTAATAAAATATTCATGCGAGTTGACCCCTATAGGTGGAGGCGCATGTATATTTATTTTTGAATTGCTCATTTTCAAACCTATTATACAGACCCCTAAATGTACAATATACAAAAAATTAGTAGATCTCTCTCTGTATACATATTTATGCTTTTATGTCAGGGCTTCAAGATTTCTATATTGGTCATAAGACATTTTTAAATGGTATGTTAACTTGGGTTATTTCAATATTTATGGTGTTTGCTTTGTTATATTAAGTAGAACTAAATGTTCTTAGTTTTTTTCCTCTCTCTCTACTTTGTATTGTGTCACTATAATTTGTATATGGAGAAAATCTGACTTTGTGCCCAAATTGTATGTTTGTCGAAAATGGAAATACTCTAAAATGCTTACGTATGCTTGGTTGTAGAGACCATATGTATCCAAACAACCTTAATCTACAAAACTAAGTCACTACAACACAGTCACGCGTCCAAGACTTTTCATGTGCAATATTGGAAGGTCACTTCCTTTTCTAATTTCAAACTCTTATGCACACTCTTTCAAGTCTGTTATATTTCGGGTGCAATAAGGGTTTGGATACACACTTTTTCATGTCTGTGTTCTTTAGATTTCAACTCTGGATGCTTAATTAGTTACTTAATATTGATTTTCCAAGAGATAATTTAAATGGAGCCTTCAAGATTTGTCCTTTTCGAATCATGGTTCAAAGTCTTGGTATCGGTCCATGTATCGGACATCTGATGGATTATAGGTAATTTCATTTTATTTGGACCATTTGTTTTTGTTAATTTGATACTTTTAATTTTATTCGAACATTCAAGGTATTCAAAAAATTAATTAAAACGATATTCAAACACTTATAGCTGAACAACAAAAATATTCAAACACTTTCATTTTCTCCTAATAGTCATTCCGTTTAAATATATTTGGGCAGGGGTTTTTGAGTTTTTATCTCTATTCTTTTTTTGGTGGAAACATGAAATGAAAGAAGCAAAATAACAAAATCAACCACGTCTTCTCATGGTTGAAGAAAACAATTATTTGGCTACATATGGCAGATGATTGTTTTTCAATGCAGCCGAGTAAGATTTGCATTTATACTTAGAGGATAAAGTTACAATTTTTCTATGATTATAATTTTGTTATGACTATGTTGTTATTCATAATTTCAGGGCTATAAATAAGACTCTGGGAATTAATTTTCAGGTGAAGTTTAAGAAAATTTTGTGTCTATTGACAACTACATATGGTATGGTTAAGATTTTTCAGTTTTAATAATTAGAAAGCATTGATTTGTTTGTTTCATTTTTTATTTCCATCTTAGTGACTTTTTTATATTCTTTGTTTGAACCACTAAATATGTGTGTTATATTGACAACACTTTTCTACATGCTAGATGAAGGCATGGTTTGATGTGAGATAATCTGTTTTCTTCATTTGGTATTATGAATCTTAATGATTTTCAATGTTTGTATGATGTTGAAAAAATATTGAGTTTTCGATTTCAATGACCAAATGGATATTTTTTCTGCATAATTCTTGATACTTCCATAATGGTTTCTATTCAGGTGTTGCAAAACGTTGCTTAAGCATCGAAAATGAACAGGCTCATTTTAACGTTTCGTGTTACACTCACATATGACCTCATTTTAACATTTCATGGATAGAGATATTTCTTGATATTGGATGCATTATGTTCACAGCTTATCTTTCTTGATAAAATTTCATTTATTTTATTATGTTGAAAACTCATTTAATATATTTTAATTTGTATAAAATGATGTTCCTTTTTCTTTCGAATCGCATAGTCCATGAGAACTGAAAAATATCTTATGTTTGTTCTGAGTTAAGTTAGACTTTTTTGTGTTTGTACAATAATTGAATGTGCATGGTTGTTGGGTAGTTATGATTCAATGAATTCTGAGTTTACTATAGTGCAAATAGATCAAAAACATTGATTCAATCAATTAACACACTTTCAATTGAAAATTCCACTAGATGATAACATAGTTATACTGTTGTCCTTATAGGGTCACTCCCTCTGTTTTTTTTTTAATTTCCAAATTATACAATGAATATATTTTTTATAGTTTTCACTCCGTTATGTTTATTGAACGTTCGGTCAATTTAATACTAGGTTTCTTTGTTGCTTCTAAAATTCCATTTGTTAGAAGGTGCAGAACTAGACAAGGAAAGATTAAAAAATCCACGCTTTGATTCATTTCATTTATACCAATAAGTTCTTATTTCGTAAGTTGAGACTAGACCTTTATGTGGGAAATTTCTTATCTCTCGCTTAACTTTTCAAAGATAAATACAATTACTATGGTCATTTTGTAATAACCTAAGTTTTTTAATAAAATGCTTTAGTAAGAATTTTGAATGTTAATATAATGTTATATGCCCCTGCCATCAGGAACCACTCCTCTTAAACACAATTGACTCCAATTTTAACTTATACGGTTGGCTACAATTTTAACAATTTTTTGTCGTTGATTATTACTTAATGATGATAGCATTTTACTAACCATTGAGCTTTCTCTCAGCGATCAAGGCCATCACCTATAATCTGATAAGTTGAAGGGTAGAGGATTTGAGGAAATAGTGCTCAAACAATACTCTTACATATGCAACAACGTGTGTATCTGTGACACCCCGCCTAATTAAACCTTGGGTGATCAGTCCTAAATTAAATTAGAACAGGTTTCTCAGTTGATTCATTCTTAGCATCACGGTCGAAACGTTTTAATTACTAACCACCTAAGTGAAATTAGGCTGGTACCAAATTTTATCATTCATTAATTCAATGAATTACTCATGCGAAAATAAAGCATTAACAAACATGAGCTAACTGAATTCAACCATCGCATATAAATAAGAAACCGGTCGAATAAACCATCGGCTAAAATCCAACACAAATGTATATACAGACAATAATGGATCTCAAGTATATGAAGTAAATACTAAATCAAAGCATGAGCAACATGCTCGAATATCTGATAGAAAATTCATACACTAGGAATAGAAGGAATAGAGGCGCCTATCCAAATCCTGTAACATCCACATATGCTGCAGCGAATCCCTGGAATGAATCATTCCTGGCGCCCGTGTGGCTGGACACCTAAAAGGTTTTGAAAATATTTTATAGCAAGGGTTAAAACCCAAAACATTTCGAAAACATTTAGCAAATTATTAACTTGCAGTAATAAAATATGCATGAATGCGCTACATATTTTAGTTAGTGTCGCCTTCCCTTGAGGACAAACTCACCCCTTAACTACTGTGCACACCTAACGCCTTCTTTATATCCCACCTAGTCCTCTACCCCGAAACTAGATACTTGATATAACTCTTGCTAGTCGCCCTACTCAATCCCGAGTATTTTAAACGTACGATTTATGAGTTATTTACCACCTTAACTTAGTTAATCCTATTTCCTTGAAATCCATATAACATTCACTAGTTATATAAATAATACAATTTTCTCCATGTATTTGAATTACCCGTATATAATTATTTATCCCATCATATACGTAAAGTTATCTTAAAACAATCATACGCATGTTGAATATGAATTACCCCATATATAATTACTCGCAATACACTATAAGTATTTAATGACCCGTATATAACTATCTATACCATTATATACGTACAACCATATTACAACATTCACACATATGTTGAATATAAATATAACCCATCCTCCCGATTAATAACGTACCACTAAAGTTCTATCCCACTAGATGTACTCGCATAACCTTGTTACTCCAAGTTAGAATCGCTCACTAACTTGGCCAAATAAAACATAACGGAGGTGGTCATATTCCTTCCCTGAAAGTGAGATAAGCCCCTCACCCATATAATTGACGCTATGACTTGGGGATATACTCTCCCTTATCCTCAAGACAGGGAATTCACCCACGTCACGCAACCTCCCTTGATAGCACTAGAGTATATAAATTAAATAAATATCAAGTCACTGATATCTAATAACACACACAATACCTATACCCTATCACCATACCGTATATATATATATATATATATATATATATATATATAATTATTAGTTCTTGGTATTACCGTGCACAAAAATCCGTAGCACTCGCCTATGTTTTCCCTGAGTTTATGTTCCGACTCTAATTTAATTAATTTACACATTAACTAATTAATTTATTTCCCGAGTCTATGGTTCGACTCTAAATTAATTAATTTATCCCTTAATTAATTTATTACCTTGGTGTCACTCAACCCATATATACGGACTCACTCACTTGGTCCGTATTTTAATATTTTTTGAGTCAATATTACCACTCCAAATAAATCTACACCTCTCAATAATCAATTTAACACCTTGGTATGACTCAACCAATATACTCAGACTCGCTCACATGGCCCGAAATTAAATCTCACCCAAGTCAAATCCGCCACTCCAAATTAATTAGTTATTCCTCTATAATTAATTTAAATGAGTAGTGTTGCCCTATTACTATACCCGAACTTATTCACCCAGTCCATTATTTTATTTCTTAGAATTTATTTCCCAAAATTCATTCGCAATGTGTCGTACTTGATTCCCCCACCACTCCCAATTATACCCCCTTATAATTGTTAAGAATTAACTCCCATAATTAATTTTTTTTCTTTTCTTAATTATTCTAGGAGAATTTGCAACTAAAATTTTTACCCACATAAATCCCTAAGCCAAACTGTCGAAAAAACGAAAGGGTCGATCGATCGACCCCCAACCATCGATCGATCGATTGAACAGGTGGTCGTCTTCTCCACCTTGATGTTTCCTCCATTAACAAAATTTTCAAATTTCTAACTTCTCCCTTGGTCTAACCCAAGCACAATCAACAACGTGACTATATAAGAACATGATTAGGACCTCTCATAGAACCTCAAACATAAATTTAGTTTCACAAATTTCTACCTTTCTAATTTGGGGAAAATTTCGGGTTTTTACTCGTTAGGTTCCAATTTCATCTTCTTATCCCAAATTCGTCCACAATTGCTTTCGGTTTTTTCACATGTAAATCAAAGATCCTCACAGAACCATGACACACCATTAATTCACACATTAAATCTCATTTAAGTGTTCCTTTCATAAAAACCCCATTCTGTACCGAATGTATCCAAAACAAATTTCTGATTTTAAATCACAAAAATATGAATTGATTAACGTCAATTAGTATTACAACAAGTTAACCACTTGCCTTTTTGTTCGTTGAGTCTTATCTGTTGGTGTAGAGATAGGCTTGATGATGCACACCTAACTTTGTTCCTTGATTTGTCTCCAAAAGATTCCCAATGTATTCACCAATTGCTCCCTCTAGTTTCCTTTCCATCTTTTTGGTTTAGATGTGTGTTTTTCTACCGTTCCACACTCTTTGGTTTAGGTTTAACACACTAATCCCGTTTTTGACTTATGGGCTTAATTAAAATGGTCCAACTACCCCCATGTGGGCTCGGTCATGCCCAAAAATGCCCCGTGACCCATTTACCACCCCCGGGTTCACTTTTTTACTATCTCGACCCATTTGGACGCAACCGTGCACTCAGAATCGACATCCGAATAAATTTATAAAAATCCTTAACTCGCACCCAAATTATTCTATATCGACTCCTGGCTGAGATAAATAAATGCCACATCACTAATACATGTTATGACGTAATTAAATTATTATTATTCAGTTAGTAATTAAATTTCCCCAAATATTAACCATTACTCACCGATTAATATTTAAATAAATATTACAATAATTAATTCAATTAAATTACGCCACACAAGTAATTTATAATTTCCCAAATTAATTAAATATTACATGGACAGAAATACAGGGTATTACATACTCCTCCCTTACAAAGGAATTTCGTCCCCAAAATTTGGTCATTACTGCGGAGAATAACTTTGGATACTGCTCTCACATATCCTCCTCCCGATCCCATATATACTCATCAATACTGTGATGACCCCACTCCACCACATTTTAATTGGTGGTACTATCTTAGACTGCAGCTTGCGCTCCCATAACTACCAGTCTCCCCTCATATGAGGTGTTTTATTACAAGTCATTATCCTTGAATGGAACGTGCCCAAAAGCTCAATCGTTCCTCCCATATTCCTCCATCTATACCACGTGGAACATATCCCGTATCCACTGAAGATGTTCTGGCAAACCCGGTCGATAAGCTACCGATCCCACCGTCTCAAAGATAGGGAAAGGACCCACATATCTCGATGCTAGCTCCCCTTTTTTTTGAACTACATCACTCCTTTCATAGGAGACACCCGAACCAACTCTTGGTCCTAAATCTTTAACTCCATGGCCCCTGACAACATATTGCCCCAGAAGATGAGCCTATACCCCGTCAGCTCCACTATCTCTCAGTTAGGAAACTCCCCTCCTACATGGGTGTCAATTTCCTTATTGCCAAAATGCGTGACTATCTTTAGGGTAACTACCTGCATCATACCTAATTAATTATGATATACTTAAACCTTTAACTCACGGTGACGTAACCCTCCTTACGTCCCTGAACTATATAAAAGGATACAACTTACTTAATTCCTGCTGATGGACCATAACCCATCTCGGGTCCTAGCAGTTTTTTATTTCCCCACCTCTTATCTACTAAAGGTGGATAATGAAACTTTTCCCATAAAGTCTCATAAGGTGTCACGCATACCAAACCGTTATAAGGCATCGCACGTAACTCTACATGTGATAAATACTACTCCCGAATTACCCAAAAATCTAAAATGAACAATCCTCGCTTCCCATCTACCCATCGACTTATGGGCGACACGTTCAACACAATATGTAACTCTGTCCCGAACACCTTCTGACAGTTTACCAACCTGAGCATTAATCCCTTCATTGGAACCATAGAATTTCAAAGGTTTCTTGGTTGATGCCTTCAAATCAACCCTTTTCCATCCTTAAATGGTCTACCCGGAGACAAATTCGCTATGTCTCATTCAACACCAATACTCATGCTCAAGAACTTCATTCAATGTGCAGTTTTCGTCAGGTAGGCATCTACACCTTGTTTATGCGTAAAACCACTCTAGGCATAGAACTAAGTGATAATCTTTATAGTTTCCCAAATATGTGGGTTTATCCCTTGCCTATGAATATCTTATTTCATAGGCCTCCCTCGCATTTCCACTCCCTACGGTGGAGGTAGTTCTCCCAGATATACATCTAGTCAGACCATTTTCTTTCTCAAACGGATTTCAGCTCGCTACACTTTTCCACTTATTTTCTAACTATCCCGCAGGCATATATTCAATATGTTTATTTACACATCCCTTTTATTTAAGACGACTCTAAAATCACACTAACTAGGGCGCCCATACACCCTATGTCCCATGCTTAACCGCACAAAATTTACCTTAATTAACCACGGTGCCCATACACCCTGTCCCCGTGCTCAACCGCACGAAAGTTACCCGACTATGCTAGCCTTAACCCGTAGTATAACTTCCGACCCGTAGTCATATCACATACATGAATAAAACTCGGGGTACCCAACCTATATACTAATGACCAAACATCTTCCCACTTACGACGTTGCTCTAAGTTTCATGCGTGGGACGTCTCGCAAAGCGAAATCCAAATAAGGAACCCCCTGATACACTATTATCTAACATTTTCGGTCGTTGAGATATGTTAGATCATCAGTCCATCGTACGTACCCCCAAATACTTGTCTCTTAACACAAAAGCATATACGCATACTATTATGCTACAAAAGACAAAATAAAATACCGCGCCCTTACTATCACTAGTTCTTGCGCAAAATAAATCCTGAGCTCTCTCCCCGCTCAACAATAATTCCAACCACCCTGAATCGCTTTAGTATACATCCCTTCTTACCGGGAAAAATATAAAAATACAAGACATTCTTATATTTCTATCGTACCACACAATACAAACTATATACACACACATATATATAGGCTACTCTCCCTCGCAGGTGACACATAAAAGGAGTCATTCATAACCTGGTGTCACGAACACCAAAACTTACTATCGCTATCCGTAATAGTTCACACCCATTACTAACTAATCCATACCCCGAAAAAATCATGCTTCCTTAACACTCAAAATGAGTAAATCTTATAAAATATACCCTCTCAATTTTCACACCTGCTCCCCTGCAGATAAGACAAAAAAGAGCCCCGTTACCCCTTGGTAACCATATACTTAATAGTAATAATACTATACACCCACTAAACTTGTCCCCCACGCGAATATAGTGCTAACAAGAATATTGTGATCACTCGTGTCACAAAATTTACCCCAACTATCCGAGGATAAAACTCATACTTCCACTCGCCTATCCACCAGCAACCCAAATGATTCCTGGGCATAATATTCCCATCCGACCGAACTAAAATTTCACAATTGTTGTCCCTACTGGGCATTCCACTTCTATCCCCTGCCTCACTGTGGACATAATCAATTGTTGTGGTTCCACTTCCACACATAAGACACCTCTATGTGTCAATCTCCTACCTCTGGCCCAAATGGCCATGTTGGGGTTTTTCTTCTCGCGTACTTGGTAGTCTTGACCCTAAGTTCTACCCCCATTGTCCCTTAGGCTTCCCTAGCCCTATGGGACTCGTTATTGGCCTCGAACACCCGAATCAAATCCGTCGTCAATAGGTAGAAATTTACTTAATTTAAAACGTCAAGATGGGTCCCTTACTAGGTATACCCTTTCGTCGTGCTTCACTAGCACCATTAATTCTCAT
This sequence comes from Sambucus nigra, assembly GCA_949130495.1. Classification (NCBI taxonomy): domain Eukaryota; kingdom Viridiplantae; phylum Streptophyta; class Magnoliopsida; order Dipsacales; family Adoxaceae; genus Sambucus; species Sambucus nigra. Next base: position 50,929,155 of record OX422222.1, read on the forward strand.
TTCGTTCTTAGGTTAACCTCTATAACCTTATTAGCTCCTACATCTTAGAAGCGTTAACGTAAGCTGGTAAACAAAAGATATTGACAACCTCAACACTAGTCATCCTAGTCAGATTTCCCATCCATTATTGTGTATTTTCACACAGTTCCTTATCCATTTGCAGGTTCCTTTATCGTTCTCCGTATCCCCATCATCAGTTATGAAGTTCTCTTATATAATTTATCGTCTCTCTCATGATCAGTTACAATCTTACTCATTTCATAAACTCTGAAATTTCACTCGCATCCTTATTTAAATAGCGGATGGACGGTCTTATGGTCACACCGTACCCAAAATTTCTCGTTTGACTCCATAGTTTATCCTGCATACGTGGTGACTAACTATCTTACCACTACAACACCGTCCCACTGGGCCAAAAATTTCATTCAAAATTTTGTCCTGGGTGCCACCGCGCACCATCCTACACAATTGTATTTGGGTTATTTCCTCATATCGACTTATCACGCTACTCTGCTACTCAATCCTTATAGATATCCCTTCCAAAAGGGTCCTTCCACACTCTCCCCACCCTTTGCTGACTACGTTGGGGGAGACTAAAATTGTACCACCATTATCTACAACAGTGCTTTGGGAGACTATGGCCCCCGGGTGATTATTCTATCCCCACTGGCCTTAACAACAATCAAGGTGATCCCTATCACGATCATAATTTCCAGAATACCCCATGTCTTCTGTTGAGCCTCTCCTCTTGCAATGCTCCTCTGACCCTCGTTGGTTGCCCCAAATAATGTTCAGTATACAAAGCCCAACCGAACTGGTGTATGAAGCACATCACTATATTTGATAGCAGGAGAACGTAAGTCGCATACATAGAGGAATACAACAATCCTATCATAAGGCTCTACATCAAAGAATGCTAAGCTAAAACGTGAAAAGCCGCATAGATCCTAAGGACACTAGAAACCGATGCTCTGATACCATCTGTGACACCCCACCTAATTAAACCCCGGGTGATCAGTCCTAAATTAAATTAGAACAGGTTTCTTAGTTGGCTCTTTCTTAGCATCACTGTCGAACATTTTTTAATTACTAACCACCTAAGTGAAATTAGGCTGGTGACAAATTTTATCTTTCATTAATTCAATGAATTACTCATGCGGAAATAAAGCATTAACAATCACAAGCTAACTAAATCCAACCATCACATATAAATAAGAAACTGGGCGAATAAACCATCGGCTAAAATCCAACACAAATGTAAATACAAACAATAATGGATCTCAAGTATCTGAACTAAATACTAAATCAAACCGTGAGAAACATGATCGAATATCTGATAGAAAATCCCTACACTAGGAATAAAAGGAATATAGGTGCCTATCCAAATCCATCAACATCCACATATGCTGCAGTAGCAAATCCCTGGAATGAATCATGCCTGGCATCCCTGTGGCTGGACACCTAAAAGCTTTTGAAAACATTTTATAGCAAGGGTTAGAACCCAAAACATTTTGAAAACATTTAGCAAATGATTAACTTGCAGTAATAAAATATGAATGAATGCGCTACATATTTTAGTTAGTGTCTCACTCCCTTGAGGATAAACTCACCCCTCAACTAATGTGCACACCTAACGCCTTCTTTATATCCCACCTAGTCCTCTACCCCGAAACTAGATACTTGATATAACTCTTGTCAATCGCCCTACTCAATCCTGAGTATTTTAAACACATGATTTCTAAGTTATTTACCACCTTAACTTAGTTAATCATATTTCCTTGAAAGCCATATAACATTCACTGGTTATATAAATAATATAATTTTCTCCATGTATTTGAATTACCCGTATATAATTTTTTACCCCATTATGTACGTAAACTTATCTTACAACAATCACACGTATGTTGAATATGAATATACCCCATATATAATTACTGACAATACACTATATGTATTTAATGACCCACAGATAACTATCTATCCCATCATATGCGTAGAACCATATTACAACATTCACACATATGTTGAATATAAATATAACCCATCCTCCCGAGTAATAACTCACTGAATGTATTCTCTAAAGTGCTATCCCACTAAATGTACTCGCATAACCTAGTTACCCCAAGTTAGAATTTCTCAATAACTTGGCCAAATAAAAACATAATGGAGTCAGTCATATTCCTTCCCTGAAAGTGAGATAATCCCCTCACCCATATAACGGACGCTATGACCTAGGGATATACTCTCCCGGCTCCTCAAGCCAGGGGATTCATCCACATCGCGCAACCTCCCTTAATAGCACTAGAGTATATAAATTAAATAAATATCTAATCACTGATATTTAATAACACACACAATATATATATACCCTATCACAACACCGTATATATATATATATATATATATATATATATATATATATAATAATTAGTTCCTGGCATTACTGTGCACAAAAATCCGTAGCACTAGCCTATGTTTTCCCCGAGTTTATGGTCCGAATCTAATTTACACATTAATTAATTCATTGCTTTGCCTAGTCTATGGTTTGACTCTAAATTAATTACTTTATCCCTTAATTAATTTATTACCTTGGTGTCACTCAACCAATATACCCGGACTCGCTCACTTGGTCTGTATTTTAATATTTTCCGAGTCAATATTACTACTCAAAATTAATCTACTCCTCTCAGTATTCAATTTAACACCTTGGTATAACTCAACCAATATACCTGGACTCGCTCACATGGCCCGAAATTAAATCTCACCCGAGTCAAATCCGCAACTCCAAATTAATTAGTTTTTCCTCTATAATTAATTTAAATGAGTAGTGTTGCCATACTACTATACCCGAACGTATTCACCCAGCCCGTTATTTTATTTCTTTGAATTTATTTCCCAAAATTCATTTGCAATGTGTCGCACTTGATGCCACCACCACTCCCAATTATACAACCTTATAATTGTTAAGAATTAACTCCCGTAATTAAATTTTTTCTTTTCTTAATTATGCTAGGGGAATTTGCATCTAATATTTTTACCCATATAAATCCCTAAGCCAAACTACCGAAAAACCTAAAGGCTCGATTGATCGACCCCCAACCGCCGATCGATCGATCGAACAGGTGGTCGTCTTCTCCACCTTGTTGTTTCCTCCAATAATGAAATTTTCAAATTTATAACTTCTTCCTTGGTCTAACCCAAGAAAAATCAACAACGTGACTATATAACAACATGATCAGAACCTCTCATAGAACCTCAAACATAAATTTTGTTTCAAAAATTTCTACCTTTCTGATTTGGGGAAAATTCTGGGTTTCTACTCTTTAGGTTCCAATTTCATCTACTTATCCCAAATTCATCCACAATTTCTTTCGAGTTTTTCATATGTAAATAAAAGATCCTCATAGAACCATTCCACACCATTAATTCCCATTTAAGTGTTCCTTTCATAAAAACCACGTTTTTTACCCAATGTACCGAAAACGAATTTCTGATTTCACATCACAAAAATATGAATTGATTAACATCGATTAGTATTACTAGAAGTTAACCACTTGCCTTTGGGTTCGTTGAGTCTGATCCGTTGGTGTAGAGACCGGCTTGATGATGCACACCCAACTTTGTTCCTTGATTTGTCTCCAAAAGATTCCCAATGTAATCACCAATTGCTCCCTCTAGTTTCCTTTCCAACTCTTTGGTTTAGATGTGTGTTTTTCTGTCGTTCCACACTCTTAGGTTTAGGTTTAACACACTAATCCTATTTTTGACTTATGGGCTTAATTAAAATGGTCCAACTACCCCCGTGTGGGCCCAGTCATGCCCAAAAATTCCCCGTGACCCATTTACCACCCCGGGTACACTTTTTCGACTATCTCGACCCATCCGGACTCAACTGTTCACTCAGAATTAACATCCGAATTAATTTATAAATTATTATCTCACACCCAAATTAATTTATATCGACTCCTAGCTGAGATAAATAAATGCCACATCACTAATACATGTTATGACGTAATTAAATTATTAATATTCACTTAGTAATTAAAATTTGCCAAATATTAACCATTTCTCACCGATTAATATTTAAATTAATATTACCATAACTAATTCAGTTAAATTACGACACACAAGTAATTTAAAATTTCCCGAATTAATTAAATATTACATGCACAGAAATACGGGGTGTTACAGTATCCCCTTACTACAACTGTTTTCTTGTACGTGGAGAATGTTGTGACGAATGGCGATGAAAATAATTGGTGAATTTTTTGTCATGAGAATTGCATTGTTATTTCCCTCGTCATGCACATTATTTTTTAATATGTTAAATAGATGTGTTTGTCCCCGTGGTATTATGTTTTAAATTGTTCGCATTAACATCAGGATAACACAAGAAGTATTTGGGTAAAGCTATGTTATATGTGTAATTAGTGTATACAATATATTTAAACAGTGAAAGCATTTGTCTTTATAATTTAGTTGTGGTCGCTTTAATTATGCATCTTTGTCTAGGCTATTTTTTGTGCTTCATTATTTATTTATTTTTTTTATAAATATGTTATATTAATAAACTATGTTTTTGTCAATAGTCCTACAATTAGAGGAAACTTTGCCCATTTTTGCAAAGTTGTTTTTACTTCATTGAATTATTAGTATTTTCAAAGGGAATTATGTCCAAATTTTGTAAATTGATTGCACTTAGTTGTGTTGTAATTTTTTACTTAAATTATGATGTTTATATAAGGCCCATGATGGACTATTATTCTTGTTGTTGTTGGGAGTATTTTTTATTTTTTTAAAAGGGGATAGTCCTATAAACGAATGAGACTTTGTCCAAAATTTCTAAAATCTTTAGATGGTGTTTTAAAAAAACTTTAGGACTTAAATTAGATTTGTATCGATATGACGTTGTTTATGTGAGGTCCAAGATGGACTATTAGTATTTTTATGAATATTTTTTATTTCTTAAACAGGGTGGATCGTTATATAAATAAAGAAACTTTGCCCAGTATTTATAATTTGTTTACAAATATTTGTGTTATACAATAGTTAGCAATTATTACAAGATACAAGATGTATTAAACATGGTGAATAGTTGTATTAACATATGAAAAATTGACCAATTTTTTTAATTGTTAACAATTATGTGTTGTAAAGTTTTTTTTGACATAATAGGTTCAGACCACCATACATAAACACGGTGTATGTATGTATGTATGTAAAAAACATAGAATCAATGACATACACTTTCGAAAATTGTACACTTCTCGAAAAAACATAAAATCAACGACGTACACTAAAAAATTATTTATTTGTTACGAACGAAATGACGTATGGTCCAATCAACAACGTACACTTTTGAAATTTGTGTTGTGACTTTAGGCACGGGCATACCCTTGTGTGGGTGTGTGGGTGTGTGTGTGTGTGTGTGGGTGGGTGTGTGGGTGTCAAACTCCACTCCGCATAATAGACTTAAATCATAGAATAGCTCTCAACTTAAAGTGTTACCTATATACACACATAATGACTAAAGTATTAAACCCCTATCCTAGCGCCTAGCACATTTCTCAATTCTCGATGCTAACTGAAGTTCATATGTGGAATGTTTCGCACGCAAAATCCAAACAAGGGACCTTCCTTAATAGACTACTACTTCGCATTCTTGGTCATAGAGATATGTAGGCCCAAAGAACATAACCGGAACACTAAAAATTCTATCTCAGTATATATAAGTATAATCCTCAACTCTCACATATCTAAAGGAGTCATACAATACTACACTCACACTATCACTAACTCTTCAACGTTAAATCAATAATGATCTCAATATCTTCGCTCGGTAATAATATCAAACATTACGAGAAGACTATACTCTTTGAAGTCTCCTCTATAGTATAATATATATCCCCTAGCTCCACCCTCTTTTAGGACGATACATCTTAAAAACAACACATCCTACCTCGAAATAGTGACCATGATAGACTTACTGTAACACTCCACCATCACTTAAATCGTCGCTAACCTGTTCATACCCAAGATAACATCATACTCTAATAACATATCTCTAACATGAGAAAACTTACAAGAACATATCCTCTCAGCGTACAAACCCGTTATGCTTCAGGTGGAACCAAGGAGAGCCCCATTACCCAGTGGTAAATATATATTAATTATAGTAACACTAATAATACACCCATTAAATGCGTCTCACGTGAAAATATTGTACTAATAAAATATTATAACACACTCATGTCACTCATAATTAACCCCATTTTCCCAAGGAAAAAATCATACGTTCAATTTCCCATGGCACTGTCTGCTCAACTAGTTCTTGGACATAATACTCACATCTGTAGTGTCCCAAAAATTGCTGCAAATGTCTCCCCTATTGGTCACCCTGCTTCGAGCCCTAGCTCTTTGTGAACAAGCTCGATGCTTGTGGTCCTCCTCTCCACATAAAACACCAATATGGCTATCTCTGGCCCTGCTGGACATGTCTAGGCTTCCCTGATCTTTATCCCTCATGTCCACCCTCGTGGTTCCCTTGGGCTTGTTGGCCCTGAGGAATATGTTGACGGCCCCATATGAATCCACTGTTACCCAGTCACAATCCCCCCTGATTTGAAGTCTTAGATGGGTCCCCCTATTAGGAATATCCCTACGGTGCCCCAGTAGCACCGATACATCAAGTCTTACCCTATTGAATACACTCTAAAACTATCTTCACTCCCTTCACATGGAAGCAATGATCTTGACAATATAAAAGGGCAGCATTGACGACATCAGTATAAGTCGTAAAGGTCAAATTTGGCATTATGTGTTGTAGAATTATCCATGTGAGTCTATTAACAAACTAAAGTAGCATTTTCTCCCCGGTATTCTCCTCTTCAAGCAAAAAGTTCTCCAAACATGTTAATTATTCATCATAATTATCCTCTGTCCGGCCCTCCCACAATATATCTAAAAATTTCCTCTGTATTTCTGTTTGAACAACAGATGGAAAAAACTTACGGTAGAACCACTCTAAAAATTCCTTGATACTCAAAATGTCTCTATCATCGGACATGGTGTATGACTCTTACCACTGCAACGCTACTCTATGAACTCAAAAGTCATTAAGATTTGTTTATAAGTGTCACTGCACTTAACCATACAAAAATTCCTTTGGATGTCTTTCTTCCATTAGCTAGCCACTACAACGTCCGTATTTCCCTAAAATTTCGACGGATGGTTCTTATGAAAGGCCCCTTTAACTCTCCTCCATACTATCTGCACTCGATCATTCTATATTAGTGCCACTATTTGATGTAGCAGTGCTTAGGGAAACTATTGTGCCATTTGAGTCATCGCGGCATTAAATTTCTGAGAAATAATAGTGGTGACCTCTACTACGGTCACCATACCCTGAATAGTTTGTAGCTCCGGTTGAGCATCGACTCTTGTGGTCCTCCTAGAGGCCCGAGTTGATCATCCTCTCTTATTAGGCATCTAATAACAAATCGAACTCATTAAAAATCAATTTCAATTATACACAATAGTAAGAGAACGTTAAAGCGCAATATGAGTCAGCAGTCCTAAGCATAGGGCTCTACATCAAATGCAGTAAGTCCACACAAATCCTAGGGAAACTATAACATGATGCGCTGATACCATCTCTAACACGTCACTTATAAAAATAATGGGTGGCCATCCCCCTGCTCAAATAAATAGGTATCACAACCGGCTCATTCTTAGCATCGTTGTCGTAATCAAATTAATTACTAATAACCTATTAATCTCGGTGTCAACTTTTTTAAAACTTATTTAAATTGCCATAATAAAATTCCATTCTTCAGAAACCATTCCATATAATTAATCAAGCATTCACCACAAATAATAACTAAATACTAAAATAATTATAATAATCCAAATTATCGAATAAACATCTGGTATAAATCCAATACAATAATCCATCACAACTGAAATAAAATAAATACTTATATATGGCAAAGGGAGAAATGCTCGATTAACAACTGGAAGAAGTCCAATTTAATACTCAAAGATATAAGCGTCTAATAAAATCATTGCAAGCATACACAACTGCTACAGCATAATTTGAATTGAAGGAATGATCATGTCTGGCGTCCCTGTGGCTATGTACCTAAAAGTTTTGAAAATATTGTGATGCAGATCAGAGCCTAAAACCTTTAGAAAATATTTTTCATGTCTTTAAATTACATTAATAAATATGCAATGCAATCTTTTATATTTAAATTGGTGCAGAACTTCCATGAGATACTCCTCGCCCCTCATCTATAATGCGCATCTAATGTATCTAACTTAAACACCCTAGTTATGTTATCCTACCTAATTAGTACTAACACGAATCTTATCCCCATACGCTAACCATCTAGACAAACTGTGTCGCGTAATTTATTCTCTTATTTATTCTTATTTAAGTACTATACTCGCTAAATCATTTTAATTCCCATCATTAATCGATGCATATAACTTCACCCCAGTTATTAATTTAATATTCACATATTTATGTTATTTACCCATATATATTGTCAAACTTATATACGTATAGTCATATCACATATCATACATATATATAAACACACACACACACACTCTGTGTGTGTGTAATCGTAATCCCCAAATCATTACCTCACGGATGCATTATCTACTACGCTAGTAGGCTTTGGGAACATTAAGTACCGCACCTAGGCCATCGGGTCGAAATCTCTTCAGAGGAGGTCAAAGTCATACATATGTGGGTCATAACCATACCACATTACCCCCACTAGAATCTAAACTCATATGCAGTGGTCGTGAAACAGACATATGACCTAGAGAATCGATCCCATTCCTATTGGTCAACCCTAGGGGGGACTTCCCACTACGTCCAACCTCCACCTATAGCATCCCTAGAGTAGGTATGTTTCACATATATGAATCACACATATATATTTATACATAGAAATTGTCTCTATACTAGTGTATATATATATATACACACACACTCACAACACCGGCTAATCATGCATATGTCAATTGTAGCACTAGTCGATATGCCCCGAGTCTAACATTGACCCCTGAATCCATAAGTAGTAACGTAATTATTTTTAATTCAGAATTGTATATTATTTTGGACACTCTGACATCTCAGTCTAGCCCATATATAGATTTTATCTGAAATTCCCAACGAAAACCATTTATAATTCAGGAGTGTCATTCATCCTGCTCCCCCATAATTCAATACCCTAGCTTTATCCCGACTACCCGAAGTTGATTCCATTCCCCATATAAATACCAAAAGTACTAAACATCATATATAGACCTCCTAAAGCACCCTCGATTCCAGCCAATTAACAAAACAATCAAACTAACAAACCTGAGCCAAACAGGTGGCCCGAACTAGTTTGCCCTTGGTTTTGGCCTCTGCAGGGCTGCTTGTTCTTGGTTGGGGTTTCACCACCATCCTCACCCCATATGAGTCCCATTCTCCCTCCAAACCCAGAATATTATAGCAATAACATACCTAAGCAGCAATATCCATGTTTTTGTGTCTAATTTATCCAATAACAATCCGAATCAAGGGATTCAACATCAAATTTTTGTAATACCCCGTATTTTTATGAATATTTAAATTACATAAGTAGTGGTATTTAATAATTTGAGAATTTGAAGTGTGGGTTAAATATTAATTAGCGATTATCAGAGTAATATTGATGTGTGTTATATATACTTATGGGAATTAAATGATGTTGGATTATTTTATACCATGCCTCGGTTGGGAAAAATAACAAGTAGTAATATTTTATTTTGAAAATACATGCAGAGTTGTATTGGATTTAAAATGTAAAGTTTGAATAAGTGACTTGGATGGGGATTTCGAGTGGACGGTTGGTCTCGGATGGGCCGAAATAGTCAAAATAGAGTACCTGGGGGTAGTGTTTGGTCCCAAGGACATTTTTTACTAGTAGGGACTCGCATTTGAGTGTACGAGTCAATTTTGGGTTTAATAAGGGGAGAACCCTTATTTATCTCTTAAAAGCCACGAGAGAAAGAGAAAAGGAAGAAAAAAAGAAAAGAAAGAAGAAAGAAAGAAGAAGAGGATATTTCTGGCCAAGCTCCGGCGGATTTCGGTACGAGATCGTGGGATTAATCCAATGAGGCAAGTGTTTAACTTACTTTATTTATTTATGTGTGTTTATTATTCATATTATAGTTGGTATAAACTACATGATTTTGGGATGGGACTCTTGAGCACAAAATGGGGTTTTTTTGGAACTGATTTCATATAATTTGATGTGATAATAACTCAATATGAATTTGAGCTCAAATCCATGCTAGTGGTGTAATTTTTGGTGAGAAATTTGGAAAGATGAGAAATCTAGGGTCTAACTAAGTTGGGTTTTCAATCTTATTTAAATTGATGAATCCTATGAATAAATTATTGTGTTGGGCAAAAATAAGTGTAGATGTTTATAGTGATTGTTGTTGATGTTAGAAACCATTAATTTTGGAGTTGGAGAATATAATGAACTCTCAAACCGAACACATCGAGCCAGTGAAATACAGTTCGGTTTGGGTCACCAGACCAGTTCGTTTGGGGGGTCATTGGTTCGGTTCATTTGTTGTCACCGAACCGGTTCAGTTTTCTAGCCATTAATTCGGTTCGGTTATGGCAGTTAAATTTGAGAATTTTTTCTTCGACTAAAAATATTGGAGAAGAATTCCTTTTAGAGATAAATATTAGGGGACCCAAAATAGAGTGTGAGGGCCTCTAAAAGATTAAATGAGTGATATATAAATCTCGTGTTAGAGGGAATAAGATATGGGTTATAAATTTTAGGAGTGTCTGGGACAAATGACACTCGATAAAGTCATTTTGGTGGGTATATATATATATATATATATATATATATATATATATATATATATATATATATATATATATATATATATATATGCCAATAATATATGAGTGAAATCCAAATGTGCGAGTAGAATGAAATTAGAATACTATCTAGACGTGATAAGCTAATATTCAAAAGAAATCAATGTGATAATTGTAACATAAGTGAGTGAATACTTATGGAATTAAAATAATTTTTGTGTATACTTATGAATTAATACGAACTGGTATATTCAGGATTATTGGCTAATGCCGCGGGAGATAGGCATGAATATACGCATTAATATAACCATATCGAATATGAACAAACGAAAATGCGACAAATAAAGTAAATGACAACAGTTAAGAAACAAGCGGAAGTATAACTCACAATACCTCCTATCTAGATCACAAGTATAGAATAGTCTAGACAATCCATGCTAGCATCCACAGCTGTTGCATCATCGTCTAACTCGAGGGAATAATATCATCCAGGCGTCCCTGTGTATGGAGACCTAAAAGGTTTTTAAAATATTTTCTAGTGGCTCAGATCCCAAAACATTTTGAAAATATTTAGCAAGTGTTTAAAATCATTTAACATTTATAATAAGATATTCTCCATATTTAAACTGGTGTCTCACTCACATGAGGTACCCCTCACCTCTCATATAATAGTGCGTACATAGCGCATGTTTATTAAACACCCTAGTTACGCTACCCAGCCTAACTAGCTTCTCTCAAAACCTCTAAATCATAATACGCCATCTCATACCCTGCGTATATAATATCCTTAGCTTTCTCACGAGATTGTGCATTATAAATTCTCATTTATAATTTATCCATTCATTTTGAATAACTTTCATTAGTTATTATACACTATTCACGATTTAGTGTTATTAGTCTTCTGTATCATTTTCTCATCTTTATATACATATCTCACATTTAGTATTTATTTTAGTTGATGTGTATATTAATTATGTGGATGGATTTATCGTGTGTTTTAGTTAAAAAGATTAAAAAGTTTAAAATTTGACATAGGGCCTAATAAGTTATTAGTTTTAAATTTGGTTTTCGATAGTGATGCTGAGAATGATCCATTATGACAATCCTACTTTATTTTGATAAAGGAATGATCAGCCGAGATTAAAATAGGCGAGGTGTCATAGATGGTATCAGAGCATCAAGTTTTAGTGTCTTTAGGAATCTGTGCGGACATACTACGTTTTCAGCGTTGCTTTCTATTTGATGTAGAGCCCTATGCTTGGGATTATTGATTCCTATGGTGAGATTTCATTCTCCTCCCATATTGTATAATTAGTGTGAATCTTATATGCATTTGGGGTTGCTTAGTATGCCGAACAATGAAGGATGAATAGTTAGGGCCATTAGGAGGACAACCGAAAGCGGGGCTCAGTTGAAGTTGTAGAATATTTTGGGGACGATGACCGTAGTCGAGGTCACCCCTACTGTTGCTCCAGAAGTTGGGGGTGTAAGGACTGCTAGGGTGTAGTATATATATTTTTATGTACTGCTATAGTAGAAAGTGGTGCCAAATTAGACTCGCCCAGTGTGGTTACAATGGGAGAGTGTTGGAAGGGGTCTTTGAAGAGGAACACCCATTGGAATCTTAGAAAATGCGGAGATTGTGTATGTTAGCCAATGGAAGTAAGATACCCAGAGGCTTTGGCATACAGAAGAGTATAGTATACCCGAAAGTGAAAATTGGGGTAAAAAAATTTATCTCGTAAGAATAGTGTTGTATTAGAGGGAGTTAATCACCACATTTGAAAATTGAAATAGTATTCCAATTGAAGGATCTTAGGTACGGTTTGATCGCAAGTTCCTTCATATGTTGTTTAGAAGGAGATGCGGATAATGTTCTAAACTTAGAGAACTTTATTCCCGATGAGGTAGGTACAATTGATAAAAGAGTCCTTAAGTAGGTAATGGACTCACGAGAAGAGCCGCTAATACTTAAGGGAAATTCTTCTTGGACGATTGATACAGTTGGAGAAAATGTCATGCTTTTGTTAGTGATGATATTAACGCTTCTTTATTAAGGGTGCTAATAGAATTGGAGAATTTAGTCAGGGATAAGACTGCATGTAACGCTGCTAGCAAAACACCGCAGTGGGGAGACCTATCAGGGGACCCATTTAAAGGATTTAGGTAGCTAAATTTCTACCCAGTGACGATGGATTCAGTCGGAAGTAGTAAAGCCAACAGTGTGTTACTTAGGGCCAACAGAGCTAATGGAATAATGAGGGTTACCATTAGGGTCGAGGATACCAGGGTACAAGAGAAGTAAAACCCTAATACGACCAGTGTGGCCGAATATAAGTGGATTATATAAAGATATATTTTTATGTGGAGAGTAAGACCACATGAATTGATTTTTCCCAAGGCGAAGGGAAAATAGTATGGTGCCTAGCAGGGGCATTGATTAAGATAGTTTTTGTTTCAGTTCGGATAGATGTGTTATGTTTGGGAACCATTTGGGCATCCAGTGCAATTGGAAAGGTCAAAGTATGATTTTTAACCTAGGGTGAATGATGTATGCTTTAATTGACACGAGCGAGTCACGGTATCATGGTTAGCACTAGATTCGCGTGTGAGACGAGTTTAGTGTGTATATCAATAACATTATTATGTTTATATATTTTTCATTATGTAGCGAGGTTATCTTTGGTCTCATCCACGGGGAAGAAGGTGTAGTCATAGTGGTATATATTTTATTGTAATTACGTGTTTTAGTGATGTGTTATATGAGTATGATATCATCCGGAGTATAGACTGGTTAGAACGATAGTGGGCTGATATTGCAAGGCTATCGTGTTTGTTGTTCCTGGGCGGGATGTGTTGTTTTGGCAATGAATCACCTGAAAGTGGGTCACACTTGCATTCATATTATACTACGACGGATTCTTCGAAGAGTATAGTTGTCTCAAGATATTGATCCTTGTGAGTAGGGACTTACAGATATGATTCGGGGTGCATTGGGTTTACTATCGAGGGGAGAGATTTAGCTGGTTATTTTGCTTAGCACCCACGACTTGGTGATAAGGAGAGCGCATTATTATATCACTCCTTTAGAGATGTGGGAGTTTAGATTTATATTTATACGTCTGGGGACAAGATCTTTGAGAGTCTTATGAATGTGTTAGAGTTTATAGGATTTGATTACTGACAATGATGTGTGATAGTGCATTGGGTAAAGTTCCTTGTTTGAATGTTATTGCGAGATGAGATATGCATGGACCTTGATAAACGTCATGAGTAGAGAGACGTTGATAGATGCTGGGACGTTAGTTTTTTATGTTAATCAATTAAAGTGTAGATAAAACACTCTGAACTAAGAGCTATTATATAGTATAAGGCCAGTGGAGTCGGTAGTGCCGTGAGAGAGCACATAAAATTTTCCTTCTCACCACGAGTTGAACGATGAAACGATGTTAGGGAGAACTAAATTTTAATTTATGGGGTGATTGAAAATACCCATGTGTTATAGCCACATCGAGAATGCGAGGCCAGTTTTGAGAAAAATATGTTACGTGTGAGACATTTGTGATGTTTATGCCAATATTCATGGATTAAAAGGTGTATGGACGCCCTGGTTAGTTTGATTTTCAAATCTTCTGAGATAGGAGGATGTGGGAATAAATATGTGGAATATATGCATGTGGGGCAGTTATAAACAAAGTTGTAACGGAATGATGGATTGAATGTAGTATGAGGAGGACGATGATCTAAGTATATGTGTGCAACAAGAGCTAGCACACCTGAGATGAGTTGAAAGGCTATGGGAAGCCATTTAAAAGGATATCTCTTGACAAGAGGAAAGTCCAACTATTATGGGAAAGTAAAGCGGAGTCCTACTCAGTTAAATTTTGAGGGTGACGTGTGCGTAAATAGAATGTTGATGTCTATAAGGTAAGAGGGGACCAAAAGTGAGCATTGTGGAAAAAAGTGCATGAGCCGTGATTTTTGGAATACCCCATGGGAAAAAGAAGACAATAAAGTACCACTTATTATGAGACGTTATAAGTGGTAGGTGAGACATAGTGATATTGTCCCTAGGTGCACCACTCATAGATGAAAAAAGGTTGGTTCGATATGATCAACCAGAAATTTTGTATCAAGTCAACGATTTTGGTGATGGAATGCGGAAATAGGTTGGTAATGAACGATTGCCCCGCTGCAAGGTTCCACCCAATATTGTTGTGAACCGGGATGAAATCCTTGAATCCACCTCCGATAGGGATTTTGGGGAAGCAGTGGGGCTGACATTTAATTTTGGGAGAGTTGTGTAACCTATAACCGATGAGTATAGGGGAGCTGATTTACAATATTAGATAATACGAGTGGTGAGCATTACAAACTATGCAGTAATCGAGAAGGGAAATTACCGATTGCTAGAGTTATGTGTAATAACTCATACCGATTTATTATCGACAATGTGCCATTTTATGTGGAAAGCCTTGTTAACCTCCCTCTGTTGTTTGGAGGTGAGCGAATAACTAGACCTTTGGATCAGATGTGATTTAGAGTCCGTTGTCGAGTGGGTCATTAACCACTAACTTTTTAGGGTGATTTTTTGTCATCGTAAAACTTACGTCGCCATGAAATGAGATTTGTAGAACTGACAGGAGTGGTCAGGTGTTCTTATGGTTTCCCTCAGTATGGGAGTTTTGTGTTGGGATGGATATGGGAATCTCGCAATTAGTGATGTGCGGACTTCCAATAATATTTAAGTGATAGAGCCAATGATGTATAGGCTCATCTTATTCGGATGTCATTGGTAGAAGCATAATGTGTGATGTTTCAATATTGAGGTGAAAGCTTATGACTGATGGAGTATATCAGTATGAAGAGAATTGAACAAGCTTGTCGTGAAGCTGGGGCTATAGTGAATAAACCTTTAGACATATGGGAACCACTAGCCGGTGTATAGTAGAGTAACGCATATGTTACTTTGAGATTGATTTCGAGTACTAGAGGATGTTGTGTTGATAAATATCCTATGTCTTAGTAACGGTTGTATATGAATTTTGAGGACGAAATTCCCTTGTAAGGGGAGGGGGAGTATGTAATACCCTACACTTTTATGGATATTTAAATTACATAAGTAAGTGTAATTTAATAATTTGATAATTTTAAGTGAAAGAGAATTTGAAATTTGGGCTAAATATTAATTGATGACTATCGGAGTAATATTCATGTGTGTTATATTTACTTAAGGAAATAAGTAAATTATGTAAGATTATTTTATATCATGTTGCAGTTGGGAAAAGAAACAAGTAATAATACTTTATTTGGAAAATACGTGCGGAGTTGTATTGGATTTAAAGAGGTGAGTTTTTTATAAGTGACTCAGATGGGGATTTTGAGTGCACGGTTGGTCTCGAGCCGAAATTATTAAGATAGAGTAACCGGGGGTAGTGTTTGGGTTTTGAGGACTTTTTGGACTAGTAGGGACTGGCATTTGAGTATACGGGTCAATTATGGATTTAATAAGGGCAGAACCCTTATTTCTCTCTTATAAGCCATGAGAGAAAGAGAAAGGGAAGGAAGGAAAGAAAAGAAAGAAAGAGGAAAGGAAAAGAAGAGGAGATTTCCATCCAAGCTCCGGCGAATTCCGACACGAGGTCATCGGATTTATTCAACGAGGAAAGTGTTTACCTTGATTTAATTATTCATGTGTGTTTATTATTCATATTATACTTAGTGTAAACTATATGATTTTGGGATGGGATTCTTGAGCCAAAAATGGGGGTATTTTGGAAATGATTTCATATAATTTGATGTGATAATAACTCCATATGAAATCTGAGCACAAATCCATATTAATGTCATAATCTTTGGTACGAAATTTGGAACGATGAGAAATCTAGGGTTTAACTAAGATAGGGTTTCAATCTTAGTTAAATTAATGAATCCCATGAATAAATTGTTCTGTTGGGTAAAAATAAGTGTGTAAATGTTTTTAGTGATGGTTGGTGATGTAAGAAACCATCAATTTTGGAGTTGGAGAAGATGATGAACTCCCGAACTGAACACTTCGAACCAGTCAAATACTGTTCGATTTGGGTAACCGGATTGGCACGTTTTGGGGGATCATCGGTTCGGTTCATTTATTATCACCTGATCGATTCATTTTTCTGTACATCGATTTTGTTCGGTTATGGCAGTTAAATTTGAGAAATCTTTCTTTGACAAAAAGGATTGGAGAAGAATTCCTTTTGGAGATAAATATTAGAGAATAGAAAATAGAGTGTGAGGGACTCTAAAAGATTAAATGAGTGATATATAAATCTAGGGTAAGTGGGAATAAGATCTGGGCTATAAACTTTAGGAGGGTATAGGACGAACGACACTCGGGAAAGTCATTTCAGCGGGTATATATATACATTTATGCGTGTAGAATGTATGTGCCAATAATATATTAGTTAAATCTGAATGTGCGAGAAGGATGAAATTAGAATACTAGGTAGACGTGATAAGCTAATATTAGGATGAAATCAATGTGATACTTGTATCATAAGTGAGTGAGTACTTATGGAATTAAAAGAAGTTGTGTGTATACTTATTAATTAATACGAATTTGTATATTTGGGATTATAGGCTAATACTATGGGAGATAGGCATGAATATCCGGATTTGATCATATATACGCGGGTATAGAGACAGTATATATATGATATGATTATAAATATATCTATGTTTGAATGATATATTTGTGTAGAACATACCCCACTAGTGCTGTCATGGGAAGTTGCGCGATGTGGGTGAATCCCCTATCTAGTGAATGCAGGGAGAGTATAGTCCCCAGGTCATAGTGTCCAGTTATTTATGCATTGTGGCTCTTTATCATGGGTGAGACGTCTTGGGTATTATTCGTCTCACTTTCAGGTGAAGAACTATGGTCACTTCTCATACGTTTGTGTTATGTTTTTATTAGGTCGGTGTGAGATCCCGACTGGGGATACCCAGGATGATGTGTGTATTCTCTGAAAGATGATAGCATTCTAGAGACTGCATCCTTTGAGTTATAGCTCTGAGGGATGGTTATTATACTTATATAGTGTGTGATATATAAGTTTGGATATACTTTATGTGTATAGCATATTTTGTATATATATTAAGATGCGAAAAGATATATATATATATATATATATATATATATATATATATACGGACAAAATAAAGGATAAAGTGAGAAGAAAATTGTTACCTCTGGGAGAATAAAATCCAGAAATAAAATGTGAGATATGTTTATAAAGATGAGAAAATGATATACGAGACTAATAACACTAAACCGTGAATAGTGTATAATAACTAGTGAAAATTATTCAAAATGATCGGATAAATTATATCTGAGAATTGATAATTGATCAGCCGAGATTAAAATAGGTGGGGTGTCATAATTTCCAGAATTTATTCACACATTAATTTTAATGCCATCTTACGCAATTGTCCATATTTATAATTCAAGATCCTATCTTTTCTTATCATAATTCATACTCGGATTTTTTTTCAAGATTTTCTTCTACATAAGAAATTAAACCTCCGATTTCATACTTATCATAATCAAATCAATTTTCCATGAAACCATTTCCCAAAACTAATTTTTGTAACATGTGAATCTCACCCAAAAATTCATATTTGTTCCACAAACTATAACTTGAATTAAAACAAGAATAAAGTATCAAAACAAGTTTAAACACTTGACTTAGAATATAGAAGACTCTGAATTCCTCCTTCCTAAATCATTTTACAGAAGGATTCTAGTCCAGAATTTCCCAGTTCCTCCCCGAAATTCTTTCTTGGGCCTTTCTTGATTTATCCCTTCTCCTTTTGCCTCTCTCTCAAGACTAGCAATATTAGAATAATAGAATGTAGGCCTCCCTAATCTAATATCCATAAATAAACCCAGAATCCCAAATTAGGTTAAGGCATGTGTGCAAAATGACCTGTATGCCCGTACGTGATTCCCAACTAGTCTAAATATCCACCACAAACCTATTACCACCTTTGAGTACCTAATTTTGACTATTTGAATGCATTCCGGATCATCGATGCACTAAAAATCACCACCCGAGTGACCCATAAACAAAATCCACGATCGTTGACAACACGACCCCATACGTGTGTCCTTAATAAGATGTTGTCAATCCGTCGATTTTACTCAATTATGATATAATGTAAAATAACATGTTTTCATTTACTTATTGCGCAAGTAAATATAATTACATAAAAATATTTATCTAGTATTTTCTAATTAATATTTATTCAATCTAATTTGTTTCTCAAATTAATTAAGCACGTGTAATTTAAAATATTCCTAAAATACGAGATATTACATCCACATCAAGGAATATCTAGGATTATGATCCTCCCTTGATAGTCTTATAAGATTTTGTTTCCATCAATAAATATGATCGATGGTTATTTATAATTTAGTGGAAGTAACAAAATAAGTTAAGTCTGAGAGTCAACGAAATTTATCATATGTTGGTTAAAGTCTATTAACAGCAAAATGATTTCACAAGCGGGTATCTGAATTTTAATACGGGTTATCATATTATGCACTATAATCAACTCTGCAAATAAAATCCCATTATATCCGAATAATTTATGAGATAATTAAATTGAAGTGAAATCATAATTATTTAGTTGAATTAATTATGATTAAAGAAAGAAAGGAAATAAATTATAGTAGTTGTAATTGAAGAAAGGCTTTAATGCTAAAAGTTTGTTTACAAGGTTAATAACATAATGTTATAAACTGTGTAAACTTCGAATAAACATTTTGGGCAAAACTCTTTTCGAAAAACCCAAGATGTGTTATAAAAGTCTTTTCTCAATGTATGGATTAAATTTGATAGTTGATTACCTTTCCTTTTTTTTAATAAACATCTAAGAAAGCTACCATGCAGTATCAATCACAACAACAGTTAAGAAAATTCAAAGAAATAAATGCAGTTATTTTTAACGTGGTAAAACCCTTAAACAGGGGAAACATCCACGGTGCCCTCTACGGCATAAAACGAAAATTCACTAGAATAAAGAATCAAGTTACAACACTTAAGCAAACCACAAAGATCCTAAGCTAAGTTCATAATATACCTACTTGAGATTTTCCACTCCAAAGGTAATCTGAATTGGACTTATCTCTTCTTGCCGTTTCTTTGCTTTTTTCTTGAACCCCTTCTCTTTGAATTCTGATTCCCGCAACTCTTTCAAAATCCAAGATTCTCAGATAGAACCATAGTGTCGAAGTGTTCGTGTGAGATAGTGTTTGTGATTCGCTACTACATGCAAACATGCAACTCACCCTCTCAAGATTTATATAAACTTTCCTAACAAATTACAACAGTTCTAAAATGAAAGTTATTTCTGAATCTTGATTTTTCAAGCCACGACTTCTTGATCTTTTATTTATCCATAGATCTCAAGGATACCTTGCTCAGAAGATAATTCAAGGTCTTAAACAATTTCACTTTTTTGTAAATATTTTTGAAATTTTAAACCTCTAATTGAGATCCAAACTAGACTAGAAGTCTACATTATTAAAACAGATTCAGACTTAACATGGAGAGACTGATTCAACATATTTTGATATAAAACTTCTTTTCAGATCTATGGATACCCCTTAAAACTTTAGCGAGAGTTCTTTGTGTTCTTTTTATTTTTGTACACCAGTATTTCATAAAACATGAAATAGAAAACTAGAAACACATAACTCACTAGATCTGAAAAATATTTTAAAAACTTAAAAGTTTTTATTTCAAAATTTGTTGAAATAGAATAGATCTAAAATGCCCAATCTAAAAAGAGAACAGAAAATAAATCATATGATGTTCTCTTTTTAAAAAAATCAGTTTCAATAATGAAACTTAAGTCTCTCTTAGAGGAGTGTTCTGAGAGAATCAAATATTTGAAGAGGTTTTCAAATGAAAACACAACACCAAAAATATAGAAACCCTAGAGGGATCTAGTTCTCTTAAAAAGATGGGTTTTCTGGTGGATGTGACTCTTAGGTTTTGGTGTTTGGTTTCGGAGAAAACACACAGAGGTTTGAAATATGAAGAAAACTAGGGTTTCTTCCTATAATCCCTCTCTTTACTTTCCCTCTCTTCTCCCTACTCTCTCTTCTCTCTATTCTCTCTACTCTCTTTTCTCTCTCATATTTTACGAAATGGAAAAAATCTCAAAATGCTGAGGCCTGGTTCCTTTTTGTACTAGACGTACAAGGATCCATAACCTTGAACTCAATCCAATGGCTGGGATTGAATCTTGAATGATTGACTTTAATCCAATGGTTCAACAAAAGCGGTGGGTTAAATGTTTGATGATTGGTTTAAACTGGGTTCACGTGGATTGACTCTCAACACATGCAGGATGATGATAATGTTGATCCAAGGGTTGAGATTGGTTAAATAGATTGTGTCTACGAGAAAGCACAAATCCAATCAATAGGCTACTAACACGTGTATGCACAGGATGAAGGAAAAAATGCATGGATGAAAGTAGTTTCAAAGCACACCTCCAATTCTCGAGCGCTTTTGGATTCTACACAGGAAAACAATCAGCAAATAAAAAAAGTTTTTGAAATTCAATTTTGACCCACAACACTTTTAAAAACACATTTTTATTAGTTCAAAAATCATTTGAAAATTATTTAAAAAATATATAAAATGATTTGAATTGAATTAAATTGATTTTAAAATGACTTGAAGTGTTGAAGAACCATTAATGAAAATAGGTGATTTGAATTATGCATAGTAAGTGTACTATTTGTGGTTTTAAGAATTGAATTAACTTCCCTTTGAAAGTTCTCTTGGACATGATTTCTTCTTTGAGCTTGTACCTTTGAGGAGATGGAGTTCTAGCAAAAAACTAATTTATTTTGTCTATATATAGAAACTAGTTGGAACTCCTATATATGTAGACTTAAGTAAGTCAATATATAGTGTGTTCTCAATCTCCCCCTTTGGATATTAGAGACAAAATTCCCTTGAACATTCAAAACTCGTGGGTTAAGATGAAAAGAAATCATATTTGTCCTATAGAAAAGTTCTAACTACCCTTTCCCGTCCTAGAACTTAAAATTAGGTAAAAAAAAATACATTACTTAACTGTATACAGACCAATACCCTACAAAATAGTAATGAGATCTACAACGGGTTTGAAATGCTTGTAACAAGATAAACACTAAATTGGCATATTAGTTGAGTTAGAATAAGAAATACTCAAGATCTTCTCCCCCAAATTTTATCAAATACACAAGAGGCATAAATCACAAAAAAATAGAGTTTAATTGAGAGTTATCATGCCTATAGTTATTAGTAAATAATCAAATCAAATGTTATCTAAAGGTTTTTTAAAGAGATCTGCGAGTTGTTTCTATGTATTCAGATATTCAATAATGAGATCTTTGGATTCGACAAGGTCAAGGATAAAATGATGTCTAATATTAATGTCCTTAGTTCCAAATTGCAGTACAGGATTTTTAGAAATATTAATGGCATTTTGGTAGCACAAAACATGGTTAATTGTTTTTCTGTGAGACCATAATCACTAAGCATTTTTCTAATCCATAGTAATTGAGCACAACAACTACCAGCTGCTATATATTCAAATTCGGCGCTAGGTAATGAAATACAATTATGTTTCTTACACGACCAACCAACGAGATTATTGCCTACGTAGTAGCAAGCACCGGAAGTGTTGTTACTATCATCAGAACAACCGGCCCAATCGGCATCGGTGTATCCTACAATAGAATTAGTCGTATCATTTGTGTACCAAATACCAAATTTTAAGGTACCCTAAATATATTTAATAATTCTTTTTAGACTTAATAAGTGAGATTCTTTAGGGTTACTTTGATATCTAGCACAGATACACATGGCAAAGGTTATTTCAGGTTAAGACACAGTAAGATACATAAAACTCCCTATCATACTTTTATAAAGAGTGGGATCAACATTTTTCCCACTATCATCCTTAGAATGTTTAGTTGAAGTACTCATGGGGGGTCTAGAAATTTTAGCATTTTCTAAGTTGAATTTTTTAACTAAATCTGCAATGTATTTGGATTGAGAAATAAAATGACCATCGCTGCATTGTTTTACTTGTAAACTCATAAAATATTGTAGTTCACCCATTAAAGACATCTGAATTTTAGTATGCATGATATCAATAAAATTCTCTACTTGTTTAGGACAGGTGGAACCGAAAATAATATCGTCCACATATACTTGCATGATTAAGACATGTTGATTTTCATTTCTAACAAACAATGTTTGATCGTTTTCGCCTCAGATAAAATTATGAGATACTAAAAAGGTAGACAGTCGCTCATACCAAGCTCTAGGAGCTTGTTTCAAGCCGTATAAGGCTTTCTTAAGCTTAAAGATGTGGTCTGGGTGTACAGGATCAACAAATCCTTTGGGTTGTTCTACGTAAACTTCTTTAGATAAAATTCCATTTAGGAAAGAATATTTAACATTCATTTGGAATAATTTGAATTGCATATGACAAGCAATTACAAGGAGACGAACTGATTCTAGATGAGTAACAAGTGCCAAAGTTTCGTCGAAATCAATTCCCTCAATCTGGGAGTATCCTTGTGCAACCAACCTAGATTTATTTCAAGTGACCTCCCCATTTTTATCAGTTTTGTTTCTAAAAATCCATCTTGTGCTAATAACCTTCGAATCTTTTGGTCTAGGAACCAGATTCCAAACACCGTGACTCTTAAATTGGATTATCTCTTCTTGGATATCATTTATCCAAAAAGATTCAGTAACTGCATCATTAATATTTTTAGGGTCCCCAAGAGAAACAAAACAAGAAAATTATGCCACTTGTCCAAGTTGATATCTAGTTCTAACTCATTCCGAAGGATTATCGACAATGATTTCAGTGGGATGATCTTTAGAAACCCAAGTGGGTATAAAAGGACTCTCATGTGGCAGTGAATTAGTATCATCTTAAGGATCAAGGGATAAAATAGGTTTGTCCTCATTAAATGTTACTCATTGAATGTTACTAATCCTTACACTAGTGTCATATATAATTACATTAATGGATTCCATAATAGTTTTTGTTATGTAGTTAAACACACGCAAAGCCCTATTATTTTGGGAATAGCCAAGAAAAAATCCCTTTTCTCCTCAGGTATCAAATTTTGAAAGGTTCTCTCTATCTTTGCAGATATAGCAAATACTACCAAAGGTTTTTAACTATGTTAAGTTTGTCTTTTTGTGGAACCATAACTCGTAAGATGTTTCGTTGGAATTTTTTCTAAGGTACATACGATTAATAATGTGACACGCGGTTTGGACAGCTTCTACCCAAAAGTATCTAGGGAGATTCTTAGCATGTAACATAACCCTAGCCATTTGTCGTAAAGTCCTATTATTAAGTTCAGTTATATCATTTTGCTACGGGGTATTGGGAGCGGTAAACTCATGTTTATAGCCATTGGCTACTTGGGTATCCTTCTCATTATCAATTTTCAAGCGGATTCTTAAGAATTCATTGAAGGTATCTGATTTTTATTTCATAAAAGCTACCCATGTATATCTCGCATACTCGTCTACTATAACTAGGATGTAAGAGTTTCCACAGAAACTAACAGTTCTTGAAGGACTCATGAGGTCCATGTGGATAAGTTCGAGAGGCTTGGTGGTAAGGACATCTAAACTTTATTGTGTGGGGATTTACTTGCTGTGCCTTCCTGACAAGGTCTACATACAGGAGTAAAAGAATTTTTAATTTTTGGGAAACCTCTAACTATCTCTTGGGAACTCAATCTTCTAAGGTTATCATAATTTGTGTGTCCCAATCTATTATGCCATAGATCAGAATCCTCTAATCTGACAACATTACAAGATTTTGAATTTGTAATTACAGTGTAATACTTTTTTAGGGTTCTGTTTCCTGTTAAAATACAATTACCTTATTCATCAATAATTTTGCAGTCATTTTTTGAAAAGGTAACTAATTGATTGGAGTGACAAAATTGTGATATACTTAAGAGATTGGCTTTAAGGCCTTCAACTAAGAGAACATCATTCAGTTCAGGAAGACTTTGCTCACTCAATGTTCCCTTACCAATGATCTGAGAAGAAACACCATCTCCAAACATGACACTACCTCCAAGGAAGTCTGTCTTGTTTTTTAATTTTTTTTTATCCTCGATCATATATTTAGAACATCCGGAGTCTAAATACCATCCAGTTGAAGTGCTTTGTGCATTTAAAGCAAAAATGATAATGTTGCACTTGAGTTGGGGTAGTAAATCATCTTTTCTAATCCAAATAGGCCTAGTTTTGAAATTTTTGTGGCCTTTTGATTTAGAAAAGGTTTGAGTGGTCTTTTTCAATGATTTTTTCTTAGTCTTGGACCCTTTTTTTTTCTTTTTAGAGTTAGAGTTGTTTGTGTCCTGTCTAGGAAGTACATAAGTATTTCTGGATTTCCTAGAATGGTTGAAGTTTTGGTAGGTAGGAGTGTACATCCTTTTCTAGAAACATTCATCAAGAGTATGACCGAAATTATCGTAGTAGGAACAGTACTAATGGGTATAGGACTTGACTTTCTTGCTAAAGTCTTTGAAAATTGGCTTGGATCCATTGGGTACAGTAGTCCAATCATCATTAGATTTAGGTTTCTATATTTGGTGTCTGGCAGAAGAACAAACATATTTGGTTTCAACTGTTGATTGTGCTGATTATGTGTTGATTGAGAGACATTGAGACTAGGTTCACCTTTTTGAAAATTTTGGCAAGTTTTTCCTTGTTTTATAAAAGTAACATTTTCAGGAGAGACTTTTGTCTTACTTATCTTCAGAGTCAAATTTGCTTCCAGTAACAATTTTTTCATATGTTTCTGTTTGTGTTTCAAAGTGTTGGAATTTTTTAAACACATTTGAAACCTTTTGCTTTGACTCTTCTAGTTCAACAAGGGTTGCCTTGTACTTTTGTTCAAATTCATGTTTCTTTTGAGTCAAAACTTTTATTTTCAAGGCATAGTCCTCAATATCGATCTCATGAGCAACATATTAAGAAGTATAATCTTCAGTGTTCTTCCTAATGGTCTGGATAAGCAAATCGATACGCTCACTTAAAGTTTTTATCATTTTTTAGACGAGCACTCTTCTTAATCGTTTTAGTGTATAACTCATGTAAATCGGGAAGATCATCATCAGACTCATTATGTGCGTCGTGCGAATTATATCCTATGTTTTTATAGGTTCTTTACTCATGCACACGTTTAATTCGTCATCAACATTCTCAGTTTGACTCACACAGAGTCTTTTAGCAGTAATTAGAATAGAATTATCAACCAGATCATTCACAACATCAACAGGCATATCAAGTTCATGATCAGTCAAGCATGCATCATCATTATATATTACCTTAGCAAAGAAAGACATGCAATACTCATTTATATGGGTTGACTCAGTTTCATCCTCATCAGAATCACTAGAGTCGTCCCAAGTCTTACACATATTGGCCTTGTTATTTTTGTTAAAGCTAGTTAGACATTTACTAGCATAGTGAGCTGGTTTACCACAACGATGACACTTAACATCTTCTATGTCAAGTTTAGGTCTGTTGGAGTCATAATTCCTCCTATTGTAATAAGTGTGTTTGGTATTATCTCTGTCATGAGGTAAGTGAGATTGATTACCTTGATAACATGATTTCCCTTGTTTAGAGGCTACATCATTTCTAAATTTCAAAATATTTTTGAAATTCTTACTCATAAGAGCTATTTCATTGTCAAGGTTTTCCAAATCACAGTTTTCAAGACAGTCAATGTCAAAGTCTATATAGTTTAATTTAGGCACTGGTAATTTAGATGAAAACACAACATTAGAACTAGAGGCTTTATTAGTCTATCTGGTCAATTTCTTTTTGAAGTCTATTTCCAATTCTCCGGTCCTCAGTTTACTGCTAAGTACTTCATGACTCATATTAGGGTCATTCATTTCCTCAATAGCATATCTCTTGTTGTCAAATTTAGATGGCAATGACCTAAGAATCTTTGACACAATTTGCTTTCTACTGTAGGTTATACCATTTGCATGAAATTTTGTAAAAATATCATGTAACCTTAAGTAGAAATTATCGAAGGATTCATTGTCATTCATAATCAGAGTGTTATATTGTTGAATAAGCATTTGGGTTTTTCCATCTTTGACACGTTCATCACCATCATGAGCAATGACTAAAGTGTCCCATGCCTCTTTAGAAGTATAACATATGGATATTATTTTGAATTCATGTTCATTAATGGACATAAAGATGGCATTCTTTCCTTTGTTATTATCAAGAGACAGTTTTTCTCTTTCTTAGTAAATTCATTGAGAAGTTTCTTAATCCTTGTTGGATCAGTGGATAAATAAGGTTTAGTAGGATGTTCAAACACTGTTCAATCATTTCCCATACCTCATCACCCAAAGGTCCTTGAATGAAAGCAGTCATTTGAACTTTCCAGTACGAAAATTGTTTCCATCAAAGAGTGGTGGTCTGGATAGGTCACCTAACTTCTTAAATTTTTCTTCATATTCAAAAAAATTTCCCAAAAGAAGTTTCGAAAACAATTTCTCAAGTTTCAGGATCACAGAAGGTGTTCCTGCTCTGATACCAGTTGAAGAGAGGCTTTAATGCTAAAAGTTTGTTTACAAGGTTAATAACAGAATGTTAAAAATTGTGTAAACTCTGAATAAACGTTTTACGCAAAACTTATTTCGAGTAACACGAGATGTGTTATAAAAGTCTTTTCTGAATGTATGGATTAAATTTGATTGTTGATTACCTTTCCTTTTTTTCAATAAACATCTACTAAAGTTACCATGCAGTCCCAATCATAACAACAGTTAAGAACATTCACAGAAATAAACACAAGAATTTTTAACGTGGTAAAACCCTTAAACAAGGGAACCATCCACGGTGCCCTCTACGGCACAAAACAAAAATTCACTAGAATAAAGGATCAAGTTACAACACTTAAGAAAACCACAATGATCCTAACCTAAGATCAGAATATACCTACTTGATATTCTCCACTCCAAAGGTAATCTGAATTGGACTGATCTTTTCTTCCACCTTCTTTGGTTTTTCCTTGATCTCCTTCTCTTCAAATTCCGATTCTAGAAACTCTTTCAAAATCCAAGATTCTCAAACATAACCACAATGTCTAAGTGTTCGTGTGAGATGGTGTTTGTGATGTGCTACTACATGCAAACATCCAATTCACCCTCTCAAGATTTATACAAACTTTTTTAACAAATTATATCAGTCCTAAAATAAAAGTTATTTCTGAATCTGGATTTTTCAATCCAAGACATCTTGATCTTTTATTTATCCACAGATCTCAAGGATACCATGCTGAGATGACGGTTCAGGGTATTAAACAACTTCAGTGTTTTGAAAATATTTTTGAAATTGTAAACCTCCAATTGAGATCCAAACTAGACTAGAAGTATACTTTATTAAAACAGATTCAGACTTAACATACAGAGACTGATTCAACATATTTTGACATAAAACTTCTTTTCAGATCTATGGATACGCCTTAAAACTTTAGCAAGAATTTTTTGTATTCTTTTTATTTTTGTACACCAGTATTTCATAAAACATGAAATAGAAAACTAGAAACACACAACTCACTAGATCTGGAAAATATTTTAAAAACGTAGAAAAATTGTGTGATGTTATCTTTTAGAAAAATTTAGTTTCAATAATGAAACTTAAGCTTCTCTTAGAGGAGTGTTCTAAAAGAATCAAAGATTTTAAGGGGTTTTCAAACGAAAACACAACACCAAAAACACAGAAACCTTTGAAGGATCTAGCTTTCAAAAAGATGGGTTTTCTGGTGTATGGGACTCTTAGGTTTTGATGTTTGGTTTGGGAGAAAACACACAGAGGTTTGAACTACAAAGAAAACTAAGGTTTCTTCTTCTAATCTCTCTCTTTTATTTCCCTCTCCTCCCCCTTCTCTCTTTTCTCTCTATTCTCTCTACTCTCTCTTCTCTCTCTTCTCTCTCATATTTCACGAAAGGGCAAAACTCTCAAAATGTTGAGGCTTAGTTCCTTTTTATACTAGATGTAGAAGGATCTAAAACCTTGAAATCAATCCAATGGCTAGGATTCAATCTTGACTAATTGACTTTAATCCAATAATTCAACAAAAGCGGTGGGTTAAACGTTTGGTGATTGGTTTAAACTGGGTTCACGTGGATTGACTCTCAACACATCAGGACGTTGATAATGTTGATCTAGTGGTTGAGATTGGTTAACAGATTGTGTTTACGAGAAAGCACAAATCCAATCGATAGGCTACCAACATGTGTACGCACGGGATGAAGGTAAAAATGCGTATATGAAAGTAATTACAAAGCACACCTCCAATTCTCTAGCGCTTTTGGATTCTACCCAGGTAAACAATCAGCAAAGAAAATAAGTTTTTGAAATTCAATTTTTATTCACAACATTTTTAAAAACACATTTGAATTAATTCAAAAATCATTTGAAAATTATTTTAAAAATATATAAAATGATTTCAATTGAATTAAAATGATTTTAAAATGACTTGAAGTGTTGAAGAACCATTAATGCAAATAGGTGATATGAATGATGCATAGTAAGTTTACTATTTGTGGTTTTAAGGATATAATTAACTTCCCTTTGAAGGTTCTCTAGGACAGGATTTCTTCTTTGAGTTTGTACCTTTGAGGAGATGGAGTTCTCCCAAAATGATCTAATCTATTTTGTCTAGATATCCAAACTAGTTGGAACTCCTATATATGTAAACTCAAGTAAGTCAATATATAGTGTGTTCTCAGTAATTGGTTATTTTCGAGTATTTATTTAAAGTGCATTTTATTATTTGTAATGGCTCTCTAGTGTTGTCCATATACCCAATTAATTAGTCCTAGACCAAGTTTATCCCGAGAATGACTTTTATACATTTATATAAATGTACGGGAAGGGTATTTAATTCATATTTCATCATATTAGGGTTTGAGATTTTTGTAAAGAGGCTTAGAAGGAGACCATTATATCTCACTCATAAGGTGGATTTTTCATCTTAAATGGTGCCCACACACCTGCTTAGCTTTAAGGAGCATCATACATTAGAAGACTCAATATCTTTGGAAGGTTAGGCAAGATTTTGGAGATAAAAAAAAGACAACCCCATCATAAACTAATATTTTTCTTCACATCGAGTCACAACCGAATCCGTTGCTTATTCTTCAAACCAAGTTGATGTTTTTGTTCTTTATTTTGTTTGATTCATAAAATATCCATTGAAAAAAAAATATTTCGTGTATATTGATTCCCAAAAATTGTTATCGGCGCCTTTAGTTTAGATTAATCATCCATTGGAAAGCTCCATATTCTCCAAACCTTGAAAACCCTAGTTTTTCATTTTGTGGAATGGTGTATGTTTCCTCACTAACATAGTTTTGTAGAGATTCTTTATATATAACTCTTTCATCATGGTCACACGTTTATTTTCTATGTGAATGGATCATACGGTGGTTTATATGTACCTATTTTTCTTCTCTTGATTCAATGTGGTTGTAATAATTAAGTTTTGTAATTATTTCTTTAGTAGTGTATTGGGAGACATTGGAGAGGTCTTGTAATTTCTTTATCCACTTATAATCATGTATTAGGGTTAGTTTAAGTGTTTGGCAAAGTTTCATGAAGGTTTGGTTGGGCTATGTAGGTTTTAAGATGAAAAAAAAAGAGGAGGAATAAGTTATTATGGCTCTTGGATCGATCCAAAAATAGGACCGGATTGACTCAGCAGTAAGATAAATCCAAATATGAACCAAATCGATCTAGATTGGCACATGAAAAATGGTTGTTTTGGCTTCTTGGATGTTTTCTGGTGGTTGTTCACGGTAATTATTTCCCTAAATATTTCCAAAACATTAAGGATCAATTTCTAGTGTTCAAGACCCTCAAGAACTTTTTGTTTTGATGATGCCTACTTCAAATTGGACACTTATCCATATGGAATTCTTCCACAATAAGGACTTTTAGGCTTTAAGTATTTTGCTTCAATTCGAAGTCTAGGCCATGATGGAAAGGGAATTTATATATTTTCATTATTTTACTTGATTTAATTAATTATTTGCTTTACCTCCTAATTTTATTATGTTGCATAATTCGTGGGCTAATCAATTGGATAATAAAGAACACTCTATTGTATGTAAAACATGGATTATTATTTTGAGACCGTTCTTGATCGCCAATATTTTAAAAGAATTTGTGTTATTTATTATGTTCTAAATTGAATTAAATCGAGGTAATTAAATTTCAAGGTGTGGGCTATATTGAGATCTACGGATTTTTTATTTCAAAAAAATTAAATTAAAATTTTATTTTAAGAGAAATTAAAATGTGAGATCAAGGTATTTATTTCATCTAAGTAAATATAAAAATTACCAAGGATTTAAATTTGGTCTTTTAGACTTGAATAAATGTTTTTCAAATCCCTAAAAGTTTTAAAAATACTAAGAGGGAGAAGGGTTGCTGAATAAACCCCATGGTCTGCATCGATATCTTCATGAATCAAGGATGTGGTGTCAGTTAGGCTAGACCCACCACGTATCGAATTAATCACAACATCAGGAATTCATTAAAACGTTTATTGATAATTTTGATAATTAGAATGTAAGTGAGTACGACCCTCCCCCCCCCCCCCCCCCCCCCAATGGGGAAGTTCCAAAAGAGTGGGTTTTCATTTCAAGAATGAACCGGTGGTATAGACTTAAACACAATTGATGATATCCCCCCCATGGAGTCAATATTATTAATTGTAGTTCAAGGTGGGGAGATTTAAGCTCCCAACGAAAAATCTCCCTCCATAAGGGAACTAGGATGTCAAGCGAGTTTTATTTTGAATATAGCGACGAGGGAGACACTTTTAAATGAAAACAAAGTTAAATTCTCACATGTTGTGTTAAAATTAATTATCTTTTCAAATTTTATAATTCTCGGATTTCAAAATGGAATCATCATTCAACCCATTTGCTTCAATATTAATGGATAACAAGTTAACTGGAATGAAATATATAGACTAGAAAATAAATATAGATATTTTCCTAATTATTGAGGACTTTAAGTTTGTCTTGATAGAGACCTTCCCTACCAAGACGGAGGAAGGGAAAACCAAATAGGTTGTCCAATCATACTAGATATGGCAAAAGGATAATCAGTTGGCTCACTACTACATATTTATCTATATGACTAATGTGTTGTGGAACCAACATCAGCACATATCCATTGCTTATGATATGATTTTGAACCTCGGGGATATTTTTGAGTATCAAAACCATGTCGCAACGTCAGATGATATATAAAGATTGGTCAACACCAATATTCATTAGGGTATCCCCATGCGCGAGTATAATCTAAAGACAATGTTCATATTTGGGTAAATTGAAGGGCTTGGATATAAAATTGATGGGGAAGCCCCAGATAATCACTATCGGAGTTTATTAAATAGTTTCACCTAAATTATTCTTTGAATAAATTTGATTACTGTCTGGTGAAATTGGTTAAGGAACTCTGGGGTGCACAAAATATTAAGAGGAATGCGGGTGTGACACAGGTCGCTAATAAAATCTCATATACTTCTATTCAAGAAGAAGAAGAAGAAGAAGAAGAAGAAGAAGAAAAGGAAAAAGAAGAAAAAGAAGAAAAGGAAGAAGAAGGGAAAATCTTAAGGACACCTAAAGTTATCAAGAAGAACTTTAATCCATAGGGTTAAGGTAATAAGATGGTAGGTGGATATTGCATCTTTAAATAGGAAGGACACTTAAAGAAGTAATGTCCCGTATATTTAGCAATGAAGAATGGAAACAGTAATTTCTCATATATCATTGAGATGTGTTTTGTGCTGTAATATATTGGAAACGAGTGTGTAGATTCGGGAGACACTAATCATGTTTGCAATGTTTTATCAGGGCTTCGGATAATAAGGGAGCTCAATAATGGAGATATATTTCTATTCATAGGTGATCATCACAAGGAAGAAGTACTATTAACAATAGTTTTAAATTTCGGTGAAGACAATAACTTAGTATTACTAGAGAATTTCTATTTTTCTATATTAGAAGAAATCTTATTTTGGTTTCTAAGCTTGTGATGAATGGAGACCTGATTTATTTTAATATAGGTGTTTTAAAAAATGGAAAATTTGTTATCTATTTTGAAACATTGGAAAATGATCTTTGTATTAAAAGACATGTCTCATAAGGATTTGAGTTACTAAAATATAAATAATCTAATGAGGAAGGAACCTTCTAAGTTTAACTAAGTGTATCTTTGGAACTCGTGACTAGGTCATGTCAATCTAAAAAGGGTAAAAAGACTGGTTTCAAATGGACAATTATGTTCATTGGAAGTGGAGGCACTTCCAATGTGAATCATGCCTAGAGCGAAAGAAGACTAAGAAATCGTTTATGACCAAACGGTATAGAGTTAAAGATATATTCGAATTGATTCATACTGATTTGTGTGGACCTGTGACTATCCATCAAAGAGGTATTTTTTTGTGTTTCATGTAAGACCCTAGGTTTTATTTTTATTTTAATTGAATTATTTATGTGTCAAAATGTATTTTATGGACTATTAATAAATTTTATGGCACTTATGACATTTACATATGTTCTGTAACGTGAAAATAGTTTCGACACGTCTATTCTCTCCTTCGAAATAGAATATTTTTCACATAAAATGGAGATTATAGCGAATTTAAAACATAATGTTTTTAATTATTATTCAAATCATAGTGTGTTTAAATTAGCGTAATCCAAAAGTAATGTCAGCGCAAAAAAAAAATACCAAAACGTGTCCAATGTGCTTCAATTCTAATTTACAGTTGGATAAATTTTAAAATTTCAAAAAACTATACTCGAAAAAATTGTAATTGAATACGAATGACAGTCAGTTATATAATTATCGAATCGATTGTGTTCTAACTATGCAGCTTAGGAACACTATAAATAGACGCTAATACCTATAGAAAAAACTGCACCTCTTCTCATTTGAAACAAATGAGTTTATTGTCTCTCTTTGTTTCTCTTTAGGGAAATTTAAGAGCCAAACCTCTACTCTTTCATTTCAACAACCGAAGAGACAATCCCCTTCTTCTTAAACCTCTTCTCTTATAAACCCATGCATAAGAAGCCTCTCCACCCCCAGCTAAAATACCAAAACTCATGAAGAAATCAAACCCCTCTTCAAGTTCCCTCTTCCTCTCCCCGAAGAGACAATCCATTTTCGAAGAGAATCGTCGTCGGGCCTCTCCTCTCTCATCCACAACCCAAAATTGCCTCTCCTCTCTCTCCCACCTCTGGCTAAATGGGTTACCCCTTTTTCTTTAATTTATATTTTTCTTTCTCTCTCCTATTGGCATTAGTGAAGCTTTTAACTTCTGTGCGCATGTGTGTGTAGGCGTGTGTGTGTGTGTGAAATCAGAGATCCCACCTGCCAGCCATGGCCTCACTTTTCCTTTTAGATTCCATTTTGTACCGAACTACTATAATTTCATTTTTTATTTATAGTTTGTCTTCACACACACACACACACACACATATATATATATATATATATATATATATATATATATATATATATGTCCGAATTCCCATTTCAACTCAGCCTCATTGGATAATTTTTTCGTTACGACTGGATTTGAGTTTGGGTTATTACTGATTACGTATTTGGTTTAGGAAATATTAATTAGGGATTTTTTGTGTTATTTTGAATCCCTATTTATACTTGATTACGTTTAACTTTTCATAAACACAAACCCTAAACACGTACGATTAATCTTATTTTTTCTAAAACTGGATATTTGACCCCTTGCCAATTTTTTGTTAAAAATATATTTTAACGAGTTATAATACGAAACGAATTGAGTTTATATCGTCGTTATACTCATAGACTACATTACAAGTCATATTATACTTATTTAGGTATTGGGCTGCTTAATCACAAAATGTGCAGGGCTAACAATGTGGAATTAATCACGATAGTTGATGTACAAAACTGGACTTGATCCAATTTAATAATCATAGATAAAATTTATAATTTTAATGTTAAATAAAAGAGAGACTCAAGGATTTAAAAGTGGTTCAGCTATGTAAGAAATGCCATGTCCACTGTTATAGTATTGATTTCAGAGGTTATAGAAAGAAAGCTACTCTTGCCAATACGAATATTCTAGAATGTGTTCTACCTTAACCTTGATGTAGGGGATACAATATTATTTATAATGACCCTAAGATTAAGGGTTGGAATATCAAGGGGTGGAATACCTTTATTCATTTAAGCATTTACACCCGTACCTAAAGATTGTGACAATTGGTTATATGAACCACGTGTCGTAAGACCTTTGGTATGGTGACGCTTCATTAGTATTGATGGTCGGGATTCTTTGTGTTGGTAAATATTCCTGTCAAGCTACTATTTGTTGTTTAGAATTTTGGCCATCACTACACCAAATCTGCCCATTTGTCAAGGTCATTGACCCTGACAAATAACCCTTGTCAAGGTCAATGACCGTGACATTTCGAGGCGAGACAACTTTTTTTGTCACGGTCGTGTCATGGTCATTGACCTTGACACAAAACTGGCATTTTGTGTACACATACACACACCCCTACCCCACCCCCACCACACATGAACACGTCATGCCACTTTTAAAACTAACCAACCCAACATTTCATCAATTAAACGAACAATTAAAGTATACAATTATTAATTTACTAATTTACAATAAGGGACAATCCTACTTTCATATGAAATTGGCACTAATTATTAATTTACTTTCATCTAAAACTATACAATTAAAATTACAAATAAAGATATACAATTTCTTAATTAAAGATATACAATTATTAAAATTGCCCCTCCACACCCCCCACACCCCACCCCCACCCCCACTATCCCCCTCCCCCAGCACACACCACCATACACACACCTACGCACACACACACACACACCCCACCCCCACCACCCACCACACCCCACCCCCACTACCCCCCTACCCCACAACACACCACCATACACACACCTACGCACACACACACACACACCCCAACCCCACCACCCACCACACCCCACCCCCACTACCCCCTCCCCCACCACACACCACCATACACACACCTACGCGCACACACACACACCCCACACCCACCACCCCACCCCCACCCCTTCCCCCCACCACGACCGTGACAACTTCATTTATTGTTTATCAATAAAATTATGACATGAGATAATTATAATTGGAGCATAAATTTCATTATCATAAAGGGATAAATCCAACCAAGTGCAGAGATTCTACAAATTAAAGTGAGAATTAAATTTAAGACTTTCTAACAACATGCATGTGTATTGATTCTACATAGTTGGGCACGAAAGTCACTAATGATATTCCTAAAAACATACAATTGGCAACATTTTGTGAATTTACTAAAATTTATATAATATTATCAAATTCTGTTAAAATATTATCTAGGGTTTTACCTAATTGAATTAATTTCATGAATAAAATTATTATCAATTTAAATATTTATATAATTAAATTTAACATATGAATTCTAGAATTTTTCTAACATTTACACAATTTTAACTATCACTAACATTTACACCATTCTAACTATCGCTAACATTTACACATATATATACACACATACACATATACATATACACACATATATATACACACATACACATACACATACACATACACATACACATACACATACACATACACATACACATACATATAGAAATGAAAGAGAAAAAGAGGAAAAAAAAATATACCTTAGAGAGAGAGAGAGCAGAAATCGCGGATGAGAGAGAGAGGGGGGGGGGGGAAACCAAAGGAGGTGGGAAAAAATAATCCTAGGGCTTTTTTTGCTGCAAAAGTTGTCACGATCGTGTCAAGGTCATTGACCGTGACACAAATCTCGTGTTTTGTGTTACGTTCATTGACCTTGACACGACCGTGACACAGAATTGTCACGGTCATAGACCGTGACACGGCCGTGACAAGTAAATTTGTCACGGCCTTGTCACGGTCAAAGACCGTGACAATTCTGTGTCACGGTCGTGTCAAGGTCAATGACCGTGACACAAAACGTGAGATTTGTGTCACGGTCAATGACCTTGATAAGGGTGGCCGGCTGAAAGGTGACAATTTGGCCATTTTGGTGTAGTGCATGTAAGAGGATAAATGTTCATTTCTGATTGGTCTAGGCTGGTGGATAATTTTTTGTAACAACAGAAGCCCCTAATGCTCTATGCTTAATGCTTGCATGAAGTATAGAACATTAGATTCTGGAAGTAGCTTGGAGTATTTTCATGGTGCCTAGTCGATAGCCGAATCCCACACTTGTAAAATTTTACCGTTCCTCTTTGAAGATGGAATTGTTGTGAATAATTCGAATTTTAGCAAAACGCCACAGGGTAAATGGGTATTTCACACCTTCGGTATCGTGAAGCCGTCGGAATCTCAATCGTTGGTACGTTTAATCATTACTTTTGTTATTTTTTAGATAAGCTATAAAAAGGCAAGAGGCTCCCATGAGTGGAGTATAGGTTCCATATTTTTTTAGCTTGTCCTCTTTTTTTCGGTATCTTCTCCTTTTGATCTTTCTTCTGAGTCTTTGTGGGTGGTCTGTGCTTTGCATCCATTACTTCCTCAACTTTAATTATTTTTCCTCCTTAGCCATGAGTTCGGTCATGGTTATAGGAGGATGTTTGGCCAGAGTAAAGTATACTTTCTCAGGATGTAATCCACTCATAAGAGCCGTGATGACTATTTTTCCTCGTAATATACGATTTTCAATTTCCCGTTATTAAAATGAATGATGTGCTCAATAGTTATTTCCCCTACTTGTTGCTATACGCTCAAGAGATGGGCTACTATTTTCATCGGCTTGGCCCCAAAATAGAAATTTATAATTCATAGCTCGAAAAGATGGTTAAAGTTGGTAATTTATCCTCGGGTCAAGTAGTTATACCATATCTGAGTAGAACCTCTAATGGTTCTTGAGAATGCTCTGCATCTCATCTCATCAGGGATCGAATAAATGTAAGGAGTAGTTTGATAATGTTCAATGTGTAGGATTAGATCAGTTTTCCCATCATATTTGGGTGTAACCACAAAATATTAACACTTAGATGGAGTATGAAAATCCATAATTACTTGAAAAAGGGGGATTCTATAACAAAGGGATTCTTTGCTTTCACTATCTCTCCAAGACGATCTTCCAATCGCTGAATTGATCCTTTCTATTGAGAATTTCCATCATCAGATTTATGCGAAGTAGCTCAGATATGACGACCATGTGTACGCTTTGAATTCTCTTCCTAAGAAGTGTGATCTTGATCTCATGGTGTCTTCACGATGGTCGACTGGATGTTAAGAGTTCCTGGATAATGCTCTAATAGGGTTTCTATTTTCTCAAGGTCCTAATCGGTGGAAAGGCGAAGCTTGACTCAATCTTTTCAAGACACTTGGCCTTTCAGGAGAGAAAGAACGGTCATCATAAGACTTTGAAGTTTTGATAGAGGAACTGATTCCTGCGTGATAAGTACTATCTTGAGATGATCTGGAATAGATGCGCTCACTATGCCTTGGAGGAGGGGGTGACATTTCACTCTATGGTGATAAAACTTCATGTTGTATAGGTAAGGCTGGAGATCTGGCTTGTAGAGATTGATTCAATTACCTCATTGACTCTTGCATAGCGTCTTGACCCTAGCAATACTTGCTCGAATCCCATTTAGGTCGGCAGTTGTAGGCGAAGCAGATGGAACTGTTGGGTTACCTTCATTCTGGGCACTGGGCTCTAGATCATTCATTTTTTCTTGAATCAACTTGTTTGTGATAGAGAACGGTGATTAGACACACATTCCCATAGATGGCGCCAACCTATTGATGTATAAAATTGGACTTGATCCAATTTTATAATCAAAGATAAAATATGTAATTGTAATGCTTAATAAAAGAGAGACACGAGGTTTT
This sequence comes from Sambucus nigra, assembly GCA_949130495.1. Classification (NCBI taxonomy): domain Eukaryota; kingdom Viridiplantae; phylum Streptophyta; class Magnoliopsida; order Dipsacales; family Adoxaceae; genus Sambucus; species Sambucus nigra. The sequence continues at coordinate 50,968,114 of OX422222.1, forward strand.
TAAAGTGGTTCATCAATGTAAGAAATCCTACGTCCACTGTTACAGTATTGATTTCAGAGGTTACATAAAGCTACGTACTCTTGTCAATAATAATATCCTAGAATTCGTTCCACCTTTCCCTTGATGCAGGAGATACAATGTATTTATAATGACTCGAAGATTAAGGGTTGGAATATCAAGGGGTGGAATGACTTTATACATTTAATCATTTACACCTGTATATAATGAATGTGATGATTGGTTGTACGAACCACGTGTGGTAAGACCTTTGGTATGGTAACACTTCATTGGTATTGATGGTCATCATTCTTTATGTTGGTCGGCATGCCTATAGAGATACTATTTGTTGTTTAGAATTTTGGCCAGGTAAGAGGACAACTGTTCATTTTTTATTGGTCTACATAGGTGGATAATTTTTGGTATCAACAGTAGCCCCTAATGCTCTATATTCGATGCTTGTGTCAAAGTATAGAACATTGGATTGTGGAAGTAGCTTCGATTATTTTAATGGTGTCTGGTTTGTAGCCGACCTCCCACACTTGTAAAATTTTATCGGTCCTGTTTGAAGATGGCATTTTTGTGAATAATTTGAATTTTAACATACCGCTAAAGGGTAAATGGGTATTTTATACATTCTGTGTCGTGAAGACATCAGAATCTTAATCGTAGGTACGTTTAATCATTACTTTCGTTGTTTTGAGATAAGGTATAAAAAGGAGGGAGGCTCCCATTATCAATCAAAACTCTAGCGATGACACTATCCTAGCTACTGAATTTGACACCCAATGGATCGTCATGGCGATAAAATACCCCATATGGATCTTTCTTTGAAAAATCGATCACCAATTTATCTTTGTTAACCTTCCTAGACTGATCTTCTTCGTTCATATTAATTCTCTGGATATAAGAGCAAGCTTGAGCCTCATTAAAGTAAGTTTTTCTTTCAGGGGTGTGATCGCCTCCTCCTGCATTTCCACCTATAATTACATGACAATCAAATGAAGCGAAATTAATCATACTTACCTCATGTTTCGGCTATTAGTCTCCTTCGACAAGTCGGGATCATCCTCATAACCATCTTCATGGTTTATCTTCCTGTCATCTCTGGTTTTGAATGGAGAATTTGATCTTCATCTAGCTTCTTTACTTTCACGACGTTCACAAATTTATTGAGTTTTCTTCGATGGATGAGGGTTTCTATCTCACTTTACAAAGAAATTTTGTTATCTGTTGCATGGACATAATCCTCAAGGAATTCACATTATGTAGATTTATCCCTCTTATTATTGGGTGCTTTCAACCTTTCAGGACATCGCAGATCCTTATTGTTTTTAATCTCCTCAAGGATATGGTTAATGCTAACATTCAATGGAGTATAGGTTCCATATTTTTTGAGCTTGTCTTATTTCTTTCGGCTTCTAATCTTTATTATTAGTCTTTATAGCTAATATGTTCTTTGCAACCATTACTTCCTCGACTTTCATTATTTATCCTTCATGAGTTCAGTCATAGTTATAGGAGGATCTTTGGCCAGAGTATAGTATAGTTTCTCGGGAAGTAATCCAGTCATGATGTGCTCAATAGTTGTTTCCCCTACTTACTCCCTTCCGCTCAAAAGATGGGCTACTCTTTTCCCCTCCTTGGCCCCAGAATAGAAATTGTTAATTAATAGCTCGACAAGCTAGTTGAAGTTGATAATTTATCCTCGGGGTAAGTTATTATACCATATCTGAGCGAAACTTATAATGGATCTTGAGAACGCTTTGTATCTTATCTCATCAGGGGCAGAATAAATGTCAGTAGCAGCATGATATTGTTCAATGTGCAGAACTATATCAGTTTTCCATCATATTTGGGGGTAACCATAGAAGATTTAAACTTAGATGGAGTGGGAAAATCCATAATTTCTCAAAAAATGGGGATCCTTTAACAAAACTCCGCTACAATGGGTTCTTTGCTTTTGCCATCTCTCTTACCTGATCTTCCACTCCTTGAATTAATCCTTTCCATTAAGAATTTCCATCATCAGATTTATGCGAAGCAGCTCAGCTATCACGACCATGTTTACGCACTGAACTCTCTTCCTAAGAAGTATGCTCGGCATGTATATATCACCGGATGCTTGATCTTGATCTGATTATGGCTTCACGCTGGTCAGCTGGATGTTAAGTGTTCCTTGATAATGCTTTAGGAGGGTTCTATTTGCTCAGGGTCCTAATCGATCGAAAGTCAAAGCTCAGCTTAATCTTTTCAAGATGCTTAGCCATTCAGGAGAGAAATAATGGTTATCATAAGACTCTGACGCTCTGATTGAGGAGCTGATTCCTGGGTGATTAGTCCTATCTTAAGATGATCTAGAATAGCTGCGTTAGTTATTCCTTGGAGGAGGGGGTGGCATTTCTCTCTGTGGTGATAAAATTACATGTTGTCTTGATAAGGCTGTAGATATAGCTTGTAGAGAGTGAGCCAATTGCCTCATTAACTCTTACATTGTGTGTTGACCCTAGTAATGCTGGCTAGAATCGCATTTAGTCCGGCTATTATAGGAAGATCGGATGGAACTGTTGGGTTACCTTCGTTCCTGGCACTGGGCTCTAAATAATTTATTTTTGTTTAATCAACTTATTTGAGATAGAGAACGGTGATTAGACACACGTTCCCACAGATTGCGCCAACCCGTTGATGTAGAAAACTAGACTTGATCCAATTTTATAATCAAAGATAAAATATATAATTGTAATGCTAAATAAAAGAGAGACACGCGATTTTTAAAGTGGTTCATCTATGTAAGAAATCCTATGTCCATTGCTATAGTATTGATTTAAGAGTTTACATAAACTTATGTACTCTTGTCAAAAAGAATATCCTAGAATCCGTTCTATCTTGCCCTTGATGTAGGGGACATAATGCATTTACAATGACCCGAAGATTAAGGGTTGGAAACTCAAGGGGTGGAATGCCTTTATACATTTAAGAATTTACACATGTACATAATGAATGTGACGAATGGTTGTACGAACCACATGTGGAATGACCCTTGGTATGGTGACTCTTCATTGGTATTGATGGTCAGTAATCTTTGTGTTAGTCGGCATGCTTATAGAGCCACTATCTATTGTTTAGAATGTTGGCCATGTAAGGAGATAAATGTTCATTTCTAATTGGTCCACGTAGGTGGAAAATTTTTGGTATCAAAAGAAGCCCCTATTGCTCTACGTTCAATGCTTGTGTCAAAGTATAAAACATTTGATTCGGTAAGTAGCTTGGAGTATTTTCATGGTGGCTAGTCGGTACCTGACCTCCCACACTTGTAAAATTTTATTGGTCCTGTTTGAAGATGGCATTTTTGTTAATAATTTGAATTTTAACATACCGCCAAAGGGTAAATGGGTATTTTACACCTTTTGTGTCATGAATCCATCGGAATCTCAATCGTAGGTACGTTTCATCATTACTTTCGTTGTTTTAAGATAAGTTATAAAAAGGTGCGAGGCTCCCATTATCAATAAAATATCTAGCGATGACACTAACCAATGGATTGTCATGGCGATAAAATACCCCAGAGGAATCTTTCTTTGAAAAATCGATCACCAATTTGTCTTTGCTGACCTTCCTAGGCCGATATTCTTCGTTCATATTAATTCTCTGGATATAAGAGCAAGCTTGGGCCTCATTCAAGTAAGTTTTTCTTTCAGCGGTGTGATCGCCTCCACCTGCATCACTAGCGGTAATTACATGACAATCAAATGAACCAAAATATTTCAACCAATTTGTTGATGTACAAAATTGGACATGATCCAATTTTATAATCACAAATAAAATATATAATTGTAATGCTAAATAAAAGAGAGACATAAGGTTTTTAAAGTGGTTTAGGTATGTAAGAAATCCTACGTCCACTATTATAGAATTGATTTTAGAGGTTACAGAAAGATAGATACTCTTGTCAATAAGAATATCCTAGAATTCATTTTGCCTTGCCCTTTATGCAAGGGATACAATGTATTTATAATGACCACAAGATTAAGGGTTATAATATCAAGGGATTGAATTCCTTTATACATTTAAGCATTTACCCGCATATATAATGAATGTGACGATTGGTTGTATGAACCACGTATTGGAAGACCCTGGGTATGGTGGGGCTTCATTTATTGTGATGGTCAACATTCTTTATATTGCTGGGAATGCCTATTAACCTACTATCTGTTGTTTAGAATGTTAGCCACGTAAGAGGACAAATGTTCATTTCTTATTCGTCCACGTCGGTTGATAATTTTTGGAATCAACAATGACTTCAGGTATTGATTAAAACTCTAATTGATAATTTCAAGAATTCGAATGTGAGTGATTTCGATCTTTCTCCCCAAACGGGGAAGTTCATCATGAGTTGGTTTTAATTTAAAGAATGAACCGATGGAATACACCTAAACATAATTTATGGTATCCCCCGCCTCCCATGGTGTCAATACTATTAATTGCAGTTCAAGGTGGGGTGATTTAAGCTCCCCACAAGAAATCTCACTCCATAAGGGAACTAGGATGTCATCGAATTTTATTTTTAAAATGGAGATGAGGGAGGAACTTTTAAATTAAAACAAAGTTAAATTCTCAAATGTTAACTTGAAATATTTTTTCAAATCTGATAATTCTTATAATTTAAAATGGAATCATCATTCAACCCATTTACTTCAATATTAAAGGATAACAAGTTAACTGGCATTAACTATATAAACTCGAAAAGAAATATAGACATTGTCCTAATTATTGAGTACTTTAAGCTTGTCTTGATAGAGACCTTCCCTACCAAGCCGGAGGAAGGCAAACCAAACGGGATATCCAATCCTACCAGATATGGAAAATGGATAATCAGATGGCCCACTACTACATATTGGCCTCTATAACCATGGAACCAATATCAACACATGTACATTGCTTACGATATGATTTTGAGCCTCGGCGATATTTTTTAGATTCAAAACCATGTCACAAGGTCAGATGATATGGAAAGATTGTCCAATACTAATATTCATGAGGGTACTCCACGCGTGAGCATGTTCTAAAGACGATGTCCACTTAGGGGAAGTTGAACGGCTTGGATCTAAAATCAACGGGGAAGTCCCAGTTGATCACTATTGGAGTCTATTAAATAGTTTTGCCTAAATTATTCTATGAATAAATTTGAATACTCTCTGGCACAATTGCTTCTGGAACTCCGGGCTGCAGAGAATATCAATACGCATAAGGGTGTGATCCATGTCGCTAATAAAGGTGCATGTACTTCTATTCAAGAAGAAGAAGAAGAAGAAGAAGAAGAAGAAGAAGAAGAAGAAGAAGAAGAAGAAGAAGAAGGTCAAGTCTTGGGAACAACCTAAAGTTATCAAGAAGAACATTCAGCCATTGGATTAAGGGAATAAGTTGGTAGGTGGATATTACATCTACAAATAGGAAGGACATTTAAAGAAGCAATGTCCTATTTTTTTGGCAAGGAAGAATGGAAACATTAATTTCTCATATATCATTAAGAGGTCTTTTGTGTTTCAATCTATTGGAACTAAGTTTGTAGATTCGAGAGTCACTAATCATTTTTGCAATTCTTTATCAGGGATCTGGATAATCAGGGACCTTAATGATGGAGATATATTTATACTCATAGGTGATCATCGCACGGCAACAGTACTATTAGCATTAGTTTTAACTTTTTGTGAAGGCATTAAGTTAGTTTTAGTAGAGAGTTTTTATTTTCCTAGATTAGAAGAAATATGATTTTGGTTTCTAAGCTTGTGATGAATGGATACCTGATTTATTTTAAAATAGGTGTTTTAAAAAAATTGAAAATTGTTATCTATTTCGAAACACTGGAAAATGATCTTTGTATTAAAAGACATGTCTCACCACTGGTGCTTAATAATGAACTGATTAACTAAAATACAAATAACGTAAAGAGAAAGGAACCTTCTAAGTTGAACTAAGTGTATCTTTGGAACTTGTGATTAGGTCATATCAATCTAAAAAAGGTACAAATACTGGTTCCAAATGGACAATTATGTTCATTGTAAGTGGAGGCACTTCTAATGAGAATCCTGCTTAGAGTCAAAGAAAACCAAGAAACCATTTACGACCAAAGTGTATATACTTAAAGATGCATTGGAATTGATTTATACTGATTTGTGTAGACCTGAGACTATTCGATAAAGAGGTTATTTCGAGTATTTCATGTAAGACCATGACTTTTATTTTTATTTTTATTGAATTATTTATGTGTCAAAATGTATTTTACGGACAATTAATAAATTTTGCGACATTTACGACCTGTACATATGTTCTGTAACATGAAAATGGGTCGACGCGTCTATTCTTTCGTTAGAAATAGAATATTTTTCATATAAAACGGATATTAGAACAAATTTAAAACATATTATTTTTTATTATTATTCAAATCATAGGGTGTATAAATTAGCGTAATCCAAAAGAAATGTCAATGCGAAAAAAATACAAAAAAGTGTCTTACGCGCTTCAATAGAAATATGAAATTTCAAAAATTACAAAAATTATAATTGAGTACCAACGACAATGAGTTATGTAATTATCCAACTTACTCTCTCTTGATTGTGCAACTTAGGAACACTATAAATTGATGCTTGTGCCTATAAAAAATTGCACATCTTCTCATATGAAACACATTAGTTTACTCTCTCTCTCTCTCTCTCTCTCTCTCTCTCTATATATATATATATATATATATATATATATATATGTGTGTGTGTGTGTGTGTGTGTGTGTGTGTGTGTGAGGAAATTTAAGAGCCAAACCCCTGTTTCTCAACCCAATAGCCAAACCCCTGTTTCTCAAACATCTTGTCTTATAAACCCACGTAGAAGAAGCCTCTCCAACGACTTCCTAAATCCCAAAACTCACGAAGAAATCAAACCCTGTTCAAATTCCCTTCTTCCCCACACTCACCCCAAACCCCTGCCAAAAAAACCACCATCGATGATCAGGAACACCAAACCTCTGGCAAAATCATTGTCTAACCTGGATCTCCTCCATTCCCAACCAGAACCACTGCAAAACCACTTCTCCACTGACCTAATACCGTCGTTCCTCTCTCTCTCCCACCTCCGGCGTAATGGGTTACCCCTTCTTCTTTTATTTCCATTTTTGTTTCTCTCTCCTGCTGCCATTAATGAAGCTTTGACATTATGTGCGTGTGTGTAGACCTGCGTGTGTGTTGCTAAAATTGAAGCTCCGACCTGCCAGCCACATATATATGTGTGTGTGTGTGTGTGTCCAAATGCCAGTTCCAACTCAACCTCGTTGGATGATTTTTTCGTTACGACTCGGTTCCAACTCGATTTGATTTTGGATTATTTCAAATTGGGCACTTTGATTAGGAAATATTAATTGGGATATTCTTTTTGTTATTTTGAATCCCTATTTGCCAAACACGTACGAGCAATCGTATTTTTTCGAAAAATGGATATTTGACCCGGTGTCAATTTTCTGTTAAAAATATATTTTAACCACTTATAATAGCAAATAACTCGCGGTTATATCATTGTTATACCCCAAGACTATATTACGAGTCATATTGTAATTATGTAGGTGTTTGATAACTTAATTTGTTGTGTTGGTTAATTTTGAAAGTGGCACGAGCACTGGAATATTGTTTAAATAAGGGGGGAGTTTTCAAATTTTTTCTAAAATTATTTCGTGTTATGAATAATATATTATCGTATTAATATATTCTAGGAAATAAATGAAAACCATAAATACCAAATTTTTTTGGATCAAAAGTAATATTTGATCAGGATAATATTTAGTTGAATAAAATTTATTATTTATTCAAATTGAGATTATATTTACGAAAATCGAATCTTTGAATTTCCTTTAACGATTAATTTTTTGAAAACTCTTAGGGTCCGTTTGATACAAAAGTGGGCAAATGAAGAGCATGGAAAATTTTTCCATAATAAAATTTGCCATGGCAAAATTTGTGAGGGCAAATCTTTTAATTTGCCACATAAGGTTGTTTGATAGGATTAGTTTTTTAGGTGACAAAAATGAGTTGTTTGATAGCATTGATGGAAAATAAAAACAAAAAACAGTTTAGAACAAAAAAAAACAGTTTTAATAAAATTAAAAGCTTTAACAAAAAAACAATTTTTTAAGAAAAAATTAACAAAAACAAAAATGTTTTAACAAAAAAACAGCTTAAACAGAAAAAAAAAAACAGTTTTAATGGGAAAAAAACTTTTATTTAGAAAAACAGTTTTTAACAATAAAAACACTTGGAACAAAAAAAAAACAGTATAGAACGATTTTATTTTTAAAGAAAAACAGTTGTAAAAAAAAAACAGTTTTTAACAAAATAAAAACGTTTTTAACAAACAAACAAACAAACAGTTAAAAAAACGATTTTAACAAAATAATAACATTTTTTAACGGAAAAACAGTTTTTAACAACAAAAAAAATAATTTTTACGGAAAAAAACATTTATTTAGAAAAACAGTTTTTAACAATAAAAACACTTTTAACAAAAAAACAGTTTAGAATGATTTTTTGTAAAGAAAAAACACTTGTAACAAAAAAACAGTTTTTAACAAACAAAAAAAAAACAGTTTCAACGAAAAAACTGTTTTTAGCAAAATAAACACAATTTTAACAAACAAACAAACAATTTAAAAAAAACGATTTTAACAAAATATAAACTTTTTTTTAACGGAAAAACAGTTTTTAAAACAGAAAAAATAATTTTATGGAAAAAAACGTTTCTTTTAAAAAAAATAGTTTTTAACAAACAAAAAATAGTTTTTTAATATTTTTAAAAATGATGGCAAATTTGTGGAGAAATTTTGCTTTGCTATATAGGTAAGCAAATTTTGCCAACAAAAGTGGGAAAATGATGGCAAATTTGTATGTGAGCATGGGTATCCATGAAAAATTTTCCACGGCAAATAATTGTCATCAAACACACAAAATAGTGGGCAAATTTGTGATTTGCCACCATTTGCCACATTTGCCATGGCAAATGTGGTCTATCAAACGGACCCTTATTATTTCAATGTCGAGATACTTGTTAATTATTTTCATCAATAGAAGAGAATTACTATTCTAGTAATATAATTACTAAAATTGTGTGAATTCGATTTTATAAATAAAACTAGTTATAGCTGAATTCTTCGACCATTTCAAGCATTTTTCGCATTAAATTGTCTATATAACTTGGATTCATACCAATTATCGGTTATTAGTTAACATAATATATTTATCCGACTCATAAACGGGAGATCGTAATGCGAATTATATACTGGATTCGTATATAACAATTCGAATTAAATCCAGCTCATTCTTCTCAAAACACCAGTATAACCACTCTCTTTGAAACCCTCGAGTACAAATGACTACGGAAACTGTATGCAACAATGAAAGATCCCTGAATGACAACGCAAAGATAATAAACCACAAGTAGGTTTTTCCTACCTTTTAAGTCTTATACTTTGCGTATTTAAAATACTGCTACTGATATCACTACATGATAGCCACACTTACTCTGAGTATGTGCATTTTATTAAATACCATACTACATATTTTGTTAACCATCATCAATACTTGAATTATCACTAGTATTTAAATTTAAGGACCAAATTTAACCCTTGTCACCTAATAACTGAGATCATGTACCTTATTGATTCAGCTTGCCCTTGCACTTTTGTGCCATTTTTACTACTATAAGCATCAGTATTAACTAGGAAATAGACTGATGTGTTGCCCCACGAAAGTTTCTACTTGGCCAATTAGTCTCAGATGATTGAGACCTCCGATTTTTCTACATACATATGAGTGCCACTTAGCTAGTGTGCCTAGCCGGTTAATTTTCCCTAATGGATTTGGGTTGACTTTATTTGGTTTTACTGATGGCTTAATTATTTCTATGCCCATTAATGAGCTGGTAAGTATGATAATTATTAGTTCAAAGATCATTGACTTTCTTATATGATCCGTAATGTTTTTACTAAGAACCATTACATTATTTCTATTTATATAAAATAATGAACTAGTAACTATGGGATTATCAGTTCAACTTTCTTTCCATGATCGTTAACGAGCTGGTAAGTACAGAATTATCAGTTCATACTCCTTGATTTTCCTTAAGGGTTATTAAGAAAAAAACAATTGCTTCCGCTTTCTTTATTACTTTGATAAAAAAATGAATTCCATACACATTCCATACTTTCTTTATATTTATACTAGTTATAGAACTGGTAGAACATATTCAGCAATTTTGATGGTTCGTTTCCTTCTAGTTACTTTGCCCAGGTAGCAATAGGAAATGAGAAATGCTTCAGGAATTATACTGCAACTGTTTGAGATATGGAGAGAAATTATAGAAGAATAATCCTTTTAAATTATAGTGTAAGACAACTTAGCTTCTATAAATTCATTATTAGCATAGTATACTGGCTCAATTTTGATTTAGTATTATCTTAAGGAAACATTCACCCCTGATAAATTAGGTTGTGACATTTCATCACTTTAATTTATAATTAATCAAGGTTTTGGTACATTTACATATTGTGCCATAAGTATGAATCCTTTGATAAGTTCAAATAATATAAGGCTGAGGTGGAGCATTTCCATGATAAACTATTCCATATTATGCAATTTGATTGTATAGGGGAATAACTTTTGAAAGAGTTTAGGCAACACTTAATAGAATTTGGTATTACAACCTAATTATTTGGAGTGGGCACTCCACAACAAAAGGGTGTAGCAAAAAGACGTAATACAAATCTTTAGAATATTGTTAGGTCCATGCCAAGTTATTGGGATGTGCTAGATTCCATCTAAATTGGTCTTTTAAATGCCATAAAACTCTACAAAGGGAGAAAGCTAAGTCTAGGTCACATTTAGATAGGGGTACCCAGCACACATGTTATGGAAGGATCAAGTCAAGTTCGAATAAAGAACCAATGTATGTCTCTTTGTGGGTATCCCAAAGGAACCAATGATGGACAACTATATGATCCTAAGGACCAAAAAGTATTTTCATCTCAAATGTCAGGTTCTTTGAGGAAAATTATATGATTAACCACGACCCAATAACAAGATTATCTTGCAAAGTCTAAGAGGACAAGAGTAATAAACTTCTTTCGAACCACCCGTACAAGAAGAAATACAAGATGATCATGGTAATATATTGCCTAACGATAATGGGAGAATCATCGATAATTACAATTCACGTGTCAGTTATATTAGACCACAAGGGATCCATGTCGTAGTGGAAGGGTTATGCGTCAACCTGATAGGCTAGTGTATTTAAGATAGCACGTCATTGAAGTACCAAAGGAACACAAATCGGAACCCGGGACTTATGATGAGGCACCCCAAGATAATCATAACGATCTTTTGTTAAAGGCTATGGATACCGAGATGGATTCGATGTACTTGAATCAAGTGTGGTAACTTATCAAATGGATAAAACCTGTAGGGTGTAAGTTGATATACAAGAGGAAGAAAGGAGGAGATGGTAAGATGGAAACCTTCAAGTCAAAGCTTGTTACAAAAAGGTTCACTCGAAAAGCGAGAATCGACTATGAGGAGACCTTTTCATCGGTAGCCATAATTAAGTATATTCGGATTCTCTTATCCATTCTTGCACATATAGATTACAATTTTTGGCAAAGGATGTTAAGAATGAGTTCTTGAACGACAATCTTGACAATTTCATTTATATGGTGCAACCCAAGGTATTCATAGCAAAAGGCAAAGAAACCAAGGTGTGCAAGCGTAAGAGATTCATTTATGGACTTAAAAAAAGCATCAAGGTCTTGGAGTATTTAATTTCATCAAGAAATAAATTTTTTTATCAATATTTGGATGTAACTTATGTGTATAGGAATAATGACGAAAGTGTGGTGGTATTTCTAATACTATACGTAGATGATATTCTTGTAAACATGAATGATATGGGTCTATTATATAGTATAAGAGTGTTATTGTCTAGTCAATGCAATATAAACGACCTAGAAGGATCTAGTCACATCCTAGGGATCAGTCTTTTACGTTATCCAATAAATAGGATGTCGTTCTTATCCGAAGATAGTTATAACGACTAGGTGCTCATAAGGTTTACCATGTAAGATTCCAAGAAGGTGCTTCTCCTTTTCAGTCATCGAATTTATTTATATAAGGATTTTTGTCCTAAGACACCTGATCAGATAGAGATAATGAGGAACATGACTTGTGCTTCTGGAGGAAGCAACCTCATGTATGCTATGGTTTGTAATAGATCGGATATTTATTATACTGTTTGCGTGGTCTGCAGATTCTAGTCTAATCCAGATGAGGAGTGCTAGATCAGTGTAAAATACCTTCTCAAGTACATAAAGTGGACTCAGGATTATATGTTGGTTTACTTAGTAGAGATTCTAGTACCCATAGGGTACACTGACTCAGAATTTTCATTAGATAGAGACTTCAAGAAATTGAACCCGGGATATGTGTTTACCCTAGAAGTTGGAGCCATAAGTTGGAGGTGTATCATGTAGTTTTAATTTTCTCTTCCATCATGGAAGGCGGATATCTTTTCGCTTCATATGCAACAAATGTGGTTGATTGGATCCCAAACTTCCTAAGCTATTTGGATGTGGTTCCTTCAGTATAGTCAGCTGTCACACTTTATATTGACAATAGTAGTGTGGTTGCGGATTCTAAATAACTAAGGACTCATAAGAGGGAAAAGCACATTGAGAAAAAATATCACCTGATTCGGGATATCTTGCACAGAGGCGACGTCATTGTGACCAAGATTGCATTTGAGGTTAACATGGTGAATCCTTTAATAAAGAGATTACAATTAAGAACTTTTGACATCCACTTAGAAAGAATGTGAGTCAAGTCTATGGCCACATGGCTTTATGATAGTGGGAGATTTTGGGGGTTATATTCTTACAACCATTTTTTAAATATTTTTATTATTGATTAATAAAATATTATTTTATTCATTTTGAAATGATAATCAAGTATGTGATAATGCATTATATTTGCTTAAATATATTGTTTCATATTAATGTTAGTCGGTAGTGCTTAATAGGAATTCCAGTAATGTGACTTCAAGTTCATCATAAGGAGATTTGAATTTTGGTTTTAACACTAATAAAATTTTCACAACCTAAATAGGGATTTAACATCCAATTGAAATGGTTGCGATGAAATCCTAGTAGTTTGCCTAAAAATATAAGGAGTCGATTTTAGGGTTCGATAACTTGTGTGATAGTTCTACAGAGGATTTAGATTGGAACATCCCATGAATGTATTGAATGGGACCACCCAAGAGATTTTAGTCTAAGGGTTGTTTAGATTAAACTCAAGAAATCTCACACTATTTACAACGGGTGCATAGATTCTTAATCCCGATAATTATGAGGATTGGGATGCTTATTATTTGTAACTTTTATTTCTATTAGTGTGATTCAATTTTAGATTGAATTAAATGATATAAGCATAGTGGCTGACATTTATGTAAGTAGGTATAAGATTATAATTGAGAGAAATATACCTGCAAGGATACCTATGATTGAGATACCCCTTGATAGACTTATAATATTTTTTTCCACCAATTAACCTCATCAGTGGATTATTTATAATCTTATTGAAGTAGTAAAATAAGTTAAGTCTGAGAATCAAGGGAATTGATTAGATGTTAGTTAAAGACGAGTAATAGCATATTGATTTAACCAGTAAGATATTAAAAGCTTAATGTGGGGAATTATATTATAAACCATAATCAACTTTGAAAATAAGACCTTATTATATTCAAGTGAATTCCAAGATAGTCAAATTGGAATGCATTCATAATTATTTAGTGGAATTAATTATGATCAAATAAAGAAACGACATAAATTGTGGTGTTTGTAATTGGGTATTTTTTATTATATATTTGAAGCAAATTTAATTATGTGTCTTGGTTCCTAGTGTAGTCCATATACCCAAGTAATTCATAATTCATCAACTTAGGGTTTGAGAGGGGTGAGATAAAACACTATTCATATTTTTTGGAAGAGGCTTAGAGAGAGACCAAAATATCTCACTCATAAGGAATAGTTTTCATCTTAAAAGGTGCCCACACACGTACCTAGATTTAGAGAGGATAATATAATATAATATTCAAGATTTTTGGAAGGTTAGTCAAGGATTTGAATATCTAAAACAAGGCATCCCCATCATTAACAAGTACATTTCTCCACATAGGATCATAATCGGATCCGCAAAGGTGTTGTGTCCAAAACCCTAGGTTTGTTATTCAAACCTAGTTGTTAGTTTGTGTGCTTTCAAAGGTTTAATTAATCGAAGATCCATGGATGGATTTTATTTATTCCGTGTATATTACTTCCCACTGGGGGACCCCATGGAGAGTCTAGTCCCACCCTGTCCAGTGAATGAACCTCTCACCAAGTCGAGAATACTTTCGATATAAATTCTAATATGACCAAATTAGTTAGGAGTTTAGAAGCCTTAGATATGACAAAAGAGGGAAATCAAACTCCACCCTCAGTCCTGCAACATGTAGATTCAACTGCATTTGTTTTGTGAAGGATTCAACCACCAAGTCAAAAATTACCCCATACATCCAGATCACAAAACCCTCATCGAGAAATCCTTATATCAAAGTAGACAAAAGTACGGTCTGTTTTCCAACATGTACAATATAGGGTGGTGACACCACCCTAGAGTTGCATGGTCTAAGGGTAAGTACCAGGGAGGTAAATATTCTAGTGACCCACCCTTAGGTTACCAAAAGAATACCCCCATACCATCGGATCATTCACCCCAAAAGTTCTAATCTTTAGAAGATATGTTAAATTTTCGTGCCCAAAACAACCTCCGATTCTAATAATTCACCCAAAATGTCCTTCAATATACCCAACAAAACTTACATGCTAATATCAATACATATCTAAGCTCTAGGTTTAAGTGACCCGATCATCCCACGTTCCCAATGAGAGAAATAAAGGAACGTTTCAAGCCAACCCGAACTCAATCCAAAGGGTAATAGTCCTAAGGGTCAATATGCCATTTAGGATAACACTATCATGTGCCATACTCAAGAGCGTTCCAATGAAATAATCACTCTTAGGTCCAGTAAGAAAGTCGATAATAGTTTCTCATAACCAGCTGAGAGGGTTTGAAAAGATGAGGATTGGAAAAATCCACTCCTAGATCAAACCCCCTCCCTACCCTTAACTTTCAAGCCACCTAATGACCAATGTCCCTAAATATCCATTTCCCATCTCTTGATGTCTCAAATGAAGAAGACATAATTGGATAATATATTGGAAGTGTCCAAATAGGTGCAAATCAACATCCAACCACTTGATGATATACAATAAATCCTCTCTTATGCGAAGTTTTTTAAGGAATTTAGACCTTAAAAGGACTAATAATGTTCCAAAGAAAACCTTTATCACCAACCAAGATATCTCAATTTTCTCATATACAACTCCGGTCAGGTATAAGGATCATCCAAGCAACATTATAGTAATGATCCTTTAAAGGTGTGTCTCACCTTTTTGGGTTACAAAATTGATAATGAAAAGTCTATTGAATAAGTCAATGACCTCTTTATTTTTTCTCCTCTCATGGAAGCCGAAAAATGGAAATTTAAGCCCAAGCCATACTCGATCTACACATCACCCATTCCACCATTTATTGAGAAATATCCTGATATTGAAGGACCTTCATATACCTTGCATCTGACTTAGATCAAGAACATGAATGTAAGTTGGAAAGTATTCTCATGGAACCCAGGGAAGCCTTAGGATGTACCATATCCATTATTAACGGGGTTATTCCCTCAGTGTATATTCATAGGATTCACATAGAAGATCATGCAAAACATTTCATGAATCACAACGTATGCAAAACCCTACAAATGAAAGAGGTCGTTCGATTTGATCTAATCAAATTTCTTGCTACGAATAACCTCTACCAATTTTCTAAAAGATAGTAGGTGAGCTGAGTCCAAACAGTCCCAAATAATTTCGGTGTCATAATGGTGAAAAATGATGATAATGAGTTAGTACCCACTGGGATTCAACCGGTTGGCGCGTGTGCATAAACTATAGGAAGTTGAATGATGTCACATGAAATGATCGCTATTTCCTTCATTTTATAGAACAATTTCTATAGATGTTATCTAGACATCCCTATTACTATTTCCCTGACAATTACGTATACTATTACCAAATTCCCATTGCTCATAAGGATTAGGACAAAACCACCCTTACTTGTCCATTTGGTACTTTTTTATAGACACGTGGCCTTTGGCTATACAATACACCTTCCACCTTCAACTATGCATGATGATTTTCTTTTTAGACATGGTGGAGGTATCTATAACTGAATTTTGGTATTCAGGTCTAGCTTCGATAACTATCTTAACCACCTCACCCTCATTTTGAAGATATATAAGGAAAAGAACCACGCATTGTGTTGGGAAAAGTGTCATTTTAGGGTCAAGCATGGCATAGTGATAGGTCATATTATTTTTTAAAAGGGTGTTGAGGTCAATAAAGATAAAATTTATATCATTTTTAATATCCTACCCCAAAAAACTATCCATGAAGTTCGGTCATTCTTAAGACACGTTAAGTTCTATTAGAGAAACTTTCTCATGTCATATCTTCTGCTAGTTGGACTCCTAACGATCTCCATCTGAACTATTCCACTAATAAGAAATAGTTCATCTTGTCATATATGTGGTTCAGAAGTATAGGTATTACCTAATAGGACCTAAAGTTGTTATCTCACTGATCACTCGACCTTACGATACCTTTTATACACTAGTTTACCTTGAAATTTGTGATAAGAAATGATGTCAGAATGTAGTGGTTGACCAATTTTTAGGTTAACCATAGAATCATCTGATATCATGTTTCCACTTATTCAAATGTATGTTCCCCAACAAGCAAATAATGCTCATCCTTTTGCTTTCAAGGTTTTTTGATATTGTGAAGTATCTTGTGATGGATGAGATGCCTTCGCATAAGCCTAAACAGCATCACCCAATTTGTTTGTCGAAAACCAATCATTTATTTTTGTATGACCCACTCCTCTTCAAGTACTGTCCTGATAAGATTATCACAAGGTGTGTCCCCAGCCATAAGATTTATAGTGTAATAACTTTCTTCCATGACCAAGATTCTTATGGTCATTTTAGTTCCAACAAGACCATTAAAAAGATTTTTCAATGTGGATTCTATTGACCAATATATTTTTTGACTCAAACAATTACAATAGAACTTAATATCAGTTCCAAAGATTAGGGAAAATCACGTATAGGAACATGATACCCTTAAAAAACATTTTGAATACTGAGGTTTTTTACTATTGGGGAATCAAATTCAACGGTCCGTTATTGAAATCCTATGGGAATATTTACATCCTTTTGGAAGTATACCACATCTCTAAGTAGGTAGAATCAATATCGTTTTGAAAAATTACTTCCATATGGTGGTCAAATTCATTTGAGAAGACATTTATCCAATTTTATTACGCCTCGAGCCTTCATTATCGATCAGGGAACCCATTTTTGTAATTGACCTTTCAAGAGCCTCATGAAAATGTACTCGATAACCTATAATCTAAGATGTTCCAATCCTCCTTAAACCATTGGATAAGTAGAAGTTTTGAATATGAAAATTAATTACATCATCGTGAAAACAATGATTCCAAACCAAAGTGATTGGACCTTAAGGTTATTGGGTGCACAAGCTTATCACATTGCCTATAAAACACCACTTGGTATGTACCCATATAAGTTTGTCTATGGAAATCCATTTTTTGGTAGATTTAAAGCGTGGAGCCTATTGGTCTATTAAGACCTTTATTTTTTATATACCATTGGAAGAATTGGAAATCTTTTTGCAAATACAAGAAAGAATGTGGTCTTGGGTTCACTGACTTCAATTTGATTACTAAAGCTTCTAGTATGAGACTTTTTGGAAAATTTACGACTGAAAATACTATGTGGGAAATTTTATGAAGAAAAAATACAAAATTCATCTTAATAGATCTACCGGGGAATCTTTAGCATGGAAGATATTGAAAAGTGTTAAGGATATTTGTCTTGGTCAAATGGAATATGTGGATAATAGTTGTATATGGAAACCATAAACTTCTAGTTTATTTTAATTCTCTTATTCTGTTAAGGTAGTTAATGAGCATCATTCCTCTTCCAGATTGATGGATTTTATTTTGGATCCTCAAATTCTAGATAAATTGCCCATCAATATGTGGAGAATAATTAACAACCTCTTTGCTATAAATAACTGCATTCAGAGACTGGGAATTAGAATGGCTTCTTTCTGTAAGATTTGCACCTATCAAGATGAATCTCTAGTTCATTTATTCTTATGGTGTGACAATTCTAAAAAGGTGTGCGAATTCTTTGCTAAAGTCAGGGGGATCAAGCCTATCCAAAGTGGTCTTAATGTGTTGTTTATGATCTGGTGGTGTAGAGCTAATAACATTGACTATGACAAGTTTATGTGTAAGGTAATTCCCTTTGTTGTGTGTTGGGAAATTTGGAATGAACGGAACATGGCTTGTTTTGACAACACTATAGTGGATCACCATCAAATCATTAATCTAAGTTTGTCCCTCATTTTTTATATTTATCAATGTGTTATGTTTAAAGATCAAGGTAATTCATTTTATGGTAAAATTAATTAATTGTTTGATTTATCGATTCAACCAAGGAATTCTTCATTCCAAGTGCTTCAATGGAATTTTCACCCACAAAATTTCTTTAAGTTGAACATATATGGATCTTAAAAAGTTAATCCATGTATAATTTATTGTGTTCGAATTGCGACAGACCATTCTGGTAATTTAGTATTGGAATATGATAATCCTTTATAAGTTTCTACTAATAATCTTGCCGAATTAAGTGGTCTTAAGTTGGTCCTGCATATTTGTCTTCAGGGCCATATAAATCATATTATCATTCATTATGTTTCTTAAATGGTGGTGAATTTTATTAAAATGGTTTGGAAACTCCCTTCGACACATAGAACTTGTTTCAATGTAATTACGCAACCTCTCAAATATTTTCATTTCTATATAAACCATTATTATAAGGAAACACATATGGTAGGTGATTGTTTGGATAATGAAAGTGTGAATCTAAATACTATGGAGGTTTTTTATAGTTACAATGATCTTCCAAAGATGGTTAGAGGTGGATGCTAGCTGGATAAGAGTGGCTCTAAATACATCTGTATATTCGACTAAATTCATTTATTTTCTTTATAATGGGGCTATAATTAACCCAATGTTTATTTTCAGCTTATCCTTTTAGTAATTGGCTCTCCATAGTATATATCTCAAAATGATTCTCTTACTTTACTATTGATCTTGTAAATGCCACATATGAGAGGCTATTTCTTTTAAAATGAAACAAATTAATAAGGACCCATCCCCATTCATCATAAAAGTACGGACACTATAACTTAATAAGTTGGAATAAATGAGGAATAATGCGTATGAGAACGTAAAATTATACCAAGAGAAAATAAAAATATTCCATGACAGGTTCATTAAAAGGAACTCATTATAACCTATACATAAAGTTATCTTGCATAATTCTAGGTTTCATTTGATTCTCACAAATTTAATGCCTAGGCGGTTAAGTCCATTTGTTGTTAGGACAATATACCCACATAGCGCGGTTGAGGTTGAGAATCCAAAAGATGGTGAGATTTTAAAAATGAAGGGTAAACATTAAAAACCATATCTGGAGTTGTGAAATCGAGAAGTGGAGAACATTCTTATTCAAGATCCCATGTACCAAAAGTGAAAATAAAAGTGGGTCATCATTATTGTATCATTATTTCTTTTTATCAAGTGCATTTTTTGGCATTTCGAGATTTACTCTGAAATGTCCTTTAGATAAGGACCTTCATTATGGTAACATATTTCCTATCTTTCCCACCTTTTTTATTTTTGTCTTATACACTGATAACAATGTAATTATTATGTTTAGGGTATCACGGTCCTTTTCCTTCGTTGTACATAAATATATAAAAAATTCAAAATAATCCTAAAAGGATTTTCAATTTAACTACATTTTGAATCTACGTCCTAATATAGAATTAACTCACAAAACTCTCAACTTATGATATTTTAAATGTTAGCCATATAATTTGTTCAAAAATGGAAACTGAATTGAAAGTTAATGATAACACCCTCTGTTTTTTAAACATAAAATCTTTGTTAAATTAAATTTCAAAAATTCATAAATTTTGGAATCTATTTAATTTTGGTAGGTAAAAAGGTTGGTTTTTATATATAAAAATAAGTTTTTAAGTGGAATTTAAATCGGGATTAAAATTTGGATATTATAACTTTTTTGTATAAAAATGGGGGGAGGAATCAACCTAAGGAGAAAAAAATAAATAATAATATTTGATCGTCCGATTGCGATAAATTATTTTGAGCTTTTTCGTCTCGCCTTCAGCTATAACATATCAATATTTTAGCCAATCCTGATGTTCTGATCATCCGAAATATTTTTTTCAATGTTTGTGTTTGATTAGAACTCAAATTCTTTTTGGTATATAAACATAAAGTGGCGGGTTCAGTACATTTAAAACACATTTTAGCCTTCTCAAAAGTTAATAGCCTCCCATAATTTCATTCTATCTTATCTACAAACTTTAGCCCCATTTAAAATCAAGATTCAACCTAAGTTTTGAAGGCTCACACCGTGTTTTCTCAAGATCGTTCAAGAACAAGTCTTGTCTAATTTTTTGAGAGGAATGCAACCATCCAATCAGAATTTTCAATTGAATTTTCTAAAGGCATGGATATTTCTATTCTTTATCTTTGGTATTATGCGTCTTAAATATCGCCTAAACACTAATTTGCATGGTTTTCGTAAAATAAACTTGAAACCTTAATTAGGGAAAGTGAAATCAATGTTGGGACTTTTCGATGAAACTTTTTAATATGAATGAAAACTTATAACCCTTGTATGCTTAGGGTAGAGGTTGAATTTTTGTTAATATTGATGTAGATTTACATATAAAAAATCATAGTAGAATTGTTAATTGAAAGTGACTTGTGAAATTACATATCATTATGTAAGTGTGATAAAAGAGAAATTATTGTTGAATACACCATAAACTTTATATTAGGTTCATAAAATAAGAGGTTTAATTACGAAAATTGATTGAACGAATGAAATTAGATTTATTTGTGATCTTATGAGAAATTGTTGGAATTTTTGATAAAATTTCTTATACGACTTAGGGATTTTATTATATTTTGACACTGCGGGAACAATGGGGTTTTGGAGTTGTTATTCTCTCACCTTAATTGTAGGAGTGCTTGTTAGGTATGGAACTAGTAAGTATGTTTTAGTAGTATTAACATTTTCTAAGTATGGGACTAGTTAGTGTAGATTTCTATGGATGAGATGTTCGAGGGTGGGGCTAATTTTTTGTGTCATTCCATTGATTTGATAGTCTGGGTGCAAGACTAGGAGGAAATTAATGGTAGAGATTCATCATATAGGAAGGGATAGGACGTACTTGTATTTTGGGGACCTCTAGGTATGGAACTTGAGGTTGGTTTGAGGATTTATGCTCTATAATAGGGTAGGGATAATATAAAATAATTAAAATTGAGAAATTGGGAATTAATGCCTAAGATAATAAACGGATATTAAAATGGACTAAATTCGCCAATATGTGCAGGGCTAACAATAAGGGGCAGACAGGATTTAGGGACATGGATGTGTGTTGGCGTCACCAATATGTGTAGGGCTGACAGAATATGGGCGAACTAAATATAATGATGTGTCATGTGTGGAACCTCACCAATATGTGGAGGGCTAACGAAATTAGGCGACTGGCTATAGTGAGGGTATTGTGTGTGGTGTAAATCTTTAGATGTGCCAACAATATGTGCAAGACCCGGGAGAGGGTGAACTGCCTATACTGGTGTCACATTAATTAAAATGAGAAGAATGAATTATATTAAATTATAAAAGTTAGTTAAATACTATCACATGATAATTGGATTTAAATAATGGGGTGGCCTAGTTATGTGGGTATATAGTGATAGATATTTTTTATTTGCATGTTAATATTTATCTCGTTTAATTTAAAATACACCAGTATGGTGTTTATAATGTATAATGCTACTGTCTGGGTTGATGGATCCCAATTGGGGAGAGTAGCTAGTATTCATGCAGTGGGCTCTGACCCATTGCCTTGACAAACATTTTAGGTATAGCACTGGAGTAGCTGCATAGGAGTGATTGGAGATATTTTTGAAGATGTCGCTGGAGATTTATTTTAGATGCCTTAGTAGTTAGGATTTGTTTTGATTTCCATCGATTTTATTATGAGACTTTTACTTATGGATTTGGTGCACCAATCGTTTCCATAGTTGTTTACGTTTTCTGTCAAAATATTCATAACTTGGATTATTTCATTGAAAATTTCATTTATTTGGAGCTTAATTTATTTTGGAGATTACCATGGTGATGGATTTAATATTGCTGGAATGCTTATATTTAGTGAATCAATTCGATTATTATCTTATGGAAAATTTTTAAATATCGCGTGTATCTGTCACATCTAAGAATGATAACTTATTTAGTGTCGTTCGTCGTAGTTTGGCGGCGGTGGCTAGCTACCTCGCTAGCCAGAATGCACGGGGTGTTACATTAATAAACTTAATGAATAACTACTATTTATAGTTTTCGAGAGACTTATACTTATTCAAGATAAAATTACTCAACTTTCCTTTAGCGATAAATTCGCCGATGATCGCAAAAGTCTTTGTTTTGTTCAATTCTTGAAAACAAAAGTCAAAATGTCAATCATAAGAACTAAAAGTCCTAGTAAGTCGACTTAGGACATATATTAAATTCACTACAATAGATAAATAATATTAGGTCATTGCTTTGAAAGACCAAAATTAAGCCTAATCCAACTTTTTTACATTATTCCATTATAACCCCATTTGAGCCAAAAGACAAATATGCCTTTTGTTGACAACCCATCATCTTACCTAACTCTGAGGAGGAGTTCTAAGCCAATGGGAAAAATATGTACCTATTTTATGAGAATATTCGGGTAAATCCATAGTATAAAAGGCCAAAATGAGGGAAGTTTTGATTGAATAATATTTAAGAAGAAAAGACAAAAAAGGAGGGGAGAAAGAAAGAATAAAAAATAAGAGACGGTTTGGAAAAGAAAAGAAAAGAAAAATGGAGCTTGAAAAAAAGTTCCTAAAAGTCAAAATATTTAAGCCTTTACCTATTCTCAGAAATTTTGAACTCCCAGATCCTTTCTTTCTTGCCAAAACCCCAGTTCACATACAACTGGAAAAAATCCTGATTGATCTCAAATGAAGTAAGTTATAGTGTGGAGAGAATATGAATATGATTTATGTTGTGATTCAAAGTTTTTAAAATATTAATCAATTTTTCTTTCATAAGATCAAAATGTGTAAGGACACAAATTTCCAATTGAGTCCATATATAGTTTTGGCTCAATTCCGGACAAAAACATTTATTCATAGGATAGTATTTATTTTAATATTCTCAAGCCTATGAAGTGTATGTTGAAGACGTAGGGGCAAAGAATTTAAAGCATCATCAAAATGCCGGTTTGCGTGCCTCGTTTCTACGTCATCAATTAAGGTTCCATGCTCCCAAGGTATGAATGTAATTATATTTATATAGGAGCTTGGAACAATTTGTATTGGGTGTTAGATGTAATAAAAACTGCACTTTATTTTCAGAAAGAATCAATTAGAAACTTTAAAATAAGTATATAAAATTTTATAAAAGTTTCTGGGCCAAAATCGAATTTTTCAATCTTTCTGGTCGTTCGTTAGAAATGTCATTCGAACGAGTTTTTTTCGTTCGAACCTGTTTCGTTCGAACGAGTTTTGTCGTTCGAACCAGGTTCGTTCGAACGAGTTTTGCCAACGACCCTAACTGGACAGTCGTTCGATATGTCGTTCGAACGAATGTTCGTTCTAACGAGGTATCTAACGAACTTCTAACGAGCCCAGGCTGGTCACTCGTTAGAAGTCTCGTTCGAACGAGAATCACGTTCGTTCGAACGAACTTCCAGCGGGAACAATTATTTGGCAGTTTTTTTGCAGTTTTTCCCCACTCCTCCACTTGGTTTTCAACCAACTTTTTTCATGCATTATTATGTGCGGGAAACACATTTTCCAAAATAACTTTTCCAACATTGTTTATCTCCTAGAGAGAGTTTGAGATCAAAAATTAGTTTAGGAAAATGTTCAAGTTTTGAGTGTTCTTTTTTTTAATGAGAAATTCATACACACTCTAGTTTACACCCAATAATTGTTTATCCAAGTTTCTATATTTATATCAATTGCTTGGAGTTTTTGGCACCGGTTTTCTCTACCGAATTCAAGAGACGTTTCGGGTTTGCTTCTACACCCCATCACAAAGAAGACTTTTGTTGAGATTCTACCCACACGGAGAAAGGCTCCATGCTTGGGTGACGGTGACCATATAAAGTCCCATCGGTGGATTCCGAGACCGCGGTGGTGTTCCGAGGTTGTCCGCTAGGAAGAGGTTTCTACGAGAAGGAGCGTCGAGGCTTGAGAGGGATCGAGTCAGTCGTTGTAAGTCTACCTGTCTTGTAATTGTAATTCCGTATCTAGTGGACTTGTGGCTAGGGCCGTCCGAGGTTGTTTCCCGTCTTGGGTTTTTCCTCGTACATCTCGGCGTAGTGTGATATTGTTTATTTTATCTTGCACAAAATTTAGAACGCATGCTTTAGGATAATTTCAAGATAAAATTTGGTTTTATTATCGCACTCATTTAATTTGGGACTTAAATTAAATATTGGGTAAAATTGGTTTATTCAAGTCATTTGCTAAAATTGGTTTCGCCTAACTTTGGATAATTGTTAATAATGACTTAGGCAAATTCTAGGACTTGAATTATGTTTTAATTTGTTTTGAGAAATTAAAACTTGTTGTTATTTTTGAAAGTTAAAACCATCTCAATGCTTCCGCATTAATTTAAAAGGAAATTATTATTTTAATCTTTGATTATTTAAAACCCGGGCCTTTCAAATTGGTATCAGAGCCAAAAACGATAAATTATTTCGTTAAGATCCTTTTAATTTTTGGCTAAAATTGATTTTTTCCCATTTTCAAAATTTCCTATTTTTGATGGTTCTAACTACGCGTATTGGAAAGCGCGAATGAAATCGGCACTTAAATCTATCGATGAACGTGTTTGGATGTCTGTTGTTACCGGGTTCTCCCCACCAACTCATCTAATTGAAAATGAACGTGTTCCCAAACCCATCGATAGATGGACCGAAAATGAGTTTAAGCTTGCAAATTTTAATTCCCGTGGTTTGAATGCCTTATTTAGCGCTGTCGCACCGGATGAATTCCGACGTATTATGACGTGTGAAACTGCTAAAGAAGCTTGGGATATTTTACAATTAACTCATGAAGGAACGAGTGTCGTTAAAGCTTCAAAACTCCAAAACCTCACCACTCAATTTGAAACTATCAAAATGGATGAAAAAGAGACTTTTGATAAATTTTATGCTAGACTTTCTGATATTGTTAATTCATCCTTTAACTTGGGAGAGAAAATACCTGACGACCGTGTTGTAAAGAAAATTTTAAGGTCCCTACCCGATAGATTTATTCCTAAAGTGACCGTTTTAAATTCTTTACCCACTTTAGCCTCTACGAAATTAGAAGAGCTTGTAGGTGATTTACAAACCTATGAACTGGATATGTTTCCCTCTAAAAATGAAAAGAAAATCGAAAAGGGCGTTGCTTTAAAAGCCCGAAAAGAGGTTAAACAAGTAGTAGAGAGCGATAGTGATAGTGACTCGGAAGATATGGCTTTATTTGCTCGTAAATTTAGAAAATTTCTTAAATTCAACAAAGATAAATATAAAAGTGATTTTAAGAAATTTGAATCTTCTAAACATGATAAAAACGAGAAGATTTCTAAAGTCGATAAGATCCCTAAACCAAGTAATGAAAATGTTGATAGGGACGAGTCTAATAAATGTTTTGGTTGTGAAGGTTATGGCCATAGGGCTTATGAGTGCCCCACTAAACTAAGGAAAGATGGTAAGCGACCTATTTCATATAATGCAACCCTTAGTGATAGTGATAAGGAAGAAAAGCCCGATTCCCCCACTAAGAAAAATTTTGTGGCTTTTATGGCTAGTCATGTGAGTGATAATGAGAACTCATCGATTGATGACACGATTGCACATGCCACTTCCAAGGTCATTGTTCATGATTCCCTTGTCTTTAATGATAGTGAGAATGAAGAAGAAAGAGAGAGTGAAAATGAAGAAGAGGTTGATGTGAGTGAACTTCAAAATGCTTTTCATGAATTATATAAAGAATCTATTAATTTGAAAAGAACTAATTTGAAGTTAGAAGCTTGTTTAAGAAAGAGTGTCAAGGTCGTTGATGATAGTGCCTTAATAGAAGACCTTAGGACACGTGAGAGGACTCTTCGAGAGAACTAGAATACGTA
The DNA here is from genome assembly GCA_949130495.1 of Sambucus nigra. Lineage (NCBI taxonomy): Eukaryota > Viridiplantae > Streptophyta > Magnoliopsida > Dipsacales > Adoxaceae > Sambucus > Sambucus nigra. The sequence continues at coordinate 50,994,702 of OX422222.1, forward strand.
GAAGGCGAGAGAGATAGCCTTAGGGGTTTAATGGAATCCTTGAAAAAGGAGCTTCTTGTTTTTGAAGAGCGTAATTTTTTACTAGAATCTAACATTTTAGAATTGGAAAATAAATTAAAAGATTCTAGTAATGTCAAATTTGATTTGGAATGTCGTTCGGAAAAACTTGATAAAATGTTAGGAACGGTCCAAATTAAAAATGACACTTGTGGTTTAGGCTTCAATCCTTGTAATGAATTTACTCATAATGCCCAAACCAATGTTTTAGGAGAATCAACTAGGAATACCTTTAAAGATCACTCCTTAAGTAAATCTTTTCGACATGTTCTCACTTGTACACATTGTGGTCGACAAGGTCATCTTAGGAAATTTTGTTTAGATCTTAAACGAATTCCTAGAAAACCCCATAGTAAAGTAACCACGGTAGTTAACGTGCCTACACCCCAAAATAGTCATTCCTCATTAATTTGGGTTAGGAAATCCGACTTGGTTACCTTACAAAATAGGGTTGTTGATTCTCATTTACTTTCACATCCTTCCTCCCTTGCTAAATCTAATGGATGAATGTGTTAGTATTTGCATACTTTAGCGTTTGTACTTCATGCTATATTCATATGCTAAATGTATGCTTGTTTAGTCATTTTCTAGTCATAACCTTATTTCATATCACATGCTAGAAATCATGACTTGTTTATCTTTTTGTATTATATTTTGTGTTTGAATTAATTGAATAATATAAAAAGATTTTTGTTTATCATTTGTGTTTTATTTATTTCATTTAAGCTTAATGAAAAATACAAATGATTTTTGTTTGTCCTTTTGAGTAAATATTTATTTTTGATTAAAAATGTTTAAAAAAAAAAAAAAACTCAAAAAGATTTTATTTTGTGTGTATTCTTGTTTGACACACTTTATGTGGCATATATTTGTGTTTGAATCCTATCGTTTACGCTTCCATGTGGCTAGAACTTTTGGTTTAGATTTTCAATCCTTAAAATGTTCTTTACCATGTTTTCTATGGAGTAGTTGGATTTTGTATTGTTTAAATGGATTCTATTTCTATATGCCTCTATTCACACATGCACGAGCTCTTTTGAAATCTTAATGTCACATGTTATATTTGAGCCTTTTGAGGTGTTCTCCTATCAATCTAGTCATCTACATATCCATGACCTAGGAGGACTAGTGCATGTCAAAATCCGTTGCATGTGAGATTTGTGCGAAAAATGAAAACATGAGAAATTAATATATGCACGGGGAAGGGCTCCGAAAGGATGAATTAAATCCTTTGCGATAGTAAGCCACCGTTGATTGGATCTAAAAGAAATACGTGATCCAAAGGCCTAAAAATAGATATCTGGCATTTAAAAGAAAGCAATTGCCAAGGCCTATGTTTGTTTGATATATTCATTCAAAAACAAAAGAATATATATGCTCATTGAGGGAGAATTGGATGGTATATCAACGGTTTGCACAATGTCCGTTTATCCTAGTTGTCTTTAATGTCATGACTCTATTTGGTTTGTAGAATCATCATCATGCTAGGCTTGTATGCATTGTGCATGTTTGTTCATTGAGTTCAATCTTTATATTGTCACATGAGGTTATATTTAACTGTGATGAAGTTTGCAATCAAATGAGAACTCCGTGAACGTTTCTTAAGTGTTTGGGTCTAACTTTAATTGTTGCTAGTTCACACCCCTACACTTCCGTTTCCATATGACACATTTTTGCCATACGAGTGTGCAAACTTATTGTATTTTGTGTCATGTGTGTGTGTTTATATCTATCTATATATACAAGTACTTATTGGTATATTCAAAGTATATATATATATGATATTTGTTTGTCTTTGCCTTGCTTTTATTTGCCCATATGCTTTCATGTCTTATCACTTTAAGCTTTCACATGTTGTTTATTAGTTCTTTATCCTTTGCCTATTCCCGAACAAAAAGGGGGAGAATGATGATAGGGGGAGAAATGGTATCTAATCCTATTATTATCGTATCTTCGTTTGGGGGAGATTTATCTTAGGGGGAGACATCTTTCTAAGTATGTCATGTGTTTAAAGGGAGAATTAATTTAGGGGGAGTAATTAATTAATTGCATTTAATATTTTGATATTTCCTATTCATTTGATGAGTTTGCTTAAGTGTGTAGGAATTATTCTAAAGCGGCATCTTTCTATGGCAAAGCGTTTGATCCTTGGGTTGAGTCAAGATTGGGCGGGTTATGTTTTGAGTCTAGTAGAGCTTGATGGCCCTTTAGGATTTTTGTTTGGTTTTTGTCCCGGAATAGCCAAAGGGGGAGATTTGTAAGGACACAAATTTCCAATTGAGTCCATATATAGTTTTGGCTCAATTCCGGACAAAAACATTTATTCATAGGATAGTATTTATTGTAATATTCTCAAGCCTATGAAGTGTATGTTGAAGACGTAGCGGCAAAGAATTTAAAGCATCATCAAAATGCCGGTTTGCGTGCCTCGTTTCTACGTCATCAATTAAGGTTCCATGCTCCCAAGGTATGAATGTAATTATATTTATATAGGAGCTTGGAACAATTTGTATTGGGTGTTAGATGTAATAAAAACTGCACTTTATTTTCAGAAAGAATCAATTAGAAACTTTAAAATAAGTATATAAAAGTTTATAAAAGTTTCAGGGCCAAAATCGAATTTTTCAATCTTTCTGGTCGTTCGTTATAAATGTCGTTCGAACGAGTTTTTTTCGTTCGAACCTGTTTCGTTCGAACGAGTTTTGTCGTTCGAACCAGGTTCGTTCGAACGAGTTTTGCCAACGACCCTAACTGGACAGTCGTTCGATATGTCGTTAGATATGTCGTTCGAACGAATGTTCGTTCTAACGAGGTATCTAACGAACTTCTAACGAGCCCAGGCTTGTCACTCGTTAGAAGTCTCGTTCGAACGAGAATCACGTTCGTTCGAACGAACTTCCAGCGGGAACAGTTATTTGGCAGTTTTTTTGTAGTTTTTCCCCACTCCTCCACTTGGTTTTCAACCAACTTTTTTCATGCATTATTATGTGCGGGAAACACATTTTCCAAAATAACTTTTCCAACATTGTTTATCTCCTAGAGAGAGTTTGAGATCAAAAATTAGTTTAGGAAAATGTTCAAGTTTTGAGTGTTCTTTTTTTTAATGAGAAATTCATACACACTCTAGTTTACACCCAATAATTGTTTATCCAAGTTTCTATATTTATATCAATTGCTTGGAGTTTTTGGCACCGGTTTTCTCTACCGAATTCAAGAGACGTTTCGGGTTTGCTTCTACACCCCATAACAAAGAAGACTTTTGTTGAGATTCTACCCACACGGAGAAAGGCTCCATGCTTGGGTGACGGTGACCATATAAAGTCCCATCGGTGGATTCCGAGACTGGGGTGGTGTTCCGAGGTTGTCCGCTAGGAAGAGATTTCTACGAGAAGGAGCGTCGAGGCTTGAGAGGGATCGAGTCAGTCGTTGTAAGTCTACCTATCTTGTAATTGTAATTCCGTATCTAGTGGACTTGTGGCTAGGGCCGTCCGAGGTTGTTTCCCGTCTTGGGTTTTTCCTCGTACATCTCGGCGTAGTGTGATATTGTTTATTTTATCTTGCACAAAATTTAGAACGCATGCTTTAGGATAATTTCAAGATAAAATTTGGTTTTATTATCGCACTCATTTAATTTGGAACTTAAATTAAATATTGGGTAAAATTGGTTTATTCAAGTCATTTGCTAAAATTGGTTTCGCCTAACTTTGGATAATTGTTAATAATGACTTAGGCAAATTCTAGGACTTGAATTATGTTTTAATTTGTTTTGAGAAATTAAAACTTGTTGTTATTTTTGAAAGTTAAAACCATCTCAACGCTTCCGCATTAATTTAAAAGGAAATTATTATTTTAATCTGTGATTATTTAAAACTCGGGCCTTTCAAAATGATCCATTAAAAAAATTATATTTTGCATTATGTATATACTAAATCTACTCCTTTACTCACATATACCAAGAGAAAATAGCCATATTCGAGTATTCGATTATGAGAAACTCAATAAAACACACTATTTACCATAGATGTAAAAATGTTGATGCATAAAAATAAAACAACTACTGTAGATTATTCCATCTAAGATATGTTCAACATTTAAAGTATAAAAAGAGGAAATAAGAAGGATATCTATAAGACATTTAGAGTGGGTCATCCATAAATGATCCTACATCCACTTTAGTCCTTTACTCTCATTAGATTTATGTTTGCACATACATAGTTGAGTCTAAAGGACATACAAATGATGATCAAAATGATGGAATAAGAAAGTTACATACTCCTGGGAAATTTTCGTCGAGGCTTATAGTGTTGTACTATGGGAAGCTATGGGTTTTGTCTTCTAGGTATGTTAGATCTATCCTTCGATATAGAGAGAATTTGAAAGAGTTTGGCTAGTCACCTGTTTATCACTAAATAATTAGCGGAGTCCTCTATTTATAGTTGTCGGTTGGTTTCTCACGTCCAATGTTCACGTGATTTTTGGATAAGGAGGAATCTAGAAAATTGACAACTGGAATTTCATAGTTCGAGGTGTACACTTCACGACCCTTATGTGGGTACTAGGTCAAGGTGTAAATTTTGCATCCCTAGTGTCGTATATGATCGAGTACTTTTACAGATAATTGCACATGTTTCCATGGTGTATTTTGGGTACAACTGAATCCCATTAAGCCTCAGTTCTAAGAGGAAAGTGATTTAGGAATGGGATTTATGTTATGTCTGTGGTCTGGTCTTTAATGTTGATCTTATCTGAGATGCTTCAATATCAATTATGGCAATTCGTCTTCTGAGACTTGTGATATAGAGTCCTTAGCCTTTGAGATCCCATTTTTTGTTTCACAACAAAGAGAGCAAAAAACCCTAGTGATTTTTGGAAAGTTTTTGGGAGATTTTCGATAGACTTAAAGAGATTTTTGGTGGCCTTCATCTTCCATAACTAGGTTGGTTTTCCTCCTTTATTTTTTTCTATTGTTTGTTAAAACACTTCGTTTTGATGTTTTATACTATTTTCTTCCCTTAATTTCAATCAACTGGGTAAAAAAAATCTCACATTTGAGCATGAATCCCCATAGACATAAGAATAGGAATGTTACACTTTGTAGCGATTTTTTGAATGAAATCCCGATTTCAATCGTAAGCCTCACTTGAACTATAAGTATAATCCCAAGAATTTGTGACTTAAACCGTAAAATCATTGATTTATGTTGATAATTTTAAACTCCATTTGAATTAAAACTTGAACCACCATTCGAACCATATTTTGCATTTTTGAGTTCTTGATGATTTTGGGCAGAATGATTATTTTCAATGAGTTTTATTGGTTGTTAATGATGGTATATAGGAGTATCCTAGGTAATTGGATTGGTTTTTTAGGAAAAATATGAGGGTTGTTTTAGTGGATTTAGTTTCGGTCTTGGCCAAGACCACATGTTATTCTTCTTGGTGTGTTTTTGGCTAAATACCAAGGGTTTTTGATGTAGATCTTTGAAAACTCGTAATAAATATTGTTGCGTGTATGTCAATCATATCAAGGCCTCATAAAGTAGTCTGTTTCCTTTTTTATTCTTTGTCTCACTTTAAGTCTGGAAACATTCATTAACCATGGCATGATTATTAGATAACGTCGTGTCCTAATAACTTAAAACTTAGTGGTAGTTGTATACTCGTCACTCTTTGATGATTGTGAACAAGTCCATGTCCTCTAGTCCGATGTCGCGACCTTTGAAGTTTGTAGACTATGTGACATTTACACTGTAATTACGAGTTTTGTTCATTAATGGTCCTTGTCTTCTAATTCTGAAGATTCCTTTATCACAAGCTTAAGATTAAAGACTATAGTGAATGTCCGGATAGGTTTTATAGAAAACCTTTTAAGAGACCTCCTCCAAAAAATTTCATGTCTCCCCTTTACAAACCGTAAATCCTAAATTACTACTTGAATACCATATTAGTCTATGTTCTGATACTGCTTCAACTGTCTCTATTGATACGCACTCAATCATTTCTTATTGCAGTCCAATGGAATTGGTTAAGACCATTAATAGATCTAAGGAAGATATAGTCTTAACTAACGATCGATCTTCAATAAGGTCCAATATAAGAGAGAGTGCCACGACTTTCAAAGTAGACACCCACAATATTGCCACAAAATTTAGGATTGATGAAATTGGGCCTTCAGGCCACTACCAAGAGTTAGATAGGTTTTATGATACAATGAAATATCCATATGAGATGATGGAGGGTACATTTGTTTTCCTATTATTGACTGTAGGTCATTCTCCGTTGTTCCAAATAATAGGGTATTCTTTGCTTAACATGATCTTGTCCTCAACCCTTCCCCAATAAGGAAAACCCTTAAGGCGGTCAATTTGGCCCCAACATAAATCAATTTAAATGGGTGGAGGTGTATCTTGGCCTACCTTATGGTTTGCAAGAGAAAATTTAAGAAGGATATAACTCTTATGAAATTCTTTGACTTTTATAAGCTAAATGAAGATAATTCGAATAACCTATGGCATTAATCTCTGAGGTTATAGATTGATGCAAGGTACCTCATGATCAATAAGACTTCCAATACCAAGAATTAAGAAGGCAAATATTATATGTGTTTGGTAACAATTGGGAGATAAATCCTAAGGAGTCATATCCTGTATCATTCTGCATATATGGAGTCACCCCCCTTAGGAATGTAGATTTTCTTTTGATTTCATCTATATTTCTTTAATATATCAACTATTTTCTGACTTTGAACTTTTTATTTTAATTCTTACTTGCTTTACCACTACTAAACGCCAAAAGGAACGCATAAAGGCAACAGTTGACATCCCAGATAGGAATAATGATTTTAAGAACGTGGTAACTCTATGAGCCTTGTATAGACTTGGCTACTATCTATCCCATCAAGTACCTCATAGGACATCCCAAGGTAATAACAAGGCTAAGGCATTAATCCTAAATAGTTTGTGGCTTATTTGATCTTTATTTTCTAATATTGAGCTTGGTGCTCGGGAACATCCACGAAAGGGCTCCAGATATGGAAATAGACAAGAATATTTTATTACCTCACCTTGATGGTCTGTAAGGTACATAAAAATACCTTATTTCTATCCTACAAAATGGGAAGAAGAGGAAGAGGGTTACGACCAAGTCATCTTTAACTACTGCTATTATTGAGGTCTCTTATGAGGCTGCGACAAGAAGATTAAATTTAGAGCCTCGTGATGATAAAGTTATGGACCCTCCAACTATATATAAGGCGGTGGTTCTTAATTCATCATCCCTTGATGTAGAGAAGGGATTACAATCTTGACTCCTCTGAGCCTACCAACCGTACTTACCAGACTCCATTACGGTCTTCTCCCTACATAAACCTCACCTATGTCATTCTTATAAGTAGAGTGGTCATGCATGAGGTACCACGACATGTACCATAACTTAGGCCTATGAACCCAGACTCTTGTCGAGACAGAGTTGGGTGATGGGAGATCATTCATACTCCAGACATTTCACATCTGGAGGACTTGGATGTCGAGGTTATAGAGAGCCCCTAACTCTACTTCCTCCTCTAGGTGAATTTATTTTTATACACGATCTTTTATCTTCAACTTATTTATGTTTTTTCTTGCCTGAAATTTCTTATTTTCACGTTATTGAAGCGTCTATCAGCCAAAGGAGAAAACATGATAAGGTACTTCAGGAACTTTAGGCTGTAGAGGTGGCTAACAATTTTGTGGTTGAGGAGGCACGCAAGACATCCTTTGAAGCTAGGAAGAAATTTATTCCCATGACCATTGAGGCAAAAAAATAAAAGTCTACGACCATGGTTGAAGTTGTTGACAAGGATAAGTCAGTGGCTGAGCAATAGTTGAGCAAGTCTATAAAGTTATTCAAACTTTTTGAGGATAAACGCTCCATTATTGCGAAAACGATCGTAGATGAGCACCAAAAACATGAAGATATCTAGGCTCAACTTTTTCCTAAACCAAAACCATGTTGAGGCCTTGAAGAAGTCTAGTGATGAGTACGTCGTAGCTATAGAAAAGCTGAGGAGCAGGTCGTGCTTAAATTCAAAATATCAAAAGACTACTGATTCGGACAAAACAAGGAATATATTCGTGGCTATAAGAATATAAGGTTGTGATTGGATAAAAACATTCCTAATGCCAATTATAATATCTTTAATTGAATCTTAAATGACTTTGTGCACACTCAGTGTGGGGCTGAGCTTATGGATGCTGAGGAGAAATGTCATAGGGAATTAGTTTTGGCATCTCAACCTAATGAAGAGACTGAGACTACCCTTGAATAAGATGAGGAAATGAATAAAGTGATGCATCCACTTGAACAACTTCCGTGAATTTTTCTTTTTTTGTATCCTTTGTCTTCTTTGTAATGAACTTCAATTTTGTTATTAATAGAATTTTTTTTCCTTACATCTTACTTGTATATTCAGAGGCTTTGTGCATGAATTCCTTATTTCTGTTATATGTCTTTCCATGGTTTTCTAACTTTGCTAATGTGATTAATTTGGACCGCAGCATTAGTACCTTGTCATGCCCAAACATTTTGAATCAAAACTCCATGGCTTGTGAGATGTTACTTTCCCACGAGCCTTTGGGCCTGACATGTTACCATTTATGTCTGTGGCTTTAATGTAATAGTCGTGTACTTACATGTCCTTCCCTATATCATTGCGAATTTTTTATTGAAGTTAAATAATAAGCCTATTATAGACTCCCTACCTGGACTCTAGGCTAATATTTTTGGTCTGATTCATCTTTGGTGCTCACAAATCCTACTATATAACTGTGGTAGGAAAGTTTCACAACCGAGGATAAATGACTCTTTCCCAACTTTAGAGCCCCCTATTTAGGTCCCTAGGTATTCTCAAAGTTTTTTTGTTCTATTTGAAGATTCCCCGGGCCTCTTTCAATTGAGAATATATCCTATCTAGTTGATTTCATTCTTGGACGCTCCAACAAAATCCACTCACACAAAGATCTTATCTTCAACATCTTTGTGTGGTGTTAAGTCTAACCATACCACCTATTCCCTCTTAGTATGAATTAGACTTTTTTTTATTAATATGAATATAACTTTATCTTTTAGATCTCTATCTCTCCTCCTAGAAATAGGTTTGCCTTAGAGGTGGATAAGCCTACAATGATCTGATCTGGGACATATAAATGCGTTTGGGGCCATGTAATGGCACTTGACGTTAAACAGGTATGGCAGTCGGATGAACTTGACTTCTATGATATGTCGATTCTTAGTCCTTTGTGTTGTCTTTAGATATTTGTGATTAGTGAAAAATTATTGATGATTTGGATTAAAAAATGCAGAGGAAAGGAGCCAACTTTAACTTTTCATTAACTCATAAGTTTAAAGAAGTACAAAATCTATCTGTTGGCCTATATGTGGCCTTGTAGAAATCATAAAATGAACTTTGATAAAAATCCCCTTCAAATCACTTTGGATTGAAACTTCTTCATATGTATAATTCCAGGTCATGGCCTGGACGAACCTCCTCGTCACCCCATTCCTGATTATCCTTTCAATATCATTATTTAAGCAGGAGCACTTTTTGGTGATGTGGTCATTGTCCAAATGGAATTCGCACCACCTGTTTATCTATCCTCTACTAGTTTGAGTCTTAATTTTAGGAGTCCATTTAAGATACTCCTCCTCTTTGATGTTGATAAAGATGTTCTCTAAGTCACAAGTCAATGGGGTAAATGCTTCCAATTGCGGTTTATGACAAGCCTTATGTTTTCTATTGGTCATCCTCTTTATCACATTTTATGCTATTGATTTCTACCTTCGGGCCTCGTCATTTAATACATTGATAAAGGACATAAACTTCAACATTAGGTTCCTCTAGCTAATGACCTTCATTTTTCCTTAGAGGGTTGTTTGCCTCTCATGGAGGTAATTGATGCACGTCACGAGGTGATAAATTCCATCCACTTATTTGGTTCATGAGCTGCCTTCCATCGATTCTTACTTCCAACTCTTTTGTTCTTAGAAATAACTTTCCTTTTCTTTTTTGGAAACAAACTAAGCTTATATAAAAATAAGTAATCCAAAAATCATATCAAGTAAGAGTGTAATCATAATGAAGTTAAGATACATGATAATTCCATAACAGGTCGTGGCCTATAAGCCAAAAACTGATGAGGTAGTGGTTTTATCCCATCTCAAGGATTTTCTTGTGTAACATAATCCCATGCGATTTTCTTGTAAGGAGATTCTATCTTCTAGACACTTTATTCCATACACATCCTGGGATAAAATAGTAGTTGAAGAGAAAAAATTTAATAACTCATCTTAACATATCCCTACCATGTTTTGCCCATGAAATCATTGATTATATATAATTGGACCCAACCCTTTACCATTTTATTTCCTCCACTAAGAATATTATTAGTTATAGGATCTTTCGGTCAAGTTCAAGCCTCCTAGGTTCAAAATGACAACAATTTCTCAAAAGGTTAACTATGGCCAAAATTAAAGGCAAGTTTATGAATTAGTGATTGTCAAAGATGTGACATTCTCATACTCATTGACATACCATAAAACTTTATGTCACAGTACGGAAAAATAAAAAAAAATGGCCTAAATATAGCCCTAATGCGACTTTCCACTCCAAGAATTAGACTAAAGGGACTTTGGAGGGCCAGTTTAGGTAATATTTAATCTTGGTGTATAAACAAAGATAGTTTAACAACAATTACCTACAATCTAGGTTTTTGTGTAGCTTGATTGAAAAACAAAATAAACAATATATTCATCTCTAGTTCCTTGTCCTAGTGAGGCCATAGTCTGCTAAGCATTTTTGTAAAATTTTGACGTGGTAACATCCTTGGGGAATGTAATTTTTCTGAAAATTTTCCAAGGCTTGTGTAAAATATATTTGAAACTTCCATGAACCCTAGCTAGGGATTTTATTAATGTTTTTGTCTAGCCCCATATTTTTCATAAAAGATAGAGATCCATGGATCCTTATGGATAAAATGGGTATTTTTTTACCTAATTTATGATAACCTCAGTAGAACAGACCATTTCCCATAGGTGACGCCAAAATGTTGATGCATAAAAATCAACCAGCTAGTGTAGATCATTCCATATAAGCTATGCTCAACATTAAAGTATAAAAAAGTATAAAAGATGAAATAAGAAGGATATTAATAATAGGTTTAGATTGGGTCATCTATAAATGAGTCTATGTCAAATTTGGTTCCTTACTTTCATTATATTTATATTTACATAATATAATTGAGCCTCTAAGGCATACAAATTATGATAAAAAAATCTATAATAAGGAAGTTACATACTTTTGGGCAACTAAGGTTGAGGCCTTATATTGGAAAACTCTTGGATGTCAAGGCTATGGTCTTCTCGGTATGCCGTAATAGGTGACTAAAACTATCCCACAGTATGTAGAGAAGTTGGAGACGGTTTGGTAGAGTTTTGGCTACTCTGTTGTCGCTTACTAAATGAGGATTGATCTCCTTTACTCATAGTACTCAGTTAGTAACTCACATGCACTGCTCAAGTGATTTATGGATAAGGGTAATATTTCTAGGGGGTTACTTAGTTTCGTAAGCCTTTGTCATTATCAGTCAACTAAGTTGGGCCTGAAGCCCCCTGAGAATTCATAAATCTGAGGAGCATGCCACAATAAAAGGATGGCCCCATATGCATTTCATTCTTTTCGGAAGAGGAAAAAAGTACTCCAATCATAGTGAACCTCTCCTTGTTATTGGGATGAGGTATATCCCTCCTAGCTCAGGGGTGGATCAAATCGGAGTTTCATTAGGTAGCCACTGACCAACGGTAATTAGGATAGCCAATCCTTAAGAAAGCTATCTCACTAGGGTCTGGTTAGTTGATCTAATCTAAGTAATGTTCAATATGAGGGGAAATGGCTTTTTAAACGAAAAAAGATAAAGTGGTAGATAGGGAAGAAGTTTCTTTTTTCGGGGAAGCATTAAAATATTGGAGATTACTAGAGGAGAATTATCAGAGGATACTCTAGACAAATGATAAAGCTGGGGGAAAACATCTTTTATATAGAAGTGGTAAGTCCCCATTCAAAAGGATTTTACATAGTATGGACCAGTTTGGCATTCCTTGGGATAAGGTGTAAACTTTACGACCCCTTATGTGGTTACCAGGTGGAATTGTAAAGTTAATGGACCTAATGTCATATATGGTCGAGGCCTTTTCCACATACTTGGACATATCTCCATGCCACGCGTCCACAAGTTATTGGAGGGTGTATTTTGGGTAGAACATATTACACATAATAAATGGATCTGAAATCGTGGTTAGTGTCTCTCATTATTATTTACATAATTTTCATTAGTGGTTCGTTTACTATCTCATTACAACTTTCTTTTAAATAAATATTTATCTAGTTGGAAAATCTTAAGCGCAAATTCGAATAAATCCCTTCGGTCTAGACTCGTACTTGAATTAGCGATAGTATAATAGATAGTGCACTTGTGGTAATTATAAATTAAACAAGTTATATACATAGGAGTTTGGACCCCCCAAGCAACAAGTCCAAAAGTCTTTTTGATAAGCTCCATTATTTCATTTATTCAAACCATTACTGGTGGTTTCCTAATATGTTGTGGCACATGTTTTTTCATAGTTGGTACTAATGTCAATATTGGGGTTTGTTATGGTAAATGTGGTTAAGTATGTGGAGGCATTAGTAATGTGATTATTGGTTTTTTATTTCAATCATTTTTTGTGAGTCCTTGATAAACCTCCTAACATTATCCAATCCCCCGAGCACTGTCTCCAACAAAGGGTTACTCACCATTCAATAGTTTTAATTGACACCAGTTAATGAATTGGTATCATATGTGTATTGAGTTATATGTTTGTTCATCTTTGGGATTGAAAAACTCCATAGTGGATCCATAAATACCAATTTTTGGTAACCCCTAAATCTTTAAGTGACACCCCATATAATCCATAACTAGATTTATCGAGTCCAAATACAAATAATACACGAGTATAAATAATAAGTTCCATTATAAGCATGACTGAAATAAAACGCAACGATAATTGTTGACAACAATAATTGGAATAAACCAATATATCTCTCATACAAATATCTCAAGAATAAATAAAATCCATCATCGGAATATAAATTTGTGTCAAATAATAAATCCTAACATGGAATGTAAAAGCTAACTCTAGAATAATAAATATGGACAATAGTAAACCGACCCAGCTATAATTAATGTTTGATCTTTATAAAGTATCACTCAGGTTCAACACCTTCATCATAATATCTGGAAGTCAAAATTGAATAGGCACTCGGAGGAATGAGGGTTTTAGCGGCAACTGTTGCCTAGAACTTGAAAAACAATTTCAACGACACGATTAAACCGATCAAGTTTACAAAGGGCAAGAATTTAACCAAATTTGGGATACCCTAACACCAATGCATCTTCATATCATATTTTAGTTTGTTTTCAGTTAACTCAACCAAAACAACCTCAACATCACATGCAGATGTAATCTCAAGTCCCAAATGAACCAAACAGTGTATAATGATAATTCTTTCTAATTTTCTTATAAGTAAAGGGTTTCCATAATCAACGTTCTTTCATGTACATCACTAATATAATTTTACTAGAATAGAAAGTCACATAAGTCAATTATCCAAGTGAGTATATCCCTACTCACATACAAATAGATGGGCTATGCACAATCCTTCACATAAAGGGTACGAAGGAAAGTAATGGTTCGTATATATAGATTTGCACTCTTGTAACACTGATTAGTTTTATCAACACTAGTAAGGCATATGATTGATGTTTCACATCTCAAGGGTTCATATCCAATAAGAACTATTATGTCGATTTATAGCTAATAAAACCCCATACTGTTGTGATCGATGGCTAAAGTGGGGACAATATCAATGGTGAAAGAGTTGGGTGTTATCAAATGGTATCATAGACAGTACCTAACCCGAATAAATGTTCCAACGTGTTGGGTGATGGTTGATTTCATCCCAACGAGGATGTTAGATTCCCTAAGGGGGTGGATTATAACAGACTGCTTCCATTGTTAATTTGGTAGACAGAGAGTTACATCCCACTTCGCGTAAGTGAGGAAAAGTAATGGTTCATATATGTAGATTTTTAGTCTCATAACGATAAGGAATTTTATCTCAACCGATAAGTCATGTGATTGATGATTCATATGTGAGGGGTTCAAACCCCACTGACACTAGTTTGTTAATTTAGAACGAATAAAACTCCATACCATTATGACCAATGGTTTAAGTGGGGACAATATTGGTGGTGGAATAGTGGGGTGTTAGAATTACCCCTTCGGATACAATACGCCAGTAGCAGTATCGGGGTAAAATGACTATGGTAAAGTACATCATATCATAATGTACCAACACAGTAAATATCGTAAGCACCCCATTAAAATCCCTCTTAGTAGATCCGCCACGAGTACTCACACACCAAGGTATGCTTTGCATAAAAATAACTACCAAATATTTTGTCTACTTATAGATTAACGAAGGTATTATAAGTCTTTAATTAATTAACTCTCTTAATTAAAAACAAAAACCAACCCTTATGTTTCTTGCCTAGACCATGCACGCAGGGCAAAACTCAGCCATGTGCATTCTTATATCTACACAGAAATAGTTAACTATGTGGACAATGTAATTCTCACAGGGTTGTTTAAACGTGCGAATGACGCGCCCATCATTTAACCATGCGAATGATGCGCACATCTAAACATTAAATTGTGATGGATTTCTTCTTCCCTAACCCCCAAGTCACGAGATAATAAAACCTAGTCCACTATGGATCAACCAACCAAGGTTCCTAATCCTCAAGGACACCTATTTTGATATCTACACTCTTATAAATCAAAATCCAACCTAACATGTGTCTTAACTAAGAGTTCATGCCTAAATTCAGATTATGAAATTTAAAACCCTAGGTTCATAATTCTACCCTAATTCCTCTCGGGTTTTGTTGAATTTATTAATATACAAAAGTGTTTTTATAAAATTCATCACAAATCTTCAAAGTTTAAGGAATTCAAAAAAAAATATAAGATTTATACGTGGAATTAGCATAAAATTAACCTTGTTTACTAAAATGGGATTAAGTAATAAATTAATCATTAACGATTATGAAAATTTAGGCCTTTAATATAAAAAAAACATGTTTCAAGTTGTATAATTTAATAACCATATGGATTACTAATAATTTAACACAATTTCAAATTAAAGTCTAAATATATGTAAATTTGCCTTAGCCAATTTTGGTGAATTCGAAGCTTTCAATCCTCCAAGCTCCTTAATTATTATTGTGCCTCTTCCTTTAGCCTCTAGCTTTAGTTCTCAAATGTTATATGTGATTTTCGCTTTTCTAACTTAAGCAACTATAAGAGTTAAACACAAAATTAGCCTTAGGAATAATGTTGGACTTAATTAAATGGGTCTAAAACCTACTCCAAACGGCACAAAACTTGGCCGAAGTCATATAAAAATCCAACGGACTAAAATGCCGCCATTTTAAGTCAAAACGAACATTTTAAATGTCAAAACAGTCAACATGAATTAAGACCAATTATAATAAATCAATGAACTCATTAATTTACCTTCAAAGCTTGTATGAGATAAATTAAATATATATAATTTTGTGTGACTTGACATTATAAGAAACTAATTGATGATCAGTGAAACCAGATACCGAGGGGTTAATCCAAATAAGGAAACCCTCGACACCAAGTTCCTGGTCATTCCATAGTCTCCCACAATACTGAGTCACTTCAATTACATAATTAATATATTATCATTTATTCATTCCATTTCCCAAAAGAAGTTAATTCACGTTCCTTTTTACAACATATAAAAATTTGCATAACACATAACCTTATTTGTATACAACACACAAATGGATATAATAAGTTAAATCACATGTCACACATGCAAAATAATTAATTTTTCAAATTAAATAATGCTCTAAAATACGGGGTATTACATCCCCCCCCCCCCCCCCCGCCCCAAACAAGAAATTTCGTCCTTAAAATTCGAATTATACACCTGACCTGAAGATCTCTATATATCTCGCACGCATATTCCCCTCTATCTCCAGGTTGACTTAGCCTAGTTGTTGTGTCCCTTTTGGACTATAACTATCGAAATAACCTTCTATCACAGAGTCTTCTGTCTCCAATCAAGAATTCATCATGTTATGTCCTCGTAGCTCGCATTTTACTGAAACTCAATCTCGTTGAGATCGATGTGTTGATAAGATAAATTGTCCCTTAGAAACTTATTCAATATGGACACATAAAATACATCATGTACCCATTGAAGATGGTCAGGTAGACCCAAATGATACGGCATGGGGCCACCTTATCCAAGATCATTAAAGTGACCTACATATCGAGGCGCTAACTTTCCCTTGAATCTCAATCTCATAACTACTTTTGGAGGGGAGACCTATAAAAGCACCGCATCCCCCACCCAAAACACTAACTTATGCTACTTATTATAAACATAACTCTTATGCCTATCCTGGGCAGTCTTTATACGCTCCCTAATGGGCGCCACCTTCTTTGAGGTGCCTCGAATGATATCTGACCCAAATAGCCTGCTCTCCATTATCTCTAATAAATGAGTTAGTGAACAACACGTTGATTCGTACAATTCCTCATAAAGTGGCATCCTAATAGTCCATTGATGAATATTTCTGTATGCATGCTACAAGATGGAAAAGTGTTGATTCTAATATGCTTTGAAATCCAACATTCAAGTTAGCTGCATATCCTCCAAAATTTGATTCACCCGCACAGTCTGATTGTTTATCTAAGGGTGAAACGCAATACTCAAATTCAGTTGTACCCACATCACCTCATGAAAGATCCTCCAGAAATGGGAAATTAATTTTTTGTCTCTATCGGACACAATATTGAGTAGTACTCCATGAAGACACACAATTCCCAGAATAAAAGGTTTGGTGTATTGCTCTGCATTATAATCTATTCGTACTTAAAAAAAATAGTCCACTTTCATTAGTTTGTCGATGATGACCCAAACAGAATTATGTCCGCTCTGGGACCTCGACAACCCTAAGATAAAACCCATGGATATGCTCTCCCACTTCCACGCATGAATATCTAATGGTTGCAACTCCTATGCTGGTCTCTAGTGCTCCGCCCTTATTAGCTGGCACATAGCACGCTTAGACACAAACTTGGATAAGTATTTCTTCATCCCATACCAATAATATTGTCTCCTCATATCATGCTAAATCCCCAAGGATGAATAATGAACCATGAACCATGTACCCCAACCAAAACTGCCCTCCTTAACTCACGACCCTCTAGCACTACAAAACGTACCTGAAATCTCAACCCACCATCTGAGTCGCTCGAGTAAAAGAGAAATCATCAAGATAAAATATCCCATACATTCTTCTGATAAAAAGGAATCTAAAATTTTGACTAGAATCACTTGCAACAGAATAGTAGGTGAAAAAAGTGACCCCACAGTACGGGACAAACTTTTGGTCAATAGACATGCTCTTGGTGAAGTGTTGTGCATAATTCTTTATTAGTATATATGGAGAGAGTTTTTTTATTTGGCATGATGAGTAAAAGAATAACTATCTAATAGGGAAGAATGTACAAGTATCATAAAAAATAAATCTAGCACGGAGAATGAATGTTGCACTAAGCATGGATACGCGCAAATGATTCATATGTGAATATCTATAAGTGAATGTGTGGTAGTGAACCTAAGCATGGATGAAATACAAGTGGCATGTGATAAGTGAAAGTTAGCATGGATATATACAAGTGTGATTAGTGGAGTTGTGTGCTAGTGAAATCTAAGCATGGATATTCTAAGTGGTGTGTGAAACATGTGGATATAAGTGACCCTACGTATAAGTATAAGTAGTGTGAGGTGTATATAGAAGATATTTACAAGTGAGTGAAAGTGAAAAGTTACTGATATGCATGAGATAAATATATATGAGAAATAAATAGAGGAGAAAGGGAACTTACAGGTAGGTGCATACGCACACATGAAAAAAATGATAACACCCGTGAAGACAGAGTCTATCCCTATTATGAAAAGTTAGTCCCTAGCGGAGTCGCCACTATGTCCATCCCTTCACTTCTTTCTTCCCGGGGACATCGGCGCTCGTGCGCATGACTTGGGGGATAGATAAAGGTCTCGTGACCTTTCGAGGAGCGCTTCAGTCGTCGCTGATGTGGGGTGATGTAAAGAGATAGAGTCGCCAGCCTATTTTTCCACAAAATAAGAAAACGAAATTTTATCGCCTCGAGAGAACGAAATCAAAGACATGCTAATGCTTGCGAAACAAATATTTCAAAGGTTCAGGGGCTAAGTTACAGAATTGGAAGGTGTTAGGCCCTATCCTGCCCTTTCGGTGTCTCATGGGCATGTTTTATTATTCTTTTTAATAACTCCCTAAAATGTGTATGCGTGTATATATAAATGGAGAATGGAATTTGTCAACTCACGTTATGGTGAAACGCCGAGTGAGTTCATCCATAGGAGTATTCCCAAAATAGTAATTAAAAACACAATGAGTGAATTTGTCGAGATAGCGATCGTTTTGGTGAAACAATGACATATGTTATATAAAGCACGGATAACAATAGAAAGAATAATATAACAAATACTATATAAATAGAAATATATATGGAGGACTCGAGTCTCGAGTTTTAACCAAAGACGTCTACGTATCCTAAAAAGGTATCAAAGTCCACATAGCTCGCATGCAATACGAGGGTGGGTTTTATCCCATTAATCTAATCAAGTATTTTATTTAGATGTGTATGTGTAGAAAAAGGATGGTGTGATTTGAGAAAATATGGTGAAGAATCCCATTTGAAGTTTATGAGTAAACCATTTTTTCTTATTATTGTTTTTTTTATACAAAATAGGTTATGTGCAATACTACTAATAAAAGTCAGATTATTAATATCTATGGACTAATAAAGAGGAAAGGCTAAAGTAAAGATTAGATAACTAATGCAAAAATAAAGAAATTAAAAGAGAGAGAATAATGTTTGGACCTTCTTTAAAGACTTGAAGATTGATCTTGATTGTTAAAAAAGCTGCCTTTGCAAGTAGATGGACGTTGTTGGAGGAGAGAAAAAGGATTTTTTTTTCTAAATTGGGTGTGAAAGGGATGGAAATGGAAAGTGAAGGAAAGATTACAATAGATAAACCACATTGACTTCGAGAGAATGTTGTTGAGATCACTGAGAGAGATCTTTTTAAGGTGCCTCTCAAAGTGAGCTTGTGTTATCCTTATATAGGGTCAATGGGGTGTTGATCAGCATTTTACTTGACCTACCTATTGATAGGAATTCCCAGACACACTATCGATAGGTAGGAGAATAGGTTTGCCATTCGGCAACCTCATGTAGATTTCTCAACAAAATGATCATAAAACGCAATCCGTAAGTTGGAATCACCCACGGGGCATATTGTTGGAAAGGGTATTCAGATCCCTTTTAGAATACATTGATATTCTCTTGGGTTCAAGAGTTTGCTTTAGTTAAACAGGTCTCGGAAGCATCTGATAGTCTTTTGGACAAGAGATTCTAGAAGGAAAGTGGATCGTTCATCCAAACCGTAAGGTCGATGCATGCATGGGACAAACCATTAGAAAGGGTATTTAAATCCCTTCGAAGGTTCATTCATTATTATTTGGTTCGAAGAGTTCACCTTGGTCAAATAGGTCCCGAAAGCACCTGAGGACCTTTCATAGCAAAATGGGTCGTTCGTCCGTACTGTAAGGATTATTCGCGCTCGGGGCAAACCATTGGAAAGAATGTTCAGGAACCTTTCAATACTCATTAATTCTCATTTAATTTTAAGAGTTTATGGGAGGAAACCAGAGCTTAGGGCTTGGTGGCCTCTAGATCAATTTTTAGGGGAAAACAGATCGTTCGATTGAATAGTAAGCTTAATTCGTGCATGGGGTAGACCATTGGAAAGGGCATCCATACACCTTTAAAGATTCATTGAGATATTTCTAGGGAAAGGAAGTTTATCGATGTCAAAATGGGGCCCAAGAGAGCATGGTGGCCTCCTGATCATTTTTTACTGTAAAATACACCATTCATCCGAACTATAAGGACAATTGCACATGAGGCAGACCTTTGGAAGGGGGACTCAAAGACCTTATAATATTCATTGAGCTTTCGCCTAGATGAGGAAGTTGATCGAATTCAAATGGGGCTCGAGAGTGCCCATTCACCTCTAGATCGATAACAAGAGTATCACCTAGGGTTCTATGGGGAATTGGGAAGTTTTAGGGACCTAAGGAGAGCCTTAGGAGGGTCCTAGAATATGGTGTATACATAACCCCTCGACAGGTGAGCTTCAAGAAAATGACAACAGTCAAATAGAAACCACATGGATGTTTAGGAAAAAGGTCAATTTTACGGACCAACGTCATGAGGATGAGCGATTTAGATTGTCGAGGTCAATTTTAAGGACCTGTGGTTTGATCGATTCTACGGGTCGAGGTCAGTTTTGAGAACCTAAAGTTGTGGAGACCAATTTTGAGGGCCAAAGTGAATTTTGAATACCTAAAGTGATGATGACCGATTCTGTGGGTTGAGGTCAATTCGGAGGACCTAAAGTTGAGGCGACCAATTCTGAGGGCTGAGGTCAATTTTGAGGACCTAGAGTTGAGGCGACCCATTCTGTAGGCCAAGGTTAATTCTGAGGACCTAAATTTGAGGCGATCGATTCTATGGGCCAGGGTCAATTCTGAGGACCTAAAGTTATGGCAATCGATTTTGCGGGTTGAGGTAAATTCTGAGGACCTAAAGTTGAGGGTATCAATTCTGTTGGTCTAGGTCAATTATGAGGACCTAGAGTTGAGGCGATTGATTCTTCAAGTTGGAATTAATTTTGAGGACCTAAAGTTGAGGATATCGATTCTGCAGGTCAAGGTCAATTTTAAGGACCAAAAGTTTGAGACGATCATTCTGAGGGCCGAGGTCAATTTGGAGGACCTAAAGTTGTGACAACAAATTTTGCAGTCCGAGGTCAATTTTGAGGATCTAATGTGACACCCCGCCTAATAAAATACCTGGTGATCATTCATATATCAAATTGAAACAGGAATCCCAGTTGGTTCATTCTTAGCATCACTTTTAAACATACTAACCACCTAGAATTCCAAAAAGTCGATGCTAAATTTTAACTTTTTAATTAAACAAGACAATAACATGCGGAAATACCTATAATCCATTCACAACAACTAAATCAAATCAAATGAATAAATAATTAAACTACTTGCCAAATAAACCATCAGCCACCAAAGTAAATAGTCCAATAATAATCATCCAACAACTGGATAAATAAATCTGAAAACTGTACTGAAAAGTCTGGGCGACAAGCCCTAAGTAAAACTGAAACCAATAGATGATTCCTACTCTAGGAAGGAATGAACGATGCGTATAATCCAAGCTCCTGCTAGCATCCACATCTGTCGCAACTACGTGTCCCTAGAATAGAATATTAAGTATGGTGTCCATGGGGCTGGACACCTAAAAGGTTTTGAAAATAGTTTTATAGCAAGGGTTAGAACCCAAAACATTTTGAAAATATTTAGCAAGTGAATTAACTGCAGTAATTAAAAATGTATGAATGCGCTTCATATTTAAGTTAGTGTCGCACTCTCTTGAGTACATACTCACCCCTCCACTAATGTGCACACATAACGGTTACTTTAACCCCACCTAGTTGTACTACCCCATCCAACTAGTCCTAGTATAGTCCTCCCTTGCCTTTCTACTCTAAACGGAGTATTATTATTCATGGGTTATAAGTTATCTCTTAAATTAACCTAATTAATTCCTTTTAAATACTATCATATAACCGTGAGACAAGTTATATAAAGTAAATACATTACATGCTGTATTATTACCCGCATATAACATTTAATACCATTGTATACGTATCTTTACTACAACATCCACACATATATCATCTGTATAGCCATCCTTCCGAGTATACCCTTGCCGGATGATTTTCTCTAGAGTACTATCATACTAGGTATGCTCACTTAACCTAGTTACGGTAACACCACGCATAATTAAATACCGGGTGGACAGTCCCATCCCAAATTAAAACAGAATATACAGTTGGCTCATTCTTAGCATCACTGTCGAAAACATTTACAACTCACCCAATACCCAATTAAGCTGGTGTTAAAAACTTTTTAAATTTTAATTACAACAAAAAACATTTTTTATCATTCAAACCTTCATATTAAAAACCCAAATGACTTATAATCCTTACTACATGATATATTAAAATATATAAATGATTTCTAATCATCTAAACATCCTAGAATCATTAAGAGATTGAATATTAAGCATGTTTATATCCTCTTTTTCCAGAAAATTATCAACATAATATCTTCAAGAACACATCAATGGTTTTCATAATTTCTTCAATAGATTTATGATTATTTTGTGGATTACTAATTACCTACAACATGAGTTTGAATCCTATATATTTTTAGTTTCCAGAAAATCCATTAACAACTCTATCCTTTCATCTTCCAAGCATGAAAATCATCTCTTTTTATAACTATCCTAACATGGACAATATACAAACTTAAATTGCAAATATCAAACACTTGCCTCTAATGAAGATCTGATCCTTTGGTGTAGTATATCACAGGTGGTTCTCCCTTTTTCGGTCAACCTCCGGTGGTGGTTGGTGGTGGGGACCTTTGGTTCTTAGTTCTTCTCCTTCCCAAGTAAACTCTTCTCTTCCCAAGCAACCTTTCATTTTCTCTAGGAAGATGATTTCTCTATTTTTTGTAGAAGAGATGAATAACCCACGTACACTTAATCTCCAATTACTTATAATAAGATAAACCCGAAATCACTATTCATCCCCCTTGTAAAAATAACCAAAATACCCTTTTGGGTTGACTTTTCATTTCCAAATGACCCGAGACTCAAATTCAACATCCAAATAGACTATTCTGACTATTTCAACCGTTCCGAATGCAACGACGCAGTCAAAACGACTATAAGGTTGATATAAAAATAAATTTCCTTTTTAATTTAACAAATTAGTCCCGACACGTCTCATACCGTGTCTGACTAAAAATTCAAATTACTGAATTAACAACTCACAACATTATCAATAGCATCATATTCATATATTACCTAAATATTTTTAAGTAATATTCATAATCATCCATTTTAATATCCACAATTCGAATAAAACCCAAATGAATTAATTTATAAAAAAAAATCCAATTAATCCATTAATTTAAAATATAACCCATTTTAAAAGTCATTAAAATCACGGGGTATTACATACTTCTCCCCTTATAACATAATTTTGTCCCGAAATTCGGAAAGATAAATCATACTAGTAAGGTCAACTCTGAGTATAAATCTCACATCGCAAGAAATCTATGTTGTACCTCCCATACAGTACATTATCAAAAATCCCCATTGATGTTATACGCCAAGCCTCACCATATAGTTTCAACTGAATCGAAATTTAAACGATACTCAATCTTCCCTATACCATCCTCATGACAAAGTTTGGGAAAATGATCCTCACTTATTAAACAAATAAATCCTGAAGTCACAACTACTTATTGTTTCCCAATTATGAAAAATACTACAATTCAACCATCCAGGGCGCCCATACACCCTATTGTACAACTTTCATAATAATATTTATCGCAAAGGTTATAAACTCATATACTAAGGACCTAACTTATTTCGACTCCCAACGGTTATTAGTTTCATGCGTGGGGTGTTTCGCAAGCGAAATCCAAATAAGGAACCCACCCAATACACTACTACCTGAAGTAGTCGGTCATCGAAACTCCTCAGGTCCTTAGTGAATAATATAAAAATCAGGTTTATTGATTTAAAAAAAGAAAAATCAGGTTTATCGATTAAAAAAAAATAAGGTTTATCGATTTCAAATAGAGTCTACTCATCTACTCTCTTATAGAAGATAAGATGTTGGATAGTAGTAGTACATACGCTCTCATATACCACAAGTCAATCCACACCGATAGTCACATCATGATCGGACATGCCTAAAGTAAGTAATTCCGTAATAAAAATCAGACCCACGTGATGACATGAAAAATATAGGTGTCCCCAAACCCCTCGGCGAGTCTACAAAAATAAAGTTCCATAGGCGAAGTTTAGTAAACCTTTTTGCCCATACAATATTAATCACTACAAAAATCAGTATACGTCTCATAATTCCTTAGATAGAAAACATACCCTCATTCGCGGGTGGTGGTTATTGAATCGCACTAATAAAACTTTGCTCCGATGAGTCAAGAAAAATTTTACCCCAAATTTTCAGTTCTAGTTAACCACACTCCACTATATTCCCAAGCCTTTGAATAAATTGCCTTCGTTAGGTAACACACACAATTACCGTATTTCAAGAACTTCTATAGATTACTCTCCTCAATTTTCCATAATAGGGGTGACCTCGACTACGGTCATCATACTCGAACATACTTCATAACCTACTAAGTACGACCTTCGCTATCCGTCCATTGGATCCGTCCAATGGCCCTCATCTGCTATACTTCTCGTACGAACCCGTCCGAACGCAATAAGCTTCACTAATATATACGTGATCTTACCAAAGAAATCAACAATCCTAAACATAGGGCTCTTCATCAAAGAACGATAAGCTGAAAACACAGTAAGCCGTACAGACCGTAAAGGACACTAGAACCTGATGCTCTGATACCACCTGTAACACCCCGCCTAATTAAATACCGGGTGGCCAGTCCCATACCAAATTAAAACATAATATACAGTTGGCTCATTCTTAGCATCACTGTCAAAAACATTTACAACTCACCCAATACCCAATTAAGCTGGTGTTAAAAACTTTTCAAATTTTAATTACAACAAAAACCATTTTTGATCATTCAGACCTTCATATTAACAACCCAAATTACTTATAATCATTACTTCATGATATATCAACATATATAAATGATTTCTAATCATCTAAACATCCTAGAATCATTAAGAGATTGAATATTAAGCATGTTTATATCCTCTTTTTCCAGAAAATTATCAACATAATATCATCAAGAACACATCAATGGTTTTTATAATTTCTTCAACAGATTTATGATTATTTCGTGGATTACTAACTACCTACAACATGAGTTTGATTCCTATATATTTTTAGTTTCCAGAAAATCCATTAACAACTCTATCCTTTCATCTTCCAAACATGAAAATCATCTCTTTTTATAACTATCCTAATATGTACAATATACAAACTTAAATTGCAAATATCAAACACTTGCCTCTAATGAAGATCTGATCCTTTGGTGTAGTATATCACAGGTGGTTCTCCCTTTTCTCGTCAACCTCCGGTGGTGGTTGGTGGTGGTGACCTTTGGTTCTTAGTTCTTCTCCTTCCCAAGTAAACTCTTCTCTTCCCAAGAAACCTTTCATTTTCTGTAGGAAGATGACTTCTCTATTTTGTGTAGAAGAGATGAATAACCCACGTTCACTTAATCTCCATTTACTTATAATAAGACAAACCCGAAATCACTATTCATCTCCCTTGTAAAAATAACCAAAATACCCTTTTGGGTTGTCTTTTTATTTCCAAATGACCCGAGACTCAAATTCAACATCCAACTAGACTTTTCTAACTATTGCAACCCTTCCGGATGCAACGACGCAGTCGAAATGACTATAAGGTTGATATAAAAATAAGTTTCCTTTTTAATTTAGCAAATTAGTCCCGACACGTCCCATACCGTGTCTGACTAAAAATTCAAATTACTGAATTAACAACTCATAGCAATATCAATATCATCACATTCATATATTACCTAAATATCTTTAAGTAATATTCAGAATCATTCATTTTAATATCCACAATTCGGATAAAACCCAAATGAATTAATTTATAAAAAAAATCCAATTAATCCATTAATTTAAAATATAACCCATTTTAAAAGTCAATAAAATCACGCGGTATTACAATTACCCAAGTCGGAATTGCTCATCAACTTGGCCTAAAATATCAACGTAGTGGAGGCAATCATATTCCTTCCCTAAAAGTGAGATAATCCCCTCACCTATATATCGGACGCTACGACCTGGGGAATTACTCGCCCTACTCCTCAAGATAGGGGATTTACCCACTTCGCGCAACCTCCCTTGGTAGAACTAAAGTATGTAAATTAAATAAATATCTAGTCACTAATATTTAATAGCACACACAACGTATATACATATATACTATCACCACACCCTATATATAATATAGATCCTGACTTTACGGTTTAATAAAACTCGTAACACTAGCCTGTATATTCCCAAGTCTATGGCCGACTCGTATTAATTAATTTGTTTCACTATGCTTAATTAATTTAAAGTAGCATTGCTCAACTACATTACTCGGACATTTTCCATCGGTCCAAAATTTAACCCTTTAGAATTTATTTCACCAAATTTCGTTAATAAGTTTGACACTCTTATTAAATTTAATATTACTTAATACTCATCCCATAAGACTCTAAGTATTAAATTCTATTCAATTTCTATCAATTAAATTCCACCTTAAGATACCAACCCGTATGTTCAATTCATCCGAAATTTCCATTCCAATACGTTCATATATTCTCGTGCGTCGTTCATTCTAAATACTCCCAAATTCATACCCCGGATTCATCCCTATCTAATCCAAGGATAAAATAATGTTCCTTAATATTTTTCCAAAGTCCTTCACTCATTTACGGTCATCTCCAAATAACCTGAATTTATTAATTCCTAAAGTTGTCGGTCTCGCGCCCCCTTTAGTAGAAAAATCATTACAAATTAAAAAAATCAGAAAATACGAGGTCGGCACCCACACAACCTTGATGCAAAGATCTACAATCTCAAGTTTTACAATAACTGAAGGGGCCGATTGACCAGATATTCATCTTCTTCCCCCAATATGTTTCCACCATTAATGCACAACCAAGCTTTCTCTCCCACTATTATTCCGTCACAACCAATAATATTTAACACATGTAAAAGGTTCTAAACCTCCTAGAGACATTAAATTCATAATTGGTTTTCATAATTTTGAACTTTCCCAATTCGAGTATTTTTCGCGTTTTACTCATTCGATTTTCAATTCATCATCATAGTTCAAAATCAGACGCCCAATAGACACTGGTTCATACTACAATTCGATTTCCATGATTTCATTACCATATATAAACATTAATTGAGTATCAAATCGACATAATTTTCCCAATTCATTAAAAACCCATTTTCATGTAAATCCCACACCCAAAAATGAATTTCGGTTTACACCTCCCATAATATGAATTGGTTATCGTATATTTAAGAATCACAACAGTTAACCACTTGCCTCTAATTGTTCGTAGAGTCTAATCCGTTGGTGTAGAGAGGAGGTTAATGAAGAACACACACTTTGTCCCCCGATTTGACTCCAAAAGATCCCCAATTTGTTCTCCACTTACTTCCTCTGCTTTTCTCTCAAGCCCTAGGTTTAGAATTATTTTAACTGCCGTTGAGCTCTCTCTCCCTTAGTTTTAAAACCCCAAATCACGTTTTTAGTCACATGGGCCTAATTAAAATGGCCCAAATCCCCCTGTGTGGGCCCAGCTATGCTTAAAAATGCCCCGACACTCGATTACTACCCCGGGTACTCTTTTCTGACTATCTCGACCCACCCGGACTCAACCGCGCACTCAGAATTATCATCCAAAATTCTTTATAACATTCTCCAATTTTGACCTCAAAATGCGACACATAAAATTTGGAACAATTAACTTAATGTCGCAAAATATAAATAATCCTTCCCACTCAAATAAATTCTCCAAATCCTAAATTTAAGTTTCTCCAATTTAAATATTTTTATGTCCCCTAAAAATAATTAAATACTAAATCATCAAAATTGCGGGGTGTTACACCTAAAGTCGGGACGACCGATTTTTTTGGTCGTGGTCAATTCTGAAGACCTAAAGTGATGATCGATGCTAAGGGACGAGGTCAGTTCTGAGGAACTAAAGTTCGGGCGAATTATTATCACGGAATAGTTCAATTCTGAGGACCTAAAGTTCAGACGATCAATTTTTTGCGCTGAGGTTAATTTTGAGGACCTAAAGTCGAGATGTGGAGAGGTTTTCTCTCTAGAGAATCTTTTGTACTTATAGTTTTGTCGTTTTGAGATTCAACTGTGAGAAAGTCATCTGAGTGAGGATCATGCCCTCTTGTGAGTAAGTTTTGTTTGGAAATTCCGCTGGGGAACTGGGAGGATATTATGTAGTCCTTGTGACAACCCGACTACTAAAATAATAGGTGGGCAACCCAATACTCTAATAATCACAGGAATCATAGATGGTCCATTCTCAGCATCACTGTCGATTAAAATAAAAGTATGAGATAACCACCAATCATTTTAGAAAATGGACTGTCAAATTTAAAATTTTGGAAATAAAAGAAAAACACTCAGACAATCCCATTTGCAAAAACGGTGGATATCAAAAATCAATGAGTAAAGAATGGCAATATAATAAATAATCACCGAATAAGCTGTCGGTGAATAGACCAATACAAATAGTTACAAAGAGGATTACAATTCAATTATTACAACATAATAAATGAATGCAAAGCTAGGGCAACACGCCCGAACAAATGAACTGAACATAACTAGAGTACAAAAGATAGAGCCGTCTAATACAAATAACCTACAACATCTGCAATATGCCATAGCTCCATGACAACTGGAATGGAAATGTAAATACGGGTGTCCTTATGGTAGAGCACCTGTACGACAAGTAGTATATGCAAGAGCAAAGAAATATAGACGGGTCAGGGACCGGTTTGATATGATTACCATGTGACTAAAATACATGACAGTTAAGTGGGTAATTCTCTTGTAATTAACAATGATATTTCTCACCTCTCAATCCAAAAGCACAACCTAGCGCAATATCAATGAAATGCTCTAGTTAACTCGAGTACTAAGGGCTAACTTCTCCCCAATCTCAACATTATGCCCTATTCGTGCGTGGGGTGTCTCGCGAAGCGAAATCCAAACAAGGAACCCCCCCTGATACACTACTACTAGGCAAGGTTGATCATCGAGATACATTAGACCCTCAACACAAAATTATTATATATTTATGTACGGGAGGTATCATCTAGAGCTACTCAAGGGGACATAAATAAATCCATTCACAATCTAAAGGGCACAATTCCTATTTCTTTCTTTAGGAATATACATAAATGGTAAGTCATTTTATAAAATCTTTACCAATTAATCTCATTTCAAAACTTCCTTTACAAATTTTTATTTCCTATCTTCCGTCCAGGAAAAATATATACTCAAAGCAAGTTTAATTAACATAAAAGTGCTTTACCTTTTTCATTTCATAACTTTTCATTTTCCTTCTTCCATCCGGAAAATATATATAATTTAAAGCAAGTTTTATTATCATAAAAATGCTTTAACCTTTTCATATCATATCATCCATTTTCCTTCTTCCATCCGGAAAATGTATTTAACGTCCCATTTCCCTTTTTCCATCCGAGAAATGTAAATTAAAGCCATTTCATTATCATAAAATGCTTTAATAACCAATAATGTCCCACATTATTGTACATAGTTATATACCACATTATATAACGAAATATAAGACCGCCCGTTCGAGTTTCCCCACTTTGCGCGCCCCTAAATGACTATCATCTTCTAGGGCCTATCACATCAAGACAACCTGGGATCCTACCGAAACGTCGGTAAGCGACCATATGCTTGCGGGATAGTCATGACCACACCCAGAATCACCTAACCAGCGCAGAAAACATACAATAAATGCTCATATCTCCTAGGGACTATATCCACCCTGCATTCATTAGCTAGGGGGCTTCACCACACGCTCGAACTTCCCTTATGATAGCGATTTAGAAAGGTGTGTATCCTTAAATTAACATTTATGAAAAATATTTATCTTTTTCCATTTCAAAACATCCATTTTTACATTCTCAAAATCATTTGTACTTATTCATTTAGTACCACATTTTATAATATGTATTTCTTATTCATTAAGTCATATTTTATTAATGACCTAAGACCCGAAGTGCCATTATCCTCAAACTAGTCTCCAAAAGTTCATACAATTACATGAACCATCAAAGTGAGTCTCCCTCAATAATTGACTCCCAAAAGTCTCATCATCCACATTTTATCTCCAATTCATTTTTAGGTGAACTCCCTATATCATACGGACATTAACCTACACAAACTAGCCCTCGGGGTAATCCCAATTATCCCATTTTATCCTAGGACATTAGTCTACCCAAAACAACCCTCTAGGACTCCCCATTACTTCCCAAAGGAAGGTTCCTAAACCTCAAACCTAAAAGAAAAGGGCTAAAATAAACTACGAAAAATCTCACAAAAACAGGCAGCCGAATCGATTCGCCCTAAGGCCGTATCGGTCCACCCCTGGTAGCGAATCGATTCGCACAAAAGCGAATCAATTCGATGAGAAAAACTAACAAATTGTCTATGTCCGAATCGATTCGGCCTTAACCCGACTCGATTTGGTTTTCCAGACCTGTATCTTGTCCCTTAACCGAATTGATTCGCTTGGGAGCCGAATCGATTCGGCCCTGCGAATTGGCCAAGTTTGGGCTACGGGTTTAAGAACCCAAATTTCTCCAAAGCCCCAAATCCTTGATTTCTTCCAACATCAACAACAATTATTGTTACCAAATCATTTCTACACAATTACTAACTAATAATTTCT
The DNA here is from genome assembly GCA_949130495.1 of Sambucus nigra. Taxonomy (NCBI): domain Eukaryota; kingdom Viridiplantae; phylum Streptophyta; class Magnoliopsida; order Dipsacales; family Adoxaceae; genus Sambucus; species Sambucus nigra. The sequence goes on from OX422222.1 coordinate 51,025,624, forward strand.
CCTCAAATCAAATTAAAAACTATGATTTAAGGGTTTAATCACCAAAATCAACAAAAACCCATTTATGGTTTATACCTCCAAAAACCTATCTATACATTCAATTTATCACATTAAATCAATATCTAGCAAGTAAGAAACTTGCCTCGAGGTTGTAGTCTCGGATTCTCCTCCGGTAGCAACGGATTCCGGCTCCAATCTTCCATTTTTCTCTCTTTTCTCCATTTCTCCCAAGCTCTCTCTCTTCTTTATCTCTCTCTCTCTCTCTCTCTCTCTCTCTCTCTCTCTCTCTCTCTCTTGGCTTCTAACACAAGATTGAAAAAATAAAGGGGTGGGGAGACTTAAACGGTTTTAAAACATAAATGCCCCTCTTTTAATTTCTAATACACCATTAAAATGACTTGTATCCATATAATTGAGTCATAACCCATTAAAAATGCCCAAAACTCAAAAATACAACATGGCACTTATTTCGACTATCTCGACTATTCTAAAAACAACCGCACCCCCTATTTTGGTATTCGGAATAACCTGAACCATTTTTGTGTTGCAAATTCATTTTATATCATTAATTATACTCCAATTTACACATGAGTCATAACCGTCGCTTTACATATAATGACTAAATAAAACAAAATATAATGCTATTTACCTTCACATAACGGTAAATAGGAAAAACATAGTAAATAATATCCCTTAATATCACGAGAAATAATATTTACTCCAACATTCCCCATTTTATAAAATTAGCCCATCAGGCAAAATAACATAAAATAGTCGCTCAAAAGCCTGGGTTGTTACATACTCCCCCCCTTAGAAGGGAATTATTGCTCTCAAAATTTAGGCGTATCGTATAACCATATAAAGGGTATATGGTTCTTAGCAAACTATCGTTCTATCATTCTTAGCAAACCCCTCGACAGTGCGACGTCCCCATTGGACTCGGACTAAGGTCATCACTTTGATCTTACTCTACATTCTTCGTGCTCTAACATAGCACCAAACCATTCCTCATGAACTATCGATCCTACCTTTCTACTACGAAAGGAGATAACTACATAACTCGGCACAAATTTTCTTTCTTCCCGAATCACGTTATACCATTGCCAGGGAATAACTACACTAACATATAATCGCTTAACCCCAACACTACTTACTTCTATTCGCATCGGCATAGCCCTTAAAAACATGTGGCTCAATGAGCCCAATCCTTCCTCTAAGTTGAACCCACCTATTCAAGGTATGCCTTTCGGCATAAGGTTAACTGCCTCCATTCATTCATCCACCTACGGGTGGTAGGATATACCCCATATCCATACGGTTCCCATTTCTTGCTGGAAACTTTACCAATAATCATGATCGTTACAATATCTCCAATTCAACAAAGATGTCTAGGGATATACCCGTCCTCGTTCCACACTACTCTCTTCACACTAGTAGGTGAAAGGGCCGATCACTAACAGTAACGCTCTTACTATAGCATCCCCTCGGTTAAGCTTGTTCCACTTGGCATTCCATGCCTCAACTAATCTCTTCGACGGTTTTCTACCCAGCGCATCTACTACCCCATCCGCATATCCTTAGCGAAAGGGAGTATCCAATTAATAGTCCTTTATGGACTCCAACTTGTTGCTCATGAAAAGACTAATTTCCTGCCTAGGAAGTAGTGCCTCTGTTCCTCTAAGGCGAATACTACCGCTACGAACTTTAAATCAAGCATGGGGTAATACTTCTCACAGAGTTTAAGTTTGTGAGATGCATAAATAATGGGTCCATGCTCCAGTATTAATACTTCTCGTTCCTAGCAGAGACTCGTTGGTTAAATCCACTCTCGATCTTAACAACACGAGTGCAGGAGTAAAAGTCAACTCATCCTTTTGACTCCCCAACGGTTAGGTTACTATTATAACACTCTATCTAAGAGAGGCCTCACCTTCTAAGGCCTAAGATTATAAATCACTCGAGATTCCATACATTTTCGTTCTAGGGACTCAATCTTATTTAGAGTTAACCCACAAACCTATTGTGGTCAACTCCCTACCATATTCTTAAAATAATGTTGCATGCCCGAAAGGCCTTACGTCCTAATTATCCTAAGGTCGATCTATATCCTAATCAAGTCATATGAATATTATACTAATTATATCCCTAGTGTCCAAGACCTTTCCCAACTTTCGACATTCGCTCGGTTTCGTGTGTGGGACGTCTCGCCGAGGCAAATTCCAAATAAGAAACCCTCCCGTTACACTACTACCTCGCATCGTTGGTCGTTGAGATGTAACGGTCTAAGACACATGATATGGACTTTCGAAATTCTAACTCGTAACCCTACTACTGCACGCCTACTTCTAAGTTTTACCATTTCAATTAACTGAAAATTTTAATTAACCTGGCACTTACTTTCTGTAAAATTCCACCAACACTTTATCTCAATATACATGCATACATCTTTATAAATGTCCTTCTCATTAAGGCACAAACATAAGTCTCTATTCAACTTTCTTATCCAAGTCTCCCCCACATCGATCAAAGGGCAGGACTATTACAGTGCTCCTATATCGCACACCAACTTAGCCCTTAATCACTCAATTACGTGATTCTCAGCTAAACCTTCCAACCCAGCATTTCAACCAACAAAAGAAAGAAAAGAAAGAAAAATAAAAGAATTACAGCATCTCTCCACTTCCAACGTCGTTAAGGTTCACGCGTGGAGAGTCTCACAAAAGAGAAATCCAAACAAGGAACCCCTCCTATGCATTACTACTTAACTTTGTTGGTTGTGGAGATAAGGCAACATCATACACAAACAAGGCAAACAAACAATCAAATGAAACAAATAATACAAATAATGAAAACTTCCTACATACCTTAAACCACCTCTATAAAGTCTCAACCTATATCCAGGAGAGATATTATATAACAACTATTTCTTCTTTGAAACTAGACATAGGATAGCCTCACAATTTATTCGCTTGCTATCACCCCAACCAACCAATAATAATTCCACCCGTATAATACATATAATACGAGTAGCACATTGAACACATATAATTCTAAAATATCATCACTCGCCTTATAACGAGCAAAGAAGAATATAAAACTTCCCTTCCACGAAAGTCATATAGATATACTCACTATAATAATATCGATAATACCACAAGCTCGATTTACACACCCGAATCTAGGGTAAATCCCGTACTACTCCATCTTACTATAAGGAACGCTCCACCCTCCTCTTCTAAGGTGGAAATTCCCACCAACATACTGGCCAATCTCTTTGGCCACTACTAATGGTTCCAAGACACATCATTCTAGTCTCATCCGAACCTAACTACTCCCATCTCTAGCTACCCTAGTGGTTACTTGTGTAGCTAACTTTAACTTTCCCAATAAGAGAACACTCTACTAGCCTCCCCGGCCTTAGTTCAATGAGTCTCCCTTGGGTGGAGGTCCACCAATGGGGCCTCATGAACACTACTTATCAAGAAGTGTCAGCGACACTTATTTGTGAGCCTATCATTTCCACCGAAGGGCTCTCTCTTCCTTGTATCTACCCACTTTGATTCAAGGTTTCCTTAACCCTGTAACTCTTTATTCACGATCGGCCTCTGACCGAACCTCACGTGAATATTTGAGAATCTAATTTTTCATCCTCCCTGGCATCCTAGAGAAACTCGTTGTTGAAAACATCTAACGGGTTTCTCTATGGGCAAAATTTCCTGCCCCACCAAAATATGGCGACTACCATTTCCTCCACTCCAACCTTACTTCAATGGGTGAAAGATTTTCCTCCAATCCTCACACCTGGGCACTTCTATACCCCTCTCTAGTCCAAAACTCTGGGGCCTTATGTTCCCACTGGACGAGATTGCACTTCCTCCATCCGATCGAACTTCAACATGTGGTCCTCGTCAAGGACCCCTCAACTCCAACTTAATGTCGCTTGGAATTCCCAAGCTTAGCACCACTCTCTATTGGCAGCAGTACTCGAAAAACTATATCTACTGTACTTAGTAGTCGTGGTAGCAATATAAAATAATGCTACAAAGGGAGCGACCTCTAAAGCGGCCCTCATCCCCGACTACAGCTTACAACTCTTAGTAATCACATCTCATGACGCCTTCACAACGGCCTTCCTTGACGCCCTTCATCTAACGACTTATGAGTCTCACACGAACGTGAAAAAGATTTTTGGGGTTCTCATATCATAACAGGAGATTGAACCCTCACAAGAGAAATCAATGATCTTAATCTTAGGGCTCTATATCAAATCAAAAGAAACGCAGAAGGCATAGTACGTCCGCACAGATTCCTAAGGACTCTAGAACCTAATGCTCTGATACCATCGGTGACAACCCGCCCAATAAAATAATAGGTGGCCAGCCCAATACTGTAATAATCACAGGAGTCATAAATGGTCCATTCTCAGCATCACTGTCGATTAAAATAATTGTACGAGATATCCACCAATCATTTTAGAAAATGGAGTGTCAAATTTAAAATTTTGGAAATAAAAGAAAAACACCAAGACAATCCCATTTGCAAAAACGGTGGATATAAAAAATCAATGAGTAAAGAATGACAATATAATAAATAATCACCGAATAAGCTGTCGGTGAACAAACCAATAAAAATAGTTACACCGAGTATTATAATTCAATTATTAAAATATAATAAATGAATATAAAGCATGGGCAACACGCCCGAACAAATGAACTGAACATAAATAGAGTACAAAAGATAGAGGCGTCTATTACAAATAACCAACAACATCCGCAATATGCCATAGCTCCATTACAACTGGAATGGAAATGTAAATACGGGTGTCCTTGCGGTAGAGCACCTGTAGGGCAAGGAGTATATGCAAGAGCAAAGAAATATAGTCGGGTCAGGTCCCGATTTGATATGATTACCATGTGACTAAAATTCATGATAGTTAAGTGCATAATTCTCTCGCAATTAACAATGATATTTCTCACCTATCAATCTCAAAGCACAACCTAGCGTAATATCAATGAAATGCTCAAGTTAACCCGAGTACTAAGGGATAACTTCTCCCCAGTCTCAACACTATGCCCTATTCGTGCGTGGGGTGTCTAGCGAAGCGAAATCCAAACAAGGAACCCCCACAATACACTACTACTAGGCACGGTTGATCATCGAGATACATTATACCCTCAGTACAAAATTATTATAAATTTATGTACGGGAGGTATCATCTAGAGCTACTCAAGGGGACATAAATAAATCCATTCACAATATAAAGGGCACAATTCCTATTTCTTTCTTTAGGAATATACATAAATGCTAAGTCATTTTATCAAATGTTTACCAATTAATCTCATTTCAAAATTTCCATTACCAATTTTTATTTCCTTTCTTCCATCCAGGAAAAATATATACTCAAAGCAAGTTTTATTAACACAAAAGTGCTTTACCCTTTTCAATTCATAACTTTTCATTTTCCTTCTTCCATCCGGAAAATATATATAATTTAAAGAAAGTTTTATTATCATAAAAATTCTTTAACCTTTTCATATCATCTCATCCATTTTCCTTCTTCCATCCGGAAAATTTATTTAACGTCCCATTTCCCTTCTTCCATCCGGAAAATGTAAATTAAATCCATTTCATTATCATAAAATGCTTTAATAACCAATAATGTCCCACATTATTGTACATAGTTATATACCACATTACATAACGAAATCTAAGACCGCCCGTTCGGGTTTCCCCACTGTGTGTGCCCCTAAATGGCTATCATCTTCCAGGGCCTATCACATCAAGACAACCTGGGATCCTACCGAAACGTCGGGAAGTGGCCATATGCCTACGGGATAGTCATGACCACACCCAGAATCACCTAAACAGCGCAGAAAACATACAATAAACGCTCATATGGCCTAGGGACTATATCCACCCTGCATTCATTAGCCAGGGGGCTTCACCACACGCGCGAACTTCCCTTATGATAGCGATTTAGAGAGGTGTGTATCCATAAATTAACATTTATGAAAAACATTTATCTTTTTCCATTTGAAAACATCCATTTTTACATTCTCAAAATCATTTGTACTTATTCATTTAGTACCACATTTTATAATATGTACTTCTTATTCATTAAGTCATATTTTATTAATGACCTAAGACCCGAAGTGCCATTATCCTCAAACTAGTATCCAAAAGTTCATACAATTACATGAACCAACAAAGTGAGTCTCCGTCAAGAATTGACTCCCAAAAGTCTCATCATCCACATTTTATCTCCAATTCATTTTTAGGTGAACTCCCTATATCATACGGACATTAACCTACACAAACTAGCCCTCGGGGTAATCCCAATTATCCCATTTTATAATAGGACATTTGTATACCCAAAACAACCCTCTAGGAATCCCCATTACTTCCCAAAGTAAGGTTCCTAAACCTCAAACCTAAAAGAAAAGGGCTAAAACAAACTAGGAAAAATCTCACAAAAACAAGCAGCTGAATCGATTCGCCCAAGGGCCTAATCGGTTTGCCCCTGATAGCGAATCGATTCGCCTAAAAGCGAATCAGTTCGATGAGAAAAACCAACAAATTGTCTATGTTCGAATCGATTTTGCCTTAACCCGAATCGATTCGGTTTCCCAGACCTGTATCCTGTCCCCTAACCGAATCGATTCTCTTGGGAGCCGAATCGATTCGGCCCTGCGAATTGGCCCAGTTTGGGCTACGAGTTTAAGAACCCTAATTTTTCCAAAACCCCAAGTCATTGATTTCTGCCAACATCAACAACAATTATTATTACCAAATCATATCTACACAATTACTAACTAATAATTTCTCCTCAAACCAAATTAAAAACTAAGATTTAAGGGTTTAATCACCAAAATCAATAAAAAACCATTTATGGTTTATACCTCCAAAAACCTAACTACACATGCAATTTATCACATTAAATCAATATCTAGAAAGTAAGAAACTTGCCTCGAGGTTGTAGTCTTGAATTCTCCTCCGGTAGCAATGGATTCTGGCTCCAATCTTTCATTTTTCTCTCTTTTCTCCATTTCTCCCAAGCTCTCTCTCTTCTTTCTCTCTCTCTCTCTCTCTTGGCTTCTAACACAAGATTGAGAAAATAAAGGGGTGGGGAGACTTAAACGGGTATAAAACATAAATGCCCCTCTTTTAATTGCTAATACACCATTAAAATGACTCGTATCCACATAATTGAGTCATAACCCGTTAAAAATGCCCAAAACTCAAAAATACAACTCGGCACTTATTTCGACTATCTCGACTATTCTAAAAACAACTGCACCCCCTATTTTGGCATTCGGAATAACGTGAACCATTTTTGTGTTCCAAATTCATTTCATTTCATTAATTATACTCCAATTTACACATGCGTCATAACCGTCGCTTTACATATAACGACGAAATAAAACACAATATAATGCTATTTACCTTCACATAACGGTAAATAGGAAAAACATAGTAAATATTATCCCTTAATATCACGGGAAATAATATTTACTCCAACATCCCCCATTTTATAAAATTATCCCATTAGGCAATATAATATAAAATTGTCGCTTAAAAGCCTGGGTTGTTACAGTCTTGTTGGGGAAGCATTTAATTTTCGATTTCGCTGGGGAATTGTAATGAACTTATTCGAATGCACAGTTTTATGAAATACATTGAGGATTTGTTCGGGGGAAAAAGTGTAATATTCATTTGGCTGGGAATTGCAGGAACTTAAAATAATTTTCTTGGTGAAGAAATGTCATAATACTTATTTGGCATTTTTTGAAGAATTTTTGGATTTTCGAGCATTTTTAGTCTCGCGAGTAGAAGTTGATTCTCTGTTGGGGATCGCAAGTGACCTTCTATCCCTGGAGGATGTCTCTGCGGAGTTCACGGGCTTTCAGGTGAAGATGAGGAGGTTGCACTTGTGTGAGTTTGGGTACGTATGATACATATGAGAGAGGAATGCGGGGCAGATGAGGTAACATCTGATTATGGTTATATCTTTCATATTCTTCGTTGACTGGGGAGTTTGGCATTAACCATGTTTGATGTAGCAGCATTGTACCTAAAAATAGACTTCAAGAAGGCAAAGAGAGATGCATATTTTCTTTGATTATCTTGGTTTAGTGGCTTATTCTACATGCATTTTAATTTGATGATGAGTTTTTTCTTTGAGAAAGAATATGAAAATAGTGTTTTTTGGAAATTATTGAATATGTTTTTGGAATGTTTCATTAGAAGATTGCCTAAGAGGCTTGGTTGAAAAAGAGCTTTCCTTTTGAAGGGATTATTTTGAGCAAATATAGGAAAAATTCATTTTTTGGAATTTTTTTTATAGAGGAAAGACTTGCCGGCTTTGTTGGTATATGGATGAGGGGATCGAAAGCTTTGTTGTAAAGTGGGGATTGTTTCCTTCATTAGATTTTGTTGAATAGACCGTAATGATGTTTGTTTTACTGGAGCTATTGCTTTCGATGAGACGTTGCGTTCTACTGCAGTGTTGTATGTTTTGGAATAGAGGTGGTGGGACACTACCCATAATTTTCATCTTGGCGTCGGGGAGATGACTATTACTCCCATTGACATTCAGCAGTTGTTGGGAATTGATTGTGAAGGTTTTTTCTGATGTTGACTTTACAAAAACGGTTGCTTCGGTCCTTACTTGATGCTTTTTTTTACGGGGGATGGAATAGTGGATCCCTAGTTGGCTACGATAACAGTGTGGATGTTATACAATCGTCGTCCTATGGCGGTGATACTAGCGATGACCCTAAATGTCCATGATGTTTGGAGGGAAGATCGCTCTTATTTTTTAAGAGGGAGACTAGAGATTTTGTTCATATGGTTGGCAGAGATATTTTTCCTGTCGGTTCCCCTGAGTATCCCTTGGCATCCGTGCCAAATGTTTTACTCGATATTCCATCAATTTTGGTCCATCCATAGAGAACTAAATAATTTGGTTCGTGGAGCATGGAGTCCAATTCCTTCGTTGGTGAGTGCCTTGGTGGGGAGAGCTGTAGCCCATTCTAGAACTGGGAGATTACTGGTACATTTGGTTAGTTGGCCTTCGATAGACCTCATTCTATTTATCTTGTCCTGTTCTGCACCAATTCAGATAGGAGAAAATAGTGCCTCCTCGGGCACTAGACTTTTTCAAATGGAAGACTTAAATTGAATCCATGCGCATGAGGTTAGGTTCATTTTGGGAGAATCGTTTACCATCAACTCGTCCATCTCAATCCATAGGCAGGGTCTGACATATGTACACAGACTATCTAAAATGACCGTGGAAGTGAGTTGTGGTCAAGATATTGGCGGAGGAGACCAGCCTGTGGTGGTGTCTTTTTTGACACTATAGATGGGGGAGTAGTGGTTTTCTCCAGTACGGTCAAGGCATACTATTCAATGGAGAGCCTTTGGAATACTAATTAGGCAGGGGAAGTTTTGGGGGCTTGAAAGAGAAAATGATGATGGGGATAGGTCTTCTGGTACTAGCGAATAGGATCGTTTGTGAACCTAGGATCATTGCTTGTGAAGATTTTGTAACTAGGATGTATTTGCAGCACTTGGTTGCTTTTTTTGGTTTTCTGTGATTGGAAATAATTTTAGGAGGGTATGGTTATGTATGTTTTAGGGATATTTGGTTAGCGGAGGGTGGTTTTTTTAACTCCCTTCGTTGATACTTGTGTAATTATACTGAAATCCCCTATTTGGAATAAACAATATTTTGACCATATTATTATGCCTCTTGATGAGTATTACACTTGAAGTACCTATACTAATAGCTAAGGCATACATAATCCATTTTTTAAGTAAATGATAAAAAGAATTTTCATTCTCGGAGGTAAGAAAAGAATAGCATTTTGTGAATAAAAGGGGCATCTTGTCCATGTAAAGTGTATGAGATGCCTACATACCTCTGGGAGTTTTGAAAATTTTCTCAGTTTCATTTTGAAAGAAATTTTTTTAGAGGATCAGGCCCCACGTAGTTCTAAGTAGAGGGGAGTGAAGTTTTTTTTCAGAATAGAAGGTGGATGAGAGTATTCATAGTGCACCGAGATTTCAAACTAAGGGTAAAACTTCTTGAGACGGTCCCGGTTGACTGGACGCACCATCTCTTCTCCATCAAGGTCAGTGAGAATAGCGGCGCAACCTAACAGGAACTTTTTCACGAAGTAAGGGCCACTCCAATTCGACTTAAATTTCCCTCAGGGGTTCAAAGGGGTTCTATTTTTTCTTTGAGGAACAATTCATTTTTTGGGACACCAAGGTCCTTTACTTTTTGGTTGAATGATAACACTATCTGGTGTTGGTACCCTTGTATGTTGTATAGAGCCTTAAGTCTCTTTTCATCTAAGAGTGACAGTTTCTCAAAGCAACTCTGATACCAATATTCCTCGCTGACTCTGTTTTCAAGCATAATGAGCAGTGAATTTATTTCCAACCGAACGGGTAGGACTGCTTCTATGTTTTATACCAGAGACTAAGGGGTAGACCCATTAAATTTACTTACTGGAGTGCGTTAGCCCCAGAGGTCATAAGGGATCCGATTCGCCCAATCTCGATAACTCTCGATCATTTTGCTGATGATGACTTTGAGGATTTTATTGGAGGATTCAACTGAGCCATTGTTTTGGGGTCAACATGGTGAAGATTTATGTCTTTGAATCCCATACTCATCGAATATTTTTGTTCCCCTGGCTTCATAGTGTAACCCATTATCCAATACCATCTCATAAAGGACTCTATATCGATATATAATGTTCTTTCGGATAAACCTGGCCACCTTCTTATCATTTAGTACTACATATGATTCGTCTTCGACACATTTGGTGAAGTAATCAATGGAAATCAGGATGAACTCAAGCCCATTGGATGTTATTGGTGTGACTTTCCTTATAGTGTCGATGCCCTAGGTGGAGAATGGCCATTGAGAAGTCATGTTGAACAATTACCGAGGGGGGAAAGTGCTGGAGATCAGTTAACTACTACCATTTGAGGCATCTCCAGACATAGGCAATGCAATGTTGAACCATGGTGGTCTAATAATACCCTTGACTAATAATTTTCTTAGCAATCATATAACCATTCATGTGGGGTCCGCATTCCCCGCTCTAGACCTTCTACATCTTTTCTTCAATGTCAGCCTCTATGATGCAGTGTAGATAGGTTCCATCAAAGTTTCACTTGAACTATTTTTTATCGCTGAGGATGCACTGGGCATCCAATTTCTGAAATGTCACAAGGTCTTTCTTATTGCCATATTGATGATACCTACCATGCTTGAGAAGGCGCCAAATATCATAGGACCAGTACTCAGCCAAATCGGAATTATCTTATATGATGAGCTCAATTTGGTAGCATTGGGTTGTCAAAGTTTATTTTTGGACTAGGAAAGGGGCCATTGTTATTCCCTCGGGTATGTCGACTATGGAGGCTAGGGTAGCAAGGGAATTGGCCAAATTGTTCTTTACGTGGGGCAAGTAGTTGAAGGTCATATCTCATAACTGGGAGGCCAGCTTTTCTAGGTGGGCATGAAAGGGTAAGATCTTCCCGTCTGTGAGTTTGCATCTTGTAAGGACTTGGCCGATGATGAGGATGGAGTCCTCGCATACATCCAGATATCTATTACATTTCTTGAGGGTGACTCTGAGGCCTATAGTGCATGCCTCATATTCAGTCATATTACTGGGGCAAGGAAAATCCAAATCGGTGGCAATGGAAGTGTGAGAGTCATCAGGGGCGATTAGGAGTATCCCAGTGCCAAAATCCTTCTTGTTGGCAGTGCTGTCAAAGAACATTTTCCATTTAAGGTTCTCCTGAGACATGAAGAGAATATCCTCATCCGAGAATTCGGAGACTCAAACATCAACCTCCTTTATGGGGTAGATAGAAAGGTAATCAGAGATGTCACTCCCTTTCATGACTTTTTGTATAACATACATGATATTGAACTCAGGTAGCAGCATCAACCATCGAGCCATTCCTCTAGACAGGGCGACTTTCTCATGTAAGTATTTGATGGGATCCATGAGGGACACATGTCTAATGGGAAAAACGAGCATGTAGTGTCGTAACTTTTAAGTGACCCAGACTAGGTCAACATATTCTTCCTCTAAGGAAGTGTAGTTGACTTCATTCCCGACTAATTTTTGACTGCGATAGTAAATGGCTCTTTCTTTGCGGGTTTCCTCAATATATTGGGCTAGAAAATTGCCTGATGTAGTATCTTTTAAAGTCAAGTTTAGGAGTAGATGTAGACCAGGATGTGGTGGCATGAGTATTGGAGGTTGGGTAAGATATTATTTTATTCTTTTAAAGTCTTCCTAATAGGCCTCATTCCAGAATGTAGTGGAATCCTTTCGAAGGAGTTTGTAGATGTGTTCGCAAATGGAAGTCAACTGGATCATAAACCGATTGATATACTGTAACTTTTCCAAGAATTCTCGAATTTCCTTTTTCGTTCGGGATGGTCCCATTTTGAGTATGGCTTTCAGTTTAGCAGGGTCTACTTTGATTCATTTCTTGCTAACCATGAACATTAAAAAATTTCCTTTGGTGACGCGAAAAAAGTATTTATATAGGTTTAACTGCATCTGGTATTGCCATAGTTGTTTGAATAACATCTGGAGGCCGAGAATGGGAGCTTCCCGAGTGTTAGACTTAATAATCATGTCATCTATGTGGACTTAGAACTCCTTATATATTAAATCATGAAAGATTATTATATCATCCCTTTAGTAGGTAGCCTCTCCATTTTTTAGCCTGAATGGCATAATCGTGTAACAAAAGGTTCCCTAGGAGGTGATGAAGGCAGTTTTTTTCTTGGGGATCAGGGTGAATATTTATCTGAATGTATCTGTCGAAACCGTCGATGAATAACTTGAGAGTGTGAATAGTCGCGTTGTCCATAATCATGTTGATGTTGGGAAGTGGGTAATCATTCGTCGAAGAAGCTTTGCTCAAAATTTTCCTTCTAATTTTCTCAAACTTTTCCATAATCATGTCGATGTCGATCTTGGTTCTAGTAGTTGACACACATGCAAACTTTTCCTTCTAATTTTGATACGGGTATAATATTGGTGAGCCATGTGGGATATATCGGTCACCCAGATGAATCCCACGTTCAACTATTTGATTACCTCTTCCTTAACTGTGAATGACCATTCGATATAAACCTTTTGCAAAATCTGTTTGACCGATTTGCATTCTGGGAGAGTTGGGATCTCGTGGTGGCTTATCTCGATAATGATGTTGGGCATGTCATTATAGGACTGGGCGAACACGTCCATAAATTCCTTCAATAGCTATTTGAATTGCGCACGCTCATGATCATCAAGCGTAGACCATATCTTAATCTTGCATTGTTGGATATTAGAACATAGATTGATAGTAAGAGTTTCATCCTCATTAAGAATATTTCATTTGAAAAATTACATCATCAAGAGTTTGATTAGAATCAAGACAATTAATGTAAGGTAAGACAAGGTATTCAAAATCTATGTTTATTTCACTTTTAGGAAAAACAGTGTTGAGAACCTCATTAAAAGAGGTCTCAATTACATTGTTATCAGAGAAAGGAGGAACAATAAAAGATGAAGAGATAGGGTAAACAACAAGGTTGGGTTGCATCTCAGCAGGTGGGACTGGTATAGCATTCCAGTTAAGGAGAGGCGCATTAGTGGGTATGATCAGAGTTGACGGGTCTAATGATGTATTTTCGGAATGGATCATATAGAGTGTCAACCCCAGTGTCTGAAGATTAAACATTTATTCGAAGTCACTTTCCTCAGAGACCTCAGTAATGACTATAACTTTCGGAGTCAGAGGTTGCACTTGATGCTGGCAATCGTCGACCCAGGAATAGTTTTCTTGAAAGAATATTTACATACCTAGCTTCATCTTCATATCCACATTATCATACCGCGATTCAGGAATGCCATAGAAGGGGAAGTAATCACCCTCTTTGTTGAATATCCTATTAAAGTAATCTCTCGAGACATTCTTGGTATCTCTAATCTTTTCATTAATCGTGGTTGGTGGAGCATTCTATGTTCTTTTAGTGAAGGCCGATAGCCCAGGAAAAATAGGGGAAAGGTCTCTATCATAACGATGGGCTCCAGTATCCCTTGTTGACGTCGCCCCAGTCCACATAAAGTGCATATTTTTTAACATCTGTAACACGTTGATATTACCGCGAGGGTTATTTTCTAGATAAACTTTGTCTTTGAAGTCATCCCCTACTGGAAATGGATGTGGATCAAGCCTAAAGACTAGAAAGAAGCATGTTATTCATCCCATGTTGTATTTCTAGTACCAAATTGCTAGTGCTGGAATTTTTTGTACCATCATCATCTCCCAAAAATGTAATGCCTTACCCTTTGGTGAAGAATTTCAAATTCTGATGAGGGCAGGAGGACAACCCTCGAATGCTATGATGCTATGGTCGACTAAGTAGCAGGTTGAAGCATGTGAGTATGTCATTAACTTGAAATTTAGTAACGGGATTGATAGGTCCAACCCCTATTGTGAGTGTTATGGATCCCATCACCTCTCGAAGAGTGTTATTATAGGCACGTACTGCGATGGAAGTGGGAGTCGGGCCACTTACCTTTAATCTCAGACAGTTAAAGGTTGTTAATGTGAAAATATTAAGGGCAGATCCATTATCAATAAGTGAGAGAGCAACTATCTTTCCTATCTCTTCAATGAAGAAATTGCGAGCATAGTTGTCATTAGGGCCAACCTTCAAATTTCTTCTACGAATAAGCAAATAGGTCTAGTGGTGGTCATGGATCCAACTAGGTTCACGACTTCTTATGGAGTGGTGGAAAGAAGGAATGTCGGGCCAATAAGAAATTTTGTCAGAGCATTTCAATGTAAATATGAGGATATGAAGAGTCCCCATAAGGTGATATTGGCTTCAGTTTTCTTGTGTTGATCTAGGATCTTACTTTCCTCGAGGGTATCTTTTGCATGGGGAGTTCCTTGATAACTCCCTTTCCCGTGTCTATTCTTGATGGTTGAGGATTAGATCTTGGTAGTGTCTCCTGATCTTGTCACACGGTTTATGGAGGAAGGGAAGAACAAGAACCCCGTTTCTTCATCGATTTCTGGCTATATGGCTACTTTACTGATTTCTCCCAACAGGTCCTCAAAAGAAATCATCCTGCACACGATTATTAGTAGACTAGCCTTTTCTTGACTTGGTTCATCATTAAAGCCATCAAATTCATCCCCCTATCTGGTGGCAATGATGTATTCCTACCAAGAGAAGTTGTAGACCCTTTTTTCTCAAATGTGGCTTAAGGGTGTCAAAATAACTTTCTTTTAAAAAATAATTTCCAATTTTAACACAGACCAAATTTGTGAACCAATTTTAATTAAACCCAATTTTATCTTGTTTAATCCTAAGCATGCATCTAGGTGATTAAAGCATGTAATATAAATAAAGTTCACAACGCTGGATGTACGAGGAAACCACAAAAGGAAAAAACCTCGGATGGACCAAGCCAGACAATCACTATCATGCGGAGTTTACAAAGGAAGATAGACAGACTAACACAATGACTCGATCCCCACAAACCTTGGAACTCTTCTTCACTTTAACCGCTCATCCACAGTGCTCACACAGAAGTCCTTCTACGATACATGTCCACAACACACGCCTCCACGAATGCCTCGGTGTCCATCAATGTCGCTTGGCAAACCGTCTACGGATTCAGAACAAGAACTCCTTTGTTTCTTCACCGTAAAACCCAAAAATCAATGTTCAATGTGATGAACAAACCCTGATGGTGAAAATAAGATCTCTGTAGAAATATAATATGAAAGCTTGAATCTTTTAAACTGTGAGGATGGTTTTTAACTTTGAAAACCTTAGAAAACATATGCAGAAACCTTAAACATGTGAGAAAATTATGATACCAATTTGTAATCTAAGATATCAATATGTGTAAACTAATATGTAAAGCCAATGATCACAAAAACATGATATCAATTTCTAACAAAATACCACCTACATCGCATATATCTCTCCCCTTTTTTGTCTCGAATAGACAATAACTGAAAATAATAAACAAATCACCGTATCTTGAATGAAGTAATCAATGAAGCATATCTAGATAAACATCAATCTAAGTAAAGATGTGACTAAACGAATCAATGCAACATAAGAATCAACTCATGAATAAGAAATATCAATTGCATTCAATTGTCCAAATAAACCCAAAAGTACCAAAACATAATGATATACGTGAATATACAAAGCAGATACAACACAGAAACAACCCTCAAATAAATCAAGCAGGTCATTAGAACGACTAAGCCATGTCATTTGAATGATAATGGAAAGTCATTTGAACGAGGCCAATAATGAACCAAAACAGTAGACCATCACCTCTATAAATTTCGGTATTAATGACCCTACAAATAATATTTTCACGCTTTGTATGGGTTAAATAAAAATATTTTTTTAAAAATGAGTTTAAAATAAGGCATGCCGCTGGCGCGAACTTTTAAAAATAAAAAAATATTAGGAAAATGGGCGTTTGAGAGACTAAATGCGTTAAAATTCAGTATTTTTTTAATCAAAAACAATATCTTCAGTCTTTGTTTGTCAAAAAGAAAAATATTAAGTTTTTTTGCTAAAGATAATATTTTCCCTGTTTGTTTGACAAAAATAAAAAAAAATCTTTATTTTTTTTGCCAAAATAATAATTTCTGGTGTGTGTGCGCCAAAAAACAATTCTGTTTTTTTTTTCAATTAATAACATATTGAGTGCTTATTTGTCAAAAAAAATATATATATATTTTTTTTAACAAAAATAATATTTTCACGCTTTGTATGGGTTAAATAAAAATATTTAAAAAATGAGTTTAAAACTAAGGTGTGCGGCTGGGTGCGTACTTTTAAAAATAAAAGAATATTAGGAAAATGGGTGTTTGAGAGACTAAATGCATTAAAATTCAGTTTTTTTTTTTTATCAAAAACAATATTTTTAGTGTTTGTTAGTCAAAAAGAAAAATATTAAGTATTTTTTTTTGCTAAAAACAATATTTTTCCAGTTTGTTTGCCAAAAATTAAAAAATTCAGTATTTTTTAATTCAATGTTTTTTTAATTAATAATATTTTGAGTGCTTATTTTTAAAAAACAAAATTAATGTTTTTTGACAAAAATAGTATTTTCACTTTTTGTATGGATTATTTTTCTTTTTTTTTTTAGTTTACGCTTTTTAGTTTTGTGAACATTTTGTTTGGAGATAGGATAAAGATAGGGAGACCCACTTTTGGACTTAATTTTAAAACTCACTGCATTAAAAGTTCATACCTTATTATTGTGGGTCCTGTCAGAGCATCAAAATGTGCATTAAAAATTTGTATTCATTTTTGTCTTATGTGTGAATTTCAAAATTGAGTTCCAAAAGTGGATCTCCCCATCATCACTCTTGGAGATATTAGTGGAGCCCTTTTATTTTGTCCTAATGGGTATGGTTTTGGGGTATAAGAGTGGGTCAATTTAGTTTTATTCTAAAAAATAACAATGTTTTATCCAACAGTTATTTGTTCCTCATTAATAGGCGTGCGTGCCTTTTACTTTTGTACATTTATAGCTCCTAGTTAATAGCAACAGACCTGACCTCTTTCTCTTATTAAAATGGTCACGTCACTGTAAATGGCAGCTATGAAAAGTCTGATATTTCCATCACTTGTCTTTCAATTACTCATCCTTTATTAATTCTTTAATCTTTTCATTAACCTCTCTCGCAACTCTTTGGCTTGATCGTCGGTGATTGCGACGGCGACGAAAACAATACCAATTTTAGGTTGTATTGTTCTCCAATGAGGAATACTCATGCCGTCGCAATACATCTGAAGGAGAGAGCGACGCTGTCAAGGACTCCGACGAAGTTGTCGCAATACCATGAACAAATTAAAATGAATGGCGAAGATTAATGAAAAGATTGTCTTTTAATGTTTCCCAAAAGAGGTGCGGTTGGGGACCAATAAAAGATTATTCCCCATTCTATAAGTTGCAATCGATTCCTGCAGAGATTTTTCCGGCTAGATAATTACCTCCTAGACTCAATTTTGTAACTTGATTTGAGAGATTGCCTATGGACTTGGGTATTTCACCTCCAAAATTATTTCCATTCAAGTATAGTATTTGTAAATTGCTACAGTTTGAAAAGGATATAAAAAATCTCAAATCTTGGGTTGTATTACTACCAAGAAGATTAGACCCGATATTCAGCCACTGAAGATTTTGTAGGTCTCCCTGATTACCTGGAACTTGACCCACAAAATTGTTCTGAGGGAGGTCATGTAGTTAAAGCTGGAAAGCATTGATAAATGAAACTGGAATTCTTCCTGAGAAAAGGTTTTGTCCGATACTAAAGACTCGCAGATTAGGTAAAGTGAGGCCTATGTAAGGTGGAAGACTCCTAGTGAGTTGATTAGCTGCTACAGAAAATACAGAAACAGTGAGGTGATTAGCTCCACTGCTATATTATTCTGATGTGATCAGTCCCTGGGGAAAAGTCCTTGCCGACGAAAATGAATGGCAGAGATTGAAGGATCTCTTCATAGTTTTTGGTTGATCTGAAATATATGTCGATAATCACATACCTCAGATATGTGCAAATCATCAATTTTATGCATAGATCTAAAAAACATATGTGCAAATCATTACATACCTCAGATATTTAAATCATTCAGAGTGTCGCAAAGCTCGGATCACTTACCTAAAACATTTTCAGTCAGTAAGCTCCATTTACCACATAAGTAAAGACAGAGACATCGAGGTAAATGTAGTGAGAGAAAGGCAGGAAAAATAATACTTGTAGTGGGAGAGAGACACAATTTACCTTGGTGCCTCTGTCAGACAGAGATGCGTGTACCAAAGTTTGCTCCATTTACTCTTTTGAGCCTTGTATAGACAGAATGACCGAGGTAAATGTAGTGAGACATCCTTGTATAGTGAGAGGCTCGAGGTATAGGTTATTTGAGCGGAATATCAGGCACAAGATTGAGAGGCTCGCGGTTGGAGAAGAGTATGAGCTAATTTTACTAATCTAACCTCAATTTTGAATTTTGAAGAGAAGGGGGAAGAAATTGGAGTGTGTTAAAAGAGAGGGAATTTAAATTTGTAAGGGGCAAAATAGGTAGTACAAAAAAACACATAAAGATGACATCATAATTTCAACTTGTGACATACATAAGTTTTCTACTTTATTATATATATATATATATATATATATATATATATATATATATATATATATATATATATATATATATATATATTTATTTATTTTTTCAAGCTTTTTTGAGGTTTCTATTTTTATAAACTTAGAGAAATCCTATTGGCCCTATTTTGGCATATGATTCTTTTTGTTGCCTTAATTTTTTCTTGGGCTCCTTTAAACAGTGGCTTTCACGACGAGTTAATTGTACTCTCGCAGCCCTTTCCCGTGAACAATCATCATTTGTCAGATATATACAATATAAATCCTCACGGTAAACAATTCTTACATGCACACCTCCTCCTAACTCTTATTACGCATAGATGATAAAATTGAGATATGTGAAAGTTTTGGCGGTGTGATATCGATTTCTCGTTGATTCACAAATTTCTAATTAAACACTTATTTAATTAAATGCCAACTTGTAAACCAAATTAATTAAACTTTAACACATGCATCTATGTGGAATAAATCATGCCATTACAAAATCGCTAATTCACAGATTTCATGGGTAAAAAAACCTTTTGGGTAAAATCTTTTATTTCACTATGAGAAGTAAATCGCTACTTACATACACAATGAAATATGCAATAAATATTTCACTGAACACTCACATAGATCTTAACCTAGAATCAACAATGAATTGACCACATCAATCCCATAATCTTCAGTAAACAACACCCACAAGCACTCCCAATGACCGTAGTCTTCGTTAGCCAGCATGTCCCTCAAGAGCTACCAAATCAACCTTAGAGATAGCACTCCACAAAGAGAAACTTCAAAAAAGTTGTATCCTGGGTTCCAAAATGATTCACTAGAGTATTTGGGATAATTTATGAATAAAAAAAAAAGTTAAAAACACCTTAAAAGAGAAGACAAAAATTCTGTAGATTGCAATTTTTGTGTATTAAAACTCTCAGGTCTTCAGAAGCAAAAAGGACTGAAAATACTATTATTTATAAAAAACAATAAGTCGACAGTTTCTCTCGAACGACAAGTGCATGTCGCTCGAACGACATCCAATGTCGTTCGATCCAGGGATCACGCGACCTTTCGAAGGAGGTAAGAAAACCAAAACAGTAGCATGTTGTTTGATGAAATGGATCAAGAGACCTTTAGGAAATTATTTTTATTAAAACTCCACCTCAGGACTTAGAAAAAATTATTTTGACGAAAAATGATGCCTCAGATTTTTAAAAACATTTCAGAAAAATTATCCCAGCACTTTTAATGAAACATTAAGGGACTTAGACACAACCTGACCAAAATATATCTTGCACAGGCTTGTCAATTGAAGAATGTTGATACTCTGATCCGTCTTGATGCATGATTGAATTTGAACTTTTCTTCGACAGTTATAGCGGTATACGATATACTCTAATGTAAACCGAACTATAAAAAATATGTCCTAACAAATCTCCCCCTGTGTCTATGCCGGTACAAAATAAAAACATCTGAATTATCAAATCACATTGTCCTATACAAATATAATAACCTCCCATGAACACACAAAATTCTTTAACTTGAAATCTTCAAATCTCTATATTTTCTTTGTCATCATCAAGATGTGTAACTTGATCCGAAAACTTTGTACCTACACACATGAGACAAGAAACAAATACCTTTGTGATCTGTCAAGTTTGAAATGAGATAAATGTAAATCAAAACAAATATACCAAATCTCAAATCTCCCCCATAATATAAACTCCCCCATTAAATCATAATTCATTCTCCCCCCTTTTATTTGTCTGAAATAGATAAGTAAAAGAATTCACAAAAATAAGCATGGAGTGTCAAGACAATCATAGAAAACAAACTTCTATCATCAAGGATAAACTCAAAATCTTCCACCAACTATTTTTATTTTTCAATTTTATCAAATAGAAATGCAAAAATAATTTACAAAAGCATCACACACCAGGAATTTACACTAAGATAACCAAATCATGGATATGTAAACAAATTCGATAGGAAAATTAACGGAATCAAACATATCATATGTGCACGATGAATATGGATACTCCAAACGAATGATATCAAAATCATCCTCAGGTGTCAAATAGTGTTGAATTTAAAATACATCGACTCAATCTATCAACACATTAAAGTAAAGAATGATTTCCACAACAACAACGTCTAAAACTATGTAATGTTTTTTCAAGACATTGTTAGGCGTGCAAACTCGTTGATTAAATTCCAACCAATCTCCCTCATAAATAATAAATCTTTTATTTTTCTAATGAGGTGATTTAAACTTAATGGCCCCCTTTTGGCATATTTATCTTTTTATTGCCTTAATTTTTTCGGTCTCTTTTAAACCTCTTTGGACCATGGTTACTTTTTATAATGCCACACTTTTTAGGTTTGATTTAAACGGTGGCTTAATCACAAAGGATAAATGTACATATCGTAGCCCTTCCCCATTTTCATGCACACACACACACACACACACACATACCTATATATATATATATATATATATATATAGGGGCAACCGTTCTTACATGCACTACTTTCATTGTTAAGTTTTATCGCATTTGGTTCGTTTTAACGACAGGATTAAAATGGAAACACTTCGAGCAACATGTGATAGACAATTACAATAATAATACAAGTCCGTGCATGTGGGAATTAAAGGAGACTAAGAGAAACATGTAGGAAGTAATATCAAATTCCATCCTCATGACCTCAAACGTTGTAAGGCGCAAAAATGAAATGATGACGCATATAAAAACACTATCATATAGTCACATAAATATGGAATGATGTTGTAACTTGTTCATCCTAAATGTCCATTCATAAATGACGTAATACAAAATTGTTTTCCTTTTTTTTTCCAAAACTTTTATAAAAATAAAATCTTTTTGGCTTTTTCAATTTTTTTCTCAAAAAATAGAAAATCTTTTGTATTTTTTCAAAAAATTTCGAAAATAAAAATCGTTTTGGTTTTTCAAAAAATATATCAAAAATCGAAAATATAAATACAAAAGTGGTACACACTAGAAATAGGCATAATATATCATCATGAAAATTATTTTGTTCTATCAAACATGTTTAAACCTCAACAATTAGGACGGTGGAGTTTTCCAAAGGTGGTGTCATCCTATGAAAAACATCCATTAAGTCATGCGAAGTTTTGACAAAACCTTTACTTTCTACCTAATATGTGCAAACTCTCTCATGTATTCAACCGGAGCATCATGTATGAGTGTGGGTGGGAACATGTGGCAAAAATCTATGTGGCACCCTACCAAATTTAAAGAAAAATCCCTAAGGTGTCCTCTCTTCTTGTAATGGGTGCAAACATACACGGTCTTAGGAACACCTATCTCAAAATGTTTATGTTGCACTATCCTATTCGAAATGATACGTCTAGGTGGGTCGGGTTGAGAGACATATGGATCTATTACAAACTCAGGAACCGGCTCGGGTGGAACATGTAAAATGGACGCACCGTCATGACCTATTCCAAGTCTCTTAACATTAACCAAAGAGGGACCGAGGACTATCTTTCCTACATTCTTAGATGTATCCTCTAAAGTTACCTTTACCACCCGTGAACATTCAAGATCTTTCTCTATTTGTGACACACGGGCTTCAAGTTCACTCTTTTCTAGACCTACGACGATCAACTGCTCGCTCAAAGTAATCTTCACCTTCTCGAGTTGACTCGCCGACACCTTAAATCCTTTGAAAACTTCAAACTCACTCTCCAAATCAAAAACCCTAAGACCTAATTCCTTATTCAACTTCTTCATCTTTACGGTCTCAACGTAAAAATATCTAAAAGTTATTTGGAACTCACTTTCACCTTCACTAGTGCACTCACTTTCACCTTTACTCAAAGCATTCAAACTTTCATCGGGTCTCTCACGTGCACAAGTATCCTCATCATCGTGGGACAAACTAGGTTTTCTCATGTGACTAGCTAAAATGGCTACACACATCCCATGTGAAGACTCATCCCCGAAAACTTTCACCTCTTCCTCACTATCGCTAACAGTGGTTGTCATGGCATCTTTTAGACCTTACTATTTAGCCTAGTGGGACACTCAAATGCCTTATGCCCCTTACCCTCACATTCAAAACATTATTCCTCTTCCTCTTTCTCTTTTACATCTCACCTCTCTCTTCGGCCTCATTTTTATTTTTATTTTTCTCAAAAAAACTTTTTTTGGAATAATTTTCTTTTGAAAATTCGAGAAACATTTTGAAATTTTTAGCAAGCATGGCCACATCATCAAACTCTCCCTCGGACTCGAACTCACAAACTTTCACTTTATTTTTCTTCTCTCTTTTGGACACTTCCTCTCCTTTCCTATACTGGGCTCTAAGTGCTATTTATTTATCCTTAGGCTTGATAATGTCCGGAAACATGTCAATTTCATATGTCTGGACGTCTCCTACCAGTTCTTCTAGCTTAAGATTGCTCAAATTTCCTAAGGAATTCAACACACTCACTTTCGGGATAAAACATTTTGGCAACGATCGCAAAATCTTTTTAACCACTCGTGCATCAGGAATGTGCTCACCAAGATTGAAACTAGTGTTGACAAAATCAGACAAACGTGCATAAAATTCATCTAAACAATCAGATTCAAGCATAGTAATAATTTTAAATTTAGTAGTTAAATTTTGCAATTTAGACTCTTTCACTGCAGTCTTGACTTCATGGGTAAGTTATGAGACATCCAAAGCTTCTTTTGACATGGTGCACGTCATGATACGTCGAAACTCGTCAGGGATGATATCTCCAGAAATTTCTCTTAGCCCACGAGAAGTAAAAGTTCTCCATTTAAATTCATCCTCAGTCCAATCAGTCACAGGCTTAAGATTAGTGACGTTTTTAGCAGTGATAGTGGGAGGAGTCCACTATCTTTCACAAACAACCCAAATTCACTAATAGATTGCTTTTAAGTGAGATTTCATATGGGCTTTCCAATATTCATAATTAGTCCCATCAAAAACTAGCAACCAATTATATAAGTTTTCATTCGGAAACATTACGAAATCTCAAAATCAAATTTAAAAAAAAAAATCAATATCATACAAAATTTGCGAAAAAAGGATCACTCAATAAATTAGACAAACCCGCTCTGATACCAATTTGAGAATGGTAATATCACTTAGAAAAGCTCTGATACCAATTAATGAAAGCTGGGGCGGTGTGTTATTGAATGCTCGTTGATTAACAAATTTCCAATTAAACACTTATTTAATTAGATGCCAACATTTAAACAAAATTAATTAAACCCTAACATATGCATCTATGTGGAGTAAATCACGCCATCACAAAATTGCTAATTCGTAGATTTCAAGGAAAAATCCTTTCAGGTAAAACCTTTTATTTCACTATGAAAAGTAATTCATAACTTATGTACACAATGAAATCTGCAATGAATATTCCGCAAAACACTCACATAGGTCTTACCCTAGAATCAATGAGCAATCGATATCACACCGCAAGAGCTTTCACAAATTGGTATCAGAGGTTTTTTAAGCGATCTTACCCTTCTCAAGATAAGAACGTCTCACCAAACTCAACTATGCATGAGATGTCAAACATTCATAAAAACTCGTGCATGTATACAAAGATGGCATATACACAAAGTCGAATCCAATTGCATATCAACTTCGAAAATACCCCCTTAAGACAATGGTTAAGATCATTCAACGCATCAACAATTATGACCAAGTGTCCTAGCCACATGGATAATGAAATGACGACGAATCCAAGCACACCAATATGCCACATTAAATATGAAAAACTCACGACACAAAAGAAAATCGAAAATATTTTTATGTTTTTCTAAAAATATTTTTGACCAAAAAAATGCCTTTTTTAAAAATATATGAAACCAAAAATCTTTTTACGTTTTCAAAAAAATTTATCAAAAACAAAATCTTTTCGTATTTTTCAAATAAGACTCAATAAATTAAAAATAAATATAATACAAAGAGATATTAGCGTATGAGAAACATGGCAACAAAATCATCCTTTAGATTTATCGTGGGAATAACCAAGTGCAACCAAACAAGAACTATGAAGTTGAGTTCTTAAAGCCTCTAAGTCCAATTTTCTAACCCAAGGTGGTGTGAAATGATGCATGGGGGTTTTGGGAACTGAAAAGACTTTCTTCCTAAACTTCCTATGAGCATTTCTAGGTCATAACAAAAATGCCTAAGGTGACCCTTCCTATCGCAATGGGAACAAGTGTAAACATGGCGAACAATGTGGACTAAATGTGGACCTCTTTTAATGTTCCTAGTCGACTTTCTCATACGATTGGTTTTGGCATTGGGAATGGGAACAACAGTATCATCGTAGAATATACCAAACCTATCTCACTTGATTTGGATGGTGCTTAACTTCCTATCCAACTTCTTCGATCTAGCCTCCAAATCAAACTTCACCTTACTCGAGTCTCGCTATGTCTCCTCTAACTCACTAATCCTAGAATCAAGCAAACGCATGGACTCCTCAAACTCTAAAACCTCTTTCTTTAAAGCCATCATCAAACCCTGAAGACTATCTCTCTTTTTCTCAACGCATTCTAGTTTATCCCTAAAAGTCTTCTCCCGTGCCCTAAGATCGTCAATCAACACATCATTATTTTCTACGGCCTCAACTTAGCTTACAACATCAAGTTTGCCTTTTTCACCTTTACCAATTTCTTATACAAATCAGTAAAGTCAACATGTAATTCTCCCACATTAATCTCCTCATCCTCACTAACTTCACCCTCACTCACTTGGGATTCACATTCAATGGCCTCAAAAATGTCATTCACATGATAATCTTCATGGGAAGATTTATTGTCGTCGCTCATATGACATGCCATGAATGCTACAGAGTTACACTCAGTAAGGGAACTCTCTCCCTCTTTCGGTTCACTATCACTTAAGGTGGAATTACATGCTATCGATTTCTTACCCTCGTTCTTAAGTCTAGTGGGACACTCGACTACCTTGTTACTATACCCATCACACCTAAAACACCTATCCGACTCAACTCTCTTAACATTCCCACTCTTATCCTTAGGGACAGGATCGACCTTGTTGTTCTTGGATTTCTCAAGTCTTTTGGCATCTTTCGAATGCTTTTAGAACTTAAAAAAATTTTTGGACTTCATTGCTAACAAGGCTAAATCCTCAAAATCAAAATCAAAATCATCATTCAAAACTTTAGCCTCCTCCTTTAGGAATTTCAAAGAAATGCCTTTTTCTTTAGGTAAACATATTGAGTTCATAGGTTTATAAGTCACCTATAATATCTTCATGTTTCGTTGATTCAAGAATACCCAAGGAGTTCAAAACAGTTAATTTTTCTTCAAATCTACTAGTCAATGACCTAAATATTTTCCTTATGACACAGTTGTCGGGTATTTTTTCTCCCAAATTAAACGAGGAGTTGACAATATTGGATAACCTAGAATAAAACTCATCAAATGACTCACTCTCTAATCTTAATCGTCTCAAACTTTGTAATGAGTTATTAAAGTTTAGATGACCTAACCGTGCTAATGCCATCATGAGTAAGTGCAAAAATTACCCAAGTTTCATTAGAAGTTTCACATGTCATGATTCTATTATACTCTTCGAGTATGATATGTGGGGAAATGTGAAGACCTTTAGAGTTGTAAAGTGCAAGTCTATGTTCGGCTTCAGTCCATGACTCAGTGGGTTTCAAATTAGTGTCCTCACATTCTGATGTGATTGATGGTGTCCAACCTTAATCAACAACTAACCATACACGCTCATCAATTGACTTTAAAGCACTTCTTATTCGCATTTTCCAATAAGCATAGTTTGTTCCATAAAAAATAGGAGCTCTAAAAGTTTTAAAATTTTTGAAATTCATCCTTAAAAGCACAAGGGATAAACACATGTAAACAAATTGTTTCTAGCTCTGATCCCAATTTGTAGGCCTCGTTTTCCCAAATGTGCTTTAAAGATGTCAAAATAACTTTCTTTTAAATACAACTTTTCAAATTTTAACACGCGACAAATTTGTGAACCAATTATAATTAAACCAAAATTTATCTTCTTTAATCCTAAGCATGCATCTAGGTGATTAAAGCAAGTAAAATAAATAAAGTTCGCAATGTTGGGTGTACAAGGAAACCACAAAGGGAAAAAACCTAGGATAACCCATGCCAGAAAATCACTATAATGTGGAGTTTACAAAGAAAGACAGATAGACTTGCACAATGGCTCGATCTCCATAAGCCTTGACACTCATATTCCCTTTAATCGCTCCTCTACAGTACCTATGCAGAAGTCCTTCTACAATACATGTCCACAACACACATGTCCATGAATGCCTCGGTGTCCACTGATGTAGCTTAGAAAACCGTCTACAGATTCAAAACACTAACTCCTTCATTTTTTTTGCCGCAAACCCCAATGATCAATGTTCAATGTGACGAACAAACCATGATGGTGCAAATAAGATCTCTGTAGCAATAGAATATGAAAGCTCAGATCTTTTAAACTCTAAGGATGGTTTTTAACTTCAAAAATCTTAGAAAAGTTTTGCATAAAACATAGGACTCCTTTTCTATAATATTATTCTCCACACTTACAAAATTCTGAGACAAAAACTCTTTAAATCAAAATTCTAAGTCTGCATGTCATTTTAACGAGATGTACAAGTCGTTTGTATGACTGTGAGATGTCGTTCGAATTACATCTTATGTCATTTAAACCACTATAACTCAATATGTGATTTCAATGGACTCTAAACTGTAATTATCGTAGAATAAACGAAGATTAACCCTTTTAAAAACATTTTAAGCATTTTGAAACATTTATAAACAAAATATCCATCCTTTAAACACTTTTCGAACTTCATAAACATGATGCGTTCATACTTGAGAGATTGGAATGCAATAAAGATGTGAAACATGCACCTATTTAACTCAGCATGATAAAAGCTTTAAAGCTTGGTCGCTACGTCTTCTAATCAAACAAGTCATAGAATTTATGGGATTCTTGACAATATAAAATCTATTTATGACTCAAATAAGTTTTGCTCTGGGAATAAGTCAAATATATACAAACGGAATCAATTCAAAATTTTATCCTTACATAAGTCAATGAATTTCATGAGCTTAACGAATTCTTGATATAAATACTCCCACTCAAAGGGGAGGTGCGAGAGTGAAGGGTTCAATTGCCCTTGAGGCTTCAGAGCGGTGAGTAGATTGAAATGCTACAAATTTCACTATTTTGTCCAAACAAGTCTACCATAATCTTCACTATGTCATCCAAATTAATTTCGTCAATGGGTACCACCCAATTATCTAACTCTTGAGACCACTTTTGGGATTCTATGAATAGAATGCTGAAACTCTGATAGTTGATGGTCATTTCAGAGGGTAATTTTATCCCAAAATCTAGAAGTTGGTTCATAATAGTCGAAAACTCCATATCTCTTCCTTCAAACCGGGTACTAACATCAACACAAGCCCTCAAAAGGAGTGACAAAGCTTGGTCAGCGAAGCAGGTAGGGTGTAGGAGAAAATATGGCAAACTTTGAGTGGTTTGGCTAAAACTATGGGTATGATGGGTGATTTACTATGCATAATTTTGGTAGATGCATCCAACTTCAGGTCATTTTCTTGGAAGATGGCATTGGTATGAGTTGCAAGTGGATTGTTAGTGGTGTTAGGTTTAGGATTTGCTATGGGGCGATGATTCCCCGATCAATTAGAACTTGGATTATATTCTGAAGATGGAAGCACTGATCAGTAATATGGTCGGTCGACTGGTGGAAATCACAGTGGGTGTCATTTTTGATGTTTTTGCGAAGTGGGTTTGGTAATGGACGAGGGTCCATAGGTTTGATAATATTTCATCTTAACAAGGTTTAATAGACTTTAGAGAGGGGAGCATAGATCTTGGTGTATTCCTTTCTGATGGGGTTAGGGAAAATTTTTGGGGCCTAAGAGGTAGCATGTTGGGAGATATTATTTATATTTAAGATTGTGGCATTGGCATGCTACTTATTCTTTCTCGGAGTGAACTGTTTGAACACTTTCTTAGGATCGATTTTTGTCTTGGTAACATTTTCTCCAATCTCCACACCCACTTTCTAGAGGGCTCGAAAGTGCTGGTAATACTGACCTCCTATAGTTGCTCTGACCTATGGGGCCAGAAATTCTTCTTCACTATGTTGATTTGTCCTTCTTTGGAGGGATGGTTGGTCATGGTGGCGGCTTTCTCTCTCCACCTTTCTATGAAGTTATTGATAGTTTCTCTAGCTTTCTTCTTGAGAAGCTCTAAATTATGATATGTGACCTCTAGTTGTTCGTTATACTTGTAGAATGGCATGAATTCTTGAGCAACATATTCCTATCTATGGATTCTGAGTTCCTCGAAGGATATGAACCAACGAAGAGCACTATCCTTTAAAGTCTATTGGAACATCTGGGCCATTATCTCTTCAGAGGCACCAAGGAGAGCCATGGCTCGGTGATAGTTGCGAAGGTGAACAATTGGGGGCCGACTACCTTCAAACTTCTCGATGGCTAGCATCTTAAATTTCTTCGGAAATATTTCTTTAGGGTAGGGAGACATGTGCGTGTAGTCCATGTAGATCTCAAATACCTTAACTAGGTCAAACTTATTTAACAATAGCTTGAGGTATTCCTTAACCTTGTTCAGTTCTTCATCCTTGGGATCAACGTGTACTAGTAAGTTAGTCCCTAGATGGGAAAGTTTTGGCATATGGAGATGAGCTATCAATGGCCCACTTTCAGGTGGGGCACACAGAGCATGATGATATTCTTCTGGGACCCAAACACGCTCAAAAGTGGGTGAAGCCTTGGCATGAGGAAAAAAAACTTTGAATTATTCAAGAACTTGAACTCGATTTCACTGCATCTCATGAACCCTAGTTTGATGGTTGTCAATATTGGCATAGATTTGGACCAGGACTGCCATCAGATCAGGCTTTACATTTGGGGCTTCATTCGTGTTTTCCATGGAACACTAGTGAAGGGGAATTTCGGACTCGGATGAACTCGTAGGGGAACTGATGGATCTTCAGTGAAGTTTGATGGAAGACCAAAGATAATAGGTAGCCAGGACAAGAATCAGGTATGCAATTGACCTAAGAAGGAAAAAGGTTTGAATTTATGTTTTAAAGAGAGAAAGAATGATTCGTTTTCGTTTAAAAATAGGGAACATGTTTCATCAGTTTTAGCAAAGAGAAGGAAAAATGTTTTGGGTATTTTGATGAAAATGAGGAAAAAATGTTTTAAACATTTTTTGTAGAAAGGAGGAGAAATATTTTTGACATTTTTTATAAAAAAGGAGGAAAAATGTTTTTCGATTTTTTTGGTAAAAAGGAGGGGAAAAGGAGAGAAGAGTCTCAGCATGACTATTATTATTATTAGTATTAGTATTATCATCATCATCATCATCATCATCATCATCATCATCATCATCATCATCATCATCATCATCATCATCATCATCATCATCATCATCATCATCATCATCATCATCATCATCATCATCATTATTATTATTATTATTATTATTATTATTATTATTATTATTATTATTATTATTATTATTATTATTATTATTATTATTATTATTATTATTATTATTATTATTATTATTATTATTATTATGTTTGTGTTTTCACTTGTATTAGATTTACCTAAATGCAAAAGAAATGTCGAACAGGACCCGAGCTTGGGAAAATTGGGTTTGAAAAATAGATAAGATAGGGTTTGACTTGTTACCAGGCTCATGGACAAGGTCCTATTTTGAAAATAGATAGAATTGCACAAAAATTTGAGCCGCATGATAACACAACATTTCAACAGAGTTTTGCGTGGTAACCGAAAAACTAAATATGCGTGTCCTCGGTTTGATGCCTATATGAGGTTTATGCAATTGTTGGGTTAGTGGAAAGGTTCCCCCCTTTGGCATGACTTCCATGATATACTTCTTGATTTTGAGGTCAATCAGTACACGTGGATAATCCATTCGATACACATGAGTGTACGTGAATCTCCCCACTATATAGCTCGTGGGGACAGTGCGTGTGAGAGAGAATTCGATGTATTAGACATACATGAATGATTTCCCTGCTATATACCTCCCATCATATGTTCGGTCAAGAAGTATGACGTGGGGTGAACCGTTCGATATACGTCAAAGGTACTAGTCTAATAGAAGGTGAGAGTTATATTGCTTAGGCTAATCGTAACCTGCCAGACCAGCGCCCTTCACAAAGTGACCCCCCAGTGTAGGATAACTTTTGGTCGATAACCATGATCTTGGTGATGTAGCGTGCAAAATGCATGATTCTTGATTAGTATATGATGGTGAGAGTTTTTTATTTGCCACTATGAGTAAAAGAAGCAATATGCTAATATGTAAGAATGTACAAATATCATGAAAAGTAAATCTAGCGTGGGGCATGAAGATTACACTAATCATGGATAAGTGTGAGTGAGTGATCTATGAATATCTATAAGTGAGTGTGTGGTAATGAACCTAAGCATGGATCAACTAAAAGTAGCGTGTAATAAGTGCATGTGAGAATGGATATATATAAGTGTGATAAGTGGAGGTGTGTGCTAGTGAAACCTATGCATGGATATTCTAAGTGGTGTGTGAAACATGTGGATATAAAGGATCCTACGTATAAGCGTAAGTAGTGTGAGGTGTACGTGGAAGATAATTACAAGCGAGTGAAAGTGAAAAGTGAGTGATAAAAATGAGATAAATATATACAAGATTATTTGAGGAGAAAGGGAACATACAGGTTGGTGTGATACACACATGCAGAAAATGATAACACCCATGAAAAAACAGTCTAGTCCTCTTGCGACAAGTTAATCCCCAGCAAATTCTCCGTTGTGGCCATCCCTTTGATTCATTTCTCTCAGGGGGCATCAGCGCTCACGCGTTCAGCTTGGGGGAAGAGAGAAAGGTCTCACGCCATTTTAATTAGCGCTTCGCCAGTCGTCGATATGGGGTGATGTAAAGTAATAGATTCTCCATCCTATTTTGCACAAAACAGGAAAAAGAAATGTTGTCGCCTCAAGATAACGACATCAAATACAAACGGATGCTTGAAAAACTAACAGTTCAAAGGTTCGGGGGATAGGTTATGAAATGGGAAGGTGTTAGGCACCCATCTCACCCTTTCGGTCTCTCATTGTCCTATTTTATTATTCTCCTTAATAACTTCAAGAAGTGTGTGCATGTGTACATATAAATGGAGAATGTAATTTCTCAACTCATATCATAGAGAAAGTCGGAGTGAGTTCATCCGCAGGAGTGTTCCCAAAATAGTAATTAAAATAAAATGTGTGCATTTATCGAGGATCGTTATGGGGAAACGATGATATATGTTAAATAAAGTGTGAATAAGAATCACAAATATAATATATTGAAATAATATATGAAAAAATATGCAAGAAGGACTCGAGTCTCGAGTTTTAACCTGACACGTATACGTAGCCTAAAAATACATCAAAGTTCATGTAGTTTACATGCAATACGAGGATGTTTTTTTTTTATATAGAAAATATCTTATATGAAATACTACTACTAAAAGCGGTATTCTTAGTATGTGTGGAGTAATAAAGATGAAAGGCTAAAATAAATACTAGATAACTAATGCGAAAAAAAATTAGAATAGGGAGAAGAATGTTTAGACATTCTTTGGAGACTTGAAGATTGATCTTGATTGTTGAAAAGCCTGCCCTTGCAAGTAAATGGAGGTAGTTGGTGGAGAGGGAAAGGATTTTTGCTAAATTAGATGTGAAAGGGATGGAACTAGAAAGTAGATGAAATATTTCAATAGAGAAACCCCGCTGACTGAGATCACTGAGAGAGATCTTTATGTGATGCCTTTAAAGTGAGCCCATTCTCTCCTTATATAGGGTCAAGGCGGTGCCCATCGAAATTGTACTAGATCTTCCTATCGACAGGCATCCCCAGACACACTTCTGATAGGCAGGGAAATGGGTTTGCAATTTGGCAACCTCATGAATATTTCTTGGAAAAATGGCCATAAAATGCAATTCGTAAGTTCTAATCGTGCATGGGGCATACCATTGTAAAGGGTATTCAGAACCCTTTAAGAATTCACTCGTCCGCTCTCGGGTTCAAGAGTTGGTTTTGGTCAAACGGGGCTCAAAAGTGCATGACAGTCTTTTAGACAAGAGATTCCCAAAGGAAAGAGGATCGTTCGTCCAAATCACAAGGCCAATTTTCACACAAAATGGACCATTGGAAATGGTATTCATATCCCTTCAAAGATTAATTCAGTCTCATTTGGTTCAGATAGTCGACCTTGGTCAAATGGGCCCCAAAAGTTCCTGGTGTCCCTTCGGAGTAAAATGGGTTGTTCCTCTGTATCGTAACTCTAATTCATGCACAGAATAGACCTTTGGAATGGTTATTCAGAGCCCTTTGAAGATTCGGTTAGTCTCCTTTGATCTCAAGAGTTGATGAGAGTCAAATGGAGTTTAGAAGTGTCTAGTGGCCTCCGAATTAATTTTCGTGGGAAAATGGATCGTTCATCCGAATCGTAAGTGTAGACACCCCATTATGTTACCCCTTAACGCTCCTTAGGTCCATAGAACCTCCCTTAATCACTATAAACCCAGGTCACGTCCCGAGTACTGACCTGGAGGCCATCGGGCACCCCCCGTCTCAGTTTGACCCAAAAGTTAAACTCTTCATTTCGACCGAGACTCAATGAATCTTTGAAGGGCGCTGAATACCCTTTCCAATGGTCCACCCCGTGCATGATTCTGACCTACCATGCGGACGAACGCGCCATTTGCGTCTGAAACCAGACCCAAAGGCCACCGGGCATTCCCGGGCTCTGTTTGACCTACGTCAGCTCTTCAGCTCGACCGATGCTGAATTAATCTTCGAAGGGCACAGAATACCCTTTCCAACGGTCTGTCCCATGCACAATTCCAACTTTCCATGCGGACGAACAACCCGTTTGACATCGGGAAGCCACCGAGCGCTTCCCGAGCCCGGTTGACCAAAGTCAATTCTCCAAACCCGGTCAAACTCTTTGTAATGTCGAAGTACATCTCCTAACCTTTCCAATGGTATGCCCCGTGCGCGATTCGAACTCACCATGCGGACGAACGATTCGTTTGCGTCCGCGCGATTCCTCGTCCAATGGACCGACAAACACTTCCGAGCCACATTTGACCCAAAGTCAACTCCCAAACTCGAGAGTGGTCCAAAGGACTTTCGAAGGTCTATGAAATACCTTTCCAACGGTATGCCCCATGCCCAATTTTGACCAAGGGTTTTCCCTCGGCGGCCAATTTTCCGAAAAGCCTGAGGCGCCCTACCAAATGGCAGGTCCCAGATCCTGCCTATCGGCACCTGCCGATAGGCAGTGCCATGATAGGGACGATCGGCAGTCCCCTGGGGTTATAAAAGGAGGCCTTGGCCTCATTTGCAAGGGAGCCCATATTTGATAGAAATCTCTCTGAACGAATCCCAGAAACCTCTCTCGAAGGCAGCGTGATTTCAACTTCCAAACCCCTCTTTTAGCTCCACTTTTCATCATCATTTTCATCAAACTTGGTGAATGAACCACTCTCCATCATCATCCAAGCTCAAGGGCTGCTCTCCAACATTTAAGATCAAGCTCAAGATCTTCAAGAAGGTCCAACTTTCTCAAACTCTCTCTTAAATTCTCTTGAATTCCCAATAACTTATTTCTTACTTAGCCCCTTTTTTTTTTATCTCATCTCACACATCCTAATATACTTTTTTTTATATAGTATTATTGCACATCCCATATTTTCATATAAATAAAAAACCCAATAAAAACAAGAAAAATAGGGTTTGCTCATAAATTCCAAAAAAGGGATTCTCACACTTTTTCACGCTTTTCCCACAACTAAAACACTTTTTTCTACACACACACACACACCCCTACAAATAAGAGATCCCACATTTGGATTTATGGGATAAACCCCACCCCTTTGCTTTGTATGCGAACTACGTGGACTTTGATGCCTTTATAGGCTACGTAGGCGTCTCGGGGTAAAACCCGAGACTCGAGTCCTTTCTCTCACTTTTTCTCTCATTTTCTATTTTCTAAATCCATTTTTCTTATAACATATATATACTTTTTCTTAGTCACTCATTACTCCATATACGTTATCGTTCCCTTATAACGATCAACGTAGGGGTAACCGCATAAATCGTAATTTTCTAATATTACTTTTATATCTTCCTACGGATGACTCGCTTTATCCTCTCCGTGATACAAGTCGAGGACTCCTACCTCCATTCTATATATATACACATGCACACATCTCATGGGGGAAAACATAAAGGAAAACAACAAATATCCATGAGAGACCGAAAGGGCGGAATGGGTGCCTAACACCTTCCCATTTCGTAACTAAGCCTCCGAACCCTTTCTGAATCATTTGGTTTCGCATGCACCAGTATGTCTTTGGAAGCCATTCTTTGGGGTGGCTTCCCCTTTTTTTTTCTTTTGTCTGTTTTGAGTAAAATAGACTGGCGACTCTGAATCTCTCTACATTTTTCACACAAAATCGACGCCGGCCGGAGCGCTCTCCCGAGAGAGGACGCGTGGGACCCGATGGATTCCTCCTCCCTTCGCGGAGGGGATCGGCGGGGATGGCCACAGTGGCGTTGATTCGTGCACGGGGTGGACCATTGGAAAGGGTATTTTTACACCTTAGATTCATTGAGCTTTCACTTGGGTGACGAAGTTGATCGGGGTTAAAAAGGGGATCGGGAGCCCCCAATGGCCTCTAGATCGATTTTTAATAGTAAATTGGAACATTCATCTTAACCGTAAGGCCAATTCAGGAATGTAGCAAACCGTTGGAAATGGTATTCAAAGATTCAAACATTCATTAAGCTTTCACTCAAATGAGGAAGTTGGCTGGAGTCAAACAGGGCTTGGGAGCTCGCCGTGGCCACTAGATCGATACTCGGAGTATGACCAAGGGTTCTATAGTGAATGGGGAAGTTCTCAGGACCTAAGGAGAGTCTTAGGAGGGTCCTAGCATTTGGTGTCTACAAAGAAGTAGTTGTTTTTAGAAAAACTCCAACCATTTCCTCTATCGTTGGTTAAACTCCCATTGAGTGAATAAATACAAAAGACTCTTGTGATTGCAAAACAATGTGAACCTCTCACCCAATAGATAATACCTCCAAATATGACGGCAAAGACTTCCTTTGCCAAATCCAAATCATAGGTAGGGTAGTTTATCATGTGATGCTTAAGCTTACGGGAGGTGTAGGCTATAAGCCTCTCCTCCTACATTATAACTCCTCCAAATCCCTGAAGTGATGAATTAATTGGTCTCTCTTTAAGCTCACCAAATTCTCTCATACAATCATTGCTCCAAACATATGTACTCCTTTCTAGGGGAGGTGAGACTGTGGCTCGAAAATCTTAAAGAACCCTTAAATAAACCACATTTAGATCCTAATAAAGTCTAAGAAACTCCTAATCTATTTAGGTGTCATGTGTTGTCCCCACTCCATCACAGCTGATACATTGTTATGATCCATGAAATCTCAGCCTCTAAAATAACGTGTCCTAAAAACTACACCTCTCATAATCGGACTCCACACTTAGATAACATAGAATACAACTGATTTTCTTAAAGTGTTTATAAAATAGTACTTAAATGGTGCGCATGATCTTCCTCAGATTGAAAATGCACAAGTATGTCGTCAATGAATACTATGAAAACATGATCCAGAAATAGGCGAAACACCATATTCAACGAATCCATAACTATCATTAGCGCATTTTTCAACCCAAATAGAATGACCCCAAACTCATATGATCCATAGTGCATCAGAGAATCCGTCTTCTAAACATCCTCCTCTCGAATACACAATGGATGATATCATGAGAACAAGTCGATCTTGGAAAAGAATGACATGCCCCTCAATTAATCAATAATATCATCGATACGTAGCAATGGATACTAGTTTTATATTTTGACCTTATTTAACTTACGATAGTCAACACACAACCTTAGCAAACCATACTTCCTCTTCACAAATAAAATATTACATTAGCACAGAGATTTACTTCTCTATATGAACCCCTAACTCGGAAGTTGTTAAATTTACTCCCGCAACTCCCTCATTTCTAAAGGTTCCATACCATGAGGTGCCCTCACAAGAGTGCTAGTTCCTTCCACTAAATCAAACAAAAATATATCCCTAATGTTGGAGGTAACCCTAATACTTCATTAAACATATCTTTGAACCCCTGGACAACTCTAAGGCTTCGATGACCTCCTCTAATATAGTCGCATCAGTATATTATAAGTGGTTGTTAGACCCTTCCCCGATCCCAGACATGGATATAAGAAATGTCTCACAACTGGGAATGACAAATAATATAGCCTTCTCTATATAAAAGGATTTTTTCATGATACCATGCTAACCATTCCATCCCCAAACATTGAATGTCCGTATATCTAAAAGCAATAAATTTGTCGTAAAAACACAAATGGATAATCTCATCTTACACGTCTCTACAAATATGGCGTAAGGTAGAACCCCTGCACACTGTGGTATCCACGTGCATATAAATTTTAATACCGATATCTAATTACCCTTAAGTCTCAACAAATTATAACTAACAAAAGAACGTGATGCACCCATGTCGAATAAACCCTGTGCACAACTACTATAAACATAAAAGCTAGCCTTAACAACTTATGGCGGGGATGCAAAATACTATTGATAAATGTTATACACATATCTGTAGTGTACTTGTTGGTAGCCCTATGATAGGTTGATAAGTAGTGGTGGCAAGGACACTACTAAGGTGGAAAAGTCGAATAATGTGGTGGGGCTAAGAAAACCTAAGGTTACCCCAGATGGAATTAGCCCTAACTGATCGAGTTTCCCTTAAGGACAAATCTAAATGAGTGGACCTACTCACCATAACTAAATCATGTCCCTCTAAACATTTTGCCCTAATGGAAGCCCTGCTGACTCTATCCCTAGTCCTAAGGTAAATCCCACTGAACCTAGCCATTTCGGCCCTACCCTCTCTATCCCTGGCAGCCCTGACGATGTTGATGGTCTCCTCTGAATCTCTTAGAGGACTGCTCACCCAATGGTTGTACTCATTAATCTTATTTTAAGCCTTCTTATCCATGGGATGGATAACCACTCTTGCTAGTCTTTTTCCCTAGCTGACTCTAACCTTTTTCTCCTTTTTCTCCCTCTTTCTTTAAAAATCTCGATGATCCTGGAAATGCAACATTGTGGAGTCCCCTACCTGAATGTAAGTAGTGAAGGTCGGGTTGCCAAGTACCAACTATATGTTCCTTCGTATAAGTCCCGAATAAATCAATCCATCTTCTTCCTTATGCTAACATCCTCGTGGGAAAACAAATGAAGAAGATTATCCTCCCACTTGTACTCAGTGATAGTGATGTCCTCATGTCGAGGTCTCAAAAACTAAGCTCTCAAATTCTCCTACTAAGAGGGTGAAAGGTACTTTCCCTCAAACTTCCCCCAAAATTGTTGAATAGTTAATTGTGACATATCCTCCTTTATGGTGACTAACTTTCACAACTATAATGTGTCTCCCACAAGTCTTATATTGGCCAATATCTAACTCTGCACCATTAAACACTCTATCAGATGTAGAGGCCTCCGTATCTCTCCTATTCAGTCCAATGATACCATTAGGTATGTGGATCCCCTAAAATCTGATGGGTGGACTTTACCAAAGGAACTCATGGATCTCTCCTAGGTGGATGAAGTATGACTGGAAGGTAAAACCATGTATGGTGGCGACAGTGGTTGATCCTAACGCATAGAAGACATAGTATCCACGACAGTCTGAGTTGTGATGGAAGCAAAATCATTTGGTCCAAGTGTTGGCACATATCCCTCGGGTGGTTGTTGAGGTTGCGGTTACGTTGCTACTGATTTGGAACTCACGGCCAGCCAAGGACGTGATGCTCTCTCTTGTAGATGTTCACCATCTGAAATATGACAAACAAAATCATATAAGTAATTGTACGAATATGAGTGTACAAAATTCTAAGTAATAGGTCTCTAAAGTATCAAAGAACATTACACGCAGATATGATGGGCACATTCAAAACCCTAGGACACTAGAACTTGGAATGCTTTGATACCAACTGTGACACTCCATAAAATCCATAAATAAATTGATCAAGTCCAAAGACAAATAATACAAGAATTTAAACAATAAGTACCATTCTAAGCACGATTGAAATGAAAAGTATTGATAATTTCTTCTTTTTTTTGGAAAGAGGGAAAACCCCCAAAATTTATTAAATTAGGTAGAAAAGCCCTACCTAGGTGGCATATACAGAAGAAACAGGAGCAAGAATTAAAGAAAAGAATTAAGAAACGTATTGATACTTATTCAAAATAATAATAAGAATAAACCAATACATCCATGATACCAATATCTCAACAGTAAATAAAATCCATCATCGGAATATAAATATGTCTTAAATAGTAAATCCAACAATGGAATTTACTATAATGATTCTCAATAGTAGTAAACTGACCCAACTATAATGAAAGTATGATAA
The DNA here is from genome assembly GCA_949130495.1 of Sambucus nigra. Lineage (NCBI taxonomy): Eukaryota > Viridiplantae > Streptophyta > Magnoliopsida > Dipsacales > Adoxaceae > Sambucus > Sambucus nigra. The sequence continues at coordinate 51,065,481 of OX422222.1, forward strand.
AAAGAAATGAGCATGGATGCTCGTCACCTACATCCTAATATCTGGGAGTCGAAACTAAACATGAATGCAAAGGAATCAGGGTTGAGCGGTAACTGCTTCCTAGGACCTAAAAATAGATTTGAACAATGAGATGAAACGAAGCAAGTCTAAAAAGATTAAGAATTTTACCTAATTTTGGCTACACTAATACCAATCAATCTTAACCTCATATTTTAGTTTCTTTTCACTGAACCCAACCCAAATAACCTAAGTATCACATGCAGATCTAATCCCAAATCCTAAATAAACCGAAAAGTGTATGATTATAATTATTTTATATTTGTTTATAACTAAAGGGTTTCCATAATATATAGTCTTACATATAGATCACTGATATAATTTTAGTAGAAGATAAACAATCACATAAGTCTAATATCCAAGTGAGCATATCCTTACTCGCATACAAATAGATGGGTTATGCACAGGCTTATCCCTGTAACTTTGAAGATCACTCGTGCAAACTAGGTATAGTTATAGGTCATCTCAAACCTATAACCTTAAAGATTTAACAACGGACAATAACTAAGTATTCCCATTATATCGTATGACCTCTGTACCTAGTCTATACGATAGAACTTCCCCGTGCATCCCACCTCTGGATAAGAGTACATCAATTATAGGATTGTGGTAAAAAGGACCATAGTAAAGCCCGTCATATAATCGAGTACTAGTGTGGTCAATGTCATACGCGCCTAATCAAAATCCCCCCTAGTACGTCCCCTACTTATACTCACACACCAAGGTATGATTTGTAAACAAATGTAATTGCCAAATATCTAGTCTACACATTGATTAATAAAGGTATCATAAGTATTCAATCGATTTTACTCCACTTAATTAGTAACAAAACAAATAACCCTTAGGTTTCTTGCCCAGACCATGTGCACAGGGCAAAACAAAGTTGTGCGCACATAGTCATTTGCACAAAAATAATTAAATATGCGCACATTGTCATTCACACAGGGTTATTTAACTGTGTGCATGACACTCACATATAAACATTTAAAAATAATGAGTTTCTTATTCCCCAAACCCTAAGTCATGAGACTATAAACCCTAATCCTCTATGGATGGACCAGCCAAGGTTCCTATTATCTCAAGAATGCCAACTTGTTGTATATAAACAATTATAGATCAAAATCAAAAATGAAATTACAAGTTTTGTGAACTAAGAGTTTAAGCCTAATTTCAGAATATTTAATTTAGAACCCTGGGTTCGTAATTATGTTCCAATTCCTCACATATTTAGTTAAATTTTGAAATATACAATAGGGTTTTTATACAATTCATTACAATGATTCAAAGTATAACCAATTCATACAAATTATAAGATTTATACATGGAATTAACATCAAATTAACCTATTTTAAGTTCTAAATTAATAATTGAGGATTTTAATCGTTAAAAATCATATTAAAAAGTGTATAATTACATAATCAAATGGATTCCTAGTCTTCTAGCATAAGGAAAAAATAAAGTCTTAATATATGTAAACTTGCCTTATCGACTTTGGGAGAATTCGAAGATTTTAATTCTCCAAGCTCCTCAATTCTTATTGTGCCTCTTCCTTTAGCATATAGGTTTAGTTCTCAAGTGCCGTATGTTCTTTTATGGTTTAGAACTTAAGAAACTATAAGAGTTAGCCATGAAATTAGCCTAAGGATGAATGTTAGAGTTAACTAAATGGGTCCAAAACCTACTAGAAACGTCCCAAAAATTGGCCCAAGTCTTATACCAATCTAATAGACATATTTCCCCTCCCCTCCCCCCATTTTAAGTAAAAAAGAAACATTCTAAATGTCCCAAAATTCAACATGAATTAAGATGAATTTAATAAATCATTTAACTCATTAATTTATATTAAAATCCGGTATGAGACAAATTAAAAATATAATTTCATTATTATTAATTTTGTTCGACCTAACATTATAAGAAACTAATTGATGATTGATTGAACCAGATATCGGGTTTAATTAAAAGAAGGAAAAATTTGACACCAAGTTCATAACTACTCCATAGTCGCCCATAGCACTGAGTTACATAAATTATTTAATTATTATATTACCACGTATTCATTTTATTTTCCAAAAAATTTTAATTCACGTTCCATTTTCAAAAAGTTATTAATTCATGTAACACGTAACCTGATGTATATACAACACATAGATGAATATCATAAGTAAGATCACATGTCATGCCCTAAATAAAATCATGCAAAAAAATATGGGGTATTGGACCTACAGCCATTCTTATATGAGTGATTGGGGTGGGTATATAACATTTCCAAAGGTTCCCACTCATGTACTAAAGATAGCACTCATTTCCCTTGCATTTTCTTTATAATATAATGGTAAAGAACTGACCATTTGATTGGTCTTATTAAAACCCGTTGGTGGTATTGATGCATGAAAAATTATTGAGGTTACAAGATTTAAGAACCTATTTGCAATAATAGTCACCATCGAATTAATTTTTTTAATTACATTACTAAGGTGGACATAACATTTGAATTCCAAGACCTCAAACTTGGGCCTTCATCCACTATAGGATTTTTGTTTTCCATCCTACATCCCGACACTACATCTATATGTATGTTGTTCTTGTTGGTTGTACTGATGTCACTAGAGTTTTCCATATTCTTAACTTCATTATTATTCTCACTTCACTTATTTCTATCCATAATTATTCAATAATATAGCACTTTGGTCCCACTGAGCATGGCAATAAATATGGTTGGCTGAATTTAACCTTTTGAGGTCAAATGAATTTTTATGAGCATGTTATGCAAGGTTCCATGGTTTTGCTAAAGAAATATATTTATCCAAAAAATTAATCAGACGATTGTGGTTTATTCAAATGCTTTAATTAATAAGATTTTTATAAAATGTAATATTTTTGGTAATTACTCTTAATATAAAACTATGAAGTGATCTTAAAAACTAAAAGAAATTAAAAACAATTTATAAAGAGAACTTAAAATTGAAATTGAAAGTAAAGCAATTTAAGTGTAATTGAAAATGAAGGATTTTGAGTGAAATTGAAAGTAAAGAAATTGAAACGTAAGAATTGAACGGTAAAATGCTCGAATATATTTTGAAATAAAGCTGGAAATAGAGTTGAAACCTAACCTTATAAACTATTTGAATAAACAAAATAAAATAGAGTCCTCCTCAAATTTTGGTCTCATATTTCTTACTTATAATATTCAAAATTTAAATACCACAACGGAGCATTTTCTAAGAATTACCTCTCTTTGAAATGCCTAATAATTATAAGTCCCGTCATTCATAACCATTTCCTTCCTAACAATTTCCCACATGCATATTACCATGTGTCTCTTCTCTACACTTCGATGCGTCATTGAATGAATTTTGTTCATTATATTCCCTTCTGCCATTGTTTCACATTGTTTTCCATATTTTCCCTCCATACGGAGCTCATTAATTGGCCCGTTAGATATGGTGTAAAAACCACCAATAATAACAACAACCACACAACATGGTAGACAATGAATACTTTATGGGCGTGTGTATTATGTTGCCCCTATATATGTCCAAAAATAGTCTAGGTAGGTAAGGGTATGTTTCTTATCCAGTGGTGAATTATATATGCATTTTTTAACATGGGGTAGTTACATTATTTGTCAACAGTCAGTGGTCATAATTGACTTATAATCAAATATATTATTACATATAGATTCACCACTTCGTTATGGTACTACTGTATGACTTATGTGTCAAGGAAAAAGGGTAGATATTCATCAATTATGATTTGTGGCCAATATTTTTTTATATAACTCTGATGTTATTTAAGGATGGTTTGGTTGTATCATGCTAGTGTAGATTATTATGGAAAGTCCATTATTTCTTTAATTCATGGAACTAGATGGATTTTAACTACGATCCCACGACCAAAGGGAGGGTCGACTAACCATATTTATTACATATAGGAAAGTTATTATGAGAGTATCACATTGTCATTAGATACTATTCTAGTGATTAATTACTTTCTTGACAATTCTAGGAGATTGTTGATGTAAAAAATTAGATTATATCTAATTATTTAATCACAGATAAAATAAAATGAGACAAAGAAATTTTAAAGTGGTTCAGCCTTATAAGAATGACCTACGTCCACTGTTTCTATTATTGCTGGCTGTTTGGGAATTCTTGATTACCAGTTTAGTGAAGAAATTCTCGGTCCCCTTACAATGAGGATGATACAATGTATTTATAGCCCTCATGCTATACATGTGAAAGGGTAATACATAGCAGTCCATTAGGCGTATACATCTGTATGATAATAATAAGCATTTAATGCGCAGTCAATCTGTTGGTTATCCTGCTATTAATTCTCTGTTCGAGGTGCATCTCGGACCGCCTAAGCTGCTCGGACCGCCTAAGTAGCTCGGTACTCATAAGTTGCTCGATGTATTAAAGTTCCTAGGACAACTATTATTGGTCGGAGCGTCTGAGTTGATCGGGGAAGTAGAGTTCCTCTTTGCAGTATGGTTCCTCGGAGAGCATCTATTGCTCGGAGTATCTGAGTGGGTTGGGGAAGTTGGGTTCCTCGAAGTCAAGGTGTTGTTCGTAAGTGTTTGTTATTGCCACGCAGATTGCCACGTTTCTTCACTCAATTGAGCCATGTCAGCAGACTAAATTTGGTATCAACAGAAGCCCCCAATGTTTCACAGTTCGAAATTTGAGGAGTGTGGAACATTCTTTCTCGAAATATGGCGGTTTTAAATGGTCATCATGAAATTTAGGAGTATTTTCTTTTGTATTTATTTCTCCTTCCAAATTCGTAGAATCGGACTTTTTGAATTTTTATAACCTCTTCGATTCCTGCTCCCTTTTTGTCTTTTTAGCCACTGGTAACGTAACCGTCTCTTTTTGTAATCATTATCTTTACCCATTCCCAAGACAGGGTATTTAAGCGTTGCAGAAAATCCCCTCGTCTTCTACTTTTTCAAATTTATCTCTTTGCGTTCGTCCCTTTCATCATTCGTTGTCAACAGACTCGTCCTTTTTCCTGTAAGATCTTCTTCTTTCTCTTTGATTTCCTTTACTCATCATGGTTTACCCTGTAGAGTCGCTTGATAAGTTTCGTTCTGATTTCTCTATTCCTTCATGGGCTATTTTGGAGGAACTTTCTTAGCCTTCAGATTATTTTCGTTTGGCTGAGGGATATTGGTTCCCCAGTCTCTTGGTCACTGAATGTGGCTTTTCTTTTCCCCAAACCCTTTATGTCTGGAATTCGGTCAATATTTTGACGTGGTTCTTGCAAGAATAGCCCCCAATACGTGGAGAATAGTTAACGGAGTTCATAGATTAAATTAAATTCATGGAACTCGTATTGGAATTCTAGAAATTATGTTATGTTATAGATGGGCTGTTGGTGACAATACTTTTTATTTAAAAACTAGGTTTTTAAATAGGGCTTTAGTGGTCAATCTCCCAGATGCCAATAGGGACTACTTCAAGCACGGGGTTGTTATGAAAAATTGGCAACACCCTCCACTGACTGGAAATGATGTGTACGAGGGTCCTAGATGTCCTCCTTATGGCAATGGGATAGGCTGTTTTTATTTTATTTTATTTTTGAAATTATTCTTCCTTTATGTTTGATAAAATGTGTCACTGATATTTTAATTTTCATTTATTTGCAGTTGACAGCAAAAGAAGGCCTCCAAAAGAGACAGAAGTTAATTTAAAACATCTAAAACATATCTGGGGTTTGCATCAGACTGTTGCTGACGAGCATATCAGGTCAGCTTCATATTTGTTGCAGTATAAGAGTTACACCTCATCTTTTACTGCTCGTCCGATGATAAGTGAGGTAGAACCAGTACCTGCTTCTGCAAGTTCTTCACCTGAGTCTCATATCCCTCTGAGTGAAAGAATGAAGAAAAGAAGAGCTCCTGCCATCTTTGAGAAATCTGCCTCTGTTGCTGGAGAGGCAAAGAGAAGTAAACATGATGTTCCAGAAGAGGGGACAAAGAAGATTGATGCACGCCCTACGGCTACTACTGTGAAGGTTGCCGAGAAGCCTCCAGTGGCTCCGAGCAAGGCTGTTGTTCCAAGCGAGGTGATTGTTATCTCTCCGACTAAGACTACATCATTAGTCGAGACCATTCCTGTTCCCCCGAGGAAGCTGAAGAAGAGCTCCTCGATCAATTTGGTTGAATCCATCTCTCAGCCCCCGATTACTGGAAGTAGTGTTCCCACTTTTATTGACCCGAGCTCTGCCATGAGCTCGGTGAAGTCTTGGATCATTCTCGAGATCCAACGTATGGAAGAAAATCTTTCTCGGGACATGGTTACCTCATTAGCTGCTCGTTATATAGCTTCTGTAAGTATCATTGTCCTCAACTTTCATTTTTCCCTTATTACATCTGTTGTAAGGACACAAATTTCCAATTGAGTCCATATATAGTTTTGGCTCAATTCCGGACAAAAACATTTATTCATAGGATTTTATTTAATTGTAATATTCAAGACCTATGAAGTGTATGGTGAAGACGTAGCGGCAAAGAATTTAAAGCTTCATCAAAATGCCGATTTGCGTGCCTCGTTTCTACGTCATCATCTAAGGTTCCATGCTCCCTAGGTATGAATGTAATTATATTAATATAGGAGCTTGGAACAATGTTTAGTTGGGTGTTAGGTTTAATAAAAGCCATGTTTATTTCAGAAATAATTTAAAAAAGAACCTTATACTAATATATATAAATGTTTCTGGGACAAAATAGAATTTAACAAAAAAATTTTGAAACTCGTTCGAAATTTCGTTCGAACGAGATTTTTCGTTCGAACCAAACTTCGTTCGAACGAGACTGCCTTCCAACCAAACTGGTCAGTCGTTAGATAAGTCGTTCGAACGACTTTCTCGTTCTAACGAGGTATCTAACGAGGTTCTAACGAGCCCAGGCTGGTCACTCGTTAGAAACCTCGTTCGAACGACAGTCAAAGTCGTTCGAACGAGAATGCCAGGCGGGAACAGTTTTGAGCAGTTTTTTTGGCAGTTTTTCCCCACTTCTCCACTTGGTTTTCAACCAACTTTTTTCAGACTTATTTATGAACGGGAATCTCTTTTTCTAACTTATCTTTTTCATACCAAACAAACTCCTAGAGAGTGTTTTGAGAGAAAATTTATTTAAGGAAAAAGATCAAGTTTAGAGTGTCATTTTTGAAGAAAAATTCTACACACTCTAGTTTACACCCAATAGTTGTTTTATCCAAGTTCTCTATATTCATATCTTTACTTGGAGTTTTGGCACCGGTGTTTCTCTACCGAAATTAAAAGGAGACGTTTCGGGTTTGCTTCTACACCCCATCACAAAGAAGACCTTTGTTGAGATTTTACCCAAAAGGAGAAAGGCTCCATGTTCGGGTGACGGTGTCCGTTTAAAGTCCTATCGGTGTATTCCGAGACCACGGTGGAGCTCCGTTGGTTATCCGCTAATTGGAGGTTGATACAAGAAGAAGCGTCACGGCTTGAGAGGGTTCAAGTTTAGGAAGTAAGTCTTTTGTCTTGTATTTTGTAATACCATTTTTAGTGGATTTGAGGCTAGGGCCGTCCCGAGGTTTTTTCCCGTTAGTGGGTTTTTCCTCGTATATCGCGGTGTAGTGTGACTTTGTTTATTTTATCTTGCTCTATATCACTTAGAACGCATGCTAGATTAATTCAAGATAAAATCAGTTTAATTATCACACTATATTTAATTTGGGACTTAAATTAAATATTGGATAAAATTTGGTTTATTCAAGTCATTTGCAAAAATTGGTTTCGCCTAACTTTAGATAATTGAAAATTATGACTTAGGCAAATTCTAGGACTTGAAATTAATTAAAACTGTTGTTGTTTATTTGTTGAAACCACCATCTCAACGCTTCCGCATCTATTGAAAAGGAAATTATATATTTTAATTTGACATTATTAAAATCCGGGGATCCACAAAAATTTGCGTTTTCAAATTGGTATCAGAGCCAAAAACGATAAATTATTTCGTTAAAGATCCTTAATTTTTGGCTAAAATGGATTTGTCCCCATTTTCAAAATTTCCTATTTTTGATGGTTCTAACTACGCGTATTGGAAAGCGCGAATGAGATCGGCACTAAAATCTATCGACGAGAGAGTTTGGATGTCTGTTATTAACGGGTATTCCCCACCAACTCATCTTATTGAAAATGAACGTGTTTTAAAACCCGTCGATAGATGGACTGAAAATGAGCTTGCCAACTTTAATTCCCGTGGTTTAAATGCCTTATTTAGCGCTGTCGCACCGGATGAATTCCGTCGTATTATGACGTGTGAAACCGCTAAAGAAGCTTGGGATATTTTACAGATAACTCATGAAGGAACTAGTGTCGTTAAAGCTTCAAAACTCCAAAACCTCACCACTCAATTTGAAACTATCAAAATGGATGAAAAAGAAACTTTTGATAAATTTTATGCTAGACTTTCTGATATTGTTAATTCATCCTTTAACTTGGGAGAGAAAATACCTGACGACCGTGTTGTAAAGAAAATTTTGAGGTCCCTACCCGATAGATTTATTCCTAAGCTGACCGTTTTAAATTCTTTACCCACTTTAGCCTCTACAAAATTAGAAGAGCTTGTAGGTGATTTACAAACCTATGAACTAGATATGTTTCCCTCTAAAAATGATATGAAAATCGAAAAGGGCGTTGCTTTAAAAGCACGAAAAGAGGTCAAACAAGTAGTAGAGAGCGATAGTGATAGTGACTCGGAAGATATGGCTTTGTTTGCTCGTAAATTTAGAAAATTTCTTAAATTTAACAAAGATAAAGTTAAAAATGATTTTAAGAAATTTGATTCTTCTAAACATGATAAAAGCGAGAAGTTTTCTAAAGCCGAAAAGATCCCTAAGCCTAGTAATGAAAAAGTTGATAGGGACGAGTCTGATAAATGTTTTGGTTGTGAAGGTTATGGCCATAGGGCTTTTGAGTGCCCCACTAAACTAAGGAAAGAGGGTAAACGACCCGTTTCATATAATGAAACCCTTAGTGATAGTGATAAGGAAGAGAAGCCCGATTCCCCCACTAAGAAAAATTTTGTGGCTTTTATGGCTAGACATGTGAGTGATGATGAGAACTCATCGAATGATGAAATTATAGCACATGCCACTTCCCAGGTCGTTGTACATGATTCTCTTATTTTTAATGATAGTGAGAGTGAAGAAGAAAGAGAGAGTGAAAATGAAGAAGAGGTTGATGTGAGTGAACTTCAAAATGCTTTTCATGAATTATATAAAGAATCTATTAATTTGAAAAGAACTAATTTGAAGTTAGAAGCTGGTTTAAGAAAGAGTGTCAAGGTCATTGATGAAAGTGCCTTAATAGAAGACCTTAGGACACAAGAGAGGACTCTTCGAGAGAAGCTAGAACACGTTGAAGGCGAGAGAGATAGCCTTAGGGGTTTAATGGAATCCTTGAAAAAGGAGCTTCTTGCTTTTGAAGAGCGAAATGTTTTACTAGAATCTAACATTTTAGAATTGGAAAATAAATTAAAAGATTCTAGTAATGTCAAATTTGATTTGGAGTGTCGTTCGGAAAAACTAGATAAAATGTTAGGAACGGTCCAAATTAAAAATGACACTTTTGGTTTAGGCTTCAATTCTTGTAATGATTTTAACCCTAAAGTCAAAACCAATGTTTTAGGAGAATCTTCTAGGAATGCATTTAATGATCACTCCTTAGATAAATCTTTTCGACATGCTCTTACTTGTACACATTGTGGTCGACAAGGTCATCTTAGGAAATTTTGTTTAGATCTTAAACGAATTCCTAGAAAATCCCATAGTAAAGTAACCACGATAGCTAATGTTTCTACACCCCAAGATAGTAATTCTTCATTTATTTGTGTTAGGAAATCCGACTTGGTTGCCTTACAAAATAGGGATTTTGATTCTCATTTACTTACACATGACTCCTCCCTTGCTAAATCTAAAGGATAAATGTGTTAGTGTTTGCATACTTTAGCATTTGTACTTCATGCTATATTCATATGCTAAATGTATGCTTGTTTAGTCATTTTCTAGTCATTGCCTTAATTCATATCACATGCTAGAAATTATGACTTGTTTATCTTTTTGTATTATATTTTGTGTTTGGATCGACTGCATAATATAAAAAGATTTTTGTTTATCATTTGTGTTTTATTTATTTCATTTAAGCTTAACGAAAAATACAAATGATTTTTGTTTGTTCTTTTGAGTAGATATTTATTTTTGTTTAACAAAGGTTAAAAACTCAAAAAGACTTTATTTTGTGTGTTTGTTTGTTTGACACACTTTATGTGGCGTATATTTGTGTTTGAATCCTATCATTTACGCTTCCATGTGGCTAGAACTTTTGGTTTAGATTTTCAATCCTTAAAATGTTCTTTACCATGTTTTATATGGAGTAGTTGGATTTTGTATTGTTTAAATGGATTCTATTTCTATATGCCTCTATTCACACATGCACGAGCTCTTTTGAAATCTTAATGTCACATGTTATATTTGAGCTTTCTGAGGTGTTCTCCTATCAATCTAGTCATCTACATATCTATGACCTAGGAGGACTAGTGCATGTCAAAATCCGTTGCATGTGAGATTTGTGCGAAAAATGAAAACATGATAAATTAATATATGCACGGGTAAGGGCTCCGAAAGGATGAATTAAATCCTTTGCGATTGTAAGCCACCGTTGATAGGATCTAAAAGAAATACGTGATCCAAAGGCCTAAAAACAGAATATTTGGCATTAAACAGAAAGCAATTGCCAAGGCCTATGTTTGTATGATATATTCATTCAAAACAAAAGAATATATATGCTCATTGAGGGAGAATTGGATGGTATATCAACGGTTTGCACAATGTCCGTTTATCCTAGTTGTCTTTAATGTCATGACTCTATTTGGTTTGTAGAATCATCATCATGCTCGGCTTGTATGCATTGTGTATGTTTGTTCATTGAGTTCAATCTTTATATTGTCACATGAGGTTATATTTAAATGTGATGAAGTTTGCAATCAAATGAGAACTCCGTGAACGTTTTTTAAGTGTTTGGGTCTAAATTTAATTGTTGCTTGTTCACACCCCTACACTTCCGTTTCCATATGACACATTTTTGCCATACGAGTGTGCAAACTTATTGTATTTTGTGTCATGTGTGTGTTTATATCTATCTATATATGCAAGTGGTTCATTAATATATTTCTAGTGTATATATATATATGATATTTGTTTGTCTTTGCCTTGTTTTTATTGCCCATATGCTGTCATGTCTTTTATTTAAGCGTTCTCATGCTAATTATTAGTTCTTTATCCTTTGCCTATTCCCGAACAAAAAGGGGGAGAATGATGATAGGGGGAGAAATGGTATCTAATCCTATTATTATCGTATCTTCGTTTGGGGGAGATTTATCTTAGGGGAAGTAATTAATTAATTGCATTTAATACTTTGATATTCCCTATGCATTTGATGAGTTTGCTTAAGTGTGCAGGAATTATCTTAGGGGGAGTAATTAATTAATTGCATTTAATACTTTGATATTCCCTATGCATTTGATGAGTTTGCTTAAGTGTGCAGGAATTATTTTAAAGCGGCATCTTTCTATGGCAAAGAGTTTGATCCTTGGGTTGAGTCAAGATTGGGCGGGTTATGTTTTGAGTCTAGTAGAGCTTGACGGCCCTTTAGGATTTTTGTTTGGTTTTTGTCTCGGAATAGCCAAAGGGGGAGATTTGTAAGGACACAAATTTCCAATTGAGTCCATATATAGTTTTGGCTCAATTCCGGACAAAAACATTTATTCATAGGATTTTATTTAATTGTAATATTCAAGACCTATGAAGTGTATGGTGAAGACGTAGCGGCAAAGAATTTAAAGCTTCATCAAAATGCCGATTTGCGTGCCTCGTTTCTACGTCATCATCTAAGGTTCCATGCTCCCTAGGTATGAATGTAATTATATTAATATAGGAGCTTGGAACAATGTTTAGTTGGGTGTTAGGTTTAATAAAAGCCATGTTTATTTCAGAAATAATTTAAAAAAGAACCTTATACTAATATATATAAATGTTTCTGGGCCAAAATAGAATTTAACAAAAAATTTCTGAAACTCGTTCGAAATTTCGTTCGAACGAGATTTTTCGTTCGAACCAAACTTCGTTCGAACGAGACTGCCTTCCAACCAAACTGGTCAGTCGTTAGATAAGTCGTTCGAACGACTTTCTCGTTCTAACGAGGTATCTAACGAGGTTCTAACGAGCCCAGGCTGGTCGCTCGTTAGAAACCTCGTTCGAACGACAGTCAAAGTCGTTCGAACGAGAATGCCAGGCGGGAACAGTTTTGAGCAGTTTTTTTGGCAGTTTTTCCCCACTTCTCCACTTGGTTTTCAACCAACTTTTTTCAGACTTATTTATGAACGGGAATCTCTTTTTCTAACTTATCTTTTTCATACCAAACAAACTCCTAGAGAGTGTTTTGAGAGAAAATTTATTTAAGGAAAAAGATCAAGTTTAGAGTGTCATTTTTGAAGAAAAATTCTACACACTCTAGTTTACACCCAGTAGTTGTTTTATCCAAGTTCTCTATATTCATATCTTTACTTGGAGTTTTGGCACCGGTGTTTCTCTACCGAAATTAGAAGGAGACGTTTCGGGTTTGCTTCTACACCCCATCACAAAGAAGACCTTTGTTGAGATTTTACCCAAAAGGAGAAAGGCTCCATGTTCGGGTGACGGTGTCCGTTTAAAGTCCTATCGGTGTATTCCGAGACCACGGTGGAGCTCCGTTGGTTATCCGCTAATTGGAGGTTGATACAAGAAGAAGCGTCACGGCTTGAGAGGGTTCAAGTTTAGGAAGTAAGTCTTTTGTCTTGTATTTTGTAATACCATTTTTAGTGGATTGTAGGCTAGGGCCGTCCCGAGGTTTTTTCCCGTTAGTGGGTTTTTCCTCGTATATCGCGGTGTAGTGTGACTTTGTTTATTTTATCTTGCTCTATATCACTTAGAACGCATGCTAGATTAATTCAAGATAAAATCAGTTTAATTATCACACTATATTTAATTTGGGACTTAAATTAAATATTGGATAAAATTTGGTTTATTCAAGTCATTTGCAAAAATTGGTTTCGCCTAACTTTAGATAATTGAAAATTATGACTTAGGCAAATTCTAGGACTTGAAATTAATTAAAACTGTTGTTGTTTATTTGTTGAAACCACCATCTCAACGCTTCCGCATCTATTGAAAAGGAAATTATATATTTTAATTTGACATTATTAAAATCCGGGGATCCACAAACATTTGCGTTTTCATCTGTGTACTGACTTGATATCATTTTCTTTTCCCAGTTGGTGACCTGTTTTAATACCATTTTAAAGAAAGATGAAGCTATTAAAGCTTCAAGCTCCTCATCTGGTGTAGAGGAAGCTTTGGTGGGACTGACGCAGTCTTTGAAAGATTCTCGTCAGAAGTATGATGATGATAAGGCTGCTTGGGAGGAGAAACTTGATTCCACCGAGCAGGAGAGAACTCAAGTTATTGAAGTCTCCAAAGGTTTGGAGAAGAAAATAAAAACATGGAAGAGAAGAATAAAGAGCTCGATGAGAAGCTCAAAAATGCTAGGGAGCTTAAAAGTAAGCTCAAAAATGCTGAAGAAGAGTTGGGCCGACTTCGTGAAGTAGGTCATCAAAAGGAAGAAATAGAGAATAAGCTGAAGGCTACTGAGGATCTTCTTTTCGAGAATCTTTCCTTGGAGAAAGAGAAAAGGAAGTTGGCTATAAAAAAGTCTTTCAGCACTGGCTGGGATAAGGGGTGGAATAAAGGTCTGGCTGCCATGATGTCGCAGGTGGAATATGGTAGCCACAAATACTTTAAAGATGTCTTGGTCGCTGCTCTGCAAAAGATGAAGGTCGATGAAAATTTTGACTTGTTTCAGCGACACATCCCGGGCCCCCCTCCAACTCCTGAAGAAGAAGAAGAGGACGAAGCCACCTCTGAGGAATCCTCCATGGTGATGGGAGATCAAATTCCTCATTCCCCAGCTATCCAGTCCACCAGCGAGCAACTTCAACTATCCATTATTTCAAACGAGCAACTTCCAGCACTCCCCGAGTACCATCCGAGCAACCTACCTCCTCGTCCCAGCCTCCCGAGAAAGTTTTGGGAGACAAGGAAAAGGTGTAGAGTTGTTCGGATTTTTCTCTCTCTTTATATTTCTTTATCAAATGTAACTCTGAATTTTGTACTTCTCCTTTATGATGTAATAAAATTTGAAGTTTTGCCTATTCATACTATTGTTTCTCTTCTTCATGCTTTGTTTGAACTCTTATTGAGTCTTGCTTTCTCTGATTTTACTAGTTTATGGCTAGGATGGAGTTATTGTCTGCTCATGATACAAAATTGTTGAGGCAATGCAATGAGTACTTCAAAGCTGGTCATACAGATACGAGTGTAGCACAAATCGTTGACATCCTCGGTCAAGGTGCTTCAAAGCAAGCAATTTTAGCCTACCAGCATTTGAAGTGCCTGCTTGACCATGCAGTGGCTAACAATGTAGCATATTATGAAATGATTAAAGATCTCCAAGTAACTCTTGAAGAGCTTCAACAACAATATAAGGAATCTACAGCCCTTTTGCATGAAGGATACGAGAAGAAGTATCAGCAACTCAGTGCTGATAAGGGATACGATAAACTGTTTGCTGCTTACGATGTGAGGGAGAGAACTTTGAAGGCTGAGGTCGAAGAGCACAGACAGATAGCTGAGTTGTTAGTGCAGGAAAATAATAACCTGCAGAGAGAGGTGTCTCAGTTGAAGTCTGCAGCTTCCACCTCAAATGCTTTGGTCCCGGTGAACGATGAGGGATTCTCTTTCTTGGAGGTTGAAAATGCCAACCTGGGGGATGAATTAGAAACCTTGAAGAGAGCTGACCCTTCTACATCTACTCGGGGACGAGCAAGAGCTCCTAAGGGACGAGAAAGAGCTGCTCGGATTACCGTCGAGGAACAGAGAACTCAATCTGCTCTAGAGAACCAGGCCTTCCAACTGATGGCAAAGAACCAGGCATTGGCTGAGATGTCTAAGAAGATCAAGAATCTGGACGAGCAGCTTTCTGCACAGAAGTCTTACTTGGAGAATAAAGAACTCTTTATAAAAAGTCTTCACGAGATGTTGGAAAGGTTGACTTATCAGTTCCACAAGCAGCCCAGAGAATTTTGGATGGCTGGCTACAATGAGGCTCTTTACCATTTGGATGATCGGATCCAAAATGCGAATAATGAAGGTTACAAATAAGGGTGATTGAATTCCCTGGGTGTACTGCAACTGGAACAAGGTCACTACTTGTGGGATTATCATAATCCTGGGTTGCTCGACTTGCCAGTGCCACCCTTCAAACTCGACATGAGCTAGATCCCTGCCCGGTAAATCCCTCAGTGTTTGATTTCCAAATACCTTGGCGATTATAGTCTCGATTCTAATGCTGAAATAGCTCGGCCCGAGCACCTACCCGATCGACCATCTGTGATGAACATCAGGATGCTTAAAGATATTAATTTCGTAAACTCCCCTTATGCTTTAGACGATCCTCTTGCTGGCGAGGAACCTGTTTCAAAAGCAGAGGGGAAGAAACCAATAGAATAGGAATCTTGATATAATAATTAATTTGTATTTCATTCTCAATGTATTCTATTTTTGGATTTAATGAAAGACTTTTATTTTTGTTCGCAATCTTGATTGCCATTGCCTTGTGGTTGTAAAACACTTTATATATGTATATTTGTTAAAAATATAACAACATTGTGTTATTTGTCGATCAACTTAGAGTTGATTAAAACTTATTGTCGACTAGTTTGAATTTGTGGTAATCATTTGACAACTAACCAAACTTAATGATGTTTTGTTTCTCGACCAACTTGGTAGTAATTTAAAAATTTACGAGTATCAAAAATTTTGCTCGATCACTTTCTTGTACTCATAAAATGTTTTCGACAAACCAAGGTCGGTAAATTTTCCTTCTCGACCAACTACAGTTAGTGGGTTTTTATTCCCGATCAACCATAGTTAGTGGATTTTTTCTTACAGACCAACTTTGGCACTTTTTGGAATAGTTTTTCTTCCTAACCAACCTTAGTTGGCATTTTTAGGAATATTTTTTCTTCCTAACCAACCTTAGTTGCCATTTTTAGGAATAATTTTTCTTCCTAACCAACCTTAGTTGGCATTTTTAGGAATAGTTTTACTTCCTAACCAACCTTAGTTGGCTAAGGTTGGCATTTTTAGGAATAGTTTTACTTCCTAACCAACCTTAGTTGGCATTTTTAGGAATAGTTTTTCTTCCCAACCAACCTTAGTTGGCATTTTTAGGAATAGTTTTACTTCCTAAACAACCTTAGTTGGCATTTTTAGGAATAGTTTTGAGTAGTCTGAGTTTTGCTGAGTAGTGTGTAGCATTAGTATTCCGCAAAAAAATTCCAACAAAAGGAGAGAACTGGGCAGAACATTGTCACTCTATTCATACTAACGAAAATGTATTACATGAGAGTTTACATCACTAATAATACTTGCGCAAGTGTGCTGCATTCCATGCATTCTTAAACTCCTGCCCTTCTAAAGTTGCTATTCTGTAGGTTCCTAGTCGAACAACTTCTGTAACTCGGTAAGGTCCATGCCAGTTTGCTTCCAATTTGTTGTGCTTTTGAATCACTTTCTTTAGCACATAGTCTCCTTCTTTCAGGTCTCACTTCTTTACTCTCTTGTTGTAGAACAAAGTTATTCATTATTGGTAAGTAGCATTCCTGATGGCTGCTTCTTCTCTAACTTCCTCGAGCATGTCTAAATCTAATCTTCTCATTAAATCGCTGACAGGGGAATTGAAATTCAGTACTCTGTGTGTCGGGAGACCCAACTCAGCAAGTATAACGACTTCACTTCCAAATGCCAGCATATATGGAGATTCCCCTGTTGCTGCTCGGGGAGTAGTTAGATAAGCCCATAGTACTAATTGTAGCTCGTTGAGACAATTTGCTTTCGCGTCATTCAGTCTTTTCTTCAAGCCATTCAGTAGCGTTCTGTTTGTTACTTCAGTTTGTCCATTGCTTTGGGGATGGACTGGTGCTGAGTGGATCTTCAAGATATTTGACTGATGAAAATAGGCAGCGAACTCCTCGTTGTCAAGTTGTGTTCCATGGTCGGTAATGAATGCATGAGGAAGACCATATCTACAGATGATATTTTTCCAAATAAATTGATACACCTTCTCGTACGTCATGTCGACAAGAGGCTCAGCTTCTACCCACTTAGTAAAATAATCCACTGCGACGACGAGATATTTAAATCTTCCTCTGGTCGTTGGAAGTGGTCCGACCAAGTCAATTCCCCACATAGCAAATGTCCAAGGGAAAGTAATGGGTGTCAATAACGCTTGTGGATTTCTTTGGATGGAGGAGAAGCGCTGACACTTGTCACATTTCTTAGTATAGGCTATATCAGCCCTCATCGTTGGCCAGTAGTATCCTTGCGTCATAACCCTATGCAAAAGCGTCCGACCTGCTACATGGGCTCCACGGGACCCTTCATGGATCTCTTCAATCAAGTATTTCACCTCGGTGGGATGCACACATCTTTGCAAACCTACTATAATTCCTCGTCTGTACAGAATACAATTATTCAGTACATAACGAGCAGCTTTAAACTTCAGTTTTTTGGCTGCAAGTTTGTCAGTTGGTAATTCCCCCTTCTCAATATATGCACTGATGGAATCCATCCAAGATGGTCCTAAATTAAGGGTAATAAAATTCATCGTCAAATCTTCATCTATACTCTGACCAGCTAAAAATTCAATTGGGATTTTTCTTCATAGTTCGGTACGAGTAGCTGATGCTAATCGAGCTAAGGCGTCTGCCCTCGCATTCTCCATTCTTGGTATTCTGACCAGCTGAATAGCAGCAAATTCTGATACCAATTCCCTTGCCTTTGCATAATACTTGATCATTAATTCTCCTTTGGCTGCATATACTCCCATCATTGATATATGATTAATTGCGATTCACTAAAGACAATAACCTGCTCTGCCCCCATGGTTTTTGCCAAACAAAGACCTGTAATCATGGCTTCATATTCAGCCTTATTATTCGAAGCTTTGAATTGGAAGCGTAGGGCATATTCCATGTCGACCTGGTATGGACTATTAAGAATAATCCCTGCCCCACAGCCTGTTTTTCAAGATGATCCATCCATATATAAACTCCATATAGGTAACTCGTCTTCAAATTTCTGATCTGACAGAGTTCCTCGGTGGAAAATTTATTGTTTCCTTTCACCCTCTCCTAATATTTCTTGTTGTTCGTCGATCATCACTTCTTGCCCTTTTACCAACCTAAGTTGGTCTGGGCTTGAGTTTGATGATTCTGTAACATCTACTTGCCCTTTTACCAACCTAAGTTGGTATGGGCTTGGGTTTGATGATTCTGTAATATCCACAGGTTGATCGGTGAACATCTTTTTCTCCTCGAGGGTATCAGGATAGGTGAACTCTGCTACAAAATCTGCTACTGCTTTCCCTTTAAGCGATGATCTGGGTTCATAAATTATGTCATATTCACTGAGCTCTATTACCCAATACATCAATCTTTCTGATTTTTCTGGTTTATAAAGAGCTTGCCTCAATGTCATATCGGTATATACGACTATAGTATGAGCCTGGAAGTATGGCTTCATTCTTCTACTTGCCTCGATCAATGCTAGTGCTAATTTTTCCAGCTTTGGATATCTGATCTCTGCTCCTCGGAAGGCTTTGCTAGTGTAATAAATCAGTTTTTGCACTCCATTCTCCACTCTTATTAATGCCGAGCTAACTGCATTCTCTGACACTGCTAGATACAAGTACAATTTTTCTCCCATCACTGGCATGGACAATAGTGGAGGTGCTCCCAGATATTTCTTCAAGTCTTGAAAAGCCTTCTCACATTCATCATTCCACTCAAAAGTCTTTCGGAGCGTTTTGAAGAATGAGAGACATCTATCAGTTGCTCGCGATATAAATCTGTTGAGTGCTGCTACTCGTCCTGTAAGGCTTTGCACTTCTTTCTTCGTCATTGGAGATCGCAGCTCTAACAGAGCTTTGATATTTTCAGGGTTTGCTTCAATGCCTCGTTGATTGACAATGTAACCGAGAAACATGCCTTCTCGTACTCCAAATATTCACTTCGTCGGGTTCAGCTTCATTTGATATTTATCTAGTTGATCAAAGGTCTGGCCTAAGTCAACTATATGATCAGCAGCTTTCTTGCTCTTTGTCAGCATATCATCAACATGGACTTCCATATTGCAATTGATTTATTCTGCAAACACCTTGTTCATCAGCCGCTGATATGTTGCACCTGCATTTTTCAAAGCAAAAGGCATAACATTATAACAGTAAGTTCCCCTAGGGGTAATGAAAGAAGTACTCTCCCTGTCTTCAGGTTTCATCTTAATCTGGTTGTATCCAGAATAAGCATCCATGAAGCTCAACAGCTCATGTCCCAAGGTATCATCTACTAATTGATCAATTCGGGGCAAGGGAAAGTGGTCCTTTGGGCATGCTTTGTTGAGGTCGGTGAAATCTACACACATCCTCCATTTGTTGTTCTTTTTCTTTACCATCACCACATTTGCTAACCAGTCTGGATATTTAACATCTTCAATAAAGCAAGCTTTCTGGAGCTTCTCGACCTTTTCCTGTATATCTTGATTCTTCTCGGGACTGAATACTCTTCTTCTCTGCTTTACTGGCTTGATCCCCTTATTCACGTTGAGTTCGTGACATAAGAAATTTGGGTTTATTCCGAGCATATCCTCATGACTCCATGCAAAAGTTTGCTTTCTGCTTCTTTGGAAAGTTATCAATTTCTGTTTTAGTGAGGCATCCAACGACGAACCTATTTGAGTTGTTCGTTCAGGGTGCTTGTCGTCCAGAATGATGTTTTCAGTAGCTTCCACCACCTGGCCTTTCACGAGTTGGGACTCATCTGTAGGATCCAATGTTTCAATTTCTGCACCTTCCTCCACTTGATAGGTAGTAGTTTTTTCCTTGATTCCTCCAATTCCTCTTGCTCGGCAGATGAATAGTAGCATTCCCGAGCTACTTTTTGATCACCCTTCACAACTCCTACTCCAAAATTTATGGGAAATTTTAGGCATTGATGTACCGTAGATGGCACTGCCTCGAACTTCTTCAATCCTACCCTTCCCATGATGATATTGTAGGCTGATGAACATTTTTATCCATCACGAAGAAGCGTATTCTTTCTGTTTGACAAGAAGGCCATGTACCAATGAATATATCCAATTTGATCGTCCCAAGTGGAAAAAATTTCTCGCCAGCAAAATCGAGGAGGGGTCTATGATAAGGCTCCAATTGAGATAGCTTTAGATTTAAACTGTCGAAGCACGAGTAGAACATGATGTCTGCCGAGATACCATTGTCTACCAGTACTCTTGAAATCATTACTTCCTTCATCCTCATTTTGATCACCAATGGGTCATCATTAGGATATAAAACACCTACGAGGTCGTTCTTTGAGAAACCAATGACCAATTTATCTTTTTTTACCTTGCTCGAGCGATCCACCTCAGCTAGATTTATTCGTTGAATGTATGAGCAAGCTTGAGCCTCACAGAGGTAAGCTTTTCTCTCTGCAGTAAGGTCTCCTCCTCCTACATCTCCACCTGTAATAACATTACAATCAAATGACCCAAAGCGTATTGAAAATACCTCACGTTCTGGCTGCCTTGGTCTCTTGGGAAGATCGGGGTCATCTTCTGGATTAACTTCATGGTCTCTTTTCTTGTTCTCCTCTACTCGACGAGGAGATCTAGACCTCTCTCTTGTTCGGTCGTTGTTTCTTCTTTCATTTCTACGATCAACATACTTTGCCAATTTTCCTCGTCTAATAAGTGTTTCAATCTCATTCTAAAGAGCTATGAAATTTTTGGTCATATGGCCATGATCTTTGTGAAAATCACAATATTTTGCCTTATTCCTCCTGTCAGGGTCTGTCTTCATTTTCTCTGGCCAGTTTAATTCCTCGTTGTTCTTGATTTCTTCTAGAATATGGTTGATGTCTATCTTTAAAGGAGTGTAATTATCAAATTTCTTCAATACCTCCCATGATGACCTTGTTTTTGATTGTTTGTCACCACCATTGTTCTTATGCTCTTTCTTCTTAACTTTATCACCTTCCACCTTGGTTTCTTTGGCGTTCATATTCTTCTTCGCAGCCATAGCCTCCTCGGCATTCATGATCTTGGCCGCTTTTGCCATCAGTTCTGACATGGTTCTGGGTGGATTTTTGGCCAATGTGTAGTACAACTTGTTGGACAGCAGCCCACTCATCAAGGCGGTAATCGATATCTTTTCTTCATAACCAATGACTTCGAGTTTCTCGTTATTAAAATGAGTTATATAATCTCTGGTACTCTCACCCACTTTCTATCTAACACTTAACAAATGCGCTACTCGTTTAACTGGCTTTGCCCCAAAACAGAAATTTCCAATGAATAACTTGGCCAATTGAACGAAAGTTGAGATCTTACCCCGAGGAAGATTATTGTACCATATTTGAGCAGATCCGGTAAGAGTTCCTGAGAATGCTCTACATTTCATCTCATCTGGAACAGCATATATGTCGGCTGCAACTTGGTATTGTTCTACATGAAGAACAGGGTCGGTCTTTCCATCATATTTGGGAGTCACAACAGGTGCTTTGAACTTTGACGGTGTGGGAAAATCCACAATGGCCTGGACAAAGGGTGTCCCTTGAATAAAAGTTCGTTGTGGGGGGTTCTTGGCCTTAGCTATTTCCACTAGTCTGTCTTTCAGCCTCTGAATAGAGCCTTTCTACACATCATTTCCTTCCTCGAGCCTGTTGGTTCGAGCAACTGATCGTGTTGATGTGGCTTCCTGTGATTTATCTTGACGAGCAGCTGGTCGCGACTGGGAAGATCCTTCCCTTAAGTCTGATGATCATCGAAAGCTCCTCGACGCAGCCTTAGGATGACTTTTGTTCCTCCTAGGACCTAATCGATCAAAAGGATATACCCTGCTTAACCTTTCTAGCGCACTAGTCCTTTCTGGAGAGAGAGTGATACGTTGTTCAGTATCTGTTGCTCATACTGATGAAGTTCGTCCAGGTTGATAAGAAAACTCTTCAGACTCGTCAGTACGATATGAATCGGTACGCCTAGTATGCGAAGAAAGTAAACGGGTATTTCTTTGAACACTTCGATGTACTGAATGGGTCGGTACTCCGCCATGAAGGGTTTGTATGAGTTGTCGCATAGTTTCTTGCATGGATGTCTGGCCCTGGGCCAGATTTGTCATTATTCCAGCCAGATCTGGAACGTTTGGCAGAGCAGATGGATTTGGAGGGCTTCCAGCGTTTCGATTGCTGGGTTCTGGATTATCAGCCATTTGTAATGAATTGTTTTTCATGAAAAATGATATTACTAGTCATTTCCCACAGACGGCGCCAATCTGTTGATGTAAAAAATTAGATTATATGTAATTATTTAATCACAGATAAAATAAAATGAGACAAAGAAATTTTAAAGTGGTTCAGCCTTATAAGAATGGCCTACGTCCACTGTTTCTATTATTGCTGACTGTTTGGGAATTCTTGATTACCAGTTTAGTCAAGAAATTCCCGGTCCCCTTACAATGAGGATGATACAATGTATTTATAGCCCTCAGGCTGTACATGTGAAAGGGTAATACATAGTTGTCCATTAGGCGTATACATCTATATGATAATAATAAGCATTTAATGCGCAGTCAATCTGTTGGTTATCCTACTATTAATGCTCTGTTCGAGGTGCAGCTCGGACCGCCTAAGCTGCTCGGACCGCCTAAGTAGCTCGATACTCATAAGTTGCTCGGTGTATTAAAGTTCCTCGGAGAACTCTTGTTGGTCGGAGCGTCTGAGTTGATCGGGGAAGCAGAGTTCCTCGTTGCAGTATGGTTCCTCGGAAAGCATCTATTGCTCGGAGTATCTGAGTGGGTCGGGGAAGTCGAGTTCCTCGAAGTCAAGGTGTTGTTCGGAAGTGTTTGTTATTGCCACGCAGATTGCCACGTGTCTTCACTCAATTGAGCCATGTCAGCAGACTAAATTTGGTATCAACAGAGATCTTTAGTCTACCATCGATCTGGGAGATAGAGTCCATCATCAATTTAGATCTAGGAAATACGATGATAGCCCGATCACCATACCATATGGCACCCTTATAGTCAAGAGAGATCAGGGAGGTTCAGCTATTATTAGGATAAGGGTTCATCTAGAGGAGTACACTAACCTGGTGACCTCCAGTCCTCTTTGAAACAACAAGGATGGATCCTCATTACTGTGTTAGAAAATTGGGAGTTAAACAAGGACACCATGTGGAAAAAGTATCCACTACCCTACATTGATGAACTATTTAACTAGTTGAGACAGGTATCGTACTTCTTAAAGATTGATTTGAAATCAATGTGTTACTAATTAATCATCTGGGATCAAAACAAATCGAAGAAAACATTTTTGACACGCTACAAGTCATATGACTTTATGGATATGCCATTTGGCTTGAAAAATTCTCCTACATCATTTATGGATATTAAGAACCTAATGTTTTTGCACTTTCTTGATCATTTTGGTAATGTATTATGTAACAACATCCTAATATACTCATGGAACATGGATGAGCATGCCAAAAATTTAAAAGTTTTCTTGCAGACCTGTGGGACTACCATTTGTATGCCAAGTTTGAAAAAAAATTATTCTAGTTAAGAGTGGTTCAGTTATTGAGTATATTGTATCAAATGGGGTATTGTTTAGACGACCTGAGTAAGGTATCAGTAGTATTAGAGTGGGGATAACCCACAACACCAACGATGGCACATGGATTTTAGGGTTTATCTAGGTACTCTCGTTAGTATATTTAGGGTTGTTTGAAGATTGTGGTACCCATGAGTCATCTGATGAAGAGAGGGTAGAATTTTTATAGGATGAGTATTGCAATAAGACGCCTTTAATGAGTTGAAGACTAAGTTGTCTTTATCTCTGGTGATTAGCTTACCATGTAGCAGGGTGGACTACATGGTGCATATTGATGCCTCGGTACTGGTTGAGTTTGAACAAAATAATAGTTATAAGCAAATTATTAGTATGTTACCCTTTAAGGAATTTTGTGGGATACCTTACTACATTCTTGTTTATTGGATAGAGGTAGGGGATAAAAATTTAATTAGGATAAAGTTCATGCATGACACCTAGAGAAGGTGACCTTTACAAGGGGCATGATAAGGACTGCTCATAGTAGGCAAATAAGCTATGCATATAGGAAAAAATATAATCTCGTGTTTATAGTTTGGGATCAACTTTTGCTCAATGCTTTCCCTATATAGGGTATAATGCGATTAGTAAGGAAAATGAACTTATTGTGCCTATTCATAGGTACATTCATTATCATTGACCAAGTGGATCCATCCATGTATCGTCTAGCCTTTACTAGTCATTTATAGGACATTCATAATGTGTTCCATGTCTCCATACTGGAAAGTTTCTTATAGATGATATGGTACATACATATTAGGGCGAGATAAAGTTTCATCCTAATCTAAGCTACGAGGAGAGACTATTATGGATTCTTGGCCATAGAGATCAGATTCTCTGTACCCAAATCATCCCATTAGTGCATGTTTAGTGGAGTCGCTTTAATGAGGAAGAGTCTATGTGGTAGTGGTATAGTGACCTACAATAGAATTATTTAAAAGTCTTCGAAGCATGTATGAACCAAATTTAATGCACATAATTTTTTTATTAGGAGGAAGATTGTAACATCCCGTAATTATTAATAATTAAACAAATAAATAATTAGATGTAATATGTATGATTGAATACTTAGTTTTATGATTGCTTGTAATGTCAATTTCATGTTAGCAAAAGAATTTAAATCGACAATATAAATTATCCAAAACATGTTGAAATTTATATTTGTATTTGTAAGTTTAGTATTTCAAATGTGTACCATCACATCGACCTCTGGGGGAGTATAAAGTCCCAAGGCAGTGTTAAAAACAAGCTAAGTTAGGCCCCAGGGTTGGTCAAACCTTTGCGATAACTTTTGTAAGCATTTGGGTTATGTTATGTGCTCATACAGGGACTCCAATTTTTTATCAAAGGGGACATGAAGGACTAATACACATAACAGGGACATTAGCCTCATTAATTAATTTAAATTGATGAGAGAGCAAACCAAAAGAAACCCTAGACATATAAAAGAGGAACTGGGTCGAGCAGACACCACTAAGGAGATTATTTTAGTCAATATATACCTTTACTTCTGGTGTATTATCTATAATTTAACTATGTTAGTTGCTATAATTGGGAAACCTTCAACTAATTTGATTGGTTTTCAATTGATGATCATTTTAACATGACATTGATGATGATCTTAGACTAAAACTCTAACTGATGAGGAATATATTAAAATGGAAAGGTTAACTTAAATTAATCCCCTCATACATGTTTAGATTGAAATTGTGGAGTAAATCTAAAATCTAATATTGGTAATTAGGACCAAATTAGAACCTTGATTGCTTACTCTAAAGAATTAGGGTAAATTTCTCAATAACTATAAGGACAATCCCTTATGATGAACTATCGATTCTCAGATCACTTGTTAATTATTAGGTTTTGGTTTATTATGCTTTTGATATTTATTAAATATTAAGAAGCCCTCCCATGACTGAATCAATTAGGTTTTGTTATAAACGATGTCGTTTTGGGGTGACTGGGTCGATCCTATTAAGGGGAGGATAAATCCATGTTTGGACATTAAATGCTATTTTTGGGGGGGGGATTATCGGATCATTCCAGGTTCACTAGAATGGGGTTGCAGATCCCTTAGGGGACTATTTTGAGGAGCTAATTTTTTCAATTAATGGAGTCTTAAAGAGGACTAATATATAACTAATGAGTTAAAATTTATTTATATATATAGTTATTGAATAATTTTATGGATTCATGGCTAGCTCACGGAGTGACTAAATAGTCTTGTACATTTTATGTTGTATTTCATCTTTATATGTACACTTCTTTATGTTATCTACATGTGTGTGCGATTAGACTCGTGATGAATCTTCAGGGTGGATTTGATGGGATTTTTTACGAGATCACATACTACACTCCTAGTGGATGATGTAGGTTATGTATATATATAATATCTTGATCTTACGTGTTGTCGGTAATTTTCCTCACGTGAGACAGGCCTAGAAGGATGGATCCTCTAATGCAACATGTTATGTAGTTACATGATTGGTCTCTTGGAATAATGATCCCCCCTTTGTGTTTTGCATCAAGCCATTACAAGTGGTACCTCTTGTGAAGCAAACCAGTATAGGCACAAGAGTTCCCCGAACGATGTATCCCATTGCATTCTGCTTATAAAATGTAGCTTGTCAAGTGATAATCTTTACTTATTTAAAGATTATGTAGTATAATGATACTACCTACATAATATATTTATCAAATACGTAACAATTGTGAATCTATACTATAATATGAGGTATTTGATAGTTGTTGAACTCGGGTACATATGTTGTTAGCTAAACAAAATGTATTATTAACATGTATGAGTAGGATTACCTTCGATGGGTGTGATGTTATTTATCTTGTGAGCGAGTGTCAATGAGGATGACATAGGACTTAAATAATTTGCATTTAACTTTATTCAAGTTGAGATAAATATTTACTTCTCACGGGGTTTGACCCAAATTTCTTTCAAGAAACCTTTTTAGGTAGAAAATGGGTTGATAGGACATATTCCAACATCAACAATATCCAGTCATATGCGTCGTAAATGTTAGAGTTTTTTTTTTACAGTATTTCTCCTTTTTGGTGGACATTACACATGTTATTCAATCAAATTTATTTATATCTCTTGGTGGGTTCTAGAATTGTTCATTTTGTATAATGGATTATTTATTCAGGATATTATTATGTGTAAACGTGTTTTATTCAAATTTTCAATTTTTCATTCAAAATTATTTTTTTGTGTCATTACTATCATCATGTTATGCTAAAATTGTATTCATATTACTTTAGACTTGATGCTTAGAAAGATATAAATTATTTAATGCTCCCCGTTCTCGATGTAAAATGCTAACCACCTTATATGTTAAATATAGACGATTTACATTCTCCTTCCCAATATTTTTTCCTATCGAAAAACCAGAGGTTAGGTCAAGGTAGTGTCACTATCGTCACTCAACAATGCATAAATGATAAGAGTAATGTTAGAATAAATTGTAGGTGTAAAGGATGTAATACCCCGTAATTATAAATGGATTTAATAATTAGTTAAATAAAAGATAATTGGATTAATAAATGGCATTTTGGATTAACTATAGTTTGATTTGTTAATTTAAAGATAATTCGGTTAATAATTATGTGAAAATAAAGTTAAGATGAATTAAAATGGAATTTTAGAATTTAATTGGTAAGTTGCTAATGTTTTGTGGGCTTGAGTTTAATAATTATAAACTTTGGGATTTTTAATAGTAATTTCGATAAATTGTAAATTGAATTGGTAAAAAGGAAGATTTAGGGAAAACACCAAGGGTATGTTAGTTATTTATGCATTACTTGAAGGATAATTTTAGGGCTTGAAGGATTTAAAAGCGTGGGAATTTATAAAATGAAATCAGCCGCTAACATAACCTAGGCCCGTGATTGTGGGCTTGACCACCACTATCGTTGGGTTTATTACCGCATTTGTGGCCAGATCGCGGGGGGACCATGGGTGAGGCAGAAGACTTGTTTTTCTTATTGAACCTATACAAGTTTCACTCATTTTTAAAGCATCAACTATTTTTTTCATTCATTTGTTCTCTTAACATCTCTGTAGACACCATTTCATAAATCAAATCAATGTGTTTTTAATGTTTTCTCAAGAAAGGATTCAAGAGTCCATCCTAATTACTTTTAACAAAGTTTCAAAGTGATTTTTATGAAATTTCAAGTTTGGATTCTCAAATGTTTCATCTCTCTCGTATAAAGCCTCCTTTTGTGCATTTCAAAGATAATTTATTAATCTTCTCTCCTCCTGCTATATATACACTCTCTAATTTTACCTAAATATAATTTATAGGATTAAAATTGAGTAAAACCCCTTAGGGATTGAGATCCCTCATGCTCTTGCCTCATTTTGATGAAATTTGATAAATTCACATGGTTTAAATTATATTTAATCTTAGTTGAATTATAAATCATGAATTTTAACAACTGGTTAATACACTTTATTAGGGCTTTGAACATGGATTTATGCCATCGTGATAATATGAAATTAATAATTGATAATTGTCCCTTAAGTTGAAATAAATTCTTGATGTAAAATGTATACCCTATATAGGGTTTGCACTTTTAGCACAATTGGTAGCAACTTTAGGTAGATATACCTAATTAATATGATTACATGCATAATTTATAATAATTGAAACTCAATCCCATATTTATATATATATATATATATAGGGATAGATCCTATAACTTTATTAGATAATGGTAGATTTAAATCTATAGATAAAGAATGTCCCTATGTTTATAACCTTGGATTTAAATTAGTGTCTGTTTAATTGATTAAGTAGTTGGAAGTTGAAAATTGGACCCATTTATGTTATATTTGATTTAATCCCTTATACATTCTTCTTATATTATTGAAATTGTAAAACTTGAGTAGTTGGATTAGAATGGGTACATGATAATGTTTTTATCTTATGTTGGGTTTGTTGTGTTGTTAATTTTTGAGGTGGGTTTATTAATTTTGAAAATGGAAATTAGTTATTTAAATTTTTTTAATAATTAGATTAATTCATCTTAATTTCAGTATTAATTTTAGTGTCTCTATGAATACCATATCTAGACAGAAGTATATCAGAGGGTTCCTTGTTTGGATTTCACTTATGAGATGTCCCATGCATGGAGTCTCTAGATGGGTAGGAGTGGGGGCTTTAGGAAACCTTTAATTAACTTATCTCTTTTAATACTAACTCCAAATTGTTGAGTAGTCCCATGTTGGTTATATTCATGCACGTAATTTAAGAGATCTATTAGATTTTAATGAAATAATTTAAGTAGTGAATTAGAGACTATTTTTATGTGGTACGTTGGGTTTGGTGAATACAATAGAATGGTATTATAACTTGAACAATGTCTTAAATAAGGCAAATGGAATAATATTTAAAATAATGATGGAATTGATTAAATTGAAATTAGTATATCGATATGATTGTGTGTGCGTACCGTGAGAGAACATTTTTACTTGTTGCCTACTGAGGGGTAGAGCATAGTCTTATTTTTATGCCATGCTTGATGTTGTTTGTCCCGACCACTCTACTTTGAGATTGTGTTCAATTTTTATTATAGTATCTTGTTTGTGCTTCACAATCGTCATTTATGTATAGTTTCAACCATGCTAGAGAACCCTGGTGTCCGGTTATTTTGTGGGATTTATTTGTGTGTCACACGGTTTGTTTACAGTTCCAAGCACGATAGAGAGACGTAGTCTCCAGTTTTGTGTGATGGTCTTTATGTGTGCGTACCACATGTTCTTAAGATGACAGATGATAAGTGGCTCACGTGACTTACGATTGAATAATTAAGATATTGATTCATTATTGAAATTAATGATTTAATTAATATGATTATTGAGGACTCATTGGATTTGGTTGGTTATCGTAGTAGGTTAGATAATTGTTGACTTATCACTTGTATATATTACTACTTTTTAGTTACAAAGCTTCGATAACTTGTTGTGTTTTAACCGTTTATATTCATGGAGACATTTAAGGTGCTAGAACTTAATCTTGAGAGTAGATTCCTCCCCAACTAACGGAAGCCATTCCTCCGCTTTATCCAATTCATTATGTTCAGGAGTTTCGGATGTAGGTTATCTCATTGGATGTTTACTATCACTTTCAGTTGTGTGAGTTTGACACATTGGATTTTAGTTGGCTTTTATTTTGACACGACAATTGATATGTATTGTTCAATATCAGTTGTATATTGGGTTTAGACTTAGATTTTATCTATTGGATTTTTTGGATGAGTTCCATATCACACTATTTTTTAGATATTATGATATTATTTTAGTTGGTGATGAATATTTGAGTTGTTATTTGATCTTTAATTATATCGTATCCATATCTTTTCACGTTATCTCATTTCATTCTGTATATGCTAAGAATGATATTTAAATTGTTTTTACAAGTTTTATGTTTAATATTGAGACATGATCAACCCTAGTGTTAAAATATATGGGTTGTTACACAATTAATCTCGAGGATGATCCTGTGAGTTTTTAGTTTATACCAAAAAATAATTGTATAAACCTAAGTTATAAAATATTTGTTATGATGTTAAGTACAAGATTTTGATATGTACAATTCCAAATCTATTTGTTTGAGATTTTGAAGAAATGTTGAGAAAGGCGAATGAATAATTGATTCGAAGACAAAGAGATTAAATATGAGAGAATGAGTGTTATTTATTAAATTCGAGGATATATGAAAATAAAATAAAATATCCACTGGAGTTACATGTTGGTCGTGAGACAAGACTGTTATCGCTTGAAGATATAGTACGAAGGTTAATGTTTCCCCTAACAATGCATATACACTCCACGATTGGATCTAATCTCCCTGAACACTAACCATTTGGCCTATATGGCAAGCCAATTTGATAACTCTAGTTGAAGATGATCTAAGTGTTTATTTTACCTATTGCAAAATATAAGAAAAGTAAAGTGAAAAAAGTAAAAAAAAAATGATAATTATATTTCCAGATAATCTAAGTTTATTTCCCCTATAAAAGTTCACATTATAATACGTTGAGATTATATCATATTCAGATATAATCGCTCACTTTTCAAATAATTAGACTTATCCTCATGTATGGATAAGGTTCTTAAGCTAAAAAAATATGTTTAGAGCTATTTTTTACTGATTTCTAGTGTATGGATGATGATGGTGGAGAAATGGTTAAAGGTGGGGGAAGGGAATGCATGACAAAATGGAATGAAAGTGATGTATGTCAAATTCAAAATGGTTGCAACACTAAAATAGAGGTCTTGTAAAAATTTGGTAAGGGGTTCCTTATATAGGAAAACCCAAAAAAGGGAAAAGGACAATTATATCCCTAGAGGCCTGTTGGCCAACGGGGCCCCTGATCCACCTGCCGGTAAACTAGCCTGACTTGCTGAGGAAGTAAGCCCAGTCACCCTATAGGCAAGTGAATTATCCTACCTCTAGTGAAGAAAAAATTATTTTTAAGCATAATTTGAGAAACCTAAGTCCGATTTTCAGAGATCGTAAATGTTGGAAAGAGGATTAAAATCTTTATGGTTTTATGATGAGGGCTCTCAGGTTCATGAGCTGACGAAAGTCAAATGGGGCTCGGGGAGAGCATTAGTCTTATTCAATTAGGTTTTGAAGGAGGACCAGAGATTCAGGACTGAAGGGACTTTGTTTGGACCCCATGAAGGAGTATAAGGGAGCTAGAATAGGGTGTATACATATATGTGTATGACAAATATTTTAAACAATAAAGTTAATGATTATGGAAACTTTAGTGTGATTTAATATAAAAAATTTTGAATGAAAATTGTACCACATCCCCAACTACTTCTCTGATTTCTTTTTGTTTGAACATGGTTCGTGGTTAATTTGGTGTCAACCTTCTGTTTAATTAACCATCTCTAAGAATGTGAGCCAAAGCTTTAACAAGAATGATTTTAAAACTAGATCCAAAGTTTCCTTTGAAACGTATAGTTCATTAAAAGTAAAAAAATTCTCCCATGAAAAATAATTCGAGAATAATCCTTTAAGTTTTTAGTCGGTACCGGCAAATCCTTTCATTAACCTGTGTTATAAAATATATCTTGTAATGTGTAATGTAACCCTTTGATATGTGAAATTCCATATGCACTTGTTGGATATTGTAAGGAAATTAAGAAGGAATAATGAATAATTGGTTCAAAGACAATGCAATTAAGTTTGAGAGGCTGATTGTTATTTATTAAATTTGACCATATAGGAAAATATAATAAAATATATATTGGAGTTTCATGTTGGTCATGCAACAAGACTACTATCACACAAGGATCTCACATGGAGGTTATTGTTGTTCCAACAATGTATATACACTCCATGATTAAACTTGATATGACACTACCTAAAATTCATAAATAAATTGATGAGGTCCAAACATAAATAATACGAGAGTCAAAAGAATTTGTATCATTCTAAGCATAACTAAAATAAAATAAGACGATAATTGTGGTAAAAATGAAATATGATGATAAAACAATCCACAACAAAACTCTGATACTAGTCCAAACTATAACGGAATAAAACTCCATGCTGGAATTTAAATCGATCAATAGAAATATATGTTCAAACTCTGAATAAATAAAGTTGCCCCAAATATAAATAACCCTAAATATAATGATCTGACCCAACTTAAAACTGAAAGGACATACATAAAGTAAAGGTGAGCTACAATTTTGACATACACCCTAAAAGTAGAAACTAGAACTAAGATGGGAAGGTTGAATATATCTCCATCTAAGAAAGATTAGGGTTGAGGTGGTTGTTGTTGCCTAGGATTAAAAAATAGTTTCACAAACAAGATTAAACCTAATAAGTCTACAATAAGGAACAATGTAACTAAATTGTCACCACAATAATAATAATACACCTTCCTCTCGTACTTTAGTTATTTTTAAGTTATCCTAACCCAAACAACCTAAATAAAGTATGGAAGTTTAATCCAAATCCCAGGTGAACCCCATGTTACATAATTATATCTTATATAAAGTGTTCATTAGTTATATGGTTCCAAAAACTAAAGTAACAACTATATGTATCTAATATAAACACCAGTGTAATAAGAGAATAACATAATAAGATAACAAAGTGAGTACGCCCCTCACATGCAAATCGGATGGGCTATGCTCCTGCCCACACATAAAAGTATTAAGGTATATCCCCAGTGGATTCAAGGATCATTCATGAATACTAGGTATAGTTATAGGGTGTCCCAACCCTATAACCTCAAAGTATTACCAAAGGAAAATAACTATGCCTTCACACCAAATGTATAGCCCTATATCCAAGGCCATATGAGAGGATCCTCCCCCCCCCCCCCCCTTATACCATTGTGGAGATAAGTATGTCAGTACGTAGGATCAAAATAAAATATGACCTAGGTAAATCCCGCCTCAATCATTGAGGTACCTTTATGGTTAACATTTATGTGCTCCATTAAATCCCTCCTAGTATGTCACCCATGAGCACACACACATCCTCAGTATAATTATACATAAGTTCACACCAAACGTATAACCCCATACCCAAGGAAATATGAGAGGATCCCCCCCTTATCCCATTGTGGAGGAAAGTATGTCAGTACGTAGGATCAAGGTAAAATATGACCTAGGTAAAGCCCACCACAATCACTGAGGTGCCTTTATGGTCAACATCACACGTGCTCCATTAAATCCCTCCTAGTACGTCACCCCCAAGCGCACACACCCTTGGTATAATTATTCATAAATTCATCCAAAATATAAGTAAATCCTACACCAAGATTTCAAAGACAAATTCTTAAATCTCATATTAATATACTCTAAGTATTAAAACTTCATTAATACGTTGACCCAAAGTTATTAGACTAAGAATCCTAAGGTGTTCAAATGAAAAACCTAAGACGTTTGACCCAAAACCCAATGTCATTCAAATGACATGTCCTTTCACATTCGAAAGGGATTGATTTGGCACAAATACTATATATTTATCCCTCTTATTTCGGTATTTTTACAGTCCCAAACATTGCATTTATATCGAATTTATTTCATATTTGTTATTACTAACTTTTTTTGGCAAGTATTTGGTTTTTTATGTATTTCTCGTGTGTTTTATAGATAAATTGTGCAAATTGATGAAAGAGAAAAATAAAAAAGTTAAATCCTTGTGATAAATGGAAGTTAATGGCAAATCGATAAATTTCCATCCTAAACCCGAAGAAGGAGACACCAGAAAAGCTAAATATCTCGAGTTCACGAGAACGGTGAAGAAACAACACCTCAATCCGAGTTACGGTGGAAAAGTTATGACCTTTTAAAATTGAGAAGAAGTCCAGGGGTAAAACTACAAATAAGGAGAAGAAGCAAGGAAAACAAGGATTACAAAACCCAGATACCAAACCGGTTAGGTAAGAGAACCGATTTTCTTTTGCTAAGGGTTCAATTTATAGTGGGATTTCTTATCTTTTCCTAGATTCTAGATGTAGTTTGGGTCCAAGTTAACCTCTTTGACCGAATTTCCGCACATGTTTTAGCTATCTAGGAGTATAATTAACATAATTTTACACTTGTTTTTTTCAACTTATGAACAAAAATTAATTGGGGAATAAAGATTGCACTTTTCTACATCAAATTAATTCAAAAATTGTTCTTTTTTGGGATTTCTTTCTTTGGTGTGGATTCCTGGCATTGCAAGTTTATTTCTTCAAGTTTGGTATAATAATTCCATGTCTTTTCTCTTTTTGTTCATTAATTAACACTTTCATAAGAATGAATACTAGTGCAGAGATTAAATTTATGTCTAGCAAAACTAATAGTGTGTTAGGGAACATGAACCCAACCTAGGTTTTTCAATGTTAGATATAAAATTCAACATAATTAGATAACTAATTCTTAGAGTTTAATAGTTTAATCAAGACTAATATTGTAGGTATCTTAATTCCATTTGTTAAAAGAAACCAAATCATTTGAGGATACAGTATACATGTCTGTAATTTTATAACTCCCATTAATTATTTTCTTGACCAAGTATTGTTCGGATTAACACCCACATATTGGTGTTGCGAACTAGTTTCTTCTTTTGTATTAGTGAATCAAATTGATTTTAAGAATTTTACATCTAGCAGAGCTACTCTACAATTCGTGGAATTGGATTCCAACCCCATTTTCAAAAAGTGTTTTCAAAACCGAAGTTTCAAGTTCTTGCTTTTACACATGCATAGTTTAAATTTCTTAGTTAATTAGAAATCTCTCAAATTGAAAAATCAACACCTTTTAGTTCTTTCTTAAGTCGAAGCCTAGATCTTAGAAGAAAACCCTGCATTCGTTATCGTCTTACGATCTATTCCCTAAGGATTCGACCCCAACTTAGCCGGTTATTACTTGAGCGATTTGCTTGCACTTGAGTCGTAGGTAAAAACGTAGTACACACTTTCTACATTGCGTCAAATTTTTGGCATCATTGCCAGGGAGTAGGTAGTTATAGGTTAGGTTGAATTTATCTTAATTTCACTCTAATTCATAAAAAGCCAAAAAAATCATAGATCCCAAAAATAAAAAATAAAATTAAAAAAAATCAAATATCCAAAAAATCAGAAAAATAAAAATAGACAAATATTTCTCTCAAGTGCTTAAATGAAAAATACTCAACCCTCTCAAAATCTAGAGCCAATAGTGAATACCACATCACCTAGGAATAACAATCTCAAAATTTGGGTACCACCTCGTACATCGAGTAATCACACCACGAGTAGAATGTCTAGAAACTCCGGTGAGGGGAGTGATCCTTTAAGTGTGAGTGCAATGTTAGATAGTGCTATTTTCAAAAAAGTGGGAGGGGGAGATGTAGTGTCGCCCTCTAAGAGACTTTTTGTGTCCATAGCAAACTATTTCTCTAGTATACATTATATTCACGTATAACACAAGCCAATTCCACTTTAGGAACGGGATGATATAAATTCTTCCTACTTTCCATGGTATGGAATCGGATAAGACTTATCTCCACATCTGAGAATTCTAGGAGGCCTGAAAAATGTTTAACGATCAATCTTGCTCCCAAGACATCGTACATCACAAGCTTTTCCCCTTCTCACTTAAGGACAGGCCAAGACTTGGCTTTGGACTTTGGCACCGAACTCTATCAGTACGTGGAGAGACATGCAAGTTAAATTTATCCAAAAGTTCTTTCTCGCTCACATGATCAACTCTATTAGGTCTTAAATTCAAAATTTTAAGAAGAAACAATAATGGTCCCATTAATAAGTGTTAGTAGAGATTCAACGAGTTGGTTAACCTGTGCTCACATCACGATTTTTAGAAGTGAAGACTCATCTCCTACTTCCATCATGGCTTACAATAACCTCAAAGAAACTCGTAGAAACAAAGTGTCTGATAGAGTAATTTGGGTTAGATGTGGACTGTGTGGAGGTACATTTTAAGTATGTCACTGAGACTATTTAATCTTTGGACACATCGGATCTGAACACCCAACCTAAATCAAAAATCACGTCCACAACTCCTTTCACATTTGAACTATACAAATTGGATAAGGATGCTGAATTGAAGCTTAAAATTAACCACTTAACTAAGTGGCTAGAAGACGTGATAGAATCTAGGGGGAGATATTCATCCGGCCCATCATAAGCTTTAAAAGAAGGTATTTGTGCATTTTGTGAGGCTGGAGATTTAACGAAGGAATATCAGACCATACCCGCCTACAAAATTATACTTCAAGAGCAAGTTAAAGTGGCAGGATCATACAAAGGGAATTTTAATTCCACTCACGGGAACTTTTATAATACCTCATGGAAAAGCCATCACAATTTTAGTTATGCTCAACCGAACACATAGTAGAATATAAATCAATGTGTTGCCCAACAACTGCCACCATTCCCTTTATTTCCAACACGTGCCGCAAATACAAGCACCTCATCCCACGCCTTATATGATACCATTATGGAAGAGTCTCGAGGACCCTCTTGCCCAATTTATGCAAACTCAGTCAGCGATTAATACCCAAAATGCTTAAAATTTTGTCGACTTAAAGGCATATCTGTCTAATTTCAATCCTCTTTAAGTGTCCATGAGAAGGGGAAGTTTCCTACCCAAGGACAAAGATCTCCCCAAGGTCAAAACTATGTGATCTCTACTCCTGATAAAAATTAAAAGCAATGTAATGTGGTAACCACTCTACATAGTGGAAGAGTTGTTAACTTGTCACCTCCTCCATAAAACGTGCAAAAAGACAAGGAGGATTTTCCCGGCATGCAAGAGACCGAAGATTCCCCCTTTAAAGAGAGTGAAAAAGAGGACACATTAAGACCGAAGTAGTAGTAAAATTCTCGATAAATGTGGCATACTTCAACGGTTGGTTCCTCCCCCTAAAGGGGCCTCCCATAATGACATTCTAGAGTTTTTTAAGCAAGTAAAGTTAAACCTAACATTTCTTGAGGCCATAATATAAACTCCCATGTATGTTAAGTTCTAAAAGGATTTGCTCACGATGAAACGTAGATCAAAGGTAAAGAAGAACATTTTCCTAGCATAAAATATTAGTTCAATACTTTTGAGCAACCTCCCATTAAAGTATAAATATTCGCGAGCCCCCACCATTTCGTGCATTATTGGTGACAGTAAAATAAAGAGAGATTTATTATATTTAGGGGTGAATGTCAACATTCTACAATATTCGATTTATAAAAATCTCAATTTGGGAGATCTTAAGCCCCCAAAAATCACTCTCCAACTTGCTGATGATTATGTGAAGGTACCTCGTGGGATAGTTAAGGATGTGATCGTCTAAGTTATAACTCTCAACTTCCTGCTAGATTTTGTCGTTTACGATACGGAGCCCTCATACCCATTGAGTCATTATATTTGTCGTCATTCTTAGCCGCCCTTTCCTAGCTACGGCAAACGTGTTGATTAATATGTGTAATGGTCAAATGGAACTAATGCTTAGGAATTTGACACTTCAAAGGAATATTGCTAACATCACCAAGCAAATGGGTGATGTGGATGACTTACACAAGACGGATATTATCGAGGAGGTAGTAGATGAACAATTTCAGGGTAACAATTTTAAGGACCACTTGAGGCGTGTTTAGTGATGGCTATCGAGAGCGAGAGAGAGTATTTGGAGTTTTATTGAGATATACGTATGATGAGGGAGAACTTAGGTGAGAATAAAGTCAAGTACATTAAAGAAGTGAATGACAGCATTACCCCGTGGGATAGTGACAGAATCGATATACATGCCTGGCCACTTGATTTGTTGTTAGACATAAGTCTTAAAAATTTTGCGAAAGAATTTGGTCGGGATGATGAGGATCTCACTATTGAAGTCCAGTCGTTATTGGACTCGTTTTGTCACTTAGATGAGGGAAACTGGAATGATAGGATAGATTAATTGCTTCTCTATGAATGTGATCCCGAACCTTTCAAGAGTAAACTAACATGTGAGGTTTTATCCATTAGTGATGAGATGGTGGAGAAAATCGTTCAAGCACTTCCAATCTAGTAACGCATGTTTTATCATACCGCATTATCTTTTTCCACCACGTCCATCCATGCCATTTGTTTTTTTGGATGAGATCGAGAACACGGCTGGAGCATCGTCTGATTCGAAACTCGATTTACTCATTCTCAAATATGAGAGATATCTTGACTTGACGTGTCATTTCAAATTTCAGTATGATAGTATCTTTAAGTCGGACCATATATGTTATAATGTGATTGCCCATATCGATAATTTCACTCACTACATTGTTTATGTCCCTCCATGCGTAAAACTTTTCTATTGGGTTGGCTCCCAATTGTTCAAACTTTTGATTTACGATTTGGAGAAGGTATAGATAATTTTATTATCAAATTCCATGTACGATGATGAGTAGGTTTTGGTGAGCGGTCGTCGCACCCCCAACGTGTATGGGGTGAGTTATTGTTGTATATTTGAGTCATGTGTGTTCGTCATTTATTTCAAAGTGAGTTGTGAATGTTTTACTGAGAGTGAAATTTTTTCAGTTTTCAAGACCCATCCCAAGAGTGAAAAACGAGCATGTGGTGTGATTAATGATTTTTGGTCAAAAATGTTGAATTTCAGTTGAACTTACACTACACCAAAAATAGCAATTTGGCACACCCTGATATTAAAAATCTGACACAGTTTAAAACTGTGCCATATTTTGGCACGGTTTAATAGTAATTTGGCACACTTTAAAACAGTGCCAAAATTTGGCACTCTTTAAAAGTGTGCCAAAATTGAGCACACTTAACTAAAATATAAAATGCCCTAAAAAAATACTAATCTTTCCAATTTTTTTGGTCTCCCGATATCTTCTCTCTCATTCTTAGGTCTCCCTCTCACTCCCTCTCTCAAGCTCCTCTCTCATTTCTCTCATCGCCATATCTGTCATCACTGACCTGCCCATCGTCTCCCACCTCCACCCAACCGGTAACTCTCTTCTCCATCTCATTTTCATTTCTCTAATATTAAATGTCTGAGACATCATGACTTTTAGATCTTGGATTATTTTCGGTTCTACTTATATC
Source organism: Sambucus nigra (assembly GCA_949130495.1). Lineage (NCBI taxonomy): Eukaryota > Viridiplantae > Streptophyta > Magnoliopsida > Dipsacales > Adoxaceae > Sambucus > Sambucus nigra. Next base: position 51,104,960 of record OX422222.1, read on the forward strand.
TCTACTATCTAGTTAGTAAGTATATAATAGACTCTAAAATATGTTTTATTTGTGACTAAATGTTTATAATTGTTAGAATGATTCATTTATTATTTTTCTTATTGTGCGTGTAGTTGTCAGATTCATAAAATTGAAGCTATTAGTTTTTTGTTTACCACGAACAAGAAATGAATCATTTGTTTATGATATTCCGAATAAAAATGTGTTTCTTGGACTGCCAGCATAGGTGGGTACATTGGCATTGGTCGATTTAGGGAAGCCATTGATATGTTTCATGGGATGTTGGGGACGGATTTGAGGCATGATAGATTTACACTTTTTCGAGTTTTGTTTGCGTTTACTCAGTCGAGGAATTTGAATACTGGAACAGGCATTGGCATGGCGGAAAATGTCTTTGTGGGTACTTCATTAGTCCATATGTATGCCCAATGTGGAAGCATGGAGAGATCTCGAAGAGTGTTTGATGATATGCCGGAAAAAGATGTTGTTACGTGGAGTGCTATGATCCAGGGTTATGCGTCAAATGGGCTTTCGAAAGAAGCCTTGCAGAGAGAGAATTTCAAGCCGGATTGTAAAAATCATACTTAGACTTAAAAACATGTCGTTAAAGGTTGAAAACGCAAACCAGCCCCCAAAAGACCCCGTAGGAGGCACAAACACCTCGCACGGGACCAATGTAACTTGTAGGAACTGACTGAGTAGTCCCGGGTCTCTCGATTTGAGAGTATGACGAAAATTTGAAAAAATCACACTTAGATTTAAAAACACGTCGTTAAAGGGTGAAAACCCAAACCAGCTCCCAAACGACCCCGTAGGAGGCATGAACACCTCGCACGTGACCAATGTAACTTGTAGGAACTGACCGCGTAGTCCCGGGTCTCCCAGTTTGAGAGTAAGACGTTAATTTATAAAAATCACACTTAGTGTTAAAAACATGTCGTTAAAGGGTGAAAAACCAAACCAGCCATGAAACGACCCCGTAGGAGGCACAAACACCTCGCATGGGACCAATGTAACTTGTAGGAACTGACCGCGTCGTCCCGGGCCTCCCGGTTTGAAAGTATTACGATAATTTGCAAAAATCACACTTTGAGTTAAAAACATGTCGTTAAAGGGTAAAAACCCAAACCAGCCCCCAAACGATCCCGTAGGAGGCACGAACACCTCGCACTGGACCTGTGTAACTGGTAGGAACTAACCGCGTAGTCTTGGGTGTTACGGTTTAATAGTATGATGATAATTTACAAAAATCACATTTTGAGTTAAAAACATGCCGTTAAAGGGTGAAAACCCAAACCATCGCCCAAACGACCCCGTAGGAGGCACGAACACCTCGCAGGGGAACAATGTAACTTGTAGGAACTGACCGCGTAGTCTCGGGTCTTCCGGTTTGAGAGTATGACGATAATTTGTAAAAATCACACTTTAAGTTAAAAACACGCCCTTAAAGGGTGAAAACCCAAACCAGCCCCCAAACAACCCTGTAGGAGGCACGAACACCTCGCACGGGACCAATGTAACTTGTAGGAACTGATCGCGTAGTCTCGGGTCTCCCGGTTTGAGAGTATGACGATAATTTCCAAAAATAATACTTTGAGTTAAAAACATGCCGTTAAAGGTTGAAAACCCAAACCATCCCCTAAACAACCCCGTAGGAGGCACGAACACCTCGCATGGGACCAGTGTAACTTGTAGGAACTGATCGCGTAGTCCCGGGTCTCCCGGTTTGAGAGTATGACGATAATTTACAAAAATCACACTTAGAGTTAAAAACATGCCGTTGAAGGGTGAAAACCCAAACTAGCCCCCAAACGACCCCGTAGGAGGCACGAACTCCTCGCACGAGACAGTTGTTACTTGAAGGAACTGATCGCGTAGTCGCGGGTCTCCCGGTTTGAGAGTATAACAATAATTTGTAAAAATCACACTTGGAGTTAAAAACATGTCATTAAAGGGTAAAAACCCAAACCTGCCCCCAAACGACCCTGTAGGAGGCACAAACACCTCGCACGGGACCAATGTAACTTATAGGAACTGACCGCGTAGTCCCGGGTCACACGGTTTGAGAGTATGCCGATAATTTGAAAAAAATCACATTTAGAGTTAAAAGCATGTCGTTAAAGGGTGAAAACCCAAACCAGCCTCCAAACGACCCCGTAGGTGGCACGAACACCTCGCACGGGACCAATGTAACTTGTAGGAACTGATCGCGTAGTCTCGGGTCTCCCGGTTTGAGAGTATGATGATAATTTGCAAAAATCAAAGTTAGAGTTAAAAACATGTCGTTAAAGTGTGAAAACCCAAACCAGCCCCCAAACGACCCCGTAGGAGGCACGAACACCTCGCACGGGATCCAATGTAACTTGTAGGAACTGACTGCGTAGTCCCGGGTCTTTCGGTTTGAGAGTATGACTAAAATTTGCAAAAATCACACTTAGAGTTAAAAACATGTCGTTAAAGGGTGAAAACCCAAACCAGCTCCCAAACGACCCCTTAGGAGGCATGAACACCTCGCACGAGACCAATGTAACTTGTAGGTACTGATCGCGTAGTCTCGGGTATCCCGGTTTGAGAGTATGACGTTAATTTACAAAAATCACACTTAGTGTTTAAAATATGCCGTTAAAGGGTGAAAACCCAAACTAGCCCTGAAACGACCCCATCGGAGGCACCAACAACTCGTATGGGACCAATGTAACTTGAAGGAACTGACCGCTTCGTCCCGGGCCTCCCGGTTTGAAAGTATTATGATAATTTGCAAAAATCACACTTTGAGTTAAAAACATGTCGTTGAAGGGTAAAAACTCAAACCTGCCCCCAAATGATCCCATAGCAGGCACGAACACCTCGCTCGGGACCAATGTAACTTGTAGGAACTGACCGCATAGTCTCGGGTCTTTCGGTTCGAGAGTATGACGATAATTTGTAAAAATCGCACTTTAAGTTAAAAACATGCCGTTAAAGGGTGAAAACCCAAGCTAGCCCCCAAACGACCCCGTAGGAGGCACCAACACCTCGCACGGGACCAATGTAACTTGTAGGAATTGATCGTGTAGTCTCGGGTCTCCCGGTCTGAGAGTATGATGATAATTTGTAAAAATCATACTTAGACTTAAAAACATGTCGTTAGAGGGTGAAAACGCAAACCAGCCCCCAAAAGACCCCGTAGGAGGCACGAACACCTCGCACGGGACCAATGTAACTTGTAGCAACTGACTGAGTAGTCCCGGGTCTCGCGATTTGAGAGTATGACGAAAATTTGAAAAAATCACACTTAGATTTAAAAACACGTCGTTAAAGGGTGAAAACCCAAACCAGCTCCCAAACGACCCCGTAGGAGGCATGAACACCTCGCACGTGACCAATGTAACTTGTAGGAACTGACCGCGTAGTCCCGGGTCTCCCGGTTTGAGAGTAAGACGTTAATTTATAAAAATCACACTTAGTGTTAAAAACATGTCGTTAAAGGGTGAAAACCCAAACCATCCCTGAAACGACCCCGTAGGAGGCACAAACACCTCGCATGGGACCAATGTAACTTGTAGGAACTGACCGCGTCGTCCCGGGCCTCCCGGTTTGAAAGTATTACGATAATTTGCAAAAATCACACTTTGAGTTAAAAACATGCCGTTAAAGGGTAAAAACCCAAACCAGCCCCCTAACGATCCCGTAGGAGGCACGAACACCTCGCACTGGACCTGTGTAACTTGTAGGAACTAACCGCGTAGTCTCGGGTGTTACGGTTTAAGAGTATGATGATAATTTACAAAAATCACATTTTGAGTTAAAAACATGCCGTTAAAGGGTGAAAACCCAAACCATCTTCCAAACGACCCCGTAGGAGGCACGAACACCTCGCACGAGACCAATGTAACTTGTAGGAACTGACCGCGTAGTCTCGGGTCTTACGGTTTGAGTGTATGACGATAATTTGTAAAAATCACACTTTAAGTTAAAAACACACCCTTAAAGGGTGAAAACCCAAACCAGCCCCCAAACAACCCTGTAGGAGGCACGAACACCTCGCACGGGACCAATGTAACTTGTAGGAACTGATCGCGTAGTCTCGGGTCTCCCGGTTTGAGAGTATGACGATAATTTCCAAAAATCATACTTTGAGTTAAAAACATGCCGTTAAAGGTTGAAAACCCAAACCATCCCCTAAACGACCCCGTAGGAGGCACGGACACCTCGCACGGGACCAGTGTAACTTGTAGGAACTGACCGCGTAGTCCCGGGTCTCCCGGTTTGAGAGTATGATGATAATTTACAAAAATCACACTTAGAGTTAAAAACATGCCGTTGAAGGGTGAAAACCCAAACTAGCCCCCAAACGACCCCGTAGGAGGCACGAACTCCTCGCACGAGACAGTTGTTACTGAAGGAACTGATCGCGTAGTCGCGGGTCTCCCGGTTTGAGAGTATAACAATAATTTGTAAAAATCACACTTGGAGTTAAAAACATGTCATTAAAGGGTAAAAACCCAAACCTGCCCCCAAACGACCCTGTAGGAGGCACAAACACCTCGCACGGGACCAATGTAACTTGTAGGAACTGATCGCGTAGTCCCGGGTCTCGCGGTTTGAGAGTATGACAATAATTTACAAAAATCACACTTTCAGTTAAAAACATGCCATTAAAGGGTGAAAACCCAAACCAGCACCCAAACGAGCCCGTAGGAGGCACGAACACCTCGCACGGGACCAATGTAACTTATAGGAACTGACCGCGTAGTCCCGAGTCTCACGGTTTGAGAGTATGATGAAAATTTGCAAAAATCACACTTAGAGTTAAAAACATGTCGTTAAAGGGTGAAAACCAAAACCATCTCCCAAACGACCCCGTAGGAGCCATGAACACCTCGCACGGGACCAATGTAACTTGTTGGAACTGACCGCGTAGTCCCGGGTCTCCCAGTTTGAGAGTATGACGTTAATTTACAAAAATCACACTAAGTGTTAAAAATATGCCGTTAAAGGGTGAAAACCCAAACCAGCCCTGAAACGACCCCGTCGGAGGCACCAACACCTCGTATGGGACCAATGTAACTTGAAGGAACTGACCGCTTCGTCCCGGGCCTCCCGGTTTGAAAGTATTATGATAATTTGCAAGAATCACACTTTGAGTTAAAAACATGTCGTTAAAGGGTAAAAACTCAAACCTGCCCCCAAATGATCCCATAGCAGGCACGAACACCTCGCTCGGGACCAATGTAACTTGTAGGAACTGACCGCATAGTCTCGGGTCTTTCGGTTCGAGAGTATGACGATAATTTGTAAAAATCACACTTTAAGTTAAAAACATGCCGTTAAAGCTAGCCCCCAAACGACCCCGTAGGAGGCACGAACACCTCGCACGGGACCAATTTAACTTGTAGGAATTGATTGTGTAGTCTCGGGTCTCCCGGTCTGAGAGTATGATGATAATTTGTAAAAATCATACTTAGACTTAAAAACATGTCGTTAAAGGGTGAAAACGCAAACCAGCCCCCAAAAGATCCCGTAGGAGGCACGAACACCTCGCACGGGACCAATGTAACTTGTAGGAACTGACTGGGTAGTCCCGGGTCTCGCGATTTGAGAGTATGACGAAAATTTGAAAAAATCACACTTAGATTTAAAAACACGTCGTTAAAGGGTGAAAACCCAAACCAGCTCCCAAACGACCCCGTAGGAGGCATGAACACCTCGCACGTGACCAATGTAACTTGTAGGAACTGACCGCGTAGTCCCGGGTCTCCCGGTTTGAGAGTATGACGTTAATTTACAAAAATCACACTTAGTGTTAAAAACATGTCGTTAAAAGGTGAAAACCCAAACCAGCTCCGAAACGACCCCGTCGGAGGCACGAACACCTCGCATGGGACCAATGTAACTTGTAGGAACTGATCGCGTCGTTCCAGGCCTCCCGGTTTGAAAGTATTACGATAATTTGCAAAAATCACACTTTGTGTTAAAAATATGTCGTAAATTGGTAAAAACCCAAACCAGCCCCCAAACGATCCCGTAGGAGGCACGAATACCTCGCACGGGACCAATGTAACTTGTAGGAACTGATCGCGTAGTCTCGGGTCTCCCGGTTTGAGAGTATGATGATAATTTTCAAAAATCATACTTAAAGTTAAAACATGTCGTTAAAGGGTGAAAACCCAAACCAACCCCCAAACGACCCCGTAGGAGGCACGAAGACCTCGCACTGGACCAGTGTAACTTGTAGGAACTGACCGCGTAGTCCTGGGTCTCAAGGTTTGAGAGTATGACGATAATTTACAAAAATAACACTTAGTGTTAAAAACATGTCGTTAAAGGGTGAAAACCCAAACCAACCCCGAAACGACCCCGTTGGAGGCACGAATACCTTGCATGGGACCAATGTAACTCGTAGGAACTGACCGCGTAGTCCCGAATCTCCCTATTTGAGAGTATGACGTTAATTTACAAAAATCACACATAGTGTTAAAAGCATGTCGTTAAAGGGTGAAAACCCAACCCAGCCCCCAAACGACCCCGTAGGAGGCACGAACACCTCGCATAGGACCAATGTAACTTGTAGGAACTGACCGCGTTGTCTCGGGCCTCCCGGTTTGAAAGTATTACGATAATTTGCAAAAATCACACATTGAGTTAAAAACATGCCGTTAAAGGGTAAAAACACAATCCAGCCCCCAAACGATCCCGTTGGAGGCACGAACACCTCGCACTGGACCAATGTAACTAGTAGGAACTAACCGCGTAGTCCCGGGTGTTGCGGTTTAAGAGTATGATGATAATTTGCAAAAATCACACTTTGAGTTAAAAACATGTTGTTAAAGGGTGAAAACGCAAACCATCCCCCAAATGACCCCGTAGGAGGCACGAACACCTCATACGGGACCAATGTAACTTGTAGGAACTGACCGCGTAGTCCCGGGTCTTCCGATTTGAGAGTATGACGATAATTTGCAAAAATCACACTTTAAGATAAAAACATGTCGTTAAAGGGTGAAACCCAAACCAGCCCCCAAACAACCCCGTAGGAGTCACGAATACCTCGTACGGGACTAATGTAACTTGTAGGAACTGATCGCGTAGTCTCGGGTCTCCCGATTTGAGAGTATGACGATAATTTGCAAAAATCATACTTTGAGTTAAAAACATGCCGTTAAAGGGTGAAAACCCAAACCAACCCCTAAACGGCCCCGTAAGAGGCATGAACACCTCGCACGGGACCAATGTAACTTGTGGGAACTGATCGCGTAGTCCCGGGTCTCACGGTTTGAGAGTATGGCGATAATTTGCAAAAATCACATTTAGAGTTGAAAACATGTCATTAAAGGGTGAAAGTACAAACCAACCCCCAAACAACCCCGTAGGAGGCACGAACACCTCGCACGGGACCAACGTAACTTATAGGAACTGACCGCGTAGTCTCGGGTCTCACGGTTTGAGAGTATGACTAAAATTTGCAAAAATCACACTTAGAGTTAAAAACATGTCGTTAAAAGGTGAAAACCCAAACCAGCTCCCAAACGACCCCGTAGGAGGCATGAACACCTCGCACGAGACCAATGTAACTTGTAGGAACTGATCGCGTAGTCTCGGGTCTCCCGGTTTGAGAGTATGACGTTAATTTATAAAAATCACACTTAGTGTTAAAAACATGTCGTTAAAGGGTGAATCCCCAAACTAGCCCCGAAACGACCCCATAAGAGGCACGAACACCTCGCACTGGACCAATGTCACTTATAGGAACTGGTCGCGTAGTCCCGGGTGTCACGGTTTGAGAGTATGACGATAATTTGAAAAAATCACATTTAGAGTTAAAAACATGTCTATAAAGGGTGAAAACCCAAACCATCCCCCTAACAACCCCGTAAGAGGCACGAACACCTCGCACGGGACCAATGTAACTTGTAGGAATTGAACGTGTAGTCCCGATTCTCCCAGTTTGAGAGTATGACGTTAATTTACAAAATCACACTTAGTGTTAAAAACATGTCGTTAAAGGGTGAAAACCCAAACCAGCTCCAAAACGACCCCGTCGGAGGCACGAACACCTCGCATGGGACCAATGTAACTTATAGGAACTGATCGCGTCGTCCCGGGCCTCCCGGTTTGAAAGTATTACGATAATTTGCAAAAATAACACTTTGTGTTAAAAACATGTCGTTAAAGGGTAAAAACCCAAACCAGCCCCCAAACGATCTCGTAGGAGGCACGAATACCTCGCACGGGACCAATGTAACTTGTAGGAACTGGTCGCGGAGTCCCGGGTCTCACGGTTTGAGAGTATGACGATAATTTGAAAAAATCACATTTAGAGTTAAAAACATGTCGTTAAAGGGTGAAAACCAAAACCATCCCCCTAACAACCCCGTAAGAGGCACGAACACCTCGCACGGGACCAATGTAACTTGTAGGAATTGAATGTGTAGTCCTGATTCTCCCGGTTTGAGAGTATGACGTTAATTTACAAAAATCACACTTAGTGTTAAAAACATGTCGTTAAAGGGTGAAAACCCAAACCAGCTCCGAAACGACCCCGTCGGAGGCACGAACACCTCGCATGGGACCAATGTAACTTGTAGGAACTGATCGCGTCGTCCCAGGCCTCCCGGTTTGAAAGTATTACGATAATTTGCAAAAATCACACTTTGTGTTAAAAATATGTCGTTAATTGGTAAAAACCCAAACCAGCCCCCAAACGATCCCGTAGGAGGCACGAATACCTCGCACGGGACCAATGTAACTTGTAGGAACTGATCGCGTAGTCTCGGGTCTCCCGGTTTGAGAGTATGATGATAATTTGCAAAAATAATACTTAGAGTTAAAACATGTCGTTAAAGGGTGAAAACCCAAACCAACCCCCAAACGACCCCGTAGGAGGCACGAAGACCTCGCACGGGACCAGTGTAACTTGTAGGAACTGACCGCGTAGTTCCGGGTCTCAAGGTTTGAGAGTATGACGATAATTTACAAAAATCACACTTAGTGTTAAAAACATGTTGTTAAAGGGTGAAAACCCAAACCAGCTCCGAAACGACCCCATCGGAGGCACGAATACCTCGCATGGGACCAATGTAACTTGTAGGAACTGATCGCGTCGTCCCGGGCCTCCCGGTTTGAAAGTATTACGATAATTTGCAAAAATCACACTTTGTGTTAAAAACATGTCGTTAAAGGGTAAAAACCCAAACCAGCCCCCAAACGATCCCGTAGGAGGCACGAATACCTCGCACGGGACCAATGTAACTTGTAGGAACTGGTCGCGTAGTCCCGGGTCTCACGGTTTAAGAGTATGACGATAATTTGAAAAAATCACATTTAGAGTTAAAAACATGTCGTTAAAGGGTGAAAACCAAAACCATCCCCCTAACAACCCCGTAAGAGGCACGAACACCTCGCACGGGACCAATGTAACTTGTAGGAATTGAACGTGTAGTCCTGATTCTCCCGGTTTGAGAGTATGACGTTAATTTACAAAAATCACACTTAGTGTTAAAAACATGTCGTTAAAAGGTGAAAACCCAAACCAGCTCCGAAACGACCCCGTCGGAGGAACGAACACCTCGCATGGGACCAATGTAACTTGTAGGAACTGATCGCGTCATCCCAGGCCTCCCGGTTTGAAAGTATTACGATAATTTACAAAAGTCACACTTTGTGTTAAAAATATGTCGTTAATTGGTAAAAACCCAAACCAGCCCCCAAACGATCCCGTAGGAGGCACGAATACCTCGCACGGGACCAATGTAACTTGTAGGAACTGATCGCGTAGTCTCGGGTCTCCCGGTTTGAGAGTATGATGATAATTTTCAAAAATCATACTTAGAGTTAAAACATGTCGTTAAAGGGTGAAAACCCAAACCAACCCCCAAACGACTCCGTTGGAGGCACGAAGACCTCGCACGGGACCAGTGTAACTTGTAGGAACTGACCGCGTAGTCCCGGGTCTCAAGGTTTGAGAGTATGACGATAATTTACAAAAATAACACTTAGTGTTAAAAACATGTCGTTAAAGGGTGAAAACCCAAACCAGCCCCGAAACGACCCCGTTGGAGGCACGAATACCTCGCATGGGACCAATGTAACTCGTAGGAACTGACGGCGTAGTCCCGAATCTCCCTATTTGAGAGTATGACGTTAATTTACAAAAATCACGCTTAGTGTTAAAAGCATGTCGTTAAAGGGTGAAAACCCAAACCAGCCCCGAAACGACCCCGTAGGAGGCACGAACACCTCGCATAGGACCAATGTAACTTGTAGGAACTGACCGCGTTGTCTCGGGCCTCCCGGTTTGAAAGTATTACGATAATTTGAAAAAATCACACATTGAGTTAAAAACATGCCGTTAAAGGGTAAAAACACAATCCAGCCCCCAAACGATCCCGTAGGAGGCACGAACACCTCGCACTTGACCAATGTAACTAGTAGGAACTAACCGCGTAGTCCCGGGTGTTGCGGTTTAAGAGTATGATGATAATCTACAAAAATCACACTTTGAGTTAAAAACATGTTGTTAAAGGGTGAAAACCCAAACCATCCCCCAAACGACCCCGTAGGAGGCACGAACACCTCGCACGGGACCAATGTAACTTGTAGGAACTGACCGTGTAGTCCCGGGTCTTCCGATTTGAGAGTATGACGATAATTTGCAAAAATCACACTTTAAGATAAAAACATGCCGTTAAAGGGTGAAACCCAAACCAGCCCCCAAAGAACCCCGTAGGAGTCACGAACACCTCGTACGGGACTAATGTAACTTGTAGGAACTGATCGCGTAGTCTCGGGTCTCCCGATTTGAGAGTATGACGATAATTTGCAAAAATCATACTTTGAGTTAAAAACATGCCGTTAAAGGGTGAAAACCCAAACCAGCCCCTAAACGACCCCGTAAGAGGCATGAACACCTCGCACGGGACTAATGTAACTTGTGGGAACTGACCGCGTAGTCCCGGGTCTCACGGTTTGAGAGTATGGCGATAATTTGCAAAAATCACATTTAGAGTTGAAAACATGTCATTAAAGGGTGAAAATACAAACCAACCCCCAAACAACCCTGTAGGAGGCACGAACACCTCGCACGGGACCAACGTAACTTATAGGAACTGACCGCGTAGTCCCGGGTCTCACGGTTTGAGTGTATGACGAAAATTTGCAAAAATCACACTTAGAGTTAAAAACATGTCGTTAAAGGGTGAAAACCCAAACCAGCTCCCAAACGACCCCGTAGGAGGCATGAACACCTCGCACGAGACCAAAGTAACTTGTAGGAACTGATCGCGTAGTCCCGGGTCTCCCGGTTTGAGAGTATGACGTTAATTTATAAAAATCACACTTAGTGTTAAAAATATGTTGTTAAAGGGTGAAACCCCAAACAAGCCCCGAAACGACCCCATAGGAGGTACGAACACCTCGCACTGGACCAATGTCACTTGTAGGAACTAAATACGTAGTCCCGGGTGTTGCGGTTTTAGAGTATGACGATAATTTGCAAAAATCACACTTTAAGTTAAAAACATGCCGTTAAAGGGTAAAAACCCAAGCCGGCCCCCAAACGATCCCGTAGGAGGCACGAACACCTCGCACGGGACCAATGTAACTTGTAGGAACTAATCGCGTAGTCTCGGGACTCCCGATTTTAGAGTATGATGATAATTTGGAAAATTCATACTTAGAGTTAAAAACATGTCGTTAAAGGGTGAAAACCCAAACCAGCCCCCAAACGAACCCGTAGGAGGCACGAAGACCTCGTACGGGACCAGTGTAACTTGTAGGAACTGACCGCGTAGTCCCGAGTCTCAAGGTTTGAGAGTATGACGATAATTTACAAAAATCACTCTTAGTGTTAAAAACATGTCGTTAAAGGGTGAAAACCCAAACCAGCCCCGAAACGACCCCGTAGGAGGCACGAACACCTCGCATGGGACCAATGTAACTCGTAGGAACTGACCACGTAGTCCCGGATCTCCCTATTTGAGAGTATGACGTTAATTTACAAAAATCACACTTAGTGTTAAAAGCATGTCGTTAAAGGGTGAAAACCCAAACCAGCCCCGAAATGACCCTGTAGGAGGCACGAACAGCTCGCATGGGACCAATGTAACTTGTGGGAACTGACCGCGTCGTCTCGGGCCTCCCGGTTTGAAAGTATTATGATAATTTGCAAAAATCACACATTGAGTTAAAAACATGCCGTTAAAGGCTAAAAATCCAAACCAGCCCCCAAACGATCCCGTAGGAGGCACGAACACCTCGCACTGGACCAATGTAACTAGTAGGAACTAACCGCGTAGTCCCGGGTGTTGCGGTTTAAGAGTATGATGATAATTTGCAAAAATCGCAATTTGAGTTAAAAACGTGTAGTTAAAGGGCGAAAACCCAAACCATCCCCCAAACCACCCCGTAGGAGGCATGAACACCTCGCACGGGACCAATGTAACTTGTAGGAACTGACCGCATAGTCCCGGGTCTTCCGATTTGAGAGTCTGACGATAATTTGCAAAAATCACACTTTAAGTTAAAAACATGCCGTTAAAAGGTGAAAACCCAAACCAGCCCCCAAAAAACCCCGTAGGAGGTACGAACACCTCGTACGGGACCAATGTAACTTGTAGGAACAGATCGCGTAGTCTCGGGTCTCCCGATTTGAGAGTATGACGATAATTTGCAAAAATCATACTTTGAGTTAAAAACATGCCGTTAAAGGGTGAAAACCCAAACTAGCCCCTAAACGACCCCGTAGGAGGCACGAACACCTCGCACGGGACCAGTGTAACTTGTAGGAACTGACCGCGTAGTCCCGGATCTCCAGGTTTCAGAGTATGACGATAATTTACAAAAATCACGCTTAGAGTTAAAAACATGTCGTTGAAGGGTGAAAACCCAAACTAGCCCCCAAACGACCCCGTATGAGGCACGAACACCTCGCACGGGACAGTTGTTACTTGAAGGAACTGATCGCGTAGTCTCGGGTCTCCCGATTTGAGAGTATGATGATAATTTGTAAAAATCACACTTTGAGTTAAAAGCATGCCATTAATGGGTAAACACCCAAACCAGCTCCCAAACGATCCCGTAAGAGGCACGAACACCTCACACGGGACCAATGAAAATTATAAGAACTGGCCGCGTAGTCCCGGGTCTCACGGTTTGAGAGTATGATGATAATTTGAAAAAATCACATTTATAGTTAAAAACATGTCGTTAAAGGGTGAAAATTCAAACCATCCCCCAAACAACCCCGTAGGAGGCACGAACACCTCGCACGGGACCAATGTAACTTGTAGGAACTGACGGCGTCATCCCGGGTCTCTCGGTTTGAGAGTATGATGATAATTTGCAAAAATCACACTTTGAGTTAAGAACTTGCCGTTAAAGGGTGAAAACCCAAACCAGCCCCTAAATGACCCCGTAGGAGGCACAAACACCTCGTACGGGACCAATGTAACTTGTAGGAACTGACCGCATAGTCTCGGGTCTTTCGGTTTGAGAGTATGATGATAATTTACAAAAATCACACTTTGAGCTTAAAACGTGTCATTAAAGGGTGGAAACCCAAACGACCCATAGGAGGCACGAACACCTCGTACGGGATAGATGTTACTTATAGGAACTGACGGCGTAGTTTCGGGTCTCCCGGTTTGAGAGTATGACGATAATTTGCAAAAATCACACAATAAGTTAAAAACATGCCATTAAAGGGTGAAAACCCTAACCAGACCCAAAATGACCCAGTAGGAGGCACGAACACCTCGCACGGGACCAATGTAACTTGTAGGAACTGACCGAGTAGTCCCGGGTCTCACGGTTTGAGAGTATGGCGATCATTTGCAAAAATCACATTTAGAGTTAAAAACATGTCGTTAAAGGGTGAAAATACAAACCAGCCCCCAAACGACCCCGTAGGAGGCACGAACACCTCGCACGGGACTAATGTAACTTGTAGGAACTGACCGCGTAGTCCCGGTTCTCACGGTTTGGGAGTATGGCGATAATTTGCAAAAATCACACAATGAGTTAAAAACATGTCGTTAAAGTGTGAAAACCCAAACCAGCCCCCAAACAACCCCGTAGGAGGCACGAACACCTCGCACGGGATCCAATGTAACTTGTAGGAACTGACAGTGTAGTCCCGGGTCTCACGGTTTGAGAGTATGACGAAAATTTGCAAAAATCACACTTAGAGTTAAAAACATGTCGTTAAAGGGTGAAAACCCAAACCAGCTCCCAAATGACCCCGTAGGAGGCATGAACACCTCGCACGTGACTAATGTAACTTGTACGAACTGACCGCGTAGTCCCGGGTCTCCCGATTTGAGAGTAAGACGTTAATTTATAAAAATCACACTTAGTGTTAAAAACATGTCGTTAAAGGGTGAAAACCCAAACCAGCCCCGAAACGACCCCGTAGGAGGCACAAACACCTCGCATGGGACCAATGTAACTTGTAGGAACTGACCGCGTCGTCCCGGGCCTCCCGGTTTTAAAGTATTACGATAATTTGCAAAAATCACACTTTGTGTTAAAAATATGTCGTTAATTGGTAAAAACCCAAACCAGCCCCCAAACGATCCCGTAGGAGGCACGAATACCTCGCACGGGACCAATGTAACTTGTAGGAACTAAATACGTAGTCCCGAGTGTTGCGGTTTTAGAGTATGACGAAAATTTGCAAAAATCACACTTTGAGTTAAAAATATGCTGTTAAAGGGTGAAAACCCAATCCCGCCCCCAAACAACCCCGTAGGAGGCACGAACAACTCGCACGGGACCAATGTAACTTGTAGGAACTGACGGCGTCATCCCGGGTCTATCGATTTGAGTGTATGATGATAATTTGCAAAAATCACACTTTGAGTTAAGAACTTGCCGTTAAAGGGTGACAACCCAAACCAGCCCCTAAACGACCCCGTAGGAGGCATGAACACCTCGTACGGGCCCAATGTAACTTGTAAGAACTGACCGCGTAGTTTCGGGTCTTGCGGTTTGAGAGTATGACGATAATTTAAAACAATCACACTTTGAGTTAAAAACGTGTCATTAAAGGGTGGAAACCCAAATGACCCCGTAGGAGGCACGAACACCTCGTACGGGATAGTTGTTACTTATAGGAATTGACCGCGTAGTCTCGGGTCTCCTGGTTTGAGAGTATGACGATAATTTGCAAAAATCACACAATGAGTTAAAAACATGCCATTAAAGGGTGAAAACCCAAACCACACCCCAAACGACCCCGTAGGAGGCACGAACACCTCGCACGGGACCAATGTAACTTATAGGAACTGACCGAGTAGTCCCGGGTCTCACGGTTTGAGAGTATGGCGATAATTTGTAAAAATCACATTTAGAGTTGAAAACATGTCGTTAAAGGGTGAAAATACAAACCAGCCACCAAATGACCCCGTAGGAGGCACGAACACCTCGCGCGGGACCAATGTAACTTGTAGGAACTGACCGCGTAGTCCCGGGTCTCACGGTTTGAGAGTATGGCAATAATTTGCAAAAATCACACAATGAGTTAAAAACATGTCGTTAAAGTGTGAAAACTCAAACCAGCCCCCAAACAACCCCGTAGGAGGCACGAACACCTCGTACGGGATCCAATGTAACTTGTAGGAACTGACTGCGTAGTCCCGGGTCTCACGGTTTGAGAGTATGACAAAAATTTGCAAAAAATCACACTTAGAGTTAAAAACATGTCGTTAAAGGGTGAAAACCCAAACTAGCTCCCAAACGACCACGTAGGAGGCATGAACACCTCGCATGAGACCAATGTAACTTGTAGGAACTGATCGCGTAGTCCCGGGTCTCCCGGTTTGAGAGTATGATGTTAATTTTTAAAGATCACACTTTAGTGTTAAAAGCATGTCGTTAAAGGGTGAAACCCCAAACTAGCCCCGACACGACCCCGTAGGAGGCACGAACACCTCGCATGGTACCAATGTAACTTGTTGGAACTGACCGCATCGTCCCGGGCCTCCCGATTTGAAAGTATTACCATAATATGCAAAAATCACACTTTTAGTTAAAAACATGTCGTTAAAGGGTAAAAACACAAACCAGCCCCCAAACGATCCCATAGGAGGCACGAACACCTCGCACTGGACTAATGTAACTTGTAGGAACTAAACGCGTAGTCCCGAGTGTTGCGGTTTTAGAGTATGATGATAATTTGCAAAAATCACACTTTAAGTTAAAAACATGCCGTTAAAGGGTGAAAACCCAAGCCGGCCCCCAAACGATCCCGTAGGAGGCACGAACACCTCGCACGGGACCAATGTAACTTGTAGGAACTGATCGCGTAGTCTCGGGTCTCCCAGTTTGAGAGTATGATGATAATTTTGAAAAATCATACTTAGAGTTAAAAACATGTCGTTAAAGGGTGAAAACCCAAACCAGCCCCCAAACGACCCCGTATGAGGCACGAACTCCTCGCACGGGACCAGTGTAACTTGTAGGAACTGACCGCCTAGTCCCGGGTCTCACGGTTTGAGAGTATGACGAAAATTTATAAAAATCACACTTAGTGTTAAAAACATGTCGTTAAAGGGTGAAAACCCAAACTAGCCCCGAAACGACCCCGTAGGGGGCACGAACACCTCACATGGGACCAATGTAACTTGTAAAAAGTAACCGCATCATCCCGGACCTCCCGGTTCTAAAGTATTACGATAATTTGCAAAAATCACACATTGAGTTAAAAACATGCCGTTAAAGGGTAAAATTCCAAACCAGCCCCCAAACGATCCCGTAGGAGGCACGAACACCTCGCATTGGACCATTATAACTTTTACGAACTAACCGCATAGTCCCGGGTGTTGCGGTTTAAAAGTATGATGATAATTTGCAAAAATCACACTTTGAGTTAAAAACATGCCGTTAAAGGGTGAAAACCCAAACCATCCCCCAAACGACCCCATAGGACGCACAAACACCTCGCACGGGACCAATGTAACTTGTAGGAACAGACCGCGTAGTCCCGGGTCTTCCGGTTTGAGAGTATGATGAGAATTTGCAAAAATCACACTTTAAGTTAAAAACTTGCCGTTAAAGGGTGAAAACCCAAACCAGCCACCAAACAACCCCGTAGGAGGCACGAACACCTCGCACGGGACCAATGTAACTTGTAGGAACTGATCGCGTAGTCTCGGGTTTCCCTGTTTGAGAGTATGACGATAATTTGCAAAAATCTTACTTTGAGTTAAAAACATGTCGTTAAAGGGTGAAAACCCAAACCCGCCCCTAAACGACCCCTAGGAGGCACGAACACCTCGCACGGGACCAGTGTAACTTGTAGGAACTGACCGCGTAGTCCCGGGTCTCCCGGTTTGAGAGTGTGATGATAATTTACAAAAATCACACTTAGAGTTAAAAACATGTTGCTGAAGGGTGAAAACCCAAACTAGCCCCCAAACGACCCCGTAGGAGGCACGAACACCTCACACTGGACTGTTGTTACTTGAAGGAACTGATCGCGTAGTCTCGGGTCTCCCGATTTGAGAGTATGACGATAATTTCTAAAAATCACACTTTGAATTAAAAACATGTCATTAAAGGGTAAAAACCCAAACCAACCCCCAAACGACCCCGTAGGAGGCATGAACGCCTCGCACGGGACCAATGTAACTTGTAGGAACTAATCGCGTAGTCCCGGGTCTCACGGTTTGAGAGTATGACGATAATTTGAAAAAATTACATTTAGAGTTAAAAACATGTCGTTAAATGGTGAAAATACAAACCATCCCCCAAACAACCCCGTAGGTGGCACGAACACCTCGCACGGGACCAATGTAACTTGTAGGAACTGGTCGCGTAGTCTCGGGTATCCCTGTTTGAGAGTATGATGATAATTTGCAAAAATCATACTTAGAGTTAAAAACATGTCGTTAAAGGGTGAAACCCCAAACCAGCCCCCAAACGACCCCGTAGGACGCACGAACACCTCGAAAGGGATCCAATGTAACTTGTAGGAACTGACTGCGTAGTCCCGGGTCTCGCGGTTTGAGAGTATGACGAAAATTTGCAAAAATCACACTTAGAGTTAAAAACATGTCATTAAAGGGCGAAAACCAAAACCAGCTCCCAAACGACCCCGTAGGAGGCATGAACACCTCGCACGAGACCAATGTAACTTGTAGGAACTGAACGCGTAGTCCCGGGTCTCCCGGTTTGAGAGTATGATGTTAATTTACAAAAATTACACTTAGTGTTAAAAACATGTCGTTAAAGGGTGAAAACCCAAACCAACCCCGAAACGACCCCGTAGGAGGCACGAACACCTCGCATGGGACCAATGTAACTTGTAGGAACTGACCGCGTAGTCCCGGGTCTCCCGGTTTGAGAGTATGACGTTAATTTACAAAAATCACACTTAGTGTTAAAAACATGTCGTTAAAGGGTGAAAACCCAAACAAGCCCCGAAACGACCCCGTAGGAGGCACGAACACCTCGCATGGGACCAATCTAACTTGTAGGAACTGACCACGTCGTCCTGGGCCTTCCGGTTTGAAAGTATTACGATAATTTGCAAAAATCACACATTGAGTTAAAAACATGCCGTTAAAGGGCAAAAACCCAAACCAGCCCCCAAACGATCCGGTAGGAGGCACGAATACCTCGCACTGGACCAATGTAACTTGTAGGAACTAACCGCGTAGTCCCGGGTGTTGCGATTTAAGAGTATGATGATAATTTGAAAAAATCACACTTTGTGTTAAAAACATGCCGTTAAAGGGTGAAAACCCAAACCATCCCCCAAACGACCCCGTAGGAGGCACGAACACCTCGCACGGGACCAATGTAACTTGTAGAAACTGACCGGGTAGTCCCGGGTCTTCCGATTTGAGAGTATGACGATAATTTACAAAAATCACACTTTAAGTTAAAAACATGCCGTTAAAGGGTGAAAACCCAAACCAGCCCCCAAACAACCCCGTAGGAGGCACAAACACCTCGCACGGGACCAATGTAACTTGTAGGAACTGATCGCGTAGTTTCGGGTCTCCCGGTTTGAGAGTATGACGATAATTTGCAAAAATCATACTTTGAGTTAAAAACATGCATTTAAAGTTTGAAAACCCAAACCAGCCCGTAAACGACCCCGTAGGAGGCACGAACACCTCGCACGGGACCAGAGTAACTTGTAGGAACTGACCGTGTAGTCCCGGGTCTCCCGGTTTGAGAGCGATTATAAATTACAAAAATCACACTTAGAGTTAAAAACATGCCGTTGAAGGGTGAAACCCAAACTAGCCCCCAAACAACCCCGTAGGAGACACGAACACCTCGCTCGGGACAGTTGTTACTTGAAGGAACTGATCGCGTAGTCTCGGGTCTCCCGGTTTGAGAGTATGACGATAATTTGTAAAATCATACTTTGAGTTAAAAACATGCCATTAAAGGGTAAAAACCCAAACCAGCCCCCAAATGACCCCGTAGGAGGCACGAACACCTCGCACTGGACCAATGTAACTTGTAGGAACTGGTCGCGTAGTCCCGAGTCTCGCAGTTTGAGAGTATGATGTTAATTTGCAAAAATCACACTTTGAGTTAAAAATATGCTGTTAAAGGGTGAAAACCCAATCCCGCCCCCAAACAACCCCGTAGGAGGCACGAACACCTCGCACGGGACCAATGTAACTTGTAGGAACTGACGGTGTCATCCCGGGTCCCCGGTTTGAGAGTATGATGATAATTTGCAAAAATCACACGTTTAGTTAAGAACTTGTCGTTAAAGGGTGAAAACCCAAACCAGCCCCTAAACGACCCCGTAGGATGCACGAACACCTCGTACGGGACCAATGTAACTTGTAGGAACTGACCGCATAGTCTCGGGTCATGCGGTTTGACAGTATGACGATAATTTGCAAAAATCACACTTTGAGTTAAAAACGTGTCGTTAAAGGGTGAAAACCCAAACGACCCCGTAGGAGGCACAAACACCTCGTACGGTACAGTTGTGACTTGTAGGAACTAACCGCGTAGTCTCGGGTCTCCCGGTTTGAGAGTATGACGATAATTTGTAAAAATCACACAATGAGTTAAAAACATGCCATTAAAGGGTGAAAACCCAAACCACACCCCAAACGACCCCGTAGGAGGCACGAACACCTCGCACGGGACCAAGGTAACTTGTAGGAACTGATCGCGTAGTCCTGGGTCTCACGGTTTGAGAGTAATGTGATAATTTGCAAAAATCACATTTAGAGTTAAAAACATGTCATTAAAGGGTGAAAATACAAACCAGCCTCCAAACGACCCCGTATTAGGCACGAACACCTCGCACGGGACCAATGTAACTTGTAGGAACTGACCGCGTAGTCCACGGGTCTTCCGGTTTGAGAGTATGATGATAATTTGCAAAAATCCCACTTTAAGTTAAAAACATGTCGTTAAAGGGTGAAAACCCAAACCAGCCCCCAAACGACCCTGTAGGTGGCACGAACACCTCGCACGGGACCAATGTAACTTGTAGGAACTAGTCGCGTAGTCTCGAGTCTCCCGGTTTGAGAGTATGACGATAATTTGTAAAAATCATACTTAGAGTTAAAAACATGTCGTTAAAGGGTGAAAACCCAAACCAGCCCCCAAACGAGCCCGTAGGATGCACGAACACCTCGCACGGGATCCAATGTAACTTGTAGGAACTGATTGCGTAGTCCCGGGTCTCGCGGTTTGAGAGTATGACGAAAATTTGCAAAAATCACACTTAGAGTTAGAAACATGTCGTTAAAGGGTGAAAACCCAAACCAGTTCCCAAACGACCCCGTAGGAGGCATGAACACCTCGCACGAGACCAATGTAACTTGTAGGAACTGAACGCGTCGTCCCGGGTCTCCCGGTTTGAGAGTATGATGTCAATTTACAAAAATCACACTTAGTGTTAAAAACATATCGTTAAAGGGTGAAAACCCAAACCAGCCCCGAAACGACCCCGTAGGAGGCACGAACACCTCGCATGGGACCAATGTAACATGTTGGAACTGATCGCGTCGTCCCGGGCCTCCCGGTTTGAAAGTATTACGATAATTTGCGAAAATCACACTTTGAGTTAAAAACATGCCGTTAAAGGGTAAAAACCCAAACCAGCCCCCAAACGATCCCATAAGAGGCACGAACACCTCGCACTGGACCAATGTAACTTGTAGGAACTAACCACGTAGTCCCGGGTGTTGTGATTTTAGAGTATGATAATAATTTGTAAAAATCAAACTTTGAGTTAAAAACATGCCGTTAAAGGGTGAAAACCCAAAATAGCCCCCCCCCCCCAATGAGGCACGAACACCTCGCACGGAACCAATGTAACTTGTAGGAACTGACCGCGTAGTCCCGGGCCTTCTGGTTTCAGAGTATGACAATAATTTGTAAAAATCACACTTTAAGTTAAAAACATGTTGTTAAAGGTTGAAAACCCAAACCAGTCCCCAAACGACCCCGTAGGAGGCACGAACACCTCGCACGGGACCAATGTAACTTGTAGGAACTGATCGCGTAGTCTCGGGTCTCTCGGTTTGAGAGTATGATGATAATTTGTAAAAATCACACTTAGAGTTAAAAACATGCCGTTAAAGGGTGAAAACCCAAATCGGCCCCCAAACGATCCCGTAGGAGGCATGAACACCTCGCACGGGACCAATGTAACTTGTAGGAACTGACCGTGTAGTCCCGGGTCTCGCGGTTTGAGAGTATGACGATAATTTGCAAAAATCAAATTTAGAGTTAAAAACATGTCGTTAAAGGGTGAAAATCCAAACCAGCCCCCAAACAACCCCGTAGGAGTCACGAACACCTCGCACGGGACCATTGTAACTTGTAGGAACTGACCGCGTAGTCCCGGGTCTCTCGATTTGAGAGTATGACGATAATTTACAAAAATCACACTTAGTGTTAAAAACATGCCGTTGAAGGGTGAAAACACAAACTAGCCCCCAAACGACCCCGTAGGAGGCACAAACACCTCGCACGGGACAGTTGTTACTTGTAGGAACTGATCGCGTAGTCTCGGTTCTCCCGGTTTGAGAGTTTGACGATAATTTGTAAAAGTCACACTTTGAGTTAAAAACATGCCATTAAAGGGTAAAAACCCAAACCAGCTCCCAAACGACCCCGTCGGAGGCACGAACACCTCACATGGGACCAATGAAACTTGTAGGAACTGACCGTGTAGTCCCGGGTCTCGCGGTTTGAGAGTATGATGATAATTTGCAAAAATCAAATTTAGAGTTAAAAACATGTCGTTAAAGGGTGAAAATCCAAACCAGCCCCCAAACAACCCTGTAGGAGTCACGAACACCTCGCACAGGACGAATGTAACTTGTAGGAACTGACCGCGTAGTCCCGAGTCTCCCAATTTGAGAGTATGATGATAATTTGCAAAAATCACACATTGCGTTAAAAACATGTTGTTAAAGGGTGAAAACCTAATCCAACCCCCAAATGACCCCGTAGGAGGCACGAACACCTCGCGCGGGACCAATGTAACTTGTTGGAACTGACGACGTCATCCCGGGTGTCCCGGTTTGAGAATATGATGATAATTTGCAGAAATCACACTTTGAGTTAAGAACTTGCCGTTAAAGGGTGAAAACCCAAACCAGCCCCTAAACGACCCCGTAGGAGGCACGAACACCTCGTACGGGACCAATGTAACTTGTAGGAACTGACCGCGTAGTCCCGAGTCTTACGGTTTGAGAGTATGACGATAATTTGCAAAAGTCACACTTTGAGTTA
The DNA here is from genome assembly GCA_949130495.1 of Sambucus nigra. Lineage (NCBI taxonomy): Eukaryota > Viridiplantae > Streptophyta > Magnoliopsida > Dipsacales > Adoxaceae > Sambucus > Sambucus nigra. The sequence continues at coordinate 51,127,670 of OX422222.1, forward strand.
TAAACGTGTCGTTAAAGGGTGAAAATCCAAACCATCCCCAAACGACCCCGTAGGAGGCACGAACACCTCGCACGGGATAGTTGTTGGTTGTAAGAACGGACCGTGTAGTCTCGGGTCTCTCGGTTTGAGAGTATGACGATAATTCGCAAAAATCACATAATGAGTTCAAAACATGCCATTAAAGGGTGAAAACCCAAACCACACCCCAAACGACCCCGTAGGAGGCATGAACACCTCGCACGGGACCAATGTAACTTGTAGGAACTGACTGCATAGTCCCGGGTCTCGCGGTTTGAGAGTATGACGATAATTTGCAAAAATCACACTTTGAGTACAAAACGTGTCGTTAAAGGGTGAAAACCCAAATGACCCCGTAGGAGGCACGAACACCTCGTACGGCACAGTTGTGACTTGTAAGAACTGACCGCGTAGTCTCGGGTCTCCCGGTTTTAGAGTATGCTGATAATTTGTAAAAATCACACAATGAGTTAAAAACATGCCATTAAAGGGTGAAAACCCAAACCACACCCCAAACGACCCCGTAGGAGGCACGAACACCTCGCACGGGACCAATGTAACTTGTAGGAACTGACCGCGTAGTCCCGGGTCTCACAGTTTGAGAGTATGGCGATAATTTGCAAAAATCACATTTAGAGTGAAGAACATGTCATTAAAGGGTGAAAATACAAACCAGCCTCCAAACGACCCCGTAGGAGGCACGAACACCTCGCACTGGACCAATGTAACTTGTAGGAACTGATCGCGTAGTCCCGGATCTTGCGGTTTGAGAGTATGATGATAATTTGCAAAAATCACACTTAGAGTTAAAAACATCCCGTTAAATGCTGAATATTTAAACCAGCCCACAAACAACCCCATAGGAGGCATGAAACCCTCGCACGGGACCAATGTAACATGTAGGAACTGACCACGTAGTCCCGGGTCTCCCGGTTTGAGAGTATGAAGATAATTTGTAAAAATCACACAATGAGTTAAAAACATGCCATTAAAGGGTGAAAACCCAAACCACACCGCAAACGACCCCGTATGAGGCACGAACACCTCGCACGGGACCAATGTAACTTGTAGGAACTAACCGCGTGGTCCACGGGTCTTCCGGTTTGAGAGTATGACGATAATTTGCAAAAATCCCACTTTAAGTTAAAAACATGACGTTAAAGGGTGAAAACCCAAACCAGCCCCCAAACGTCCCCGTAGGTGGCACGAACACCTCGCACGGGACCAATGTAACTTGTAGGAACTGGTCGCGTAGTCTCGGGTCTCCCGGTTTGAGAGTATGACGATAATTTGTAAAAATCATACTTAGAGTTAAAAACATGTCGTCAAAGGGTGAAAACCCAAACCAGCCCTGAAACGACCCCGTAGGACGCACAAACACCTCGTTTGGGATCCAATGTAACTTGTAGGAACTGACTGCGTAGTCCCGGGTCTCGCGATTTGAGAGTATGACGAAAATTTGCAAAAAATCACACTTAGAGTTAAAAACATGTCGTTAAAGGGTGAAAACCCAAACCAGCCCCGAAACGACCCCGTAGGAGGCATGAACACCTCGCATGGGACCAATGTAACTTGTAGGAACTGACCGCGTAGTCCCGGGTCTCCCGGTTTGAGAGTATGACGTTAATTTACAAAAATCACGGTTAGTGTTAAAAACATGTCGTTAAAGGGTGAAAACCCAAACCAGCCCCGAAACGACCGCGTAGGAGGCACGCACACCTCGCATGGGACCAATGTAACTTGTAGGAACTGACCGCGTCGTCCTGGGCCTTCGGGTTTGAAAGTATTAGGATAATTTGCAAAAATCACACATTGAGTTAAAAACATGCCATTAAAGGGCAAAAACCCAAACCAGCCCCCAAACGATCCTGTAGGAGGCACGAATACCTCGCACTGGACCAATGTAACTTGTAGGAACTAACCGCGTAGTCCCGAGTGTTGCGGTTTAAGAGTATATGATAATTTGAAAAAATCACACTTTGTGTTAAAAACATGTCGTTAAAGGGTGAAAACCCAAACCATCCCCCAAACGACCCCGTAGGAGGCACGAACACCTCGCACGGGACCAATGTAACTTGTAGGAACTGACCGGGTAGTCCCTGGTCTTCCGATTTGAGAGTATGACGATAATTTACAAAAATCACACTTTAAGTTAAAAACATGCCGTTAAAGGGTGAAAACCCAAACCAGCCCCCAAACAATCCCGTAGGAGGCACGAACACCTCGCACGGGACCAATGTAACTTGTAGGAACTGATCGCGTAGTTTCGGGTCTCCCGGTTTGAGAGTATGACGATAATTTGTAAAAATCATACTTTGAGTTAAAAACATGCATTTAAAGTGTGAATACCCAAACCAGCCGGTAAACGACCCCGTAGGAGGCACGAACACCTCACACGGGACCAATGTAACTTGTTGGAACAGACGGTGTAGTCTCGGGTCTCCCGGTTTGAGAGGGACTATAATTTACAAAAATCACACTTAGAGTTAAAAACACGCCGACGAAGGGTGAAACCCAAACTAGCCCCCAAACGACCCCGTAGGAGGCACGAACACCTCGCACGGGATAGTTGTTACTTGAAGGAACTGATCGCGTAGTCTCGGGTCTCCCGATTTGAGAGTATGACGATAATTTGTAAAAATCATACTTTGAGTTAAAAACATGCCATTAAAGGGTAAAAACCCAAACCAGCCCCCAAATGACCCCGTAGGAGGCACGAACACCTCGTACGGGACCAATGTAACTTGTAGGAACTAGTCGCGTAGTCCCGAGTCTCGCGGTTTGAGAGTATGATGTTAATTTGCAAAAATCACACTTTGAGTTAAAAATATGCTGTTAAAGGGTGAAAACCCAATCCCTCCCCCAAACAACCCCGTAGGAGGCACGAACACCTCGCACGTGACCAAAGTAACTTGTAGGAACTGACGGTGTCATCTCGGGTCCCCGGTTTGAGAGTATGACGATAATTTGCAAAAATCACACGTTTAGTTAAGAACTTGTCGTTAAAGGGTGAAAACCCGAACCAGCCCCTAAACGACCCCGTAGGAGGCACGAACACCTCGTACGGGACCAATGTAAATTGTAGGAACTGATCGCATAGTCTCGGGTCTTGAGGTTTGACAGTATGACGATAATTTGCAAAAATCACACTTTGAGTTAAAAACATGTCGTTTAAGGGTGAAAACCCAAACGACCCCGTAAGAGGCACGAACACCTCGTACGGCACAGTTGTGACTTGTAGGAACTGACCGCGTAGTCTCGGGTCTCCCGGTTTGAGAGTATGACGATAATTTGTAAAAGTCACACAATGAGTTAAAAACATGCCATTAAAGGGTGAAAACCAAAACTACACCCCAAACGACCCCGTAGGAGGCACGAACAACTCGCACGGGACCAAGGTAACTTGTAGGAACTGATCGCGTAGTCCCGGGTCTCACGGCTTGAGAGTATGGTAATAATTTGCAAAAATCACATTTAGAGTTAAAAACATGTCATTAAAGGGTGAAAATACAAACCAGCCTCCAAACGACCCCGTATGAGGCACGAACACCTCGCACGGGACCAATGTAACTTGTAGGAACTGACCGCGTTGTCCACGGGTCTTCCGGTTTGAGAGTATGATGATAATTTGCAAAAATCCCACTTTAAGTTAAAAACATGTCGTTAAAGGGTGAAAACCCAAACCAGCCCCCAAAAGACCCTGTAGGTGGCACGAACACCTCGCACGGGACCAATGTAACTTGTAGGAACTGGTCGCGTAGTCTCGGGTCTCCCGGTTTGAGAGTAGGATGATAATTTGTAAAAATCATACTTAGAGTTAAAAACATGTCGTTAAAGGGTGAAAACCCAAACCAGCCCCCAAACGACCCCGTAGGACGCACGAACACCTCGCACGGGATCCAATGTAACTTGTAGGAACTGATTGCGTAGTCTCGGGTCTCGCGGTTTGAGAGTATGACAAAAATCACACTTAGTGTTAGAAACATGTCGTTAAAGGGTGAAAACCCAAACCAGCTCCCAAACGACCCCGTAGGAGGCATGAACACCTCGCACGAGACCAATGTAACTTGTAGGAACTGAACGCGTAGTCCCGGGTCTCCCGGTTTGAGAGTATGATGTCAATTTACAAAAATCACACTTAGTGTTAAAAACATATCGTTAAAGAGTGAAAACGCAAACCAGCCCCGAAACGACCCCGTAGGAGGCACGAACACCTCGCATGGGACCAATGTAACATGTTGGAACTGATCGCGTCGTCCCGGGCCTCCCGGTTTGAAAGTATTACGATAATTTGCGAAAATCACACTTTGAGTTAAAAACATGCCGTTAAAGGGTAAAAACCCAAACCAGCCCCCAAACGATCCCATAGGAGGCACGAACACCTCGCACTGGACCAATGTAACTTGTAGGAACTAACCACATAGTCCCGGGTGTTGCGATTTTAGAGTATGAGGATAATTTGTAAAAATCACACTTTGAGTTAAAAACATGTCGTTAAAGGGTGAAAACCCAAAATAGCCCCCCCCCCCCCATGAGGCACGAACACCCCGCACGGGACCAATGTAACTTGTAGGAACTGACCGCGTAGTCCCGAGCCTTATGGTTTGAGAGTATGACAATAATTTGTAAAAATCACACTTTAAGTTAAAAACATGTTGTTAAAGGTTGAAAACCCAAACCAGTCCCCAAACGACCCCGTAGGAGGCACGAACACCTCGCACGGGACCAATGTAACTTTTAGGAACTGATCGCGTAGTCTCGGGTCTCTCGGTTTGAGTGTATGATGATAATTTGTAAAAATCACACTTAGAGTTAAAAACATGCCGTTAAAGGGTGAAAACCCAAATCGGCCCCCAAACGATCCCGTAGGAGGCACGAACACCTCGCATGGGACCAATGAAACTTGTAGGAACTGACCGTGTAGTCCCGGGTCTCGCGGTTTGAGAGTATGACGATAATTTGAAAAAATCAAATTTAGAGTTAAAAACATGTCGTTAAAGGGTGAAAATCCAAACCAGCCCCCAAACAACCCCGTAGGAGTCACGAACACCTCGCACGGGACGAATGTAACTTGTAGGAACTGACCGCGTAGTCCCGAGTCTCCCAATTTGAGAGTATGACGATAATTTGTAAAAAGCACACATTGAGTTAAAATCATGTTGTTAAAGGGTGAAAACATAATCCAGCCCCCAAATGACCCCGTAGGAGGCACGAACACCTCGCGCGGGACCAATGTAACTTGTAGGAACTGACGACGTCATCCCGGGTCTCCCGGTTTGAGAATATGATGATAATTTGCAGAAATCACACTTTGAGTTAAGAACTTGCCGTTAAAGGGTGAAAACCCAAACCAGCCCCTAAACGACCCCGTAGGAGGCACGAACACCTCGTACGGGACCAATGTAACTTGTAGGAACTGACCGCGTAGTCCCGAGTCTTACGGTTTGAGAGTATGACAATAATTTGCAAAAGTCACACTTTGAGTTATAAACGTGTCGTTAAAGGGTGAAAACCCAAACCATCCCCAAATGACCCCGTAGGAGGCACGAACACCTCACACGGGACAGTTGTTGGTTGTAAGAACGGACCGTGTAGTCTCGGGTCTCTCGGTTTGAGAGTATGATGATAATTTGCAAAAATCACATAATGAGTTCAAAACATGCCATTAAAGGGTGAGAACCCAAACCAGACCCCAAACGACCCCGTAGGAGGCATGAACACCTCGCACGGGACCAATGTAACTTGTAGGAACTGACCGCATAGTCCCGGGTCTCGCGGTTTGAGAGTATGACGATAATTTGCAAAAATCACACTTTGAGTTCAAAACGTGTCGTTAAAGGGTGAAAACCCAAATGACCCCGTAGGAGGCACGAACACCTCGTACGGCACAGTTGTGACTTATAAGAACAGACCGCGTAGTCTCGGGTCTCCCGGTTTGAGAGTATGATGATAATTTGTAAAAATCACACAATGAGTTAAAAACTTGCCATTAAAGGGTGAAAACCCAAACCACACCCCAAACGACCCCGTAGGAGGCACGAACACCTCGCACGGGACCAATGTAACTTGTAGGAACTGACCGCGTAGTCCCGGGTCTCACAGTTTGAGAGTATGGCGATAATTTGCAAAAATCACATTTAGAGTTAAAAAGATGTCATTAAAGGGTGAAAATACAAACCAGCCTCCAAACGACCCCGTAGGAGGCACGAACACCTCGCACGGGACCAATGTAACTTGTAGGAACTGATCGCGTAGTCTCGGATCTCGCGGTTTGAGAGTATGATGATAATTTGTAAAAATCACACTTAGAGTTAAAAACATCTCGTTAAAGGCTGAAAATTTAAACCAGACCACAAATAATCCCATAAGAGGCACGAACACCTCGCACGGGACCAATGTAACATGTAGGAACTGACCACCTAGTCCCGAGTCTCCCGGTTTGAGAGTATGACGATAATTTGTAAAAATCACACAATGAGTTAAAAACATGCCATTAAAGGGTGAAAACCCAAACCACACCCCAAACGACCCCGTATGAGGAACGAACACCTCGCACGGGACCAATGTAACTTGTAGGAACTGACCGCGTAGTCCACGGGTCTTCCGGTTTGAGAGTATGACGATAATTTGCAAAAATCCCACTTTAAGTTAAAAACATGCCGTTAAAGGGTGAAAACCCAAACCAGCCCCCAAACGACCCCGTAGGACGCACGAACACCTCGTATGGGATCCAATGTAACTTGTAGGAACTGACTGCGTAGTCCCGGGTCTCGCGGTTTGAGAGTATGACGAAAATTTGCAAAAATTACACTTAGAGTTAAAAACATGTCGTTAAAGGGTGAAACCCAAACCAACTCCCAAACAACCCCGTAGGAGGCATGAACACCTCGCACGAGACCAATGTAACTTGTAGGAACTGACTGCGTAGTCCCGGGTCTCCCGGTTTGAGAGTATGATGTTAACTTACAAAAATCACACTTAGTGTTAAAAACATGTCGTTAAAGGGTGAAAACCCAAACCAGCCCAGAAACGACCCCGTAGGAGGCACGAACACCTTGCATGGGACCAATGTAACATGTAGGAACTGACCGCGTCGTCCTGGGCCTCCCGGTTTGAAAGTATTACGATAATTTGCAAAAATCACACTTTGAGTTAAAAACATGTCGTTAAAGGGTAAAAACCCAAACCAGCCCCCAAACGATCCCATAGGAGGCATGAACACCTCGCACTGGACCAATGTAACTTGTAGGAACTAACCACGTAGTCCCGGGTGTTGCGGTTTTAGAGTATGATGATAATTTTCAAAACTCACACTTTGAGTTCAAAACATGTCGTTAAAGGGTGACAACCCAAACCATCCCCAAACGACCACGTAGGAGGCACGAACACCTCGCACGGGACCAATGTAACTTGTAGGAACTGACCGCGTAGTCCCGGGCCTTCCGGTTTGAGAGTATGACGATAGGTTGTAAAAATCTCACTTTAAGTTAAAAACATGTTGTTAAAGGTTGAAAACCAATACCAGCCCCCAAACGACCCCGTAGGAGGCACGAACACCTCGCATGGGACCAATGTAACTTGTAGGAACTGATCACGTAGTCTCGGGTCTCTCGGTTTGAGAGTATGACGATAATTTGCAAAAATCATACTTTGAGTTAAAAATATGCCGTTAAAAGGTGAAAATCTAAACCAGTCCCTAAACGATCCCGTAGGAGGCACGAACACCTCGCACGGGACCATTATAACTTGTAGGAACTGACCGCGTAGTCCTGGGTCTCCCGGTTTGAGAGCATGACGACAATTTACAAAAATCACACTTAGTGTTAAAAACATGCCGTTGAAGGGTGAAAACACAAACTAGCCCCCAAACGACCCCGTAGAAGGGACAAACACCTCGCACGGGATAGTTGTTACTTGAAGGAACTGATCGCGTAGTCTCGGGTCTCCCGGTTTGAGAGTATGACGATAATTTGTAAAATCATACTTTGAGTTAAAAACATGCCATTAAAGGGTAAAAACCCAAACCAGCCCCCAAATGACCCCGTAGGAGGCACGAACACCTCGCACTGGACCAATGTAACTTGTAGGAACTGGTCGCGTAGTCCCGAGTCTCGCAGTTTGAGAGTATGATGTTAATTTGCAAAAATCACACTTTGAGTTAAAAATATGCTGTTAAAGGGTGAAAACCCAATCCCGCCCCCAAACAACCCCGTAGGAGGCACGAACACCTCGCACGGGACCAATGTAACTTGTAGGAACTGACGGTGTCATCCCGGGTCCCCGGTTTGAGAGTATGATGATAATTTGCAAAAATCACACGTTTAGTTAAGAACTTGTCGTTAAAGGGTGAAAACCCAAACCAGCCCCTAAACGACCCCGTAGGATGCACGAACACCTCGTACGGGACCAATGTAACTTGTAGGAACTGACCGCATAGTCTCGGGTCATGCGGTTTGACAGTATGACGATAATTTGCAAAAATCACACTTTGAGTTAAAAACGTGTCGTTAAAGGGTGAAAACCCAAACGACCCCGTAGGAGGCACAAACACCTCGTACGGCACAGTTGTGACTTGTAGGAACTAACCGCGTAGTCTCGGGTCTCCCGGTTTGAGAGTATGACGATAATTTGTAAAAATCACACAATGAGTTAAAAACATGCCATTAAAGGGTGAAAACCCAAACCACACCCCAAACGACCCCGTAGGAGGCACGAACACCTCGCACGGGACCAAGGTAACTTGTAGGAACTGATCGCGTAGTCCTGGGTCTCACGGTTTGAGAGTAATGTGATAATTTGCAAAAATCACATTTAGAGTTAAAAACATGTCATTAAAGGGTGAAAATACAAACCAGCCTCCAAACGACCCCGTATTAGGCACGAACACCTCGCACGGGACCAATGTAACTTGTAGGAACTGACCGCGTAGTCCACGGGTCTTCCGGTTTGAGAGTATGATGATAATTTGCAAAAATCCCACTTTAAGTTAAAAACATGTCGTTAAAGGGTGAAAACCCAAACCAGCCCCCAAACGACCCTGTAGGTGGCACGAACACCTCGCACGGGACCAATGTAACTTGTAGGAACTAGTCGCGTAGTCTCGAGTCTCCCGGTTTGAGAGTATGACGATAATTTGTAAAAATCATACTTAGAGTTAAAAACATGTCGTTAAAGGGTGAAAACCCAAACCAGCCCCCAAACGAGCCCGTAGGATGCACGAACACCTCGCACGGGATCCAATGTAACTTGTAGGAACTGATTGCGTAGTCCCGGGTCTCGCGGTTTGAGAGTATGACGAAAATTTGCAAAAATCACACTTAGAGTTAGAAACATGTCGTTAAAGGGTGAAAACCCAAACCAGTTCCCAAACGACCCCGTAGGAGGCATGAACACCTCGCACGAGACCAATGTAACTTGTAGGAACTGAACGCGTCGTCCCGGGTCTCCCGGTTTGAGAGTATGATGTCAATTTACAAAAATCACACTTAGTGTTAAAAACATATCGTTAAAGGGTGAAAACCCAAACCAGCCCCGAAACGACCCCGTAGGAGGCACGAACACCTCGCATGGGACCAATGTAACATGTTGGAACTGATCGCGTCGTCCCGGGCCTCCCGGTTTGAAAGTATTACGATAATTTGCGAAAATCACACTTTGAGTTAAAAACATGCCGTTAAAGGGTAAAAACCCAAACCAGCCCCCAAACGATCCCATAAGAGGCACGAACACCTCGCACTGGACCAATGTAACTTGTAGGAACTAACCACGTAGTCCCGGGTGTTGTGATTTTAGAGTATGATAATAATTTGTAAAAATCAAACTTTGAGTTAAAAACATGCCGTTAAAGGGTGAAAACCCAAAATAGCCCCCCCCCCCCAATGAGGCACGAACACCTCGCACGGAACCAATGTAACTTGTAGGAACTGACCGCGTAGTCCCGGGCCTTCTGGTTTCAGAGTATGACAATAATTTGTAAAAATCACACTTTAAGTTAAAAACATGTTGTTAAAGGTTGAAAACCCAAACCAGTCCCCAAACGACCCCGTAGGAGGCACGAACACCTCGCACGGGACCAATGTAACTTGTAGGAACTGATCGCGTAGTCTCGGGTCTCTCGGTTTGAGAGTATGATGATAATTTGTAAAAATCACACTTAGAGTTAAAAACATGCCGTTAAAGGGTGAAAACCCAAATCGGCCCCCAAACGATCCCGTAGGAGGCATGAACACCTCGCACGGGACCAATGTAACTTGTAGGAACTGACCGTGTAGTCCCGGGTCTCGCGGTTTGAGAGTATGACGATAATTTGCAAAAATCAAATTTAGAGTTAAAAACATGTCGTTAAAGGGTGAAAATCCAAACCAGCCCCCAAACAACCCCGTAGGAGTCACGAACACCTCGCACGGGACCATTGTAACTTGTAGGAACTGACCGCGTAGTCCCGGGTCTCTCGATTTGAGAGTATGACGATAATTTACAAAAATCACACTTAGTGTTAAAAACATGCCGTTGAAGGGTGAAAACACAAACTAGCCCCCAAACGACCCCGTAGGAGGCACAAACACCTCGCACGGGACAGTTGTTACTTGTAGGAACTGATCGCGTAGTCTCGGTTCTCCCGGTTTGAGAGTTTGACGATAATTTGTAAAAGTCACACTTTGAGTTAAAAACATGCCATTAAAGGGTAAAAACCCAAACCAGCTCCCAAACGACCCCGTCGGAGGCACGAACACCTCACATGGGACCAATGAAACTTGTAGGAACTGACCGTGTAGTCCCGGGTCTCGCGGTTTGAGAGTATGATGATAATTTGCAAAAATCAAATTTAGAGTTAAAAACATGTCGTTAAAGGGTGAAAATCCAAACCAGCCCCCAAACAACCCTGTAGGAGTCACGAACACCTCGCACAGGACGAATGTAACTTGTAGGAACTGACCGCGTAGTCCCGAGTCTCCCAATTTGAGAGTATGATGATAATTTGCAAAAATCACACATTGCGTTAAAAACATGTTGTTAAAGGGTGAAAACCTAATCCAACCCCCAAATGACCCCGTAGGAGGCACGAACACCTCGCGCGGGACCAATGTAACTTGTTGGAACTGACGACGTCATCCCGGGTGTCCCGGTTTGAGAATATGATGATAATTTGCAGAAATCACACTTTGAGTTAAGAACTTGCCGTTAAAGGGTGAAAACCCAAACCAGCCCCTAAACGACCCCGTAGGAGGCACGAACACCTCGTACGGGACCAATGTAACTTGTAGGAACTGACCGCGTAGTCCCGAGTCTTACGGTTTGAGAGTATGACGATAATTTGCAAAAGTCACACTTTGAGTTATAAACGTGTCGTTAAAGGGTGAAAATCCAAACCATCCCCAAACGACCCCGTAGGAGGCACGAACACCTCGCACGGGATAGTTGTTGGTTGTAAGAACGGACCGTGTAGTCTCGGGTCTCTCGGTTTGAGAGTATGACGATAATTCGCAAAAATCACATAATGAGTTCAAAACATGCCATTAAAGGGTGAAAACCCAAACCACACCCCAAACGACCCCGTAGGAGGCATGAACACCTCGCACGGGACCAATGTAACTTGTAGGAACTGACTGCATAGTCCCGGGTCTCGCGGTTTGAGAGTATGACGATAATTTGCAAAAATCACACTTTGAGTACAAAACGTGTCGTTAAAGGGTGAAAACCCAAATGACCCCGTAGGAGGCACGAACACCTCGTACGGCACAGTTGTGACTTGTAAGAACTGACCGCGTAGTCTCGGGTCTCCCGGTTTTAGAGTATGCTGATAATTTGTAAAAATCACACAATGAGTTAAAAACATGCCATTAAAGGGTGAAAACCCAAACCACACCCCAAACGACCCCGTAGGAGGCACGAACACCTCGCACGGGACCAATGTAACTTGTAGGAACTGACCGCGTAGTCCCGGGTCTCACAGTTTGAGAGTATGGCGATAATTTGCAAAAATCACATTTAGAGTGAAGAACATGTCATTAAAGGGTGAAAATACAAACCAGCCTCCAAACGACCCCGTAGGAGGCACGAACACCTCGCACTGGACCAATGTAACTTGTAGGAACTGATCGCGTAGTCCCGGATCTTGCGGTTTGAGAGTATGATGATAATTTGCAAAAATCACACTTAGAGTTAAAAACATCCCGTTAAATGCTGAATATTTAAACCAGCCCACAAACAACCCCATAGGAGGCATGAAACCCTCGCACGGGACCAATGTAACATGTAGGAACTGACCACGTAGTCCCGGGTCTCCCGGTTTGAGAGTATGAAGATAATTTGTAAAAATCACACAATGAGTTAAAAACATGCCATTAAAGGGTGAAAACCCAAACCACACCGCAAACGACCCCGTATGAGGCACGAACACCTCGCACGGGACCAATGTAACTTGTAGGAACTAACCGCGTGGTCCACGGGTCTTCCGGTTTGAGAGTATGACGATAATTTGCAAAAATCCCACTTTAAGTTAAAAACATGACGTTAAAGGGTGAAAACCCAAACCAGCCCCCAAACGTCCCCGTAGGTGGCACGAACACCTCGCACGGGACCAATGTAACTTGTAGGAACTGGTCGCGTAGTCTCGGGTCTCCCGGTTTGAGAGTATGACGATAATTTGTAAAAATCATACTTAGAGTTAAAAACATGTCGTCAAAGGGTGAAAACCCAAACCAGCCCTGAAACGACCCCGTAGGACGCACAAACACCTCGTTTGGGATCCAATGTAACTTGTAGGAACTGACTGCGTAGTCCCGGGTCTCGCGATTTGAGAGTATGACGAAAATTTGCAAAAAATCACACTTAGAGTTAAAAACATGTCGTTAAAGGGTGAAAACCCAAACCAGCCCCGAAACGACCCCGTAGGAGGCATGAACACCTCGCATGGGACCAATGTAACTTGTAGGAACTGACCGCGTAGTCCCGGGTCTCCCGGTTTGAGAGTATGACGTTAATTTACAAAAATCACGGTTAGTGTTAAAAACATGTCGTTAAAGGGTGAAAACCCAAACCAGCCCCGAAACGACCGCGTAGGAGGCACGCACACCTCGCATGGGACCAATGTAACTTGTAGGAACTGACCGCGTCGTCCTGGGCCTTCCGGTTTGAAAGTATTAGGATAATTTGCAAAAATCACACATTGAGTTAAAAACATGCCATTAAAGGGCAAAAACCCAAACCAGCCCCCAAACGATCCTGTAGGAGGCACGAATACCTCGCACTGGACCAATGTAACTTGTAGGAACTAACCGCGTAGTCCCGAGTGTTGCGGTTTAAGAGTATATGATAATTTGAAAAAATCACACTTTGTGTTAAAAACATGTCGTTAAAGGGTGAAAACCCAAACCATCCCCCAAACGACCCCGTAGGAGGCACGAACACCTCGCACGGGACCAATGTAACTTGTAGGAACTGACCGGGTAGTCCCTGGTCTTCCGATTTGAGAGTATGACGATAATTTACAAAAATCACACTTTAAGTTAAAAACATGCCGTTAAAGGGTGAAAACCCAAACCAGCCCCCAAACAATCCCGTAGGAGGCACGAACACCTCGCACGGGACCAATGTAACTTGTAGGAACTGATCGCGTAGTTTCGGGTCTCCCGGTTTGAGAGTATGACGATAATTTGTAAAAATCATACTTTGAGTTAAAAACATGCATTTAAAGTGTGAATACCCAAACCAGCCGGTAAACGACCCCGTAGGAGGCACGAACACCTCACACGGGACCAATGTAACTTGTTGGAACAGACGGTGTAGTCTCGGGTCTCCCGGTTTGAGAGGGACTATAATTTACAAAAATCACACTTAGAGTTAAAAACACGCCGACGAAGGGTGAAACCCAAACTAGCCCCCAAACGACCCCGTAGGAGGCACGAACACCTCGCACGGGATAGTTGTTACTTGAAGGAACTGATCGCGTAGTCTCGGGTCTCCCGATTTGAGAGTATGACGATAATTTGTAAAAATCATACTTTGAGTTAAAAACATGCCATTAAAGGGTAAAAACCCAAACCAGCCCCCAAATGACCCCGTAGGAGGCACGAACACCTCGTACGGGACCAATGTAACTTGTAGGAACTAGTCGCGTAGTCCCGAGTCTCGCGGTTTGAGAGTATGATGTTAATTTGCAAAAATCACACTTTGAGTTAAAAATATGCTGTTAAAGGGTGAAAACCCAATCCCTCCCCCAAACAACCCCGTAGGAGGCACGAACACCTCGCACGTGACCAAAGTAACTTGTAGGAACTGACGGTGTCATCTCGGGTCCCCGGTTTGAGAGTATGACGATAATTTGCAAAAATCACACGTTTAGTTAAGAACTTGTCGTTAAAGGGTGAAAACCCGAACCAGCCCCTAAACGACCCCGTAGGAGGCACGAACACCTCGTACGGGACCAATGTAAATTGTAGGAACTGATCGCATAGTCTCGGGTCTTGAGGTTTGACAGTATGACGATAATTTGCAAAAATCACACTTTGAGTTAAAAACATGTCGTTTAAGGGTGAAAACCCAAACGACCCCGTAAGAGGCACGAACACCTCGTACGGCACAGTTGTGACTTGTAGGAACTGACCGCGTAGTCTCGGGTCTCCCGGTTTGAGAGTATGACGATAATTTGTAAAAGTCACACAATGAGTTAAAAACATGCCATTAAAGGGTGAAAACCAAAACTACACCCCAAACGACCCCGTAGGAGGCACGAACAACTCGCACGGGACCAAGGTAACTTGTAGGAACTGATCGCGTAGTCCCGGGTCTCACGGCTTGAGAGTATGGTAATAATTTGCAAAAATCACATTTAGAGTTAAAAACATGTCATTAAAGGGTGAAAATACAAACCAGCCTCCAAACGACCCCGTATGAGGCACGAACACCTCGCACGGGACCAATGTAACTTGTAGGAACTGACCGCGTTGTCCACGGGTCTTCCGGTTTGAGAGTATGATGATAATTTGCAAAAATCCCACTTTAAGTTAAAAACATGTCGTTAAAGGGTGAAAACCCAAACCAGCCCCCAAAAGACCCTGTAGGTGGCACGAACACCTCGCACGGGACCAATGTAACTTGTAGGAACTGGTCGCGTAGTCTCGGGTCTCCCGGTTTGAGAGTAGGATGATAATTTGTAAAAATCATACTTAGAGTTAAAAACATGTCGTTAAAGGGTGAAAACCCAAACCAGCCCCCAAACGACCCCGTAGGACGCACGAACACCTCGCACGGGATCCAATGTAACTTGTAGGAACTGATTGCGTAGTCCCGGGTCTCGCGGTTTGAGAGTATGACAAAAATCACACTTAGTGTTAGAAACATGTCGTTAAAGGGTGAAAACCCAAACCAGCTCCCAAACGACCCCGTAGGAGGCATGAACACCTCGCACGAGACCAATGTAACTTGTAGGAACTGAACGCGTAGTCCCGGGTCTCCCGGTTTGAGAGTATGATGTCAATTTACAAAAATCACACTTAGTGTTAAAAACATATCGTTAAAGAGTGAAAACGCAAACCAGCCCCGAAACGACCCCGTAGGAGGCACGAACACCTCGCATGGGACCAATGTAACATGTTGGAACTGATCGCGTCGTCCCGGGCCTCCCGGTTTGAAAGTATTACGATAATTTGCGAAAATCACACTTTGAGTTAAAAACATGCCGTTAAAGGGTAAAAACCCAAACCAGCCCCCAAACGATCCCATAGGAGGCACGAACACCTCGCACTGGACCAATGTAACTTGTAGGAACTAACCACATAGTCCCGGGTGTTGCGATTTTAGAGTATGAGGATAATTTGTAAAAATCACACTTTGAGTTAAAAACATGTCGTTAAAGGGTGAAAACCCAAAATAGCCCCCCCCCCCCCCCCCCATGAGGCACGAACACCCCGCACGGGACCAATGTAACTTGTAGGAACTGACCGCGTAGTCCCGAGCCTTATGGTTTGAGAGTATGACAATAATTTGTAAAAATCACACTTTAAGTTAAAAACATGTTGTTAAAGGTTGAAAACCCAAACCAGTCCCCAAACGACCCCGTAGGAGGCACGAACACCTCGCACGGGACCAATGTAACTTTTAGGAACTGATCGCGTAGTCTCGGGTCTCTCGGTTTGAGTGTATGATGATAATTTGTAAAAATCACACTTAGAGTTAAAAACATGCCGTTAAAGGGTGAAAACCCAAATCGGCCCCCAAACGATCCCGTAGGAGGCACGAACACCTCGCATGGGACCAATGAAACTTGTAGGAACTGACCGTGTAGTCCCGGGTCTCGCGGTTTGAGAGTATGACGATAATTTGAAAAAATCAAATTTAGAGTTAAAAACATGTCGTTAAAGGGTGAAAATCCAAACCAGCCCCCAAACAACCCCGTAGGAGTCACGAACACCTCGCACGGGACGAATGTAACTTGTAGGAACTGACCGCGTAGTCCCGAGTCTCCCAATTTGAGAGTATGACGATAATTTGTAAAAAGCACACATTGAGTTAAAATCATGTTGTTAAAGGGTGAAAACATAATCCAGCCCCCAAATGACCCCGTAGGAGGCACGAACACCTCGCGCGGGACCAATGTAACTTGTAGGAACTGACGACGTCATCCCGGGTCTCCCGGTTTGAGAATATGATGATAATTTGCAGAAATCACACTTTGAGTTAAGAACTTGCCGTTAAAGGGTGAAAACCCAAACCAGCCCCTAAACGACCCCGTAGGAGGCACGAACACCTCGTACGGGACCAATGTAACTTGTAGGAACTGACCGCGTAGTCCCGAGTCTTACGGTTTGAGAGTATGACAATAATTTGCAAAAGTCACACTTTGAGTTATAAACGTGTCGTTAAAGGGTGAAAACCCAAACCATCCCCAAATGACCCCGTAGGAGGCACGAACACCTCACACGGGACAGTTGTTGGTTGTAAGAACGGACCGTGTAGTCTCGGGTCTCTCGGTTTGAGAGTATGATGATAATTTGCAAAAATCACATAATGAGTTCAAAACATGCCATTAAAGGGTGAGAACCCAAACCAGACCCCAAACGACCCCGTAGGAGGCATGAACACCTCGCACGGGACCAATGTAACTTGTAGGAACTGACCGCATAGTCCCGGGTCTCGCGGTTTGAGAGTATGACGATAATTTGCAAAAATCACACTTTGAGTTCAAAACGTGTCGTTAAAGGGTGAAAACCCAAATGACCCCGTAGGAGGCACGAACACCTCGTACGGCACAGTTGTGACTTATAAGAACAGACCGCGTAGTCTCGGGTCTCCCGGTTTGAGAGTATGATGATAATTTGTAAAAATCACACAATGAGTTAAAAACTTGCCATTAAAGGGTGAAAACCCAAACCACACCCCAAACGACCCCGTAGGAGGCACGAACACCTCGCACGGGACCAATGTAACTTGTAGGAACTGACCGCGTAGTCCCGGGTCTCACAGTTTGAGAGTATGGCGATAATTTGCAAAAATCACATTTAGAGTTAAAAAGATGTCATTAAAGGGTGAAAATACAAACCAGCCTCCAAACGACCCCGTAGGAGGCACGAACACCTCGCACGGGACCAATGTAACTTGTAGGAACTGATCGCGTAGTCTCGGATCTCGCGGTTTGAGAGTATGATGATAATTTGTAAAAATCACACTTAGAGTTAAAAACATCTCGTTAAAGGCTGAAAATTTAAACCAGACCACAAATAATCCCATAAGAGGCACGAACACCTCGCACGGGACCAATGTAACATGTAGGAACTGACCACCTAGTCCCGAGTCTCCCGGTTTGAGAGTATGACGATAATTTGTAAAAATCACACAATGAGTTAAAAACATGCCATTAAAGGGTGAAAACCCAAACCACACCCCAAACGACCCCGTATGAGGAACGAACACCTCGCACGGGACCAATGTAACTTGTAGGAACTGACCGCGTAGTCCACGGGTCTTCCGGTTTGAGAGTATGACGATAATTTGCAAAAATCCCACTTTAAGTTAAAAACATGCCGTTAAAGGGTGAAAACCCAAACCAGCCCCCAAACGACCCCGTAGGACGCACGAACACCTCGTATGGGATCCAATGTAACTTGTAGGAACTGACTGCGTAGTCCCGGGTCTCGCGGTTTGAGAGTATGACGAAAATTTGCAAAAATTACACTTAGAGTTAAAAACATGTCGTTAAAGGGTGAAACCCAAACCAACTCCCAAACAACCCCGTAGGAGGCATGAACACCTCGCACGAGACCAATGTAACTTGTAGGAACTGACTGCGTAGTCCCGGGTCTCCCGGTTTGAGAGTATGATGTTAACTTACAAAAATCACACTTAGTGTTAAAAACATGTCGTTAAAGGGTGAAAACCCAAACCAGCCCAGAAACGACCCCGTAGGAGGCACGAACACCTTGCATGGGACCAATGTAACATGTAGGAACTGACCGCGTCGTCCTGGGCCTCCCGGTTTGAAAGTATTACGATAATTTGCAAAAATCACACTTTGAGTTAAAAACATGTCGTTAAAGGGTAAAAACCCAAACCAGCCCCCAAACGATCCCATAGGAGGCATGAACACCTCGCACTGGACCAATGTAACTTGTAGGAACTAACCACGTAGTCCCGGGTGTTGCGGTTTTAGAGTATGATGATAATTTTCAAAACTCACACTTTGAGTTCAAAACATGTCGTTAAAGGGTGACAACCCAAACCATCCCCAAACGACCACGTAGGAGGCACGAACACCTCGCACGGGACCAATGTAACTTGTAGGAACTGACCGCGTAGTCCCGGGCCTTCCGGTTTGAGAGTATGACGATAGGTTGTAAAAATCTCACTTTAAGTTAAAAACATGTTGTTAAAGGTTGAAAACCAATACCAGCCCCCAAACGACCCCGTAGGAGGCACGAACACCTCGCATGGGACCAATGTAACTTGTAGGAACTGATCACGTAGTCTCGGGTCTCTCGGTTTGAGAGTATGACGATAATTTGCAAAAATCATACTTTGAGTTAAAAATATGCCGTTAAAAGGTGAAAATCTAAACCAGTCCCTAAACGATCCCGTAGGAGGCACGAACACCTCGCACGGGACCATTATAACTTGTAGGAACTGACCGCGTAGTCCTGGGTCTCCCGGTTTGAGAGCATGACGACAATTTACAAAAATCACACTTAGAGTTAAAAACATGCCGTTGAAGAGTGAAAACACAAACTAGCCCCCAAATGACCCCGTAGGAGGCACAAACACCTCGCACGGGACAGTTGTTACGTGTAGGAACTGATCGCGTAGTCTCGGGTCTCCCGGTTTGAGAGTTTGACGATAATTTGTAAAAGTCACACTTTGAGTTAAAAACATGCCATTAAAGGGTAAAAACCCAAACCAGCCCCCAAACGACCCCGTACGAGGCACGAACACCTCGCATGGGACCAATGAAACTTGTAGGAACTGACCGTGTAGTCCCGGGTCTCGCGGTTTGAGAGTATGACGATAATTTGTAAAAATCACATTTAGAGTTAAAAACTTATCGTTAAAGGGTGAAAATCCAAACCAGCCCCCAAAAAACCCCGTAGGAGGCACGAACACCTCGCACGGGACCAATGTAACTTGTAGGAACTGACCGCGTAGTCCCGAGTCTCCTGGTTTGAGAGTATGACGATAATTTGCAAAAATCACACTTTGAGTTAAAAACATGCTATTAAAGGGTGATAACCCAATCCATCCCCGAAACGACCCTGTAGGAGGCACGAACACCTCGCACGGGACCAATATAACTTGTAGGAACTGACGGCGTCGTCCCGGGTCTCCCGGTTTGAGAGTATGATAATAATTTGCGAAAATCAAACTTTGAGATAATAAACTTGCCGTTAAAGGGTGAAAACCCAAACCATACCCTAAACGACCCCGTAAGAGGAACGAACACCTCGCACGGGACCAATGTAACTTCTAGGAACTGACCGTGTAGTCCCGGGTCTTGCGGTTTGAGAGTATGACGATAATTTGCAAAAATCACACTTTGAGTTAAAGACTTATCGTTAAAGGGTGAAAACCAAAATCATCGCCTAAACGACCCCATAGGACGCACGGACACCTCGCACGAGACAGTTGTTACTTGTATGAACTGATCGCGTAGTCTCGGGTCTCCCGGTTTGAGAGTATGATGATAATTTGCAAAAATCACACAATGAGTTAAAAACATGCCATTAAAGGGTGAAAACCGAAACCAGCCACCAAACGACCCCGTAGGAGGCACGAACACCTCGTACGGGACCAATGTAACTTGTAGGAACTGATCGCGTAGTCTCGGATCTCGCGGTTTGAGAGTATGATGATAATTTGTAAAAATCACACTCAGAGTTAAAAACATCTCGTTAAAGGCTGAAAATTTAAACCAGGCCACAAACAACCCCATAGGAGGCACGAACACCTCGCACGCGACCAATGTGACATGTAGGAACTAACCACGTAGTCCCGAGTCTCCCGGTTTGAGAGTATGACGATAATTTGTAAAAATCACACAATGAGTTAAAAACATGCCATTAAAGGGTGAAAACCCAAACCACACCCCAAATGACCCCGTAGGAGGCATGAACACCTCGCACGGGAACAATGTAACTTGTAGGAACTGATCGCGTAGTCCCGGGTCTCACGGTTTGAGAGTATGGGGATAATTTGCAAAAATCACATTTAGAGTTAAAAACATGTCATTAAAGGGTGAAAATACAAACCAGCCCCCAAACGACCCCGTATGAGGCACGCACACCTCGCACGCGACCAATGTAACTTGTAGGAACTGACCACGTAGTCCACGGGTTTTCCGGTTTGAGAGTATGATGATAATTTGAAAAAATCACACTTTAAGTTAAAAACATGTCGTTAAACTGTGAAAATTCAAACCAGCCCCCAAATGATCCCGTAGGTGGCACGAACACCTCGCACGGGACCAATGTAACTTGTTGGAACTGGTCGCGTAGTCTCGGGTCTCCCGGTTTGAAAGTATGATGCTAATTTACAAAAATCCTACTTAGAGTTAAAAACATGTAGTTAAAGGGTGAAACCCCAAACCAACCCCCAAACGACCCCTGTAGGATGCACGAACACCTCGCACGGGATCCAATGTAACTTGTAGGAACTGACTGCGTAGTCCCGGATCTCGCGGTTTGAGAGTATGATGAAAATTTGCAAAAATCACACTTAGAGTTAAAAGCATGTCGTTAAAGGGTGAAAACCCAAACCAGCTCCCAAACGATCCCGTAGGAGGCATGAAAACCTCGCACGAGACAAATGTAACTTGTAGGAATGGACCGCGTAGTCCCGGGTCTCTCGGTTTGAGAGTATGACGTTAATTAACAAAAATAAGACTTAGTGTTAAAAACATGTCGTTAAAGGGTGAAAACCCAAACCAACCCCGAAACGACCCCGTAGGAGGCACGAACACCTCGCATGGGACCAATGTAACTTGTAGGAACTGACCGTGTAGTCCCGGGTCTCGCGGTTTGAGAGTATGACGATAATTTGCAAAAATCAAATTTAGAGTTAAAAACATGTCGTTAAAGGGTGAAAATCCAAACCAGCCACCAAACAACCCCGTAGGAGTCACGAACAGCTCGGACGGGACCATTGTAACTTGTAGGAACTGACCGCGTAGTCCCGGGTCTCTCGATTTGAGAGTATGACGATAATTTACAAAAATCACACTTAGTGTTAAAAACATGCCGTTGAAGGGTGAAAACACAAACTAGCCCCCAAACGACCCCGTAGAAGGGACAAACACCTCGCACGGGATAGTTGTTACTTGTAGGAACTGATCGCGTAGTCTCGGGTCTCCCGGTTTGAGAGTTTGACGATAATTTGTAAAAGTCACACTTTGAGTTAAAAACATGCCATTAAAGGGTAAAAACCCAAACCAGCCCCCAAACGACCCCGTAGGAGGCACGAACACCTCGCATGGGACCAATGAAACTTGTAGAAACTGACCGCGTAGTCCCGGGCCTTCCGGTTTGAGAGTATGACGAAAGGTTGTAGAAATCTCACTTTAAGTTAAAAACATGTTGTTAAAGGTTGAAAACCAATACCAGCCCCCAAACGACCCCGTAGGAGGCACGAACACCTCGCATGGGACCAATGTAACTTGTAGGAACTGATCACGTAGTCTCGGGTCTCTCGGTTTGAGAGTATGACGATAATTTGCAAAAATCATACTTTGAGTTAAAAATATACCGTTAAAAGGTGAAAATCTAAACCAGTCCCTAAACGATCCCGTAGGAGGCACGAACACCTCGCACGGGACCATTATAACTTGTAGGAACTGATCGCGTAGTCCTGGGTCTCCCGGTTTGAGAGCATGACGACAATTTACAAAAATCACACTTAGAGTTAAAAACATGTCGTTGAAGAGTGAAAACACAAACTAGCCCCCAAATGACCCCGTAGGAGGCACAAACACCTCGCACGGGACAGTTGTTACGTGTAGGAACTGATCGCGTAGTCTTGGGTCTCCCGGTTTGAGAGTTTGATGATAATTTGTAAAAGTCACACTTTGAGTTAAAAACATGCCATTAAAGGGTAAAAACCCAAACCAGCCCCCAAACGACCCCGTACGAGGCACGAACACCTCGCATGGGACCAATGAAACTTGTAGGAACTGACCGTGTAGTCCCGGGTCTCGCGGTTTGAGAGTATGACGATAATTTGTAAAAATCACATTTAGAGTTAAAAACTTATCGTTAAAGGGTGAAAATCCAAACCAGCCCCCAAAAAACCCCGTAGGAGGCACGAACACCTCGCACGGGACCAATGTAACTTGTAGGAACTGACCGCGTAGTCCCGAGTCTCCTGGTTTGAGAGTATGACGATAATTTGCAAAAATCACACTTTGAGTTAAAAACATGCTATTAAAGGGTGATAACCCAATCCATCCCCGAAACGACCCTGTAGGAGGCACGAACACCTCGCACGGGACCAATATAACTTGTAGGAACTGACGGCGTCGTCCCGGGTCTCCCGGTTTGAGAGTATGATAATAATTTGCGAAAATCAAACTTTGAGATAATAAACTTGCCGTTAAAGGGTGAAAACCCAAACCATACCCTAAACGACCCCGTAAGAGGAACGAACACCTCGCACGGGACCAATGTAACTTCTAGGAACTGACCGTGTAGTCCCGGGTCTTGCGGTTTGAGAGTATGACGATAATTTGCAAAAATCACACTTTGAGTTAAAGACTTATCGTTAAAGGGTGAAAACCAAAATCATCGCCTAAACGACCCCATAGGACGCACGGACACCTCGCACGAGACAGTTGTTACTTGTATGAACTGATCGCGTAGTCTCGGGTCTCCCGGTTTGAGAGTATGATGATAATTTGCAAAAATCACACAATGAGTTAAAAACATGCCATTAAAGGGTGAAAACCGAAACCAGCCACCAAACGACCCCGTAGGAGGCACGAACACCTCGTACGGGACCAATGTAACTTGTAGGAACTGATCGCGTAGTCTCGGATCTCGCGGTTTGAGAGTATGATGATAATTTGTAAAAATCACACTCAGAGTTAAAAACATCTCGTTAAAGGCTGAAAATTTAAACCAGGCCACAAACAACCCCATAGGAGGCACGAACACCTCGCACGCGACCAATGTGACATGTAGGAACTAACCACGTAGTCCCGAGTCTCCCGGTTTGAGAGTATGACGATAATTTGTAAAAATCACACAATGAGTTAAAAACATGCCATTAAAGGGTGAAAACCCAAACCACACCCCAAATGACCCCGTAGGAGGCATGAACACCTCGCACGGGAACAATGTAACTTGTAGGAACTGATCGCGTAGTCCCGGGTCTCACGGTTTGAGAGTATGGGGATAATTTGCAAAAATCACATTTAGAGTTAAAAACATGTCATTAAAGGGTGAAAATACAAACCAGCCCCCAAACGACCCCGTATGAGGCACGCACACCTCGCACGCGACCAATGTAACTTGTAGGAACTGACCACGTAGTCCACGGGTTTTCCGGTTTGAGAGTATGATGATAATTTGAAAAAATCACACTTTAAGTTAAAAACATGTCGTTAAACTGTGAAAATTCAAACCAGCCCCCAAATGATCCCGTAGGTGGCACGAACACCTCGCACGGGACCAATGTAACTTGTTGGAACTGGTCGCGTAGTCTCGGGTCTCCCGGTTTGAAAGTATGATGCTAATTTACAAAAATCCTACTTAGAGTTAAAAACATGTAGTTAAAGGGTGAAACCCCAAACCAACCCCCAAACGACCCCTGTAGGATGCACGAACACCTCGCACGGGATCCAATGTAACTTGTAGGAACTGACTGCGTAGTCCCGGATCTCGCGGTTTGAGAGTATGATGAAAATTTGCAAAAATCACACTTAGAGTTAAAAGCATGTCGTTAAAAGGTGAAAACCCAAACCAGCTCCCAAACGATCCCGTAGGAGGCATGAAAACCTCGCACGAGACAAATGTAACTTGTAGGAATGGACCGCGTAGTCCCGGGTCTCTCGGTTTGAGAGTATGACGTTAATTAACAAAAATAAGACTTAGTGTTAAAAACATGTCGTTAAAGGGTGAAAACCCAAACCAACCCCGAAACGACCCCGTAGGAGGCACGAACACCTCGCATGGGACCAATGTAACTTGTAGGAACTGACCGTGTAGTCCCGGGTCTCGCGGTTTGAGAGTATGACGATAATTTGCAAAAATCAAATTTAGAGTTAAAAACATGTCGTTAAAGGGTGAAAATCCAAACCAGCCACCAAACAACCCCGTAGGAGTCACGAACAGCTCGGACGGGACCATTGTAACTTGTAGGAACTGACCGCGTAGTCCCGGGTCTCTCGATTTGAGAGTATGACGATAATTTACAAAAATCACACTTAGTGTTAAAAACATGCCGTTGAAGGGTGAAAACACAAACTAGCCCCCAAACGACCCCGTAGAAGGGACAAACACCTCGCACGGGATAGTTGTTACTTGTAGGAACTGATCGCGTAGTCTCGGGTCTCCCGGTTTGAGAGTTTGACGATAATTTGTAAAAGTCACACTTTGAGTTAAAAACATGCCATTAAAGGGTAAAAACCCAAACCAGCCCCCAAACGACCCCGTAGGAGGCACGAACACCTCGCATGGGACCAATGAAACTTGTAGAAACTGACCGCGTAGTCCCGGGCCTTCCGGTTTGAGAGTATGACGAAAGGTTGTAGAAATCTCACTTTAAGTTAAAAACATGTTGTTAAAGGTTGAAAACCAATACCAGCCCCCAAACGACCCCGTAGGAGGCACGAACACCTCGCATGGGACCAATGTAACTTGTAGGAACTGATCACGTAGTCTCGGGTCTCTCGGTTTGAGAGTATGACGATAATTTGCAAAAATCATACTTTGAGTTAAAAATATACCGTTAAAAGGTGAAAATCTAAACCAGTCCCTAAACGATCCCGTAGGAGGCACGAACACCTCGCACGGGACCATTATAACTTGTAGGAACTGATCGCGTAGTCCTGGGTCTCCCGGTTTGAGAGCATGACGACAATTTACAAAAATCACACTTAGAGTTAAAAACATGTCGTTGAAGAGTGAAAACACAAACTAGCCCCCAAATGACCCCGTAGGAGGCACAAACACCTCGCACGGGACAGTTGTTACGTGTAGGAACTGATCGCGTAGTCTTGGGTCTCCCGGTTTGAGAGTTTGATGATAATTTGTAAAAGTCACACTTTGAGTTAAAAACATGCCATTAAAGGGTAAAAACCCAAACCAGCCCCCAAACGACCCCGTACGAGGCACGAACACCTCGCATGGGACCAATGAAACTTGTAGGAACTGACCGTGTAGTCCCGGGTCTCGCGGTTTGAGAGTATGACGATAATTTGTAAAAATCACATTTAGAGTTAAAAACTTATCGTTAAAGGGTGAAAATCCAAACCAGCCCCCAAAAAACCCCGTAGGAGGCACGAACACCTCGCACGGGACCAATGTAACTTGTAGGAACTGACCGCGTAGTCCCGAGTCTCCTGGTTTGAGAGTATGACGATAATTTGCAAAAATCACACTTTGAGTTAAAAACATGCTATTAAAGGGTGATAACCCAATCCATCCCCGAAACGACCCTGTAGGAGGCACGAACACCTCGCACGGGACCAATATAACTTGTAGGAACTGACGGCGTCGTCCCGGGTCTCCCGGTTTGAGAGTATGATAATAATTTGCGAAAATCAAACTTTGAGATAATAAACTTGCCGTTAAAGGGTGAAAACCCAAACCATACCCTAAACGACCCCGTAAGAGGAACGAACACCTCGCACGGGACCAATGTAACTTCTAGGAACTGACCGTGTAGTCCCGGGTCTTGCGGTTTGAGAGTATGACGATAATTTGCAAAAATCACACTTTGAGTTAAAGACTTATCGTTAAAGGGTGAAAACCAAAATCATCGCCTAAACGACCCCATAGGACGCACGGACACCTCGCACGAGACAGTTGTTACTTGTATGAACTGATCGCGTAGTCTCGGGTCTCCCGGTTTGAGAGTATGATGATAATTTGCAAAAATCACACAATGAGTTAAAAACATGCCATTAAAGGGTGAAAACCGAAACCAGCCACCAAACGACCCCGTAGGAGGCACGAACACCTCGTACGGGACCAATGTAACTTGTAGGAACTGATCGCGTAGTCTCGGATCTCGCGGTTTGAGAGTATGACGATAATTTGCAAAAATCACACTCAGAGTTAAAAACATCTCGTTAAAGGCTGAAAATTTAAACCAGGCCACAAACAACCCCATAGGAGGCACGAACACCTCGCACGCGACCAATGTGACATGTAGGAACTAACCACGTAGTCCCGAGTCTCCCGGTTTGAGAGTATGACGATAATTTGTAAAAATCACACAATGAGTTAAAAACATGCCATTAAAGGGTGAAAACCCAAACCACACCCCAAACGACCCCGTAGGAGGCATGAACACCTCGCACGGGAACAATGTAACTTGTAGGAACTGATCGCGTAGTCCCGGGTCTCACGGTTTGAGAGTATGGGGATAATTTGCAAAAATCACATTTA
This sequence comes from Sambucus nigra, assembly GCA_949130495.1. NCBI lineage: Eukaryota > Viridiplantae > Streptophyta > Magnoliopsida > Dipsacales > Adoxaceae > Sambucus > Sambucus nigra. The sequence continues at coordinate 51,154,774 of OX422222.1, forward strand.
GAGTTAAAAACATGTCATTAAAGGGTGAAAATACAAACCAGCCCCCAAACGACCCCGTATGAGGCACGCACACCTCGCACGCGACCAATGTAACTTGTAGGAACTGACCACGTAGTCCACGGGTTTTCCGGTTTGAGAGTATGATGATAATTTGCAAAAATCACACTTTAAGTTAAAAACATGTCGTTAAACTGTGAAAATTCAAACCAGCCCCCAAATGATCCCGTAGGTGGCACGAACACCTCGCACGGGACCAATGTAACTTGTTGGAACTGGTCGCGTAGTCTCGGGTCTCCCGGTTTGAAAGTATGATGCTAATTTACAAAAATCCTACTTAGAGTTAAAAACATGTAGTTAAAGGGTGAAACCCCAAACCAACCCCCAAACGACCCCTGTAGGATGCACGAACACCTCGCACGGGATCCAATGTAACTTGTAGGAACTGACTGCGTAGTCCCGGATCTCGCGGTTTGAGAGTATGATGAAAATTTGCAAAAATCACACTTAGAGTTAAAAGCATGTCGTTAAAGGGTGAAAACCCAAACCAGCTCCCAAACGATCCCGTAGGAGGCATGAACACCTCGCACGAGACAAATGTAACTTGTAGGAATGGACCGCGTAGTCCCGGGTCTCTCGGTTTGAGAGTATGACGTTAATTAACAAAAATAAGACTTAGTGTTAAAAACATGTCGTTAAAGGGTGAAAACCCAAACCAACCCCGAAACGACCCCGTAGGAGGCACGAACACCTCGCATGGGACCAATGTAACTTGTAGGAACTGACCGTGTAGTCCCGGGTCTCGCGGTTTGAGAGTATGACGATAATTTGCAAAAATCAAATTTAGAGTTAAAAACATGTCGTTAAAGGGTGAAAATCCAAACCATCCCCCAAACAACCCCGTAGGAGTCACGAACAGCTCGGACGGGACCATTGTAACTTGTAGGAACTGACCGCGTAGTCCCGGGCCTCTCGATTTGAGAGTATGACGATAATTTACAAAAATCACACTTAGTGTTAAAAACATGCCGTTGAAGGGTGAAAACACAAACTAGCCCCCAAACGACCCCGTAGAAGGGACAAACACCTCGCACGGGATAGTTGTTACTTGTAGGAACTGATCGCGTAGTCTCGGGTCTCCCGGTTTGAGAGTTTGACGATAATTTGTAAAAGTCACACTTTGAGTTAAAAACATGCCATTAAAGGGTAAAAACCCAAACCAGCCCCCAAACGACCCCGTAGGAGGCACGAACACCTCGCATGGGACCAATGAAACTTGTAGGAACTGACCGTGTAGTCCCGGGTCTCGCGGTTTGAGAGTATGACGATAATTTGCAAAAATCAAATTTAGAGTTAAAAACATGTCGTTAAAGGGTGAAAATCCAAACCAGCCCCCAAACAACCCCGTAAGAGTCACGAACACCTCGCACGGGACGAATGTAACTTGTAGGAACTGACCGCGTAGTCCCGAGTCTCCCAATTTGAGAGTATGACGATAATTTGCAAAAATCACACATTGAGTTAAAAACATGTTGTTAAAGGCTGAAAACCTAATCCAGCCCCCAAATGACCCCGTAGGAGGCACGAACACCTCGCGCGGGACCAATGTACCTTGTAGGAACTGACGACGTCATCCCGGGTCTCCCGGTTTGAGAATATGAAGATAATTTGCGGAAATCACACTTTGAGTCAAGAACTTGCCGTTAAAGGGTGAAAACCCAAACCAGCCCCTAAACGACCCCGTAGGAGGCACGAACACCTCGTACGAGACCAATGTAACTTGTAGGAACTGACCGCGTAGTCCCGAGTCTTACGGTTTGAGAGTATAATGATAATTTGCAAAAGTCACACTTTGAGTTATAAACGTGTCGTTAAAGGGTGAAAACTCAAACCATCCCCAAATGACCCCGTAGGAGGCACGAACACCTCGCACGGGACAGTTGTTGGTTGTAAGAACGGACCGTGTAGTCTCGGGTCTCTCGGTTTGAGAGTATGACGATAATTTGCAAAAATCACATAATGAGTTCAAAACATGCCATTAAAGGGTGAAAACCCAAACCAGACCCCAAACGACCCCGTAGGAGGCATGAACACCTCGCACGGGACCAATGTAACTTGTAGGAACTGACCGCATAGTCCCGGGTCTCGCGGTTTGAGAGTATGACAATAATTTGCAAAAATCACACTTTGAGTTCAAAACGTGTCGTTAAAGGGTGAAAACCCAAATGACCCCGTAGGAGGCACGAACACCTCGTACGGCACAGTTGTGACTTGTAAGAACTGACCGCGTAGTCTCGGGTCTCCCGGTTTGAGAGTATGACGATAATTTCTAAAAATCACACAATGAGTTAAAAACTTGCCATTAAAGGGTGAAAACCCAAACCACACCCCAAACGACCCCGTAGGAGGCACGAACACCTCGCACGGGACCAATGTAACTTGTAGGAACTGACCGCGTAGTCCCGGGTCTGACAGTTTGAGAGTATGATGATAATTTGCAAAAATCACATTTAGAGTTAAAAAGATGTCATTAAAGGGTGAAAATACAAACCAGCCTCCAAACGACCCCGTAGGAGGCACGAACACCTCGCACGGGACCAATGTAACTTGTAGGAACTGATCGCGTAGTCTCGGATCTCGCGGTTTGAGAGTATGATGATAATTTGTAAAAATCACACTTAGAGTTAAAAACATCTCGTTAAACGCTGAAAATTTAAACCAGCCCACAAATAATCCCATAGGAGGCACGAACACCTCGCACGGGACCAATGTAACATGTAGGAACTGACCACGTAGTCCCGGGTCTCCCGGTTTGAGAGTATGACGATAATTTGTAAAAATCACACAATGAGTTAAAAACATGCCATTAAAGGGTGAAAACCCAAACCACACCCCAAACGACCCCGTATGAGGAACAAACACCTCGTACGGGACCAATGTAACTTGTAGGAACTGACCGCGTAGTCCACGGGTCTTCCGGTTTGAGAGTATGACGATAATTTGCAAAAATCCCACTTTAAGTTAAAAACATGCCGTTAAAGGGTGAAAACCCAAACCAGCCCCCAAACGACCCCGTAGGACGCACGAACACCTCGCACGGGATCCAATGTAACTTGTAGGAACTGACTGTGTAGTCTCGGGTCTCGCGGTTTGAGAGTATGACGAAAATTTGCAAAAATCACACTTAGAGTTAAAAACATGTCGTTAAAGGGTGAAAACCCAAACCAACTCCCAAACAACCCCGTAGGAGGCATGAACACCTTGCACGAGACCAATGTAACTTGTAGGAACTGACTGCGTAGTCCCGGGTCTCCCGGTTTGAGAGTATGATGTTAACTTACAAAAATCACACTTAGTGTTAAAAACCAGTCGTTAAAGGGTGAAAACCCAAACCAGCCCCGAAACGACCCCGTAGGAGGCACGAACACCTCGCATGGGACCAATGTAACATGTAGGAACTGACCGCGTCGTCCTGGGCCTCCCGATTTGAAAGTATTACGATAATTTGCAAAAATCACACTTTGAGTTAAAAACATGCCGTTAAAGGGTAAAAACCCAAACCAGCCCCCAAACGATCCCATAGGAGGCACGAACACCTCGCACTGGACCAATGTAACTTGTAGGAACTAACCACGTAGTCCCGGGTGTTTCGGTTTTAGAGTATGATGATAATTTGCAAAACTCACACTTTGAGTTCAAAACATGCCGTTAAAGGGTGACAACCCAAACCATCCCCAAACGACCACGTAGGAGGCACGAACACCTCGCACGAGACCAATGTAACTTGTAGGAACTAACCGCGTAGTCCCAGGCCTTCCGGTTTAAGAGTATGACGATAGGTTGTAAAAATCTCACTTTAAGTTAAAAACATGTTGTTAAAGGTTGAAAACCAATACCAGCCCCCAAACGACCCCGTAGGAGGCACGAACACCTCGCATGGGACCAATGTAACTTGTAGGAACTGATCACGTAGTCTCGGGTCTCTCGGTTTGAGAGTATGACGATAATTTGCAAAAATCATACTTTGAGTTAAAAATATGCCGTTAAAAGGTGAAAATCCAAACCAGTCCCTAAACGATCCCGTAGGAGGCACGAACACCTCGCACGGGACCATTATAACTTGTAGGAACTGACCGCGTAGTCCTGGGTCTCCCGATTTGAGAGCATGATGACAATTTACAAAAATCACACTTAGAGTTAAAAACATGCCGTTGAAGGGTGAAAACACAAACTAGCCCCCAAATGACCCCGTAGGAGGCACAAACACCTCGCACGGGACAGTTGTTACGTGTAGGAACTGATCGCGTAGTCTCGGGTCTCCCGGTTTGAGAGTTTGACGATAATTTGTAAAAGTCACACTTTGAGTTAAAAACATGCCATTAAAGGGTAAAAACCCAAACCAGCCCCCAAATGACCCCGTACGAGGCACGAACACCTCGCATGGGACCAATAAAACTTGTAGGAACTGACCGTGTAGTCCCGGGTCTCGCGGTTTGAGAGTATGAAGATAATTTGTAAAAATCACATTTAGAGTTAAAAACTTATCGTTAAAGGGTGAAAATCCAAACCAGCCCCCAAAAAACCCCGTAGGAGGCACGAACACCTCGCACGAGACCAATGTAACTTGTAGGAACTGACCGCGTAGTCCCGAGTCTCCTGGTTTGAGAGTATGACGATAATTTGCAAAAATCACACTTTGAGTTAAAAACATGCTATTAAAGGGTGATAACCCAATCCAGCCCCGAAACGACCCTGTAGGAGGCACGAACACCTCGCACGGGACCAATATAACTTGTAGGAACTGACGGCGTCGTCCCGGGTCTCCCGGTTTGAGAGTATGATAATAATTTGCGAAAATCAAACTTTGAGATAATAAACTTGCCGTTAAAGGGTGAAAACCCAAACCATACCCTAAACGACCCCGTAAGAGGAACGAACACCTCGCACGGGACCAATGTAACTTCTAGGAACTAACCGCGTAGTCCCGGGTCTTGCGGTTTGAGAGTATGACGATAATTTGCAAAAATCACACTTTGAGTTAAAGACTTATCGTTAAAGGGTGAAAACCAAAATCATCGCCTAAACGACCCCTGTAGGATGCACGAACACCTCGCACGGGATCCAATGTAACTTGTAGGAACTGATCGCGTAGTCTCGGGTCTCCCGGTTTGAGAGTATGACGATAATTTGCAAAAGTCACACAATGAGTTAAAAAAAAGCCATTAAAGGGTGAAAACTGAAACCAGCCACCAAACGACCCCGTAGGAGGCACGAACACCTCGCACGGGACCAATGTAACTTGTAGGAACTGATCGCGTAGTCTCGGATCTCGCGGTTTGAGAGTATGACGATAATTTGCAAAAATCACACTTAGAGTTAAAAACATCTCGTTAAAGGCTGAAAATTTAAACCAGGCCACAAACAACCCCATAGGAGGCACAAACACCTCGCACGCGACCAATGTGACATGTAGGAACTGACCACGTAGTCCCGGGTCTCCCGGTTTGAGAGTATGACGATAAGTTGTAAAAATCACACAATGAGTTAAAAACATGCCATTAAAGGGTGAAAACCCAAACCACACCCCAAACGACCCCGTAGGAGGCACGAACACCTCGCACGGGAACAATGTAACTTGTAGGAACTGATCGCGTAGTCCCTGGTCTCACGGTTTGAGAGTATGGGGATAATTTGCAAAAATCACATTTAGAGTTAAAAACATGTCATTAAAGGGTGAAAATACAAACCAGCCCCCAAACGACCCCGTATGAGGTACGCACACCTCGCACGGGACCAATGTAACTTGTAGGAACTGACCACGTAGTCCACGGGTTTCCGATTTGAGAGTATGATGATAATTTGCAAAAATCAGACTTTAAGTTAAAAACATGTCGTTAAACTGTGAAAATTCAAACCAGCCCCCAAATGATCCCGTAGGTGGCACGGACACCTCGCACGGGACCAATGTAACTTGTTGGAACTGGTCGCGTAGTCTCGGGTCTCCCAGTTTGAAAGTATGATGCTAATTTACAAAAATCATACTTAGAGTTAAAAACATGTAGTTAAAGGGTGAAACCCCAAACCAACCCCCAAACGACCCCTGTAGGATGCACGAACACCTCGCACGGGATCCAATGTACCTTGTAGGAACTGACTGCGTAGTCCCGGATCTCGCGGTTTGAGAGTATGATGAAAATTTGCAAAAATTATACTTAGAGTTAAAAACATGTCGTTAAAGGGTGAAAACCCAAACCAGCTCCCAAACGATCCCGTAGGAGGCATGAACACCTCGCACGAGACAAATGTAACTTGTAGGAATGGACCGCGTAGTCCCGGGTCTCTCGGTTTGAGAGTATGACGTTAATTAACAAAAATCAGACTTAGTGTTAAAAACATGTCGTTAAAGGGTGAAAACCCAAACCAACCCCGAAACGACCCCGTAGGAGGCACGAACACCTCGCATGGGACCAATGTAATTTGTAGGAACTGACCGCGTCGTCCTGGGCCTCCCGATTTGAAAGTATTACGATAATTTGCAAAAATAACACTTTGAGTTAAAAACATGCCGTTAAAGGGTAAAAACCCAAACCAGCCCCCAAACGATCCCATAGGATGCACAAACACCTCGCACTGGACCAATGTAACTTGTAGGAACTAACCACGTAGTCCTGGGTGTTGCGGTTTTAGAGTATGATGATAATTTGCAAAAATCATATTTTGAGTTAAAAACATGCCGTTAAAGGGTGAAAACCCAAACCATCCCCCAAACGACCCCGTAGGAGGCACGAACACCTCGCACGGGACCAATGTAACTTGTAGGAACTGATCGCGTAGTCCCGGGTCTTCCGGTTTGAGAGTATGACGATAATTTGTAAAAATCACACTTTAAGTTAAAAAAATGTTGTTAATGGTTGAAAAACCAAACCAACCCCCAAACGACCCCGTAGGACGCACCAACACCTCGCACGGGACCAATGTAACTTGTAGGAACTGATCGCGTAGTCTCGGGTCTCTCGGTTTGAGAGTATGACGATAATTTGCAAAAATCATACTTTGAGTTAAAAATATGTCGTTAAAAGGTGAAAACCCAAACCAACCCCTAAATGACCCCGTAGGAGGCACGAAAACCTCGCACGGGACCATTGTAACTTATAGGAATAGATCGCGTAGTCCCGGGTCTCCCGGATTGAGAGTATGAAGATAATTTACAAAAATCACACTTGGAGTTAAAAACATGCCGTTGAAGGGCGAAAACACAAACCAGCCCCGAAACGACCCCGTAGGAGGCACGTACACCTCGCATGGGACCAATGTAACATGTTGGAACTGATCGCGTCGTCCCGGGCCTCCCGGTTTGAAAATATTACGATAATTTGCGAAAATCACACTTTGAGTTAAAAACATGCCGTTAAAGGGTAAAAACCCAAACCAGCCCCCAAACGATCCCATAAGAGGCACGAACACCTCGCACTGGACCAATGTAACTTGTAGGAACTAACCACGTAGTCCCGGGTGTTGTGATTTTAGAGTATGATAATAATTTGTAAAAATCACTCTTTGAGTTAAAAACATGCCGTTAAAGGGTGAAAACCCAAAATAGCCCCCCCCCCCCCCATGAGGCACGAACACCTCGCACGGGACCAATGTAACTTGTAGGAACTGAACGCGTAGTCCCGGGCCTTCTGGTTTGAGAGTATGACAATAATATGTAAAAATCACCCTTTAAGTTAAAAACATGTTGTTAAAGGTTGAAAACCCAAACCAGTCCCCAAACGACCCCGTAGGAGGCACGAACACCTCGCACGGGACCAATGTAACTTGTAGGAACTGATCGCGTAGTCTCGGGTCTCTCGGTTTGAGAGTATGATGATAATTTGTAAAAATAAAACTTAGAGTTAAAAACATGCCGTTAAAGGGTGAAAACCCAAATCGGCCCCCAAACGATCCCGTAGGAGGCATGAACACCTCGCACGGGACCAATGTAACTTGTAGAAACTGACCGTGTAGTCCCGGGTCTCGCGGTTTGAGAGTATGACGATAATTTGCAAAAATCAAATTTAGAGTTAAAAACATGACGTTAAAGGGTGAAAATCCAAACCAGCCCCCAAACAACCCCGTAGGAGTCACGAACACCTCGCACGGGACCATTGTAACTTGTAGGAACTGACCGCGTAGTCCCGGGTCTCTCGATTTGAGAGTATGACGATAATTTACAAAAATCACACTTAGTGTTAAAAACATGCCGTTGAAGGGTGAAAACACAAACTAGCCCCCAAACGACCCTGTAGGAGGCACAAACACCTCGCACGGGACGGTTGTTACTTGTAGGAACTGATCGCGTAGTCTCGAGTCTCCCGGTTTGAGAGTTTGACGATAATTTGTAAAAGTTACACTTTGAGTTAAAAACATGCCATTAAAGGGTAAAAACCCAAACCAGACCCCAAACGACCCCGTCGGAGGCACGAACACCTCGCATGGGACCAATGAAACTTGTAGGAACTGACCGTGTAGTCCCGGGTCTCGCGGTTTGAGAGTATGACGATAATTTGCAAAAATCAAATTTAGAGTTAAAAACATGTCGTTAAAGGGTGAAAATCCAAACCAGCCCCCAAACAACCCCGTAGGAGTCACGAACACCTCGCACGGGACGAATGTAACTTGTAGGAACTGACCGCGTAGTCCCGAGTCTTCCAATTTGAGAGTATGATGATAATTTGCAAAAATCACACATTGAGTTAAAAACATGTTGTTAAAGGGTGAAAACCTAATCCAGTCCCCAAATGACCCCGTAGGAGGCACAAACACCTCGCGCGGGACCAATGTAACTTGTAGGAACTAACGACGTCATCCCGGGTCTCCCGGTTTGAGAATATGATGATAATTTGCGAAAATCACACTTTGAGTTAAGAACTTGCCGTTAAAGGGTGAAAACCCAAACCAGCCCCTAAACGACCCCGTAGGAGGCACGAACACCTCGTACGAGACCAATGTAACTTGTAGGAACTGACCGCGTAGTCCCGAGTCTTACGGTTTGAGAGTATGACGATAATTTGCAAAAGTCACACTTTGAGTTATAAACGTGTCGTTAAAGGGTGAAAACCCAAACCAACCCCGAAACGACCCCGTAGGAGGCACGAACACCTCGCATGGGACCAATGTAACTTGTTGGAACTGACCGCATCGTCCTGGGCCTCCCGATTTGAAAGTATTACGATAATTTGCAAAAATAACACTTTGAGTTAAAAACATGCCGTTAAAGGGTAAAAACCCAAACCAGCCCCCAAACGATCCCATAGGATGCACAAACACCTCGCACTGGACCAATGTAACTTGTAGGAACTAACCACGTAGTCCTGGGTGTTGCGGTTTTAGAGTATGATGATAATTTGCAAAAATCATATTTTGAGTTAAAAACATGCCGTTAAAGGGTGAAAACCCAAACCATCCCCCAAACGACCCCGTAGGAGGCACGAACACCTCGCACGGGACCAATGTAACTTGTAGGAACTGATCGCGTAGTCCCGGGTCTTCCGGTTTGAGAGTATGACGATAATTTGTAAAAATCACACTTTCAGTTAAAAAAATGTTGTTAATGGTTTAAAAACCAAACCAACCCCCAAACGACCCCGTAGGACGCACCAACATCTCGCACGGGACCAATGTAACTTGTAGGAACTGATCGCGTAGTCTCGGGTCTCTCGGTTTGAGAGTATGACGATAATTTGCAAAAATCATACTTTGAGTTAATAATATGCCGTTAAAAGGTGAAAACCCAAACCAGCCCCTAAATGACCCCGTAGGAGGCACGAACACCTCGCACGGGACCATTGTAACTTATAGGAATAGATCGCGTAGTCCCGGGTCTCCCGGATTGAGAGTATGAAGATAATTTACAAAAATCACACTTGGAGTTAAAAACATGCCGTTGAAGGGTGAAAACACAAACCAGCCCCGAAACGACCTCGTAGGAGGCACGTACACCTCGCATGGGACCAATGTAACATGTTGAACTGATCGCGTCGTCCCGGGCCTCCCGGTTTGAAAATATTACGATAATTTGCGAAAATCACACTTTGAGTTAAAAACATGCCGTCAAAGGGTAAAAACCCAAACCAGCCCCCAAACGATCCCATAGGAGGCACGAACACCTCGCACTGGACCAATGTAACTTGTAGGAACTAACCACGTAGTCCCGGGTGTTGCGATTTTAGAGTATGATGATAATTTGTAAAAATCACTCTTTGAGTTAAAAACATGCCGTTAAAGGGTGAAAACCCAAAATAGCCCCCCCCCCCCCCCCATGAGGCACGAAGACCTCGCACGGGACCAATGTAACTTGTAGGAACTGAACGCGTAGTCCCGGGCCTTCTGGTTTGAGAGTATGACAATAATTTGTAAAAATCACACTTTAAGTTAAAAACATGTTGTTAAAGGTTGAAAACCCAAACCAGTCCCCAAACGACCCCGTAGGAGGCACGAACACCTCGCACGGGACCAATGTAACTTGTAGGAACTGATCGCGTAGTCTCGGGTCTCTCGGTTTGAGAGTATGATGATAATTTGTAAAAATCACACTTAGAGTTAAAAATATGCCGTTAAAGGGTGAAAACCCAAATCGGCCCCCAAACGATCCCGTAGGAGGCATGAACACCTCGCACGGGACCAATGTAACTTGTAGAAACTGACCGTGTAGTCCCGGGTCTCGCGATTTGAGAGTATGACGATAATTTGCAAAAATCAAATTTAGAGTTAAAAACATGACGTTAAAGGGTGAAAATCCAAACCAGCCCGCAAACAACCCCGTAGGAGTCACGAACACCTCGCACGGGACCATTTTATAACTTGTAGGAACTGACCGCGTAGTCCCGGGTCTCTCGATTTGAGAGTATGACGATAATTTACAAAAATCACACTCAGTGTTAAAAACATGCCGTTGAAGGGTGAAAACACAAACTAGCCCCCAAACGACCCTGTAGGAGGCACAAACACCTCGCACGGGACGGTTGTTACTAGTAGGAACTGATCGCGTAGTCTCGGGTCTCCCGGTTTGAGAGTTTGACGATAATTTGTAAAAGTTACACTTTGAGTTAAAAACATGCCATTAAAGGGTAAAAACCCAAACCAGACCCCAAACGACCCCGTCGGAGGCACGAACACCTCGCATGGGACCAATGAAACTTGTAGGAACTGACCGTGTAGTCCCGGGTCTCGCGGTTTGAGAGTATGACGATAATTTGCAAAAATCAAATTTAGAGTTAAAAACATGTCGTTAAAGGGTGAAAATCCAAACCAGCCCCCAAACAACCCCGTAGGAGTCACGAACACCTCGCACGGGACGAATGTAACTTGTAGGAACTGACCGCGTAGTCCCGAGTCTCCCAATTTGACAGTATGATGATAATTTGCAAAAATCACACATTGAGTTAAAAACATGTTATTAAAGGGTGAAAACCTAATCCAGTCCCCAAATGACCCCGTAGGAGGCACAAACACCTCGCGCGGGACCAATGTAACTTGTAGGAACTGACGACGTCATCCCGGGTCTCCCGGTTTGAGAATATGATGATAATTTGCAGAAATCACACTTTGAGTTAAGAACTTGCCGTTAAAGGGTGAAAACCCAAACCAGCACCTAAACGACCCCGTAGGAGGCACGAACACCTCGTACGGGACCAATGTAATTTGTAGGAATTGACCGCGTAGTCCCGAGTCTTACGGTTTGAGAGTATGACGATAATTTGCAAAAGTCACACTTTGAGTTATAAACGTGTCGTTAAAGGGTGAAAACCCAAACCATCCACAAACGACCCCGTAGGAGGCACGAACACCTCGCACGGGACAGTTGTTGGTTGTAAGAACGGACCGTGTAGTCTCGGGTCTCTCGGTTTGAGAGTATGACGATAATTTGCAAAAATCACATAATGAGTTCAAAACATGCCATTAAAGGGTGAAAACCCAAACCAGACCCCAAACGACCCCGTAGGAGGCATGAACACCTCGCACGGGACCAATGTAACTTGTAGGAGCTGACCGCATAGTCCCGGGTCTCGTGGTTTGAGAGTATGACGATAATTTGCAAAAATCACACTTTGAGTTCAAAACGTGTCATTAATGGGTGAAAACCCAAATGACCCCGTAGGAGGCACGAACACCTCGTACGGCACAGTTGTGACTTGTAAGAACTGACCGCGTAGTCCCGAGTCTCCTGGTTTGAGAGTATGACGATAATTTGCAAAAATCACACTTTGAGTTAAAACATGCTATTAAAGGGTGATAACCCAATCCATCCCCGAAACGACCCTGTAGGAGGCACGAACACCTCGCACGGGACCAATATAACTTGTAGGAACTGACGGCGTCGTCCCGGGTCTCGCGGTTTGAGAGTATGATAATAATTTGCGAAAATCAAACTTTGAGATAATAAACTTGCCGTTAAAGGGTGAAAACCCAAACCATACCCTAAACGACCCCGTAAGAGGAACGAACACCTCGCACGGGACCAATGTAACTTCTAGGAACTGACCGCGTAGTCCCGGGACTTGCGGTTTGAGAGTATGACGATAATTTGCAAAAATCACACTTTGAGTTAAAGACTTATCGTTAAAGGGTGAAAACCAAAATCATCGCCTAACCGACCCCATAGGAGGCACAGACACCTCACACGAGACAGTTGTTACTTGTAGGAATTGACCGCGTAGTCTCGGGTCTCCCGGTTTGAGAGTATGACGATAATTTGCAAAAATCACACAATGAGTTAAAAACATGCCATTAAAGGGTGAAAACCGAAATCAGCCACCAAATGACCCCGTAGGAGGCACGAACACCTCGCACTGGACCAATGTAACTTGTAGGAACTAACCACGTAGTCCTGGGTGTTGCGGTTTTAGAGTATGATGATAATTTGCAAAAATCATATTTTGAGTTAAAAACATGTCGTTAAAGGGTGAAAACCCAAACCATCCCCCAAACGACCCCGTAGGAGGCACGAACACCTCGCACGGGACCAATGTAACTTGTAGGAACTGATTGCGTAGTCCCGGGTCTTCCGGTTTGAGAGTATGACGATAATTTGTAAAAATCACACTTTAAGTTAAAAAAATGTTGTTAATGGTTGAAAAACCAAACCAACCCCCAAACGACCCCGTAGGACGCACCAACATCTCGCACGGGACCAATTTAACTTGTAGGAACTGATCGCGTAGTCTCGGGTCTCTCGGTTTGAGAGTATGACGATAATTTGCAAAAATCATACTTTGAGTTAAAAATATGCCGTTAAAAGGTGAAAACCCAAACCAGCCCCTAAATGACCCCGTAGGAGGCACGAACACCTCGCACGGGACCATTGTAACTTATAGGAATAGATCGCGTAGTCCCGGGTCTCCCGGATTGAGAGTATGAAGATAATTTACAAAAATCACACTTGGAGTTAAAAACATGCCGTTGAAGGGTGAAAACACAAACCAGCCCCGAAACGACCCCGTAGGAGGCACGTACACCTCGCATGGGACCAATGTAACATGTTGGAACTGATCGCGTCGTCCCGGTCCTCCCGGTTTGAAAATATTACGATAATTTGCGAAAATCACACTTTGAGTTAAAAACATGCCGTTAAAGGGTAAAAACCCAAACCAGCCCCCAAACGATCCCATAGGAGGCACGAACACCTCGCACTGGACCAATGTAACTTGTAGGAACTAACCACGTAGTCCCGGGTGTTGCGATTTTAGAGTATGATGATAATTTGTAAAAATCACTCTTTGAGTTAAAAACATGCCGTTAAAGGGTGAAAACCCAAAATAGCCCCCCCCCCCCCATGAGGCACGAACACCTCGCACGGGACCAATGTAACTTGTAGGAACTGACCGCGTAGTCCCGGGCCCTCTAGTTTGAGAGTATGACAATAATTTGTAAAAATCACACTTTAAGTTAAAAACATGTTGTTAAAGGTTGAAAACCCAAACCAGTCCCCAAACGACCCTGTAGGAGGCACGAACACCTCGCACGGGACCAATGTAACTTGTAGGAACTGATCGCGTAGTCTCGGGTCTCTCGGTTTGAGAGTATGATGATAATTTGTAAAAATCACACTTAGAGTTAAAAACATGCCGTTAAAGGGTGAAAACCCAAATCGGCCCCCAAACGATCCCGTAGGAGGCATGAACACCTCGCACAGGACCAATGTAACTTGTAGGAACTGACCGTGCAGTCCCGGGTCTCGCGGTTTGAGAGTATGACGATAATTTGCAAAAATCAAATTTAGAGTTAAAAACATGACGTTAAAGGGTGAAAATCCAAACCAGCCCCCAAACAACCCCGTAGGAGTCACGAATACCTCGCACGGGACCATTGTAACTTGTAGGAACTGACCGCGTAGTCCCGGGTCTCTCGATTTGAGAGTATGACGATAATTTAAAAAAATCACACTTAGTGTTAAAAACATGCCGTTGAAGGGTGAAAACACAAACTAGCCCCCAAACGACCCTGTAGGAGGCACAAACACCTCGCACGGGACGGTTGTTACTTGTAGGAACTGATCGCGTAGTCTCGGGTCTCCCGGTTTGAGAGTTTGACGATAATTTGTAAAAGTTACACTTTGAGTTAAAAACATGCCATTAAAGGGTAAAAACCCAAACCAGACCCCAAACGACCCCGTCGGAGGCACGAACACCTCGCATGGGACCAATGAAACTTGTAGGAACTGACCGTGTAGTCCCGGGTCTCGCGGTTTGAGAGTATGACGATAATTTGCAAAAATCAAATTTAGAGTTAAAAACATGTCGTTAAAGGGTGAAAATCCAAACCAGCCCCCAAACAACCCCGTAGGAGTCACGAACACCTCGCACGGGACGAATGTAACTTGTAGGAACTGACTGCGTAGTCCCGAGTCTCCCAATTTGAGAGTATGATGATAATTTGCAAAAATCACACATTGAGTTAAAAACATGTTGTTAAAGGGTGAAAACCTAATCCAGTCCCCAAATGACCCCGTAGGAGGCACAAACACCTCGCGCGGGACCAATGTAACTTGTAGGAACTGACGACTTCATCCCGGGTCTCCCGGTTTGAGAATATGATGATAATTTTCGGAAATCACACTTTGAGTTAAGAATATGTCGTTAAAGGGTGAAAACCCAAACCAGCCCCTAAACGACCCCGTAGGAGGCACGAACACCTCGTACGGGACCAATGTAACTTGTAGGAACTGACCGCGTAGTCCCGAGTCTTACGGTTTGAGAGTATGACGATAATTTGCAAAAGTCACACTTTGAGTTATAAACGTGTCGTTAAAGGGTGAAAACCCAAACCATCCACAAACGACCCCGTAGGAGGCACGAACACCTCGCACGGGACAGTTGTTGGTTGTAAGAACGGACCGTGTAGTCTCAGGTCTCTCGATTTGAGAGTATGACGATAATTTGCAAAAATCACATAATGAGTTCAAAACATGCCATTAAAGGGTGAAAACCCAAACCAGACCCCAAACGACCCCGTAGGAGGCATGAACACCTCGCACGGGACCAATGTAACTTGTAGGAACTGACCGCATAGTCCCGGGTCTCGCGGTTTGAGAGTATGACGATAATTTGCAAAAATCACACTTTGAGTTCAAAACGTGTCGTTAAAGGGTGAAAACCCAAATGACCCCGTAGGAGGCACGAACACCTCGTACGGCACAGTTGTGACTTGTAAGAACTGACCGCGTAGTCTCGGGTCTCCCGGTTTGAGAGTATGACGATAATTTGTAAAAATCACACAACGAGTTAAAAACATGCCATTAAAGGGTGAAAACCAAAACCACACCCCAAACGACCCCGTAGGAGGCACGAACACCTCGCACGGGACCAATGTAACTTGTAGGAACTGACCGCGTAGTCCCGGGTCTCACAGTTTGAGAGTATGGCGATAATTTGCAAAATTCACATTTAGAGTTAAAAACATGTCATTAAAGGGTGAAAATACAAACCAGCCTCCAAACGACCCCGTAGGAGGCACGAACACCTCGCACGGGACCAATGTAGCTTGTAGGAACTGATCGCGTAGTCTCGGATCTCGCGGTTTGAGAGTATGATGATAATTTGCAAAAATCACACTTAGAGTTAAAAACATCTGGTTAAAGGCTGAAATTTAAACCATCCCACAAACAACCCCATAGGAGGCACGAACACCTCGCACGGGACCAATGTAACATGTAGGAACTGACCACGTAGTCCCGGGTCTCCCGGTTTGAGAGTATGACGATAATTTGTAAAAATCACACAATGAGTTAAACACATGCCATTAAAGGGTTAAAACCCAAACCACACCCCAAACGACCCCGTATGAGGCACGAACACCTCGCACGGGACCAATGTAACTTGTAGGAACTAACCGCGTAGTCCACGGGTCTTCCGGTTTGAGAGTATGACGATAATTTGCAAAAATCACACTTTAAGTTAAAAACATGCCGTTAAAGGGTGAAAAACCAAACCAACCCCCCAACGACCCCGTAGGTGGCACGAACACCTCGCACGGGACCAATGTAACTTGTAGGAACTGGTCGCGTAGTCTTGGGTCTCCCGGTTTTAGAGTATGATGATAATTTTCAAAAATCATACTTAGAGTTAAAAACATGTCGTTAAAGGGTGAAAACCCAAACCAGCCCCCAAACGACCCCGTAGGACGCACGAACACCTCGTATGGGATCCAATGTAACTTGTAGGAACTGACTGCGTAGTCCCGGGTTTTGCGGTTTGAGAGTATGATGAAAATTTGCAAAAATCACACTTAGAGCTAAAAACATGTCGTTAAAGGGTGAAAACCCAAACCAACTCCCAAACAACCCCGTAGGAGGCATGAACACCTCGCACGAGACCAATGTAACTTGTAGGAACTGACTGCGTAGTCCCGGGTCTCCCGGTTTGAGAGTATGATGTTAACTTTCAAAAATCACACTTAGTGTTAAAAACATGTCGTTAAAGGGTGAAAACCCAAACCAGCCCCGAAACGACCCCGTAGGAGGCACGAACACCTCGCATGGGACCAATGTAACATGTAGGAACTGACCGCGTCGTCCTGGGCCTCCCGATTTGAAAGTATTACGATAATTTGCAAAAATCACACTTTGAGTTAAAAACATGCCGTTAAAGGGTAAAAACCCAAACCAGCCCCCAAACGATCCCATAGGAGGCACGAACACCTCGCACTGGACCAATGTAACTTGTAGGAACTAACCACGTAGTCCCGGGTGTTGCGGTTTTAGAGTATGATGATAATTTACAAAACTCACACTTTCGGTTGAAAACATGCCGTTAAAGGGTGACAACCCAAACCATCCCCAAACGACCACGTAAGAGGCACGAACACCTCGCACGGGACCAATGTAACTTGTAGGAACTGACCGCGTAGTCCCGAGCCTTTCGGTTTGAGAGTATGACGATAGTTTGTAAAAATCACACTTTAAGTTAAAAACATGTTGTTAAAGGTTGAAAACCAATACCAGCCCCCAAACGACCCCGTAGGAGGCACGAACACCTCGCATGGGACCAATGTAACTTGTAGGAACTGATCGCGTAGTCTCGGGTCTCTCGGTTTGAGAGTATGACGATAATTTGCAAAAATCATACTTTGAGTTAAAAATATGCCGTTAAAAGGTGAAAATCCAAACCAGCCCCTAAACGACCCCGTAGGAGGCACGAACACCTCGCACGGGACCATTATAAATTGTAGGAACTGACCGTCTAGTCCCGGGTCTCCCGGTTTGAGAGTATGACGATAATTTACAAAAATCACAATTAGAGTTAAAAACATGACGTTGAAGGGTGAAAACACAAACTAGCCCCCAAATGACCCCGTAGGAGGCACAAACACCTCGCACGGGACAGTTGTTACTTGTAGGAACTGATCGCGTAGTCTCGGGTCTCCCGGTTTGAGAGTTTGACGATAATTTGTAAAAGTCACACTTTGAGTTAAAAACATGCCATTAAAGGGTAAAAACCCAAACCAGCCCCCAAATGACCCCGTACGAGGCACGAACACCTCGCATAGGACCAATGAAACTTGTAGAAACTGACCGTGTAGTCCCGGGTCTCGCGGTTTGAGAGTATGACGATAATTTGTAAAAATTACATTTAGAGTTAAAAACTTATCGTTAAAGGGTGAAAATCCAAACCAGCCCCCAAAAAACCCCGTAGGATGCACGAACACCTCGCACGGGACCAATGTAACTTGTAGGAACTGACCGCGTAGTCCCGAGTCTCCTGGTTTGAGAGTATGACGATAATTTGCAAAAATCACACTTTGAGTTAAAAACATGCTATTAAAGGGTGATAACCCAATCCAACCCCCAAACGACCCTGTAGGAGGCACGAACACCTCGCACGGGACCAATATAACTTGTAGGAACTGACGGCGTCGTCCCGGGTCTCCTGGTTTGAGAGTATGATAATAATTTGCTAAAATTAAACTTTGAGATAAAAAACTTGCCGTTAAAGGGTGAAAACCCAAACCATACCCTAAACGACCCCGTAAGAGGAACGAACACCTCGCACGGGACCAATGTAACTTCTCGCGTAGTCCCGGGTCTTGCGGTTTGAGAGTATGACGATAATTTGCAAAAATCACACTTTGAGTTAAAGACTTATCGTTAAAGGGTGAAAACCAAAATCATCGCCTAAACGACCCCATAGGAGGCACGGACACCTCGCACGAGACAGTTGTTACTTGTAGGAATTGACCGCGTAGTCTCGGGTCTCCCGGTTTGAGAGTATGACGATAATTTGGAAAAATCACACAATGAGTTAAAAACATGCCATTAAAGGCTGAAAACCGAAATCAGCCACCAAATGACCCCGTAGGAGGCACGAACACCTCGCACGGGACCAATGTAACTTGTAGGAACTGATCGCGTAGTCTCGGATCTCGCGGTTTGAGAGTATGACGATAATTTACAAAAATCACACTTAGAGTTAAAAACATCTCGTTAAAGGCTGAAAGTTTAAACCAGGCCACAAACAACCCCATAGGAGGCACGAACACCTCGCACGCGACCAATGTGACATGTAGGAACTGACCACGTAGTCCCGGGTCTCCCGGTTTGAGAGTATGACGATAATTTGTAACAATCACACAATGAGTTAAAAACATGCCATTAAAGGGTGAAAACCCAAACCACACCCCCAAACGACCCCGTAGGAGGCACGAACACCTCGCACGGGAACAATGTAACTTGTAGGAACTGACCACGTAGTCCACGGGTTTTCCGGTTTGAGAGTATGACGATAATTTGCAAAAATCACACTTTATGTTAAAAACATGTCGTTAAACTGTGAAAACCCAAACCAGCCCCCAAACGATCCCGTAGGTGGCACGAACACCTCGCAAGGGACAAATGTAACTTGTTAGAACTGGTCGCGTAGTCTTGGGTCTCCCGGTTTGAGAGTATGATGCTAATTTACAAAAATCATACTTAGACTTAAAAACATGTAGTTAAAGGGTGAAACCCCAAACCAAACCCCAAACGACCCCTGTAGGATGCACGAACACCTCGTACGGGATCCAATGTAATTTGTAGGAACTGACTGCGTAGTCCCGGATCTCGCGGTTTGAGAGTATGATGAAAATTTGCAAAAATCATACTTAGAGTTAAAAACATGTCGTTAAAGGGTGAAAACCCAAACCAGCTCACAAACGACCCCGTAGGAGGCATGAACACCTCGCACGAGACCAATGTAACTTGTAGGAACGGATCGCGTAGTCCCGGGTCTCTCGGTTTGAGAGTATGACGTTAATTTACAAAAATCAGACTTAGTGTTAATAACATGTCGTTAAAGGGTGAAAACCCAAACCAACCCCGAAACGACCCCGTAGGAGGCACGAACACCTTGCATGGGACCAATGTAACTTGTAGGAACTGATCGCGTCGTCCTGGGCCTCCCGGTTTGAAAGTATTACGATAATTTGCAAAAATCACACTTTGAGTTAAAAACATGCCGTTAAAGGGTAAAAACCCAAACCAGCCCCCAAACGACCCCATAGGAGGCACGAACACCTCGCACTGGACCAATGTAACTTGTAGGAACTAACCACGTAGTCCTGGGTGTTGCGGTTTTAGAGTATGATGATAATTTGCAAAAATCATATTTTGAGTTAAAAACATGCCGTTAAAGGGTGAAAACCCAAACCATCCCCCAAATGACCCCGTAGGAGGCACGAACACCTCGCACGGGTCCATTGTAACTTGTAGGAACTGATCGCGTAGTCCCGGGTCTTTCGGTTTGAGAGTATGACGATAATTTGTAAAAATCACACTTTAAGTTAAAAAAATGTTGTTAATGGTTGAAAAACCAAATCATCCCCCAAACGACCCCGTAGGATGCACAAACACCTCGCACGGGACCAATGTAACTTGTAGGAACTGATCGCGTTGTCTCGGGTCTCTCGGTTTGAGAGTATGACGATAATTTGCAAAAATCATACTTTGAGTTAAAAATATGCCGTTAAAAGGTGAAAACCCAAACAAGCCCCTAAATGACCCCGTAGGAGGCACGAACACCTCGCACGGAACCATTGTAACTTGTAGGAATAGATCGCATAGTCCCGGGTCTCCCGGTTTGAGAGTATGAAGATAATTTACAAAAATCACACTTGGAGTTAAAAACATGCCGTTGAAGGGTGAAAACACAAACTAGCCCCCAAACGACCCCGTTGGAGGCACAAACACCTCGCACGGGACAGTTGTTACTTGTAGGAACTGATCGCGTAGTCTAGGGTCTCTCGGTTTGAGGGTTTGATGATAATTTGTAAAAATCACACTTGGAGTTAAAAACATGCCATTAAAGGGTAAAAACCTAAAGCAGCCCCCAAACGACCCCGTAGGAGGCACGAACACCTTGCATGGGACCAATGAAACTTGTAGGAACTGATCGTGTAGTCCCGGGTCTCGCAGTTTGAGAGTATGATGATAATTTACAAAAATCAAATTCAGAGTTAAAAACATGTCGTTAAAGGGTGAAAATCCAAACCAGCCCCCAAACAACCCCGTAGGAGTCACGAACACCTCGCACGGGACCAATGTAACTTGTAGGAACTGCCTGCGTAGTCCCGAGTCTCCCGATTTAAGAGTATGACGATAATTTGCAAAAATCACACATTGAGTTAAAAACATGTTGTTAAAGGGTGAAAACCTAATC
This sequence comes from Sambucus nigra, assembly GCA_949130495.1. Taxonomy (NCBI): domain Eukaryota; kingdom Viridiplantae; phylum Streptophyta; class Magnoliopsida; order Dipsacales; family Adoxaceae; genus Sambucus; species Sambucus nigra. The sequence goes on from OX422222.1 coordinate 51,175,938, forward strand.
CAGCCCCCAAACAACCCCGTAGGAGGCACGAACACCTCGCGCGGGACCAATGTAACTTGTAGGAACTGACGACGTCATCCCGGATCTCTCGGTTTGAGAATATGATGGTAATTTGCAAAAACCACACTTTGAGTTAAGAACTTGCCGTTAAAGGGTGAAAACCCAAACCAGCCCCTAAACGACCCCGTAGGAGGCACGAACACCTCGTACGGGACCAATGTAACTTGTAGGAACTGACCGCATAGTTTCGAGTCTTACGGTTTGAGAGTATGACGATAATTTGTAAAAATCACACTTTGAGTTAATAATGTGTCGTTAAAGGGTGAAAACCCAAACCATCACCAAACGACCCCGTAGGAGGCAAGAACACATCGCACGGGACAGTTGTTACTTGTAAGAACTGACCGTGTAGTCTCGGGTCTCCCCATTTAAGAGTATGACGATAATTTTCAAAAATCACATAATGAGTTAAAAACATGCCATTAAAGCGTGAAAACCCAAACCAGACCCCAAACGACCCCGTAGGAGGCATGAACACCTCGCATGGGACCAATGTAACTTGTAGGAACTGACCGCATAGTCCCGGGTCTCGCGATTTGAGAGTATGATGATAATTTGCAAAAATCACATTTAGAGTTAAAAACTTGTCGTTAAAGGGTGAAAATCCAAACCAGCCCCCAAAAAACCCCGTAGGAGGCACGAACACCTCGTACGGGACCAATGTAACTTGTAGGAACGGACCGCGTAGTCCCGAGTCTCCTGGTTTGAGAGTATGACGATAATTTGCAAAATCACACTTTGAGTTAAAAACATGCTGTTAAAGGGTGAAAACCCAATCCAGCCCCCAAACGACCCTGTAGGGGCACGAACACCTCGCACAGGACCAATATAACTTGTAGGAACTGACGGCGTCGTCCCGGGTCTCCCGTTTTGAGAGTATGATGATAATTTGCGAAAATCAAACTTTGAGTTAATAAACTTGCCGTTAAACGGTGAAAACCCAAACCATCCCCTAAACGACCCCGTAGGAGGAACGAACACCTCGCACGGGACCAATGTAACTTGTAGGAACTGACCGCGTAGTCCCGGGTCTTACGGTTTCAGAGTATGACGATAATTTGCAAAAATCACACTTTGAGTTAAAAACATGTCGTTAAAGGGTGAAAACCCAAACCATCCCCCAAACGACCCCGTAGGAGGCACGAACACCTCGCACGAGACCAATTTAACTTGTAGGAACTGATCGCGTAGTCTCGGGTCTCTCGGTTTGAGAGTATGACGATAATTTGCAAAAATCATACTTTGAGTTAAAAATATGCCGTTAAAAGGTGAAAACCCAAACCAGCCCCTAAATGACCCCGTAGGAGGCACGAACACCTCGCACGGGACCATTGTAACTTATAGGAATAGATCGCGTAGTCCCGGGTCTCCCGGATTGAGAGTATGAAGATAATTTACAAAAATCACACTTGGAGTTAAAAACATGCCGTTGAAGGGTGAAAACACAAACCAGCCCCGAAACGACCCCGTAGGAGGCACGTACACCTCGCATGGGACCAATGTAACATGTTGGAACTGATCGCGTCGTCCCGGTCCTCCCGGTTTGAAAATATTACGATAATTTGCGAAAATCACACTTTGAGTTAAAAACATGCCGTTAAAGGGTAAAAACCCAAACCAGCCCCCAAACGATCCCATAGGAGGCACGAACACCTCGCACTGGACCAATGTAACTTGTAGGAACTAACCACGTAGTCCCGGGTGTTGCGATTTTAGAGTATGATGATAATTTGTAAAAATCACTCTTTGAGTTAAAAACATGCCGTTAAAGGGTGAAAACCCAAAATAGCCCCCCCCCCCCCATGAGGCACGAACACCTCGCACGGGACCAATGTAACTTGTAGGAACTGACCGCGTAGTCCCGGGCCCTCTAGTTTGAGAGTATGACAATAATTTGTAAAAATCACACTTTAAGTTAAAAACATGTTGTTAAAGGTTGAAAACCCAAACCAGTCCCCAAACGACCCTGTAGGAGGCACGAACACCTCGCACGGGACCAATGTAACTTGTAGGAACTGATCGCGTAGTCTCGGGTCTCTCGGTTTGAGAGTATGATGATAATTTGTAAAAATCACACTTAGAGTTAAAAACATGCCGTTAAAGGGTGAAAACCCAAATCGGCCCCCAAACGATCCCGTAGGAGGCATGAACACCTCGCACAGGACCAATGTAACTTGTAGGAACTGACCGTGCAGTCCCGGGTCTCGCGGTTTGAGAGTATGACGATAATTTGCAAAAATCAAATTTAGAGTTAAAAACATGACGTTAAAGGGTGAAAATCCAAACCAGCCCCCAAACAACCCCGTAGGAGTCACGAATACCTCGCACGGGACCATTGTAACTTGTAGGAACTGACCGCGTAGTCCCGGGTCTCTCGATTTGAGAGTATGACGATAATTTAAAAAAATCACACTTAGTGTTAAAAACATGCCGTTGAAGGGTGAAAACACAAACTAGCCCCCAAACGACCCTGTAGGAGGCACAAACACCTCGCACGGGACGGTTGTTACTTGTAGGAACTGATCGCGTAGTCTCGGGTCTCCCGGTTTGAGAGTTTGACGATAATTTGTAAAAGTTACACTTTGAGTTAAAAACATGCCATTAAAGGGTAAAAACCCAAACCAGACCCCAAACGACCCCGTCGGAGGCACGAACACCTCGCATGGGACCAATGAAACTTGTAGGAACTGACCGTGTAGTCCCGGGTCTCGCGGTTTGAGAGTATGACGATAATTTGCAAAAATCAAATTTAGAGTTAAAAACATGTCGTTAAAGGGTGAAAATCCAAACCAGCCCCCAAACAACCCCGTAGGAGTCACGAACACCTCGCACGGGACGAATGTAACTTGTAGGAACTGACTGCGTAGTCCCGAGTCTCCCAATTTGAGAGTATGATGATAATTTGCAAAAATCACACATTGAGTTAAAAACATGTTGTTAAAGGGTGAAAACCTAATCCAGTCCCCAAATGACCCCGTAGGAGGCACAAACACCTCGCGCGGGACCAATGTAACTTGTAGGAACTGACGACTTCATCCCGGGTCTCCCGGTTTGAGAATATGATGATAATTTTCGGAAATCACACTTTGAGTTAAGAATATGTCGTTAAAGGGTGAAAACCCAAACCAGCCCCTAAACGACCCCGTAGGAGGCACGAACACCTCGTACGGGACCAATGTAACTTGTAGGAACTGACCGCGTAGTCCCGAGTCTTACGGTTTGAGAGTATGACGATAATTTGCAAAAGTCACACTTTGAGTTATAAACGTGTCGTTAAAGGGTGAAAACCCAAACCATCCACAAACGACCCCGTAGGAGGCACGAACACCTCGCACGGGACAGTTGTTGGTTGTAAGAACGGACCGTGTAGTCTCAGGTCTCTCGATTTGAGAGTATGACGATAATTTGCAAAAATCACATAATGAGTTCAAAACATGCCATTAAAGGGTGAAAACCCAAACCAGACCCCAAACGACCCCGTAGGAGGCATGAACACCTCGCACGGGACCAATGTAACTTGTAGGAACTGACCGCATAGTCCCGGGTCTCGCGGTTTGAGAGTATGACGATAATTTGCAAAAATCACACTTTGAGTTCAAAACGTGTCGTTAAAGGGTGAAAACCCAAATGACCCCGTAGGAGGCACGAACACCTCGTACGGCACAGTTGTGACTTGTAAGAACTGACCGCGTAGTCTCGGGTCTCCCGGTTTGAGAGTATGACGATAATTTGTAAAAATCACACAACGAGTTAAAAACATGCCATTAAAGGGTGAAAACCAAAACCACACCCCAAACGACCCCGTAGGAGGCACGAACACCTCGCACGGGACCAATGTAACTTGTAGGAACTGACCGCGTAGTCCCGGGTCTCACAGTTTGAGAGTATGGCGATAATTTGCAAAATTCACATTTAGAGTTAAAAACATGTCATTAAAGGGTGAAAATACAAACCAGCCTCCAAACGACCCCGTAGGAGGCACGAACACCTCGCACGGGACCAATGTAGCTTGTAGGAACTGATCGCGTAGTCTCGGATCTCGCGGTTTGAGAGTATGATGATAATTTGCAAAAATCACACTTAGAGTTAAAAACATCTGGTTAAAGGCTGAAATTTAAACCATCCCACAAACAACCCCATAGGAGGCACGAACACCTCGCACGGGACCAATGTAACATGTAGGAACTGACCACGTAGTCCCGGGTCTCCCGGTTTGAGAGTATGACGATAATTTGTAAAAATCACACAATGAGTTAAACACATGCCATTAAAGGGTTAAAACCCAAACCACACCCCAAACGACCCCGTATGAGGCACGAACACCTCGCACGGGACCAATGTAACTTGTAGGAACTAACCGCGTAGTCCACGGGTCTTCCGGTTTGAGAGTATGACGATAATTTGCAAAAATCACACTTTAAGTTAAAAACATGCCGTTAAAGGGTGAAAAACCAAACCAACCCCCCAACGACCCCGTAGGTGGCACGAACACCTCGCACGGGACCAATGTAACTTGTAGGAACTGGTCGCGTAGTCTTGGGTCTCCCGGTTTTAGAGTATGATGATAATTTTCAAAAATCATACTTAGAGTTAAAAACATGTCGTTAAAGGGTGAAAACCCAAACCAGCCCCCAAACGACCCCGTAGGACGCACGAACACCTCGTATGGGATCCAATGTAACTTGTAGGAACTGACTGCGTAGTCCCGGGTTTTGCGGTTTGAGAGTATGATGAAAATTTGCAAAAATCACACTTAGAGCTAAAAACATGTCGTTAAAGGGTGAAAACCCAAACCAACTCCCAAACAACCCCGTAGGAGGCATGAACACCTCGCACGAGACCAATGTAACTTGTAGGAACTGACTGCGTAGTCCCGGGTCTCCCGGTTTGAGAGTATGATGTTAACTTTCAAAAATCACACTTAGTGTTAAAAACATGTCGTTAAAGGGTGAAAACCCAAACCAGCCCCGAAACGACCCCGTAGGAGGCACGAACACCTCGCATGGGACCAATGTAACATGTAGGAACTGACCGCGTCGTCCTGGGCCTCCCGATTTGAAAGTATTACGATAATTTGCAAAAATCACACTTTGAGTTAAAAACATGCCGTTAAAGGGTAAAAACCCAAACCAGCCCCCAAACGATCCCATAGGAGGCACGAACACCTCGCACTGGACCAATGTAACTTGTAGGAACTAACCACGTAGTCCCGGGTGTTGCGGTTTTAGAGTATGATGATAATTTACAAAACTCACACTTTCGGTTGAAAACATGCCGTTAAAGGGTGACAACCCAAACCATCCCCAAACGACCACGTAAGAGGCACGAACACCTCGCACGGGACCAATGTAACTTGTAGGAACTGACCGCGTAGTCCCGAGCCTTTCGGTTTGAGAGTATGACGATAGTTTGTAAAAATCACACTTTAAGTTAAAAACATGTTGTTAAAGGTTGAAAACCAATACCAGCCCCCAAACGACCCCGTAGGAGGCACGAACACCTCGCATGGGACCAATGTAACTTGTAGGAACTGATCGCGTAGTCTCGGGTCTCTCGGTTTGAGAGTATGACGATAATTTGCAAAAATCATACTTTGAGTTAAAAATATGCCGTTAAAAGGTGAAAATCCAAACCAGCCCCTAAACGACCCCGTAGGAGGCACGAACACCTCGCACGGGACCATTATAAATTGTAGGAACTGACCGTCTAGTCCCGGGTCTCCCGGTTTGAGAGTATGACGATAATTTACAAAAATCACAATTAGAGTTAAAAACATGACGTTGAAGGGTGAAAACACAAACTAGCCCCCAAATGACCCCGTAGGAGGCACAAACACCTCGCACGGGACAGTTGTTACTTGTAGGAACTGATCGCGTAGTCTCGGGTCTCCCGGTTTGAGAGTTTGACGATAATTTGTAAAAGTCACACTTTGAGTTAAAAACATGCCATTAAAGGGTAAAAACCCAAACCAGCCCCCAAATGACCCCGTACGAGGCACGAACACCTCGCATAGGACCAATGAAACTTGTAGAAACTGACCGTGTAGTCCCGGGTCTCGCGGTTTGAGAGTATGACGATAATTTGTAAAAATTACATTTAGAGTTAAAAACTTATCGTTAAAGGGTGAAAATCCAAACCAGCCCCCAAAAAACCCCGTAGGATGCACGAACACCTCGCACGGGACCAATGTAACTTGTAGGAACTGACCGCGTAGTCCCGAGTCTCCTGGTTTGAGAGTATGACGATAATTTGCAAAAATCACACTTTGAGTTAAAAACATGCTATTAAAGGGTGATAACCCAATCCAACCCCCAAACGACCCTGTAGGAGGCACGAACACCTCGCACGGGACCAATATAACTTGTAGGAACTGACGGCGTCGTCCCGGGTCTCCTGGTTTGAGAGTATGATAATAATTTGCTAAAATTAAACTTTGAGATAAAAAACTTGCCGTTAAAGGGTGAAAACCCAAACCATACCCTAAACGACCCCGTAAGAGGAACGAACACCTCGCACGGGACCAATGTAACTTCTCGCGTAGTCCCGGGTCTTGCGGTTTGAGAGTATGACGATAATTTGCAAAAATCACACTTTGAGTTAAAGACTTATCGTTAAAGGGTGAAAACCAAAATCATCGCCTAAACGACCCCATAGGAGGCACGGACACCTCGCACGAGACAGTTGTTACTTGTAGGAATTGACCGCGTAGTCTCGGGTCTCCCGGTTTGAGAGTATGACGATAATTTGGAAAAATCACACAATGAGTTAAAAACATGCCATTAAAGGCTGAAAACCGAAATCAGCCACCAAATGACCCCGTAGGAGGCACGAACACCTCGCACGGGACCAATGTAACTTGTAGGAACTGATCGCGTAGTCTCGGATCTCGCGGTTTGAGAGTATGACGATAATTTACAAAAATCACACTTAGAGTTAAAAACATCTCGTTAAAGGCTGAAAGTTTAAACCAGGCCACAAACAACCCCATAGGAGGCACGAACACCTCGCACGCGACCAATGTGACATGTAGGAACTGACCACGTAGTCCCGGGTCTCCCGGTTTGAGAGTATGACGATAATTTGTAACAATCACACAATGAGTTAAAAACATGCCATTAAAGGGTGAAAACCCAAACCACACCCCCAAACGACCCCGTAGGAGGCACGAACACCTCGCACGGGAACAATGTAACTTGTAGGAACTGACCACGTAGTCCACGGGTTTTCCGGTTTGAGAGTATGACGATAATTTGCAAAAATCACACTTTATGTTAAAAACATGTCGTTAAACTGTGAAAACCCAAACCAGCCCCCAAACGATCCCGTAGGTGGCACGAACACCTCGCAAGGGACAAATGTAACTTGTTAGAACTGGTCGCGTAGTCTTGGGTCTCCCGGTTTGAGAGTATGATGCTAATTTACAAAAATCATACTTAGACTTAAAAACATGTAGTTAAAGGGTGAAACCCCAAACCAAACCCCAAACGACCCCTGTAGGATGCACGAACACCTCGTACGGGATCCAATGTAATTTGTAGGAACTGACTGCGTAGTCCCGGATCTCGCGGTTTGAGAGTATGATGAAAATTTGCAAAAATCATACTTAGAGTTAAAAACATGTCGTTAAAGGGTGAAAACCCAAACCAGCTCACAAACGACCCCGTAGGAGGCATGAACACCTCGCACGAGACCAATGTAACTTGTAGGAACGGATCGCGTAGTCCCGGGTCTCTCGGTTTGAGAGTATGACGTTAATTTACAAAAATCAGACTTAGTGTTAATAACATGTCGTTAAAGGGTGAAAACCCAAACCAACCCCGAAACGACCCCGTAGGAGGCACGAACACCTTGCATGGGACCAATGTAACTTGTAGGAACTGATCGCGTCGTCCTGGGCCTCCCGGTTTGAAAGTATTACGATAATTTGCAAAAATCACACTTTGAGTTAAAAACATGCCGTTAAAGGGTAAAAACCCAAACCAGCCCCCAAACGACCCCATAGGAGGCACGAACACCTCGCACTGGACCAATGTAACTTGTAGGAACTAACCACGTAGTCCTGGGTGTTGCGGTTTTAGAGTATGATGATAATTTGCAAAAATCATATTTTGAGTTAAAAACATGCCGTTAAAGGGTGAAAACCCAAACCATCCCCCAAATGACCCCGTAGGAGGCACGAACACCTCGCACGGGTCCATTGTAACTTGTAGGAACTGATCGCGTAGTCCCGGGTCTTTCGGTTTGAGAGTATGACGATAATTTGTAAAAATCACACTTTAAGTTAAAAAAATGTTGTTAATGGTTGAAAAACCAAATCATCCCCCAAACGACCCCGTAGGATGCACAAACACCTCGCACGGGACCAATGTAACTTGTAGGAACTGATCGCGTTGTCTCGGGTCTCTCGGTTTGAGAGTATGACGATAATTTGCAAAAATCATACTTTGAGTTAAAAATATGCCGTTAAAAGGTGAAAACCCAAACAAGCCCCTAAATGACCCCGTAGGAGGCACGAACACCTCGCACGGAACCATTGTAACTTGTAGGAATAGATCGCATAGTCCCGGGTCTCCCGGTTTGAGAGTATGAAGATAATTTACAAAAATCACACTTGGAGTTAAAAACATGCCGTTGAAGGGTGAAAACACAAACTAGCCCCCAAACGACCCCGTTGGAGGCACAAACACCTCGCACGGGACAGTTGTTACTTGTAGGAACTGATCGCGTAGTCTAGGGTCTCTCGGTTTGAGGGTTTGATGATAATTTGTAAAAATCACACTTGGAGTTAAAAACATGCCATTAAAGGGTAAAAACCTAAAGCAGCCCCCAAACGACCCCGTAGGAGGCACGAACACCTTGCATGGGACCAATGAAACTTGTAGGAACTGATCGTGTAGTCCCGGGTCTCGCAGTTTGAGAGTATGATGATAATTTACAAAAATCAAATTCAGAGTTAAAAACATGTCGTTAAAGGGTGAAAATCCAAACCAGCCCCCAAACAACCCCGTAGGAGTCACGAACACCTCGCACGGGACCAATGTAACTTGTAGGAACTGCCTGCGTAGTCCCGAGTCTCCCGATTTAAGAGTATGACGATAATTTGCAAAAATCACACATTGAGTTAAAAACATGTTGTTAAAGGGTGAAAACCTAATCCAGCCCCCAAACAACCCCGTAGGAGGCACGAACACCTCGCGCGGGACCAATGTAACTTGTAGGAACTGACGACGTCATCCCGGATCTCTCGGTTTGAGAATATGATGGTAATTTGCAAAAACCACACTTTGAGTTAAGAACTTGCCGTTAAAGGGTGAAAACCCAAACCAGCCCCTAAACGACCCCGTAGGAGGCACGAACACCTCGTACGGGACCAATGTAACTTGTAGGAACTGACCGCATAGTTTCGAGTCTTACGGTTTGAGAGTATGACGATAATTTGTAAAAATCACACTTTGAGTTAATAATGTGTCGTTAAAGGGTGAAAACCCAAACCATCACCAAACGACCCCGTAGGAGGCAAGAACACATCGCACGGGACAGTTGTTACTTGTAAGAACTGACCGTGTAGTCTCGGGTCTCCCCATTTAAGAGTATGACGATAATTTTCAAAAATCACATAATGAGTTAAAAACATGCCATTAAAGCGTGAAAACCCAAACCAGACCCCAAACGACCCCGTAGGAGGCATGAACACCTCGCATGGGACCAATGTAACTTGTAGGAACTGACCGCATAGTCCCGGGTCTCGCGATTTGAGAGTATGATGATAATTTGCAAAAATCACATTTAGAGTTAAAAACTTGTCGTTAAAGGGTGAAAATCCAAACCAGCCCCCAAAAAACCCCGTAGGAGGCACGAACACCTCGTACGGGACCAATGTAACTTGTAGGAACGGACCGCGTAGTCCCGAGTCTCCTGGTTTGAGAGTATGACGATAATTTGCAAAATCACACTTTGAGTTAAAAACATGCTGTTAAAGGGTGAAAACCCAATCCAGCCCCCAAACGACCCTGTAGGGGCACGAACACCTCGCACAGGACCAATATAACTTGTAGGAACTGACGGCGTCGTCCCGGGTCTCCCGTTTTGAGAGTATGATGATAATTTGCGAAAATCAAACTTTGAGTTAATAAACTTGCCGTTAAACGGTGAAAACCCAAACCATCCCCTAAACGACCCCGTAGGAGGAACGAACACCTCGCACGGGACCAATGTAACTTGTAGGAACTGACCGCGTAGTCCCGGGTCTTACGGTTTCAGAGTATGACGATAATTTGCAAAAATCACACTTTGAGTTAAAAACATGTCGTTAAAGGGTGAAAACCCAAACCATCCCCCAAACGACCCCGTAGGAGGCACGAACACCTCGCACGAGACAATTGTTACTTGTAGGAACTGACCGCGTAGTCTGGGGTCTCCCGGTTTGAGAGTATGACAATAATTTGCAAAAATCACACAATGAGTTAAAAACATGCCATTAAAGGGTGAAAACTGAAACCAGCCCCCAAACGACCCCGTAGGAGGCACGAACACCTCGCACGGGACCAATGTAACTTGTAGGGACTGATCGCGTAGTCTCGAATCTCGCGGTTTGAGAGTATGACGATAATTTACAAAAATAACACTTAGAGTTAAAAACATGTCATTAAAGGGTGAAAATTTAAACCAGCCCCCAAACAACCCCGTAGGAGGCACGAACACCTCCCACGGGACCAATGTAACTTGTAGGAACTGATCGCGTAGTCCCGGGTCTCCCGGTTTGAGAGTATGATGATAATTTGTAAAAATCACACTTTGAGTTAAAAACATGCCGTTAAAGGGTGAAAACCCAATCTAGCCCCCAAACGACCCCGTAGGAGGCACGCACACCTCGCAAGGGACCAATGTAACTTGTAGGAACTGACCACGTAGTCCACGGGTCTTCCGGTTTGAGAGTATGACGCTAATTTGCAAAAATCACACTTTAAGTTAAAAACATGTCGTTAAACTATGAAAACCCAAACCAGCCCCCAAACGATCCCGTAGGTGGCACGAACACCTCGCACGGGACCAATGTAACTTGTTGGAACTAGTCGCGTAGTCTCGGGTCTCCCGATTTGAGAGTATGATTCTAATTTACAAAAATCATACTTAGAGTTAAAAACATGTAGTTAAAGGGTGAAACCCCAAACCAACCCCCAAACGACCCCGTAGTATGCACGAACACCTCGCACGGGATCCAATGTAACTTGTAGGAACTGACTGCATAGGCCCGGATCTCGCGGTTTGAGAGTATGACGAAAATTTGCAAAAATCATACTTAGAGTTAAAAACATGTCTTTAAAGGGTGAAAACCCAAACCAGCTCCCAAACGACCCCGTAGGAGGCATGAACACCACGCACGAGACCAATGTAACTTGTAGGAACGGACCGCGTAGTCCCGGGTCTCTCGGTTTGAGAGTATGACGTTAATTTGCAAAAATCAGACTTAGTGTTAAAAACATGTCGTTAAAGGGTGAAAACCCAAACCAGCCCCGAAACGACCCCGTAGGAGGCACGAACACCTCGCATGGGACCAATGTAACTTGTAGGAATTGACCGCGTCGTCCTGGGCCTCCCGATTTGAAAGTATTACGATAATTTGCAAAAATCACACTTTGAGTTAAAAACATTCCGTTAAAGGGTAAAAACCCAAACCAGCCCCCAAACGATCCCATAGGAGGCACGAACACCTCGCACTGGACCAATGTAACTTGTAGGAACTAACCACGTAGTCCCGGGTGTTGCGGTTTTAGAGTATGATGATAATTTCCAAAAATCATATTTTGAGTTAAAAACATGCCGTTAAAGGGTGAAAACCCAAACCATCCCCCAAACGCCCCCGTAGGAGGCACGAACACCTCGCACGGGGCCAATGTAACTTGTAGGAACTGATCGCGTAGTCCCGGGGCTTCCGGTTTGAGAGTATGATGATAATTTGTAAAAATCACACTTTAAGTTAAAAAAATGTTGTTAATGGTTGAAAAACCAAACCAGCCCCCAAACGACCCCGTAGGAGGCACGAACACCTCGCACGAGACAGTTGTAACTTGTAGGAACTGACCGCGTAGTCTCGAGTCACCCGGTTTGAGAGTATGACGATAATTTGCAAAAATCACACAATGAGTTAAAAACATTCCATTAAAGGGTGAAAACCGAAACCAACCCCTAAATGACCCCGTAAGAGGCACGAACACCTCGCACGGGACCAATGTAACTTGTAGGAACTGATCGCGTAGTCTCGGGTCTCTCGGTTTGAGAGTATGACGATAATTTGCAAAAATCATACTTTGAGTTAAAAATATGCCGTTAAAATGTGAAAACCCAAACCAGTCCCTAAATGACCCCGTAGGAGGCACGAACACCTCGCACGGGACCATTGTAACTTGTAGGAATAGATCGTGTAGTCCCGGGTCTCCCGGTTTGAGAGTATGAAGATAATTTACAAAAATCACACTTGGAGTTAAAAACATGCCGTTGAATTGTGAAAACACAAACTAGCCCCCAAACGACCCCGTAGGAGGCACAAACACCTCGCACGGGACAGTTGTTACTTGTAGGAACTGATCGCGTACTCTAGGGTCTCTCGGTTTGAGAGTTTAATGATAATTTGTAAAAATCACACTTGGAGTAAATACATGCCATTAAAGGGTAAAAACCTAAAGCAGCCCCCAAACGACCCCGTAGGATGCACGAACACCTTGCATGGGACCAACGAAACTTGTAGGAACTGACCGTGTAGTCCCGGGTCTCGTAGTTCGAGAGTATGACGATAATTTATAAAAATCAAATTTAGAGTTAAAAACATGTCGTTAAAGGGTGAAAATCCAAACTAGCCCCCAAACAACCCCGTAGGAGTCACGAACACCTCGTACGGGACCAATGTAACTTGTAGGAACTGACTGCGTAGTCCCGAGTCTCCCGATTTAAGAGTATGACGATAATTTGCAAAAATCACACATTGAGTTAAAAACATGTTGTTAAAGGGTGAAAACCTAATCCAGCCCCCAAACAACCCCGTAGGAGGCACGAACACCTCGCGCGGGACCAATGTAACTTGTAGGAACTGACGACGTCATCCCGGGTCTCTCGGTTTGAGAATATGATGGTAATTTGCAAAAATCACACTTTGAGTTAAGAACTTGCCGTTAAAGGGTGAAAACCCAAACCAGCTCCTAAACGACCCCGTAGGAGGCACGAACACCTCGTGCGGGACCAATGTAACTTGTAAGAACTGACCGCATAGTCCCAAGTCTTACGGTTTGAGAGTATGACGATAATTTGCAAAAATCACACTTTGAGTTAAAAACGTGTCGTTAAAGGGTGAAAACCCAAACCATCACCAAACGATCCCGTAGGAGGCAAGAACACATCGCACGGGACAGTTGTTACTTATAAGAACTGACCGTGTAGTCTCGGGTTTCCCGGTTTGAGAGTATGACGATAATTTTCAAAAATCACATAATGAGTTAAAAACATGCCATTAAAGGGTGAAAACCCAAACCAGACCCCAAACGACCCCGTAGGAGGCATGAACACCTCGCATGGGACCAATGTAACTTGTAGGAACTGACCATATTGTCCCGGGTCTCGCGATTTGAGAGTATGATGATAATTTGCAAAAATCACATTTAGAGTTAAAAACTTGTCGTTAAAGGGTGAAAATCCAAACCAGCCCCCAAAAAACCCCGTAGGAGGCACGAACACCTCGCAAGGGACCAATGTAACTTGTAGGAACGGACCGCGTAGTCCCGAGTCTCCTGGTTTGAGAGTATGTAGATAATTTGCAAAATCACACTTTGAGTTAAAAACATGCTGTTAAAGGGTGAAAACCCAATCCAGCCCCCAAACGACCCTGTAGGGGCACGAACACCTCGCACAGGACCAATATAACTTGTAGGAACTGACAGCGTCGTCTCGGGTCTCCCGTTTTGAGAGTATGATGATAATTTGGGAAAATCAAACTTTGAGTTAATAAACTTGCCGTTAAACGGTGAAAACCCAAACCATCCCCTAAAAGACCCCGTAGGAGGAACGAACACCTCGCACGGGACCAATGTAACTTGTAGGAACGGACCACGTAGTCCCGAGTCTCCTGATTTAAGAGTATGACGATAATTTGCAAAATCACACTTTGAGTTAAAAACATGTCGTTAAAGGGTGAAAACCCAAACCATCCCCCAAACGACCCCATAGGAGGCACGAACACCTCGCACGGGACCAATGTAACTTATAGGAACTGACCGCGTTGTCCCGGGTCTCACGGTTTAAGAGTATGATGATAATTTGCAAAAATAACACTTGGAGTTAAAAACATGCCGTTAAAGGGTGAAAACCCAAACCGGCCCACAAACAACCCCATAGGAGGCACGGACACCTCGCACGGGATCAATGTAACATGTAGGAACTGACCACGTAGTCCCGGGTCTCCCGGTTTGAGAGTATGACGATAATTTGTAAAAATCACACAATGAGTTAAAAACATGCAAATAAAGGGTGAAAACCCAAACCACACCCCAAACGACCCCGTAGGAGGCACGAACACCTCGCACGGGAACAATGTAACTTGTAGGAACTGACCGCGTAGTCCCGGGTCTCACGGTTTGAGAGTATGGAGATAATTTGAAAAAATCACATTTAGAGTTAAAAGCATGTCATTAAAGGGTGAAAATACAAACCAGCCCCCAAACGACCCCGTATGAGGCACGCACACCTCGCACGGGACCAATGTAACTTGTAGGAACTAACCACGTAGTCCACGGGTCTTCCGGTTTGAGAGTATGACGATAATTTGCAAAAATCACACTTTAAGTTAAAAACATGCCGTTAAACTGTGAAAACCCAAACCAGCCCCCAAACGATCCCGTAGGTGGCACGAACACCTCGCACGGGACCAATGTAACTTGTTGGAACTAGTCGCGTAGTCTCGGGTCTCCCAGTTTGAGAGTATGATGCTAATTTACAAAAATCATACTTAGAGTTAAAAGCATGTAGTTAAAAGGTGAAACCCCAAACCAACCCCCAAACGACCCCGTAGGATGCACGAACACCTCGCACGGGATCCAATGTAACTTGTAGGAACTGACTGCGTTGTCCCGGATCTCGCGGTTTGAGAGTATGACGAAAATTTGCAAAAATCATACTTAGAGTTAAAAACATGTCGTTAAAGGGTGAAAACCCAAACCAGCTCCCAAACGACCCCGTAGGAGGCATGAACACCACGCACGAGACCAATGTAACTTGTAGGAACGAACCGCGTAGTCCCGGGTCTCTCGGTTTGAGAGTATGACGTTAATTTACAAAAATCAGACTTAGTGTTAAAAACATGTCGTTAAAGGGTGAAAACCAAAACCAACCCCGAAACGACCCCGTAGGAGGCACGAACACCTCGTATGGGACCAATGTAACTTGTAGGAACTGATCGCGTCGTCCTGGGCCTCCCGGTTTGAAAGTATTACGATAATTTACAAAAATCACACTTTGAGTTAAAAACATGTCGTTAAATGGTAAAAACCCAAACCAGCCCCCAAACGATCCCATAGGAGGCACGAACACCTCGCACTGGACCAATGTAACTTGTAGGAACTAACCACGTAGTCCCGGGTGTTGCGGTTTTAGAGTATGATGATAATTTGCAAAAATCATATTTTGAGTTAAAAACATGTCGTTAAAGGGTGAAAACCCACACCATCCCCCAAACGACCCCGTAGGAGGCACGAACACCTCGCACGGGACCAATGTAACTTGTAGGAACTGATCGCGTAGTCCCAGGGATTCCGGTTTGAGAGTATGACGATAATTTGTAAAAATCACACTTTAAGTTAAAAAAATGTTGTTAATGGTTGAAAAACCAAACAAGCCCCCAAACGACCCCGTAGGAGGCACGAACACCTCGCACGAGACAGTTGTTACTTATAGGAACTGACCGCGTAGTCTCGGGTCTCCCGGTTTGAGAGTATGGTGATAATTTGCAAAAATCACACAATGAGTTAAAAACATGCCATTAAAGGGTGAAAACCGAAACCAGCCCCTAAATGACCCCGTAGGAGGCACGAACACCTCGCACGGGACCAATGTAACTTGTAGGAACTGATCGCGTAGTCTCGGATCTCGCGGTTTGAGAGTGTGACGATAATTTGCAAAAATCACACTTAGAGTTAAAAACATCCCGTTAAAGGCTGAAAATTTAAACCAGCCCACAAACAACCCCATAGGAGGCACGAACACCTCGCACGGGACCAATGTAACATGTAGGAACTAACCACGTAGTCCCGGGTCTCCCGGTTTGAGAGTGTGAAGATAATTTCTAAAAATCACACAATGAGTTAAAAACATGCCATTAAAGGGTGAAAACCCAAACCACACCCCAAACGGCCCCGTAGGAGGTACGAACACCTCGAACGGGAACAATGTAACTTGTAGGAACTGACCGCGTAGTCCCGGGTCTCACGGTTTGAGAGTATGGAGCTAATTTGCAAAAATCACATTTAGAGTTAAAAACATGTCATTAAAGGGTGAAAATACAAACCAGCCCCCAAACGACCCCGTATGAGGCACGCACACCTCGCACGAGACCAATGTAACTTGTAGGAACTGACCACGTAGTCCACGGGTCTTCCGGTTTGAGAGTATGACGATAATTTGCAAAAATCACACTTTAAGTTAAAAACATGTCGTTAAACTGTGAAAACCCAAACCAGCCCCCAAACGATCCCGTAGGTGGCACGAACACCTCGCACGGGACCAATGTAACTTGTTGGAACTGGTCGCGTAGTCTCGGGTCTCCCGGTTTGAGAGTATGATGCTAATTTACAAAAATCATACTTAGACTTAAAAACATGTAGTTAAAGGGTGAAACCCCAAACCAACCCCCAAACGACCCCGTAGGATGCACGAAAACCTCGCACGGGATTAAATGTAACTTGTAGGAACTGACTGCGTAGTCCCGGATCTCGCGGTTTGAGACTATGACGAAAATTTGCAAAAATCATACTTAGAGTTAAAAACATGTCGTTAAAGGGTGAAAACCCAAACCAGCTCCCAAATGACCCCGTAGGAGGCATGAACACCACGCACGAGACCAATGTAACTTGTAGAAACGGATCGCGTAGTCCCGGGTCTCTCGGTTTGAGAGTATGACGTTAATTTACAAAAATCAGACTTATTGTTAAAAACATGTCGTTAAAGGGTGAAAACCCAAACCAGCCCCGAAACGACCCCGTAGGAGGCACGAACACCTCGCATGGGACCAATGTAACATGTAGGAACTGACCGCGTCGTCCTGGGCCTCCCGGTTTGAAAGTATTACGATAATTTGCAAAAATCACCCTTTGAGTTAAAAACATGCCGTTAAAGGGTAAAAAAACCAAACCAGCCCCCAAACGATCCCATAGGAGGCACGAACACCTCGCACTGGACCAATTTAACTTGTAGGAACTAACCACGTAGTCCCGGGTGTTGCGGTTTTAGAGTATGATGATAATTTGCAAAAATCATATTTCGAGTTAAAAACATGCCGTTAAAGGGTGAAAACCCAAACCATCCCCCAAACGACCCCGTAGGAGGCACGAACACCTCGCACGGGACCAATGTAACTTGTAGGAACTGATCGTGTAGTCCTGGGTCTTCCGGTTTGAGAGTATGACGATAATTTGTAAAAATCACACTTTAAGTTAAAAAAATGTTGTTAATGGTTGAAAAACCAAACCAGCCCCCAAACGACCCCGTAGGAGGCACGAACACCTCGCACGGGACCAATGTAACTTGTAGGAACTGATCGCGTAGTCTCGGGTCTCTCGGTTTGAGAGTATGACGATAATTTGCAAAAATCATACTTTGAGTTAAAAATATGCCGTTAAAAGGTGAAAACCCAAACCAGCCCCTAAATGACCCCGTAGGAGGCACGAACACCTCGCACGGGACCATTGTAACTTGTAGGAATAGATCGCGTAGTCCCGGGTCTCCCGGTTTGAGAGTATGAAGATAATTTTCAAAAATCACACTTAGAGTTAAAAACATGTCGTTGAAGGGTGAAAACACAAACTTGCCCCCAAACGACCCCGTAGGAGGCACAAACACCTCGCACGGGACAGTTGTTACTTGTAGGAACTGATCGCGTAGTCTAGGGTCTCCCGGTTTGACAGTTTGATGATAATTTGTAAAAATCACACTTGGAGTTAAAAACATGCCATTAAAGGGTAAAAACCTAAAGAAGCATCCAAACGACCCCGTAGGAGGCACGAACACCTTGCATGGGACCAATGAAACTTGTAGGAACTGACCGTGTAGTCCCGGGTCTCGCAGTTTGAGAGTATGACGATAATTTACAAAAATCAAATTTAGAGTTAAAAATATGTCGTTAAAGGGTGAAAATCCAAACCAGCCCCCAAACAACCCCGTAGGAGTCACAAACACCTCGCACGGGACTAATGTAACTTGTAAGAACTGACTGCGTAGTCCCGAGTCTCCCGATTTGAGAGTATGACGATAATTTGCAAAAATCACACATTGAGTTAAAAACATGCCGTTAAAGGGTGAAAACCCAAAATAGCCCCCCCCCCCCATGAGGCACGAACACCTCGCACGGGACCAATGTAACTTGTAGGAACTGACCGCGTAGTCCCGGGCCTTCTAGTTTGAGAGTATGACAATAATTTGTAAAAATCACACTTTAAGTTAAAAACATGTTGTTAAAGGTTGAAAACCCAAACCAGCCCCCAAACAACCCCGTAGGAGGCATGAACACCTCGCACGGGACCAATGTAACTTGTAGGAACTGACGACGTCATCCCGGGTCTCTCGGTTTGAGAATATGATGGTAATTTGTAAAAATCACACTTTGAGTTAAGAACTTGCCGTTAAAGGGTGAAAACCCAAACCAGACCCTAAACGACCCCGTAGGAGGCACGAACACCTCGTACGGGACCAATGTAACTTGTAGGAACTGACCGCATAGTCCCGAGTCTTACGGTTTGAGAGTATGACGATAATTTGCAAAAATCACACTTTGAGTAAAAAACGTGTCCTTAAAGGGTGAAAACCCAAACCATCACCAAACGACCCCGTAGGAGGCAAGAACACATCGCACGGGACAGTTGTTACTTGTAAGAACTGACCGTGTAGTCTCGGGTCTCCCCGTTTGAGAGTATGACGATAATTTTCAAAAATCACATATTGAGTTAAAAACATGCCATTAAAGGGTGAAAACCCAAACCAGACCCCAAACGACCCCGTAGGAGGCATGAACACCTCGCATGAGACCAATGTAACTTGTAGGAACTGACCGCATAGTCCCGGGTCTCGCGATTTGAGAGTATGACGATAATTTGCAAAAATCACATTTATTGTTAAAAACTTGTCGTTAAAGGGTGAAAATCCAAACCAGCCCCCAAAAAACCCCGTAGGAGGCACGAACACCTCGCACGGGACCAATGTAACTTGTAGGAACGGACCACGTAGTCCCGAGTCTCCTGGTTTGAGAGTATGACGATAATTTGCAAAATCACACTTTGAGTTAAAAACATGCTGTTAAAGGGTGAAAACCCAAACCAGCCCCCAAACGATCCCATAGGAGGCACGAACACCTCGCACTGGACCAATGTAACTTGTAGGAACTGACGGCGTCGTCCCGGGTCTCCCGTTTTGAGAGTATGATGATAATTTGCGAAAATCAAACTTTGAGTTAATAAAATTGTCGTTAAACGGTGAAAACCCAAACCATCCCCTAAACGACCCCGTAGGAGGAACGAACACCTCGCACGGGACCAATGTAACTTGTAGGAACTGACCGCGTAGTCCCGGGTCTTACGGTTTCAAAGTATGACGATAATTTGCAAAAATCACACTTTGAGTTAAAAACATGTCGTTAAAGGGTGAAAACCCAAACCATCCCCCAAACGACCCCGTAGGAGGCACGAACACCTCGCACGAGATAGTTGTTACTTGTAGGAACTGACCGCGTAGTCTCGCGTCTCCCGGTTTGAGAGTATGACAATAATTTGCAAAAATCACACAATGAGTTAAAAACATGCCATTAAAGGGTGAAAACCGAAACCAGCCCCCAAACGACCCCGTAGGAGGCACGAACACCTCGCACGGGACCAATGTAACTTGTAGGGACTGATCGCGTAGTCTCGAATCTCGCGGTTTGAGAGTATGACGATAATTTACAAAAATAACACTTAGAGTTAAAAACATGTCATTAAAGGGTGAAAATTTAAACCAGCCCCCAAACAACCCCGTAGGAGGCACAAACATCTCGCACGGGACCAATGTAACTTGTAGGAACTGATCGCGTAGTCCCGGGTCTCCCGGTTTGAGTGTATGATGATAATTTATAAAAATCACACTTTGAGTTAAAAACATGTCGTTAAAGGGTGAAAACCCAATCTAGCCCCCAAACGACCCCGTAGGAGGCACGACCACCTCGCACGGGACCAATGTAACTTATAGGAACTGACTGCATCATCCCGGGTCTCCCGATTTGAGTGTATGATGATAATTTATGAAAATCACACTTTGAGTTAAGAACTTGTCGTTAAAGGGTGAAAACCCAAACCAACCCCTAAACGACCCCGTAGGAGGCACGAACACCTCGTACGGGACCAATGTAACTAGTAGGAACTGACCGCGTAGTCCCGGGTCTTGCGGTTTCAGAGTATGACGATAATTTGCAAAAAGCACAATTTGAGTTAAAAACATGTCGTTAAGGGGTGAAAACCCAAACCATCCCCCAAACGACCCCCTAGGAGGAACGAACACCTCGCACGGTACTAATGTAACTTGTAGGAACTGACCGCATAGTCCCGGGTCTCCCGGTTTGAGAGTATGACGATAATTGGAAAAATCATACTTAGTTAAAAACATGTCGTTAAAGGGTGAAAACCCAAACCAGCCCCCAAACGACCCCGTAGGAGGCACGAACACCTCGCACGGGACCAATGTTTGTAGGAACTGATCGGTAGTCCCAGGTCTCCCGGTTTGAGAGTATGACAATAATTTGCAAAAGTCACACCTTGAGTTAAAAACATGCCGTTAAAGGGTGAAAACCCAAACCATCCCCTAAACGACACCGTAGGAGGCACGAACACCTCGTACGGGACTAATGTAACTTGTAGGAACTGACCACGTAGTCCCGGGTCTCCCGATTTGAAAGTATGACGATAGTTTGTAAAAATCACACTTAGAGTTAAAAGCAAGACGTTAAAGGGTGAAAACACAAATCAGCCCCCAAACGACCCCATAGGAGGCACGAACACCTCGCACGGGACCAATGTAACTTGTACGAACTGACCGCATAGTCTCGGGTCTCCCAATTTTAGAGTATGAAGAAAATTTGCAAAAATCACACTTAGAGTTAAAAACATGTCGTTAAAGGGTGAAAACCCAAACCAGCCCCCCCTATGAGGCACGAACACCTCGCACGGGACCAATGTAACTTGCAGGAACTGACCGCGTAGTCCCGGGTCTTCCGGTTTGAGAGTATGATGATAATTTAAAAAAATCACGCTAAGAGTTAAAAACATCTCGTTAAAGGGTGAAAACCCAAACCAACCCCCCCGTAGGAGGCACGAACACCTCGCACGGGACCAATGTAACTTGTAGGAACTGACCGCGTTGTCCCGGGTCTAGCGGTTTAAGAGTATGGTGATAATTTGCAAAAATAACACTTGGAGTTAAAAACATGCCGTTAAAGGGTGAAAACCCAAACGACCCCGTAGGAGGCACGAACACCTCGCACGGGACCAATGTAACTTATAGAAACTGACCACGTAGTCCCGTGTCTCCCGGTTTGAGAGTATGACTATAATTTGCAGAAATCACACTTTGTGTTAAAAACATGACGTTAAAGGGTGAAAACCCAAACGACCCCGTAGGAAGCACGAACACCTCGCACGGGACCAATGTAACTGATAGGAACTGACCGCATAGTCTCGGGTCTCCCGGTTTGAGAGTATGACGATAATTTCCACTCATATATGTAATTTTTTAGTTTGAGTAAATTTTTTTTTTTGGAAATTATTGTATGACTAATATCGTATTTTTTTTGTATCCTATTTTTTTTGCTGGATAACAGTTTATCCTTGGTTTTTATTCATGTGGAACACACAAAGAACTCAATGGTTTACAACAAGGGGTTTATTCATGATTCCATTTTTTTGTGTCATGGTCATTCGGTGTTTTGTTGTTTTATTGTTGACTTTTATTGCCGTGCGGGCTTTTGTAAGTTAATTGTTATATTTTGTGGCCGTGCGGGCTTTATGTTAGGCAGGTTTTATATTAACAGGTTTTGGAATGTCCAGAAAATAGAGGAAATTCTGCCCAAATTTTTTCGGGCCTGTGAGATGTTAAAGACTTGAAATATTTTGAAGTTTGTATGTACATTAGTTTATTAACAACGCGCAATATTATTAATTTGTGAATTTTGTGCTTTCAAATAATTTTTTTTTTTATAAAAAATTTGACACAGTTCAAAACCGTGGCAAAAGTGTATCATATTTTGACACGGTTTTGAACTGTGCCAAATTTTTTTAAACTGTGCTGAATCTGGCACAGTTAAAAACTATGCCAAAAGTGTGCCAGAAATATCAAATTCTGGCACGGTTTAAAAGTGTGCCAGAAGTGTTCCTGTTTGGCTGAATCTAGCATACTTTTGAGCCGTGCTAGAAAAAAATTGCTATTTTGGAACACCTGATTCTGGCACAGTTCAAAACTATGCCAGATTTGATCTGGCACAGTTTTGAACTGTGCCAGATTCCTGTTTTTGGTGTAGTGTTAGTGAGGCTTTTAGGAAACCTAACCCCTGTGCCCGAGCGAGTGTGAAATTTGGGAGGAAAAAGTGAAAACCTAAAAAAATGTGTTCAATAAATTGAACCCTCAGGAAAGTGGTTTGGTCCCAAAACCGAACCATCAACCCAAGCGTTTGCTTTTGGCAGAGATCCAAACTGAACCGATTCGATTCTAGGAGAGAATCGGTTAGCTAACCAAATCGATTCGGCCCCTACCATTTTTTCTCACCTTCTCACACTCCTTCCACCCAAAACTATTCCCACTTCCTCAAGACGATTTATATGAATTTGGCTTTGGCCTGGGTGCCAATACACCTTCCGACTTCATGGATCCTTACGCTCGTGACCCCAACACCCTCGGTCCTTCCTGTTAAGGTATTGTCGACTTGCACTTTTAATTATGTAGTTTCTTTGTATTTCATTATTTTATCTTTCAAAAATAAGCTATGTAATATTCTATCTCTTATTTTAATGAACATTGTGTTAGAGATATATATTGTCTCATTGCATTTAAATTTTTTCTTGTTTTATATTTCGCACTCATTCTTTGCTTCTTTAGATTTTTGTCTTTTATTGAGGACAATGCAAAGTCTAAGTTGGGGGTACAAGTGCGTCTTTTAAATATCAAAAAAATTTAAATGCTTAAAAAAATTGAAAATTGTCAAAAACTCCAAAAAATGGAAAACATTTCAAAAAAGCCAAAAATATTTTTTTCAAATTAAATAAAAATTGGTATTTAAAATCCATAAAAATATCACTATTTTTTTATTTTGAGCCTTAATATGTAAAATCCCATTGCACTATGTTGAAATTGATCAAAATGGAAACTGAGCAAAAATTGACTACTTATACAAATAAATGTGGAGATTTTAACTCGGTGAGTTTTTACTGCCTATCCTCGTTTTCGAGTAATTAAATCAATCCGAATTAAAATATAAATCAAAATTTCTTTTAGTCATAAATTTATCATTGATCTCTAAATCATTGTTTGATTGGTTACAGAAAATTATAAAGACATATTTTCCACTATTGTCCCTAGTTCCTAGTTTACATCGTCTATGACGTATCCCGTTACATCCGTCAAGGCAACTCAAGTTCGCACGTTCAAGAAGACGGATCCGAATATCAAGCATCTTCAACATCTATGCGACATGAGATAAATTTTGGTAAGGATTTAGTTTGTGTTACTTGGATTGTTTACTAGGTATTGAGATACTTTTCTAAAATATTTTATTTCAAAATGAGGCATTTTTTTCAAACTGAAAATTTTTTCTGAGTTATTATTAGGAGGAGCCTTATTTTGTCATTTCAGTCATTAAAATGACTTGACAATGTCATTCAAATGACATGTCAATGTAATTTGATGCCTCGTTTGAAGCCTTGCTTCTCATATGGCTCAAGAGATGGCGTATGGTTTCATGTTTTACCAAGTTGTTTGAAAGGACTTCAAACGACATGTCCATGTCTTTCTAACGACCTGTGATGTCGTTCAAATGACTTTCTGTCACCGTAACTATTTTGTTCGCCTATAAAAACTTGTTTCATGAAGATTTTTTATGAAGAATTTTCATTTACGTAAACTGCAGAACAACTACAAAATAGTCTTCACTTTTTGGGGAAAAATACTTTTTAGATTCACCAAAACAATCCCATATACTTTTGTGAACCTTCTTTGGAGCCCAAACACTTTTGTAACGAAGTTATTCTTGTGCAAAGCACTCTCTACTGCTGATCTTAGGGATACTCGAGGGTATTCACTGATGAAGGAGTGATCGAGTCGGAGTACCAAGCGTCCATGTAATACGCTAGTTGTTGTTATCGGCTTCCAACCTCATTACAAAAATCCTAAACTTGTAACTACACTCTTATGGAGTATAGTGGTGAGTCTGGCTATCGAATCCACAGGGAGTTAGGACGTGTGAATGTGATGACAAAGGTAAGGTAGTTTAATCCTAAAGTTGATGTTAAAAGAGAAGAAAAGAAAACGATGAATGATTTTTGGATTTTGGATTTAATCTATGAATTAACTAAATTCAATTAAATTAACCTACGCATGCAAAATTAACTAACTAAGAAGTAATTAATATAATTGAAGAAATGGGTTAAGAATACACTCCCCCAAACCCTAGTGTGTATGTCAGTACAAAACTATTCACAAATTAGATAATTGATTAGACCCAGTCTTTAGTACTCCAAAGCATTACATATATGAGGTTCAAGCCCGCATCATACATAATCAAAGAATGTGTAAAGCAGTGCCGTAATAGTTCACGCGCGTTGCATCCCTAAGCACCCTGGTTACCTATTACAAACGAGGTCAAAAGATATATAATGGTTCTGAAACTATACAACACGATCTAATCACTTATTTAATTTAGAGGACAAATTTTATATCTATGCATACCACATCGGGTTGGGTTCATGCATCCCCACCCTTAAAAAACTTAGCTTAACATGATTAAAATAAAAGAAAACTTAAAACTGAAAGTGCAGGAATCCATAACTAAATCTAGAAAATTGAGAACATGACTTGAATTGGGATTGGAAAACTAGAAAGCAACAATTAATTAAACTAACTATGAAAGTAGTAAAAATAATAAATTAAAATTACTTCCAATGGATGAATGATGAATCTTGAATAGATCTTTCGATCTTGAATAGTAGCCAAACTTCAAAACTAGGGTTCTTGGATACAAGAATCCTTTAAAAACTAACTACAAAGAAACCCTAACTACTAGCCTCCTACAACTTGAAGTAAAAAAACTCCCTTTTCTTCCTACTAGGGTTTCTAAATCCTAAGAAAATATGAAATTATATGCCAAAAGGAACTCTCTCTCTTCCGCTCTTCATTACTCTATGGCTTAGATTTTTATATTACCTAAAAATGACTTTTCCAATGCCTCTCCACGTTTTACAACTAATAAAAAGGAATTATACAAGAAATTTTCAAGAGTTGAAACTCTTCAGCTTCCAGAATTAATTTCAACTTTGACTTTCTTTCTCCAACTTTGACTTGCCATATCTTTTGATCCAGAGCTCCGATTTGACTACCGTTTCTTCCTACACTCTTGTGATTTGATTATCTTCATTTTTCATTAGGCTTCAAATCCAAACTCCGAGTGTAAAGTTATGCTTTTTCCCTTTGACTTGTCTTCCTTTGTTCTCTTCCTTTCTTTCGGTTTCTTTCTCTCTTTTGTTTACACTAAATATCTATAAAAACAGTAAGAAATACATGAAACTCGGGGTACTTGTTAGAAGAAGTCATTAGAAATGATATGGGATAAAAAAAATCAATTATGTTGTTCGAGGTACTAAAACTACCAACTTAAGAGGATAAATTCAGAAGAATTTATGCTTAGTCAAATCCCCCTAATTTAGAACTTTGCGCGTCCCGAGCAATGTAAGAGAAATGAGTTGACTTTTGAAATTCCTTTTACTAAAATAAAATTCCACTTTTGTAGGCAAGCGATTGCATTGAGCATATGCAATAAGCCTTTAAACCCCTAGGTTACCCTAGTAGGACGAGTTTTGTCTAGTGAGGGTTTACAGTGAATACACCCACAAAATTCTTTATTGACTCAAATAAATATCAAATACTTAAAAATTGTACAATTTAAACTTTTTGAAAAATAATCACCATAAATTCATATTCAAATGTCTCAAACCATAGTGTGTGTGTGTGTGCAAAGCCAGGAATTAAACCTCAAATTTCCACCAATTGAGCATTACGCTACTTTTCAAAAATTTGTTTTGATTCAAATTCTTATGGATGGACTGACAAATGAATCACTCGAATTGTGGTTGTTTTCTCTCGGTATGCATGATATAAAGAGTAAATATAATGGACACAATTTCACGCATACAAAATTGAAAAAAAGGAAATATATGGTGAAAAGATCGCATCATCGAAATAATGTTATTAGGAAACGGGAAACATCATCTCTTAATCACACCATTTTAATCTCTTTTATTATCTTTTAATGTCTTAGCTCTCTATGCAGTAATTAATTTCACCATTCGGACTCGGTTAGGACTTTTCGGGTTAAAAAGTGTAAAGGATAAAAATGGGAATGGACGAAATGTTCGAAATTGGAAAATGTCCTTATGGCGTCCATTAGTGCTTTGTCGAGCTTTTTTTATTACACACTTTGGACTTACTTGATGAATTTCTAATTTTTCACAATTCCAGGCTATTTGGGTTTTTCGGATTATCAAACGAAAGGGAAATATTTTATTAGGCTCAAAGTGGGTTGCAAAGGGATAATATTTTTGGGTTAAACAAAAGAGGGCCTACTTCATTGTCCAAATTGCTAATAACATTACCATATGCATCTCGAGATTAATTAAGTTTAGAGATATATTTAGCATGAATTTCGAGACAACATTTCACACATTTCCCATAACCGATTAAAACAAAGGATTGAGATCATCAACGACTTATTAAAACGCCGAAAAGAACTTTGAGTTAATAATAAACTCGGATTGATTTAAAAACTCATAAAAAATTGAAAGGCTCGCAATCTCACCGGGATTGATCAATCTCCACACTTATTCGTTAAGTCGTCAATTTTCTTTCAATTTCCATATTCGGTCAATTTTTGCTTAGTGCATTTTGATTGTTAACAATTTGAGACTTTAAATAGAATAAAGGTGACATTTTTTATAAATTTAAATTCCAAATTTTATTTATTTTGAACAAAAATATTTTTGGCTTTTTTTCTAAAGTTTTTCATTTTTCATTCTTTTTTTGAAAATTTTCAAAATTAAATAAAAATATATACTTTGAACAAACATGTGATCAAATCAATGAATCTAAATAATAATGGGGAGAATAATGAATCGAAACAATAATGGAAAGAATATCCCACACCCCCTAACTTAAATGTTGCATTGTCCTCAATGCAAATCAAGAACACAACATAAAGTGAGGAGAACAAAATATATTACCCAAATAGAGTGATCCCCGATAAGTACGAATCCATTGAATCTGCAAAACACTTTAGAACCAAGCATAAAAAAAGAATAACTAAAACTCTACCATCGAAACTAGACTATAATAAAATAGAAAAAGTAATAAAAAAACTAATTATTTACAACCTGAAATTTGAACGGCTAATAAATCATACACTAGAAGTCGAAAAATTTGAGGGTCCACCCAAAATAAAATTTGACTTTGAGGGATTAATAGTGTGCCCTCACTAAAAAGCAGGCCGCCCGAAAAATAAGAATTCCGTTGGAAACACGAAAGGCATGTGCAACGCGGAAGAAATGAACCATCACCTATTGAAAAATTTAGGGGGATAATGAAGAATTTGGGTGCATAGGGCGACAAGTACCATTGGAGTCCAAGAAAAATAGAATCACCACCCATAGATTTTTCAATTAGTATGGGAAGCGGAGCACACAAACAGAAAAAGTCCATCTTGGAAAATAATTTAAGCAAAGAGTCCTTGTCCTCAACGTCGTCAAAACTTTCATTCGACTCTTGTGATAACTCTAATTGTTCAATAACAGTGAATGAAAATGGTGAGGACATAAATTCAATCTCAAGTGGTTCAGCATTGGATTCCTCATTTGGTTGAAAACATTCTTTAGTCTCAAAAATATCGAAAGAAAAATCGTCATTGGATTCGAATAATGCATCCAAGTCTTGCTCCCAAAAATGATTCTTTCCCTATATTCGTGTTCACGCCTTTCTTCTTCAAGCCTTTAATTTTGATAAATTTGGATGGCCTTAGCACTGTGCTTGTATTTATGAGACTCGTCTTTAGTGATATTGATCCAATCTTCATAAATCGTGAGTTCATTCTCCTTATCACTATTAGCATAACAATTAAAGCCACCAAAAGAGTTAAAATAAGTCATTTCAAATTGGGCAATTCAAAAACGTGACACAAATATTTTTTTTTGAAGTTAAAATTCGGGATTAACTAACCTAACCTAAAATCTACCTAATCCTCCCCGACAACGACGCCATTTTGATCGAGGTGGAGTACCGAGCGTTCGTGTAATACGTTAGTCGCTGTTATCGGCTTCCAACCTCAATACAAGAAACCTAAACTTGTAACTACACTCTTAAGGAGTATAGTGGTGAGTCTGGGTATCGAATCCATAGGTAGTTAGGACGTATGAACATGACGACAAAGGTAAGGTAGCTTAATCCTAAAGTTGATGTTAAAAGAAAAGAAAAGAAAAATATGAATGATTTTTGGATTTTATCTATGAATTAACTAAATTCAATTAAATTAACCTACGCCTGCAAAATAAACTAACTAAGAAGGAATTAATATGAATGAATAAATGGGTTAAGAATACACTCCCCCAAACCCTAGTGTGTATGCCAGTACAAAACTATTCGTAGATTAGATAATTGATTAGACACAGTCTTTAGTACTCCAAAGCATTACATATATGAGGTTCAAGCCTGTATCATACATAATCAAAGAATTTGTAAAGCAGTGTCGCAATAGTTCACACGCGTTGCATCCTTAAGCACCCCGGTTACCTAGGGCAAACGAGGTCAAAAGGTCTATAATGGTTCTGAAAATATACAACACGATCTAATCACTTATTTAATTTGGAGGACAAATTTTATATCTATGCATAACACAGCGGGTTTGGTTCATGCATTTCGACCCTTAAAAAACTTAGCTTAACATGATTAAAATAAAAGAAAACTTAAAACTGAAAGTGCAGGAATCCATAACTAAATCTAGAAAATTGAGAATATGACTTGAATTGGGATTGGAAAACAAGAAAGAAAAAATTAATTAAACTAACTATGAAGGAAGTAAAAATAATAAATTAAAATTACTTGCAATGGATGAATGATGAATCGTGAATAGATCTTTGAATCTTGAATAGTATCCAAACTTCAAAACTAAGGTTCTTGGATACAAGAATCCTTTAAAAACACTAACTAATAGCCTCCTACGACTTGAAGTAAAAAACTCCCTTTTCTTCCTACTAGGGTTTCTAAATCCTAAGAAAATATGAAATTATATGCCAATGGAACTCTCTCTCTCTCTCTCTTCCTCTCTTCATTACTGTAGCGATTAGCTTTTTATATTACCCAAAAATGACTTTTTCAATGCCTCTCCACATTTTACAACTAATAAAAAGGAATTATACAAGAAATTTCAAGAGTTGAAACTCTTCAGCTTCCAGAATTAATTTTAACTTTGACTTTCTTTCTCCAACTTTGAATTGACATATCTTTTGATCCAGAACTCCGATTTGACTACCGTTTCTTCCTACACTCTTATAATTTGATTATCTTCATTTTTCATTTAGGCTTCAAATCCGAACTTCGGGTGTAGAGTTACGCTTTTACCCTTTGACTTGTCTTCCTTTGTTCTCTTCCTTTCTTCTGGTTTCTTTCTATCTTGTCTTTGCACTAAATATCTGTAAAAATAGTAAGAAATACACGAAACTCAGGGTACTTGTTAGAAGAAGTCATTAGCAATGATATGGGATAAAAACAAATTGATTACGTTGTTCGAGGTACTAAAACTACCAACTTAGGAGGATAAATTCAGAAGAATTTATGCTTAGTCAAGGAGGAACTGCAGTTCTTATGATTATTGAGGGAATCATTACTGACTAAAGGTGACAGTCTTTGTGGGTTCTTGCGGGATTTCATTATTGTATTCCTCTAAAGTGAGATAAGTTTCTATTTCTAAACTTTAGTGAAATAAAAGTTTTAACCTGCGGGGATTTTTCCTGATTATGTGATTGCATGTTTTATTGCCTTATTTATTGAATCACATAGATGCATGTTTACGGTTTAATAAAAATTGGAATTTGTGGGATTGACATCTAGTTAAATAAGTTTAATCCAATAAAATATTGTGCATTCACAAATTGGTATCAGAGCTTTTATCCTGTTTTTACCATTCACAAATTAATATCAGAGTTGATTGCTCCAAGTTATCGAGTGATCCTTTTTTGTAAAAAAATTTGAGATATCAATCATTTTGAAAATATGATTTTTTTAAAAATTGCATTTTTTCTGATGGATGACTTATATTATCGGATGCCCGTCTTTGATGGCACAAACTATGCATATTGGAAAGCCCGTATGAGATCGTGTTTAAAAGCTATTGATGAAAGATTTTGGCACATATGTGAAAGAGGGTGGAATCCTCCCACTGTCACCATTAATAATGTCATTAATCCCAAATCTGTGTCTGACTGGACTGATGATGAATTTAAGTGGAATAACTATAACTCTCGAGGCCTTGGTGCTATTTTGGAGTCGTCTCCCCTAATGAGTTCCGATGTATTATGACGTGCACCACGTTAAAAGATCCATGGGATATCCTCATGTTGACACATGAGGGTACCAACGCGGTTAAGGCATCGAAATTGCAAATTTTGACCACCTAGTTTGAGACTATCACTATGTTAGAGTCCGAGTGTTTTGATGAGTTTTAAGCTAGGTTGTTAGACATTGTTAACACATGTTCTAATTTGGGTGAGAAAATTGATGATTCGAGAGTTTTGAAAAAGATTGTAAGCTCACTCCCTTCCCGATTTATTCCTAAGGTCACTGTTTTTAACTCTTTGGGTGTATTAGATTCACTTTTAGAATAACTCATAGGAAACCTTTAAACTTATGAAATTGACATGTCCTAAAACCATAAAGCCTAAGGATAAAGGGATAACTTTAAAGAATCAAGCTAAGAAAAAGAAAAAGGAGAGAGTTTGTGAGTATGATTTTGAGGGTGAGGTAGATATCATTGACATTAACTTATTTGCTAAAATTTTTAAAAGTTTCTCAAATTTTCCAAATAAAATTCTTCCAATAAAAACATTTATGAGAAAAACAAAAAGAAAGATGAGGTCAATGATATTGGTGAGAAAGAGGAAGATATAAGGTGTTATGAGTGCGAGGGAAAAAGGTACAAAGCATTTTGAGTGTCCCACTATGCTAAAGAGAAAGGGAAAGAAAATTGTTAACATATCCACTCTTAGCGATAGTGACATCGAGTTGGATGATTCCAGGAATGAATCACCACATGAAATGTGGGTTGCATTCATGCCTAGACACGTGAGAACATCTAGTTATCCCACGACAATGAGGAAATTTGTAAATGTGGGAGCCTCAATGATGTTTCGAGTCATTTGGGAGATAGTGAGAGTGAGGATGATATTGGAAGTGAGGGAAAAGGGGATCTCCAAAAAGCTTTTAGTGATTTGTATATCGATACTTTGAAGATGAATAAAGAGTTTTGAATTAAGGTGTTAGACTTGGAGAGAGAGAGAGAGAGATGTTTTGAGGGTGTGTGAGGCATCGATGAGTCAACTCAAGAAGGTGAGAGTTTCTTTGTGTGAGCAGTTGATCATCTTAGGACAAGAAAAAAGTGAATAGAACAACACTGTAGCTAGTTTTACTGGAGATCTTCAATCTTCATTGGAGACTAGTGAGAAACTTGAATCCCGTGCATCCCAACTCAAGAGAGATCTCACACATTCCCAGGAGGTCAATGTCATTATAGAGGACACATCTAAGAAGGTTGGAAAGATAATCCTCGGTCCCGCTTTGGGTAATGTTGAAAGATCGAAATAGGTTATGACGATGTGTCCACATCCCATGTTGCACTCGAACCGGTTCTCGAGTTTGTCATAAATCCATATGGATCTAAACCTAACCCACCTAGGCATTCGTTTCCCCATCAGAGAAAACGTCCTACACTATTTGAGAGAGATGCTCCTAGGACCAATTATGCTTGTTCTCATTGTAAGAAAATAGGACTCGTTAGGGAATTTTATTTTAAGTTGGGTAGTGTGTCTCATATGTATTTACCTCGTTATGCTACTACACGTGTTACCACACACACACTCGCACATGATACTTCACATGTTCCCACACATCACATGAGAATTTTGAACATATCAGAGAGCAAGTTGAGTATTCTGTCAAGACTTCACACGATTTGATGGATGTTTTAAATAGGATGTCACCACCTTTGAAAAAATCCTCCAGACCTAACGATTGAGGTTTAGACTTGTTTTCGAGCATAGGTAGATTTTCATGTTCATATTTTATACCTATTGCTAATATGTACTACCATTGTATTTATTTTTTTCCATTTTGACTTATTTTTCGAAAAACCCAAAATGATTTTTGTTTTTGAAAATTTTTGGAAAAATATAAAATAATTTTTTTTTAAGAAAAAAGTGAAAAGACAAAAAAATATAATTTTGACAAAAAAATTTGAAAACACAAAAAGATTTTTGAAGTTTTTTTTATACCATTTATGGATGGAAATTTAGGATGACCAAGTCTCAATATCATTCCATTATCCACGTGACTTTTATATACTGTTTTGAGACGCAACATCATTTCATCCATATGCTTTATAATGTATGGAGTCATTGAGATGTGATTAAAGATTAGTCTCCTTTAATGCACACATGCATGGATTAATTTGATTTTTGTACTTATTTATCACATGTTAGTCAAAGTATTTTCATCTCAATCATGTCTTTAAAACAAACCAAATGCGATAAAACGAGACAATTAAAGTAGTGCATCTAGGAACCATTGCCCTTGAGAGTATTTTTAATATTGAAAAAAATATTGAGTGAATACAAAAAAGGTCTAGGAGAGTCAAGTGAACTCGTCATGAAAGCCATCGTTTGAAAAGAGCCCAAGAAAAAATTAAGGCAATAAAAAGAATATATACGAAAAATGGGTCAAATAGTTTAGTTTCCTGGATCTTTCAATAGAAAAAATAGTAAATAAGATCATGTTTATCTTTTGAGGGAGTTTGGTTGGAAATTAACGGATTTACACATCCTTCCATAGTCAAGAAAAAGTATTATCGTGTTTAAGATATTATTGGTATGAGAATAATTTTAGACTCTGATTTGTTGATTAGATTGAGTCAGTATCATTTCAATTCAATATTTTTACACCTAATGACGATTTTGAGTTCTTAGTTAGGAGTATCCAAAATTCATCGTGCACATATGTTATGATTGCTTGAGTTGATTTTCATATCAAATTTCTTCACACACATTCATTTTGTTTCCACAATTTGCTTATCTTAGTGAAAATTCCTGTGATGTTTTTGTAAAAAAAATCTCGTGAAAAATATCTAAAAAATTAAAAATAGTTTATGGAACCTTTTCATTTTATCCTTCCATAAGCTTGTTTGATATGTGTTAGTGATGACTTGCTATTATTTTTGTGACCCCCTCCGATTTATTATTTTTAATCTTTTCCTTGTCTATTTCGGACAAATAAAAATGGGGAGAATAAATTATGAATTATGGGAGAGTGAGAGAGTATGAATTATCGGGGAGAACTGATTTAATTGATTTGATTTATAATTTTTATCTTATTTCAAACTCGATACGTCATGAAGGTATTTTCTTTGTATATTATGTGTAGGTACAGTTTGATGAGCATTAGAAAAGCACACATTCGACAAGAGAAAGCAAGGAGAGTTGAATATTTCTGAAGATGATTTATGAATCAGGCATTTTTCTCAAACTGAAAATGTTTTCTGAGTTACTTGTAGGTTGTGCTTTGTTTTGTTTTCAGTCGTTCAATTGACTTGGCAATGTAATTCAATCGACATGTCAATGTCGTTCAAAACCTCGTTCGAAGCCTTTCTTCTCATATGGCTTAAGCACTGGCATACTGTTTCATATTTAACAGGTCGTTAGTAAGGTCGTTCGAAAGGAATTTAAATGACATGTTCATGTCATTCTAACGACCCGGTGATGTCAACTTTATGCCACTTCAACATTTTTGTTTGCCTATAAAAACATGTTTCGTGAAGCTTTCTGATTGAGACTTTTCATTTAAGAAAACTGAAGAACAACTGCAAATAGTCTTCACATTTTAGGTCAAAAACACTTTTTAGATTCACCAAAATAATCCCATATACTTTTGTGAATCTTCTTTGGAACCCAAACACTTCTGTAATGAAGTTATTCTTATGGAGAACATTCTCTATTACTGATCTTGGGGATACTCAAGGGTATTCACTGTTAAAGGAGGAACTATGGTTCTTGTGATTTTCAAGGGAATCATTATTGGCTGAAGGTTGCGGTCTTTGTGGGTTCTTGCGAAAATTCATTTTTGTATTTCTCTAATGTGTTGTAAGTTGCGATTTCCAAACTTTAGTAAAATAAAGTTTTGCCCTGCGGGGATTTTTCCTGAATATGTGATTGCATGATTTTTTTTTTTTTACTTATTGAATCACATAGATGAATGTTTAGGATTTAATTAAAATTGGAATTTGTGAGATTGACATCTAGTTAAATAAGTTTAATCCATTAAAATATTGTGCATTCACAAATTGGTACCATAGATTCTCTTTTACAAAAATGAGTGGAAATAATATTTTGAAAAAGTGCCTAAAATGTCTCAAAATATAAATTAAAATTAATATCGAGACGCATATGGTAATTGATTAGTAATTCGAACATATGAAGTTAGGACATCGTTTGTTCACCCAAAATATTAGCAATAAAAATTGTTGAAATATATTCTTTTGAAAGCCAACTTGAGCCTAAATTAATATCCCTTTTCGTTTGATTAACTCAAAAAACCCAAAGTAGTCCGGAGTTGTGAAAAATGAAAAATTCAAAAATTAAGTCCAAATAGTACATGAAAGGGGTAGGAAAATATAAAAATGCTCAAATAAAAATAGAAAAAATGATTAAAAAATTGAAAAGTTGAGAAAAAAAATGAAAAAAGAAAAAGAAAATGAAATGAAAAAAAAAAGAAAAATGAGCAAGCCCGCAAAGTTACCAACGGATGTTTACGAGAAATCTTTTAACTCCAAAAATTTCAGAATTTCCATGAGTGTCCAAAATACCTTAATCCGAAAAAGTTTTAATCAAGTCTCAATAACGAAGTCAATCACGGCGTGGAGAGCTAAAAATACAAAAACATATTAAAGAGAGAAAATGGTGCGACTAAAGAATGATGTTTTTCCATTTTTCAATGAACGTAATACGTTCACGAGATCTAATCACCGTAAAAATTCATCTTTCAATTTGTATGCATGAACTCGTGTCCATTACATTGACTCTTAATTTCACGCACACCGAGAGAAAAAGACATTATCGGAGTGATTCATTTGTGAGGACATCTGGGGAGAAATTGAATTAAAGCGAACTTTCGAAATGTAACGTAATGATCAATCGGTGGAAGTTAGAGGTTAATTTTCGACTTTGCGCACACACACTATGAATTGAGATTTATCAAATAAAAATTTGTTGTGATCATTTTTATGGAATTTAAATACCATGTGGTACAAAATAAATTTTATGGGTAAATTCACTTCTAACCCTCATGAGACACCACTCGTCCCACTAGGGTAACGTAAGGGTTTAACGACAAGTTGCATGGGCTAAATGCAATTTATGGCCCATGAAAAAAGTATTTTATCCCATAATTGATAAGTGGTATTCATAAACCCTATTTTCACTCTTTTACACTGCACGGAACTAGCAAAGTTCTAAGTTAGGGGATTTGATTTGGCAGGAATATTTCATATTTATCTCTCTAATTTCAGTATTTTTTACTATTTTGAACATTGCATTTATCTCGATTTATCTCATATTTGTTTTTACTAACCTTTTTGGCAATTATTTGGTGTTATGTGTATTTCTCATGTGCTTTACAGGTAAATCGTTTAATTTGATGAAAGAGAAAAGTAAAAACAGTGAAAGCGTTGGGATAAAGGGAAGTCAATGGAAAATCGATAAATTTTTAGCTAGAACCAGGAGAAGGAGCCAACAAAAAAGTTTAAGATAACGATTTCACGAGAACACTAGAAGAAATTTCACTTCAATCCGAATTATGGTGAAAATGTTATAACCTTTTTAAATTGAATAGAAGTCTAGGAGTAAAAGTTCAAATAAGAAGAAGAAAAAGAAGA
This sequence comes from Sambucus nigra, assembly GCA_949130495.1. Taxonomy (NCBI): domain Eukaryota; kingdom Viridiplantae; phylum Streptophyta; class Magnoliopsida; order Dipsacales; family Adoxaceae; genus Sambucus; species Sambucus nigra. The sequence goes on from OX422222.1 coordinate 51,212,710, forward strand.
AGAAAGGAAAAACAAGGATTAACAAACCTAGAGACCAAACTGGTTCAGTAAGTGAACCGATTCTCTTTTACTGCAAGTTCGATCCTGAGGGCTTGTTTTGGTCTGAGGGTTTGGTTTCTTGCGGGATTTCTTATCTTTTCCTAGATTCTATCTAATGTAGTTTGGGTCCAAGGTAAGATCTTTAGCCGAATTTTGGCACATATTTTAGCCGTTTAGAAGTTCAATTAGCATAATTCTACACTTGGTTATGAAACTTATGAACCACAATTAATTAGAGAACAAATATTTTACTTTTTCACATCAAATTAGTTCAAGAATTGTTCTTTTTCCAAATTTATTCCTTTGGTTTGGATTTTTTGCATTCAAGTTTCAAGTTTGGTATAACAATTCGATATATTTTCTCTTTTAATTCATTAACGAACACTTTCATAATGATCAATACTAGTGTATTGATTAAATCCATGTCTAGCTAAATTAATAATGGATTGGGGAATATGAACCCAACCAAGGGTTTTCAGTGTTAGATATAAAATTCAACATAATTGGATAATTAATTCTTGGAGTTTGATACTTTAATCGACACTAATATTGTGGGTCTCTTAACTCCATTTGTCAAAAGCAACTGGAACATTTCACTATTCAATATATGTGTCGATAATTTTATCACTCGTAAGAATTAATTTGTTAACCAAGTATTGTGCAGATTAACACTCACACATGTTTGGTGCTTCGAATTAGTAATTAATTAAATAGTTTTCTTGAATTTTACATTTAGCGAAGATACTCTACGGTTCGGGGGATTGGTTGTGACACCCCACCCATTAAAATAACGAGTGTTCAACCCGCTACAAAACTCAAACAAGAGTCTCATATGGCTCATTCTTAGCATCACTTTTGACGTTCAATTAATTACAAACCACCTATTAGTTTAATAAGCTATGCCAAATTTTAATCTTGAATTCATCATACCAGATAAAATCAGTCAACATAAACCCATGCAGTAAGTTATATAATCAATCACACCAGTAAAGTATCTAAATGCGGAAGTAAACTAAAACCAAGTACCGAATAAACCATCGGTTACTAAAATTCAATACAATCATTTGAAATGAATTAATTCAAAACTAAAGATAAATAAGTCTAGTAACGGAACAATCTGTGCAACTAATAACTTAAGAGAGATCCTAACCGAGGATAGAAATAATGAAAGCATCCACCCCAAATCCTGCAAACCGTCACATCAGCTACAACTACGTGATCCCAGAAAGAAGTGACATCCTTGGCGTCCCTGTGGTTGGACACCTAAAAGTTTTTGAAAAATATTTGATACGGGTAAAAGACCAAAACCTTTGCAAGTATTTAGCAAGTGTATAAATTGTAATAATGAATATGTAAAGCAACTTTCATAATTAAATTGGGAGTGCACTTGTATGAGATAATCCTCGTCCCTCATCTAATGTGCGCACCTAACGTATAATCTTAACCCTCATATTTATGCCACCACATCTAACTAGCCTTGACACTAACATCAATGCTATAATATGCAGACTTGAATATAATCTCTACCCATCATCTATATTATACCTCTAATACTATTGTATTAGAGGTTTAATATAGTTGTTTACGGCTCATTAATGCATCCAATTACCCACTCTTCCTTTGCCTTCTATTCTTCTCCCCTAGAATTAGAATATCAAACGACCATAGCTACGTTCACTCTCTATCTTGCTTAGTGACTCTTTACTTTCTCTCTATTTCTCTTCTATATCTCATGTGATTTTTATGTTAAAAAACTCTCCTGCCCACTCGAAAAATAGTGACCATTGCAATTCATTCACTCGCCTTACAGATGCGTGGGTAAGTGGCATGTCTCCTCCTATCTTGGATACAACAAAGTACCGTAGGCTGCAGAAATCACCCGATTGGGAAACAAGATTTTGTGTTTTGTTTTAGTTTTATTCCTAAAATTTTGTTTTATTGATTATGCAATTTTTATTTCAATATGTTTAAAGATCTGAAAAAACATGAAAAGGTTGAATTTTGACGATGTGGCTTTTGAAGATGATTAAATATTTATATACTAATCGATCTGTGCTAGGTTTTAGTGATTTGTATAATAATGTTGGATTGACGATCTAGATCAGATTTTGAGCTGTACGTTTTTTTCAATTGCGTTACTGGTCTACTATTTGTTACTTTTTTCATCTAGATGAAGCGTTTTACGAATATAACAAATGAAAGTGAGACCGCAATTTATAGATGATATGGCTGAGGACGATAATGAAGATATCAATGACACTTACGGCCAAAATCTCTCCACCCGTTCGTGCTCCCAAATACTCAAAAGAAAACCCAAAATAAGTTGAACATGTAACAACTTATTTTTTTTTGTTAAGCCTTCAGTGTCTTGTAGAGATAGTTTTTTTATTTTGTTTTACTAATTTCTTGGTTCAAACAGGTAACCAATTTCTTGGTTCAATGTTTTTTATTCAGTGTCTTCTATTTTAGTTTCCACGAACCCTTTTTATTCAGTGTACTAAAATACAAGACACTAAAGGCTTTACTTACGTGTACTATTTTCTAGTTGGAAAGTTTGAAATATCGTTTTAGTACATAGTTATATTTCTGCAACAGTTATTTTTTACGACCAGTTATTTTGCGAACAACTATTTTTTTAAACAGTTACTTGTACCAACTTGCGAACAGTTATTGTTTTCATTTTCAGGAAAATGACATCAAGTTCGGTTCTGATTTTTAGCTGTTTTATTCACTTACGTCTCTCTCTAATACAACATCATTTTGTGCTTTCCCGTAAGTAACTCGCCGTATTAGAGGCCTTCTTTCTATATATATATATATGTTTTTTTGCATTTAATACGGCAAAATAAAACTTAAGTTTCAGTTTAAATTATGTCGTTCTTCATCTCTCATACGTTTATTTTTCTCTTTTTGCCAAATAAACCATATAGTAGTCTGGTGGTCTACATAGGTGTGCAGATGTTTGTTTTTATCTTATATTTTTTAATAAATCTCATGGTTTTTTTTCTAGATGGTGCAAGCGAAGATGATGTTTGATGCAATAACTCAAAGACAGGTGGTTTACATGGGTTCATAGAAGATTTAAGAAACATAAATTCTCAATACAGTTCTCTCTCTCTCCTCTATGCTTTTAATTATTCACCACATCAGGTTAAAAAACAGAGCAAGCAAGAAGGGAAAAATGAGTAAAACGAGCGGCGGGGAAGAAGAGAATACAAAAGAAAAATCTCCCGACGATGGCGGAGACGCTGAAAATGATGAAGTGGTCAACTGAATGATATCTTTTTTTTATAAAACACAACACAACGCACTCAGTTGTCACATTTTGTAACTTCTACATTTGGTGTTAATGCATGTATTCTTTTCTTTGGTAATTTTTGAAATAAATTACTTTAATGAATGGAGCCAAATTCAACTATTTGATTTGATAGATTACACATCTATAAGCTTGCTGATTTTGTGATGTATATTTACGATGTAAAAGCTACTATTTACTTAAAAAAAATCGACTAACTTTTTTAGTTAAAAAAAAGACCTATGCACATGAGAAAAATTCATTCCGTTGTGTTCCTTTAACTTATTTAGTGGTTAATTATTTTTTTTGTCTAACTTTGTAATAGTTCTTATTTTTTATTTTATAATTTGAAGATTTGGGGATTTCAGATTGCTTTACATGGAGTTTTTCGTGTTTTGTTTCTTCGATTTTGTTAATATCTTTTGTTGTACATCATTTTGTAGTGCAAGATTGGGCGTTTAGTAAGTTTTGTTTGTTTGTTGATTTTGTAAATTATGCTAGGAGATCTTAAAAAAAATGATGTTGGTAGATTGACATCAAGAAAATAGTTTATGTTATGAATTATTTTTGTTATAATGTTTTCTCATTAAGTTTATTTTTTACATGTATTATCTTTGTTCTCTCTATATATGCAACCCCACCCTAATATACACATTGATGATGGTTTGGCTTGTGATTTTTTCAATATGATTTTTTATTTTTATTTGTCAATTATTTAGGATTTTGTTTCATTATGTAATGTTAGGAACTTGATAGATTTGAACAAGATTTGTTTACTAATATTTTGTTTAACCGTGTTAAAAACTTGAAATATAATAATTTTTCATCACACATCATCGCTCAAATTCTTTAGTAATATATTATGTATTAAAACGGATCTGTTCCCAACATCTATTGTTGGCATAAATCTTAGCCATGGAGTAAAAATGCATTTTTGCTCTTTTTCATTAGTAGTACACTTAACATTTGGAGTTGTGCAGTTTATTAATGTGTATTTGAGGTAAATATTCTTTTTTTCTTTATTATTCATCTTAGAGATCGTTAAATTAATGTATTGTGTGTGTGTAGTTTATTAATGTCCATTTGAGATAAATGTTCTTTTTTTTTCTTTATTATTCATCTTAGACATCGTTAAATTAATTTATTGTCTGTGTAAATATTTTTTTCTCTATTACTTTTATTTATTTGGATTATATTTTTATTGAAATTACCTTGCTATATTTGTGTTTTGTTACTGACTAAAAATAAAATATGAATAATATAACATTCACACCTACTTTCCTCTCTAACTAAACATGAGAATGTCTTCTATTGTTTTCATTACGTGCAGTACTAAATCAAAGATGGTATCCCCCTGAATATGTAAAGGTGATTTTAGTCTCATTCTAAGCTTTTAATTAATTATTATTTTTTTTCTTTTTTTGTGATCAATTTTGTATTATTTAATAGTTGGCAAATTTTTTGGTACTTACCTAAGTTTATGCGAAGATAACAACGTTTTAAATTAAATTACTTATTTTTAATTATTTATACATTTTTACAAAATATTATAATACCCCGTGCATCGCACGGGTTACATGCTAGTTATACCACTAATACGATGGTATTAGTGGTATTAATAACATTTAATGCATTTATTCTTCACTTTCAAAATAAGCATTATTAAATTATTTATTAATATATTATAAAACGAAGTTAATTATTTTTTACATCTCTCACTCTTTTCATTTTCCTATGTCCTTCCGGCTACCTCCCACCCATTTATTTTCTCTTGGTAAAGTCATAAAAAAATAGAAACTCCTATAAAAACCTCTTTCATCTTCATCACAAACCTCTTCATCATAGGTACATGAATACTTTCTCTTATGGGTTATCTGCAAAGAATATTAATCCCTTTCATCTTCATCGCAAACCCCTCTTCTTTCTTCGAATATAGGGTTTTTGTACTTATATTTTGTTTTGATTTTATATATGTTTTATAGATCAGATAGTCTATAGAATTCAAATAGATTCTTCTCAAGGTAAATTATCAATTTGTAGGTTATTATTTCTCATTTTCTGTGTACCTTGAATGCTTCATGTAATGTGAAAAATATATTTTTGTAATTTTTTATTTTATTTTGGCTTCCACTTATGTGTTTCTTTTAGTGACTATTTTTTGTTCAAGTTAGATTGATTGGACTGGGCTCCATGTTTCGAAATGAAATAATTAGTCATATTTAAAACTCCACTGAGCTGATGCAGTGGAGTTTTTGGCAATTGCAGGAGCTACTCAGTGTTAGTAATCTTAATTAGTTCATGTTGTATACCTCTGAATGGTCATTTGGTTTTTTATTGGTTGGAGTATTCATTTATTTGTTTTTTTGTTAGTAAAATTATTTTTTATTGGGTATTATGGTTCTTTGTCATGTTTGTCCTATTGTTTAAATTTCTCATTTGGGTTTTAACTTCTATTTTTTTTTTAGTTTTTCTTCTTTCTTAAACGTGGCATTCTATTAGATAGTGGCATTTAGTTGGGTTTATTTTAAAAAGAGAGAAATGATTTTCTTTCTCTGTTGAGGCACCTATAGATATTTATATATCTCTATATGTTGTATATATACATATACATATATATTTAATTATTTAGCTCTTACTTTAAATATAAATAATTACAGAGTTAGTAAATTATTCATTTGGTATGAGCTTTTTGTATTTGATAATATTTTTAGTGGAATATATAGTTAATTAGATTTAAAAATTGAATTGCTCCCCCGCATCGCGCGAGTTACATTCTAGTTGATTAATTAGCTTTCACAACCTTTTAATTAATATCTCATTAAATTATCACAATTCAATATATAACTTTACTCCAGCTATTTTCTTCCACAATCACATATCTAATTTAATACATTATTTTCAATAATTGTCACTAGTTATTTAAACTGTAATCATTAAATATTAAACTGTATATTTGTCTACACATAAATATACATAATAATATCCTATAACAAATACACATATGTCGCGTATAGCAGCCATCCATCAGAGTAATAACTCACTGAATGTGGGTCTCTACAATGGTATCATTATCCAGGGCATGCTCACATCACCTTGGTTACTGGAGGTCGGACTCTCACACTGACTCGATGAAATCGCCAATGTATTAGAGGCGGTCATAGTCCTTCTTCAGTGAGTCATAACCATACCCACAATTACCTCACTACGAACATAAATCACACAAACATAAATACGGTTCTATGACCTGCGGTCGATACTTAGCCTGTTGTGATTATCTAGGGAAGATCACTCACATCGTATAACCTCCACTGATAGCACTAGAGGGATATGTTCCACATAAATATCATACACACAGATATTATTAACCATCTGTGTGTGTGTGTGTGTGTGTGTGTGTGTGTATGTGTGTGTGTGTGTGTGTGTGTGTGTAATCATAAAGTCCAGCTAATACGTGTCTATCTCCTAAAGAACTAGCCCAGTTATCCCGAGTCTACCTTAACTACAAAACACATGATCTATTATTATTTTAGTTACACACAAAGATTGTCAATTTAGGACACTAAGCCCTTCTCAAGCACCCCGTCTCCTTTGTTACCTGAATTTTCCCCAAGTTTATAAATTAAATGCGCCATGCATTGTTCATCCTAAACGTCCTTCCTACCTCACTTCGAATTTTATCCTACACTTCCTCATATTTAGTCCTTATCTAAAATAAATTTCCCGAAGTCCTATTTCCATTAGTGAACCTCCTATAATTTTTAGAAATCCAAATTCGGTTAGATAACAATTAAACAAAAGAACTAGAAGTGGTGGGGAATCGAACCGGTTCGACCAGGGGCCGAATTGTTTCGCCCCTAGAAATTTGCACACGGTCCTACTACAATTCAAGCGAGTTTTCCCCAATTTTTCATTTCAAAGTGTTTTTAATCTTCATGATAAGATAGAATATCCTAACCCCGTCAACTAGTAAAACAATATACATATTAAATAGTTATGAATTCATCCAAACTAGAATAACCTATGGGATTTACCTCATTCTTGGTCCAACATCACTTATGTTACAACTTCTAATAAAAATCCAAATTTCATGATCAATGTTTCATCTATTCAATTCAAGATAGTGTCTTTCCAATTAAGATCAATATATATAACACTTATTCAAGATTTTCTCTAATTATTAACTATATGCATGCAACAAGGTCATATTTATCGTTCTATAATCCCCTTTTATTTTTCATATAAACCCCACCCCTAAAATTAATTTATTTGTCCAACTCTTTTGACATGGATAATACTCAACAAAAAATAAAGCAAGTCTACACACTTGCCTTAGTATACGAAATAGACGTGGATCTTCTTCTTCGTAGGGTGGGTCAAGTCGAGAAATCCAATCTTTTCCCTCCAATCAAGCCTCCTTCAATCTCCACTTGTGTTTTTCCCCCTCTTTTCTCTCCAAAAGAACTCTCTAAGGTTTTTGTATCTAAAGTGACTGCGTCCTAGCCCTAATTTCTTAGTTAAACCTCTTAATCTCAAAATTAGGTTAACCCCTAAATATAAAATGACTTAAATGCCCTCGAATGGGCCCCGCTTGTCTAAAAAGTTCTTAGTAACCAATCTTTACCACTGGGTACTCAATTTTGACTATTTTGACCCATTCCGGATCAACTGTGCACTCGAAATCACCATCCGAGATAGAAAACATCAATAATCTATCTTAACCTAAAATAGCATACCTGAATTCCTCGATTGAGATATCGCCAATCCCCATCATTATTACCCACTACAACATAATATAAAATAATAAAATTTCATTTTCTTATAACACAAGAAAATATAATATCACATAATATTAATCCATTTCTCATTAAGTAATAAATATTTAAATTCACTTTATAACTCAAATTAATTAAGTTACTGTGACACGTGTAATTTAGATATTCTCAGAAATACAGGTGTTACATACTTCCCCTTGCAAAGGAATTTCATCCCTGAAATTCGGATATGCCTGGCACTAATAACTTCGGATGGTTACTCGCACGACATCCGAACATACTCAAAATTAACTCATGATAACATTTTGATGCTTCCATTATACACTCGCTAGTGATACCATCCTAACTGATGGCCTACTTATTATGGCCCAAGAATAGCAATGAGTCAACTAAAATCATTCCACACCGATATACTCCATCATTCTTAAGGTCTCACTTATACAAAAATGCAAAACTATCTCGAATATGCTAACAATGCTTAAAAAAGACGAGCCTGTGATGAAGCACCCTATATTTTTTACTCACTTGAGTCTGCATTATATAGGAGCTCATCTAGTTTGGAAATAGTGACAAAATTGTGTCTATCCCTAGATGAACCAAATAGCCTCAGAACTTTCAAAGCTTAATTGATATTCCTCTACGAGTTCATGAAGGTAAAACACATACACCACACACTAGGATTGCATATATATAATGATTTATTCATGTAATGATCATGTGAGAGTTAAATCCCCTTAAAACGATTTTTAAATAATTTTTGGGATTGATTTAAATTTCCTAAGAATTTTAAATAGTTTTTGGAAATTAAAATTGAAACTTAATAAAGTTTTAGGGTTGATTTGTAATTATATTTTATTCCCTAAAACTATCTTGGGTAGAAACCAAAAGAGGTAGAAAATAATGTGGGTGAAACTGGGATTTTTTAGAACTTAAAAACACGCGCTTGTGAATCAATCTTAAGCCTACATGTGCTGCACACAAAGCAGTTCGATCTGTGTTTCTTCTCACTCACATTCATGTGACTTATTCTGGACCCTTGGATCGTCTTAATCTACAGTCTGCATGTGTTTGAAATCAATCCAAGTGAATTGGTTTTAACCAATCAGAGTTGGTTTTTTCACCACTTCTTGTGAGCCCTTAGATTGGCATCGATTTAAATTCATTTAATCTCAGTCGTTAGTTTGAACCATTGTTCGAGACCCTTCTAAGCCTTATATAAATATATTACATCTGTGAGGCATTTAGAGACTTTTGATCGTTCGTCGTTTGAGAGAATAAAAGAGAGAAGAGAGAGAAAAATTAGAGAGATATAGAAACCCTAATCTAACTTCGCCAAAAACCAAACCAGAAATACTTTTTCTGTGAGTTAAACCTTAGTGTTTAGATTGTTGTTTGAGAATTTATCCTTTCTTGTTCTTGATCATCTTTCCAACTTAGTCATGTTGGTAGAGTTTTTAGTTTCTATATATAGAAACTTGAGATCTCGTCTCTATGATACAAATCATATAGATAAGTTACTATTATGATTTCTTTTTTCAAGAAATCTTGTTTGTTGGTTATTTTAAAAATGATTTTATCTTTTCAAACCCTAAATCAACAATATTCATTCTGATTTCATTTTACTCAAACTATCAGACTTGAATCTAGTTTTGAGATCTTGATTGGGGTTTGCACTTTCTATATAATATTTTCAAAACAAAAAGTGTTAGGATCTTGGATATTTCACAACAAGATTCCCTCTTGATCTGCGGTTATTTTTAAATGTTTAAATCTAATTTAGTTTTGACTAAACTGATTTTATAAATTTCTTGCATATCTAGTGATTTTGTAATTTGATAAATCATACGATCTGTATTATGTGTGTGCGTGTGTGTTGCATGCATATGTTTGAGAGCACATCACCACTACACTTTCACTCTACCTCACTTAAAGTGTTGGTTGAATGATCTTGAAATTGTTTGAGTCGACGTAAAGTTGAAATCAAGTAAAGATTACAAAGTTGGAGAGAACATCAACAACAACAACCTTCAGAGAAGCCAGATCTAATCCAGAGGAATTGGTAACGATTCTCAACTTAATTTAGGTGTGTTTGTGTGGTTTGATTGTTAAATAGCTTGTAATTTGTTATTCAGATTTGAGTGGATTTTTGTGTTGTGACGTAGAGGTCATCGTGGATGTTTCCCCAATTGGGTGGGGTTTTACCACGTTAAAAATTTACTCGTGCACGTCCTCATACTATCATCTCCATATTCTAAGCTACGTTTATTTAATAGTTTAAGGTTTGTTTTTCAAAACTTGTTCATTCTAGATCTGAAATAACTCGTTCAAACTATTTTGATAATCATTTTAAACACATCTTGTGTTAAGTTTTGTTTTGAATTAAGAGTTTCTTCAACAAACAGTTCGGAGCGATTTTAATAGTTTAATCCTGTATTAAACGTCTTAAGTGGCATTTTTTCAATTGGTATCAGAGCTTGGATGTTTTAAAATCTTTTAGATCCTATGTTTTTGAAATTGTTTTTTCAAAACAAAAGTATGGACGATAAATTTGAGAGACTAGGTAACCTGTCCAGACCCCCTCTCTTTGATGGAACCAAATTTCCTTACTGGAAGGTGATGATGATTGCTTTAGTTCAAGGGAGTTTGGGAGATGAAGTATGCATCATCATAGAAAATGGCTCCACTTTTCCTACTAAACCAGTTGCTGAAGGAAGTAATGTGAGAATCAGGAAGTTACTAAGTAAATTCACTAAAGAAGAAAAATAAATTTCACTATATAACAATAAAGGAAAGAATGTCATATTTATGTCTATTAACGAACATGAGTTCAAGAGGATCTCATATTGCACAACTTCTAAGGAAGCGTGGGATACTCTTGTAACTGCACATGTGGGTGATACGAGAGTTAAAGCTGCTAAAACTCAAATTCTTATCCAGCAGTATAACTCTCTAGTCATGTCTGAGACTGAATCATTTGATGATTTATATATTAGGTTAACTGACTTGCAACAAAGTTTCATGCAAACGACATAACCTATAATAGGAAAGAGATTATTTAAAAAATTCTAAGATCACTTCCACAGAAGTTTGATAATAAGAGATATGTTATTGAGGAAATGGATGATCAAAATCTTACCCCATAACTCCTCAGTAGTAAACTAAGAACAGTGAAAATGGAACTAGAATTCATGAAATAATTGATCCAGACCAATAAAAAATAGGGTAATTCTAATCTTGTTTTTTCATCTAAGTTGATCAAACCTGACCTTGACCTTGACTCTGATGAGGACTGTGACTTGGATAACTTGGATAATCAGATTGATCTTATGTCTAAGAAATTCAAAAAGATTGTAAAATTTAGAAACAAATTTGCTTCTAGACAAGGGAAACATAATTACTCCAACACTTCTAATAATATGCCTCATGAGAGAATACATGACAAACAAAAGACTGATGATCACAAGAGACCTCAAAAGAGCTTAAAAATGTTTAATGTTATAGATGTGGCAAATTAGGACACATGGATAGTGACTGTAGGGTTAACTTAGACAAAAGCCCCAAACAAAATAGGGCTTAGCTATGTAAGACTTGTAATGACTCAAGTGACTATGAAAATGATAAACCTGAGTCATCCAACTCTTATGACTCTTGTATGTTATTATTTGATAAGATAATATACAATAATGATGAGGAAACTGATGATACCATGACTGATGTTGCTTCTACTGATATGTCTGCTTTAATGCTTGAGAATGATTGTAGTACTGAAAGTCGTGTGTGTGTGAGTCAAAGTGAACGCCTTATTGATGATGCCAATGGGTGTGTGAGTCCTAAAATTAAATCGATAGGGGACACTTCACACTGCTCACTTAGTGACTCCGACAATGAGGACCTTCCTAACGTTCACACACTTTACACTAAAACACTCAAGAAAAGCGCTAGACTAGAGAAGTTTGTCAAAGATCTTTCCATGAAACTAGAGTCCTTACACCAAATAGTTAAACAAAATTTTGAAGAGTATACGTCTCAATGTTTAACTCATGATGAGGAAATAAAGGCCTTTGAACAAAGAGTAAAAGACTTGACTGAATCCAATAATGTTTTGGAAAAGAAGTATAAAGGATCGTTATTAGAATTGGAACAAATAAAAGAAAAGGCTTTAACAGTCTTCAAAAAAAATTAAAAATTTGAAAGAAATTCTAATTGTTTTGAGGAATGTGTTGCTTATAGTAAGAAAAATTCTAACGACGGATCTGGAATAGGCTTTTGCACTAAAAATATCAAGCAAACCAAACCTGTTGAAACCATAGAGTTTGTTACTGGTGGGAAAAGACCTATGGAAATATATCCAGACTTTTATTCTTTGAAAAATGATTTTAATAAAAACTAGCAACAGTTAAACATTGGTGAGACAAGTGCCTCTAAGCATAATGTTTAACTTAAAGCCAAGCACGTTTGACCTCCCATTAGAAAGAGTGAGACCTCATTTCAAATTATTCCCTCTAAAAATAATACCAAAAGTCATCATTTAGGGAAACCTATGTTCAACAACTTTCCTAAAGTCTTAACTGCAATGAGCAATCTTTATTGCTCATACTGTGATGTGTACGAACATTCTCTAAATGGTTGTTATTCCAAATGTCTATATCAACCCATCTATCCCTCAGTTACCTATCAGAACTTTAACTATTCTAGGAGAAGCCGTAACAATTATGTCCTTCCTAAACCATTAGACAGAAACTCTAACTTTCGAAAGAGAAAGACAAGATCTAATACTAAAAGACAATCGTCAAGAAATAATCCTAAAGTCTTTTCTCGACCAAATGCTCAAAATGTTTGTAATAACAATAAACTTGCACAAAATTTTTATAGACAAAAATCTGAAGCTCGCAAGTTTTATCAAATATTAGCTAATGAGCATAAATTGAAAACCAGAGCAAGTTGGGTAAGAAAGGATGATCTAGCACGCCAGATGACATGTAACATAGTGATTAGTGCCTTGAAAGCTGAACACACCACGTCTGGATGGTACTTAGACTATGGATGTTCTAAGCATATGATCGGGGATGAATCCAAACTTTCAAACAAAACTAACTTCTCCGGAGGTAAAGTCTTGTTTGGAGATGTAGTTTCATCCCAGATCGTTGGAAAAGGAACACTCCATGAAGAAGGATTACCTGTTCTTATAGATATTTTATTAGTAAAAGTTCTTAAGGCTAATCTACTAAGTATCTCATAATTTTGTGACTTGAATCATACTGTCACCTTTTCGAAGAGAAATTGCAAAATTTTAAATGAAAATGGTGAGCGCATCATTACAGAACTCCGTAATCCAGACAACTGTTACACTGTCAATCCAAGTACTGAGGTCTGTAACATTGCCAGAATAGATGACAATAAATTATGGCATAACATAAGGGGTCACATAAATTATGACAGCCTTAGTAAATTGTCCTCTCAGGAAATTGTTAGAGGTATTCCTAAAATAAAAACATATTTATAACATTATCTATGGTCCTTGGCAAGAAGGAAAAATAGTGAAGGCACCTCATAAAAAGGTTAAACATATTTTATCCTCCAAATCATTAGAACTCCTCCATATGGACCTAATGGGTCCTTCTCCTACTATTAGTCTTTGTGGAAATAGTTACATTCTAGTTATGGTTGATGATTACACGCGATTTACTTGGGTTTCTTTTCTAAAGCAGAAGTCTGAAACCTTTAGAGGGTTTTTGAAAATCTTACTTCGCATAGAAAATGAAAAGGACACCGAAATAGATAGAATTCGGAGTGATGGGGGAGGTGAATTCATAGATTCAGGTGTCATTGAATATTATGTCTAACAAAATGGGATAGTCGAGCACAAGAATAGGACAATTCAGGAAATGGCAAGAGTATTGATACATGCCAAAGATTTACCAAAATATTTTTGGGTTGAATCAGTTCGTACTGCATGTCACATCATTAATAGAGTCTGCCTTAGGAAGAATTCTAAACAACCCCCCTATGAACTTTGGTATGGAAAGAAACCAAATATTAAATATCTTAGAACTTTTCGTAGTACATGTTATGTCTGTAAAGACAGAGAACATTTATCTATATTTTAAACAAGAGGAGATAAAGCCATATTTTTTGGTTATTCACCTGACTGTAGAGCCTACCGAATTTACAACTTGTGTACTAAGACCATGATAGAACTCATTAATGTGATTGTAAATTACACTTCTGTAGAAAGTAAAACTACTAGACTAGCTATTATGGATGAGTCTAAAAGCCTTTTAAATTATGACTCTCCTGAAATAACTGAGTCTTTACCAACTAAGACCCCTAAAGTGCCTAACTGGGTTTCCAAAGACCATCCTTTAGATAAAACTGTTGGTAACCCTATAGAACTTGTTCGTACAAGATCCCAACTTCGTAATATTGCACACTTTGCATGTTTTGTGTCTCTTATTGAGCCCAAAAATGTAAATGAAGCCTTGAATGACCCCTTGTGGATTAGTGAAATTCAAGAGGAACTTCTTCAATTTGTCATTCATGATGTTTGGTATCTTGTACCTAGGCCTGAAAATAAAAGGGTTATTAGCACACGTTGGATTTTTAAAAATAAGACTGATGAGTCTAGGATGATCATTAGGAATAAATCTAGATTAGTTGCCTAGGGATATTCTCAAATTGAAGGAATTGATTTCGAGGAAACTTTTGCACCTGTTACTCGCCTCGAGTCTGTTCGTCTTCTTTTTGATATAGCTTGTCATTTACATTTCCCGCTTTACCAAATAGATGTTAAGTCTGCCTTCCTTAATAGAACTTTAACTGAGGAGACCTATGTCAAACAACCCAAAGGGTTTATTGACCCTCATCACCCAAATTATGTATATCGTCTTAAGAAAGCTCGTTATGGGTTAAAACAAGCTCCTAGAGCTTGGTATGAGTGTCTATCCACTTTCTTTTAGATAATGGATTTAGGAATGAGGAAATGACCAAACCTTATTTGTCAAACATTTTGACAACAACATCACTATTCCTCAAGTATATGTTGACGATATAATTTTTGGATCCACCTCCCCTTCATAAGCCAAGTCTTTCTCAGACATTATACACAAAGAATTTCAAATGTCGCTTATGGGGGAGTTGCAATTTTTCTTAGGTCTTCAAGTCAAACAAAAATCAGAAGGTTTATTTGTTTCGCAATCTAAGTATGCATTAGATATTGTAAAAAAGTTTAGCTTAGATACAACTAATGAAGCTAGAACGCCTATGAGTACCTCTGTCAAACTTTCCAATGATGAAAATGGTAAATCCATTGACTCTACCTTATACCGTAGTATGATAGGAAGTTTATTTTACCTAACTGCCTCACGCCCTGATATCATGTACGTTGTTTGTGTGTGCGCCTGTTACCAAAATAATCCTAAAGAGAACCATTTATTATGCATAAAAAGAATAATTAAATACGTAAAAGGCACTCACAATTTAAGGGTGTGGTACACTAATGACACATCGAGCACTATAGTAGGATACACTGACGCTGATTGGGCTGGGTGTTCGGACAATAGTAAAAGTACTTCAGGCGTATGTTACTACATGGGTAACAACTTGGTTGGTTAAACAACAAAAAATAGAACTGCACTTCTTTATCCACTGCAGAATCTGAATATATCGTAACTGGAAGTTGTTGTGCCCAATTATTATTACTGCAACTAATGCTCAAAGATTACGGTATAAATGAAGAAAAACTACATCTCTATTGCGATAACCAAAGTGAAATCAACATCTCTAAGAATCCAGTTCAACATTCTCGCACTAAACATATTAAAATTTGATATCACTTCATACAAGAATTAGTTGAATCAAAATAATTATAGATTAATTACCTATCTACTGATCTACAATTGGCCGACTTGTTTAAAAAACCTTTGGACTTTAAGCATTTTGAAACTTTACGCAAATCAATTGGCATGTTTTTGGCTGAATAATCCCTTGCTTTATTTGTATAAATGCCAGTTTTTCACATGTTTATAATCAATCTCTAAGGATGTAAGGTATGGATGTTAGAATAATGACAAAGAACACCTCTTATATCTATTTTATGTATGATATTCGTGTGAATTCTCATAGTTTATTCAAGTTATTTCTTATCTACCTGTTCATATCTCTTATTTGATTCTTGCTTCCCTTTGTCCATTTGAAACAAAATGAGGGAGAAATTTGAGTCCACTTGGACATTCTTGTACATTCTCATCTAATGAACTTGATCTTAGGTATCTTATTGTAGATTTCAGTACCTATTTATTGCATCAGATTTTGATAGGGTAATGGTTTATACATAGTTGAGTTATGTAATTTTTTCTTTTCTAAGAGATTGGGTAGATAGTATTTTTGTATAGGAATAGGATTTTCTTATTTCTTTTGTATCCCTACGAGTCTTAAATGACTCAAAGGAGATTTTATCTCATATTTCCAAAGGGGGGTATTGAAGCACCCTATATATTTGACTCACTTGAGACTGCATTATATAGGAGCTCATCTAGTTTGGAAATATTGACAAAATTGTGTCTATCCCTAGATGAACAAAATAGCCTCAGGACTTTCAAAGCTTCATTGATATTCATTTACAAGTTCATGAAGGTAAAACACATACACCACACACTAGGATTGCATATATATATAGTGATTTATTCATCTAATGATCATGTGTGAGTTAAATCCCCTTAAAATGATTTTTAAATAATTTTTGGGATTGATTTAATTTTTCTAAGAATTTTAAATAGTTTTTGGAAATTAAAATTGGAACTTAATAAAGTTATAGGGTTGATTTGTAATAATATTTTAATCCTTAAAACTATCTTGGGTAGAAACCAAAAGAGGCAGAAAATAATGTGGGTGAAACGGGGATTTTTTAGAACTTAAAAACACGCGTGTGTGAATCAATCTTAAGCCTACACGTGTTGCACACACAACGGTTCGATCTGTGTTTCTTCTCACTCACATTCCTGTGACTTATTTTGGACCCATAGATCATCTTAGTCTATGGTCTGCATGTGTTTGAAATCAATCCAAGTGAATTGGTTTTAAACAATCAGAGTTGGCTTTTACACCGCTTCTTGTGAACCCTTAGATTTGCATCGATTTAAATTCATTTAATCTCATCCGTTAGTTTGAACCATCGTTCCATATCCTTATAAGCCTTGTATAAATAGATGCCATCTATGAGGCATTTAGAGACTTTTAATACTTCCTCGTTTGAGAGAAAAAAGAGAGAAGAGAGAGAAAGATTAGAGAGAGAAATAGAAACCCTAATCTAACTTCGTCAAAAACCAAACCAGAAATCCTTTTTCTGTGAGTTAAACCTGAGTGTTTAGATTTTTGTTTGAGAAGTTATCCTCTCTTGTTCTTGATCATCTTTCCAACATAGTCACGTTGGTAGAGTTTTTCGTTTCTCTACATAGAAACTTGAGATCTCATCTCTGTGATACAAATCACATAGATAGTTTACTGTTTTGATTTCTTTTTCGAGAAATCTTGTTTGTTGGTTATTTTAAAACTGATTTTATGTTTTCAAACCCTAAACCAACAGTATTCATTCTGATTTCATTTTACTCAAACTATCAGAATTGAATATAGTTTTGAGATCTTGATTGGGGTTTGCACTTTATATATAATATTTTCAAAAACAGAAAGTGTTAGGATCTTGGATATTTCACAACAAGATTCCCTCTTTATCTGCGGTTATTTTGAAAGGTTTAAAGTCGGATTTAGTTTTGACTAAACTGATTTTAGAATTTCTTTCATATCTAGTGATTTTGTAATTTCATAAATCATACTGTCTGTATTAAGTGTGTGTGTGTGTGTGTGTGTGTGTGTGTGTGTCTGTGTGTTGCATGCATATGTTAGAGAGCACATCACCACTTCACTTTCACTCTACCGAACTTAAAGTGTTGGTTGAATGATCTTGAACTTGCTTGAGTCGACGTAAAGCTCGAATCAAGTAAAGATTACAAAGCTAGAGAGAACATCAACAACAACAACCTTCAGAGAAGTCAGATTTAATCCATAGGAGTTAGTAACGATTCTGAACTTAGTCTAGGTGTGTTTGTGTGGTTTGATTGTTAAATAGCTTGTAATTTGTTATTATGATTTTAGTGGATTTTCATTTTGTGACGTAGACGTCACCGTAGATGTTTCCCCAATTGGGTGGGGTTTTACCACGTTAAAAATTTACTCGTTCACTTCCTCATACTCTCATCCCCATCTTCTAAGCTAAGATGATTTAATAGTTTAAGGTTTGTTTTTCAAAATTGGTTCGTTCTAGATCTGAAATAACTCGTTCAAACTTTTTTGATAATCACTTTAAACACATCTTGTGTTAAGTTTTGTTTTGAATTAAGAGTTTCTTCAACAAACAGTGCGGAGCCATTTTAACAGTTTAATCATGTATTAAACATCTTAAGTGGCATTTTTTCATATGCTCCACTCGCTCTATCATCTCAATGTTAGAAAAGGCCCTACTTCTCTAGATGCCTATATCCCTTGTTATCCAAATACCATACGTCCTTTAATGGAGAAAAATACCCACAACAATTTCTAATGACTCACGGTAGTCTTTTAACTTTTGGTTTTGCTATGACATAAATCTTACAATGTTTCTGATCTATACAAAAATAACTTTTAAAAATTCAATCCTTACTGACCGACTCTAAATCGCGTCAGGCCCATGGAACTTTTTATCTCTCACCCTTTACCAACCACAGGGTGGACCATAAGGCCTCCTGCCTCAAGTCTCAAAAGATGTCTTTCTAATAATAGCTGGTACGAGTTGTTACACGTCACTCCACCAATGGTAATTTCTCTTCTCAACCACCTCAGTGTCTATAATACACATTTCTCACTTTCTCCAACCTACTAGTCACTTTTCCCATTGACTCCTCGATTTACAGGTAGTACGCCTTGCTCAAAGGCAACTCCATCTCTGCTACCTTATGCTAACCCAACCAGAGGTGGGACAAAATGATCTTATTTCGATCCACAATAATATTAGGTGGCACTTCGTGTCATCTCACTCTCTTCCTTCAATGAAATATTGGGCACAATACCCAATAGTGTATTTCATCCAAATTAATAATAATTTCTCCATCTTAGTCAGCCAATTCTACAAACCCAAAGGAAATCTTTCCTTTTTCGCGATGTTGGTAACCCAACAATGAACTTTATCCGTCTGCCTACCCATTTGTCACTTAAATCACCAAGTATTGTGAAATTTCTGGTTGATCGCCTCGAACCAACCTTTCCTCCTCTCACGAGTGGTGCATCTGGTAGAAAACTTCATCATGTCTTACTCTACACCAATCCACAAGATCAAAATCCCACATGAAGTGGTACATCTTACTCCATTTCTTGGAGTACACCAAAATCGTGACCCTTGCGTCTACACCAAAACTACACACTTCCTGGGTCCATCTCATCGGTGAAATTGACATCCTATTTATGTGCAAGCCACCCTCAGAACTTGACTACGTATGACTCCGCTTTACTCCCCAAATTATTAGATCATCTCTTTTCCCGAGAGATCCATCGCTTATATCTAAACAGTTTTCAACCCATCTCATATGTCTTAGCTCTCCTTGTTGTACACGTATCTGGACTATCTTTCTCCTCGGCGAGATTCAGTCCATCTTTACTTTTTTAAGTCTTCTTCTAACTTACGCATATGAATACATTCAACATCTACATTTCCACATCTTCTCATCGTGGATGATGCTGATAATCCAACTAACTAGGACGCCCAAACACCCAATAGCCCATGAATATTTGCATAATTATACGAAACGTAACATATTTATATTAAACAACGCCTTACATACTTGTCGTGACTATACAGTAAGGGTATACTCAATTACCCTACTAATTCTAACTTAATTATTCTCGAGATTGCCCTACCGATCCAGTAGTGGTGCAAACATTCCACAATGCTTCCTACACCACACTACCTAGCTCCACTGGCCTTAAATGATAAAATAACTCTCAACTCACAGTTTTATCCATATATACGTGCAATAACTAAAGTAATAAGTCCATGTCCTAATGGCCACACATCTTTCAGCTCTCTATGCTCACTAAGATTCATGTCTGGGACATCTGGCAAGAAAAATTCAAAAAAGGATCCCCCCGATACACTACTTCCTAGCATTGTCCATCATCGAGATCCGTTATCCCAAAACAAATGATCGGGACTCCCGAAATCCTATCCCTAGGCATATAAATCTAATCTGCAACTCTTACATCTCTAAAAAAGTCATATAATACGGCTTTCTCATTATCATTAAATCCATGTCGCGAAATCAAGAACGAGCCCAATCACTCTGTTCGATAGTAGACCCAATATCACTGAATCACATCAGTAAAAGTCCCTACATATCGAGATTGAATATAGCGAGACAACTATACTCTCTAAAGTCTCCTCTATAATATAATATATACGCGAGCTCAGCCCTCTTTTAGGACGAGACATCATAAACACAACACATTCGGCCCTAGAATAGCGAACACGATAGCCTCATTGTAGTAGTCCACCATCACTCAAATCGTCCCTAACTAGTCCACACCCAGGATAACATCATACTCGAATAACGTATCCCTCTAAAATGAGAAAATCCACTAAGTCATATCTTCCCAGTGTTCATACTCGCTCCCTTGCAGGGGGAACCAAAGAGAGCTCCAGTACTCAATGTTAATTACATATAGACACAGTAGTGATACTAATAATAAACCCACTAAACCCATCTCACGCGCGAATTTAGTGCTAATTGTAACACGGTGATGCACCTGTGTCACGTAAAACTTTTCCAATTTACCCAAGGATAAAAATCATACGTTCAATCGTCAATGGAACTGGCTGCTCAACTGATTCGTGGGTGTAATACTCACGTCTGAACTGTCCAAAGAATTACTAAAATTGTTGCTCTTACTGGGTACCTTACCCCTGTCCTTTGTCTCGTTTCGAACAAGTTTTATGCATGTAGTCCTTCTCTCCACATATAAAACACCTCACTATGAAAACCCCTTTTTGGCCCCACTGAAAATATCGAGGCTGCCTTAATTTCTGGCCCACTATCCCAATCGTTCCATTGGCTCCATAGGCCCTGTGGAACACAATTATTGCCCAGATGGCCCTGTTAGAATCCATATTCACTCGATCAAAATTCCCTTGATATGAATCACTTAAATGGGTCCTTCTACTGGTCATCCCCAATGTGGTGTCCCCCTAACACCAATACATCCAATCTTGCTCTGCTCGCTAGACTCTCTAATTATCTTAGTTCCCTTCGTATGGAAGCATTGATATTGATGACATCAGCATAAGTTATCGAAGCCAAATTTCCCCATCAATACTGGCATATCTAATCATGAGTCCATTATCAACTTAAGGACCCTTTTTCTCCTCCATATCCACCTCAGTTGGTATATAGTTCTCTAAATAAGCAAATTCTTCCTCATGTTCGGACACTTCCCTGCCCTCCTACAATATGTATTGAAATTTCCTTCGCATCTCTATTCAAACAGTAGATGAAAGGATTTGCGATCAAACTGCACCCCAAATTCCTCTATATTCATGGTATTTCTCCTCATATGTGGTGATTAACTTCCGTCACTACAACACTGCTCCTATGAGTTTAAAACTCGCTCGAAATAAAATCTTGAATGTCACTTCCCTCTACCATTTATAATTGCCTTTGTATATTCTCCTTCCATTGGCTAGATAACACACGTCCGCACTTCTCCCAAACTCTTATGGATGGCCCTTATGAAAAGCCCCTCTGACTTTCTCCCCTTCCGATCGCACTGAGTGATTCTGAATTAGCATCATCATCTGTTACGACATTAGTTGGGGAAATTATTGTACCCTAGTGGTCATCACAACATTAACTGCCTGAGCAACCACAATGGTGACCTCTGTTGCGGTCATCGTCCTCTGAATACTTTGTGTCTCCAACTGGGCTTCTCTTCTTTCAGCCATCCTAATATCCCTTACCTTTAGTCCTATATTATTCGGAATATGAATCCCAACCGAAATCTTATACGATTCAATTCAACCGTATGCAATAGCAGAAGAACGTAAATCATAATATGAATCAACAGTCCTAAACATAGGGCTCTACATCAAAGAGAAAGCAACGTTGAAAATGTAATAAGCCGCACAAATCCTAAGCACACTAGAACTTGATGCTTTGATACTATCTGTGACACCCCACTTATTAAAATAATGGGTGGAAATCCCCCTACTAAAATAAAATAGGAGTCTCATATGGCTCATTCTTAGCATCATTGTCAAAGTTCAATTAATTACTATGGTTTAACAAGTTGTGCCAAATTTTAATCTTAAATTTATTGTACAAGATAAAACCATTAACCCATGCAGTAAACTATATAATCAATCACACTAGTAAAGAATCTAAATATGGAAGTAAATTAAAACCAACTACCGAATAAACCATCGGTAACTAAAATCCAATAGAATAATCTTAACTGAATTAATTCAAAACTGAAGATAAGTAAGTCTAAAAATGGGATAACGTTTCCAACTAATAATTGAAGAGAGATCCTAATCTAGGACAAAAATAATGGAAGCGTCTACTCCAAATCCTGCAAACCTCCAAATCAGCTACAACTACAAGAACCCTGATTAAAAAGTCATCATTAGCATCCTTGTGGTTGGACACTTAAAACTTTTTGAAAAATATTTGACATGGGTCAAAGCCCAAAAACATTGAAAATATTAAGCAAGTATATAAATTGCAATAATGAATATGTAAAGAAAATTACCATATTCAAATTGGCATCTCACTCACGTGAGATAATCCTCCCCCCTCATTTAATGTACGCACCTAATGTGTACTCTTAAACCTCCTAGTCATGATACCCCATCTAACTAGCCTTGACACTAACATAAATGCTATAATACCCTAACCTAAATATAATGTCTACCCTTAGTTCATTAATTAGCTTTCACAACCGCTTAATTAATATGTCATTAAATTATCACAAATTAACATATAATTTTAATCCAGTTATTTCATTCTATAATCACACTTATAATTTATCACTTCATTTCCAATAAATGTCACTAGTTATTTAAATCTTACATGCTTACTATTAACTCGTATATTTGTCAACACATAAATATACGTAATAATATACTACGGCAAAGACACATGTGTCGTGTATAGCCTCTATCCCTTAGAGTAATAACTCACTGGATATGGGTCTCTACAATGTTATCATTATCCATGGGATGCTCACATCATCCTGATTACTAGAGGTCGGACTCTCACACCGACTCAATAAAATCACAAATTTATTGGAGACGATCATAGTCCTTCGACAGTGAGTCATAACCATACCCATAATTACCTCGCTGCGAATATAAATCACACAAACATAAACATGACGCTATGACCTAGGGTCAATACTTAGCCTGTTGTGATTTGTCAAGAAAGATCACTCACATCACGCAACATGCACTTATAGTAATAGAGGATAATGTTCCACATAAATATCATGCACACGGGTTTTATTAACCATACATATATAAAGTTTGGCTAATACGTGTTTATCTCCTAAAGCACTAGCCTAGTTATCCCGAGTCTACCTTGACTACAAAACACATAATCTTTTATTATTTTGGTTACACGCATATATTGTTAATACTAGATACGAAGCCCTTCTCAAGCATCCCATATCTTTCATTACCTTAATTTTCCCCATGTTTATAAATTATATGATCCATGCATTGTTCATCATAAACTCCCCTCCTACCTCATTTCGGATTTTATCCTATACGTCCTCAAATTTAATCCTTGTCTAAATAAATTTCTCAAAGTCATATTTCCATTAATAAACCTCTTCAAATTTCCCAGACTCCAAATTATTTTAGATAACAATTAAATAAAAGAACTATAAGTGGCAGAGGGACCAAACCGGTTCGGCCAGGGGGCGAACCGATTCTCCCCTTGAAATCTGTACACGGGCCTGCTACAATTAATACGTTTTTTTCCACACTCTCTCCTTCCAAAATGTTTTTAATGTTCAACCCAAGATAAAATATCCTAACCCCGTCAACTACTAACATGACTATACTTAGTAAATAGTTCTGAATTCATCAAAACTAGATTAACCTAAAGGATTTACATCATTTTTGGTCCAGCATCACTTATGTCACAATTTCTAATAAAAAATCAAATTTCATGATCAAGGTTTGATCTTTTCAATTCAAGATAGTGTATTTCCAATTAAGATCAATATATCTAACACTTATTCATGATTTTCTCTAATCATTAACAATTTTCATGTAACATGAAACACGATTATATTTATCTTTCTAAAATCCCTTTTTGTTTTTCATATAAACCCCACTCTCAAAATTGGTTTATTTTCCTAACTCTTTTGATATGGATCATAATACTCAACCAAAAATAAAGCAAGTTTACACATTTACCTTAGTATACAGAATAGACGTGGATCTTCTTATTTGTAGGGTTGATCAAGTAAAGAACTCCAATGTTTAGTGAGAATGAGCTATGGTTCAATGGCCCAAACTTATTTAATTAAATGTCAACTCACACCTGTTTTAATTCCTTTAAGACCTAGTTCATTCAGCTATGTGATTGAATGCAGTAGATCAAATAATCATGCAATCAAAGACAAACAAGAAACACGAATTTCAGGAAAAATTACCTTTGGGGAAAAAACTTTTGGTATTTCACTATTATAATCAAATCGCAACTTACATGTGCATAGAGAAACACATACAACATTTTCTAGACGAAATTCCCGAAGGCAACCCTTCTTCCTTCTTCAGTAATGGTTCTTACAAGAACCATGAGATCAGCAATGGAGACACCTTTTCCGTAAGAGAAACTCCAATATGGAATTGTGTGTGAGGGTTTCAAAGTGATTCACAAAATATATATGGGAGTTATGAATCAAAAAGTGTTTTGGTCTTTTAAAAGTGAGACTTTTGTGCAGCATCTCCATAGAAATTCAATTTTTAAAAGTCTTACAAAATACCTATAGGAAGCAGGTTTTTATAGGTGAATAACAAAATCGAGGCGACGTCAGAGTCATTTGAACGAGTTTGAAGTCTCGTTAAAACGAGATATGCATCTCGCCATAAGAGAAATTCTCGCGACCTAAAGAAAAACAAAATAGTAAGCCCTCGTTTGAAGTACGTTTGATGTAGGCCATCAAAAGACACTTCTAGTGACATATACTGATTGTTCAAACGAGATGTGCATCTCATTTGAATGACATCTGATGAAATAATTTGATATAAATTCCCACCTCGTTTTGATAAAACAAAACAAAGTAAAAATTCTCCCGAATATATTTATGAAAAACAAAGAACTCCAAATAAAGAATATACCATGAAGAACGTGGAGTTGTTGATAACAATTGAAGATGTATATGTAGAGCACGTTGAAGATGAGTGGTGCACGTTGATGATGAACATTTCCAGATATTCGAATTGTTGCTATCGTGGATAATTGCGAAGATGTGATCAGTGTAGTGGGATATGCCATATCTAAAGTAAACTAGAAACCTACAGACAAGTCCTAGATTCTAGAGGCAATGTCAGAAATATGACCTTACATTTGGCCTTCAATAAATCCTCCTTCAATCTCCACTTGTGTTTCTTCCCAAAAGAACTCTATGAGGTTTTTATCTATAAAATGGTTGCCTTGTAGCCCTAATCTCTCATTTAAGCCTCTTAATCTCGAAGTTAGGTTAACCCTGTAGGGGGAGTCCTCACCCAAGGTTAATTAGCTGAGATAACTTTGTACTTAGCGAAAGACTAATAAGATAATAAAAGCAGAGACTTATCAAGGAACCTCTCGTAGAGATCAAGGCTATTCGAAGGATAATATTTGTAATAAGAAGTATGATGTAGTCATTATTTATTTACACTTATAAAAGTTCACTTTGAAATATGGGCGAGGACGTTTGGTACCCTCGAGGGACCATGCCTGACAGGTCATGGGAGAGCTTATATGCTCTACCGAACGTCCTCCTATTGGGAACCTCGCAGGTATTTAGTTTGGAGGATTAAGAGAAAGGAAATATTGGGAAAGAAATAGCCAGCCTTCTTGGCACACTTAGACAAAACTTTATACTTAGCGAAAGACTGGTAAGAGTTCTCAGCCTTAGGAGATAAAGCCTTTTGGGACCTCCATAGTCGATGTGGAACCTCCTCTAGGGACCCCAATCCCAGATGATCATCTAGAGATAATTCCCAACTAAAAAATAGTACACTTAGTGCTCGAGATACCTCAAATCGAACAACGTCAACTTGACGAATCATCTATTTGATTAATGTGACCACATATATGGTGTAAGTCACTATTCACCCACTTTGTGGCATCATGTCATCTGAAATTTAAGAGCTCTAATTAGTAGAACTCAAGTGGGTTTATCCTTAGGATGGTAGGATCATTCAATGAATTTGTACCCTCCAGTTATTATAAGACAAACCTGTGTACTGACACGTCACATCCCCATTAATGCCACCATGCTTTATAGGCGTCAAGCAGTTTCTCACCAAAACACAACATTTCATGCATTAAATGCAATATCTTTGACATTAATGCATAATACTTTAGCACTTAATGCTAGTTATTCACATTTCATTCCAGCAAGGTCACTCAAGTGACCTTTTCTTCATATAAATAAATCAACTAAATAATTTACGACGACGGCAATTCGAACCTAGAATTGCTGCAAATTTTCCTCATACACGAGAGCTTCTGTGAGAAAATTTATTATCTGAACATTCCCTTTGCTTCCATTAATACCACTATCATTGAGCATTAACTGATCCAGAAGTTCCTGCTTTGCCTTTATTATGACAAGAGTGCTAGTTCTTTCTCCCTCCCACTAAGTTACTTACTAGTTCCACTTATTTATTGCATTCACGGTGCATTTATGGTGTAAAGACCTCATTTAATACCAACTTGAGTGTTGAACATTATTATCCCTTTTACTCTTATTTATTATCATTATTAAATATATCCTTGAGCATTAGTCGCGATCTTGATAAGTGGTTATGCCTCGCTTGATACTAATCGTATTATAAGAACCCATATTTTACATTTGGCGACTTTACTGGGGAGGTATTATCTTTTGAAAAGATGCCAAAGGATAAAATTACCAAGACTATTGATTTTGACGCCATGCAGCGAAAAGAGGAGGCAGATCTCACTATATTGCCTGAAGGAACGAGAGTGACGTGAACGGAGCCTAGCTGAGCTACTATAGGTGTGACGAAGATGGACGGCATGACAACAATAATAGGCCTAATGCAAATTATGGGACATATGGGCCTATTTACGGAGTTCATCAAAACCCTTAGGGCTCAGGCGATGTTGGGAATCATCGAAGGATTAAACTCCGTCATGATACCGCCAGCAGTAATTCTCATTCCCTTTGTTACAGTAGGAGTTATCGCACCCACTATCAATAATGTTTCCCCTGCTCCACCATTTATTACTCCAACCTTTGTTATGGGAACAACTGTAATGGGTGTAAGTTCGGTGGGCGCAATGCCAACGACGAACGCTAGAGTAGGAGGAAGTATACCGTTTGCACCAATAACTCATGTCGCGGTGGTACTACTACCAACCAGTTCTTCATCCTCTGGCATGGAGGAGATGAAGATGGAGCTCTTAAAGTTCAGAGCGGTGTCCTAAGTGCGACGAGATAGTTCCTTAGTTTATGATTTTTTCGTACTCCGTGCCCAGAGGAGTACATTCCACCCGTCTTTGAGAAAGACACGGGAAAAGGTGTTAATCCTAAGGAATATATGAAAAGGTTCATCGAGAGCTTGGGGTTTATTGTAATGACAAAAAGTTAAGATTAAGGGAGTTCTCAAAATCCCTCACAGAAAAGGCTTACACTTGGTACTCTTAGTTGGCGCCAGGTAACGTGGCCTCTTGGGAGGAATTGCACATGTTATTTATGACAAAATTCTTTTTAGTTCAATACGAGTTTACACTCACACAACAGGCTCACGAGAAGCAAAAGTCGAGGGAGGATGTTGTGACTTATATTAGAAGATTTCGTGAACGCTCTCTAAATGTGATAAAGGAAATTCGAGAAGATAAACTTTTACAAGTTTGTGCTGAAGGGCTACTGGTTGATTATATCTGCCACCTGATCAATGAGACACGTGAAGGCACATTCACTACATTTTTAAAGGCAATAATGAATATTGCTCTAGGGGTAAAACCCACGCCACTTCCACCTGCCTTGGCAAGTTTTTTGCTAAGGCCATCAGCTAGATTAGGGAGGGGAGTACCCCCGAGGGTAAACTTTGTCAATGATGGAGGAAGAGGGAAAGGAGGAGGTGGCTGAGGAATAAGATATATGGGCAATAAGAGGAGGTTTGAAGGTGAAAAGGACCCTCCCAAGCTACCATGCACAATGGAACAAGCATTAGACATCTATGATCCCATGGTTTGCGATAAACTTTACAGACCAGTTAACGACAGTACGGTGCAGGCGTCTTGAGAGGATAGAGAAAAGCCAAACTTTTATGTGCTACACAACAAAGTGAACCACCTAAATTGGGTATGTTTTTCGTTGAGGAGGCCGATTGACCATCACGTGAAGAAAATGGATATTGAATTGACCTAAGTCAATGTGAATGATAACCCTCTACCAGCCAATGCCTTTGATAAAGAAGTCAATCAACTATTGAGTGAATAGTGGCTCCTTAAGGAAGACTTTGAAGAATATTTAGAGGAATATACCTTTGAGCTGACTCAATTGCAATTGGAAGATGAGACAAATGAAGAAAACCCTGTCGAGAGCTTGAGTAGATAAATAGAAGTCTACTCTCTAGGGGCAGTGAATGTTGGCATAGCATTTGATGAGGCTGCCTATGGAGATGTGGAAGAAGTATATAATCTTGAGTAAGATCAAAGTGATCCTTATATTAAATGTGCAGTAGTAGCACGCTCGCAAAAGTTTGGTTGGTTCTTTGACCAAGTTGGGCTCCCTTAGCACCCACGATTAGAGGTCGCGCAAGCCACCTTAGATATTGTTAAGATAAACATGGATACACACTTGAAATGGAAGGGGACCATGGCTAATCTTGTAAGGAGGTACCTCTCTAAATTTACATGTTCGAAAGTTGGCAGATGAATCAGGTACCCCCACAATAGGCCTTTTTATGTTACAACGATTGTGAATGATAGTTTTTTCACTCATGTTCTGTTAATTGGTGGGACATCCATCAATATAATGCCCATCGGTTCTTTTTATGCTACTGGCCTATCTGAGACAAGAATTTTTCAGCATTCCTTGTCCATCTCGGGGTATAACAACCAGTCCTCCAAATCCATATGGTATGTTAACGTGGGAATTAAGACGGGGAATATTACTTCCCACATCAAATTCCATATTATGGAATGTAAGCCATCTTATCAACTACTGGTGGGAAGAGTGTGGATGCACAACCATGGGTTGGTGCCTTCTACTTACCACCAATGTGCCAAGGAAAATGTGAAAGGCAAGGAGCTGGCGATTTGAGCTTCCAATAAGCCATTCATAAAAAAAGAAGCTCACTTAGTGGATGTTGACTTCTACACTGAGCTGGTAAAAGAGGCTACAATAGTTATAAAGTATAAAGGAGGCACCAGGATCCCAAGAAGTCAAGAAAGAGTGCGTCCACCAGCTCGACCTATGGTGGCTTATGAGGAAGAACACGAGCAGGTGGCAATGAGGCCTCTCAGTTTATCCAGGAAGTTGCATGATTGAATGACTCCACGTAATTATCCTATTAAACACCAAGTCAAGTGTTAAAGTGTGCTCAGCAGATGCTCTACGAGAGAGTTAAAAGAAAATTACCGTAAAGGTCTTATCGGGAGGAAAACCCCCGACAGTGCAAGAGAGTAATTTTGCCTAACGACAGAATTATTTACAGATTGTGAAAGTGTGAGTAGGCAACTGAAGGCTTGGGTGATGAAGCTGATCCGGTTTATGAATGTTTCTTGGTGGATAACCAAGGACAGTGTTTGGTGATTGATAACTCGAGCATCCAAGAGATTTTGGAAGAAGTAGAGGAAGAGCCCGAATACATGAAAAATAGACCCAGACTACAAATCCAAAAGTTAGAAAAAATAGATCGTGCTAAGGAGGGTGATGACCCTAGGCCTATTTTTATCTCAAAGGACCTTGAAAGGGAATCAGGAGAGAATTTGATCCAGTTGTTATAAGAGTTTAAAGATGTCTAGTACACCGAGATGCCTGGGGTTAATAAAGAGGTGAGTTGCAACAAGCTGAATGTTTTTCCCTCAGTCATCCCAATGAAGAAGTCTACTCGTGCATATAAATAATAGTTAGATTTAAAGATTAAGGAAAAGTTCAAAGGTTACTTGTAACCAATTTTATCGTCCCTATTCAACATCCCATTTGGCTGTCTAGCATTATGCCAGTAGGAAAGAAAGACAAGAGCCAGATCAGGATTTGCGTGGACTTTTGGAACCTGAACAATGTATGCTCAAAAATGATTCTCCATTACCCTTTATAGATAGCTTAATAGATGAAACAGTGGGGCATGAAATGTAGAGCTTCATGGATGGTTATGTCGGGTAGAACCAAATCAAGATGGATCCGGCTGATGTTGAGAAGACTGATTTTCAAACGCCTTTAGGTAACTTTATGTACACAGTTATTCCTTTTGTCTTGAAAAATAAAGGATCCACCTATAAAAGGACCATGATGGACATATTCCATGATCTCTTTCACAAGATAGTGGAGTTTTATGTTGATGACTAAGTGATAAAGTCGAAGAAGGAGGTCGCTCACCTAGCAAACTTGAGGAGGGTATTCGCCCGATATAAAAAGTACAAGATAAAAATGAACCCCCTTAAATGTGCATTTGGTGTGACAAATGGTAAAATCATGGGGTTTGTGGTGACTCGGCAAGGGGTTCATATGGACTTGGATAAGCGAGGGGCAGTTGAAAAGCTTCCTAGGAAAAGTCTCCTACTGAGACGGTTCGTACCAGGACTTGCAAAAGTAACCCACCCATTGACGGAGTTGCTGTGAAAAAGTCCAAGTTCACATGGGAGAAATTGAACAAGGAAGCCATAGAGAAGCAAAAAACACTCCTCATATCTCCTCAAACTCCTCCTCCTCCTAAGGCAGGTATTCCTTTGCACCTATATCTTACATCCACTGAACGATCCATCGAGGCACTACTAGCCTAAGAGATAGACGGTGTAGAGAAATTTTTTATTGCTTGAGTTGAATTATACATGGGCCGAAGGCCAGATATACTACCATCGAGAGGAATTTTTTGCCCCTTGTATTTATAGCACAAAAAATTAGGCATTATATGTTATCATTTAGAGTCCACATTGTAACTAGATGTGATCCTTGAAAACGTGAATATGTGGATCCCCGGATTTTTAATTTTCTCAATTAAAATATTTATTATTTCCTTTTATGAGAAAGTTGATATGCGGAAGCGTTAGGATGGTTCAACAAAACAAACGAGTTACCAAATTTTAATTTCAATTTCAAATTAAACTTAAGTGAGAACTACACAAGTATTAAACCAATTATATTCATCCAAGCCAAGTCCTAGAATTTGCCTAAGTCATAATTATCAATATTCCAACGTTAGGTCAAACCAATTTTAGTAAAAGACTTGAATTAGATAAACTTTACCCAATATTTAATTTAGCACCAAATTAAATTAAGTGTGATAATTTAAACCAAATTTTATCTTGAATTATCCTAAGCATGCATTCTAAATTATTATGCAAGATAAAATAAATCAATCACACTACGCCGCGATGTACGAGGAAAAAACCCAACATGGGAAACAACCTCGGACGGCCCTAGCCACAAATCCACTAGATACGGATTTACAAATACAAGACAGAAAGACTTACAACACACGACTCGTTCCCTCTCAAGCCTCGATGCTTCTTCTTGTAGATACCTCTTCCTAGCGAAGAACCTTGGAGCTCCACCGCGGTCTCAAAATCCACCGACAAGACTTTATATGGTCACCGTCACCCAAACTAGGAGCCGTTCTCCAAGTGGGTAAATCAAAGTAAACAACTTCTTCTTTGTTTATGGGATGTAGAAGAAAACCCGAAACTTCTCTTCTTCAAATCTGTAGAGAAAAACCGGTGCCAAACTCCAAGCAATTGATATGTATATAGGTGAACTTGGATGAAACTATGGGTGTAAAAACTGGAGTGGTAAGTGATTTTCTCTTGAAAATTAACACTCAAAACTTGATCTTTTTCTCTTTAAGTTTTTGCTCTCTAAACACTCTCTAAGAGTTGGTAGGATATGAAAAAGATATCTCAGAAAAATGGTTTCCCGCACATCATAAAGTCTGAGAAAAATCAGTTAAGAAACAAGTGGGAAAGTGGATGAAAAACTGCTTAAAACTGACAAAAACTGTTCCCGCCTGACATCTCGTTCGAACGAGACTTCTAACGAAGTTCCAGATTGAACTCGTTAGAAATCTCATTGGATATCTCGTTCGAACGACATATCGAACGACATTTCAAAGGCCTATACTGGAAACTCATTGGCAAACTCGTTCTAACGACATCTGGTTCAAACGAAAAACTCGTTCGAACGACATATCGAACGAACTTCCAGAAAGTTTGGAAAATTCAATTTTAGCCCATAAACTTTATAAACTTATTTTAAAGTTTTAATTAATTATTTCTGAAAATAAAACACATTTTTTATAAAACCTATCACCCAATAAACAAGTTCCAAGCTCCTATATATATATAATTGCATTCATACCTTGGGAGCATGGAACCATAGTTGATGACGTAGAAATGAGGCACGCAAACCGGCATATTAATGAAGCTTTATACTCTTTGCCGCTACGTCTTCAACAAACACTTCATAGGCTTGAGAATATTACAATTAAATACTATCCTATGAATAAATGTTTTTGTCCGGAATTGAGCCAAAACTATATATGGACTCAATTGAAAATTTGTGTCCTTACAAATCTCCCCCTTTGGCTATTCCAGGACAAAAACCAAACAAAAATCCTAAAGGGCCTTCAAGCTCACTAGACTCAAAAACATAACCCACCCATACTTGACTCAACCCAAGGATCAAACGCTTTGCCATTGTAAGGTGCCGCTTTAGAAGAATTCCTGCACACTTAAGCAAACTATCAAATGCATAGGGAATATAAAAATATTAAATGCAATTAATTAATTACTCCCCCTAAATTAATTCTCCCCTTTATCAAGCAAATGACATACGTAGAAAGACGTCTCCCCCTAAGATAAATCTCCCCCAAACGAAGATACGATAATAATAGGATTAGATACCATTTCTCCCCCTATCATTCTACCCCTTTTTGTTCAGGAATAGACAAAGGCTAAAGAATCAAAACAGTAACTTATCTCCCCCAAATAAAGCATATAAACCCTCTAGACTAAGCAAGGGATAAAAGAATGGGATAACAAGCTAAAACATGTAATGGTGCATATAGTGATGAGAACGTTAAAGCATATGGGTAACAAAAGTTCAACTAATCCAAACAATAACATCGGATACCAACTAGGATGCAATAAAATGATACCAATATGATATATAAATTATTAAGGATGTGATATCAACAAAGAATGCAATAAGATGGATACCAAGTATGAATTAAAGCATATATGGATTAGAAATCAAAGCAAAGACTAAAAAAAAATATCAAATATATGTATACATAATATATATCAAAGAGACTCAAGTACACATATATATATATAAACACACAAATGACACACACAACATATAATAGGAGTCTTTCACACTCGTATGGCAAAAATGTGTCATATGGAAACGGAAGTGTTGGGGTGTGAACTAGTAACGATTAAATTTAGACCCAATCACTTAAAGCATGTTCACGGAGTTCTCAATTGATTGCAAACTTCATCACATTTGAATATAACCTCATGTGACAATATAAATTGAACTCAATGAACAAACATACACAATGCATACAAGCCTAGCGTATTGTTGATTCTACAAACCAATAGAGTCATGACATGAAATACGCAACTAGGATAAACGGACATTGTGCAAACCGTTGATATACCATCCAATCTCCCTCATTAAGCATTTATGTTTATTTTGAATGAATATATCAATCAAACATAGGCCTTGGCAATTTATTTTCTTTTTAATGCCATATTTTCTGTTTTTAGGCCTTTGGACCACGTATTTCTTTTCGGTTCATTCCAAACGGTGGCTTACAATTGCAAAGGATCACTTAGTCCTTTCGGATCCCTTGCCCGTGCACAATTATATTTATCATGTTTTCATTTTTCACACAAATCTCACATGCAACGGATTTTGACATGCACTAGTCCTCCTAAGTCACAAATATGTAGATGACAAGATTGGAAGGAGAACACCTCACATAGCTCAAATATACATTTGAAGTTAAAAATTCAAAGGAGCTCGTGCATGTGTGAATAGAGGCATATAAAAAATAGAATCCATTTATTCAATACAAAATTCAACTACTCCATAGAATATGGTAAAGAACATAATAAGGATTGATAATCTAAACCAAAAGTTCTAGTCACATGAGAGCGTTAAAGGAGGGATTCAAACACAAGTCTATGCCATTTAAAGTGTGTCAAACAAAAATACACACAAAATAAAATCTTTTTGAGTTTTTGAAAATTTTACCCAAAAATAAAATATATATATATATATACTCAAAAGACAAACACAAATCATTTGAATCTTTCATTAAGCTTAAATTATCGAGAGATAAAACCCAAATGATAAACAAAAATCTTTTTGTATTTTTCATTTAATGCAAACAAAATGAAGGAAATATAATACAAAAGATAAACAAAAATCATTATTCTAGCGTGTGATTAAGCATGAAGCATAGACTAGAAAATGATTAAACAAGCATACATTTAGCATGTGAGTATAGCATGAAGTACAAACGCTAAAGTATGCAAACACTAACACATTCATCCTTTAGATTTAGCAAGGGAGGAAGCATATGAAAGTAAATGAGAATCAAAAACCCTATTTTGCAAGGCAACCAAGTCGGATTTTCTAACCCAAATTAATGAAGAATGACTATCTTGGGGTGTTGGAACTTTAACTACAGTGGTTACTTTACTATGGAATTTTCTAGGAATTCGTTATTTCCTAAGATGACCTTTTCGACCACAATGAGTACAAGTAAAAATATGCCGAAAAGATTTACCTATGGAGTAATCTCTAAAATCTTTCCTAGACGATTCTCCTAAAATGTTGGTTTTGGCTTTAGGGGTAAATTCATTACACGTATTGAAGCCTAAACCACAAGTGTCATTTTTAATTTGGACCGTTCCTAATATTTTATCTAGTTTTTCCGAACGACGCTCCAAATCAAATTTGACATTACTAGAGTCTTTTAATTTATTTTGCAATTCTAAAATGTTAGACTCTAATAAAACATTTCGCTCTTCAAAAGCAAGAAGCTCCTTTTTCAAGGATTCCATTAAACCCCTAAGGCTATCTCTTTCGCCTTCTACATATTCAAACTTCTCTTGAAGAGTCCTCTCACGTGCTCTAAGATCTTCTATTAAAGCATTTTCATCAACGACCTTGACACTCTCTCTTAAACTAGATTCTAACTTCAAATTAGCTCTTTTCAATTTAATAGATTCTTTATAAAGTTCTTGAAAAGCATTTTGAAGTTCACTCACATTAACCTCTTCTTCATTTTCACTCTCTCTTTCTTCTCCACTCTCACTATCATCAAAAACAAGAGAATCATAAACAATGACCTTGGAATTGTCATGTGTTAACGTTTCATCAATCGATGAGTTCTCACTATCACTCACATGACTAGCCATAAAAGCCACAAAATTAGGCTTAGTGGGGGAATCGGGTCCTTCTTCCTTATCACTATCACTAAGGGTCGCATTATATGCAATGGGTCGTTTACCCTCTTTCCTTAGTTTAGTGGGGCACTCATAAGCCCTATGGCCATAACCTTCACAACCAAAACACTTATTAGACTCGTCCCTATCTAAATTTTCATTACTAGGTTTAGAGATCTTCTCGGATTTAGGGATCTTCTCGCCTTTGGCATGCTTAGAAGTATCAAATTTCTTAAAATCATTTTTAAATTTATCTTTGTTAATTTTAAGAAATTTTCTAAATTTACGAGCAAACAAAGCCATGTCTTCCGAGTCACTATCACTCTCGCTCTCTACTACTTGTTTGACCTCTTTTCGGGCTTTTAAAGCAACGCCCTTTTCGATTTTCTTTTCAGTTATAGAGGGAAACATATCTAGTTCATAGGTTTGTAAATCACCTACAAGGTCTTCTAATTTCGTAGAGGCTAAAGTTGGTAAAGAATTTAAGACGGTCACTTTTGGAATAAATCTATCGGGTAGGGACATTAAAATTTTCTTTACAACACGGTTGTCAGGTATTTTCTCCCCCAAATTAAATGATGAATTAACAATATCGGAAAGTCTAGCATAAAATTCATCAAAGGTTTCATTATCGTCCATTTTGATAGTTTCAAATTGAGTGGTGAGGTTTTGGAGTTTCGAAGATTTTACGACACTAGTTCCTTCATGAGTTAGTTGTAGAATATCCCAAGCTTCTTTTGCGGTTTCACACGTCATAATACGTCGGAATTCATCCGGTGTGACAGCGCTAAACAAGGCATTCAAACCACGGGAATTAAAATTAGAAAGTTTAAACTCATTTTCAATCCATCTATCGGCGGGTTTGGGAACACGTTCATTTTCAACTAAATAAGTTGGTAGGGACCACCCGTTAACAAAAGACATCCAAACTCTCTCGTCGATAGATTTTAGTGCCGATTTCATTCGCGCTTTCCAATACGCGTAGTTAGAACCATCGAAAATAGGAAATTTTGAAAATGGGGAAAATTCCATTTTAGCCAAAAATTATTTAAGGATCTTTAACGAAATAATTTATCGCTTTGGCTCTGATACCAATTTGAAAACGTGAATATGTGGATCCCTGGATTTTTAATTTTCTCAATTAAAATATTTATTATTTCCTTTTATGAGAAAGTTGATATGCGGAAGCGTTAGGATGGTTCAACAAAACAAACGAGTTACCAAATTTTAATTTCAATTTCAAATTAAACTTAAGTGAGAACTACACAAGTATTAAACCAAGTAAATTCATCCAAGCCAAGTCCTAGAATTTACCTAAGTCATAATTATCAATATTCCAACGTTAGGTCAAACCAATTTTAGTAAAATACTTGAATTAGATAAACTTTACCCAATATTTAATTTAGCACCAAATTAAATTAAGTGTAATAATTTAAACCAAATTTTATCTTGAATTATCCTAAGCATGCATTCTAAATTATTATGCAAGATAAAATAAATCGATCACACTACGCCGCGATGGACGAGGAAAAAACCCAAGACGGCAAACAACCTCGGACGACCCTAGCCACAAATCCACTAGATACGGATTTACAAATACAAGACAGAAAGACTTACAACACACGACTCGTTCCCTCTCAAGCCTCGATGCTTCTTCTTGTAGATACCTCTTCCTAGCGAATAACCTTGGAGCTCCACCGCGGTCTCGGAATCCACCGATAGGACTTTATATGGTCACCGTCACCCAAACTAGGAGCCTTTCTCCAAGTGGGTAAATCAAAGTAAACAACTTCTTCTTTGTTTATGGGATGTAGAAGAAAACTCAAAACTTCTCTTCTTCAAATCGGTAGAGAAAAACCGGTGCCAAACTCCAAGCAATTGATATGTATATAGGTGAACTTGGATGAAACTATGGGTGTAAAAACTAGAGTGGTAAGTGATTTTCTCTTGAAAATTAACACTCAAAACTTGATCTTTTTCTCTTTAAGTTTTTGCTCTCTAAACACTCTCTAAGAGTTGGTAGGCTATGAAAAAGATATCTCAGAAAAATGGTTTCCCGCACATCATAAAGTCTGAGAAAAATCAGTTAAGAAACAAGTGGGAAAGTGGGTGAAAAACTGCTTAAAACTGCCAAAAATTGTTCCCGCCTGACATCTCGTTCGAACGACATTTCGTTCGAACGAAATCTCGTTCGAACGAGACTTCTAATGAAGTTCCAGATTGAACTCGTTAGAAATCTCGTTGGATATCTCGTTCGAACATAAGGTTCGTTCGAACGACATTTCAAAGGCCTATACTGGGAACTCGTTGGCAAACTCGTTCGAACGACATCTGGTTCGAACGAAAAACTCGTTCGAACGACATATCGAATGAACTTCCAGAAAGTTTGGAAAATTCGATTTTAGCCCAGAAACTTTATAAACTTATTTTAAAGTTTTATCTAATTCTTTCTGAAAATAAAACACAGTTTTTATAAAACCTATCACCCAATAAACAAGTTCCAAGCTCCTATATATATATATATATATAATTGCATTCATACCTTGGGAGCATGAAACCATAGTTGATGACGTAGAAATGAGGCACGGAAATCGGAATATTGATGAAGCTTTATACTCTTTGTCGCTACGTCTTCAACAAACACTTCATAGGCTTGAGAATATTACAATTAAATACTATCCTATGAATAAATGTTTTTGTCCGGAATTGAGCCAAAACTATATATGGACTCAATTGGAAAATTTGTGTCCTTACAATCCTATAAAGTTTTTTCTAGCTAGAACTGTATTAATAGGTAGGGAAGCCAAATGGTTTTTAACCCTTTCGGAGTATGATATAAAATGCCTAGTCCCTCGAGCTATGAAAATTCAAGCTTATGCAGATCTCTTGGCTATTTCCCCTTCTGGGACGTTCGAGCTATATAGAAGAACTTTCAGGCAATGATCTTTCGGCTAATTTTCTGACAGCCATCTTAGAGGAATGGAGCATGGAATTTTATGACTCTCCGACCGAAGACAAGGGAGGAGAATGTGTGATTTTGAGAAGAGATAAAGAAGAAGTTTGACTGTGCTTCAAGTTAAACTTTAGCTGCTCGAACGATAAAGCTGAGGTGCTTTAGGGGCAAAGAATCCAAAAAAGTACTGAATTAGGCCCGCGAGGGGAGTCATATTGGAGAGGCCAAACTTTATGACCAACTTATGACTTTGGAATACTATTGGACTAGAATGAAAAGGACTCTACGGAGTT
This sequence comes from Sambucus nigra, assembly GCA_949130495.1. Classification (NCBI taxonomy): domain Eukaryota; kingdom Viridiplantae; phylum Streptophyta; class Magnoliopsida; order Dipsacales; family Adoxaceae; genus Sambucus; species Sambucus nigra. The sequence goes on from OX422222.1 coordinate 51,252,003, forward strand.
TATTCGCAAGTGCAAGGCTTTCCAGCTATACGAGAATATGATTCACGACCCTTCGAAGGACCTGTATTCTCTCTCCACTCCCTTTTTATTCCACATATGGGCATTCGATCTAGTAGGGGCAATAAATCCCTCCTCGAGAGGAAAGATCTGGATACTTGTTGCTACTGAATGTTTTACCAAATGGGTAGAGGCCATACCATTAAAGAGAACCACAACTGGAGTAATTGCTCGATTCATAAAGGATAACATTATATGCCATTTGGCATCCCTAAGGTCTTCCTCTCAGATAATGGCACTACTTTTGTAAATAATGTGGTAAGTGTTCTCTCATACAAGTACTCCGTCATTCATCACAAATCTACTGTGGCCTACTCGAAGCGCAATGGGCAAGCAGAAGCTACCAATATGACCATGGTAAACATCTTGTCAAAATTTCTAAAAGATTTTCCAAGAACATGGAATGACAAGATACCTGAGGTTTTGTGGGCCTTCCAAAGACTAAGAGAAAACCCACAAGATATACCCCCTTATATTTAGTTTTTGGCGCTGAGGCAATTTTATCGATAGAAATCGAGGTACATTCGGACCATTAAAATTTAAGAAGTTCCATGCTTCCCCACAGCCGTCACGTGCAACTAGAGGAGCTGGAAGAACATAGAGACGATGCAACGAGGAACTTTAAAATGTACAAAAAATAGTTGTCCAGATCCTACGATTCAATGGTGAGGCCGAGGAAGTTCAAAGAGGGAGACTTAGTCCTAAAAGCTTGAACGAGGCACATCAGGGGACTTTCATTACCGAAGTTTAAAACAAATTAAGAGGGCCCTTATATTGTTCAAACATCTCATCATTCGGGATACTTTGAGATATCGAAGGTGGAGGACAATGTCACTTTTAAATTAAATAACAAATGGCTCAATATTTACTATATGTAGCAATATTTATTAGGTTACCCATTAATGAACCACTTTGTTGGGTTAAGTTTTGTTTGTACCTGCTCGGGAGAATATTCCCCGCAGTGCCTAATTACGTACTTATATAGTGGTATAAAGACGTTTTATTTTGAAAGTTATGGCCCACTTGTTTTCTTTTCTTGCACAATATAACATATGTTGTATAAATGTGTCATCTCATTCAGTATTGGTCAAAACAAAACGGGGGGAAACAAAACACACAATAATTAATTCGATTAAATAGAGAGGCCGATTACATAAAAAAACAATATAGTTAGAGGAAATTATGAAGGACCGCTAATCACCACGCGCATCCATTATAAATTAAAAAATTGGCTAATCCAAGCAGGCAGTGATAATATTAGGGTCGTATATGTTCTAGAGTGCTCTGATTATTTGCCAAATAAGCCAGATCCTTCTTACGGCGCTCTCTTCTTTGCTGAATATCATCTACCTTGGCCTCTGCTTTGGTAACAGCGTCCCGGGTAACCTCAAGGTCTTCCTCAGACTTAATAAGTTCAGACTCCAAGCTCACCAACTCTTTAGAAATGGCCACTTGTACATGATGAGAGGATTGTAGTCTAGAATAAAAAGTAGGAATATCAACTTTCCTGAGGTCACGAAGGAGTTAGACCAGTTAGGATAAGGAGAACCCATCACTAATGAAGAGAATGATTTTTTCCAAAAAAGCCTTGATGGCATCAAAACTTAGAGATTTAAGAGGAGCATTAAAAACCGTACCTAAGATAGTTGTAAGGCCGAGTAGCCTACAAGACATCATTATGGGAAGCGGCTGGATGCTGTGAGGAGCAAAGTTGGATGGGAAACTATCCAAAAGTCTCTCTATCAGTTCGCGAGGAGCAGTAGCTAGTACATGGGGGAAATCACGTAAGGTTTATCTCACAACTTCCTCAGGAGATGCCTCGGGAGGATGTATGCTGAAGACATTATCCCTCATAGAAGGAAGTTGGGTGTTCGAAGCAATGTCACCTTCTTTTAGTCTCGAAGCCCCTGGTTAGGGTACCTCGCCAATAGTTAGGGGCCAAAGGACGTGTTTGCAAACCAGGAGCCTACCCCATCACAATTGACTTCGGCTCATGAACAACCGGTTGATTAGCTTCAACATGAAACATATATTATCAAGTCAGAGAAATATACAAACTCTTTATGAGAAATTAAAGTCATATATTACTAGGAACGCCTAACCCTTGTTTATGGGGGATTGAAGTCCAACATAACTAGGCGTGCCAGACCCTCGTTTATGGGAGATTAAAGTCATATATTACTAGGTATGCCAGAACCTCGCTTATGGAAAATTAAAGTCCTCTATTACTAGGCACGCGTGACCCTCGTTTATGGGATATTTAAAGTCATGTACTACCAAGGCACGCCTGATCCTCATTTATGGGATATTTAAAGTCCTATACCGCTAGGCGTGCTTGACCCTGGCTTATGGAAAATTTAAAGTCCTATACTACTAGGAGCGCCTGACCCTCGTTTATTGAATATTTAAAGTCCTACTCTACTAGGAAATTCTAATAATGTTTAATGCATGAGTTGATGTCCAAGAGAAGGTTATGTCATACCTCCTCAATAACGAATGCGACTGGAGCAGATAGAGGGGGAATGACAGGAAAAACCCAATCATTGTGATTCATCAGCAAATTTCCTAGTGGCCATCTGCACCACATCCTTTACTTCATGAGAGCCTCCTTAAACCACCTAAGGACACTGCTCCACCTGAACAACAGAAGACCCTTAGAGGGAAGCATCACCCTCTCGCCCCAATCCTACATGGTCAGTAGAAGCAATAACCTTTCCTCCTTTGAGGTTGAGGATTGAAGTCCCAAATAGAGTAACTAACACCTGGTCGTTTATAGCAGCAGGCATCAAAGCATCCTGCTCGGGTAGTGGGGCCTGCAAATATTTTTAAATAATGAATTAAAAATTAGAGCAAAGAGTAAATAAAAAAGACTTAGAAGATAAAGTGAGTTCAAGTGTTACCATCACAAAAGGTACAACAACAGGGGGGCTTCCTAGCACTAGATTCCACAACATCTTCTTTGGAGACACCCTCCTTAAGGGCAACCTGGTTATACAAGAAGGCAGAGTCAGCGAATAGCCACTACCGGACTGAACAGAACAAAGATTAACATCTTCCTCTAGAGAGAAATTTATTATTACCTTCGAGGTTGTAGGGATAGTTGTAGTCTTTAGACTAATGTCTTCAAAAGTTAGAAAAACTTTGGTCTCCTCTAAGTCCATTATAGGGCCCTGAAAATCATCACCACCTCCATCACCCTCGTGGGAATCACCTCGGTGTCCAGCCTGAAGCTATTAAGAGTTAGTAAATATTCAAAAATAAAGGAAATTTAAGAAGCTACAAGTACAAGGGAATTTTCATACCTCCTCGTCAATAAGGGTATCCTCCAAGAAAGTATAGTCCTGTGGGGTGAAGAAGGCTTTGAATGAGAAACCATTCTCCGTAGCCAACATCTTCGGATGAGAAGGGAATAATCCCCCCGCGGACTCCTCTTCTATCTTATACTCCACTTACATATCTTTAACCTTTGCTTCCTCTTCTTCTTCCTCTTCTTCTTCTTCAGAATATTTGTCTACATTTTTATCCTCAACAACTTCTTCAAAAATGACTTTAATTGGGCTAGTTAACTTGGCGGTGGACTTGTTGTGTTTCTTACTTCCCTTAGTAGCAGGAGGAGAGTAAATGAAGCCACCCGAAGCCATGTGAAAAGACATAGCGTCCCTATCCACTAGTCAAAAGGCATCCCAAGTCCGCTGAAGCCCAGTCCACATTTGATCCACCTGCTTGGCTAATTCTGGGTTAAAAACCACAACAGGAGAGGTAACTTGGGCCACAACAGGAGAAATCTCTTTTCTGGACTTAAGCTTCTTCGAAGGAGCCTTTCTGGTAGCTCCAACAGCTACCCGAGTTGAGGCAACATAATGAGTATCCCCTTCTTCAACTGATCTCAAGGTACCAGGGGTAGTAGTAGCCCCCTCGCTCAGATTTGATGTTTGAGCACCCTTATTTTTCTTCACTATGTCTTATTCCAAAGGAGCCAAAGGATTCAGCTCGAAAGGAGTGGAATCATTAATAGTATAGAAAGGGAACAAGGAACTAAAGGTAAAACAACTTCTCAGCCCTAGCTCTATAGGGGGAAATCTCTCAGTGTTGAGATAATGGGGCCCTTTGAAGATTTTTCTCTGAAATCTGCCCAGTTCATTTTTTTCCATAATACAGACAAATATATGGTTGACATGTCTCCTCGAGCTTTCTTACTTGGGATGATGGGGGTTAGCAGTATAGCTAGAGAAAAGGTTGACAACAGTTGAGGTTAGAAAATTTCTACAGGCGAAGGAAAAATTGGTGGTCTTCTAGCGTATAAAGTGATTGCTCATAGGATTACCATGATCATACCTGAATTGCATGGCCACACGGTTGGGACAATTGATAGAGTAATGAGAGGTCCACTCAATGTATAAGGGAAAGTATGAGGGAACCGGGAGCAAAGGAATATTGTTCATAGGGAAGTTCCTAGCCACTAACTCCTCAATCGGGGTAATAGAACGCTCTTCCTCCGTGAAGAAATTATTAGTGAAGAATTGATCAACACCCATATAGGGCAGACAAACTTGTCAACTTTATCGATCAAAGAGATAAAGGGTATCTTTAAGCTCTTGTGGTTCTAGTAACATATCCGAGGAACCTTAATGACTTGAGAAGGGGGGTAACTACCAAGTGGAGCATACTCAGGAAAGAAGGCGTACAAGAAAGTTGTCAACAGTATATGGTTGGCATAATTTGAAACATCAAACCTACCAATGCTTATAGCAGAGTCCGCCTAAACATAATCTAGCCATGTGTATGAGGAATTCAAGGTAATCACAACTAAGGGGGGCTTAATGCCATAGGCTATGCGAACGAAAATATTAATCAAGTCCTTTCTGGTACAATCGTGGGAATTTCCAGGAATAAATATCTTAGAAAGGATGACCCATATATAATCGGCCAATTCAATTTTTAAACCACAACCCTTGCCAGTAGGGGGTCTCGAACACTAGTTTTCCTTTTAGGTATTTCTTAATCGCCTCGCGGGCCTTAATAACCGCTATGTCCTCAATAAAGTAAAACAACGGATTACCTCCGAATATGTACATTTACTGTAAGTCATCATGCAGTCCTTCACCATCGCCTCCAACTCCGCTCGGGTGGCCTTTTCAGCACTAGAAGTGGCCTCCTCAAAGAAAGTGTCAAAGTCGGCTGCCTCCAGGCCCAGGAGCTTGCAAACATCTTCAAAGGTAACGGTAAAGTCATCGCAAGAAGCCACAAATGTATGAGTCTGGGGACTCCATCGAGAAACAAGAAGTTGGAGAGTGTTGTTGTTCTTGGCAAGAGTGAGATCACCCTATTTTTCCAAAAGTGTTTTTAAAACCAAAGTTTCAAGTTCTTACTTTTATTAGTTTAATTTGATCTTGCATAGTTTAAATTTCTTAGTTAGTTTGAATTCTCTCAAATTACAAAATCATCACATTTTCTTTCTTTCTCAAGTCGAAACCTAGATCCTAGAAGCCAACCATGCATTCGTCATCATCTTACGATCTATTCCCTCAGGATTCGACCCCAACTTATTGAGTTATTACCTAAGCGACCGACTTGCACTTGAGCCATTAGTAGACACATAACACACAGTTTTTGCGTCATGCCAGGGATTGATGCGGAGCCCTTTTTCTTCCTTATAAAGTGATGGCCATAATGAAATCAAACCCAAACATAAAGCCTCTAAACATCAAATTAACCCATATCCTTCAAATTAATAGTTGGAGGCGATGAGCTAAAAGAGAATGGGGAATGTATAAAAGTTTGAGGTAAAGGGAATATAGGCCCATGGCTGGCCATGCCCGAACAACCTGACCCACTATTTTACATGGATTAGGTAAGTAAAACAGGCTCGTATATCAGGCTTGGAAAATTTTTCTAGTCCGATAAAAAATAGGGGCTTGAGCACACACTTTCAAGCCCGACCAGGCTCGACTAGAGGCTCGAATATACAAGTATATATTTCTTAATATGCATACATATATAATAAATTAATAATTAAGTCTTTAACTTATTCAAATACATACAGTTCTTCATTCAAATATACATGTATATATATTTACAATATTTTTTATAAAAATATTTTTTTAGATATATATAATATAAATATGTTGGCGGACTTGAGTTTTATGGTTTTACGGGAAAGCGGGCTTGGGCAAACATTTTTAGACCCGACGTGGGAATGGGCAAGCCTCAGCAAGCATATTACTCCTTACGATACGAAGCATGCCTGATCCGAGCCCGCTTAAGCCCGACCTGTGACCACCCCTATTTCCAGGTCACTATATGACCACGATCAACACCAATAAGGTCATGATACGAGTATGTAAGGTATGTAATATGAGTCTCACATGTTCTTATGAAAAAAATATTTTTACCTGTGCGAATGTGCATACTAGTTTTAAGCATAGACGACCTATTATAATAGTTTTAAATAAAGGCGTCTTACGAATAAGAGTGGTTACAATACATTTTTTACAATACCATATTGTTGGTACGTAAAATGTGGCTTTTGTTACTACCTTTCATTAATGAAAACTAAAATTATCGAAAATTTTGTGCTTAGTTTTGATTTAGAAATTAAAAAAAATAATTAACCGAAATTACTGTAACGAATTAAAATACTCAAACTCGTGTCCAGAATATTTATTTAATATGCTAAAGACACCAAATTTATGTTATATTTAGTAATTTATATCATTAATTGGACTCATTTATCACAACATTTAATATATTAATCCCTACCATTAATTTTATTTCCCATACAAAAGCCAATTAATTCTTTCTTCCATTTTGGATAAATGGGTGGTATTTTATATCTTCACAACGTATATGTAGTACTTTGTCATATTAAAATACACAACTATTTATTTATTTAGTCTCTGATATTTGATTGGAAAATTTTGGGCATATATCTAAGTTATTTGATATATTTTGTGTATGACGTATAAACAAATACTTCATTCGTCCCAAATTAATAACCTTGCTTTCCATTTTTGGGTCGTTTAAAATAAATAGTCATTTTTACATAATCGATGGAAAAAATTCCACAATATGAAGAAGATTTGAGTAAGTCCTGAAAAATCGTTATATTCAAATAGTGATTATTAATTTGGTACAACGGTAGAATGTAAGTTATTTGACTTGTTATATGTTAGTTTTAGTTATTGCACTTGAAAATTGAATACCAAACAACACATAAAAATAACAATTGATAAAAAATAATTAAATCGATGCTAAAAATTCCAAAAGAGAAAATTATCAAAAATACTAGGACTCTGTTCGGTTGTTCCAAAATTATAAATTGGCTCATTAATAAATTGGTCCATTTACAAATTGACCTGTAAATTGTGTTTGGTTTCATTAATGAAATGGTTCATTAATTATCCAATTTAAGCTCATGTACAAAATCTCAAATTGGATCATTTCACAAAAAACGTGAAATGCATCCATTTGAAATAGGAGTGATGTAAAGTGCATGCGCTTTCCCCCCTCCCCCTTCCTACCCCCCTCCTCCTATCTTTCTTAATTTGTTTTTATATTTTTTTTTTCACATAGAACCCTAAACATCAATTTTAGATTATCAAATATTGCTCAAAATTGGATTTAAACTCTTTTTAAATCCATTCATTTATAAGTAACTAATTTACAGTTAATCAATTTACATAATCAAATAATTTACACAATCAAAGAGGACATAGAAAAATCAAATAATTTGAAAATGATACGTGCTTTCATAAATTAAAAAGGACAACTATCAAACTGAACATATACATATCACAAAAATTCACAATGTCTCACGATTTAGTTCGCACGAAAAAATTCAAAGGCTCATTTTTGTGCATGTTCAGAATTATATATATAAAGAGCAATTCTACATGTACCCCCATTTAAAACCGCATTGCCTATGTGGCAAGCGGTGATTGGTTAATGCCGCTGGCGCGGATCCATATCCATAAAAAATTAACCAATCACAATATGTCACATAGACAATGCGATTTCAATTTGGTAGACTTAAAATTTCTTATATATAAAAAAAGTACACCTTAAATAAACAATGTGGATGTGAGCTATAACTGCCCTCCTTGTGGATCTTATTGCCGTAAATAAACAATGACATGTGAATAGTGATTTACTAACTAGCTTGAAAGTTGTCACCAAATCAAACATTTTTTTAGGGAGTAGTTAACAGCACTTCAAAAAATCTTTAAACACTTCACAAATTTTTTAAAAGATAAAATTGTCCTTTATTCTAAAATCAAATAAATTTTATTTTACTTCTTCAACAAAAAACTTATTTTTGTAAAAAAAATTGTTTTTTATATTAAAAAAATGAGTCATTTTTTTAATTTATGTTTAGTCCAAATATTTTTATTTTATTCCAAAAAGTCGTTCACATTGTAAAACACTCACAAACACACTTTTTTCTCTTATCCTAAATTTGAAGAAAAAATCATCAAAAATAAACAACGGCATGGAGTCGTTAAAAAAAATTACCAGCGGTTATAAATCTATTATTTATTAAGTAAATGATCACGACCCAAATAAAACGCGACGTGACATGAAGTCGTATTTTTTTCATACTGGTGGCACGAACCATTTTTTAATATTTCAAAAATAATCTTTTTACTATTTAAAAAAAATGCTCTGCGTCGCCGGTATGCATAGGCGGTCCAACCACCTATACATACCGCTGACGCGGACCATTTTTCTAATATGTTGGTACGCCCCAGCGATATGTGAAATTTTTTTATGTAAAAAAACTCGTTTTTCTATTTAAAAAATGGGTCATTTTTTTATTTAACGTTTACTCCAAACATTTTTATTTTGTTCCAAAAAGTCATTCACAATATAAAACACTTATAAACACTCTTTTTTCTCTTATCTTAAATTTAAAAAAAAAATATCAAAAATAAACAAGGGAATGGAGTCGTTAAAAAAAATACCCGCGACTATGAATCTATTATTAATTTTTAAGTAATACGATCAAGATCCAAATAAAACGCGACGTGGCGTGGAGTCGTATTTTTTTAATACCGATGGCATGGACCATTTTTTATTATTTCAAAAATAATATTTTTGCTATTTAAAAAATTGATCCGCGCCAGCGGTATGCATAGGCGGTCCAACCACCTATACATACCGTTGGCGCGGACATTTTTTTTTTTATTATGTTGATAATGACTTTTTGAAACAAGATAAAAATGTTTGGACTAAACGTTAATTATTAAAATGACCCATTTTTTTTAATATAAAAAAAAATTTACATAGAAAAGCTATACATATCGCTGACGCGTACCAACATATTAGAAAAAAATGGTCGCTCCAATGGTATGTATAGGTGGTTGGACCACCTATGCATACCGCCGACACAGACCATTTTTTTAAATAGTAAAAAGATTATTTTTGAAATAATACAAAATGTCTGTGCCACCGGTATTAAAAAAAATACGACTCCATGCCACGTCGCATTTTATTTGAGTCGTGATCGTGTTAGTTAAAAAATAATAGATTCATAACGGGTGGTATTTTTTTTAACGACTTCATGCCCTTATTTATTTTTGATAATTTTTTTTAATAGGATAAGAAGAAAAAAGAGTATTTGTGAGTGTTTTATATTGTGAATGACTTTTTAGAATGAAATAAAAATATTTGGACTAGAAGTTAATTAAAAAAATGACTCATTTTTTAAATATAAAAAATAGTTTATTTGTAAAAATATTTTTTTTTGTTAAAAAAGTAAAATGAAATTTATTTGATTTTAAAGTAAAGACCAGTTTTAACTTTCAGAAAAGTTTCGAGTGTTCAAAGATTTTTTTGAGGTGCCATTAACTACTCCCATTTGTTTATTGATTCAACAATGTACTACCATGGCATAAACCCCACTTCCAATTCTATATACTTTCTTTATTCAACTTTACACCTTCCCCAACCACTATCGCATGCTTTTCACTACAGTCCAACTTATCTACCTTGGGTCACTCTTTCTTCATCACTGGCATTATCTTTAAGAGCATGTGGGAGTATTATTATCATATACATATTTTACTATTGTTTACACTTATTAATTAAAAAATTTGACCCATCAGTCAAATTTATTAATTAAAAAAGAACATTTATTAATTAAAAAACTTGATCCATCATTCAACATTTACAAATTAAAAAAATCTTTTATAGATATGACTCCTTAAGATAATGTTATATTTATATATTACCTATCACTTTTCAAATAATTAAATTTATCCCCACGTATACATAAAATACAAGTAAATTGATGCATCAATTTTTATTATTTTCATTATCTCTAAAACCAAGTGAGTTTTGTACCCGTTACCTTTAGGAAAAAACTTGACCCATTATTCAACATTCACTAGTTAAAAAATAAGTTTTTTAAGACTTTGCTACATAGATAATATTGTAATTAGACATAAACCCTCAAATAATTTAACTTATCCTCATGTATGCATTAGGTACAAGGGGTTCATGCATCATCTTTTATTACTCACATTATGTCTATAACCATGCGGGAGTTTTGTAAACATATTTTACTATATCAACTTGACTCATTACTTGGAAAAAAAATCTTTGACTCATTATTAGACCTAACAATAGGTCATGTCAAGTAGTGTCCGTGTCAATTTTTTTCGTGTTCAGATATTATCGGGTTCGTATATAAATGGGTGACTTTTTTATCATATAAAAAAAATCATATTTAAACTCGAACCGTTAACTTAACGTGTTGTTTCGTATCGACTCGTTATTTCCCATTAAAATGATAAATAATTTTGAATCATATATGTATAGATACATTAGCTTAATATTAAACACGATTGAACCCATTTATTCATTACATTAGTAAAACTCTCATTAAGTATTATTCACTATGAGTAAATTAACACCAAACTATGTAAAATATTTGAAACACCCAACAATATTTCTTATTTGCTAAAATTAATGGATCGTAATGGGTCGTAACGAGTATTGACGGATGAAGGGGTCAACATTAAACTCAACCTGTTAACTATCGTGTTTTATCTGGTTGACACTAATATGACCGGAGATCATTAAGGATTAACCATTGATATAAAACAATTTGTCGATTTGTATTGTGTTATCATGTCGTGTGCTTCATTTTGCGAGGGCTACCCATTATTCAACATTCATTAATTTTAAAAAAAATGTTTGTTAAACTATACCCCCCTAAGATAATATTGTATTTAGAAAAAAAAATCCCACTTTTCAAATATAATTAGACTTATCCCCATGTATTCATAGGGTACAAGTGGGTTGATGCCTCATCATTTTAGTGGTATTATCTCTAAAGACCATGTGGGAGTTTTCTAAACATATTTTACTATATTAACTTGATCCATTAGTTATTACAAAAAAACTTAAATCATTTATTCAACATTCATTAATTATAAAACAATTTTTTTTTGACTTTGCCCGAGATAATATTATATTTAGAAATAATCACCAAATTTTTATATAATTTGACTCATCCCCTTGTATGCATAAGATACAAGTGGGTTGATGGATCAACTTTATTACTAGCATTATATCTAAGACCACGTGGGAGTTTTGTAAACATATTTTACTATATTAACTTAACCCATTACTTAAAAAAAGGGGGCTTATATAAAAACTCCCTCAAGATATTTTTAATATATATTTAATCCATGTATTTTACTTTGTTCTAAAAAAAATCCCTCACCACATAAAAACATTCAAAAAAAGGAACTCCGATGAGGGGCGTCGGAGCGCCGACAGTGAGGTGGGGGAGGGAGGTGGGGTGAATGCCGCTAGCGCGAACCTTTAAAAATAAAAAAATATTAGTTAAATGAGTGTTTGAAGGACTTTTGGAACAAGTAAAAGAATTTTACTAAATGTGTATTAAAAAATATTTGAAGGACTTTTTGGTATTTCATTCAACAAAAAATACCTACCCATTATTCAACATCTACTAATTAAATCTATCTTGCTCACATTTAGACACAATACTTCATTTTTCAAATAATTAGACTTAGGTTGCGTTTATTTTTTCTTTTGAATCTGAAAAGTATATTTGTTTTTATATCTGAATGGACATCGGACATCTGAATGAATATATTTAGAATGATTCAGATTTCAGAAGTACATTCATTTCTTAATCATTCAGAAACAAAACTAGTTTCTAGTCTCTCAATCATTTTAAAAACTAAACACTTTTTTGTACTTGTTAACTCCGAAAAGTTTCAGTTTTTAAAAAAAACAAAGAACACATTAGTTGATGCAGTGGTACAAAAAAAAATTGATTCACATGAGGGGACAAGTCTAATTATTTGAACGAGTCCTTCTACATTGACACACAAAATTGAATATATTTTTTAAATATGTTAGTGTATCGCATTTGCATTGACTCGTGTCTAGCTTTACATGAATTTCACTAGTATTAACCCAAACACAAATCAATACAAATGCTACACATCAGTGTGTTTAAAAAATGCCTCTAATTTTATTTGCCACCCTATAACTATTTATGTGAGGGTCAAAGACAAGAGCCCCGAGGAAACGACGGCTTTTGTTTATACCAACTCAAAACAGCAAAAAAATGAGTGTAACCCATCTGGCAATGCTATCAAACAAGAGAGAAGCATGAAGAACCTAAAGATTCTTCATCCTCAAGAACCACTCAAATCAACTATGGAACTTTCAAAAAGCACACATTTTTTTCTCCTTCTTTTTGTTATTTTTTGTTCAAGATTATATTTTTGTTCATGCACAGATATTATTACTTCAACCCAGTTCATTTCAGACCCAGAATCTATTTTTTCCAATGACAAACACTTCAAGCTTGGATTTTTCACCCCACCCAACTCAACAAACAGGTATCTTGCCATTTTGTACAACATTTCCACTACAACCCCAGTTTGGGTAGCTAATAGAGATAAACCCTTAAATGATTCTAGTGGGATTGTAACAATTTCTGAAGATGGCAATCTTCTGATATTAAATGGCCAAAAGGGTGTCATTTGGTCATCAAATATTTCAAATTTGGTGACAAATTCAACTGCTAAGCTTTTGGATAGTGGGAATTTGGTTTTGTTAGATAATACCAATGGAAGAACAATTTGGGAGAGTTTTAATGACCCTTCAGATTCATTTTTACCCACAATGAGAGTTGGTGCTAGGGGAAATAGAGAAAGGAAAAATCTTTTGACATCTTGGAAGAGTAATTTGGATCCGGGTACGGGTATTTTTTCGGCTGGTTTGGATCCTCAGAATATTGCTGAAATCTTTGTGTGGAATGGTAGTAGGCCGTATTGGCGAAGCGGGCCGTGGACGGGTCGGATTTTTATTGGGATTCCGAAAATGGATTCGGTTTATGTGAATGGGTTCAGTCTTGTGAGCAATGATGAAGGGGACTATTTTAGTTTTACGCATTCGAATGGGTCTAGCAATACTTATTTTGTGTTGAATTATGATGGAAATTTGATGCAGAGGTATTGGGTTAGTGAAAAAAGGAAATGGGATGTGAGTTGGTCAGCTGTGAAGAGTGAGTGTGATATGTATGGTAAATGTGGGGTGTTTGGGAGCTGTGATAAGCGGAATTCGCCGATTTGTGGGTGTTTGGATGGGTTTGAGCCGAAGGATAAGGAGGAATGGGAGAATGGAATTTGGAGGGGTGGATGTGTGAGAAGGGAAAATTTGAGGTGTGAGAGAAATGGTACATTAAGTGGTGAAGAGGGGAAAGAGGATGGGTTTTTGAGGTTAAGGACAATGAAAGTGCCGGATTTTGCAGTTTGGTCCAATGCCCCGGAAGGGGATTGTGGGAGCAAGTGTTTGGAGAACTGTTCTTGTTTGGCAACTGCTTTTTATACTGGGATTGGGTGTATGCATTGGTATGCGAGTTTGATTGATATTCAGAAATTTGAGGGTGGTGGGGTTGATCTTTATATACGGGTTGCGCACTCCGAGCTTGGTAATTTTCTTCTCTCTAATCTTGAAATGCTTGTTTGATTAGTGTTTTTGTATTTTTTTTGGAAGTTTTATGCGATATAGATATATAATAACAAATATGAGGTTTATGAAAGAGATTAGCATCCAATAGTTTAAACTCTTACATTGAGTCCGTGTTGGATCTTATTGGATTCGGGTCAAAATCATTTGTTTCCACATTAAGACCACCTTGAACCCTCATCACCTTCACAACCCCTGATGAAGCCCTCTCACCATTTCCACATTAAGAAACCTCATCAGTTTCCACCACAGCCCGTGAAGATCTCACCACCAATTCAATCACAACAAACTAGAACGAAACCGAGAAAAGACACTTGCAGAATCTGAAGAAAAACCTAACACACCAGTACATAAAAAAGATCGAAGAGAGAATACAAACCTGTTCGCTCAACACATATAGAGAAATTTGCAGAAAAATTGAAACCAGGATGGTAACAGTTGATTTTAAATTTTGTCACCACATCCCTTTTATACGCAAATGAGATATGGTGATAGAAAAGAAAGCACCGATGATATATTCCCTTAGGAAACGCAAACGATCAATTGAAACGACGCTCATCCACAAGGCGCCAATCCAAATCCAAAAATAACACGTGGCAAAAACCAACCGTCAAATCCGCAAGCATGTTCCCAACAGACAGCGGCATTAAATGAAGAAAATACAAATTGAAATCTTGGTCAGTGTGCAAATCTTCTGAAATATATGTTTCGAACTTACATATTCACTATCGTAGACCACGCGCACTCGAAGGGGTAAATGTAGGGACGGAATATTCGATAAACTATCGGACCAAATAAATAAGTGAACCACTACAGTATTCAACTCAAACCATCGATCCTCCATAAAGATATAGCAAAAGTAACAGGGACCACTTTGACCAATTACTGACGCACAAATAATAAAGCCCACTAAACCAAGCTACATTGCTATATAACCTCAGGTATGTATATTTGATCTCTTTTGGTACCTCTCGACTCCCTTAACTTCAAAGGGCTTGAGTTAGGAAGAACGCAAGGGATCATGGTACCACTCGATAGGTACAGTCTCAAGAGCTTCAAGGGTATGTGGTTTCGAGGAAGGAGAACAGGAGATTTGTTGGGCTCCCACAAGCCAACCACTATTTCACGAGATACCGAGCACAAATACAACCCATTGAAACACCACAACCAATCCACTCAACCATTTCCTCTATAGCGGTCCACCTCTTCCTAGAGTAAACCTGACCCTATACGAGAAGAACCACAACCCTTCTGTTATACAACAAACATGAAACGGTCTGCGAGCAACAAACACTAAATGGTCTGCTAGCTAAAGCTACCTTGATTCAATGAATGAATGCCCTGCCGCCTTCCTGCCACATCAGCCCGCACAGCATTTTACACACAAGTGCTTATCTGATAGCTTATCAGTTCTCATATTATGAATTGAATGCATTTAATGCATGTCATCGTCCACCTTCTATTCAGTAACCAAGATCAACGGTCCTTACCCAACGATCACTACCCTCCTAAACTTTGAGTGTAAGACACGCACTTGGATCATTGTTCTCTCGTGGATATTATGCAGATTGGTAACTGTGTAATCTCACCTAGTTTTATATTCTTTTTTTTAGAAACATGACGATCAATTTGGGACAAACTAAAAAGGGAAACAAAGCTATTAATTTGGGACAGCGGGAATATTAAATTAAGGACCCGTTTTAATTTACCCCTGATTCTTTTTCCTAAACTACCCTACTACTTGAGGTAATTTGCAGATGTGAAGAACAAATTTATTCTAATGTCTCTATTTAAGAAAAATCATTGGAGATTTTCTTTTAAAGAAGGTAAATCTATATGTTGATTTCGTCTAAACTATCCTCATGTTTATGTTTTTTCACAGGTAAAAAGAAACATAAGAAAGTAATTATTGCAATAACAGCAACCATAGGATCAATAACCATTGCCATCTGTGCATTCATCTTTTGGAAATGGATGGCCAGAAGAAAAGGTAAGATGCAAACTAAAATTAGCTCAATATTCCAAAAATTTTATATATGTTTTTTTAAGTGACTTTTATATAATTTACCTAAACTTGTTGCTAATCAGAAAGGAGGCAAAAGGGTGCACTGTTATTCAAAAGAGGGGAATCAGGTCCAGGTTACTCAAATAAAAGCTTGGATGTAGCTTGCATGAACCAAGCTAAGTTTGAAGAACTACCCTTGTACAATTTGGAGGAGCTGAAAATTGCAACCGAAAATTTTCATATAGACAATAAGCTCGGGGAGGGTGGTTTTGGTCCGGTGTACAAGGTAACTAACTTCCTTTTCACCCGTTACCATTATGATGTTTGGGGTAAATTTGATATTTATTTTCTCTTTGTTTCCAGGGGAAAATGCCAGATGGACTAGAAATAGCTGTGAAAAGGCTCTCAACATCCTCTGGACAAGGGTTGGAGGAGTTTATGAATGAGGTTGTGGTGATCTCTAAACTCCAGCACCGTAATCTTGTTAGACTCCTTGGCTGTTGTATCGAAGGAGATGAAAAGATGTTGATATATGAGTACATGCCAAATGGAAGCTTGGACACACTTCTGTTCGGTTAGTTGAGGCTGATTTTATTTGTCTTCCATTGTTTTAGAGTCCTTTCACACTGACATGACAATGGGACACGATTTGGGGATAAGTTATGTGTCTTCCATTCATTGGGGCAATGTGTGGGGTCAACATTCCCCCTATAAAATTGTATCGCTTTTGGCGTCACTCTAAATTTACTATTTCAGATAGGCCACAATCTAATTTGATTCGGAAAATAACATACATAGTTGTTTTATGGAATTTTTGGGCTTGGGTCATAATGGCCTTAATTAGATATAGTTACCGATTATCTTTCTAAATTAAGTAATTTTATCGTCCAAGAACTGTTACAACAGTGACATTCAACAGCAATGCAAGTTTTCATCACTATGAATGACATTTCAATGACAACAAATATTTGTCTTAGTGATATTTTTTGTACTAATGAAAGCAATTTTCCACTAAAACTTTTTGTATCGATAACGGTAAAGTGCCCAAGTCTAAAAAAATAATAGTGAGGCAACTAACTTAAACCCCCTTGTTTTAAATCTACTCCTCTAAAATAAGGGTAGATTTTCGGGTATCCAAGAAAGCTCCTAGACTATTGCACTGGCTATAAATACCCCTTTCAATTATTTATTCTGAAAAAAAAAATCCTTGAACTATTCCTATCATTTGCGTTTTCCCTCCTATGTGTTGCCGAATAAGTCGTTTAGGAACACTTTTTAGCGACACATAAGGGAATGTTAGCAACTTTTTCCATTCTGGAGGGTATTATTTGCGAAACATGGCGGTATTTGCAATAGGAGGGATAATTTAAAGAGTTTCTAGCATTTGCCCCCAGTTTTTATTTATTTCTTAGCATCTATTTAGTTCTTTCTTTTGGATTACACTTTCAGGTGCACGTGAACAAGAATCGTTGGATTGGAGTCAACGCATCAACATTATTCAAGGGATCGGTCGAGGCCTCTTGTACCTACACAGAGATTCGAGATTGAAGATTATTCATAGAGATATGAAGGCAAGTAACATCTTGTTGGATGAGGAGTTGAACCCAAAAATTTCAGATTTTGGAATGGCTAGGATTTTTGGGGGTAACCAAGATCAAGCCAATACCAGAAGGGTTGTTGGAACATAGTAAGTAGATATTGTATTAATGCGTTAATCCTTTTTTCTCTTGGGATAATTAATCTTGTGCGAATTAACTTTATTATTTGAGCTGATGTTTATATAATATGATATTATGTAGCGGCTATATGGCTCCTGAATATGCAATGCAAGGGAGATTTTCGGAAAAATCTGATGTGTTCAGCTTCGGAGTATTGTTACTAGAGATAGTAAGTGGAAGAAGGAACACTAGTTTTTATGAAGACGAGCATTTTGCGAGCCTCCTAGGATTTGTAAGTTCTTAGACATTTTTTCTATTATGTATACCCCTCTATATTGCTTCTGACGATTATAATTGATTTTAGGGTCATTTTGTCTTTAACCCACTTTTGTGTTACCCCCTCAATTTTTTTTCGATCTTTTGAGACACTCCAAAAGCCTTTCTAAGGCTCCCAAAGTGTTACTTTTGAGTGTCGTAGATGATAATGAGCTTGACCTACCTTTTGGGGGTTGTATCTTAACCTTTTTTTTTGGGGGAAAAAAGGGGAGTGTAACTGAAAAAAATGGAAACAAAGTGGTAGTCAAAGTAAAAATAGCCTTAGTTATATCAGTTGTTTAGTGTTAGGTTCGTAAGACTTGGTTAACTTAGTAAAACACTCGTGTTTTACGGTGCCTGTTTTTGTAAAAACATTAGCTCACGTCCCTTGTTAAAATATTTCCGTGGCATAATATATCAGCGCAACTGTGAATTCACAGTGCAGATGCTAAATGATCTTTGTGGGCCATAAAAATATGAGTCTTAGGGACCCTACAATATCTTCACATTGGGGACAGGCAGCTATAGGTCTGTAAAAATATTATAACGTTTAATCCTTATATTTACATTTTCAGGCATGGGAATTGTGGAATGAAGATAACTTTGTAGAATTAATAGATCCGAGAATATCTGATCCGCGCCTCCAAACGGAGATCTTCAGATACATACAAGTAGGATTATTATGTGTGCAAGAATTCGCAAGCGATAGGCCTATTGTTTCAACTGTGTTGTCGATGCTTAGTTGCGAAATTGCAGATCTCCCGATTCCAAAACAACCCGCGTTTACGGAAAGGCATAATTCTTCACATACACAATCTACACAGAGTCATGAAAGATATTCTATGAATAATCTTACTGTTACAATAGTCCAAGGCCGATAGCATTCACTCTTTTTAGATTTTCTTTGTATATTTCATTTTTATGTTCATACCAAAAAGTTCTCTAATTGTTTTTCTTTATGAAAACCATTGTTTCCCCATAGATGTATGTAGGTGCCACATTTGGCTTATGTTATTGCATTGAATCTTGAAATGAGAAGTGGCATCATTGTGCTCTTTTTAGTCTTAAGTGGTAGGCCTCATGGCCAAGACTTAAAAACAATTGCGTGTTTTTATGGGTGTGAACAAATTACACATTATCAGTGTTTGTGATGTATTTACTCAATAAAAGGGAAACTCTCTACAAATAAAATGAATGATGAAAAATGCCATTATATTATCGATGATTTCGTGTAAAGTAGACTTTACAACAAAATTATATGCAGACTCAAATGGTTTTGCTTCAAATCTATATGCGAAAAATGAAAAGACCAATGAGAAACAAACACGTGATCAATTTTTTTTAAGAGAATATAATATTGAACTAGTTCTCAATGAATGTCTTCCAACAATATAGAGAGATTTGTATTCATCTTTAGTGGAGGATCGGGACGCCGTTTTTAGTTTATGGGAGGACCACGATACTGAATTTGAACCAAGGAAATTTGCAAATCCACGTGTACTTTTTGTCAAATTTCATAATAGTCGAACATCTGAAAAAAAAGGGGGAAACATACCAAATAGTTCTTCGAACATTTTTTAATACATGTTTAGATTAAGTCTTTTTGTTTTTTTTCAAAAAGTTCTTTATCACATAAAGACGCTAAAAAAAAGAGTTTCGGTGAAGGTCGCTGGAGCTCTGACAGTGTGTGTGGTGGTGGTGGGGGGGAGAACTTTGAAAATAAGATAATATTAGTTAAGTGAGTGTTTGAGGGAATTTTTAGAATAAAATAAAAAGATTTGGACTAAATGTGTATTAAAAAATGTTTGAGAGACTTTTTGATAATGAATCCAGAAAATAAAAATATAACACATGAAACTTTAAGATGAGAGAGAGAGGTGACACGATAATGTATAATTATAGTGTGTGTGTGTGTGTGTGTTTGGGGGGGGGGGGAGGGGGGTTGCTAGCGCAAAACTTTAAAAATAAAAGAATATTAGTGAAGGGGTCTTTCTAGGGGGACTCAAAATTAAGACTAAAAATGGGGACTCGCTGACATGACGAGTCACGATTGATTAATGCCGCTGGCGCAGACCTATGTTCATACGGAATCAACCAATGATGACATGTCATGTCAGCGAGAGTTCTAATTTTGAGTCTCAATCAAGAGTCTCTCTATCATTTTCCTTAGTTAAGTGAGTATTTGAGAGAATTTTTAGAACAAAATAAAAAGATTTTGACTAATATATTAAAAAAATATTTGAGAGACTTTTTAATAATTAATCCAATATATATATATAACACATCGAACTTTAAGATGGGAGAGAGGTGACATGATAATGTATAATTATAGTGCATTTTGCAATATCATTTTAAGCTTTGGTAAATTGACAATGACTTCTAAACAACTGTATTGGATTATATTTTTGTACACCTAGTGTAGAAGAATAAAAAAGAAAATACTAATCGACAAAAAAGAATATTTCCTTTTATTTATATTCCAGGTAAGGATCACATACAATGTAACGTATCAAGAGTCTTCTTGAGAAAAATCTTTTTTCTAGATTAGAGGACTCCTTGGGGTTTTTCCTCAACGGATTTAAGCCAAAAACACTTGATCAACCAATTTAGATAATGCTAGACCTACACACACATGTGACATATTTTGGTGTGACACATTGTAATATTGCACTCGTATTGATTCATGTACGGGATATAATGACATTGGACCCAAATAATTGAGAAAAAAATTCCCACTTATGTCGGGTAGCATTATTCAGCGAAAAGTAAAATTACATCTGCTCTCATTTGATATTTTTATTGGTATCCTATAACAAAACAACACAAAAAAAAGGGGCATGGCTATCCACGCTCCTTTCAATTCTTGAGACACTTCAAAAATTCATTAAATGACAAAACTACCCTTCATGCTATAAAAAGGAAATCTATTCATTTTTGTATAACAATAAGAAAAAAAACTATTAACAAATTGTTACACTTTAAAATTAATAAATACAAATTCTTTTTTTATCCAAATAAGAACATCACTAAATTAAAATATAAAACGTCATGAATTTTTTTTTACTTGACACGAATACGATCCAAGTAAAAGTGACACGATATAATTTTTTTTATCAAATGCAAACACGACCCAATGAAAGTTGGATACAACACGAAATATTTTTTTAACCTAACACGAACAAAATCTAATATTATTTTAATTTATTTACAAAAAATAGAAACACGACCGAATAAAAAAAATGATTTAGTATTGTGTGGCATTTTAATTTGATCGTATTTCTATTTTTGTAAAACAAAAATTTCACAACACGACCAAATTAAAATCATGTTGTGAAATATTTTTTTTTGTAAAAACAGAAACACGGTCAAAATAAAATACCACACAATACGAAATTATTGTTTTTTTTTTTTACCACAATGGCCAAATTAAAATCATTGATTTTTTACCAAATTGGACAAGTAACCAAAATGGCCAAAATGGGCAAGTAACACAATACGAAATATTTTTAACCTAATACGAACACAATCCAAGTAAAAGGGACACAAAATATTATTTTAATTTATTGACAAAAACAGAAACACGACCGAATAAAAATGCGATACAATACGAATTTTTTTTTTACGAAATACAAATATGGCCAAGTAAAAGCGATACAACAGGATTTTTTTTTCCCAACACAAATAATAATTTTTTTTATCAAATACAAACACAATTAAAATGTGACACAATACATAATCTTTTTTTAATCAATATGGCCAAGTAAAAGTAACACGACACAAGTACAATTTTTTGAAGTCACATACATTGTTTATTAATGTGAAATTATAATAAAAAAATATTTTTTAATATCAAGATGGATATTTTATTGAAAGCATCTTTTTATAACGGACATGCATTTTGACATATTTTTCTTATTTGAAATCATAATATTCCCACTTTTTAAAAGATGTCGATTAGAAATTTTTTATTTTTTTCAATTTTTATTTTTTGGATGGAAAGTTATAACGATTTGGATGGAAAATTAACAGAATGAGAGTGTATTGCAAATTTTTAAAAAAGTGAGGGTATATTACAAAACTGGTCACAAAAGCGAAGAAAAAACTCAAAATAATCCATCGTAATAATAAAGTGAATTAAACATTATTTTAATTTTAATTTATTCTAAAATAAATAAATAGTTTTTTTATAAACCAAATAAAAGTTATCTATAAGATTTTTTATTAAAACTATTATTTAAAAATAAAAATGAGTAAACTTATTTTAGGTATAAAGGAAAATCACTAATTTAAAGAGAGAGAAAGAATAAATGATAAATAATGAGATAAGAATTTATTTGTCATTTTCAAAATTTAGAAATCAAAATGTAGTGCATCCAGATTTTTTGAAGCGCCAATAGCGGCTCCCAATAAAAAGTTGTGTTTTATGTTATGACAGGCTCACGTTAACAAAATATAAAATTTTAATGCAAACGGAATAAAAAAAAAGGTATGAAATGAGGATATACTTTTTTTTTTTTGGGTTAACAATGAAAGATAAATGATTAAGGTTCTTTTACATCATATCGAAACATAAGCCATGGAGGCAAAGCAGAATAAAAACAGATAACAAGGACTAAACAATCAGTCAAGCATCCCCAAACTACACCATAGGATTCTCGAGAATCCATCGCATGCCACTCGGGACTTCATCAATTTCCACAATCGCCTCTTTAGCCTCGCGAGCCAACCAATCGGCACCACGGATCCTTCCCGGATGCGTGAAATGAGGATATACATAATTTTATTGGTCCAGGCAATCCTACTCCACCTATCAAATCCTGTTTTGTCCTCTCAATTCAAACTTACTTTCATATCCTGTCGCCTCACCCTTTTATCCCCTTTTGCACTCTTTCTTTATCCTCTTTTTCAAACCAGCATTCTTTCCAACTCTTATTTACGCCTAGTTCGTGTGAACAAACCACATTAATGGCTTAACTAGTGGATTTGGTAGACGGCCAATCTCAACTTGAAGACATTAGAAAGACGCCACTTAATTGGTCAGATATTTTCGAAAGAAAACATTAAGCTAACATACAATTATGATGAATGTTAAACGGGCCAACTAAATTTACCACCTTATCAAATTGTGTCAATAAATGAATTAGTTATTTTATTAATAATAATTTTAGGTCGACACCTAAATGCGACACATTTGGTGCAACACTTTGACGTATTGTTCCCGTATTAACTTGTGTTTATGTTTCATTGTTATTGAGTTCGAACACGAATCAATACGAATACGACACATCAGGATATCGTCCAAAAATGTGTTATTAGGGTCTCAGTGTAGAATTACTCTTGTATTAATAGAAACTTACAAAATTATTTAGTTCTACCACAATTTTTCCTTCAAAAACTCAACCTCCAAAATGATTTTTCAAATGCATGCACATAATTAAAAGTTCTTTTAATCAATAAAAAAATTAGGATTCTCACAAGAAAAAACACAAAGTTGGACCTAGTGTTGCAATTTTAACCCGAAGTGTTCTAAATTTTTATTAAGTGTCAACCCTCCGTCAAGTCTCAATTAATAGAAGAAACGGAACTGGTGACTAAGCATCTTATGTGTCAAAGATTTGTTATGTGACATGTGGTAATAAGAAATTAATAAACTAAAAAAACAGAGAAAATAATTAAATTACCAGAATATGAAAAAAATTAAAAATATAAAATGAAATTATAAATTAAGGTGTTGTTTGTTTTTACCTCTTAAGTCTGAATGTGAACCAATCAGACTTAAGAGAAATAGTGTTTGTTTTTTAAAATAATTAAGACGTTAATAGTTACTTTTGCCTCTGAATGATTAAGGGGTAAATGACCCTCTCAAGTTTGAATCTGAAGTCTGAATCGGTCTGAATGCATTCATTCAAAGGTTCATTCAGACATAAAAATAAACATATTTTTAGGATTCAGATTTCAGAGTTCAGATTTAGGTTGCATTTGTTTTTTCATCCGAATATGAAGTCTGAATCTGAAATCTAAATCCTAAAAATATATTTATTTTTATGTCTGAATGTGTCTAAAAAATATATTTATTTTTATGTCTATGTATCTGAATTAAGGTATTTAGACCCATTCAGACTTCATATTCAGACTTAAGATGTAATTCTACCTCTGAATCATTTAGAGTCAAATGTAGTCGTTACCGTCTTAATCATTTAAAAAACAAACACTTTTTGGTACCTCTTAGGCCATCTGTAGTGGGTAGTGTAAATGTGTTGTTTTACACATTTTTATCTCACAATGGGTAACAAAATGTGTAGTTGGAGGAGAGAGAAAAGGTTAAGGAAATGTAAATCTAAACAACCGATACACAATGGGCCCCATGCGTTCTGGGCGAAAGTGCAAATATAAGCGTTGGTAGGACAAAAAATTACAATTGCACTAGTTAATTTTTTGTGGGTCCCACACCCAAAACGAAACATCTTGTTTCGCGCAAGGAAGGAGGAAAAAAAAAAGCTTAAGCAGAACATCATGTTCCGCGCAAGCTTTAACATATTTCCCCTTATTTCCATTTTAACCCCCGCAAATTTTTCAAACAGTTTAAACGGCTATTTATCCAACGGTTATTTTTTTTTTAATAAATAGGAACACTATCTTCATTTTCATTTATATTTTTATTCTAAACACTCTCAATTTTTATTTATATTTTTATTCAAAACACTCTCTAGTATCTTCATTATAATTATTACCAAAAATTATTTTTTTAGGTACAATATAAATTATTTATTTACCCATAAATAATTTTGAAAAATTTATATTTGCTTAAAAATATTTTGTGATTATTTTACAATGGTTCGAGGTCAAAACATGTTATGTTCTGAGTTTGAAATGGTGAATTTTTTTTTGTGATAGAGCTTCTCACAAAGGGGTAGATAAATAGGTAAAAAGTAACTAATAGGTGGTTGGAAGTTAGAAATATGGTTGAGGAATTTATGAAGGTTAATAGGTAAATAATAGAGAAAGTGTGGGGGGAAGATGAAATTGATGGAAGACTAAAACGGAACATGATGTTCCGCTTAGTCCATAATTATGGGCCCACACAAAACGGAAGATGATGTCCCCCGGAAGCTTTTTTTTTTATATACGACACCGTTTTGTGTGTCAAAAGGGTATATTTGTTTTTACCCGTAACATTTTTCTTCTGTTTTAACAGCTAAATTTGCACTAGTCAGGTGTATTTTTACCCTACCCGTAAGGGTTGCTCTGACAATACATGTATCAACTATAATAATTGATGTGGCATTATGAAAGAAGTATTTTCGGGTGACCTTTGACGCAACCATGCCGTACTAGGGGTGTTCGTGGTTCGGTCAGATCTAATTTTTAAGATTTTTACGGATCGGACCGATTAAACCGGTCCTATAAAAAAAGGGACCAAGACCGAACCGATCGTAACGGTCTTTCGGGCCTAGTTAGTCCGATTTTTTGTAGGGTCGGTTCGCTCTAACTTATCGGTCCTAATCTTATTAAAATAATCATTTTAAAAATTAAAATTCCCTTTAAAAAATGTACAACCTATGTTAAGTGCAAAATAATTAATATTTTTACTGTTAACATAAAAAATTAGGGGTGCTCACATAACATTGGAGTGTGCTTTGCAAACTCATCCAAACATTACCATTATAGGAGAAAAAGTTGCTGCTAAGAAACAAACATCTCATTGCAGAGAAACTAATCTATGTGAGAAAAACAAATTTGAGAAACTAACATATGTATTGGTATTTGAATATGAGAAGAAAAGATTACCTTTGTAGTGGTTGTTTCTTCTCACGACCCAGATGGTAGGAAAGGAAGGCACAAGATAAACTCTACCCGATTTGAGGAAAAAAAAGAATACCGTAGACTTAGAACCCGGACTCCGATCCGATGAGCGGCCGAAGAGATGGGCGGTACTAGTGTGCGACGCTGCGCATAGAGAAGATCAGAGAGGGTAGAGAAGATGAGGGATCGCCGGAGCAGCTGTTCTGTGTGACGGGAGTGTCGGAGCGGCGTTGCATAATGGGTTTGGACATTGGCCGTTTGGGTTTGGGTGGGAAGGAATTGTTTTGGTTGTTGTGTTGTACTTTGTTGTGTGCGTGCGTCTTCTAGTAGGGTTTTTCTATTTTGTTTTCTTAATAATTACGAGCGTACCCTTCTATTTCTAAGTTATAGTATTTTCTTTTTATATATATATATATATATATATATATATAGTAACTGGTCCGGGCCAATCCAGATCGGGTATTTAATAAAGGGGACCGAAGACCGGACCGATTAGACCAGTTTGTAAAAAAAACTGGACCGAACTGATTAAAAAAACTGGTAAAATTAGGGCGGTCCGGTTTGGCCCGGTTCGGTCCACCGATCCATTCGGTTTTCTGAACACCCCTATGCCGTACTAGCAATTATAAGATTAATTATACTTTGACCTCTCCAATTTTGTTCTCATTTTTACTTCACGACTTTTATTTTTATTTTCTAGACTTAACCTCGTTAATTAATGAAAGCGTGTCACTTCACCCACAAATACTGACGATTTCAGCTTTTTGGACAAAAAATGATACGAGGATATTTCTGTCCAACCACTTTTACAAATAATCAATGTTTCATTTGAAAACTGCACACCATTATTGTAAGGGATAAATGCGTTTTTAAAAGTTGAGGTGGTATATCTAGAAAATGAAATTACATATGGTGAAATAAAAATATGTGCAAAGTTAAAAGGATCAAAAAATAATTAGCCCAACAATCATATGTGTCTAGTTAATCCTAATAGTCAGAGACGAATCTACATAGGGGCCAAAGGGGGCCATGGCCCCCCCATGGTTTTGAATTTTTTTTAGCTTTCAGAATTGTATATGTATGTAAAGGTATTTTTTTAGCTTTATAGAGTTATTTTTCTAGCTCCAAGTCTATGATAGTTGACAAGATTTTACAATATGGTTGGGTTTGTTGAGATTCGGCAATTAATATTTGGGACATATACGTCCCTCAAATATTTTTTAATACACGTTTAGTCCAACAAGCCTTTTTTATTTATTCTAAAAAATCCCTCTACATGTCGTTAGAACGGACTTTAAAAATAAGTTAATATTGTTTAAATGAGTGTTTAAGGGATTTTTTGGAACAAAATAAAAAGATTTGGACTAAATGTGTATTAAAAAATGTTTGCATGATTTTTTGATATTTGATCCCTAATATTTTTCTTTTTATTATGGTTAAAAAAAACTTTCACACATTTAGAGCTAGAGTTGAATAGTGAAGCAAAAAGTGCTCATTATCAAGGCAAACAACGAAACCGCATAGATTTATTTGATATTTTCTACAATTAAATTTTCACTCATTTGAAAGTTTACTCAATTGTCCAATTTTATTGATTGATTATTGTTCAAATATGTTTATATCAATGTTTATAGGATCAAATATCAAAAAGTCCTTCAAACATTTTTATAATACAGATTTAGTTCAAACCTTTTATTTTATTCAAAAAAGTCCCTCAAACACCAAGTTAACTAATATTCTCTTATTTTTAAAGGTCCGCGCTAGCGGCATGGTGAAGGAATTTTTTGAGCAAAATAAAAAGACTTTGACTAAAAGTGTATTAAAAAATGTTTGAGGAACTATTTGGTATATACCACATGTTTATATACATTATATTTTTGAAATCATTTTTATTCATTCTTGGCCCCCCGAAAGATTAAATCCTAGTTTCGTCCCTGCTAATAGTTATCCCTGATGTCACGTTTAAAAATTGAACCACGAGTATCAAATGCCCCTTAATATAATAATTAGTTTAACATTTAATATTGAGAGAATCATTGTGTTTGTCATCAATATTTTAACCAATCCTAATCGATTAAGAAGCAAACTTCTTAGATTTGTTTATACTACTCAACCTTAGTTGACCTCCCAAGAATTATCCTCATTTGTTAAAACTTTTTTAAACTACTATTGTACTAAATTGACAGTTCTTCCTGTTTCTTTTTCTAAACCACCTTATCGGAAAATTCTTCTTTCATATTATTAATTAATCCTTGAGATACACGAAAGAAAAGAGAGCACACTTTACATGAAAGTTCCCTCATTTTTAGCTCTCATTTCTTCCAGGCGAACACACGTATTTGAATAAAAGGGTCAAATGGAGCAACTATCAATTTGTAGCCACAAAGATTTGTAGCCACAAAGATAATCCAAACTGTCTTCGGCAAAAGTTGGAATCTAAGACCTCTCACAACAAGTCGTGATGGTTAATTGTATTTTTGTTATGTTTTGGGTGATGTTTATAAGTAGAATATTTTATTTTAATTTTTTCTACATTAATATTGATATTTTAAATATAAGTTATGAGGGCAGCAATTAGTTTCCCACAAAGAAATTTAACAAAATAGCGTAGGGAAGTTAGATGTGACAAGATTGACAAAGAAATAAGAAAATCAATTCATTTAAAAAGGATAGAAATTAACCCCGACCTCATTATATATATATATATATACTAGATTTTAATCCCGCATGATGTGCGGACGTTTTACAAATCTCGTTTAGAAAGATGAAAAGAGACATGTTATTCCAATATTATAGAAATACCTATCCAAATATTTTTAATCCACAAGTTTTTCTATCAATTGTTAAAAAGTTAGTGATTATTAGTTCATAAATATAGCTCTTGTTAAACCAATAAAGGATATAAAAAAAAGCACTGTTCTAAAAAACCCGCCTAGGCACGCCTAGGCTTGAGGCTTGGGAGAAACGCCCCGCCTTAAGATTTTGACGCCTTATGCTTGGTAAAACCCTTAAGGCGTACTTTTTCTCTAAAAACAACAATGCTTTAGTAAAACGATATCGCCTTTTAAAGATTTTTTTACAAACCGGACCATTATCTCACCCAAAATAATCAAATAGTATTTTTATTTACAAATATTCAGACATATATTTATGATATGTACAATTTCAGTATTTTAATAGCCTTCTTATGGTTAAAAAATATTAAAATATATTAAAAAGGCATAAACATTTTTTCACGCCTTTTTATGCCTAGGCCGGCCAGGCTTCTAAGGCTTAAGGCTTGACCTCCACGCCTCGATCACGCCCAACGTTTTTAAGAACATTGAAAAGAAGTTAATGTCCACCCAAATAGTAATGATAAAAGTTACATGACTTTTTAAATAATAAAGTTTGTGCCAATGACATGATGACAATAAAAGTCTAAGTTAAACAATTTATATGGAATTACTTACCAATAATAAAAATTTGACAATATAGCACGTTTAAAGTGGGCAAACGTTTTGGAGTGAAATTTAATTTTGTTTATGAATTTTACTATAATTGTAGTTATTACTCGTAGTAAATTAATGAATATTAGTTTTTCCTGGTAAAAGAATATTAGTCTACATATGGTAAACCAATATAGCCTAAATAAAAAGGGGTATGAAAAAAATGGTACAAACTCCCCTCTATGTGATACAAAGAGTACTCTATTGGACTGGCTCAATTTAGCTCATGTTTTAGATTCAATAAATAACCTTAAGTATAACCAGTAAAGTCATCTTACCATTAGGTACGAAGAATCCTAAATTAAAGGCTTGAAAGTTGAAACTACTTTTAATCCTACTTGCATCACTATTAAGTCACAGTGCAAAAAGAAAGAAGAAATAAACCCACCAATCTCTCTTTGTTTTCCCTTCCACACCATTTCTCTAATCTTTCTCTTATTCACTTCTTTATCTCCACATGGTGCATACCCTCCAATACAACAAAACACATACCCATCTCTCTCTCTCTCTCTCTCAAACACCCCATAACCCCGCAAAACAAACCTTCCTTTACAACACAACACAAACAATGCACATCGATCCCTCTCTTTCCCTCTATATACAGAGAGAAGAGAATCATAAAAAAGGAAACAAAATATATACCGAGATCTGGCATATAACAAAACCAAATGAAAAATACCCATGAAGTTAAGACCGAATAAGATTAGACTATGAGAGTCTCAAATGGGTTTTTATAAAGACAAATCCCTCTTCTCACGAAACTTCTATTGAAAATGGAGGGTTACGAATGAGGAAACTGAAAAGAGCGGAATAAATAAAGAATGGAAAATGGAGGGTTAGGAATGAGGAAGCTAAAAATAAGGGAATAAATAGAGAAGGTGCGAGAAAATATGTAGGGATCGTTCAGTTTGGAGATGTTTGGATAGTCTAGTTTCGAGGTTATTTGTAGAACGTGAGTAAATATTAAAGCAATATGGTGAGTTAATGTTTAAGTCCACGTGTCAATCCTCAAAGAGGAGACATCAAAGTTATATTTAACAAGATTTGAACCTCGCGCGATGCGCGGGGCATTTTGTAGAGCTTATTGTAATCCAAATTTGTAGAATGGACTTAAAAAAATCTATAAACTCTCTCAACCAATATCATGGTTGTAAACTCTTCAATAATTCTAATTGCCATGAATAAAGATAATGCCGCCATGAATACTTTCGAGAAGGATTCAGTGAACCATTAATATATGGAGAGATTATTGTCCCGAAAATGAGCTGTTGCCACCAATCTGACAGTATTAAGCAGATGTTAAACTATATCATTCCGAGCACCGATTATCCATGCTTTGTCAATTGCTACAACCGTATTCTCAAACCTACAACACATACATTGCCCATTCTCAGTATTACTATAACCCTTGTTTTCTTTTTTAAATGAAAAAATTACAATTTTTGGACTTACCTCCCAAATTCCATCTCACTCTGAGCACGATATAGTATTGTATATGCTTCAGGATGCATCACAAAAAAATTAATCTTTAGGCTATAAGCCACATACCAAAAAGGTATTTTTTAGCACCTGTGACTTGATTGTTAAAAAGTTTAAATCATTACTCGTTGGACATACTTGATGATGAGGGAAATGTTCTCTTCTGTCCCTGTTTAGTGCAGGCTATGAGTATAATTTTTAATTTTATAATTAAAGTAATACGAATGAGGAATTCAAACTCTTAGAAAGGAATTTTTTTTTCTAATAACAATACATTTTTTTATAAATTCGGTTTTATATTTGTTCTTTTTAATATTGTGAGTCTAATAGATACCCCCTCAGATATAAAATAGCTTTCGCAACACTAGAAAATTTGAGTTCTCAAATGAAAATAAAAATAAAAAATGTTAACGGGGTAATAAAAAAGCATAACCAAAAAAATTAACCCATTCTTGTTATGGGTGTATATTTGAATGAAGCTATGAATATAATGATTTTTTTTTTTGGGGGGGGGGGGGTGGGGGGGTTACCTCAATTTATTGATGAAGTTCATCTCCATTTGAATATGTATTGCATTTGTTATCTGCCAATTTGTGGGGAGAAATGACAATTTTGGGGTCTCTCTCATTATATATCACAATGTGAAGTAGAAGTCTTGATACAGTGTTGATATATTCGTTTGCTAGTAAAGGAGGATGAATCTGCGTACATCGAAAAAATATAATTTATTTTAGCAACAGTAATTAAAGAAATGAAAAATTGAAAATTATATTGTTTACTCTCTATTTAAAGCACTATTCATGAACTTACATTAAAAATTAAATGATATAGCAGCAACAATGATCTCTTATATTATGGATGAGGTAATTCATATTTAATGAAATGGATATTAATTAGAAAATGGTAATGCATTATTTTTACCTGAGCTTGATTTGTGGTTATGAACATATGTTCTAGCAACATGGCTTCTTTTGTAATTTTCGTCATTGTGTTGGTACGGTTACTATGTTGGAAATTGTATTTATCAAGCTTGATGTTGAAGATATATGTAGCGCCAACAATTTTTTTGAGGACTGTAGGTACTTTCATTTTAGTCTCATCCTATATGTTGCATCAATGAATAAGTTTAGAACGAATATATAATACTATGAAAAATTAAGCTAATTGAGTTAATACCTTCTCTACTACGCTACATAGCTGCATAACTGGCCGTTGAAGAATTTTCTCAACTTCTTTATCAAAAATGACGAAAGTGGTAGATCCCGTTGTGTCCTTAACTTGAACACTCAATTGATATCTTTTTGAAATTTTTGAGAAAGAAATTATTATTAATAGAAGGTATATAAGAAATGTTTTATGTACCTCGATTTAGGGAACTTGGGTTCATTATTGCAATAGTCGCACCAAAATGTTGTCGAGAGTAGAATACACTTCTTATTGCAATCAGTGCATGCTAGGAAGTACCAACCATATTGTGTATGGAGCTCTATGATAGTTGCTTTGCATGAAATGAGTAGGTTATGTAGATGTATAAGGTATTTTATGCATTTTTTAATGTTAATAAATAATAAAGTGTACATGTATTTAATTAGCTATATTATTTCACATACCTCTATGTTCGCAGTCGATGTAATTGCACAAATTTCAGCTATTGTTTTCATTTCTAGGATATTCTCAGAAGTGGATGCCATTTTGCGTATTTCAAAACTTCTCGTCGAAATCCTGTTGAGTATTAACGCTTTAGTTAATCTAGCATGAGTTAGATATAAAAATTGATGAGGTTGGGAAAAATAATATAGAATATTACCTTTCCTTCAAAGATTAGACTTTTGGAATATCTCGGTTCATGTAAACTTTGGTGGCATTTGTTGATGAGAGGGAGTAAATACCTGTTAATTTGGATATTAGAAAATAGTTAAAACTCAATGTCTATATTATGAAATAATGGATATAAAATTGAAAAGAATCAATTTTTACTATTTTATTAGAATGCTAAATCGGAATATATATATATATATATAGCTAAAATAAAATGATTAGTTGAAACAATTTGAGAAAATTATTATCTACTATGTCTCATATCTTGAGATATTTAAAAATGCAAGTTTCCATAAGTTAAAAATCTGAATATTGTAGTAGTTTCAAATGTACAACGTGAATTAATATGTTAGTTATAGAGTGTAACATATTTGTAGCACATTTAGAGACGCACTTTTTTTTTATAATAAAATTACAAAATTATCTATGTAACATGTATATAGTTGAACTGTATAAAAAGCATTTAAGCAAGTCATTGTATGTAGTACTATTAGATGTAATAAACATATTATATATGAACTATGTCCTCTATTTTAGAAATAGAATGTCATTGTTCTTGTATAATTTCAATCAATTTGCCATTAATTAATGAATAATAATTTTATAATGAAAAAAATTATAATACTTGTTTAGTAGATATTGGTAAAAGGATGTGTTGAAAATGTTTATGGAATATGAGAGTTTACATGAAATAATTTAACTGTTGTAGATAAGACAACAATGACGATTGGTGTAGAGGTTTCTTGCAAAGCATCCTCGTCCAAATCAAGTGCATTATCTCCCCATAGTGTGATTTGAAGCTTCACATCGTTGTTTCGATTTATGGAATGAAATGTTTAAATGTGGTTAAAGAACACACTTTTTAATTATATTGCCTATAGCCATTTGATCTTCGATAGGGCTGATTTCGGTCATGATGCCTATAACATCGGTTTTCAAAAAAATATTGTTATAAAAATGATTATAGGATTTCGTTAATGTTGATTATAAAAGTTATGTAAAATTTAAAAAAAGTTACCACATAGTTGCTTTTTGTCTGTCCGTGTTCTTGCATTAACGAAATCAAGGAATTCGAAGCGATGACGACTAATGATTGGTTTACTTCCTGAAATTGGTTTGACCATAGTGTTGGTGAAGAAGTAGATCATGTATTTATGGATGAGTACTCTATAGGTATGCTTATTGTTGACAACTATGAATTCCGAAATAGTGTATGCTTCGCCCTCATCCAGTAACATCGCTAACTGCTCCATCATTTTCTTCCTTATGCTAGCATGAATGTGATCTCCTTATGTGAACAAAAAAATGTAAGTATGAAATCTTATCACCCCATGACCCCATTAGGATATAATTAACTAAATAGTTCACAAACCACATTTATTATTTATTTAGTAATACATATTGAAACAACTTCAAAGTTAAAATGCAGAATACTAAAAATCCAATCGTTTTAAGGAGACATGATTTAAATAGAACTCACATACCATTTAACTTAATTACAAGTATTACAATGTATAAAACAAAACTAACAAGACCCTACTACTATTTACTCAACTTCCTAGACCTGACAGTGGCAGCTTCAGAACCTGAAAATGTAAACATGTAAAACCATGTGTTTAAAAACTCAGTGAATGTATTACATCTCTATATAGTAAAAGTACTATTTTAACATATTAACATCTCAATATATATCCATATCTATGCCAAATTAGTCCATATACATATCCGGAGTTAATAAACCCCACATCTCCTGCCCGTAGGCAATAATCATATCCATAGGTTTTAATAACCTAACATCTCCTGAATTGCATAGCAACTCAACATATCTTAACTTTTATAAAGCCACAACATCTCAACATCTCTTGACTTTTAATAAGGCATAACATCTAAACATCTCATGACTTTTAATAATCCATATCATCTCAATATATAATACATACACCTCATATTTATAATCAACTCAGTAAGTACACTCACATTGGGTTGTCAACTATGTATTCATGTTTCCCTCAGGTAGTGCTAAACTTGGTTGATTTGACCTTACACCTGTTAATCCAACTAAATTAGTACTGAATCTCAATCATAAGTATTATGTTAATATATCTATGTAACTTTCAATGACTATACAACAACAATATAATTATACTCAAGTCATATTCTATGAAACATGTGTAAAGACGAAACAATGGTATATATGTTGAAAAGGTCATGAACATTCAACCCTAGAAACTATCTCGTAAGGAATTTATAACTAAAATCAAGTAAACATAAAAGTATACTTCTCAATATATATACACATGAACACATGTACTCAAAATACCCTTGGGAAGGCGTAAATAAAAATATTCCTTCATGGGGTATCCACTATGGCTCCAAATTATTGTCCTCTATACCTAACTATCCCATATTCATAATTTGTACATATACAGGTGTCCAAGCTTATCAATATGAAAACATATCTGAATATAATTTCCATTACAAGTTATGGTGCAATTTTTTAAGCTTCCTAGAGCAAGTTATGACCATTTCTTTACAACCTATTAAATCTGCCCCACAAGCTCCTTTATTGTTCCTTCAACTTCCAAGAATTTTCATAATTTTTCTACATCATAAATTTCCATAAGTTTTCACCCATTTTCAATACACATACTAAATAGTACAAAATTAAAGTTTCATAATTTTTTGACTTCATTTGCTATGTCAAAATCTTGACTAAACTCAGGGCATATCAAAATTAAATATCCAAACAGCAACTATGTAACAACTTGAAACCATCACCAAGGCCCAACCACAAGGAGTTAAATTCTAATTTTCGGATATGATATGAATATATGAGTCTAATTTTATATCCAATTGGAATTTATGAATTATAATAAGCATACAAAAATATATGAAAGTAATACAAGGGGTTTCAAAACAA
The DNA here is from genome assembly GCA_949130495.1 of Sambucus nigra. NCBI lineage: Eukaryota > Viridiplantae > Streptophyta > Magnoliopsida > Dipsacales > Adoxaceae > Sambucus > Sambucus nigra. The sequence goes on from OX422222.1 coordinate 51,287,559, forward strand.
ACCAATATGGCCTATAAACACCACTTACCTCACATATGAACCAATACATATTATCACAAAGGGTGATGGAATTTTAATCCCTAATTCACGATTTATATAATTTGAAATAAGTATAATACAAGACTAAAATAATATTAATCACAAACTTATACCTTCGAAACACATTAAGGATTTTCTTGGAATTTTCCTAGCTTTTTTTGTAATCTTTCTTCCTTAAACTTCTACTTTCTCTTTCCTTAAGCTTAAATCTCTCAAAACTGAACCTAGGGTTATATTTTCTGAAGAAATAAGTTAAAGGGAGAGGTTTAAGTCGGCCAAGGCTGCTTGCCATGCCAACCAATAAAATTAAAACATTTGATTTACTAAAAGACAATTTACCACTTAAGGGAATGGATTGATTTGCCCCTTGTTCGTAAATTTGGCCTAACTTCTTACTCGAACATCCGTTTTATGAAACGTTTATTTTTCCGCAAACCTAGCTCATATATCTACAATTATATAGTTTTCACACTGAGTCAATTATTACATTATAAGGGTCAAAACTAGTCTCCAACAGGAATATTTCAACTGAAAATAGCAAAATCTTGTGTTTGGAAATAATTCGACATTTCATGATTTATGAAAGTAGGATTATACTAAAAATGATCGATTAAAATTAGATATATTAATAACATATTATTCATATCACATAAGGTAAGCATGATTTAAATATAATCTATCATAATTATATCCGGGTTGCCACAAATCTAGTTCAGTTATGTTGTGGAACTGAATTATTTAAAAGATAAGTAGCGCATACAATTTCATCAATTAGTATCATGTCAATGCTGATAACTTCATTATTAGCTTTGGTGTTGCGAGGTAGCCATTCTCTTGTCACACGCACTTGAATTGTCCAATCATTGCCTTCCTTTTGGAGGTCCTTAAGTAAACTGATCATGGTTATGATTATTATTGTGAATAGCCTACATTATAAGAAGGTTTTAATTATTTAAATATTTAAGAAAAAGAATGTTTAGTATATATGGAATTAGTAGATTTAATTGTAATATAACATACTTGTATGAGAAAAATCGAAAACTTCGTTGTAGACAACATTTTTGGTCTTATTGTTTGGTTCCGATCGTTCGAAAATAATCAAAAACATTAAACCAGCACGTGATGTAACTCTAGATGCAGCGACGTACAGTTGTCCGTGGCTAAACAGTGGGCGAGGTAAGTATATGTTAATGTTTTGTAGAGTTTGACCTTGGCTTTAGTTTATTGTCATGAAAAATGCTGGACGCGGGAGAAGCTGTCTTCGTTTCAAAAGGAAAGGCCATTTTGGTTCTGTTACAGACATTACGATTCACAGGATGAATACCTTTGCGCTAATGTTAGAACCCGTAATGATTCTACCTTCAACCACCAAGGGATCAAGCTGAGTTATTATCAATCTCGTTCCGTTGCAAAGTCCTGCACTTTGATTTACATTTCATAACAAAATGACAGGTGTGCCAATTTTCAACTCCAATTTATGGTTTGGGAGACCTAGAAAGGTAAGAGTGTTCAAGAACTCCACTAGGAAGAGAATATCTTAATCTCCAAAAGTATTGTTAGCTTTGGAAACTGAATCAGAATTGAGGTATATTTTGTCTTCTAGGGGAATGAGTTCCATAATGTAGGAATTAATTTCGTTGAATGTTTCATTAGTTGGTGTTAAAATTCCTCTAGTAGTTAAATAGTTCACATCAGTGTACCTTTAACATAAATCAAAATATGTTGATTGAACTATACCACCAATGGGATCATTTGTTGTTGGAATTAGCGTATCGTGAGGTATGTCTATCCAATATGGTTCGCTTTCATCTCTGATAGAGGAAGTAGGCAATTTACCATCTCCTAGAGCCATAATCCAATCACTAAATTCATTTGAATCTTAAATGCGCATGTTCTTAGTTAAGTGGAACACATTACAAAAATCCCAAATGTACCACTTATTAATCGGAGTTGATAATATCCTCTCTGGTTCCTCTTGGTACAACAGGTAGAGTTTGTCTGGAATCACCACCCAACAAAAATGTTTTCCCACCAAAACATTTCTCATTCGAATAAGGATCATTGAAACGAAAAATATCTCTAAGTGATTTACCGATTGCCTTCAAAGTGTGGCGATGGTTCATTGGTGACTCATCCCAAATTACCAGGTTAGTCTTCTTTATTAGCTCTACTAGTTATGTACCTTGGCGAACATCACAGGTTGAGTTCTCCTCCAAATTGATTGGAATTGCAAATCTTGAATGTGCATGTAATACCCCGTGATTTTAGGAATGAGAATTTAAATTTATTTGGAATAATTAAAATTAAATTGAATTCGAGAATTTTGAGGTTGGCCATTGAGGTCAAAATTTAAGGATGTTATAAAGCATTTTGGATGACGATTCTGAGTGCGCGGTTGATTTCGGATGGGTCGAGATAGTCAAAATGACTGTCCTTGGGTTTTATTTTGGTTCCGAAATAATTTAAATTAGTTTGACTCGAATTGGAGTAAACGAGTCATTTAAAGTGTGTATTATCATTTAAAATTGGGATTTAGGATTTAAAGGCTTAAGAGGCTTACGAAATAATCCATTCTCATTTGTGAGAAAGAGAGAGAGTTAGAGAGAGAGAGAAGAAGAAGAAAGGAAGAAAGAGAGGAGAAATCTTGAAGATTTCCTGCCAATGCACGATCTCGAGGATGATTCAACGTCTAAAATTTCGAGGTAAGTGTTTAATCTTGCTAAATAATTCATATGTATATTGGATTTCATGAATTGTGGATGAAAATATGGATTTTGGGTATAAATATCAAAACCTAGATTTTGTGGGCTAAATCTTGCATTTGATGTTTAGATAGGGATTTAAGGTTGTATAATGAGTGTAGTTGTTATATATATGAGTCTTGATATTAGAAATATGATTTGGGTCAAAGATTAATGGTTGAAAGTGGAAAAATTTGGATTTAGGAAATTTAGGTTTTGGAGAGAAATGACCATTTCGTAGCCTGCTGAACATGCCGAATCGATTCGACCCCCTTTCAAATCGATTCGGAATGTTGCGGACCAGGCCAAATCGATTCGGAAATAGGGCTATTTTACTAGTTTTTTCTAGGGAGAGTTTTAATCCATTCCGATTGGGTTTATTGATTTGGAACATTCTTATATGATGAGAGAGATATGTTTTAGAGATTTATTGGGGGGGTTTCTCACATGATATGATCGTGGAGATGTATCGAGATAATTTGGGGAACGTACATATGTATGTATTGGAGTTGGTTGCATCAATGTTGTGGGGAAATCCTATTAGGGATGGGAGTCCTATTTGGAGATTAGAAGTGAGTTAATATATGATGTAAGATTAAGGACTCTTCGAAGAAGTTGTGAAGGTATGACGTAAGATTGTTATACCGACTTTTGTGTTGAATCCTTCTAGTGATAGGATTTTATTTAGATATTATTGGTAGACCAATGAGAGAAACGTCAAATATCCTTAGTGACGATGAACGTGGGGATTAAATTACAAAACGCTATATTGTTAAGGGTTCACCTCACTGACTGAACCAAAATCTTAGTTTGAAAGGATTAAATAGATTACCGATTCCTAGTTAGATGTGTATATATAGCCAGGGTAATTATTATATATTGGTGGGCATCAGGATATAGATGGGGTGTATATTGGGACTAATACATACGTTCGATTTTGAGATAGTCTCCTTAATGGTAGATATAATGGGAGATTATTCATATCATAGGTGAACTGGATGTATATGTTTCAAGTGAGGGATCGTGTAAGGAAATGCGTTGGGTAGGTATGCATTATAACGACGGTTAGTATAATGAGAGTTGTATACATGTCGCCAGATTCTTTTTCTTTGTACATAAGGATTGCAGATAGTATGTATATATATATAAATGAGTGACTACATGGCGCGAATGTATATTCCTTGTGTGATGATTTATACATATGATGTGATTGCGTGTATATATATTTGTAGTGTGAATGTTATATATACTTATTGTGTGAGCATACCTAGCACATGCTATCATGGGAGGTTGCGCGATGTGGGTGAGGCCCCTGGCTTGAGGAGCAGGGTGCGTATAGTCCCCAGGTCATAATCGTCCATTATCATTTGGGTATTTTATTTGGGGGTGAGGAGTCTTGGGTATGATTCGTTCTCACTTTTCGGTTCGAAACTATGACCGCTTCCCATACTTTGTGATTTATTTTATTACCATGGCGGTGTGATAATAATCCGATATATGGTAACCCGAGATAAAGTGAGTAATTCCTGGAAGATGATAGCATTGTGAAGTATTTTTATGTCCTATAATCGTATATGATATGAGTATTTTAAGGCGAGCATTATATGAGGTATGTGTACATGGTTATTGGATTGTATGATTGTAATATATATATATATATATATATATATATATATATATATATATATATATATATATATATATATATATCTTATAGGTGAATGTGATATGAGTATTCCAATATGTACATTTCGTGTGATTAGGTGTACTAGCTTGTTAGGATTAAATGATCGTATTTAGCGACAAGTTGTTTTATAGACCCTAAAGATTTTAGGAAAGATCCTACTAGTGTACTTAGAGATGGTACTCAAAATAAGTAACTGAGGTTATAAGATGTGTATGTAGGGCATAATGGATCCCTACGATCAACATTGTCAAGGAGTAGTGTATCGAGGGGTTCTTTGTTTGGATTTCGCCTTGCGAGATGTCTCATGCACGAAACGTAGAGCAATATTGGGAGTGGGGAGAAGTTTACTCTTGGGTACTCGGGTATATGTTGAAGGGTGAAAGAGTGTTTTATAAGAATATGAAGTTAATATGTGTGCCTATTTTGTTATTAAGGACTTGTTTAAGTTAATAATTAGAATCAGATGGACTCTAATAAGGTATAAGTGTGTACGTGTACGTTATTATGTTAAAATATAAGCTTGAACGTAAGCTTAGGGTATAATAGAATAAGGAGATTTTGGGTTATACTTGAGTTAGTGGGTTAAGCGTGTGTAGTCTATGTGTAGATTAATATTGAGTTATCCCTAGAAGGGTTGGGTTATTTTATTAAGATCCTAATGCATACGCTTAGGTGCGCGCTTTAGTTGAGGGGTGAGTTTGAGTTCCACGAGGGTGCGACTCCACTTTATTTATGAAATTGTACATTTATAATTATTATGCATTTTACACACTTGTTATAAACGTTTTCACACCCCGGGCTCTGACCCGTTTATCTTTCTCTCTTGATATATATATATATTGTGTACTATAGGTGTCCCACCACAAGGATACCGATGATGCTTTTCCATCCATTGTCTTAGGAGCCGTAGCAGATGCAGACTGTTACAGGATTTTGTTAGTCGCTTCCTACCGTTTGTAAATCAAGATATAATTCATTTTGTGTATCAGGTTTATATCCAAGGTTTAGTAAAATAGCACTTTCATATTTCGTTCCTCTAGGTTGTTGTTTTATCTGTTAACTGACAGCTTATTCGGGTGTACTTCTTTTATTGTACTTGTCATGTTTTATATGAGTGCCTTTTTTTTTTATCTTGCTCAGTAGTTATTTTATTGTTGGCATGATGTTCATTATATGTTTTTAAAATTTTTGGCATCCGCTTATTATGGTTTTGGGGGGGGGGGGGGGGGGGGGAGGGGGGGGAGGGGGTTGCTGCGTTTATTTAGTATCGACAGTAGATGCTGAGAATGATCCACTTGAGATTCCTGATTTAATTTAGTACAGGGCTGGCCACCCATTATTATGTTAAGCGAGCTGTCATAGTGCAGTCCTTCTACCGGGCAATAATAGGGAGGCAATACCGGATGATGCTACTACAAGCACAATTTTTCTCTCTGATCTCAATCGTGCAATGATTGTCTTGTATAAATATGTTTTCCCAGTACCTTCTGCACTGTACAAAAAATATAGACCCCCCTTATCTTCGTTACAGAACTGAATAATAGAATTATAAACTTTTTGTTATTCGTTAGTCAGTCCTTTATGTAGAACCGCATGAGGGAACGATCTGGTAATGGCAAAGGGACTTATTCCTCTTCAATAAAAGTTAGTCAATTTTTTACAAACTATAGCTCTTGACCTGATCATTTGTAACTGTTAGATTGTTGAAATTGAGGATCTTCAATTGATGATATAAAATATCATCGGACATTACTTCCTAGTTTTGCTCCCAAAGCTGTAAAGGATCAAAAACTTCACAAAAGAGAAGAATTATGACAAATAAATCCCTTAACTGGGCTCATGTCGACCATTCAGATGCTTGTTGTATTACATCATTCCATTCTTTGTCTCCATCTAACAAACCCAGTGAGTAACATGCTACCTTAAATGTTGGATACGTGGCTCCATTGATTGTTTTCATTTCTTCAAAGTTTCTTGCACCTTTTTTTATGTTAAATAACATTCGAAGGTGGAACATCTTGGCCGTAGTTGGGTGAACGTATGTCACTCGTCCAATATATAACCCGAATTCACGTCTCTTCCATTCCTTGTAATTGGGTTTCTTTGTCCATTTATGTGGAAAATCTACATACGCTATCTTCCTTTCATGCTCATGAAATGTATTAGTTCTCATCCATTCTGTAAGCATTGTCTTATTGGCATCAATTCTATTCAGAACAGTGTCTAAATTATCAGAATCTCTGAAAGTGACAAGTTGTTCACCAGGAAGATGCAAAGTAAGACATTAAACACATATAATTCGATATTGGATATTGAACTCAAATTCTCCAACATGCTTCACATGTAGACAAATAATGATAATCGAGGAACGTACATATTTCATCAATTTTCCTTATTTGTTCTAATCCATTCTGCTCGTTTCGTGAAATGTTTTCTTCCAAAACCATAGTTGCTCTATCCGAGCCCTTATTGATGTACTTGAAAAGATATTATACAGATCTTGATCTATTGCACCATTCAACTTTGATATGATCTTGGTATTTTATGACCAAATCAATTTTGTGGGGCACAACAAATCTATTATCTAGTCTCACACCATTTTTCTCGACATGCTTTGAGTCATCACACCTCCTATACACTGGAAATCCTTTATTATCGATTGTTTTTTCAGTACAAAAATAATGTAGGAAGTGTTTTGAGCAATTGATTTTGGTCATACATGGAGAATTCGTATTTGTTGCGCCACATGGATCGTGCACCATAAATTGACCAACCGCAGCGAAACCAACAAGATAGAGGATATAATCAGGTCACTCTGCCGAAATGATGTCATCAAGTTAAATTGGGTTTTTGTTCTTGAAGCTAGATTGAAGGAAAAGTAATATATGTGCATGGGGTAGGCCTCTCTTCTGAAATTATATTGTTTAGATAGCTGGTATAAATTTTAATGCATTAATAATTAATAACATATACCTTACAAATAAATAAATTAATAAATAAGTGTTTGAAAATGGGGAAGCCTGCAAATTTTATATTCTTAAAATTAATGTGACGGTTCACTTAAATTTCCAACTAATATTTCAATACAACTTAACTCAAGTCCTAAAATTTGCCTAACAATGATTTACTCTAATTTTCAATATAGGCCAAACCAAATATTATCAAATTAAATTCGGGACATGAATTCAATTAAACTTACCGAAATTATCCAAACTTAAATTAGCACAAAATTAAATAAGTGGGATGATTAAACTAATTTTTATCTTGTTCATCCTAGAATGCATCTATGGAGATTTTTACAAGATAAAAAATAAACACAATCACACTACACGATGATGTATGAGGAAAACCCAAATGAGAAAGACCTCGAACGACCCTTTCCTAACGAATCGACTGGGTATAGAAATTTTACAAAGACACGATAAGAAGGCTTACAACACTCAACTCGACTCCTTCAAGCCCTTACGCTTCCTTGTAGATAACTCACCGTAATCTTGGAGTCAACCAATGGAGGGACAACAACCGTCAACCACACGTGGTGCCTTTCACCATGTGATTGAGAAAGCCACAGCACAAACCAATCTTCCTGTTGGAGTAGAGAAGAAACCCAAAATATCTCCTTCAAATGATTGAGAGGAAAACAGGAGCCAACAAAAAATCTCCAAGTAATATATATATATATATATATATATATATATATATATATATATAATCTTGGAATTAAACAAACATGGGTGTAAAAGTGTTTTTTGGTAAAGATAAAATCATGAGAATCAAACACACAAAGTTGGAACTTTTTCTCTAAAAAATGTTACTCTCTTTTTCTCTTGGAGGGAATGAAAAAGTTATCAAAAAAATGTTTCTTGCACTTAGTTAATCAGGAAAAAGAAGTGGGAAATTAAGTGGGCAAGTGGGAAGTTTTTATAAAAAAACTGATAGAAAACTGCCCAGGTCGTTCGAACGGGCTCGTTCGAACGACTTTTCAAACGATATTTCAGAGAAAAATGCCCCAAACTCGTTTGAAGTTCGTTCGAAAGACTTCGTTTGAATAACTTTTCTAACGATCATTCAGAGATTATAAGTCAAAGTCGTTGAAAAACTCGTTCGATTTCTCGTTCGAACGACAATTCAAACGAAAATTCAGAAAATTTTATTTTTCACTATTAAGCCCAAAAACTTTTGAAAAAAGTTCTAAAGAAATTTTCTGAATATAAGAGTTCATAAAAAGTATTTTATGAAATACACCCAATAAAGGTTCCAAACTCCTATAAATATATAAAACACATTCATACCTTTGGCGACTTGGAATCCTCAAATGTTGATGATGTGAAACATATGGCACGAAACCCGATAAGGAGGAAACTTTAAATCTTGGTAGATACATCTTCAACTTCTTCAAACATCATAGGCATGATAGGAACAAACTATTATCTTATGACTTAAATGATTTGTTCAAAATTAAGCCAAAACTACATATGGACTCAATTGGTAATTTGTGTGCTTACAAATCTCCCCCTTTAGCTATTCCGGGACAAAACCAAAACCAAAATCCTAAGGGCCATCAAACTCGTCTAAACACAACATCCCACCAAAAAAAAATACAGACGCTATGACTCGACCCAAGGAAGTACTTTTCCGCTTTATCAAATGTGTTGCTAAAATGAATTTCTGCACAGTTAAGCAAACCATCAAACACATAGGGAATACAACAATATTAAATTCAGAAAATAAATACTCAACTTTAATTAATTCTCCCCCTTGATCTACTAAATACTACCTAAGAAGATTGCGCAACTCCCCCTAAGTTAGATCTCCCAAACTAAATGTTTAGATACCATTTCTCCCCCTTTTTGTTCTGGAATAGACAAAGGTTAATGAATTATACACTAATTTTCTCCCTCTTATTTAAAGCAAATACTATTTCTCCCCATAATGTCTAAACAAGGGATATGAATTAATAAGAAATAAGTTAAACGTGTAAAGGTGCACAAGTAGGAACAATAAAGCATATGGAAACAATAAAATGTAACTAATCCACACAATAACAAAGGATACCAACTATGATGCGATGACAAAAAAATGATATTGATTAAAATGTATTAAACATAAGCATGAGATATCAACCAAAATTTACAACAAGATAGAAACCAATTATGAATTCAAAGAAATATGGACTAGCTAGCATGGCGAAGACTCGAAAAAAAACCACACACACACATATATATATATACATATATATACCTAATGAATATCACTAACGCACACGCACAAATACATAGGTATAAACACCACACACGACAAAAAATATAATAATATTTTCACACTCTTATAGAAAAAATGTGTCCAAATACATGTGGTAAATGGAAGTGAAGGGGTGTGAACTAGAGACTGGAGGAATATAAATCCAATCACTTAAAATATATTCACGAAGTTCTCATTTGATTACAAAATTTTATCACATTTAGGTATATCCTCATGTGACAAAATATATTGAACTCAATGGACAAACATACACAATGCACACAAGCCTAGAATTTTGATGATTCTATAAATGAATAGATTCATGACAAGATAGTGCAACTAGGATACAAAGTCATTGTGCAAAGCCGTTGATATTCCATTCAAACTCCCTCAAATATAATTTTTTCTTTTCCTTTTCTTTTGACGAAAATATCAATCTAAACAAACTAGGCCTTGGCTATATTTTTTCTTTGAATGCCATATTTTTCTTTTAGGCCAATGGACCACGTATTTCTTTTAGGTCCATTGCAAACGGTGGCTTAATCGCAAAGGATGATTGTTCCTTTCGTAGCCCTTCCCCGTGCACTAGCATATATCATTTTTTAAACACACAATAATCTCACATGCAATGGTTCTAACATGCACAAATCCTCCTAAGTCACAAAGTATGTAGATGACTAGATTGGTATGAGAACATCTCACAAAGCTCAAATATATATGTGAAGTTAAATTTCAAGTGTGCTCGTACATGTATGAAACGAGGCATATAAAAATAGAAGCCATTAAGCAACCCAAAATCCAACTACTCCATGCAAGCATGACAAAGAACATCTTAAGGATTGAAAATATGAACCAAAAGTTCTAGACACATGGAAGCGAAAAGGATAAGGAATCCAACACAAGTATGTGCCATATAAAGTGTTTCAAACTAAAATACACACATACAATTTTTTTTGAGTTTTTCAAAAGTTTTCACCAAATAAAAAAAATAAAACTCAAAAGTAAAACAACGAAAATATTTTTGTATTTTTCTCAATAAGACACAAACAAATAAAAAATAAATACAAAATATATACAAAAATCATAATTCTAGCATGTTATTAATCATGGTGCATAGACTAAAAAATGACAAACATACATACAACTAGCATAAATATATCATGAAGCATAAAAACGCTAGAGTATGTAAACAACACTAACACATTTAACCTTTCGATTTGGCATGGGAGGTTTCACATGATAGCAAATGAGAATCATAAACCCTATTTTGTAAAGTTACCAAATTGGATCTCCTAACCCAAACAAGTGAAGAGTGAAAATCTCGGGATTGGGTGACCTTGTCTACCTCGGTGACCTTACTCTTGGATTTCCTAGTATCCTTTTTGAGATAATTTTTTTTTCTAAGATTAACTTTTAGACCACAATGTGAGAAAGTAAAGACCCAGTGAAACGTAGTACCTAACAATTGACATTTGGAAACGTTCCTAGGTGATTCTCTCAAAATAGAGGTTTTGGCTTTATTAGCGAAAGCATTATAAGAATCGAAACCTAAACCACAAGTGTCATTTTTGACTTTGATGGTTCCTAATATTTTGTCTAATTTAGTGGACCTACATTTCAAATCAGATTTGACCTTATGAGAGTCTCTCAATTTTTCTTCTAATTCTAAGCTCCTAGACTCTATCAAAACATTCCTCTTTTCAAACACTAGAATCTCTTTCTTCATTGTTTCTATCAAACCTATAAGTCTATATCTCTCGCCTTCAACATACTCAAGATTCTCTCGAAGAGCTCTCTCATATGTCCTAAGGTATTCCACTAAAGCGCTCTCATGAATGACCTTGGCACTCTCTCTTAAATAATCTTCTGACTTCAAGTTTGCCCTTTTTAATTTAATTAATTAGGAACACAATTATTAAAATGCTACTTGAAGTTCACTCTCATCAAACTCTTTATCATTATCATTCTCTCTTTCAAATCCACTCTCATTACCATCAAATTTGTGGGGTTCACAGACAAAGGCCTTAGAATGGTCATATAAATGTATATCTTCATGGGAAGATTCATTATCTATTCTCACATGACTTGCTATGAACGCGATAAAGTTTCACTCAATGGGGAATCGAGTCCCTTTCCTTATCACCATCACTAAGGGTAGCATTGTATGAAATTGGTTGCTTGCCCTCTTTCCTTAGTTTAGTGGGACATTCCAAAGCCCTATGGACATATCCTTCGCAACTAGAACAACGATTTGACTCATCCCTATTAAGATCTTCATTATGATTTTTAGGGATCTTCTTGGGCTTTTTATACTTGAATTTATCAAATTTCTTATATTCATTTATTAGACTCTCTTTATTAGTCTTAAGAAAGTTTCTAAATTTCATAGAAAACATTGCCATATATTCCAAGTCACAATCATTATCATCATCCGAATCTTATTTTTCCTCCTTTCGGTCTTTCAAAGCGATGCCCTTATCTTTCTTCTTTTCGATCTTAGAGGAAAACATGTCAAGTTCATAGGTTTGTAAATCAACTACGAGATCTTCTAAATTCGTAGAGGCTAAAGTGGGTAAATAATTCAACACAGTCACTTTGAGAATGAATCTATCAGATAGGGACCTTAAAATTTTCTTTATTACTCGGCCGTCGGGTATTTTTTTCTCCCAAATTACATGATGAATTAACAATATCTGAAATTCTAGCATAAAAGTCATTGTCAAGCATTTTAATGGTCTCGAATTGAGTGGTGATGTTTTGGAGTTTCAAAGATTTTACGACACTAGTTCCCTCGTGGGTGAGTTGTAAAATATCCCAATCTTCTTTAGCGGTTCCACACGTCATGATACGTCGAAATTCATCAGGTATGACCGCACTATACAAATCATTCAAGCCTCGGGAGTTAAAATTTGCTAATTTAAGTTCGTTCTCTCTCCATCTCTCTACGGGTTTGGGGAAAGGTTCATTTTCTACTAAACATGTAGGTGGGGACCACCCGACAACGACAGATAGCCAAACCCTCTAATCTATGGACTTTAGTGCTGATTTCATACGCGCTTTCCAGTACGCGTAATTAGAACCATAAAAAAATAGAAATTTTGAAAACGGGGAAAATTCCATTTTTAAACAAAACTAAATTAAGGATCTTAACGCAATAAATTAGCGCTCCACTGTGATACCACTTGAAAATGTGAAAACCCACAATTTTAAATTCTGAAAATTAGTGTGACGATTCAATTAAATTCCAAACTAATATTTCAATACAATGTGACACCCCGCCTAATAAAATATCAGGTGATCAGTCCTATATAAAATTAAATAGGAATCTTACGTGGCTTCATTCTCAGCATCACTGTCGAAAAACCAAATTAATTACTAAAAAACAATTAAGCATGGCGACAAATTTTAAACTTTCTAATCTTCTTAAACTAAAAGTACAATTAAAACCATTCATGCAGAAATAAAGTCAACAAATGGAATAAATATATAATTGATAACCCTCGGTAAACATATATACAACCATATCGAATGCGCGTAAAATAAAATTGCTGTAAATAAAAATGAATGAAATCAGTTGGGAAACTTTTACGATTATTACTACAGTACCTCCTATCTAAATCACAAATAAAGAAGCGTCTAAAATAACCTCCTACCCACATCCACAGCTGCAGAAACAATGTATGAGTCAAAAGAATTAGTCATCGAGGCGTCCCTGTATTTGGACACCTAAAAAGTATACAAATAAGAAGAAAAAAGAAAATAGATACGGGTCAGAGCTAGAGGTTTTAAAAATATTTTAGCAAGTGCTTAATTTACTTTACTATGTAAAATATGATACTCTTCATATTTAAATTGGCGTCCCACTCACATGAGATACCCCTCACCTCTAATCTAACAGTGCACACCTAACGCATGTATTCTAAGACACCCTAGTTAACTACCCAGCCTAACTAGCACTTTGAAAAACTCCCAAATCTATACCATATAATTTCTCGCTTCTAATATAACGATTCATTTTAAATAACCTACACTAGTTATTACCCAACTCTCATATTAGGTTATTATTTCGTATATAATATTCTTACATTTATATACGTATTTTACATTTTATATTTCGTATTTCATACTCTCGGATATCAGAAATATACTCACATTTCTTTCCTTATTTTAGTCCATATATCAATATAATAAGGAGTAGAATTTTGTTACTATTCAATAAGATGATAAGCTAATTAGGGGTTATGATTTGGCCACCAATGCAATGATCAAATGGTTGAGATTAATTAATCATGCACTACCTATCTTACCCCTCATACATTTGAGTTCCCCCTCTTTTTACACACTTAAATTTATTTTCCCCCTCTACATTAAAATTCAAAATGGGGGTAAATTAGTAAAATTTCTAAAACCAAAACACTTATTTGGTCAGATACTCTCTCCCACCTCTCCTGATTCACCTCCCTCCCATTTGGTCCATACACACCCATTTGGTAAGATAATCTCTCCCATCTCTCCCGATTCACACACGCATCTGCTTCATTTATGGGTTTAGGTGTTTGCATCTTAGGTTTTTCATTTGTGTTGGTTATCAATTGACTTCTCCTCCAAGATGGTACAATTTTTTTAACATTTGGGTTCTCTCGCGATTCACACACGCATCTGCTTCATTTATGATTTTAGGTGTTTGCATCTTAGGTTTTTCATTTGTGTTGGTTATCAATCGACTTCTCCTCTAAGATGGTACAATTTTTTTTAACATTTAGGTCCAATCTCAGTTATAACTTGCAAGATTTTACTCTGTTTATGTTTTTTTTCAGATCTGGGTTCAATCTTAGTTTTAACTTACACCCTTTGACTTCAGTTTTGTAGTTAATATTTGGGGTTTCACTTACTTAATTTTTGAGATTTAAATTTACTGGTTGGTCGTTTCAATAGAGATCTCTCAGTGTTTTCGGATTTGCCCAAGGAAGGTACAGTCTTTACGGTACACTCTTTACGTTCTTTGAGTTTGTTTTTCATCCTTAATAATTTATTTGATTGATTATCTATTCAGTGTTTTTCAGCCCTAACAATTTATTTTACATGCATATGCTTTATATTTCATTTTTGCATAATGTTTTTTCAACATAGCCTTGAACTATTATTTCTCCATTTGTTGCTATTCATTTCTGCTGGTTGGAAGATTAACCATTATTGTGTGGTTTGGGGACTTGCAAATGCTCATCTTCAGTGTATTGTTTCCTCGAAATGCACTAGTATTGCTTGATTATGGTTAAACCCTTAATGTATGTTTGTGTCACTCTATATTCACTATATATTCAGTAACTTAATTTTTTGTGGGGGTTTGAATACGGGAACGCGATCAAAATACTTCCTCTTTCTCTCTCTCGGGTGTAAGATTTAATCATGTAAGCCCTAATATTTGGGGATTTGAATGGAAACTTACCATGTTTTGTTTAAAATCAATCTTAAGTGTCAACGATGTTTTACCAATTTTTTTGATTTTTTTTACTTTAAAATGATAACATATGTAAGTTTTGGGGTGTTTCTTTTTTCCATTTATATTATATCTGCCTCTACCTCCACCTTGTAATACCCCGTATTTTTATAGCTTTTAAAATTATGGGATTTATTGAATTTAATTGAGATAAATTAATTTAATTTTAATCCGAAATGTTGTTTTAAATTTTTACTAGCGTGACGAGACTTAGTAATTATTGGAAATTTGTTATTTGTTGAATATTACTGGATGAGTATAGTAATATATGAGATTTATTTTTATAATATTGTCACGTGTGAATAAAATGACAATTGTGGAAATTTAAGTCAGGACGCGCCTGTGTCGTGTCGGGACTAAATGTGGATTAATAAAAGTGAATATTTTATAAGTTGTTCGTATGGTCATTTTGAGTGCGCCAACGCGTCCGGAAGGGTCGAGATAGTCAGAAAAGTGTACCCGGGGGTTTAGTTTGGGTCTCGGGGCTTTTTTAGGCCTAATTGGTACCCCGGGAGGGCGTTTTGGACATTTCACCTTTTTGGGTAATTAAACCCACGAAAATTAGAGGGACTATATCTGATATTGAGGTTGTCACCTAGGGTTAGAATACCCAAAACCTAGAACGGCCATTGGAGAAGAGAGGAGAGAGCTCTCAAGCAATTCCAAGGCTCAAAACTCAACGGTTCGCACCACCGCCACCACCAACGCGTATATCGCGCGACGGTGAACGCAACCACACCAAAATCAGCCGCAAACCAGAACGTCGAAAATCCCAGGCAAGTGTTTATCTTGCTTATTTCATTGGTGCAATTTCCATATTAGTTTAGGAATGATTAGGGATGAAATATATGGAAGAAAACCCAACTTGTGATAGGAAAATCCATGTAGTATTGGTTTATATGATGATTCTGGAAACCCTTGCCATGTAGAGGAATTTAACCACGAAATTTTGATGATTATAAGAAGGAAATTCTGGAGAAAATTTGTTAGAAACCTGTGTAAGAAAATTCTAGGGTTCTTGATAATAAGATAAAAATTTTGGGTTGGAAATCCATGTTTAAATGATAAAAATACACATGCCTTACGTTAGAAACATCTGGTATATTGATATAATGTTAGTAGTAGAATTTTCGGGACATTTGGGGTTGGAAAACATGGATTTGGATGAAGAAAAGTGGTAGAACCCGTAACTGCAATTCTGCAGAAATCGAAATACCTGCTTGATCGATTGATCGATCGAGCCTAGAGCTTCGATCGATCGAGCCCCAAACCTCGATCGATCGACCCCTCCTGGCAGACTCCTATTTCCCTTATTAAATGAGTTAAATTTAATTTATCATGAAATAATTCTTGGGCATCCTTAATATAATATTTTGGGAGATAGGGGAGACCAGTAGGTTATACGAATGAATTTTGGAGATACTTAATGTGAACCAAGAATTACATTTTGGGGTAATTACTTATAAATCGATTAATTTATGTATTGAAGGGTAAGGTACGTAAGAGTGTTACGTTGGAACATAATAAGGACACCTACTGAATTTTATATTTGTGAGGATAGAGTTCACGAGTGGCACGAAATGAGTTGGGGAAAAACCCTTCGAGTTAAAGTTAGTGACGAACCCTTATAAGAATACTTAATGTAAAAATTAAGGATAAATATCGTAATTATGGGTGAGGAGAGAAACCTATATTGATGTAATACTAAGTGGTATATTTATATGATTGTGTATGCATATATTATATACGTGTGAAAAATGTACCCGTGCTACTTGCTATCCCTGAGGTTACCGCGCTGGGACAGTCTTATCTCGATGGGACCTTTATGGGGGATATTGACTTGTACCCTAGAAGATAGATATCCTTGGTACAGGCTATCGGACCGATAGTTCAGACGGTCCTAAGAGACGTGAGGGTATGTACTGACCTCTTAGAGACTTGGAATCTATGCTTCGCCTCAATCTTGTTTGTGTATATATGTTGATATAGTTCGAGAGTGATTCCGAACTTGTATATCCCTTAGTGTGAGCGATAAGGGGATTGGATAGCAGAGTATGCCTGCACCATAGTTTGTATGTTGGTTCTGTTTGAATGTATATATTATACGAGTGCTTAATATATATATTTGAAAGTTGGGAAATCTAAACTGTTGCTGTGATATGGTAAGTGAGAAATAATTCTGGACTATAAATCGAAAATACTTGTTTGAAAAGTATAATATGACACAGGGAAACTTTATAAATTAATGAAGCTAAAACGAGAGTTGAGCTACTAATTGGAAGTATCTTTTTAAACAATGATATTGTTTGGTTTTGAAATTTTATGAGTAATTTGAGATAAACTAAATTGTTGGGAAGGTTAGTGTGATAAAATGATAGGATAAACCGTTGGGAAGGTTAGTGCGATAGGTGTGCACATTAGAAGAGAGGTGAGAATTTCTCAAGAGAGTGTCGTACTAATATGTTGTTGCATTGGCCTGTATCAATTTAAATACTTGCTAAACGAATTTTAAATCATAAACACTATCGGGCTCTGACCCGTTTCTTTTTCTCTCTCTCTTGTATATATATGTATGTGTTACAGGTGCCCAATCACAGGGGCGTCTTGCTTAGGATCTTTTGGAAGGAACGCGCTGCGGCTTAGGTGGGAGTTGCAGGTCTCTTGATTAGACGACTTAGTTCATTCGGATCCACTCTTAGTACTTTCATCTAGTTGGGCATGTGTAGCTCTTTCTATTATTCCGTTGTTATTGGACATTTGTACTTCAGTTATTTCCAGTATTGTCACTATGGGATTTATTCAGTTTGGATGTGTGACTTTAGATTTCGTATGTTGACATTCGATTGACGAATGGATTAAATTAATTGGACTATGTTGCAGAATTTAATATGGTGTGATTCTTACTTATTGAATGTTGTTAATAAAATAAATGATTTTTCTTAAATTAAAATTTGGAAAGTATGTATGAAAATGGTTTTGACACTTAGCTTAATTAATTAGGGTGTTAAATTGGAAAAATTTATTTTTCGACAGTGATGATAAGAATGGACCAACTGTTCACCTTGATTTAATTTAATAAAGGAGTGATCGCCCGGTATTTAATTAGGCGGGGTGTCACACACCTCTTTGATCATCTCCCCCTAATTTGTGTGTTTTTTTTAACAGAAGCTTTGGGTGTTTTTTTAGGGGCTTTGTAAATTTAGGGCATATTGTAATATGTATTTTGGAAATATGACCACAAACATTTCATTTATAATTTCAGTCCCTATTTTCTAATAAAGCTGTTGGCGCGAACCCACATTCATAAAACGTCAACCAATCACGGCATGCTACATCAATCGATAACTTGAAAATAGGGACCAAAAATGAAAACCAATTGTATGTTGTCCTATATCCAAGTTATTCATGCCATAAAAATCCATTTTTCTGCAAGAACCCCTCTAAGTAATTTTTAATGCCAAAAACAAAAATCCTTTGTATAGTAAATTTTGTTGCAACAAGTCCCTATTTATTCCCTATTTGGAATCCTAAATTCTTTTCATATTTTGCGTGTTTTGTTCTCAAACAACACAGTTGGTTTTACATTGGTTTACAATTTTGTTTGTTTGGATCCTTTTGTTCTTTGCATAATAGATCTCCTAATCATCATAGAATGAATTTTGTTGTTATGTTTTATGTTATCACCAATGTTCCTCTTCCTTTTACTTATTATGCATAGTGTGCTTGATGATTACACAATGCGTGTGTGCATGTGTATTTTTGAACTATGGCCATACACATGTTAAGCTATAAAACTATATGTTTTGCAATGCATGACTGTGATATATGACCATTTTTTTGTTAGAATTTTCTTAAGTGCATGCTTTAATCCTGTTCTTTTTACAGTAGTGGTATATTTTCCTTCTTTTCGAAAGTGGACTGATCTCAAGGAGTTCGAAATTAATGATGGTGGTTGTGATTCCACTTTCTCAAAGTAGCATGATCAAAGAGTCCCCATTCTAATCTTCTTTTTAAGTGGTTGACTATATGCATGTGTATGCCCTTCAATTGGTTCAAAATGAATACGTTGATATTATTAATCCTAATGTTTTAATTCATGTTGTGTGCTAATTATTGTTAACTTCATGTACAGATGGGTAGAGTTCGTAGGAGCATGTTTAATGGGTTATCTGTACCCATTGAGTGACCTCCAGCAAACACATACTCCCATTTCTAATTCCAACTACCACCACAGGCCATAAAACAATCCTAAAGAGGTAAATAATGTTGCCAAGGAAACTTTCCAAAGAATGAAGTTGATTAAATGGCATGCAACCAAACATATCCAATATTTGTATGTCATGAAGGATCGATAATTTGTTTACTAGAAACTGAAAATTGGATCAAGATGAATCATTCTCGAAAATTGGGGATTAGAGGGACTTTTAAATGTTGTTGAAGAATCATTTTGATGTTAGAAGAATCATTTGGATACAATTAAAGAAGAATCGGATTTACTCATATATTCAGAGATGGAAATAAGATAGATTTGTTGATTGCTAAGTTTGGATGTTATGTTAGAAATGCAATCATTTCAGATGTGCCTCATACATGTAACAGCCTCAGAGATAATGAGGCTCAATATTATAGGTGTGCCTCTTACCTGTAGAAGCCAACCTCATAGCTTCATACCTGTAGCAGCCAACCTCCATATTATATGTTTTTATATAATTTTTCATTATGTTTCTAAGTATAAAACATTACTTATTGGGCAGGTCCTTTGATTCATTTTTGATGTTGCCCGATGATCTTGTCCAATGACAGTTTAAGGGGGGAGAATATCGATGACATGGACATGTTTCCCGATGATCTTAACCTATTTTATAAGTTATATTCTATTTTTGGTCATACATTTAGATCCTTTTTCTTAGTTTCCTAATTTTCTTAGATTTGGATCACCATTAGGTTCCTAATTTTATTTAAGGTTCATTTGATTTTTTTCTAGGCACAGCGAAAGGCACCAGTCGCATCATTGAATTATGGAGGTTTATCACTGGCCTTCATTTTTGTGACGAATTGAGATTGTAACAACATTGTGCCGTTCTTCACCGGGTAGGTGCATTTCTTTCATAATTTAACCTTCATGCTTCGTGTTCAAATTCATTTTGCCTAAGGTTTAAACTCTCATTTTTTTTCTTTCAGGAATTGGAAATTTATCAATATCAAACATTGAAAAAAGATGTGGGACCTAAAGAGCCTTCTGAAATTGAGGAAACTTAGCTAGCTCTATTTTTACCATAGATTAATGGTGATGACTCGGTACCCAAGGCAGAAGCAGAGCAGGAAGAGAGCAGTAGTGAAAGAGGTAGTAACTCCATTTTCAATTTCTCCTATTCTATTTTGTTTTTAGGCTTCCAATACCTATTTTAGATCATAGTAGGAGCTAGACCTTCATGACATTGCATCTTCTCATATTATAATGATTTCACTCATCCATATTAACAACATACTTCTTATTTGGATAGTATCTATGATTTTCTATTGAACTGCATATTTCTTTATAAATCTAACCACCTTATCTCCCTAATCTATTTAAATTGAAGTAATAATAGGGCATGTCTGATTATTTTGGTTCAAAATAGGATTTTTTTTACACATTATGTACTCTGGTTTTGTGTTTCAAAATGGATTGGTATCCTTTTTTTTTTGGATTGAGCCAATTTGTTGTTTTGATTCAAAATAGATTGAACAAAAGTTAGGGTTTTTCAAAATTTCGATTAATATTCATCTTTAATGTATATACTATGTTTTTAGTTCCCTATAATCGTAATATTATTTATATATAAGAGTGTTTGTTCACTAGGTTCACATGGACTTAGATCATAGGAATAAAGTTTGCATGTTTGGTTTTGGTTTGACAGTTGAGTATATAATTGAGGGCCGTGTTGTTGTTTTCAGTTTCATTATGCTCTTGGCATTATGAAACTCAATGTGTTTGCAGTTTTATCACTATTTATTTAGTTTATAAAGATGTAAAATTCATTTATAATAGGAAACTAAGATATGGGGTTCCTTCCTCCTATAATTTTTTATATTTGATCTTTTCGGGTTTGGCTGGGGTTTGGAAATATTTTTCGGCACTCTAACAGCTCTATCAATAGTTATCTATTAAAAATGGAAAAAAGCATGGAAAACACACCCCTAGGGTATGTCAAGATATGCACCTGTAGTATGATTTTCTCTGTTCAATTCTTTGTAGTTAGTTTTTTCCCTAAACCAATATTGCAAAACCAGTATAAAAAAGGCAGTATACAAGACTTACCATAGAGGTGTTTTCCCCAAAATAGTATAGCAATGGCAGGTGTTTTGCAAAGATTTGACTACCTCCAACTTTTAGCCTTATTAGTTTTCCTCATGTATTAATTTCTAAGGGATGTTTTTTACATGTTACTTTTCTCGGTAGAACTAGAAAAAAATTGATTCCATGATAACCGTCGAGGCTCATTTTTATCTACCTTGATAACTGGCAAGGATTTTTTTTCCGCTCATTTTTCTTCCATGATAAACAAGTGGGATGGTTTATGACAGTACCCATGGCTCATTTTTCGCTTTTCTATTATGTCATTAATGAAAGTGTCATGTGAAAATTCATCATTTGAGATTATATTTGCGTAAACAGTGCCAAGTTTGCATAAATAGTTATTCACAATGTCACAAGTTTGCGTAAATAGTTTACGATTTGGGGTTGAAGATAAAGATTTGGTTTCCTGATTAGCCTTTTCGTTTTATTAATCTTTGATTTTTTTCTGAGATCTATGAATGTGGCCGTGCATATTGGATGTTGGCTCCGATGAGCATTGTGGTGATGCATTTGCCTATCCTTTTGACTTACTATTAATTATATCATATGCTTATTGGAACTTTAGAAGATAAAAATGCTCGAGGTTAACTTTCATGTATTTAGTTGATTGATTATCCGACATTTAAAAAGAAAACTGACAGTTTTTAAGTTTATTAGTACACCAACATATGTTATATATGTAGTGAACTAGGCATGTTGGTTATTCTTGATTTTCATTTTTTAAGATTATAAAATGATCACAAGGAATACCAAATGTATTATTAAACAGAGGAAAAATGAGAGTCTTGACAGCTTTAAAGCATTAATTGATTTTCTCTTCCAAAAAGTCTTGAGCGTCTTGGAGTTATTAGTCTTGAGTCAGTGAATTATATCATGGTAAATTTAATTGTTATTCTTCATAGGACTTCGTGTCAGTGAATTGTATCTTGAGAACATCACATATCCAAATTAGGTGTTAACCATAAGACAACGCATATGTTTATTTTTAGCTATGAAGTGAACATCACTTCTGTGTAACCGTGTAACTGATTTACTGTTATTACTTTTACTGAAAATGTGTAATAACTGATCTACTTTGTATCTGTGTAACTGTGTAATTGACCTGTGTAACTGAACTACTGTGTATCTATTATTCAAACTTTACAATTCTATTGTTATTTGCTGTGACAAGTGCTTTTACTTCGATGTTTAGTGATAAATGATTTGCTTGCACACAAAAGTTAATTACCTTGGGCAACTGCATCATTCAATTCTGGTTAAAATCATATATCGGAACTATTGATATATAAAATCACATATTAAATTTTAATATATCACTGATACTTATCTTGCTCATGAGTTGCATGAATTCAATGCAAAACTGTCGGATTTTGGTTTGGCTATGGCCGGGCCAACTGGTGATTAGAATCATGTTATTATGGAGATCATGATATTATCAGGACTACAAGATTATCGACAAATCATGGACGACATTTTTTGTCGTGTCTAAATTATGAAGTTCATTTAGACAATTTTTTTTCATTGGATTGATCTGGCAAAGTCATCGGATATCGGATACACATAACTTATATCCATACAATAAGTATTCACTCACTTAAGATAGGATCTCACCTTTTATTTTTTTTTAACATAAACTTATCAAGACTTACAAAAATTCAAAAATTCATTCTACTCGCATGTTCGAATTATTTTTCATATAATCGGCATATATATCTTACATGCGTAATAATTCTATCTATCTATCTATCTATCTATCTATCTATCTATCTATCTATCTATCTATCTATCTATCTATCTATCTATCTATCTATCTATCTATCTCTCTCTCTCTCTCTCTCTCTCTCTCTCTCTCTATATATATATATATATATATATATATATATATATATATATATATATATATATATATATATATATATATCTGCCAAATTAATTTACTGAGTGTCACTCGTCCCAAAACACTCTTTCAAATCATCTCCCAGATTTTATTTTCATAAATCCTAAGCGTCACACATCTCTCATTAAAACTCCTAGAGGTACTTACACTATATTTAAGATCCCTTAACATTTATCTCGAAAAGGAATTTGTCTCCAAACGCTAAGAAAACTTTTCGAATTTTTTGACAGAACCGGACCGAACCGATTTCTGGGTACACTTGGGTTTTTGTCTAGATTTCATATGGAGTTTATATCATAGCATTTTATATGAAATTAATTCTCAAAACCCATTTTTGATCCAAGAATCCCTAACCCAAAATTCATAATTTTCTTCATCAATTATGATATGAAAAAAATAAGCACACTTAATAGTTAGGGCAAGTTAAACACTTGCCTAGTTGGATAAATCTGATGATCTCGTGCCGAGAATCCTCCAGAGTTGGCCCGAGCTCCTCTTTTCTCCCCTTTTTCTTCTTCTTTTCTTTTTCTCCTTCTTTTCTTTCCTTTCTCTCTTTTTTTTTTCTTTTTCCCGTGCCCTTATAAGAGAGAAATAAGGGTTTATCCCTTATTAAACCCAAAATTGACTTGTATACACAAATGCAAGTCCCTATTGATCCAAAAAGTCCCCGGAACCCAAACACTACATCCAGGTACTCGATTCTGACTATCTCCACCCTTCCGAGACCAACCGTGCACTTGAAATCTCCATCCGAGTCACTTATCAAAAATTGACGTCTTAACCCAACACATCTCTACATGTGTTTTTCGCATAAACTAATCTCACTTATCGTTGTTATTCACCTGCGACATGAAATATAATTAGTCCATCTTATATACTTTTAATTCTC
Source organism: Sambucus nigra (assembly GCA_949130495.1). Taxonomy (NCBI): domain Eukaryota; kingdom Viridiplantae; phylum Streptophyta; class Magnoliopsida; order Dipsacales; family Adoxaceae; genus Sambucus; species Sambucus nigra. The sequence goes on from OX422222.1 coordinate 51,311,890, forward strand.
AAATTATTAAATTAAACCCACTCATGTAATTTAATTATCCATAAAAGTACGGGGTATTACATACAACTTAACCGAAGTCCTAAGATTTGCCTAACAATGATTTATTCTAATTTTTAATATGGGCCTAACCAAATTTTATCAAAATAAATTCTAGACATGAATTAAATTAACCTTACCCAAATAATCCAAACTTTAATTAGCACCAAATTAAGCAAGTGTGATGATTAAACCAATTTTTATCTTGTTTATCCTAGCATGCATCCATGGTGATTTTTGCTAGATAAAAAATAAACATAATCACACTACATGACGATGTACTAGGAAAATCCAAATGGGAAAAACCTCGGACGGACCTTGCCTAAAGAATCCACTAGGTACGTACATTTTATAAGGACACGACAAGAAGACTTACAACACTCCACTCGACTCCTTCAAGCCCCGACGCTTCCTTCGCACTTCAACCTTTGCCTTGTAGATAACTCTGGAGTCCACCGGTATCTTGAAGTCAACCAATGGAGGCACAACAATCGCCAACTACACATGGTGCCTCTCACCATGTGAGAAAGCCACAACACAAACCAATCTTCCTTTTGGGGTAGAGAAGAAACCTAAACAATTTCCTTCAAATGATTGAGAAGAAAACGGGTGCCAAACAAAACTCTCCAAGCAATATATATATATATATATATATATATATATATATATATATATATATATATGAAAGCTTGGAATTAAACAAACATCTTGGAATTAAACAAACATGGGTGTAAAAGTGTGAATTAGCAAAGATTAAATCATGAGAATCAAACACACAAAGTTGGAACTTTTTCTCTAAAAAATGTTACTCTCTTTTTCTCTTGGAGGGAATGAAAAAGTTTTAAAAAAAATATTTCCCGCACTTAGTTAATCAGGAAAAACAAGTGGGAAAGTGGGAAGTTTTTTTTAAAAAAAACTATAAGAAAACTGCCCAGGTGGTCTGAATGGGCTCGTTCGAACAGGTTCGTTCGAATGGTACTTCAGAGAAAAATGCCCAAAGTCGTTTGAAGTTCGTTCGAAGTCTCGTTTAAACGATTTTTCTAACGAGAATTAAAATATTATAAGCCAAAGTCATTGGAAAACTAGTTCATTTTCTCATTCGAATGACAATCTCGTTCGAACGACAATTCAAATGAAAATTAAGAAAATTTTATTTTTCACTATTAAGCCCAAATTTTTTTGAAAAAAAAGTTCTAAAGAGATTTTCTAAATATAAAAGTTCATAAAAAGTATTTTATGAAATACACCCAATAAAGGTTCCAAGCTCCTATATATATATATATATATATATATATATATAACGCATTCATACCTTTGGAGACTTAGAATCCTCAAATGTTGATGACGTAAAACATGTGGCACGAAACCCGACAATGATGAAACTTTAAATCTTGGCCGATACTTCTTCAACTTCTTCAAACTTCATAGGCTTAATTGGAATAAATTACTATCCTATGACTCAAATGGTTTTGTTCGGAATTAAGCTAAAACTACATATGGACTCAATTGGTAATTTTTGCCCTTACAGTGTTTATAAGTGGTGAAAAATATAAGTCTAAAATGTTTATTTACCAGTTAAATAGGGCTGAAATGTTTTACTTTTGTCAAATCCCACATTAGTTGATCTAATTTTATTTTGAATACCCTTGTAACAATATCAGGATTATTCTCTAGTTTTTGACCAAGGATTACATCTAGAAAAGATTGTATTTCAGGCCATTTGGGATTTGCAGTAAAGGTAATGAAGAGATCGAGGTTAGCAGCCCACCTGCAAATGGCCATAGCATCCTGACAGTTTTGGGCCATATACCTTGGTCCTCTTGTGAAGCTTGAAGGTAGAACGATGCGATTTCCTACAGATGTTGGCATTGTAGCTCCCCTTATAACTTCATCTTTTAAACCTTTATAATTCTCTTATCGTAATTGAGTTTGATTCGATCGAACCCAGCGTAATATCTTTAATTCTATAAAAGTATATGCATCAACTATATATTGTTGCAATAATCTTCCTAAAAGTTGAAGTGTTTGTGATTCATTTGACCTTTATTGCAGTTTATAGCCATAAACTTGCACATTGTAACAGTATTTCTTTTGGTCTTCAGTCTCCCTTGATTTTTCGAATATCTAATATTAACATGGAAGCTATCCTCTCCATATGGGAAGAGTAAAGGATACTGTAGTGCCATAAATGATGGATGAAGATCGCTAATGTGTTGCAAGACATTTGATCCATATTCTATAATAACATCTCTCCTTACATCAATGTCATTAAGGTCTCCAACAATGAGAGCAACTAACTCTGGTGCAGTAGGTAAATTGTAGATAGATGAACCTCAAGAATGATCTCCAATTAATCTTATACGAACGGATGTGAAATCTTTATCTTTGAACCGATCATAAGTCATTCTAAACACCTTCGCTAAGACATTGTGGGTGCCAAACATTTGAATCAAACCTTTAACAACCCGAAGGTTAAAATTCGATGAAGGTTCATCTCCACACACTACTTGTACCCTATTAGTGACTTCATTATCAGTGTCATAGATATATGGTTAAGTAAATTTGGGTGGTTCACCATTTAACGACATAAGTGACCCAATTTTGTGGTAATTTTGGCCGTAAATACGATAAACATATGGTCCAACACCATTGTTAATGTTTTTATCAATTTTCCACCCATCGATGTGAAGGCAAACATAAAGTTTTATGCACGGATATTCTCCCGAAATACAGCTTCCTCTTTGTTAACATAAGAGGTTAATATGTTATGTAGAAATGGGGGAGGTTGCTGTAGGGGAGCTAAATTTATCTTTCCCTCTCTACAACACATGGAGAACTTCACGGTTTTGTGCCGGTTATGATTTTTCGCTACGCTCTTCCTACCACATAAGGGAATCCCGTTTGCCACAATTAATAAATCCAAAATTAATGGATTGTGTTAAGTAGTATTTTCCCAAAAAAATAATATTTACTATATGTTATTCTTACTCGATCGGGGTACATGAGCGCGATGGGCCACATTTGTTGTCTGTGTATGGTGTTGATGTCCTTCATCGACTAATCAAAAAAATGTAAATTCGATGAAATATGATGTTTATACTTTAGATTGTGTGAAGGATTTATTTAATAAGTAATTAAAGTGTAAATTCATTAATTTAACATTTTAAACATTGACAAAGAACCTGTATGAATCACATTCATAACTTGTGCAAGTGAATCTCTAACATTGTCAATGGTGTATCCATTCTAATTATTGAATGGAGTATGAGACTTTGGAGTAACGATATTGGTTCCTGATGTAACACTACCGTCTCTATTGACAAATTAGAGTAAAACGATGGTTGATGTAAAATTAAGATTACGAACGACAATATTTGGAGTTACTTGTAAGTGACTAATGGGTGGACGCTGAGTGGTGTGGTTTGACATTATTGTGTTTGTATGGGACATCACATCAGTCGATAATCTGTGACGTTTATTAAGCCTAGTGGTATGTCTTCTCAATCTAGCGAACCTTGCATAGTCCGGGTTCTCCATCTACTTGATAAAAGAATATAAACATTTTTAGTTATAGCATATGTATGTAAACTACTATTTTTGAAAACGTTCATAACATTTGACTAAATAAGGTAGTTTGAAATAATATAACTTGGGTGGGAAAAAATGGGATTTACTATTATATAGATTAACTACATTTCTCAAGAAAAATAATACGAGTAATATTAATGGGTACTATATTCGCCGAGGGAAATACCTGGAGATGCAGTGAATTTGTTCTCCCAAAATTGAATGAATATTTCAAAGTACCTACAACACAAACATAAATGGTTAAATAAAAGATTGTATACATTATTGATGCTCTTAACTGTAGAATGGGTAAAGTAAATGTGCAAAGAACGAAAATGGAGAAAAAAAAGGAAATAACATATTGAAATTTAAAAGAAACCGATATTGTAGATCCACTTATAAATGAATAGGGTTAGTGTAATAAACATTCAGATCATGGTAATAGAGTACATTGAAAATAATATGAAATATTATTTATATTTATTTTATCACATATTCATGTTGAAATAATAAAGAAGTGATATATATTTTTTTTTATGACTTCAGTTGAGAGAACATCGTTTTTGGTGCATAAAAAAATCTATATTGTAAGAGTATACTTTGCGTTCACTAATTAACGGACTTTGATGAAGTAATAAAATAAATTTTATTCATTCAATAAGCGTGGAATAATTGCAATTTCATGATAATCAATTTGGGGAGAAAATATAGCAATAATGAGCAGCTTCAATAGAACGACTTTATTTAAAATAATATATTAATAATGTTTTAGAAAATATGAAAAATGAAAATAAAGTGAAATTAGTTGCTACTTAATTGCCACTATTTCATAGTTTTTTTATTCATTAACGACATAGCTCCAACATTTTGGTGAAATCTCATTTGTCTTCATAATAAACATAGTACTCATTAATAGAAGGGTTTTTATTTACTTTCGCAGTTTCACCCTCGCTCTCTTCCTCTGATATAGTATCCAGATCAATAAAATCAACATCTCTTTGTTCATTTGCAGTAGGATCTATAGCTATTACAAATTTCGGGAACAATGACAAAAATATGATTTTCTTTATTTTCTCATTGTTTTTAGAGTTCAATATACTACCATTTCCACCATAAGTCTCAACGAATGGAACATTGTGCAACGCTTTCATGACGGAATAAAATTTCTCTAAGTGGGTTTTCTTTAATTTGTTTTAAGAGTTATTCGCATGTTCGTTGACTTCGCGGGTGCGGCGCCTTGATTGGTAGCGTAACTCAAAGGGTGATGGATTCTCTAGATCAATGAAATCTCTACGAGCATAGATTTTGTTTGCCTTGTTGAGTATTGCACACTCTCTTCGACCCATTTTTACACTTTTAGTGATTCTTTGTTTTTTGTTCTCATTTCAATATAAAATAAATAAATAACATTTATTAAATCAAACAACATATGTAGGGAAAAATACTTTGACGAAAAACATTTATAAAATTAGTAAAAAAAAACTTTTGACAACGTTTCCAGGGTTAAACTTTTGACATGGTTAAATATTTTAACATCATTAGTAAAAAAGAGAATGTGTATTTTAAACGAAACGTTAGCAGAGAGGATTATCAGTTGTAAAATCCCATTACATTTAATTAGTCACATATGTAATCTGGGAAAGACGAATTGTTTTTTTACAAATCCTTATCGGAGACAACATACATCTGTAAGGATTCCTTCATTCGTGCACTTAATAATGAAATTGAACAATAAAAGATGAAGATAAAAATGGAAAATTCCCTAATTAAATAGAATGATAGGGAGCAATAACATATTGAGGTATGAATGAAAGGATAATTTCTTTTTCGTAAAATAAAGTATAGTTGATTTGTAAACATCGAACTCACGTTCGAAATATCACTAACACATAATTATTCAAATTAAAATGATTGTATTATGGCTACATGACTATATATGTATATGGGCGACCGACCAAAAGATCGTATTTCTGCATCATCCCTTCACATAAGCATTCTAAATGAAATTATTGGCAAGTTGAGCTAAATTGATATATTACTACATATCTCCACAAATGTGAATTGTTTCAATTTATCATGCCATTAACTTAGCGAGGCTAACAGAAGAGGATATGGAAAAATAAGCAGGTAATTAAAACAATTTAGTTTACCATCAAAACTGTATTCTAAAAGAAGGATGATATCCATATATTTTCCTACTAAAATCCATCACAAGGTTAAGATGAAATTGTATGTGCAAATTAAAATAACGAATGAATTCATTTTAATTCAACATGTCAATCTATATATTGTTTACATGTAATGAGCATATAGTCAATTTATATTGGGAGAAGGCCTCTGTGAACAAAAAACAGATTAAATAGTCCCATATCGATGCTTCACCTCGGGGAAAAAATTACTCAAACACCTTTATTTATTAATAAAATATTGATAGGGAGGGAAAATACCTGTGAAATCATACTGTCCAAACTAAATCATCTCCCAGAACATAGGTGTTGAAATCTCATCTGGGGGGGGGGGGGGGGGGGCGGGGGCGGAGGGGGAATTACTCAAACACCCTAATTTATAAATAAAATATCGATGGGGAAACCATACTCTCGAAGCCAAACCATCTCCCGAAACATAGGTGTTGGAATCTCAGTAACACATATATGATTGAAATAACTGCTCCTTGTAACTCGTTGTTGGAATCATATATGTGTTACTGTATATAGTTGCAAGAATGAGGAGAGTATGATTGAAATTACTCCTTCTTGCAACACATTCTTGCAATCATATATGTGTTACTGTATATGATTGAAAGAATAAGGAGATAAATATAAAATTGAAAGAATAACGGTGGAAGTAAACCAAAGTAGACAAAATACCTTAATATGAATAAGCAGATGATCCAAATTAATCTTCGTGCGTTGATGGCAATGACCGAATACATATTTATAATGTAAAAATGGAATATGAGTGGCATCTTAATAATAGGGGAATGGGAAGCGAAAGGATCTTCTTCAAGATTAGGGCAAGGGAAGAGGGATGGAAGCCAACTGATGGAGTTACAACATTGAAGAGGAAGTGGCGAAACATGGGTAGGCGGGAGGGCGAAGAGACGATGTAGAATAAGGTTAGGTATAGTTAATCCTCCTCAAACGTGGAACAATATCTCGTACATACACCGTTTTTTATATATTATATTAGATTATTAGATATACACCGCAGGTGGCACATGTCCGGTCTGCAATCTTAAAATGCGGACTAGTCCGTACTATATATAAATTTAAAAAAACATAAAACAAAAAACCCATTATATAAAACAAATTAAAAAAAAAGTTAATTTTAGCATGACATTTCATGCATGACCATGCACCCAAATATGTCATGCATGAAAATATTATGAACAAATATCATACATAAACATATATATATATATATATATATATATATATATATATATATATATATAGAGAGAGAGAGAGAGAGAGAGAGAGAGAGAGAGAGACCCTGTTGTAAGGACTCCTTATGTCTCAGACCCCAATACTTACCATTTTTTTGAAATAGTAAAAAAATGAATTTTTTTACGAAATGTCCTAGGTATGACATTCACGGTGAGAAGATCATCTCCAATTTTTCTCATAAAAAAATTCAATAAAAAACCGTTGAGATGACGTGATATGTAAAAAAAATGGTATAAATATTCATTTTCGACCGTTGAAATGTTGGGTCGGCGCCAACAACTTTATTGAGAGAATTTTTTTATGAAACTTCATGGATATGATCTTTTCACCATCGAAATCATCTCTGTGAAGTTTCATAAAAAAATTCAATCAAAAAGTGGATGAGATGATCGCCAACATTTCAATAGTCGAAAATGCATATTTATATCATTTTTTTACATATCACCTCATTTCAACGATTTTTCATTGAATTTTTTGATGAAAAAAATTGGAGATGATCCCCTCACTGTGAAGATCATATCTATGAAGTTTTATCAATTTTTTTTTACTATTTTAAATAAATAGTATGGACTGGGGTCTGCAACATAAGGAGTCCTCACAAGAGGGGGCCTATACACACACACACACACACACACTCATACACACCCCAAGGTCTCTAAAAGTAACCTCATTTAACAAACCTAAAAACCGAATCAATTTTTTTTTTTAAAAAATTGAGTTGTTATTTTTTATGGTGTTTAAACAATTCAAGGAATCCATAAAAAATATATGTTGAAAATGATTTTTTTTATTTTAAAAAAAAATCGATCAAAATATGTCAGTGTTTAAGCTGCTTAAAAACTGACATATTTTGACCGATTTTTTTAAAATAACAAAAAAAACCAATTTGGGTTGATTTTTTATGGATTTCTTAAAATGCTTAAATATCATAAAAAATTAACATATATATATATATATATATATATATGTGTGTGTGTGTGTGTGTGTGTGTGTGTGTGTGTGTGTGTGTAAAAGTTTAGTTAACATCAATGTTACTTGGATTGTGGGCGATACTCATACGGGCTACATGTACATTTAAGTGGTATGGTGTTTTAGGCAATGCATATTATGATTGGATGTTTAGATGGTTCAATGGTTTGAATATATGTAGTGGATAATCCAGACATTCTAATTTTTCAAAGGGGGTGAGGAATCGAACTTGAAAAAAATTATATCCTAATATGATCTTCAATAGATGGATATGAAATTAAATTTTATATCTCACTATATCCAATGGATCTCTTTGAATAAATTCTCAGATAGAAATTAGACAAAACATAAAAAAAATTAGTTTGATTTTGTCATAGTTGTGTGTTTCTAAGTTGGAGGTGATGGTTGTATTGTCTTGTTATTGGTGGTGAGTTAGTAGTGTTATTGATGTGGGGATATTGTGTTTATGTTGATGTTATTGTTCATTGGTGAGGGTAATTAACATCGGCACTGGTGGTATTTGTTGGTGGCTTGGTGGGTGTTATACGTGGGTTGTGGTGTTGTGGGTGGTAGTGGTATCATGTGAGTGGTGGTTGTTTGGTAGATGCATCAAGTGTTGATGTTTAGGTGTTTGAGTTTGGAAAAATTGTGGTGGTATTTTGGTTAATTTGTATATTTTTAAATTTATTTGAGAAATGTTAGAACTTGATTGGATAATAAAAATAAAATTCCACATCATAAAATAAGAGATCCATCATGTTCAGTTCCTTAACAAATATATAATTTTTGATTAGATAAAAGGGTGTTGGTAAGCGCACATACCATTTCTAATTTGAGCACTTATAGATTAGTTTGAAAATATGTACTTTGGTTAATTAGTAAGAACACTCTTGATTAACTCCAAACTTAAGTTCTCTCTCTCTCTCTCTCTCTCAAGATTATCCCTAAATCCTATATTCTAATCCCACAAGTAATTAGAGATTTTTAATTGCATTTGTGAGTTTACGTGACTTTGGAAGGAATAAAGTAGTCAATATATTATGCTATTATCTACAAACTATTACTGATTAAGTTATTTAATCCATAATGTGGGTGCTTGCATTTCTCAATGATATTTTCTATTTTCTATATGGAGCATTAAAGGATCAAAATATACGATTAAGGTGGTATGGTTTTTTAGGCAATACACATTACGATTGGAGTATGCTTAGATGGTTCTGTTCTTTAAATATATATAGTGAATAATCTCGACATTCTAATTTTTCAAAGGGGATGGGGAATTGAACTTGAAAAAATTTAGGTCCTAATATGATATTCAATAGATGGATCTGAAGTTAAATTTTATATCTCATTATATCCGATGGCTCTCTCGGAATAAATTCTTAAACAAAAATCAGAAAAACATAAAAAATTCTTAGTTTGATTTGTCATAGTGGTGTGTTTGTGAGTTGGAGGTTATGGTTGTATTGTGTTAGTGGTGTTATTGATGTGGGTATGGTGTGTTGATGTTGATGTTATTATGCATTGGTGGGTGTAATTAGTGTCGGCACTGGTGGTAGTTGTTTGTGGTTTGGTGGGTGTTATACGTGTGTTGTGATGTTGTCGATAGTAGTGGTATCATGTGAGTGGTTGTTTGCTAGATGGATCAAGTGGTGATGTTTAGGTGTTTGAGTTTGGCAAAATTGTCGTTATGTTTTGGTTAATTTTTATATTTTTAAATTTACTTGACAGAAGTTAGAACTTGATTGGATAATCATAAAACAAAAGAGTCGTCATGTTTAGTTCCTTAACGGATATATAATATTTCATTAAATAAAAGGGTGTTGGTAAGGGCACATACCATTTCTAATTTGGGCAATTTTAGATAAGTTAAAATCTATGTACTTAGGTTAATTAGTAAGAGCACTCCTGATATTATAATCCCACATGTAATTAAACCCGAATACTATATTATAATCCCACATGCAATTGAGATTTTAAAATTTCATTTGTGAGCTTTTGTGATTTTTGAAGGAAAAAAGTAGTCAATATATTATGATATTATCAACAACTTATTACAAATTCAGTTATTTAATTCATAATGTGGGTGCTTGCATTTCCTAAAGATATTTTCTAATTTCTAGATGGATCATTAACGTGTTCACTTGATTGTCTCATACGTACTTATGGAACTACCAATATGTTTTATACACTGTCAGGAGTATCCTAAAAAGAATTAGTTTTATAATTAACTAGGATTGAGATGGTTGCATAACATTTCATAGTGATTTATTTAAATTTTCACAGTGAACATGCTACAAGATCTTTGTGGGCCGTAAAATATCAGTCTTAGGGACCCTATAACATCTTCATATTGGGGGACATCTGCTAGAATTATATTATTTAATTATTTAATAATTACAAAATTCGGCCAAATTTTGTAATTACAAATTAAATAAATTAATTCTTCTGAATTAGTGTGGTTTAAATAAGGGGACGAATTTGACTAAATTAATGAATTAATAGTAGAAAATTATTATTCCAAAGGCCACATGATTTTTGGTATATTTTTTAGTCCTTTTAGCTACTTTAGTGGATGGTAGATGATGAGTTTTAAGGAGAATTTTGGGTCCTCTTACACCCTATATAGTGAACCAATCTCCACTAAGTGGTACACAATAAACACACAAAATATATTTGGGTTAGGAAGGGAAAATCATGATTTTCCAAATTTTCCATATTTTCCATATTTTGGATTTCTGGTTGTTTTCAAAGAGTGATTATGGATCGTTTGGGAAGGAAGAGATAAGAGCTTTAAAAAGGAACAACACGGAGTTTTTAGGAAGTTGTTCTTAAGAAATGTCAAGGGATACAAACAAATCAAAGCTTCATGAAAAAGGTATTTTTTCATATAATTTGTAGTTAAAAATGAAATTGTGATTGCATGATAATATTGAATATATACAAGAGTTAATTATTGACATATGTATAATTCTTGTTCATGACAAATATAATTTACATGTGGTATCAGAGCCTTGTTTAAATATTGTCATGCTATCCCTTTACGGAATTCAAATGATCATACTATATATATTGATAAACCCAGATTTTCTTGATTAATTCCGCTGTGTTTGTTTACTGATTTGTTTATTATAACTAGTAGTATTTTCGGGATAATTTAACACTGATTTGGTTATCATAATTAGTAGTGTTACTTGTTAATTTTTAAACACTGATCGGTTTACCACGACAATATGTATTACATGCAAAATTATGTAAGAAATTCTTCTTATGGAACAAAATTGATTCTGTCAAATTGTTAATAATTTTGTATGATTTTAATAAAAGTGTTATTTTTTTGATTTTAATAAATCTGATTAAAACAATTTTAAATTTGATAAAAAACAGTTATGTTTATTTGATTTTAATAAATTTGATTAAGAACAGTTTTAAATCTGATTAAAAATAGTTTTTTTTCTTTTGATTTGTTTAGAACAGTTTTTGATTGTTAATCAGTCTGTTGAACATAATTCTATTTGTTAAACATATCTGTTGAAAATCTGTTTAACAAATCTGTGAAAACAATTCTAATTGTTTAGTTTCTTGGACTTTTTTTTTAAACCGTTAAGAATTCCCATAAAACAGTTTCATTTGATGTCCTAAAGTGTAATATATGTCATTTTGATGGTTGCCTAATCTGTTTCAATCGACTTTACAAATTTCAAGCAATTCGGGAACAAAAAATTTCAAAACGCGCTTGCGGTGAATATTATTTTTACCCCCGAACTTGCTCCGATTGCGATGAAATTTGATAGTTTGATTGGAAACGAGCCATAGACCAATTTTCAAGTCCTTCGGTCGTGATGTTATTTTTCGGCAATCTGAGATCGTATAGGACCTTCAAGCTCAAAATTTGCCATTTATAGAAATAATCTCGGGGGCCATATCTCACTCCAGAAAATTTATTTTTGAATTCCGTCGAAAATTTTGAAATTCTATTGTATTTTTCTATAGATTCATGTTGCTAACTCAATTTTTTCCATTTTGGCAAAATGTCATGTTTTTATATTGTATAAGTGTTACATCTAGAACTATTATAAACCTTGTTCCAATGATCAAGTTTTAGTTGAATATTCGTGCCAAACACATACCAACATACTTCATATAATAGGATATTAGACTTGTGTTAATTTAATATTCATATTTTTATGAGTCTAGTGCCAAACACATGCTAATGTCTCATATCATTGAATATTATTGATATTTTTTATTAACGCGTCTCATGCCAAACACAGGCCAATGACTCATTACGAAAAATATCAGATTTATGTTTATTCTAAAGTTTGTTATTATATAGATTTAATCAACTTTAGAATTATTAAATGAATATTGAATTTTCTTAATGCGCTTATTTATTCACAATTTATAATAAAATTAATTCTCTTTTTATTGTTTTGTGATTAAAGGGCAAGTTTATTTAATCACAGTTTAGAATTAAATATTATGTTTTTATTATTTTGTGATTAAAGTGAAACTTATAATATAGTTTAATTCTTCCATTAGATTTTTTACAATTATGTATATTCATTTCATTGTAAATTTTAGCCAAGTGTGTTATATTTTAATTAGAGTGAGCATTTTGCAATGAATCTTAACCTGTTTTATCAAGCCTCAACCTTTTCGAAATTTGACGAAACTAATATGTCGGAATGGTGTTAGAAAATTAAGTTTAGCCTTAGGAAACCGTTGTTATTACTGAACAAAGTAGTGAGGATGATGTGATTATATATCATACATGGTCAAAATCAAATAGTCTTTTCTGATGTTCATAAGAATGTGTATTGCAACAAACGTGAAAACTTTACTACCTGAACCACCAACGCGAAACAATATATGGAAAATATAAAAAATAGGTTTCGAACTGTTGAAAAATCCCCGACTGGGAAACTTATGGCTTACTTGACCACTATGAGCTTCGATGGCACTCAAACTATGAACGCACATATTATTGAGATGATCAACATTCCTGTAAAACTGCAGACTTTAGGTTGTACAGTGGACGATTCTTTCTTGGTCCAATTTGTCCTAAATTCCTTGCCTTCTGATTATGGGTCTTTTCAGATTCATTACAGTACCTTTAAAGATAAATGGAATGTTAATGAACTTCAAAGCATATTGGTTTAGGAGTAAGGACTTCTTAAGAAGCAAACTGCTAAAGTGTCTAAATTGCAAGTAGCGAATGTGGTGGTCAATAAAGGAGCTAGTAAGCAAAAGAAAGGAAATGACATGAAGAGAGGTCCTGGTCCTTCAAAAAATGAACCTAGTTTCTCACACCAAAAGATGGAAAAAGAAACAGTCACATGCCACTTCTGTCATAGGAAGGGGCATATTCAGAAAGACTGCATTAAGCTTAAAGTTTGGTTTGAAAAGAAAGGTACACCTTGTGCTTTTGTCTGTTTAGAATCAAATTTAATTGATGTTCCTTCTAACACATGGTGGATTCATTATGGTTCTACATGTCATGTTTCAAATACTGTGCAGGGCTTCCTTTCAATCCGAGAAATAAAGAAAAATGAAGTTTTTTTTTACATGGGAAACCAGACCAAAGCAAAAGGTAAAGCTATCGGAGTTTTTCGTTTAAAATTACAATCATGTTTGTATTTGGATCTCGAAGACACTCTTTTTGTACCCATTGTTTCGAGAAATTTAATTTCCTTGTTTAAAATCTCAATAAGGGTCTTATCTTTTAACTTTCAAAATAATGGTTTTATATTATATAAGAATAATTTTGTTTTTGGCTCAGTTTTTTTATCGAATGGTTTGTTTCAAATTAATCTTGATCCTTATTTTTCAGAATCGTTATTGTCTCTGCATACTAATGTGTAACACCCCGCTTAAAATAATAATGGGTGTCCAGTCCTATACTACATTAAATCAGGAGTTTCAGATGGCTCAGTTTCAACACCAACTCTCGGTACAAATATAATATAGAAAAACTACCCGATATCATATAAGCGAGATGTTAAAATTAAATAAAATATGCAACAGAACTACAACTGAATATACCACAAGGAAGTAAACCCGAATAAGCTGTCGGGTCACAGCCAATACAATAACTGAAATGAAATAAATATACATATCTATAAATATCCCTTGGGTACAAACCCGATATACAACATGAATCCTACCTAGATTTTTAGAAGTAGGAAGCGACTACCATCCAAGTCCCGCAACAGTCCGCACCTGTCACGGCTCCCGAGACTCTAGATAGGAGGTCATCCGGCATACATGCGGTAGGACACCTGTAGTAATATATATATATATATATATATATATATATATACATATACATAGGCAGGAGAGAAAAGTAAACGGGTCAGAACCCGAGTTGTGAAAAATATTTAGCAAGTGTGTTAACCGTGCACAATAAATATCGGTGCACTTATTTCATAATTAAAGTGGAATCGCACTCTCGTGAAACCACAACTCACCTCTCATCTAACGGCACGCACCTATTCGTGTCCTGAAAACTTAGTTAAGTTACCCCACCTTTAAGGACAACCTAACTTACCATAGGCTCAGCCTATACCCACGAGATCTGCCTTCATATCCTAACCCCAGAACCCACTCTTCTTTAACACACTTAATTATTATTTTTTTTTTTAACAAACATATATGCCATAGTAGGCTTAATGGATTTCGGTTTATGATTTAATCAATTATAATTATTAATACGTTACCCATATACATTAGGGTTAAATCATAGGATTTAATTACTAAATAACATGTATACAAATTATTATTGACAAAACTTCTCTCCACTCTCAACATTGCACTACGTTTCGTGCATGGGGTGTCTCGCAAAGCGAAATCCAAACAAGGAACCACCCCGTTACACTACTCCTTGACAATGTCGGTCCTAGAGATCCATTATGACATACATACCATTTAATACTACTACACCTACTAATTTAGATTACCATATAAAACAAATTAAAATCTCTAATAATATCCTTGGGATGATGTAACCGAAATATTCCTTAAATGCGATACATCAACCCCCATCAATTTAGTACACCATAATCATCCAAGATGTACTCCACAACGATTCCATATCCTTTCATCTATAGGATATATAAATATATATATATAGTCATTTTATTCTAACCATATATATATATACAATCATCCATTCCCATAGCCAAGTGTACATACCACATATGATGTACAATGGCCATCCACATAATATACCCGGCTATATATATCGCCGAGAAACTGCACCATGCTATCATCTTCCAATTGCCCGACTCACGTAGCAAAACTGGGGACCACCATGGTGGGACTAAACGACACCCATCTCGTGGTAAACTCACACACACGACGTCCCGGGAAGCGGTCAGAGCTCCTAATTGGCAATGAGACGAAACATACCCACCACGTCTCATCCCAAAAATATAAATCACATAATAACACATGGGACGACTATGACCTGGGGAATATCCACACCCTGCTCATCGATCCTGGATGCTCACCCTCTGCGCGAAAACTTCCCAATGATAGCATGAGCGGGGTATGCTTAACCACATAAGTATATATATCATTCACATGCACAATATATATACATCCATATGACCCCATCATATGATCAAACCCTACACCATCATATACGGTTTAGATATTCATACCATGTATATCCACAACAAAAATACATCCATATATATATATATATATATATATATATATATATATATATATATATATATATATATATATATATATATATATATATATATATATATATATATATATCTCGTTCGTATGTATAAGATATATATATACACTCGGCTATAAGTATACATAATCCTTAATATAAAAGCCGTCACCACAAACTCATTTAATTTACCTCGATATGTGAATACAATTCCTCACTTGAAGCATATTCATCAACTTTTCCTATGATGAATAGTCTCCCAAAATCATATGTATATATATACATATATATTCAACATTAGGGTTATCATCCAAAAATTTTGTGTAGGAACCCATCACTACACATACCATCTGTATCCGAGAGCACTTTGATGAATCTAATACTAATTTCGACTACTGGTATACGCATAACTAAAAGTCTATAAGCCTTAAGCTCAATCTTACATTCATCAAATAATCCCATTTCTTAGGGAAAATACCCTTTGTAAATCACACACCAATAAACAACATATACCCCAACTAGATTTACACACTATACTCTAGTTGGTGATATGATCCCATCACTCTCGATTTCGACCACGGTTCAATCACTATTATGAATCCCCTAGTCTAACACCTCTTTGATTTAATTTTTAAAGTTTATCATTACTAAGGGTATGCAACCACTCTCTTTCATTGGGCCCCAAATTGTATCTTAATAAGATCCTACGTTTATAAGGATTCGATATAAATGTAGGCCTAGAATTTCACAACATACCCTCGCAACTCTCTCTAAGAGTTCTTAACCTCGCATCGTATCTACACATACTTTTGATCTATGATTAGGATTCTCAACCCCAATGAGGATTCCCCACAGTCTCTATACACAACTCCAATGAATTCATGGATATATTTTTCCCAAGTTGTTCCAAAAAGTCCCCAAAATCGTAATATGTGAGAAACCCCTTATATGCCTCCAACACATATCTCTTACATCTTAAGAGAAAGCCACGAATCAATAAACCGAACAAAAAAGGGTTAGAAATCCTTCTAGAGAATATTCCTCAAAATGTCCTGTTCCGAATCGATTCGGCCCTATTCCGAATCGATTCGGCCTCCAAGGCGAATCGATTCGGGTCTAAAGACCTGGGCTTCTGTTACAGGACGAATCGATTCGGCTTGGATCCGAATCGATTTGATCACACAGACCTGAGACACTGCAACATTTCGAATCGATTCGGAAGGAGGCCGAATCGATTCGGCCTATTCAGCAGGCTACGAAATGGCTACTTTTCTACAAAAACCTAATTTTCCAAAAATTCCAAATCAACAATTTCTAAATATAAATTGTAACCCAATCATGTTTCCAACATCAAAAAACATCCCATAATTTCCTCCCATCAATTTATACCCTTTAAACCCGTGGTTAAATATTGATTTCAAGATTAAACCCAAAAATCTAGGTTTTGATATTTATACCCAAAATCCATTTCTTAACCCACAAATTATGAAATGAAATACACAAATGACTTATTTAGTAATATTAAACACTTGCCTCAGATTTGTAGAGGATGGATCGTCCTCGATGTCGCGGTTGGGCTGGAAATCTCCAAGATTTTCTTCCTCTTTCTCTTATTTTCTTCTTCTTTTCACTCTTCTTTCTTTTCTCTCTTATTTCTCCCTTTTCTCAATTGAGAAGGCTTCATCCGTAAACCTCTTAAGCCTTTAAAACACAAGTCCCAATTTTAAATGTTAATACACACCTTATATGACTTGTTTACTCCAATTCGAGTCAAACTGACTTAAAAATATTCTGGAGCCGAAAAAAAACCCAATGACAGTCATTTAGACTATCTCGACCCTTCCGGGATCGATGGTACCCTAAAAATCATCATCCGGAATACTTTGAAATGTCCTTTATTTTTGGACCTCAATTCCCAAATTTTAGAATTCTCCAATTTAATTAAATTTTATTTTCCCAAAAATTTAATTTCTCAGTCTCAAAAATCATGGGGTGTTACAATCTTCCCCCCTTACAAAAATTTCGCCCGTAAAATTTAAGACATGTCGAGGACCTCAATATCATCTAGTCCTTACATCAACCCTCAGGATCACTATACCGATCCTTTCTAGTTCTCACGTCGAACCATATAGATTTTAAAGCAAACTACTACCCAGGGCGCCCATACATCCCATACCCAAGTTTCCACTCGTAAAATTATAATTAGGCTCCATTAGCCTCAAATCGTAGTATAACTATCACCAATATAATCTATAACAACATATTAACTATATAAAGTTGAATTCTCCTCAATTCCCGACACTAGCTACCTTCGTACGGGGGAGGTCTCGCAAGCGAAATCCAAACAAGGAACCCTCCCAATACACTACTGTGTAGCTAGGTCGGGGATTGAGATTAGTTGAACTAGGGTTAAGGTTTCATAAAAAATTTCATATTTTTAGAAATTGCCCGAAGGCCTATGTAACAATATAATATAAATCAATTCTGCGTCTTTCGACACGCCAAACAAACACCTTATGTTTAGGACACAAGGTCTCAACAAATACAATACTCTAACCAATACCTAGTTCTCAAAACTAGCATAACTATAAGACAAATCCTCGCTCAAAATAAATCCCCTGAACTCTAAACCTCTCAGTCATACATATCCCTTGCATTTCATCAAAGCATTTGCCACAAGGTAAGTCCTCCTCTAAATGGTATACTACAATTACATACCCTAACCTATCCATAAGACAAATGACCTTATAGTCACTACTCAACAAACCTCGACATTTCGCCTCTCCGGAATTCAATATTATAACCCTCGACTATCTCCTCACGAGACGATTTATTTTCTCAAAAGATGCCATACAAAGGCCGTATTGACTCACTCCTTCTTCCAAGGAAATTTTATACACCCAAGGGGCGTAGCGGCTGACCGCTCAAAATACCTAACGCGCGGCGTTCCCAATATCGCACAAAGCATGACTTAAACCCAAAGAAAGGTATTCTACCTTATACTTCCATAATCCAATGGTTTCACCCCGTCCATGAACCTCAACTCCGGGTCCTCTACTTCTTCCAGGACAATCATTACTCCTAAACCTATTCCTCAACAAGAGGAACATCTTCCTCAAAATCCTTCCTAACCATTTTGAAGGACAAGTCGCTATTGCGACTACCGAAAACTCCCTCAGTCCTACTCAACGAACCCGAGTCTCCAATTTCTTACGCCATTCTTAAATAAAGACGATACCCCTAACAATAGGATAATGCCACCTACCTTCCATCGGTATAAGTCAGCATCACCAGGCTTCCTAACAAGGTTGACGAGTTTCTCAGTCTAAACCTCCCAAGGACTACACTATACACCTCTCCTCATACTTTCTATACTAAGTCCAAGATTCGCCCTTCGAGTAAATATCCTTTTATTACTCAACCATTGATAGATAAAATTGAACCATTGTTAGAGATCTCCTCAATATCTCCACCGGAATCGGGGAAAAACAAATACCCCCAATCAAAGCGTATCCAAAATCTGTTATGGGTATTGCATCTCTAATCTTATCCTTTCCTAGACGACATAATCTAGGCAACATCTGAAATGGAAGCAACTATTTTCAGAACGTCGATCAAGTGTATACACTTCGCAGAAAAAGATAAGCGCCGTGAACACAACAGTCCTAATAGAACGGCTTTATATCAAGAGCGTTAACGAAAGAACGCAAAAACCTCGCACAGATCCTAAAGACTTTTGAACCTAATGCTCTAATAACATCTGTAAAAACCCGCTTAAAATAATAACGGGTGGCCAACCCTATACTAAATTAAATCAGGAGTTTCAGATGGCTCAGTCTCAACACCAACTGTCGGTACAAATATAATATAGACTAACTACCCGATATCATATAAGCGAGATGTTAAAATTAAATAAAATATGCAACAGACAACAAACAACACTATAAAACTACTCATAAAGGAAAGAAAATGCATACAAGAACTAAAATAAATGAAATGTTGGAATAAAATGAAATAAATAACTACAACTGAATATACCACAAGAAAGTAAACCCGAATAAGCTGTTGGGTCACTGCCAATACAATAACTGAAATGAAATAAATATACATATATATAACTATCCCTTGGGTACAAACCCGATATACAACATGAATCCTACCTAGATTTTTAAAAGTAGGAAGCGACTACCATCTAAGTCCCGCAACAGTCCGCACCTGTCACAGCTCCCGAGACTCTGGATAGGATGTCATTCGGCATCCATGCGGTAGGACACCTGTAGTAATATATATATATATATATATATATACACACACACACATATACACAGGTAGGAGAGAAAAGTAAACGGGTCAGAGCCCGAGTTGTGAAAAATATTTAGCAAGTGTGTTAACCGTGCATAATAAATATCGGTGCACTTATTTCATAATTAAAGTAGAATCGCACTCTCGTGAAACCCCAACCCACCTCTCATCTAACGACGCGCCCCTGTTCGCGTCCTGAAAACTTAGTTAAGTTACCCCACCTATAAGGACAACCTAACTTACCATAGGCCCAACCTATACCCACGAGATCTGCCTTCCTATCCTAACCCCAGAACCCACTCTTCTTTAACACACTTAATTATTATTATTATTTTTACAAACATATATGCCATAGTAGGCTTAATGGATTTCGGTTTATGATTTAATCAATTATAATTATTAATACGTTACCCATATACATTAGGGTCAAATCATATAATTTATTACTAAATAACATGCATACAAATTATTATTGACAAAACTTCTCTCCAATCTCAACATTGCACTACGTTTCGTGCGTGGGGTGTCTCGCAAAGCGAAATCCAAACAAGGAACCACCCCATTACAGTACTCCTTGACAATGTCGGTCCTAGAGATCCATTATGACTTACATACCATTTAATACTACTACAACTACTAATTTAGATTACCATATAAAACAAATTAAAATCTCTAATAATATCCTTGGGATGATGTAACCGAAATATTCCTTAAATGCGATACATCCACCCCCATCAATTTAGTACACCATAATCATCCAAGATGTACTCCACAACGATTCCATATACTTTCATCTATAGGATATATAAATATATATATAGGCATTTTATTCTATCCTAAAATAATAACGGGTGGCCAACCCTATACTATATTAAGTCAGGAGTATCAGATGATCCAGTCTCAACATCAACTGTCGGTACTATATAATATAGGACTAACTACCCGATATCATATAAGCGGGATGTTAAAATATAAATAAAATGTGCAACAACCAACCAACTAATACTATAACACCACCAAAAGAAAAGAAAGATGCATGAAGGAACTAATATAAAGGAAATGCTAGAAATAAAATGAAATAAATAAATACAACCGAATGTACTACAAAAAAAAAATAGACCCGAATAAGCTGTCGGGTCACAGCCAATACAATAACTGAAATGGAATAGATATAAACATGTATATAAATATCCCTTGGGTACAAACCCGATGTAAAACATGAATCCTACCTAGAATTTTAAAGAAGTAGGAAGCGGCTATATGAAACATCCCGCAACAGTCCGCACCTGTCACGGCTCCCAAGACTCTGGATAGAAGGTCATCCGACATCCATGCGGTAGGATACCTGTGGTAATAATATATATATACAAGCAGGAGAGAAAAGTAAACGGGTCAAAGCCCCGATTGTGAAAAATATTTAGCAAGTGTGTTAACCGTGCATAATAATTATCGGTGCACTTATTTCATAATTAAAGTGGAACCGCACTCTCGTGGAACCCCAACTCACCTCTCATCTAAAGGCGCGCACCTATTCGCGTCCTCAAGTTTTAGTTAAATTACCCCCATATTATTAGGACAACCTAACTTATCATAGGCCTAGCCTATACCCATGAGAGCTACTTTCCCATCATAATCTAAGGATCCACCCTTTCTAATCCTACTAGATTATGATAACAACAACTATGCCATAATAGGCTTAATGGATTTCGATTTATAATTTCATGAATTATAATTCTTAATACGTTACCCCTATATATATATATATATATATATATATATATACATACATATATATAGGCTAAAATATAAGAATCTATTTCTAAATATCATGCACATGGATTAATGGCAAAAATTCTCTCTAATCTCAAAATTGTACTACGTTTCGTACGTGGGGCGTCTCGCAAAGCGAAATCCAAACAAGGAAACGCCCCGTTACACTACTCCTGACAATGTCACGACTAGAGATCCATTATGCCATATATGTAATTACTTCTCTCAAATCTCGACATTGCACTGCGTTTCGTGCGTGAGGTGTCTCGCAAAGCGAAATCCAAACAAGGAACCACCTCGTTACACTACTCCTGGGCAATGTCGATCCTAGAGATCCATAATTCTTAACATACGATATAATATTACCATAACTACTAAACTTTTAAACTACAATATGAAAACAACTAAAAATTTCCAATAATATCCTTGGGATGATGTAACCGAAGTATTCCTTAAATGCGATACATCAACCCCAAATAATCTGGTACACCATAATCATCCAAGATGTACCCCATAGAAATACCATACCCTTTCATCTAGGATATATAAATATATATATATAGGTATTTTATTCTCACCACATATATATACATACCATCATTCATACCTATGACCATGTGTACATACCATATATGATGTACAATGGCCATGCACATAATATACCCGGCTATATATAGCGCCGATAAAACTGCATCAATGCTATCATCTTCCCAGAGTCCGGCTCACGTAACAACTGGGGACCACCTGGTGGGGATCAACGACACCCACCTCGTGATAACACACACACACGACGTCCTGGGAAGCGATCATAGTTCCAACCGTCAATGAGACGAAACATACCCACCACTTCTCATCCCAAAACATATATCTATCGTATAATAACACAAGGGACGACTATGACCTGGGGAATATCCACACCTTGCTCTATATGCCAGGATGCTCACTCTCTGCGCGAAAACTTCCAAATGATAGCATGAGCGGGGTATGCTTAACCACATAAGTATATATATCGCTCACATGCGCAATATACATACATCCATATGATCCCATCATACGATCCAATATAGTAAACCATCATATACGGTTTAAATATCCATACCATGTATATCCACAACATAAATATATCCATATATTCATATTCATGCATAGATATATGTACATATATTCACACATCGCTATACCATTATATATACAAACTAATTCTCGTTCATATGTATAAGATATATATAAACCCGGCTATAAGTATACATAATCCTCAATATACAAGCCGTCACCACAATTTCCATTAAATGTACCTCGATAGGTGAATACAATCCCTCACTTGAAACCTATTCAATCATTTTTCCTATGATGAATAGTCTCCCAAAACCATATGTATATATCTATACATATATATTCAACATTAGGGTTATCACCCAAGAGTTTGTGTAGGAATACATCACTACACATTTCATCCATATCCAAAAGTACATAATTACCTTTAGTACCATTTAACCATAGGCACACGCATGACTTAATAGTCTAAAACCTCAATTTATTCCAACCTCATTTCAAGTATTGGAATCTCAGTGGTCATATCCCCATAATTATGTGTAAACTATCCTAACTAGAATTTATGCTACCGCTTATTCTAGTCGATAGTACGATCCCAAGCCATTCCTAAAGTCACCTATGGTTCGAATAAATCTCGGTAAACCTTACTCCTATTGAGTTATCAATTGTTCCTTAGACTAAAAATTTCTAAGGATATGAGACCCCTCACTCTTAAAGAGTATGCAACCACTCTCTTCCATTTGGCCCCAAATTATAACTTAACCATATCCTATCCTTATAATGATTTGACATAAATGTCGGCCTAGAAATTTCACAACATACATGGATATTTCTTATCCAATGATTCCAAGAAGTTCCCACTATCAGATACTAAGTGAGAGACCCCCTATAAGTCACCAAAAGATATCTCTTACTTTGTAAGAGAGAACCCCAAATCAACAAACCCAACCAAAAAGGGCTAGAAGTCATCTTAGGAAACCCATAAAATAGCCCATTAAGGAAGCCCCTAAGAATAAACTCCAAAAGAAAAGGGGGAGAAGAAATCCAAGTTTTGGGCTAAAAACAGGGGACCGGTCGACCGGTCCCAGACCCCCGGTCGACCGCGAGTCACAATTTTGCCTACGAAGAAATGCAGTAGGCATTTTCCTTAAGGCGCGGTCGACCGGTCCCCAGACCGCGGTCGACCGGCCATACCAGATAAGCTGGCCGATTTCCCTTTCTCAGCAAACCCACGAAATTAATACCCTAAAACTTCCATTCTAATCCCCAAACTTTCATCAAATCATGATTTTAAGCCCATTAATCAACCCAAAGTTGATCCCAACCATTTCTAATCCATTAAATCCATATTTAAATATTGATTTCAAGATTAAACCTAAAAATCTAGGTTTTGATGTTAATACCCAAAAATCCAATTCTTTACCCCACAAATTATGAAATGAAATACACAATAGCTATTTAGCAAGATTAAACACTTGCCTCAGATTTGTAGAGGTTGGATCGTCCTCGATGTCGCGGTTGGGCCGGAAATCCCCAAGGTTTTCTTCCTCTTTCTCTTCCTTTCTTCTTCTTTCTCTCTTCTTTTCTCTCTAGGGCTTTTTTCTCTCTTTCTCAAAATGAGAAAGGCTTGATCCGTAAGCCTTAAATCCCTTAAAACAATAAACCCAATTTTAAATATTAATACACACTTTAAATGACTCGTTTACTCCAATTCAAGTCAAAATAACTTAAAAACATTCCGGAGCCGAAATAAGACCAAATGACAGTCGTTTTGACTATCTCGACCCTTCCGGGATCGATGGTACCCGCAAAAATATCATCCGGAATACTTTAAAATATTCTCTATTTTTGGGCCTCAATTCCCAAATTTTGAAATTCTCCAATTTAATTAAATTTTATTTTCCCATAATTTAATTTCTCAGTCTCCAAAAATCGAGGGTTGTTACATACTTCCCCCCTTACAAAAATTTCGTCCGCGAAATTTAAGACATACCTAGAACCTCAATATCATCTAGTCCTCACATCAATCCTTAGGATCACTATACCGATCCTTCCTAGTTCTCATGTCGAACCATATACTTTTAAAGTAACTACTACCCAGGGCGCCCATACACCCCGTATCCGAGTTTCCACTCGTAAAATTACGATCAGGCTCCATTAGCCTAAAATCATAACATAACCCTCAGCAATATGATCTATAACAACATACTAAATATATAAAAGTTTAAAATTTCCCAATGGTTGAACTCTCCTCAATTCCTGACACTAGCCACCTTCGTGCGGGGGAGGTCTCGCAAGCGAAATCCAAACAAGGAACCCTCCCAATACACTACTGTGTAGCTAAGTCGGGGATTGAGATTAGTTGAACCAGGGTTAAGGTTTTATAAAAAAAAATATTTTCTTTCATATTTTTGATATTGCCCGAGGGCCTAAACAACAATACAATAATCCGATGTAAATATATTCCGCGTCTTTCGACACGCCAAACAAATACCTTATGTTTAGAACACAAGGCCTCAACAAATACAATACTCTAGCCAATACCTAGTTCTCAAAACTAGCACAACTATGAGCTAAACTATCTGCTCCTCATAAATCTACCAAACTCTGAACCTCTCAGTTATGAAATTCCTATACATCATATCAACATTTTTATATAAAAATAAATTCCTCCCTACTATTTGTTACAAAAAGATGTATCATCTCCAAAGATGCCATATAAAGGCCACACTTGCTCACTTCCTCCTCTAGGAAAAAAAAATTTCCATACACCCTAGCGGTGTAGCAGCTAGCTACTCATCACACCTTACACACGAAGTTCCCAATATCGCACAAAGCGTAACTTAAACCCAAATAAAGGTATTCTACCTTATAGTTCCATAACCCAATGGTTTCCCCTCGTCCTTGAATCTCAACTCAGGGTCCTCAACTTCTTCCAGGAAAATCATTATCCCTAAGCCTATTTCTTCACAAGAGAGACATCTTCCTCAAAACCATTCCTAACCATAATGAAGGGCAAGGCGCGATTGCAACTGTCGAAAACTCCTTCAGCCCTACACAACGAAACCGAGTCTCCAAAGGCATTCCCCCCACCCTAGAAGGCGATACTCCTAATATTGGGACAACTCCACCTACCTCACCTCAGTAAGAGTCACCAACATTAGGTTTCCCAACGAAGGTTAACAGATTCTCAATCTAAACCTATCAAGGACTACACTACATGCCTCTCCTCGGGTTTACCTTACTAGGACCAAGATTCGCCATTCGAGAAAATGTCCTTTCTTACTCAACTGCCGATAAATCACTTCGAACCACTGCTAGAAATCTCCTCAATAACTCCTCCAGAATCGAGGAAAATAAATACCCCCGATTACAGCGTACCCAAAATATACTATGGGTATTGTACTTCTAATCCTATCCTTTCCTAGACGACACAATCTAGGCGACGTCTGAAACGAAGCAAAAGTAACTGTTATCAGAACGTCAATCAAGTGAATATACTTCACAGAAGAAAACAACGCAATGAACACAACAGTCCTATTTATAGGGCTTTATGTCAAGGACGTTAACGGAAGAACGCAGAAACTCGCACAGATCCTAAAGATTCTAGAACCTGATGCTCTGATACCATCTGTCACAACCAGCCTAAAATAATAACGGGTGGCCAGCCCTATACTATATTAAGTCAGGAGTTTCAGATGATCCAGTCTCAACATCAACTGTCGGTACTATATAATATAGGACTAACTACCCGATATCATATAAGCGGGATGTTAAAATATAAATAAAATGTGCAACAACCAACCAACTAATACTATAACACCACCAAAAGAAAAGAAAGATGCATGAAGGAACTAAGATAAAGGAAATGCTAGAAATAAAATGAAATAAATAAATACAACCGAATGTACTACAAAAAAAAATAGAC
This sequence comes from Sambucus nigra, assembly GCA_949130495.1. Classification (NCBI taxonomy): domain Eukaryota; kingdom Viridiplantae; phylum Streptophyta; class Magnoliopsida; order Dipsacales; family Adoxaceae; genus Sambucus; species Sambucus nigra. Next base: position 51,338,651 of record OX422222.1, read on the forward strand.
CCGAATAAGCTGTCGGTTCACAGCCAATACAATAACTGAAATGGAATAGATATAAACATGTATATAAATATCCCTTGGGTACAAACCCGATGTACAACATGAATCCTACCTAGAATTTTAAAGAAGTAGGAAGCGGCTATATGAAACATCCCACAACAGTCCGCACCTGTCACGGCTCCCAAGACTCTGGATAGAAGGTCATCCGACATTCATGCGGTAGGATACCTATGGTAATAATATATATATACAAGCAGGAGAGAAAAGTAAACGGGTCAGAGCCCCGATTGTGAAAAATATTTAGCAAGTGTGTTAACCGTGCATAATAATTATCGGTGCACTTATTTCATAATTAAAGTGGAACCGCACTCTCGTGGAACCCCAACTCACCTCTCATCTAAAGGCGCGCACCTATTCGCATCCTCAAGTTTTAGTTAAATTACCCCCATATTATTAGGACAACCTAACTTATCATAGGCCTAGCCTATACCCATGAGAGATACTTTCCCATCATAATCTAAGGATCCACCCTTTCTAATCCTACTAGATTATGATAACAACAATTATGCCATAATAGGCTTAATGGATTCCGATTTATAATTTCATGAATTATAATTCTTAATACGTTACCCCTATATATATATATACATATATATATATATATATATATATATATATATATATATATATATATATATATAGGCTAAAATATAAGAATTTATTTCTAAATATCATGCACATGGATTAATGGCAAAAGTTCTCTCTAATCTCAAAATTGTACTACGTTTCGTGCGTGAGGAGTCTCGCAAAGCGAAATCCAAACAAGGAACCGTCCCGTTACACTACTCCTGACAATGTCACGACTAGAGATCCATTATGCCATATATGTAATTACTTCTCTCAAATCTCGACATTGCACTGCGTTTCGTGCGTGAGGTGTCTCGCAAAGCGAAATCCAAACAAGGAACCACCTCGTTGCACTACTCCTGGGCAATGTCGATCCTAGAGATCCATAATTCTTAACATACGATATAATATTACCATTACTACTAAACTTTTAAACTACAATATGAAAACAACTAAAAATCTCCAATAATATCCTTGGGATGATGTAACCTAAGTATTCCTTAAATGCGATACATCAACCCCAAATAATCTGGTACACCATAATCATCCAAGATGTACCCCATAGAAATACCATACCCTTTCATCTAGGATATATAAATATATATATAGGTATTTTATTCTCATCATATATATATACATACCATCATTCATACCTATGACCAAGTGTACATACCATATATGATGTACAATGGCCATGCACATAATATACCCGGCTATATATAGCGCCGATAAAACTGCATCAATGCTATCATCTTCCCAGAGTCCGGCTCACGTAACAACTGGGGACCACCTGGTGGGGATCAAGGACACCCACCTCGTGATAACACACACACACGACGTCCTGGGAAGCGATCATAGTTCCAACCGACAATGAGACGAAACATACCCACCACGTCTCATCCCAAAACATATAGTTATCGTATAATAACACAAGGGACGACTATGACCTGGGGATTATCCACACCCTGCTCTATATCCCAGGATACTCACCCTCTGCGCGGAAACTTCCAAATGATAGCATGAGAGGGGTATGCTTAAACACATAAGTATATATATCGCTCACATGCGCAATATACATACATCCATATGATCCCATCATACGATCCAATATAGTAAACCATCATATACGGTTTAAATATCCATACCATGTATATCCACAACATAAATATATCCATATATTCATATTCATGCATAGATATATGTACATATATTCACACATCGCTATACCATTATATATACAAACTAATTCTCGTTCATATGTATAAGATATATATAAACCCGGCTATAAGTATACATAATCCTCAATATACAAGCCGTCACCACAATTTCCATTAAATGTACCTCGATAGGTGAATACAATCCCTCACTTTAAACATATTCAATCATTTTTCCTATGATGAATAGTCTCCCAAAACCATATGTATATATCTATACATATATATTCAACATTAGGGTTATCACCCAAGAGTTTGTGTAGGAATCCATCACTACACATTTCATCCATATCCAAAAGTACATAATTACCTTTAGTACCATTTAACCATAGGCACACGCATGACTTAATAGTCTAAAACCTCAATTTATTCCAACCTCATTTCAAGTATTGGAATCTCAGTGGTCATATCCCCATGATTATGTGTAAACTATCCTAACTAGAATTTATGCTACCGCTTATTCTAGTCGATAGTACGATCCCAAGCCATTCCTAAAGTCACCTATGGTTCGAATAAATCTCGGTAACCCTTACTCCTATTGAGTTATTAATTGTTCCTTAGACTAAAAATTTCTAAGGATATGAGACCCCTCACTCTTAAAGAGTATGCAACCACTCTCTTCCATTTGGCCCCAAATTATAACTTAACCATATCCTATCCTTATAATGATTTGACATAAATGTCGGCCTAGAAATTTCACAACATACATGGATATTTCTTATCCAATGATTCCAAGAAGTTCCCACTATCAGATACTAAGTGAGAGACCCCCTATAAGTCACCAAAAGATATCTCTTACTTTGTAAGAGAGAACCCCAAATCAACAAACCCAACCAAAAAGGGCTAGAAGTCATCTTAGGAAACCCATAAAACAGCCCATTAAGGAAGCCCCTAAGAATAAACTCCAAAAGAAAAGGGGGAGAAGAAATCCAAGTTTTGGGCTAAAAACAGGAGACCGGTCGACCGGTCCCAGACCCCCGGTCGACCGTGAGTCACAATTTTGCCTACGAAGAAATGCAGTAGACATTTTCCTTAAGGCGCGGTCGACCGGTCCCCAGACCGCGGTCGACCGGCCATACCAGATAAGCTGGCCGATTTCCCTTTCTCAGAAAACCCACGAAATTAATACCCTAAAACTTCCATTCTAATCCCCAAACTTTCATCAAATCATGATTTTAAGCCCATTAATCAACCCAAAGTTGATCCCAACCATTTCTAATCCATTAAATCCATATTTAAACATAGATTTCAAGATTAAACCTAAAAATCTAGGTTTTGATGTTAATACCCAAAAATCTAATTCTTTACCCCACAAATTATGAAATGAAATACACAATAGCTATTTAGCAAGATTAAACACTTGCCTCAGATTTGTAGAGGTTGGATCGTCCTCGATGTCGCGGTTGGGCCGGAAATCCCCAAGCTTTTCTTCCTCTTTCTCTTCCTTTCTTCTTCTTTCTCTCTTCTTTTCTCTCTATGGCTTTTTTCTCTCTTTCTCAAAATGAGAAAGGCTTGATCCGTAAGCCTTAAATCCCTTAAAACAATAAACCCAATTTTAAATGATAATACACACTTTAAATGACTCGTTTACTCCAATTCAAGTCAAAATAACTTAAAAACATTCCGGAGCCGAAATAAGACCCAATGACAGTCATTTTGACTATCTCGACCCTTCCGGGATCGATGGTACCCGCAAAATATCATCCGAAATACTTTAAAATATTCTGTATTTTTGGGCCTCAATTCCCAAATTTTGAAATTCTCCAATTTAATTAAATTTTATTTTCCCATTATTTAATTTCCCAGTCTCCAAAAATCGAGGGTTGTTACAATATATATATATATATATATATATATATATATATATATATATATATATATATATATATATATACAAACATCCATTCCCATAGCCAAGTGTACATACCACATATGATGTACAATGGCCATCCACATAATATACCCGGCTATATATATCGCCGATAAACTGCACCATGCTATCATCTCCCCAGTGCCTGGCTCACGTAGCAATACTGGGAACCACCATGGTGGGACTAAACGTCACCCATCTCGTGGTAAACTCACACACACGACGTCCCGGGAAGCGGTCATAGCTCCTAACCGTCAATGAGACGAAACATACCCACCACGTCTCATCCTAAAAATATAAATCACATAATAACACATGGGACGACTATAACCTGGGGAATATCCACACCCTGCTCCTCGAGCCAGGATGCTCACCCTCTGCGCGGAAACTTCCCAATGATAGCATGAGCGGGTATGCTTAACCACATAAGTATATATATCATTCACGTGCACAATATATATACATCCATATGATCCCATCATATGATCAAACACTAAACCATCATATACAGGTTAGATATTCATACCATGTACATCCACAACATAAATACATCCATATATTCAAATCTATATAGATATAAATACATTCACGTATCCATATATATATATATATATATATATATATATATATATATATATATATATATATATAAAACTATATCTCATTCGTATGTATGTATAAGATATATATATACACTCGGTTATAAATATACATAATCCTTTCTATACAAGCCATCACCACAAACTCATTTAATTTACCTCGATATGTGCATACAATCCCTCACTTGAAGCATATTCATCCACTTTTCCTATGATGAATAGTCTCCCAAAATCATATGTATATATATACATATATATTCAACATTAGGGTTATCATCCAAAAATTTTGTGTAGGAAACCATCACTACACATACCATCTATATCCGAGAGCACTTTGATGAATCTAGTACTAATTTTGACTACTGGTATACGCATAACTAAAAGTCTATAAGCCTCAAGCTCAATCTTACATTCATCAAATAATCCCATTTCTTAGGGAAAATACCCTTTGTAAATCACACACAAATAAACAACATTTACCCCAACTAGATTTACACACTCTAGTCTAGTTGGTAATATGATCCCATCGCTCTCGATTTCGACCATGGTTTAATCACTCTTATGAATCCCCTAGTCTAACACCTCTTTGATTTAATTCTTAAAGTTTATCATTACTAAGGGTATGCAACCACTCTCTTACATTGGGCCCCAAATTGTATCTTAATAAGATCCTACGTTTATAAGGATTCGATATAAATGTCGGCCTAGAATTTCACAACATACCCTCGCAACTCTCTCTAAGAGTTATTAACCTCGCATCGTATCTACACCTACTTTTGATCTATAATTAGGATTCTCCACAGCAATGAGGATTCCCCACAGTCTCTATACACAACTCCAATGCATTCGTGGATATATTTTCCCAAGTTGTTCCAAAAAGTCCCCAAAATCGTAATATGTGAGAAACCCCTTATATGTCTCCAACACATATCTCTTACATCTTAAGAGAAAGCCCCGAATCAATAAACCCAACCAAAAAGGGTTAGAAATCCTTCTAGAGAAAATTCCTCAAAATGCCCTGTTTTCGAATCGATTCGACCCTATTTCGAATCGATTCAGCCTAGCGAATCAATTCGGCCTCCAAGGCGAATTGATTCGGGTCCAAAAACCTGGGCTTTTGTTACAGGCTGAATCGATTCGGCTTGGATCCAAATCGATTCGGTCACACAGAATTGGGACACTGCGACATTCCGAATCGATTCGGAAGGAGGCTGAATAGTTTCGGCCTTTTCAGCAGGCTACGAAATGTCTACCTTTCTACAAAAACCTAATTTCCCAAAAATTCCAAATCAACAATTTCTAAGTATAAATTGTAACCCAATCATGTTTTCAACATCAAAAGACATCCCATAATTTCCTCCCATCAATTTATACCCTTTAAACCCATGGTTAAACATTGATATCAAGATTAAACCCAAAAATCTAGGTTTTCATATTTATACCCAAAATCCATTTCTTAACCCACAAATTATGAAATGAAATACACAAATGACTTATTTAGCAAGATTAAACACTTGCCTCAGATTTGTAGAGGTTGGATCGTCCTCGATGTCGCGGTTGGGCTAAAATCTCCAAGCTTTTCATCCTCTCTCTCTTCTTTTCTTCTTCTTTTCTCTCTTCTTTCTCTCTTTTCTCAATTGAGATGGCTTCATCCGTAAGCCTCTTAAGCCTTTAAAACATAAGTCCCAATTTTAAATGTTAATACACACCTTATATGACTCATTTACTCCAATTCGAGTCAAACTAACTTAAAAATATTCCGGAGCTGAAATAAAACCCAATGACAGTCTTTTTGACTATCTCGACCCTTTCGAGATCGATGGTACCCTAAAAATCATCATTCGGAATACTTTGAAATGTCCTCTATTTTTGGACCTCAATTCCCAAATTTTAGAATTCTCCAATTTAATTAAATTTTATTTTCCCAAAAATTTAATTTCTCAGACTCAAAAATCATGGGGTGTTACATAATGTTGGAACTAAACGTACCTCATTTAGTGAGAATTCAGCTTACTTGTGGCATAAAAGATTAGGACACATATCCAGATATAGAATTGAAAGGCTTATTAAACAGGAAATTATCCCTACTTTGGATTGGTCCGATTTTGGTGTATGTGTGGACTGTATTAAGGGTAAACCGACCAAACACAGAAAGAAAGGTGCCACACGAAGCACCCAGCTTCTTGAAATTATACATATAAATATTTGTGGTCCTTTTGATGTTCCTTCTATTGGAGGAGAAAAATACTTTATCACTTTTATAGATGATTTTTTTGGATATTGCATATTGTATTTATTACATAATAAAGATCAATCCGTTAATGCGGTTGAGGTTTATATTAGAAAAGTAGAACGACAATTGGGAAAAAAAGGTAAAAATCATTCGATCGGATAAAGGTGGTGAGCTTTATGGAAAATATGATGAATCGGGATAACGTCTCGGTCCTTTTGCTAAACTCCTTGAACGTTTAGGAATTTTCACACAATACACCATGCCAAGTTCACCTTGGCAAAATGGTTTAGCTGAAAGGCACAACCGCACTCTTACTGAAATGGTTAGGATAATGATGAGTAGAACTAATTGTGACACCCCACTCATAATAATAACGGGTGGCCAGCCCTATACTAAAATAATCAGGAATCTTAAGTGGATCATTCTCAGCATCTACTGACGAAAAAAAATATGCGCGGCTAACAACCCATTACCACAAAAAGAGGGTGTCAAAAATTTTAAAACATTTTATTTAAAACCAAACAAGCAACAACTAACCAACAACATAACTCTAAATATGATAAGAGGCACACACATGCTCGAAATAATATATAAAAGAATACAACACAATGTACAAAGTAAAATACCCGAATATGCTGTCGGGTCACAAACAGTACAATAATCTGAGAAAGAAAATATAAAAATGCTACTCTACAACACTTGGGTATAAACTCGATATACAAACTAAATCCAAATCTAGATACACAAAATATAGAAATCGGCTATAACAAAATGCCGCAACAGTCCGCTACTGCCATAGCTCCATAAATACACTGGATGGATAACATCAATGGCGTCCTTGCGGAGGAATACCTAGAATAATACAATTTATATAAGCACAACAAGAGAAAATATAAATGGGTTAGATCTCGAGGTGTGAAAACATGTTTTAGCAACTGTATTGAATTGCATAATAATTATAAATGCATCATGACATGATTAAGGTGGAGTCTCACTCGCCCTAAAATCCAACTCACCTCTCAACTAAAGCGAGCAACTAAACGTATGCACATGATCTCCAAATAAGTTCTCGAATCTATCTAGGCAAGGTAATCTAACATACTCCCAAATCTTACTCATTTAAATTCTATCTAAATCATATCCTTCAATTTCTAATATTATTGATCGCAATTATTCGTTCTCTTTCTAAACATATAAAATATACATAAACATTTTCTTACTAGAATTTCTCATATTCTAGTTATGTCATCAGTATATATGTGTAAATACATATATGAGTTATTAGCATCTAAGTGCTAAGGACTAAACTTCTCCCAATTCTCAACACTGCACTATGGTTCGTGCGTTGGATGTCTCGCAAGCGAAATCCAAACAAGGACCCCCCTGATACACTACTCCTGGTAGTATTGATTATCAAGATTCATTATGCCCTTAATGCATGACGCGTATAACCCAAATTCTCTTTTATTATATAATATATTAGTTAATTAAATAATTATTCTCAATTCTCAACAGTGCACGGCGTTTCGTGCGTGGGACATCTCGCAAGCGAAATCCCAATAAGGAACCCCCCGATACGCTACTCCTTGGCATTGTCAATCGTCGAGATATACTAATATTTATAAATATGAGCACTAAGGACTAACTTCTCCTCACTCCCAACATTACACTGCGTTTCGTGAGTGGGACGTCTCGCAAGCGAAATCTAAACAAGGAACCCCCCGATACACTACTCCTTGGCAATGTTGGTCATTGAGGTTTATTATGCCATCGATACCCAAAGTACTATATACTCATAGAATTACTACTTTTCATTTTCTCATAATTTATTCTTCACACTTTAAGTCCGAATAAAATCTCCAAGAATGAGATTCAAGCAATCTTCTTATGTCTCTTTACTCTAGAGACAAATATGATATCACATAATCATATAAAATTTGTATACTATTCACACTAGTATAATAATAACCATCCCAACAAGCTATAACTCGAGGATGCATGTTATCAATGCTAGCATCTACCAGGGAATCACTCACATATCATCTTGGGTACCAATAGTCGAAATCTCACATCGCCTTGGCAAAAAAACCATAACACAACGTACGGGAAGCGGTCATAGTTCCTCCTCGAAAATGAGACAAAACATACCCACCCCGTCTCACCCCTAATAAAAACAATCATACAATAGTAAATGGACGCTATGACCTGGGGAATATCCACACCCTGCTCCTCAAGCCAGGGCGCTCACCCTCATCGCTCAACTTCCCATGATAACAAGGAGGGGGTATGCTTAACTTATATATATATATATATATCATTCACACAAGATATACATACATCACCACATCATATAAATGTATACCATCACACATGGTATATATATCACATTATTACATACTCATAGTACGCTTTTAGCCGTAGTTGAAATAATATCATTATTTAGTATATTTTACTCTCGATATACTATTCGTCAATAACTCACATAACTTCCCCACTTAGTATACACTATACTATTTCTCACTTGAAATTCACAAATCACTTCTATTTGTATAAATCATCTCACAATTCCATTTACATTAAGGATATTCTCTATATCCTAGTGCACCTCGATTAACATTTATCATTTTTGTGAAACATCTCCCAATTCAATTTACATTAAGGATACTCTCTAGATCTGTATGCATATCTATCATCATTTATTTTTCTCCATCCATAATATGGTTCAATCAATTATATGAACCTTTAAATTTATCCCATTTAGGGATTTTATACTAAAATCCATTATCATTAAGCGCATCCTAATTCTTGCTTACAAACCCATAATTATCTCCACACAGAATTCTCAATGATAGTGGACTTCCCCACTTAGTCGATATTATACTCTCTAATAGGTATTCTCTCAAATTAAGTTTATATGACTCCAATAAACCTTCATATGGGAAACTCCCTAAAACTCTCCAAAACACACTTCTCATAACTTATATAGAGATTCCCAATCGACAAAATTAGACAAAACCGGACGAAACTCACTCCAGAAGAACCTCTCAAAACATCCTCATTTTCGGATCAATTCCACCCCTATGAATCGATTCGATCTCACAGTGAATCGATTCGTCCCCAGCGAATTAATTCGGCCCCTAAGACCTGTAAGTCTGCTTCCTACCGAATCGATTCGGAAGGGGCGAATCGATTCGTTTTGGTCAACAAGCTACAAATGGGTTGTTTTCTCCATAAACCCAAAATACCCAAAAATGTTTTTTTATCATCTTCCAACCATTTCTATCCAACCCAAACACATATATAACATCAAAATGAATTATATAAATCATCCCAACTATTTTATAACCTCAAATCCATTTTATACACAACAAATCTAAGATTTTACCCAAAATCTAGGTTTTACATATTCAATCCAAAATTCACAATTTTGATCCAAAAATCTTGAAATAAATGATACACAACAATTATTTAGCAAGTTTAATCACTTGCCTCAAGTTCGTAGGGTCTGATTCGTCCTCAAGATCGCGAAATGTCTGGAAATTCCACTTTTTCTCTCTTTCTTTCTTTCTGTTTTCTTTCTCTCTATGGAGAATTCTTTCTCCCGTAGGCTTTTAAGCCTTATCTCCCAAGATACACAACTTTAAATGATAATACACACTTTAAATGACTTGGTAACTTTAATTTGAGCCAAACGAACCCAAAATATTTCGGAACCCAAATGGACCCCAAGTACAGTCATTTCGACTTTCTCAACCCTTTCGGAAACAACTACACCCTCAGAATTGCCATTTGAAATACTTTCTAACATCTTTAAAATTTGACCACAATACCAATTTAATTATTCTCCAATTAAAATAATATTTATTTCTCCCAAAAATCTCGAGTTGTTACACTAATTTACCTATATTTTTGTGGATGAATGTTCTTATGACTGCTGCACATATCTTAAATAAGTCTCCTAGTACGGCAGTCTCAAAGACTCGTTTTGAACTTTGGAAAGGTTAAAAACCCTCCATAAGTCATTTTTGTGTTTGGGGATGTACAACAGAAGCACGCATTTATAATCCACATGAAAAGAAGTTGGACCCTATAACATTAATTTGTTGTTTTATTAGGTATCCAACAAAATCCAAAGGGTATAAATTCTACTCTCCTAACCATAAAACAAGAATTATTGAAACTGAAAATGCTAAATTCATTGAACATGGTGAAGTTAATGGGAGTAATGAAGTTCGAAATGTGATTATTCATGAAATCAAGGAAAATCATCCTCTTCCAAGAGCTCCAGATAATCACAATGAGGTTCCTTCTGTTCCTATTATTTATAATGATGTTGCTGAATCGATTATTGCACTGAATAACAACGAAGAACAAATGGATGAACCACATACTGAACATCTACTTAATGAGCCCATTATTGAAAAACCAAAATACATAGCTTTAAGGAAATCTCGTAGACATCGGAGATCAGCTATTTCGGATGACTATGTGGTGTATGTTTAAGAAAATGAATTTAACATTGGGGATATTGATGATCCGGTCTCATATGAAAAGGTTGTTTCCAACATAGATTCTAATAAACGGATTCATTCCATGAATAATGAAATAAAATATATGGATTTTAATCAAGTCTGGGAGTTAGTTAATTTGCCTAATGGTTATAAAGCAGTCGGATCTAAGTGGATATATAAGACCAAACGTGACTCTAATGGAAATATCGAACGACATAAAGCTAGACTTGTTGCCAAAGGTTTTACTCAAAAGGAAATCATTGGTTATTGTGAAACCTTCTCTCCTGTTTCAAATAAGGATTCACTTAGAATCATATTAGCACTCGTCGCTCATTATGATTTAGAGCTACACCAAATGGATGTTAAAACACCTTTTCTTAATGGGATTTTAGAGGAAGAAGTCTATATGGAAAAACCAAAAGGCTTCATTAAGAAAGGACAGGAACACAAAGTTTGTTTGTTAAAGAAATCCATATTTGGACTTAAACAAGCTTCTCGTCAATGGTATTTTAAGTTTCATTATACCATTATATTCTTTGGGTTTAAGTAAAACACCGTTGATCGGTGTATATACCTAAAGATCAGTGGGAGTAAGTTTGTGTTTTTGGTCCTATATGTTAATGATTTGCTTATCACCGACAGTGATATTGGTTTACTAAAGGCCACTACGAAGTACCTTTTCCAAAACATTGAAATGAAAGATTTGGGAGAGGAATCCTTCATGATTGGGATAGAGATTAATCATGATCGATCATACGGATTGATATGATAGTCTCAGAAGGCTTATATTAACAAGGTTTTTCAAAGATTTGGCATGTAAAATTGTAATCCTATTAATGTTCCAATTCTAAAAGGGTAGAAATTTAGTTTAAGTCAATATCCCCAAACTGAATTGGAAAGGGATCACGTGAAAGGTGTTCCATATGCTTCTCTTATAGGGAGTTTATTGTATGCACATGTTTGTACTCGATCGAATATTAGTTTTACCATTGGGATGCTAGGCAGATATCAAAGAAATCTGGGTGACTACCATTAGAAGGCTGCAAAGAAGGTGTTAAGGTACTTGCAAGGAATCAAAGACTACATGCTCATTTACAGGAGATCCATTCACCTTGAAGTGATTGGTTATTCCGACTCAGATTTTAGAGGATGCCTTGATAGTATGAAAAACACTTCAGGTTATGTTTACGTTTTGACAGGAGGGGTCATTTCATGAAAAAGTGTTAAACTAAGTGTCATCACTTCTTCAACTATGGAGGCGGAGTTTGTGGCTTGTTTTGAAGCTACAAATCATGGGTTATGTCTGCAAAATTTTATTTCTGGACTTAGTATTTTGGGTTTAGTATCTAATCCGCTGAAGATTTATTGTGATAATGTCGCAGTAGTCTTATTTTCAAAGAATGATATATATTCTAAAGAATCTAAGCATATTTAGATGAAGTATTTATCTGTCAAAGAAGAAGTTCAGAAACAAATTATGTCGATTTAACACATTAGTACTAATGTTAGCATAATCCTTTAACGAAGGGACTATCTCCGAAGATATTTTTGCAACATACTAAAGAGATGGGTCTCTAGTAATGTCGACGGCCAAGGGTTGATCGATCGATCCTACAGATATTTTGGCAATTTCGGCAGGTTTAATTTATATGGGATAAATTCCCAATTTTTTTGGGGGGTTTTGCTTGTTTATTTGAGGAAATATATATATAATTAGGGGAATGGATTCCTAGTCATTTAAGGGATTCTATTTAGACTAGGAAGGTGCAAAAATGGTATAGCACCTAATGTATGGTTTTTAGGAAAAATAAACTGTGGGATTAAATATTTGGAATTCCTAAAAATAGTGTGGGGATTTCTAAATTGCGATTTGAGTGAGGCGTAAGACCTTGGGTTAATTTAAGGCAAGATTCAGGGCTTACTAATTTAAGGGTGTTTGGGGGTGAATATTACTCAGGATAGTTTCGGCGGGTAATTAGGTATATATAATTGTGCGAGTAGAAAACGTAATTATATACCGATTACGGTCGAGTAAATCCTACAAGGCGACTAGGATGGAATTTGGGATATAGGCTTAGGATGATTGAACGGTTATTCGATACGTCTATTGACGACTATTAGTATAGGTAACGCGATACCTTTGGGACTCAAATAAGTTGGAGAATACATATATAAAAATCCTTAAACGTGATTAAGGTGCGAGTCATATTTCAAGTGAGAGAATACTTATCGGTTTAGTATTTCAAATGTGCGAATACTTATATACTATTACGAATGGGAACATTTGGGATTATTGGCTATCACTATGAGAGTTTGGAAATTATAGCACTATATATTGGAAAGCGATATTATAAATATATATACGAAATTTGTTAAAGTATATATATGCGATGATATGAATAAATATATTTGTGTGTGATTGGTATATTTATATCTTAGAGGCTGGTTCCACGGGCTTTCCTTTGGCGTAGGGTTGGAACAACGATATTATATATTTTCTCTAGTGAGATCCAGGGATGTTGCACGATGTGGGTGAATCCCCTGGCTTGAGGAACAGGGAGAGTATTTCCCGAGGTCATATCGTCCCGCATTCGAGTGTGATGTGTGTACTCCACTTGTAGAGGGAACATGACCACCTCCACCGTTGTGTATTTTTACCATGACCATGAGAGAGTCTGTCTTGGTACCGTGGTATTATGAGGAAAGCCGAATTTTGGAGATGCACTATGAGACCGCATCCTCGAGTTATAACCCGATGGGATGATTATTATACTTATGAGTGTGATAGTTATAATTATATACTTGTTGTGTATAGTATATTGCTTGTATATGAAGTTAAGATATCATATAAAGTAAACATATATAAAATGAGAAGATTGAATAAGAATTATTCCCCTTACGGTAGATTTGTATCTGGATTTAATTAAATATGAATTATAGGTTCTATTAAGATATATATATATATATATATATATACGCGATATGTGCTGAGGAATGGATCCCGATGATTAACATTGCTAGGTAGTCGCGTATCGGGGGGTTCCTTGTTTGGATTTCGCTTCGCGAGACGCCCCATGCACGAACGTAGGGCAGTGTTGAGAATGGGGAGAAGTTTATCCCTCAGTACTCGGGCTTATAGGGATTTTCAGAGATTGGGTGAAAAGGATTTGTTAGGCAGGATAGCTTAACTAGGTTGTTTAATGGGTATGCAATAAGAGTGCACTATTAGAAGAGGGGTATCTTATGGGAGTGCGATACCAATTTAAATATGGGATAAAACATATTTTAAAAACATAGCATTTATGGACTTGAAAAAAAATATTTTCACAACTCGGGCTCTGACCCTTTTTTTCTATTTTCCCCTCTTGCTCTCTCTCTCTCTCTCTCTCTCTCTCTCTCTATCTATCTATCTATCACTATATATATATATATATATATATATATATATATATATATATTGTGTAGGTGTCTAGACATAGGGATGCCTGGATGATGATTCCTTCGAGTCAAACGTTTGCTACAGCAGCTGTGGATGCATGCAGGTTTACTGTAGACACTTCTATCATTCAGATCTAGATTGGAGGTATTGTAGAAACATCCGGGCCAAAAGCCCAAATGTTTAGATTTATTCTTTTGCTGCCTTTTAGTGTGTCATTCGATTTGGTTGTGTTATGTTTAAGTGAGTGTTCGGTTATTTTATTTCATTTCAGTTTCATAACAGATAAACTGTTTGGATGATTGATTAGAATGGTTTGTTTAAAAAGATTAGTTAAGTAAAATCTTGACGCCAGCATATTAGGTTATTAGATATTAAATTCGATTTCGATAGTGATGCTGAGAATGAACCGTATGAGACTCCTATTTTAATTTGGTACACGATTCATCGTCTAGTAATTTATTAGGCGGGGTGTCACAATAAGTGACCAAAAATGTCTCATTTATGCAGTGGCGGACCCAGGATTTTAGCGATGGGTGGGCGAAAAATATAATAACGTAATAAAATAACATTTAATTAAATTAAATAATATTTAAAAAAAATCACAATTTATAGAACCAGCATATTATCGAGAATACCATATATAAATAGTCAAATTGTCTTTCTTTCCAAACACTAGACATCAAACATCAAATACCTTAAGCTTGTTTACAACAAAACTTTTCATGTCTTCAAGCGTCGAATGATATCTTCATTGTCAATGGAAACCACTATTTCCCTTTCAATATATGCCACCAAATAATCATTCATCATGTCATCTCCCATTTGATTGCGCAACGAAGTTTTGATGATTTTCATTACAGAAAATACTCTTTCTATAGTTGTAGTTACGACGGGTAAGAGTAGTGACAATTTCACAAGCAAGTATACCAATGGATATACACGATCCTTCTTCATTTGAACCGACTTTCTAGTAAGCCCACCAATGCCCATTACTCCTACAAATTGGTCATCGAATCACAAATCCGTAATGTAATTATCCAGTTGACGCTCGAGTATCATTAACTGTTGTGGAGGAAAGTCAGTGGGATAAAGCGCAACAAATCAGATCAATTTTCTCTTGTCATATGCAGAGAATGAATTGCTTGGATCAAGAAATGACATGCACAATAACAACTCTATATTCACCTTATTGAAATGATTGATTAGATATTAAATTTACAAATCTATCACTGCATAGAACACTACAACGCCATTGCGATGAGATCTTCCTATAACCACAAACAAGTCTTCCGTACTCGGCATGGGTATCTAATGTTTAACAAAAAATAAAGAAGCCACCTCCAACAGTGACTCCCACCCATCATCTCTCATTTGTTGCAATTGTTGTTTGGTTATTTTCACAAGAGTCATGTCATTCACAATGTCTTGGTCATTTCTTTGTAATGCTTGTGATAAGTCATTCGCAATACCCAATACATTTTTCATCAAATGTAAGTGAAATAAAAATTCAAAGCATTGCATAAGTACCATTAGGTTCATTGCGTGACCTCTATGTTTTTGATTTCTTGCATCATCTTCAATAATTAAGAGAATGTCCTTTATTGCATCAAATGTTGGGTAGACTTCTTTAATACAACTTTCTCGATTTCCCCATTGTGATTGAAAAGAAATTGCAAAAGCTCAAGAAAGTTACCCTTATTTAGTGATTCATAGGATTCATCATTCCCTCGAAATCCCAACCCTTGACGCAAAAGAAACCTAATACAATCAATTGATGCAGTCAAATGAACATGATAGTTCTCTTGAGTTTGACTACATTTCTTAGCCAAAGAAAATTCGATGTGTTGCATTTGGTTCAATAGATCTTCACCAGCCTTTACATATTTATTATGTGTACTCATAGGTTCTCCTACATGCTTATTAAAGTTCTCTTTCTTTCTCCAATTCATATATCCTTTTGTAACAAAGAAATCGCCATTATCAGTTTTAATGAGATAGCAATACAAACAATATGCAGTAGCTTTGGCAATGCTATACTCTAACCAATTTGCATGATTATTCAACCACACAGGCCTTAATCTGTATTTCTCATTTGCACATAAAGGCCAAAGAAAGTTATGATTTTTAGGTTGGAAAGTTCCTTTTGTCAAGTAATAAAATCGAACCGCATTCCTTTCATTCATGTCACACTCCGAAATACTTTTTCTTAACCCCGGATCAGCAGGATAATCTTCCAAATTTGCTTCAATATTGGGCGTGGCCTACAGTCCGGGAAGATGTGTTGGTGTTGGGGTTGGGCTTGTATGACTTTGACTTGTCTCGCCTCCTCCACATGTCTTTTTAAAATATTTCAACATATTGCCCTATATTTCATAAAATACAATAAACTAATTTAACAATGTTTTTACAATAAACTAGTTTTTTTCAATAAACTAATTTTTACAACAGACTAATTTTTTTCAATGTTTTTACCATAAACTAACAATGTTTTTAGAATAAACTAACAATGTTTTTAGAATAAACTAACTTTAACAATCTAATTTTGACAGTAAACTAACAATGTAAAAAATTAGTTTTTCAATAAACTTATTTTTACAACAAACTAATTTTTTTCAATGTTTTTACAATAAACTAACAATGTTTTTACAATAAACTAATTTCTACAATCTAATTTTTACAGTAAACTAATAATGTCAAAAATTAGTTTTTTCAATAAACTAATTTTTACAATAAACTATTTTTTCAATGTTTTTACAATAAATTAACAATGTCAATAACTCAAGAATGTTAATAACTCAAGAATTTAAAAAACTAATAATTTCAACAATGTCAACAACTCAAGAATGTCAAAAAATATACCTTCTTGCTTCAGAACTGGAGAGGAGGAGCAAAGGCTCCGCCACTGAGCGGTGCTACGCTGGAGAGGGAGGAGACGAAGAGAGAGGTGAGACCGGAGTGAAAGAGAGAATCAGCGCAGCAGAGGAGAGGAGGGGAGGACAAAGATGGAGAGGTGAGGGCGGAGACGGAGGAGTGGAGATATGCCTAGAGAGGAGTGGAGGCGGGAGCTGCGCCTAAGCAGCTGCGTTAGAGAGGACGAACGGGGGTGTAAGAAAGTGGAGAGATGGTTAGGTTAAAAAAAATGCGTGTGTTGTGTATGTGTAGAAATAAGAATAAGAGTTATTTTCATTTGTGCCCCACAAACATTATACCTTCTATCATTAAATATTACACAAAGGTAAAAAAAATAGCCTATACTTGGGAATTTTTTTTTGAAAAACCTAGGTGGGTGGTCGCCCACCCTTGGGACAACCTAGGTCCGCCCCTTCATTTATGTGGGGTAGAATTAATCTAAACAAAAGTAACATTACATGTACCCTCATTTTCTACCCTCATTGGTATCCTATAATAAGACAAGACAATAAGAAGTTGTACTTTATGTCCTGATGGAACTCACGTTAACAAGGTATACAATTTTAATGCAGAATGTATGAAAAAATATATAGAATGAGGGTACACATAATTTTAATGGTCCATCCAATCCTCCACCCATCAAGTCCTATTTTGTCCTCTCAATTCAAAATTTATTCCATATTCTGTCACCACACATTTATTCCCTTTTGTACTCTTTGATTTATCCTCTTTTTCAAACCAGCATTCTTTCCGACTCTATTGTTCAACTTTACTGTATACACCAGAAAATGAAATAATTTTATATCTGTTACATTTTCACAAACAATAACACTTACTGTGTTAATATATTTATGAAAAAGTTATATATAAATTTTCAAAAATAGTAACATTTCATGAGTTAATATTACACAATATATATATACACGGTAGATCCAAACCTCTTTTTTTCGAAATTACTATATTTTTAAAGGTTTGCGCTAGCGACATTCAATCCCAACCACTACCCACCCCCATTGTCAGAGCTTCAACTACCTTCATCAGAGATATGATTTGGGGTGGGTAGTAGTGGCATAGGGTGTCACTGGCGCGGACCTCTAAAATTAAGAGAATATTAGATAAATGGGGTTTGGATCCATTGGAGCTCCGATTTGGGGTGACTAGGGGTGGCATTGGGTTAGGTTTATATCTGTAACACTTTCACCTACATTAACATTTACTGTATTCATATAACACAGTGTGTGTGTATATATATGTGTGTGTGTATATATATATATATATATACTGTGGATCCAAACCTCTTTTTTTCCTCATATTATCTTATTTTTAACGGTCCGCGCTAGCGACATCCAATCCCCACTACCACCCACCCCCATTGTCGGAGCCCCAACAACCTTTATCAGAGATCTGATTTGAGGTGACATGGGATGCCGATGAAACATTTTCACAAACAATAACATTTATTATTTGTGAAAATATTACAGATATAAACCTAACCCAATGATACCTCTATTCACCCCAAACTGGAGCTCCAGGGGATCCAAACTCCATTTATTCAATGTGCTCTTATTTCCTAAGGTCCGCACCAGCGGCACCCCATGTCACCCCAAATCAGAGCTCTGATGACGGTTGTTGGAGCTCCGACAAAGGGGGTGGGTGGTGGTGGGGATTAGATGCCGTAGCGCAGGCCGTTAAAAATAAGACAATATCATAAAAAGGTTTGGATCCACCATATGTGTGTGTGTGTGTGTGTGTGTGTGTGCATTGTGTTATAACACAGTAAATGTTATTGTTTGTGAAAATGTTACAGATATAAACCTAACCCAAAGCCAACCCAACTCACCCCAAATCGGAGCTCCGGTGGATCCAAACCCCATTTATCCAATATTCTCTTATTTCCTAAGGTCCGCGCCAGCGGCACCCCATGTGACAACCCGCTCAAAATAATAACGGGTGGCCAGCCCTATACTACATTAAAATCAGGTATTCCAGATGGCACAGTCTCAACATCAACAGACAACACTAAATAATATAAGGCTAACTACCCGAAATCATTAAAAGTGGATTGTCAAAAATTTAAAACTTTTTATTTAACAAAAACAACAAAACCAATAATGCAAACATAACCAACAACACACATCTAACTATGATGAGTGATAAGTGCAAACTCCAAAAATACAAGAGTGCAATACAATGCACAAATATAATCTCTACAATGAAATATCGAAATATCCTGTCGGGTAACAGACAATACAATAATCAGAGAATTGAAATATGAAAGTGTTAATCTACAACACTTGAATACTAACCCAATATACAAACTGAATCATAATCTAGATATACAAAGATATGAATCGACTAAAACAAAGTGTCGCAACAGTCCGCTAATGCCACTGCACCACGAATACACTGGATGGATGAACATCAATGGCGTCCTTGTGGAGGAACACCTAAAGCAATACAATATATATACATGGAGAGATAAAATATAAACGGGTCAGAGCCCGAGTTGAAAAACATTTTATAACAAGTGTATTAAAATGCATAATAATTATAAATGCATTATTACATGATTTAATGGAATCGTCCTCTCCATAATAATCCATCTCACCTCTCAACTAGAGCGCGCACTAAACGTATGCACGTGGTCTCAAAATGAATGCCCAAATATAAATTAGGCAATTAAATATAACTAGATCCCAAAATGCATATTAGATTAAGATTATCAAATTTATCTCGCAATCTACCCTTGTCTAAGTTCTATCTACAACATTACTTTATTTTAAATGTTATATTTCTCTTTATATTTGTTCATTTACTGTACATATAAAGTTGCATAACCATCCACATAACAACAAAATCACAATACATCAACATTCTCGTACTAGAATTTCATATATTCTAGTAATGACCGCATTTGGCATGAAAACATATATATAGTTAATTATATGAGTTATTAGCATCAAGAGTTAAAGACAAAACTTCTCCACAATCTCAATACGGCACTGCATTTCGTGCATCGGACATCTCGCCGAGGTGAAATCCAAACAAGGAACCCCCCCGTTACACTACTCCTGATAGTACTGATCCTCGAGATTCATTATTCCCTCAATGCATGATGCATGTAACCCAAATTATTATTCCTCATATTTTAACTAATTAGTATTCCCAAGTCTCAGCAGTACACGGCGTTTCATGCGTGGGACGTCTCGCCGAAGCGATATCCAAACAAGGAACCCCCCGTTACACTACTCCTGGCACTGTCGATTGTCGGGATAGGTGATATATATATAAGTATGAGTATTTAAGGACTAACTTCTCCAAAATTTCCAACATTATACTGCGGTTCGTGTGTGGGACATCTCGCCGAGGCGAAATCCAAACAAGGAACCTCCCGATACACTAATCCTGGCAATGTTGATCGTCGAGGTCCATTATGCCCTAAATACTCATGTACAAGCACAATCAAATTTATCATAACCATCTAACCGATCTATAACTCGAGGATGCAGGCTCACATGCTATCATCTTCCAGCATCCCATACACGTAGCAAACCGGGGCCACCGGTGGGGTTCAACGGCACCCACCTCGTGATTAACTCACGCAGACAACGTCCTGCGAAGCGGTTATAACTCCTAACCGTCAAGTGAGAACTTCACATACCCCCGAATTCTCACCCCCATAAGAATTCATATATATGTCGCATAAATAATCACAATGGGCGACTATGACCTGGGGATTATCCACACCCAACTCTTTGAGCCAGGATGCTCACCCTCAACGCACGCAACTTCCCAATGATAGCAAGGAGGGGGTATGCTTCAATATATATATATATATACACCATCATATAAGGTATACATACATCATCACAACATATAAAGATATACCGTCATATAAGGTATACCTTCCACATCATTTACACTTTCAATATTACGCACTTAGGCGTAGTTGAATTTATACCATTATTTAGTATATCACTCTCTTTTGATACACTAACCGTCAATTCTCACACATTAACCCCACTTAGTATACGTTATACTATTTCTCGCTTGAAGCTCACAAGTCGCTTCTAATAATGAATTGTTTCTAAATTCTATTCATGTTAAGGATATTCTTTCATCCTAATGCTCTTCAATTAGCATTTCTCATTGTGTGAGACGTGTCCCAAATCAAACATCAATAAGGATATTTCTATATCCATATGCACATCAAATAGCATTTATAATTCTCCAACCATAATAGGGTTCAATTCATTTTATGAACCTTTTGAAGTTATCCCATTTAGGATTGGATTCTAAAATCCAATATCACTAAACTTATTATCATTATTCTATAAGAATTTATAATTATCTCCCAATAGACTCTCCAATCAAGGTTGGATTCCCCACTTAGAAAAATACCATAATATCTAATCGATATTCCTCAAATTTAGTCAATATGACTCCAAAAATTTCTTATAAGGGAAACTCGCTAAAAGTCTCCAAAACATACTCCAAATATCTCCTATAGAGGTCCCCAATCGATAACCTCGAACAAATTGGAATGAAATTCTCCTTAGAAAAACAATCCCCCAAAAGCCTTGTTTTCGAATCGATTCGGGCCAATTCCGAATCGATTCGGCCCAGTGAATCAATTCGGCTAGGAAGGCGAAACGATTTGGGTCATCAGACCTGGGACTCTATCTCAGGCCGAATCGATTCGGCTGGAGTTCGAATCGATTTGGTCACTCAGACCTGGGCACCTACATATTTCCGAATCGATTTGGTAGGAGGCCAAATCAATTCGACCCTTCAGAACACTCGAAAATGGCTTCTTTTTAAGTAATCCAAAATCCCAAAATTTGTTTTAATCATTTTCTCTTCATTTCTCTTCAACCCAATCACATATATATCATCAATATTCATCCTATCATACATATAGACTAATTTCTATCCTCAAATCAAAGATCTACATATTAAATCTAAGATTATACCCAAAAGCTAGGTTTTGATAAACTAAACCTAAAACCTAAAGATTTAATCCACAAATCATGAAATAAATGGTACACAACAATTATTTAGCAAGTTTAATCACTTGCCTCGGGTTTGTAGGGTCTGAATCCGCCTTGAGATCGCGTGGATTCCGGAAAATCCTCTTTCTCTCTCTTTTCTCCTTCCTTTTCTTCTTTCTTTCTTTCTTTCTTTCTTTCTTTCTTTCTTTCTTTATTTTTCTCTTTCTCTCTTTGGAGAATTGTTTCTCCCGTAGGCTTTTAAGCCCTAACTCCCAAGATACACATCTTTAAATGATAATACACACTTTAAATGACTCGGTAACTTTAATTTGAGTCAAACTGACTTAAATTATTTCTGAACCTGAATAGACCCCAAGTACAGTCATTTTGACTTTCTCGACCCTTCCGGACACAACTACACCCTCAGAATTGCCATTCGATACACTTTCTAACGACTCCAAGTTTTGACCTCAAGTGCCAAATTTAGTTATTCTCCAATAAAATATTATTTATTTCTCCCAAAATAAATAAATCCTCGCCTCTAAGACAACGAGTTGTTACAAACTTCCCCACTTTCAAAAATTTCATCCTCGAAATTTTAGCTAAGACTAATTCTCCAAAGCTCAACTAGATTTACTATACTCACCCTTACTAATCCTATCTCCAAACTTCTAACTTTCCAAGACGAATTTATTTTAATTTATTTTACTTTAAGTTGATTATGAGTTTTATAAAACCAATTTCCACAACTAGGGCGTCCATACACCCTTTATATTCGAGCTATCGCTTGTACAAATCATAATGAGGCTTCATGTGCCTCCAATGTTCCACATTACCATAAATATAACTAATAATAACATTTTAATAGTGTAAAATTTTTGAATGGTCCAAGAAATAACTCCTCTCAATTCCTGACATTCGCCACTTTCATGCGGGGGACGTCTCGCCTAAGCGAAATCCAAACAAGAAAACCTCCCAATACACTACTATGAGGCGTCGTCAGGGATTGAGAGTTTGCTAAATCTGGACTAGAGTTTGAAAATATTTTGGGAAAAAAATCATTTTGATATGGCCCAAGGCCTAGAAAAAGTTTTATTTTGAAAACAGTTTATAAAAATATTTTTGTTTAAGTTTCACGATATTTACATAAAGTGCCTTATGTCCCACACAAGGTCTTAACAATCATCATATATATATAACAACATATAGATCACAAAAATTAGCATAATTATGAGCTAAAATTTTCCTGCGTCCCATCAATCCACAATCTTTAAACTCTTTTCAGTAATGATATCTCATATCATATTAACATATTGCCATTTATAAGGCTCATCCATAACTAGAATACAACAATTATATAAGTCTAACATGACTATATAAAAGAAGTAGCTTTATCACTACTACTTATCACACCATAACCATTCTTACATTTACCACAAGGTTTATAGCTCTTTTTGAGCATATTATAAAATTATCCATTCTATCGAAGGATAATTAATATAAGAGCCTGACTTGCTCAAAATTCCTCTTTTCGGGTCAATACATACATAATAGGGCTATAGCACTATCCATACACAAATATCTCCCATACGATATTACCGAAACTTCATATTTTAATATTCTCATTCATAAAGGAAAATAACCTATATCATCCATCTCTAGTCCGATTGCCCTTCCTCATCAATGGGCTCCCAAACAAAGTCCCCCGATCTAAAACGACCTCGAATCTGTTGTAGGGGTTGCACTTCCAAAACTTCATCAAAATGTGGTCCTTTACCTCTTTTAGGACAATCTCTATTTCTATGACCTATTTCTTTCCAAAAGAAACACTCACCCACAAATCCTTTTTGCCCACTCGCATTACTGGCACTCTCATCGCCAAACTTACTCGATGAACTCGAATCTCCAAAGTTCTTACCCTCTTGCGAATGAAGACAATATTCATGACACTTTAATAGTGCCGCATTCACTACCTCGATGAAAGTCACTAACTTAGGACTCTCTAACAAGTGTTGTTGGATTCTCCAATCTAAACCTCGAATAAACTTTGAAATACGTTTCTCTTCCGTATTTACCTCCTCAGGTATTAATTTCACCCATCGAGAAAAATCTTCCTCATATTCTGCCACCGTTCTATTACCTTGAAAAATCTTCATATTCTGAGTCGGGGAAGGAAAATACCTTCGATCAAAAAGTTCCTAAAATTCTATTATAGGCAAAGTATCTCTCTGTTCAGATATGGTGACAGACTCCCACCATTGAAGAGCTGCACACGATAACTTAAAGGTAGCAAAAAATTGCTTCTGCACCTCACTACACTCAACTATACGGAGGTGCCTCTGCATATTATTCTTCCATTGACTTGCAGCCATTGCATCAACTCCCCCAGCAAACTCGGGAGGATGCCCCTTACTAAAATCTTCCTTCACTCTTTCCCATAAAGACAATCCTAAATGGGGTCGGGCTTCTTGAACGGCAGATTACTGTGCCATCGTAGAAATGGCAACAATTACTGCATGTGCCACTATATTGTCAACTTCATCTATAGTCATGTTCCTTTGAGGCAAATGGTGTTGCACATTTTCATGCCCTCTATTTGCCCTTACTGAACGACCTCCCTTCGGTGGCATCTGAAACAAGAACAATTGTATCAGAACGCCTTACAAATATTTTCTAATCACAGAAGAAATATGGACGTGTGAATACAACAGTCCTAATAATAAGGCTCTACATTAAGAACGCTTACGGAAGATCGTAGTAACTCGCACACAGATCCTAAAGACACTAGAACCTTATGCTCTGATACCATCTGTGACAACCCGCTCAAAATAATAACGGGTGGCCAGCCCTATACTACATTAAAATCAGGTATCCCAAATGGCACAGTCTCAACATCAACAGACAACACTAAATAATATAAGGCTAACTACCCGAAATCATTAAAAGTGGATTGTCAAAAAATTAAAACTTTTGATTTAACAACAATAACAAAACCAATAATGCAAATATAACCAACAATACACATCTAACTATGATGAGTGATAAGTGCAAACTCTAATATATACAAGAGTGAAATACAATGTACAAATAAAATCTCTACAGTGAAATACCCGAATATTCTGTCGGGTAATAGACAATACAATAATCTGAGAAATGAAATATGAAAGTGTTAATCTACAGCACTTGAATACTAACCCAATATACAAACTGAATCCTAATCTAGATATACAAAGATAGGAATCGACTAAAACAAAGTGTCGCAACAGTCCGCTAATGCCACAGCTCCACGAATACACTGGATGGATGAACATCAATGGCGTCCTTGCGGAGGAACACCTAAAGTAATACAATATATATACATGGAGAGAGAAAATATAAACGGGTCAGAGCCCGAGTTGAAAAACATTTTATAACAAGTGTATTAAAATGCATAATAATTATAAATGCATTATTACATGATTTAATGGAATCTTCCTCTCCATAATAATCCATCTCACCTCTCAACTAGAGCGTGCACTAAACGTATGCATGTGGTCTCCAAATGAATGCCCAAATATAAATTAGGCAATTAAATCTAACTAGATCCCATAATGCATATTCAATTAAGATTATCTAACTTATCTCGCAATCTACCCTTGTCTAAGTTCTATCTACAACCTTACTTTATTTTAAATGTTATAGTTCTCTTTTTATTTGTTCATTTGTTGAACATATAAAGTTGCATAACCATCCACATAACAACAAAATCACAATACATCAACATTCTCGTACTAGAATTTCATACATTCTAGTTATGCCCTCATTTGGCATGAAAACATATACATAGTTAATTATATGAGTTATTAGCATCAAGAGTTAAGGACAAAACTTCTCCACATTATCAATACGGCACTGCGTTTCGTGCGTGAGACATTTCGCCGAGGCGAAATCCAAATAAGGAACCCCCCGTTACACTACTCCTGATAGTACTGATCATCGAGATTCATTATGACCTCAATGCATGATGCATGTAACCCAAATTATTATTACTCAGATTTTACCTAATTAGTATTCCCAATTCTCAACAGTACATGGTGTTTCATGCGTGGGACGTCTCGCCGAAGCGAAATCCAAACAAGGAACCCCCCCGTTACACTACTCCTGGCACTGTCGATTGTCGGGATAGGTGATATATATATAAGTATGAGCATTTAAGCACTAACTTCTCCCCAGTTTCCCACATTACACTGCGGTTAGTGCGTGGGACGTTTCGTCGAGGCAAAATCCAAACAAGGAACCCCCGATACACTAATCCTCGCAATGTCGGTCGTCGAGGTCCATTATGCCCTCAATACTCATGTACAAGAACAATGAACAATATCATAACCATCAAATCGAGCTATAACTCGTGGACGCAGGCTCACATGCTATCATCTTCCAGCAGCCCATACACGTAGCAAACTGGGGCCACCTGGTGGGGTTCAATGGCACCCACCTCATGATCAACTCACGCACACAACGTCTCGGGAAGCGGTCATAGCTCCTAACCGGCAAGTGAGAACGTCACATACCCCCGAATTCTCACCCCCAAAAGAATGCATATATATATCGCATAAATAATCACAATGGGCGACTATGACCTGGGGATTATCCACACCCTGCTCTTTGAGCCAGGATGCTCACCCTCAACGCACGGAACTTCCCAATGATAGCAAGGAGGGGGTATGCTTAACTATATATATATATATATATAAGGTATACATACATCATCATAACATATAAAGATATACCGTCATATAAGGTATACCTGCCACATCATTTACACTTTCAATATTACGCACTTAGGTGTAGTTGAATTTATATCATTATTTAGTATATCACTCTTTTTTGATACACTAACCGTCAATTCTCACACATTAAACCCACTTAGTATACAGTATACTATTTCTCGCTTGAAGCTCACAAGTCACTTCTAATAATGAATTATTTCTAAATTCTATTCATGTTAAGGATTCTTTCATCCTAATGCTCTTCAATTAGCATTTCTCATTGTGTGAGACATCTCCCAAATCAAACATCAATAAGGATATTTCTATATCCATATGCACATCAAATAGCATTTATAATTCTCCAACCATAATAGGGTTCAATTCATTTTATGAACCTTTTAAAGTTATCCCATTTGGGATTGGATTCTAAAATCCAATATCATTAAACTTATTATCATTCTTCTATAAGAATTTATAATTATCTACCAATAGAGTCTCCAATCAAGGTGGGCTTCCTCACTTAGAAAGATACCATAATATCTAATCGATATTCCTCAAATTTAGTCAATATGACTCCAAAAATTTCTCATAAGGGAAACTCGCTAAAAGTCTCCAAAACATACTCCAAATATCTCCTATAGAGGTTCCCAATCGATAACCTCGAACAAATTGGAATGAAATTCTCCTTAGAAAAACATTCCCCCAAAAGACCTGTTTCCGAATCGATTCGGGCCAATTCCGAATCGATTCGGCCCAACGAATCGATTCGTCCAGGAAGGTGAATCGATTCGGGTCATCAGACCTGGGACTCTGTCTCAGGCCGAATCGATTTGGCTGGAGTCCGAAACGATTTGGTCACTCAGACCTGGGCACCTGCGTATTTTCGAATCGATTCGGTAGGAGGCCGAATCAATTCGGCCCTTCAGAACTCTCGAAAATGGCTACTTTTTAAGTAAGCCAAATTCCCAAAATTTGTTTGAATCATTTTCTCTTCATTTCTCTTCAACCCAATCATATATATATCATCAATATTCATCCTATCATACATGTAGACTAATTTCTATCCTCAAATCAAACATCTACATATTAAATCTAAGATTATTCCCAAAAGTTAGGTTTTGATAAACTAAACCTAAAACCCAAAGATTTAATCCACAAATCATGCAATAAATGGTACACAACAATTATTTAGCAAGTTTAATCACTTGCCTCGGGTTTGTAGGATCTGAATCCGCCTTGAGATCGCATGGATGCCGGAAAATCCTCTTTCTCTCTCTTTTCTCCTTCCTTTTCTTCTTCTTTCTTTCTTTCTTTCTTTCTTTCTATTTCTCTTTATCTCTTTAGAGAATTGTTTCTCCCGTAGGCTTTTAAGCCCTAACTACCAAGATACGCATCTTTAAATGATAATACAAACTTTAAATGACTCGGTGACTTTAATTCGAGTCAAACTGACTTAAATTATTTCAGAACCTGAATAGACCCCAAGACAGTCATTTTGACTTTCTCGACCCTTCTGGACACAACTACACCCTCAGAATTGCCATTCAATACACTTTCTAACCACTCCAAGTTTTGACCTCAAGTGCCAAATTTAGTTATTCTCCAGTAAAATATTATTTATTTCTCCCAAAATAAATGAATCCTCGTTTCCAAGACCTCGGGTTGTTACACCCCATGTCACCCTAAATTAAAACTCTGATAAAGGTTGTTTAGCGCCGACAATGGTGGTGGGTGGTGGTGGGGATTGGGTTTCCGCTGGAGTGGACCTTTGAAAAAAAAGAGAATATTGGATAAATTGGGTTTGGATCCACCAGATCTTCGATTGGCAGTGAGTAAGGTGTAACACCCCGCCTAATTAAATACCGGGAGGCCAGTCCCATACCAAATTAAAACAGAATATACAGTTGGCTCATTCTTAGCATCACTGTAGAAAACATTTACAACTCACCCAATACCCAATTAAGCCGGTGTTAAAAACTTTCCAAATTTTAATTCAACAAAATCCATTTCCAGTTTAAGAATAACATAACACATTTTATTCTACAACACTGATAATCAAACAGATAACATAAAAGAATTTAAATGCAATGGGAATAAACATTCCCAAATAATTATAATCCATTACAGTAATCCCAACAATGTCAAATGTATTAAAATGATACGAATACAATAGTATTTGACTCCGATAGAACATGATAACTGAATCCTTTGGGAGACATGCCCCAACTAAAAGAATACTGTAAATCAAATGAAGATAGGCGTCTAAGCAAAACTCTATGGCTCCATAGCCTGTCAAAAATCCGCTAAGGTTGGCGTCCTTGCTGCTGGACACCTGATATAGAAGATACAATAGAAGAGAAAATATGCAAGGAAACGGGTCAGAGCCCGATTATGTAAATGATTTTTAAAACAACAAGTATTTAACAAGTGCAATAAATCTTTTATTATGTACATATTAGACCCAACTCTCACTTGCCATTCTCACCTCTCAACTAGAGTGCACACTTAACGTTTCCTATTAACCTCCTAGTTAATGGTTCCTCTTCACTAGTTCCATAATATAATTCAATTCCCATATCATAACCCCGTATGTCCCATACCATACGTTATATAATTCTTCTTATACATATTTAGTTTATGAATTGTTTCTCATTAACATGAAACAAGCTTTTCAATTCTTTAAGAATAAACATTCATTAACTTACTTCAGTTCTTTATCTCAATTTGCCATTATCTACAATTATCACACAGTAGATGACTTAACCATAATAAATCCATTCATTAATTTAATTCATTATATATATATATATATATATATATATTCATATATAATACAAATATAATACAACACCCCGAGTCACAGCTGCGGTGCAATGCATTACTCTGCTATCATGTCCCATCATCGCTGGTCGCCAAATAGTGGACAAAAGGTTCGGTAAGGATTCCTCGAACCATAAACAACAACACAAACATTGGAGGCGAACATAGTTCTCGTATCCATGGGTCACGCACATACCTACGTACCCATAGTCAGCGGACTTATCAACTCCCCGATAAGTCTTTCATAGACCTATGTTCTCGAGCGACAAATCAAAGATCCCATGGATTCATCAGGATATGACTTCCCTCACACGCAAACCTCCCACCGATAGCATGTAAGCTAGGTATGTCATACACATAAATCATCAATCAATCAAATAGGCATTATTATACCTATAATATAATATCAATAAGGTAATAACTTTACCCTTAGATTATTCCCATACGTAGCATTATATCTCTTTTAAATTCCACGTATTAAAATATCATATCTTTAATTCATAATTTAATTATTCTCGCATCCTATAACATCTCTCCACTCCCGACGTCGTTAAGGTTCATGCGCGGAACGTCTCGCAAAGAGAAATCCAAACAAGGAACCCCTCCAATACACTACTACTTAACTTTGTCGATCGAGGAGGTTCGACAACTTCAACTATGCGATCGGGATAACCTCATACCCTCTTTCAACCAAATGTGTTCCAAACTCCCATCTCTATCGAGGAGCCATACCACTACGCTCTTGTATTACACTCAGCCCTTGCGAAATCAATAATGAGCTTAAACTCAGTCCTTGATGTTTAAATTGTAACCCTAAGGCTACCCAGGTGTTATATTAAATCTCCCCTACTTGAACTATCCATAATCCTCATACAAACAGATTAGAATCCAACACATGAATCTAGCAACCGAAATCTCTTTAACTTTAATTATCATAATTCTAATCAATTAAATCCCAATCAAATTAATTCAAATCTTAACTAGGGCTTACTGATCTTCTTTAAGTCCCATAATATCCCATTAACAATCACCAAAAATCTACAAAAGTTTTGGGATAAGAACCAACATTAAAAAGAAACAACATCATGAATTCTCATATTTTCAATACTCAGAAAAATCAGATCCAAAAATTATTCGAATCATCAATCCGACTTCAGATTTGGATTCTACACGAAAAATTGAGTCAGGTATGTGTTTTGAGTTTTTCTTAAATCTCATCCAAATGCACTCAAAAAGAAGATCTAAACATTCCAAATTGGCTCTTTTCATTCCACTCGTTTTTGCCTCTTTTTCCAGAAAATTATCAACATATTATCTTCACGAACACTATATTATTTTCAGAATTTCTTCCACAGAGTGATGAATATTTATTGTATTACTAACTACCTACAACATGAGTTTAATTCCTATATATTTTTAGATTCCAAAAATCGATTAACAACTATATCCTTTCATCTTCAAGGCATGAAAATCATCTCTTTTATAACTATCCTAACATGGACAAGATACGAACTTAAATTGCAAATATCAAACACTTGCCTTTACTGAAGATCTAATCCTTTGGAGTTGAATAACACAGGTGGTGATGGTGGTGGTGACCTTTGACCTTTGGTTCTCTTCCTTTCCAAGCAAGCTTTTCCCTTCCCAAGCAACAATTCACTCTCTCTAGGAAGATGACTTCTCTAATTTGTGAAGAGGAGATGTATAACCCACATACACTTAATCTACCAATACTTACAATAAGGCAAAACCCGAAATCACTATTCACCCCCTTGTAAAAATTAATGTCCTTTTGGGTTGTCTATAAGGTCGATATAAAAATAAGTCTCCTTTTTAATTTAATAAATTAATCCCGACACGCCCCATACCGCGTCTGACTAAAAATCCAAATTACTGAATAGCAATTTTCAATAATCATCACATTCATATATTACCTAAATATCTTTAAGTAATATTCAGAATCATCCATTTTAATATCCACAATCCGGATAAATCCCAAATGAATTAATTAATAATAAAATCCAATTAATCCATTAATTTAAAATATAACCCATTTTAAAAGTCATAAAAATCACGGGGTATTACATACTTCCCCCCTTATAACAGAATTTCGTCTCGAAATTCAGGAATATAAATCATACTGGTAAGATCAACTCCGAGTATAAATCTCACAGCGCAAGAAATCTAAGACGTACCGCCCATACAGTACATTATCGAAAATCCCCATTGATGTTATACGCCAAGCCTCAGCATATAGTTCCAACTGAATCGAATATAAACTTTACCCAACCTTCCCTATACCATCCTCGTGACAAACTTTGGGAAAATTGAGCCTCACATATTGAACAAATAAATCCTCAAGTCACAACTACTTACTCTTTCACAATTATGAGAACTACTACATTCAGACCATCCAGGGCGCCCATACACCCTATCGTACCACTTTCAATATAAAAAAAATTCGCAAAGGTTATAAACTCACATCCCAAAGACCTAACTTATTTCAACTCCCAACGGTTATTAGTTTCATGCGTGGGGTGTCTCGCAAGCGAAATCCAAACAAGGAACCACCCCGATACACTACTCCCTAAAGTAGTCGGTCATCGAAACTCCTCAGGTCCTTAGTCAATAGTATATAAAAATTTTGTTTATTGAAAAAAATATCAGGTTTATCGATTTAAAAAAAATAGGTTTTATTGATTTCAAATAGAGTCTACTCATCTACTCTCTTATAGAAGACAAGATGCAGGATAGTAGTAGTATATACGCTCTCGTATGCCACAAGTCAATCCACGTCGATAGTCACATCATGATCGGACATGCCCAAAGTAAGTAATCTAATGATAAATATCAAACCAACGTGATAACATGTAAAATATAGGTGTCCCACGGTGAGTCTACGTAAATAATAGTGCTACAGGCTAAGTTTAGCAACCCTTTTGCCCACACAATATCAATCGCTACAAAAATCAATATACGCCTCAAAATTCCTTAGATAGAAAACATACCCTCATTCGCGGGTGGTGGTTGTTGACTCCCATTAATAAAACTTTGCTCCGATAAGTCAAGAAAAATTTTTACCCCAAATTTTCATTTCTAGTTAACCACATTCCACTATATGCCCAAGCCTTTGAATATATTGCCTTCGCTAGATAACACACACGATTCCCGCATTTCAAGAACTTCTACTGATGACTCTCCTCAATTTTTCCATAATAGGGGTGACCTCGACTACGGTCATCATACTCGAACATACTTCATAACCTCCTAAGTATGATCTCCACTATCCGTCCAATGGCCCTCATCTGCCATACTTCTTTGTTCGATCACTCCCGAACGTAAATAAGATTCACTGATATATACGGAATCTTACCAAAGAGATCGAAAATCCTAAACATAGGGTTGTATATCAAAGAACGCTAAGCTGAAAACACAGTAAGCCGTACAAACCCTAAAGGACAATAGAACCTGATGCTCTGATACCACCTGTAACACCCCGCCTAATTAAATACCGGGTGGCTAGTCCCATACCAAATTAAAACAGAATATACAGTTGGCTCATTCTTATCATCACTGTCGAAAACATTTACAACTCACCAAATACCCAATTAAGCCGGTGTTAAAAACTTTCCAAATTTTAATTCAACAAAATCCATTTCCAGTTTAAGAATATCATAACACATTTTATTCTACAACACTGATAATCAAACAGATAACACAAAAGAATTTAAATGCAAGTGGAATAAACATTCCCAAATAATTATAATCCATTACAGTAATCCCAACAATGTCAAATGTATTAAAATGATACGAATACAATAGTATTTGACTCCGATAGAACATGATAACTGAATCCTTTGGGAGACATGCCCCAACTAAGAGAATACTGTGAATCAAGTGAAGATAGGCGTCTAAGCAAAACTCTATAGCTCCATAGCCTGTCAAAAATTCGCTAAGGTTGGCGTCCTTGCTGCTGGACACCTGATATAGAAGATACAATAGAAGAGAAAATATGCAAGGAAACGGGTCAGAGCCCGATTGTGTAAATGTTTTTTAAAA
Source organism: Sambucus nigra (assembly GCA_949130495.1). NCBI lineage: Eukaryota > Viridiplantae > Streptophyta > Magnoliopsida > Dipsacales > Adoxaceae > Sambucus > Sambucus nigra. Next base: position 51,372,669 of record OX422222.1, read on the forward strand.
CAGCAAGTATTTAACAAGTGCAATAAATCTTTTATTATGTACATGTTAGACGCAACTCTCACTTAACATTCTCACCTCACAACTAGAGTGCACACTTAACGTTTCCTATTAACCTCCTAGTTAATGGTTCCTCTTCACTAGTTCCATAATATAATTCAATTCCCATATCATAACCCCGTATGTCCCATACCATACGTTATATAATTCTTCTTATACATCTTTCATTTATGAATTGTTTCTCATTAACATGAAACAAGCTTTTCAATTCTTTAAGAATAAACATTCATTAACTTACTTCAGTTCTATATCTCAATTTGCCATTATCTACAATTATCACAAGTAGATGACTTAACCATAATAAATCCATTCATTAATTTAATTCATTATATATATATTCATATATAATACAAATATAATACAACACCCCGAGTCACAGCTGCATGGCAATGCATTACTCTGCTATCATGTTCCATCATCGCTGGTCGCCGAATAGTGGACAAAAGGTTCGGTAAGGATTCCTCGAACCATAAACAACAACACAAACATTGGAGGCGAACATAGTTCTCGTATCCATGGGTCACGCACATACCTACGTACCCACAGTCAGCGGACTTATCAACTCCCCGATAAGTCTTTCATAGACCTATGTTCTCGAGCGACAAATCAAAGATCCCATGGATTCATCAGGATAAGACTGCCCTCACGCGCAAAACCTCCCACCGATAGCAAGTAAGCTAGGTATGTCATACACATAAATCATCAATCAATCAAATAGGCATTATTATACCTATAATATAATATCAATAAGGTAATAACATTACCCTTAGATTATTCCCATACGTAGCATTATATCTCTTTTAAATTCCACGTATTAAAATATCATATCTTTACTTCATAATTTAATTATCCTCGCATCTTATAACATCTCTCCACTCCCGACGTCGTTAAGGTTCATGCGCGGAGCGTCTCACAAAGATAAATCCAAACAAGGAACCCCTCCAATACACTACTACTTAACTTTGTCGATCGAGGAGGTCCGACAACTTCAACTATGCGATCGGGATAACCTCATACCCTCTTTCAACCAAATGTGTTCCAAACTCCCATCTCTATCGAGGAGCCATACCACTATGCTCTTGTATTACACTCAGCCCTTGCAAAATCAATAATGAGCTTAAACTCAGTCTTTGATGTTTAAATTGTAACCCTAAGGCTACCCAGGTGTTATATTAAATCTCCCCTACTTGAACTATCCATAATCCTCATACAAACAGATTAGAATCCAACACATGAATCTAGCAACCGAAATCTCTTTAACTTTAATTATCATAATTCTAATCAATTAAATCCCAATCAAATTAATTCAAATCTTAACTAGGGCTTACTGATCTTCTCTAAGTCCCATAATATCCCATTAACAATCACCAAAAATCTACAAAAGTTTTGGGATAAGAACCAACATTAAAAAGAAACAACATCATGAATTCTCATATTTTCAATACTCAGAAAAATCAGATCCAAAAATTATTCGAATCGTCAATCCGACTTCAGATTTGGATTCTACACGAAAAATTGAGTCTGGTATGTGTTTTGAGTTTTTCTTAAATCTCATCCAAATGCACTCATAAAGAAGATCTAAACATTCCAAATTGGCTCTTCTCATTCCACTCGTTTTTGCCTCTTTTTCCAGAAAATTATCAACATATTATCTTCAAGAACACTATATTATTTTCAGAATTTCTTCCACAGAGTGATGAATATTTATTGGATTACTAACTACCTACAACATGAGTTTAATTCTTATATATTTTTAGATTCCAAAAATCCATTAACAACTATATCCTTTCATCTTCCAAGCATGAAAATCATCTCTTTTATAACTATCCTAACATGGACAATATACGAACTTAAATTGCAAATATCAAACACTTGCCTTTACTGGAGATCTGATCCTTTGGAGTTGAATAACACAGGTGGTGATGGTGGTGGTGACCTTTGACCTTTGGTTCTCCTCCTTTCCAAGCAAGCTTTTCCCTTCCCAAGCAACCTTTCACTCTCTCTAGGAAGATGACTTCTCTAATTTGTGAAGAGGAGATGTATAACCCACGTACACTTAATCTACCAATACTTATAATAAGACAAAACCCGAAATCACTATTCATCCCCCTTGTAAAAATTACCAAAATGCCTTTTTGGGTTGTCTATTCATTTCCAAATGACCCGGGACCCAAATTCAACATCCAAATAGACTTTTCTGACTATTTTAACCCTTCCGGATGCAACGACGCAGTCAAAATGACTATAAGGTCGATATGAAAATAAGTCTCCTTTTTAATTTAATAAATTAGTCCCGACACGTCCCATACCGCGTCTGACTAAAAATCCAAATTATCGAATAACAATTTTCAATAATCATCACATTCAAATATTACCTAAATATCTTTAAGTAATATTCAGAATCATCCATTTTAATATCCACAATCCGGATAAAGCCCAAATGAATTAATTAATAATAAAATCCAATTAATCGATTAATTTAAAATATAACCCATTTTAAAAGTCATAAAAATCACGGGGTATTACATAAGGGTGGCATTGGCTGTCGCTAGCGCGAATCTTTAAAAATAAGAGAATATTTGATAAATGTGTGTTTGAGCGACTAAATTGGTTAAACTAAAAATATGTGTTTTTGTTTCTCTCTCTCTCTCTCTCTCTCTCTCTATATATATATATATATATATATATATATATATATATATATTTATATATATATATATTTATATATATACAGTGTCCTGCTCTTGTGCGGACCAGCCATGTCGGTGTGCCTATATATATATTCTAGGGTATGTCCGTTCCTGAAGGCACGTTGATAATTGTTAAAAGTATTGAATCGTGTAAATTTATGTCCAAACTTTTTTCTACAACACAAATGCGTAAAAAATTTGGGCAAAGTTTACTTTCTTTATTGGACTATCCCCCCTATTTATGGAAAAAAATACCGCAATAATATTAATAGTCTTTGGAACTCATATAAACAACATCAATTTAACTCAACTTGTCGAAATACAACTAATATGTCGATAAATAAATTAAATTCGTGCAGAACTTTTGTTTATACGACTATCTGCCTTGTGTAAGAAATAAAAAACACTTGAACAACAACGATACTAATAATCCTATAAAAAAATAGGTCATACATATACGAATTTGTTCTACATATATAAATGTTGGTTAGGGCTCTGATTTAGAGTTCTGAAGTGGCTCCTCAGTTTCCTAGTCCGACATTGTATTGTCGAAGCTCTGAAGTGGCTCTTCACGTTTAATTACTTTGTCGAAGCTCCCCGTGGACTGAAGGGCCCTGCTATATGCACATTGGATAGGGGAAACTACCCCACACTCAGTTAGATTGAACATGTCCAAATCTAAGGACCTGTAATGCATTAGCCAAAATCAAAACAACCTAATAAACTATTGAATATGTCCCATAAGAAATAAACTTCAAAAATAGAATACCAATCTTAAGAAAATAATCATCCGTACCATATCTCCTTATAACCCGCCTTTAACTATTTTATTATTGTGCTAACCTAATAAAATGGACTTCTTATTGCACACAATTTCCCCTAGCTTTACCATCCCACCACCATTGACATATAAAAAGAGGAATATATATTATTTAGAGCAAATAAAACAAAGACCAAAAAGAAAAATTATAAATTCATTAAGAACACATTTTTAAGGCCTAATAAATTGAATAATGACAAAGACATAGTAAAGGAACTTATGTAGTTGAAATAGTAGCATGTTAGGACTATAAAAGTGTTAATCTGATGAAGGAACAATAAGTGAAAAGTTGACCAAGTGATGAAGTTTATGGATCAATAAAGGAAGGAACAGTTTGTAATACATGTGAACATTTTCTGCTATGTTGTGACACTCTATTTATGTTTTTGGTGAAAATGTAAATCCAGCTGGAACCTTGCCATGTAATATTTCAGAAATCCCAACCTAATTAGGAGCAGAATCTGAGGCCAATAGTACCAACAATAGAAATCCTAACACAATAAAAGTTGTTTCTCACATCAAAATATGTTTTGATACTCTGTCTCATTTTGGAGGAAAAAAACATCAAAATTCCAACACAACATAAAAATTCTAACAAAATATCTAAATTCCTACAAAACATCAAAACTCGAAACCTGATCAATCAGTAGTAGGGTATCATCTGGAATGAAGAATTTTCTCAGAATCACTAACACTTTGTGATCAAACAGTGCTTCGAATCTACCCCGAATCTGCTCGAAATCATAAAAATTAAGGATCTGATGAGAAATAAAACCTAACATCATTGATTTAGAATTTATAGGAGATTACGAAATAAGCAAGAAATGATGTCTTGTTAGAGAGAATCTCCACTAATATCCAATAAAAAATAGCTCAATTAAACATGAAGATTCCACTAAACTGGGTAAAATTGAATACAAAAACATCGTTGAGTGTGGTTGTGACACCATCGGATCTCATAAACTTCTCTAAATTCACCCTTACAAAATTAAACATACCATAATAATAACTTAAACATGTAACAAAAAAATAAATCCACCTCAATAATTTCTATTCGGCATATAGAATCATAAACTTTAAAACTCTTATGCAGTAGCATATTCAAAATTTGTCTAGATCAGAGACAACTATCAAAAATTTAAAATCGGTAACCCTATCAGACCTGCTCGATAAAAAAAAAGAGATAAAAGATGTCCAAATTAAAATAAGTAACATAATCATAACACTATTAGTTTTTCCTCTCAATCTAGACGGTAATATAAATTGATTCTTCTAACTTGAGCTGAGAGAAGGAGAGGAGAAACATTATAAAGTCTCCATTTTGTATCACAAAATTACTTGATCTTATTTATTTTACCTAATAATGGCCTTATAATCATATTATATATGAGCACGAACCTTACCATAAGTAAGAGTGTGGTTGTGACACCAACGGATCTCAGAAACTTCTCTAAACTCACCCCTTAAAAAGTAAACATACCATAACAATTACTTAACACGTATTGCCACTTGAAAAGGTGATTGTGTGAAGAACACCAAAAATAGAACAAATACAACAAAATAATCAAAACTACATGTTAGGTAAAAGGTACAGGATAGCCGATTTATGCACTTTGACTATAAGGTACAGGATAACAGCAACCTTCTAATTATAAAACAATTGGACTTTTGCCTAATTGGACTACAATTATAACTACATGTTAGGTAATTAAACCACTATTATTTGGAAGATCAATAATGTCTTAAATCAGATGATGTGCTACATTGTTATCTAGCTATTTATATAGTTTTGAGTAGAAAAACAATAGTGTTGAAGTTTATCTCACCTTTCATTTCCATACCTTAAACTCAGTTAATTACTTGATGAGAGTTCAAGGCAAACAAAATCTATGAACCTGAAATTACCTGATGCCTCACTCCTCTTGAATTCACCTATTTCATCAGGTGTGAGTGTGAGTGGTTATGACCACTCTTCTCGAATGGAAGCTTCAATGGCTCAAGAGCGACTCAAATGGATTGGCTTCCACTTGTCCTTGTAGTATGCTCCTTCTATAGATTCAAAAAATTAAGAATCAAACTATATATTGAAAGATCACACTAAACATGAAGAATCCTGACCTCATCAAACTCATAGGTAATGAAGATGACTCAAATGATGCAAGTTACATATGTATTGAGCATAACATAATATAATTCAGCTCAAACTCGTCCAAGCACATTCTATCCACTATATCCACATGTGCTCCATGTCTTATGAGAAGTAAAGCCACCTCTTTATTGTGGCAGACTACTGTAATCATAAGAGGAGTTTATAATCCTTTATCAACATCATCAACCTCTGCTCGTTCCTCAATTAAGAGTTCGCAAATTTGTTGAGTTCCCTATGCTTATTGTACGAAGCAATGGAGCCAACCTTGCTAGCAGCATAATAAAGAGCAATTCGATCACCACTATTGTTCAAAATAACCTCAGCTCCTCTACTAGCTAAATGCAGTGGGACTCAGACCCTCCTCATTGCCACTATTGGGATATGCTCTTATCATTTCACGCAAATGTTTCCCTCTAAAAATATGGATACCATTTGAATTTTACCTTACAATAATCAAACAAAATTAAAAGTTTTAAAAAACAACAGCTCTAGCAATACAAAACTTATTGTTAGAAGTGGAAAAACAATATTACAAAACCACTACATGTAAAAAGAAATAACAACTATTAAGAAGATCCAAGCTCGGTAATCATAATAAGTAATAACAAAAATAATTAGGTCAGTCTTATACTGAAGAGTTCCTTTAAAAATAATCGGCACATTATGAGGTCAGTCTTATACAAAGGTTCATGTATTCTATTTAGTCTTACGATTCGGGAGCCTGGTAATATAGAATATATTATACTCAAATTCACTCAAAATGCAACAATAATATTAGTAATTTGACTATTGGAGGTTAAACTCGTACTGTCAAATTGGCAGAAATTAAAAATCACAAATTAGTACCCAGGATATCTTAAACCCGAAAGACAAAATATAAACTCTAAATTAGTACCTGAACAACATATTCAAAGCCTCTGTAACATAGGTAATCTACTGCTATTGCATTTATATGGACAACATAAGAACTATGTCTTTGTGCTTGAATGACAACTTTGTAATCTACTGCTATTGCTGTACACAAAGCCTCTGTAACATAGGCAACACAAATCATATATCCGCGTGCTTAAAATAATCAAAGTTTGAGATGGAGATCAAATATATGTGTAACAAATCACATATCTGTGTAACAAATCAAAGAAAGTAAAATTTTCTAAAATACCAAAGAATCTACAAGCAAAGTACCATCAGGTCTAATTTTTTTGAAATACCAAAAATTTACGTTTACAAACGAATGTGGAGAATACTTTCTATTATTGAGAAATATCAGTGTGCAAACAAATCAGTTTGCAAAATCAGTGTGCAAATGCAAACTTAGAATGAGCCTAAGATCGACTTATAAAGTTGCAAGTCTCTAAAAAAATGTACAATGGTTTTCTATTCGGATGGGAAGTCAACCTTCGGGATGTGAACTTTCATCTTCATTACGGTACTGCAACACTCCATGATAATCTGCTCATCCTATCATAATCTGAAAATATAATTGATGGTATTAAAAGGAATTCATTGAACTTTAAGTGCTAATCCAAAATAATTCTTCCAAATAGCCATATACCCATACTTACACTATTGCACATACATATTGAGAAAAGAAAAAAATAGTTATAAAGATCGATTAATAAATTCATAGTTATAAATCAGTATGTTAGCATTGAACACAATCCACACAAAGATAATAATCCCCCCAACCACCGAGCAAAAGCAGTATTCGGGATACAACAATGACTATATCTGGTACACTGCATTATCGAAGTTTCAGCATCATTTTGCACCTACAATTTAACGACTAATATTAACTATAAACAAATGCTCATTCCTACTGAAGAACGTGTGTGCTCGTGTTCAAATGATCAAATTATATATAAAACCCTTTTAACACAAACAAACCCTAAACATGCAGCAGTATGTGATTGAATAAATTGATAATCTATGCAAGAACATTCAAACACATGCAATTAAGTAAAAATCCCCCTCAGGGGCAAAACCATTTATTTTCACTATAATTTGTAAGAAAACGGCTTACAATCGGATTACAATGAAAATACAAGTTGACTAAGAATTACCCTCGGGTATCGGATTCTGTAGTCGCGGCTGGAATTATCCCTTTCCAGTAGGGCTGCAATGAAGAAGAAGAACGGTCTCCTCCACAAGGGTTGAACAAACCAAAGTTGTGTTCTTGGGTTGCAAAAGGATTCACAAATATTTGGCAAGGATGTGTGAATCAAAACATGAGTCTTGGGACTCAAAAATATGAAGACTAGATGTATTTGGACTCTCAAATTCGTCTCCTAAAGTCTTGCAAAACAACTCTCCCGAAGTTGGTATTTATAGGGAAATACATGAAGAGACCCACGATTTTAAACTGCTGAAATTCTATCCAGCGTACAGGTACCCCGAACCGGTTCGGGTATCCCTGCGAACCGGTTCGCCCCCCCGAACCGGTTCCAAGCTGGGTTCGGGAAAGTGTGCTGGGAACAGGTTCTTTAACACTTAGAAAAATTCCCAGAATTTTCAATGAACATATCTCCATTTTCAACGGGCCATAACTTGTTCACCGTAGCTCGGATTGAGGTGCCGTTTCTTCCAGTATCTTTGTTGCGGCAAGCTCTTCAACTTTCCAGTTGACCGGTCCTCCGGACGGTGGCTGTAAAATTACCAATTTGCCCTTGGACATCCCTATCATGCCTTGTTTCACTGATTTGACTTCTCTTGCGTTCCACTTGCATTACGAGCATACAATCAAGGAACGTGAAGTCGTTGATGCAGATGAGGGACATATTAGTGGAGATAATGCATGCTTGATTCCCGAAATTCGGATAGAGGCCGTCATGTGAGATCGTGAGGTGACGTGCCAAATGTAGCGGCGTACGACATAAATAAATGAAACATTTCGGACATGAGAAAAATGTCCTTACAAATATCCCCCTATGTCTATGCCGGTACATACATAAAAAATCCGAATTATCAAATATGAAATTGCCTATACAAATCTACCTTCCCATGAATCCAAAACTGGAAAAGGTACAAATGAATAGTCTTCATCGTTTGTTCTTCAATTCTTCAGGAATCTCAAAACTTTTCTCATTAGGGTGTGCAACATATAGATCTGCAATCTTCATACCTACACACATGAGACAAAGCAAATACCACGTGACATATCGAGTTTGAAATGAGATAACATGGATATCAATATATGATAAAAACATAAGCAACATCTCAAAAACTCCCCCAAAATTCAAACTCCCCCATAATATGATAATTCTTCTCCCCCTTTTTATGATGTCCCCAAATAGACAAATTAAAGAAATAAATCAAATAAGCAAGTCCGGGGTGTCACTAGGATAAAAGAACACCATGAATAAACAGAAAGCACCCAAGTCGATGATAGCTTAAATGAAGTGGTGTGATCAAATTCGATAGGAAAATCAATGCATACAAACATGACATATGTGCACGATGAATATTGGATATTCCTAGCGAATGAACTCAAATGCTTCCTTTGGTGTAAAAGAGTGACAGTATAAGATATTGACTCAATCAAATCAACAAATCAAAGCTCAAAATGATTTTCACACCAATAACGTCCAAAATGATTTTATTCTTTTTCAGGACTTTCAAGGAAGTGCAAACCCGTTTAAAGATTCTCCAACCAAACTCCGGCAGATATAATTTTGAATAGAGGCATTCTAAATTCTCAAACTTTGGAGAATTGATGGTGAAACCTAAGTGGCCCATATATGGCATGGATTGCTTTTTATTGCCTATAAATTTTTTCGGGCTCTTTTAACCTCTTTGGACCTCGGATATTAAAATTCCTCCATTTTTTAGGTACTTTTTAACGGTGGCTTTTGCGCAAAGGATAGATGATTACCTTTCGCAGCCCCTCCCTGTTATACAAAAACACACAGTCTCACCAAAACGGTTTTTACATGCATTCCAATCTTGTCAAGTTTTATCGCATATTGTACATTGTATAGACACGATTGAGATGAAAACACGCAAGCCAACATGAGATAGATAAGTGCAATAATCAAATATAGCCGTGCATGTGTGCAATAAAGGATATAGGAGTCAAACATGTAGGAAGATATCACTAATTACATCTCAAAGACTCCAATCAATGTAAAGCACATGGATGAAATGATGTAGCCTCTCAAATCTCTATCAAACAGTCACATGGATATATGGAATGAAGTTGTGACTTGGCTAACTTAAATGCTCATCCATAAAAGGTGCAAAAACAGAAAAATCTTTTTGGCCTTTTTCAAAAAATATTATCAAAATAAATTCTTTTTGTGCTTTTTCTCAAAATTTTTCTTAAAGGAAAATCTTTTTGTATTTTTCAAAAGAAATATAAAAAGCAACAAGAATAAAACAAAGCTGTACAACTAAGCAATGGTACATATAAAATAGACTAGCAATAGGAAGCATATGATATGAACATGAAGGAGCATCCTATTCTAGACATAGACCAACCCCTCAGTCAACTGTGCAAATCCCTAAAGATTTCCTAAGACTCTCAAATCTAAGGGCATCTAAAGGTTTCGTGAAAATATTGGCTAACTGACGGTCGGTGGGAACAAAACTCAGGGATACGACTTTCTCTTCAACTAACTGACGTATAAAGTGCTCACGTATCCTGATGTGTTTTGTGTGCGAATGCTGAACTGGATTTCGGGATATGTGTATCGTGCTCGTGTTATCACAGGAAATGGTCATGGTGTCCTGTGATATCCCATAATCCTCCAGCATTTGCTTCATCCACAAGAGTTGTGTGCAACAACTCTCGGCGGCTATGTACTCAGCCTCCACAGTAGACAAAGAGATGGAATTTTGCTTCTTGCTCAGCCAGGAGACAAGAGCAGAACCAAAATAAAAACACCCACCAGAAGTGATCCTACATCCATCTACATCCCCAGCCCAATCGGCATCCGAATAGGCGGACAGACGGTCATCGGTATCAAAGGAATACCAAATCCCGTATGAGAGAGTCCCACTTACGTATTTAATAATACGTTTTAGAGCAAGTAAATGTGACTCTTTTGGGGATGCCTGATATCGCGCACAAACTCCAACACTAAAGGCGATGTCGGGACGACTGGCATTCAAGTAGAGAAGACTACCTATCATACTCCGATATAAGGTTTGCTCTACGTCCTTGCCTGAAGTGTCCTTACTAAGCTTGGTAGTGGTACTCATAGGTGTACGGGCATGCTTAGCGGAGTCTAAACCAAATTTCTTCACTAGGTTTCTAGCATACTTGGATTGGGAGATGAACATCCCATCCTCTAGCTGACGAACCTGGAGACCAAGGAAGAATGTAAGCTCACCAACCATGCTCATTTCAAACTCACTTTTCATCTCCTCCTCAAAGTGATGAGCATGCTGGGAGCATGTGGATCCAAAGACTATGTCGTCCACATAGACCTGGGCAACCAAAATAGCACCGTCATCTCTCCTGATGAATAACGTCATATCTACTCCCCCTCTCTTGAAGCCACGAGCTAAGAGATAGGAAGTAAGCCTCTCGTACCAAGCACGGGGTGCTTGCTTCAAACCATACAAGGCTTTCCTCAGATAGTAGACGTGCTCAGGGTGCTGAGGGTCTTCAAACCCTTTTGGTTGTTCCACATAAACCTCCTCCTGTAGAATGCCATTCAAAAAGGAACTCTTGACATCCATCTGATACACCTTGAAGCGCAGATGACATGCGATGGCGAGCAGAAGACGGACGGACTCAAGCCTCGCAATAGGAGAAAATGTCTCCCCAAAGTCTACACCCTCTATCTGTGTGTAGCCTTGAGCGACCAACCTAGCCTTATTTCTGATTATGGTACCATATTCATCCATTTTGTTCTTGAAAATCCACCGGGTACCTATCATATTAGTCTCACTAGGTCGGGGGACTAATTCCCAGACATTATTCTTTTTAAACTGAAGCAACTCATCATGCATAGAAGATATCTAGTGTTCATCCTTGAGTGCTTCTTTATGGTTCTTGGGCTCGACTTTGGACGTGTAGCAAAGATGGCTAACAACGTTCTCAAGCTGAGCACGAGTCTTGACCCCTAGAGTGGGATCACCAACAATGGCAGAAGGGTCATGACTCTTGCTAACCCAAGCAGGTGTGTCCCCTAACACAGGAGTAGGATCCACAGAGTGTGAAAGAGGAACAGGTAAATCACTGTCAAAATAATCCTAATCCTCACACTTAAGGTTAGGATCAATAACCGTCGAAGGTTCGTCATCTTGCACGGTAACGTTTATTGATTCCATAACCCTAGAGCTCTTCAGGTTAAATACCCGGTATGCTCTACTATTCGATGAATATCCTAGAAATATTCCCTCGTCGCTCCAGGAGTCGAACTTTCCTAATTTCTCTCTATCCCGTAGGATGTAGCATTTACTCCCAAAAACACGAAAATACGCCAGGTTGGGCTTCTTGTCGGTCCACAACTCATAAGGTGTCTGTAGTGTGTGTGGACGCAAATAAACCCTATTCACCGTGTGGCATGCAGTAGACACTGCCTCTGCCCAAAATCTCCTAGAAACTTTACGACCTAGAAGCATAGATCTAGCCATCTCTTGGATCATTCTATTATTTCTCTCAACAATCCCATTTTGCTGAGGAGTTCTCACAGCAGAAAACTCATGTTTGATCCCAAGGCTATCACAGTACAAATCCACCTTTGCTTCCTTAAATTCAGTGCCGTTGTCACTACGTATTCTGTTAATAGTGACACCGTGTTGGTTTTGCAGGACACGACACTTAGTCGTTAAGAAATCTACAGCATCGGATTTCTCTCTCAGAAAACCTACAATGGATTACCTGGAGAAATCATCTACCATCACGAGGATGTATCTCTTACCACCTAGACTCTCAGTACGAGTGGGACCCATAAGATCCATGTGAATCAACTCCAGAACACGAGAGGTGGTAATGGAATGCAACTTCCTATGAGGACTACGAATTTGTTTTCCCAACTGACAGGGTCCACAAACGGTTGAAGTTGACTTTCCAAGAGATGGTAAGCCACGTACTAGGTCCTTTTTAGATAAATGATTAAGATCTCTAACGTTCACGTGACCTAGACGTTGGTGCCACAGATCCATAGGAGTGATCGTGGCTCTGTTGCAGACAAGTGAGGATGTGGGCTCAGTCCCATAGCAATTATCCCCGGTCCTCACCCCTTGCATCAATAGTTTACCGGTTTGATTGTAGACTTTACACGCGTCCCGGTCAAACTTTACTGCAAGGTCAGTGTCGCACAGCTGGCTAATGCTGAGAAGGTTTGCTTTCAAACCTTTGATGTACAAAACATTTTCTAGCTTAGGAAAACCAGGTAACTCGATAGTACCTCGTCCTATAATGCTAGACTTACTCCCATATCCAAAGGTGACTCTGCCATCTTGATAATCCTCAAGAGTAGTACAAAATGAGGCATCACCTGTCATGTGTCTGGAGCACCCACTATCAAAATACCACTGAGAGGTATTATGTGCTTTGAGAGCAACATGAACAACAAAAGCCTTTTTATCTTTCTTAGGTACCCAAGTCGAGATGACCTTTTGTTTGCCTTTGTTGTTGTTGATTTTAGCTGGAATGTGAGAAGCATTCACTAACGGCAAAGAGATCCGTCGAAATTCTTCCATTAAACTTTGAGTCGTGGCAGCTAAGAACTCAACTCGCTCTCTCAGACTAGAAAACTCATCAGTATGACGTGGTGGAGCAGTAGTACGTCGTGTCCGACCTATGCTATAGCAAGTTTCCCTAAGGTGGCCTTTTCTTTCGCAATAAGTACAAAAGAGCACAGTCAAAGGCGGACCTTGGTTTGCTTTTCTTGGTCGAACTCTCCTTCGAGGATTTTTACGGTGACCATAAGGAGTTGTAGTAAACTCAGGAACTGGTCCAGGTGCAATTTGGGACGTGGAGGCACCATCATATCCAATTCCTTGACGATCACCAAAACCTAAAGCGGGGCCGAGGAGCATCTTTCCCATCTTCCCAGATCTGTCCTCGATTTGTACCTTGACTTCCCGTGCTTTCTCAAGGTCATGAGTCAGCTGGGCAACAAGGGCTTCAAGTTTCTTTCGAGTCTCCACGGAGGAATGGAGCTGACTCGTAAGACTAGCCACTTGTTTAGTCAAGTCCCCTCTCTCTTTATCTAAAACACTCTCTCTCTCTCTAAACAGAATCTCTTTCCCGACACATGCAGATTCTCTCTCTCTCAGGGCGGTGCAAGTGGAGAACTCTCTTTCTCTTGCTTTCTTTAAATCTTCTTCTAAGCAGGTGATCTTAAGAACTAACGCTTTGTTACGCTTTTTTGTTTTAAATGACTCAGAATATAACTCAACGTAGGCGCGTTGTATATCACTCTCGCTCTCACTTGTGTCATCCTCCCCCTCACTCACATCGATCTCACTGTCGAGGTGTCCCTGTGAAGCATCATCCTCAACGTCATGAGGAGAACTAGGAGTGCTCACTTGGCTGGCCATGAATGCGGTGAAGTTACACTCATGCGGTGACTCATCTCCAGAATCCACCATCTCGACCTCACTGTCGTCACTAAGGGTAGCATTAAGAACAACTTTCCCTTTCTCTCTATTCAGACGATTGGCACACTCAAAAGCTCTATGACCCCTACCATCACACTCAAAACATCTCTCACTTTCTTTCAGAGGAGGATTTTTGGAAACTTTTTCATTTTTCTTTTCAAACTTATTTTTCTCAAATTTCTTTTTATCTTTAAAATTGCCATTTTTCTTAAATTTGAGAATCCTCTTGAAATTTTTTGCGAAAAGAGCCAAATCATCTAAGTCAAAATCGCACTCAGAATCTGACGTGTCAGTCTCTCTCTTTCTAGATGACTCTACCCTCTTTCTAGCTGACCCCTCACTCATTCTCTCTTGGGCTTTAAGAGCAGTTCCCTTATCTTTAGATTTAGCATTTTTAGGGAACATATCAATTTCATAAGTTTGCAAATCTCCTACAAGTTCTTCCAATTTTAGCGTATTTAAATTACCCATAGAATTTAGCACAGTGACTTTAGGGATAAAACGCTTAGGCAAAGAACGAAGAATATTTTTAACAACTCTAGCATTCGGAATATGTTCACCAAGATTAAAACTAGTATTCACAATGTCAGAAAGTCTAGCATAAAATTCATCAAAGCATTCAGAATCATGCATGGTGATTGTTTCAAATTGAGTTGTCAAGTTTTGCAACTTAGACTCTTTCACAGCATTAGTTCCTTCATGGGTGAGTTGTAAAACATCCCATGCCTCTTTTGACGTGGTACACGTCATTATGCGTTGGAACTCATCAGGTGTGACAGACCCAGAAATAGCACTTAGACCCTTAGAATTAAAAGATGACCATTTAATTTCTTCATCGGTCTAAGAAATGTCAGGTTTCAAGTTGGTCACATAATCAACAGTCACGGTGGGAGGAGTCCACCCTCGTTCAACCAAAATCCAGACACGTTCATCAATGGCTTTTAAAGCCGACCTCATACGGGCTTTCCAATAAGCATAATTTGTCCCGCCAAAAACAGGCATTTTATAATATAACTTCTCCATTTGAACACGCACTTTTTCAAAAATCAATTTTTTCAGAAAATTGATATCTTAGAAAAATTTTGCGGAAAAAGGAATACGCGATAGATTAGCGTAACCTGCTCTGATACCAATTTGAAGAACGTGTGTGCTCGCGTTCAAATGATCAAATTATATATAAAACCCTTTTAACACAAACAAACCCTAAACATGCAGCAGTATGTGATTGAATAAATTGATAATCTATGCAAGAACATTCAAACACATGCAATTAAGGAAAAATCCCCCTCAAGGGTAAAACCATTTATTTTCACTTTAATTTGTAAGAAAACGGCTTACAATCGGATTACAATGAAAATACAAGTTGACTAAGAATTACCCTCGGGTATCGGATTCTGTAGTCGCGGCTGGAATTATCCCTTTCCAGTATGGCTGCAATGAAGAAGAAGAACGGTCTCCTCCACAAGGGTTGAACAAACCAAAGTTGTGTTCTTGGGTTGCAAAAGGATTCACAAATATTTGGCAAGGATGTGTGAATCAAAACATGAGTCTTGGGACTCAAAAAAATGAACACTAGATGTATTTGGACTCTCAAATTCATCTCCTAAAGTCTTGCAAAACAACTCTCCCGAAGTTGGTATTTATAGGGAAATACATGAAGAGACCCACGATTTTAAATTGCTGAAATTCTATCCAGCGTACAGGTACCCCAAACCAGTTCGGGTACCCCTGCGAACCGGTTCGCCCCCCCGAACCGGTTCCAAGCTGGGTTCGGGAAAGTGTGCTGGGAACAGGTGCTTAAACACTTAGAAAAATTCCCAGAATTTTCAATGAACATATCTCCATTTTCAACGGGCCATAACTTGTTCATCGTAGCTCGGATTGAGGTTCCGTTTCTTCCAGTATCTTTTTTGCGGCAAGCTCTTCAACTTTCCAGTTGACCGGTCCTCCGGACGGTGGATGTAAAATTACCAATTTTCCCTTGAACATCCCTATCATGCCTTGTTTCACTGATTTGACTTCTCTTGCGTTCCACTTGCATTACGAGCCTACAATCAAGGAACGTGAAGTCGTTGATGAAGATGAGGGACATATTAGTGGAGATAATGCATGCTTGATTCCCGGAATTCGGATAGAGGCCGTCATGTGAGATCGTGAGGTAACCTGCCAAATGTAGCGGCGTACGACATAAATAAATGAAACATTTCGGACATGAGAAAAATGTCCTTACACCTACAATACTTTAAGTGCTAATAACCATACTCGGAACGCTACCTATGTCATTCTAAATGTAATTGTTATTTCAGAATCCACAAATATAAACTTGATGAATCATCTTTGTTTACCAATATAGATGAGAAGTAATACTATATTACGACCCTTTTTGCAGAGTGCAACACTAACCTATCTAAATAAGATTGGCATAGAAAGGTTTCTAATATAGATAATTGACTTATATGTGATTTTCATAGAAACAAATATTAATTCCAACATAATATATGGAATAAGTAACTATTCCAACATAATAGACAAAAAGAATCATAGCTGAAATGAACTAATCATATTTGAATTTGCATATAGGTGAAAGTCAATCAAAACCTGCAATACAGTTCAATAATTTAGTAATGTGCGTGGATTTTAATATAACTGAAGATAGAAAATTTGCTAAGTTGTAAATAGAATGTCGAACCGTACATGTTTAACTACCAATCGAAACCACTTCATATCTATATAGTCTGTATATTATTTACAATGTACATATCTTAATCTAGCCTTGGATAGGATTTGATTCTTAAATTACATTTGTTGTTCTTTATTTGTGGGAGGATAGAAAAAATAAGTAGACATCTTTCTTGACCTTACCTTACCTTCTCATGAAGTTCAGCTTGTGAGGGAACGTCTCATTATAATTGTAGCAGACTCATTGCTCCAACTCTTAAAGTATCCCTCCCTACTTACAAAAACTTTTCAACTGCATCCTCTGCGTATCGGTTGACCTCAAAGGTTCCGGACCATGAATCCCTTCTGGTTAATTGTCACTATAATCTCCCCAAAGCTTTGGTGGCATCTCCTCAATAGCAGTATCGCCACAACTTTCTTTTGTACAAACGATTTCATTAACTGCTGCAACTGTATCTGTTTGTGTTTCCTCAACAACAAGGCTTAGAACTATGACTGCTAGTTGTCTAATACGTTCCCATTTGAGTCCTCACAACATCAATAAATTTGGACACATTGGTGCTTAGCAAGGATCAATTGAATGTGGGGTGTAAATGACCCAAAATAGGTTGAAAATTTCACTCGGGTATTTTATCGAACAATATGTGTGCTCACTGTGAAGATGGTCATAGTGGTTGCATTTGTTTGTCGTTCTTTCCCAAATTAGATTCGAAAATCAACACACATTGATGGAAATGTGTGTGTACAACAACAATAATGTAACACTATCAATCTTTTATTGCTCAGTCCTTTTCCCTGTCCATCGAGAACCAACAAAACGACCTAACATGAGGAAAGTTTCAAATTGCAGTATTACATAATTAAATAGACTAAAATAGTGTTGGAAAATTTTCATCAATCATGAATTTTTTAAAGCAGAACTAGCTTTAAGTTGTATTTGGTGTGAATAAATAGAAATGTGATACTGATTATAAGCTTATAATCAGTATAAGCTTGTATTTCTAACCCCATGTGTTAATCAGTATAAGCTTATAATCAGTATAAGCTTGAAATGTGAATAAATAGAAAGTTGAATTTGCCAGTATATAATCATTTGTGATACTGATTATAAGCTTATAATTTGTATAAGTTTATAATTAGTATTTGAAGTATAAGAAAGTACCCTATGAAAAGGGGCGAAGATATTTTTATTTCTATTTGGAACTACATCAATGTCCTCAACGTTGGGAAGATGCATATAAATTTAATCCTGAAAGATGGCCTCTATGTGGACCCAATCCAAATGAGACAAACCAAAATTTCAGTTACTTTACCTTTTGGTGGTGGACCAAGGAGTAGAATGCCAAATGAAAAAGAAAAAGGCTCATTGCAATTGATACCTCAAATGGAGTAGTAGAATGCCAAAATTAACAACCTGTAACAAAGAAAAAAATGAACTTAAATGGAATCCAAATGGAACCAAACCACCTAACAAACAAAAATGGAACCCAAGCCCTAAATGACAAATTACGACTTTGGCAGAATTGATATTCCAAGATGATATCGGACACCATAAAGGACAATCAAATACTATTTACTGATTTGATATTCAAAGATGATGTCGGAAATAAGAATTTTTAATTGATTAGACCACAAATGAGGCTTGAACATAAGTGTACCTGAAATTTGATCCATCACCATGAAGTAGCACAACAGCTACTCTAATGAAGACCTCCATATGTAGGGCCATAATCCCCAATTCACACTTCACATCATAACATAAACCTGTGAATAGATTATTCCACTGGTATTGATCAATAATGGGTTCACCATCAACATATTCCCCCTTCGCCCCCACACCTGTCTAGAACACACTACCACATAATTAAAATCATCCTCCGCCTATTAGGGATAATGACAACACTCGCCGAGAGGTCCTAGGGGATATTGTCCCTACCCTCATAACAGGGCGCTGTGGAGTGGAAATTGATGTAGAAGACAGAAAAGCAAAGATGTATGTTAAAAATGCAAGGAAAGAACATACCATTGATATCACTGAGGTCATGGTCTCCGCAGCCATTTTCCAACCAAAATTTCATGTTAAATTCAAATAAAAATAGCCTGCCTTAAATTTCAAGATGAACAACAAAAAGAATATCATTTTAATAGGATCAAATAAAATAATGATGGTAGCATAATATAACACTGCCTTAAATTTCTATCGTTCTAACATAATGTTTCATCCAGTACACTAACATGATGCAAAACTAACATAATTGATTCAAACTAACATAATGGAAGTATAAGCGTGTACATATACAAAAATAATGGTTGGAGAGAATCAATATTGTAATCACTTCATCATCTCTAATTGAAATCCAATGGTCATGCAACATAGAACAACAAAGAACACTAAATCATTGGGGTAGTTTCAGTAAAATCAGAAGTGGATGACAATTGATCACTTCAATTTCTGTTATAACTTGTCAAAGAATTGGGGTAGTTTCAGTAAAATAAAAACAATTTATAATCACTCATTGTCAATATACAAAAAAACATCAATTCTTTCTTGCCAAAAAATGACTTGTGGCTTTGCTGGTAGCCAAGTACTTTAATTCCCAAATCCAAAAACAAAGTATTTCTCAAAAGGACCAATACATTAATTACCAACCTGCAAAAAGTCAAATGCATTAATTACCACCAAACTGTAGGTAGAATCAAAATCGATAAAAGAGATGCTAAAAATAACATTAAAATGGGATCCCAAATAGTAAGAAAATCAAGTTTCAAAAACCTATTAAAAAAAGGCTTACCACGTTGTTCACATTTGAATTCTAAGAAATGATCTTGTTCTTAAGAACTTTATGGAGCATTTAAAGCGGAACAATTTCAATCTTTGTGCGGTGTACTTGCTTGATTATCAGTTTATAACTGATGTGCCCAACTTTATAATTGGTTGTATAGCTTCACTCTCTGCAATGGTACAACTTGAACTCCCTCACGTTAGCATCCTCTCTAAAATGGACCTTGCCACAAACAGAAATAGACATTGAAGATTACTTTAACCTGTAACCTTAAACTTTACTTGCAGAGTTGAATCGACGCATGGCTCTTTAATTTGAAAAGCTTAATAAATCTTCGATCGAATTGGTGAATCAGTATAGTATGGTCAGCTTCAATATGTTTCGTCACAAATTAATAACTACAATATGTCATGTCACAAAGAAAGGAGTATGCAATATGTAGCATTTCAACAAATGTCTCAAAATTCACTCTAGAATTATTTCAAACAATTGGCATGCAAGAAATCAAAATACTCCGCCTAATATTCAAAGACCGAGTGCATTTAAATTCCAAAGCAATTCAAAATTAGTATCACCATACATGACTAAGGAAAGTTAGGCAGTATGATAATCGACTTAGAGAAGAAAATTAAATAAACAAAATTAAAGGAATCCAAAATGGGCATATCTTCAAACACTTACAATGCAACTGAGATTGAGAATCCTCTTTCCCCTAAATCCATGATCGAAGGGTCGGTTAGCAGTGCCAATATGAACGTGAGAAGCTGTGTTAGCACCCTCTCCACATTTGCGGCTTCAGCACCGGGTCCCTTTCTTTAACATCGTTCCTAACTACATGGGAGGGGCATAATAAATGTGTTAAATATGTAAAATATAAAATTGTAAGACAAAAAATATTAATTCATTTTGTTGAAAACAAATCCCCTAGATTTACAGTATTATACTAATTATATATACTGGAAAATTAAAATTTTCACAATCTGATCAAACATTTTCACACATATCCATACACAATCTGATCAAGCATTGTGTGGATAAAATACTTGGGAATGGGAGAATTGAAATGGGGTATTTGTTTGTCTCCTGAATTTAGATTCAATCTTATTCTATCATCGTTGTTTTGAAATTAATACAACGGGATCACACATCATCGTTATTTTGAAATTAATACAATGGGATCACACCATAGTCATATCAACAAATGTCTCATTCTATCACCGTTGTTTTGAAATTAATACAACGAGATCACACATCATCATTGTTTTGAAATTAATACAACAGGATCACACCATAGTCATATCAACACATATCTCAATACACAATACACATTTTCAAGGAAAAATTAGTCCCTAATAGCACACAAAAACTGTTAATAAGTAGAAAATTTACTGTCTAAAACCAGTACCCACGACTTTTTTTATTATCCTACAACGGCCACTTGAAACTCACCAAGTTTTGATATTATTATGAGTTAGATTGTGAGAAGATGAGGGTGTATGCCTATTACTGAATGACATGAACTGAATCAAATTAATAAAAATGAAAATTTTCTCATCATTCACTATCCTACTTAATAGCTTGTAAGTTCAAGTTCGAAAGATACATACGATACCCTACCACTCCACTCCTCTACAATCTACCTCATTCATTCCTTTACAACCAAATGAGTCAGCTTGAATCTCAAAGACTTGATGTGTTTTTCGTATGTGCTGAGGAATGTATGGGGATGCATAACATTTTATGTTTCCATCATGATATAAATGTTTTCCACTGAAAAACATTGAACACTAAACACAAAAGGTAAAAATCAGCACCAATGCCATAATTTAAAAATAATACTTAATTGTTTTCCCTTGCACTGTAATGAATAAAAAGGAATGAAAATACATATTCAAAATAACACACCATCAATATTTGGCGCATCCAAGATATAACCCGACAAAGAAGTAACCTTAAATCCAACCAATGTATTAAAGTTATATCCATGATACTCGCTAGTACATGAGAAAACTCATTAATGAATTAAAACTAAAAATATTGAAAAGGTTACCTAACAGTGTTAAGTTATATCCATGTGGAGAAAAGTATAAACATCTTGCACTTCGGGAACCATGAGTAATACCCACGAATGCCTGATACCTGTATATGAAAAACAAACCCTTAAATCATTACAAAACCCTAAATTACAACACCCTTAAATCCATTACAAAACCCTAAATTACAAAAAGAAAAATCTTAAAATGAAAAACACAAACCCTTAAAATCATAAATCTAAAATCGATTAAACCTAAAATCGAAATCGTATGACCCTAAAATCGAAACTATTCAAAACTTTCCTAAGAGAAGAGGCAAAAAGAGAGGTACGGTGCCATGAGGAGATAGGTGTGGAGGTTGGGCTGAGGCAGGGGGAGTAGATTTTGTGGGGGTATAGATGAGGGAATGGGAGAAAGTGATAGAATGAGAGAGAGAGGTTAGGTTTGTGAAATGAGGGTCAGGGAGAGAGAGTGGGGGCTTTGGTAATTGGTATTTGGCAGCAAGGGTTAATTTCCAATTTTGACCGTGTATTTTAATTTTGGATAGGGGAGCAAAGGAAATGAAGGGTTAAAAAAGAGGGGGAACTCAAATACTTAAGGGGCAAAAATGGTAAGAGGTGTATTTTAATTTCAACCCTTGGATTCTTGCCTTGTTGGCTTCGATCTGAACCGTGAAGTGTCTCCCCATCTTATGAATATTGAAAACACCATTGTAACTTATTTATATATATATATATATATATATATATATATATATATATATATTGATAGATAGATACAGTCAGACTCTCCAACATATCTCCTAGCAACATACCCATTTTTTAAAATAGTAAAAAAAATAATTTTCAGATGATATTTTTTATATGGGTTCATGATATTTTAGTGTTCTCCTGTAAAAAAATCAACTGAACATAATGTCTTTTGTTATTTTTAAAAAATAGGTAAAAAAACTGACAGTTTTTACCCTATATAAATGTCAGATTTTTTTACCTATTTTTTGAAAATTGAAAAAAACATTATTTTTAATTGAATATTTTTACAGGAGCACATTGAAACACCATGAACCCATATAAAAAATATCAACTCAAAATGATTTTTTTTACGATTTAAAAAAAAGAGGTATGTTCATAGGTATGTTTAATGAGGTATGTTGGAGAGCCTCTCTCTCTCTCTCTCTCTCTCTCTCTCTCTCTCTCTGTGTATGTGTATATATATATATATATATATATATATATATGAGTTTATAGATTATTTGACTCATTTATTTAACTACTAAGTTTTACTGTCTATGTAATATTAACATAAAAAATGTCACTGTATGTGAAAATGTCTTAGATATAAAACTATTTCATATTCTAGTGCATATAGTAAACTTTACTGTTTGTGTAATTTTTTTTCTTCAAAATATTATAGGCTTCATGGATCTTGTTTGATAGATATCGGCGAAAAGATTTCAACACATATATAAAAGTATTTGAAGACAATAAAATTTATTTTGTTAGTCAATTCTTATGTGTGTGTGTATATTTAAAAAGATGCCTATTTATAATTTAAGCCATTTAGTCACTCAAACACTCGTTTATCCAATAATCTCTTATTTTTAAAGGTCCGCGCCAGCGGTACCCCATGTCACCCCTAATCACACAAAACAGGAGCTCCGATTTGTGGTGGGTTGAGCTAGCATGGGTTACCGCTGGCACGGACCTTTACAAATAAGAGAATATTGAATAAATTGAGTTTGGATCCACGAGATCTTCGGTTTGGGTGAGTAGGGGTGGCATTTGCCATTGGCGCGGACCTTTAAAAATAAGTGCATGTTGGATAAATGGGTGTTTGAGAAAATAATTGGGTTAAATTAAAAATATGTGTCTTTTTTTCAATATATATATATATATATATATATATCAACACAATAAATGATACTATTTGTGAAAATGGCACATATATAAAACAATAAAACTATTTAGAGACAGTAAAATTTACTATGTTGGTCGATTAATCTCTCTCTCTCTCTCTTTGTAGATTATTTGACCCATTTATTTCACAAAAAAATTTAGTGTCTGTGTAATATTAATACAAAAATTTAGTGTCTGTGTAATATTAATACAAAAAATATCACTATTTGTGAAAATGTCATAGATATAAAAGTATTTCACATTCTAATGCATATAGTAAAGTTTACTCTCTGTGTAATTTTTTTTCTTCGAATTTTTTTTTGGTTCATGGATCTTATTTGATAGATCTTGGTGAGGAGATTTCAAAAATAGTAATTTTGTGAAAAACGGATTTGTCAATCAGAAGTTATGATCATTTGAAAATAAATTAAAAAAGTTCAACCACTTATGTAACTTCCCAAAGGAATTTACGGGTGGTTGGTTTTAAAAGAGTATAATTGTAAAAAAAACTTTCAAAAAATTAGGAATAGAACCTATATGTAAGGGGAAAACATGATGGGACTAGAATGAGTAAAGAAAAGTCTAATAGGACTTATATGCAAAAACCCCATAAGTTATACCTTATATTTGTCTTTTTATTGGCCTATTTGTCCTTGCACTGCCCTATGTCCATAGGGTAAAGGGAATAAGGGAATATTTATTATAATCGGATATAAGAGCTACACGTTCACTTGTAAAAAAAGACCATGTCCTTCTTCTATTCCCTTATGGCTTTGTATACTAGTCATATATTGAATGCCATCCCCACCCCACTAAATCCTCGGAGAGTATCGGGCAACGTGGTCATCCACATGGCGAGCAATGAGAATAACTAGATTCCCCTCTATCCTTGTAGTGGATGAATAGTTATTAGTAGGTGGATGATCATGGGGGGTGTGCATGGTGGGATAAGATACCAGTTCGACATTCTCAAGTCTCGCGGTGGACTAGGTAAAACTCCACAAATACGTCGATATTTCCTTTACCCATTCATTCGACCGTATATGAAGACAATCAATCTTTTGAGCCCAATCAATTTTATCTAATCATCGTACTTCTATATCAAGCCTCTCGATTTCCATGCATCACTATCATTTCACTGAAGTCGAAGATAAACTATAGGATTATAAGAAAACTCAAGTTAACAAATTAGAGTACTAAAAAAACCACAAAATGAACTCGTTAGATTCGTACCAGAGAAAGGGATTGTATGGCATGCCAGACCAACTCTTAGTCACTCAAGTCAATGACTGTAGCCCGATCCTAGGTCAAGAATGTGTCCTAGATAAAGACATGATCCAAGTAGGAAATTTTTTCACTTAAGCATCCGTAACAATCCCCTTGCCCTTGGAGTCAACATTGCCTCCTGACTATGAGAAATGTTGAGCTCGTCCCTAATACTGTTTTTTGATTTCAAGGACTTATCATGCTTATAGTTTTTTAGGATATTCTCTTATGTTGATGGGATGGAGGTTTGCTCCACTTCTCCTCGCTTCTACTAGATAGAAGGAGAGTTTTGAGAAAATTCGTGATAAGGATGAAAATCTTACTAGGACCCATGGAGAAGAAAGTGGGTGAGTGGTGTAACACCCCGTAAATTCAAGGATTTTTGATTAAATAAAATTTTGGGAGAAAAAGAATTTAATTTTATTAAGAGGAATTAAATACGTAATTTGGGAAATTTTTTAATTTGAGGAATTTATTAATTTAGCGAATTGAAGTTTAATCAGTTGGACTTTTTGTGTCGCATTTTGAAGTCAAATTTGGAGAATGTTATAGATTAATTTGAAAGGCAATTCGGAGTGCACGGTTGAGTTCGGATAGGTCAAAATAGTTGGAAAAGAGTGTCCATAGGTATAATATGGATTTTGAGACTTTTCTGGACAAATTTGAGCTCCCAAATAGGTGTTTAGGCCCTTTTTAGAACGCGCATAAACCAAAAAACGGCATTAGAGTTAATAACCCTAATTGAGAGAGGGTGTGGGAACTTTAATTCATTTTCAGAAGACTAAATTGAGTAGGGCCAAAGAAAAAAGAAACTAGAGGAGATTTTGGGAGATTAATCCAAGAACAAGAGAGGAGGCCCTTGAATCAACCAAACATCTTCATCAAAGGATCTAATTCTACAAACCCTAAGGCAAGTGGTTTAACTTACATTTGATTAATTGCATTTTCCTAGAAGATGTGTATTGAATAAAATGTTTAGGTTTAGTTCTATATTTGAATTTTGGGATTTCATGATTGTGATTTAAAAATCTATAGAGATGATAGGAATATGTGGATTTTTGTTTCCCAATTCGTGTAGATGATGTAATTAGATTGACAAAATCAAATGGGTGGATTTAGGATGAATCTTGGAGGTTTTGGGGAATAAAATCTTTACAGAATCGAATGTTTTAAAGTTTTAAGGGCGGACTGGGTTTTTTGGGAATGAAGGAGGAGAGAGAACGTCAGGGTCATTTGAACGATCTGGTGTCTCGTTCAAATGATATCCAGAGTCGTTCGAACGACATGGACCGTTGCTTGAGTGACATCGTTTTTAATTCTGGCAGATCATTCCCTCCCCTGATTCAGACCCGATTGTTAATGTGTGATAAATTATTCATGTTCTGGATAAATCTGAATTTTTGGGGTTGCAGTTTAGGGTTCAAATTTGTAGAGATTTACCCATGGATTAGTAGAAGATAAATCCTAGTTGAGAATTAAGGTTTATGTTGAGTAATTTGGAACCTTGTAGATTAAATGGACCAACTTATTTGATAGAAATTGTATGATAATTTGGGGATGTTCACTTTCAGGCCGAGCGAATTAGTCCAGGTGTATTATTCAAGGATGCTAAGATAATTAATTGATATGGGATTAATTCTATTGAGTTGGGATATGGACTCGGAAGAAATTTGGAGTAGTGCTACGAGCGTTTAGGCATGAATTTAGTCGAGTTAATTTATTATAAGGGCATATAATAAATTAAGGAATATTCGAATATAAAAAAGGTGTTAACCGTAATATGTGGGATTAAAGAATAAGTTCTACATGAGGAGATTTTGAGCCAATCGAGATAGTCCGGGTAATCTAGTTGGGTGACACAACTTAAGTAATAAATAAATAATTGTGGGAAATTATTTAAATGTCGTGTCGGTAGGTAGAGTTGGAAAGGTTAGACTAGTGTTACGGATTTTGTACACCGGTAGCCCGGATTCAATATATATATATGCGATGATGTGTATATATATGGTTTATAAATATTTGTGCGTATAATATTTATAATAAAACTTACCGATTCAAATGTTATCTTAGGAGGTTGCGCAATATGGGTGAATCCCCTGGCTAATGAATGCAGGAAGAGTATAATCCCCAGGTCATAGCGTCTGTTATTAGTGGTGAGCCGTTATGGTATGTGACGGTCACTTTTAGGGGGAACTATGGCCGCCTCCTATGCGATTGTGATAGCATTTATATCTACAATATGTTTGTTAATGTTTTAATATGATATTACGTATATATGATGTAGATTTATATATGGGTAAAGATGTGAATTGTATTAATGATATAACTTGTGAGAGTGTTATATGGTATCAAATGAGAATGATTTAAATAAGTTAGTGTGATTATTAACTTATAACTCGTATTCTAAACTCACTCGGGATAAAGTAGTGGGAAAAGTAGTATACACACACACACACACACACACACACACACATACATATATATATGACAAGGCTAGTTACGAGGTAGATATCTAGATGAGTCACGTATAGGTACGTTAGGCCTTCACATTAGTCGAGGGGTGAGGTGTCCTCAAGAGAATACGTGACACTAACTTTAATATGAAGAGCATTCATCCATTTTAATTTACAGCATTTAAATTCACGTACTAAATATTTTCAAAATGTTTTGGGTTCTCACCCTTGCTATAAAATATTTTCAAAACGTTTTAGGTGTCCAGCCACAGAGACGCCAGAATTGTTCTATTCCAGGGTTACACAGTTGCGACACATGTGGATGTTGCAGGTGTGAAACCCGCCTACTAAAATAATAGGTGTCCAACCCAATACTCTAATAATCACAGGAATCATAGATGGTCCATTCTCAGCATCACTGTCGACTAAAATAATAGTATGAGATAACCACCAATTAGTTTAGAAAACGGACTGTCAATGTAAAAGAATTTAGAAAGTAAAAGAAAAACACTTAGACAATCCCATTTGTAAAAACGGTGGATATCAAAAACCGATGAATAAAGAATGCAATAATAAATATCACCGAATAAGCTGTCGGTGAATAGACCAATACAAATAATACATTGAGTATTTCAATTCAATATTTACAATATAATGAATGAGTGCAACACTTGGGCAACACGCCCGAATAAATATCCCGAACATAACTAGAGTACAATAGAAAGAAGCGTCTAAGACAAGTAACCTACAACATCCGCAATATGCTGTAGCTCCATGACAACTGGAATGGAAATGTAAATACGGGTGTCCATGAGGTAGAGCACCTGTACGGCAAGGAATATATACAGAAACAAACAAATATAGATACGGGTCAGGACCCGGTTTGATATAATTACCATGTGACTAAAATGCATGACAGTTAAGTGCGTAATTCTCTCGCATATAACAGTAATATTTCTCACCTCTCGATCTAGCAGTAACCTAGCGGAATATCGTGAGGTGATTTAGTTAACCCTAAGTACTAAGGGCTAACTTCTCCCCAGTCTCAACACTATGCCCTATTCGTGCGTGGGGTGTCTCGCAAAGCGAAATACAAACAAGGAACCCCCCCGATACACTACTACTTAGGCAAGGCTGATCGTCGAGGTCCATTAGACCCTAAGCACGAAATAATCAATAAATATATATGTGTGTGAATATTTGTGGGAGGTCACATCTACAGCTACACAAAGAAAATATAAAATAAAACCCATCCATCATCTAATGGCACAATTCCTAATTTCTTTCTTTAGGAATATACATAAATGGTACAACATTTTATCAAATGTTTACCAAGTCAAACTTATTTACCAATTTTATTTCCTTTCTTCCATCCAGGAAGAATACATTTTTTTTAAAGCAAGTTTTATTATCATAAAAATGCTTTACCTTTTTCATAAAATCCCACTTCCCTTCTTCCATCTAGGAAGTGTAATCAAAAGTCATATTTATTATCATAAAAATACTTTTGTATACCATATGCTTCCACATCCCTTCTTCCATCCGGGAGTGTTACCGAAGCCAAACCATAACCCATTTCCCTTTTTCCATCCGGGAAATGTAAATTAAAGCCATTTTATTATCATAAAATGCTTTAACAAATCTAAGACCGTCCCTCCGGGTTTCCCCACTGGACGCGCCCCTAAATGGCTATCATCTTCCAGGGCCTATCTATACAAGACAACCTGGGAACCTACCAACGTCGGGAAGCGGCCGTATTGCCTGCGGGAAAGTCAGGACTAGGGGTGTTCGCAAACCCGAATGGACCGATTGGACCGAAAAAACCGAACCGAATCGAACCTACTTTTACAGGTTTTTTTAAATTCGGTTTTAATTCGGTCTTAAAATATGTAGAACCGCATTATTCGGTTCGGTTTCGGTTTTGACTCTTAAAAAACGGTTTTGGACCGTACCGGACCGCATTTATTAAAAATGTATATATATTTTTTTATACATATATATTTTTACTAATATACCCACACACACATTTTCATTTCAGCTCACCCAATATACTCACACGCACGCACACGTCACAAGCCAGCCACACACTTTCATTTCACCTCACCCAATATACCCTAACACATTTTCTTATCTCTCTCTCTCTCTCTACAGCAGCCCATGGCCGGCCCTTTCCCATCTCCCTCTTCTACACGCGAACACCCCTACTCTCTACAGCAGGCCACCGGCGACCGCCCATAGGCCCAGCACGCCCAGCCCTCACCGCCAGCTGCCCAGCGCCACCGCCAGCTGCCCAGCTCCACCGCTCACCGCCAGCTGCCAGATCTGGTATCCACTGTGAGTATCAATGTTAGATCTGGTATTTCAATTTTTTTTGTGAAATTCTTGTATTGTTTCTGTTAGTTAATTGTAGTAAATGGATGAGATCTGGTATTGTTTTTGTGAGATCTGCCCGGGGCGAGATATGTTGTGTATAAATCTTGATGAGAACTAAATGGATTTTTTCTAGCAAATGTTTATTGTTTCTGTTAGTTAATTGTAGTAAGATACATATGTGTTTTTTTGTGTTTATTTCAGGTTATGTTTCTGAAATATGCTGTAATATTATGTGTACTTTCATAATGAATGGATTGAGTGGATGTAATATGTTTCTAGCAAATGTTTATTGTTTCTGTTAGTTAATTGTAGTAAGATACATATGTGTTTTTTTGTGTTTATTTCAGGTTATGTTTCTGAAATATGCTGTAATATTATGTGTACTTTCATAATGAATGGATTGAGTGGATGTAATATGTTTCTAGCAAATGTTTATTGTTTCTGTTAGTTAATTGTAGTAAGATACATATGTGTTTTTTTGTGTTTATTTCAGGTTATGTTTCTGAAATATGCTGTAATATTATGTGTACTTTCATAATGAATGGATTGAGTGGATGTAATATTTAATACAGATTTACATATTTTTTTCTTCTGAAATTAAATTAAATTAAATTATTTGCTTAAGTAGTAATTATTTGTTTGTTTTGATTGTAGGTTGAATTTCGATCTCACATATATATTTTTTTATGGCGGAACCACCCTCAAAATCCCAGGTATGGTAGATATCTTTTTAGGGAGATATATATTTTTAGGTAGACATTTTTTTTTTTAATTATATTATTGTTTTTTACTCTTTTTCGATCTCACATATATTTTTGGATTGTAGGTTGATGATCCAAAGTCCGTCAATGCTACCGTGCATGAACCAATTGACCTTGATACGTCACCATAGAAAAAGAGAAAAAACGGCTCTTCGGTATGGGATCATTTTACTAAGAACAATGATAAAAAAAATCCTAGGGCATCATGTAACTATTGTGGTATCACGTATGCTTGTCATGCTAGGAAAAATGGGACTAAAAATTTATGAAGCCATACTCCCTCGTGTTGAAAGTATCAAAAAACGTGTTTGGATGTTTTAGATGACAATAACAATGGACAACAAAAACTATCTTTTATTCCAAAGAAAGATGATGGGGGAAATGGTCCAACTTTAAATCTTTTACCCATGTCGTTTAATGCCGAAGCTTGTAGGCAAGGACTTGCGGAAATCTTGATGATTGATGAGCTTCCATTTAAGTTTGTTGAGAATGAAGGTTTTAGGAGATTCATGGCACTCACGCAACCGAGGTTAATTATACCGAGTCATACCACGATTGCGCGGGATTGCATTAATCTTTATAACAAATTGAAAAAAGAGTTAAAAGTTGGATTGAAAGGGCAAAGGGTTTGTCTTACAACCGATACATGGACATCGATTCAAAAAATAAATTATATGTGTCTTACGACCCACTTTATTGACAAGGATTGGAAGCTTCACAAAAAATACTTAACTTTTGTCAAGTTAAAAGTCACAAGGGTGAGGAACTTGGGATGGTTGTTGAGGATTGTTTAATTAATTGGGGAATTGAAGGTATTTTCACAATCACGGTTGATAATGCTAGCTCTAATAACGGAACGGTTCATCATTTAAAAAGAAAAACAAAAAATTACAAAGGCACCGTATTAGAGCATGAGCATTTTCAAATGAGGTGTTGTGCACATATCTTAAATCTAATTGTAGGTGATGGTTTGAGGGAATTTGATGAGTCAATTGCGAAAGTGAGGAGGGTCATAAAATATGTTAAGTCTTCTCCATCTAGGTTGGATAATTTCAAGAAATATGTTGAAAAGGTAAAAATAGAATCAAAAAGTCTATTATGCCTAGATGTACCAACTAGATGGAACTCGACTTACATGATGTTGGAGTCCGCTTTGAAATTTGAGAAAGTCTTTGAGTGGATGGATGAGGATGATGAACAATACAAAAAATATATTGGTGAGGAAGATGAAAATGATGATGATATTGGAGGGAGAGGGGTGGGGGCACGGAAATTGGGTTCGCCTAATAGTGAGGATTGGGATAAGGTGAGAAGTTTTGTGAAATTTCTTTCAATATTTTATCATGCAACTTTGAAATTTTCCGGAACTTTATATATCACCTCAAATGCCTTTTTCCACGAGCTTATAATGATTCAAAGCAAGTTGATATCTTTGAGAAACAATGGAGATTATTTTTTGTCTAGTATGGCCGCTAGCATGCAATCAAAATTTGACAAGTATTGGAATGTCGAGAAAATAAACTTTCTCTTGTTCGTTGCGGTGGTTCTTGATCCTAAATATAAGTTGAAGTATGTTGAATACTTTTTTGGAGAGTTGCATGGCTTTGTTTTGGCGATAGACTTGACTAGGAAGGTAAGAGAGACTTTAGTTCGACTTTTTGATTGGTACCATGGAAATAGTTCTTCTAATACAAATTCGAGCAATATAACTCCAACACCAACTTTTGTCGTGCTTAATGATGACGATGATATGGATGGGCGTGCATTTTTGTTATCTCAATATAAAAAACATTTGGAAGCGGAAGATAACTTTGGCGCTAAGTCAAAAGTTGAAAAATATTTGTTGGAATCATGTGAGATGGATAGTACAGATTTTGATATTCTTAGTTGGTGGAAAAATAATCAAAGTAGATATCCAATCCTCTCTCTTGTTGCTCGTGATATATTAGCTATTCTCGTGTCTACCGTTGCTTCGGAATCCACATTTATCACGGGAGGTCGTATTCTTGACCCTTTTCGTAGCTCATTATCAACAAATACGATGGAAGCACTTGTTTGTGGTCAAAATTGGCTACGCTCCTCAACAAAGCCAATAAATATTCGAGATTCGTTGGAGGACATTCAACAACTAGAGAAACTTGATTCGGGTAACAAATTGTTATTTTGTGATATTTCATCTTATTTGATCGTTTAAATTCTATTATTGATAAACTTGTTTTTAATTTTTTATAGAGTTGTTGGGAACTACAAGTGGAGAAGTTTAACGCGTGGCGTGACGGCATGGATGCCATGGATATTTGAATAATTTGTTGAATTTGTAATACTTTAGTTAAACATGATACTTTATTATGGATTGTATTAATTATGTGGTGGACATATTTTGTTACGTAGAAGTTTAATGTGTGGTGTGGCGGCATGGATGTATATGGGTATTAGTTGTTTTTGTATTTGGATATTAGTTGTTTTTCTTAAAATAATGCTGTTTTTCTTAAAACAGTGTGCTGTTTTTTTAAATAGTGTGCTGTTTTTTTAAAAGAAAAGTGTTTTTTTAAAAGAAATAGTGTGCTGTTTTTTTTTAAAAGAAAAGTGATGCGTTTTTAAAGAAAATAGCTGTTTTTTTAAAAAGAAAATAGTTGTTTTAATGCAGTTTTTAATAAAAAATGTTGTTTTACAAAAAAAAAAGTGTTGTTTTTAATAATAAAAAATGTGCTATTTTTTTTTATTGGTATGGACCGAATAGGACCGAGACCGAACACGGACCGTTTGAAAAACGAATGGGACCGAGACCGATAATTTAGGTCCGGTCTCGGTCCGTATTTTTTTAGGACCGATTAATGCGGTCCGGTCCCAAAAATACCCCAAAACCGGACCGGACCGGACCGCGAACACCCCTAGTCAGGACCACACCCAGAATCCCCTAACCAGCGCGGTAATAAAAATGCCCATATGGCCTAGGGACTATATCCACCCTGCATTCATTAGCCAGGGGGCTTCACCACAACGCAGGCGACTTCCCTTATGATAGCGATTTAGGGAGGTGTGTAACCATAAGTTAACACTTATGAAAATCATTACCTTTTTCCCTTTTGAAAACATCCAATTTTACCTTTTTCAATAGCCATTCATTTAGCTATTAAGTACCAAGTTTTAGAATGTGCATTTCATTCTTATTAAGTCATATTTTATTAATGACCTAAGACCCAAAGTGACACTAACTTCAAACTAGCCTCCAAGAGTTCATACAATTTCGTAAACCCTCAAAGTGAGTCTCCATAAGGGAGTGTCTCCCAAAAGCTTCACACTAATATTTTAACTTCCAATTTTACTCTAGGTTAACCTCCTATATTATTTGGACATTAACCTATACAAACTAGCCCTCGGGTAACCCAAATATCCCATCTTGACCTAGGACATTAGTCTACCCAATACCACCCTCTAGGACTCCCCATTACTTCCCAAAGGAAGGTTGCTACCTCGAACCTAAAAGAAAAGGGCTAAAGAAAACTAAGGAGAATAAAAGGTGAAAAATAGGGGACCGGTCGACCGGTCAAGGCTTACAGGTTTGGTCTGCTAACAAAAGCAGTAAGCTAGTTTTGGCATGACCGGTCGACCGGTCATGGGACCGCGGTCGACCGCGCCTATCAGATCCATGAAAAACCCTTCTTCTTCAAAGCCAAAACCGAACCCTAAAACCCATAATCCTATAATTTCTTCATTCCCCTCCACCAACAACATTACCCCAACAATTATACACCAAAAGAAACCCATATAATAACCTTAAACCACACAATCTACAAGATTTAAGGATTTAACACCAAAATCAACCAAAAACCCATTTATGGTTTAAACCTCCAAAATTAACTATACATGAAAATTTATCACATTAAATCAATATCTAGCAATTAAGAAACTTGTCTCGAGGTTCGTAGTCTCTGATCACCTCCGGTAGCGACGGAATCCGACCCAAAATCTTCCATTTTCTCCCTTTCTCTCCATTTCTCCCAACTCTCTCTTCTCTCTCTCTCTCCTTTGGCTTCTCACACAAAAATGAAGAAAAAGAAAGGGGGTGGGTGACTTATACGGGTCTCAAAACATAAATCCCCACATTAAAATGTTAATACACCACTAAAATGACTCGTAACCACTAATTGAGTCATAACCCTTAAAAATGCCTGAATCTCAAAAATTACAACTGGGCACTTAATTTGACTATCTCGACTATTCTAAAAACAACCGCACCCCCTATTTTGGCATTCGGGAAAGTGTGAACTATTTATGTGTTCCAGTTTCATTTTAATTCATAAATTTTACCCCAATTTAAAATAGAGGTCATAACCGTCGTTTTACATATAACGACGCAATATCAAAATATAATGCTATTTACCTTCTCATAATGGTAAATAGACAAAACATAGTAAATATTATCCCTAAGTCTCACGGAAAAATATTTACTCCAACATCCCCTATTTTATAAAATTAGCCCATCAGGCAAAATAGTATAAAAAAGTCGATCCAAAAACCTGGGTTGTTAGATACTCCCCCCCTTAAAGGGGAATTTTGCCCTCAAAATTCAAGCATAACCCATAACCACATAAAGGGTATACTATACCAAAAACGTGCTATCATACTAGCAAACCCCTCTGCAGTGCAGCGTCCCCATATGACACAGACTAAGGTCATCACTATTTGATCTCAGTCCACATCATTATGCGATAACGTAGCGCCAAATCGTCCCTCATGACTATCGATCCCACCCTTCTACTAAGGGAGGAGATATCTACACAATTTCGGCACAAATTGCCTTACTTTTCAAAACACGCTACACCCTTACTAGGGAATACTACACTAACTTACAATCGCTGACCCCAATAATACAAACCCTATTCGCATTGGTGTAGTCCTCAAAAGAATTCGGATCAATGGGCCCAATCATTTAAGGAATATCCTTGGACCACCCCTAATCAAAGGAATATACTATTCGTTGGTTCCATTCCGATGAACAGACAAAACACACTGCCAACTATACTAGGCTACACACGGCATCATACTCGTAAGAAACGATCCAAACTATGGTATGGAAATTTGATCTATAAAACTACTGCTCCGATCTTTCCTTTAAATCAAATCCACCCATCCACTTACGGGTGGTAGGATATACCCTATATCCCTACGGTTCCTATTTCTTCCTGGAAACTTTACCAGTACCATGACACGAATATCTCCTCTCAGTTCACCACTGTTTGATAGGAACCGTATATAGATCAAAAACTTTACCACACAGGGCTGGGCGTACTCTCCTGTACTTAGTCCGCCCGTTTCCATTGAGTAAGCAACGATTGGTCCAATGATCCACAGTTTTCTCAACTAGGATGATGACCGTTGCATTATCTGCAATTCGATAAAAATGTCCATGGATTTACCCACTCCTCGTTCCTTGCTACTCTTTGCACACAAGTAGGTGATAGGGTCAATCATGGACATAAATACTCTTACAATGGATCCCCCTCGATTAAACTCGTTCTACTTGGCATTCTATGCCACGACTAAACTCTCTGACGAGTTTTATATTAGGCGCATTGGCTACCCCATCCGCATTTCCTTAGCGAAAGGGAATACCCAATTGATAGTCCTTTACGAACTCCAAATTGTTATTCGTGAAAAGACCCAAACTCCTGCCCAGGAAGTAGTGCCTTTATTCTCCAAGGCAAATACTACCGCTACTAACTCTTCATCAAGCGGGAGACGACACTTCGTAAAAGTGTGAGACACAGGAACAATAAGTCCATGCTCCCGCGTTAACACTTCTCGTTCCTGGCCAAGACTCATTCATTAAATCCACTATTTATCATAACAACATGAGTACAGGAGGAAAAAGTCAGCTTATACATCAACTCATCGAATGATAGGTTACCAACATAACGTTCTATCTAAGAAAGGCCTCATCTCCTTTGGCCCAACATCCCGAACCTCTCGAGATCCCATACTTCTCGTTCTAGGGACCAAATCCTATTTAGAGTTAACCCACAAACCTATTGTAGTCAACTCCCAACCACCCTCCTAAAATAACGTCACATGCCCTAAGGGCCTAGCCTCCTAAGAATCATAAAGCCGATCTATCTACATATCCTAGTCTAGTCGTATAGATATAATACTAAATATATCCCTAGTTTCCAAGACCTTTCCCGACTTCCGACATTAGCTCGGTTTCATGCGTGGGACGTCTCGCCGAAGCGAAATCCAAACAAGGAACCCTCCCATTACACTACTACCTCGCATTGTCGGTCGTCGAAAAGTAACGGTCGAAGACACATGATTGGGATCGATGGAATCCTAACTCATAACTCTAATAATACATATTTACTTCTACGTTCTACCATAACAATCAACTGAGGCATTTACTTTCTGTAGGATGTCACAGATACTTTATCCCAAAATACAGATACACCTGGTTATAAATGGCCTTCTCATTAAGGCACAACCATAAGTCTCCATCAGACTTTCATAATCTTAGTCTTCCCCACATCGATAAGAGGAAAACTATCATTGTGCTCACATATATCGCACATCAACATAGCCCTTAATCACTCATATACGTGATTCTTGGCGAAACTTTCCAACCCAACACTTAACCAACATAAAAAGAAAAGAAAGAACAAAAAATAAAATGCACATCTCTCCACTCCCAACGTCGTTAAGGTTCATGCGTGGAGCGTCTCGCAAAGCGAAATCCAAACAAGGAACCCCTCCACACAATCCCCTTAACTAGTCGGTCGTGGAGATAAGGCATATCATACACAAGCAAAGCAAATAAAGGAAGCAAACAATCAAGGAAAAAGAATAAAGCAAGACAAACAAATAATAAACAAAATAAAAATAAAAACTACCTACATGCCGTAAACCACCTCTATAAAGTCTCAACCTGTATCTAGGGGAGATATTATAGAACCACTAGCTCTTTCTTCTAGAACTAGAGATAGGATAGCCTCGCAATTTATTCGCTTGCTATCACACCAACCCAACCAAGAGTATCTCTACTCGTATATTACATATAATACAAGTAGCACGTACTACACATATCGCCACTCGCCCCATAACGAGTGAAGAGGAAAATACAGAACCTCCCTATCATGGAAGCTATATAGATATACTTATTATAAAAAAAAAATACCGATACTATCACAAGCTCGATATACACACCCGGACCTAGGGTTAACACCCTACTACTCCATCTTACCTAAGGAATGCACCACTCGCACCTTAGTCGGAAAGTCCCACCAACATACTAGCCAACCTCCTTGGCCTCTACCACTAGTTCTAAGACACGTGATTCTAGTCTTATCCGAACCAAACTACTTCCATCAATGTCCCAACTAGGCATCCCATCCTTGCCGGCCATCTTCAATCGATAAGATCAGAACGCGTAGTTCCCTTACTCCCCTTCAGCAAGGAGAACATTCTACCAGCCTCCCCGACCTTAGCTCCACGAGTCTCCCCCGGGTGGATGTCCACCAATGGGGTCTCATGAACACTACTTCTCTAGAAGTGTTACCAACACTTACTTACGAGCCTATCATTTCCACTCAATGGCCCTCTCTATGGGAAAAACATTCTGCCCCACCATGAAGAGGCGATTACCATTCCCTCCACTTCAACCTTACTCCAATGGGTGAAAGGTTTTCCTCAAATCCTCACACCTGGGAACTTCTATAGCCATCTATAGGCCAAAACTCTCGGGCCTTACGTTCTCGCCGAACGAGGTTACACTTCCTCTATCCAACCGAATTTCAACATGTGGTCCTTGTCAAGGACCTCTCAGCTCCGAATTGACATTGCTTGGAATCCCAAGCATAGTACCACTCTCCACCGACAGCGGTACTCGGGAAAACTATTTCCACTGTACTTAGTAGTCACAACAGCAATATAGAATAATGCTACAAGGGAAGAGACCTCGAAAACAGCCCTTATTCCCGACCACAACCTACAGTTCTTAGTAATCCCGCCTCGTGACGCCTTCACCGCAACTTACCTCAAAGCCCTATATCCGACGACTTATAAGTCCCACACAAACGAGCAGAAAATCTTCGGGGTTCTCGTACTATAGCAGGAGAACGGAATCTCACAAGAGAATTCAACGATCTTAATCTTAGGGTTATACATCAAATAGAGAGAAACGCAGAAGATGTAAAACATCCGTACAGATTCCTGAGGATTCTAGAACTTAATGCTCTGATACCATCTGTGACAACCCGCCTACTAAAATAATAGGTGGCCAGTCCAATACTCTAATAATCACAAGAATCATAGATGGTCCATTCTCAGCATCACTGTCGACTAAAATAATAGTATGAGATAACCACCAATCATTTTAGAAAATGGACTGTCAATGTAAAATAATTTAGAAAGTAAAAGAAAAACACTTAGACAATCCCATTTGTAAAAACGGTGGATATCAAAAACCGATGAATAAAGAATGACAATAATAAATATCACCGAATAAGCTGTCGGTGAACAGACCAATACAAATAATACATTGAGTATTTCAATTCAATATTTACAATATAATGAATGAGTGCAACACTTGGGCAACACGCCCGAATAAATATCCCGAACATAACTAGAGTACAATAGAAAGAAGCATCTAAGACAAGTAACCTACAACATCCGCAATATGCTGTAGCTCCATGACAACTGGAATGGAAATGTAAATACGGGTGTCCATGCGGTAGAGCACCTGTACGGTAAGGAATATATGCAGAAACAAAGAAATATGGATATGGGTCAGGATCGGGTTTGATATAATTACCATGTGACTAAAATTCATGACAGTTAAGTGCTTAATTCTCTCGCATATAACAGTAATATTTCCCACCTCTCGATCTAGTAGTAACCTAGCGCAATATCGTGAGTTGATTTAGTTAACCCTAGGTACTAAGGGCTAACTTCTCCCCAGTCTCAACACTATGCCCTATTCGTGCGTGGGGTGTCTCGCAGAGCGAAATCCAAACAAGGAACCCCCCCGATACAATACTACTTAGGCAAGGTTGATCGTCGAGGTCCATTAGACCCTAAGCACGAAATAATCAATAAATATATATGTGTGTGCATATGTGTGGGAGGTCACATCTACAGCTACACAAAGAAAATATAAAATAAAACCCATCCATCATCTAATGGCACAATTCGTAATTTCTTTCTTTAGGAATATACATAAATGGTACAACATTTTATCAAATGTTTACCAAGTCAAACTTATTTACCAATTTTATTTCCTTTCATCCATCCAGGAAGAATACATTTTTTTAAAGCAAGTTTTATTATCATAAAAATGCTTTACCTTTTTCATAAAATCCCACTTCCCTTCTTCCATCCAGGAAGTGTAATCAAAAGTCATTTTTATTATCATAAAAATACTTTTGTATACCATATGCTTCCACATCCCTTCTTCCATCCGGGAGTGTTACCGAAGCCAAACCATATCCCATTTCCCTTCTTCCATCCGGGAAATGTAAATTAAAGCCATTTTATTATCATAAAATGCTTTAACAAATCTAAGACCGTCCCTCCGGGTTTCCCCACTGGACGCGCCCCTAAATGGCTATCATCTTCCAGGGAATATCTATATAAGACAACCTGGGAACCTACCAACGTCGGGAAGCGGCCGTATTGCCTGCGGGAAAGTCAGGACCACATCCAGAATCCCCTAACCAGCGCAGTAATAAAAACGCCCATATGGCCTAGGGACTATATCCACCCTTCATTCATTAGCCAGGGGGCTTCACCACAACGAACACGACTTCCCTTATGATAGCGATTTAGGGAGGTGTGTAACCATAAGTTAACACTTATGAAAATCATTACCTTTTTCCCTTTTGAAAACATCCAATTTTACCTTTTTCAATAGCCATTCATTTAGCTATTAAGTACCAAGTTTTAGAATGTGCATTTCATTCTTATTAAGTCATATTTTATTAATGACCTAAGACTCAAAGTGCCACTAACTTCAAACTAGCCTCCAAGAGTTCATACAATTTCGTAAACCCTCAAAGTGAGTCTCCATAAGGGAGTGTCTCCCAAAAGCTTCACACTAATATTTTAACTTCCAATTTTACTCTAGGTTAACCTCCTATATCATTTGGACATTAACCTATACAAACTAGCCCTCGGGTAACCCAAATATCCCATCTTGACCTAGGACATTAGTCTACCCAATACCACCCTCTAGGACTCCCCATTACTTCCCAAAGGAAGGTTCCTACCTCGAACCTAAAAGAAAAGGGCTAAAGAAAACTAAGGAGAATAAAAGGTGAAAAATAGGGGACCGGTCGACCGGTCAAGGGAACGCGGTCGACCGCCCTTACAGGTTTGGTCTGCTAACAAAAGCAGTAAGCTAGTTTTGGCATGACCGGTCGACCGGTCATGGGACCGCGGTCGACCGCGCCTATCAGATCCACGAAAAACCCTTCTTCTTCAAAGCCAAAACCGAACCCTAAAACCCATAATCCTATAATTTCTTCATTCCCCTCCACCAACAACATTACCCCAACAATTATACACCAAAAGAAACCCATATAATAACCTTAAACCACACAATCTACAAGATTTAAGGATTTAACACCAAAATCAACCAAAAACCCATTTATGGTTTAAACCTCCAAAATTAACTATACATGCAAATTTATAACATTAAATCAATATCTAGCAAGTAAGAAACTTGCCTCGAGGTTCGTAGTCTCTGATCACCTCCGGTAGCGACGGAAGCCGGCCCAAAATCTTCCATTTTCTCCCTTTCTCTCCATTTCTCCCAACTCTCTCTTCTCTCTCTCTCTCTCATTTGGCTTCTCACATAAAAATGAAGAAAAAGAAAGGGGGTGGGGGACTTATACGGGTCTCAAAACATAAATCCCTATATTAAAATGTTAATACACCACTAAAATGACTCGTAACCACTAATTGAGTCATAACCCCTTAAAAATGCCCGAATCTCAAAAATTACAACTGGGCACTTAATTCGACTACCTCGACTATTCTAAAAAC
The DNA here is from genome assembly GCA_949130495.1 of Sambucus nigra. Lineage (NCBI taxonomy): Eukaryota > Viridiplantae > Streptophyta > Magnoliopsida > Dipsacales > Adoxaceae > Sambucus > Sambucus nigra. The sequence continues at coordinate 51,414,218 of OX422222.1, forward strand.
AACCGCACCCCCTATTTTGGCATTCGGGAAAGTGTGAACTATTTATGTGTTCCAGTTTCATTTTAATTCATAAATTTTACCCCAATTTAAAATAGAGGTCATAACCGTCGTTTTACATATAACGACGCAATATCACAATATAATGCTATTTACCTTCTCATAACGGTAAGTAGAAAAAACGTAGTAAATATTATCCCTAAGTCTCACGGAAAAATATTTACTCCAACATCCCCTATTTTATAAAATTAGCCCATCGGGCAAAATAGTACAAATTAGTCGCTCCAAAAACCTCGGTTGTTACAGCAGGACCTTGACTTAGCCGCTTCAGTCATTTCATTCCTATAATAGGATGCAATCAGTATTCCATTTGGGCATGTCGCCCTATTTGTTCCATTTTATTTCAGTTAGTTGATGTATTCAGTTATTCCTCTTGTGGTTTATTTTGGTATTTATTTTGTAACCGGTGGTTGTCTTGGCAAAGATTACATTTATTCCATTTTAGTATTGTTGGCTTCAGTGATTGTGTGAATGGTTAATTATATATTCTTTCACATGCTGTTAGAGACGTTGAATAAAAAGATAAAATTTGGCACCATATTTTTTTGAATACTAGGTGGTTAGTAAATTTTAAAAGGTTTTGGACAGTGATTCTAAGAATGATCCAGATGAGATTCCTATTTAATTTGATATAGGACTAATCACTCGGTATTTTACTAGGCGAAGTGTGACATATGGTATCAGAGCATCTGGTTCTAGTGTCCTTAGGATATGTGCAGCTTCTCACGTTTCAGCATAGCGCTCTTTAATATAGAGCCTTTTTATAGGATTCTTGCATTCCTTTATGTATGCGACTTGCGTCCTCCTGCTATTGGGTATAGTTCATGTGATTCATATATGGTTTCGATATTGAGTAGCAGATCGAACATTATAGAATGACAAACGCGGGATGTTAGAAGGGTTTCAGGAGGGAGGACTCAGCAGAACCATTGAACAGTTTGAAAACAGTAACGCATAAGGAGTCACCATATTGTTCTATCAATTGAAGTTGGAGAAATCGCTGGGGCGCAGTAGTTTCCCCAAGAGCCGTCGGGAAGGTCGCTGGTGCAAGGTTAAAACCCCAATTGTAGATGACAAGGGGTAAGGGTCGAAGAACATTTTCTTTCAGGAGGACAATCCGCTAGGATTCGAGGGACGTGCGGAAGGGTGGGTCATCAATGGATAGAGAACCTACAATTGGGATCACATGTGGCGAGTGTAATAGCACTAAAGTCAAAATTTTGGGCAAAGAAGTTTTCTCTTAAAAGTAGTATGAGGGATGGGTGCAAGTCACCATATTATTGAAGAGATACCGGGAATAAGGAGGAATTTTGGGTGAGGATTACTACAAAACTTCCACTAGAGGTAAATGGAGAGGCATGGTAAGGTAAGTTGTGAAGTTTGCAAACTTCGTCGCCGATGAGAGGGGTACGAAGAATCAAGTAGGATTGTAAGTTAATAATAAATCAGTGGGTAGAAAATACAAGCATGGATAATAGATCTGGATAGGATGACTGGTGTCGTTGTCATCTAGGTTGTACATTTCACTATAAGAAATTTGAGTTACAATGACGTTTTTAAAATGTCGGTAAATCATAAAAAACAACATCGCTGAAAGCAAATTCTACATTTATGGATAATGTCGTGGTAGTTCCAGTCGGGAAATGGCCAACGTTTGATTAAAAGGTTGGGAAATTATTTGTCGACGTTTTCCCCGATGTTTTTTAAATGTCCCCAAATATCTTCCCTGGGGTAAAATACCCGACATTTTTTGGAAAAACGTCCCTTTGTGACGACACATGCAAAAAGCGTCACTGAAGTATATGCCAACATTTTTTAAACAATGAGAGAAATTACGACATTTTTGGATGAACGTCGGGTTTCATCATAAGCCACATTTTAATAAAATTCATCATTAGCTGTTATTTAACAATGCAAAATCAAAAGTAAATTCTAATGAGGTGAAAACATCATTCCCAAAAATCTTTTATATTCAAGGGAGAATCATTAACATCAATGTGTCTTAATAAACATATAATCAACCAGACATTGAGTATTTATATAATCAATCTTCCAAAATAAAAATGTATTTTCAATCCAAAAAAAGTCTACCATGCGTCCAAAATATAAAGAGACTTCACATTATCATCCAAAAGTAACGAAAGTTTCTTATAATTAAACAAAATACACCTCCATGAGCAAGTGGGACCAAATTCAAAACGTGCAAAAAAAAGTGAATGAAATATTAAAATGAAAATTGGTCAAAGGGGATATTAAAAGAAATAAAAGGTAGACTTACATAGCATTGGATCTTTTGCCTACTTGTTCTTTTTTATCCTTTTAGTTGCCATGCAATTCTAAAATTAAAGATAAGAGTAATGGTGTTTCAATTTTATGTGAGTAATTAAAGCAATAGGGCATAACAAATTTTAGTAAATCATCCAACTTAAAATGTAGTGCCACACTAGAGTATCCATTTTTTTTAAATGTAAAGCCATGGACGATTAAAATTAAAAACTAGTTTAGTATCCTTACAATAATTAAAAATTAGGGTAATCCGAAACGAACCTAAAAGTTAAATTTTCAATTTGGCTAGTTGGCATAATGATCGGTTTTCTACCTATGTCGACTATAATCTGAAACGAACCTAAAAGTAAGCCCACATCCATTAACCTTGCGGGTGTATGGCCTTTCAATAGAGTGGGACCTTAAATGATCGGTCCGAGCCCAAGCCCACTTGAACGACATGTGAAGCCCTCCATGAACACTTAAGAGGCCTATTGTCATCGTGCACGCGTAAGTGATGAACCACGTATTTGTGCGAGTGGAATTTTTTCCAGCACCTCTCGTGAGGGCACCGGTTACGCTTATGCAAGAGTAGTTCGGGTTTTATTTTGAAACTTATTCGGCAACCTTCTACGTCAGACCTATGAGACCTGTTTTGATTTTCTCTCCCATCCGAAGTGTTCGACTTTTTCATCGTGAGTTTTTCGTGAACCATTTTTTCAGTTCGATCCCACCTCGCATTGCCACGGTACAAACTTGGGTTCGATTCTCGATAATTTGGTTGGTATAGGAATCACATGAACACTCGTAAAGACAATCCAAGTCCCCTACAGGTCAACTTCCTAACCTTAATAAGCATTGGCTACACGCATTAAGAATTGCCAAGAAGCTTATAAACGCAGGTCTTGAACAATGAATCAGGAGAATGGATCTAGGGAAAGAAGAAATAAAACGAATTTTGAACATTTGAATAATGAAATCAAAGTTCTTAGGAGAGGATTTGAAATATTTATTATAAGAACGGGTCTTGATCAGGTCCATCACTTGAGAAATTACATTCTTAGCATCCATTTTAATACCTTGATGAACACAGTTGTTCCTTGATTTCCATAATTCCCAAAAGACAGCAGCAGGTAGGATTGAAAATATCAAATGGAGGTAGTCTTGTTTTGTTTTTCTCAACCACCAAAACATAAGGCCTCGTTTGGGAGTTTGGGAGAGAAAAGAAAGGAAAGGAAAATTTTATTAGGAGAGAAAAGAAAAGAAGAGAAAGTTAATAGGAGAGAGAAAAGAAGAGAAGAGAAAGGAGTTTGGGAGAGAAAAGAAAATAATTTTCTTTCTTGCGTTTGGGAGTTTGGAAGGAAAATAATTTTTTTAAGAGGAAGAAGGAACAATTCATTAAAAAACTTTCCTTTCTCTCCATTTCTTTCCGATTTGGAAAGAAAGTTTTGGAGAGAAAGGAAGAGAAAGTTTTTTATAAATTTTCCTTTCTTTTCTCTCCTTTTAAACTCCCAAACGAGAGAAAGTCACTTTCTTTCCTACTTAAACTTGCAAACGAAGGAAAGGAAACACACTTTCTCTTCCTTTCCTTTCTTTTCTCTCCAAAAATAGAACTCGCAAACGAGCCCTAAGAGCCATATGGATCGAAGATAAAGATACCTGGACAGCAAATAAATGAGCAAAGTGCTTCCAAATAGAATTGGCAATGTGACCATTTAAGAATAAATGAAGCATATATTCAGAGTCATTGAAGCAATAGTGGCATATCAAAGCCTGCCTGATCCCTATGCCTTGAACAATTTCATCAATAGGCATGATTTTATTCAGGCATTTCCAGAGGAATAGAGAGATTTTTATTGAATATTTGAATTCCAAATTGCTTTAAAAAAAAGAGGTAGGTTTGGCAGCTCTGATAAGGTTCCAAGCAGATTTAGATGAAAATTAATTAAAATGCACAATCTTTATTACTATTATTTTAATGAAAACACCCAGATTTCAAAGATTATTGCAAAATCTTTGTGATTGATACTGATGTATGAAAAAACGGAAGCAACATTTTTAAAAAAATGCTCTTTCTGATCAACAACCTAGTGTAACAATAGCTAAACCATACGAACTAATGTAACAACCTCTTGATAAGTTTTGGTAAAAAGAAAACCTTACTCGGTCAATAAAAGATCTATAATCGATTATATCTATACCCACTGATCCTACCAAAGCTCTTATTCGCTCAAGAACAGATCTGTAATTTTTTACTGAAAAGATCTATAATCGGTCAATATTTTAAGAGTGATTTTAAAAAAAAATATTTTATAGTTTATATAGCACTCTCTCCAAACTTCAACAAACAAGGATGTCAAAATAAGAATGATGAAGATTAGATTCCAAAAATTGGCATGGAATTTGAATCTCAACAACAGGCCGTGTGACCGGAGATTTATAGTTTTTTGTTAAGAATACACTATTGCGTCCAAATTCTCCTTTAATCACCTTATGTATTCCACATTGCATGATATTATATTTATACCACTTTTTGCAATCATTCACTTGGCGAAAAGTGGCGTCGATTTCATCGTCGTTGCCGGGGGTTAACATTATTGCGGCATCATTTGTTTCTATCGTCGGTTAGGGAGTTTTTGTTGTTTGTTACACCGAGAGGTGATACAATGTGTATGCAATCCTGGACCCCTGTATCTATCAAAGTCGGGGTCTTATTCTTCTTATGCATGGCCTGAATGAACACATTGGCCGATACAATAATTTTGCAAAGTAGCTAAATGCGAATGGATACAAGGTTTATGGGATGGTTGGATTGGAAATGGTGGGAGCGGTGGGCTTTATGCATATGCCAACTCTATTGATGACACCGTTGCTGATACTAAATCATTTATTGCAAAGATTTTAGCTGAAAATCCTGGACTTTTATGTTTTTTCTTTGGACACTCAACAGGTGTAGCCATAGTCCTCAAGGCAGTACTTGATCCAAAGGTTGATGCCTACATATAAGGTGTTTTATTGACTCACCTGCTGTTGGAGTTCAACCTTCCCATCCAATTTGTAAGGTACATTCCCCAATATTTTCTTTCTTGTTTCCAAAATACTAGCTTCGTGCTGCAAATAAGAACGGGATGGCAGTTCTCGCGATCTAGAGGCATTAGTGTCTAAATATTCAGACCTATTGGTGTATACTGGATCAATGAGGGTAAAAATTGGTTATGATATTCTTAGAATAACATCATACTTACAGAAGAACCTCAACAAATTGAAAGTTCCATTCCTAGTTCTCCCTGGCACTCCTGATGTTGTAACTGACCCCAAAGCTTCTCAAAAGATATATCAGGAGGCCTCCTCAACTGACAAATCCATTTTGTTCAAATTGTGTTGCTAAATAAAATTTGGCGTATTTACATTTGTACTCAGCACACTCTATTCTTGGGTTTTTCTTTCAATTGATTTGCGAAACACCGAGTTAATTTCGGTCGCATATAAGTCACAATAGTGACTTAAATACGCACTATAAAATGCTACACACATTAAGAATTGCCAAGAAGCTTATATGAGCAGGAAAAAATTCTATCAAGTTTAAATATAAAATAAAAAAACCTAAAATTCAAAAAATTATTCCTCCCAAATCTCATTATTTGTTGACTGTAACATGAGGGTTAACAGAACCCTACTATGCTATTAATTGAAAAATTATTGATGACCAATAAACTAGTGCACATGTGAGGATCAGTTAACCGTCATCAAAGGTCAAATTTGGAACGATTAATATATAATATAGGTGAAGATAAACATATCATCACCCACAATAGTCTGCCTGGTGATAGCAAGAACGATAAGCCGTACTGAGTGAGGAGAAAAGGGGGAAGGGGGGAGAGAAAAGAAGCAAGACTCATAGGAGAAAAGTAGGGATTCTTTTGGTACAAGACAAATCTAATGAATAACAAATAGAGATCAAAAGCCTTCATCCAACACCAACAAAATTTAGAGGTCCTTACCCTGTAAAATTTGGTTTTGAAGAGTCTTTTTTAGGCTATGTTTTTACGACTGAGATTATGGGATATGTTTTCTACGAGAAGGCTAATGTTCTTCATTTTTTATGTGTGTTATTATCACAATAGTTCTGAAGTGGGGATCTTGATATAATTTGTGGTGGTGCTTGCATTGGTGGTTATTGTCGCTGTTGAGATTGAACCTTTGATGGATATTGTCTCGACGATACAAGAGTGTTAATATCGGCTGTAATACCCCATAATTTTATTGATTTTTTTAAGGAATTAATTAAATTAAATGAGAATTAATTGGGAATTAATCCGGGTATAAATACTAGCGAGATGTGAGTTGGTATTTAATTATGATGTTAAAATTTAATATTTTTGAGTATGTATGGTAATACATGAGTATTGAAAATATTTAAATTGTCAGGAGGCAGAAACACGACAATTTGGAAATTTAGTTGGGACGCGCGTATCAGTCGCGTCAGGAATGAAATTATTTAAATTAAAAAGTGAATTATATTTTTATCAACTGAATGGTCATTTTGAGTGTGTCAACGTGCCCGGAAGGGTCAAAATAGTCAGAAAACACTATCCGGGGGTTTAGTTTGGGTCCCGGGACATTTTTAGGCCAAACCGACAACCTAGAAGGGTATTTTGGTAATTTTAAAAATATGGGAATTAAAACCCACGAATTTTAGGGTTAAATAAAATATTACTAATGAACCCACTAAGGCCATTATCAACATTAGGTGAGTTAGAAGGCTACGGGAGTTAAAGGGAGAGTTTAAAGAGGTTCCAAAAGAAACCTCCAACCACCATCACCATCCTTGGGAGAATTTTGTAGAGAAATGGGAGAAATCAACCTTCATTCACCAACATCAATTCAGAAGAAACACATCTAAGGCAAGTGATTTGATATTTTTAAGTGCATTGAATATTTCTTCCATGTTTAGTGTAAGAACTATGTTGTCTTGAAAGTTTTGAGGAAAAAATAATGAAATTGTCGGAGAAACTCTAAATTTGGGATAGGATTTGCATGTAGAATGACTATGGACGAATTTAGTATTCGAAGACTTAAATATGATGATTTAAAAACGGATTTATGATGAGTTATTGGGCATAATCAAATTATGGGTTCATGTTCATAGGGTTTGGGGTAATATTTGGGGATTTATGTTAATTACATGTTGATTTGGAGGATTTGACTCCAAAAATATGTTAAGAAATGACCTAAGGGGATTTAGAGAAGTTTAAGAACATTAAAATGCGATTGGAATGATCTTAGGGTGAATTTAGAGAAGAGAAAAATTGAGAAAAACGAATTGGGAAATTTTTGGGCACAAACTGCCATCTCGTTAGAAGACCTGCCCAGGTCGTTCGAACGAGCTTCTATCGAGATGACAGTATCCTTTCTAACGAGTTGGTAGTTCGTTCGAAGCCTTTCGTTCGAACGAGACTTCTAACGAGTTGACAGGATGACCTTTTTGGCCTGATTTTATTTCAAATGTCCCGTAAACATATTTAATAGAGTAATAACCTTCCCTTATTGACTAGTGAGTATAATGGGGAGCTTGGAGTACGTTGAGGAGTAAAACTTAGAACCTTGTAGTAAATCGAATGACCGTTATGAATTAGGAAACAAGTGCCTAGTTACGACCTGAGAAGAGTTGACAACTTTAATGTATATAAACCGGGGACTTATAAGTGTATGATATTAATGATGATACAAGAACGAGAAGTATGCCTCTATTAATATATATATCTAAGATGTGTGAATGCTTAGTATATATAGTTATCTGTGTATAACATACGTACCGTACTTGCTATCATGGGAGGTCGGCGTTCGATCAGGGCCATCTAATCTTTGTGTGCCTACGGGGGGATTTAGATTGGTACCTCGAGGACATAGGTCAGAGAAGGACTAATTGAGAAGTTAATAAGTCTCTTGATCATGGGAGCGTAGGTATGTGCGTGACCCATGTGATGTGAACTATGTTTGCCTCCAGTATATGTGATTTTTGTCATTTGAGAAAGATTCCTGAAAGATTCAGAATGCGTGGTCCTAATGTACGTGATGTACCGGGATTGGATAGCAGAGTATGTGTGCACCGCAGGTTAGCCTCGGGGTATTAGTATTGTATATTTATGATGAGAATAATATACTGTAAATTAAAATGCACTGTCATGTATATCTGTGTGTATATTTAATAGCAATGTTTTCGTAAAAATAAAAATATAAATCCTCTAGTAAGCAGTATTACTAATATGGGAAACCGAGAAGAAATGTAAGACTCTTTTAATGGAAATGCCGGAATGAAATCGTGAATTGTATAGTAATGTTAGATTTTATATTAGACTAGTTAAGTATGGGAATAACTAGAACGGGTACGGGTACGATAGGAGTGCACAATTAGTTGAAAGGTGAGGAACTCAAGTGAGTGCACGCACTATCATGTACTTTATATTCACTATTTAATGATATTAAACCACTTGCTTTATTTTAAACTAGTTTCACAATCGGGCTCTGATCCGTTTGCTTTCAAATCTATTTTTTTGTAAAACCTTTTAGGTGCCCAGTCACAAGGACACCAAGCATAGGAGTTCCATTCAGGTGACGTACTGTAGCTGCTGTGGAAGTTACATGACCTTGACAGTAGACGCCTCCATTTTCGATCTTGACCAATATTATCAGATTCTCTCATCTGTTAGGCATGTCCTCCTATTTCCTTTTAGAGATACTTTATCTATTCAGTTATTTCAGATTTTGGGTTATTATTAATTTAATGATGCGGACTTGGTATTTGTTTATTTCAGTACTCAGATTGTTGTGAGGAGTATTCCTCCAGTTTCATTATTATTTTATGGTTATTCTATTGTGACTATGTTGTGGTGGTTATGTTAGAATTTCATAATCTACTTATTGCATGATAATTGGATTCTATTAAAATTGACAACTCACTTTTTAAATATTAGGTGCCTAGTAATTATAAAAATGTTTTCGACAGTGATGCTACGAACTGAACCAACTTGACATTTTGAATTAATTTGAATAAAGGAGTAGCTACCCGGTATTTAATTAGTCAGGATGTCACAGGTGGTATCAGAGCATCAAGTTCTAGTGTCCTTAGGATCTGTACGACTTATTATGTTTCCGTTGAGCTTTCTTTGATGTAGAGCCCTATATTTTAGGACTGTTGTATTCTTTTATGTATGTTTCGCTCTTCAACTATTTTGAGATAATAACTACGAACTTATAAGACTTTAATCTCATTTCAGATGCCTCCACGACGTGCACAACGAGTTCCTAGGGATGCTCAGCCGGAGCCACAGCCTACACCAGTTCAGGGCACCATGAATGCCGCAGAGGTTGCAGCTATTGTATCCCAAGCGATAAATGCCACCCTCGCAGTTGTGCAGCAGGCACCACCTCAGGCGCCGGTAGCCGCGCCAGTTCAGGATCATGCATTCCCGTATGTTTGGGAACGCGTTCGTGATGCTTTTCAGAAAGAGCACCCTCCGAAGTTTGCAGGGAGCTCCGACGTTGTTGTGTCCAGTCAGTGGAGGAAGGACAATCAAAGGCACTTAAAATTATACGAGTGCACGGATGGTCAGAAGCAGATACTGGCTACTTTTAAGCTAGTAGGACCAGCGTTACAATGGTGGGATTCCATTACCACCACGGAGGAGAGAGACGCCCTTTCTATTCAGGAGTTCTGGGTGCGGTTCGACCGCAAATATTTTCCATCAGCTGTTCACACTGAAATGAGGAGGAAGTTAATGAACCTCGAGCAAGAGGGGAAGACCGTTGCCGAATTCACTAATCTCTTGAATATTGTTCCCGATGATATTCTAACTGAGGAGAAAAAGATTCAGAAGTTCATGGATGGATTGACTTGGAGGATCCGTCACCACTTGTTGGGAAATCTCTCGTTGGCCACTTATTTTGATGTGGTTAATGCAGCACTGCTTCACTGCCAGGACCATCGCTTTCACATATCTCAGAGTAAGAGATCAGGAGAGTCCAACCATCAGGGAAGGACAAGGGGTAATGGTGCCAGCGGGGCACAATCTTCTCAGGGTCAGCACAGGCAGGGTGATCAAGGTTCCCAACAGGGGGATCTTAAGAGATTCAGATCTGGGGGTTTCAGTAATGGTCAGGGAGGTTTCAAACCTGTCCATCAGGGTCAGAACGGCAATCAGGGCCAGAATGGTCAGCAGCAACAGCTTTAGCAGGGCCAGTATAGTCAAAGTAGGAATGGTAACGGCCATCAGGGCCGCGGGCAGCAGGGACAACGAGGGGGAAACTTCTCGGGGACGTGTTTCGTTTGTGGCAAAATTGGTCACAAATGCCAGAATTGTCCTGATAGGGGCAGGGCCCCATCGCAGCAGCAGCAGGGTGCTCGACACGAGCCACAGAGGCCTATGTTTCCCGACGCCCTCCCAGCACCACCACAGATGGAAGCATTACCACCCATCCCAGTGGTCCTAGTTCAGCAGGGACAGCTTCGGTATGGAAGAGTGTATCAGCTCTAGCATGCCGCTGTCCCACAGGATCCACCTGCTATTGAGGGTATGTTCTCTATTCAGGGGACTATGGGGCGTATTTTATTTGATACGGGGGCCACACATTGTTTCATTACCATGAGATTTGCACGCACTATTAGGTTGTTAGACACTGTAGAGAGCACGATTACTTGTGTAGATTCACCGTTGAGTAGGGGTTTCATGATTTCCATTATTTGTAGAGGTGTGGGTATAAAGATAGGGAGATTTACTTTACCCGCTGACATGCTAGTATTAGAGATGACAGAGTACGGTGCGATTGTTGGTATGGATTGTCTAGTTGCGTACCGAGCCATGATTGATTGTTTCAGTAGGAGTATTATATTTGCCATTCCCGGGTAGGAGATGTTTTTAGTGGCGATGCCTCACCCTGAGGGAGGATCGTCCACTCACTTGTACTATATAGAGGAGGAGACCTCTAAGGAAGTGGTTATACCACTTGATTCGATTCCAGTCGTTATAGAGTTCGCTGATGTATTTCAGGATATACCTGGATTACCCCTAGTAGGGAGATAGATTTTGTCATTGATTTGATGTCGGGCACTCGGCCCATTTCCCGCACACCTTATCGTATGGCTCCAGCGGAGATGAGAGAGCTAAGGGATCAGATAGAGCAGTTATTGGGTCAGGGGTTTATCCGAAGGAGTACGTTGCCGTGGGGTACCCTTGTGTTGTTCATTAAGAAGAGGAATGGTTCATTGAGATTATGTATAGATTATCGGGAGTTGAATAAAGTTGCGATACGAAATAAGTATCCGTTGCCCTGAATCAATGACTTATTTGACCAGTTGAGGGGAGCTTTCTTCTTCTCAAAGATTGATTTGCGATCAGGATACCATCAGTTGCGTATCAAGGAACACGACGTCTCGAAGACTGCTTTCTTGACAAGGTATGGTTCCTATGGATTTCGGGTTATACCTTTTGGCTTGACCAACGTTCTAGCCGTGTTTATGAACTTGATTAATAGGGTGTTCAGAGAGTTCTTAGACCAGTTCGTCATTATCTTTATTGATGACATTCTGGTTTACTCCCAGACAGAAGAGGAGAACGTCGAGCATTTGAGGTAGGTTTTACAGACGCTACATCAGAACTAGCTATATGCAAAGTATGAGAAATGTGGATTTTAGCTGAAGGAGGTTCAGTTTTGGGGCATATCATTTCAGACCGGGGGATATCTGTTGATCCGGGGAAGGTATCCGCGGTGAGGGAGTGGGGACAGCCCACGACACCGATTGAGATCCGTAGTTTCTTGGGCCTAGTAGGATACTACAAGAGGTTTATTCGGGGTTTCTCAAAGATAGCGGGTCCTTTGACACATTTGACTCGCAAAGGTGTGCCATTCATCTAGAGCGATGCCTGTCAGTTGGCATTTGATGAGTTGAAGGACAAGTTGACCTCAACGCCTGTGTTAGCAATGCCCAGACCGGGAGTTGAGTATTTAGTTAACACCGATGCGTCCTTGCAAGGACTTGGAGGTGTGCTGCAACAGGCGAGTCAGGCCATAGCTTATGATTCCCGTAAGCTTAAGCCTCACCAGAGAAATTACCCCACCCACGACTTGGAGTTAGCGACAGTCGTATTCGCTCTTCGGATTTGGAGACACTATCTCCTGGGGGAGAAATTTCAATTGTTCAGAAACCACAAGTCTCTACAATACCTCTTCACGCAGAAGGAGCTGAATACGCGTCAACGTTGGTGGCTTGAGTTTGTGAAGGATTATCAGTTCGATATCCAGTATCACCCAGGGAAGGCTAACGTGGTAGCAGACGCGTTGATCCGTAGGCCAGTAGATAAGGTGGCCGAGGTGTGGAAAGCTAAGTGGAAGGAGTTGGGACACCAGGATGCAGTGGCCTGATCGTTCATGTCTGTGATGACTATTACACCGCAGATTGTTACGAGAGTGATAAAGCCCCAGGAAAATGACTCGTTCTGTTAGGAGCAGATAGTTCAATTACTAGTAGAGGGAGCCAAGTCCTATACCGTTAGTTTAGACGGGGGATTACACTTCAATGGAAGACTGGTTGTTCTGGAAGGGAATGACTTACGACACGAGGTAATGGCAGAGTTGTACGGCTCACGGTTCGCGGTACACCCTGGTGGGGATAAGATGTACCAAGACATGAGACGACAGTACTGGTAGAGTGGGATGAAGAGAGATATCGCCGTGTTCGTTTCTAAATGTGCCACTTGTCAGCTAGTAAAGGTGGGCCATCAGAAACCGGTAGGACTTCTACAGCCATTAGAGGTTCTGATGTGGATATGGGAGAGCATATCCATGGACTTTATCACGGGATTACCTACGTCACAGATGGGTCACGACTCCATATGGGTAATTGTGGACCGGTTGACCAAAGTTGCTCATTTTCTACCCGTAAGGACAAATTACACTACGGGACAATATGCCCAGATTTTCATTGCAAAGATAGTGAGACTTCACGGAGTGCCTCTAAATATCGTGTCTGACCGAGACCAAATATTTGTTTCACGATTTTAGGAGAGTTTTTAGGAGGCCATGGGTACAGAATTGCGGCTGAGTACGGCATATCACCCGCAGACTGATGGGAAAACAGAGCGAACAAATCAGATGTTGGAGGACATGTTGCATATGTGCATACTAGACTTTGGAGGTGGTTGGGAGCAGTACCTTCCACTGGTGGAGTTTTCTTATAATAAGTCCTATCAATTCACCATTAGCATGGCTCCATTTGAGGCGTTGTACGGTAGACCTTGTCGTTCCCCAGCAGGTTGGTTAGAGGTGGGGGATAACAAACTCCTTGGGCCGGAAGTGATTCAGGACACTTCGGCAAGGTTAGAGATGATACAGAGTCGTATTCGGGTAGCTCAGGACCGGCAGAAGAGCTATGCTGATGCCAAGAGGTTCTTCAGAGAATTCAAGGTGGGGGACCAGGTGTTACTCAGAGTATCTCCGATGAAGGGGATCATGCATTTTAGGAAGAAGGGGAAACTGTCACCAAGATACGTGGGGCCATTTCCTATCATCGAGAGTATTGGGCCAGTCGCATACAGACTTGGGTTACCGGAGCACTTTCATAGGATTCATGATGTGTTACATATTTCCTCGCTAAGTGTAAGGACATTTTTCTTATGTCCAACATGTTACATTTATGTATGTCGTACGCCGCTACATTTGACACGTCACCTCACGATCTCACATGACGGCCTCTATACGAATTTCGGGAATCAAGCATTCAACATCTCCATTAATGTGTCCCACATCTGCCTCAAAGACTTCATGTTCCACGATTTTAGGGACTTAATGCAAGTGGTACGCAAGAGAAGTCAAAACAGTGAAAAAAGGCACGATAGGAGAGTTCAAGGGAATTTTCATAATTTTACAGCCATAGTCCGGAGGCCTGGTCAACTTTAAAGTTGAATATCTCACCGCAACGAAGATACTGGAAGAAACGTCACCTCAATCCGAGCTACGGTGAAGGAGTTATGACCTTTTGAAGAAGGAGAAAATTCCTTAAAGAATGCTGTTTTTTTTAATCCCCAAACCAGAGAGGTACCCCAAACTGCATGGGGAACCGGTTCGGGGGGAACCGGTTTGGGGTACAACAGAACCGGTTCGGGGTACACGCACAGAAACATTCCCAATTTTTTAAAACTCTTTTGGTTTCCTTATAAAAGCCATCTTCGAGGGAGCTGTTTTGCAAGACTTCACAAGACGTTTTTGAGAGTCCCAATTACTCTAGTCTTCATATTTTTGAGTCCCAAGACTCATGTTTTGATTCACACAATTGCCAAACCTTTGTGAATCTTTTTGGTAACCCAAGAACACAACTTTGTGTCTGTTCAAACCTTTGTGGAGAGATCTTTGCAACCGAGGGATGCGTGTCATTGCTGAGGGAGTCTCTACAAAGTTTTATGGTTGCGTGTCATTGAGGAGTGCTGCAGTTCTTCCTTTGTTGATTGGACTGAGGTTCATGTGGGTTCGCTGTGTGTGGATTCATTGCTGACGACATCGACCGACGCCTGCGGGTATTCGTGTGTCACTGTATTTCATTGTAATCTGTGTAAGTTGTGATTTACTTATTATAGTGAAATAAAAGGTTTTGCCCTGCGGGGATTTTTCCTTAACTTTATGTCGCATACTTTATTTGTTTATGGGTTGACACACGCACCGTAGATGGATGTTTAGGGACTGAATTTATTTGATTTAAAAGTAGACTCTAATTAAATACGAGTTACTTGAAAACTTGCGAATTTAATTTAAATCAGTATTACACGATGTTTTCACTAAGGAAATATCTTAGGGGTGATTTGGCCCATACTCACATTGCTTTAGAGGACATCGATCTTCAGCCCGATAGTTCCTACGAGGAGGGGCCGATTGCTATTTTGGACTGAAGTGAGCGAAAAATGAGATCGAAGATAGTACCGTTAGTACGTGTTCAGTGGCGGCATCATAATCCCGAGGAGTCCACATGAGAGCGCGAGGATGAGATTTGCGAGCGCTATCCGGAGTTATTTTTACCAGGTACTTTTTAGTTTCGAATTTTGGGATGAAATTCTGTTATTAGGTGGGAAGTATGTAATACCCCGTAATTTTATTGATTTTTTTTTAGGGATTAATTAAATTGAATGAGAATTAATTGAGAATTAATCCGGGTATAAATAGTAGCGAGATGTGAGTTGGTATTTGATTATGATGTTAAATTTTAATATTTCTGAGTATGTATGGTAATACATGAGTATTGAAAATATTTAAATTGTCACGAGGCAGAAACACGACAATTTGGAAATTTATTTAGAACGCGCGTGTCAGTCGCGTCAGGAATGAAATTATTTAAATTAAAAAATGAATTATATTTTTATCAACCGAATGGTCATTTTGAGTGCGCCAACGTACCTGGAAGGGTCGAAATAGTCAGAAAACACAAGCCGTGGGTTTAGTTTGTGGCCCGGGGCATTTTTAGGCCAAACCGGCAACCTAGAAGGGTATTTTGGTAATTTTAAAAATATGGGAATTAAAACCCACGAATTTTAGGGTTAAATAAAATATTACTAATGAACCCACTAAGGCCATTATCAACATTAGGTGAGTTAGAAGGCTACGAGAGTTAAAGGGAGAGTTTAAAGAGGTTCCAAAAGAAACCTCCAACCACCATCACCATCCTTGGGAGAATTTTGTAGAGAAATGGGAGAAATCAACCTTCATTCACCAACATCAATTCAGAAGAAACACATCTGAGGCAAGTGATTTGATATTTTTAAGTGCATTGAATATTTCTTCCATGTTTAGTGTAAGAACTATGTTGTCTTGAAAGTTTCGAGAAAAAAACTAATGAAATTTTTGGAGAAACTCTAAATTTGGGATAGGATTTGCATGTAGAATGACTATGGACGAATTTAGTATTTGAAGACTTAAATATGATGATTTAAAAATGGATTTATGATGAGTTATTGGGCACAATCAAATTCTGGGTTCATGTTCATAGGGTTTGGGGTAATATTTGGGGATTTATGTTAATTACATGTTGATTTGGAGGATTTAACCCCAAAAATATGTTAAGAAATGACCTAAGGGGATTTAGAAAAGTTTAAGAACATTAAAATGTGATTGGAATGATCTTAGGGTGAATTTAGAGAAGAGAAAAATTGAGAAAAACGAATTGAGAAATTTCTGGGCACAAACTGCCATCTTATTAGAAGACCCGCCCAGGTCGTTCGAACACTTCTAACGATATGACAGTAACCTTTCTAACGAGTTGGTAGTTCATTCGAAGCATTTCGTTCAAACGAACTCGTTCGAACAAGACTTCTAACGAGTTGACAAAATGGCCTTTTTGGCCTGATTTTATTTCAAATGTCCCGTAGACTTATTTAATGGAGTAATAACCTTCCCTTATTGAGTAGTGATTATATTTGGGAGATTGGAGTACGTTGAGGAGTAAAACTTATAACCTTGTAGTAAATCGAATGACCCTTATGAATTAGGAAACGAGTGCCTAGTTACGACGTGAGAAGAGTTGACAACTTTAATGTATATAAATCGGGGACTTATAAGTGTATGATATTAATGATGATACAAGAACGAGAAGTATGCCTCTATTAATATATTGAGATGTCTAAGATGTGAGAATGCTTAGTATATGTAGTTATTTATTTATAACATACCTATCGTACTTGCTATCATGGGAGGTCGGCGTTCGATCAGGGTCGTCTAATCTTTGTGTGCCTACGGGGGGATTTAGATTGGTACCTCGAGGACATAGGTCAGAGAAGGACTTATTGAGAAGTTAATAAGTCTGCTGATCATGGGAGCGTAGGTATGTGCATGACCCATGTGATGTGAACTATGTTCACCTCCATTATATGTGATTGTTGTCATTTGAGAACGATTCCTGAAAGATTCAGAATGCGTGGTCCTAATGTACGTGATGTACCGGGATTGGATAGCAGAGTATGTGTGCACCGCAGGTTAGCCTCGGGGTATTAGTATTGTATATTTATGATTAGAATAATATACTGTAAATTAAAATGCACTGTCATGTATATATGTGTGTATATTTAATAGCAACGTTTTCGTAAAAATAAAAATAGAAATCCTCTAGTAAGCAGTATTACTAATATGGGAAACCAAGAAGAAATGTAAGACTCTGTTAAATGGAAATGACGGAATGAAATTGTGAATCGTATAGTAATGTTAGATTTTATATTAAACTAGTTAAGTATGGGAATAACTAGAACGGGTAAGGGTACGATAGGAGTGCACAATTAGTTGAGAGGTGAGGAACTCAAGTGAGTGCACGCACTATCATATACTTTATATTCACTGTTTAATGATATTAAAACACTTGTTGTATTTTAAACTGTTTTCACAATCGGGCTCTGACCCGTTTGCTTTCAAATATATTTTTTTTGTAAAACTTTTTAAGTGCCCAGCCACAAACACACCAAGCATAGGAGTTCCATTCAGGTGACGTACTGTAGCTGCTGTGGAAGTTACAGGACCTTGACAGTAGACGCCTCCATTTTTTATCTTGACCTATATTATCAGATTCTCTCATCTGTTGGCCATGTCTCCTTATTTCCTTTTAGAGATACTTTATCTATTCATTTATTTCAGATTTTGGGTTGTAATTAATTTAGTGATGCGGACTTGGTATTTGTTTATTTCAGTACTTAGATTATTGTGAGGAGTATTCCTCCAGTTTCATTATTATTTTATGGTTATTCTATTGTGACTATGTTGTGGTTGTTATGTTAGCATTTAATAATCTACTTATTGCATGATAATTTGATTCTATTAAAATTGACAACTCACTTTTTAAATATTAGGTGGCTAGTAATTATAAAAATGTTTTCGACAGTGATGCTACGAACTGAACCAACTTAACAGTTTGAATTAATTTGAATAAAGGAGTAGCTACCCAGTTTTTAATTAGTCGGGGTGTCACATCGGCATCATAGGAAACCTACAAAAAAATTTACATGGCATCATAGATATTGTCTCGTCCATTGTTTATAAGGCTGAATAATGGTCTTGTAATAGCTTTTCATATGATTTTGAATCTGGTTATATGATTGAGTTCCCATTGTTTATGGGGATGAACAATGGTCTATCGATGGGACTTCACATATAATGGAGATATAATGGGAACTCAATCACAAGCATTGACAACAACACACGTACATATATTAATGACTTATATGATCAGTTCTTCACATGCTCATTCCCGTGTTGGTAACACAGGTACATATATGATCAATACCTCCTCATATATGCTAATATGGATTATATTCCTTACTCTAGATAAATATGTGTGCTACGAGGTTTAAAACAATGAAGGTATACACATACTAGATTGTGACAACTAAATATATATACATACTAGCTAACTGGCCATACTGAATTCACCTTTTAATATATATGAAGAATTTTTGTTTTGGCAACCAATTAAAAATGGGTGTGGTGGTCTGTTGTAAATCATCCTAAAAATAATAATTTGACAAAGAGTTTGATTCTGCGTTTGAGATCAGATCATACTATGGCCCATAAATCTAACAAGTTCTAATTTGTCCATGACTTCACTGTCACAAGAATTGAAATGTCAGAAAAAATTCACAAGCATAATCATTTAAATTTCAATTTATGTAAGTTTAATGTGTATATGTATTACATACGCATTACAAGATTTATAAAATACCCGTGCATCGTGTTTGCACCATTATCTAGCATCTATATATCTTTATTTGAAAGTCGACACAATCTTCATAATGGTATGGGAGTTTAGACCAATATGCATTTTTGGCCAGAATATTATAAAGACGACACAAGCTACATACTTTCTCTTTCTCTATCTCTATTTGGGAAGAATTTAAGACGAAGAAATGAATAATTAGGTACTGATAGTTTACCTCTTTAGTGTCTGAAGATGCATCTTGTGGAGATTGGGTAAGAGCTCCCATATTACGCATATGAGAATCTAAAAAATTTCGTATTTGAGTTGGCATTCGATCATTCATTCGGGATTCCATAGCAGATAACTTTGATTGCAATTGAGCTTCTATTTGAATTTTCATTTCAACCTATTTCCTTTCATTCTCATCTTCCATCTCATGTCTCACCCTCTCATTCTCGGCCTCCATCTCAAATCTCACCCTCTCATTCTCAGCCTCCATCTCACATCGCACCCTCTCATTCTTGGCCTCCATCTCACATCGCACCCGCTCAATTTCAGCTTCCATCTCACGTCGTATTCTTGACATATCTTCTTGGTACCGTCTCTCATTATATATCCTATAATTCATATACTGTGTGAACAATGAGACAAATATATTACTCGGAGAAACACCAAGCCCATATGTTCATACACGCCCATGCCTTTCAGGTCCCATAACTTGTTCGAATATATCATGTCGTGCAATACTAGTCTCAGGTGTCTCCTAAAGCTGGGCATTTAAAATCTCCATTTATCTTTTCACAAATCAACTCAAGTTTTATGTTTATGGATAGCAAAAAAGAGTAAAAGTATAATGTTCGAATTGATGTATGTATGTGCGACTTACAATCGCTTGAGTTGCTTCTTCACTAATTGGCTCTTTTTTTTAGTTATATGCATTTTTATGTACACCATCCCACGAGTTGGAACATATCCAAGATCTTTCCGCATCTGCAAGAAAAAAGTATTAATTATCACACATAATTATAATAAAATAATTAATGCAAATAAAGAAAATTTTACCTTTTCTCTAACTTGAGCCTGACTATTTCTACCGGATGTGTGAGGCGATGTCGGAAGCTTACGGATGACTTTGTTGTTATCACTCTTACGCTAATACAAGAGAAAAATATTCTATAGTGTAAACACATTAAGAAATTTTTTTATAGGTGTTATAATATCACTACTTGTTACGGGGTTTTAAAGAATTCAGGAAAAAAAAATAATAACATGATATACCTTTGCATCAGTTGTGTCCCAATAATAGACAAGATTTCGCCACTGACTCTCCTCAACACTAGGGGAGAATGTACCAAGTGTTCCACATTTGTATTGTACAGATCATAACCTTGTCTCTTTGAAGTGGACTTCCATTCTTTCAACTTCTTTGAGAGGGATTGCATTATAAAGTGCCTCATCTCTTCTGTGGAATTGGTATTATCCTATTAAATAATAAACATAAAAGTAATTATGGATTGTTTTGCATAATAACAATAAAATAATCAATGAAAATATGAGAGCCTACGAGTGCCTTGGTTTATCTTTAATCCATCCACAATAAACTACATTAATGTCCTACATAAAAGGCTTTATCTAGTCGATTTGTGCTAAAAGAAATGTGATTATTCCCGGTCTATTTTTTTTAGATTCTCCTATCCATGTGTTTTAAGTTCAAAACACCTCAACAGATAACATAATAGCAATCGTAAATCTGAGTAAATTGCATTATAATTTAATAGAACTTTAAAAGTGAATACCTTTTAAATATCAAATCTATCTTCCTACAAACAAGTATAATACGAAATACAAGTTAAAACATTTCAATTATTACAGAAACAGAATGTGGATTAGAAACTTTGTTTTAAAACATTTCAAACAGATGTAGCTCATAGGTTTCTAGCTTCTATTTCAAATAAAGTGCACACATGTTTTAGTTTAAGTTATACCTTAACATGAGTCCATGCATCATTCTTGAACTCTTCGTCCATGTGTCTCTAATACTGATAAGTCAATGGTAGTAGAGTCCCATTTCGTGCCAAAACTCCTAGATTTGAAGCAAGTTTGGTTACAAATTTTCCAACAGGTTGGCCTAATTCATTCACCTCGGTTTGTAAACTTCCCTCATCCTGACCCCAACCATTATGCATCAACATAGGGCCTCTAGTTCTTGCTTGTCCCTCTGAGCTAAGATCTAAGTTTCCAATAGGAAATTATGAAAAACATCAATGCAAAATAATAATAGTTCATTAGTATATTTTGTTCTTGAAATTAAAATTACCAGCCCCTTGGTCTTGTGGGCTATTTCCAAACAATGGAGGGATCAATGGTCTAGTAGTAGCAGTGTGAGTAGCTGGCCAGTTAGGTGGAGGCTCACCCATGATATGATTTGCATCAACCTCCTCTTGTCGCTCGGGACTAGGCATAGCTTCTCTACGATTTCGACGTCCATGGACTTCAATATTAGTCTAGACCGTTACACAACCCTCGAACTGACTTGCAAAACGGGGCATAAATAATCCACTGATAAATACAAAAGTATGATTATCCTCTCAAAGCTCCTAGTTGTATAAATAATACACAGATAAATGCAAAACGGAGCCTTAATGATAATGATATCGTACTTTCAATGAGTAGGCTACAACGTCTTAAATAGAAAAATATATCATTCTTCAAAGAAAGAAATAGTACCTTTAGAACCATAGACCTGATAATATCAATACTTTATTCTATCATGTCACTCACCATGTTTTTGCTTTCAAACTGTAACATTAATTTTTTTTTTTACGTTAGGCTTGCGAGAACCACTAAATAAACATATTTCATGACAAAATATTTTAATATTCAACTTTAACACTTTGATAAACATTATCTTCCATCCTAACTTATTTCACACTGGTTTCATTCAACATATTAGTGTATATATATATATATATATATATATATATATATATATATATTATATTTGTGAAGATCAAATTTTGGGAAAACAACATACTCATTGTTGATATAAATCTTCTGAAATTTCTCAACTTTTTATTTGAAGTTTTAATTCCCAAGTATTATCATCCATGCCATGCAATTTGACGTTTTCCCCTTTTTGTAAGATGGAGAACTTTTTAAAATCCATAGACGTAGGGTACCTACTCCATATATCTTCTAAAAAGAGGGGCAAACCTTTAGGTTCACTAAACACGACATCATTTGTATCGAGTAAAGGTAAAAGTTTAGTATAAGTGACCTCTTTTTCATTTGTTGCTACATTGTTAGCTCATAATAGAGTAATCTTTAGTTTTTTGAACTACCTAAAACATCCATTTCAAGACTCGATTATATCTTACATTATACTACTATATTAATTTGCTTCCTTCGGATTTCAATTTCTTATAAAAGTTGGGAATTTTATCGTCTTACAACTTTTTACCTACTTAATGATTACTTATTCGTATTCTGCCCAAAATATTTTGAAACAAAACAAGATTTTTCAATCTACGTAAATGGGAATGCATCCTGAAATACGCAGGCTGTTGAATGTACCCTGCATTTCATCTAACCCCTATGCCATATGGACCTCGACATTTTTTCAAAAATCAAGAAGATTGTTTATCCACCTTAAAACACACAGTTCAATGGTCTTTATACAGTGTCTACGTTAAGGAAAAACCATATATATCAGCTAGTGATTCTCTCAAATTCAATGACAGAGGAACATTGTCATTAAATGGTTCTCGATGCAAAATGTTACCTAAAAAATGTGGACTTTTGCATTACAAGGACCTATTTATAAACATATCTCATTCGTCAATTGTTTCCACTACATTTTTAACACATTATACAAACATAATCTTTCCTTCAACACCCTTTCTGCTTCTTGAACTCACATGAACACAAACAGAAACATAGATGTATGTAAGACCTATTCACAAACAGGCTTCTTTCTTAGTGAAATAGGTGTAAGCCGTTACCTCTCTATTCTCTCACTAATGTTTTTTATAAAATCACACCGTCTTCCTTGATGTGTACTTAAAACAAGAGCTAAGACAAAATACCCCATCTTTCTCTTAGAAAGCATTATGTGTGTTCCCTTTGCCTCACTACCTAAAATTAAATTGACGAATGCTACTTCCACCCTCTATGCATAAATTAAAGGACTTATCCCTAGCTTGAAAGTGCACCTTCTTCTTCCCGGCCTCCATTTTTTTAAACCAACATCTTCTGACTATTTTTCTTTTTCACATAATTTCACACAGTTTCATACAAACATTTTATACAGTCCTGTAGACATTTCATACAGACAGCTTGAAAGGCATAAAATATGTGGACTTTTGGGTTACAAAGACCTATTCATAAACATATCTCATTCGTCAATTGTTTCCTCTACATTTTTAACACATTGTACAAACATAATCTAGATCCAAACTAGATTTATAAATCGACTTTTGATCTAGCCTCTTTTATTTAAAAGATATCTAGATTTCTATTTTCTATTTATTCTTTAAGTTAGGACATGGTTTTATGTAGAGGTTGATTTACGTGTTTATTTTGTGCAATTACTATCCAGAAATAAAACACATTACTAATATCACACATGTTTATTATATGGACACTTGTAAAACATCCTTAAGCAAAGGTGATGATCGAATATAGGCTTTCGTATGTCTGAAAATATGAACATATCAATTGGGACTTTCACGTCATTATAATTCAGAATCCAAAAAGGAACTAAAAATTAAGATTAATAATAGGATAGGAATGGAATAAAAGAAACATATAACTTAGGAAAAATATGAAAGGAGAAATGGAGAATGAATACAAGACTGTGAAGTCTATGACATAGGAAAACAGAGTACGAGTGTTGAAGGAAGATTGTGTTAACATTAGTCAGATGATTGATACGATCAAATGTAGTTTCAACTAAATTAGATACCATTTAATGGAAGCTGATTTTCAAGGCATCATAAGTTCATAAGTACTACTAAGCAAAAAGAAACGTTAACGAATGCAACTTGCTAACTGTGCAATATTTGCTAACTTGTTAAGCAAAGAAACTTTTTGCTCTATGCCTGACATTTAAATATGACGAGTACAGTTAAAGATACTAAACATGCAATTAAAGAAAAATCACATGACAACAAAACTCAAAGATAATAGTTAATCTTGTTCCAATCGAATCTTAAACTAAAACAGGAACATAATAAAATTTAAGAGAAAAATAAGTGTCTAATCAAATGTACCCCTTAAAGCTCCCAGTTTTATTCGAATCAACCTACATACTACCCACATCACCCCCATTCGACTCTCCTTGAATTCCCTCATCAATAATAGTTTCGGTAACACCTTGTCCTACCCAACTAGCCTCGTCATCATGTGTGAATGTCGTATTATCTAAATTTTGCTCGCTCCATAACTCTGTTTGATCCGACATGATGTCTTGGGCAGTACATTGCTATCCAAGAATATAAAAAACATCTCTATTCTTTGTCTTCACAACAATATGCCAATATTTCTCCACTTGGTATCGCACATAAAAAACTTTATTTTCTTGAGATGCTAAGATGAAAGGTTCGTCCATTATTTGCTTCTTTGTATATAATAAATGGTTGAAGTTTACAATAGTGAAACCAAAATCATCCCCTTCGATGAGACCTCTACTATGGTCAACCCAATCATATTTGAACAACACAAACTTGTAAGCTTTAGAATAATGCAACTCAATGATGTTTGTTAAAACCCCATAGAAATTAACATCTCCAGATGTAAGATTTATATCTCTTGCACTTGCATAACTTTCAGTCACTACCTTCAACAAGAATCCACTATTTTGTGTCGTTCTTTTCCTCTGAGGAGCCTTCGTATGATACCTAACGCCATTTATAATATACCCTGAGAATCTCTTTGAGTTTTTTAATAATTTCTTCTGATATCTCTATATTAGGTGCCGTAAGCAACTTACGAACCTACTCATTCAAAATAAACAATACCATTAAACATTGTACGTTTGTATAACATAATTAAATGTAAACTATTATTTTGAATATGTATATTCATTAAACCATAAATGAAATGTTTCGTTGTGAATGCAGTCCACATCATGTGGTCTGAGATGGGAATTACTCCTAATTGATGCACGATGAATCCTATATTAAAATGTATCATTGCATTGTATTTCGCGTAGATAAAAATGGGTAACTTAATTCAAGAAGATACTTACTCTAGAAATGGAGCAATTGCTTCTGTATTGACGAGCACACACTGATATGCTTGTGCATATGTAATGTCATCAAGCACAATCCCCTCCGATTTACCAAATTTGCGACCACCAATTTGACCGAGAGAATTGGATGTACCAGCATCATTCCTTACTAGTCGATTAAACTTGGTTTCAACATCATGCAAGTACCTGGAGAAAAATGTCAAGCATTCTTCTACCCAATATCCTTGTGCAATTGAATCTTCTAGATGACTTCGGGTCTTTACATAATTCTTTAGTGTGAACAAGTATCTATTGAGAGTAAAATTCAATTATGTATGGAAAAACACTCACATTAAAATTAAAAATAATTAATATTGCAAAAATATAACACCTTTCAATAGCGTACATTGATTGGTACTTTGATGGTCCTCCGATCTTTGCCTCTTTCGCTAAATGAATAAACAAATGCTCCATGACATAAAAAAATAACGGTGAAAAGATCCTCTCAAGATGGCGTAATGTGAGCTCAATACGAGAGTGAACATGATCTAGATCACTTACCTTCATCACTTTTGATTACATACTCTTGAAAAAGTTACTTAATTCAATCAATGGTTCTAGCACATTCTTAGACAACACATTTCTTAAAGCAATAGGAAGTAACTCTTGTATTAAGATATGTTTGTCGTGACTCTTGATTCCTGATATAGTATGCTTTTTAAGATTAACACGTCGTGATATGTTCGAAGCATAGCCATCTGTAACTTTCACCTCCTTCAACACTTTACATACCAAATCTTTACCTTTATTGTCTAATGTGAAACATGATGATGGCAAATAATACCCACCATTTGCCTATTTTTGAGGATGCAACGACTTACGAATGTCCATTTTCTTTAAATCTAGACGAGCATTCAAATTGTCTTTTCCCTTCCCATTAATATTCAATAATGTCTCGAGAACATTATCACACACATTCTTTTCAATATGCATAACATCAAGATTATGGCGTATCAAATTGTCCTTCCAATAATCTAATTCAAAAAATATCCCTCGCTTCTTCCAATTATATGACAGTGTACTACTCTTTTCATTATTAACCCTTATCCTTTTACATTCTAACTATGGATCCTTCCCGAACTTATTATCGAAGTTCTTTACCTCAGTATACACTTCATCTCCAGATAGTCGAGAGGGCTTTGTATCCAATTCAATTTTACCATCAAAAGAAATTTTATCCCTTCGAAATTTATGATCTTCTGACAACCATCGACAATGACCCATGTAACAATGCTTGCCTCCATTATATAGCCACTGAGAGAGAGTATATTTTTGACAACAAGGACATGTCAATTTACCTTTTGTACTCCATCTCGACAAATTTGCATATGCTGAAAAATCACTAATGGTCCATAGCAACGACGCACGTAATTTAAACATCTGATTTTTGGATCCATTATAAGTGTCGACCCCAACCCACAATTCCTTCAACTCGTCAATTAAAAGGAGTAAATAAACATCAATATCATTACCAGGACCTCTAGGACCATCAACAACTATATATAATATCATATATGGTTGTTTCAAACACAACCACGAGGCAATGTTTAATGGCATCAAAACTATAGGCCATGTTCTATAGGCAATACTCATGTTGTTGAATGGGTTGAAGCCATCACTTGATAAAGCAAGCCTGACATTCCGTGGTTCTCCACCAAAATCTAGATATATCTCATCAAGTTTTTGCCAAGAAAGAAAATCGGTTGGATGCCTGGAATTTCCATCATTAATGTGCTCCTCGGTATGCCATATCATCTGTGTTGTTGTCTTTGATGAAATAAATAGCCTTCGAAGTCTTGGTATTAAAGGGAAGTAACTTACCACCTTCGGAGGAATTTTCTTATCTATAGTAACATCGTCATCTCACTGACCCTTTAACTGTTTATATCTTGGGGTATGACACTTTGGACATTCTTCTGCGTGTTCTGTCTCTTTCTAGTACAACATGCAATCATTAGGTCATGCATGTATCTTCTTGTAATCTAACCCTAAGTTTGCAATCAACTTTCGAGCTTCATAAAAAGACTTTGACAATGTCTCACCCTTTGGGAATGCATATTTTAATAACTCAAGAAGTATTGTAAAGGTCTTGTCACTCCACCCACCTAAACACTTTATATGCAATAATCGAACAAGAAATGAGAGTGTGGAATACTTCTTACAATTTGGATACAAATCTCGCTCCGATTCTTTTATCAGATTAAATAATTTCTTGGTTTCAACATCTGGACCCTCTACCCCTTGTTGCTCTGCACCACTGTCCATAAACTCTCGTGGGTCTAAGGGTGGAATTCCAAAGGCATCATGTGTTATCTCTCTCATTTCATCACTAAAAATAGATTTAGAAGAGGGAGCCAAAGATGAGGAAGATTCCACTTGAAAGGTCCAACTTGTATAACTCTCTAAGAAACGATTAAGTATTATATGTTCTACCACGTCATCTTTCTTCACAAAAATCATATTGCGGCATTTCTTATATGGACATAATATTTTTTCGGCATTTGGTCTGTTATCAGAGGCAAACTTAACAAAGGCTTCTTCTCCTTTCTCGTATAAAGGAGGACCTTTATGTTTTATATTAATCTAACTTTTAACCATTAATATATTCAACCTAATGAAAAAAATACAAAATTATTGTTGTTAAATAAGTCGAATAGTTAGTAATGAGAAAACGTGCGAGACAAATGAATTATCAATACGTAAAACGTGATTATAAAGTCATGTGTTACATTCATTGAATGATGGTCAATGTGTAGAAATTTTATTTACTATAAATCCAACTTAAAAAATCATAATTGTTTCATTTTTATTGCATTAGAAGAAAATAAAATTGACATTGTGTAATTTCAAAATAAATACATAACAAAGCAAAAGCCTAATGAAGACTTAAACATGTTTAGCTGAGAAATTGCATCTCAAAGTATGCTGAGAAGACATGTACGTGAATAGAGATCATTGGTAATAAAAAAAAAAGTTACAATAAAACAATAATGCCAATGTAATGCAACAGCATAAAAAAAAGTTTAAAACATATAACATAACAAAGGAGAATACCCCCACCCCCGAATAATAATAATAATAATAATAATAATAATAATAATAATAATAATAATAATAATAATAATAATAATAATAATAATAATAATAATAATAATAATAATAATAATAATAATAATAATAATAATAATAATAATAATAATAATAATAATAATAATAAGAGTGCTTAATATCTACCATCCTTGTAGCAAAATTAAAGGGGGGGGGGGGAGCTTAACTTCTATAGAACTATACAACGTAAGACACAACTTTGAACTTCATACATACAAATTACAATGATAGAGACCTCTATTTTAAAATTGCAATGCATATGTGAAAAGGAACCATGAATGAAAACTTCATACATACTTTATAAAACATTACACATGACGAATTTGAGAACCATATTAATCCTTAACTACTAATAATTTCCCATTAGTGGTGATGTTTAACGTGTATATATAGTTGTTAGAAACATATTATCAACCAACTACGTAATCACACTAGTCTAAATATAAAATATAACTGTATATAGTACATAAAATCGAAAGCTAACTTATATATGCAACAAATACCTCTAAATTCCTCTCAAATAAACTTATTACGCAATTGTGAATGTTCTTATGAAGAAATATTTTATTACGCATATAAAAGAAAGGCCGCAAACTTTTTCTTTCACAAACTAAAATAAAACTCGATAAGAGAATCTTTGAACCAAATTTACTTTGAATCATATCATTTTATACAACATACGTAACCCATTGTATCACATTCAAAACAAATTATATCATTATGCTATAATCATCAAGAACCATATAAAAATCCAAGATCCTAAAACAAAATCCATCTTTTAAGACCCAGCACCAGACTAAAAGTTAAAATGCATAACATAAACCAAAATGAATATATATTTTCATCAACCCAAAATGGAGGTGATTACCCAAAATGGAACTCTTTCTATTGAATTGGGCTCCTACCCAAACACTTGTTGATAAAAGAGATATGTAAAATCTGATTGCTTCCAAGAACAACAATTATAGCTCATGTTTACAAAATTATGAAAATAAATACAATTTATCAAAACAACCACATACAACCAGCTACCTCCTCCAATTTTACCTAACCCGTAACTAGCCCCTCCTATCCCATTCCTAGCGGCCCAACCTATTGCTAGTCCAAAACATAAACACAGGCATCTTTACACAACTGTATATTATCACTTACACATTTTAATTGCAAACATACATAAATTGTTTACGTAATAACTAATTAAAGGATTTTATAATAGCTAAGTGGGTGACTTGCAAAAACATAATAATGTAATTCAAAGGGACATCAAGATGAAGGTATTAAGTACGAAACCTAACCACAACAGAAAATTAGTCATTAAGAGGAACATGACAATAATTTCATAGTGTTCTTTTCCCAACAACATATAATTCTAGGTTAACCAAAAATTCTACGCATGCACTTTTATTAATCTGTAATTGTTTAATGTATCATGGAAATTTATGACCGAAAAACATATAAAAAATACAGTTAATATTTTTCTCCTCTTTAGGTCTTTAAAAAATCAAAGCTCTCAATTCTATCGAAACTAGTAGGGAATTCATATTTCTTTGGTTCCCAATATGTGGAGAACATTCAGTATATTACAAAAGCTCAAAAGGGCAAAACATATATAAATCAACAAATATACATATGCTTAGATACTCAAATTTTGCACATCAGTATATATATATATATGTGTGTGTGTGTGTGTGTGTGTGTGGAGAGGGGTGTTTGAATAGTGTCAACTTTTTAATGGTTGAGATTATTTTTTTTGGGATAATCTAATGCTCTAAGGTTGTGCCACGTCACAATTTTAACATTGAGACGTGGCAAAAGCAGGAAACTTATCTATATAATAACTGCTACTTACGATTTACACCTCAAACTATTCTTACTTTAATTTGAATTTATCCCACTAACCCATGCTAGAAAACAGCCTTTCCCACCTACCAAGGAAACATCATCAGACCTACCCATCTTGCCATTAACTCCAACTATCCCATTTTGAAATTTTAAAATCCATTTCCCTTCCCCTTCTACAAACCAAGACAATGTTTACTCTCTCTCACCACCTCAACATCAATCCCTCTCTCTCTCCCTCATCTTCTCCCCCTCCGGAGCCCCCTCCCCCTCCCCCTCCCCCTCCCCCTTGTAAAATCCTTCCACCCTCCCCCTTCCCCACCCACACACACGCACACATAAACACACACATGTACACACGTACACACGCACACATACGCACACACACACACACATCTCCCTCATCTTCTCCCCCTTCGCCGCCCCTCCCCCTTCCCCACTCACACACACGCACACACACATGCACACATGCAAACTCACACGCACACACGCATACACGCACACACACATGCACAAATAACATGTCACAAAATAATTTTTTTACAGGTACAAATGATATTGGGGGTTTCAACAGCTTCACTCAAGAATGCATGTTGGTTCTTCACTCAACATAATATTTTTTTTACAAGTACAAATGATTTTGGGGTCTCAACAGCTTTGTTGGGTTTCGTATTTTAGGGGATTCCATCCTCTCTTTCAGACCCGCTATTTTTGTTTTCATTTTTATCGTTTTCATTTTTGTTTTTATTTTTGTTCTAAAATGTAAAATAATAATTTTTTTTATAGGTACAAATGATTTTGGGGATTTCAACGGCTTTGTTGGGTTTCATATTTTGTGGGTTTCAAATATAGGCTTCGTATGAACCGATTTGCATCTTTGTTGGAAGGTGTTTCTTGGTTAAGGTAAAAAAATCAACTCTTTCATGATTAAGGTAAAAAATCATCTCTTGGTTCTTTGTTTTAAATTTTTTGTTTTTTCTTCTCTTTGTTGGAATTTTTTTTCCACGGTTTGGACCTCACCATCCCGCCTCTCCATCTCTCCACCTTTGGGTTGGTCTAGGGGCAGAAGTTGGTTTGAGTTTCGGTTAGACAGTGGGTGGACCGGGTTGAGGGTATGATTTAGGCCGGTTTAGGAAATTAAAGGGGTTGAGTTAAATGGGTTTTGATTCGCGGGTTTGTTGGTTTTGGATCAGTGGTGAGTCGTGGGTTTTTTGATGTATTTTTCTGTTTTTTCAGGTTTATATATATTTTTTGGTAAATGTAGATGGTGGACGCGATCAAGAAGTTGTATTGAGAGTTGGTGATTTTCTCACATTCATGGAGGCCATGATGAAAGAATAAAGGCTTCCACTATATTGAGAGCTGGTGTTGATGATTTCCAGTTATGGGTGACGTATTTAGCGATTTTTTTGGGTATACTCCCAACCGTAACCTGCAAAAATTAAAATACCATCGCCTATTTAAATGGGGTTCCAAGGAGTATAAAACATGTGTGATAATAATTTTTTATTATTTAGAGCTAAAGAATCTTAAAGGGTGTATAAATAAAATACCACTCTCTTCTGGTAAGCTCACAAAGCAATGTTCAATAAAATGTGAGCGTTCAGAACACAAATAAAATACCACTGTCTTAAGAGGGTGTATGAATTTTAAAACTTTTGAACCACAAAGAAATGGGTAATCTGATACTTTCAATTATTAAACAAGTAGTCAAAATTTTGTCAAATTGGGCATCATATTGTAGACATAAGTTCTAATAATAAATATAATTTATTATAAATTTTAGGACTTTAATAAAAAATTGGGATAATCCTAAATCACCTATTTTTTTATTGTGAAATCATTTGAGTGAAAATATAAAGCGTTCAGAAGAAAAAAAAATTCTTTGGATTTTAATATTATTTTTAATCAAAGTGGGCATCTTATTTTAAATATAAGTTTTAATAAGAAATGTAATTTATTATAAATTAAATATTATTCGGATGTTAATATTTTTTGGGGATGGTACTTTTCTTTTCAGTACATTCTCAAGCCATATGTATTTACTAACTCTTTTTTTTTCTTATTGGATACAGTCTAAATTGGTGCTGCCAGCTTCAGCTCAAAACTCACAAAATTTTTTTAAAAAAAATCTCCAATGACAAGGCACGAAGGGCATGCCCAAAAAATTGGATTGAGAGCACAAAATTGATACTCTCACCTAATAAGTCTAGGCTATAAGAACAAGTGGAGACAAGGTGCATTTGAAGTATGAAGGGCTTGATTAACACAATGTAACAACCCGTCCTTTTTGGAGACAATTAAATTCCATAATTAAGTACAATTTGGAATTTGGAGAATTTCTCGAAATAGTAATTTTTGGGATTTTCGAGGATTTAATGATTTTCGAAGGGTGTTATAAATTATTTTGGGACTATATAGGTCGAAATAATTTAATTATATGTCGCCGTGGAGTATAGCGAAAAAAGATGTAAGATTTTGAATAGAAAACCCGCATTTAATTATTTTGGGTTAGAATAGTGATTTGCGGTCAAGTACCTCGGATGGAAATTTCGACTGTGCCATGAGTCTCGGAATGTCCGAGATAGTCGGAAAAGAGTGTCCGATTGTCGAAATTAAGTTTCGGGTAATTTTAGAGGTAAAAGTAACTCGTAATTGGGTAAACGAGTCGTTTTTGGGTTTTTAAGGGATTAAACTCTTTTCTCCTTATAAAAGGAGGGAGAGAGGGAGAAAAGAGAAAAGAAAAGAGAAAGAAGAGAGGGAAGAGAGAGATAGGGAAGAAAAGAGGAAAAAGGGAGGAACTCCGGCCAAACTCCGCGGGATTCGACTCGAGGTCGTCGAATTTTATCCACGAGGCAAGTGTTTACTTGCTTTATTTACTTTTGTACATTAATCCCATATCATAGTTGGTAAAAATATGATTTTGGGGTTAGAACCCTTAAAATAAATTGGGTAAAAGTTTATTATGAGTTTACATATTGATGTAATGTAAACTCTTAATGATTTCTAGTGTTAAATCCATGTAAATGGAGTGAAGAATTGGATTGAAATGGGTTAAAATCATAAGTTGGGGCTTTTATGGTTTTAGGGTTTAAATCTAAGAGAAATGATTCAATATCCCAAAATAATTGATGTGTTAGTTGTAAAACATAGATTAGATGTCTATTGAGTTGTTGGGTGAGGTTAGAAACAACAAAAATGGAGTTTGGGATTTTGGGAGAGATAATGAATAGTAACCCGTAGCCTTTGGGGTCATTTTCGGCCAAGAAGGTAAATGATTTAGCTTTCAGCCAAAACACGAAACTTGTAGGTCTTTTCGATACGGTCGCGTGCGCGCCGACCACGTATTTTGCTAATTTTTCTACGATTTGATATGATTTTTACAAGATGATAGCTACGGGTTGAAATCATCAACTCGGAAATCAAATCGGGAATCGGAAAAATTACGGCTAGAATTAGTCGTGTAGATGTTTTGGATAATTTTTGGGATAGTTTAGAAACCCCGATAATGAAATCGGGTTGTTGGATAGATATATTTGTAGAATTTAATTTTGAGGACCTGGTGTGACCGGTCGACCGCGCCCCTCTGGCCGGTCGACCGCGTCAAGGAAATAAGGCCTACTGCTTTGTTTCGTAGGCTTAATTGCAACCCGCGGTAAACCGGGGGTATAGGACCGGTCGACCGGTGCTCTGTTTTCAGCCCAAGATTTTGGAGATTAGGATTATTTATCCTTTTTGAGTTTACGTTTAAAGGCCTTCCAAATTAGAAATTTATGGAGGGTTATGTCCTAAAGGACTTGAGGAATTGGGAGTTTATATATGTGTGTATTCACTTAGAGTGAATTAGTATAATTGGAGATATCCAAATGAATCCGTAGATGGGATTTAAGTATGTATTATTTACTAAAGTAAGAATATACTTTGGGTTTAGTATTATGCATATATGAATGCATGATTATGATTCTTTGAGAGAATCTTTGGGATTATGGGTCATCGATAGACGGTTTGGCATATATGGCCATCATATAAAGTACATATATATATTCTAGGAGGGATATATGGTATATGTATATATTATGTGATTATAGTATATATATATGTATATATATATGATATGATGGAAATGATTTTGAAAATATAAAAATGAATATTTTTAAAATGGAAAGATAAATGTTTTTCATAATTGATAAATTATGGATTATGGTTACACACCTCCCTAAATCGCTATCATAAGGGAAGTTGCGCGCGTTGTGGTGAAGCCTTCCTGGCTGTTGAGCAGGTTGGATATAGTCCCTAGGCCATATGGGCGGTTATTTATATTTTTCTGCGCTGGTTAGGGGATTCTGGGTGTGGTCCTGACTTTCCCGCAGGCAATATGGCCGCTTCCCGACGTTGTTAGGTTCCCAGGTTGTCTTGGAGGCCCTGGAAGATGATAGCCATTTAGGGGCGCGTCCAGTGGGGAAACCCGGAGGGGCGGTCTTAGATTTATTAAAGCAATTCATGATAATGGATTGGCTTTTATATTTACATTTCCTGAGTATAAAAAGGGAAATGGGATAAAGGTTTAGCTTCGGTAACACTCCCGAATGGAAGAAGGGATGTGGAAGCATTATTTGATCAAAGCATTTTCATGATAATGGAAATGACTTTGGGGGATGGCATATAAAGGAAAAGCATTTTATGTTAATAAAATTGGCTTTTAAAAAGGTATATGTTTTGGTAAAGCAATTCATGATAATGAATTGGCTTTAAATACATTTCCTGGATATGAGAAGGGAAATGGAAGTTTTTAAAATGAAAAGGTTAAGTATTGATAAATACTTTGTGTATAGAATACACCTCAGTCCGGGAGGTAGATCCGGATGTGTATTATAAATATATAATTCAATTGGTAACCCTCAGTCTGGGAAATATATTATTCAGACATATATGGTAGATGTATCTGTATACATATATATTTATACTTTGTGTGTGCTACGGGCCTAATGGATCTCTACCATTGACCCTGCCAAGTAGTAGTGTATCGGGGGGGTTCCTTGTTTGGATTTCGCTTTGCGAGACACCCCACGCACAAACTTAGTGCAGTGTTGAGAATGGAGGGAAGTTTAGCCCTTAGCACTGGGACTATCTGGGGTAGATAGTAGTTGGGATAAACTAGTTTAGCAGGATAGCTTGACTAGGATGTCTAGAGGGATGCGCTAGGAGTGCACTGTTAGTGGAGAGGTGAGGGGTATCTCATGGGAGTGCGATACCAATTTAAATATGAGATCAAACTATTTTTCTAAAAATGAAGCATTTATGCACTTGCAAAATATTTTCAAAACATTCGGGCTCTGACCCGTTTGTCTACTCTCCTTTCTTTCTCTATACTATATATATATAGGTGTCCAGACACAGGGACGCCTGGATGGAAATTCTTTCGAGTCAGACGTCTGCTGCAGCAGCTGTGGATGCTTGCAGGTTATCGGTAGACGTTCCTTTCCTTGTACTCTAGATAGGAGTTATTGTATAAACATTCGAGCCAATGGCTCAATTGCATTTATTTATTCTTTCAGTACACCATTCGATATGGTTGTATATTTGGACCGAGTGTTCGGTTAATTTAGTTCCTTTCATTTTCATTTCAGTTCATTACGCATTTAATTGTGGATGTTCTATTTATTCGTTAAAAAGAGTAGTTAAGTAAAAGTTTTTAACGGCCACCTAATAGGATATTAGTAATTAAATGGATTTTCGATAGTGATGCTAAGGATGATCCATATGTGACTCCTGTTTTAATTTAATATTGGAGTGATCGCCCGGTATCTTATTAGGCGGGTTGTTACAGATGGTATCAGAGCATCAGGTTCTAGTGTCCTTAGGAATCTGTGCGGACGTACTACGCTTTCAGCGTTGCTCTCGATTTGTATAGAGCCCCAGGATTAGGATTGTTGATATCTCTTGTGAGATTTCGATCTCCTGCCATATTAGAAGATTATAGAAATCTTTTACGCGCTCGTTGAGAATCGTGTGCGGAGCTCGGAGGGCAGCAGGACTTGGAGCTTAGCTGGGGGAGCTGGTAGAAGACGGGGACGAGGACCTTAGTAGATTCCACTCTCCTTGTGGCAAATGCTAAGGATTGTTGCGACGACTACTAAAGTATAGTAGTTATGAGCAACCAAGTACTACTGTGATAGGAAGTGGTACTCAAGTTGGATTACCCCGTGGAGATAAGGGTTCCAAAGGGATTTTACGGATAGTTTTAACCGTGAGTCCCCATGAGTCTGCAAGGAGGATGGTTGGAACCAGTGGTGGAATTTCCTTTTAACAAATGAGTTAAGAGGATTAGTAAGATGATTGTAAGGAACAAGGCTATAGAGTCAGATGGTGCTGACGACCCTATCATGGTCAGGAAGACCAGTGATGGAAATGGTATTGTGGAGTGCGGAGCCACACGGTTAGTCTTTTCCAATAGGAATAAAGGACGAGGTTAGGGCGCCCAGATGGGGGCCTAGAGTTGAGAATTTTGGTAAGAGGTGTGGCTAGATGAAGTTGTGGTGTTCGATAACCTTAGACTCGTGTGAGTAATATGAGTTTTGTTTTGGTCTCGATAACATAATAATGTAGGCCTATGTGTTTTCCGCGATAGCGGAATTTTGTTTTCCTTCACTCTCCATAGAGGCGGGTGATTATATTTTGTATATATACGTATAATGTATTGGTTGATCGGAGCAATAGCAGGCTAATGATGGCAAGTCTATCGTGTCCGTAGTTCCTGGAGGGAACAGGTAGTTGTTGCGGTGTCTCACCTAGATATAGGTTGAGTTCACCTTATTTGTTATGGGTTGATGGAACCTCGATGAGCAGAGGCTTCCTTATTTTGGTTCGTATATGTGGCAACCTTATAGATATAATGTAAGGCCCACAGGAATATTGTTGAGCTGTAAGATTTGGCTCAGTATTGGTTTGCGCAAGGACTTAGAAGTAGTGCGAGCGCTGGGTGTTGTGACTCTTAGTTAGAGATAGGAGTTCAGACCATCTTTTTGTTGGACTAGGGGATAGGGATATCCCGGGTGCATGTTGAAATAACGGGACTCCGTGACCAGCGCAGTCAAGTGTTAATGTGTGGAGGGGTTCCTTGTTTGGACTTCGCTTTGCGAGACACTCCACACATGACTCTTAACGGCGCCGGGCATGGAGAGCTGTTATAGGATGCAAGGATGTGGGTTAGTCTATTAGTGTGGATGAACCACTATAGACTATGAGCCCTGTGATGATGATACACTTATGGAAATACTGTGCTATGGAAAAGCACTAAAGTGGTCCTCTCGCCACAAGTAGTTGGGTGGAGTAGGAATTAGAGAATTCGAGGATGTTAGCCAAGCATTAATAAGAAGGCAAAGTTGGAGAAAATCTTTGATCGGTGTGATGTTAGTAGTGTTCCTACTAAGAGTAGGCGCTTTGATTAGTTAGGTTTCCTTTCGTATGGGCGGAAGGATAAGATAGTAGGAATGCGTTCGTAGGTTAGCGAAGTAGGATTTAGGACGTCCCGCTGGTGTGCCTTGGGCCGTTATATCTCGATGACCGACAACGCGAGGGAGTAGTGTAACGGGAGGGTTCCTTGTTTGGATTTCGCTCTGCGAGACGTCCCACGCACGAAACCAAGCAAATGTCGGGAGTTGAGAGAGGCCTTGGGCACTAGGGACATACTTAGGATTTTATTAGTTTCGCGTAGGTAGGGTAACGCCTAGATAGTAGCACTATAGGATGTAGGCTCGATAGAGTCGGTAATGCCGAGGTTAAGAGTTTAGACTTTCGCAGGTCGGGAGGACCCATAGATGAGTATTACACCGAGGAAAGGAGACCCTTATTGGGAGAGAGTGTTACGTGTCAGACGTTCGCTAATGTTTGTGCAGCTGTGCACAAGTTAGAGAGGTGTATGGGCACCTTGGTAAGTTTGTTTATATACCGCCTGAAATAGAATGGGCGTAGTATATAAGGTTGAAATTCATGCCGATAGGCATTATACTTGATGGGTATTATGTGACGTATAAGAGTCACTTTACGATCGTGGTAGTCGTATTGTACATGGTTGGGAACCATTGGGTTAGTGTCATTCCCTTTGAGGTATTAGGATTTGGAGTGATCCTAAGATTGGTGGTGTAGGTCGTATCTGAATTTCGAGGACGAAATTCCGTTATAAGGGGGGGAGTGTAACAACCCATCCTTTTTGGAGACAATTAAATTCCATAATTAAGTACAATTTGGAATTTGGAGAATTTCTCGAAATAGTCATTTTTGGGATTTTCGAGGATTTAATGATTTTCGAAGGGTGTTATAAATTATTTTGGGACTATATAGGTCGAAATAATTTAATTATATGTCGCCGTGGAGTATAGCGACAAAAGATGTAAGATTTTGAGGAGAAAACCCGCATTTAATTATTTTGGGTTAGAATAGTGATTTGCGGTCAAGTACCTCTGATGGAAATTTCGACTGTGCCATGAGTCTCGGAATGTCCGAGATAGTCGAAATAGAGTGTCCGATTGTCGAAATTAAGTTTCGGGTAATTTTAGAGGTAAAAGTAACTCGTAATTGGGTAAACGAGTCGTTTTTGGGTTTTAAAGGGATTAAACCCTTTTCTCCTTATAAAAGGAGGGAGAGAGGGAGAAAAGAGAAAAGAAAAGAGAAAGAAGAGAGGGAAGAGAGAGAGAGGGAAGAAAAGAGGAAAAAGGGAGGAACTCCGGCCAAACTCCGCGGGATTCGACTCGAGGTCGTCGAATTTTATCCACGAGGCAAGTGTTTACTTGCTTTATTTACTTTTGTGCATTAATCTCATATCATAGTTGGTAAAAATATGATTTTGGGGTTAGAACCCTTAAAATAAATTGGGTAAAAGTTGATTATGAGTTTACATATTGATGTAATGTAAACTCTTAATGATTTCTAGTGTTAAATCCATGTAAATGGAGTGAAGAATTGGATTGAAATGGGTTAAAATCATAAGTTGGGGCTTTTATGGTTTTAGGGTTTAAATCTAAGAGAAATGATTCAATATCCCAAAATAATTGATGTGTTAGTTGTAAAACATAGATTAGATGTCTATTGAGTTGTTGGGTGAGGTTAGAAACAACAAAAATGGAGTTTGGGATTTTGGGAGAGATAATGAATAGTAACCCGTAGCCTTTGGGGTCATTTTCGGCCAAGAAGATAAATGATTTAGCTTTCGGCCAAAACACGAAAGTTGTAGATCTTTTCGATACGGTCGCGTGGGCGCTGATCGCGTATTTTTCTGATTTTTCTACGATTTGATATGATTTTTACAAGATGACAGCTCCGGGTTGAAATCATCAACTCGGAAATCAAATCGGGAATCGGAAAAATTACGGCTAGAATTAGTCGTGTAGATGTTTTGGATAATTTTTGGGGTAGTTTAGAAACCCCGATAATGAAATCGGGTTGTTGGATAGATATATTTGGAGAATTTAATTTTGAGGACCTGGTGTGACCGGTCGACCGCGCCTCTCTGGCCGGTCGACCGCGTCAAGGAAATAAGGCCTACTGCTTTGTTTCGTAGGCTTAATTGCAACCCGCGGTCGACCGGGGGTATAGGACCGGTCGACCGGTGCCCTGTTTTCAGCCCAAGATTTTGGAGATTAGGATTATTTCTCCTTTTTGAGTTTACGTTTAAAGGCCTTCCAAATTAGAAATTTATGGAGGGTTATGTCCTAAAGGACTTGAGGAATTGGGAGTTATATATGTGTGTATTCACTTAGAGTGAAGTAGTATAATTGGAGATATCCAAATGAATCCGTAGATGGGATTTAAGTATGTATTATTTATTAAAGTAAGAATATACTTTGGGTTTAGTATTATGCATATATGAATGCATGATTATGATTCTTTGAGAGAATCTTTGGGATTATGGGTCATCGATAGACGGTTTGGCATATATGGCCATCATATAAAGTACATATATATATTCTAGGAGGGATATATGGTATATGTATATATTATGTGATTATAGTATATATATATGTATATATATATGATATGATGGAAATGATTTTGAAAATATAAAAATGAATATTTTCAAAATGGAAAGATAAATGTTTTTCATAATTGATAAATTATGGATTATGGTTACACACCTCCCTAAATCGCTATTATAAGGGAAGTTGCGCGCGTTGTGGTGAAGCCTTCCTGGCTGTTGAGCAGGTTGGATATAGTCCCTAGGCCATATGGGCGATTATTTATATTTTTCTGCGCTGGTTAGGGGATTCTGGGTGTGGTCCTGACTTTCCCGCAGGCAATATGGCCGCTTCCCGACATTGTTAGGTTCCCAGGTTGTCTTGGAGGCCCTGGAAGATGATAGTCATTTAGGGGCGCGTCCAGTGGGGAAACCCGGAGGGGCGGTCTTAGATTTATTAAAGCAATTCATGATAATGGATTGGCTTTTATATTTACATTTCCTGAGTATAAAAAGGGAAATGGGATAAAGGTTTAGCTTCGGTAACACTCCCGGATGGAAGAAGGGATGTGGAAGCATTATTTGATCAAAGCATTTTCATGATAATGGAAATGACTTTGGGGGATGGCATATAAAGGAAAAGCATTTTATGTTAATAAAATTAGCTTTTAAAAAGGTATATGTTTTGGTAAAGCAATTCATGATAATGAATTGGCTTTAAATACATTTCCTGGATATGAGAAGGGAAATGGAAGTTTTTGAAATGAAAAGGTTAAGTATTGATAAATACTTTGTGTATAGAATACACCTCAGTCCGGGAGGTAGATCCGGATGTGTATTATAAATATATAATTCAATTGGTAACCCTCAGTCCGGGAAATATATTATCCGGACATATATGGTAGATGTATCTGTATACATATATATTTATACTTTGTGTGTGCTACGGGCCTAATGGATCTCTACCATTGACCCTGCCAAGTAGTAATGTATCGGGGGGGGTTCCTTGTTTGGATTTCGCTTTGCGAGACACCCCACGCACGAACTTAGTGCAGTGTTGAGAATGGAGGGAAGTTTAGCCCTTAGCACTGGGACTATCTGGGGTAGATAGTAGTTGGGATAAACTAGTTTAGCAGGATAGCTTGACTAGGATGTCTAGAGGGATGCGCTAGGAGTGCACTGTTAGTGGAGAGGTGAGGGGTATCTCATGGGAGTGCGATACCAATTTAAATATGAGATCAAACTATTTTTCTAAAAATGAAGGATTTATGCACTTGCAAAATATTTTCAAAACATTCGGGCTCTGACCCGTTTGTCTACTTTCCTTTCTTTCTCTATACTATATATATATAGGTGTCCAGACACAGGGACGCCTGGATGGAAATTCTTTCGAGTCAGACGTCTGCTGCAGCAGCTGTGGATGCTTGCAGGTTATCGGTAGACGTTCCTTTCCTTGTACTCTAGATAGGAGTTATTGTATAAACATTCGAGCCAATGGCTCAATTGCATTTATTTATTCTTTCAGTACACCATTCGATATGGTTGTATATTTGGACCGAGTGTTCGGTTAATTTAGTTCCTTTCATTTTCATTTCAGTTCATTACGCATTTAATTATGGATGTTCTATTTATTCGTTAAAAAGAGTAGTTAAGTAAAAGTTTTTAACGGCCACCTAATAGGATATTAGTAATTAAATGGATTTTCGACAGTGATGCTAAGGATGATCCATATGTGACTCATGTTTTAATTTAATATTGGAGTGATCGCCCGGTATCTTATTAGGCGGGTTGTTACACGCAAAGCATGACACAAGTGACTATAATAGTGTTTGTACTTTTTTATAGTTTTATATTTAAAGGTTTGTAGTAACTTTCAAATGCACAATGAATCTAGCCCGTTTTATATTTGTTTATTTGAATAAACAAATAAAACTAAATCTGACACGTATATTTTTTTAGGGGCTTTGTAAATTTAGGACATACGGTAAAATGTATTTTGGAAATATGACAACAAATATTTTATTTATAATTTTAGTCCCTATTTTTGAATAAAGCCGCTGGCGCGGATCCATATTCATAAACATCAACCAATCACTGCATGTCGCATGTCCCTTTAATTTGAAAGTATGGATTAAAAATGAAAACGAAATGTTTATTGTCCTATATCCATAATCAATATTATTTTAAGTCCTAAAAATACATAATCTATTTTTTTACCAATGTTGTGTTCCAAGTTCCTTAATACAATTACATGGTTAGTGATGAAAATTTGGGTGCATTTAATACCTAAATAAAAAGAGTAGTGTTTTCATTTAATACCTAAATATTTTTTTGCACTCATTAGGGAAATATAGTTACCATAATTAGCCGACATAAACTTAGTGTGATGCATGAATTTATTTTACCTGTATTGTTGGAGTAATCAAAATATGTAGACATATTGCTTTGAATTAATTATGTAGAAATACTGCATTGAATAAATTTATAATCGTGTTATCGGCATGGGTACACCCTAAATTTGCCCATGTGAAAATTTAAATGTTCTAAAAATATTGCCCTTGATTTTTTGTGGGTGACTTTTACTATGTTTTAAGAATAATGATGAACGTTTGAAAATGTAAATGTTCTAAAAATAGAGAATTGTTTAATTCATTTTAATTTCGTATTTGTATCTGTTACGTACTAGGAGTTTTAGTCGTTCCTATCCAACAGTTGAAATTGAATATGGAGAACTCATTTCGAATATCTACACATTAACGTATTAGGGTTCAAAGTATTCAGAACGTTTTAACAACCATGCCATCGGCATGAGAGGACACGAAATGAATTTTTTTTATTGATCACGAAACTAGTAGAGTAAAAACAATGCTTCATAGAAGGTTTTTTAAACCAAAAATGAACCCGATCAAAATAAAAATGACACAACAAGGACGCGACATCAAATATTTATTTCTTTACCAATCACGAACATTACATAAGTAAAAGCGGCATAACACAATGTTCTTTTAACGAAAAATGAACCCAAACGAAATAAAAATGGCCCAATACGACACAGCATGAAATATCTTTTTTACTTATAACAAACACTACCCAAGTAATAGCATCACACGGAAGAGTCCATGATTACTTATACACGATTCAATACTTTGGAGAATAAATTTTTTATCGTTTTGCAATTATCTATTTTGGAAATTTTCGTCCTTTTATGTTTATCTATCTTGGAAATTTTCGCCGTGCCTTCAGGTACGGGCATATACTAGTAAAGTCAGGAAAAACATTTATAACTCCAGGGTCCTGTGGTAATTAATGAAAAACAATGAAAAACTTTTATTCCCCAAACTAACCAATGCACGAGCATATATATAATCAATGAAGAACATTTATAACTCCAGGGTCCTGTGGTAAAGTCAGTAATTAATTTTGGGTGTGGCACAAACCATTGAAGGGGGTTTGGTGATAGTAGCCTCTGGAAAAATTTAGGATTATTTTTACATTTTTACAAATATTTGATTGATAATTTGTATTTTTAGATAATTTTAACTCAAATAAAAAACAATATCGAATATAATAACAATTTATTACTAAAAAAGAGATAAACGTACATTGAAATTTTTATTGAAAAGTATAAAGTGTCAAAGTACAGAAAAGTTTAAATAAAATATAAAACTTAGTAAAAATACCTCAGTAGCTCCAATCCAATTGAAGAAGAAATATGCAATGTAGAAATCCTCAACCACAACATGCAAAACCTTAAAAGCAAAGAAATCATAACAAATAAACATTAAATCATAAACTAACCATATTTACCTAAACCATTAAATCATAACAAAATTAAATCATTAAAAAAAACTATGCATCCTAAACATTAAATCATAAATATTTACCCTTATACAAGTGGTTAGATATAAATT
Organism: Sambucus nigra; assembly: GCA_949130495.1. Taxonomy (NCBI): domain Eukaryota; kingdom Viridiplantae; phylum Streptophyta; class Magnoliopsida; order Dipsacales; family Adoxaceae; genus Sambucus; species Sambucus nigra. Next base: position 51,458,350 of record OX422222.1, read on the forward strand.
TAATTATTTATATTTTCCCCCTACTTTCTTTTGTAATTATATATTTATCCTAATACAAATTACCTTTTTTCCCAGATTTCTTCCCCATCCCTTTATAAATTCCATCAACCACTCTTCAAGCCCTAAATTAGATTGAAAATACACAAGAGAGACATATTTCGTCAATTAGAAACCTTTGAACGTCAACCACTCTTCAAGCCCTAACAGTTTAATGAGTTTTTAAATGCCAACGAGGTTTTAAGATCAGATGAAATTATTACTAGTAAAAAGAGATAAACATACATAAATCATTGATAAAAAGACCTAACAAATCAGAAGATAAAACAGAATCAATAGAAAAAAATGAAAAATAATACCTCAATATCGTCAGTTCCAATTGAGGAGAAGAAAATAGTCCGATTGGTAGAGTCCGATTGAGAAGAAGAAGAGAAACAGTCTTACAAAACGATTGCAATTACAGGTTGTAAAACAAAACAATTAAAAAAAAACTGAAAAACAAAAGTAGCGGGAAGGGAAAAAAATTGTTGGGAGTCCGATTCAAATTAAAAAAAGGAAACTATCCGATGCTTTTTTCCAAAATGACTTGGAATGAGCTCATTTTCCGTCATTTTTTAAAAATGACAAAATAATTTCCAACATTTTTTATTAAACTGTTGGAAATTTTCTAAGTTTTTGGTAAAAACGTTGGCGAGAGAAATTTATGCCGAAGTTTTCTATAAACGACGCAAAAAAAAACGTCGGTATAGTTACATTTTCTCGTACTGTTTACACTTGTATCAATGCTCTCGAGTGAGGGGAGCTAAGGGAGTTATAGAATCTGTCAGAAGAGTGAGATTAGATTTTAGTGATAGTGAGGCACCAAGGGATGGGATACCCAGAACCCAGAGTTATGATCGAGATAAATAGAATCTCTACCAAGTGATGAGGGGGTTCAGTTAAGGCAGTCAAGGTCACGAACAAGTACTAGGGGACTAAAGGAGCCAAAGGTACAATAGGAGTAGAAATCAGGGTCAAGACTACTAGGTCCGTGAAAAGTACAACTCCAACAGGGACGGTGGGGCCAGCGAAGGGGGGATGACACAAAGAGGTGTCTTATGTGTAAAAGAGTGGAAACACATGGGTGGATTTTATCTGTGGCGAGTCAGGGGAGAGGAGTTGGATGTCTTGCAAGGGCATCCGTTAGAAAAGTTTTTGGTTTCGTTAGGACAAGGGTGTTATGTCTAGTAACCGTTTGATCTGCTAGTGTTATGGGTAACCAAAACTTCGAGTTTTATTCCGAGATGATTGGGTTTTGTTTTGTATGATGCAAGTGGGTCAAGGTAAATGTATTAGGTCTAGATTCTTGTGAGAAATGGATTTAGTGGTGGTATCATTAATATCACTAGTATGTGTATTTTTAACATGGAGTAGCGAGGTACTCTTCGGTTCCACCTGAAAGGAATGGGTGGGTGCATTGAGACGATGGATTTTTTAGGACTATCTCCCTTGAGAGGTGATATTCGAGGTATGGTTTTATCGTGGGTACGAATGGGTTCGTAATGGTGGGAGGCCATAGCAAGGCCATCGTGTTCATTATTCCAGGACATGATGTATATTCTCTTTGTGGTATCTCACCTAGAAGAGGGCTGAGCTCACAGAAATATCTTATGAAGGAGACTTCAGAGAGTAGAGTTGTCTGATATTTTGAACCCCGGTGCGTTTGGGACTTTTACTGATGAGATTTAGGGCATGTCGGGTTGCCGTGGAGCGGACAAATTTAGCTCATTATTAATATTTAGTGCTAAGGGCTTAGTGATAGTGAGAGCGTAGTAATATATGAGTCATTTAAAGATGCAGGTGTCTGTTATTAGACATGTGAGTATAGGGGCAAGGTTTGATAGTCCAGGAGATATGCTTTGGGTTATACAAATCGAGAACCCATAATGATGAGGAAACGTGCATTAGGAAAAATTATTTTGGGCTTTGCTGGGAAGTGTTATACGCATAAGCCTTAATAAAAATACCAGAAGTGGGAAGACGTCACCGGATGCTAAGTCATGGGATTGAATGATAATCCGTGAAAGTTTGGAGAAAATGCGTTGAGCAGAGAGCCACTAAGAGATTGGGCTAGTGGATCTGGGAAGTTTTGCAAAAGAAACACTGCGAAGTTTTGTACCACAATTTGATAAGTGGGGCAATATCGGGGAAAATTGAATAGTAAGTAGTAAGGTCACAAAAAATATTCGGAGAATATAGCAACAACGAGAATGCAGGTGCGAAACTTGAGATAATATGTTATGTTTGTGATGATTTGAATTTTGTGCGAATATGCACGAAATATAGGGTGTATGGGCACCCTGGGAGGAGCCAGAGTCTCCACTGTGTAGATACTTAGCAGATTTAGGGAGGAGACACAAAGGCAGTGATTTTCGGTACATCCCAGAGGAATGGTAATAAGATGTTCCTTGGATTATGAAACATTGAAGTGTGGGGGTGTGTTTGGAAGTGACATTGAGTGTGTCACAACTTATGAACTATTACCACTAGGATGTGCGAGTGAGACGAATATTAATAGATGTGTTGGATGAAATAACATAGTGTATATATGTAAGTATCGTGGGATAGCGGGGTTATTTGGTGTTAACCACAAGAGAGTGGAAGGTAAACTAAGAGGAAGGTTGCATTATACGAGAAATTTCTAATTTCGAGAATTATGGGAGTAGCGTGGATATTTTTCCAAGTTTCAACTGTGTATCTATAGTGTGGGGCTATAGTGGATAACTATAGTAAGACTGGGTGTTCGCGGTATCAGGCTATGAATTATTGTTCCTAGGTTTCCACTGAGATAGGGTCTAGCGTATATATACGGTAATCTATGTTAAATGTGTTGCATATTAATGTATTAATATCGTTAATTGAAATCCCTGGGAGTGGGGTCATTTATGATATGATCCAGGGTAGTTGGATTTGTTATCGAGCGGGGAGATATAGCTCAGGACTTATTTTAGCACAAGGAAACTAGTGATAGCAAGGGTGCGGTATTGTATGTTGTCCTTTGTTAGTATAAGAGTGGATACGTATACTTTTATGCCGAGAGAAGGGTATTTGGAATGTTATAAGTGTGGGATTGAAGATATGTTACGGTTTAAGGGTTAGTAAAAGTTGGATTTTATTTCATGAAGTTAAGCATGGGTACAGGGTATATGGACGCTCTGGTTAGTTACACTCGCTTAAGAACTATGTGTAGCAATGCTAAGGGTAAGTGATTAGGGAGTTACTTGATACTGGAGAACCAGATATATCTGAATTTTGAGGACGAAATTTCATTGTAAGGAGGGAAGTATGTAACACCCTGTAAATTCAAGGACCTTTGATTAAATAAAATTTTGGGAGAAAAAGAATTTAATTTTATTGAGAGGAATTACATTCGTAATGTGGGAAAATTTTAAATTTGAGTAATTTATTAATTTGGAGAATTGAGGTTTAATCAGATGGACTTTTTGTGTCGCATTTTGAGGTCAAATTTGGAGAATGTTATAGATTAATTAGGAAGGCAATTCAGAGTGCACGATTGAGTTCGGATGGATCGAAATAGTTAAAAAAGAGTGTCCATAGGTATAATATGGGTTTCGGAACCTTTATGGACACATTTGAGCTCCCACATAAGTGTTTGGGCCCTTTTTAGAAGGCCTATAAAACCAAAAAGGGGATTAGAGTTAATAACCCTAATTCAGAGAGGGTGTGGGAACTTTAATTCTTTTGTAGAAGACTAAATTGAGGAGAGCCAAAGAAGAGAGCAGCTAAAGGCAATTTTGGGAGATTAATCCAAGAACAAGAGAGGGGGCCCTTGAATCAACCAAACATCTTCATCAAAGGAATTTATTCTACAAGCCCTAAGGCAAGTGGTTTAACTTGCATTTGATTAATTGCATTTTCCTAGAAGATGTGTATTGAATGAAATGTTAGGGTTAGTTCTATATTTGAATTTGGGGATTTCATGGTTGTAATTTAAAAATTTGTAGAAATGATAGGAATATGTAGATTTTGGTTCCCCAATTTGTGCATGTGATGTAATTAGATAGAGAAAACCAAATAGGTGGATTTAGGATGAATCTTGGAAGGTTTTCGAAATAAAATCTGTATAGAATTGAAGGTTTTAAAGCTTTAATGGCAATCTGGGTTTTCTGGGAAGGAAAGAGGAAAGAGAACGCCATGGTCATTCGAACGATCCGGTGTCTCGTTCAAACGATATTTTGAGTAGTTAGAACGACATGGACAGTCGCTTGAGCGACATCATTTTTAATTCTGACAGATCATTCCCTCCCCTAATTCAGACCTGCTTGTTAATGTTGGATAAATTGTTCCTGTTCTGGATAAAACTGAATTTTTGCGGTTATAATTTAGGATTCAGATTTGTAGAGATTTACCCATGGATTAGTAGAAGATAAATTCAAATTAAGAATTATGGCTTATGTTGAGTTATTCGGAACCTTGTAAATTAAATGGGCCGACTTATTTGATAGAAATTGTATGATAATTTGGGTATGTTAACTTTCAGGCCGAGCGAGTGAGTCTAATTGTATTGTTGAGAGATGCTGATATATTTAATTAATGTGGGATTAATTTTATTGAGTTGGGATATGGACTCAGGAGAAATTTGGACTAGTGCTAGGAGCGTTTAGGCCCAAATTTAGTCGAGTTAATTTATTAAAAGGGCATATAATAAATTAAGGAATATTCGAATATAAAAAGGGTGTTAATCGTAATATGTGGGATTGAGGAATAAGTTCTACATGAGGAGATTTCGAGGCAAGCGAGATAGTCCGAGTAATCTAGTTGTGTGACATAACTTAAGTAATAAATAAATAATTGTGGGCAATTATTTAAATGTCATGTCGGTAGGTAGACTTGGAAAGTTTAGGCTAGTGTTACGAATTTTGTACACCGATCGCCTAGATTAATATATATATATATATATATATATATATATATATATATATATATATATATATATATAGTTTAAAAATATTTGTGTGTATAATATTTATAATAAAGCTTACCGATTCAAATGCTATCTTGGGAGGTTGCGCAATGTGGGTGAATCCCCTGGCTAGTGAATATAGGGAGAGTATAATCCCCAGGCCATGGTGTTTGTTATTAGTGGTGAGCTGTTATGGTATTGGACGATCACTTTTGGGGGGAACTAGGGCCTCCTCCTATGCAGTTGTGATAGCATTTACATCTACAATATGTGTGTGAATGTTGTAGTATGATATTACGTATATATGGTGTAGATTTATATACGGGTAAATACATGAAGAGAATTGTATTAATGATATCACTAGTGAGAATGTTATATGGTATCAAATGAGAATGATTTAAATAAGTTAGTGTAAATAACTTATAACTCGTATTCTAAACTCACTCGGTAGATAGCTAGATGGGTCATGTATAGGCACGTTAAACATGCACATTAGTCGAGTGGTGACGTGTCCTCAAGAGAGTGAGGGACACTAACTTAAATATGAAGAGCATTCATGCATTTTAATTTACTGCATTTAAATTTACTTGCTAAATATTTTCAAAATGTTTTGGGTTCCCACCCTTGATTTAAAATATTTTCAAAACCTTTTAGGTGTCCAACCACAGGGACACCATAATTGTTCTATTCCACGGTTACACAGCTGCGGCAAATGTTCATGTTTCAGGACCTTGACTTAGCCGCTTCATTCATTTCATTCCTAGAGAAGGATGTAGTCGGTATTCCATTCGGGCATGTCTCCCTAGTTATTCCATTTTATTTCAGTTAGTTGATGTATTTGGTTATTCCTCATGTGGTTTATTTTGGTATTTGATTTGTAGCTGGTGGTTGTCTCAACAAAGATTACATTTATTCCATTTTAGTATAGCTTGATTAAGTGATTGTGTGAAGGGTTAACTATATATTCTTTCGCATGTAGATAGTGTTAAATGAAAAGATAAAATTTGGCGCCATGATTTTTTTTAATATTAGGTGGTTAGTAAGTTTTAAAAGGTTTTTGACTGTGATGTTAAAAATGATCCAAATGAGATTCATGTTTAATTTGATATAGGACTAATCACTCGGTATTTTACTAGGCAGGGTGTCACAAGTGGTGGTAAAGAGTTACACCTTGTTGACGTTCAACGAGTCAAATGAGCTTCAGGTCTGGTCGAATTTGGCACCGAAAGGAGCAACGACTAAAGGGACAATAATGGGGATGTGGTCCTCGTAGCCATAAAAAATATTTGATTCCTGACCATATGGTTTGATAACAAACGGATTGGTGGATACGGTGTAAAGAAACAAGAATGAAGCTTATTTGGGGTGGTTGTTATATCTTATCCTTTGCTATATTGACTATACTAGTGGTGACCCGTGCGATGCACGGTCGGATGTAACACGTCTTGAAATATATTATTCAAATATATAGATTAATAAATAATTATTATCATTATTAAGAAAAAAAGATTGTAGTCTCAAATAGTGGAATGAAATTAAGTGCCAAATTACGAAGAGCACAATGTGGAATTTTACTTTTGTTATTGGCACACTTTATTATTTGATCAAAATTAATGGCATGGGATATTACAAATGATTGATCAAAGTCATTAATAAGTGTACGGGAATCTAGTTATTTTCTTACCTATCATACACATCATACTTTTTTTCATAAGTATTGTTATTATTAATTAATTTGATTTTATTATAGAAATAAATAAGTGTGTGCGTACATTTTATACTCTCGTTTAATATTTATGTTCTTAATTTATTTTATTGTTATTTTTGTTTTATTATAAATAAGTATGTTATTTTATTTATGCCATTGACATAGTTTATTATTTGATTAAAAATTAATGGGAAGAGGCGTCATAAATAATTGATCAAAATGGTTATTATAGGTACGGGCATGTGTCGAGCTTTTCGATTTTGTCATTTATATATCATACAATTCATACTTATGTTTATAAATATTGTTCTTATTACTTTTGTTTATGATTATTGTTATTGTTAATTGATTTGATATTTGTATGGAAATGAATAAGAGTTTATATTTACATTTTATACTCTCATTTTTTAAAAATTTGTTGTTAAATTATTTCATTGTTAATTTTTGTTTTAATACAAATAAGTATGGTATTTTACTTATGTTATTGACACACTTTATTATGTGAATAAAAAATTAATTGCATTAAATGTTTCAAGTGAAAATAAAACAACAAAATCCTATAAACCATAAATAAAAATAAAACACTTGGGTGAAAATTATTTTGGGTTGATTTTTCTTATGTGTACCCTGAAATGTTTAAAATAAACATAGAATAAATCAACACATATGAGATGTATAATGCAATGGAAAAGAAGATGAACCCTGCGTAGTAAAAAAAAGATATAAAACAAATGTAGATAAAACATTACTAAACCCAAAGTATTAAATTTTAACATTTTTTCGGGTATTCATGAAAAATCAACTCACATTGATTATTTTGCTATTTTAAAAAATTGATCATTGTCTGAAACTTTTTATAAAATTACAAAAATTGTTAAAGCATTGATAATAAATTATTTTTTAAAGAATATCATGAAGTGGGTATAAGATATTATAGTTGGTTTGGAAGCTTTATCTTGTGTATTGTAGGAGTCTTATTAAATGTGTTATGGGAGTCCTTTTCGTTCAATCAAAGAGATATATAGGATGTTCTTGTGATAGAGTTGGAGTCTTATCATGTGTACCTATGGGAGTCCTACACGTTCAATAACTCTATCACCATAGTATTTGTAGTAGTCATAGTGTTATCATCATTTTTATATTTAGCTATTTGTAGAGAAATATCTAGTGTCGTTAAAAAATATTCGACATCACCTAAAGTTTTGTATAATATATTTTACATAGCCAATAAGTTCTTTAAAAAATCATAATAGAGTTTTTAAAGTGGTTGAAATTTTAGAGATGACTTAAAAGGACACAAAATTAATTTAAAATAGGTATGATACTTTAAGATTGGTATTTATTATAGCATGCATATTTATTATGTGAAATCTGAAATGTTAAAAATTAACACAAAATAAGTTAAACAATTTTTTTTAAATATTTTTAAAAAAAATAAACCGTTACGTTGCGGACCCATAAGTGAGTGCGCTTAACTCGTTGTAAAAATTGTTAAACATTGACCCATTTTTTTAAAAGAGATATAAAAAAATATTTCAAATTGATTTTTCTAATAGGCACCCTGAAATGTTTAAAATAGACACAAAATAAATCGACACAAAATTTATTTTTTAATATTTTCTAAAAAATAAACACCTACGTTGCGGACCCATAAGTGAGTACGCCTGTCCCTTTATAAAAACTATCAGAAAAACTTATTAGGGTCCGTTTGGTTGTTAGTGGGCAAAAGCGTGGGCATGGCAAAATTTGCCTAGACAAATTTTACCTAGGCAAATTCAGATGACGCTATCAAACAACATTAGGCGAAATTAAAGTCAATCCAATTAATTTATTTAAAAATAATTTTTATATTATATTCAAAAATGTTAAAAATAGTTTTTGCAATATTTTTATATTACAGATTTTATATTATATTCAAAAATGTTAAAAAATTTGTAAAACATTCTCTTAACAATTTTTTATAATAGCAAAAACAGTTTTTAAAATATTACAAAACAAATTTTAAACATTCACAACAGTTTTTTTAAACTCTTTAAAACAGTTTTAAAAAATGTTTTTTAAAACTTTAAAATAGTTTTTATAATATATCCAAAACAGTTTTTTAAAAATGTTAAAAACTGTTTTACAATATTTTTATATTACGGTTTTTCAAAAAATTTGTAAAACATTCTCTTAACAATTTTTTATAATATTAAAAGCAGTTTTCAAAACATTACAAAACAGTTTTTAAACATTCACAACAGTTTTTTTTAAACTCTTTAAAACAGTTTTAAAAAATGTTTTTCAAAACTTTAAAACAGTTTTTATAATATATCCAAAAGAGTTTTTAAAAATGTTAAAAACTGTTTTACAATATTTTTATATTACGGTTTTTCAAAAAATTTGTAAAACATTCTCTTAACAATTTTTATAATATTAAAAGCAGTTTTCAAAACATTACAAAACAGTTTTTAAACATTTATAATAGTTTTTTAAATATTTAAAACAGTCTTTAAAATTATTTTTTTAAACTTTAAAACTGTTTTTATAATATATTCACAACAGTTTTTAAAAATGTTAAAAACAGTTTTTACAATATTTTGTTAATACGGTTTTTTAAAAAAAATTGTAAACATTTTCTTAACGTTTTTTTATAATATTAAAAACAGTTTTTGAAACATTACAAAACAATTTTTAAATATTCATAACAGTTTTTTAATTATTTAAAACAGTTTTTAAATTATTTTTTAAAACATTAAAATCGTTTAAGAAGTTGACAAATTTGTGGGCAAATATTTCCCACTCAAATAGGTAAGCAAAATTTTCCCACAGATTGTGCATAGGAGGTGTTGTACATTGGCAAATAATGCTTAGGCAAATTATGCAACCAAACAGCCAAAATGTGGGTAAATTTTCATATTTGCCAACTTTTTGGCATTTGCCTAGGTAAATTATGCCAACCAAACGGACCCTTATATCCATATATGTATATATATATATTTGTGTTTGACGCATCAGTAGAGTAACATAAAAGGGTTGTGAATAATGATCTCTTTAATATTACTCTAAAACTGAATTCCAAACAAATGAATTATTTTAAAGTTTTGTTAAACTTTGTTATCAACGCACCCTTAACGGAAAAAAAAAATCATTTTTATATATTTTTTTATCAAATTTAAATTTATTCTTATATTATAATTCACTGTAAGCCAATGTGGGATGAATTTATGCATTCATATAACAAAAAAATGCATATTCTAAATTCGTATATAAGAATCATTATTTGTTCCCTCATTTCCCGTAAGAAGAATATTCAAAAACAACAATTCAAAAATAATCTCTTTCAGATGTTGGAATCATTTTGTCAAAATCTCTCTCTCCTCTAGGCCCTATTTAGGATCCATCACTCTTAAAACTCCTTTACCCTTGTATCACATGTTGATTTATGCAGCGGGTACAAACATCATACCTACTTTTCTTTCAACTTACACTACATGTTGTGAACCTACAAACTCACCCCTATCCTACCAAACTCACATAACTCTCCTGCCCAGCTTAACCTCTATATATGTTAACTAAGAAAATAAAAATCAACATAAATTTCCCTCACTGGGCACACCTCAGCAAAGAAACAAAATATATGGGCACACCAATTCAAATTTTTTTCTTTAGTTTCCTCCGCACCAAAACAGAATAAACTTAAGAAACACAAACAACTCTAAAAAAATTTGAGCCTTATAATAACAAAAATAAATATATAGACAGAAAGAGAGATAACTGAATACCTTTAATATATTTCTAGATTTGTCAAGAGTGTGTTAGATCTCCTTACGACAAATAAAAATATGTCATATATCTGAGATTAGTGATTAAAAAATCTTACAAACTTAAAATCTATCATATATAATGCTTTAACAGACATAACATTAAGAGACATAAAATAACAGTGCATGTTCAAAAAGATAAGAAGCAACCCAAAATCAAAATCCATGGTAGGAAAACATATATTTTTTTAAGGCCGAAAACAAAGTCTTACTGCAGTTAATACTCCCCACTCTCCCACCCCGCATCCCCTTCCCAACCCACGTAATACTCAACCCCAAATTCTACAAAAAAAAACACACACTCCCTTACCATTACCCATCCCTCGCACAATACCATCCCACGCCTCCTTCCTCAACTTCCCCTACTACCCCTGTGCGCAATCCACGCCCCAGTAACCAACTCCAAACTCACCCAACCCTACTCCGTACCCTCCCTAAACCCTTGTAGCCCCCAACACCATACACCACTTACACGCTACCTGCCCCAAACCAATACCCACTACCGTACCCATTTAAAACTTCTACTGAAGCTATAAATCGAGACCACCTGCCCTCATTCTCATACCTGCTGATTTTGCTACTATTCAATTGCACTTGAAATTTTCTATTGGTGTTTGGACGTGTTCGAAGAGCCATGACCCAGACGAAGACTTATACTTTTTAGTCATATAGTTATGGGAACAGAGAGAGAATAGATCGCCTGTAGGTGAGGCCCATTCCGTTTGAACCCATCTCAAGGTCTACGTGTTTCAAAGATCTTCCCTTGATAGCTTCATCTATCCACTCTCCTCCTCCTCCCACCATGGACATGGTACCGCTACCTTTGGGGTTATCTTCAGCGATGGAGTAAGAGTTCTTTTATTTTTGCTTCTGCTTGATTGGGTACCATGAAAATCTCGTGACAATACATACACACATAAAGATGTCTTGTGGTGCAGGGGGGTGTGACATACATACCCACAGAAAGAAAGAAATATATATAGGGGTTGATAGAGATAGAGACTACTGAGCGAGAAATATGGTCAGATAAGTAGTTTTGGATCGTGGGGAGTTGATTTCCGTTGTTATGGAGAGACGTGTGGAGGTGGGGGTGGTTGTACTCTCGTTAAGAGGAGATTACACGTGTATTTATAGGGTTTTAAAAAAACTCAAAATTCTGAGAATTTAGAATTGAGGCTTTGGAGGCTTTTGAGCCAACCTACTACATACGTATATATAATAAGATTTTCTTAAAAATGATAATTTTGACTTCATCAGATTTTCTTGCACTTCTTTCATTAAGATGCAAAACAAGAACACGAGTAGAAATAAAAAAAAATCAAAATTAAGATAATAAAAGAAGAATTATGAAAATTAAATGAACCCCAGACCTATTTGACATATCTTTCTTCTCGTTTTAGGGAAATTGGGCCCAAAATAAGAGGGTATTCCCTCAATAATGGGAAGGTTATCCCAAATCTTGACTCTATATTCGTGCTCATAGTAATCCTTGTTGGCACCTGGTAGGTTGAGGACCAGGAAACACTTTGTCTTTCTCACCTTAGTGTAGTTAATGTTGTTTTTCGTAAGAACCCATCGGTAATAATATCTCAGTTTAACAAGGCTCAAGTTGGTACCACGGAATTGATTGAAGTGATGGAATATGTTAACTATACACGACATATTATGAACAACTTGTCCAAGAACAACTTGAATATTAAGAGAATTATAGAATTATAGGGTTTAAAGGAAAAATGATCCCAACCTTCACCACTATATGAGAGAACAAGTATGTTATCTATCCTAGGTTGGAAAGGGTTAAATCTATCTCCAAATGACACAACTATAACCCAATAAAAGATATACCATCTTTTGAAGTCCTTATTAGCGTAAGCATTGATAATATACATAATTGTTAAAGAAAGATAAAATAAATGCAAGAATAATAAAAAGAGGTTTGGAGACTGGGATAACTTACAGAGACAAGGAATTTGTGATGGTTGTGGATGGTGCTCTGAACTTTACTCCAAGACTTCACAAGAAAATGGACCAATTATGAGACCGCAATTTATTTTGAGGAAAAAATGTTTCAGTGTTTCTCAGATCACACATCATTGATCTTGGGGTTTAGAAACTATTTATCATATAACAAACGAAAATGACTAAAAATCGATGACTATTAAGGCTTCATGCCTTAGCAAATACAAAATCTTAAGGAAATTATGGAATACAATTTCACCAATGCTAACATGTGGAATCCAATTTGGGGTGTGATAATTTAGCCATCCCAATTGATTAGGACACATGCATAAATGATAAATCAAATTAATAAATCTCACGGATATAATAAGTGATATTGAAAGAGTCTACATTTAAAATGAGATCTAAAAAAATTGTATAAATATCATGTGGCCCTTAAGCGTGTCATGCGAGAATTATAGTGTGTAATGTTTATTAAAGTTTACTTTCCCTCATTAATAAAAAGATATCTTCCCTTTCGTGGATGTAGGCAACTTTTTAAACTAGGTATATATTATGTTACCTCTATGTGATTAATTGTAATTTATGTAGGTTGTATTTTCCCCACATATAGTGATATTTAATGCACACAACCCGAACAAGAATAGTAATGATAAAAAATAATGATATCACACATATAACAACATCCATGTGGTACTAAGGTTTATTCTTTACTGCTTAAGAACTTAGGTTGATAGCATTGTAGTACTTATGATGTTATAATGATACATTTCCCATTTATGTGACGTGGATTTCCATTTTTTAAGGAAACTTCAAAGAGTCTTAAGCCCCGTAAAAAAAATCTCTCAGAGTTAGAACTTATCCCTTATCATAACCAACCATTACAAGTGATATATTTAAACAATCCTTTGTCGGTCGAGAGTCTTCATTAATCACAGGTGCACGTGGCCAAGAACATATCAGTGCAATTGTTGACCCCATAATTTCCCCCAAAGTCCATGGAGTCATTGAGGTCGCTGGGATTTGTGCCTTTGCTCGGTTCTTAATGTTTGCCTAGTATTCATGCTCTGCGGGAATAAAGGATTCCTTCTCTGGTCGGAGGTCAAAAACTATTTGAAGTTTTTGCACATTGGTCGGAGGGAAATTTCATAAATTCCCTATGAAATGAAGATTTTTTATCTGCTTAGTGACATAAGGGAACTCTCACAAATCCATCATTTTTACTTAGTCTTAGGGGATTGTAACTGTCGCTTCGATAGCCATCACACACATGTAATAATTATTTTTGGGAAATGTGAAGTCAGTTTACATAACAAAATAACTATTCCCTCTCTTTCCCCTTTATTTTAAAGCGTCCGCATTCAGAGAAGGGTTTTTCATTACTTCCACTTCATTGTAAGCACTCTAATTCGATATTGTCATTTTCTTGCATATCCTCATCTCTTTCCTTAGTTCATTCTTTAACTTGCCATCATTCTTCAACAATGGTATATGTCATTAATGAAAATACTATAAAAAAGTTCAAAATTGACTATATTACTCAACGGGTCATAGTAAAACTAGTAAAGGGCCCATATGAACTTTGTAAGCTTCCAGAAGTCCATTGGCTGCCTTCGATATTCATAACTGAGTATGGCCTAACTTTTCCCCCGACTCAGTATTTCCAGAATTTTGTCAATGCTTTAATGTGGCCCCATCTCATCTCATTCCAAATACTTTGAGGATCATTAATTCGGTTCACCCCATTAATGAGCTACATGAGATCAATTTTGGTATTAATGACATCATATACTACTACCAATGGGCATCGACCAATGAAAATATTTACTACTTGAATACAAAGATAGCCAATCGAGCTCTAGTGGTGAACTTGCCTATTTCCAACAAAGACTACTGGGGATCATGACATTACTGTGAAGAACTAGCAATACACCCCCTACTTAAGGTAAAAGAATATGAAAGGTTAAAGTTCTCTCAGGAGGGAAAATAATAGATTAGGTTGTAATTATGCATTTTCTCTGAGTTTTCCATTTCACTAGATTCACCATGGATAATTTTTCTTGGTTTCTCTTAGTTAACAGCAAGAAGAATTATCATTGTGACCAAGATAGAAACTTTATTGAACTTCAAAAAGTTTAGTCTCTTTAGTAGAATATTAAAACTGGTAGCCATCCTAGGTCAGTTGTCCTTCTTATTAGCTATAAGAGTTTAACCACCTCCTTTATGGTGAGACCAATTGACCAGACTACAATCATCCCAATTGATTTGGTCTACCTAGAGTCCTATACCTATGAGGGTTCAAATGGGGAGGGAACATTTTCATCTTTTGAGCCTTTAGACGTTTCATCCATCACAATTGTAGAACTCTCTCTTGTCACCATGGCTCCCAAGAGAAAGGTTTTGAACTTGATTACTGCCACCCTCAGCCCAAAGTCTTCTCCTGCTCATTCAATGAGCAAAAATAAAGAGCATACTTGTCTAGTGAGTAAGAAAAGTAAAGTAGGGGTCGTCTTAACCCTTTAGATATTGAGCATTCCCCCACAAGGACACAAAGACCCCTCCAAGAAAATGAGTAAGGATCAGGCCCCTCCCACCTCACTTAATGTTGTGGGGAAAAATATTATTGACAAGGGAAAGACTGCTGATGTCGAGACTTATCGGAATGTCATTCTATTGGTCTTAGATAAGGTCAAGACTGTTGATATCGACATTATGATAATTCTCGACATATCAGAATGATTGGATACTTAAGAAAGGTTCTTAAGTAAGTCGACACTTATCAAAATGTTGACAAGGCTAAGGATATGCCTTAGTCTAGGTTGCTGAGAAGACAAAAGGTGTCAGATAATTAACCTTAGAGTTTAGGAAATGTTGTACTTCTTTCCTTTTAATCTGTGATGTAGGGGTTTTATCCATTGACTATCTTTTAATAAAATTCAAAGTTTGATTCAACTTTATTTATTAGTTGTCTCACGATTTTTTGTGTACTTTCTCTTTTATCGAGTTTAAATAACCGACCACATGTCCTTGCCTTTTTTAATTGTATGAAGATTTACAAATCTCGTCATTTCTCAACAAAAATTTGAAGAAATGCATGAAAGACTTCTTATTATCAGTCATGATGACTTTGATGTTATTCACCAGATATTGGGCTCTGATGCATCCTTGCGATAAAAAGAGGGCTACTCAGATTTGCGTTGACTTTTCAATCAGCCTATGGTAGTTAATACAGTCTATCATGACATGATTCATACCACACCAGTCGCAATGAAGATTTAGTGAGTTTGAAGGCTATGCTTGATAAAGAATTAATCGATCTGGAAAGAGAAAGAGGATTTGACCAGAAGGTGGCTAATATTGAGTCTACAGATGTAAGGAAGAGCTTTATTCTATATGACGACCTTGTTGGAGCGAGAGAGTTCATTTCTCTCCATGAGAAGGAGAATAATGATTTGAGACGTGAGATTGGGAGGGCCAATAATTCCTAAACAGACAATTAAGTTGGAGAAAGAGCTTGCTTTATTGAAAAAGAGAATGGTCGACTTCGAAAAGATATGGAGAAGGACCAAAAGTCCTTGCATGACAAGGATGCCACCATCGAAAAAATTTCTTCCTCCCATTTAATGGAGAGTGGTCAGTTGGGGAACGAACTAAAGAAGGCAAATAAGTCCCTACATGATAATGAAGTGACCATCAAAATCTTATCTTAGGAGCTTGATCGCCTCATATTTTAATTCCAAAAGCAACCACACCAAGTGTGGATGGAATGGCTATGATACAACCCGTCTCAATTCGGATTTTTATTTAAATAATGCTCGGAACATTACCTATAAAATTTCTGGCTCAATGCTTTGGTGATTGTAATGGAACCCCATTTCGATCTATGGTACAGATCAGACCTTGGTTAACCCAATTATAAGGATCCTCCTTGAAGGATTGGTGCTTCTTGGATTCCAATGGATGACATTCCGATTAGTTTGATAAGGAAGTATTGTAGTGAGTACGGGCTTGATGGTGATGATAGGCTTTGTCGACCTCACACTTGGTCAACAAGGTGACCCTTAGAGGTCCTTCAAGAATAGAAAATTGGTAAAAATTATTAGGCCTTCTACGCTAGATGTTCCTCCTGATGAAGTTGGACCTTTAGAGAACGAATCACTCTAGTTTCATAAGCAATCCAGATAGATTTACTTATTTATTGTAAATTGTTTCCCTTTTCAGTTTCATTGTAATAACTTCAAGTATTAAAGAATTTTTTTATATTTTTCTGTCCTTTACATTATGTGGTCCCTGATCTTACCTCTCAAGTGACGTCGTCACACCAAAACTTAGGCTTAAAGCCAAAAAAGAAAAAATGCACCTGTTTGTGGGGTCAACTCCCAACTTGGATTTTTCCGACCAGTTAATTAGTCTTAAAAGAAGACATTTATAATAGAATCGGCCCCGCTCGAAGACCAAATAAATGGTGGTCTTTGGTCGACCAACCAATCAATCTTAAAGAATACATGTAGAATATAAGTTTCCCTCCTTGGGGACTAAATGGTTGTCTTTGGTCGACCAACCAATCAGTCTTGAAGAAGACATTTAAAAGAAAATAAACATTAAGGAGACAAATAATATTCCAAACATAATCCATTTGGCTAATAAATATTTTCTATATTAAATACTCATTGCATGCCACTTTGAATAATGCAAAGAGATAAATACTGAACTAATGAAATATTTGCAAAAAAATCTAAAATAATGTATGGAAAATAATTCAAAACTAAAATAAATTAAAGCTCAAAAGTAAAACTTCTTGAGGTTGGTTGTGTTCCAAGCTCAGGGAACTTACCCGCCCTCCATTATTTCTAAGTGGTGGGATTTTTGCAAGTCATCTATGATAACTTTGAATTGACCTTCCTAGTTAGGCTTGAGTTTTTCATCCGAGCGCTTCCTTCCGTGCCCATAATCTTCTTTGGCATGTAATCCCCGAACATGAAGCTTCCCACCTTGATCCCCTTATTATATTTCTTAGCTAACTGCTACTAACAAGAGGCAAGATTTATAATGGCTAATTATCTTTTTTCGTCAGCTAGGCAAGTTATGCTCTGATCGATTCACTATTGAGATCATGATCAACTAAAGAGGAATTCATGGGAGGTAGGCCTATTTCCATTGAGATGACGACTTCCACACTGTAAGCTAAGGAAAAGGGTATTTCCCCCGTTGATCTCTTGGGTGTAGTTTAATATGCCCAGAGAACGTGGGGGAGATAGTCGACCCATACTCCATTCGCCTTTTCCATCCTCCTCCTTGTCCTATCGAGGATTATTTTATTGGACACTTACACTTTTACATTGCTTTGGGGGAAGGCCGCTGAACTATAGTAGTGCCTAATATTATGTTTGTCATATAAACTTTGTTAAAGGATGCTCTCAAATTAACTTTCGTTGTCTATTATGATAATTCTAGGAATACTAAAATGAGTAATGATATTACGCTAGATGAACATGGTCATGTCATCATGTCAGATGCTTAGAAGTGGTTTTCCTTAAACCTATTTGGAGAAATATTTTTTACCGGCCAAAAGATACATTCTACTGCCAGATGTAAGGGGTAGTGCACCAATGATGTCCAGTCCCCACTGAGCAAAAAACTAAGGACTTGTTAGGGATCTCAGGTCACTGCAGGGATGATACGCTAATTGTGATAATAGTTGGAAGTTTTTTCACTTCCAAACGTAAGCGGTCGCTTATTGATGCATATACATCCACCAGTTCCCCTCTTTCATGCCTTGAATTCTAGTTAACTACACCTTGTGGCTTCCATATATCCCATCATTTAACTCATAGAGGGTTTGGTCGACGACATCTAGGTGAACACATTCCATGTATGGTCCTAAGAAAGTGCATTGATAAATTTTATCATCCAATGACAAATGGAACCGTGAGGAATTTGCCTAGATCTTATGTGTCGCTTTCTTGTTGTTAGGAAAAACATCCTCTTTCAGGTAATGGACTATCGAATCCACACAACTTATGACCCTATCAATGGACATAACCGTGCTAGACTGACTTCCCCTTATTTAATGTTAGGCTGATTAAGGTATTCCACTTGAATTATTTTCTTCATATATCCCTTTAAAGCTAAATAAAGTGTGGCTAAGGAATCTTCATGACTGTTGTTCCCTCTCGAGAACTATTGTACTTGTACTTGGTTGAATCAAGCGACCAAATATATGGGCCTTTTCATGATATAAAACCTCGCATTCATCCCTGGCGTTGTAGTCTCTAAATATTTGATTTGATACGAGCCTTGAGTCGTAAAAGACATCCACGTGATGGGAGCCTAGGGAGAATTCCTTCTTCAGACCACCGATCAATGCTTCATAATCTAAATCATTATTAGACTCTTCAAATGTTATACACATTTCATTCTCGAGGACCATTTTATCTAGGGATACCAGCACTGTCCCCACTCCTATCCACTTGGAATTACAAGCTCCATTGACATAAATGATCCACCTTTCCCCCTATTCCACCAGTTGTTGAATATTTTATTCACTCTTGGTTCTATCCTCCATCGGTTCCTGGTCATTTGAGAATTCAATGATCAAGTCAGCCAGGATATTCCCCTTGATTGGTGTCCTGGGTTGAAACTACATATCGAATCTCCTTAAATCCACTGACCACTTAGACATCCATATAGACATGTTGTTATTCTAGAGCAATTCTATTAGAGGGAAGGAGGTCACTACATTGATCGTGTGCGCCTTAAAGTATTACTTTAACTTACGAGAGACCATCACCAGTGTGTATGAAAGCTTTTTCGGTAAGAGATATATTTTCTTATTGTCGAGTTCTCACATAATAGATGGTAACCTAAATCCCGTTCTTCTCACACCATAGCCAAGTTAACTGTGTGACTAGACACTTCTAGCTAGAGCTACAAGGGTCCCCCTCGTCAGAGATTGCAAGAAGTGGCAGTCAGCTCAAATATCTCTTTACTTCTTCGAGTGTCTAGGTACATGATGAGTGCATTATTTTGTATATTTTATACCTAAATTTATACTTTTGTAGACCCATTTTATTTTACAATAAGTTCTTAGGACCATTTTTGTTAAGAAAGGAAAAAAATGCATGAATGATTGAATTTGAATTAAAAATGATAATTTTAAGTAAAAAATGGCACTTCGATAATTTTATAATTTTGTTGTGCTAATTAGTTAAAAAAAACTTCTGAGAGAAAATTTTGCAATTAATAATGGGATTTGGTGCAAATTGACCATTAACTAGAGAAAAGCTCGAAAATGATGATTTCTAGGGTGATTAAAAAAATTATTTTAAATAAAAAAAAGTCAAAATTTTTTATTTTTCGAATTGGAGGAAAATCAGTGAGCGTGTTCAGCAAGCAGAAATAAGATTCTATGGGTAGGAATCAAATTAAGCACCTTATTCCGATCCAAAGATTAAAGAGGTGGAGTGTTCGGTTCCCATACTATTCGACCAATTAAAAAAAGTTCCACCCCAAACCAAATAACTCACCCCTTTGTGTATAAAAGGACCCTTGGGCTCACTTTTTTAAGGAGAATTTCGAGGAGTAATTTTTGAATGATTGCATTCAATTTGAGGGCCAAGTGTTTATCATTTTTAGAGGATTGAAGATTATTGTGAGAGAACTTATTGTAAATCTGATTTATTAATAAAAAATTCTACTCATTCTTGCAATTTGTTTTTATCTATCACCATGGTAGCTTAATTATTTTATTAAGGTTAGGGTGAAGTTTATCATAGTTAGTTAATATTGTCACATTAATCTAATTATTGTTTATTTCCCAATCATTTTATTTTTTATAAAAAAAATTGAACATTTTAAAACGACATGAGAGTGTGTTTTAAAACCTTCAAAGTTATTTTGTTAAATCAAGTTTTAGGATTTAAAAATAGTATTTTTTATGGATAATGATTACACTTTGATTGTCTTGATAGTCCATGCTTAAATACATTTGAGAACTTTAAAACTTGTATTTTCTATGGGAATGGGGATTATAGCCGTCTATAAGAGATGTTAAAAATGTTTCGAACATAACCATTAAATTTTTGAATTAGACGTGACGAGAGTGAGTATAATTGGAGTTATAAAAACGGATTGACAATGTTAAATTAGTGTTGAATATTAGTTACATGATAAATGGATCCCGGATCCTAATTCTTTCGAATTGTTTATAACTCCCATGTGTTGCTCTCATTATTCATAGTTTCTTTTACTTAGTTTAGTTCATAATTAGACTATACCTCATTTAGTCTAGTTGGATTGTTGCAATTCTATTAAAAGTTAAAATTGATAAATATTTTTGGGTTTGACCCGTACTTACACTTGCTATTCTATAATAGCTGGTGCACTTTCTATTTTATAATAGCCCGTGCACTTGCAGTATTTTATAAATTAAAAATAGTACATTAATTGTTCCATATCTCATTCCTTTATTTACTTAATATCCTAAAGAAAGGTCGGTACTTCTCTAAAGATCTTGATATGAACCTGATAAGTTCGGTGAGCATGTCAGTCAACTTTTGTACCCCGAGCATAGTGCTTAGAGTTTAAACCTTCTTATTTCTTGGAATTGGTCGGGGTTCGTCTCAATCCCCTTTTGACTTAACTGGTATCCGATGAAATTTCTCAATTATACCCCAAATTAATACTTGGCTGCATTTAGCCTCATTTTGTACTAGTGAAGGACTTCTAAAGTTCTCACTAGGTCTGGAAGGTGATCCTCCTTCCTTCTTATATTAACAAGGATGTCATGTATATACACCTCCACTATCTCTCCCAATTGTTGCTTGAACATTATAATCATAAGTCTCTGATAGGTTTCCCAATCATTCTTTAATTCGAATGGCATCACCCTGTAGTAGTACAATCCTAATGTGGTGCTGAAAAAAATATTCTCTTGATTGGGGATGAATAGTTGGATTTGGTGGTACTCTGAGTAGGCATTGACGAATCACTTTTGTTGGTGGTTGGTGGTCGTGTTAACCAACTGGTTTATACTGGGAAAATAAAATTTATCTTTTGGGCATGCCTTATTTGCATTAGTAAAGTATATACAGACTCTCCACTTGCAATTGCTCTTCTTTATAACCATAATATTTGATAGACATTTTGAGAATTGAATTTCCTTGATGGACAGTTCCTGAAGAAGTTTTCCTACTTCTTCCTCTATTTCCCTCATTTTTTTGAG
This sequence comes from Sambucus nigra, assembly GCA_949130495.1. Classification (NCBI taxonomy): domain Eukaryota; kingdom Viridiplantae; phylum Streptophyta; class Magnoliopsida; order Dipsacales; family Adoxaceae; genus Sambucus; species Sambucus nigra. The sequence goes on from OX422222.1 coordinate 51,480,003, forward strand.
GGTCCTTCTTCACACATTTTGGGTCACTGGTAGATGTAATGGTCCATGTGGAGCCTATTGCACATAACCTCCGCATCAATCCCTAGCATATCATATGGTTGTCATTCAAAAATATCCTGATTTTTTTTAGGAAAGTAACTAGTTCTTCCTTCTCTTCTCTAGTATGAGTGTTGCCAATTAGGACTTTCTTCTCAGATTAATTTTTGTCAAATATCACCTACTGGAGAGGCTCCGTGACCTGATCAGTAGGGGAAACCCTGACTTCCTTAGCATTAGGAGCACACTCTTTCTTTCTTCTTTTCATATTAGTTGAATAACTTTATTTCTTCTTCTCTTATTAAGGTCGTATGGTAGCTAAGAATCACTATCACGATATGTATTGGTTCCCCATGATCCCTTTCTTAATGATGCATTTCAACTTCAGGTGGTATGTGGATGACACTACCCTCCTAGTATGTATCACATTATGCCAAGTTTAGCATTGTATGGGGAATCAATATCTACCACGAGGAACTCAATGAGTTTAGAGATTCCTCTTGTTTTAATTGGGAGAACCACCCTCCCCAAAGGTAAGTTCATACTTCCTCCAAAGTCGACCAGAAGCACAATCGCTTCTTGCAGGACTTTTTCTCGCAGATTTAGTTTGTTAAAAATCTAGAGGTACATAACTGATAAGTCGTAAATATTGCATTTAGTACCCTTTATTCTTTCTCATTATAGTATTTTCATGTTCATTAATTCCTATATTTACGCTCATATATTGAATAACCTTTCTTTTATATGTTTATATGTTTTATGACGTATAATTGAGCTTTTGTAGGTATTATGGATGCATAGTGTGGAGTGGGATGCATTTCGGGATTGTTTAGTCGCAAAAGGAACCTTCAAGGGCACTTTTGTCATTTCAAACTCACTATTTTTTATGGAATGAAGTTACCAACATGTATTTCATCAAATTATCTTTTCGTAACCATTGACCGTGCGTCATTCTGACTCCGTATGTGGAAGTTATGGCTGTTTACGGAAGGTTTCGATGTCTGCTTCTACTTCAAGGGAATTTTGGTAATTTCATATTGCATAATTTGGAGGGTTTCAAAATATAATCATATATATAATTTAATTATCTTCCCGTCGGTTCCGACCATGCATAATTTCAATTTCGTATGAGGGATTTATAGTCGTTTCCGTGCGACACGTCAAAATTGGATCTGAGAGAAAAGTGGGTTGTCAGTAGCCAAGGGAAAAATTTCAACATTCGGTCGACCGGTCCCATCAGATATGGACAAAAATTGACTTATTTTGGGTGTTTTGTCTTAGTTTTTTGGGGGGTTTTTTTGGGGGTATAAATACATTGTTTTTTTTTATTTGATATAAATATTTCATTTTGGATAGTTTAGGTTAGGGTTTAGATTTTGAGAGCTCATCTTCTCCTCTCTTTGGGTGTTGTAAGGTTACTATTCATTATCCTTTCCAATTAGTTTAAGTTTTATTTCCTTATTTTCTTGCTTTCTAGTTAATTTACTTGCTTTCTAATTTAGTTTACTTGCTTTATTTATTGTTTTCACCTAAATACATACTTTTTAATATGCTTTATTGCTAATTTAGATTAGGGTGTGATTAATGGAACTCACCTTAGTTTCAATGTGTTACTTTGCTTTGGTGATGGACTTTATGTATTTAATTCGATTGGGTTGTCCTAGTTATTACGCCTAGGAGATTTAACGGGGTATATCATGTATGCTCTGTATTTACGACCTTACGTGTGTAATTTTCAGGGTATTTGTTGACAGCAAAATCATATTAGGCTTTTATGCGAATTTAGGGGGTGACAACTCTAGATTTAATTAACCATTGAAATGAGATTCAGTCTTACTAAATTCGTAGCCCCATGTAACCATTTATGTACATATTAAACTAAGGTAAGGGATATTAATCGCATCCTATAGTTTTTGTTCCTTTTGTTAATCTAGTTTAAATACACACATGCCTATTTTCTCTTTTCTCTCCTTTTAGTTAGAAAAACACCATTTACAATTTTATTCAGAAGTATTAAACCTAATAAATTCTAGCAATTCGTCTCTGTGGATTTTCGATAATTGAACTTGGCTTCTATACTCCCTTTTTGAGTGTTGTCATAAGTTTAGGTTTTTATATTAAGGAAGTGAATTGAAAACAACAATCGGCGTTTGACATGTGCTACGTTTCACCCTTAGTCAATAACCTCAGTGGAACTCCCTTAATCCACTAGTAGCTCGTTTATATCCCAGTTGGAAACTATGAGAGTGATTACTAGGACATCATGATAGCCGTCCTCACTTTGACCAAATCATTGGTGACTTTTATGTTCTTAGAGTAATCAATCTCCTTTAATTTCCGATGTTTACCCGCAGTGGGTTTGGTTGGTTTGATTTGAAATGTCTCCATCACTGCCATCATCTTTTACACTTCCATCCCAAGGGCATTTCCCTTGAATTGTATCTAGTTTGACCCCCTATGGATTACTTTAAACTCATGGCCCAAATCCTCATCTAGTGCATTATTTGGTCTATAGTCGTGAATAGGTTGTGCATGACCTTTCTTCTTTTTGACAAACTCGTTGAGGTGCCCAACCTGGACTAGTTCCTTATGATGGATTTCAGGGGTTTGAAATTTTCAGTCTTGTGTTTGTGGTCCTTCTGATATGCATACCTCAGTGTCAATTTTCCCTTTTTGGGTTTGGTTATCATCTTCTCGAGCCATTTCAAATATTGTCGACCTTTGATCTTATAGACCGACTCAATGGAAATTGTGTTAATGAGCTTAAACACATTATGGGTTTCCTTTTGCTTTCCAATCTCATTTTCCCTTGTTCATTATTTTTCTCAATTTTTAGGTTGTTTTGTCCAATCACCATACTGGCTAACTCCAGCTATTGCATCCTCGGCTACTTTTAAATCCATAACATAAGGTCGTCAATAGCAATGGCCTCTTTTTTAGTAAGATACCACTACACTAAATCTATCGAATTATCACGGTCATTGATCGTAACAAGTACAACTTGTCAAGGTCAATGATCGTGACAATTATAGAGGTGACAACTTATGTTGTCACGAAATTGTCACGGTCAATGACCGTGACAAGTTTGTTAAAATTGTCATGGTCCTGTCACGGTCTGTGACCTTGACAATATTTGTCACGGTCTTAGACCATGACAAAATCGTGGCAATGTTTACAAAATTGTCACGGTTAGCGACCGTGACACGTCCGTGACAATTTACTTTGTCACGGACTTGTCACGGTCATTGACCGTGATAATTCTGGGCAGAATTGAAAAAACATCCGCTGGACAGTATGGCCACAGCCATAACCCAACAGTATATTTGTACCTGTTATAGCAACGTTGTACCTATTCAAACATCATATATCTAAATAAAACAGAGATAATGAAAATACACATTCAAAATAATATACATCACGATATAATTCAAATGTATCAACTTAAATCAATTCAATTCAAATAATGCCACTACATGTCTGGGGTAGGTTTGAGGAGGTGGATAGGACACAGGATATATGAATTCTTACGCCCTTATATATTCATCATGTCGAATTGTTCGCGCAACCACAATGGGGAGTTCTCCTTCCCGGGTATCACATGCATTACGAGCACCTTGTCCTCGATGTCTTGAAGCACACGTCCTTGAACTGGCATACCTTGGACAATATTCGGTTCCCTTAACCCCCGCCATATCCGCTGGCAATCGAATATGTCCTGTATAAATACGCTCGACCAACCAAGTGTCGACATCGGTCGGTGTAAGGGAGCCAAATAGGGGACTGAATCATCAGACTCCGCACGTGTCGATAATGAAGCAACGAGGTCCACATCCTCGTCCTCATTCACCTCCTCCTCCACCACTTTCTCCTTCCCTTTCCCCCTACGGTTTTCGCCCAACGAACGCTTTATGAATGAGAACATATCTCGGGCTTTCGCCTCCAAACGGGATAGCTTCGCGCCATGCGAGTTCACTGTTCGAGCGAATTCGGTGTTGCTCGTCTCCAATCTGATGATCCTAGATTTAGCCACCCTCCAGTTCACCTCCCATCGTCCTCCTCTTGCGATCAGCGCCAAGCACTTGGTTGAGTGCGTCTATGGACAAAGATGCCTTGTCGGCATCAGACTGCGACTCATGCAATTCCTTAAGCTTTGCCTGAAACGATACAAAGCAAATGATTAGTTAAATAAGTAAATAAAAAAATTATAACGTAATTAAAAAAAAGTAAACTGTCGGATTACTTACAATCGTGGACGCGACAATCGGGGACACCACCTTATCCTTCCCCTTTTTCGTCCGAATAGCCACATAAGTATCGAGCCTATGTGGCATACCCCCAGGGCCCATCCCCGTCCCCTGAAATAAAATAATGCAAAATTAGTATCGGCCCCGCAAAGTAAAATAATTAAGAATAACAAATTTCTATACTTATAGAAAAATTAAATCTTACCATCATCCTATGCTCCACCTCGACGTAAGACGTCCGGCCGGAGTAGTGAACGTCCATCTGTTTTGCCCGATTTTCCCTCCCCGATTGGCAAGATGCTAATTGCCACTCCCCGATCTCATTATCAATGAACTTTTGCCATTGTGCCAATGAGATCGGCTCCTTCGGTGGGACGGAGTCACGCATTCGGATAACGGAGTCTCTGGTCTTCCCAAAGTACCGGGTCCGCATATTTTTCTTCCACGTCTTGTGTTGCTCCCTCAACTACTCTAGGACGGAATCGCGTAGTTTTGAGTCCATGCTGAATTGTTCCTGTCCAACAAGTACAATGTTAGTTGCGAATAAAAATAACTATAAATATAAATATAAAATGAAATTGAAATTGAAATATTCATATAAATATTAACATAAATATAAATATAAATACATTACCTATAGTTCCACCCAAACAGCTAACTTGGGCTCATTTGGCACCTCCCTCCAACTAGTGTACCTCGGGTCGATGATCGTCTTTACCAGCTCGAGGGATCTCGCTAATAGCCCCGTCTTGTTCTCGACGGACATCCCCAGTTTTCCCTATTTGGGGAGCCTAGGGGCAGAGGAGCCCACGTCGCCTCCGCTACCACCGAGCCCAGACGACATCATCATCATTGCCTTAATTCCTAAAGGAGACATTTTGTGTAAAAAAATATTATTATTAATTCAAATCCAAATGAATCAGAAGAAGACATGCAAATATGTACAATTACTACAAATCCAAATGAATTACTGTTTAACACCTCAATTCTGAATTCTAAAACAACAACATCTCACTCATAGTATGTACAATTACTAAAAATCCAAAACATTCCCACCCCCACCCTTACTGCCCACACACACGCACACTACACACACAATGCCCCCCCCCCCACTCATGCACATTGTAACGATTTGAGAAAAATTCGACTCCATATCCCCATAGTTCTCCAAGTACACGATGTAGATTGGCAAGTGTGAGTGTTATTTCAATTGATCAATTGAAATAACAGTCAAACTTGTCAATCTAGTATGTACCCAGAGAACATTAGGATATGATTGCAGAACTTCCTCCAAAAGTAACAACTTTAAGCCACTAAGAATATTATTATACAGAAATTATGCAGTCCCAAACTATTCAAACGGGACAACTCGAGATATCTCATTACAGGGTTAATGACTCTCGAATGTGACTAATTGCTATTGAATGCGTACATATAAGAACTATAAGGCTAGTATCTATGCACACTATATGTAATTTTTCATTTAATTATCAGACTATATATATATTGTTCGTGATACAAAGGAATTTTTAAAAAAAAAATTGAAAAATCCCACCCCCATATGGACAATAATCCAGTGGTCGTGCCACTTCTCAAATTAACCAACCGAACATCATTCCACTATAATCCAACCGCAATAGCAACAACAAATGTGTATCCCGTACTCCTTCTAATTCATCTACTCAATTCATTCTTTTCATCAATTAAACTAACAATTAAAGTATACAATTATTAATTTACTCATTTACAATAAGGGGCCATCCTACTTGCATATGAAAGGGGCACTAATTATTAATTTACTAAAAAAAATTAACAACCAATCAATATTTAATCAATCAATTCTTTTACAATAGGAACTACTTGCATATGAGGGGAAATATCGAATAAACAAATAAAAATTTAATTAAAAAAAATTAACAAGCCCCACCCCTCACCCCATTTCCCCCTGCCCCACCCTCCCCCCTTCCCCCCACCACACACATAAGCACATACACAACCACACAACCCCACACCCCTTCCCCCTGCCCCCCCACTGCTATTGCCCACCACACAAGCACAAACACACACACACACACACACACATATATATATATACACACACGCGCGCGCGCACATATACACCCCCCCCCACACACACACACACATATATACACACACGCACATATGCACACACATATACACAAATGAAAGAGAAATAGAGAGAGAAAACATACCAAAATCGTAGAGAGAGAGAGAGAGTGCAGTCGCTAAGAGAGAGAGAGAGAGAAATGGAGGGAATAGAAATCGGTGGGAAAAAAATAGGGAAGGGTTTTACTAACATAATTGTCACGGACATATCACGGTAATTGACCGTGACAAGTTATAAGGTTTGTCACGGTCATTGATCGTGACAAGTCCGTGACAACTATACTTGTCACCGTCTTATCACGGTCAATGACCGTGACAAATCTTTATTGCGGCCTTGTCACGATCATTGACCGTGATAAAAAATGCGTGTATTTTTTATCAAGGTCAATGATCGTGACAAGGGTGGCCGGTTAAAGGGTGTCAATTTTCCAATTTGGTGTAGTGTACTTATGGAACATGGAGCTTTTAGGCAACCCAATCTTGAAGGTAGCCATTGCGACCATCTCGATTATCTTAAACTTTATTGTACAACTCCTAATATATTCTAGAATACTCTTAAAGTGTTTCTCGAGGATTATTTTTCAGCATAAAAAGCGAATTAATCCTTTTAGGATGGGTAATGCTGGTGATAAATCTAGCCATAAAGGGCTTGGCGAGCTTCTTGAAATAAGTGATCGCCCTGTGTAACATCTTTTCAAATAAATTCTGAGAAACATCCCCAATGCTACTCGTTAGAATGGAACTTTCGTGCTAGTTTCCTCCCACTGGAGAAATACTCCTTCCATCATGGGGCACTCCTCCCTCGGCTTGGAGCTCTACTCGCCTGAGGATTAGGAGTACACAATATGTGGGAACACTTACACTTGTATTTATGAGATTCTCTCTCCAACTTATGTAGATGTCATTGGAGCGCAACACTCTTCTCCAGTTGATATCTAATGGCGGTCTTAGTCACTTCTAATAGTCATTAATGAGTATTGAGATATGGTTTGATCATTGGGGCTCATTACTCATCCTTCCTTTCCTCCTGAGGACAATAACGTGCATCAGGAGAGTGCTAATAGTCGCCAATATTTAACCTAACCCTCTAGAATGGAATAGATGGTTGATAACTGTGACAACCCGCTTAAAATAATAACGGGTGGCCAGCCCTATACTATAATAAATCAGGAAATCTCATACGGCTCATTCTCAACATCAACTAGCAGTACTAAATAGCATAAAACTAACTACCCAAAATCGTATAAGCGAGATGCCAAATTTAAATAATATATGCATCAGACAACAAACCAACACTATAAGCTACTAACAAAGAAAAGAAAATTGTGCACACAAGAACTAAGATAAATGAAGTGCGAAAAATAATATGAAATGAGTAACTACAAATGAATATACCCGAATAAGCTGTCGGGTCACATACAGTACAATAACTGAAATGGAATAAATATAAACATTTATAAATCTCCATTCGGTATAAACCCGATATGCCATATGAATCCTATCTAGATTTTTAAAGAAATGTAGGCGACTACAATCTAAGTCCCGCAACAGTCCGCACCTATTACGGCTCCCAAGACTCTGGATAGAAGGGCATCCGGCATCTTTGTGGTAGGACACCTGTAGTAATATATATAGATATACATGCAAGAGATAAATGTAAACGGGTCAGAGCACGAGTTTTGAAAATGTTTAGCAAGTGTGTTAATCGTGCATAATAAATATCAATGCACTTATTTCATAATTAAAGTGGAATTGCGCTCTCGTGAAATCCCAACTCACCTCTCATATAAAACCGCGCACCTACTCGCGTCCTGAAATCTTAATTAAGTTACCCCACCCATAAGGACAACCTAACTTACCATAGGCATGGCATGTACCCATAAGACCTTCCATTCGGATACAACCCCAGAATCCTTCACATTCTACTTTAACTTAATTTTACATACACATATATGCCATACTAGGCTTTACTTAATTCCGATTATAACTTATCAATTATCTATTTTATTACTTCACACTTTAACATTTAGCTTCAAGTTAAGAGTCTATACTCTAAATTACATGCATAATTTAATAAGGACAAAACATCTCTCTACCCTCAACCTTGCACTGCGTTTCGTGCGTGGGACATCTCGCAAAGCGAAATCCAAACAAGGAACCCCACCAATACACTACTACTTGGCAGGGTTAATGGTAGAGATCCATTAGGCCCGTAGATAACTATTATATAACTACATACTAATATACGAATATACAGATTATATTCATCCTTATATACATCTTACACTACACATCCGGGTATTATTTCTCGGACTAAGGTTTATTTTATTTCATCTTTATAATACACATCCGGATCTATCTCCCGGACTGAGGTGTATTCTATACACATCCAGATCTATCTCCCGGACTAAGCTGCATTTTATATTCATTTTTATCTCTTTAATTTGGTTAGAGATTTATATTACATGTTCTCATACACAAGTAATATATATCATGCACACATGCATACAAACCATCCCACCGAACTATAACTCGTGGATGCCGTCTCATCGTGCCGATCCAAACATCCGGGTTTACTCATATACCACGGTACCAGCCGGAATCCTCAACGGTCCGGGTAAAATACACAACGATGGAGGCGGTCAAGTTCCCTCTGCGAGTGGGAGATTTCACAAATTGCACTCGAATGCGGGACGCACATGACCTGGGGACTATACTCTCCCTGATCATCAAGCCAGGGGATTCACCCACATCGCGCAACCTCCATGGATCGCACTAGAGTAATATATATAATCTGGCTCATCCAACCCTACACCAAAGGAAAGCCCGTGGAAATCAGCCAATCTAAATGCATACATATCATCCCATATAGATATATATACATACATATGATCCCATTATATTATTAACCCATCACATACGGTTTAGATATCCTTAACTGGAGTATACACTTTTATTCATATCTCTTACAGATATATATGTTCACATATTCATATACATATACAAACTATCTCTCGTTCATATGTATAAGATTTATAATCTCGGCCATAAGTATACCTAATCCTCAATATACCAACCGTCATCCCAAACACATTAATTTACCCCGACTTGTGAGTATGATCCATCACTTGAGGCATATTCATCCATTTCTCTTATGATATGAATAGTCTTTCGACATATATGTATATATATCCAACATTTAGGTTATCACCCAAAGTTTAGTGTAGGAACCATCACTACACATCTCATCTATATCCGAGAGTACATCAATATCTCTAGTATTAATTTCGACCATTGGCATATACATAACTAATAGTTTATAAATCTCAGCTTATCCCAACTTCATTTCAAGTATTGGAATCCTAATTGTTACTCCCGCACAATTATCTGTATAAACTATCCCGACTAGAATTGCACTACAACTTATTCTAGCTGATAGTACGCTCCAACTGCCCCGATTTCGCCTAAGGTTCAATTTCTCTTATGAACCCTTACTCCTATTGTATTTCCATTTGTTCCTTAATTTAAACATTTCGAAGGATACGTGACCACTCTCTCTCGTTGGTCACCAATTATCACTTAATAGAATCCTGTCGCTAGAAGGATTCGACATGAATATCGACCTATAATTTCCCTCTATACTCTCACAACTTCTCAAAGAGTCCTAATCCTTAAATTATATCTACTCTCACTTATGACCTCAAGCTAAAACTCTCGTCCTCACCGAGGTCTCCCACTATACCTCAAAATATCCATTATTGATACGCATGTCAGCAAAAAGGGACTATCTCTACCGTTTATAACCATTTCATGATAACCCACCTCTATCATGATAAAAATAATCCTCCAATCACGTCAATTCCATATTCATTTCATTAATAAAAGGGGTATCCCATCATCGTAAATCAATTTAACATAGGCCCGCAAGCCCCTATTCGACCTAGGGCCCTATTCCCTTAATCTAACGTCATAACCCTCCATAATAAGCCCATTAAGAAAGCCCCTAAGAATAAAACCCCAAAAGAAAAGGGGAAGAAAGAACTCCAAATTTTGGGCTAAAAATAGGGGACCGGTCGACTGGTCCCAGACCCCCGATCGACCGCGGGTCCCAAATTTTGCCTACGAAGAAATGCAGTAGTCTTTTTCCTTAAGGCGCGATCGATCGGTCCCCTGGGCGCGGTAGACCGGCCACACCAGTTGCTTTGGCCGATTTCCATTTTTCAGCAAACCCTAAATCCTCAAACACCCAAATATCATCACCAAACCCCCAAATCTTTAACCCAATAATATTATTAACATGTACACTCATCCTACATCTCATCCCAACAATTTATATGTCATTAAACCCATGTATAAACATTAAATCTCTATATTAGTACCCAAAATTTAGGTTTTGATATTAATACCCAAAAATCCATTGGTTTTATTCACAAATTATGAAATGAAATACACAAATGAAATATTTAGCAAGATTAAACACTTGCCTCAAATTCGTAGAGGTTGAATCGCCCCCGGGATCGCGTTTTGGGCCGGAATCTCCAAGCTTTTTTCTCCTCTCTTTCTTCTTTTCTTCTTCTTTCTCTCTTCTTTCTCCCTCTAGAGTTTTTTCTCTCTTTTTCTCAAATGAGAAGGCTTAATTCGTAAGCCTTTAAATCCCTTAAAACAATAAACCCATTTTTTAATGTTAATACACACTTTAAATGACTCGTTTACTCTAATTCGAGTCAAACTGACTTAAAAATAATCCGGAACCGAAATAAAACCCAATGATAGTCAATTTGACTATCTCGACCCTTCCGGTATCGATGGTACACTCAAAATCATCATCCGGAATACTTTCAAACGTCCTAAATTTTTGGACCCCAATTTTCAAAATTTGAAATTATCCAATTTAGTTAGATTTTATTTCTCCCAAAATTAAATTTCTCAGTCCCAAAAATCGGGGGGGGGGGGGAGGGTTACAGAAAACCTCCTAATCTTCATGATTATTGTAGTCCCAAAGGTGACCCTTTTGGCATCCATAACTAAGTTGATGATGACGCTCCCGATCATCGAGATTTTGGTGATCCTTGTTGGGTGATTGAGATATCACAAAAAAATGGTTAGTGGAAAAGAACTCAGATTGTTCCCTCAGACGGTGACAATTATAGATAGTATTTTCCTATAGGTAGTGATATTCAATGCACACAATCTAAACAACAACAACAACAACAACAACAACAACAACAACAACAACAACAACAACAACAACAATAATAATAATAATAATAATAATAATAATAATAATAATAATAATAATAATAACAATAACAATAATAATAATAAAAACAATGAGTTTACACACATAACACGAGATGTACGTGTGGGGCAGATTTAAATTTATAAGACAACTTATGAGAGTCATAAGTCCCATAAATAGCTATCTCTAGGAGTTCTGATTTATCCCTGATCATGATCATCCGTTACAAGTGATATATTTGAACAATCATTTGTTGACTGGGAGTCTTCATTAATCACAGGCGCACGTGGCCGAGCAGGTGTCAGTTCAATTCTTGACACCATAATATATTTTGTTAATTCATATCTTGAGTTACATGATTGTTCATTATGAGCCTATGGGTTATTACCGTTATAAGGAGATACTTTAAATTTTCTACGATGGAAATGATAGGGTGAAAATGAAATTTTGCGATCTTCATAATTAAATACCCCAAAAGGATATTTTTAGTAGATCTCTTAATAGATCTCATTGCTAGTTCTTAAAGATTTAAATATTATGTAAATCAGACTTAAATTTTGAGAGATATTTAATTATAAAGTTTCAACAAAAAGGGTGAAATGCAATTTCAACGGGTTAGGTTATTTTGAAAGCCATATCAATTCTTCCAGATGAAGAAATTTTGACCTTAGTGTTCTTAATTTTCATGAAGTGTCAACCCTCCATCAAGTCTCAATTAGGAGAATAAATAGAACTGATGACCAAGCATCCTATTGTGGCAAAAATTTGTAATCTTTTTCCAATAAACATGTGATATGTGGTAATAAGAAATTGATAAACTAAAGAATAGAGAAAATAATTTAATTATCAGAACATAAAAAAATGAAAAATAGAATATGAAATTACAAACTAAAACTCTAATGCTAACTCCCCATCGGTAACCACCATCCCACCAACACTGACTCAACACCCAACACCACACCCCCATCTCTCATACACACTAAATTGAAACCCTAAATTTGGGTTCTGAAATAGCTTATTTGGAATGGTTTATACGATCCGTCTCTTCCCTTTCTTCACTTTTTTTACCCCTAGGTGTCTTTGTTATATATTATGCCACGTGGAATGCTTTATTTCACTCCACTCAGTATGCTTCTATAAGGATTAGCGGTAGATTGAAGATGATTAAGTAAGGATCCTCTCTATTTATGGAATAATACTCAAATCTTATTTTGGTGCTAATAATCATCATTATACACATATATGTGAGTTAACACATCTATTTGTACAATTTGGATAAAAAATCCCCTTTCATAGTATAAATCTGCATTCGGTTCTTGACAGCATTACACATCAGTGAACATCTCCTCATTGGTATTAAGGTATTTCCCCCCTAGGTGTCTGTGTATTAGTTTTATACTGAGAATTGTTAGTTATATGTATACTGATATTTTCGGTTTCATTATGCTTTATTCCAAAAGTCTGTGTTGGGAATGGTCTGTGTTTTAATGGAAGTAATTAGTCCCGTTTACTAAGTATGTAGTTTAATAGGTATTAACATCTTTTTTTTGCTCCATCAGGTCTCATGAAATAAAATTTTTGTTCCAATAGATCCCATTTGTAAACACACAGTGAATATTCATTGTATGCACAAATGGGACCTATTAAGGAAAAAAATATTATGATAGGACCTAATAGGAAATATTCCCTTTAAACGGGACTTAATAAAAAGATCCCCAAAATATTAACCATATTGTTGCATACTACCTACTTGTATTTATGTCTATGTGAGTTATATATATGAGACTTATGTGAGCTGCTATTGATTTCATTGATGATATTTTCCAATCATATTTTGGTTCAATCTAAAATACAAATTATCTTTAATATTCTCATATAAGAGGTGCGATTGGACATTATTTTAACCAAGAGTTAATGGCCCTAGTGCCCCCTAAACTATACTAGTTTGTCTATTTTGGTCTCTAAACAATTTTTTTAACCCTATCAGTCCCTAAACTATGCAAAACGTAATTAGTTAGCCCTTCTGTTAGTTTTTCCATTAAAACTAACGGAATTCTTGTTTTAATTGATTTTTCTCATTAAAAAATAATTAAAATGTAAGAAAACATGTAAAATTTGAATAAAAAATAAATAAAAAAGAGGACTTTCCCTCCATAAAATTAGTTCCAAAACACTTCCAAAAATTTCCAACAAGCTCTTTTCCTTATTTTTAAAATATGGATTACGAAATCTTATTTTTTTTACCCAACATGAATCCGACCCAAATAAAAGCGACGAGAAACGGCACAAATTCATTTTTTTTTATCAAACACAATCCAATTAAAATGCAACACGACACCAAATTTTATTTTCATTACCTAACATAATCACAACCCAAATAAAATCACACGGGTGACATAAACTTTTATTTTACTCAACACGAACATGCCCCCAATTTAAATGCAACAAGACATGAATTATTTTTATTGCCTAACACGATCACAACCCAAATAAAAGCAACATGATACACTGCAAATTTCTTTTTTTACTGAACAAGAACACGACTCAATTAAAATACGACATGACGTGAAATCTTATTATTTATTTAACGTGAACCCGACCCAAATAAAAGATATAGGCGATGACACAAATTCATATTTTTTTTTACTAATCACAACCCAATTAAAATGTGACATGACATGAAATTTTATTATTATTACCTAATACAATCATAACACATGAAAGCGACACGAGACCACATCAATTTCTATTTTTCACCAGACACGAACACCCAATTAAAATCCTGGAAGATACAATGTTCTATTTTTGTTTTTTGTGAGTTATTTTAGGTGAAACACTATAGGTCTTTTGGTTCGCCTAATTTTGGAAGCATTTATAAGAGGTTTTTTTGTTAGATGAAAAAATGTCTTGAGTTATCTTTTTTGTAATTTTAATGGTGGCTGCTTTTGCAAACTGTGCATGGTGGTGGTTTTGGCCATGATGTGTTGTGGTGGACTGCTAGTGGTGGAGTAGTAGGAACATAATATAAGTTGGACTTGTAAACTTTTTCGTGTCTCTTTTATTTGGGTCGGGTTCATTGGGTAAAAAAATAAGATTTCATAATCCATTTTTTTAAATCTATAAAAAGGGGTTGTTGGGAATTTTTGGAAGTGTTTTGGAACTAATTTTATGGAGGCAAAATCCTATTTTTTTTATTTTTTTATTCAAATATTACATGCTTTCTTACATTTTAATAATTTTTTAATGAGGAGAACTAATTAAAACAAGAATTCCGTTAGTTTTAACGGAAAAACTAACGGAAGGGCCCAACTAATTACATTTTGCATAGTTTAAGGACTGATAGGGGTAAAAAAATTGTTTAGAAACTAAATTGATCACACTAATATAGTTTAAGGGCCACTGAGGTCATTAACTCTTTAAACAACAATGTTAATAATTATGTTTTCTATTTGCTCCATGGCTTGCATATAGTAATGCCCATTTTATTGATAACTTCCCTTGCCTAGTGTCACTTATATACTTAGTACCTACTAACATATATCCATCCCCATTTTATTGCCTATGATAACCGTACTTTTGAATTCAAACTTATATTACAAAGAGTATTTTTTGAATATATACAATATTTTTCAAAATTATGTTTTTTTTATAAATAAAATTACCTACTTCTAAAATTATCCTTTGAAAAACACGTACATATTTTAATTAATAATTTTCTGAATAAAAAAAAAAGTTTCTTTGAAAAAAAATTTTAACGTGCTCGCGTATCGTGCGAGGTTTAAACCTAGTCGTTTTTTATTTTTGTAAGCAGCATGTCTGTTAATAATTGTTGCCATATAAAATGCCTCGTCACCAGTTTTGTCAAGTATCCTAATTGATTGACATTTAAATAATTAAGAACATTAGAGCTAAATTTGCCTAGCTTTCAAAATGACCCAAAACTTCAAAATTAAATTGCCTAGTGACAATTCGTGTGTCAACTATGATAATTGATGTGGCATTCTCACATAAATATTTATTTGTGACCTTTATGACGACATCAATTAAAATATTGATCCAACAATGTCGTACTAGCAATCATAAGGTCAATTATACTTTGACCCCTCCAACTTTGCTCTCATTTTTACTTTACTGATGTTATTTTTATTTTTATTTTCAAGACTTAACCCCGTTAACCCATGAAAACGTGTCACTTGACCCCCAAATACTAGCGATATTAGTTTTTTGGACAAAAATTGACATCAAAATATTTTTGTCCAATCACTTGTGCAAATGATGAATTTTTCGTTGGGAAACGTAATATCGTAATCGTAAGGGGTAAAATGATGCGTTTTTAAAAATTGAGAGGGTATATATAAAAAATGAAAATACATGTAGTGAAATAAAAATATATACAAAGTTAAAAGGATTAAAGTGTAATTAACCCAACAATCATATGTATCTGGTTAAAGTTAATAGTTATCCCTAATGTCACGTTTAAAAATTGAACCATGAATATCAAATGCCCCTTAATATAATCATTAGTTTAACATTTTATATTGAGAGACCTACCATCATTATTTTAACCAATCCTAATCGATTAAGAAGCAAACTTCATAAATTTGTTTATCCTCCTCAACCTTAGTTGACCTCCCAATGATTAGCGTCATTTTTTAGACTTTTTTAAATTACTATTTTACTAAATTGACAGTTCTTTCTTTTTCTAAACCACCCTATCGGAAATTCTTATTTCATATTATTAATTATTCCTTGAGATACACGAAAGAAAAGAGAGCACACTTTACATGAAAGTCTCCCCATTTTTTGCTCTCAATTTTTCTAAGGTGAACACACGTGTTTGAATAAAGTGGAACAACTATCAATTTGTAACCACAAAGATATTCCAAACTGTCTTCGGCAAAAGTTGGAAAGGCTAATTACCAATATGCGTTAATTGTAATTTTTGTCATGTTTGGGGTGATGTTTGATACTAGAACGTTTTATTTCAATTTTTGCAATATTAATCTTAATATTTTAAATATAAGATAAGGGCATCAATTAGTTTCCCGCTAGGAAATTTAACAAAATAGCTTATGTGGGTGACAGAGTGTTTAAAAGTGGCAAGATTGACAAAGAAATAAGAAAATCAATTGTTGCAGAGAGCAGATGCTGAGTGAGATAGAACGGGGGGTGTTTTACTGTTTCAAAAAATTTACGGTTGAGATCAAATTTTTTTGGGCGATCTAAGGGTGTGGGATTGTGCCATGTCAGATTATACCATTATGACATGGCACTTTGGAAAAAAACACGCTTGAGCACAAAGAAAACCCTAAACCCCACCCCGAGCCCCCCGTTCTATCTCACTCAGCATCTCCTCTCTACAACAAACAACGAAATCCCCACAACCCTATCCTCTGTCGCCGCCCGATCCTCTCTCTCCCTCTCCGGTTGCTGCTACCGCCATCCTCTCTCTCCTTCTCCGGTTGCTGCTGCAGCCCTATCCACATCTTCTGCAGTTGCTACCTCCTACCCACGCCGCCTCCTACTCCGCCCTATCCTCTCTCTCCCTCTCCGATTTCTGTTGTCGCCGCCCTATCCTCCACTTTCTCCGGTTGCTGCCTCCTACTCCGAAAGCGTCAGACCCTCTCCGCCCTCTCCCCTCATCCGCCCTCTCCCCTCCCCACCGCTGCACTCCTCGCGGCCCCCTCTCTCCTCCTCCCTCTTTCCCCGTTACTCTCCCCTGTTGCCCCCTTACTTCCCCGTCCCCAGCTACCCTCCACTCCCCCGCTGCGCTACTGTTTTGCCCAGATCTATTTCAGATCCCTGCTCTCCCCTCCCCCTTACCCCGCTGCCTCCACTCCGAAATCCCACACGACTTTGAGATGTTAACTGTTTGTATTAACATCAGGTTCAAAATCATCAGATGTTTCATTTTTTATTTTGCCCATTCTTCCTAATGATCTGAAAATGTGGGATAAATTAGGGCTTCATCTTTTATTTTGCTTCTGATTTGAGATCTAATTAATTTTTGGATTTTGTTATTTATTTTTTCGTTTACAGGTGACCTGATTTGAGTCATTTTTCCCCCAGAGGTATATGAGCTTCATTTTTTATTTTGCATCTCATTTTTTCCTTTGTTGATCTTAAAATTAGGGTTTCATTTTTTATTTTGCCCATTCTTCCTAATGATCTGAAAATGTGGGATAAATTAGGGCTTCATTTTTTATTTTGATTTTGATTTGAGATCTAATTAATTTTTGGGTTTTGTTATTTATTTTTTCTTTTGCAGGTGACCTGATTTGAGTCATTATTTCCCATAGAGGTATATGAGATTCATTTTTTATTTTGCCCTTTCTTCCTAATGATCTGAAAATGTGGGATAAATTAAGGCTTCATTTTTTATTTTTCTTTTGATTTGAGATCTAATTAATTTTTGGGTTTTGTTATTTATTTTTTCTTTTGCGGGTGACCTGATTTGAGTCATTATTTCCCACAAAGGTATATGAGTTTAGTTTTATTTGAGTCATTGTTTTTGTAATGTATATGATTGATGTTAAATAATGTGTATATGCATATGTGTATTATTTTGTTTTATTCCCAAAGTAGGCCAATGAACACTGCCGTTTTAATTTGACATTCATCTTTGTTTGAATAGTTTGAAGTTTCTAAGACATTGAATGCCGAGTGTGTAACTTAAAAATAGTTTGGATGGTGTAATGAGGATATCTTGGCATGAGAGTAAATGGGGCGGGTGGTGGGATCGTTGGAGAAATAATCGGAGTCTTCGGATTGAAGGACAAAGTTGAGTTCGTGGAGGGGGAGAGAGGAGAACTAGGTTCCATATAAGGGGCTTGGGTCGAGGTAGAGGATGCTTTTACCAACGGTAGTGGAAGCAGCGACGATTACTGATTCCGGTGAGTTTGTGGTGAGATCAATAAAGGAAAGTGGTGGGTTCGATTGGTGGGTATGCCATGTTTTGGGTTTCTCTCTACAAATGGCCACATTTTTCAACCCCAATTAAATATACGTAGGAGTAGAGCACTTTTATTTGGTATTTGAAGATTGCCTCAATCAGACCCCAATCAACTATCTATACCACATAATCGTGATGAACATAAATCCATTGAACTAAAAAGTTATTGTTTATTAGTGTTTTTCAGAGTTTTAAAAAGAGAAACACCACGGTATTATCGATCTCTTCATATAATATTTTTCTGTTTATTAATCATGGTTCAAATTCATTGTTATAATAGCAAGTATCCTCATTATTAGATCTAACTTTATTTTATAATTTGACGCCTATATTTTGTTGTTTTTATAGATCCTACCCTTCAATTTTTTGGTACCCTGCATTGTTAGATCTAACAGCAGGTGTCCTCATTTTGTTATTTTATAACAGCAAGTACCCTGCATTTTTTTTTGAAAACTAAGTTTAATTTCTTAGGAGTTTAATCTATTGCCTTTAACTAATAAATTTTGTCGTGTGTACTTCTCGGCATGTTAAAAATATTTGTTCCAATGAATGAGTAATCAATCCTTCTAATTAATTCATATTATTGGTTTAATGTCTTCTCAGGTGTGGGTACAAATGATGGGAACCCAAACTGTTGCTACCTACTCTTCATCTCGGCATCACCGTTTCCGCTTACTCTTCATACATATTTAAAAACAATGCAAGTTTCATCAGAGATTTATATGGAATAGTGGTTAAGTTATCCTCCATCAGAGTCAAAGGTTGTCTTTCTTCTCTCTCTCCCTCTTTATTCTATTGTAAAATTTATTTTTGTAATGTGTTTTTATCACATTCAAAGGTTTATATTAGGCCCCGAAAATCTCAGTGTTTTTAGTACTATCAAATAGTTGATCACATAGTGACAGCTTTACATCTTCTCACAACGCTACCACAAATTCGAATCTAATAATGAGATATGCAAGGGATATTGTTTCCCCAAATTCGGATTTAATTGTTATTTTCCGCTTTTCATTTGTATTCATATTTATTCAAATTACTTTGGCAAACAAGGGTTCTTATTTCCACTCTTAGTTTTTCAGGTGTTGTAATTACACTACTCTCATCTGGATGTCATAAACCTCATACGTATGGTGTCTCAGTTTAACATAGGTTGATCATGTTTATTTTGTAAGTTTTGTTAATTACTCTCTTTTGAGAAAATATTTTATCGTTATATTCTCCTGCATTAATTGTAACTTACATTTAATGCATAGAAGTTGATCATGTTGCAGCCTTGAAAAGCATGGTTCGAGGGAGACGAGGAAGATGAGTAGAGTGGGTGAGGTTTACGAATTGAAAGCAAGTGGATCGAGGTTTACATATTGCCTACTTGGATTGGTTTTCATTTATTTTTCATTTTTACATTTTGTATTCGTGATATGATGTTATCAAATTATTTTTTATCCATTTCGCACTATCTATATTTAAGGTTTCATATAGATGATTTCGGGGTTGCTTGGGAACATTGAAATTCAGTGACTAAAGTATGTTTAATTAAACGTACATGAGTTTTAAGATGACACACACACATATCACACTCACACATAAATATATTTTTTGAATTAGGTTTTTAAGTTGGGTGCTTATTTTTAATTTTCTTAGTAATTCGGATTGATGTTTATCTCCCCCCACCCCACCCCACCCCACATCCTATATAGCTAACGTACAATGTTTTGGGGAGCAAACTAATTTTTTTCCTTTCATTTCAGGTTTTAATCCAAGACCAATCAAACATGGACTTAATTTTTATGCTACGGGACTTCTATGGAGCTTCTACGAGACTTTTATTGGGATGCTACTGGACTTTTATTGGGCTTCTACGGGACTTCTATGGGGCTGCTACGGAGCTGCTATGAGGCTAATACAAAGCTGCTATGGTAATCGATACTACATGGATGCTATGGGGCTGCCACGGAGCTGCTATGGAGCTTCCATTGATATATATTTATTTTTGTAAGATGTTTGTTTTATTCAAGCTTTTATTAGGTGAATTTGTTTTTTTTATATTATTGGATTTGTCGTTATCCCTTGAGAAGGGTGGATAATCCAATAAACAAAGGAGACTCTGCCCAATTTTTTTAAAACTTTGACACTTTGTTTTTTTGAGACACAATGAGAATTTATTTGATGAATATTGTATATTTCATATTATATGTTAATTTGTTTGATGAATTTAGATTATTTGAATGTTGTTGGACTATTTGTTGTTTGTTAAGCAGGGTGAATAGTTTATAAACAAAGGAGATTATGGCCAATTTTTATAAATTACTCTTTTTTTGCCGTTTTGCAATTACGTACTTAAAAAATTTTCACCGTTTTGTAATTACGTGCTTTCGAAATTTTCGTCGTGCCTTCAGGCACGGGCATTCCTCTAGTATATATATATATATATATATATATATAAAGAGCCTCATTTAATAGACCTAAAAATGAATCTTTTTTTTAAATAGTAAAATAAATATTTTTGAGTTGGTATTTTTTATGGTTTTAAAATATTTCAAGGAATCCATAAAAAAAATCAACTGAAAATGATATTTTTTGTTATTTAAAAAAAATAGGTCAAAATATGTCACCTTTTAAGCGGCCTAAAAATTGACATATTTTGATCGTTTTTTTCTAAAATTAAAAAAAAAAATTGAGTTGATATTTTATAGGTTTCTTGAAATGTTTAAATACCCTAAAAAATCAACTCAAATATATATATATATAAAAAGTCTTCTGTAAGGACTCCTTATCGTGCAGACCCCGCGGTACATATCATTTTTTTAAAATAGTAGAAAAATGATTTTCCCTACTCTCTTACTTGTTCCTTCTTTGACTTAATTTATAGGTTGTTTTATCCGATCACTATACTGGCCAACTCCAACTACTGCATCCTCGACTTTAGCATACTTTTCAATCCTTACCATAAGGTCGTCGATAGCGATGGGAGATACTTATGGAACATGGAGCTTCTAGGCAACCCAATCTTGAAGGAAGCCACTGCGACCATCTCGATTGTCTTATACTTTATTGTACAACTCCCAATATATTCTAGAATACTCTTAAAGTGTTTCTCAAGGATTCTTTTTCAGAATAAAAAGCGAATTAATCCTTTTAGGATGGGTAATGCTAGTGATAAATCTAGCCATAAAGGCCTTGGCGAGCTTCTTGAAATAAGTGATCGCCATGTTTAAGATCTTTTCAAACAAATTATGAGAAAAATCTCCAAGACTGCTCGTTAGAATGAAATTTTCGTTCTAGTTTCCACCTGTGGGAGGAATATTCCTTCCATCGCGGGGCACTCCTCCCTCGGCTTCGAGCTCTACTCACCTGAGGATTAGGAGTACATAACATGTTGGCACACTTACACTTGTCTTTATGAGATTCTTTCTCCAACTTATCTAGATGTCATTGGAGCGCAACACTTTGCTCCTGTTGATATCTACTAGCAGTCTTCTAATCTTTAAGTCACTTCTCATAGTCATTAATGAGCATTGAGATATGGTTTGATCATTGGGACTCATCACTCATCCTTCCTTTCCTCCTGAAACGATAACGTGCATCAGGATAGTAATAATAGTCGCCAATATTTAACCTAACCCTCTGGAATGGAATATATATTTGGCATCCCTCCTGATCTTCATGATTATTGTAGTCCCAAAGGTGACCCTTCCAGTATCCATAGCTAAGCTGGTGATGACCCTCCCGATCATCGAGAATTTGGTGATCCTTGTTGGGTGAGTGAGCTATCACAAAAAAATGGTTAGTGGAAAAGAATTCAGATTGTTTCCACAGATGACGCCAATTATAGATAGTATTTTCCTATAAGTAGTGATATTCAATGCACAACAACAACAACAACAACAACAACAACAACAACAACAATAATAATAATAATAATAATAATAATAATAATGATAGAAAACAATGAGTTCACACACATAACGCAAGATGTACACGTGGAGCAGATTTGAATTTAGGAGGCAACTTATGAGAGTCCTAAGGGCCATAAATAGCTATCTCTAGGAGTTAAGATTTATCCCTGATCATGATCATTCATTACAAGTGATATATTTGAACAATCATTTGTTGACTGAGAGTCTTCATTAATCACAGGCGCACGTGGCCGAGCAGGTATTTCCCCTTTCACAATATAAATCTGCATTCGGTTCTTGACAACATTACACACCAATTTTCCTCAAACATCTCTCCTCATTAGTATTAAGGTATTTCCCCCTAGGTGTCTGTGTATTAGTCTTATACTGAGAATTGTTAGTTATATGTATACTGATATTTTCGGTTTCATTATGCTTTATTCCAAAAGTCTATGTTGGGAATGGTTTGTGTTTTAATGGAAGTACAAGAAAAATATTAACCATATTGTTGCATACTACCTACTTGTCTTTATGTTTATGTGAGTTATATATATGAGATTTATGTGAGCAGCTAGTGATTTCATTGATGATATTTTCCAATCATATTTTGGTTCAATCTAAAATACAAATTGTCTTTAATATTCTCATATAAGAAGTGGGATTTGACATTATTTTAAACAAGAGTTAATGGCCCTAGTGGCCCCTAAACTATACTAGAGTGTCCATTTTGGTCCATAATTTTGTTTTTTAACCCTAGCAGGCCCTAAACTATGCAAAACGTATTAGTTAGTCCTTCCGTTAGTTTTTCCGTTAAAACTAATGGAATTCTTATTTTAATTGATTTTCCTCATTAAAAAATTATAAAAATGTAAGAAAACATGTAAAATGTGAATAAAAAATAAATAAAAAAGAGAACTTTCCCTCCATAAAATTAGTTCCAAAACACTTCCAAAAATTTCCAACAACCTCTTTTTCTTATTTTTAAAATATGGATTACGAAATCTTATTTTTTTACCCAACATTAATCCAACCTAAATAAAAGCAACAAGAAACGGCACAAATTCATTTTTTTTATCAAACACAATCCAATTAAAATGCAACACGACACCAAATTTTATTTTCATTACCTAACATAATCACAACACGACACCAATTGATTTTCCATATTTGTTTTTTGTGATTTATTTTAGGTGAAACCCCATGGGTCTTTTGGTTCGCCTAATTTTGGAAGCATTTATCAGTGGTTTTTTTGTTAGATGAAAAAATGTCTTGAGTTATCTTTTTGTAATTTTAATGGTGGCTACTTTTGCAAACTGTGCGTGGTGTTGTTTTTGGCCATGATGTGTTGTGGTGGACCGCTGGTGGTGGAGTAGTAGGAACATAATATAAGTTGGACTTGCAAACTTTTTCCCCCTTTTTTTTGGTTTAAGTTATTACTTAATTTAATTAGTATGGTTTAACAAAATGAAGGTGTTTCAATCACTTATAAAAATAAAAAATATAAACAAAACAAAAATCGGGCCAAATGCTAACAGGTGACCTTAAATACATTAGGTCCAAAAATCAAAAGAGTTTAAGGAAATTTACTTAAAAAATATTTTAAGTAAAAAAATTTAACCAAAACGTGTCATTGAGAATTTGTTTTTTATAATTACTTATGGGTGATCTTGGATCCATTCATAAATTTTGTAAGTACATCCACTTGGAGATATTTTTAAGTTAATCTACCCAAATGGGACATGTATTTGTAAACATCCACTTTATGGATGTTCCATTGTAGTGGATTAACTTATTAATTATTTTTGAGTGGATCAACTTATCGAATCTGTGGATGAATTCAAGTTAATCCTTGTGTTCTCTATTTTTCAATTCCATGCCCCTTGTTTTTTTATAATCATTTTTTTGCAAGTGCTTTCCATGGAGATTAATATAAATGTACAAATAAGATTTTCTCTATTTTATAATTCAAAATAATATTTTAAAATTTGGTGTCGTGTTGCATTTTAATTGGATTGTGTTTGATAACAAAAAAATATGAATTTGTGTCGTTTCGTGTCTCTTTTATTTGGGCCGGGTTCATTGGGTAAAAAAATAAGATTTCATAATCCATTTTTTTAAATCTATAAAAAGGGGTTGTTGGGAATTTTTGGAAGTGTTTTGGAACTAATTTTATGGAGGCAAAATCCTATTTTTTTTATTTTTTTATTCAAATATTACATGCTTTCTTACATTTTAATAATTTTTTAATGAGGAGAACTAATTAAAACAAGAATTCCGTTAGTTTTAACGGAAAAACTAACGGAAGGGCCCAACTAATTACATTTTGCATAGTTTAAGGACTGATAGGGGTAAAAAAATTGTTTAGAAACTAAATTGATCACACTAATATAGTTTAAGGGCCACTGAGGTCATTAACTCTTTAAACAACAATGTTAATAATTATGTTTTCTATTTGCTCCATGGCTTGCATATAGTAATGCCCATTTTATTGATAACTTCCCTTGCCTAGTGTCACTTATATACTTAGTA
The DNA here is from genome assembly GCA_949130495.1 of Sambucus nigra. NCBI lineage: Eukaryota > Viridiplantae > Streptophyta > Magnoliopsida > Dipsacales > Adoxaceae > Sambucus > Sambucus nigra. Next base: position 51,505,026 of record OX422222.1, read on the forward strand.
CCTACTAACATATATCCATCCCCATTTTATTGCCTATGATAACCGTACTTTTGAATTCAAACTTATATTACAAAGAGTATTTTTTGAATATATACAATATTTTTCAAAATTATGTTTTTTTTATAAATAAAATTACCTACTTCTAAAATTATCCTTTGAAAAACACGTACATATTTTAATTAATAATTTTCTGAATAAAAAAAAAAGTTTCTTTGAAAAAAAATTTTAACGTGCTCGCGTATCGTGCGAGGTTTAAACCTAGTCGTTTTTTATTTTTGTAAGCAGCATGTCTGTTAATAATTGTTGCCATATAAAATGCCTCGTCACCAGTTTTGTCAAGTATCCTAATTGATTGACATTTAAATAATTAAGAACATTAGAGCTAAATTTGCCTAGCTTTCAAAATGACCCAAAACTTCAAAATTAAATTGCCTAGTGACAATTCGTATGTCAACTATGACAATTGATGCGGCATTCTCACATAAATATTTATTTGTGACCTTTATGACGACATCAATTAAAATATTGATCCAACAATGTCGTACTAGCAATCATAAGGTCAATTATACTTTGACCCCTCCAACTTTGCTCTCATTTTTACTTTACTAATATTAATTTTATTTTCTAGACTTAACCCCGTTAACCCATGAAAACGTGTCACTTGACCCCCAAATACTAGCGATATTAGTTTTTTGGACAAAAATTTACATCAAAATATTTTTGTTCAATCACTTGTGCAAATGATGAATTTTTCGTTGGGAAACTTAATATCGTAATCGTAAGGGATAAAATGATGCGTTTTTAAAAATTGAGAGGGTATATGTAAAAAATGAAAATACATGTAGTAAAATAAAAATATATACAAAGTTAAAAACATGGTATCCGATCCGTATCCGTCCGTTTACCACCCTATTCCCTTGCCTATTGTCACTTATTTACTTAGTACCTACTAACATATATCCATCCCCATTTTATTGCCTACGATAACCGTACTTAGGAAAAAAAAACTTATATTACAAAGAATATTTTTCGAAAATATACAATATTTTTTAAAATTATGTTTTTTTATAAATAAAATTACCTACTTCTAAAATTATCCTTTGAAAAACACGTACTTATTTTAATTAATAATTTTCTGAATAAAAAAAAAGTTTCTTTCAAAAAAAAAATTAACGTGCTCGCGTATCGTGCGAGGTTTAAACCTAGTCGTTTTTTATTTTTGTAAGCAGCACTTCTGTTAATAATTGTTGCCATATAAAATGCCTCGTCACCAGCTTTGTCAAGTATCCTAATTGACATTTGAGGAGGGTTGACATTTAAATAATAGAGAATTAAGGTAAAGGTCATGTTCCTTCTTATATTTGGATTTTTAGGATAATGCTTTTCAAATTTATAAATCTAGTCCCTGTGGTACAATAGCATTTATAAATCTAGTCCCTGTGTTACAATGCCTTTATTTTTTTGGTCCGCGCCAGCGGCACTACTTTTCATCATTTTTCATTGTGTTTTTCGTACAGGGACTAAATTTATAAAATTATTTGGAGTGTCCTATTTTTATACACTTTGACAACTATGAGGACCTTTCCCCAAAACTCCCTTTAAATAATTAAGAACGGTAGCGCTAAAATTGCCTAGCTTTCAAAATGACCCAAAACTTCAAAATTAAATTGCCTAGTGACAATTCATGTGTCAACTATGATAATTGATGTGGCCTTCTAACATAAATATTTATTTGTGACCTTTATGACGACATCAATGAAAATATTGATCCAACAATGTCGTACTAGCAATCATAAGGTCAATTATACTTTGACCCCTCCAACTTTGCTCTCATTTTTACTTCACTACTCTTATTTTTATTTTCTAGACATAACCCATTAACTCATGAAAACGTGTCACTTCACCCCCAAATACTAACGATATTAGTTTTTTTGGACAAAAATTGACATCATGATATTTTTGTCCAATCACTTGTGCAAATGATGAATTTTTCGTTGGGAAACTTAACATCGTAATCGTAAGGGGTAAAATGATGTGTTTTTGAAAATTGAGAGGGTAAAAAACGTAATTAGCCCAACAATCACATGTAAAAAAATGAAAGTACATATAGTGAAATAAAAATATATACAAAGTTAAAAGGATTAAAGTGTAATTAACCCGACAATCATATGTATCTGGTTAAAGTTAATAGTTATCCCTAATGTCACGTTTAAAAATTGAACCATGAATATCAAATGCCCCTTAATATAATCATTAGTTTAACATTTTATATTGAGAGACTTATCATCATTATTTTAACCAATCGTAATCGATTAAGAAGCAAACTTCATAAATTTGTTTATCCTACTCAACCTTAGTTGACCTCCCAAGGATTAGCGTCATTTTTTAGACTTTTTTAAATTACTATTTTACTAAATTGACAGTTCTTTCTTTTTCTAAACCACCCTATCGGAAAATTCTTCTTTCATATTATTAATTACTCCTTGAGATACACAAAAGAAAAGAGCGCACACTTTACATGAAAGTCTCCCCATTTTTAGCTCTCATTTTTTCTAAGGTGAACACACGTGTTTGAATAAAGTGGAACAACTATCAATTTGTAACCACAAAGATATTCCAAACTGTCTTCGGCAAAAGTTGGAATCTAAGACTTCTTACCAATGTGTGTAAGTCGTGGTGGCTAATTACCAATATGCGTTAATTGTAAATTTTGTCATGTTTGGGGTGATGCTTGATCGTTTTATTTCAATTTTTGCAATATTAATCTTAACATTTTAAATATAAGATAAGGGCATCAATTAGTTTCCCGCTAGAAAATTTAACAAAATAGCTTATGTGGCTGACAGAGTGTTTAAATGTGGCAATATTGACAAAGATATAAGAAAATCAATTCATATATATATATATATATATAAAGAGCCTCATTTAATAGACCTAAAACCCGAATCTTTTTTTTGTTAAATAGTAAAACAAATATTTTTGAGTTGGTATTTTTTATGGTGTTCAAATATTTCAAGGAATCCATAAAAAAAAATCAACTGAAAATGATATTTTTTGTTATTTAAAAAAATCGGTCAAAATATGTCACCTTTTAAGCTGCCTAAAAACTGATATATTTTGATCGATTTTTTCTAAAATTAAAAAAAAAAAAAATTGAGTTGATATTTTATGGGTTTCTTGAAATGTTTAAATACCCTAAAAAATTAACTCATATATATATATATATATATATATATATATATATATATATATATATATATATAGAGAGAGAGAGAGAGAGAGAGAGAGAGAGAGAGAGAGAGAGAGAGAGTCTCCTGTAAGGACTCCTTATGGTGCAATCTCCGCGGCACATACCGTTTTTTTAAAATAGTAGAAAAATGAATTTTTTGATGAAACTTAATGGATATGATATCCCCAGTGAGAAAATCATCTCCAATTTTTTTGGTCAAAAAGTTCAATAAAAAAATTGCTGAGATGAGGCGATATGTAAAAAAATGGTATAAATATACATTTTCATCCGTTGAAATATTGGGTCGGCGTCAACCGCTTTATTGATTGAATTTTTTTATGAAACTTCATGGATATGATCTTCTCACTATCGAGATCATATACATGAGGTTTCATAAAAAAATTCAATCAAAAAGTGGGTGGGATGATCGCCAATAATTCAACGGCCGAAAATGCATATTTATACCATTTTTGTATATATCACGTCATCTCAACGGGTTTTTTATTGAATTTTTTGATGAAAAAAATTGGAGATGATCTTCTTACCGTGGAGATCATATCCTTGAAGTTTCATCATAAAAATTCATTTTTTTTACTATTTTAAAAAATTGTATGTATCGGGGTCTACACCATAAGGAGTCCTTACAGGATATATATATATATATATATATATATATATATATATACAGAGAGAGAAAGAGAGAACCATTATCACGCGGTCCATGTTTGTGGACTCAAAATGAGGTCTAAATGAAATTAAAAAAAACGTTGTCGTTTAGCTGGGGCAAAAAAAGACACGCCAACTCTTATATCCAAACAAAAATAAATCCACTCCAATCTCATTCCCACAAAAGGACGAAATCCTCAAAAACCCCCAAACCTCAGTTTTTCTCTCTGCGTATACATGCAGTAGAACTTTAACTTTTGCTAACTTTATCTTTTTATATGAAATAACTTTGGTAACTTTGTTAACAATTAAGATTAGTAATTTTTTTAACTTTGACTTTTTCTACCAACAACTGACCCTTTGTTTAGATTAAAAAAATAGATAACTATATATGGCCCCATCTTTAATGTTTTTTTTTATAAACAAACCCTTACAAAAATAATTTACACATATAAACCCACTAACACGCGTGGTTCCTTTATATTAGGCAGAGCAGTAGGCAATGCGATGTTTTTTACAAAGTAAATGACTGTATTAACAATAGAAACGTGGGCAATTTGTATCCTACAAACAAGGAAAAATACGCTGAAACAATCAACAAACAAACAGCAATGGAATTGTCATGTGCAACAACAACCCATTTGAAAAATTCAATCTATTATTGACAATTCAGGAATCGCCGACACCAACGACAACCCGTTAGAAATCAAAATTCAAATTTTGATTTTTGCATCAAAACTTATTTACAAGTCAAATAGCAAATGGATTTTTGATTTCAAATTTTGGACCGTAAATTTACTTTTTTTCATCATAAATGATACAATTGTTGGAAGATTCAAGTACAAATCTGCCATAATAGTTATGGCAATGAACAAGAGTACATCATTTGAAGATATAATCAACCAGTTATTATCTAGATATGCTAATTTGAAGAAAGGTACGTTCCGATTAGTTTATTCCGTTGGTTCATAATCAAATTATTTGCTTGATTCTGATAGTGATGTGATGGGAATGATGTTATCATCATACATGTTGAAGGAGAATTTTGTTCATATATCTATTATTGACAGTTCAAGTAATCTTCCTCCCGCTGATTTTGGATTAATAATGTGTTTTGTGAGAGAAACAACTTAAATCAGAATGATTATTTGGCGGAAAGCAGATACTCAAGACAAAAGTCGTTACTATCAAAAGAATGGAGGAAATACATAAGTCATGTGGATAAAAAATTTGAAGGGGGTGCTAAGGAGTTCCGAGACAAATTGGTCAAGTATTCTGCAGAAATGGGTTTTAAGTTTGTAAATGTCAAGAACGACAAATCTAGGGTGATGGCAGAATCTTCTAAAAAAAGTCTTAAGGGTCTAAATGGCGTGTCTATGCTTCGGTTTCTCTGTGTAATGTATTTTTCTATATTAGGACACTTAATAATATTCACATGTGTAGGGTCTAATCCGTACCCGTAAAAGTTCAATGGTGAGTTCAAAGTTGGTGTCATCTATTTTTGGGGATCGTATTAAGGATAAACCATTGATTAAACCAATTGAACTAGTAAAAGAGTTTAAAGAGAATTTCGGGTTCGATATTCCGTATCACCAAGCTTAGTATGGGAAAGAAATGGCAAAGACAGTGTTGCACGGTGGAGAGGAAATGGCATACAAGGACCTTTTATTGGAATCGAATCCAGGTTCTCATGTTGTTATCGAGTGTGAGCCGGGTACTAATCAGTTTAAGAGGATGTTTATTTCATTTGCTGCATGTGTTGTCGATTTTACATATTATCGGCCAATGTTGTGTATTGATGGTACATTTTTGAAGAACAAATACAAAGGTCATCTATTAGGAGTGATGACAAAAAATGGGAATCAAGGTACAATATATAAAAAGTAAAACACCCAAGGTAGATACCACATGTTAAGTCAAAGTCGTATTTATATTTTTGTGATAAAATCTTATAAAACCGATAACGGGTATGTAGCATATGAATTTTTCTCTATAATTGTTGTAGTAATTCTGGGCGAATGTAATTTCTTATCGTAATATCGGGGCGAATATGTATTAGATAAGTTTTTTTTATAGATTGATTGAAACAAAAACTTTGACTTAACATGGTATCTAATATATTATTACATATATTGATTAATATTTGTTTAATTTCAGACATACTCGATATGTTGCGACACTTTAATACGTTACAGTTTTATACATCCATTGTTCATACATAATGTTTGCTAAATTTATGGAGTCATTGGACTACTAGTTTTTATTTTAAATTTAGTTAAATGTATATGTCTTTGCGGATCACATACCCATTATGTTCATATTTAGTTATATTATATACTAAGTTCATCGTGATATGAAACTCACTTGGTATGAATTAGCTTAATGTTCGACTATTACGTAGTTAAACGTAAAGGTTTTGGCATATTATAATAAAGTTTTTGTTTCTCATTTACTCTAATTTGGATTTACCTTAATGTTTGAGTACTACTCATATTTGGAAGTATGTTATATATTTGAGTATTTACATTTTTTTACTTTTAAAGATTCTGATATAGATATGTACTGTAGTATAACAATTTTTCGATCGGTGGGAATTGATTAGTGATAAATAGTTATTTGTTTTTCTGTACAGCATGTCTTATCATATGTATGTTTCTTCTTAACAACAATTACCCTATGTTGTCTGCTGCAGAACGATGACATGTATATACATAATTTGATAATTTATTTAGTTTATCTGGCACATAACATAGTGCATTAATCTGTAGTATGAGTTAATGGATTTATGTTCACGTAATGCAGGTATCTTTCCGGTTGCATTTGCGATTGTGGATGGGGAGACCGAAGAAAATTGGGAGTGGTTTTTACAAATATTGTCCATTGTATTGAAAGACCATAATGGGGTTATTACTTTTATATCTGACATGAATGATGGTTTGTGTGCTGCTGTATCGAAGATATTTCCTTTGTTTCCTCACGCATATTGTATTCACCACATTAAGCAAAACATACGAGTGAAATATCCCGGGAGGGGGAGGTCTAACTATCGTGATCAGACAGTAAGTTTGTTTATGTCTTGCGCATATGCTGAAACTGAGCTTCTGTTCGCACAATGAATGAATGAGTTATTGAAGGAAGGTGGTGAGACAATGGTCAGTTTTCTAAATGATCTACCATTCAAGAATTGGGAAATAGCATGTTTTATCAGCCAACGATATGGGGAGATGGCATCTAACATAGCTGAGTCGTTCAACTCGTGGATACTGAAGAACGATACTTACCTATCACTCAACTCATAGACGATATTATAACAAAACTAATGAAGATGATGTCGGATAGGAGATGTTTAGTGGAGAAATGGACAGGTGTTTTGTGTCCAGAAATTAAAAAGATTATAAGAGAGAATTTAGATGCCGAGAAAAATTGGTATGTTAGGCAAGCGAGTGAAGATGTGTTCGAAGTGTCTGATGATGGTTCATATACGGTGAATTTATCTCATCGATCCTGCTCCTGTAGAATTGGAAGATTAAAGGCTTACCATGTTCTCACGCATGTATTGCTGCCTAAACACGAGGTTTAGAAATACATGAGCTTATTGAAGATTATTTTAAATCTGATTTTTTCTGAAAATCATATGCTTGTCCAATATATCATGTACCATCCATACCTAAGGGGATGAAGATTAGCGAAGATGGTATCAAACCTCCTACTACGCGAAAACAACCTAATAGACCTAGAGTGAAAAGGATAAAATCAACAGGCGAAATGAGGAAGCTCAAGTGTTGTCGCTGTGGTTCTGCAAACAGGCACAATAGGAAGACATGCATGACTGTCATATGATGTAATACATGTGTGTCATCTGATGTTGATTGTCACGGTCGAATTCGTAACTATTAACGTTCTTTGTAGACATTTATTTCAAATAAAAGATATGTTTCTCTATATGTTTTGGATGTCAACTTGTTATCATGAGTTTTCCCTTTGCTGTACAGCTTAATTTAAGAGTTCAATTAATGATTTCCCTTTATGTTGAGGAACAGGTATATTGATGTACTTACATTTACTGCATTATTTGTCCGATTATAGGAAATATTCGATATCCTAAATACCATAAATTTTGAAAATGTAGTCATATATCGGTAGGTATCTACATGTAAGTCAAGTAACTACCTACAAATGATTATGTATTCAATATAGAAAAATATGTAGCTTTTTTCTTTTTTGATAGCCATATTTTACTGAAATGTAAACAATTCATTGAAGATTTTGATAACTGTTTGATTGTTATTATCATGATTGAAAACCGTATGGTAATTCATTACATGTGTTTGAGCATTCACTGTTTATGGGCTAAAACAGAGTTGTAGATATTTGATTCAATCATAAAAATTGGTTCACCTAACTATTCGTTAGATTTGGATGCCAGATTTGAGTTACACAAATGAAAAGAACATTTCGTTAAGTATTAATTTACAAAGAAGTTTAGTTGAACGTCATAATTCCAACTGCTGTCAACAAATCCAAATATTTTTGCAATTCCGAACATTCATAATTGCAAAATCAGATATCCAATATGCAAAACTATGAATGGATTTGAATACATGCTCCATTATGGCAGCATCAAGTCTATATTCCTTGTTTGGTATAATGCATAGAAACTCAAGTAAATCATCTTTAGAATGGGTTGCTTAAGCCTCATTCCCTTTCAAGACATACCACAAGTGACTAATGTAATATGGTATCCCATTAGTAAAACGATGCACATTATTACAACGTTCAACCTTCGCTACATAATTACTCAAGTTTTCTCAAATCATTCATTTTTACATACGGATTCGATTCATTTCCTTCATGACAGTCCAAACTATATTTACAAGTTTTAGGTGATTAAATTCATAATTGATGACCTGATTGCAGACTACGGTAATTGAATCCTGAGTTCAATAAGCTATTTTTTGGAATTCTTATAATATTAGCTGAAATTTGTACCCAATAACCATTTCATTTTCGTGTAAGTTGATAAAGTGTATCTAAGTTATAGATTAGCTATTGATGTACGTCATCGTTAGATTATTATTATCATGATTGAAAATCATCTAGTAGTCATTACTATCTTTTTGAGCATTCACTGTTTATGGGCTAAAATAGAGCTGTAGATATTTGATTCAACCATAAAAATTAGTTCACCTACCTATTCCTAAGATTTGGAGGCCAGAATTGAGTTACACAAATGCAAAGAACATTTCATTAAGTGTTAATTTACAAAGAAGTTTAGTTGTACGTCACAATTCGAGTTGTTGTTAACAAATCCAAATGATTTTGCAAATCCTTAGATTCATAACTGCAACATCAGATATCCAATATGAACAACTATGAATGGATTTGAATACATTCTCTATTATGACATCATCAGGTCTATATTCCTTATTTGGTATCATGCTGTGACAACATTATCAAAATAATAACGGGTGGCCAGCCCTATACTACCTTAAATCAGGAATCTCAAATGGCTCAGTCTCCGCACCAACAAACTATACAGTAACGTATAAGGCTAACTACCCGAAATCAAATAAGCGAGATGCCAAAAAATTAAATAAAACATACCACTAACCACAAACCAACACTATAGAAATACTCACAAAGGGGTAAAATGCACACAAGAACCAAGATAAATGAAGAGCTAGAATAATATGAAATGAGTTTATACAAGGAAATACACCCGAATAAGCGGTCGGGTCACAGACTGTACAATAATCAAAATAAAAAGTATAAAAGACTAAAAATGATCTGTGGGTATAAACCCGATATACAACATGAGTCCTATCCAGATATATAGAGAGATAGGAAGCGACTACAATCTAAATCCCACAACAGTCCGCACCTGTTACGGCTCCCAAGACTCTGGACAGGAGGGCATCCGGCATCTATGCGGTAGGACACCTGTAATAGTATATACATATATAGCAGGAGAGAAATATAAACGGGTCAGAGCCCGAGGTGTAAAAATGTTTAGCAAGTGTGTTAACTGTGCATAATAAATAACGATGCACTATTTCATAATTAAAGTGGAATCGCACTCTCATGAAATCCCAACTCACCTCTCATGTAACAGCGCGCTCCTATTCGCCTCCTGAAATTTTAATTAAGTTACCCCACCCATAAGGACTACCTAACTTACAATAGGCACGGTCTATTCCCCCAAGACCTGCCATTCTAACATAACCCAAGGATCATTCCCATTCTAGTCACACATAAATATATATACACATTTGTGCCATACCAGGCTGAATTAATTCCAATTATTAACTAAATCAGTTATTAACCTTATTGTTGTTTCACATGATTAACACTAAATTTCAAATGAAGAATTTATTCTCAAATTACCATGCATAATTTCATAAGGACAAAACTTCACTCCACTCCCAACATTGCACTATGTTTCGTGCGTGGGGCGTCTTGTAAAGCGAAATCCAAACAAGGAACCCCCCCCCCCTGATACACTACTTCTTGGCAATGTCGATCGTAGGGATCCATTATGTCATCCACACAAATCTACCACTACTATTTTGATTACTAAATAAGAGTAACCCCAATATCTCCATTAAATATCCTTGGGTTGATGTAACCGAAATAGTCCTTAAATGCGATACATCAACCCCCAACATACTAGTACACCATAATCACCCAAGATGTACATCATAGAAATACATTATCCTTTCACCAATAGGATATATATATATATATATATATATATATATATATATATATATATATATATATATATATATATATATATACAATCATTCATTCCCATAGCCAAATGTACATACCACATATGATGTACAATGGACATACACATAATATAACCGACTAAATATATCGCCGATATACTGCACCATGCTATCATCTTCCAGTGCCCATCTCACGTTGCATACGGGGGACCACCTGTAGGACTAAACGACACCTACCTCATGATGAACACACACACACACATGTCTGGAAAGCGGTCATAGTTCCTAACAGGTCAATGAGACGAAACATACCCACCACGTCTCATCCAAAAAAAAAATATAAATCACATAATAACATAATGAACGCTATGACTTGGGGAATATCCACACACTGCTCATCAAGCCAGGGTGCTCACCCTCATCGCGCAACTTCCCAATGATAGCATGAGCAGGGTGTGCTTAACCATAAAAGTACATATATATCATTCACATGCACAATATATATACACATCCAAATAATTACATCATATAACTAAACCTTTGTATACGGTTTATTTATTCACGCCATGAGTATACACATATATTCATATCTATACCAATATATATATACATGCATATATACATACTATCTTACGTTCATATGTATAAGATTTATAAATTCGGCTATACGTGTATATAATCCTACTTATACTAGCCGTCGTCTCAAACGTATTTAAATTTCTTCCTTATATAAATACGATCATTCACTTGATGCTTATTCATCCATTATCCTTATGATGAGAATAGTCTTCCAATATTAAACATTAAAGTTATCACCCCAAAGATTAATGTGTATAACAATCACTATACATTCCATCGATATTTGAAAGTACATCAACCCACGATACTTATCTCGATCATAGGCAATCACCTAATTAATAATCAATAAGCCTCAAGCTAAATCCCAAATTCATTTCATGATCCGATCAAGTATGGGAATCTCCATTATAAATCACACACGGATATACAACAACTGTCCCAATTAGATTTGCAACCCATCTTAACCTAGTTGATAGCCTAATCACATTATTCTCAAAATTCCGTCTACAGTTCAATCGCTCTAATGAACACTAAATCTTATAACATTCACAATCTATTCCTTAAGTTAAACCTTACTAAGGATGCGCGACCTCTACCTCTTCTTGGTCCCAAACCATATGCTAAATAGAATCCTATACTATAAAGATTCAGCATAAATATCGGCCTACAATTCCATGTCGTACTCTCACCACTCTTTCAAAGGGTCCTCAACCTTACATCATAACTAGGTTCACCTTCTACCTTTAATTAGGACTCCCATCCTCAATGAGGTTCTCCTGTATATATCGGAATATCCATTATTAATATGCACGTCAGTAAAAAGGGGCTATCTCTACCGTTTATAACCATTTCATCATAACCCACCTCTATCATGATAAAATAATCCGCCGGTCACTTCAGCTCCACATTCATTTCATTACTAAAAGAGGCATCCCACCCACCTAAATCAATTTAACCTAGGCCCACAAGCCCTTATTAGACCTAGGGCACCTATTCTCTTAATATAATATCATAACCCTCCATTATAAGCCCATTAAGAAAGCCCCTAAGAATAAAACCCCAAAAAGAAAAGGGGAAGAAATAATTCCAAATCTTGGGCTAAAAACAGGGGACCGATAGACCGGTCCCAGACCCCCGGTCGACCGCGGGTCCAAATTTTGCCTAGGAAGAAATGCAGTAGGCTTTTCATTAGGGCGCAGTCGACCGGTCCCCTGGGCACGGTCGACAGGCCATACTAGTTGTCTTGGCCGATTTCCATTTTTTTGAACGAACCCTACATTTTCCAAACACCCAAAAATCATCATCTAACCCCCAATCTTTAATCCAATAATATTCTTAACATATAAACTCATCCTACATCTCATCCCAATAATTTATGTATCGTCAAACCTATATATAAACATCAAATTTCCATTTTAGTACCTAAAATCTAGGTTTTGATATTAATCCCCAAAATCCATTTCTTTTATCCAAAAATTATGAAATGAAATACACTAATGAAATATTTAGCAAGATTAAACACTTGCCTCAGATTTGTAGAGGTTGAATCGTCCCCGGGATCGTGTTTTGGCCGGAGTTTCCAAGCTTTTTCTCCTCTCTCTCTTCCTTTCTCCCTCTAGGGCTTTTCCCATCTTTCTCAAAAATGAAAATGGCTTGATCCGTAAGCCTCTTAAATCCCTTAAAACAATAAACCCAATTTTAAATGGTAATACACACTTTAAATGACTCGTTTACTCCAATTCGAGTCAAATAGATTTAAAAATACTCCGGAGCCGAAATAAAACCCAATGACAGTCATTTTGACTATCTCGACCCATCTGGGATCGATGGTACACTCAAAATCATCATCCAGAATACTTTTAAACGTCCTCAATTTCCAAATTTTAAAATTTCTCCAATTTAAATAAATTTTATTTTTCCCAAAAATTAAATTTCTCAGTCCCAAAAATCGTGGGGTGTTACACTCTTCCCCCCTTATAAGAATTTCGCCCGCGAAATTTAGGTTATGCCTAGGACTTCAATATCATCTAGTCCTTACATCTACCCTCTAGATCACTATACTCATCTCTCCTAGTTCTCATAGTGAACCGTACAATCGTTTAAAATCACACTAGCTACCTAGGGCGCCCATACACCCCATACTCGAGCTCCACTCGTAACATAACTCTCAACAACTTAATCTATAATCGCGTACTAAGTATATAAAAAGTTTAAAATTTCCAATGGTTGAACTCCTCTCAATTCTTGACATTCGCTACATTCGTCCGGGGGAGATCTCGCAAGCGAAATCCAAATACACTACTGTGTAGCTATGTCGGGGATTGAGATCAGTTGAACCAGGGTTAAGGTTTTGTAAAAGATTTTAGAATCATAAATATTTCCCGAAGGCCTATATAACAACACAATATAAAATAATTCCACGTCTCTCGACATGCCAATCAAATACCTTATGTTCAATACACAAGGCCCTAACAAATACAACACTCTACCCAATACCTAGTTCTCCAAACTAGCGTAACCATGGGTTAAATTCTCTGCTCAACAACGAATCTAATAAACTCTGAACCTCTCAGTTATAAAATTCTTCTACATCACATCAGCACCTTTCCACAAAATAAATTCTTCCTCATTGGAACACTACAATTACCAGCACTAGCCTATCTATACAACAATAACTTTATAACCATTACTGAAAAACCTCAATAATCCCCACTTCCGGAATTCAATAGCACAACCCTCTACTATATCTTTATGAGAAGGTTTATTATCTCAAAATATGCCATACAAAGGCCATACTTACTCACTTCTTCCTCTAGGGAAATTCCATAGACCCTAGGGGTGTAGCGGCTATAACCGCCTATACCTTACGCGCGACGTTCCCGATATCGCATAAAGCGTGACTTAAACCTAAAGAAAAGTATTCTACCTTATACTTCCATAACCCAATTGCTTTACCTCATCCTTAAATCCCTATTTAAAGTCCTCTACTTCTTTCAGGATAATCTTTCTTCCTAAAGCCTAATTCTCCTCAAAGAGAAACATCTTCCAGAAAATTTCTTCCTAACCACCCTGAAGGACAAAACGCAATTGCGACCCCCAATAACTCCTTCGGTCCTACTCAACAAACCCGAGTCTCCAATTTCTTACTCCCTTCTTAAATAAAGACGATACTCCTAACAATAGGACAATGCCACCTACCTTCCACCGGTAAAAGTCAGCATCACCAGGCTTCCTAACAAAGGTTGACGGGTTTCTCAACCTAAACTTCCGAAGGACTTCACTATATTCCTCTCCTCAGAACTTACCTTATCGATCACAAAATTATCATTCTTATCTCTGCCTGAATCACGGGAAGAAATACCTCAAATCAAAATGTACCCAAAATCTGTTATGGGTATAACATCTCTCATCTTTCCCCTTCCTAACTGACTTATTCTCAACGATGTCTGAAACGAAAGCAACTATGTCAGAACGTCATTCAAGTGAGTACATCTTGCAAAAAAAGATAAACGTAGGGAACACAACAATCCTAATAGTAGGGTTCTATTTCAAGAACATCAACGGAAGAACGTAGAAAACCCGCACAGATCCTAAAGACTCTAGAACCTGATGCTCTGATACCATCTGTGACAAACTGCTCAAAATAATAACGGGTGGTCAGCCCTATACTACCTCAAATCAGGAATCTCAAATGGCTCAGTCTCAGCACCAACAAACTATACATTAACGTATAAGGCTAACTACCCGAAATCAAATAAGCGAGATGCCAAAAAATTAAATAAAACATACCACTAACCATAAACCAACACTATATAAATACTAACAAAGGGGTAAAATGCACACAAGAACCAAGATAAATGAAGAGCTAGAATAATAAGAAATGAGTTTATACAAGGAAATACACCAGGATAAGCTGTCGGGTCACAGACTGTACAATAATCAAAATAAAAAGTATAAAAGACTACAAATGATCCGTGGGTATAAACCCGATATACAACATGAGTCCTATCTAGATATACAAAGAGAAAGGAAGCGACTACAATCTAAATCCCGCAACAGTCCGCACCTGTTACGGCTCCCAAGACTCTGGACAGGAGGACATCCGGCATCCATGCGGTAGGACACCTGTAATAGTATATACATATATAGCAGGAGAGAAATATAAACGGGTCAGAGCCCGAGGTGTAAAAATGTTTAGCAAGTGTGTTAACCGTGCATAATAAATAACGATGCACTATTTCATAATTAAAGTGGAATCGCACTCTCATGAAATCCCAACTCACCTCTCATCTAACAGCGCTCTCCTATTCGCGTCCTGAAATTTTAATTAAGTTACACCACCCATAAGGACAACCAAACTTATAATAGGCACGGTCTATTCCCCCAAGACCTGCCATTCTAACATAACCCAAGGATCCTTCCCATTCTAGTCACACTTAAATATATATACACATTTGTGCCATACCAGGCTGAATTAATTCCAATTATTAACTAAATCAGTTATTAACCTTATTGTTGTTTCACATGATTAACATTAAATTTCAAATGAAGAATTTATTCTTTAATTAACATGCAAAATTTAATAAGGACAAAACTTCACTCCACTCTCAACATTGCATTATGTTTCGTGCGTGGCGCGTCTCGCAAAGCGAAATCCAAACAAGGAACCCCCCCGATACACTACTTCTTGGCAATGTCGATCGTAGGGATCCATTATGTCATCCACACAAATCTACCACTACTATTTTGATTACTAAATAAGAGTAACCCCAATATCTCCAATAAATATCCTTGGGTTGATGTAACCGAAATATTCCTTAAATGCGATACATCAACCCACAACATATTAGTACACCCTAATCACCCAAGATGTACATCATAGAAATACCATATCCTTTCACCTCTAGGATATATATATATATATATATATACACAATCATTCATTCCCATAGCCAAGTGTACATACCACATATGATGTACAATGGACATACACATAATATAACCGGCTATATATATCGCCGATATACTGCACCATGCTATCATCTTCCAATGCCCATCTCACGTAGCATACTGGGGACCACCTGTAGGACTAAACGACACCTACCTCGTGATAACCACACACACCCACGTCCGGGAAGCGGTCATAGTTCCTAACCGGTCAATGAGACGAAACATACCCACCACGTCTCATCCAAAAAAAAAATATAAATCACATAATAACATAATGAACGCTATGACTTGGGGAATATACACACACTGCTCATCGAGCCAGGGTGCTCACCCTCATCGCGCAACTTCCCAATGATAGCATGAGCAGGGTGTGCTTAACCATAAAAGTACATATATATCATTCACATGCACAATATATATACATCCAAATAATTACATCATATAACTAAACCTTTGTATACGGTTTAGCTGTTCACGCCATGAGTATACACATATATTCATATATATACCAATATATATATACATGCATATATACATACTATCTTACGTTCATATGTATAAGATTTATAAATTCGGCTATACGTGTATATAATCCTACTTATACTAGCCGTCGTCTCAAACATATTTAAATTACTTCCTTATTTAAATACGATCCCTCACTTGAAGCTTATTCATCCATTATCCTTATAATGAGAATAGTCCTCCAATATTCAACATTAAAGTTATCACCCCAAAGATTAATGTGTATAACAATCACTATACATTCCATCGATATTTGAAAGTACATCAACCCACGATACTTATCTCGATCATAAGAAATCACCTAATTAATAATCAATAAGCCTCAAACTAAATCCCAAATTCATTTCATGATCCCATCAAGTATGGAAATCTCCATTATAAATCACACACAGATATACAACAACTGTCCCAACTAGATTTGTAACCCATCTTAACCTAGTTGATAGTCTAATCACATTATTCTCAAAATTCCGTCTGCAGTTCAATCGCTCTAATGAGCCCTAAATCTTATTACATTCACAAACTATTCCTTAAATTAAACCTTACTAAGGATGCGCGACCTCTACCTCTTCTTGGTCCCAAACCATATGCTAAATAGAATCCTATACTATAAAGATTCGGCATAAATATCGACCTAGACTTCCATGCCGTACTCTCGCCACTCTTTCAAAGGGTCCTCAACCTTACGTCATAATTAGGCTCACCTTCTACCTTTAATTAGGACTACCATCCTTAATGAGGTTCTCCTCTATAACTCGGAATATCTATTATTAATACGCACGTCAGCAAAAATGGGCTATCTCTACCGTTTATAACTATTTCATGATAACTCACCTCTATCATGATAAAATAATCCGTGAGTCACTTCAGTTCCACATTGATTTCATTACTAAAAGAGGCATCCCACCCTCCTAAATCAATTTAACCTAGGCCCGCAAGCCCCTATTCGACCTATGTCACCTATTCTCTTAATCTAATATCATAACCCTCCATAATAGGCCCATTAAGAAACACCCTAAGAATAAAACCCCAAAAGAAAAGGGGAACAAAGAATTCCAAATCTTGGGCTAAAAACAGGGGACCGGTACCGCGGGTCCAAATTTTGCCTACGCAGAAATGCAGTAGGTGGCACGGTCGACCGGCCATACCAGTTGTCTTGGCCAATTTCCATTTTTTTGAACGAACCCTACATTTTCCAAACACCCAAAAATCATCATCTAACCCCCAATCTTTAATCCAATAATATTATTAACATATAAACTCATCCTACATCACATCCCAATAATTTATGTATCATCAAACTCATATATAAACATCAAATTTTCATTTTAGTACCCAAAATCTAGGTTTTGATATTAATCCCCAAAATCCATTTCTTTTATCCACAAATTATGAAATGAAATACACTAATGAAATATTTAGCAAGATTAAACACTTGCCTCAGATTTGTAGAGGTTGAATCGTCTCAGGGATCGCGTTTTGGCCGGAGTTTCCAAGCTTTTTCTCCTCTCTCTCTTCCTTTATCCCTCTAGGGCTTTTCCTCTATTTCTAAAAAATGAGTATGGATTGATCCGTCATCCTCTTAAATCCCTTAAAACAATAAACCCAGTTTTAAATGGTAATACACACTTTAAATGACTCGTTTACTCCAATTCGAGTCAAATAGATTTAAAAATACTCCGGAGCCGAAATAAAACCCAATGACAGTCATTTTGACTATCTCGACCCATCTGGGATCGATGGTACACTCAAAATCATCATCCGGAATACTTTGAAACGTCCTCTATTTTTGGACCTCAATTTCCAAATTTTAAAATTTCTCCAATTTAAATAAATTTTATTTTTCCTTAAAATTAAATTTCTCAGTCCAAAAAATCGTGGGGTGTTACACATGCATAGAAACTTAAGTTGTGAAACATTAGAATGGGATATTTAAGCCTCATTCTCTTTAAACACATACCACAAGTGACTAATGTAAAATGATATCCCATTAGTAAAATGATAATTCAGCTTTCTCACAATGCGACTACGCTAATTGAATCACCCCGTTCATAATTGATGACCTGATTGCTGACTACGGTAATTGAATCATGAGTTCATATTTTAGAAAAGGTTTATCAAATTCGTTTAAAGACTCAATTCAATCATTTAGCACAGTATTGATCAATATATAACCTGGCATTAAAAGTTCTCAAGATTACCCCACTCATATAAGCAGATATACATAAATTCTATACATAACACATTACAATTGTTTTAAAAACAAGCGCAACATTTTTTGACGAATAAATATGCTACAAACAAAAAAATAGTTTAAATCTAAAAAATAGTTTCTAATAAGTTTGATCCGATGTAATTCGACTTTCATAACGAAACAGGGGATCTTAAAAAGAAAACTTTGAATTCATCAATTCCCAATCATTCATGTCCCCATGTTTTCGGTGCCGTGGTGAATGACCCGATAAATTATTCCAGCATTTGATACATAATGAGATGATTCAACCTCATTCTCAGTACTCACGGTTAGATACTACATGCAATGCAATATGGCATTCCATTGGGAACACTTTAAATAAAGTGACAGTGTGCATCCTTCACTATAAAACTTATCATATTCCCTCAATCATTCTTTTGTGGATACCGCATCCATCATTTGGATTCATGACATACCAAACTACACAAAATACATAGAAGTACTGCCTGTAAAAACCCAGTTAAGTGTTCTGCACAATAATGTGCATATATAATCTGGCTAGAGCAGATATAATAGCATATATACTTATACCTGATCAAAGTACATAGCCCAGTGCATTATTTAACACAATATAAAAAAGATTGAATATATTCCATAGTGCAACTATATACACCCACAAAACCGAATAGATAAACAAAGATATATATACCAAAATTTGAGTGAATGCTTCAATATCCCAACAACTCCATACATAGGCGAGTGCAATTGTTCCCAAAACAAGTGCAACATTTTTTAGGAATAATTCTGCTAAAAAAAGTTCAAATCTAAGAAGTTTGATCAATTATAATTCAACTTCCTAATAGAACATGTTATATTCAAACAAAAAATGATTGACTTCATAAAGTTTCAGTCATTCCCGCTCCCATGTTTTGAGTGCCGTGGTAAATAACTCAATCAAATATCCACGCATTTCATACATCGCATCCTTTTTCCATTTTGTCGGTATCACGGATCCTTCAATGAGTAGCCTCTCAATTCGCATCACAACAATTCCACAATCCAAGCTACACAAATTAAAAATTGCAAGATGTGATCATCAGCATTTCTTAACAAAAAAGAATAATTTTATGAAATCCAAGGTAAGAGTTGGTCAATTACCTGTCCAATTGTTGTGCAAACTGTTGATCTCGCACAAGTGGATAGTGAAATGCAGTCTCCTTCAATCAGTATAGTGTCAATTTGTCACTTGCAGTTAGATGGACTTGTGTTGTTTTTCGATGGCCCCTTTCTTTAAAACTTTTAGTCCACGAACCCTTTTTCAACAAGTCATCAGCATCCTCCCTCAAATTCCCGAGGCAAGTCATTATACAATAGTGATGTCATAGAATTTAATCAGATCGATCACAAATTTAAAAATAATTCTATTTCATTTTGATACTTACAAAACTTGTAGCATCATTGAAACAGACATAGACCCCATCCTTTATTCGTGGCCGCAAAGGATTGTAGTGAATGAACTCTCCTTGTTTTTTGTCCGTACAAATTAGTGTCCAATGAAATTTTAACTTATGCCTCATTGAAAAAAAAAATCATGTCACAATCTCCTGCTACATACATAAGTACATCCTCGATTGTTGTCTTTATTTCATTTCTATCATTCAATCGAACAACTTCCTAACATTGCGTAGACATTATGAAGAAAGAAGGTGATACACCTTTCATTTTCTTGTGAGTCGTTTGTATGATCTCCCCAAAGCTGTTGATTATCTGTTGAATATATATAGCGGATTTTATACTGCTGTTTGAAATTATTTAAAATATAATTTTTTTTAGATTATAATGCTATTTGAAATTAGTTTTTCAGGAATGGACTCGAGTAGCAGTTCAAGTCATTCACAATTTAGATGTTATCCGAACATAAAAAACAATAGGATGGATGAATTACATTGACGTATCGATGGAAGAATCACTTTGATTACTCGAACTTTCATCAAAATCCAAAATTACATTACCCATCAAAATCAAAGTCCAAATCCAAAATTACATTACCCATCAAAATCAAAATTCAGATTTTAAATTTCATTGACATATCGATGGACGAATCACTTTGATCACCTTGAATTTCATCCTTAGTTGCATCCTCGGACCTAAAAAAATAAAGTAAAATTTATTAAGTAAAAGTAAAGAAATATTTACTAAGTAAAAATGAATCAAAATCATGAAGCAAAATCATGCCACTTGCATTCGTCACCATTGCGGGTTTAGCCGCTTTTGTCCATCTCTTCAAATTGTATTGACTCGATAATTTCTCAAAATCATGAAACTTTTACAAATAGGCTAACATGTGTCTACACAAGATCCCTGAGCTCTCAAACATCTTACAAGTACATGAGGAAAAATTCAAATTCTAATCATAAACAATTTCTCGCACCTTTTGCGCCTTGTATTTCTTATGAATTTCATACACAATTTGATTTTCATCCTCCTTTACAACCTCAAATTTATAACTCGTGAATTCCGACATCTCATCTTGAAATTTGTAAAATATTTCACGTGTATAAATATCAACCATTTTCACTAAAACATAATCAAATGATTTTAATATGGGTTTCTCGATCAAGTCTTTATGATCGACAAGCAACTCTTCATGACGTTGTTGCATAAGACCCCTCCCAAATTGGATAAAAAAATCGACAACAGAGTTATTCTTCGAAACATATTTTTTAAAGAATGAATGACTGCTTTCTGCTCATTGGCTACTTGACATATTGGCGAAGAAAACATGGTTGATGTATGCTGGGACCCATCTCGAACGAATTTCATACATGGAATGAAGACACTTGTTATCAATTAACTCACTCCTTGTCACAAGATCGTGCCACTCGGACTCAAACTCCTCCTTCGTCTCAGAGTTCCATATACAATCCGAAAACTCCCTATTGTATGCACTATATTTAACCGCATCTACCTTCTCAGAAAATTTCATCAAAATGTGCCAACTGCAATACCTATGATATGTGTGCGGGAGAGCTACCATTATGGATTTTCTCATAGACGGATCTTGATTGGTAATAATCAATTTTGGTCCATCCCCTGACATTGGATTTCAGAAAAGTGTTGAAAATCCAAACAAATGAATCGATGGTTTCATCACTAAAAAATGTACAACCAAATACAATCGTTTGACCGTGATTGTTTAGGCCCATTAGTAGTGCAAAAATTAACCCATACCGATTAGTATTGTATGTGGTATCAAATATAACCACATCACCATAAGAACTATAAGCCCGTTTACTAGTTGAATTAGCCCAAAAGAAGTGCTTGATCCTTTGTTCATCATTTATTTCAATTTGAAAAGCAAAAGTTGGATTCTTTCCTTGTTCTACTATAAAAAACTCATGCAACATATCTCCATCGTGGCCTTTCAATTCATTGTGTTTGTCCCTTTCTAGGTTGTACAAATCTCTTTAAGTGCAACCAATTTTCTGAAACCCACCATCTTGCACTCCGAGCAAATTGAATTGTTGATTCACTGGAATATTAATCATACTGAGTTGTTGAGTCAAGCACTTTTGAACATTCAAAACACGACGGTGAGATCGCAATAAGTGTATCTTTTCGGGGGTGCACAATGGGTGACTATGACGCTCCTCAAATAAACTAACCACAAAAGTATCATTTAGAGACCTAACTATAGACAATTTTGCTTTACAATCTTCCCGAACGGAACCTCGACGTCTACATGTATCTTCATCCACAAAAAAGGTATCCTTTCCTTGCTTGAAACATACAAACTCCTTTTTAGTAAACTTATTTGTTACACGACTCTTTTTACCAGAAGAAATTCGAACACTGAACCCGACTTCTTTGGCATACTCATTGTAAAACAATTTGGCTTCATCTAGTGTTTGGAGCTATTGCCCTATTTTTAGCGTAAGTTCAATCGCTACTTGTGGTTTGAAAACAATATCACTTTCACCATCATTGGATGCCCCACATTGTTCCTCTGTTACAGTCTCACTTTGCACATTTACATTTGGCTCAATGTCAATCTCAAATTGCATATTGTCACCAATCCATAGAACTTTGTTCAATTCACCATTTGAATTATCCATTTCTGAAATAAAATTAAAATAAAACAATTAAAAAATATTTTAGTAGCCATATCATTGAGTGGTATTAAATGCAAAGAAAATTGAACAGATATTAAAAAGCAAAGAAACTTAAACAGATATTAAAACATTTCAGCCATGACATTTCATTAGATATTAAAATGTAAAGAAAATTAAACAAAATACAAATATTGAGTGGTATTAAATGCAAAAAAACTGAACAATAAGATGGACATCAAAAGATCCAAATTTTCATTAATATCACACGAGTATTTTATATGCAAAGAATGATTGCTAGCAAATAGAGTATATTATTGTGGTGACACTTAATTTCAGAAAAATTAATAAGAAAAGGCAACCACCAAAGTAAATAAAGAATGTAAAGAACGCTAATCACACAACACAGTATTTTACGTGGTTCAATAAGAATGCCTACGTCCACGGTGGTGCTCTCGATATTATTTCTCTATACTCCAGGGAGTGTTTTACACGAAAAATAACACACGCCATTTTCCCCAGGCTTAGGGTTTTTTATATACATGTTTGTTTCTGGGGAGTGGGGGTGTTGGACTCCCCCACGTCAGTCCATAATCCCTAGAGTATCTGCACGCGAGATTTTAGGAACTAGACTGGGTCGTAACCGAATTGATTATGATGCATGACTCCCAGACTTTGGGCCGTTCTTATTGGGCTACTCGTCTTGGGCCGGAATAATAAATTGAGGTACCCACAATTGCCCCTAAAGTTGTTGGGCCACAATTTGGGCTCAATAATTTTAAATGATTTGTCATAATGGTGTTTTTCTAAATTATGCAACATTTTCCAAGATTGAAACGCTTCTTCCGAACTAATTTAGGGGGCAACCCGCTTCATTTCTCGTGCACTATGATTGGAAACGTTTAAAAATCCTTCGAAGCAGTGTTTCCTTATTGTTGTTTCAAGTTTCTTCATACTTTCTAACCTTCTACAAGGTCCCGCTTTTGCGCTTTTCATTCCCAAGTCTTCGTCCTCCAAATTTAATCTTCTTCATCAGATTTTCTTGTGACTTTGCATCATCCCAAGCTAAGTTTTTACTTCGTAAGTTCCTTTTGCTCTTCTCTTTGCTTTTTCTGTTGAAATTTCCTCACATTTATAATTAGGGTTTGTAAATGGCGAAGATAGGCAATAGATCAGTATCTGAATTTAGGAATTTTATAACATCCCAGATTGGGTAGACATTGAGTGTGCCCCTGTCCCTAAAAATATTAGAGAAATAGAGGACGCTCACTGGATTCACATCCTTTTACTGTCCCAAAGGGGTCTTACTTTCCCTCCAAGCAATTTGTTTATGCACTTCTTTGGTTATTTTAATACTGTCTCTGCACAGTGTTCGCCAAACATCTGGAAGATTGTTAATGGTGTCCATAGAGTAAATCAGCTCTATGGCACCAATCTAGGGCTTGCTGAGATATGATTTTATTATTCTTTCTCGCGAACAAGTTCTGGTCTTTTTTACCTCAAGGCCAGGAGTCCTGATAGGGTATTGGTAGTAAATCTACCTGATTCCCACAAGGATTACTGGCAAGAGGGTTCTCTTGCTAGAAATTGAAAATTTCCTCCCCATACTAAGGGGTCGAGGTCTGATAGGTTCATGGTCCCCTTTTATCGGGAGGAGTACATAGGTAGGCTTAATTTTTGCTCTGCTCTTAGATCTTCTTGTTAATATATGGTTTCTCTGATATTCTTCTTTCTTTCTTTTCAGCGAGGACAAAGAACTTGGAACCTGCTATCAGCGAGGTTCGAGCTGCTGAGTTGGTCAATGCTTGGAATATCAAGGATCTCTTGGCTGATGGTGAATATACTCGATCAGCGGCTTTCCTCTTGGAGTACAAGAACATTGATTCTAGCTTTATTGCACCACCTATAGACAACATCCCTGAGCTATACATTACTGAAGAAATTGCTGCAGATCCTATCCAATTGGACGAGGAAGAGGGCAACTTTGGTGAGGATAACGAAGGTGATAATAGGGACGGTATTGAAGGTGGTTCCAGCGAGGAGAGTTATAGTGGTAAAGGATCTTCCAGCTCAGAAGAGATTTTAGAAACTCGAGAGTCTTCCAGTGAGATGAGGAATTCCAGTGAGGAAGATATGGTTCCTCCCAGGAAGAATCTGATTAGGGAAGATGATGATAATGATGTGCTTCTTTCTCGGTGGTTGAAGAAGCAAAAGTTAGGTAGTAGGGAAATTGCCACTGGTTCTCGACCTACTGTCAATGAGAAGGAAAAGAAGAGCAGGGAAGAAGAGAGGTTGAGAGAGAGAGAGAGAGAGTAAGAGGGAGGAGGATAAGAAGGCGAAGGAGAGAAAGAAAGTTGAGGAGAGGAGAAGAGATGAGAAAGAGAGAAAGGAGAAGAAAGATGAGAGAATGAGAGAGGAGATGAGGACAAAGGTAGGTCAAGCACTGGTTCCTGTGTCTTCCTTGCCCAAGACCTCTCCTCAGTTGGCTCCTGCGTTGCTCGAGAGAGTAATTTTTCCTACCGATCGTCAGAAGGCAATGGAGACCGACCAGTTAGCTCTACAGGCGAGTTAGAGGCTATCCTTGGTAAGTAAGTATTCGCTCTTCTATGCTTGCGATATTCTATTCAATGCTTCTCTTTCTTAATTTTTTCTCTTTTTTGCAGTTCGTGACTGACTTTGCCATCCTCTATCATATCCGCGATGAGCTAGTGAAAAGGAATGCTAATTTGGAGAAGTAAAATGCTGAGATGAAGGGGAAGAGCATTAAGCTGGAGGATAGTTTGAAGACTATCAATGACGCTCAACAGTCTTCCACTCTCGCCCTTACTGAGGCCAATCGGGTGAAGGAGGCAACGATCAAAGAGCTCAACGAGCTACGGCAGTCCTAAGAATTGGTCTGCATGAGAAAGTTAGCTGTGGTGGAGGAGAACAGGGTGCAGACAAAGAATGTGAAGAAGGTGGAGGAGAGCTCGTACAATAAAGGGTGTGCTACTGTGTACGAGAATGCTGAGGTTCAGATAGGCTACATCAGTCAACTAAACTTTAAGAAGGGCTGGAACAAGGCTCTTTTGGATGCTGGAGTGGACATTGACTCTCCACTATTCGATGAGCATGATCCAGGACCGAAGCCTACTGTGGATGAGGCACTTGCATCGACCATTGATGGTAGTGTCCCTGTTTCTCAGACTATTTCTGCTAGCACCCCTTCTGAGGGAGGTGTTCCTTCTTCTCAAATTGTTCCTGCTAGTTCCCCTTCTAAGGGAGGTATTCCTGTTATGGCAGACAAGGGAAAGCGACCAACGACCTCAGAGCCAACTGAGGTTTCTAGCTAGCCTGTTATGAAGACTTTTTTTTATATTTTTGATTTGTAATATTCTTCGGATTATCGATGTACTTGGAATTTTATATTTTAATAAAATAAAATCCTTTCCTTTTCTGCCTGCTGATTCCCGTGCTCTTTAATTCTTTTTATGTCTTGTAGTTGATTAATGTGGATGAATATATACCTGCTACCTCTTAATTGGGAAGGATCCTCGGTCCTAATATGAGCACTCAAGTTTGCCAAGCCCTTGTAAGGATTAGCAAGTCTCTGAGATCAAGGAATAAGATCTTTAAAGACCAGTCTAAGCTCGTCGCCAAACTGAAGGACAAACTTCAGGAGATAGAAGAGGTTGGTGCCTCGGTCCAAGAAGAAGTGAACATTCTAAGAGCTAAACTCCTGAATGCCTCCGAGATCAATCAGGTCGGAGAAGTTCTTCAGAAAGAGAATAAAACTCTGAGGAACGAGGTGTCGCGACTCAGGGAGCATGCACCGAGCATCGCACCTAGAGTTTTGCGAGGTTCCTTTTCATCGGCTATTCCGCGAGCTGGCACAGGGTCGGGCGCCACCCCTTAAGTTTTTGAGGTTCTACTTCATCAATCGGTCCACGAGCTAGTACAGATGTAGGGGGCCCAGCTAGGGAGATGGACGAGCTTCAAGAAGATGTCCGTCGAGCATACGTGATTACTGTTGGGCTTTAAAGAGATGTCACGTGACTGAGGCATCTGTTCAATAAAGGACCTCGACGAGTGTAGGCTGATGGTTATGACCAGGGTTGGACAGATGCTCCGATGAGGTTGGCAGAGTTTGAAGAGTTATCCTTTATTAGGGGATGGTTGAGTGCCCTCAGCGAGCTGTAGGTCCCCAGAAACTTAGTGCTCTGGTATCGTCATAAGATCTCTCCATCAACTCTGAGGCCTAATCTTTTCTGGAGGGACGACCAGTGGGTCCCTATAGATGCTATCCCCAGGCAGCTATTGGAGCCAGATGCGAATGAAGTTGAGGAGGAATTAGCTCCTCATCCGGAAGATGGTCGAAGATCATAAGTGGATGATTATCTTTGATGATGCAGGAAACAACACCACCCTTCAAGGTGTTTACGAGCTAAATTCAATGTATAACAATGGGAGTACAAGTATATCAAGTATAAGAGAAAGAGGTGAGGAGAAGAGGATCAACACCGGAATATAAGTGGTTCAGCCAATTAGGCCTACGTCCACTGTGTAAGTGTGTGATTAATATCACTGTATGAGGGCACTAATGGCCATGGATACAATCTCTCAAGCTTTCTCTCTCTACTGTATATTTGGATAGAGTTTCAGCTTGAAAAATGTTGCTAATGCCATTTAATACAAGATTAAACTGTATAAGCAACTCCGAGATGTTTGTTGAAGAAACCCTTTTCTTTTGAAAATAAAACTAATAAACAACAAGATGTGTTTACAAAAACTTATGTACGAGAGTAATCAAGACTTTGTAATCAGTTTTAAAACTAAGACAGTTTCAAAAATTCAGCGCACTATAGAATGAGATGAGGAGATGAAGATAATCAGAACACACAGTTTTTAACGTGGTAAAACCTCTCCCAATAGAGGAAACATCCACGGTGACTTCTAAGTGACAAAAGTAAAAATCCACTAACAACAAATAACAGTTACAAATAATACAACATACATGCACACAAATCAACCTATTATAAGTTTAGGAATATACCCCACTTGGTGTCCTTCTAACTTCTCATAGATCTGATTGTTGATGATGTTCTTCCAGTTTGATAACTTCCTTTTGATTTAGCTTCCTTGCGTCGACTCAATAATCTTTGATCTTATTCACAACACTTCCAGTGTAGTAGTGTGTTAAGTGTTTGTGATGTGATTCCTATCAACATGCATGAACTCACACACACTTAGTTTTTACAGACAGTCCTAGAAAATTACATATAAAGACTATATGTTGTGATTTTCTTTTCTTTCTTTCTTACAGAACTTGAAACCTTTTTGACCTTTAAATATATCCCAGATTCCACGGATATCTTGCTTCTAAATCGGTCAATGTCTTAATCAATCTCTGTTTTAAAAATACTTTTGAGATAAAAAATCTCCAAGTGTGAATCCAACTAGGTCAAGGTTAAGTTTCGTAAGAATAGAACCATAAAACATTTTCAAAACTAAATCAGTAAGGATTTTCTTAAATCGAGAAAGAAACATGCAGATGTAGTGAAATATAACATGCAGAGTGTAGATCTACAATTTCTATGAAGAAGAAATACAGATCTTCACACGAATGTTTAAGTTGGTAATAAGATCACTGATTAAGAGGTTACAGCTTCAATATGAACAAACCAGTAACACCACTCTCTCTCAAACACTCAAGGTTGTGTTTGGGGTTTTGTATATACGAAGGTTTGAATCAGATATGAAGTGTTTAGGGTTAGGGTTAGGGTTTGGCTAACACAGTTTTCCCTTTCTCTCTCTTCTCTCTTTTCTTTTCTCTCTTCTCTCTTCTCTCTATTTTTTTTTCTCTCAGAAATGACGAATGCCAAAAGTCTTGAAAGGTTGAGAATTAGAGGTCTTTTATAGGAGTGGAGGAAGGTTCTGGATAGTCGAAGGCAATCAAGGACTGAGATTAAGTCTTCCTAATATTGACTTGATCCAAGGGTTATAAGAAGGCGGTGGTTAAGTCGAATGTGATTGGTTCACAGGATAGCACAAGGATAGGTTTAAAACACATGCAGGCCATCGATAAGGATAGATCTAACGATCAGCAAACCACCAGGCAACCCTCTCACATAACAAACAAAAATTGATACATCAGGAACGTGACAAGTGTTAGCCTATAAGTGGCTTACAAACGCGCGTCAAAGTAATTACAGGCAGCACCCTGAAGTCTCTAGTGCATTTACATTCTACCCAATCAAACATTCTAATGAAAAATGAATTTTTCAAAATAGTAAATTAACCCCACAAATTTTATAATCACACTTTTATTAATGAAAACATTATTTTAAAAATGTTTTAAAATGTTTAAAAATTCCCAAAAAATTATTAAAACAACATTTTAAGGGGAATTTAACACACAATCAATTTTAAGCAATATATACACATGTATGCACTTCTAATGTGTGTAGTGTGATTCAATTTATACCTTCTTGGATTATTGAAGAGGATTAGAGAGATGAATTCTGAGGGTCTTTGGATTCTAGGTTAGACAACCAATTTTGTCACTATTTCCAAATTAGTTGAGCACTTATACAATATAGACTTAAGTAAGTCAAATGTATAAGGTACTTCAATCTCCCCCTTTGGAAATATGAGACAAAATCTCCTTTGAGTTAGCTTAAACTCTTAGGGAACCAAAAAAACTAAAACCTAGTCCTATACAAAAGATACTATCTACCCATTTCCAAGAAAGTCAAAAATTACATAACTCAACTATTTACAAAATTTGTACACTAGAAATGGTAGACAATCAGTAGAAGAGATTCCTGCAAATATGCACACTAAGATCAAGCAGTTTAGATGAAATGTGAACAAAACATTGAACACGTAAGACTCAAATTTCTCCCCCATTTTGTCTCAAATGGACAAAGGGTAAAAATTAAGGTCTTCAGAGTTTAATCAGCACATACCATACCTATAGAATTACGCAAATACAGAAATCGTATATAGTCTAAAGGTTTAGTGAACATGTCTGCAAGTTGCAGATCAGTAGGCAGGTAATGGATTTCTAACTCCTTAGTTTCAACAAGTTCGCGTATAAAATGATGTCTTATCTTAATATGCTTAGTTCGCGAGTGTTGAACCGGGTTTTTAGATACGTTAATAGCGCTTTGATTGTCACAATACAATTGTAACTGATCTTCTTGAATCCCATAGTCGCTTAACATCTGTTTTATCCATAATAATTGAGCACAACAGCTTCCTGCTGCTATATATTCGGACTCAGCCGTAGATAACGATGTGCAATTCTGTTTTTTGCTACTCCAACCAACTAAATTATTTCCGACATAATAGCAGGCACATGATGTACTTTTACTGTCATCAGTACATCCGGCGCAATCAACATCAGTATACCCTATGATGGTGCTGCGGGTATCATTAGTGTACCTAAGTCCAAGATTAAGAGTGCCCTTTATGTACTTGATTATACGTTGTACACACGATAAATGGCTCTCTTTAGGGTTATTCTGGTAACGAGCACACAGACATACAACATACACTATATCTGGTCGTGAGGCAGTTAGATAGAGTAGGCTACCAATCATACTATGATAAAGTGTGGAATCAACTGACTTTCCATTTTCATCTTTACATAATTTAACAGTAGTACTCATTGGCGTTTTGGCAACTTTAGCATTATCTAAACCAAATTTCTTAACAAGATCTAAGGCATACTTAGTTTGAGAGACAAAAAGTCCATCAGAATTCTGTTTCACTTGAAATCCTAAGAAAAGTTGTAGCTCCCCCATAAGGGACATGTGAAACTCCTTATGCATAATAGCAGAAAAGGATTTAACTTCAGATGTTGAAGTAGACCCAAAGATAATGTCGTTTACATAGACTTGGGCTATAATAATGTTTTTGTCAAAATGTTTGACAAAGAGGGTCTGGTCATTTCCTCCTCTCTTAAAACCCTTATCCAACAAAAAGTTGGAAAGGCGTTCATACCAAGCTCGAGGAGCTTGTTTTAAGCCATACAAAACCTTTTTTAGACGAAAGACATGGTTAGGGTATTTAGGGTCAATGAACCCTTTGGGTTGTTCTACATACGTTTCTTCGGACATAATTCCATTGAGGAAGGCAGACTTGACATCCATTTGATAAAGTGTAAATTTTAAGTGACACGCTATGGCGAAAAGAAGTCGAACAGATTCAAGACGAGTGACAGGGGCAAATGTCTCGCTAAAATCTATTCCTTCTATTTATGAGTAACCTTGAGCAACTAGTCTAGCTTTGTTTCTAAGGATTACCCCATTTTCATCAGATTTGTTCTTAAAGATCCAACGTGTGCCAATAACATTTTTGTTTTGAGGCCGGGGTACAAGATACCAGACATCGTGAATGATAAATTGTAAAAGTTCTTCCTGCATCGCAAAAATCCAGTGTGTGTCATTCAATGCTTCATTAACATTTTTCGGTTCCACTAGGGAGACGAAACATGCATAATTAGCATAATTTCTTAACTGGGATCTAGTACGAACTGGCTCATTAGGATTACCGACCACGTTGTCAATGGGATGATCTTTAGAGACCCAGCCAGGTACTTTTGGACTCTCAACAGGTAATGAGTCATCTATTTTTGGTGAATCAGATTTGAAATCATTTTCAGATTCAACCACAAGAGGTGATTCAGATATCTTATTTTCGACAATAGTATCGCTTACAATTACATTTATCGATTCCACAAGGGCCTTAGTACGCAGATTGTATATACGATAAGCACGACTGTTTGGAGAGTATCCTAAGAAGATGGCTTTATCACCACGCGTCTCGAATTTAGACAAATGTTCTCTGTCTTTACAGACATAACACTGACTTCCGAAAGTTCTTAGATATTTCAGATTAGGCTTCTTACCGTACCACAACTCATAAGGGGTTTGTTTAGTGTTTTTCCTAAGGTAAACCCTATTAATGATATGACACGCAGTTCTAATATATTCTACCCAGAAGTATTTAGGTAGAGATTTGGCATGCAACATGACACGTGCCATCTCTTGAAGAGTTCGGTTTTTCCTTTCAGCAATACCATTCTGCTGAGGAGTCTTAGGGGCACTGAATTCGTGTTTATAACCGTTGTAGTCACAATATTCAACTATTCCTGTGTCTATGAACTCTCCCCCTCTATCGCTACGAATGCGATTGACTTGTGTGTCCTTCTCATTTTCAATTCTTAGTAAAATTTTCAAAAAATTCTGAAACGTGTCAGATTTTTGTTTCAAGAAGGCAACCCAAGTGAATCGTGTGAAATCATCAACCATGACAAGGATATAACTGTGTCCACAAAGACTAACAGTTCTAGAGGGACCAATAAGGTCCATATGGATGAGATCTAGAGGTCTAGAGGTGAGAATTTCTTTAACTTTTTTATGCGAAGTCTTAACTATTTTTCCTTCCTGGCAATGACCACAGACAACACTGGAAATAGGTTTAATTTTAGGAATCCCTCTAACAATCTCTTGACTAGACAATCTACTAAGGATATCATAACTTAGGTGACCCATACGATTATGCCAGATTTCATTGTCATCCATTCTGACAATGTTACAGGTTTCAGAACCAGTCTTGACAGTATAACAATTGTCAGGTGTTCTAAATCCGGTAATAATGCATTTACCTTTATCATTTAGAATTTTACAATTGTTCTTTGAAAAGGTAACTATATGGTCAGAGTCACAAAATCGTGATATACTTAGGAGGTTGGCTTTAAGGCCTTTAACTAAAAGTACATTTTCGAGAGTAGGCATTCCCTCTTCTTTTAGGGTTCCTTTACCTATGATCTGGGATGAAACTCCATCACCAAAAACTACTTTGCCTCCAGCAAATTTGGTTTTGTTTAAGAGTTTGGTTTCATCTCCTGTCATATGTTTGGAGCATCCTGAATCTAAGTACCAACCAGATGAAGTGTGTTCAGCTTTTAAGGCAGTGATAACAATGTTACACTTCATTTGGGGTAAAAGATCATCTTTTCTAACCCAAATACCTCTAGTTTTAATTTTGCGCAAGTTTGCCCTCATTTGATAAAATTTTCGAGAAACAACTTTTTGTCGAAAAACATTTGGAGCAACAAACTGATTATTGTGGAAAATTTGAGCTTTTGGTTTAGGAAAGTTTCTGGGAGCCTTTCTCTTAAATGAACTCTTAGTTTTGGTCTTTCTATTCCTGTAGTTTGATTTCTTGTCAGGTTGTCTTGGAAGGACATAATGGTTACGATTTTGCCTAGAATAGTTAAAGTTCTTGTAGACAGAAGTGTTGTACACAGGGGTGTTTAGACGCCTAGCATAACAACCTTCAAAGGAATGACCATAAATGTCACAGTAAGAGCAATATTGATTGCTTGAGGGATGAACTTCCTTAGGAAAACTTTTAAAGATGGGTTTAACAGCATTCTGTTCAGAAGTCCTATTCCTAGGAGGGATGGTTTTAAAGGTAGATTCAGCTTTTCTGATCAAAGGACAGACGTATTTAGTCTTAAGTGTAGTCTCAGCCTTAGAATTACTAGACTCTCCAATGTCTTTATGTTCTTGCTTTTGATCAAATTCCTTTTTAATAAAATGAAAGTCTGTACATGTTTCAATTGGTCTTTTGCCCCCAGACACAAACTTAATAGGTTCAAGATTTGTAGTTTGTGGTTTGTTCTTAGGGCAAAATCCAATACCGGTTCTATCATCAGAATTGGTCTTGGAGTCAACAACAAAGTCAGTAAAACAATTTGAATTGTTTTCAAACTTAGAATTTTTTTTGAAAACAGTAGCTGTCTTTGTTTTTGCTTCCTCCAGTTCTAATAATGTTCCCTTGTATTTCATTTCCAGGGTTTCATTAGTTTTAGTCAACTCTTTTAATTTTTGATCAAAAGTTTCAATTTCGGATTGATGAGACAGACACTGGTTAGTGTAATCTTCGGCATTCAGCTTCACAATAAGACTTAGATCATCTAATTTCTTAGTCAGGTCTCTAACAGTCTTCTCCAGTCTAGTGCCTTTTTTGAGAGTTTTAGCATACAAAGTATGAATATCTGGGAGGTCATCTGTGTCTGAGTCGCTAAGTGAAGTGTGTGTAGTGACCCCTAACGATTCAGTTTTAGTACTCACGTACCCATTTACATCGTCGTTATCGAGATCACTTTGACTCACACACACGGAACTAGAGCTAGCAACATTTTTCAGATAATAAAGCATCTAGGCCAGTCAAAGTAGTATTCACACAAGCAGGAGTAGGAGCATCATTATCACACACAGGCATATCATCATTGTAAATGATCTTAGCATAAAAGGACATGCAAGGGTCAAGTACATTTGATGACTCAAGTTCCTCTTCATCAGAGTCACTTGAATCATCCCAAGTTTTACAGACATTGGCTCTATTGTGTGTGTTGGTTTTATTCAGATTAACTCTGCAATCGTGAGCAATATGACCTAGTTTCCCACATCTAAAACATTCAATCTTTTTAAGGTCTCTGTTAGATTTGAAGTTGTTGTCCTTAGGATGTTTGTCAAGGCCTCTCTCATGAGGTTTGGGATTAGACACAGTAGGATAATTAGGCTTGCCTTATTTAGATGCCTGTTTGTTTCTAAATTTAACAATTTTCTTAAATTGTTTAGACATTAAGGCAATCTGATTATCTAGTTTGTCTATATCACATTCCTCATCAGAGTCACAGTTGGTCAGATTAGTCTCATGCTTAGATATTTTAGAGGAAAAGCTCAAGTTAGAGTTGGGCTATTTTCTTTGAGACTGATTTAATTGTTTCTTAAAATCTAATTCCATTTCCACAGTCCTAAGTTTGCTACTGAGTAACTCAGGGGTAAGGTTTTGATCATTCATTTCCTCAATAGCATACCTCTTGTTGTCAAACTTTTGTGGTAATGATCTTAGAATTTTAGAAACAATATCATTCTTATCATATGTTATACCATTAGCATGAAACTTAGTAACTATATCAGTTAAGTTCATGTAAAAGTCATCAAAAGACTCAGAGTCAGACATAATTAAAGAGTTGTACTGCTGGGTAAGCATTTGAGTTTTAGCAGCTTTAACTCTTGAGTCTCCTTCATGGGCAGTGATTAATGTGTCCCAAGCTTCCTTAGAAGTGGCACAAGATGAGATTCTCTTGAACTCATACTCATTAATAGACATAAAAATGGCATTCTTGCCTTTATTGTTATTTCGAGAAATAGTTTTCTCTTCTTGGGTAAAATCACTTAAGATTTTCTTTACCCTCTCATCACTTCCTTCAGTGGCTGGTTTAGTAGGATAAGTGTATCCATTTTCAATAATGTCCCAGACATCATCTCCTAAAGTACCTTGGATGAAGGCAACCATTCTTACTTTCCAGTAAGCAAAGTTGTTTCCATCAAAGAGTGGAGGTCTGGACAGATTACCAAACCTTTCATTCTTCTCGTCCATAGTTAGGTTTTTCAGAAAACGATTTCAGAAACACAAGATCTTTTTGAAATAAAAGTTTACAGGGCTATGATACCAATTGAAAAACGTTGCTAATTCCGTTTAATACAAGATTAAACTGTATAAGAAACTCCGAGATGTTTGTTGAAGAAACCCTTTTCTTTTGAAAATAAAACTAATAAACAACAAGATGTGTTTACAAAAACTTATGTACGAGAGTAATCAAGACTTTGTAATCAGTTTTAAAACTAAGACAGTTTCAAAAATTCAGCGCACTATAGAATGAGATGAGGAGATGAAGATAATCAGAACACATAGTTTTTAACGTGGTAAAACCTCTCCCAATAGAGGAAACATCCACGGTGACTTCTAAGTGACAAAAGTAAAAATCCACTAACAACAAATAACAGTTACAAACAATACAACATACATGCACACAAATCAACCTATTATAAGTTTAGGAATATACCCCACTTGGTGTCCTTCTAACTTCTCATAGATCTGATTGTTGATGATGTTCTTCCAGTTTGATAACTTCCTTTTGCTTTAGCTTCCTTGCGTCGACTCAATAATCTTTGATCTTATTCACAACACTTCCAGTGTAGTAGTGTGTTAAGTGTTTGTGATGTGATTCCTATCAACATGCATGAACTCACACACACTTAGTTTTTACAGACAGTCCTAGAAAATTACATATAAAGACTATATGCTGTGATTTTCTTTTCTGCAGAGAGAGAGAGAATCATCCATCAATTCGACATAAGAATCAGAGATACACATAAGGCAAGTGGTTTAATTTCGTTTATTACAAAGAATGTTTCTTCCATGCGTAGGAAATTGACAGAATTTGTATTGTTCTTGGGAGTTTGATAAAAACCCATTAATTGGAATTATAACTTTATATTTTGATGAAAGGATTGCATGTAGAATTGTGTTAGGAGGATTATTCTGATGGAGATACACCTTGTTCATAACAAAAACGGATTTAACTATGCCCATTGGTGACTTTAAAATTTTAGGGTTCATGTTCATATGATTTGGGGATAAATGAAGGGTTTTGATGATTCAATGATGTTTAGGAAGAATTGACCCTATATAAACGTTAATATATGACCTAAGTATGTTTAGGATTGATTAAAACCCATGTACAATTGTTGGATTGATGTTTAGAGGAGATTAGAGGTGAAGAAAAGTTGGAAAAACGAAATAAGAAAAATCTGGGCTCGAAACTGGCCTCTCGTTAGAAGACCTGCCCAGGTCATTCGAACGAGCTCATTCGAACGAGCTTCTAAAGAGCTTCTAACGAGTTGACCTTTGACTTCTAACGAGAGGGATGTTCATTCGATGACTTTCGTTCGAATGAGATCTCGTTAGAAAGCCCACTTCGTTCGAACGAACTCTCGTTCGAACAGCCTCGTTCGAACGAGACTTCTAACGAGCTGACAGTTTAGGCTTTTTAGCCTGTTTTGATTCCGAGTGTCCCGTAACTTTGTTTATATGTAGAAATAACACTTCCTTGTTGATTAATTGATATATTTAGGATATTTGGGATATAATGAGGAGTAAAACTTAGAAGTGTAGTTTGAACCTAAGGGAAATTGTGAATTAGGACGTGAGTGTCTATTACGATGCGAGAATTATTGACGGCCTAAATAATTATATTAACCGGGAACATATAAATTGTGTAGTATTATATGTCGGTACGAGAATGAGAAGTGTACCACAACTATATTATGGTGATTACTAAGATGTGTGCATACTTAGTATACGTATATGATTTTATGTGTATGACATACCTAGCATACTTGCTATCACGGGAGGTTTACGTTCGCTTAGGGCCCTCTAATCCTTGTGTTGCCCGGATTTAGATTGGTACCTCGAGAACATAGGTCAGAGAAGGACTTATTGGGATGTTAATAAGTCTGCTGATCGTGGGAGCGCAGGTATGTGCGTGACCCATGTGATGTGTTTGTGTTCGCCTCCATTGTTTGTGATTGTTGTTATCTGAGAACGATTCCTGAGAGATTCGGAATGCGTGATCCTTATGTACGTGATGTACCGGGATGGATAGCAGAGTATGTGTGCACCGCAGCTTAGTCTCGGGGTGATTGTATTGTATATTTATGACGTGAATAATATACACTTAATTAATGGGAACTTTCATGTTGGTATTGTGAATATAACTATGGTAATGTTTTGAAAAGACATAACGGGTTAATCGATAGTGAATTGTATTACTAATTGAGAATCTGAGTTTAAGTAAAGCCCTCTATTTAATTGATAACGCTAGAATGTAATATGGGAATCGAGTAGTAAGGGGTAGAACTTATTACGGTTTGGTTAGATATGTATGTCATTTAGATGGGTATGGTACGTTAGGAGTGCACATGTAGTCGAGAGGTGAGAATTTCATGTGAGTGCACGTCCTAACATGTATTTTGCATTTAATGTTTTAATGTTATTAAAACACTTTCTGTTTTTAAAATGATTTCCACTTTCGGGCTCTGACCCATTTGCTTTCAAATCTATTTTTGTAAAAACCATTTTAGGTGACCAGCCACAAGGACACCATGCTTAGGATCCTCATTCAGGTGACGAGCTGTAGATGTTTGTGGAAGTTACAGGACTTTGCTTGTAGACGCTCCATCTATCTTGACTCTATATTCAGCATTTATCAGTTGTAGGGCATGTTGCCCATTTCTTTTAGAGACATTTCATTTATTTCAGTTATTCAGACTTCTGGCATGTAAATAAATTCAGGATTCAGACTTGTCATATTATTTTCAGTTGTGGGATTGTTGTGAGGAGTTTTCCTCCGGACTTATTATTATTTGTTGGTTATTTCATTACTTCCTTATGGTGAATGGATTATGTTGTTCTTCCATTATTCTTTTATTACATGTTAATCAGACTTAATTTAAAATTTGGCAACTTACTTTTTAAATACTAGGTGGTTAGTAATCATTAAAATGTTTTTCGACAGTGATGCTATTAACTGAACCAACTTGGCATTTTGTATTAATTTAATAAAGGAGTAGCTACCCGGTATTTAATTAGTCGGGGTGTCACAGAGCCCAAGAGGAAGCTCGTAGGGCAGAGGCTTTCCCCCTCAGACCTATCTTTCCACCCCCTCTGAAGGTCATATACCCTGAGCCAGTCGAACCAGTAACCCAAGTCAAGGTCCCAGTTGAACCTACTCCTATGTCTGAGTCTGAGTCGTCTACCTCAGACCCTATGTCTGTGGATTCTTTTCAAGAGGCCATGGACTTTTCCATTCGGTAGGATCAGGTCCCTGATCAAGCCGAGATTTCAAGTCGCGTCTCGTTCCATAATGAGTCTAGCACATCCCAGACTTCCTCAGATGTTGAAGTCGTCAAACCGAGTGTGGATTTTCATCCTCCCATTAATGTTGTCCCCCTATCAGCTTCCACAGGGGCTGAGTTCGCTCAGAGGTTTCCTAATGGAAATCCCTTGTCTACTCTGGCCGACGTTGGAAAGGATGAGGATGATGGGAGTGTTGTTGACACCTCGGAGGCAGCTGAGATAGAAAGTACTGTCACTGAGCTCGACCTTCTTGCCTTCAGGAATCTATATTCCATTAGCCCCTCCATAAAACTCAGGAAACCTCTGAGGGAAGAGAGGGCCTTCGGCTGCCGAGATGGTGAGATCTGCCTGTATGAGTAGATGTTCAAGTTAGGATTTCATCTGCCCATTCATCCCATCATTAGGTCCACACTTTCCTACATCAACTTAGCTCCTTCCCAGTTATCCCCCAATTCCTTGAGGGTGATAATTGGAGATATAGTTCTACGGAAGTTAGTCCACTATTCAGACCTTCCTGTCCAGGTCTTCACCGGGTGCTACATCCCTTCCTCTGTCAGGAATCATCCGAGCTATTACCATTTATTAGCTCGAAAGTCAACTAAGAAGATATTACAGGTCACCCAAACTAGTTATCATAATTGGAAGCCGAGGTATTTATTTTCCTCAAGGGCATGAGAATTTGGCCCTTGTGTCCCCTCTTCGAAATTAGAGCCGAGGATACCCCTGAGATGGGGCAAAGCCTCAATGTCTGCCAGGTCTGACCCTGGGCTAAGACAAAATAATCTTCAAAAAGTAAAAGACCTTCAAGATCAGGGGGAGCATGGTGTGTTGGTCAGGTTCGAACACCTGATGACCCCCTGTTATCTCTCTGAGACTGGGCTTGGTGTTAGTCCTCTGACAGAGCTCCGTAAGTGCTTATTTTATTATTTCAGCAAGTTAAACCTCCGAATTTTTATGTCTTTGATCTTCTAACTCAGACATTTCCATTTGCAGAACGTCCTGGAGGCATCTCAGATGATATCTGGGATATGTCTGCCCCAAGTCTCACGAAGCTGGTGAAGAAGGCAGGCTTGAATGCACCCCCTCCTCCTCCACAGAAAAAGAGTGTCGGCACATCCAAGGCCAATGCTACAAGAAATAGGAAAACCATAACCACTCCCTCTGAGGATCAGAGGAAAAGCAAGGCCCAAAAGGCTATCCCCATATATTCTGAAGATGCACTGGCTGCTTGTCTGGAGCATCTAAAAATTAATGATAGTATTAAGGCCATAGCCTTCAGGCATTAGATGCCATCGGCTCTTCTATGACTGATGCTGACAAACGCTTATGTCGTTCAATGGATACTCCTCTGCTGGTTGAGTTTGGCCTTCACAGGACTATCCAGGTAAGAATAAAATTCCAACTTTATTCCAAAGTGCAACCTATGCTTTGAATTTGAACTTATACATATGACCCTTGTCTTTCAGGGTATCGTGTCCATGCATCATTTTGCCAACTGAACTCTAAAGAGGCTACCTCTCAAATTAACCAACCGAAAATCAATAATCCAACCGCAATAGCAACAACAAA
Source organism: Sambucus nigra (assembly GCA_949130495.1). Classification (NCBI taxonomy): domain Eukaryota; kingdom Viridiplantae; phylum Streptophyta; class Magnoliopsida; order Dipsacales; family Adoxaceae; genus Sambucus; species Sambucus nigra. Next base: position 51,545,337 of record OX422222.1, read on the forward strand.
TGTGTATCCCGTACTCCTTCTAATTCATCTACTCAATCAATTCTTTTCATCAATTAAACTAATAATTAAAGTATACAATTATTAATTTACTAATTTACAATGAGGGGCAATCCTACTTTCATATTAAAGGGGCACTAATTATTGATTTACTAAAAAAATTAACAACCAATCAATATTTAATCAATCAATTCTTTTGCAAGGGACACTACTTGCATATGAGGGGAAACATCTAATAAACCAATAAAAATTTAATTAAAAAAAATTAACAAGCCTCACCCCCCGCCCCATTTTCCCCTGCCCCACCCCACCCCCTTCCCCCCCACCACACACACAAGCACACACACATATATGCATACACAACCCCACAAACCCTGCCCCCTCCCCCCACTGCCACTGCCCACCACACACGCACATACACATACACACGCACATATATACACACACACACACGCGCGCGCGCACATATACACCCCCTCCCCCTCCTCCCAGCCCTTCCCCCTCCCCCCACACATATATACACCACATACACACACGCGCGCACATTTACACACATATATATACACACACGCACATATACACACACATATACAAAAATGAAAGAGAAATAGAGAGAGAAAACGTACCAAAATCGTAGAGAGAGAGAGAGAGAGAGAGAGAAATGGAGGGAATAAAAATCGGTGAGAAAAAAAGAGGGAATGGTTTACTAACATAATTATCACGGACATGTCACGATCCTTGACCGTGACAAGTTATAAGGTTTGTCATGGTCATTGACCGTGACAAGTCCGTGACAACTATACTTGTCACTATCTTATCACGGTCAATGACCGTGACAAACCTTTATCGCGGCTTTGTCACGGTCATTGACCGTGATAAAAAAAATGTGTATTTTTTTGTCACGGTCAATGACCGTGACAAGGGTAGCCGCTTAAAGGGTGTCAATTTACCATTTTGGTGTATTGTATTTATGAAACATGGAACTTTTAGGCAACCCAATCTTGAAGGAAGCCACTGCGACCATCTCGACTATCTTAAACTTTATTGTACAACTCCCAATATATTCTAGAATACTCTTAAAGTGTTTCTCGAGGATTCCTTTTCAGCATACAAAACGAATTAATACTTTTAGGATGGGTAATGCTGGTGATAAATCTAGCCATAAAGGCCTTGGCGAGCTTCTTGAAATTAGTGATCGCCCTGTGTAACATCTTTTCAAACAAATTCTGAGAAACATCCCCAAGACTACTCGTTAGAATGGAATTTTCGTGCTAGTTTCCTCCCGCGGGAGAAATATTCATTCCATAGTGGGGCACTCCTCCCTCGGCTTCGAGCTCTACTCGCCTGAGGATTAGGAGTACACAACATGTGGGAACACTTACGCTTGTCTTTATGAGACTTTCTCTCCAACTTATGTAGATGTCATTGGAGCGCAATACTCTGCTCCTGTTGATATCTAGTGGCGGTCTTCTCATATTTAAGTCATTTCTCATAGTCATTAATGATCATTGAGATATGGTTTGATCATTGGGGATCATCACTCATCCTTCCTTTCTTCCCGAGGGCAATAACGTGCATCAGGAGAGTAATAATAGTCGCTAATATTTAACCTAACCCTCTAGAATGGAATAGATGGTTGGCATCCCTCCTAATCTTCATGATTGTTGTAGTCCTAAAGGTGACCCTTTTGGTATCCATAGCTAAGCTGGTGATGTCGCTCTCGATCATCGAGATTTTGGTGATCCTTGTTGGGTGATTGAGATCTCACAAAAAAATCGTTAGTGGAAAAGAACTCAAATTGTTCCCTCAGACGGTGCCAATTATAGGTAGTATTTTCCTATAGGTAGTGATATTCAATGCACACAAGCTAAACAATAATAATAATAATAATAATAATAATAATAATAATAATAATAATAATAATAATAATAATAATAATAATAATAATAATAATAATAATGATAGAAAACAATGAGTTCACACACATAACACGAGATGTACGTGTGGGGCAGATTTAAATTTATAAGGCGACTTATGAGAGTACTAAGGCCCATAAATAGCTATCTCTAGGAGTTCAGATTTATCCCTGATCATGATCATTCGTTACAAGTGATATATTTGAATAATCATTTGTTAACTGGGAGTCTTCATTAATCACAGGCGCACGTGGACGAGCAGGTGTCAGTTCAATTCTTGACACCATAATATATTTTGTTAATTCATATATTGACTTACATGATTGTTCATTATGAGCCTATGGGTTATTACCATTATAAGGAGATACTTAAAATTTTCTATGATGGAAATGATAGATTGAAAATGAAATTTTGCGATCTTCATAATTAAATACCCAAAAAGGATATTTTTAGTAAATGTCCTAATAGATCTCATTGCTAGCTTCTTAAACATATAAATATTATGTAAATTAAACTTACATTCTGAGAGATATTTAATTTTAAAGTTTCAACAAAAAGGGAGAAATGAAAATTCAACCATGAGGGTTAGGTTATTTTGAAAGCCATATCAATTCTTGCAGATGTAGAAATTTTGACCCTAGTGTTCTTAATTTTCATGAAGTGTCAACCCTCCATCAAGTCTCAATTAGGAGAATAGACAGAACTGGTGACCAAGCATCCTACTGTGGCAAAAATTTGTATCTTTTTCCAATAAACATGTGGTATGTGGTAATAAGAAATTGATAAACTAAAGAATAGAGAAAATAATTTAATTATTACAACATAAAAAAAATGAAAAATAGAATATGAAATTATAAACTAAAACTCTTATGCCAACTCCCCATCGATAACCACCCTCCCACCACCACCGACCTAACACCCCAAACCCCACCCCCATCTCTCATACACACTATCTATCTCTCCTCATGTCGCCATCTAACCCACCACTAGTCACCACAACCAACCCACCACCCCAATCCCATTTCTTCCTCTCGTCATCGACTTCAACATCAATAACCTTCACTTATTTGTTGCTCACCGCCTCAAATCTCAGTGAGAAATGTAAAATAAACCCACCATCATCCGCGATGCCGCCACTTGAGATATGGTTACCAAATAAATGCAAAATTGAAACCTTTAACAAATTTGAAATTAACCCAGAAACCAAAGGCAAATTGAAACCCTAAAAACAAATTGAAATTAAAACTTGAATAAAATTTGAAGTTGAGACAAAAAACTTAACCCAAATCAAACCCCTAAATACACCCCCACCAAATCAAATTGAAAATACCTCAAAAAACTATCGAATTGAAATTGAAATAATCACAAACTTAAATCGATGCCTCAAACTCTCTCAACCATCAACATATCAAAATGGTTGTGGTGGCGAGGTAAGAGGAGGCGATGACGAGGGGAGCTGAAGTGATGCAAGGTCGATCGGAGTGGGTTGTTGAACACTTAAAAATACATATTCATTCTAATTTGTTTTCTTTTTTAATATGTATATTGTTTATAATTATCTTTTGCATTTTAAATTTGTATTATTTTTGTTTTGTAAATCATACATATGATATATAATATTAAAAAAGGTGTCTTTGTTAGATATTATGCCACATGGTAAGAGAGTTGTTTACCATTAATTACATAAATTTGGGTTCTGAAATAGCTTCTTTGGAATGGTTTATAAAATTTGAGTTATTTTCCCCTCTATAGTTACCTACTCAAAACTTTAAAATAAATTCTTCCTCTACATGATCCATATCTGTCCTACTCCCTTCGATTCACTCCACTCAGTATGCTTCTATAAGGATTAGCGGTAGATTGAAGTTGATTAAGTAAGGATCCGCTCTATTTATGGTATAATACTTAAATCTTATTTTGGTGCTAATAATCATCATTATACACATATATGTAAGTCAACACATCTGTTTGTACAATTTGGATAAAAAATCCTCTTTCACAGTATAAATCTGCATTCGGTTCTTGACAGCATTACACATCAATTTTCCTCGAACATCTCCTCATTGGTATTAAGGTATTTCCCCCTAGGTGTCATTATGCTTTATTCCAAAAATCTGTGTTGGGAATGGTTTGTGTTTTAATGGAAGTACAAGAAAAATATTAACCATATTGTTGCATACTACCTACTTGTATTTATGTTTATGTGAGTTATATATATGAGACTTATGTGAGCTGCTATTGATTTCATTGATGATATTTTCCAATCATATTTTGATTCAGTCTAAAATACAAATTGTCTTTAACATTCTCATATAAGAGGTGCGATTTGACATTATTTTAACCAAGAGTTAATGGCCCTAGTGGCCCCTAAACTATACTAGAGTGACTATTTTGGTCTTTAAACAATTTTTTTAATCCTAGCAGTCCCTAAATTATGCAAAACGTAATTAGTTGGCCCTTCCGTTAGTTTTTTCGTTAAAACTAACGGAATTCTTGTTTTAATTGATTTTCCTCATTAAAAAAATATTAAAATGTAAGAAAACATGTCAAATTTGAATAAAAAATAAATAAAAAAGAGGACTTTCCCTCCATAAAATTAGTTCCAAAAATTTCCAACAACCTCTTTTTATTATTTTTAAAAAATGGATTACGAAATCTTATTTTTTTACCCAACATGAATCCGACCCAAATAAAAGCGACAAGAAACGACACAAATTCATTTTTTTTATCAAACACAATCCAATTAAAATGCAATACGACACCAAATTTTATTTTCATTACCTAACATAATCACAACTCAAATAAAATTACACGGGTGACATAAATTTTTATTTACAACACTAACACACCCCCAATTAAAATGCAACAAGGCATGAATTATTATTATTGCCTAACACGATCACAACCCAAATAAAAGCAACATGAGACGTTGCAAATTTCTTTTTTTACTGGACAAGAACACGACCCAATTAAAATACGACATGAGGTGAAATCTTATTATTTATTTAACGTGAACCCGACCCAAATAAATGATATACGCGATGACACAAATTCATATTTTTTTACTAATCACAACCCAATTAAAATGTGACATGACATGAAATTTTATTATTATTACCTAATACAATCACAACACATGAAAGCGACACGAGACCACATCAATTTCTATTTTTCACCAGACACGAACACCCAATTAAAATGCTGGAAGATACAATTTTCCATTTTTGTTTTTTGTGATTTATTTTAGGTGAAACAGGTTCGCCTAATTTTGGAAGCATTTATAAGATGTTTTTTGTTAGATGAAAAAATATCTTGAGTTATCTTTTTTGTAATTTTAATGGTGGCTGCTTTTGTAAACTGTGCGTGGTGGTGGTTTTGACCATGATGTGTTGTGGTGGACCGCTGGTGGTGGAGTAGTAGGAACATAATATGAGTTGGACTTGCAAACTTTGCCCCCCTTTTTTTTATTTAAGTTATTACTTAATTTAATTAGTATGCTTTAACAAAATGAAGGTGTTTCAATCAATTATAAAAATAAAAAAAATATAAACAAAACAAAAATCGGGCCAAATGCTAACTGATGACCTTAAATACATTAGGTCAAAATATCAAAAGAGTTTAAAGGAAATTTACTCAAAAAATATTTTAAGTAAAAAAATTTAACCAAAACGTGTCATTGAGAATTTGTTTTTTATAATTACTTATGGGTGATCTTGTATCTATTCACAAATTTTGTAAGTACATCCATTTGAAGATATTTTTAAGTTAATCTACCCAAATGGGACATGTATTTGTAAACATCCACTTTATGGATGTTCCATTGTAGTGGATTAACTTATTAATTATTTGTTAGTGGATGAACTTATCGAATCTGTGGATGAATTCAAGATTACCCTTACTTATTACCCCCCTCTCCCATATTCATTGGTCATAATGACCTCCCTTGTGTTCTCTAATTTTCGATCCCATGCCTTTTGTTTTTTTAGAATCATTTTTTTGCAAGTGCTTTCCATAGAGATTTATATAAATGTAAAAATAAGATTTTCTCTATTTTATAATTCAAAATATTATTTTAAAATTTGGTGTCGTGTTGTATTTTAATTGGATTCTGTTTGATAACAAAAAAATGTGAATTTGTGTCGTTTCGTGTCTCTTTTATTTGGGCCGGGTTCATTGGGTAAAAAAATAAGATTTCATAATCCATTTTTTTAAATCTATAAAAAGGGGTTGTTGGGAATTTTTGGAAGTGTTTTGGAACTAATTTTATGGAGGGAAAGTCCTATTTTTTTATTTTTTTTATTCAAATATTACATGCTTTCTTACATTTTAATAATTTTTTAATGAGGAGAACTAATTAAAACAAGAATTCCGTTAGTTTTAACGGAAAAACTAATGGAAGGGCCCAACTAATTACATTTTGCATAGTTTAGGGACTCATAGGGTTAAAAAAAATTGTTTAGGAACTAAATTAGTCACACTAATATAGTTTAGGGGCCACTGAGGTCATTAACTCTTTAAACAACAATGTTAATAATCATGTTTTCTATTTGCTCCATGGCTTGCATATAGTAATGTTCATTTTATTGATAACTTCCTTTGTAGGGATGTAAACGGATATTCGAAAATCCGCATCCGTCCGATATCCGAATTCGAATTTGCGGATATTTATCCGAAAATATGAAAACGGATACGAATATGGATACTCTTTAAAAATATCCGAGAAAACGGATACGGATACGGATAGTACTAGTATCCGACACGGATAATTCGTATCGGATGCAGAGTGTCCATTTTATCGGATATCCGTTTTAGTGGATATCCGTATCCGTCAAACATATGTTTAAAATATTACTAATAATATTAACATTAGTATTACTGATAAAATAATAATAAAAAAAATCTTAATCGTTTATTCTCAAAACAAAATAAACACATACTCTAGTAAAAACAAAAACACCCTAAAGTTATTGTTTTATTGGGTATATTATAAAATATCATATATTGTTATTTTATTGGATATATTATCATGGAGTTACACTAAAGTTACAATATACCTTATCACACACAAAGTACACTGACTAAAGAACAATTACTCTACTAAAAAAAAACTAACTTCGTTTCATTTCTCCTTCGTACAAAACAAGAGAAAAGAAACTCTCATGTGGTTGTTCGTTAGTTTTCTTAATTATAAATAAATGTAGGAGAGAAACAGAAAAGAACATAAGAGAGAAACATAATAGAATGTAAGAGAGAAACATAAAAGTAAAGAGATGGTTTTGATTGTAATGAGAACTGAAGTTAACAACATGTATATTATATACAAAATAAAAATGTATACTTATTAAAATAAACATATCAGTATGTTTTGAAGACAGAAGGTCCATGAGGTTATCATTCTCAATAAATTTGATTAATCTAAAAGGTGCATATTTATTTCTACTGTCATGGAATGCGACTGCTATTTTTTTTTTGGGTGCCTTTAAGCTTATATGATTGTAAAGTATGGATGACTTTAAGCCATATTATCATTATGGAATGATACTATTATTATGGAATCCATAATTGTTGATGTTAGGAGACAGTAATTTTGTTACATATTTGTTTGGATTGGATTGGATATTTTAATTGTTATTTTTTGCGATGGCTAAATAATGTAAATGGATACGGATATTATCCGAATCTGAGGTATCCGAGCAGATACGGATATGGATAGTTTCTTTAACTATCCGGGCGGATACGGATACGGATAGTACATTCAGATAGCGGATACGAATATGAAAAACATGGTATCCGATCCGTATCCGTCCGTTTACCACCCTATTCCCTTGCCTATTGTCACTTATTTACTTAGTACCTACTAACATATATCCATCCCCATTTTATTGCCTACGATAACCGTACTTAGGAAAAAAAACTTATATTACAAAGAATATTTTTCGAAAATATACAATATTTTTTAAAATTATGTTTTTTTTTATAAATAAAATTACCTACTTCTAAAATTATCCTTTGAAAAACACGTACTTATTTTAATTAATAATTTTCTGAATAAAAAAAAAGTTTCTTTGAAAAAAAAAATTAACGAGCTCGCGTATCGTGCGAGGTTTAAACCTAGTCGTTTTTTATTTTTGTAAGCAGCACTTCTGTTAATAATTGTTGCCATATAAAATGCCTCGTCACCAGCTTTGTCAAGTATCCTAATTGACATTTGAGGAGGGTTGACATTTAAATAATTAAGAACGGTAGCGCTAAAATTGCCTAGCTTTCAAAATGACCCATAACTTCAAAATTAAATTGCCTAGTGACAATTCATGTGTCAACTATGATAATTGATGTGGCCTTCTAACATAAATATTTATTTGTGACCTTTATGACGACATCAATGAAAATATTGATCCAACAATGTCGTACTAGCAATCATAAGGTCAATTATACTTTGACCCCTCCAACTTTGCTCTCATTTTTACTTCACTACTCTTATTTTTATTTTCTAGACATAACCCATTAACTCATGAAAACGTGTCACTTCACCCCCAAATACTAACGATATTAGTTTTTTTGGACAAAAATTGACATCATGATATTTTTGTCCAATCACTTGTGCAAATGATGAATTTTTCGTTGGGAAACTTAACATCGTAATCGTAAGGGGTAAAATGATGTGTTTTTGAAAATTGAGAGGGTAAAAAACGTAATTAGCCCAACAATCACATGTAAAAAAATGAAAGTACATATAGTGAAATAAAAATATATACAAAGTTAAAAGGATTAAAGTGTAATTAACCCGACAATCATATGTATCTGGTTAAAGTTAATAGTTATCCCTAATGTCACGTTTAAAAATTGAACCATGAATATCAAATGCCCCTTAATATAATCATTAGTTTAACATTTTATATTGAGAGACTTATCATCATTATTTTAACCAATCGTAATCGATTAAGAAGCAAACTTCATAAATTTGTTTATCCTACTCAACCTTAGTTGACCTCCCAAGGATTAGCGTCATTTTTTAGACTTTTTTAAATTACTATTTTACTAAATTGACAGTTCTTTCTTTTTCTAAACCACCCTATCGGAAAATTCTTCTTTCATATTATTAATTACTCCTTGAGATACACAAAAGAAAAGAGCGCACACTTTACATGAAAGTCTCCCCATTTTTAGCTCTCATTTTTTCTAAGGTGAACACACGTGTTTGAATAAAGTGGAACAACTATCAATTTGTAACCACAAAGATATTCCAAACTGTCTTCGGCAAAAGTTGGAATCTAAGACTTCTTACCAATGTGTGTAAGTCGTGGTGGCTAATTACCAATATGCGTTAATTGTAAATTTTGTCATGTTTGGGGTGATGCTTGATCGTTTTATTTCAATTTTTGCAATATTAATCTTAACATTTTAAATATAAGATAAGGGCATCAATTAGTTTCCCGCTAGGAAATTTAACAAAATAGCTTATGTGGCTGACAGAGTGTTTAAATGTGGCAAGATTGACAAAGAAATAAGAAAATCAATTCATATATATATATATAAAGAGCCTCATTTAATAGACCTAAAACCCGAATCTTTTTTTTTTAAATTGTAAAACAAATATTTTTGAGTTGGTATTTTTTATGGTGTTCAAATATTTCAAGGAATCCACAAAAAAAAAAATCAACTAAAAATGATATTTTTTGTTATTTAAAAAAATCGGTAGATACCATTTTTTTTAAGGACTCATTATGATGCAGCTCCGGTACATACCATTTTTTTTAAATAGTAAAAAAATAAATTTTTTGATGAAACTTCATGGACGAGATTAAATCCATGTAGTTTCATAAAAAAATTCAATCAAAAAGTGGGTGAGATCATCGCCAATAATTCAACGGTCGAAAATGCATATTTATACTATTTTTGTACATATCACCTAATATCAACTGTTTTTTTATTAAATTTTTTGATGAAAATTTTTGGAGATGATCTTCTCACCGTAGAGATCATATTCTTGAAGTTTCATAAAAAAAATTATTTTTTTACTATTTTAAAAAAATAGTATGTACCGGGGTTTGCACCATAAGAAATTCTTACATGATAGGGTCGCTCTCTCTCTCTCTCTCTTTGAGTCCACAAACATGGACCGCATGAGAATGGTTCTCTCTCTCTCTCTCTCTCTCTCTCTCTCTCTCTCTCTCTCTCTCTCAGAGAGAGAGAGAGAACCATTCTCATGCGGTCTATGTTTGTGGACTCAAAATGAGGTTTAAATGAAATTAAAAAAAAAAACGTTGCCATTTAGCCAGGAAAAAAAAAGACATGCCAACTCTTATATCCAAACAAAAATAAACTCACTCAAATCTCTAGACCTGGCAACGGGTCGTGTTCGTGTCGGGTCTTAACGAATTCGTGTGGAATTTTACTCCACCCGAACATGACCCGTTAGCTTAACTGGTCATGAATCCAATATTCGTACACGATTTGTTTTCCTAACGCGTTACACGACACGAACCCGTTTAACTCGTTAAGGTAACGAATCATTTTCGGGTTTTAATGGGTTTAACCCGTTGTACCCGATATGAACCGATCGACACGTACCAATAAGACCCGTTAGCTACCAATAAGACCCGTTAGCTTTACATAATTACATATTTAGCCATCTCAAACTAAAAATATCTTTTTTATTTTTCCCTACATATCTTAACGGGTCATAATAGCTACTAACGGGTGACACGACCCGGTATGACATGAACAGTATTCGGGTCTTAACGGGTTGTTATCGGGTGAAGCAAATTTAACCAACATGATTCGTTATATTTAACGGGTCTATCGTGTTAACCGATAGTGATCCGTACCCGATAAGCCTTGACCCATTAACTGTTAATTTTGGATAGTGTCGTGTCATGTTATCACGTCGTGCCACATTTTGCCAGGTCTACCAATCTCATTCCCACAAAAGGACGTAATCCTCAAAAACCCCCAAACCTCAGTTTTTCTCTCTGCGTGTACAGGTAGGAGAACTTTAACTTTCGCTAACTTTATCTTTTTATATGAAATAACTTTGGTAACTTTGTTAACAATTAAGTTTAGTAATTTTTTTAACTTTGACTTTTTCTACTAACAACTGACGCTCTGTTTAGATTAAAAAAAACGCTGCTGGCCCTTGTTTCACCCAATAAGTGTTAGCACCAATAACTGACCCACTGTTTAAATTTAAAAAAAAAGACACTACCGATAATTGTTGCCAACTTTTCTCAGCGTGTACAGGTATGAAAAAAACATCACTTTGCTAACTTTTTCTTTTATATGAAATAACTTTGCTAACAACACCAACTGTTATGACTTTATTTTATTACTTCCTATTAATTGTAATTTTCTTTCGATAGGATTTTATACTGCTGTTTGAAATTATTTTAATATAAATTTTTTTAGATTGAATTTATAATGCTATTTGAAATTATTTTTTCAGGAATGGACTCGAGTAGCAGTTCAAATCATTCACAATTTAGATGTTATCCGAACATAAAAAACAATTGGATGGACGAATTACATTGACGTATCGATGGACGAATCACTTTGATTACTCGGACTTTCATTAAAATCCAAACCCAAAATTACATTACCCATCAAAATCAAAATACAGATTTCAAATTGCATTGACGTATCGATGGACGAATCACTTTGATCGCCCGTACTTTCATCTTGAGTTTCATCCTCGTACCTAAAAAAATAAAGTAAAATTTATTAAGTAAAAACAAAGAAATATTTAATAAGTAAAGAGGAAGCAAAATCATGCCACTTGCATCCGTCACCATTGCGGCTTTAACCGCTTTTGTCCATCTCTTCCAAATGTAATGACTTGGTAATTTCTCAAAATCATGAAACTTTTGCAAATAGGCTAACACATGTCTACACGGGATCCGTGAGATCTCAAACATCTTACAAGTACATGAGGCAAAATTCAAATTCTTATCATAAATAATTTCTCGCACCTTTTGCGCCTCGTATTTCCTACGAATTTCATACACAATTTGATTTTCGTCCTCCTTTACAACCTCAAATTTATAACTCGTGAATTCCCACATCTAATCTTGAAATTTGTAAAATATTTCACGTGTATAAATATCAACCATTTGCACTGGAACATAATCAAATGATTTTAATTTGGGTTTATCGGTTAAGTCTTTGTGATCGGCAAGCAACTCTTCATGACGTTGTTGCATAAGACCCCTCCCAAATTGGATCAAAAAATCGACAAGAGAGTTATTATTCGAAACATATTTTTTATAGAATGAATGACCGCTTTCCGCTCGTTGGCTACTTGACATATTGGTGGAGAAAACATGGTTGACGTATGTCGGAACCCATCTCGAACGAATTTTATACATGGAAAGAAGCCACTTGTTATCAATTAACTCACTCCTTGTCAAAAAATCGTGCCACATGGACTCAAACTCCTCCTTCGCCTCGGAGTTCCATGTGCAATCTGAAAACTCCCTATTGTATGCACTATTTCACCGCATCTACCTTCTCAAAAAATTTCATCAAAATGTGCCAACTGCAATACCTATGATATGTGTACGGGAGAGCTACCATTATGGCTTATGTCATAGCCGGATGTTGATCGGTAATAATCATTTTTGGTGCATCCCCCGACATGGATTTCAAAAAAGTGTTGAAAAGCCGAAGAAATGAATCGATGGTTTCATCACTAAAAAATGCACAACTAAATACAATCGTTTGACCGTGATTGTTTACGCCCATTAGTGGGCAAAAATTAACCCATACTGATTAGTATTGTATGTGGTATCAAATATAACCACATCACCATAAGAACTGTAAGCCCTTCTACTAGTTAAATCAGCCCAAAAGCAGTGTTTGATCCTTTATTCATCATCTATTTCAATTTGAAAATAAAAACTTGATTTCTTGCCTTGTTCTAGTATAAAAAACTCATGCAACATATCTCCATCGTGGCCTTTCAATTCATTGCGTCTGTCCCTTTCTAGGTAGTACAAACCTCTTTGAGTGCAACCGATGTTCTGAAACCCAACAGCTTTTACTCCGTGCAAATTAAATTATTGATTCACTGAAATATTAATCATACCGATGTAATACCCCGTGATTTCTGGGACTGAGAATTTAATTTATCTAGGAGACATAAAATTTATTTATATTAGAGAAATTTAAAATTTAGCAATTGAGGTCAAAATCTGAAGATGATATAAAGTATTTCGGATGACGATTCGGAGTGCGTGGTTGATTCCGGATGGGTCGAGATAGTTAAAATGACTGTCATTGGGATTTATTTCGGTTTCGGAATATTTTAAGTTAGTTTGACTCGAATTGGAGTAAACAAGTCATTTAAAGTGTATATTGTCATTTAAGATTGGGATTTAGGATTTAAAGGCTTAGAAGGCTTACAAAATTAGCCAATATCATGTGTGAGAAAGAGAGAAGGAGAGCTAGAGAGAGAGAGAGAGAAGAAGAAGAAAGGAAGAAGAGAGAGGATAAAACTTGGTGATTTCCGGCCAATACGCGATCTCGAGGACGATTCAACCTCCACAACTTCGAGGAAAGTGTTTAGTCTTCCTAAATAATTCATATGTCTTTTTGATTTCATGAATTGTGGATAAAAGTATGGATTTTAGGTATAAATGTCAAAAACTTAGATTTTGTGGGCCGAATCTTGCATTTGATGTCTGTAAATGGATTTGAGGTTGTAAAATGAGTGGGGTTGATTTATATATGAATTTTGAGGTTAGAAACATGATTGAGTTATATATTAATGGTTGGGAGTGTATAAATTTGGGGTTTTGGGAATTTTAGATTTTAAAGAAAAACTAAGTGATACGACGCAAATATTACGTATTTCACCCGTTAACATACGCGTTATTAGCCCCCTCGGGTATCTTAATCCCTATATTTATGCTCGTTAACCAGACAACCTCAAATTTCTATGTTAACATGTTTTGCAGGGGTTAATTGAGCTTTTGTAGGTATTTGGATGCTTAGTATGAAGTTTGGATGCATTCCAACGAAGTTCCGTACACTATCGCACGCGCAAGGGCATTTTAGTCTTTTGACAGATTGGGCACCTGGCCCGACATCTACACGGAAGTTGTAGCTCTCCTCGCTATCTTCGCGTGGCCTTGAACGGTGCGCGATTCCGATTCATAACGACAGAGTTACGGCGATTTGAGCGACGTTGGATTGTATGCCAATGCAGGGGAAATTGCAGGCTGCCCCTGCTTGATCGATCGATCGAGCCTGAGGGTCGATTGATCGAGCCTTCTTATTTTTTCCACGATTTACGCTATCGATCGATCGACCACAGGGGTCTATCGATCGATCCCCTATTTTTCCCTGCAGATATTTTCTTTCTTTTCTTTCTTCTTTTCTTTTATTCCAACTTACTATATAAGCTTGTTTTTGTTGTAATAGAAAAGAGACTCACATATTCTGATTTAGATTGTTTTAGTTAGGGTTTGGTTTGGGGAGTTAATTTTCTCTTCTTCTTGGATTGACAACCCATGTGGTTTTGTAAGATTGAACTATTCACTTCCTTTCCATTAATATAGTTTGTTCTTCATCTTTCCTTGCCTTGTAATTTAGTTTCCATGCTTTCTAACTAGTTTACATGCTTTAATTCTTGTTTTCCTAGTCTAATTAACATAATTTAGTTTAACTCACCATGCACCCTTAGATAAATAGAGTCGGGATTTCATTCCCGCCATTTTCGGGCCCCGAGCTCCGAAAACTAGGTTTCGTGCAAAATCGTGTTTAATTGAAACCGCGTGTATTAAAGTTGGATTGTTATGCGTTTAACTTTATTTGTCACGCAACTTTAGTGTTTATAGCGACAATCCGAATTTAATCCGCGTGCGACCATTTTCCATTAAATGTTTAATCTCGCAACTTTGGCTTAAATTCCTTATTGTGTGATGTTTATGCTTAATTGGATATGCTCGATTAAATTGCTTTCGAGCCTTAACTCTAGTTAGTAGTTGTTTCGATCCGTGTGGTAGGATGCGATCCCAATCCTCGCTTTACTTTTGTGTAGCATAACTTATTCTTTTTCTTTGTCACCATTTCCAACCTATCATCTTTTACACTTTTATTCTTGAAGCAATTAAACAATTAACATCTAAAATTCAATCACTCCCTGTGGATTACGATACCCGACTTACCGCTGTGCTTGCTTGTCAAGTGTAGTAGTAGCTTAGGTTATATCTTTTGTATCGCGGCGGCGAAACACACGACGACTGTGTCCTCACACGAACACACTTTTTCTGCCCGACCACAAAAATGGCGCCGTTGCCGGGGAGTATTTTTAGATAGTAATTGTTGTATTATTTCGTAGTATTTTTCCTTTTGTATTTGTATTCTTTGTTTTAACCTTTCTTGCAGGATTTGCATACTTTGAGCGCTAAGAAACTTTGATTCGCGGTTGCTCACTTTCTTGCTCGGATTCTCCATCTGCAAACAACGAGGTAATCATGTCCTACTATTATAGTTATAGCGGTCATTCTAATGATTCTTACTTTGGGGATAGTTTTCAAGTTTTCCATTTTTAAGATTTTCTTGAAAATGAAAGACTTGAAAACATTTATCGGAATGAAAATCGTTATTGGGAGCTTGAGTTGGATTCATTATTCGAATCCAATGACGATCCTTATTTCATTACTTTCGAAGACGAGTTTCAACCAAATGAGGAGTCCGAGGCTCTTGAGCCGAGGAATTCTACTTTGGAAGAAACTTTGCTTCTTTACTCCCAAGGTTTGGAAAGCCTAAATGATGCTAGAATGAGACTAGGAGCACTTTGCGATGAGATGAATTCTTATGCACAAAACAACGAGGAGGTGGAAACTTGTGTTTCACCTCAATTTTTCAAAGAATTTCTCATCGAGTGTGCATCTTTCTCCCCCGAAATTCAATCTCCTTCCGACGATGAGTCGATTGAGATTGAATTTGTTTCATCACCATATTCGTTTTCCGTGATCGAACCATTAGAATTACCGGTTGATTCCTATGAGTCGGTAGAAATTAAAACTTCTACACTTTTTGTCGATGAGGACTCTTTACAGGACTTGTTTTCGACGGATGGTATCCCGACGTGTGCACCATCTCCCATTCCGTTTGAAAAATCTTTGGGAGATGAGTTAAATTTTCTTGGTCCTCAGGTGTACCTTTCCCCCTTGTTATACAAATCCCCATCGTCTGCCCAAAATTTCAAATTGGCGATGGTTCATTTCTTTCGCCGCCCACATGCCTTCCGTTGTTCAAACGGAATTCCTATTTTCCGGGAGGCATGCATGTTCGGGAGGGTCCACCGTTGATCCTCCAAAGTCAAATCGTGTTTTGGATGGACCCTCAAAAATTTCAACTTTTGGAATATAGTTAATTGCACATCCTAAGTGTAGGTTGTATATACTAACTTCTTCATTTTTGTGTTTCTTAATTTTAGCCTAGTGTAATTAGTTAATCTCTTTTTCTTTCTTTTCATGTGCTTGGTTCTAACTCTTTTGTAGGTTCAACGGACTTGAATTTGAGGAGATATGCGCCCCGTCACACATTTGTTAAGAAAACAATCAAAAAAATCACAAAAACATTTTTCCTTTGTTTTTAACACACGCATCCTCACGCATTTGCATTTGTTTTTCTTTTTCTTTTATTTTATTTTTTTCATTTTGTCGTGACCATGCGTGTGTGTTGCTCATTGTACATATTTTTTTTTTATTATTTAGCATAGGCCTTTTTGGTGTGTATATTTATGCCTATGTGTAATTATTTTTATTTTTATTTTTTCTAATTTTTATTTCATATTTTTATGTATATACATATATATATAGTTATTTTATATTTAGACCCCCCCCTATTATCCCTTTTTTGCAATCCCCCCCCCCCCCCCATTTATATTGCCTCTCAAGATAGAACGGATTTTCGGATTTAATCAAGCAGCACAACAATGACTAATCCCAGCGAACACAATTTCTGTGTTTTGTACTCAACACAACCAAGAACATGCAATGCAGAAATGAAGAAAAGAATTTTCTGGGCAGAGGAAATAATGCAACAGCATTTTCGGAATTTCGGAGGGTTTATTTTTTCAGTGTGTAAAACTGAGGGGGAAACATTTTATTTATAGTAAATGTCTTGACTGTTGGGAACAGTCAAAACCGAAATTAACTGTCAAAACAGTTAATTTGGTTAACTGCTGACTCTTGGAATTAACTGATTATCAGTTAATTAAAGATTAATTAATTCCGTAATTAATTAATTAAAGCCCAGAAAGTTAATTAGATTCGGCCCAAAAATTTAAGAATTTTTATAATCCCAAGCCCAAGCCCAAGCCCGAACCGAACCGAGCTGAGCCGGCCGGCCGGACGCGCGCGCGTGTGGACTTTTGACCGAAAGTCAACCCAAGCATAGCTTAGGTCATCTCCCCTTCAAAGAGTTGGGATACCCCCAAGGCATCCAAGCCTTAGTCCATATTTGGGGTGTTATTAACTCATCAAAATTCCACTACTCTTCCAATGTGGGACAAGAGTTAAAACACACCCAATTCATTAACTTGTTTGAATGTGTTATTTTCCCCCCTGATTTCGTTTTGTTCCAACTGCATTTTCTCATGTTTCTTGTTGTAAATCCACTCATGAACAAGTATATAATGATGCATTGTTGTTTTGTTCATGAGTGGGGTGATTTCGTTGGTTCAAATCGGTATTTTCAAACCTTGACGCACATTGCGCACGCCAAGTGTTCGTCAAAATGCCTAAAATAGATTTCAATCCAATTTTTGACGCACACTTGGGTGATTTTCATGCCTTGTCGCATTCCGACATTCTTCATCGCAATGTTGCATATTTTCACCTCGGTTTTGCGCACACGCACCACCATTTTAACTTTTACACTACTAACCATAAACTGTGCTTACACTTTGCTTTGTATTGTGTAATTCTTGTTTTGTAGGTTGAAATGGCACCAAAAAAATACTCTTCTACTAGGTGTGTGCCCGCCGGGGGCGTTGATGGGTTCCGCACAGAGCAGGAGCGGGATTGGTTCCGTGCGTACTTTCATACTTCCGAGCGACCGCTTGGTTTTCATTTTGCGTGGGTTCTTGAGGAGATACCGAGGGAGGCGCGTGTTCTGTTGTGCCGTTAGGGGTGGGAGCCCTTTCTTGCTACTAACGGGCGCGTCAACGAGGAGTTGGTCCGAATATTCTACGCGACGTTACTGGAAGTAAAGAGCAGCAGTGGGCCGACGACATATGAGGCCATGGTTCATGGGGTGAGGATTCCCTTCAGCTTATCAGATTTGGCAGATTTTATGGATGTTCCTCTCCCTGCGGATTCAGTCAGTTTTCTTGATGGGACTATTTTCGGCAGAGGGACATTGATAAAGGTCCTTGCACCGGGCGAGGCGTGGAAGAAGGGTGCTTTCCACTCGGCTGCGATGGAGGACTTGCCTCGATTATTACACTACATCAATGTTCATTCCTTCATGGTGACGAACAATCGGTCTGAGGTTCTTCACAAGCATGCCGCATTGATCTACACGATGATCAATGGCTTGGGCAGTATCAGCTTGCCCAGTATTTTTCTAGACATGATGTGCGCTACTGCGAAGGAGATTGCCTGGAGATATTCCCTTCCTTTTCCTGCCCTCATCACGAGGATATGTATTTCTCACGGTTGCCCGGAGTTAAACGCAGACCGTAGGCATAACCCACTCGGGCTTCTCTCTAAGGACAACATCTCAAAAATGCTGAAGCACGAGTGGGGGAAACCGGCGGGTAAGAGACAGAGGGCAGAGATGGCTGACTTTCCGGACGAGGAGGAGGATGAGATCAGAGAGATGGAGATGGGTGAGGGTTCGCACGCGCCACACACTGAGGATGATGCCCGCTTTGCGGCATTCCAGGCCGTGCAGGACCAGCGCTGGAAGGAGACCCAGCTCAAGTGGGCGACTTGGGAGTCCCGCCTGGACCAGCAGCAGGCTCAGCAGGAGCAGTTTTATGCCGAGCATCGGTAGGAGTGGGCTTTGCAGAGGCAGGCGAGGGCACAACATAGACATGATTACCGGATGATGCAGCGGATGATGAGAGACCTTTATCTGCAGCGCAGTGATTCCGACACACCATTGCCTCCTCATTTTCAGGACCCCTCTGATCCTAGTGGTTCTGGCCACTAGGCTGTTGCTGTACTGGGTTTCATTTTTTTGTATTCTGGGATCGGATAGTATATTGTACTTTTTATTTTTATTTTTAATTTTATTTTTATTTGTATTTGTATTTCTTTCATTTCACTAGTTGTAATGTATTAAGTGATTTTGTATTGAACTTATGAAATGAGAAATGAAAATGTAGTTTGTGGTTGTTTATTGGATTTTGATTTGTGTGACCTTCCATTTTATAAAATCAAAAAGTTCACCATCAATTTATATAGTATTTGCACTTCAGCCCCTCTATATTATTGTGACTTGTGACATAGATTCTCTTAACTTAATACATCGGTACATATTCTTCATATGCTTTGTACTAACTTGTTTTGCAGCTTCATTCGGACTTGTACTTAGTCCTTGGATTTGATTACAATTTAGTTACAAAGCATGTTTTTGTTAAAAATTTGTGAATTTTCAAAAATATTTTCTTTCTTTTTTCTCCTTTATTGGGCATTTTGCCTTGTTTTCGATGATAAATTTTTATAATTGCCCGATCAAATAGACAATTCAACGATGCATGTTCTCGATTTTAGAAGTTATTAGATTTTAGTCCTTAAATCATTGATATTATGAATAGCTTCATGAATTAAATTTTAATCCGTGAGAACATGCACCATTCTTGTTATATTTATTTGGTTTAAGATTTTTATAACTCGGTATGCTTTTCTTGCATTGTATATACTTACACCGAGTGAGAGTAGAGACTTATCTTCATTTGTGAGTGTATACACTATTCTTTCCTCTTTGAAAACGTTGAATTCGTTGGTAATCTCTTTATTCTTTCATTTGACCGTTCATTAATTGAGTTCATACTTGAAATGTGTTACTTGAGCATGATTTTCATATATTGTTTTGACTCGAGAATTGCGTATACTTTGTGAAATGATCGTAGGCCATCTTTGTTTTATCGCCCATATGACCTTGACCTCACCTTTTATATGTTCCTTAGTCAACCCAATTGAGCCTAAATACTAGCCTTTCTTTTCATTACCCAAAATCCCATATCCAACTCCAAATTGGAGTTTTATACCATGCATATTACCTTACTTACCCTTGTTTGGATTGTTGCTTGGAATTGAATGTTATTATTGTTGTGTGGTTGCAATTTGAGTATGAAAAGAGTAAGAAGTGAAAGAAAAAGAAAGAAAAAGAGTGAAAAAGAGAAAGTTGAAAACAAAAGAAAACAAAAGAGAAAAAAGTGAGAAAAAGGAAGAAAAGAAAAAGAAAGAGAAAGTTGTTTATATTGTTTGTAGTGTTTCAATAAGCTTTGATTACTCTCTCGATTGTTATATCTAATGCTCGTTCAGACATCTTTGTCCAACTTTTGATATTGCCCACTTTTTCACATTATTCCGAGTTTCATCCCCAAACACTTTGGATCCGTATATACATCCCTTTCATTTCGTACCTTAACCTAGCCTACATTACAACCATTTACAAGTACTATGTGATCTTAAGTAGATGTGATTCAAATGTTTAAATAGTGTTGATAATCTGTGAAAATGCATTTCGCCTCTTTTATATGTGCGGTATCCTTTCACTGAGATTGCAACTTTTATTTCCTATATAGCGTTCTTCATTTGTGACATGTGTGCGGCCTAGTTTCCCTTTACATTTACTCCCCTGTTTCAAGTGAATTCATTTGATGAGTGTGATGCCCGTGAGGATTGACTTGTATGCATGCTTTGATATTTTGTATCCGAATTATTTAAGTTTTTCGCCAAATCATACTTTGTATATGCTCACTCCCCTACCACATGTTAGAGTTTTAATTCATTGAGGTGCATTCGATAATGTTAATAACTACGGACTTCTCATGCGAATTCGTTTGCTATGCTAATAACATGTGGAAATCTTGTTCGCACTGATGAGTTTGTCTTACTTGATTGGGCATATTTTGAGGAAACTTTATGATGTTTGTGGGTTCCATCACTGAAAACCCTCACGAGACGACACTCGTCCACTAGGGTAACCTAGGGGTTTAACGGCTTATTGCATACGCTAAATGCAATCGAATCGCCCGTGAAAGTGGCCTTATCTTTTTATTGCTTTTATACCATACTTTTGTACTCTCTCCTGTGTTGGTTTACTTGTTCTTCATGTTGCTTCCTATTTCATTGCTAGGGACTAGCAATGTGTAAGTTAGGGGGTGTGATACGACGCAAATATTGCGTATTTCACCCGTTAACATACGCGTTATTAG
The DNA here is from genome assembly GCA_949130495.1 of Sambucus nigra. NCBI lineage: Eukaryota > Viridiplantae > Streptophyta > Magnoliopsida > Dipsacales > Adoxaceae > Sambucus > Sambucus nigra. The sequence goes on from OX422222.1 coordinate 51,566,649, forward strand.
CCCCCTCGGGTATCTTAATCCCTACATTTATGCTCGTTAACCAGAAAACCTCAGATTTCTATGTTAACATTTTTTGCAGGGGTTAATTGAGCTTTTGTAGGTATTTGGATGCTTAGTATGAAGTTTGGATGCATTCCGACGAAGTTCCGTACACTATCGCACGCGCAAGGGCATTTTAGTCTTTTGATAGATTGGGCACCTGGCCCGACATCTACACGGAAGTTGTAGCTCTCCTCGCTAGCTTCGCTTGGCCACGAATGGTGCACGATTCCGATTCATAACGACAGAGTTACGGCGATTTGAGCGACGTTGGATTGTATGCCAATGCAGGGGAAATTGCAGGCTGCCCCTGCTTGATCGATCGATCGAGCCTGAGGGTCGATCGATCGAGCCTTCTAATTTTTGCCACAATTTACACTGTCGATCGATCGACCACAGGGGTCGATCGATCGATCCCCTATTTTCCCCTGCAGATATTTTTTTTCTTTTCTTTCTTCTTTTCTTTTATTCCAACTTACTATATAAGCTTGTTTTTGTTGTAATAGAAAAGAGACTCACATATTCTGATTTAGATAGTTTTAGTTAGGGTTTGGTTTGGGGATTTCATTTTCTCTTCTTTTTGGATTGACAACCCATGTGGTTTTGTAAGATTGAACTATTCACTTCCTCTCCATTAATATAGTTTGTTCTTCATCTTTCCTTGCCTTGTAATTTAGTTTCCATGCTTTCTAACTAGTTTACATGCTTTAATTCTTGCTTTCCTAGTCTAATTAACATAATTTAGTTTAACTCACCATGCACCCTTAGATAAATAGGGTCGGGATTTCATTCCCGCCATTTTCGGGCCCCGAGCTTCGAAAACTAGGTTTCGTGCAAAATCGTGTTTAATTGAAACCGCGTGTATTAAAGTTGGATTGTTATGCGTTTAACTTTATTTGTCACGCAACTTTAGTGTTTATAGCGACAATCCGAATTTAATCCGCGTGCGACCATTTTCCATTAAATGTTTAATCGCGCAACTTTGGCTTAAATTCCTTATTGTGTGATGTTTATGCTTAATTGGATATGCTCGATTAAATTGCTTTCGAGCCTTAACTCTAGTTAGTAGTTGTTTCGATCCGTGTGGTAGGATGCGATCCCCATCCTCGCTTTACTTTTGTGTAGCATAACTTATTCTTTTTCTTTGTCACCATTTCCAACCTATCATCTTTTACACTTTTATTCTTGAAGTAATTAAACAATTAACATCTAAAATTCAATCACTCCCTGTGGATTACGATACCCGACTTACCACTGTGCTTGCTTGTCAAGTGTAGTAGTTGCTTAGGTTATATCTTTTGTATCGCGGCGGCGAAACACACGACGACTGTGTCCTCACACGAACACACTTTTTTCGCCCGATCACTAAGCCATTCGTAGCTTACCGAACAGGCCGTATCGATTCGGCCCCCTTCCCGAATCGATTTGAAATGTTGCAGGTTTACAAGTCTGAGTGACCAAATCGATTCGGACCCAAAGCCGAATTGATTCGGCCAAAGTCATATTCCCAGGTCCTTTGGACCGAATCGATTCTCATTAGGGGGCAAATCGATTCGCCGGGCCGAATCGATTCAGATTGGGCCAAATCGATTCGAAAACAGGGTTGTTTTGAGAAATTTTTATAGAATGAGTTTTTCTCCATTTTGATTGGGTTTCTCGATTTTGAACATCCTAATATGGAACGAGAAGTATGTCTTGGAGATTTATTGGGGGTTTTCTCATGATTTGACCATGGGGACATATCGATTGAGTTTGAGAATATACATACATATATATATATATATATATATATATATGTGTGTGTGTGTGTGTGTGTGTGTGTGTGTGTGTGTGTGTGTGTGTGTGTGTGTGTGTATGTGTGTGTGTGTGTGTATTGGAGTTTGTCGCATCTATATAGTGGGGAATTTCATTAGGGATGGGAGTCCTATTTAGAGATTATAGGTGAGTGAATATATGATGCAAGGTTGAGGATTATTCGAGGAAGTTGTGAAGGTATGACGTGAAAATTGTATGTCGACTTTTGTATCGAATCCTTCTGGCGATAGTAATTTATCTAGATATGATTGGGGGAGACCAATGAGGGAGAGGTCGTATATCCTTAGTGACGATATCTTAGGAATTTGAATTGAAATGCAGCATCATTAAGGGTTCACGTGAGTAACTGAACCGTAGCTTAAATTGAGGATAATAGAACGTGTTATCAATTAGGATAAGTTGTGTTTGTACTTATAGTCGGAATAACTATTGTACATCTATGGGTGATTAACGAGAAGTATTCTAATGTGTGAAGGGATCATGAAATGAATTTTAGAATGAGATTAAGGTTTACCGACTATTAGTTATGTGTATACCTATAGCCAGGATAATTATTATATGCCGGCGTGCGTACGGGTATAGATGGTGTGTGAATGAGGATTTTATACACGTTCGGTTATGAGATAGTATCCTCAAAGTTTATTTAAATTGGGAGACTATTCCTATAATAGGTAATGGATGAGTGAGCTTCAAGTGAGAGACAATATTATTTAAAAATGCATTGGGAAGGTACGCGTTATAGCGACGGTTAGTATAATAAGGGTTATATATCTATGTAGCTGAATTCATTTCTCTTATATATGGATTGGAGATATAGTTCATATATAGATATATATATATATATATTTAAATGGGTGTATATAGAGGGCGTGAATGCATAAACCTTGTGTGATGGTTTGTACATATGATGTGATTAGGTGCATATATATTTGTAGTGTGAATAATATATATATATATATATATATATATATATATATATATATATATATATATATATATATATATATATATATACTTATTGTGTGGGTATACCCAACACACACTATTATGGGAGGTTGTGCGATGTGGGTGAGGCCCCTGGCTTGAGGAGCAAGGTCCATATTGTCCCCAGGTCATAGTCATCCATTATTATTTGTGTGATTTTATTTGGGGGTGAAAAGTCTTGGGTATGATTCGTTCACACTTTTCGGTTCAGAACTATGACCGCTTCCCATACATTGTGTTTTGTTTTATTACCATGGCGGTGGGATAATAATCCGATATATGGTAACCCGGGATAAAGTGAGTAATTCCTGGAAGATGAAAGCATTGTGTAGTATATTTGTATCCTATAACCATAAATGTTATGAGTATTTCAAAGTGCGCATTGTGTATGGTATGTATACATGGTCATAGGATTTATTGATCGTGTTATATATCTAGAGTAATGAAATATATCCTATAAGTGAATGTGATATGGGTATTCTAGATGTATATGCTATGTGTTAGGTGTGTGTGCTTATTGGAGTCGAACGACCGTACTTAGTGACAATTGCTGTTATATTGACCCCCAAGGATTTTAGAAGAGGTCTAACTTGCGTACTTAGAGATAGTACTCGAATTTTGTAGCTGTAGTTATAGGATGTGTGTTGAGGGCATAATGGATCCCGACGATCAATATTGTCAAGGAGCAGTGTATCGGGGGGTTCCTTGTTTGGATTTCTCTTTGCTATACGGTCCACGCATGAAACGTAGCGCAATGTTGGGATTAGGGAGAAGTTTAGTACTTGGTACTTGGGTATATGTTGAACGGATAAAGAATGTTTTATAAGAATAGGAAGTAATGTGTGCCTATTCTGTTATTAAGGACTTATTTAAGTTAATAATTAAAATCGGATGGACTCTACTAAGGTATATGTTCATATGTATATGTTATTATATATATAAGTTTAGGAGTAAACTTAGAGTATGATAGGATGAGAAGATCTTTGGGTTATACTTGAGTTAGTGGGTTACGTGGCTTTAGTCTATGTGTAAATTAATATTGGGTTATCCCTAGTAGGTGTTGGGTAGTTTAATTAGGGTTCATGTGCATACGCTTAGGTGCGCGCTTCAGTCGAGGGGTGAGTTTGAGTCTCACGAGTGTGCGACTCCACTTAAATCATGAAATTGTGCATTTATTAATTATTATGCATTTTAATACACTTGTTATAAACGTTTTCACTCCTCGGGTTCTAACCCATTTATTTTTCTCTCTTTCCATATACATATATTGGGTACTACAAGTGTCTCACCACAAGGATATCGATGATGCTTTTCCCTCCATTGTCTTGGGAGCCGTAGCAGATGCGGACCATTGCGGGATTTTGCTATAGTCGCTTCCTACCATTTGTAAACCTAGATAGGATTCATTTTGTGTATCGGGTTTATACCAAAGAGTTACATTTAGCATTTTATTATTTCTCTCCTCTGGTTTGTTGTATTATCTGTTACCCGATAGCATATTCGGGTATACCTCTTTTATTTTACTTATTACGTTTTATATTGAGTATATACTTTTATTGTTGTGCATGTATACATCTTACCTTGTTCTGTAGATATTATATTGTTGTTTTGATGGTTCAATGTGTGGTTTTAAATTTTTTGGCATCTGCTTATTGTAATAGTGGGCAGTTAGCTAGGTTTATTTTAGTATCGACAGTTGATGCTAAGAATGATCCAGTTGAGATTCCTGATTTAATTTAGTATTGGGATGGTCACCCGTTATTATTTTAAGCGGGGTGTCATAACCGAGTTGTTGAGTCAAGCACTTTTGAGCATTCAAAACATGACGGTGAGATCGCAATAAGTGTATCTTTCGGGGGGTGAACAATGGGTGACTATGACCCTCCTTAAATAAACTAACCGCAAAAGTATCATTTGGAGACCTCACTATTGCCAATTTTGCTTTACAATCTTCCCAAACGGAACCTGGGCGTCTACATGTATCTGAATCCGCAAAAAAGGTAGCCTTTCCTTGCTTGAAACATATAAACTCCTTTCTAGTAAGCTCATTTACTACACGACTCTTTTTACCAGAAGAAATTTGAACACTAAACCCCGCTTCTTCAGCATACTCATTGTAAAACAATTTGGCTTCATCTAGTGTTTGGAACTCTTGCCCTATTTTTGGCGTAAGTTCAATCGCTACTTGTGGTTTGAAAACATTATCACTTTCACCATCATTGGATGCCCCACATTGTTCCTCTGTTATAGTCTCACTTTGCACATTTGCATTTGGCTCAATCTCAATCTCAATATCAAATTTCATATTGTCACCAATCCATATCTCTTTGTTCAATTCACCATTTGAATTATCCATTTCTAAAATAAAATTAAACTAAAACAATTAAAAAAATATTTTAGCAGCCATATCATTGAGCGGTATTAAATGCAATGAAAATTAAACAGATATTAAAAATCAAAGAAACTTAAACAAATATTAAAATATTTCAACCATGACATTTCATCAGATATTAAAATGAAAAGAAACTTAAACAAAATACAAATATTGAGTGGTATTAAATGCACACAAACTGAACAATAAGATGGAGATCAAAAGATCCAAATTTTCATTAATAAAAACACGAGTATTTTATATACAAACAGTGATTGCTAGCAAATATAGTATATTATATATAAGAGTAATACTACACGGACCCTTGTTTTGTACCCTCATTTTGTACCTCATAATAAGACAAGGCAATAACAAGTTGTACTCTATGCCCTGGGGGGACCCACAATAATAAGGTATAAACATTTAAAGCAGAGGGTATGGATGGGGGTACACAATGGGGGTACACATAATTTTATTGTATATACAAACAATGATTGTTACATAAAGTTAAAGATAAAACATTTACTAGCAAAGTTATTTCATATAAAAAGATAAAGTTAACAAAGTTAGCAAAGTTAATGTTCTCATACCTATACACGCAGAGAGAAAAAGAGAGGTTTGGGGGTTTTGAGGGTTTCGTCCTTTTGTGGGAATGGGATTGAAATGAGTGAGTTTGTTTTTGTTTGGATATAAGAGTTGGCGTGTCTTTTTTTTCCTAGCTAAACGACAGCGTTTTTTTAAATTTCATTTAGACCTCATTTTGAGTCCACAAACATGGATTGCATGAGAACGGTTCTCTCTCTCTCTCTCTCTATATATATATATATATATATATATATATATATATGTGTGTGTGTGTGTGTGTGTGTGTGTGTGTGTGTGTGTGTGTGTGTGTGTAAAAGTTTAGTTAACATCAATGTTACTTGGATTGTGAGTTATGCTCATATGTGGTATATGTATGATAAGGTTGTATGGTTTTTTAGGCAATACACATTATGATTGGAGTATGCTTTGATGGTTCAGTGCTTTATGAATATCTAGTGAATAATCTCGACATTTTAATTTCAAAGGGGATGAGGAATCGAACTTGAAAAAATTAATATCCCAAAATGATCTTCAATAGATGGATATGAAGTTAAATTTTATATCTCACTATATCCAATGGATCTCTCTGAATAAATTCTCAAATAGAAATCAGACGAGACATAAAAAATTCTTAGTTTGATTTGTCATAGTGGTGTGTTTGTGAGTTGGAGTTGATGGTTGTATTGTGTTGTTGTTGGTGAGTTGGTAGTGTTATTGATGTGTGGATGGTGTGTCGATTTTGATGTTATTGTACATTGGTGGGGGTAAGTGGCATCAACACTGGTGGTATTTGTTGGTGGTTTGATGGGTGTTATACGTGGGTTGTGGTGTTGTGGTGTTGTCGGTGGTAGTGGTATCATGTGAGTACTCGTTGTTTGGTAGATGGATCGATTGGTGATGTCTAGGTGTTTGAGTTTGGTAAAATTATGGTGGTGTTTTGATTATTTTGTATAATTTAAATTTATTTGACAGATGTTAGAACATGATTGGATAACAAAAAGAAAATTCCACATCATAAAACAAGAGAGCCGTCATGTTCAGGTCCTTAACGAATGTGTAATATTTCATTAAATAAAAGGGTGTTGGTAAGCGCACATACCATTTCTAATTTGGGCAATTATAGATAAGTTAAAATATATGTACTTTGGTTAATTAGTAAGAATAGTCTTGATTAACTCCAAATTTAAGTTCTCTCTCTCTCTCTCTCTCTCTCTCTCCCCCTCTCTCTCTCTCTCTCTCTCTCTCTCTCTCTCTCAAGTTTCTACCTAAATCCTATATTCTAATCCCACATGTAATTAGAGATTTGATAATTTCATTTGTGAGTTTATGTGATTTTTTAAGGAATAAAGTAGTCAATGTATTATGCTATTATCTACAACCTATTACATATTCAGTTATTTAATCCATAATGTGGGTGCTTGCATTTCTCAATGATATTTTCTAATTTCTAGATGGAGCATTAATGTGTTCACTTGATTATCTCATACATACTTATGGAACTATCGGTATGTTTTATACGCTGTCACGGGTATCCTTTAAAAAGAATTAGTTTTATAACTAACTAGGATTGAGATGGTTGCATTACATTTCATAGTGATTTATTTTAATTTTGGATGGAACAATTAATTTGTAAGGATTTTATTATCTAAGTGAATATTCATTTCTGAATTAAGCTTTAGGACTTTATTATGTACATCTCGGTTGTTTTGTTTGGTTTACTTTTCCATCTTATTAATATTCTGTGACAGTCGCCTATTATATTAACGCGTGGTCAATCCTCTACTTGAATAAAACATGAATCTTATTTTGTTTATCACTTATCTAATCACAAAATCTATACCATACTAATTCTCCATTTTACTAGTACCTTTTTATAATCAAAGTAACAATACACAAGTTATAGTTTAATGTTCACACATTCGTTTGAGTACACATATACATATAACACACTTTTATATGTATATTTACCGAATTCCCGAGTTTTCCTCTCGGATGCATTCCCTAGTATGATATCATCCACCAAGTACGTCCCATACCATCCATGGGCCACCAGGTCATAATCTCACCACTGAACCCAAATCGCAAACCCATACGGGAGGTGGTTATAAACATACTTCCAGGTGTCATAACCATACTACATTATCCAATAGGACTTGAAGCTCAGCTATCCACACACATGGATAGTGGCCGTGCAACACTACTATGACCTGGGAAACCGACCTAACACATGTTGGTCACGTCATGATGGACTGCCCACTACGCACAACCTCCAACGATAGTATAACTAGAGTAGGTATGTTCACATATAAATCAGTCACACATACACATGTATGTATACATACTATTTCACTCGGTAGTGTATATATATATATATAATCGGCTAACGTGGTTAATATCTCTCGCAACACTAGCCCACAAATCCAGAGTCTATCCTGACTCCTCGAGTTTTATCAAGTATTCACTTACTTATGATTAATTCTCTAACTTCACGTTTCTGGACAACATGTTATTCTATCTAAGAACTTATCGTAATCCTTTCTGAAATTCCAACCCAATTTCATAATTATTATCCGAGTACCTTTCACCCTAGTACACCTGTACTTTCTTCCCCAAAAGTTAACCCCGTTTAACCTAAGGTACTTTTTTAATCTTCCCTTTTATTTCCTGAAGTTAAATTCCATCTCCCGGACTCTATATACCAAGTCGAGCCCTATACAATCCGCGAAAACCATAAATCACAACAAATCGAACCGATTTACTGTCAGAACCGAATCGATTTGGTGAGCGAACCGGTTTGCTCTCCCCGGTGAATTGTTTTCTGTTATGCTGCCAACACGAATTTTTACGGGATTCACCTCTTTTACTTTAACCCTAGGAGTTCTAATCTACCCCAAAACCCACAATATGATTACTAAATTGAATTCCTAACGTCAATTTAAAGAATTTTATAGATACATCATCCCGAAATCATCTAACTCATAAGATGATCCCTTTATATAAAGATTGGAGCATAATTACAAAGCCTAATTACAGATTTTAACTTTTATTGATTAGATCATTCAAGAATCCTTCTTTATCATTCAATTAACATCAGATCTAAAATGTTCATATAATAAAGTTCCTCTTCAATGATTTCATTTATCAAATTCCCATTTTAAATGTTTCTCCAACCCAAAAAAATGTTTACTTTATACACCAAATTTCTACATGAATTATTAAAACTATACTAGGATGAAAGAAAGTTAAATACTTTCCTTGATATTGAATCATTTATGATATTCTCTCCTTGAGTTTCTCTATTGGCAATGTTCTTGAGTCGGAATCTCCCACCCGGATCCCTTTGCCCTTCACTTTTCTCTCTTTTCCTCTTATCTTTTATCTCTTCTAAAAAAATCCTAGCCTCTTTAGTGGTTGGATAGTGGTCCCTTCTATCCACCTTACTTAAATATAAGCTTAAACACTCCTAAACCCGAAATTACATCGGCCCCTATGAGTAAAATGACCCGAACATCCTTTTTTGGTACCTATTTGGCCTAAAGAGACCCCGGAGCCTAATTACAACCCCTGGTGCCTATTGCCGAATATCTATACCCATTATAAACCATTTTCACACTCAAAATTACCATTTGATTTATATATAATTAATTTTCATCCCATTCCTAACATGACCCTATACGCGTGTCCCAAATGAAATACCGTTAAACCCGTCAATTTTAATCACGTACGACATAATACAATTTAACATGTTTTCATTTACTTATCACACAAGTAAATAAAAGTACACTTAAATATTAATCCACTTATTCGCTAATTCATATTTATTTAAGTCACTTTATTTTCGATTTAATTAAATTAGGAGCACGCGGATAATTTAAAAATGCTCAAAAATACGGGGTGTTACATACTTCCCACCTAACAAAGGAATTTCATCCCCAGAATTCGAACATGCCTCGCACAAAGAGCTTAGAATATTTTTCTCTCTTGTCATCCTCACTCTCCCCAAATCGACTCCCGACAACATTGTGGTATCCCACTGTGCACGCACTAATGGTACCCTATTAGCCAACATCCTACTCCTTATGGCCCAAAATGGCGATAAGTCTCTCCTCATAAAAATGTCTATATGTAAGCCAACCTCCTCTAAAGTCTGGAGACGATATACCACATCATCCTTGAGATACCTTATTGATGACAACACACGAAACGCATCGTAAACCTGCTACAAATGCCCCAGTAAGACAAACTAATACATAACTGGCCCTACCCTCTAATGATGGGGGAAGGCATTACATACCTAGGCACCAGCTACCGATCCTAAATGCCCAGAGGGAATATTCATCCCTCCATGATCTTGGTAACCCAAAATGAAGCCTTCGATATACACTCATATTCCTTCACTGGAATCCCCAATCATTGTAAAACTCTCGTTGATCACCTTGAATCAACCTTTTTCATCTAACGAGTGATATCCCTGGATACAACCTTTATTGTGTTTCGTTTCACACCGACCCGCATGCACTGTATCTAATATTATATAGTACAACTTTATCCCTTCTTGGGGTATACCAAAAACTATGACCCATCATCTGCTCCATAACCGCTCACGCCATAGGTCCTCCTGATATGGACAATCTACCTCTTATTAATGAGAAATCAACCCTCAAAACTGATTGAGTATGACTCCTCTCTAGCTTCCAAAATTATAGGACATTCCCTTGGTAATAAGGATCCCTTGCCTGTGTTTTCACAGTCCCTTAACCCATCTTAGGTGTGATGGTTGTCCCTACTATATATGCTTGGACTATCTTCTTCCTCTAATGATGTTTAATTCAGCTCACCTGTCCAAATCTTCTGCTAACTACCCTATAGGCATATGGCTCAAGTCATTTACCTCCACGTTACCTTATCTCGAATGATACAAAACATTGAACTGGCTAGGGCACCCATACACCCTATACCCATGGGTACTCAAACAAATACCACCAATGTAACCTACATACATCAATATCGGGCGTCTTATGCCTTGTATGATCATACGGTAATGGTATACTTGATTACCCTACTAATCGCGGCTCGATCTTTCTTAATTTACCCCACATATAAACCAGTGGTGGAAACGTTCCCTAGTGCTTTCTTCACAACACTACTTGACCTCTTTGGTCTAAATCATATAATATCTCTTTGCTCAAAACGCTATATCTATACACGTGTAATGACTAACGTAGAAAAACAATGCCCTAGAGCCTAAATGTCTCCTAACTCCCGACACTTACTAAGTTTCATATGTGGGACGTCTCTCAAGTGAAATTCAAACAAGGAACTCCCCCACCCCCACGCCCCAATACACTATTACTTAGCATTGTCCGTCATCGAGATATGTAGGTCCAAGACACATTACCTAGACACTCAAAATACTATCCCCAAAAGTCACTAAATTTGTATCTTAACTCCCACCTCTCTAAAAGAGTCATACAATACAACGTTCGCACTATCGCTAAGTCCTATGCACTAAGTCAATCACAACCCGATCTCTCGGTTCGATTTTAATCCCTGATATCCCTTGAATCACATCAGTAAAGTCTCTACGAACATCGAATATAATGAGACAACTATGCTCTCTGAAGTCTCCTCCCAATATAATATAAACATTGGGTCGACCCTCACTCAGGATGGGACATCGCAAAAGATTCACATCTTGCTTTGTTATAGCGAACACGATAGCCTTACTATAACAGTTCACCATCGCTCTAACCATCTCTACCCAATCCATACCCAGGATAAGATCATACTCTTACCTCTTTAAAATAAGTAGATCCACTAAAACATATCGTACAAGTGTCCACACCCTCTCCCCTACAGATGGAACGAATGAGAGCCCCACTACCCAATGGTAAATATACTCATAATAATAACATATGTTATCCCCTATAAACCCGTATCACGCATGAATCTAGTGCAAACTAAAGAATGTTATGTTCCCGTGTCACCCAAAACTTGACCCATGAACCCATGGGTAACCCTCAATCCCTAATAATTCTGGCTTTATCACGGGTATATAGTCGTAACAAACCCGCCCAAAATGCTTCTGCCCCTACGAAGGCGGTAATGCTGCAACTGCTGGTGGGGTTGAAAGCTACTATAATTGTTTCCCCAGCTGGTCACCCTGCTACTGACCCTTAGCCCTTCCCGGGCATACACTCTACATGTGGCCCTAATCCCCATGTACGAAACATCCCCTTGTAAATTTTTCCTGCCTCTGGCCTTGCTGACCTTGACGAGGCTGCCCTTATTTATGGCCCTCCTAGCCTTTAGTGTAGTTCTCCTGGCCTTGATGGACCTTCCTGTTACTACCATTACCATAACTAACTCTCTTAGAAGAGTCCCCCTTTTAGGAATCTCGTTTATACTACCCACCCTGTTGTCGTGGTGCCCCGTTGGCACCGTTGCCCCTAATCTTACCCTATTGGCTAGATTCTTCGATTCTCTTTTCCCCCTTCTAATGGAAGCGATGGTATAGATAGTGTAAAAGCACACCATTAATGACATCATCATAAGTCCTCAATGTCATATTTCCCAATAAATGCTGGCGAATCCTCCAAGTGAGTCCATCAATAAACTTAAGGACCCTATTCCACTACACCAAAACTGGCGATTGGTCACGACCAAAATCCCTGACCAAAACTGTGGGTCCCGGACTTTGGCCGTGACCATTTCTGGCGTGACCATTTTTGTGGGTCGCGGCCCAAGTCCGTGACCAAAAAATGGTCACGCCCAAGAGGGGTCACGGCAGATGGTCGCGGACTTTGGCCGTGACCCATGCCGTGACGGGTCGCGGCCCTTATCCGTGACCCACAACCGTGACAAATTGGTCGCGGCCAAAGTCCGCGACCCCCGTCTGTGACAAAAAAAATTAAAAAAAATTGGTCGCCGCCCCTATCCGTGACCCATAACCGTGACAAATTGGTCGCGGCCAAAGTCCGCGACCCCCGTCCGTGACAAAAAAAATTAAAAAAAATTGGTCGCGGCCCTTATCCGTGACCCATAACCGTGACAAATTGGTCGTGGCCAAAGTCCGTGACAAAACAAATTGGTCGCGGCCCTTATCTGTGACCCACAACCGTGACAAATTGGTCGCGGCCAAAGTCCGCGACCCACGTGAGTGACAAAAAAAATTGGTCGCGGCCCTAGTCCGCGACCCATAACCGTGACAAAAAAATAAAAAAAATGGTCGCGGACTTTGGCCGCGACGATTTTTAAGCGCGACAAAAAAAAATAAAAATCCAATCCTAAAATTGGGGGTCCTGTGAGTGCACCGTCGGTTGCTACGAGGTGTTACAAATATTTATTATAGGCAAAACAATAAAAAAAATCACAAATTGCGAATTGAGAATGTTGTTAATAAACAAATATATATACAAACTTAAAAATATTACACGTCTTAATAATTCACAGACCAAAAAAAAATTGGGCAGAGTTTCCTCTATTTTCTTGACATTCCAAAACCTGTAAATGAAAAACCTGTTTATTATAAAGCCCGCACGGCTATAAAATTCAACAATCAAATTATAAAAGCCCGCACAGCCATAAAACTAAACAATAAAAGCCTGCACGGCTATAACAAATAAAAAACATTATCCTGAATGTCCACAACATATAAATAATCATCATGTTGTAAACCATTGCCTCCTTCATTTGATCCACGTGCAAAAATCCTACAAATGATAGGATACAGAAAACAAAAATATCAGTAACCAAGTATTTTTACAAAAAATTTAATCAAGCTGAAAAATTGCATATGAGTTAAAATTATCAGTAACCAAGTAGAAATATGAAAATTACCGTCGTTTTGAGAGGTGTTGGTGCCACCCACGGGAACCGTTCGGGGGCTGTTTCGAGTTTTCACCCTCTAACGTCATGTTTTTAAGCGTAAGTCTAGAAATAAGCAAATTACCGTCGTACTCTCAAACCGGGAGTCCCGCGGCTGCGGGGTCAGTTCCTACGAGTTACGTTGGTCCCGTGAGAGGTGTTGGTGCCACCCACGGGGCCGTTCGGGGGCTGTATCGAGTTTTCACCCTTTCACGTCATGTTTTTAAGCCTAAGTCTTGAAATATACAAATTACCGTATTACTCTCAAACCGGGATTCCCGCGGCTGCGGGGTCAGTTCCTACGAGTTATGTTGGTCCCGTGGGAGGTGTTGGTGCCACCCACGGGGCCGTTCGAGGGCTGTTTCGAGTTTTCACCCTTTAACGCCATGTTTTGCTTAAGTGTAGAAATATGCAAATTACGATCGTATTCTCAAATCGAGAGACCCGCGGCTGCGGGGTCAGTTCCTACGAGTTACGTTGGTCCCGTGGGAGGTGTTGGTGCCACCCACGTGGCCGTTCGGGGGCTGTTTCGAGTTTTCACCCTTTAAGATCATGTTTTTAAGCCTAAGTCTTGAAATATACAAATTACCGTATTACTCTCAAACCGGGACTCCCGCGGCTGCGGGGTCAGTTCCTACGAGTTATGTTGGTCCAGTGGGAGGTGTTGGTGCCACCCACGGGGCCGTTCGGGGGCTGTTTCGAGTTTTCACCCTTTAACGCCATGTTTTGCTTAAGTGTAGAAATACGCAAATTACGGTCGTATTCTCAAACCAGGAGATCCGCGACTGCGAGGTCAGTTCCTACGAGTTACGTTGGTCCCGTGGGAGGTGTTGGTGCCACCCACGGGGATGTTCGGGGGCTATTTCGAGTTTTCACCCTCTAACGTCATGTTTTTAAGCCTAAGTCTAGAAATAAGCAAATTACCGTCGTACTCTCAAACCGGGAGTCCCGCGGCTGCAGGGTCAGTTCCTACGAGTTACGTTGGTCCCGTGGGAGGTGTTGGTGCAACCCACGGGGCCGTTCGGGGGCTGTTTCGAGTTTTCACCCTTTAAGGTCATGTTTTTAAGCCTAAGTCTTGAAATATACAAATTACCGTATTACTCTCAAACAGGGATTCCCGCGGCTGCGAGGTCAGTTCCTACGAGTTATGTTGGTCCCGTGGGAGGTGTTGGTGCCACCCACGAGGCCGTTCGGGGGCTGTTTCGAGTTTTCACCCTCTAACGCCATGTTTTGCTTAAGTGTAGAAATACACAAATTATGGTCGTATTCTCAAACCGGGAGACCCGCGGCTGCGAGGTCAGTTCCTACGAGTTACGTTGGTCCCGTAGGAGGTGTTGGTACCACCCACGGGGACGTTCGGGGGCTGTTTCGAGTTTTCACCCTCTAACGTCATGTTTTTAAGTCAAATACTAGAAATAAGCAAATTATCGTCGTACTCTCAAACCGGGAGTCCCGCGGCTGCGGGGTCAGTTCCTACGAGTTACATTGGTCCCGTGGGAGGTGTTGGTGCCACCCACGGGGCCGTTCGGGGGATGTTTCAAGTTTTCACCCTTTAACGTCATGTTTTTAAGCCTAAGTCTTGAAATATGCAAATTTCCGTATTACTCTCAAATCGGGAGACCCGCGGCTGCGAGGTCAGTTCCTATGAGTTACGTTGCTCCCGTGGGAGGTGTTGGTGCCACCCAATGGTCCGTTCGGGGGTTGTTTCGAGTTTTCACCCTCTAACGTCATGTTTTGCTTAAGTGTAGAAATACGCAAATTACCCTCGTACTCTCAAATCGGGAGACCCGCGGCTGCGGTGTCAGTTCCTACGAGTTAGGTTGGTCCCGTGGGAGGTGTTGGTGCCACCCACGGGGCCGTTCGGGGGCTGTTTCGAGTTTTCACCCTTTAACGCCATGTTTTTAAGCCTAAGTCTTGAAATATAACAATTACCGTATTACTCTCAAACCGGGATTCCCGCGGCTGCGGGGTCAGTTCCTACGAGTTATGTTGGTCCCGTGGGAGGTGTTGGTGCCACCCACGGGGCCGTTCGGGGGTTGTTTCGAGTTTTCACCCTTTAACGCCATGTTTTGCAGCCTAAGTATTGAAATATACAAATTACTATATTACTCTCAAACCGGGATTCCCGCGGCTGCGGGGTCAGTTCCTACGAGTTATGTTGGTCTCGTGGGAGGTGTTGGTGCCACCCACAGGGCCGTTCGGGGGCTGTTTCGAGTTTTCACCCTTTAATGTCATGTTTTGCTTAAGTGTAGAAATACGCAAATTACGGTCGTATTCTCAAACCGGGAGACCCTCGGCTGCGGGATCAGTTCCTACGAGTTTCGTTGGTCCCGTGGGAGGTGTTGGTGCCACCCACGTGGCCATTTGGGGGCTGTTTCGAGTTTTCACCCTTTATTGGAATGAACTCAAGGTTAAAACTCAAAGTATATTCGTTCAACGAAATTTGATAAACTATTCATATTGGGACACATAAGTATAATGAATACTCTTACAAAGGGTATTCCAACCCTTTGGGAAGTTTACGGATGGTAAACAATTAGTAATTTTATCTTATTCATTGGTTTCTCGGCCTCGAATAAGTTATGGAAGTGAACCATAAATCTGACTAGTATACGCAAAACGTTCGATATAAGTTGGGAGGGCACAAGATTAAGGAATGAAAAGAAGTCCTAGATGGGTTTGGTTAGTGAAATTCCACTTCCATACTATAAACTATGTTCATGGAAACACATTTCCCCATCCCGAGCATTTGGGGCCCGATTTGTCTCATTGGCCGGACGAATTAAAAAGGCATTAGGGTGGGAAAAATGCTTACCCCATTTAGTATGTGTTTGTTTGTACATGATTCACAAACTCTTAGGGGTAAATGGTTTATTCTTGGAACCAACATATCTAACCCAGGAGGTCTTAGCAACATGAGAGGTGTTTTGGCCTCTGATAGGTTATTAAGTTTTGATAATAGAAAATGAAGATGCCCCATGTGTGGAACCTCCTTGTTTGATGTGCTCAAGGCCAAAAATATCCATGGTCTCCACCTTATTTTCCAAATGTTATTAACATTGACATATCTTTTGGTGATCCAGATTAAGGTTATGACTAAAAGGTTAAAGGTAAGAAATATGTTTGTGCAAAGGGCAATGTGTTTGTGCAAAGGGCACTTAGAAGATATAACCTCAAATATAAAAGGGTTTTCATTAAGGAATTAAGATACAAACATGTTAAATCTAGTACAGTCAAATATGAAATTCAGTTGCATATATACTTATGTTGCATATATATGCACTGCATATATATGCAGCAGTTGCATATATATGCACGAACGGCTGCCGCGCCTGATTCGACTCACCATTATTATATTAGGCCTTCTTTGTCTGCGCATTACCCTACTTCCTTAATCCAAATAGCCATAGGAGAAGCTGAGCTAGCTAACCTAAGTCCGTAGCTAAAGTTCTCAAACAAGAGTTCCATTCCCCTTACTCGTATTGCAGGCAAATCCCGTTACTAGTAGTTCTGGTTAGCCCACTTGCCCGAGCACACTCTCAACTTGTAGATGCGCCAATCCCGCCTTCCCCCACTACATATATATGCAGTTGCATATATATTCACTGCATATATATGCACTTCATATATATGTAGTTGCATATATATGCAGCAGTTGCATATATATGCACTGCATATATATGCAGCACTGCCTCGCCTCGCCCCCTGCCCCGTTACTACGCCCCCTGCATATATATTAGTTTCATATTAATAATTATATATGCAGATATGTTATTTCTCTTTCAGGTGACAATTATTTAAAGTCCTACGTGATACCGGAACCAGAGGCAACCGTAACGGATCAGACGACCGAATATGAGTGTCAGGAGGTTTGTTTTGTAGATCCCACTCTTGGATTCACCCTAGATCAGGTATACTCTCTATTTTATTTTGTATTTTATCACCAATATGCACACACTCACACGCACACTCTCACTACATATATACATATATGCATATATGCACACACTCTCACTACATATATGCATACATGCCCCGTCCCCTCCCCCCTTCCCCACTCACACACACACACACACACAAACACACATGCACACACACACGCGCTCCCCCTGCCCGTCCCCTCCCCCTTCCCCACTCGCACACGCGCACACACACAAACATGCACACACGCGTCCCCTGCCCATCCCCTCCCCCCTTTCCCACTCACACGCGCACACACACAAACATGCACACACGCACACACACAAGCCGGGAGAGCCATGACTACACGGTCGATTCCTACGACTTATATTGGTCCCGTGCGAGATGTTCGTGACTCTTGTGGGACCGTTTTGTGGGTGTTTTACGTTTTCACCCTTCGATGGCATCTTTTTTATTCTGAAGTCTAACTTTCTGCAAAGTTACGCCGTATACTCAAACCGAGATCCTTGTGACTACGCGTTTGGTTTCTACTATTAACATTGGTCCCTTGTGAGGTGTTTATGACTCTTACGGTACCGTTTTGTGTTTTTTTTACGTTTTCACCCTTCTAAGGCATGCTTTTATGCTTTAGTCTAATTTTTTGCAAATTAATGTCGTACACTCCAATCGAGAGCGCCGTGACTACGCGGTCGGTTCCTACGAGTCACATTGGTCCCGTGTGAGGTGTTCGTGACTCTTACGGGACCGTTTTGTGCTTGTTGTACGTTTTCACCCTTCGATGGCATGTTTTTATGCTCAAGTCTATTTTTTTTGCAAATTTACGTCGTACACTCTAACCGGGAGCCCCGTGACTACGCGGTCGGTTTTTATGAGTTACATTAGTCCCGTACGAAGTGTTCGTGACTCTTACCGGACCGTTTTATGGCTATTTTATGTTTTCACCCTTCGATGGCATGTTTTTATGCTTAAGTCTAACTTTTTACAAATTTACGTCATACACTCAAACCGGGAGCCCCGTGACTACGCGATCGGTTCCTACGAGTCACATTAGTCCCGTGCGAGGGGTTCATGACTCTTACGGGACCGTTTTAAGCCTGTTTTACGTTTTCACCCTTCGATGGCATGTTTTTATGCTTAAGTTTCTTTTTTTGCAAGTTTACGTCATACACTCAAACCGGGAGCGCCGTGACTACACGGTCAGTTCCTGCGATTTACATTGGTCTCGTGCGAGGTGTTCGTGACTCTTATGGGACTGTTTTGTGGCTATTTTACGTTTTCACCATTCGATGGCATGTTTTTATGCTTAAGTCTAATTTTTTGCAAATTTACGTCGTACAATCAAACCGGGAGCGCCTTAAACATAGAAAGTGGCAATCCGTTGGATAATGACTTCTTTTTCTAGTGTTCACCCTAATTATTCTTTGTTCAAAAGTTTTCCAAACCCAAAATAATTAAAAAATTGAATCAATGCATATTTAACCTTAAAATAAAGTTCATCATAGGTCTATCCATTACCTGGATATTTTGTTACACCCAACGCCAATCAGAACCTTCTCTATGCCAGCAGCGATGCAATTTCAGATTATGTTTGATAGTAGTTCGACCCCAACATCAATGTATCCTATGACAGTGAAAAAATAATGAATTTTTTGCAAACAGTTATGTTCAATTAAAAAAATGGTAGAACCAAAAAATATTTTGCAAACAGTTATGTTCAATAGCGGGACATTACATTTAAAAGTAGATGAAATTCATAAATTAATATAAAGTGCTAATACAATGTCTATATCATAATAGGATACAAATAAGATTGATGAGGATAAAATAATATTTTGATACTCAATCTTCCTCTAAATCAACTAAAAGATCATTCAAATTAGGGTTGTCATCAAGAGCTGGCTGGAACTCTTTTGGAGCCTTTAATGCGTCTACTTCAGTAGTCATACCCTTTGGTGCATGCACAACAATAGACCAATTTCCATCGTTTATGCACTTCGAGTATAATACCTTCTTTACATTCTGAAAGGCACAAATAAAAGGCTCGTCGACTATGCGGTCTTTAGTCTTCAGCTTTGATAAATCTACCATAATAAGTTTGGAGTCGGGATCAACTTTGCAAGCATTCGTTGTATCCTCCACCTTTACCCAATCACAATAGAATACGGTTTCTATGAAATCCAAGTAATCAAGTTCTAGGATTTGTTGAATTATCCCATAATAGGTTAGCACCGTATTCTTTGGATTTTTATCACTTTTGCTAGCGATACAGGTGGTCAAGGAAGAAATTGATATTCCACTGTTTTGCGTCAAAAGCTTTTCCTCATATGGATATGAAATGAAATCAAAACCGTTGGTGCGGAATTTCTTAAACTCTTTTTCACGAAAACTAGGACCTTTTGCTAGGCGTGCAAGTCTGGAAGAGACATCACCTCTTTTTAGAAGCTGCATTTATTAATGAATTTGTATTAGGTCATGTTTTTACCACACATGAATAAATAACCGCACACATAAGATGTGAAAAGTACCTCTTTTGACACCCATGCCCTAAAGTCAGTTGTCGTCCAATTTCTCCTTTAATTTTGGATAATTTCGTTCTCGTACTTCCTACCAAAAAATTATAGAGTTTAGATAATAAAATAAAAAATACATATAATCAAAGAAGAAGAATTCAGTAGATACTCACTCTCTCCAGTCTTGGACTTCATCTTGCGATTCGAAGACATGACGAGTTGCTTGCTCGTATTGTAGGTTTGTGAGTTTCACCTCTTTAGGGTTCCCAAACGATAATTAGTCCTCAAACTCGTCAGGTTCCTCTATCACTCGTTCTCCACGAGGATTAAACCTCCTCACCTCTTGTTCTAGCATATGTTCCCTAGCGTATAACGATGATTCCACCGTTACGTATTCTTCAGCAATTGACCCTCCAATATACCGTGTATTCTTTACATAATCTTTGAAGGTTTTCATCAAGCGCTCAAAAGGATACATCCAATGATACCTCATGGGACCACATAATAAAGCTTCATCGCATAAATGCACAAGCAGGTGGATACTGATATCGAAGAATGACGGAGGAAAATATTTCTCTAACACACAAACTGCTTCGGCTAAAGTTGATTTCACAGCTTTAATGTGTCTTCTGTTTACCACTTTTGCACAAAGTAGGGTAAAACACAAACTGATTTGCATAATTTCCCGACGGAGATCTTTGTGTTCAGAGAAGCAATGCCGAAATAACAACGGGATTAATTGGATGATTACGTGCCAGTCGTGAGACTTTCACTGTTTCAAGTCATTTGCTTGGTAGTTTACTACCCTACATAAATTACTAGAATAACCGGTTTGAGTCTTCAAGTTGAACAACGTGTCTAAGAGGATCTTCTTCTCACTAGTAGTCAAAGTGAAAGCAGTCGGGGGGATAGAAATTCTTCCTGTTGTTGAATAATTTTTTAACCACAGTCTCTTCTTTATTTTCATATCCTGTAGATCTCGGCGGGCACGCTCTCCATCTTTGGAATGAGATCCACCCAGACATGTTCCTATCAAATGTTCTGTAACATTCTTCTCTATGTGCATCACATCAATTATATGCCTTACACGATGATCTTTCCAATACGGCAAATCAAAAAATATTGATCGCCTGGACCATGGCTTCGCTTTACTAGGGTCGTTCGGATCCTCCCTAGCTTTACGCTTCAGGTTTACAAAATGGGGGTGTTTGCCTACATACCTATTCCCCACAGTCGCAGCCACCGCCTTCTCCTCAATTTGCTGACCAGAAATTCGAATAGGTGCCATTCTTCGCTCGTGACCGACAGGCAAAAAGTTAGACTTGTCGTTCCTAAAAGGGTGACTGGTCGGCAGAAATCTACGATGACCCATGTAACTCAATTTACCAATATGTTTTAACCAACAGGCTTCAGTTTCCTCCCCACATATGGGACATCCATAATAACCATGAACATTACAACCGGACAAGGTCCCATAAACAGGAAGATCGTGGATCGCCCACATCATAATTGCTTTAAGTGTGAACTCTTCACCCTTATGAGAATCGAACGCCATCACGCCTTTATCCCACAACTCTTTAAGTTCTTCGATTAATGGTGCTAAGAATATATCAATATCATCACTGGGAGCCTTTGGCCCGGGTAACTCCTTTCTCATGCATAACGTCGGAGGAAGACTTAAAGGCGCCATAAGAACTGGCCAATAACTCTGACTAGTACTTAAATTACCGAAAGGGTTAAACCCATCGGTTGAGATTGCAAGACGAACGTTGCGCGGTTCCTTTGCAAATTCATGGTGTTGTGCATTTGAAATTTTCCAGATGAGTGAATCAACCGGATGACGCATCAAATTCCCACCCACCTCGCATCGAGCATGCCATGTCATGGCCTCCGCTATCCACGGTACAGTAAAAAAACGTTTTAACTGTGGCCCAAGTGGAAAATACTTCAAAACCTTTTGTGGGACTTGCGAGCACTTGCGATTTTTTGCATGTTTATCATTTCCATTCTCACAAACCATAAATCTAGGCTCACTGCATACAGGACATTCATCCTTCTCTTCGTGCTCATTTCGGTACAATATGCAATCATACTTGCAAGCATGAATAGATTTGTATTTCAAACCTAAACCCTTCAAACTCTTCTTCATGGTAGGATAATTGTCTGGTAACATGTTCTCTTTTGGGATAATTTCTTTAACCCACTTAAGAATTCCGGTTACGCTGTTTCCAGACAAACCAAATTGACTCTTCAAATTATGCAAACCAATCATTGCATATAATACCGAGTGATCTTCATCGCAATCTTTATACAACGGTCTAGCCGCATCAGCTTTCAACCGTATGTATTCCCGATCTCCTAGTAGTTCAGCATCAATTTGTTCATTTACTTGGTCACAATGCACATTATTTGTATCCATAGGTTGGTGGTTTTGTTGGTTGTGGAGTCCGTAAGCATCATCAATTAAGTCGGTCAATGGACGATGTGTTGGTGAATCATGTACCACTTCTACTCCTTGAGGTTCCGTTACACGGTCGGCTCCCGGTAATTCTTCTGGAACATAAGGTACAACTTTTTCACCATGGTATGTCCATATTATATAGTCTTGACAGATTCCCCACTTTAGTAAATGCAGCTCAACAACTTCCAATGACTTATATTTTCCGTTAATACAATGAGTGCACGGACATGGAATCTTCTCACTTTTAAGATTTTTGGAAGCATATTTAACAAATTCATAAACACCCTTTACATGATTAATTGATATCCGGTTAGTCTCTCCAATCCACTCTTTGTATTGTGGGAAATCCATGTAATAATCTTCAAATTTCAGTCCTGTGGTAATAGGTTAAAAAATATTATTACAAATGAAACAGAAAGATTATTCTTACGACTGAAACAAAAAAAATATCATTCCAAACGAAACAAAACCAATATTCTTACAACTGAAACAAAAAAAATAACATTCCAACTGAAGCAAAAACAATATTCTTACAACTAAAACAAAAAAAATTATTACAACTGAAACGAAAGAAAATATTATTAAATCTTGGCCAACAGATAAAGTGGCCAAGTAATAAAAGATTTTGCATAATTCCTCAATTCCATCCCATCCCCGCTGTTAACGTACACAGGTACATCTTCGCAGCCGTTGTATATTTTATCGACCATTATTTTAGCCTCACCCTTCTCCAAAGGTCGGTGATGTACTAGAGTTCCAGGAACCCTGGAGTTTAGTATGCACACACCAACAAACCTCGAATTGCTCATGTCCTTGATATAGTACTCTTCGCTATAGTCACCGTGCGTTGTTGACGATGATCCGAGCCCCGTGATTGGCGGAGGTGCAGGGGAGGGGAATGTTGGAGGATGAGGCATTTGAGAGGGGAATGTTGGAGGGGAAGGATGTGTGAAACCTTGAGGAGGCATTGGGGGCCTATAACTTTCAATAAGATTCACAAGTTTCCCAATTTGATTCGTCAATAATCCCAGGGAATTTTTAATCTCATGGACATCCCCATCGGTATTCAACTGGTGCTCCTTTTGGGATGAGATACAATTCTTGATTGAAAAAAGCTCGTCCACAAGAGGTGCAATGTGTTGAAGTTTTGTTTTTGGCATATGTGAGCCAACACCTCTCGTCCTCCCCCTTTTGTCCTTTCTAAAGGTCTTAGTCAGGGCATTATTTTCAAGGTCAAAGTCATCAGTAGGGCTCGAATCTGATTGACTGTTGATGGCCTCTATTGATTCCAGTGTCTTAGCCAAGTGCAGCGGGAATTTATTATCTTTTTCCCGTCGAGCATGAAGGAATAAGTTGGACCGATTTGGGTTTTTACCGGCATCTGGACCATATTTTGTCCTACTCTCCCATTCATTCTTCAAATCCTCATATGATTTGGATCCCAGCCTATGGATATCAGTTTTTTGTGCCCTATTTTTTTTTGTTTTGTTCCCTCTGGACCAACTTGTTTTCCTTCGCCTCATTCTCCAAAAACTTATTCCACTGGTCCACCGGCATTTCAACATTGGGAGGCACTTTTTCTTTCAAAGCCAAAATATTGGAGCTCGCTGCCTCTTTCGGGAAATGTTTCTTCCGAAGGTTTCTCCTGTATGTCCTCAATCCTTCAGCAACCCAAGATAGAACCTTATTCTTGGAACGGTCAGGAAATGAGAAATGCTTGCAAAGTTGGTCATATATGTCATCTTTGACAGCTTGATCAACAAGGTTCCAATTATCTGGTCCACCGACTCCCACGTTCATTTTTCCCAGCGACAAACACCGGGCTTTAAAGTTCAGCACGTCATTCCTATCACCCGTCGGGTTATTCCCGAGAATGGAGAAGCCAATAGGCTTCTTTTCATTTGAGCGGGAGGCATCATGAGTGTTGGATTGAGGCGTTAAAGCAACAGGAGTGCTGGATTGGGGCGTAGGAGCACTTGGGGTTGGTCTTGGTGAGGAGTGAACCATTGGTGGAGTTGTGAATTGCTCAGCCATTGGTGTTGAGAATTCGGGTTCTGCACGAGATGGTGAACCTCGTTGTGGTGTCACATCGACACTTGGTACCCTAGGGTTGTTTCCTCTCGACATTATCTACAAAAATTAAAAAATATAAGTGAGTAAATAATTATAATAATATGAAATTATAACTAATTAATCAAGCTTAATTAGTTATATATATATAGATAGATAAATACCTTTTCAAAGTAAGACTTTAGAATAAGTTCAATGTGTCTGATCTCCATCCATTCAGTATTAGTTTTTAAGAACCTATGAATTTTTGCACGTGGCCAACTAGAAGGAAGGGTATCTATGATTGATGTGTAGATGTCAGTGACATGAACTCGGAATCCCCTATTTCTCAACTTGTTGGCAAGATTCAATTTTACGTGCATGTGGCGTGAGACATCACAGTCTATGTCAATGCTCTCTGTACGCGGTTGTATCCATAACGGGTGGATTTTTTTTTCCGCCTTCTCCAACAACGTAACCAAGGTCAGGGCTATGTCGGAATTATGTGTGTGAAATATATTTTGTATAACGTCATCCCAATTTTCTGGTAGAGAAAATAGAATACGATCGAACAAGTAATCTTGCTGGATATCAAATCCATGATTTATAAGGTAGTTAAATTGTTCGATCTTTTTATTTCCGTACCTATAAATAGGAGTACCCTCTATATGACGCACGCTAATAAAAGAGTTATGTGTGCAATCTAATTGCAACCTGTCCCACTCTTGTTGACAGTATTTATCACCGTGCCTCATTTTTCCTGAGAAAAGTATACGAGGGAATGAATACGAGTCCTGCTATTAAGGTTTAGGTTTGAAAGATATGAGAGTTTAAACATACATATACACATAAACAAGACAAGCATATGTGATATACTTTTTCATAGGCAAATCAAGAGCACACCCAACAAATTTAATAACATATACATTTATCGACACTAGTATCAATTCAATAAATTCAACATAGTATCCAACAACCAAGCCAACAATATCTCACTATAGTAATGTGTACACGTGTTTGCGACTCATATGTAAAAAAAAATCATTTAATTATATTTCTCAAAATAAAAATACACACGCATATTTTGATTAAAAAAAATACACACATATACAATCTAGGGTTTATTGACATAATCTATACATACACACACATACAAGCTAGGGTTTATTGACATAATCTATACATAAACACACATACTATTTAAGGTTTACTAAACCCTAATATTTTTTTTGACATAAATCTATACATACACATACATACAATCTATACATACACACACATACACCATACAAACATAAATCTACACATACATACACAAAAATTAGGGATTTAGTTAGAAATCATGAAATCCAAATGAATCAATACATACCAACTGAAATCCAAATGCAAATCCAACTGAAATCCAAATGCAAATCCAATATAAATCCAACCGAAATCGCAACTGAAATCGCAGCTCGAAATCGCAAAAACCCTAACAGCAACGAAGTGGGACGTAATAAATGATAAGCCGGGAATATTTCTTTTTAAGACTAGACTATGGTCACGGCCTAGAGCCCTGACCCGATGTGCGCGACCCATTAATGAGCATGATTTCTAGCGATTTCGACCTGGTCACGGCCAAGAGCCGTGACCCATTAATGACTTCGACAATGGCGTTTCCAAACTGGTCACGGCCAACAGCCATGACCGATGCGCGCGACCCATCACTTTCTTGCAGAACAATGGGGATTTCTATATGGTCACGGCTATGGGCCGTGACCCATAATGCGTGACCCTTTTCCAACAGCCTTGGTGTTTGAATGATGTATGGTCACGGCCCATAGCCGTGACCCAGTCCCACAAATGGTCACGGCCCATAGCCATGACCCTTAATGTGTGTGTTTTCTACTTCGTCGCGCCCTTAGTCACGGCCCAAGTCCGTGACCCATCCGCGACCAGTTTAGAGGGATTTTTGGCGCCAAACTGGTCATGACCTGGTCACGGATTTGGGCCGTGACCGACCCGCGACCAGTTTGGAGGGAATTTTGGCGCCAAACTGGTAACGGCCTGGTCAAGGACTTGGGCCGTGACCCTCTATGGTCAGGGATTTAGTCCGTGACCATTTCCAGAGCATGGATAATTTAATGTGGTAATAAAATTGGTCACGCCAAAAATTGAGTGGGTCACGGCCCAAGTCCGTGACCATCTGGTCGCGAACTTGGGCCGTGACCCACTGGGCGTGACCATTCGCAGGATTTGGTGTAGTGTTCTCTTCTGTATTCACCTCGCCTGGCACAAAGTTTTCTAGGTGAATGAATTTATCTTCGTAATCGACCACAGTTCATCCCTCCTGTGAAAGGTCAAGGAATATCCTCTTCATCTTCATCTAAATTGCTGACAGAAAGTACTCGCAGTTAAATCACACCCAAAATTACTGAATGGTCATGGAGTCTCTCTCCTCAGATGTGGTGACTAACTCCCACCACTCAACACTGTTCCCATAAGATTAAAATTAGACAAAATATGCTTTTGAGTGTCACTTCTCTCAATAATACTTATATGCCACTGAATGTCCTTCTTCATTTTTCTATTTGCTACAACGTCCACATTTCCTTAAAACTCTGAAAGATGGCCCTTCTGAAAGGCCTCTCTAACTCTCCCCAACACCGATGGCACTAGGTGGGCTAGTACGAGTGCTGCCACTGGTTATTGTGGTTATTCCTAGGGAAAATGTTGCACCATGACAGTCACCGTGGCATTAACTGCCTACGTAACAATGGTGGCAACCTCTGCATCTGTTACTGTCCCCAGTGTAACTTGCGGCTCCTGTTGAGCCTCTTCTCTTTACTGCCTGGGTTAGTCAGCCTCTCCTATTATTTAGCATCTGAAATAAGACCGAGTTCATATAAGATGCACTTCAACTATATACAATATCAGAAGAACGTAACAGCGCAATATGCATCAACAGTCCTAAAAATAGGGCTCTACATCAGATAAACGAAATATTGAAAATGTAGCAAGTCCGTACAGATCCTAAAGACACTAGAACCTGATGATCTAATACCATATGTGACACCCCGCCTATTCTAATAACGAGTGGCTAATCCTCTACTAAAATAAAATAGAAATCTCAATCTGATTCATTCTTAGCAGCAATGTCGAAAACCAAATCAATTACTAATAACCTATTAAGCCGGGTGAAAATTTTAAAAAAAAAACTTATCAAACTTCTTTATGAAAACATTCAATCATAAATGTAAACATTCACCACAAAGGAATATGATGAGTATTGATAGCAAGAATAAATAAAATGAGCGAATAACTCTCGGTAAATCTCAAGTATAATCGTCAAAATGATAAATGAAATAATGTGACGAAGTCTAAAAATGAAAATTGTCCAACTATGGGCGACATGCTGGAAATAAAAATTGTAATAAACATCCTGACTAAATAGAATGAATTGAGGCATCTAAGCAAATCCTGCATGCATCTACAACTGTTGTAGTATCGTCTGACTGGAAGGACAAGCTAACCCTGACATCCCTATGGCTGAGCACCTAAAAGGTTTTGAAAAATATTTTTCATATGGGTTAGCGCCCAAAACATTTAAAAAATATTTGCAAGTATTTAAAATGCAATAATGAATATGCAACATAATTATTCATGTTCATCCGGTGTCGCACTCACATGAGATTATCCTCGCTCTTTATCTATATTGCGCACCTAATGCTTGTATTTTAATTTTGTAGTCATGCTACCTCGCCTAACTAGTCTAGTCTCTCCAAACACAATCCAATATGCTAAACCTCTAGCCCAATTGTGCTATATGTATTTTACTTTATTTTTTTTATCACTTAGCTAATCACATAAGATATATGGTATTAATTCTCCACGATACTCGTATCGTTATATAATCAAACTAACTATACACCGGTTATAATTTAATGTTCACACATTCGTTTGAGTACACACATATATATAACACTCTTTTATACGTATATACATAGCCTCCTCGAGAAGTCCCCACAGATGAATTCCTTAGTATGCTATTAGGCAACAAGTACGTCCCATACCATCCCTGCGCCACCGGGTCAGAATCTGACCACCGACCTCAAATCGTAAACACATACTTGAGGCGGTGATAAAAATACATCCATGGGTCATAACCATACCAAATTACCCCACCAGACTCGAAACTTAGCTTTACTTATGCACGGATAGTGGTCGTGCAACAGCACTATGACCTGGGAAAATGACCCAACACCTGCTGGTCACGCTAGGGTGGATCACCCAGTCTGCACAACCTCTAACGATAACATAACTAGAGTAGGTATGTTCATATATAAATCAGTTACAAAAAAATATATATGTATATATACTATTTCACTGGGTACATACATATATGTATAAAATCGGGTAATGTGCATAATGTCTCTCGCAACACCAGTCCACAAATCCCGAGTATATCCCGACTCCCCATGTTTTTTCAGGTATTCACTTACTTATGGTTAATTATCTAACTTCAAGTTTCTAGACAACATGCTATTATACCTAAGCCCTTAGCTTAATCCATCTCGAAATCATAACCAAATTTCATAATTATTACCCGAGTAATTTTCACCCTAGGACACCCGTACCTTCTTTCCTGGAATTTACCTCCATTTAACCTAAGGTACTTTGTAATTTTCCCTCTATATTTACAAAAGTTAAATTCCATCTCTCGAACTTCATACACCAAGTCGAGCCCTAAAAAATCCACGGAAAATCATAAAAGGCAAGGGAGGCCGGTATAGAAAATCGAATCCATTGGCTGGCTGGACCAAATCGGTTAAATAAGCCAACCATTTCACTCCCCCAGCAAAATATTTCAGTTCTGATGGTCTGCCAACACGAATTTTGACGGGATTCACCCATTTCCCATCAACCTTAGGAGTTCTAATCTACACCCAAACCCCTAATGTGATTACTAAATCAATTCCAAACATAAATTTATAGATTTCTACAAATACATTATCCCCAAAACATCTAACTCATAAGGTGATCCATTTATATCAAGATTGAAGCATAGTTACAAACCCTAATTCAATATTTCATTTTTTTTATTGTTTACATCATTCAAGAATCAATTTTGTCATTCAGTTCACATCAGATCTAACATGTTCACATAATAAAGTTCCTCTTCAATGATTTCATTTATCAAATTCTCATTTTACATGTTTCTCCCACCCAAAAATTTGTGTTCTTCCTATACTAAATTTCAACATGAATTATTGAAACTACACTAGCATTAAAGTAAGTTGAATACTTGCCTTGATATTGAAGAATTTATGAGATTCTCTCCTTGAGTCCCTCTTTTGGCAATGTTCTTCAGCTCGGATGAACGTGATCTGATGATATGAGAAATCTTCCACTTATCGTTCTCGTACCAGCAAGTCAAGAGTAAAGTGTATAATAAATAAACAAAGCAAGTAAATAGAGAGAAAACAAGATATAGAGTGGTTCAGCCTCTAAAATAGGCCTACGTTCATTATGTTGCTCCGTTCTCATTATATGCATTGCATTATACAATATAATCATGCCTAAAGAGGCGTACAAGTATGATAATAAAAGAGAATACATGATAGTATTGAGGATTCTGGTGTGCCGGAGAGATGGTTACGATGATGTCCAATGGCCCCCCAACTCTAGGTTGAGGTTGTATAGGGAGTATGTATTGTAGAATCTGCCCCGGGTGTATGGAATCCGTCCAAAAATTGATCCCTCATTTCGAGGTGTAATCATCTATTTATAGGAGGTATGCCCACGTGCTCTGAGCACGTGATGTATATAAAGTCTGGAGTAGCTATAATGGAGATGCATGTGGCCTGTAAGGCAAGAAATGTGAGTGCTACATCCTATAACAGGCTAGAGAGAAAGGTGTCGCGCCCTGTGGTGAGGAGGGATGTTCCATATATTTGGTAGGGTTGCACCCTGTGTTAAGTAGGGCTGCACCCTATGCTAAGAAGGGTCGCGGTATGTAAGCATGTGTAGTGCAGAATACCATTCGCGGAAGGCTGCTATATTTTTACTATCAATAAGTCCCTAAGTCGTAATGCCAAGAGAATTCGATTAGGGTTGCGGCTTAGTTCCATCCTCTTAGGTGCCGCTGTACTTCCAGGGCGACGATTCATCTTCTGCGCTCTCTTATATATATTGTTCAGGCCGTGGACTTCATTACGTTTTCTTGATCCTTGAGAGCATATCAAAAGTTTAACTCTGGGCGTTTGTCCTATTTCTTTTTTCGGCATCCTTCCAAGGCTGTGTGTGGTGGTGCTAAGGTGGCTTGAGGCTGATCATCGTCGATCTTCTTCATTTCCAGGTAATCTTTCAGCCAATCCTTTTTAAATAGATTTTTGTAGTTCATAATTCTTCTTTAATAGTCCAACACATGAACTTCTGCATTGCTTGATAGGAATCTAGGGTTTTGTTTGAATAATCTTCTAATTTCCCAGTATCGAATACATATGCATGATAAAAAGTTGTAGTAATTATTACCACATTGCTCTTTGAATCAATCTTTGTATGCTGAAGTGAACCCCTAATCTTCGAATGCTTGGATAACATGGAACGTATTTGTGTTGAATCCCATGAAATCATATAACTATTCTTGAATAAAACTCTTTATATTCTAGGTCTTTGATCTTTAAACGAATTAACATTAGATACTTGACTATTTGAGTGAGAGGCTGCAGCATGATAGAGTATCACTTAGTAATCTAGGGTTTCCTTTAATCCTTCGAATATTCCTTGATTTGAGCCCTAGCCGCGGCTTGTGGCGAGCATGACTGCGGCCCCTTAGGCTATTAGATTTAGACCCCGTTGTTCTTCAACCCATAGCTGTCGTTGAGTGAGTGGTTGTGACACTGTAAAACCAATCGAATCAATGTGTCGCGACAATGTTTATCTTTTTGGGCTCAAACCCCACACTTTCCCAATTGGCCTCAATATTTCCTCTTCATCTTGATATTCCATTGAACCTGTCGTGGCCTCTAAGAGGCCTCTATACCATACTGGCTACGACACCTAACTACGGCTTGTGCTTTTCAGGTATTGCTGCAGCCATATGAGCTTTGACCCAGATGGGTTTTTGAGAGGCTTTTGGGCAAAGCATTTTGGAGCCTCTCCTCCTGAAATCCCTTCCGTGCCTCCTATGAAATCAATAAGGCCTTGCCAACGGAAGAATTGCCCCAACTGCGTAGTATTAGACTCAGACTCCGTGGACTCTGCTTCCAAAAAGGACTCTGAGATCATGCGGATGGAAGAGGAAGCCAACTATATTAACCGACCCATGGATGTGGAAGATGATGTCGCGGTAAGGTGTACTGCTGATGTTAGGGACGAACTAGTAGGTCCATTTGGGAGGACTGAGGGACCCCTAGCTGCGCTTGATATCCACAGCATCATAACCCGAGACTGGGTTGACCATGTAGTTGAGGCCTTCGAGTTTCCAAAAAACTTGATGTGCTCAGCACCTACCACGAACCAAAGACCGTGCACGACACTTGTTGACGATGGGGTATATTTTCCACTTCTTGCATTTATTTATGGGTTACGGTTGCCAGTTACTATTCCCATCAGATGAATTTTTCAAACCATGAAACTAGCACCAACCCAGTTAGATCACAATGGTTGGAGAGCCATTCTTGCAGCCGTCGTGCTTTGGGAGAACCAATTCAAAAAAGACATTACTCCCGCAGAATTTTTTCACTTCTACCATCCCAAGGAAAACTCTGTGAAGTTTGTTGGGTACTACTACTTCTCCATTCATGGTAAGGATGAGACCCTTTACTCTGGGAGGCCGACCAGTGTAAAGAACTGGAAGGGGAAGTATTTATACATCTCCGGTGAAGGGTGGGAGATTCACCCTCAGGAGAACGAGACGGAGAGGTCTTTTAGAATTCTACGGCAATGGGGGGTCCCCTTTTAAGCTAGGTATTTAGTTTATAGCCGCGTCCCCTCTCTGTAGTTGCTTATTAATATCTACTAACCTTTAAAGTGATTTTTTATAGTTCTTGACAACTTACAACTGAGCAAGCAACAAGAGAGGAGGGTTATTGAGGCCGCATTCGTTCCTGCTGAGCATAAAAAATTCAGCACTCTTGTTACTTCAGCCTCTGTATTTGAAGCAGGCTACTTCCCAAATAAATTTATACCCAATGATATGGCCGCGAAAGGTAATAATTCAATCAACATTCTTACTCCGTGGCAACTTATCTTTAAAACTTCAAATATTTACTGCTACTTTTCCTCTTTTAGGTGAGGAGGTTGACAGGGAACTCTTGGCTGCCCAACTGGCAGAGATGGACGGGGATAAGGTTATCCTCAACAACGCTGTAAGGCACCGAAAAAGGAAGAGGCCCAAGGCAAAGGCACCAGCTGGGGCCCCTTCCGGAGATCAAAATCCTCCTACCGCGACCCCAAATCTGGTCGCGAAAAAAACCAACCTTGCTGAACCCCCAATTGAATTTGATGATCATATTGGAGCTAATCTGGTCGTGGAAGGTTTAATGTCCACTTCGAACTCCCCTATCCATTCAACTTCTCCGCCGTCGTCACCTGTTGTTGCTATTAATGCCAACTTGGCGCCTCAACAGTAACACACCAGAGCTGGTCCTGACGGTCAACTGTGACCACAGCTAAGACATCTTGACCCTGAGTACTCATGGGATACTACTGCGAAGGCTTCACAAATGATGAAGAGGGCCCTTGATGCGGCAAACCTCGACAGGTTGGTGGAAGAAGATCATGACGATCTGGAGGACTGTGGCCTCCATAGTCTTTTGAGGGTAAGTGAAAGTGCGCTCTCAGTTTTAACTTTGCATTCTATACTTTGTTCCTAACTTTTTAATTTCAGGCAGCAAATGTCATGGTGGCCCAAAAGAGGAAGTATGAGTCCCTTTATAAACTAAAAGAGGCCGCGAAGAGGGTGCACACCACTAACTTGGAGGCTGCATAAAATTCCTCTTTTGAAATTTGGAAGCAGTCTGCTGCCGCGGCTCTTTAGGCAGCCCAGATGAACTTGAAAGATGCAAACAAAGCCAAAGAGGAAGCGGAGGAAAACTTTAAATAGGCCACGAAATCCCTCAAGGTCTCCCAGTCTCAGACCACAGAAGCTGCACAGGCCGCAGAAACTTGCAGTAATAAGCTTGGGCTTTTTTAAAAGAAACATAAGGAGCTGGAGGCCAAGTCTGCCCAAGATGCCCTAGCCCATGTCGCGATAATTAAGAAAAGGGAGGGGGACCATGCCGAAGACCTTCAACTTGCCATTGACAGTACTGTGGAGTCATTCAAGGGCTCTAGGGACTTTTATCTCATCAATAATAGGGCCTACCTCCGCGACTACCAAGAACTTAGGCATAGGGTCATAAAGAACTTTCCCAACTCTAAGAACCATTCTTGCCTGGGGACTTGGTGATGCTGAGCATCAAGAGTTCATAGTTGATCTCAAGGCCACGACTGAAGAGAAAGCGAGGCTGAGAGCAAAGGTCGAGGCAGCGGCAGCGACAGTTGATAAGGAAACTGAGACCTCCGCGGATGGCGATGAGGGAGATGAGCGTGATGATGCAACCTCCTGAACTATTTTTAATTTTTGAACATTCATTGATACAGGGCTGCATCCCTTCTGTAATTTTGCCTTTTGTAGTGGCTGTGGCCTATTTGTCTGTAATCTTAACTGATATTATCAAAGTTGCGGCCACCTTTTCTGCATTGATTATTTTTGCCTCATTTTCTTGTAGCTTTTTGTTCTTCTACTTTGCTCGCTTCAATGCTTTAATGAATGCTTTTTTGACTGAATGAACTTATGGAACTAATAGATTAAATTCGCGGCACCATAGTATACAGTTCTTCATGATAAGCACCCAAAACTGTACAATTTATACCCCGAATAGATGTACTTTAGTTGTTAATTCTCGACAATTTGGGTCTTATGCGCTTAATTGTTCAATATGCAGGCTTAATTGCAGTTGCGGTGTCAAAAGCTATATTTCCTGGCAGTTTGTAGTTAAAATGGAGCTAATTCCCTCTCCTGTACCCTAACCCGAGCCTAAACCTACCCCAAATCCTGTGTGTATTTTATTTGTGTCCTTTTATTATTATTTTTAGATTTTTAGTTTGAGTCATTTTAATTTTAGGTTTATTTTAGAATTTTTAGGTTTTATTTTCTATTTTTCTATTTTATTTTTATTAATATAATTTTATTTTATTTTGATTTTATTAATTTTTTGTTTTAGTTCTTATTTTAGTTTTATTTTATTAGGATTAGAATTTTTCAGATTTCATGTATTTTTAGTGTTATTAGAGTTTGCATTTTCTTTTTAGGATTTTAATTTTAAGTTTTATTAGATTTTATTTTTATTTATTTTATTTCTTTTTAGTTTCAATGTTGATTTGAGTCTTTATTTCATTTTTAGAATAGAA
The DNA here is from genome assembly GCA_949130495.1 of Sambucus nigra. Classification (NCBI taxonomy): domain Eukaryota; kingdom Viridiplantae; phylum Streptophyta; class Magnoliopsida; order Dipsacales; family Adoxaceae; genus Sambucus; species Sambucus nigra. Next base: position 51,601,687 of record OX422222.1, read on the forward strand.
ATTTATTTTTTAAATTTTTAGTTTTTATAGTTTTATTTTATTAGTTAGTTTTAATTTTATTTTCAAGGGTTCAAATTGACACATACACACAAACCCACTCACTCCTCACCCTAACTTATCCTACACCTCACACACCCAATACCCCCCCTCCATCTTCAACCTACAACCCATCTTACTCTCTCTCCTCCATAACCTACCGCACCCAACTCCCCTACACCCTACCACACCACATCCTCCCTATTCCATCTTCAACCCAACACTCACTCACTCTCTCTCCTCTCAAATGCCTCCATAACCACAAACCTTCCAAACACCCACCCCTATTAACAAACCCATTTCCCATCTCCTCTCTCCTAACCTCCACATCTGCTGACAACACCAATGCTGGCGCCGGCGTCCCTTTCGACCCAATCCCATCGCTCTCGTCCAGCTACAATCCCCTCGTCAGCCAATCGACGCCCTCTCGTCCCCCTCGTACCCCTCCAGCCGCTGCTTCTCCGATCCCCCATCTCCGTAACTGCCGACGTCATCAGCCCGCCATCGCCGACCGAAACCATACTAGACCGAGACCTGCCTGAACCAGGAGCCCCGTTCCCCTACCGATGGAACCCAACCCTGCCACCTACCTCCGGCCAACTCAACAAATCTTACCCCTTATCCACTAAGCCAAACCCATTTCCCATTTTTTTCCAACCTTTAACCCATGAACTTGGAAAACCAAAACTCATTTCAACTCCTAAACCAAAAGACGATTCTTCCACCTGGATGAAACCTAACTCAAGCCAAGACCAAGTCAACCAATTGCCACATGTGACAAAACCCAACTTAACCCACTTCAACCATTTCCCAATATCCCCCAAACCCATTTGTCCATATGCCTTGCACGATTTTAAAACCTCCTACTATTCTAAAGCCAAATAAGCCAAAACCAACTTAATTCCCGCATGTGCAACTTAAACCCTCTTTTACCCCTTATACCCATTTTACCCCCTACTACCTATTTAACCCAACTTTCCAAAATAACCCTTATACCAAATCAGATTTTATACCCTCATTCTCCCAACTCTCATGACCTCACATCCAAGCCACATGCACCTTCCATTAATTCCTAAATTAAGCCTCACCCATACCTTCCATATTCCATACACTATTGTCTTCCCAAAAATATCCCTTTGCCCCATGTGTGCCATGCATTTACCATAAAAGAAGACTCAAGACTCCATTTGAGGGGGACTCATCATCAAATAGAGAGAGAAAATTCTAGAGAGTTAGGTTAGAATAAATTAGGTAGAAATATTTGTAAATAGTTTTATTTTATTCTTTTTATTTTTGTTAGATATCTGTGAGATTAAATATTGTAAGAGAGTTAATTGAGTGAATATTGAATTTCAAATCATTTGGATGCTCAATTGGAGGGATTGTATGCTTCAATTTGGTAGAGTAGAGTTCAACTTTCTCAAAGAGATTTGGTTTGCTTGTTCTATTCCCTTCTATTTTATTTTAGTAGCCTTGATTATTAATTTTTCAAATTTCATATCATGTTAGGCTAAAACCCCTTTCAAGGGGTGGAGTAAAACCCTTATTTGATGTTATTTTATTTTAATTACTTTAATTACTTTAAAAGTCCCTTTGAATGTTAATTTTGATCCCTCACCCTTAAATTTACGCCTCGAGAGAATGTAAATGATTTTCGAGAGAAAATCGAAATTCTAGTTATAATACCCATTTTAGATTCGAACAAGAGATAGGGATTTCTTAAGTGGGGTATTATAACTTGAATTTCAACTCTAAATTTATTTTCTAAGATTGACATAAATTTTAATTGATCAATCCTAGTGGGTGATTAATTAAAAGGAGTGTGGATCTATTTTTCTAGAGTTATGGGGTGTTAAACTTAACATTCTAAAAGATTACTATTATAATTACACTTGCAACAAGAGTTGATTTATAATTTTGATATTAATTTGGGAGAATTCAAATAATTAAATTAATTAATTAGAATAACAAAAATTTGTGGTGTAATCCCACTCCTTGATTGTTCTCACAATTATTTACCTCACTTTATCTCTTATTTTAGTGTTAGACTTTGTTTTCATTTTAGTAACTTTCTAGTTAGTTGTTATCATATCACATTTAGTTTAGTTTAGTTTCAATCATCACCTCACCCTATTGTTTTAATATTGAAAAAACTAAGAAAAGTAGAAAAGTGAATAAGCACAAAAAGAAAATAAAAAGTAAATTACAATTGAATTTGTCTCTATCTTACCCCCTTGGAAGTGGATTGATACCCTTACTTACCTCTACACTTTAGATTGTTATATTTTTTTAGGTATTTGAGGTTTTGATTAGAAGGACTTTTCAAGCAACGACAAAAAGAAAAAAGATACACTCAAAAGTTCTTTTTATCACTTCACATACGCTGCAGTCTCTTCTTGAACATCCGCGACACCTTTGAGTGTGCCGTCTAATTTGTTAATGACCGCGTGCTCATAAATAATGCTACGGCACCTTCAAACGTGCAGGTCATAGGTTGCGGCTGTATTGCAGATTACGACAAGTGCACTTTACATAGGCCGCGACACCTTACCACTGTATCATTATAATAATGCTTCTTGATCATGGTTGTGGCATGTTAACCTTTACTGCTTGCCTTTGTCGCGTAATGAATTCATTTAATTGCCGCGGCCATATAATTAGCCCTTAGGAGATTCTGTAGCTTTGGACTACTTTTGTGATTGCAGCAAAACAACAATTGCCTTTCATGGCTTTTATCTTCTTTAGCATCGTAAATGGGATATTATCAAGCCTCCCCGGTCCTTTGTAGATATACGAGATACTCCCCAGGCTGGGTTATATTATTAAGCCACCCGTAGCTAATATACGGGATAGTTTCAAGCCTCCACAGGCTGGGTTATATTATTAAGCCACCCACAACTAATATATAGGATACTTTCAAGCCTCCCCAAGATTAATTATGCATCCCGAAAGCTAAGAATGGGCATTGGAAGCTCTTGCAGCTAATGACGCATCCCGAAAGCTAAGAACGGGCATTGTAGGCCCTTATGAGTGATGTTGCAATCCAATTTGGATAACTGCTTTCAGTATTTGCTTTCGCCATTTTCAATTATCATCTGCTTTCGAACAATCAGGCATCTTGTCGAGCGTTTGTGGGCCCATTTAGATATTATTATTCTCGATATAATCTTCTCACAGATCGAGATATGCATGTATGTCTGTTTAAGACAAAATGGTGAATTTGTAAGATATCATTTCATGGAAGTGAGAATCAAAACATGATACTACAAGAGTGAACTTGATTTCATATATTTATACTTATAGATTCATGACTTTGTGGTGAAAATACAAAGTTTAATTAGATATAGCATAGGAAGAGTTGTCACTATAAAGTAGAGACAGATGGAATATAAGACATAAGCATGAAAAATGGGCATGCGGTCTGTGAGACTAGGATTCCTACCCTAAACATATTTGAGGAACATCCGTAGTATCCCTTGCTCAATCAGCCTTTCAATTTCATCCTTTAGAGCATAGCATTGTTCATTGTCATGGCCATGGTCTTGATGGATTCTGCACCAAGTAGCTTTGTTCCTATTGTGGGGTGGACCTCTCAGCTTTTCTGGCCACCTCAATAGCTTGTCTTCTTTGATGAACTTAAAGATCTCTTCAATCAGGAATGCCAACGGAGTGTAGGCCTCAGATTTCTTCTCTGCCTTCTCCATTCTCATTTTTAGGACCCTCACCGTGGCCTTGCGTTCTGCAGCCAATGCTTTTAGCTCATGTACTTCCTCGGGTGGAACTTCTGGAGCTGTGGCAGCACCGATTATGGGTGTCGCGCCCATATTGGGTGAGGCCGCGTCCTCTAGCATTAGGACCCTCTGAGTCAAATAGTTGACCTGGGTCTGGAGTGAGGCATGACTGTCGTAGACGTGGTTAAGGTGATTGTACAGCTGGAAAATCTCAGCTTTAACTTTATGGTCTCGCTGGATTCTCCCTCCATTTATGCTTTTGTTACTCTTTATAGAGTATATATAATTTGAGACAAAACTAAATAAGTGAGTAATCTCAGGAATATCGTAGTAACCAAGTAGGAAATGGGATGTAGTGTTTGTGCTGCTACATGGTATTGCTGCTGAGGCCGCTACCAGTATAGCACATAGGTGCACTACCGTGGCCTTTATTTGATATTCACCAAGGTTGAGCTGGAGACCACCTGAGTCCGTTCCTTGATGTTTCAAGGCTTCTGTAATAGAATTTCCCCAGTAGAGGTCGCGGCATGTAAGGTAGTTGAACTACCACGCCGCATCCCTACCTAGGCAGTGAAGGGACAACCCCAAAATTGATTTGTTCTCTTGAAACTCGTGGAGAGCATACCTACTAGGGTCTGTCCATGAGTGAATAATCTCTCGGTTCAAAAAACGGCATAATTCCAATGATAAACCCTAGATCATGGGCAAAGAATAACAAAAAGAGAGTAAACATAACTCTTCCCTAATCACCCACCTTTGCGGGGCTAAAGCCCATCAAGCTTTCCTGATTAATCTAGGTGGGGTGATATCAAAGGGGTATGTAAAACATATCTGAGGTCATAAAATGGAGATCCGAGAGCAGATCTGAAGGTACAAAATACCCATTTAAAGGTGTAAATGTAAAATTGAGTTCAATAACCAAAATTTACTCATGGGATGATGATCCAGAGGATCCCCATGAATAGAATAAGGTGTTTAAGAACTCAAAACATAGAGAGACAGGATTGAAATATCTCAGTTCCCACAGACGGCGCCAGATTGATGATACAAGAAATCGTCCACTTATCGTTCTCGTACCAGCAAGTCAAGAGTAAAGTGTATAACAAATAAACAACGCAAGTAAATAGTGAGAAAATAAGATATAGAGTGGTTCAGCCTCTAAAATAGGCCTACGTCCATTATGTTGCTCCGGTCTCATTATATGCATTGCGTTGTACAATATAATCGTGCCTAAAGAGGAGTACAAGTATGAGAATAAAGGAGAATACATGATAGTATTGAGGATTCTGGTGTGCCGGAGAGATGGTTGACATGCTGTCTAGTGGCCCCCAGTTGTAGGTTAAGGTTGTATAGGGAGTATGTATTGTAGAATCTGCCCCGGGTGTATGGAATCCGTCCAAAAATCAGTCCCTCATTTCGAAGTGTAATCCTCTATTTATAGGAGGTATGCCCACGTGCTCTGAACACGTGATGTATATAAAGTCTGGAGTTGCTATAATAGAGAGGGATGCGACCTGTAAGGAAAGCAATGTGAGTGCTGCATCCTGTAACAGGCTAAAGACAAAGGTGCCACACCCTGTGGTGAGGAGGGCTGCGACATGTAAGCATGTGCAGTTCAGAATACTATCCACGGTAGGTTGCTATATTTGTACTATTATGATCTCCCACTCGGATCCCTTTTGTCTTCACTTTTCTCTATTTTCTTCTTCTCTTTTCTCTCTTCTATCAAAACCCTAGCCTCTTGAACGGTTGAATAGTTTCCCCTTCTATCCCCCTTACTTAAATATAACCCTAAACACTCCTAATCTAGAAATTAAGTCATCCACTATCAATAATCTGACCCGAATACCCTTTTCAGTACTCGTGTGGCCTAAAAAGCCCCTGGAACTCAATTACAACCACCGGGTACCTAATTCCGATGATCTCGACCCATTTCGGACAATTACCACACTCAAAATTACCATCCAATCTATCTAGCATTAATTTTCATCCCTTTTTCGATACGACCCTATACGCGTGTCCCGAATGAGATACCGTTAAACCCGTAGATTTTACTCACGTACGACATAATAAAATTTAACATGTTTTCATTTACTTATCACACAAGTAAATATAAGTGAACATAAATATTAATCCACATAAATACTAATCCACTTATTTGCTATTTAATATTTATTTAGGTGAATTAATTTCTTGGTTTAATTAAATTACGAGTACACGTGTAATTTAAAAATGCTAAAAAATTCGGAGAATTACATATTCTTCTTTATCGAAAGTGTCCTTATGAAAAGTAAAATTGTTTTTTTTAACATACCTATATGTGCCCGAATTAAAAAATAGAGAGTTCCCTTACCAACAACCAAATAAAAAGATCAAGTCTAATATCGTTGTTGTTGTAAAAAATTAGATTTGATCTAATTTATTAATTATAGATAAATATGAGTAAAGAAATAAGACAAGAGATTTTAAAAGTGGTTCAACCTTAAGGAAATGGCCTACGTCCACTAATTTGTATTACTGGGTGTCTTGCCTTGGTTTCAACTATTCTCACTTGCCCTGCCAAGAGGGTATTACAATATATTTATAGCCTTTGGGTTGTCAATGTGAATAGATAGTGTGTCTTTATCGAATAGGCAGTTACATCTGTATATGGTTAGGAATGACTGTAATACGATAAGCATTGAATCCGTCTGGTCATTTGGCATTCCCAATAAGTTGCTCGGTACACTGGGTAGATCGGTACACTGAGTATCTCGGAATTTGAACTTATGCCATGTTGGATGATGCGTGTCTTCATACACGTTAGCTGACTAATTTTTGTATCAACAGAAGCCCCAAATGTTTCACAGTTGAAGTTGGATGCGAGAGTGTGGAATATTTTACCCAAAAAGTTATTCGGGCACATTTCCATGTCTTGGTTAATTATAGACCTTCAACATTTGTAAAAATTTTCCACTTTTCGTAACGATTTTGAGTGCGAAATGGCAATTTTGTAAATATTTTAAATTCTAGTGAACACATCTTTTTCCTCTGATTAGCCGTCGAGAACGCAACCTTTGTCACTTTTGATCATTACTTTTCTCATTTTCTAAGGCGACATATATAAGGACGGTAAAATATGATTGTCTTCTACCTTTTGCCATCTTTGTTTCCAAATTCCTTGTTTTTTCATTTTTCTCCTTACGAACATTCTTTATATCACCTGTCTTAGCTGATTCCTTAATCTTCTGTAAGAATTTCTTCCTTCCTTCTTCTTTCTTTGCTTTAGTCACCATGGTTTACTCTATTGAGTCATTGCATAAGTTTAGAACCGATTTTGCGATTCCTTCCTGGGTTGATTTGGAAGAGCCATCTTATCATTGTGATTTATTTTCTTTAGCTGAGGGACACTGGTTTCCTCTATTTTTTTAGCGAACTGCGGTGTTTCTTTCCCGCTTAATCCCTTGTGTTTGGAATTTTACCAATACTTCGATATTGTACCTACAAGAGTAGTTCCAAAGACATGGAGGGTAATTAATGTTGTACATAGGCTAAATCAAATACACGGAACTCATATAAGGATTCCTGAAATTATATTTTGTTATAAATGGGTCACCAGTGACACCACTTTTTATTTTAAAACTAGGTTTGTTAACAGAGCATTGGTGGTCAATCTCCCTGATTCTAATAGGAATTATTTTGATCATGGGGTTGTGATGAAAAATTGGCAACACCCCCCATTAAATGGATATAACGTGTACCAAGGTCCCAGACGTCCACCTTATGGCAATTGTATAGGTTGTTCTTTATTTTTAAACTAGCTCTGTTTTTATTTGATGAAATGTTTCACTGACTTTTGCTTTTTACAATTTTAATTTACAGTTGACAGTAACAGAAAACCCCCCAAATATAGTGATATTAATATAAAACAGTTGAAGTTTATCTGGGGTCTTCAACAATCAATTAATGGGGAACACGTGAGATCTGTTTCCTATTTGTTGGAATACAGGAACACCACTTCTTCCTTTATTATTCATCCCTCCTTCTTTGGTGATTGATCTCGAGCATGATCCAACATCTTCTTTAATTATTGAAGAATCTTCACCTGATTTGAATACTGCTATTGTAAATCTGATGACGAAGTAGAGGAAAGTTTATGATCTCTTTGCTAAGATTGTCCCTGGTACTGAAGGGGAAAAAAGAACAAAAAAGATTTCCCAACCGAACGGATTAAGAAAAAGGATGCTGCTCTATCTGGGGGCAACTACATCTATTAAGGAGGTTACCAAGAAGCCCCATGTTGCTAAAAAAGAGGCAGCACCTTTGTGAAGACTAAGAAAGGGTCTTGCTGAAAAGACCATTGATGTTGCTTCTCAACATGCTAGGGTTAAATTACCTTCCTTGAATACGGGTCCTCCAGCATTCATTACTCCTGGTTTGACTAGGAAATTGATATGGTCTGGAACTCTCCCAGATCACAGAGCTGTTGAAACCTCTACTCCTCGAGGAAAAGTCTCTGATTTGGCATCCCAATAACTTACATTAGTAAGTGTTATTTTACCTTGACATTTCAGTTTTGCTTTCAATTTTTATATACTAACTTGAGTTTATCTTTGTCTTGCAGTGTTTAGTGTATTTCAATAATATCTTGGAAAAGGATGAAGCTACCAAAGTTGCCTCCTCTTCCAATGTAGTAGAAGAGGCCCTTGCTGGGTTATCAAAATCTTTGGAGGACTCCCGATAAAAATATGAAGATGATAGAACTTCATGGGAGAATAAAATCAAGGATGATAAAACAGCTCAGTAAAAATCTATGTATGCTGCAAAGGAGATAGAGGAGAAATTGAAGGTTACTTTTACCAGTAAGGAAGAAGATGAGAGCAAGTTTGAAGAGGCTGAATGATGTAAGAAAGATCTTAAGTAGAGTGTATAATCTTCCACAGGTCTACTTAGGGAGAAGGTTTCCCCGGAGAGGACGAAGAGGGAGTCAACTATGAAAAATTCCTTTAGCTCTGGCTGGGACAATGGGTGGAATAAGGCTCTAACTGCTTCCTCTACTCAAATTGAGTATGCAAGTTTGAAATTCTTCAGGGATGGATTGCAACATTGAAAGAGTTGAACATTGATGGAGACTCTGAATTATTTTAGAAACATGTCCATGCCCTCCTCCTACCATTGGAGAGGAAGATAAAGATGAAGTTGGATCTGATGAATCTTCTTTGATGGTGGTGGATCAAACACTTGTTGCTATTTTTCCCCAGTCTTTTGAGTAAGCAGAGCAGACATCGCCTTCCTCCAAACAACATCAACTACCTTCCGATTAACGTCAGCGACCAACTACCTTTCAAAATTAGCTGAGAAGGTGGTGGGGGATAAGGAGAAGGTGTAAAGTTGTTTTACAATTTTTCTTTTATTTTGTATCTTTAAGTGTACTTCACTTCATTTTGATCAATAAAATTGACTCTTTGCTTATATGGAGTTCCTCTTCTTCCATTCATTATTTATGTTATTAATTTGTCTTTACTTTTCTTCGCTAGTTTGTTTCTAGGATGGAATTTTTGTCTTCTCATGATTTCGAGCCGCTGAGAAGGTGTACTGATTTATTCAAAGCTGGTCACATGAATTTTTTCGGGGAAGAAATAATTGCAATATTAGGCGATGATGCCTCAGAACAAGCAAACGAGGCTTATTAATACTTAAAGTTTCTTCTTAACCGAGCTATAGCGAATAACGCGGCATATGAAATGATTGAGGAGATCCAAGCTCAGCACAAAGAAGCTAGCACCCTTCTTCATGAAAGTTATGAGAAAAAATACCAACTATTGAGCGCTGATCGGGACTATGATAAATTCATTTCTACCCGTAATAAAAAGAAAGTGTTCTAAAATATGAAATTGAAGAAAACAAAACGATTGCCAAACTTCTAGAGGAGGAAAATAACGTTTTAAGAGAAGAATTGAGAAAGTTAAAATCTGATTCTTCTTCTGGAGCTATAGTTCCGATTAATGATGATGGTATTTCCTTTTTGGAGACTAAAAATGCTTCATTAAGAGAAGATTTAAAAACTTTGAAAGAATTAGACCTGCATCCACTTCTCGGGGTAGAACAAGAGTAGGTCGAAGTAACATTGAAGAGACTAGAACTCAGAAAGTCTTAGAAAATCAAGCTGCTCAATTAAAGGAAAAAAATCAAGCTCCGACGGAGATGTCCCGGAAGATTCAAACGCTTACAGAACAACTATCCACTCAGAGTTATTCATTGCAGAATAAAGAAAGTGTGTTGATAAGACTACACCAATATGTTGAACAGCTAACTTATTAGTTTCACAAGCAGCCCAGAGAGTTCTGGATGGAGGAATACAACGAGGCTTTATGTCATCTTGATGCAAGATTGAAGAAATCAAATAATGAAAGGTACAAACAGGGATGGATGAATGCTTTAACTATAATGAAAGTTGAGCAAGGAACTGAACTGTGGGATTGGTATGACCCTGGGCTACTTGATCTGCCAAAACCACCTTCTCATCTAGATGTTAAATGGATTTCGGTTCGCTCCATTACTCATTGTTTTATTTCCAAGTACCTAGGTGATTAAGGTCTTCATTAAGAATTTGAGATATCTCGACCTCCTCATTTGCTAGACTGACCAAGTTTGAGTAACGCCAGAATGCTTCAGGACTTGAATTTTATCAATTCTTCTTATGCTTTAGATGACCCTCCAGCTGGAATGGATCCTGTATCAAAGTCTGAAGGAAAGAAAACAATAGAATGATCTTTCTGTACTTTGTTAGTAACAGTTGTTTATTTTTATGAAGGAAATGAACATTTGTATTCTTAATTTTCAACATGGAGTTCTTTTGCAATTTTAACAATAGATCAATAATATGATGTTATATTAGTAAATTACTAATAATAATGACGAATTTTTTATCTGATCAGTCTTTGGACATAGATGAATATGAAAAGATAGTCTATCACTTTATTTTTGGGGCCTAGACAATGGAATATTTATCCCATTTTACTGTCTAGTTTTAGTGATGTTTTATCACCCATAAATGCTTGGGCAATGGAATATTTATTCGATGTTCTTGCCTAGTTTTAGTGATCTTTTTTATCACCCAATTATCACCATGGCTCTCATTACTATGTCTAGATATTTAGATAATTAGTTACCTTGGTTCCCAGGCAGTGGACGTTTATCCAACTTCTTGCCCAATTTAGGTGCCCCTTTCATCACCCATGTTTTAACTAAGCGTTTAAGACTTTTCCTTGCTCGATTATTCGATGACCAACATTTTTGGTGTCTTTATTGATACCGACCATCATTATTGATGGTGGTTGTTTATGCCGACCAACTTTTAGTTGGTGGTTGTTGATGCCGACCAACTTTTAGTTGGTAGTTATTGATGCCACCAACTTTTAGTTAGTGGTTGTGCGTGCATTTTCAAATGCTTTGCAAGCTATCGAGTGTAGTGTGTAGCACTAGTACTCCGAAAAAAAATCAAATGAATGGGGAAATCATATTTGTCATTCATATTGAAAGAATTAAGTACATTGACTGTTACATCACTGGTAGTACTTTCGCAGGTGCTCTGCATTCCAGGCATTCTAGAATTCTTTCCATTCGAGAGTTTCTATTCTGTAAGTGCCAGGTCGAATAATTGACGTGATGAGATAGGGCCATGCCAATTGGCCTCCAACTTATTGTTCTTTTGAATTACCTTTTTTTTACCACGTAATCAACTTCTTTTAGATCACATTTATTTACCCTTTTTGTTATAGAACATAGCAGTCCTTTGCTGGTAGGTTGCATTTCAGTGCGTTGCATCTTCTCGGACTTCTTCAAGAATGTCCGAATCCAAGCATCTTATCAAATCACTCACCGGAGAATTAAAGTTGAGCACCCTATAAGTAGGTAATCCTAGTTCAGCAGGTATTAATACTTCACTCCTAAAAGCCAATATGTAAGGGGTTTCTCCAATTTCCGTTTAGGGAGTTGTTCGGTAATCCCATAACACTGATTGCAACTCGTTGATCCAATTCCCTTTAGCATCATCTAATATCTTCTTCAAACCATTCAGTATAGTTCTGTCCGTCACCTTTATTTGTCCACTACATTGGGGATGACCTGGAGCAGAATGGACTTTTTGAATGTTGGACTGTAGACAGTATGCTGCAAACTCGTCATTGTCAAACTAGGTACCATGATTAGTGATAAAGGCATGGGGAAAACAATATCTACAAATGATATTCTTCCAAATTAATTGATAGACCCTTTCATAGGCTATATCGATGAGAGGTTCAGCTTCCACCCACTTTGTGAAGTAATCAACAGTTACCATCAAATATATAAATCTTCCTCTTGTAGTTGGCAGAGTCCCAACCAAGTCTATTCCCCACATAGCAAATGGCCAAGGTGAAGTTATTGGTGTTAGCAGTGCTTGAGGAGTTCTGCGCATAGTAGAAAATATCTGACACTTATCACATTTTTTTAGCATAATCTATACAATAAGCGCGCATTGTTGGCAAGTAGTACCCTTGCGTTCTCATTCTCTCTAGTATAGTTCTTCCTGCTACGTTAGCCCCACAAGATCCTTCATGAATTTCCTCTATTAGGTCTTTAACTTCTGCTCGGTGAACACACCTTTTCAAACTAGCTATCAAACCTCTCCTGTACAGAACTCATTCAAACATACCTGGCATCCTTGTACTTTAGCCTCTTGGTTGCAAGTAGGTCGGCTGGTAAAATACCTTCTTCAATATAAGCCCTGATGGGATCCATCCAAGATGGTTCTATATAAAAGGCAACAAAGTTCATCATCAGGTCTTCATCAATACTTCTGCTAGCAAGTAACTCAATGGGGATTGTCCTTATTAACTCGGTCAGTGTGGCTGAAGCTAGCTGAGCAAGTGCATATGCTCTTGCATTCTCCAATCGAGTAATTCTAACTATCTGAACAGTTGCTAAGCCTTGGCTAAGTATCTTGACATGAACTCCCCTTTTATTGCATAAAGACTTAACATTTGATTCACCACTAATTGCGAATCACTGAATACCAACATTTGCTCTGCATTCAATCATTTAGCTAGGTTTAGGTCCGTAATCACATCTTCGTACTCAGCTTCGTTATTGGAGGCTTAGAGCTGGAAACGCAGAGCATAGTTAATATCTATCCCATCTAGATTATTGAGAATAATTCCAGCTCTGCTGCCTGTACCATATGAAGAACCAATCAATATACAAATTCCATATGGGAATATTATCATCGAACCCTTGGTCGTACAAAATTCCATAATGGAATATCTTTCCCTTCATCTCCTCATACTTCTTTTTCATCTCCTGTACTTTACAAGAAGATACTGGTTGATCTGTTGCCATCCCTTCTGTCAATTTTTATGCGAAGAGTTGATCAGGGGTATTTTTAGTAAACCCTCTAGTATTATTGAATTTCTCTATATTGGCCCCTTGTTGATCGGAGACATCTGAGTAAGTAAACTCAGCGATGAAATCCGCCACTGCTTGTCCTTTGAGAGAGGACCTTGGCTTATAGATAATGTAATATTCCCCTAACTCCACTGCCCAATATATTAATCTTCCAAAATTTTCTGGCTTATGTAAAGCATGTGTGAGTGGCATGTCACTACATACCACTATTGTATGGGCTTAAAATATGGTTTCATTCTCCTGCTTACTTCAATTAATGCCAATGCCAATTTCTCCATTTTAGGACACCTGATTTCTGCTCCCCTGATTGCCTTGCTAGTATAATAAATTGGTTTTTGCACTCCATATTCTATTCTTATCAAGGTTGAACTAACTGCACGTTCTGAGACAGCTAAGTACAAGAATAGTTTTTCTCCCGCTACTAGCCTGAACAATAAATGAGGTGTCCCCAAGTTTCTCTTCAACTCTAAGAATGCCTTCTCGCATTCTTCGTTCCACTCAAAGGTCTTTCTGAGCACCTTGAAGAATGGAAGACATCTTTCAGTTTCTCGAGAGACAAATCTATTGAGAGAGGCTACACGCCCAGTAAGGCTTTGTACACCCTTCTTAGTAATCGGGGATTGTAAATCCAGCAAAGCTTTTATCTTATCAGGGTTTGCTTCAATACCTTTTTGATTCATAATGTATCCGAGGAATATTCCTTCATGTACGCCAAAAATGCACTTTGTTGGGTTCATCTTCATCTGGTACCTTTCCAGTTGATCAAATGTTTGGCTCAAATCAGTTATATGGTCGGTACCTTTATTTCTTTTAGTCGACATGTTGTCGATATATACTTCCATATTTTTACCAATCTACTTCGTAAATACCTTGTTTACCAGCCGCTGATATGTAGCACCTACATTTTTAAGACCAAAAGTCATAACATTGTAATAATATGTTCCTCGGGGGTTAATGAAAGAGGTACTTTCCCTGTCTTCTGGCTTTATTTTAATTTAATTGTATCTAGAGTAAGCATCCATGAAGCTTAGCAACTCATGTCCTGAAGTTGCATCCACCGACTGGTCTATTCTGGTCAGAGGAAAATGATATTTCAGGAAGGCCTTATTTAGATATGTAAAATCCATGCACATCCTCCACTTATTATTCTTCTTTTTTACCATCTTAACATTAACCAACCAATCTGGATATTTCACGTCTTCGATGAAATAAGCTATTTACAGCTTTTCCACCTCTTCTCGAATAGTTTGGTTCTTCTCCAGACTAAAGACTCTTCTACTTTGCTTCACTGGTTTGATCTCTTTGTTGATGTTAATCTCATGGCACAAGAAATTTGGGTATATACTTGGCATGTCCTCCTGACTCCATGCAAATACCTATTTTCTTCACCTTAAGAATGTTACTAGCTCTTTTTTGAAGACATGATCAAGGGAAATGCCAATTTGAGTTGTTCTTTCTGGTTTCTCATCATACAGAATAATGTTTTCGGTTGCCTCCATGACTTGGCCTTTAACGAGCTCCGTTTCATCTCTTGGATCTAAGGTTTCAATCTCAGACTCATCAGATTTATCCACTTGATAAGTGGTTGTTTTCTTCCTAGCATCCTCTAATTCCTCTTGCTCGGCGAAAGAGTAGTAACATTCTCGATCTACTTTTAGATCTCCCTTTACAACTCCAACCCCAAAGTTGGTCGGGAACTTCAAACACTGATGTACAGGGGATGAAACTGCTTCAAACTTTTTCAGGCCTACTCTTCCCATGATTATATTATAGGATTACTGGACATTCTTATCAATCACAAAGAAACGCACCTTTTATGTTCTCCTAACTATCCAGGTACCAATAAATATGTTTATCTTGATCGTTCCAAATGGAAAAACTTTTTCTCCAGAAAACCTAATAAGGGGCCTGTGATACGGCTCCAACTGACTAAGTTTTAAGTTCAAACTATCGAAACAAGGGTAAAACATGATATCTGCCGAGATACCATTATCCACCAGCACTCTCAAAATGATTATGTCCCTCATTCTCATTTTGATCACCAGAGGATCGTCATGAGTATATAAGACTTCTTCCAAATCAATTTTCGAAAATCCAATGACCAGCTTATCTTTGTTAACTTTCCTTGGGTGATCATCTTCATCTAGGTTTATTCGCTGTATATAAGAACAAGCTTGAACCTTATTTAGGTAAGATTTCCTTTCAGCTGTATGATCACCTCCTCTTGCGTCTCCACCTATTATCATGTTACAGTTAAATGAACTGAAACGAATCGAAAATACCTCACGCTCAGGTTGTCTTGGCCTTTTTGTGAGATCACGGTCATCTTCTGGGTCATCTTCATGGTCCCTTTTCTTATATTCTCTTGTTCGGTAAGGAGATTTGGATCTCCGTCGCCCTCTGTTGTTGGTCTTTCTTCCATTCTGACGATTAACACACTTATTTAGATTTTCTTATCTAATGAGTTCCTCTATCTCATTTTGGAGAGCTATACACTGCTTGGTTGTGTGGCCATAATCTTCGTGGAACTCAAAATATTTGGATTTATCGCTCCTCTCAGGGATTATCTTTAGCTTTTCTGGCCAATTCAATTCCTCGCTGTTATTGATTTCCTCTAGAACATGATTTATGTCCAATTTCAAGGGAGTATATTTAGTGTACTTCCTCAAATGATCTAATATTTCCTCGCCCTTTTACTGCTTGCTTCTACCATTATTCTTGTTATCTTTCTTCTCCGATTTACCCTCATCTTTATTCTGCACTTTCTCCTTAACATTTTTCTTCGCAGTCATAACATCCTCGGCATTCATGATTTTTGCTTCTTTGGCCATTAATTTCTCTATGGATTTCGGGGGATCCTTAGCTAAGGTATAATATAATTTATCTGGAAAAAAACCACTCATGAGAGTTGTGATGGTTGTCTTCTCCTCATAGTTTATGACCTCTAGTTTCTCGTTGTTAAAATGAGTGATGTAGTCTATGTTACTTTCACCTTCTTTCTTCCTAACGCTCAACAGATGGGATACCCGTTTAACTGGATTTGCACTAAAAGGAAAATTACCTATAAAGTCCTATGCTTATTAGTGGAAGGTTGCAATCTGCTTTCGAGTAAGGCTGTTGTACCATATATGAGCAGATCCGGTAATGGTCCCTAAGAACTCCCTTCACCTCATTTCATCTGGGATCGCATAAATATCTGCCGCAGCCTGGTACTGCTCTATGTGAAGGACATGATTTGTTTTTCCATCGTACTTCGGTGTGACCATAGGAGCCTTGAATTTTACTGGTGTGGAAAATCCACAATCGCCTGTACAAATGGATATCCTTTAATAAAGGTTCTTTGGAGAGGGTTCTTGGCCTTGGCCATCTCTCCTAACCTTTCCTCCAACCTCTGAATAGATAATTTCCATGCATCATTTCTAGACCCTGATTTATTACTATTTTCCTAAGCAACAAATCGCGCAGAATTTTCCTCTTGGGATCTTTCTCTTCGAGCTGCAGGTCTTGAATTTGGATGTGATTGGGATGAGCCTTCCTTTAAATAATTTGGTCATTGAGAATTTCTTAACGCAAACTAAGGAGGATTTATGTTCCCCTTGAGGCCCAAACGGTCGAAGGGAGAGGCTCTGCTCAACCTTTTCAGAGAACTTGGTCTCCCAGGCGTTAGAGTGATGTCTTGTTGAGAATCCAAAATTCTTACAGAGGAAGTTACACCGGGGCGATAGGGTGGATCTCTTAAATTCCCAGAATAATTGAATTAAGTATGTCTGGATCGTGACACAATTCGTGGCTTAGTGTGTTGCGAAGATGGTGGATGCATGCTTCTCTGGACGCTTATTTGGATTGTCTAGGAAGATACTCCATTTTGAAAGGTCTGAGCTAACTATTGTGGTTGCGCGAACAATGCGGCACGCTGTATATTAGTGGGTGTGTCAATTTGTATATCGTGTGGCCAACTCACCTCCTCACATTTACCCAAGACATGTAGTAACAGTATTTTTAAGTTTGTCCATTTTAGTTATATTTGGATTATATCATCATATATATTATTTTTATTTTGAATATTTGGATTATATCGTCATGAATATATATTTGCACTATCTTTAGTTTATTTGAATATATGATGTTTGAATAGGTACAACCAACGTTGCTATAACAGGTACAAATCTACTCCTGGGCAGTGGCAGTGGCAGTGGCCATACTACCCAACAGATTTTTTTTCAATTCTGTTCAGAATTGTCATGGTCATTGACCGTGATAATTTTTTTAAATATTGTCACGGGTTTGTCACGGTTATTAACCGTGACTAAACTTGTCACGGTCCATGACCTTGACACGACCGTGACAATCGTAACCGACGTGACACGTCCGTGACAAAAAAATTTATCTCGCCCCGAATTGTCACGGTAGTTGACCTTGACAAGTCCAACTTGTCAAGATCAATGACCGTGACAATAGTGCATATTTGGTGTAGTGTTACCTATGACACAAGCACTCTTCTGTAGTTACCTTTGGACCTTGAACTTTTTCGCATTGATGAATAGAAATCCACACCCATCTCTGCGATCTGAATGAGAAACTACACTCTTTTCCTTGCAATCATGCCATGCTTTAACTCGTCCAATGAAACCATAAGAGAGTACTTCTCTTTGGATGGTAAGAATAAGTAGTAATTTTCTTGTCTCCTAGGTGCTTGTAGTGAAAAATGAGGCGTAATTTTTATCGATGGTGATGATAGATATAATTTGGATAACAAGAAAACTCAATAGGGAAGAAAATATACTCACGAGAGAGGAAATAGGATGTAAGAACACAACAATTAACGTGGTTCACCCAACTTAGGCTAGGTCCTTAGGAGCTCGAGTTTTATTTCACTTTAAGGATGGAAATCAACGTTTACAAGTACTCAATCTCAACAATAAAATCTCTCCTTTCAAGTGTATAAAGTGTGTTAACTCACTACACCAAAAGAGCCTATTAGTAATGGTACTATAGTGTTACCAAAATAATTACTAACACAAATTACCGTTGGAAAAAAGGCGTGTGGAAACAAAATACTAACATTTTTTACCATTACTAAATTGTGTGTAACTAACACTTTTTTATCGGTACTAAATTATCGTTACTGAAGTGTTACTAATTAATTAAACCCTAACGGAATTTTACCATTACCAAAATTTTATAACACATTTCTAACACAAAAAATTGTAACATATATTAAATTTTCTAACGGTATAGGCCCGTTACAGATATGGACGAATTTTTAAAAAAAAAATAATTTATATTTTATTATAACCTCAACAATGATTAAAATACAAAAAATTAATAAATATTAATCACCAATAAGATGACATTCAATATTCCATGATGCTAATAAAACAAGTTCTTTACTATCACAAACTATGACATAAATTTTGTGTAATACTAAAATGTTTATTGTCACCATAACTACCCAAACAATATTTAAGGCGTAATGGATCAAGAAAGAAATTTGTTGTGTAACCTAAAAAGAAAACAGAGAATACAGAAGCCTCATTAGGCTACCCTTTCATCTATGCTGGTCATGCTTCTCAACTCTATTTGGGTACTTTCAATCCGTCTCATCACTCGCGAAAAAGGTTCTCTTGCAAACGACATTAACATGGTGTCTTCTTTCATAAGGAGTCTTTGTTTTATCTTTATTATATCCTACGAAACTTCCACTATTGAAGGGAACTTTCTAGATATTTTGTGCAAGCATTTGTTGGCAATCCGAGCCAGGTTCCACACTTATTCAAGGTTACATTCCCCAACAAGCTTCTTGTCAAGTATTTCATCCACACCATCTGAACTCATAGACGCCTTTAAAACAAAAATAAAAACATAAGAAAAAGAAACCAAAAGGAGGGGGTATGTATGCGGTGTGATACTTACAAAATTGACATATTCCATCAAAGTTTGATGCGGGTGGATGGTTGTAATGAGTTTGAAGAGGATAATACCAAAACTGTAGATGACACTGTTCATCGTTAAATCTGTGGATATGTACACTGGGTCTATATTGCCATCAAATGCCTCTTCCTTTGAAATCCCAAAATTAACAACTTATTTATTACATAGGTGGTAGTGAAGTTCAAATTATAAATAGACATGACATACTTTAATCAAAGATGTGTAGTCCCATTTGGTGTAGAATATTTTCAGAGGGTCATATACTATAAAGTACATTTCAATGTCACATTTACATAAAAATGATTGTAAAATTTAATCTCTTAATGCATAATCTGCTGAAGAAAATCTATCCTAATCAGGTAATATATAAAGATGCATATACACAAGTACCATTCGCTTCACGTTTTTATCTTGAATTATTAGAATGTTTTTGCGGTCTATTTTCAACATTTTCCACTTTAAATATATGGTCCATTCGATGCATTCTTGCAAATAATTGTAATGCCATGTGAACATTAGAATAACTTTTCTTTACTCACCCATTTATAAAATTTAATTATATATAGAATGATTTAGAAATAAGAAGGAAAATAAATAAATCTATATGCAATAGGTTTACCTTCGCTCTCATCAAATGGTCAAGCAATATATTAACAGACTTCAAATCTCGATGTAAGACCGGTGGGATTGCCTGTTCCAAAAATTGATATGGAAGAGGGAACTACATAAATTAACTTTTTTTACCAAGTAAAAAATCTACCTTACAACTTAGCATACCCCGTCGTCAATATATTCAATACCATGTGAAAAATCGAGAGCAATTTGGAGCCAATATGTTTACAAAATATATTATGGTATTTAAATGTTTCATAAAAAAAGTGAGGTATTTCCACATAGATGAGTTAAGTTCCAGTTTAATTAGGACCATGAGGAGCAATAATCTCAAGATAACTAATGGATGTAATCTTAATTTTTTTCATAAAAAGATAAATTAACTCTCAACTTACTGAATAATAATGGTTTTTGCTGAACAAATGATAATAGCATTTGTTCAGTAAATTTCTTAACCAATAGACCATTGTTAAACCCGCAATATCAGACCATTTCTAAACTAGTAATACAACAGTAAACTATGAATGGTTGTGTTCAGTAAAATGCTAAACTAGTAAATCATTTGCAATACACGTCATAAGGCGAAATTTTCTACAAATTACTCACCGACGAATCTGAATGCATATTCACAAACTGTTGCCTTCTACCAAAGACGTTCATCAACTGCCAATGATTATGTGAACAGGGGTCCACCAGTGCTCAAATATGCTCATAAATCTCCACCACCATCTGTACTATTGCATGAGGGAATTTTTATTCGCCTTTTCTTTATTAAAAACAAATAACTTTCATTAAACATTTATGAATCTCGACTATGAGTCCACTCAAGTAGAAAAAATAATAACAAATAATACATGCTACTAAAAACCGTTATAGAGCAACCTAAAAAAGATAATCTTTTAAGAGCGTCCACAACGGTTTAGTGTATGGATAAAGAAATAAGTAAAGAAACAAAGTGTGTCGCTCACACTGGTGGAGGAAATATAGTAATTTGATAGAGGAAATGGTAGTGGATTTGCAAAGTTAATGAATGCATGCAAATTCAGTAAAACTTTCTACTAGGGGTGTTCACGGGTCGGTTCGGGTCGGTTTTGGACCCTAGTTCAAACCGAACCGATCGGTTCGGTTTTGGAAAAGGTCAGACCGAAACCGAACCGACTATGAAAAAACCCGTCGGTTTCGGTTCACGTCGGTTTCGGTTCGGTTCGGTTTCGGGTCGGTTTTCGACGGTTTCATGTTTGGGCCGGTTTTTTTAAGGGCGGTTTTCGGTTTGGGTCGGTTTTTAAAGGTGGGTAATGGTTTTTGGATATAAAAATATAAGTTATTTAGTTTTTTTTTAATATATATATTGGTTCGGGTCGGTTCGGTTTGAGTCGGTTTTTCCCACGTATAAACCGACAACCGAACCGACATGGTCGGTTTTTTATATCTGTAAACCGTAGGCCGAACCGGGCTAAAAAAAACCGGCGGTTTCGGTTCGGTTCGGGCTGGTTCGGTTCGGTTTTCGGGTCGGGCGGTTTTTTTGAACACCCCTACTTTCTACGAACTTTTATTGTTCGTAGTAAGTTCCTACAAACTTATGTTGTTCGTAAGAAGTTCCTATGAATTTCATAAGTTCGTAACAAATATAGATACTCATTTTTATTATATATTGGGTTCCCACGAATAAAAGTTGTTCGTAAGAAATATCATTCTTAATTCCTACGAACAAGAGTGGTTCATTGGAACTATATTTCAAAATTCTACTTATCTCACCATTGTGAGACTGTGTGATGATGAAAGGGAAAATCAGCTTTTTAGTTTGTAAAGTTACCCTTCGTGCATCTCCCCCACTATGGATGCTCTAAGCATGCCATATGTGAGGGACTGGTAGCAGGATCCTATTAATGTCTAGACTACACCGGCTCTATTAGGGCACGCTTAGTTAGCAAAATTTTGCTTAGGTAAATGCCAAAAAATTGGCAAATATGAAAATTTGTCCATATTTTAGCCGTTTGGTTGCACAATTTGCCTAGGCATTATTTGCTAATGTACAACACCTCCTGTTAATACCAATTTTAATCTGCTGACTTGGATCAATCATATGAAGACACGTAGCTATCTACATGGCAACAACAAGCACTTCCGAGATGATCACACGCTCCGAGGAACCATGTTACTCCGAGGAACTCATACGCTCCGAGGAACAGACCTCTCCGAGGAACTCATACGCTCCGAGGAACAGACCACTCCGAGGAACTCTTGAATACCAGGAAGCTTAGGCGGTTCGAGCTGCATCTCGAACAAAGCATTAATAGCTGGATAACCAACAGTTCAACTGGTTCATTAAATGCTTATCATTTAGACACACACGCTTAAAGGGCATTAAATGTATTAACCTTTCATATGTATGTCATTGAATGTATCACCCTTTCAGATGACAGCCTCAAGGCTATAAATACGTTGTACAATCCTCATTGTAAGGGGGTTGGATCCTGAATCCAAACTCTGGGGATCGAATCCAGAACGAAATTTCTTGTAATCGAGAATTCCCAAACACTCAGCAATAAAACAACAGTGGACGTAGGCCATTCTTATAAGGCTGAACCACTTTAAAATCTTTTGTCTCACTTATTTATCTGTGATTGAATTATTAGAGTGATCTAATTTTTTACATCAACACCTCCTATGCACAATATGTGGGCAAATTTTGCTTACCTATTTGAATGAGAAATATTAGCCAACAAACTTGCCAACTTCTTAAACAGTTTTAATGTTTTAAAAAATAATTTAAAAACTGTTTTAAATAATTAAAAAACTGTTAAGAATATTTAAAAATTGTTTTGCAATGTTTTAAAAACTGTTTTTAATATTATAAAAAATTGTTAAGAAAATGTTTTACAATTTTTTTTTAAAAACCGTATTAACAAAATATTGTAAAAACTGTTTTTAACATTTTTAAAAACTGTTGTGAATATATCATAAAAACAGTTTTAAAGTTTTAAAAAATAATTTTAAAAACTGTTTTAAATAGTTTAAAAAACTATTATAAATATTTAAAAACACTTTTTGTAATGTTTTGAAAACTGTTTTTAATATTAGAAAAAATTGTTAAGAAAATGTTTTATAAATTTTTTTAAAAACCGTATTATAAAATATTGTAAAAACTGTTTTTAACATTTTTAAAAACTGTTTTGAATATATTATGAAAATTGTTTTAAAGCTTTAAAAACATTTTTTAAAACTGTTTTAAATAGTTTAAAAAAATTGTTGTGAATGTTTAAAAATTGTTTGGTAATATTTTAAAAACTGTTTTTAATATTATAAAATTTGTTAAGAGAATGTTTTACAAATTTTTTGAAAAATCGTAATATAAAAATATTGTAAAAATAGTTTTTCAAATTTTTAAAAACTGTTTTGAATATAATATAAAAACAGTTTTAATGTTTAAAAACAAAATTAAAAAATATTTTAAATAGTTAAAAAAAAACTGTTGTGAATATTCAAAAATTATTTTGTAATATTTTAAAAACTGTTTTTTAATATTATAAAAGAATGTTAAAAAAATGTTATACAATTATTTTTAAAAATTGTAATATAAAAATATTATAATTTTTTTAAACCATTTTAAATATAATATAAAATTATTTTTAAATAAATTAATTTAATTAATTTTAATTTTATTCAATAATTATTTACTAGCTTTATGTGAAAAAAAATTAAGTTTGCCTGGCAAATTTTGCTCGCTTCTTTTTCGCGTAAGCAAATCAGGTACAATGGGGGACCTTTAAATGGTTTTTGATAAGAGTAATGCTACATACCCCAAATAACTCCTCCAAATCTCTCCCAAAATGATTTGGCTTTGTGCCCTGGCGGGACCCGCACCACATGGCAATAGATGACAGACAAGTGATAGAATGACGTGGCATCCACATAGAATTTGGGGAAGATTTGGAAGAGTTATTTGGGACTCAAAGCATTTTCCTTTTGATAAAGATGCCCCCCAGATGTAACTGGTTGTTCCTAGTGGCGTTACATCAGAAGCAAATGTATCGGTTCCATCGAGGAAGTC
Organism: Sambucus nigra; assembly: GCA_949130495.1. Lineage (NCBI taxonomy): Eukaryota > Viridiplantae > Streptophyta > Magnoliopsida > Dipsacales > Adoxaceae > Sambucus > Sambucus nigra. The sequence continues at coordinate 51,625,471 of OX422222.1, forward strand.
ACGCACCCCATTAATGCATATGCTATCCTCATTTAATTCAGGTGAAAGGGCATTAATTTCCCAAGCTATTATAAGTTGAAACACTTACAAAGGGAAATGTTCAGACATGGATCTAGAACTTTGGCTATTTAATGTTACCTAAAACGCGAATAGTTTGTTTACATGAAACGGATACGATAACGCTTTACGCCGTAAACTCTAAAATGAATGGGGGAAGGCTTATGCATAAGTCAGTGTGTTCAAACATGTTGGACTATTCCCAAGCACAAGTCATTAAAAGTTATAATAATAAATAGCTTCCAATATTCTTAAGACGAGAAGGTTCTTTATATTAATTCTATTGCCCATTCCGGACCACGAAGCATTCAAAGAAATACCCGTGCGCCTTCTTCGCGTACTAGGCGTACTAATTCATATCGCAATGATGAATCTGAAGATTTTTCTTATCAACCTGGACGAACTTCGTCAGTGCGAGCCACAGATACTGAACAACGTGTCACCCTCTCCCCAGAAAGGGCTAGCGCATTGAAAAGATTAAGTAGGGCCTCTCCTTTCGATCGATTAGGACCTAGAAGAAACAAAAGTCCTCTTAATGCAGCGTCGAGGAGATTTCGGCGACCATCAGATTTAAGGGAAGGATCTGCCCAGTCGCGACCAGCTGCTCGTCAAGATGGATCCTCTGACCGACCAGCTGCTCGTCGAGATAAATCCCAGGAAGCCACTTCTACGCGATCAGTTGCTCGAACCAATAAGCCCGAGGAAGGAAATGATGCTTGGAAAGGATCTATTCAGAGGCTGGAGGATAGATTAGGGGAAATGGCTAAGGCCAAGAACCCTCTACAACGAACCTTTGTTCGAGGAACACCTTTTGTCCAGGACATTGTTGATTTTCCAACACCATCAAAGTTTAAAGCACCTGTTGTGACTCCCAAGTATGATGGGAAGACTGACCCTGTCCTTCATATAGAACAATATCAAGCTGCTGCCGAGATTTATGCTGTCTCAGACGAGATGAGATGTAGGGCATTCTCGGGAATTCTTACCGGATTTGCTCAGATATGGTATAATAATCTTCCTCGAGGTAAGATTTCAACTTTTCTTCAACTGGCCGATTTATTCATTGGGAATTTCTGCTTTGGAGCAAAGCCGGTTAAACGTGTAGCACATTTGTTAAGTGTTAGACAAAAGGCTGGTGAGAGTATCAGAGATTATATAACTCGTTTTAATAACGAGAAACTCGAAGTCATTGATTATGAGGAGAAGACAACGATTACCGCTTTGATGAGTGGACTGCTGCCAAACAAGTTGTACTACACTTTGGCCAAGGATCCACCTCGAACCATGTTGGACCTAATGGGAAAAGCGTCCAAGATTATGAATGACGAGGAGGCTATGTCTGCGAAGAAGAATATGGACGCCAAAGAAACCAAGGTGGAAGGTGATAAAGCTAAGAAGAAAGAGCATAAGAACAATGTTGGTGACAAACAATCCAAAAATAGGTCGTCGTGGGAGGTCTTGAAGAAATTTGATAATTACACGCCTTTGAAGGCAAATATCAACCACGTCCTGAAAGAGATTAAGAACAGCGAGGAGTTAAACTGGCCAAAGAAAATGAAGTCAGACCCTGACACGAGGAATAGGGAAAAGTATTGCGAGTTCCACAAGGATCATGGCCATATGACTAAAAATTGCATAGCTCTTCAGAATGAAATTGAATCACTCATTTGACGAGGAAAGATAACAAAGTATGTTGATCGGGGAGGCGAAAGAAGAAATAACGACCGAACTAGAGAGAGGTCTAGATCTCCTCGTCGGGCAGAGGAGAACAAGAAGAGAAACCATGAAGTTGATCCAGAGGATGACCCCGATCTTCCAAAGAAACCAAGGCATCCAGAACGAGAGGTATTTTCAATACGCTTTGGGTCATTTGATTGTAATGTTATTACAGGAGGAGATGCAGGAGGAGGAGACCTTACTGCAGAAAGAAAAGCTTACCTCGGTGAGGCTCAAGCTTGCTCGTACATTCAGCGAATAAATCTAGCTGAGGAAGATCGCCCGAGAAAGGTGAACAAGGAAAAATTGGTCATCGATTTCTCGAAAAATGATCTTGCAGGAGTTTTATATCCTCACGATGATCCACTGGTGATCAAGATGAGAATGAAGGATGTAATGATTTCAAGAGTGTTGGTCGACAACGGTAGCTCGGCAGACATCATGTTCTACTCGTGTTTCGATAGTTTAAATCTAAAGCTATCTCAACTGGAGCCTTACCACAGACCCCTCATCGGTTTTGCTGGTGAGAAAGTATTTCCACTTTGGACGATCAAGTTGGATATATTCATTGGTACGTGGCCTGCTTGTCGGACAGAAAGAATACGATTCTTCGTGATGGATAAGAATGTCCAGTCATCGTACAATCTCATCATGGGAAGAGTAGGATTGAAGAAGTTCGAGGCTGTACCATCTATAGTGCATCAGTGCCTAAAATTTCCAACAAACTTTGGAGTAGGAGTTATGAAAGGTGATCAGAAAGTAGCTCGGGAATGCTATTATTCATCCGCCGAGCAAGAAGAACTGGAAGAATCAAAGAAAAAGACTACGACCTATCAAGTGGAGGAAGGTGCAGAAATTGAAACCTTGGATCCTCGGGATGAGTCGCAACTCGTGAAGGGTCAAGTGGTGAAAGCTACTGAAAATATCATTCTGGACGACGAACACCCTGAGCGAACTACTCAGATAGGTTCATCGTTGGAAGCCTCATTAAAACAGGAATTGATAACTTTCCTTAGAAGCAGAAGATAAACTTTTGCGTGGAGTCATGAAGATATGCCTGGGATAGACCCAAACTTCTTATGTCACGATCTCAATGTGAATAAGGAGATCAAGCATGTGAAGCAGAGAAGAAGAGTATTCAGTTCCGAGAAGAATCAAGCTATACAGGAGGAAGTCGAGAAGCTCCAGAAAGCTTGTTTCATTGAAGATGTAAAATATCCAGATTGGTTAGCTAATGTGGTGATGGTAAAGAAGAAGAATAACAAATGGAGGATGTGTGTAGACTTCACCGACCTCAAAAAAGCATGCCCAAAGGATCACTTTCCACTGCCCCGAATTGACCAATTGGTGGATGCTACCTCGGGACACGAGTTGTTGAGCTTCATGGATGCTTATTCTGGTTACAATCAGATTAAGATGAAACCTGAAGACAGGGAAAGTACTTCTTTCATTACCCCTAGGGGAACTTATTGTTATAATGTTATGCCTTTTGGTTTAAAAAATGCAGGTACGACATATCAGAGGCTAATGAACAAGGTCTTTGCTGAACAAATCAGTGACAATATGGAAGTCTATGTTGACGACATGCTGACAAAAAGCAAGAAAGCTGCCGATCATCTAGTTGACTTAAGTCAAACTTTTGATCAACTAGATAAATATCAAATCAAGCTGAACCCGACGAAGTGCATATTTGGAGTACGGGAAGGCATGTTCCTCGGGTACATTGTCAATCAACGAGGCATTGAAGCAAATCCTGAAAAGATCAAAGCTCTATTAGGGCTACGATCTCCAACAACGAAGAAGGAAGTACAAAGTCTCACAGGACGAGTAGCGGCACTCAACAAATTTGTGTCACGAGCAACTGATAGATGTCTCCCATTCTTCAAGACACTCAGAAATACTTTTGAGTGGAATGATAAATGCGAGAAGGCTTTTCAAGACTTGAAGAAATACTTGGGAGCACCTCCACTGTTGTCCAGGCCGGTGATGGGAGAAAAATTGTATTTATACCTTGCAGTATCCGAGAATGCAGTTAGCTCGGCGTTGATCAGAGTGGAGAATGGAGTACAAAAGCCAGTTTACTACACAAGTAAGGCCTTCCGAGGAGCAGAGATCAGATATCCAAGGCTGGAGAAATTGGCACTGGCACTGATTGAGGCTAGTAGGAGAATGAGGCCATACTTCCAGGCTCATAGTATAGTAGTATACACCGATGTGCCATTGAGACAAGCCCTTCATAAGCCAGAGAAATCAGGGAGATTGATGTACTGGGCAATAGAGCTCGGAGAATATGATATAATTTATAAACACAGATCATCACTAAAAGGGCAGGCTGTAGCAGATTTCATAGCGGAGTTCACCTATCCTGATACTCCAGACGAGGAACAAGAGTTGCTCGCTGATCAACCTGTGGATGTTACAGGATCGACAAACACTAGCTCAGACCAACTCCGGTTGGTAAAAGGGCAAGTGGATGTTACAGGGTCATTAAATTCGAGCTCAGACCAACCCCGGTTGGTAAAAGGGCAAGAAAAGATGATCGACGAGGAGCGAGAAAAATCCAAGGAGGATGAAAGGAAGCAGCAAATATTTCACTGAGGAACTCTGACCGATAAAAAATTTGAAGACGAGTTACCTATATGGAGGCTATATGTATATGGCTCATCTTGCACTGCAGGATGTGGCGCGGGGATAGTTCTGAGCACTCCGAACGAGGTCGACATGGAATACGCCTTGCGTTTCCAATTCAAAGCTTCCAACAATGAGGCTGAATATGAGGCCATGATTGCAGGGCTTAATTTGGCAAAAATTATGGAGGCACAACAGGTTGTGATCTTCAGTGACTCTCAATTGATTTTAAACCAAATGATGGGAGTATATCCAGTTAGAGGAGAATTAATGATCAGATATCATGCAAAAGCAAAGGAGCTGTTGTCAGAATTTTCCGCTATTCAGTTGGTCAGAATACCAAGAATGGAGAATGCGAGAGCAGACGCCCTAGCTCGACTAGCATCAGCTACTCGCACCGAGCTACGACGAACAATCCCAATTGAAGTGTTAGCTGGTCGGAGTATAGATGAAGATCTGAAGATGAACTTTATCACCCTTGATTTAGGACCATCTTGGATGGATCCCATCAGGGTATATATCGAGGAGGGAGAATTGCCAATTGACAAGCTTGCAACCAAGAAATTGAAGTTTAAAGCTGCTCGGTATGTACTAACTAATGGTGTTTTATATAAACGAGGAATTATGGCAGGTTTGCAGAGGTGTGTACATCCCACCGAGGTGAAAGATTTGATTGAAGAGATCCATGAAGGTCTTGTGGAGCACATGTAGCAGGTCAGACACTTTTACAAAGGGTGATGACGCAGGGATACTACTGGCCGACGATGAGGGCAGATTGTATAGCCTATGCCAAGAAATGTGACAAGTGCCAGCGCTTTTCCTCCATCCGAAGAACTCCATAAGCATTGTTGACACTTATAACTTCCCCTTGGCCATTTTCCATGTGGGGAATTGATTTGGTTGGGCCACTGCCAACGACCCGAGGAAGGTTCAAGTACCTCGTCGTCGCAGTGGATTATTTTACTAAGTGGGTAGAAGCTGAGCCACTCATTGACATGACGTACGAGAAAGTATACCAATTTGTTTGGAAGAATATCATTTGTCGATATGGTCTTCCTCATGCTTTCATAACAGACCATGGAACACAATTTGATAACGAGGAGTTCGCTGCCTATTGTCATCAATCAAACATTTTGAAGGTTCATTCAGCACCAGGCCATCCTCAAAGCAATGGACAAACTGAAGTGACAAATAGAATGCTGCTGAACGGTTTGAAGAAAAGATTGGATGATGCGAAAGCAAACTGGATCAACGAGTTACAATCAGTACTCTGGGCTTACCGAACTACTCCCCGAGTAGCAACTGGAGAATCACCATACATGCTGGCGTTTGGGAGTGAAGCTGTCATACCTGCCGAGTTGGGTCTCCCAACACACAGGGTGATAAATTTTAATTCCCTTGTCAGCGATTTAATGAGAAGGCTAGATTTAAACATGCTCGAGGAAGTTAGAGAAGAAGCATCCATTAGAAATGCTACTTACCAGCAGCGAACAACTTTGTTTTACAACAAGAGGGTGAAGAAGTGCGAACTGAAAGAAGGAGACTATGTGCTGAAGAAAGTAATTCAAAAGCATAACAAACTGGAGGCAAATTGGCATGGACCATACCGAGTTACAGAAGTTGTTCGACCAGGAACTTATCGAATAACAACTTTAGAAGGCGAGGAGTTCAAAAATGCCTGGAATGCAGAGCACCTGTGCAAATATTATCAGTGATGTATATGTAACACAGTTCCATCAGTATGAATAAAATGAAAGTATTCTGCAAGTCTTTCTGTTTATTGAAAAATTTTCGGGAATACTAATGCTACGCACTACTCGGCAAAGCTCGGCAGACTACTCAACGAAATATTCCAAACTGTACCAACGTAGTTGGTCGACGAGGAGAAATATTCCTAAAAATGTCAACCTGTTTGGCTAAGAAACAAAATATTCCAAACTGTACCAACATAGTTGGTCGATGAGGAGAACATATTCCAAACTGTACCAACATAGTTAGTCGACGAGGAGAAAATATTCCAAACTGTACCAACATAGTTGGTCGACGAGGAGAAAATATTCCAAACTGTACCAACGTAGTTGGTCGACGAGGAGAAAATATTCCAAACTGTACCAACATAGTTGGTCGACGAGGATAAAATATTCCAAACTGTACTAACATAGTTGGTCGACGAGGAGAAAATATTCCAATCTGTACCAACATAGTTGGTCGACGAGGAGAATTTATTGACCTTGGTTGGTCAGACACATTATATGAAAAAGACAAAAATTTACCAAGTATGGTTAGTCGGGGATAAACTCTCACTAACTATAATTGGTCAACGAGCACAATTTAACAACCTTGGTTGGTTGGAAAATTTTTAAACATTTTTATACTCATTACTTTATTATTAAGTGATCGAGCAACATTACTGATACTTGTAACTTTTTTACTAAAGTTGGTCGATGAACAACACTATTATTATCTTTTTAACAGATATGCATAAATGTAAAGTGTTTGATATTTACAAGACAATAGCAATTAAGATTTGCAAGCAATAATGAAAGTCTTTCATTAAATTCGAAATAAATTACAAGTTACATTGATAATCAAATGAAAATTACATTGATATGTATTCTAACTGTTACATTATAAATTCCTATTCTATTGGTCTTTTCCCCTCAGCTTTCGATACAGGTTCCTCGCCAGCAGGCGGATCATTTAAAGACTGAGGAGAATTGATGAAGTTCAAATCCTCCAGCATCCTGACGTTCATTACAGAAGGTCGATCTAGAATATGCTCGGGACGAGATACCTCAATTTGAGAATGTAAATTATAGTCACCGAGGTATTTTGAAATTAAGCTTCGTGGAATGGCCCGAGCAGGGATCCACTCCATCTCCAGGTTGTACGGTGGCACAGGCAGGTCAAACAACCCGGGATCATGGTAGTCCCATAGATAGTGTCCTTGTTCGAGCTTCAACACACCTAAGGCATTCAGCCAGCCTTGCTTGTAGCCCTCATTGTTGGCATTCTGGATACGATCATCCAAATGGAATAGTGCTTCGTTGTATCCAGCCATCCAAAACTCCCTGGGCTGTTTGTGGAACTGATATGTTAGCCTTTCTAGCTGCTCGTGGAGATTCTTGATGAAAAGCTCCTTATTCTCCAAAACTGATTTCTGCGCAGAGAGCTGTTTCTCCAAGTCCCTTATCTTCTTTGACATGTCGGACAAAGCCTGGTTCTTAGCCATTAATTGGAAGGCTTGGCTCTCTAAGGCAGACGCTGTCCTCTGTTCCTCGATAAGCACCCGAGCTACTCTTGCTCGTCCCCGATGAGCTCTTGCTCGACCACGAGAAGATGTCGAGGTACCACAACTCCTCAAAGTCTCCAACTCTTCCCTCAATTTGGCATTCTCAACTTCTAAGAATGAAAATCCCTCGTCAGTCACTGGGATTAGGGCTGTTGAGGAAGAAGCTGTAGACTTCAACTGTGCTAGTTCCTTCTGCAAATTATTATTTTCTCGCTCCAACAGCTCAACAATCTGTCTACATTCTTCAACTTCACCCCTTAGGGTTCTCTCCCTGACATCGTACTCAGCAAAGAGTTTCTCGTAGCCCTTCTCGGCAGAAAGCTGCTGATACTTCTTCTCATACCACTCATGCAACAGGGCAGTTGATTCCTTGTACTAATTCTGAAGGTTTTCGAGGGTACATTGGAGATCCTCGATCATTTCATAGTAAGCCACATTATTGGCCACAGCTCGGTCAAGTAGACACTTCAGGTACTGATATGATTCGGCTGCCTTCTCTGAAGCATCATGACCAAGGATGTCAGCAATTTGTGCAGCACTCAGGTCTGTGTGACCAGCTTTAAAGTACTCATTGCATTGTTGCAGCAACTTTGTATCATGAGCAGATAGTAGGTCCATCCTGGCCAGAAACTAGCAGAGAAAGAAAAGACAATCATCAAAAAGAAGATCAAGACAGAGTACAAATAGAAAAGAGACAACCGTATAGAAGAAAGAGTTCAAATTTTATTAGATCATAGTTCAGGAGTAAAAATTATGGGTTACATTTGACAAAAAATAAAAATAAAAAGGTAAACCGAACAACATTACACCTTGTCCTTATCTCCCAAAACCTTCTCGGAAGGTTGGGAGGAGGAAGCAGGTTGCTAGGAGGGAACTGTGGGTTGTTCGGAAAGCACCAGCTGTTGCTCGAAAGAAGAAACGACTTGCTCCGCAGCAGGCTGGTTGGTTAGGGCATGTTATCCCATTACCATTGAAGACTCCTCAGAGGTAGCTTCATCCTCTTCTAATTCTTCTGGAGTAGGAGGGGGACCAGGGATGTGTCTCTGGAAGAGCTCGGATGATTCGTCGACCTTCATTTCCTGAAGGGCAGCAACCCATCCATCCCTAAAATACTTTAGACTGCCATAGTCCACTTGAGAGACCATGGAAGCACACCCCTTATCCCACCCCTTGTCCCAGCCAGAGCTGAAGGACTTCTTCACAACAGCTTTCCTTTTGGCCTTCTCCAAGGCGAGCTTCTCGGACAGCAAATCATCATCAGCTTTCAATTTTTGTTCAGCTTCCTCCTTCTGCCGAGTTACTTCCTGGAGCTGGTCCAACCTCTCCTCAACAATTTTGAGTTTATTTTCTAGCTCTCCGGCGGCTTTGAGCTTTTCCTCAAGCTCTTTATTGGCCTTCTCCACGGCATTCTTTTTCTTCTCTAACTCCTTGGAGGCATCAGCAACTCGAGCTATTTCTTGCTCGGAGGAGGAAAGTTTTTTCTCCCAAATAGACTTATCAGTGGCATACTTCTGGCGGGAGTCTTCCAAAGATTTGATAGCCTCTTCCATAGCTCCCTCCACACTGGATGAGGAGCATGAGGCTTTAATGGCTTCATCCTTTTTCAGAATTATGTTAAAGCAGCTCGTCAACTGTGAACAGAAAAATAAAGCAAGTTAGAAACAAGAAATGACAAAGGAAAATATGAAAAGTTCAAAGTGAATAGACTTACTAAAGCAAGATGACGAGCAGATAAAGAAGTAACCATGTCCCGAGTGAGGTTATCTTCAGTACCTTGGACCTCGGGAATGGTCAAGGACTTTACCGAGCTCATGTCAGAGCTCGGGGGAACAAAATTGGGAATTCCGGTGCCAGCAGCTGGGGGCTGAGTAGTGGGGACAACCAAATTGACCGAGGAGCTCTTCTTTAGCCCCCTCGGAGGAACTGGTACTGATTCAACCAAGGAAGAGACCTTGGTCGATGATATCACAATCACCCCTCCCGGAGCAGCAGGCCTGCTCGAAGCCACTACGGGCTTCTCGGCGACTTTAGCAGGAGTAGCTAGAGGAGCTGCATCAGTTTTCTTTGTCCCCTCCCTTGGGAAATCAATCCTAATACTTTTTACCTCCCCAGAACCGGAGGCAGTTTTCTCAAACAGAGCAGGAGTTCTTCTCTTCTTCATCCTTTCGCTCAATGGAATATGAGATTCAAGCGAAGAACTTGCAGAGGCTGGTACTGGCTCTGCTTCACTGATCACTGGACGAGCAGTGAAGGAGGTTGTGTAGCTCTTGTATTGGAGCAGATACGAAGCCGGCCTGATGTGCTCGTCAGCAACCCTTTGATGAAGACCCCAGATAAGTCCCAAATGCCTTATATTGGCATTTGTTTCTTTCGAGCACTTTCTCTTGCTATCAACTGCAAAATAAACAAACATTGTTATCAGTGACACATTTTACCAAACACAAAACAAACATGATTTCAAAATAAATAAAATAAAATAAAAATAACCTATCCCATTGCCATAAGGAGGGCATCTGGGACCCTGGTAAACCTCATCTCCGGTTAATGGAGGGTGTTGCCAATTTTTTACGACAACCCCGTGTTCAAAATAATCCCTATTGGCATCATGGAGATTGACTACTAAGACTCTATTTATAAACCTAGTTTTTAAAAAATAAATATTATCATTAACTGCCCATCTATAGCAATACATGATTTCTAGAATTCCTATACGAGTTCCATGCACTTGATTTAATTTATGCACCCCATTAACTATTCTCCAGGTGTTGGGGGCTATTCGTGCAGGAACAACATCAAAGTACTGACAGAATTCCATACACAGGGGATTTGGTGGAAAAGAAAATCCACACTCAGCAAAAAAGAGACTGGGGAACCAATGTCCCTCCGCCAAATTGAAATAATTAGAAGGCTCATAAAGCTCTTCCAAGACAACCCAAGAAGGAATGGAGAAATCAGAACGAAATTTCTCAAGAGACTCAACAAGATAAACCATGGTGAATAAAGAAATAAAGATGAAGGAAGAAGATCTTACAGGAAAATAACGGATCCGCAGACAATGAACGATGGGAAAGATGAACGCACAAGAGAGTAGGAAGAGACGATGTAAAACTCAAAAGATGAAAATTTGAAAAGGTAGAAGACAATGGGAGTGTCTGTGAAGTTTAAATACCTTACCTTGGGAACTGGCGAAGTAATGATTACAAAAAGGATGATTACGTTACCGGCGGCTAAAAAGATGAAAAGTGGCGCGGGAACCAAAGCGGGAAACAACGGCCAAAAGGACGAAAGTAATGCGGGAATCGAAGCACGCAGAAAAGTCCAAAAAAGCGTGATTCTACGAATTTGGAAGGAGAAAATAAATACAAGGGAAACGCTCCTAAAAATTAGGAAGACTATTTAAAGCTACCGTATTCCGAGAAAGAATGTTCCATACTCCTCAAATTTCGAACTATGAAACATTCGGGGCTTCTGTTGATACCAATTTTAATCTGCTGACTTGGATCAATCATATGAAGACACGTGGCTATCTACATGGCAACAACAAGCACTTCCGAGATGATCACACGCTCCGAGGAACCATGTTACTCCGAGGAACTCATACGCTCCGAGGAACAGACCTCTCCGAGCAACTCATACGCTCCGAGGAACAGACCTCTCCGAGGAACTCTTGAATACCAGGAAGCTTAGGCGGTCCGAGCAGCTCAGGTGATCCGAGCTGCATCTCGAACAAAGCATTAATAGCTGGATAACCAACAGTTCAACTGGTTCATTAAATTCTTATCATTTAGACACACACGTTTAAAGGGCATTAAATGTATTACCCTTTCATATGTATATCATTGAATGTATCACCCTTTCAGATAACAGCCTCAAGGCTATAAATACGTTGTACAATCCTCATTGTAAGGGGGATGGATCCTGAATCCAAACTCTGGGGATCGAATCCAGAACGGAATTTCTTGTAATCGAGAATTCCCAAACACTCAGTAATAAAACAACAGTGGACGTAGGCCATTCTTATAAGGCTGAACCACTTTAAAATCTTTTGTCTCACTTATTTATCTGTGATTGAATTATTAGAGTGATCTAATTTTTTACATCAACACCTCTTATGCACAATATGTGGGCAAATTTTTCTTACCTATTTGAATGAGAAATATTAGCCAACAAACTTGCCAACTTCTTAAACAGTTTTAATGTTTTAAAAAATAATTTAAAAACTATTTTAAATAATTAAAAAACTGTTAAGAATATTTAAAAATTATTTTGCAATGTTTTAAAAACTGTTTTTAATATTATAAAAAATTGTTAAGAAAATGTTTTACAATTTTTTTTTAAAAACCGTATTAACAAAATATTGTAAAAACTGTTTTTAATATTTTTAAAAACTGTTGTGAATATATCATAAAAACAGTTTTAAAGTTTTAAAAAATAATTTTAAAAACTGTTTTAAATAGTTAAAAAACTATTATAAATATTTAAAAACACTTTTTGTAATGTTTTGAAAACTGTTTTTAATATTAGAAAAAATTGTTAAGAAAATGTTTTATAAATTTTTTTAAAAACCGTATTATAAAATATTGTAAAAACTGTTTTTAACATTTTTAAAAACTGTTTTGAATCTATTATAAAAATTGTTTTAAAGCTTTAAAAACATTTTTTAAAACTGTTTTAAATAGTTTAAAAAAATTGTTCTGAATGTTTAAAAATTGTTTGGTAATATTTTAAAAACTGTTTTTAATATTATAAAATTTGTTAAGAGAATGTTTTACAAATTTTTTGAAAAATCGTAATATAAAAATATTGTAAAAATAGTTTTTCAAATTTTTAAAAACTGTTTTGAATATAATATAAAAACAGTTTTAATGTTTAAAAACAAAATTAAAAAATATTTTAAATAGTTAAAAAAAACTGTTGTGAATATTCAAAAATTATTTTGTAATATTTTAAAAACTGTTTTTAATATTATAAAAAAATGTTAAAAAAATGTTATACAATTATTTTTAAAAATTGTAATATAAAAATATTATAATTTTTTTTAACCATTTTAAATATAATATAAAATTATTTTTAAATAAATTAATTAAATTAATTTTAATTTTATTCAATAATTATTTACTAGCTTTATGTGAAAAAAATTAAGTTTTGCCTGGCAAATTTTGCTCGCTTCTTTTTCGCGTAAGCAAATCAGGTACAATGGGGGACCTTTAAATGGTTTTTGATAAGAGTAATGCTATATACCCCAAATAACTCCTCCAAATCTCTCCCAAAATGATTTGGCTTTGTGCCCTGGCGGGACCCGCACCACATGGCAATAGATGACAGGCAGGTGATAGAATGACGTGGCATCCACATAGAATTTGGGAAAGATTTGGAAGAGTTATTTGCGACTCAAAGCATTTTCCTTTTGATAAAGATGCCCCCCAGATGTAACTGGTTGTTCCTAGTGGCGTTACATCAGAGGCAAAGGTATCGGTTCCATCGAGGAAGTCACGCACCCAATTAATGCATATGCTATCCTCATTTAATTCAGGTTAAAGGGCATTAATTTCCCAAGCTATTATAAGTTGAAACACTTACAAAGGGAAATGTTCAGACATGGATCTAGAACTTTGGCTATTTAATGTTACCTAAAACGCGAATAGTTTGTTTACATGAAACGGATACGATAACGCTTTACGCCGTACCCTCTAAAATGAATGGGGGAAGGCTTATGCATATGTCAGTGTATTCAAACATATTGGATTATTCCCAAGCACAAGTCATTAAAAGTTATAATAATAAATAGCTTCCAATATTCTTAAGACGAGAAGGTTCTTTATTCACCCTTTAGATTTTGTAAGTGAGAATTATTTATGTAAACATGAAATAAATATATCCTGGACTATTCAAAATTCTATTAAATATCCTTAATCTGTTAGTATTAGATTGTAATGCATAATAAACATGATGTTTTGTTAATATTTCTCATAAAAATAGATATGAGGAAAGAAATATGTATATATAACTTGGATCACTAATTTTAATGTAATGGAAGAGAGGTGTACCATATTTTCGAACGTGCATACCAATATGTAATTCACTACGGTGTTGGCGCTCCCCGATAACTATCTAAACAACATAATAAACCACAAATGAAAACTAGTAAAGCTTGATTCATGTGGAACTTAAGGTGCTAGTTTCTAGTATTGACATTATCACAGTAGAGGATTTGGTGGTGTAAGGTATCCAAAATCTTAGAGGTATATAAACAAGGAAATTCTGAATTAATTCACTAAATACTTTAAACCTAAAAAATTTCCCTTAAAAAATTAATTTCCACAATATTAAGAGCCTTGTATTTGCATAATATATTTCCTTACCTTATAGTGCAAATGTCTATAAGACTACACAAAGTACCGCAAAAGAAACATTACCAAGATCTCTTTACGTATGGAAACTTTATATGATAAAACTTTGAGTAATAAAAAATTTATATTGATATTCACCAAAACAAACTTATCTTAAACTTCCTTACCTTATAGTTTCAAAAACCCACTTGTTCACGAGAATGAGAAATGAAAATGAAGCTAGAGGCTTATTTCATATTATGTACTCATTATCAACATACATATAAAGTAGCTTGACTTTCTATTAGTTTTGAACCCTATTCTAAAAAATAAAGGACCAATGCTTAAAATCAGGTGGTTTTTTTACAACAAGCAAGAAGACGTTAAAAGTTTAGTCCATCATTTTGCAATATAACTACGAAATAAAAGCAGTAATGTTGTTCTTACACCATCATTGACATGCAATATGATTTTACTTGGGTTGAATTCTATCATGTGTGTCTCTTATAAGAAATTAAAAGTTTACAACAGACACAATAAGTGGGTATGCTCCCACGGACTCATAATTCACATAATTTAGCACTTGAAAGTAAAAAAAAAATACTCAAACATTTGTAAGAGTGATAAACCACCATTAAAATAATTACAAGGAATTGAATATGCGAGCAAAGCCTTCAACGCCGTTCTAATTACATAAAATACCTTTTAATTAAAATACAAATTTACCAAAGAAAACAAATTTACGGCAATAAAATAGGCCCAAGACTAATTCTCAAACACCACCAACATGATTTAATAATTTAGACCAAGCCCATCTAAATATTAAAATGTATAAACTTACCAATAAAACTTGGCTTTTTTCAGTTATGACTTCAGTTTAAATGCAACAGAAAGAATAATAACAAAGATTTCATTATTGAAAATTGTAATACCCCGTACTTTTATGGATATTTAAATTACATAAGTGGGTGTAATTTAGTGATTTGAGAATTTTAAGTGAAAGAAAATTTGAAATGTGGGTTAAATATTAATTGGCGAGTGATGGATTAATATTGATGTGTGCTATATTTACTTACGGGAATAACTAAATGAAATTGAATGATTTTATATCATGTCGCATTGGGCAAAGTGATAAGTAATAATAATGTTTTATTCGAAAAATATGTGTGGAGCTGTATTGGATTTATAAAGGTGAATTTTTGATAAGTGACTTGGATGGGGATTTCGAGTGCATGGTTGGTCTCAGAAGGACCTATATAGTCAGAATAGAGTACTCGGGGTACTGTTTGGATTTCTGAGACTTTTTGGATCTGTAAGGACTCGCATTTGTGTATACGAGTCAATTTTGAGTTTAATAAGTGAATAACATTTATTTTTCTCTCTTATAAGCCACGCGATAAAGAGAAAAGAAGAAAGAAAATAAAGAAAGAAAGAAGAAAAAAGAAGAGAAATAAGGCAGGAAAGGGAGAGAAAGAAGATTTTTGGCCAAGCTCTTGCGGATTCCGCCACGAGGCTGTCGGATTTTTCCAATGAGGCAAGTGTTTAACTTGATTTAACTATTAAGTGTATTTATTGTTCATATTATAGTTGGTGATGAAAATTATAAGATTTTGGGTTTTAGGATTCTTGCACAATGGATTTTTCGGAAATGATTTCATATAAATTGATGTGTTGAAAACTCCATATGAAATCTACGTTAAAAACCCATGTTAATGGTGGTATTTTTTGTGAAATATTGGAAGATATGTGTAATGTAGAATTAAAAGGATTCAGGGTTTAAATCTTTTTAAATTCGATGAATCCCATGAAGTAATTGTTGTGTCTGTTAAATCATAGTGTGTAGATGATTATTTTGATGGTTGTTAAGGGTAAAGACCATAAATTCCAGAGTTGGAATAGAAAATGAACTCCCGAACTGATCTGATCATCGGACCGGTTCATTTGGGGACTATCGGTTCGGTTCGTTTATTTCCGAACCGGATTCGTTCGTTCTATGGCCATAGGTTCGGTTCGGTTCGGTTCGGTTATGGCAGTTAATTTTGGGATATTTTCTTGGACTAAAAATGATGGGAGAAAAAGTTCATTTTGGAGATAAATAGTAGGGGATCCAATATAGAGTGTGAGGACCTCTAAGTGATGAAGTGAGTGATGTATAAATCTCGAGTTAGTGTAAATAAGATCCAGGGTATGAATTTGAGGACTGTTTGGGATGAATAACACTCTGAAAATTATTTCGGCGGGTATATATATATATATTTGTATGCGTGTAGAATATATATATATATATATACCGGTAGTATATGTGAATAAAATTCGAATGTGTGAGTCGGATGAAATTAGAATACTAGCTAGACGTGATAAGCTAATATATTTATGTGAGAATTTTATCATAAGTGAGTGAATAGTTATGGAATTAAAATAATTTGTGTGTATACTTGTGAATTAATACAAATTGGTATATTCGGGATTTACAGGCTAATACCGGGATTGATAGCCATGTATGGTCGAATTTGATAATACATACAGGTATAAAAACGTATGTATATGATATGATTATGAATATATCTATGTGTGAATGATATATTTATGTGAAACATACCCCTCTATTGCTATAACTGGAAGTTGCGCGATGTGGGTGAGGCCCCTGGCTTGAGGAGCAGGGAACGTATAGTCCCCAAGTCATAGCGTCCAGTTATTTATACATATGTTGCTCTTTCTCATGGGTGAGACGTCTTGGGTATGATTCGGTCTTAGTTTCAGGTGAGGAACTATGACTGCTTTCCCTACGTTGTGATTTGGTTTATACCAAGTCGGTGTGAGAGTCCGACCGCTGGTACCCAGGATGATGTGTGAGTAATTCCCTGGAAGATGATAGCATTGAGAGACTGAATCCATTGAGTTATAGCTATGAGGGATGGTTATTATACTTATATAGTGTGTGATACATAAGTATGGATATACTTGATGTGTTTAGTATATTGTATATATATGGGATGTGAATATATATATATATATATATAAAGAATGAAATGGGGAATAATTTCTGGATTATCCGGGAGTATAAAAATCAGAATAAAATATGTGATATACGTATACAATGATGAGAATACTATATACGAGGCTAATAACACTAAAAAGTGATTAGTGTATTATAACTAGTGATAGTTATTCAAAATGAATAAATAATTACAGGTGAGAAATTATTATAGTAAGATATCGCGAAAGCTTAGAATGTTATATACGCAGGATTTGAGATAGCATATAATGATTCAGTTACTGTGAGAGATTTGTTAGGCAAGGTAGCTTAACTAGGGTGTTTTAAAAATACATTCATTAGGTGTGCACTGTTAGATGAGAGGTGAGGGGTATCTCATGTGAGTGCGACACCAGTTTAAATATGAAGAATATCATATTTTAAATATTAAAGTATGTTAATCACTTTCTAAAATGTTATATTTAAAAATAAGGTCTGACCCGTATCTATCTTTTCTTTTTCATCTCCGCTGTTATACTTTTTAGGTGTCCAGACACAGGGATGCCTAGATGACTATTCTGTCGCGTCAGATGTTGTTGTCGCAACTATGGATGTTGGCAGGAAATTATTTAGACGCTTCTATCCTTGTGATCTAGATAGGAGGTACTATTGTATTATTCGGGTATATTGCCCAACTATTGTCCTTTAGTTTATTTTCAGCATTTTTATTTTACGCTGATTTGATATGTTTGTATAAATATTTTACCGAGAGTTATCGATTATTATTTATTCATTTTAGCTGTTGTTCATAATCTTTGTATTGATGGATTTACTTGTGCGTTTAAGTTAAAAATATTAGAAAGTTTAAAATTTGACACCGGGCCTAATAGGTTATTAGTAATTAAATGATTTTTTACAGGTATGCTGAGAATGAAACCATAGGAGATTCATGTTTAATTTGATATAGGAACGATCACTCGGTATTTTATTAGGCAGGGTGTCACAAAAATACTTACTTTCTCTTTGTTCTTTGTGTCTTCTCAAAAATTGGTAAAGAACAAAGTACAAGAAAAAATAAACAATCAACAAAAACTAGGTTAATTTTCTTGATTACAAACAATAATTTTCAAATCAATATATATATATATATATATATATATATATATATATATATATATATAGGTCAATATGTGTCGTGTTCTAATCTTTTCAAATCTAACTAGCATATATATATTTCGATTTTGTCATCCATATTTATAATCCCAAGTTTTGAACCAGTCAACTTCATTTATTCTAGATCAAATGATAAATTCAAAAGAGATCAAGTTAATTGAGGTCAATAATAGCAAGACATGTGAGAAATGAGTCTCATATCAAAACGCTTATCAGATATAAATCAAAATGAAGGAGAATCATCAAATTAAGTGTTTATTGGTTTTACCTTCATTTTGTCGTGGTAGAGCAGAGTACTTTAAAGTGATGATTTGGTGAGATGGATCCTTTATAATACCACTCACTGGCGACTTGATTTCCCCGTGACATTTGGATGAGGAGTTCATTTTGTTTACTGGGTATTAAGTAGAAAGAAGAAAGAGGTTACCAATTGTCGTATGGGAAAGGCTTAGAAGAATTAGGTATTTTTCTTTGGGAGGGAAAAGCCTCGTGCTTTTCCTTTTTTGTGATATATCAATTTCTGTTTTTACTTATTTATAAATAAGAATACTAATGGCTATTTTAAATTAGTAATGGTAATTTATTGTGAGAAATTAGTAACAGTAAAATAGTGTTAGTAATGAAAAAATTAGTTTATAACTAAAAGAATGTTCTGGTGTTGTGACTCTTTCAAGAAGCCCGGAATATATTATCTCTGTCTATTCTTCTCTTTATATCTTCTTAGCTATGTCTACCTGTGTGTTGTTTTATCATGTGTTGATTGATGTCTTTAATAGACTAATGCAGCATATATAGTTTCAGCCTTAACCCATGGATTCTTAAGCCTCTCTTTTCCTTATTGGAATCTTCCGTTAGTAAGCCATTATTAGAAGATTGATGGGTAAAAACCTCATTAGGCATGGGTTAAAGTCTTCCTTAAAACATGGTGAAAATATTACTTTAACTAAAGTTGTTCCAGCTTTAGTATGTGGCTCAGGCACACTACCCAATATTTCATGAAAAGTCTGCATGCCTGAGATCATGTGCAAAAGTAATATTGCTTTGTGTCAAATAGTACACTCAACGTCAGCACCTGTTATAGCTCATTAATACTTCAATCTATTAAGTTGGTGGTTGCTCGTAATATGCTCAATCGGGTAAGCTATTTTGAAACATGCTCAATTGTGCAGAACTGTTTCGCAATGTGCTCAATCATGCATAGTTTTTTGTCTCTCTGCGTTCTTGAAACCAATTTACTCATGGACCTTCCTAGCAAGGTTACTCGATGGATCATGGGTTCTTCTTCGATTCAACTAAACTTGGTTTCTCATATGTTCCGACTAACCTTCTCCATATAACATAACTCATATTTACATGGTTATAGACATAATCGAATTCAAATTGTTTTGTCTAGTAAGTCTATCATTCTTCGAACGAACTCTTATTTGCCTTGATGTTACTATTACTCTCTTGGTGAGGTAATTTATCTCTAACTAGGTAGTTTAACAAATAATCTCCTCTGAAAAAATGAAAGCACCTTTAATTTTAGGTTTATGAGTAATAGATCACGAAACTTAAAAAGTAGTTGATTGATTTGAATATTCTAATTTAGATATGAATCAAAATCATTTTAAATTCACACACAAAATAAAAAATGAAGTAATATCTTTAAGTTTCAATAATTTGAAGGAAATAAGTGAATTTTGGGAAAAAAGAAGAAAGAATAACTCTCAACCAAGAAGGACGAGTTATTTTTGGTATAGATTCAGAGTCACCTTCCTAGACTGATACTTTCCCCAAGCATTTAAGGATTCCAAGGAGGACGAGTTCCTTCATCTAATTCAGGGTAATAATTTGGCGAACGAGTATCTGATAAAATCTGAAAGCTTGTGTAAGTATGTGGACGCACTGCAAAGGGATGAGGCAAGAAGACAAGGCTATTTGTCAAGGGCATTAACCCAGGTATTCGACAGATCATGGTGGAATTAGATCTACCAAACTTTAAGTCAGTGGTGAATAAGTCCATCATGATATAGTTAGATGAAGAGGATGGCAAGTCCATAAATTTGAAGAAGAGGGAGCTCAGTAGGTCCTTGGGCGGCGGTTAAAAATAGTTCAAGAGCAGGGCTCTAGGCTTCTTTACAAAACCAAAGGCTTCTATGGGGGTTGACTCATCATCCGCGTAGTCTACCAGCGATCAGAGTCCTATAGCCCCTATTAAAAGGACTTATTTTGTATGTGGGTTACCCGATCACTTTAAAAGGGATTACCCGCAAAAATGTTGGGGTAATCAACATGTCAATTAGTAGAATGTAAATTATGTATTGGGTAGAAGCTCTAGCTACACCAGCCCCACTCAATAGCAGTGGCACCAATTTTCCTTGGAATATCATCAGTAAGCGAGGCATAGTGTGGACGATTCATGTCCTAGCTAGGGGCAGAGTAGCTGCAGGCCAGGTCAGGTGCTCGATGGAGAGAGAATAGGTTTAACCTTGGGTGGGCTAATAACATGTTGTAATTTGCAGCGCCTTTTGATGATCTATCCATGATGGAAGGTATGATTATTTTTCTCAGCAAATGGATTGAGGCACTATTTGATTTGAGCACATCATATTCATTTATTTCGATCTCCTTAGCATTTAGTTTGGGACTGTTGGTTGATCAGTTTTACCCCCTAATCTTATTTGGACTTCCGATTGGTGGTCGTATAATTCTTGATAGGTTCTGCCATAGTTGTG
Organism: Sambucus nigra; assembly: GCA_949130495.1. NCBI lineage: Eukaryota > Viridiplantae > Streptophyta > Magnoliopsida > Dipsacales > Adoxaceae > Sambucus > Sambucus nigra. The sequence goes on from OX422222.1 coordinate 51,646,357, forward strand.
TGGTTATGGATGGAGACTATGTTCTGGAGTACGACTTGATTCTCATGGACATGGATGGGTTCGAGGTGATCCTAAATATGGATTGGTTATCGTGTTTTGACTCCACCATTGAATGCCATTGACATAGTGTCTTAGTGTCTCTTCTAGAGGAGTCTCGCCACTATTTTAGTAGCAAGGAGGATGTTAGCTATCCGTTCAAGTTCTTTATCGTGCATGAGAAAAAATGGGACTTCTATTGGTTGAGTAATATGGTGGCTCAAAATGAGTGAGATGGTATGTTGTTAGACTACCCAGGGGTGCAGGAGTTTCTCAATGTTTTCCTGGGTGATCTTCCTAGTTTATCCCTACATCGGGTGGTGGATTTTTCCATATAAGTGCATCAGGGCATCTCGTCGATCTCTATACCCCCTCACAGAATGGATCCAACGGAATTGAAAGAGATAAGGGTCCTGTTGGAGGAGTTGATCACCAAGGAATTCATTCACCCTAATGTGTCCACTTGGGGAGCCCTAGTCCTCTGTTCCAAGAAGAAGGACAACTCCCTATAACTTTGAATCGATTACAGGCAGTTGAACATGGTAAATGTGAAGAATAAATAACATATTCCCCGTATTGATGATTTGTTTGACCAATCGAATGGGGCGAGAAGGTTTTTAAAGACTGATCTTCGGTTTGGGTATCATCAATTGCATGTCAGAGAGGAGGATATTCATAAGACAGTGTTTCGGACTCAATATGGGCACTATAGTTTTTTAGTGAAGCCCTTCCATTTGACTAATTCACCAACGACATTTATGTATTTGATGAACCCAATTCATCTCCCTTACGTAGACCAATTTATAGTGGTCTTCATTGATGATATATTGGTCTATTCGATATCGTATCTAGACCGTAAGGAGCACCACCGCACGATGTTAAAAGTGGTTAGGGAGAACTAGGTATATGCCAAAGTCAACAAAAGTGAATTCTGGATGGATTAACTCAAGTTCTTTAGCTATGTGGTTATTAGTGAGGGTATTTACATTGACCCTTCCAATGTGGAGGCCATTTTGGGATGTGGTAGGTCAAGGACAGTCATGGAAGCGTACATTTTCTTGGTTTTGGTTGGTTACTATTGCAGATTTGTGCAATACTTCTTGAGGGTTACATTACCCCTCACCATGTTGACTCGAAAGGATGTACACTTTGATTGGTCTGATAATTATGAGTCGACCTTTTAAGAGTTGAAGGTTAAATTGACTTTTGTGGCCCTTTTTATCCTTTCAGAGTGTGGCAAGGGTTACACTGTATATTATGATGCTTTCAGGTCAGGGATCGATGCGATACTGATGTAGAATGGTCAGGTAGTCACTTACGCATCCCGTTAGCTAAAGGTGCATGAGAGGAACTACCCTAGCCATGACTTAGAGTTAGCCACAGTGGTGTTCCCATTGAATAGTTGGAGGTATTACCTATACGGGGAATAATTTGAGGTGTTTTCTTATCATAAGAGCCTCTAGTATATTTTCACGCAGCATGACCTCAATCATCGTCAGAGAAGATGGAATGAATTGATGGAAGATTATGACTTCTACTTAGAGTATCATCCTTGCAAGGCCAATCTGTTGGATTATGCTCTTATTCAAAATTCTAGACTGACTCTAGCAGTGATGAAGTTTCACCGAGAAAAGATGTTCGGCGAATTACAGAACGGCATACCTTTGGGTTGTGGTGGCTGGGACACCCATTAAGTAAAAAATTTGAGACACCCAATCCTGTGATCCTGAGTTCACACATTAAACAGCCTTACCATGTATAAGTATGGTGGTATGCGATAGAAGGGTCGGTTGATTATTTCCATTATTGATGAGCTTTAGGATGAGGTGATGGCGGAGGCCCATCACTCGCGCTTCAGCGTACATCCCAGTTCTACGAATATGTATAAGGACCTGTGTAGAGATTTTTAGTGGTCTAGTATGAAGAGGGATGTGGCGACATTTGTGTCCAAGTTATACACTTGTCATAAGAAGCTAACAAGGCTATTTCAATCACTACCCGTGGATGAGTGTAAGTGGGAGCATATCATGTTGTATTTTTTCATAGCCTTACCACGATCTGAGAATATCCATGATGCAGTGTTGGTTATAGTGGACATACTCATGAAATCTGCACACTTTCAGTCGATTAAATTCACGAACAACGTGGCTACGTTGGCAAAGTTATATGCCTGAGAGATAGTTAGGCTTCATGGTGTTCCGCTCTTAATTGTCTCGAATAGATATGGTCGATTTCTGTCTTGATTTTAGAATTTTTTTTAGTAGGAATTGGGGCACCAAGTTGAGTGTGAGTACGACGTATCATCCTGACACTGACGTGTAGTCATAACGATCCATCGTGATCTTAGAGGACATGTTGAAAGCTTACGTACTCGATTTCCAGGGTAGTTGGATAGATAAACTGCATCTGGTAGAGTTTTCATATAACAACAGTTACCAGGAAAGCATCAAAATGGATCCCTTTGAAGCTCTTTATGGGAGGCCATGCCGGTCGCCGATTTATTAGGCAGAGGTGGGTGAGAAGCATCTCACCAATTCGGGTTTGGTTAGATAAATGAATGATAATGTTTGGGTAATTAACAGAGGGTCATGACTGTTCTAAGTCGATAAAATAATTACACTGATAATCACTAAACATCCTTGGAGTTTGGAATGGTTGACCATGCACTGTTGAAGTTAGAGTGAAACTCGATAGTCAGCGGTTCGTGCAAAAGGGGAAGCTAGCCCCTCGCTATATCAGTCCTTTTAATATATTGGAACGGATTGGGGATGTAAATTATCACTTGGAGATACCTCCATAATTATCCTAAGTTCATAATGTGTTACATGTTTCTATATTGAAGAAGTATCTTCACGATCGTCGTCACGTCATTGACTGGAACCACATTGAGTTAGGGGAAGACGTCAGGTTTTTGATGCTACATTGTACATTTTGGATCGTGACGATAGATTCTTGCGCAATATGGTCATTCCATCGGTGAAGGTTCTTTGAAAATTCCAATCGATTGAGGGTACGATACGAGAGCATGAGTCAAAGATGGGGGACAAGCACTCGAAATTTTTTCCCTAGTTTGGTTGTTTTGATTTCGAGGACAAAATATCTTGAGAAGGGAAGAATGTAACACTCATGCCCGAGATTTGTACCTTATCTCGTGGAAATTATAATCCTTTGGGCCATGAATAAAATTTAATGGAAAGTTATCTATTTTAAATTTTCCTTATGTCTTTTGTGCAAATAAAATGGGAAAGATTGAGCCAAAATTCAATTTGGGTAGGAGGATAATTCGAACAAAAGAGAGGTCATTCAAATAAGATTGGATTCTCATTAGAACAGTCGATCTAGCTTCGAAGGACTAGACCTCTACCTCAAAAACTAACTTTGATAGGTGCTAGTTTAAACGTCGTTCGAACGAGAAGTGTAATCTCGTTCGAACGAGATTCATTTTCGTTCGAATGACCTGTTCAGACAAATCAGATTTTTACAATCTCTTGTGTGGTGTAAACATTCGGGCCCTTAGATATTTAGGCTGTCAAGCTCCTATAGCAGCAGAAAAGCATAGGTAATATATTTGGTGGACCAAGGGTTGATGGGTTAAGGGTTTTTTGGGTATTGAAGAAAAATGGGAAAGTGTTAGGGGTCATTACCAATACTCTCATTAGATTTTCATGCATTTTCTCCCTCTTTCAAAGTTCCCTCCATCATCTTTAACTTTCTTTCCATCATCCCCAAGCCATAAACACTCATATTTATGCATAGTTAATCCATTTCAAAGCTTTCTACACCCCTTTCAAGCCTTGTTTGAGGTAGAAGTTGGGTTGGAGTAGTTGAATCATTCAAGAAGGAGTTGGTCCACTCTTAGATCATTCTTGGAGTTTTGAAGATTTTAGGAGCTTGCATGTCTTTCCTCTTAGTTTTCCTCTTCATTTTCAAGGTAGGGTTATACTCTTTAATTTTTGAAGATTTAAAGCTATGAATATATGTAGGATGCATGATAGAACATGATTTAATTTTATAAATGAAAATATTTTTTCCTATGTTTAATTCTTGCAAAAATGGAGTTTTAAGAAAATAAGACCTAACTCGGTTCTTTAAGAGCATATGGTGTTTTTGAACTTGAAATATGAAAACTAAGCATATAAAATGTAAACTTATGTTCATATCTTGTTTAAATGTATATTTTAGGGTTTTTAGACTTGAAATCCTTCAAAACATGTGTAGAAGCATGTAGTATGTTGGTAGATGACATTTAGACTTAGAAAATGAAGTTTAAGATGGGTTTCAAGAGAAAATAATAACGTTTGGCAAAATAACCCTTCAATGTGTTTTAAATGTTGTTAAGAATAAAGAAAAATAATGTGTAATATTACATATGATAATAGGGAAAAATAGTGGACATCTTGCTAAAATGGCCTTCAAATGATTAAATGTATTTTATGTGGTTTGAACATAAAGTGATGGAATATGATTTTTGAACATAAAATCTTAAAAGTGTTTTGTAAGGAAAAAAATGATGATTTCTAATGCCATAATAAATTAATTATATTTTTTACAAAGTTGAGATGAATAAAAGGGTAAAATGGTAATTTTGAGGGTCCTAGTGGTTGGACTTCCTCGTTAAACCTTATCAGTCGATTTTTGTGAAAAATGGAAGAAGTAGATAAAATGGCATGAAAACGATATGAAATGGTGAAACGAACCATAAAAATGATAAAAACGGTGAAATGACAAAATAATGTGGATATTAGCAAAAATATTAAAACACATTAATGAGGACTCGAATGACACCGAAAGTAATTAAGAAGGGCCTGAAGCCCTGAGGTGAAAAATCCGAAATCATTGTCTAGAGAATAAGGTAGCATAACTAGTGGTGTGGAGCCCATTAAAGTTTGAAGATATTTAGAAAATTTCAAAAAAAGATAATGAAATTGACTATGGATGTGCTTGAAGAATGTAAATAGGGCAACCTAATGAAAAGGATAAAAAAGAGACCAAGGAATAAAATATGAATAATTAGTCTTTAGACCCGATAATGGGTGGTATGAAATGGCTAAGCGTGAGTATAAGCACATCCCTCAGGTGCATTGCGTGGTAGTTGCATTAATGCTAGATAAATTGTTAAAAGTTTTCAATTTTTTTTAAATACATTGTTATATGTATAGTACTTTTTTTTATAGAAAACGTATGGCTTAGTATTACCCACCCTGATAAGTGTTCTCTCACACCTGTTTTTATGTAAAAAACCCACCACCACCCTTGGTACATCGAGTAGGGGCATTGGAAAGGATGCTGGTAAGGCCACTGAGGGTTGTCATTATGCTTAGAGGTTCTGTCATTTTATTTAAAATGTCTTTTGAAACATCGAAATTGGAACCTTTAAACCATTTTATTTGGGACTTTGGCCACGTGATGTAATATTATAGGGACAATTATGATTTAATTCTTATTTATCTTGTATTGATAGATTAAATGGAATTTCATAAGTAAACATTGTTAATGAATTTAATTACTTAAAGTGGTCACTTTCTTTTTCAAATTAAAACCAATAATTTAATCCTTAACAAAGGGTGCAAATGAATGGGTTTTCATAAATAATAACACGGGACCTTCCTCTTCCCCCTTTAACTTCTTGATTGGCAGAAGATTGACCCAAAGGGGACCCAAACTCGGTCGGGGCATTACATTGACAACATCCTCATCCGGCTCAAATGAAGTCGGGATAATTGGGTTAGGGTAGAGTACTTGTTGTACAGGGATAATGAGTCGGCTGGAGTCGGTGCGGGGGATAGGGTAGTGTTACCCTCACCCACCTTCTCCTTTACCTTTTCTTTATCCTTCTCCTTTGCATTAACCTTCCCTTTATCCATGATGATGCATTTTAACCATTCAAATATGTGGTTCATCACTTGTTGGAGACTTTAATGTTTAAAGTTCGTGTCTGATTTGTATTTGTCAAAGTTGGAGGACAACCTGCTATTACTGCAAGCTGCATCCATCGACTTTGACTCTCTTATCTAGGAGCTAACATTCTAAGTACGGACTTTTCTAACTTGGGCCAAGACTTGGCTTAATGCATTCGTACTCATAGATGCCTTTTGAGCATCACTCTGGGTGTTGTACATCAACTTTAGCCTCTCTCGAAACATATAAAAAACACATTATTGACTCTAAAAAAGAATATTAATAAACAACTTGAAATTGACAATATAATTTCAATTATAACTTATGATGGTCTTGGTTACCTGAGGATTAGTAGGCTCACGCTTATTCATCTAAATATGGATATAGGATTCGATCCTATGTGGATTCCCCCCGGGCCACTCCCAAACTCCTTCAAAATGCGACCAAATTAAAGCAAAGGGTGGCCAAATTAAACTAATTTACTTACCACTAAACAAAATGAAATTTAAATCAAATTTTTTACTATCAAATTCTCTACCTCCGAATAAGATGTTTGCTCGGATTAGTGCACATCCACCTTCTTTAACCGAATAGTCCTCCTTGAGCTATGGGAGGACAACTGTCTCCCTGATGACTCGTTGGCCACAAACCTTTACCAGTCGACTAACTTGATTGGATCCTTATCTGAGATGGTATCCCTACACATAAGCTCGGACTCTCAGTCCTTCCCAAAATAATGAGCATGCATTATTCTTTCATGTCTTCCACTGCCCACCTGTATACTGTCCCACACTTCTGAGGGAAAGTTAAGTAGTTGTTGTCCAACAAATATAAAATATAAGATAGTTAGTGAATTAACATTAAAAAACATAATTGTAAAATCTTATATGAAAGTCAAAAAATTAATATAATATTGATATTTTCATACCTCTAAGCCCACCCCACCCCCCGAAAATAGCCATCGTCACCATAACAGGAACTATCTTTTACTCTTCATGCGTGGGACCAAATACTGATTTTAGTAACTCTAAAGCCCTTATGTGTAGACCGGTCTTTTTTCAACTACTCTCCCATACTTTTCGAACTTGATGGGCTTATTGTTAGAAGATACCTTACCATCCCCACTTTTCCTAGGGTCTGATGGACTCGTGAAATCACATTCTGCAAAAAAATAGGCTTTAGTCGCATAATATATAACATAAATCAGATAGAAATACTTAATATGGGGGTTTAAGAATTTAAATAGCACAAAACTATTCCACCCACTTATTTTCATTAGTGAATCAAACGACAACACTCAATCGAGATATAAGAATAAAATGGAAATACTCACTTGACTGTTTTAATATAACAATCAACATTAGAGTTAACGAACACTAAATTAATGTTTGAGATTATTTCAAACTACGTATTAAAAATTACATATTACAAATTGGAATCATCAATACATTTTACAACCAAAATAACTTTACTCAATTAAAGTATCTAGAAATTATTTCAAGTTCGGATTATCATCCAAAATGGATCAATATCCGATTGGGGCATCCAGGTCATTCAGACTACTAGTTATACGCTTTAGTGCATGCAAGACGATTGACCATAACTCGTTATTGATATATTCTATATAAAACACTTGTTTGAGTTTGTCACGTGCACAAACAAATGACTCAACAGTCGTATTCTCTTTTCTCTTCATCTATAATAAGTCTACCATTATCAAATTTGTACCTAAATCTACTTTACAAGAATTTTCATCCTCAACTCTTACCCAATTATAGTAAAACACAAATTCTTTGAAATACATATAGTCTAATTAAAAAAATGTTTTAAATTACACCATGTACGTTATTTATGCTTGAGCGAAGTTTTTATCTTTGGCACATGCCCTGAAATATCTAAGAGACATGTATGAAATGCAATTGTTTTGTAATAATTTATTATGCTCGTACAACCTCGATGATAATACATAATCCTTTAGTTAATACTTCTTATACTCATGTGATATAAAATTGGGTCCAATGGCATGATGAGTATATTCTAACGCGGCGTTACCCATCTTTAACAACTGAAATTATGGATTAAATAAGCTAATTAAATAAGTTTTAAATCTTGTTATCATTTATCATCTAATAAGGGGAGTTTGACATAATAATTACCTTCTGTGACACCCAAAGTCTAAATTAACAATCTTAATCATTCAGTTTTTATTATGCCTGGACGCATTATATTTTCTACATTTAATGACATAATTTATCAAGAAGGTGATCAAGTATATAAGATAACAACATCAAGTAAAATTACATCATGAACTTACTCTCTCCATTCGTTGACATCTTCTTAGATTTCAAACATATAATGATTCACTTGCTCATATTGTAAACTTGTCAGTTTAACTCGTTTGCCCATGGATTGAATACCCTCAACAACGAACTCATCTCCGTCATCAACAATGTTAGGGACATAAATATTTTATCTAGCAAACACGAATGCGTCCATAATAGTGTATTCCTCTATGATGAATCCTTTAATGTGCCTTGTATTCTTAACACACTCTTTAAAAACATTTATCAACCTTTTAAACAAGTACATCCATCGATACCTTACAGGGCCACAAAGAAGCCTCATTGCATAAGTGCACCAATAATTCAATACTTATATAAAATAATATTAAGGGGAAGTACTTTTCCATCACACAAGTTGCTTCAGCTAAAGTTTATTTTGCAGCCACAATGTGCTTTAGGTTAATTACTTTTGCGCACAAAAGTGTGAAGCAAAGGCTAATCTAGATATTAGACCTCCGCAAATCCTTATGCTTAGAGAAATAGTGCTTATATAAAAAAGGAATCGTTTGTATGATCACATGCCAATCGTGTCACATCCACTTTTGGAGATCATGTGTTTCATAGCTCATTGTAAGGACACAAGTCTCCGATTGAGTCTTAATGTAGTATTGGCTCAATTCAAGACAAAAACACTTGAGTCATAGGATAAAGTTCTTGAGCATCCTTCAAGCCTATGACCTGTTACAGTTGAAGACGTTGCGACCCGCATTTTAAGAAAACATCTTTATCGCATTTCAGTGCCTCGGTTCACGTCATCAACATGAGGATTTCATAGTCTCCAAAAGGAATGAATGTATTAATATATATATATATATATATATATATAGGAGCTTGAAAATTTATTTTGGGTGTTAGTATTTTTTTGTTAATTTTTTTTGAATTCATAGTTCTAAAGATTTTGTTCTCGGACACCTTTCCGTAGAAAAATCATATCAAATAAAAAAAAAATCAGAAAAATACGAAACTGGCGGCCACACTTTCGTATCGAAATGATCTAGAATCAAGGTCTCAAATCTCGTTCAAAAGTCATGTGAACGACCTCGTTCGAACGAGATTTAAAATGTAATTTCATATTTTTTTTCTATTTTTTTGTTAGAAGTTCCGTTCGAACATACTAATTCGAACGGGATTTCTAACGAAAAAACAGCGGGAACAGTTTTAAGAAAGTTTTTTCCACTTTCCCACTACTTTACCCCACTTCCTTTTTGACATACTTCTTAAGTACGGGAACTAACTTTTTGAAGACAACTTTTTCATACTATTCCAACTCCTAGAGAGGGTTTTGAGAGTTCGACTTTCCATGAAAAAGTTCATTATTTAAAGTGTTAATTTTTCAAGAAAATCTTTTAAAGCACTTTTGTTTACACCCAAAGTTTGTTTATCCAAGTTTCAAATATATATATCATTGCTTGGAGTGTTTTGGCGCCGGTTTATCTCTACCATTGGAAGAGTGTTTGGGTTTTCTTCTAAATCCCTCAAAGAAGAAGAAGTTGTTTTTGGCTGCGACATTCTCACATGGTGTAAGACACTATGTGTGGTTGGTGGTTGCTTCCTAGTTCCTCATTGGTGGATTCCAAGGTTCCTATGGACTCCGGAATTTTCAACTAAGCAGAGGTATTTGCAAGAAGACGCATCGGTGCTTGAAGGAGTTGAGTCGAGTGTTGTAAGTCATCTTGCTTGTAATTGTAATCCCGTACTTAGTGGACTTAAGGCTAGGGCCGTCCGAGGTTTTTTCCTGTTGTGGGTTTTTACTCGTACATCGCGGCGTTGTGGGTTTATTATTTATTTTATCTTTTGCAAAATCACCAAGAACGCATGCTTAGGTAAAAAGATAAAATTGGTTTATTTCACTACTTGTTTAATTTGGTGATAAATTAATATGGGTAATGTTCATGCTTTAAATGTGGAGTTAATTCAAGTCATTAATTTAATTTGTTACAATTTGGTTTGGCCTAATTTGATTAAATGAAAAATATGACTTAGGCAAATTTATTGGACTTGAATTAATTGTTCTTAAGTGAAATTAAAAGTGTGTTTGTGTTTTGCCCTATTTCACTTTGTTTAATTTTAATTTTGAGAAGAAATTAAAATTTGTTTAATTGAACCATCATCTCGCTTTCGCACCTATATAAAAGGAAATTGAAATTTGACTTGTTGAAGCAATATTTATAAAAATTGGGGTTCCACCGCTTTTCACTCATACTCCTTTGCAAATTAGATAAATAATTAGAGGGAACTTTCAAAATATGAAGTGTGTTTAAAAGACCCTTTCTTTCTTCACTCGCCAAAGTATATGCACTAGGAGGATTATATTACTCTCACTACTGTATTCTTTCAATCATATTTACGACTTGATTTTCAACACTTTAAGATCACACTGTTCCTTTTAACCATCCTTAGAATGACTTCCACCTAGGCATGTGCTCACGAAATGCATGATAATATTGACATAGATTTTAACACATAAGGATCACAACGTTCCTTTTAACTATTATTTTCGGCATGCATAATATCTAATACATAGCACACGGGTTCACCATTCAAATACGGAAAGTCAAATAATATTGACCTCCTAGACCATGCCTTTCCTTTCTCAGCTTCATTCTCAACATGGGTATTTTTATGCTTGTCATACTTGAATTTAGAATTCTTCCCCGACACATTAGCTCCAACTTTGGAAGACCTTATTCCAATTTATGAACCTAAAAGCTTCCTCGAAGGTAGCCTATGTCGGACCCCACATGGCAAAAAATTAGCGCCTTTATCAAATCTAATCATGTGATCAGGAGACACGAATCTCTTTTGGTAATGATATAAAATTTTCCACTATCCTTGAAATGATGAGAACCAGTTTCCTCTCCACATATGGGACACCCAAAGTAATCCTGAGCACTACATCCCAATAAATTCCCACAAGCTACGAAATCATAAATTGTCCAAATTAACATAGATTTTAACATGAACTCTTCCTATTTGCTAGAGAAAAATGCTTTCACACCCGCTACCCACGACTCATTCAATTCTTCTACCAATTATGGCAAGTAGATATCAATGTCATCACCTGGTGCCTTTGGCCTAGGTATCAATAAAGACAACATCCAAAACTCTAGTCTCAGCATGATGAATGAGGGGGATTTAGGGGTGCTAAGATCATCAACCATACATGTTGATTGGTGATTAAAGTGACAAATGGATTGAAATAATCTTTTGATATTGTTAAACAAACATTACATTATTCATTGGAGAAATTTGGGTAGTTTAAATTTATACTATTCCAAACGGTTGGGTCCGTAGGATGATGCATGAGATTATCCCCTACTTGTCCCCTAGCGTGCCAAGTCATTACCTCTTTTATCCACAATATTGTGAAAAATATCTTCAACCTGGGTCCAACGGGGAAATATTTCAATACTATTTTAGGCAATTTTGAAAGTTTGACTCTCTTATCATTAGAACCATACTCTGGCACATATCTAGGTTCCTCACATATTGGACAATGATCTTGATTTTCATACTCCTTCCGATATAGTATGCAATCATACTTGCAAGCATGAATTGAATTATGCTTCATTCCCAAGCCTTTCAAATTGTTCTTCATACTCAGATAGTTATTTGGGAGCATATTTTCTTTAAGGACTAAACCCTTCACCCAATTTAGAATTCCATTACACGATTGCATGATAAATCGAAATGGATTTTCAAACTATGCAAACCAACCATAGCATGCAAAGTTATTTAATATTTTTCGTAGTTGGTTACAACACTTGGGTAGATTTGATTTTAAAACTTTGGTAGTGATCATCAAGGTTTATACCAACACCGTCATGACCACTAGAACCTCCATCGCTATCCTACTGTAACAACCCGCCTAATAAGATACCGGGCGATCACTCCAATATTAAATTAAAACAGGAGTCTTATATGGATCATTCTTAGCATCACTGTCGAAAATCCAATTAATTACTAATATCCTATTAGGTGGCCGTTAAAAAACTTTTATCTAACTACTCTTTTTAGCGCACAAATTAAAACATTCACAATTAAATGCGTAATGAACTGAAATGGAAAAGAAAGGAACTAAAATAACCGAACACTCGGTCCAAATAATACAACCATATCGAATGCTGTACTGAAAGAATAAATAAATGCAATTGAGCCATTGGCTCGAGTGTTTACACAATATCTCCTATCTAGAGTACAAGGAAAGAAACGTCTACCGATAACCTGCAAGCATCCACAGCTGCTGCAGCAGACGTCTGACTCGAAAGAGTTTCCATCCAGGCGTCCCTGTGTCTGGACACCTATATATACATAGTATAGAGAAAGAAAGGAGAGTAGACAAACGGGTCAGGGCCCGAATGTTTAGAAAATATTTTGCAAGTGCATAAATGCTTTATTTTTAGAAAAATAGTTTTATCTCATATTTAAATTTGGTATCGTACTCCCATGAGATACCCCTCACCTCTCCGCTAATAGTGCACTCCTAACGCATCTATCTAGAACATTCTAGTCAAGCTACCCTGCTAAACTAGTCTATCACCCAACCACTATCTAACCTAGATAGTCAAACAAATGTACTAAGGGCCAAACTTCACTTTAATCTCGACGCTATGCCATGTTCGTGCGTGGGGTGTCTCGCGAAGCGAAATCCAAACAAGGAACCCCCCCGATACACTACTATGCAGCAAGGTCGATCTTTGAGATCCGCCAGTCCCTCAGTACAGAAAGATATATAATATATATATCATAACATTTAATAATATAAGAGCACTAAGGATTAAACTTCTCCCCAGTCTCAACACAGTGCCATATTCGTGCGTGGGGTGTCTCGCAAAGCGAAATCCAAACAAGGAACCCCCCCGATACACTACTATGCGGCACGGTCGATCGTCGGGATTCATTAGACCCTCGGCACCCAATTTATACATATACATACATCTACAATATACTTCCAGATAATATAAATATCTCCCGGACTGAGGATTACTTGATACATAAAGTATTTATAAATACTTATCCTTTTTATTTCAAAAACATCCATTTCCCTTCTCATATCCAGGAAATGTATTTAAAAGCCAATCCATTATCATGAATTGCTTTAATAAATCATATACCTTTTAAAAGCCAGTTTTATTAACATAAAAAGCTTTTCCTTTATCAATTATCCCATTTCCCTTTTTATATTCAGGAAATGTATTCAAAGACATTTTCATTATCATAAAAATGCTTTGATCAAAACATATGCTTCCACATCCCTTCTTCCATCCGGGAAGTGTTACCGAAGCCCATTTATATATAACCCATTTCCCTTCCTATATCCAGGAAATGTAATTAAAGCAAATCCATTATTATGAACTGCTTTAATAAAAACGCATTCTAAGACCACCCGTCCGGATTTCTCCACTGTGCGCGCCCCTAAATGGCTATCATCTTCCAGGGCCTCCAAGACAACCTGGGATCCTATATCGAAAGACGTCGGGAAGCGACCATGTACCTGCGGGATAGTCAAGACCACACCCGGAATCTCCTAACCAGCGCAGAAAATATAACAACAAACGCTCACATGGCCTATAGGACTATATCCACCCTGCATCATTAGCCAGGGGGCTTCACCATACGAACGCAACTTCCCTTATGATAGCGATTTAGAGAGGTGTGTAATCCATATTTTATTAATTATGAAAATCATTTATATTTCCATTTTGAAAATATTCATTTATATATTTTCAAAATCATTTCCATCATCATATATATATATACCTAAAATACACAGTATATATATGTCCTACATATTCTTCCTAGAATATATATGAACGGCCATAATGGCCTATAGCATCTAACGATGATAATATTCCCAAAGATTCCCTCCGGGAATCATAATCATGCATTCATAGTTGCATGATTCTAAATCCAAAGTATTTCTTACTTTAATAATCACTATATACCTCGATCCTATTCTAAGGATTTATTGGATATCTCCAATGATACTATTCTTCTCTAAGTGAAGTATATATTATATATATATACCCGCAAACTATTCCAAATTGGTAATTCAACTCCCCATACTCTTAAAGGGAGAAAACTAGAAATTCTGACCTAAGCGAATCGATTCGCCCCTTTAGCGAATCGATTCGGGTGGGCGAATCGATTCGGTTCCCAATCCGAATCGATTCGGTTCCCAATCCGAATCGATTCGGAAAGTATTCTGCAAACAGGTCTGTAAATGGCGAATCGATTCGGTACCCGAATCGATTCGGCCCATTGCAGAAACCCAAATCCTCTTAGGCGAATCGATTCGGCCTGTACCCGAATCGATTCGGCCTGTTCGAGGGTCACAGTTTGGGCAATTTCTCAAACTCCAAAATACCCAAAAATCAATGCAAATTCATTTCCGGGGTTTCTAAACTACCCCAAAAATTATCCCGAACACCTACGACATTAATTCTAGCCGTAATTTTTCCAATTCCCGATTTGATTTCCGAGTTGGTACTTTCAACCCGGAGCTGTCATCTTGTAAAAATCATATCAAATCGTAAAAAATTCAGAAAAATACGCGGTCGGCGCCCACGCGACCGTATCGAAAAGATCTACAACTTTCGTGTTTTGGCCCAAAGCTAAATCACTTCTTTTCCTGGCCAAAAATGCCCCCAAAGGTGACGGGTTACTATTCATCGTCACCTCCGAGGAGATTTCCGCCATTAAAGCTTCTCCCAAGCTTTTGTCGCCTCACCCAACGTCCTACAACCTCAACCAACTACAACTACACATATATTAAGGGTTCTAAACATCCTAGAACCCCAAACCACCAATTAATTTGGATTAAAACCTAAGTTCCACAAATTGAAATATTATTTGGGGTTTAATTGTTTTAACTCCCAAAAACCCGTTTTATCCACGATAACCCACCCCAAAACCATTAGGGTTTGTTTATACCAAACTACGGTATGAGATATTTATGCAAAAAGATAAATAAAGCAAGTAAACACTTGCCTCGTGGATAAAATCCGACGACCTCGAGTCGAATCCGGCGGAGTTGGCCCGAGATCTCCCATTTCTTCTCCTCTTTCTCCTTCCTCTCTCTCTTCTCTCTCTTTTCTTTCTTTCTTTCTCTCTATTCTCTCTTTCTTTCTCTTTTTATAAGAGAAAAGGGTTTTAAACCCTTAAAACCCAAAAACGACTCATTTACCCAATTACGAGTTACTTTTACCTCTAAAATTACCCGAAACTCATTTTCGACAATCGGACACTCTTTTCCGACTATCTCGACCATTCCGAGAATTATGGCGCAGTCGAAATTTCCATCCGAGGTACTTGACCGCAAATCACTATTCCAACCCAAAATAAATAAATGCGGGTTTTTCCCATTAAAAATCTTACCTCGTGTCGCTATACTCCACGGCGACATATAATTAAATTACTTCGACCTATATAGTCCCAAAATAATTTATAACATCCTTCGAAAATTATTAAATCCTCGAAAATCCCAAAAATCACTATTTCGAGAAATTCTCCAAATTGCCAATTTATATTTAATTAGGGAATTTAATGGTCTCCAAAAAGGACGGGTTGTTACACTCCCCCCCTTATAACGGAATTTCGTCCTCGAAATTCAGATCCGACCTACACCACCAATCTTAGGATCACTCCAAATCCTAATACCTCAAGGGAAACGATACTAACCCCACGGTTCCCAATCAAATGCTACACGACTACCACGATCGCAAAGTGACTCTTATACGTCACATAATACCCATCATCTATAATGCCTCTTGGCATGGATTTCAATCTTGCGTACTACTCCTATCTTAACTAGGCGGTATATCAAACCACCTTACCAAGGTGCCCATACACCTTTCTAACTTGTGCATATCAGCACAAACATTACGAACGTCTGACACGCATCACTCTCTCCCAGTAAGGGTCTCCTTTCCTCGGTGTAATACTCATCTATGGGTCCTCCGAACCCGCGCATTTCAATACTCCTGACCTCGGCGCTGCTAATACTAGCGAACCTATATCCTAGAAATCTACGATCTAAGCGTTACTCTACCTACACGAACTAATATAATCCTAAGTATGTCCCTAGTGCCCAAGGCCTCTCCCAACTCCCGACAAGTGCTTGGTTTCATGCGTGGGACGTCTCGCCAAGGCGAAATCCAAACAAGGAACCCTCCCGTTACACTACTCCCTCGCGTAGTCGGTCATCGAGATATAACGACCCAAGGCACAGGAGCGGGACGTCCTAAGTCCTACTAGGCTAGCCTATGAACGCATTCCTACTATCTTATCCTTCCGCCCATACATAAGGAAACCTAACTAATCAAGTTCCCACTTTCTGTAGAAAGTGTCACGAACATAATACCCAAAATGTAGCTCCTCAAAACTTGCCTTTTCATTAAGGCCTGACTATTGTCCTCAAATAAATTTCTCTAAGTCCAACCTCACCCACCCATTTGTGGCGAAGGGACCACTTTAGTGCTTTTCCATAGCACAATACTTCCATAAGCATATTAACATTATGTGGATCATAGCCTATAGTGGTTCATCCACACTATAAGACCTTTCCACAAGATCAACATCCTTGCATCCCATAACAGCTCCCCACTCCCGACGCCGTTAAGAGTCATGTGTGGAGTGTCTCGCAAAGCGAAATCCAAACAAGGAACCCCTCCACACATTAACCCTTGACTTCGTTGGTTGTGGAGTTTAGTCATTTCAACATGCAACCGGGATAACCCCATCCCCTAATCCAATAAAAGGTGATCTGAACTCCTATCTCTAACTAAGAGTCATACCACCCTGCGCTCGCACTCATTCCTAAGTCCTTGCGCAAGCTAATATTGAGTTAAACCTTACCGCTCAACAACAATTCTGTGGGCCTTAAATTATATTTATAAGGTTGCCACATATACCATTTAAAATAAGGAAGCCTCTGCTCATCGAGGTTCCATAAGTCCAATATAAGAAAGGTGTACTCAACCTGTATAAAGGTGAGACACCACAATAATAATATGTTCCCTCCAGGAATTGCGGACACGATAGACTTGCCATCATTAGCCTGCTATCGCTCCGTTACACCATATACCGTATACGTATATATATACAAAATATAATCACCCGCCTCTATGGC
Source organism: Sambucus nigra (assembly GCA_949130495.1). Classification (NCBI taxonomy): domain Eukaryota; kingdom Viridiplantae; phylum Streptophyta; class Magnoliopsida; order Dipsacales; family Adoxaceae; genus Sambucus; species Sambucus nigra. Next base: position 51,663,763 of record OX422222.1, read on the forward strand.
AAATGAAGGGAAATAAAATTCCGCTATTGCGGAAAACACATAGTCGTACATTATAATGTTACCGAGACCGCCACAACTCAAAATACACACACGAGTCTAGGGCTAACTAATACTGCGACTTTATCTAGTCACGCCAAATATACCTCCGCTGAACTTTAGGCGAATAATTCCCAAAGCTGCATTCTTCTCATCCTGCTGATTTAAGGGGACTCACGGTTAGAACTATCCGTAAGATCCCTTTCTAATCCTTATCTCCACGGGGAAATCCAACTTTAGTACCACACTCTATTACGGCGGCACTATGGTACTCGTAACTACTATGCTTTAGTAGTCATTGACATAATCCTTAACAATTACTATAGAGAGTGTAACCTCTACTAAGGTACTCATCCCAACCTTCTGCCAGCTGCACCAGCTAAGCCTCACCTCCTGCTGCCATCCAAGCTCCGCACACGATTCTCAAACGAGCGCGCAAAAGATTTCTATAATCTCATAATATGGCAGGAGAACGAAATCTCACAATAGAAATCAACAATCCTATTCCTGAGGCTCTATACAAATCGAGAGCAACGCTGAAAGCGTAGTACGTCCGCACAGATTCCTAAAGACAATAGAACCTGATGCTCTGATACCATCTGTAACAACCCGCCTAATAAGATACCGGGCGATCACTCCAATATTAAATTAAAACAGGAGTCTCATATGGATCATTCTTAGCATCACTGTCGAAAATCCAATTAATTACTAATATCCTATTAGGTGGCCGTTAAAAAACTTTTATCTAACTACTCTTTTTAGCGCACAAATTAAAACATTCACAATTAAATGCGTAATGAACTGAAATGGAAAAGAAAGGAACTAAAATAACCGAACACTCGGTCCAAATAATACAACCATATCGAATGCTGTACTGAAAGAATAAATAAATGCAATTGAGCCATTGGCTCGAGTGTTTACACAATATCTCCTATCTAGAGTACAAGGAAAGAAACGTCTACCGATAACCTGCAAGCATCCACAGCTGCTGCAGCAGACGTCTGACTCGAAAGAGTTTCCATCCAGGCGTCCCTGTGTCTGGACACCTATATATACATAGTATAGAGAAAGAAAGGAGAGTAGACAAACGGGTCAGGGCCCGAATGTTTAGAAAATATTTTGCAAGTGCATAAATGCTTTATTTTTAGAAAAATAGTTTTATCTCATATTTAAATTTGGTATCGTACTCCCATGAGATACCCCTCACCTCTTCGCTAATAGTGCACTCCTAACGCATCTATCTAGAACATTCTAGTCAAGCTACCCTGCTAAACTAGTCTATCACCCAACCACTATCTAACCTAGATAGTCAAACAAATGTACTAAGGGCCAAACTTCACTTTAATCTCGACGCTATGCCATGTTCGTGCGTGGGGTGTCTCGCGAAGCGAAATCCAAACAAGGAACCCCCCCGATACACTACTATGCAGCAAGGTCGATCTTTGAGATCCGCCAGTCCCTCAGTACAAAAAGATATATAATATATATATCATAACATTTAATAATATAAGAGCACTAAGGATTAAACTTCTCCCCAGTCTCAACACAGTGCCATATTCGTGCGTGGGGTGTCTCGCAAAGCGAAATCCAAACAAGGAACCCCCCCGATACACTACTATGCGGCACGGTCGATCGTCGGGATTCATTAGACCCTCGGCACCCAATTTATACATATACATACATCTACAATATACTTCCAGATAATATAAATATCTCCCGGACTGAGGATTACTTGATACATAAAGTATTTATAAATACTTATCCTTTTTATTTCAAAAACATCCATTTCCCTTCTCATATCCAGGAAATGTATTTAAAAGCCAATCCATTATCATGAATTGCTTTAATAAATCATATACCTTTTAAAAGCCAGTTTTATTAACATAAAAAGCTTTTCCTTTATCAATTATCCCATTTCCCTTTTTATATTCAGGAAATGTATTCAAAGACATTTTCATTATCATAAAAATGCTTTGATCAAAACATATGCTTCCACATCCCTTCTTCCATCCGGAAAGTGTTACCGAAGCCCATTTATATATAACCCATTTCCCTTCCTATATCCAGGAAATGTAATTAAAGCAAATCCATTATTATGAACTGCTTTAATAAAAACGCATTCTAAGACCGCCCGTCCGGATTTCTCCACTGTGCGCGCCCCTAAATGGCTATCATCTTCCAGGGCCTCCAAGACAACCTGGGATCCTATATCGAAAGACGTCGGGAAGCGACCATGTGCCTGCGGGATAGTCAAGACCACACTCGGAATCTCCTAACCAGCGCAGAAAATATAACAACAAACGCTCACATGGCCTATAGGACTATATCCACCCTGCATCATTAGCCAGGGGGCTTCACCATACGAACGCAACTTCCCTTATGATAGCGATTTAGAGAGGTGTGTAATCCATATTTTATTAATTATGAAAATCATTTATATTTCCATTTTGAAAATATTCATTTATATATTTTCAAAATCATTTCCATCATCATATATATATATACCTAAAATACACAGTATATATATGTCCTACATATTCTTCCTAGAATATATATGAACGGCCATAATGGCCTATAGCATCTAACGATGATAATATTCCCAAAGATTCCCTCCGGGAATCATAATCATGCATTCATAGTTGCATGATTCTAAATCCAAAGTATTTCTTACTTTAATAATCACTATATACCTCGATCCTATTCTAAGGATTTATTGGATATCTCCAATGATACTATTCTTCTCTAAGTGAAGTATATATTATATATATATACCCGCAAACTATTCCAAATTGGTAATTCAACTCCCCATACTCTTAAAGGGAGAAAACTAGAAATTCTGACCTAAGCGAATCGATTCGCCCCTTTAGCGAATCGATTCGGGTGGGCGAATCGATTCGGTTCCCAATTCGAATCGATTCGGAAAGTATTCTGCAAACAGGTCTGTAAATGGCGAATCGATTCGGTCTGTACCCGAATCGATTCGGCCCATTGCAGAAACCCAAATCCTCTTAGGCGAATCGATTCGGCCTGTACCCGAATCGATTCGGCCTGTTCGAGGGTCACAGTTTGGGCGATTTCTCAAACTCCAAAATACCCAAAAATCAATCCAAATTCATTTCCGGGGTTTCTAAACTACCCCAAAAATTATCCCGAACACCTACGACATTAATTCTAGCCGTAATTTTTCCAATTCCCGATTTGATTTCCGAGTTGGTACTTTCAACCCGGAGCTGTCATCTTGTAAAAATCATATCAAATCGTAGAAAATTTAGAAAAATACGCGGTCGGCACCCACGCGACCGTATCGAAAAGATCTACAACTTTCGTGTTTTGGCCGAAAGCTAAATCACTTCTTTTCCTGGCCAAAAATGCCCCCAAAGGTGACGGGTTACTATTCATCGTCACCTCCGAGGAGATTTCCGCCATTAAAGCTTCTCCCAAGCTTTTTTCGCCTCACCCAACGTCCTACAACCTCAACCAACTACAACTACACATATATTAAGGGTTCTAAACATCCTAGAACCTCAAACCACCAATTAATTTGGATTAAAACCTAAGTTCCACAAATTGAAATATTATTTGGGGTTTAATTGTTTTAACTCCCAAAAACCCGTTTTATCCACGATAACCCACCCCAAAACCATTAGGGTTTGTTTATACCAAACTACGGTATGAGATATTTATGCAAAAAGATAAATAAAGCAAGTAAACACTTGCCTCGTGGATAAAATCCGACGACCTCGAGTCGAATCCGGCGGAGTTGGCCCGAGATCTCCCATTTCTTCTCCTCTTTCTCCTTCCTCTCTCTCTTCTCTCTCTTTTCTTTCTTTCTTTCTCTCTATTCTCTCTTTCTTTCTCTTTTTATAAGAGAAAAGGGTTTTAAACCCTTAAAACCCAAAAACGACTCATTTACCCAATTACGAGTTACTTTTACCTCTAAAATTACCCGAAACTCATTTTCGACAATCGGACACTCTTTTCCGACTATCTCGACCATTCCGAGAATTATGGCGCAGTCGAAATTCCCATCCGAGGTACTTGACCACAAATCACTATTCCAACCCAAAATAAATAAATGCGGGTTTTTCCCATTAAAAATCTTACCTCGTGTCGCTATACTCCACGGCGACATATAATTAAATTACTTCGACCTATATAGTCCCAAAATAATTTATAACATCCTTCGAAAATTATTAAATCCTCGAAAATCCCAAAAATCACTATTTCGAGAAATTCTCCAAATTGCCAATTTATATTTAATTAGGGAATTTAATGGTCTTCAAAAGGGACGGGTTGTTACACCTACTTGATGGTAATAGTGGATGTTGTTCGGGGAAAAAGTGATAATGTATTTTCTCATGAAAAATCCATACCTGGTAATCGTCTTACATACCCAATCTAAACATATGTAATTTAACTATTTTCCACTCAAACACTTTACAATTTCTACAGCGTACGCAAAGACATGAGATATATTCATCATTAAGACACCTCGTTGTGAATTTTACAAACTCATTAGCACCTCTACGGTACACATATCAAATTGATTTTAATGATATTTTAGAGCTTAATCGGATCCAATTTTCAAAACTCGAGTTGAAATCCTAAGCCGCATAGCCATACCAAATTGGTATTAATTATACTTTATAAACTAATCTAATACAATTTTCAAAACCTAAGTTGAAACCCTAAGCTGCGTACACATACCAAATTAATTTTAATTATACTTTATAACCTAATCGAATACAATTTTCAAAGCCTAGTTTGAAACGTTTCAATTATACTTTATAACCTAATCGAATCCAATTTTCAAAACTTAAGTTGCAACCCTAAACCGCATATACATACCAAATTGGTTTTAATATAATTTATAACCAGATTGAATCGGTTGAAACCCTAAATCGCGCGTACATACCAAATTAGTTTTAATTATACTTTTTAGCCTAATTGAATCCAATTTTTGAAACCTAAGTTGAAACTCTAAGCCACGTATACATACCAAATTGGAAATTATTGTAGATTGTTCATTGTGTTCTTGATTACATTTTAAAATAATCTCACAAATTATTTTTGAAATAAATCCACAAATTATTCACATGATATATATATAAATTATAGATACAAAATCCCTAAATCCTTCATATTTTTAAATAAATCCGCAAATTATAATTTTAACCAAAATCGATTACATTTATAATAAATAAATACATATATTCAAGACCAAATAATTATCAAAGTCCAAATAATAAAACCACGAAACCTAGGTGTTTCACAAGTTATTTTCTAACAATATCAAGCGATACATGTAAATGCACCTATTTTACAACAAATAAACACATATATTCAAGCCCAAACAACTATCAAACTTAAATTTTTCAAACTTAGATTTTGCAAAAGTTATTTTTTAACAATATCAAAGCCATAGATGTAAATACAACTATTTTACAACAAAAAAAACATGAATTCAATAACCATAACTATCTCTCTCTCTCTCTCTCTCTCTCTCTCTCTCTCTATATATATATATATATATATATATATATATATATGTTTGTGTGTGTGTGTGTTAAAGTCAATGTGGAAATAATACCTTTTGGGTGGAAAAAATGGTGGTTTTTTTAATCTAGGAGAGAGAAAGGGAGTCGAGTAGATGAGACAGTGGAGGGAAATAGTGTGTTTGGGGGTGGGGGAATAAGGGGTTTTAGAACTGGAATATTAATTTTTTTGTCATGGTCCTTGTCACGATCTTTGCTACTCCACGAAGATAAGTCACTAAGTGACCTACCACTAAAAACGTTCACTCGATTTTCCTCAAAAGACTCTTCAAGGACACTGAATCTCCATTAACTTTCTCATTCTCATCTAGTCTAACCGTAAAGGCTATCTCCCTATCACTCTCATCAATAGGGAAACTATCATCACTCAAAATTATAGAGTCACTCCAAATTACTTTATAAAATTTCTTCTTCTTCTTACTTTCTTTGTTCTTCTCAAGGTTTCTCAAATGCTTGGGGCACACATTTATATAATGTCCAACAACACCACACACATATCATTTATCTTCTTCTTTTGATTTGTTTTTCTTGGTATCACTCTTATCACCAAAAGAAGCATATTTAGTAAACTTCTATGGATTTGGTTAAAATTTTCTGCCATTTTTGAAAAAATTTCTTGTTATTTTTGTTGAATTTGATAATACATTTAACAAACAAATCCATGTTTACTTCAAAATGTTATTTGATTTTTTCAACACCCTTCAGTGATACAATCTCACTAGACTCAATAATAAACTCCAAGCCTCTCTCTGGTTTTGGCCCAACAACACCTTCTTCTTGGTCACGTATTTGCAATGACCCAACTAACTCCTCAAGGATAAAAGTGTTAATATCCTTTACCTCATTAAAAATATAAATATCCGTGTTAATCTTAGAAGCAAGAATTCTAAGTAATTGCTTAACAACTTTGTTCTTGGGAATCTTCTCTCAAATGTTAAATAAATCATTGACCACTTCTAAACTTCTGTAGTAGTAGTTAAAAGTCTCATTCTCCTCCATTATCATAGTCTCAAACATCATTGCAATGTGTTTCTACTCGGTACATTTAACACAATATGTAACCTCATGTATCACCTTAAGAATATCCCATACCTCTTTTGCCAATTCGCAATTAAGAATACGGTTGTACACTTGTTTACTAACGGAAGCAAATAATCCATTCAAAGAAATAGAGTTGTAATTAAAATATACAAACTCTGCATCTATCCAAAGAACCCTCTGTTTTTTCTCTCTAACACATTCTTCTTCAAGTGTCAGATAAATTCATCATTCATTAACACTCATCTAAACTCTTTCATATTTAGTCCTCAAATGTGATCTCATCTTCACCATCCAATGGATATAATTATAACCATCAAAATACGACAGATTATTTATGGAACTTGAATCACGATATTGATCCATCGTGAAAAAACTAAAATAATTCTCAAGAAGCAAGATATGAGAGCCAAAACAAAATAAACACACAGTAAATTTAGGACTCAAGCACGTTAATGAAAAAATAAGAGCACCTTGATTTGATACCAATTAAAGATGTGTGTTTATATTTCAAGAATTAAACCTAAAACAAACCTACAGGGGATGGGGTGGGTGAATAGATTTGATTGCATAGAACATACAATTTTTTAATTTAAGCAATTTTACCTGAAAATTCAATTGTCCTAGTACATGATTCAAACAAGTAATGTGAATTTCGTATTAAATTAACCACAGTGTTGATGCAAAAAACTACACTAGGACTAATTAATTGATCACAGATAAAATAAGTAAACAAACAAGACAAAAAGATTTTTAAAGTGGTTCGGCTTAATGGAAGAGCATACGTCCACTATTATGTATTGAATGCCTTGAGTTATTTTCTGGTCCCCTGCAATGAGGGTGATCCCATGTATTTATATCCTAGGAGGGTTATTGATAGTTTTCATGTGAAAGAATGGAATGTCTTCATTTGTTAGGCATTTACATCAATACATAATGAGAATTAAATGTAAGGCTCATGTCGCTTTATTGGATATATAGGTCGGATTTTGGTTATTGGTCGGGCTTCCCAGTTGGTCGGGCTATATTTGTTGGTCGGGCTTCCTTAATCATTGGGGTTTTGTATCATGCTGACTTGGACTTGTGCCACATTGGATGACATGTGCTGGCTTGTGACTGGTCCACGTATGGTGGTAAATTTTGGGATCAACAGAAGCTCCTAATGTTTCATACTTGGAGCTGATGCTAAAGTGTGGAATATTATGCTTTAATAGTAGTTCGGGTTTCTTGGTCAGCTGCAGACCTTCCAGACTTGTGAAATTTATCCTCTTAATTGGTAATTTTTGAGCGTTAATGGCAATTTTGTAGATATTTCAAATTTGAGCGAACATTTCTGGGGTATTTTCATCTTTTCCCTTGTTAGCCACCATAAACTCAACCGTCGTTCACTTTTAATCATTAATTTTCCCAGTTTTCGAGGTGACTTATAAAAGGGCGGTAAAACTTCGACCATCTTCTATCTCTCATTTCAATTTCTGTTGCTATGTTCTTTAAACTTTCATGCGATCATTTTCTTTTCTATCTTAAATTCTTGTTGAATCCTTAAGCTTTTGTAAGAAGTTTTCTCTCTTCTTCTTTGATTCTTCGTTATGATTTATTCTGTTGAGTCACTTGATAAATTCAGGAGTGATTTTAATATTCCATACTGGGTTGTGCTAGAACATCCCACTTTTCATTCTAATATTTTCTCTCTTGTTGGTGGCCACTAGTTCCCTTCCATATTTATTGTTGAGTGTGGGTTCACATTTCTTCCCAATCCCTTGTGTCCGGAGTTTTGTCATTATTTTGACATTGTACCTACAGGAATAACTCCTAACACGTGGATAGTGGTGAATGGAGCGTATAGGTTAAATCAAATCTATATAACTCATCTAGGGATTCCAGAGATAATGTTTTGTTATAAATGGGTAACTTGTAATGACACTTATTATTTGAAAACTAGGGCAGCTAGTAAAGATTTATTACTTAACCTCCCTGATTCTAATAGGGATTATTTTGATCATGGGGTAGTTATAAAAAATTGGCAACACGCCCCCTTAATTGGAGGTGCTAAATATCAAGGACCTGGATGTCATCTATTTGACAATGAAATAGGTTGTTATATGTTTTAATAATTTTATCCTATTTGTCTTTGATAAAATGTCTTATTGATTGTTGTTTTGTAAATATGACTGCAGTTGAAAGGAAAAGAAAGTCCCCCAAAGAGAGTGAAGTGAATTTAAAAGAATTGAAGTTCATTTAGGGACTTCACAAGACGATTGCTCAGGAGCACACTAGGTTTGCTTCTTATTTGCTTCACTATATAAATACCATTTCTTCCTTCATAGCGCAGACTCCTTCTCCTCCTTCTCTAGTAATTGATCTCGATCAGAAAGATTTAGACAATCCTCTTTCTGATATCATGAAGAAGAGAAAATTTCTTGATCTTCTTCGTGGTAGCACTTATGGCTTTTAAGCACCTGCTGAAGGAACTAAGAAGAATATAGGGGATGTTATAAATCCCCTAGTCCTTAGTGACCCCGCCCCTAAAGACCCAGTTCCTAAAGATACAGCTCCTAAAGATGATGCTCTCCCTTTGAGGAGACTTAGAAGAGGGATTTCAGAGAAACAGGTTGAACATGTGATCAACTAATTGGCCTTGGTAGAATTACCTTCTTATAAGGCTGGTCCTCCAACAGTTATTACTCCTGGTTTGGACAGGAAGTTGATCAAGTCTGGTAATCTTCCAGACCATAAGGGAGTTGATGCCAAACTTCCCCGAGTAGAGGTTTCTGAACTGGTTACCCAGAGCCTTACAACAGTAAGTGATTTCCATCTTCTTGGTACCGTTGTCTTTTATATTTTTCATGTAATAACTTCATGTTCTTCTCTTGTAGTTGTTGGCGCATTTTAATAATATGTTGGAGAAGGATGATGCAATTAGGGCTTCTTTTTCTTCAAACGATGTGGAGGAAGCCCTGGCTGGCTTGGAGAAATCTCTGCTCGAATATCACCAAGCCTTGGAGACTAAGAAGAGTACTTAGGTGGATAAACTAAAGATAGATGAAACTTCTCATTAAACGTCTAATGAAAATGCCCTTAAGGTTAAGCGCAGGGCAAAGGAGGCGAAGAGCAGGGCAAAGGAATTTGAGCACGGTCAGAAGAAACGGAGCACAGGGAAAAGACTGCTGAGAATCTTGTGTCTTTTGAGAGGTCTAAGAGGAAGTCTAATGTAAAGGCATCCTTCAGTGCCGGTTGGGACAAGGGCTGGAACAAAGCCATTTTTGTTGCCTCTACTCAAATTGAGTATGCAAAATAGAAATATTTCAGAGATGGTTGGGTTGCTTCCCTTCAAGAGTTAAATACTATTGAAGGCTCTGAACTTTTTTAGAGATATACTCATGGTCCTCCTCCAGTCATTGAGGATGAGGTTGAAGATGAAGCTGGTTCTGGAGAGTCTTCTCTAGTGGTTGAATCAGCTACAGACCAACCTAAAATTACTGATCTTTCTCTTCCTCCAGTCGAGAAAATTGAGCAACTCCAGTCTGTAGCACCTTCTTCTGAGAAGGATAAGAAGGTTGAAAATGATAGGGAGAAGGTGTAAAGTTGTTACGCATTTTCCCTTTCCCTTTTGCTTTTTATTTCTTTTTTCTTTATTGTACTTGAACTCTCTATTATCAATAAAAGATCCTTTTGTTCCTTTTTGTCTCTTATTGATTATGCATGTTCTTCATTCTTATCGTTGATTGGTGGTCATTTCTTCTTGGTAGTTTATAGAGAATATATAATTGATGTCTTATAATGATACCGAGCTACTGAAGAAATGCAATGCTTTTTTCAAAGCAAGTCATATTGACTTATCCGAGGAAGAAATTATTCAGTTGCTCGGTGATGATTCATTAGAGTAGGCTAAAGAAGACTACAAGTATTTAAAGTACTTACTTGATCGGGCGATAGAAAATAATGTTGCCTACTATTAGATGATAGAAGAACTTCATGAATAATATAAAGAATCCACTTCGCTGTTGCACCGAAGTTACGAGCAGAAATATCGAAGCTTAAGTGTAGGTCAAGGCTTTGATAACTTTATTTATGTTTATAATAAAAAGAAAGATTTACTTAAGCTTGAAGTTGAAGAAGCTTGAAGTTGAAGAAACTAGAACTATTGCCAAAATTCTGGATGAGGAGAATAATAATTTGAGAGATGAAGTGAATTTTTTGAAGTCTACCCATTGAGTTGTTGTTGCTACTACTAGTCAGGGATACTTCTTTTTAGAGGCTGAAAATGTAACTTTAAGGGATGAGTTGGAAGCCTTGAATTCCTGAGAAAGAAATAAGCCTAGCCGAGGAACTATAGAAGAAATTAGGACCCAGTAGGCCCTTGCCAATCAAGCTGCATAGTTAAAAGCTAAAGATCGAGCTATAGCTGAGATGTCCCAAAAGATGCAGGCCTTATCAGAACAATTATCCACTCAATCTTCCCAATTACAGGTTAATGATGGAATATTAAAGAAGCTACAGTTTCAAGTTGATAAATTAACTTTTCAATTCCATAGGAAACTAAGGGAGGTTTGGATAGATGGGCATAATGAAGCTCTGGGGCATCTTGATGATAAACTTCAACAGACTAAGAATGAGTCCTATAAATGGGGTTGGATGAACGCTTTAACCATGACGAAGATGGATCGGAACAATTCTTTATGGAATTGGTATGACCAAGGTTTGCTGGAGCGTGACAATCCTCCATTCAAGTTTGATGTTAACTGGATTCTTATTCATCGTATTCCTCAATGCTTGATTTCCAAATACTTAGGAGATTACGAGATACATGATAAACTTGAGATCATCTGAACTCCTCATCTGATTGGTTATCCTAGTAGCAGTAATACCAGGATGCTTCAGAATTTTAACTTCATCAATTCTCCTTATACTTTGGATGATCCTGCAGCTGGTATGGATCATGTTTCTAAGGTCGAAGGAAAACATCCTGTAGAATAAGTCTTTATATTTTGTTTCTGCACGTTCAAGTAACAATATGTGATCATTTTATTTAATGAAAAGATTATTTTACTAATGGATCAACTTTTAGTCAATCGTTGCATATATGAATGTTTCTTTAGTCTTTGACTATGAATGGATTAACTTTTAGTTAATCCTTAGTTTTTCACCGCTTCTATTTATATCCTTAGGATTATCCTAAGTGTTATATCAATTACCAATACATCACCATGGTTCTACTAATGTACCAAAATTTTTTAGGTAATTACATTAGTTACATTGGTTCTTAGGCGTGAGTGGAACATTTATCCATCTTTTAGCCCAATTTAGATGAAAATTATTCATCCTAGTCTTTATTAAGCAAGAATTTGGGACTTACAATTTTTCCTTGCATGGTTTTTTATGTATTTGACAACCAAATTTGTTGGTGCTTTTTTTATACCGACCAACATTTCGCTGGTGGTTTTGTTAACAACCAACATTGACGGTGCCTTTGTTGATACCGACCAACATTATTGGTGGTTTATGTATTGACAACCAACTTTGTGGGTGCCTGTGTTGATACCAACCAACATTGTTGGTATTTTTGTGTTGATGACCAATGTTATTGGTGCCTTTGTTGATGCATACCAACATTGTTGGTGGTTTATATATTAACAACCAACTTTGTTGGTGCTTTTGTTGATGCCGACCAAAATTGTTGGTATTTTTGTGTTGTTTGCAATGTAGTGCATAACACTAGTACTCCGAAAAAAAATGACAATTTGGGGAAATCATATTCTCATTAATATTGATATGAAATGAGTACAATATGACTACATCATTGATAATACTTCCTCAAGTGTTCTGGATTCCAGGGATTCTTGAATTCTTCACCTTCTAAAGTCTCGATTCCATATGTGCCTAGTCGGATGACTGTTGTAATGCGATAAGGGTCATGCCAATTGGCCTCAAGTTTATTATTCTTCTGAATCACCTTTTTAAAAACATAATAACCTTCTTTTAAATTGCTCGGCTGTACCCTCTCATTGTAGAAACGTGTAGTCCACTATTAATAGGCTGCATTCCTTAAAGCTGCATCTTCATGTACCTCTTCCAGCATGTCTTAGTCCAGCATTCTCATCAAATCACTGACTGGAGTACTAAAGTTAAGAACTCTGTGCATAGGTAAACCTAGATCATTAGGAATTACTACTTCAGTACCAAATGCTAACAAGTAGGGAGTTACTCCAATTATTATTCTAGGAGTTATTTGGTAAGCCAATAATACAGAATGTAGTTCATTGATCCAATTCCCTTTAGCATTTTCCATCATTTTCTTCAACCCATTTAGCAAGGTTCTATTAGTTACCTATGTTTGGCCATTTATTTGAGGATGTCTAGGAGCATAATGGATTTTTTGGATATTTAATTGAGCACAATAAGCATCAAATTTGTTGTTGTCGAATTGTGTGCCATGATCAGTGATAAAGGCGTAGGGAAAGCCATACCCGCATATGATATTCTTCCAAATAAACTGATAAACCTTTTCATTGAACATATTAATCAATGGTTCAGCTTCCACCCATTTAGTAAAGTAATCAACAGCTACAACCAGGTACTTGAATCTTCCTCGGGTGGTCGGGAGAGGCCTGACCAAGTCAACTCCGCACATAGAAAAGGGCCAAGGTGAAGTGATTGGTGTTAGGAGAGCTTGTGGAGCCTTGCGTATGCTGGAAAACCTATGGCACTTATCACACTTACTGGCAAAATCTGCACAATCTGCTCGCATAGTTGGCCAGTAGTACCCCTGTGTGTTGATTCTTCGCAGCAAAGTTATCCCTAATACATGGGCTCTACAAGACCCTTCATGGATTTCATCAATCAAATCCTTTAATTCAGTTGGATGCAGACATCGTTGTAGACCAGCAGTTAATCCTCTTCTATATAACACACAATTTTCTAACACATATCTCGCAGCTTTGTATTTTAGTTTCTTAGCTTCAAGTAGGTCGGTTGGTAAAATTCCTTCTTCAATATAATTTCTTATGGGATCCATCCAAGATGGCCCTATATCAATTGCAATAAAATTAACCATAAGATCTTCATCAATGCTCCTATTATCAAGTAGCTCAATAGGAATAGTTCTTCACAGCACAATTCTCGTTGCTGAAGCTAGCCGAGTAAGTGCATCTGCTCGGGCATTTTCCAATCTTGGAATGCTGATCATCTGGATAGCTAGAAAAGTGGCAATTATATTTGAAGCTTTAGCTAAGTATATGGACATTAGTTCTCCTTTAGCTGCATATAAGTTCAACACCTGATTTTACCACTAACTGTGGATAATTGTATACCAGAAATTCCTCGACATTCAGTGATTTAGCTAGATTTAAACCAACAATCACAGCTCCATACTCTGCCTCATTTTTGGAGGCTTGAAATTGTAATCGTAGAGCGTATTATATGTCTAGTTCGTCTAGAGTATTGAGAATGATTCTAGCTCCACATCTAGTTGCACAGGATGACCCATCAACATACAAACTCAATATGAGAATATTGTTGTCAAATTCTTGGTTTATACGAACCCCCTGGCGAAATATTTTATCCTTTACCTCCTCATATTTCTTTTTCATCTCATGTACTCCACTGGACGGTTTTGGATGATCGATGACAACTTCTTCTGCAGTTTCCCTTGCTTAGAATTGGTCGAGCATGTCTCCAGTAGGTCTTCTGACTCCTAAAAGTTGCTCGACCAGAGTCCCTTGTTATTTGGGGACCTATGGGTAAGTGAACTCTACACTAAAATCAGCCAAAGCTTGGCCTTTTAAAGCAGTCCTTGGTTCATACACAAGATCATATTCCCCCAATTCCACAACCCACTACATCAATCTCCTGGATTTTTTTAGCTTATGCAAAGATTACCTCAATGGCATGTCAATGTATACCACTATGGTGTGAGCTTGAAAATATGGCTTCATCTATCTACTAGCCTCAAGTAAGGAGAATGCTAATTTCTCCAGTATGGGATATCTAACTTGTGCTCCTCGAAAAGCTTTATTAGTGCAATAAACTGGATTTTGAACTCCATTCTCCTCCCTGATCATGGCAGATCTAATAGATGACTCAAAAACTTCCAAATATAGATACAACTTTTCTCCCAACACTGGTCGGGAGAGTAGTGGTGGTTCTCCTAGGTATTTTTTCAATTCCAGGAAGGCTTTTTCAAATTCATTATTCCATTCAAAGTTTTTTTCTGAGTACCTTAAAGAATGGCAAACATCTGTCCGTTGCTCGGGACACAAATCTGTTGAGTGTTGCTACATGCCTTATTAGCCTTTGAACATCATTTTTACTGGTTGGGAATTGCATTTCTAACAAGGATTTGATATTATCTGGATTGGCTTGAATGCCCCTTTGATTTACTATGTATTCGAGGAATATTGCCTCCTGAACTTCGAAGACACATTTGGTGGGGTTTAACTTCATGTAGTGCTTTTCCAATTGATCAAACGTTTGGCTGAGATCGACAGTATGATTACATTTTTTTTTCTCTTAGTCAGCATATCATCAACATATACCTCCATGTTTTTAGATATCTATTGCTCAAATACTTTTTTCATCAGTCTCTGATAAGTGGCACCTGCATTTTTTAGACCAAATGGCATAACATTATAGCAATAAGTTCCTCGGGGGTAATAAAGGAAGTACTTTCTCTGTCTTCTGGCTTCATTTTGATCTGGTTCTAACCAGAGTATGCATCCATGAAACTCAACAGAACGTGCCATGAAGTTGCATCCACCAGTTGATCAATTCGTGGTAAAGGAAAATGATCCTTTGGGCATGCCTTATTTAAGTCAGTAAAATCCACGCACATCCTCCACTTATTATTTTTCTTCTTAACCAAACTACGTTGGATAACCAATCTGGGTACTTCACGTCTTCAATAAAGGAGGCCTTTTAAATCTTTTCCACTTATTCTTGTATAGCCTGATTCTTCTCCGGGATGAAAACTCTATTTTGCTGCTTTACAGGTATAACCTCCTTGTTAACATTAATCTCATGACAAATGAAATTTGGGTCTATGCGTGACATATCTTCATGGCTCCATGTGAACACCTACTTTCTTTGTCTTAAGAAGGCCACTAACTCCTGTTTAAGAACCAGTTCCAATGACACTCCTATTTTAGTTGTTCGTTCTGGTTTATCATCGTCCAGAACAATGCTTTGTGTTGCCTCCATCACTTGGCCTTTTTTTTATCTTAGATTCTTCTCTTGGATCTAAATTTTCAACCTCAAATTCGCTGTTCGACTCAAATATATCCACTTGATAAGTTGTTGTTTTCCTCTTTGTTTCTAGCATATCTTCATCCTCAGTAGATGAATAGTAGCATTCCCAAGTTACTTTCTGATCTCCTTTTATTACTCTAACTCCAAAGTAGGTCGGGAACTTCAGGCATTAATGAATAGTAAAAGGTACAACTTTGAATTTCTTCAGACGAAGTCTTCCCATTATCATGTTATAGGTAAAATGATTATTTTTGTCCATTAAAAATAATCTCACTTTCTTTGTCCTGCTCGTCGTCCATGTCCCGATCAACGCATCTAGCTTTATTGTTTCCTATGGAAATACTTTCTCGTCAGAGAATCTAATGAGTGGACTATGGTAAGGCCCCAATTGGTTGAGTTTTAAACCCAAACTATCAAAATAGGGATAGAACATGATGTCCGCCGAACTACCGTTATCCACTAATGTTCTTGCTAAGAGTAGTTCTTTCATTCTGACTCTAATCCCTAAATAATTACCATGAGGATACAGCACTCCAGATATACCGTTCTTAGAAAATTCAATTATGAGTTTATCTTTGTTAACTTTTCTTGGCCAGTCTTCCTCGGCAAGGTTGATTCGATGGATATAGGAACAAGCTTCAGCCTCATTGAGGTAAGCCTTCCTTTTAGCTGTATGATCTCCTCCTCCTACATCCCCACCTGTAATCATATGGCAATCAAAATATCCAAAGTTGAGTGTGAATACCTTGCGTTTAGGTTGTCTAGGATTCTGAGGAAGATCCGGATCATCGTTGTGGATTATGTTCTTTTCTTCTCTAAGCTTAACAGGTGATTTAGATCTCTGTCGTCCTCTACTTACAGTTCTTCCACTAGCCTGCTGATCAACAAATCTGTCCAATTTTCCTCTTTATATGAGTGCTTCTATCTCATTTTGGAGAGCAGTACAACAGTTGGTCGTATGACCATAATTTTTGTGAAATTCATAATACTTGGACTTGTCCCTCTTATCAGTAGGTGACCTTAAATTTTCAGGACAACTCAAAAAATTATTGTGCTTGATTTCTTCCAAAACATTATGTATATCCACCATTAAGGGAGTGTAATTGGTAAATTTCCTTCGTCGATCTAGGCTTTCTTTTACTTTTAAATTCCTGCGCTCATTAAGATTCTTATGCTCCTTCTTATCTGACTTCCTTTCTATCTTTACTTCTGCCTTTGCATCTGAATTCTTTTTTAGCAACAATAGCTTCCTCGGCGTTCATAATCTTCGCTTCTTTGGCCATCAATTCTATCATCGTCTCCAGGGGATATTTTGCTAAAGTATAATACAGTTTATTGGGGAGCAAACCACTCATGAGGGCAGTGATTGCAGTATTCTCTTCGTAATCAATGACTTCCAATTTCATATTGTTGAAAGGAGTGATGTAATCCCTCGTACTTTCTCCAACCTTCTGTCTCACACTAAGCAAATGATCTACTCGCATCACTAGTTTTTCCCCAAAGTAAAAATTACCAAAGAATAGCTCAGCGAGTGCTGGAGCAAGAAATTTGCCCCCGGGGAAGACTATTATACCATATTTGAGCATATCCAATGATTAATCCTGAAAATGCCCTGCACCTAATCTCATCAGGAACATCATAGATATCAGTCGCTGCTCGGTATTATTTTTTCTATATGAAGAACTGGATCAATATTCCAATCATACTTGGGAGTGACCATTGGAGCATTAAACTTAGTCGGTATAGGGAAATCTATGATGGTTCTCACAAAGGGAGATCCCTTAATAAAACTTCTGTGGAGGGGATTCTTGGCCTTAGCTATTTCTCCCAACCTATCTTCCAAACGCAGAATTGAACCTTCCCAAGCATCACTGCCATCACCAGATCTATAGGTGGTGACTTTTTTATGCCCATCAACTGATCTTGTTCAGCTTTCTTCTTGCGAACCTTCTCTTTGGATGGAAGGAGCAGTTTGTCAGGTGTTCAGTCTGGATTGGGCTGAATCTTCCCTCAGATCTCTTGGCCGTTGAGTATTTCTCGATGCAACCCGTAGGGAATTTCCCTTGGGTCCCAAAGGATCGAAAGGATAAGCCCTACTTAGCCTTTCTAAGGCACTCAATCTTTCTGGGAAGATTGATTGTCCATCAGAGGAATTAGTAATCCTGATAGAAGAAGTTTCTCTAAGAAGATACGAAGGATCCCTTGAAGTTCTGGAATGACTATGTCCGACACTCCTTATTAGAAATTATGGCAGACTCCTTTGATTGAATTATGTAGGAACTCCAGCTTGCAGCGTTTGGTCCAACCTTCGTATTGTATCCTGCATAGCCTCTTGACCCTTGGCCAAGCTAGCCAAAATTCCAGTTAAATAATTTTTGTTTGGAGGGGCAGAGGGATTAGGTGGAATTTCCTCATTTCTGGTGCTTGATTCAGAAATTTCATCCATGAATGATGAATTAGTTAAAATTTTTTAGCAATACGTTCCCATATACGGCGCCAATTTGTTGATACAAAAAACTAGACTAGGCCTAATAAATTAATCACATATAAAATAAGTAAAATAAATAAGACAAAAAGATTTTTAAAGTGGTTAGGCTTAATAGAAGAGCCTACGTCCACTGTTATATATTGATTGCCTTGAGTTATTTTCCTGTCCCCTGCAATGAGGGTGATACCATGTATTTATATCCCAAGAGGGGTATTGGTTGTTGTCGTGTGAAAGGATGGAATGCCTTCATTTGTTAGGTATTTACATCAATACATAATAAGAATTAAATGTAAGTCTATTGTCGCTTTGTTGGATATACATGTTGGATTTTCGGCTATTGGTCGGGCTTCCCAGTTGGTTGATCTACATTTGTTGGTCGGGATTCCCTGTTGGTTGGGCTTCCTTGTTTGTCGGGGTTTTGTATCATGCTGACATGGACTTATGCCGCATTGGATGACACGTGCTAGCTTGTGATTGGTCCACGTAAGGTGGTAAATTTTGGTATCAACATACAAAACAAGTTAATTAGGCCTATTTAAAGGAAATAACTAGATCCAAACACCTAATTCAAAATTTTAAGCAATTACACTAGATATAAGTACGATCTACATGTTATGTGTGATTAAAGTATGTAACTTAATGAATTATAACCATAAAATTGCACAAGATATATTTGTGAGAAAAACCCCCCACAAAGGGGTAAAAAACCTCAACGCACTTCAATTTCTATTTCTACTTGAAAAGATTTTTGTAACAGGAAAGAAGGTACCTCTCACACAAGCACTATCTTGTAGTTAACAATTGACCATGAAATTTTCTCCATAGATGAATAGAAATCCACACCGAGCTCCAGGATGCAAATAAAAAACTCCACTCTTCTCCTTGGAATCACTCCATGCTTAAACTCCTATAATGAATCAAATCACTTTAATTTTTATATCTACGAGTGATAGATCATGTAACTCAAAAAGTAGTTAATTAAATTAAATGGGCTTGTGTAGATCGGAAGCAAATTCACTCACAACATCATAGATCAGGTAATAGATCTACGTTTGAATAATTTAGAGGGAGAAAGTGAATTTTGGGAAAAACAGAATCAAGAATAGCTCTCAACCTCAAAATATCTTAAAGAGGTTTGTCAATTGTAAGGTTTTCAGTTGTATGCATATGTGAGGGAAAATTACTTATTTATATAAAATTTCCAAAATTCAGCTCTTTCGTGTGCACGATTGAATTTTTCCTTGTGCACTATTTCATACAGTGCTTTAATTGAGGCATATTCGTGGGTACGAGGCAAATGTTAACCGTGCAGACGAGTCGTGCTCATGGAACAAATTAAGGTAGTGCAAAGGTTTAAGGGCAGGAAAATTAAAAAAAAAAAACTTTAAATTTGACTCAAATAAAAAGGTTCACTCTCAAACTAGTTTTCACAAAATGTCTTTGTAAAAATAGACTTGTGAATCCAAAATTTTAAATCCACTCTCATTTTGAAAAATGTCGTGCCCATTTGTGTACCATATGTTAATTCACAAAATTACCAAAAGTCCCATAATCATCAAGGCATGCGTTAAACATAAGTGTTGCGATTGTTGAGCGACTTACATGATATTTAATCGTCAGAAGTCCATCTAAACAAATGTATGGACCTCACTCAAATATATCAAGTCTATGTGACTTGAATGACTTAAACGACTCAAAGTTTTTTGTCACAGAATGTAGCCAACTTTTATATACAACCTATTCTATAGAAAATTTTATAGTTTCATAAGAAAATTTTATAGTTTTATTATGCTTGATATTGCAAAAAAACTTGCATCATTTTAACATCAGAGGCATATATTATGCCAAAAATAGTGATCCTCATCAAAGGCTTTTTTTTCTCAAGAGAGCTAGTGCGAAGTTTTTTTTCCTCATGAAATCTAAAATTTTGAAGCAGAAATCCACATACAAAGATTTCTTCTCAAGAAGGTTGATCTTGTTTGAACGAGGTATTTTTCGAATGATGGTTCGAACATGGATGAATTTTGAAAAACAAGATTTTATTAACTAGACTTTCTTAAAAACTATAAATATGACTCTTATTTTGATCCGTAACCATTTCTACAGTTGTTTAACTTTTTAAAACCATAAGGAGAGTATTTTTTAGTTTGTATTTGAGTGTTTAGGAGATATCTTATGACAACCGATAAAATTTAATATTAGATTGATTAGGTATAATACAAACTTATGGGAATCAAACAATTGAATATCATTCTGAGAATAATTGTAATAAAAACTAAATGCATAAAATACGATAAATAACTGAAACATACCATAAGTGAACCACATATCTCTGATATCGAACCAACCAAAAGTTTTATTACAATCGCGTCACTATTACTATATCAACGTAAATCCAACTACTGAAATGATCCCCGGGCGGAGGAGACACAACTGTCTATTTACTGAAAAATGTTAATGGAAGATGTTAACATTAAGCCTAAGTAGCATATTAAAGTAATTGATTTTAGGTTACAACATAACCACACGCCTTCTTCCAATCTTTTAGTTGTTTTTAATTTAACCCAACCCTAAGTATCACATCGTCTACACCCAAACCCATATGTTCCCTATGATTAAGTCTTTATCGTTGCTAAGTATTTTTATGTATTTTTTTCAATTTTTCTATTCATTTATACACCGTAATTGTATAATACCACAAGTGAAAGTAGTCCCTATATCTATGTCCACATAATACAAGTATGGGTATTCATTACTTAACCATCTTATACATCTCAATTCTTTAATATCTCAATAGAATTATTCACTACATCTACATCCACATAACGCAGGCATGGTCCAACACTCGTACCTCATACACAGGTTATTCTCACTCCTGCACATAACAAAGACATATCCAACCGCCTTTGGGAATCGCTCACGCGTACTAGGCATAGTTATAGGTTGTCCCATACCTATAACCATAAAATTACATCCAAATAGATAATCACCACGTCTTCACACCAGTCATATAAACCCTTATCCAAAGTTATCTAAAAGGATCGCCCCGAGGATCTTACTATATATACCACGTGAATTTCAACACATAGTGTTCGGGATAATTATAAAGAAAGTAAATCCATCTCATCGCATCTAGGTACCAATATAGTCATCATCATTCAATTAAGGTAAACCCATCTTTCACAACAGGGTATCAACATAATCATCGTCTCTCGTTCCACATATGGATATACCCTCTAGTACGGATTTAACGAGTACACAAGCCCGATATATCTCATGTAATACACCAATCAAGTAATCCTACATAGTTAAGTATTACGAGACTTATCTTAATCGTATTACTTAATTAACTTATGTCAATTAAGACAACTAACCAAATCAAAATTCTCATTCAACTATGTTAATTTACTGTAAGTAACACCTATCCTTAAACTAGGCTCACAAACCAACCCATCAAACCTCAACAAAACTTAGGAAAAATCGAAGGGGTCGATCGATCAACCACAGTTGATCGATCGTTGGCATTGATCGATTGACTCCAACAGTCGATCGATCAATAGTACTGAATTCCTCATCTTCTCTCTTATGGACTTTGTATCTCCATGTCTCCATTAACGAGTGTCCAAAATCCTAAATCATCAATAAAGAGTACTATAATCATATCTATGTATAACCCAATATCAGTCCCAATATATGACAATGGTTTTATCAACATTTAAATATGAAACTCAAGGGATGTTTCAAAAATCGTTCAAGAACCCTAAATTTATAATTTTACACAATTAAGTTCTTATGTATCAATTCTCTCCACAATCAAAGGGATTTTAACATAATTCGAGTACGAAAATGAATTCTAATGACTCTAATATGTTTATATAAAATTTTATAAAGAAGTTGTCCTAATTGCTTAATAATTTTAATAGAGAACTAATAAAATAATTAGTTGATTGAATTTACTATAATTTCAGAGTCATTAGTTTATATTAATAATCTAATGAGTAGTCATACAATAACACAACTTCAATTATAAAATTTTACTAAATTAACTTGCCTCTATATCAAGTGGGTTGAATCCTTAAGTCAAAATCCCCAATTCTTCTTTTCATTCCCCTAGCCTCTTGTTCTTAGCTCTAGGGTTTTCTCCAAAGTGTAAAATGTGGTTTAACCTACACTAATATTCATTTTATAATGTTAGCCACGAAATTAGACTTAGAGCCCATATGGACCATGACCTAATAAGCTCAAAACTAATTCCAAGTAGTTTAAAGTCCGTCCTAAGTCATATAATAACCTATGAGACCCAGCCTTTTAAGGTGTAATATGACATTCAACGCATTCTTAAAGTCACTGGAATTATTCCATCAATATATATATTATTCTTCATTAAATAATTATTATTTAATTACCGTATTATAAATTCAATTCAATTTCAAATGAAACATGGTTTGTAGTGAAGTCTCTTGTCACAGAAGATGAATACACACAAATATTCAAATATTTACCAATTTCTCATGTTAATGTAACCTTATACCTTCATTAACATATAAAGAGACTCTTCCCAGTTATGACCTTCATTCCTTCCCTTAGTAAAGTTTTTAACCTAAGCCCTAACTGATACAACTTCTTTCTCTTTATCGAGAGGTCATCATTAAAACCAACGATGAAATCATCACAACACCACACTTATCTTCAAATGACTGAACATGCCTTTGACATGCGGTAGTGAGCACTTATTTTATATCATGATATTTTTAACTCCCGTCGAGGTTAAAGACACATGCCCAAAGTATATCTTGTATAATGTCAAAGATTATCACTGCCAACTCTAGATCAAGATTGGTATAATTGTCCTTATACATTTTAATCCTTATAAAGAAATAAGCTATAGGCATCTCCTCCTAACAATTATTTCTCCTTGTACTTGGAATGATGCATCTATATAGACAAAATACTCCACACTACCTTTTGGTAATGTAAGGACGAGCGCAGAGGTAAGATTTTCCTTGAGGTCTTCAAATGTTCTCTCACAATCTACACTCCAACAACAGTACCCCATTTTGGTTGAGGCGAGTCAGTATCCCAGCCCTCTTTGAGAACCCCTAAATGAACCTCCTATAGTACCCTCCTAATACACAAGAAACTCCTAACTTCTGTAGGCAATGTGGGTTGTCCCAATCTATAGCTGCAGAAACTTATATAGGATATACCAAAATCCTAGTTTCTTATACATAGCCTATGAAGTGTACTACTCAAAACCAAAACCTATATTTAGAGAACTTAGCATGCAACTTATGTTCCCATATTGTATACACAAATAATCATAATTTTTCCGCTTGTTCCTCCTTCGATCGATAATAAACTAGAATTTTGTTGATAAATATTATGACGAACCAATGTAGGAATGGTAGAAAAACATTCACCATGCCCCAAAACGATATTGGCGCATTGCTCAGCCCAAACAACATGACCTAGAAGTTATATGCTCTATATCACTTTAGAAAATTCATATTCAAAATTTACTCCTCCCTAAGATATAACTGGTAATATATTGAGCACAAATCAACCCTAGAAAAGAATTTTGCACTCCTTAACTAGTAAAATAGGTTGTCGTATGCGATAATAACTACTTGTTTCGTATCATGACCTTGTTCAGCTCCTAATAACCCACCCATAATCTGAGCGAGCTATCATTCTGCTTTATAATTAAAAATGGTCTCCCAATAGACAATCGGTATCGAGTATAACGATGTAATGACCTCCTCCTAAGAAGTCGCATATATGTAATACAAGTGTGTGTTAGACCCTCTTTCGGCCTAGGTATAACTATAAGAATCATCCCCCATCCAAAAATAGCAATCGCAGAAACCTACCTTTAGTAGTTTTTATAAGAGTAATACATATAACTACAACTGAAAGCTAAATAGTGTAAATTAAAAGGCCACGTATCTAAATTAACAAAATAATTGAATACTCAAGTCGAATACCAAACTATCACATCTTTAAAATTATGAAGTAAAGAAACCCTCACTTACAGGGTATCCACATAGAAATGAACCCCGGTGATATCATCGATATTTGTCATAATCATATTAACCACACTAAGTAAGACTCATGTGCGTGATCCATAAATATAATTGTACCCATCCCTTGGTGGTATCCTCGATAACACTTGTCCTTTTATGAACTCTACTAACTAAATTCCTCCACACGTCAAAAATCCATCCAAAGGAACAATCGAAATGGAGGCTTTACAATCCACCCTATTGACCCAGCCTCCATAGTCGTAACTACTAACTTTTGCCTCATTAGGTATGATCTCACTTCTCATGACCCCATAGGAAATAATTTACTCAGCTCTACTGGCTGTAATAGATCCCATTTTTTAGTCTTAGGACCTCCTAGGGTTTTCTCCCTCTATGCTATTATTTTTATTAGTGTGGTCTTCCCTACTTGTATCCACATTACACCATCTCCAATCATTGGGCATACTTTGGCCTCGGTCTTCACCATCTTAGGAACTCTATCCTTTAGATAGTTGTGGCAGTCCTATTTATGCAATAAGGTAACTCCCACCATCTGAATATAAGAGGTGATTAACGATTTTGCCGATAAAAGTTTCCAAACCCTCCTCATAAGGTATGTGCCAATCCAAAACAAATTATGCTCACCCTTAAGAGAATAACATGAACATACTTCCTATCCTTCTTATTAATCTCTATTAGTGTAGAAAGATAAATATAGTTCAACTCCTCCTTATACCAACTACCTCATGGTTACACAAATGGGGTCTTTAAAACCATACTCATAATGTTGTTACGAATGGTGAGTAAAATCATTTCCCCTTGAACTATACGATATTCACTTCTTATGGTCTCACACCCAAAAGTTGGTAACTCCCTATCGATGTCGATTTCATGCATGGGACATCTCATAAAGGAAATCGAAATAAGGAACCCTCCTACTACACTAAGTCTTTTTTGAATCATTCGTCTGGAACAATGGCCTAAACCCCCAAAATGATTGCTGTTATATATAATGCGAATCCTAAAAGGTTAAGCTTTAAAGTAATTAGCGAACACAACACTAAAAAGCGATGGGCTCACTCAAGATCCCAAGGACACTAGAACCTGTAATGCTTTGATACTAACTATGACACCTCATAAAACTTAATAATATATTGATCAGGTCTAATACAAACTCACGGGAGTAAAAAATTTGAATAATTCTAAGCATGATTGTAATAAAAACTAAATCAATATAATAAAATAAATAACGTAAACATACCATAAGCTAACCACATGACTCTAATACCAAAGCAACCGGTAGTATTGGTACCAATATGTAACTACCACTATATCAATGTAAATCCAAATATTAAAATTATCTCAGATCAAAGGCGACACAATTGTTTATGTATTGAAAAATTTTAAACAGAGACATCAACGTCAAGCCTAAGTAGGATACTATTGTAATTGATGTTGGGTTCTAACATAACTACACACTGTATTCCAATATTTTATTTACTTTTGTGTTAACATAACCTAAACACCCCTAAAATCACATGTGTCTATATCCATGCCCATATGTTCCCCTTGATTAATTCTTAATTATCGCTATAGACTTTTATGTACTAATTATATTTTTCTATTCATTTATACGCCACAATTGTATAATGTCGCAGTTGAAAGTAGTCTCTATATCTACGTCCACATAATACAAGTATGGGTATTCTCTACTTAATCATATTAGACATCTCAGTTCTATGATATCTCACTAGAAGTATTTTATACATATACATCCATATAATACATTCATGGTCCAACACTCGTACTTCATACAAGGGCTCTTTTTAAGACCTCACATAACAAAGACCTATCCTACCGACTTCGGTGCTCGCTCGCGCATACTAGGAATAGTTATATATATTTCCCATACATATAACCATGAAATCACATCCAAAGGGATAATCACTACGCCTTCACATCCGTCTTATAAGCCCGTACCCAAAGTTATTAGAACGTATCAACTTGAGCATATTACTCTAGATACAGCTGGAATTTCATTACACATTATATGGGATAATCACAATCAAGTAAAACCCGTCTTATTACATCAGGGTACCAATATAATCCTTGTGACTTAATTGAGGTAAACTTGTATTTTGCATCAGGGGACCAATATAATCATAGTATCTAAGACCCTATAAGGATATACCCTCTAATATGTATCTGAGGAGTACACACACTTGATATATCACACATAATAAACTAATAATGTAATCCTACATAGTTAAGGGTTACGAGACTTATCTCAATGTTATTTCTTAATTAACCTCTATAAATTAAGACAATTAATCAAATCAGAATTCTCATTATTTTATCTTAATTTACTACAAGTAAAGCCATTCTGTGGCGAACCCGATGTCAAATTACCTCCGGCGTGCGCATGGGTTTTACCCTTCTCGGGGCACTCGATCGTCGCCATTACGGGGGATAATGTAATGAGATAGAGTCGCCAACCTATTTTTCTCAAAACAGGCAACAAAATGTTTTCGCCTCTAGAGAACGACATCAATGCCAATACCGATGCTTGCGAAACCAAGTAGTTTACATGTTCGTGGACTAAATTACAAAACAGGAAGGTGTTAGGAACCCCCCCCCCCCCCCCTTTCGATCTTTTATTGGAAAAAGTTAGTCTTCTCCTTTTACACTCCGTGAAGCATGTGCATATTCTTATAATATAGTTGGAGAATGGAATCATTAAACTCGCATTATGGAAAATGACGGAGTGAATTCGTCCTTACGAATGTTCCCAAAAATAATAATTCAAAATATTATGTAAGGGCTCTCCAAATAACAAGTCTCTACGAAAAAGTGAACGTGCTCATTGGATGAAATACAAGCATGTAAGAATATGAACTAATATAATACATAAAAGAAAGATATAAACACGAATAGGGGAGGACTGGAATCTTGATATTGGCCCAAGATGCCTACATATCCCAAGGAACATCAAAGTCCACGCAGTTTGAAGATATCATTGAGTGGGGTTCAATCCCTAAATTCAAATGGAAGATTTCTCTTATGTGTGTGTGTGTGGAGAAAATGCGATTTTAAGATTGAGAGTGTGAAAAGGGAATACCTCTTTTGGAATTTATGGATAAATCATCTTTTTCTTCTTATTTTTTTATGAAAATAGATTATGTGCAAATACTACTAATAAAAGGTAGAGATTAATGGACGTGATGTGATGAAACAAAAATACTAAAGTAGAAATAAAGTAAATAACACTAAAATGAAAGAATTAGAGAAATGGATAGAGAATTTATCATCCTTATGAAAGTTTAATGTTAACCTTGAGATGTAGATATGTTGATCTTGTAGTGGTATGAAAGTGGTATGAAGAGGTGGTGGGAATTAGCAAGTGAGGTAAGAAAGTGATGGAAGGGAATGTGGGAAAATGGGTTCTTTAAGAAAGGGAATAACTCTGAATTCGAGAGGATGTTCTCTGACTTGATGAGAGGGCGTTCAGTGTCTTGTACTCAAGGTGAGGTCATGGCCTCTATTTATAGGTCAAAGGGGGTGTCTATCACAATGGTACTAGGATTGCCTATTGTCATAGCACCAGATAGACACTGCCGATAGGCAGGGTCCCGGGGGTGCCTACAGGCCGTCCGGAATAGTTTTTTGGAAAATAGATATAAAATGCAAATCTTAAGTCCAAATCACGCACATGGCAGACCATTAAAAGGGTATTTAGAATACGTTAAGAATCCATTGAGAAACTCCTGGGTCTAGGAGTTGACAAAATTCAAAAAGAGTTCGGAATTGCCCGATGGTCTTTAGACATGAGGTTTTGGGAGGAAAACGGATCATTCATATAAACCATAAGGACGATTTGTGCAAGGGTTAAACCGTTGGAATGAAGATTCAATGCCCTTCAAAATTTCATTCAGTTTCATTCGGTTTAGAGAGTGGACCAAGGTCAAACGGGGTTTGAAAGCGCACTTAGAGGAAAATGGATCGTTCGTCCGAACCGTAAGGATGATTTGTTTAAGGGATGGACTGTTGCAAAGGGTGTTCAAATCCCTTAAAAGATTCATTGATATTTGATTAATATGGAGAGTTGACCGGAGTCAAATGGGGCCCTAGAGTGACCAGTGGCCTCCAGATCAATTTTTGAGGTAAAACAGATTGTTCGTTAGGACCGTATGTCCAATTCATGCACATGAAAAATCATTAGAAAGGGGATTCAAATCCGTTTAAGGTTTCTACCAAGTGGGAGAGTTGACCAGAGTTAAATGGGGTATGAAAGCACCTGGTGGCCTCTTAATCAGTAATCGGAGTATGACTTATAGTTTGTAGTGAATGAGTTAGTTCTAGGGACTTCAGGAGGTCCTTGGGGGTTCCTAAGATGGGGCCTCTACCAAGATCCCCTCGATGGGCGAGCATGGATAAAGTGAAGGTCGTCGAATGATAGACACCAAATCCAAATTGGGGAAGAGGATTTTAGTTCAATTTTGTAGACCTAGAGGATGAGGATGACTCATTCGGAGGGTCGAGGAGGTGTTAAGGTTGATTTTTATGATCTTAAGAGGGTAGGGTTATCGATCCAGTTAGTAGATGTCAATTATGAGGACGTAATGAGTGTAAGGACTAATTTTGCGGGCTGAGGTCAATTCTAAGCACCTAACAAGTGTAGGTATCGATTTTGTGGGACGAGGTCAATTAGGAAGACCTAAAGTTGGGGTGAGAAATTCTACGATTCGAGGTAAATTCTGAGGACCTAAATTTTTGATGATGAATTCTGTGGGCCGAGGTCAATTTTGAGGACCTAAAGTTGTGATGACCAATTCTGTGAGCCGAGGTAAATTCTAAGGACCCTGAGTTACGATGATTGATTATGTGGGTGAAGGGAAATTCTAAGGACTTTGAGGTTTGATGAACGATTCTTCAAGTCAAGGTCAATTATTAGGACCTCAAGTTGTAACAACCGATTATGCGGGTCAAGGTCAATTCTGAGGGGCTTGAGTTGTGACAACTAATTTTGTGGGTGGAGGTAAATTCTGAAGACCTTCAGTTGGGGAAACCAATTATATGAGTCGAGATGAATTCTGAGAACCTAAAGTTGTGACGAACGATTCTACAGGTCGGGGTTAATTCTGAGTACCTTGAGTTATGAAGACCAATTCTATGGGTCTAGTCAATTCCGAGGTCCTAAAGTCGGGATGACTAATTCTTATAGTAGAATTCAATTCTGAGGACCTAAAGAGTGTGACGACTGATTCTGTGGGCCGAAGTCAATTCTTAAGACTTCATGTTGTAGTTTATGAGTAATAGTTCATCTGCAGAAATCGTAAATGATTTTGGTTATAGGCGTACTTTGGGTTCCGCTGGGGAATGTGTTGTCTTGATATTTTATTGGGGATTGCGTAGGTTTGTGGTTTTTGATAGGGAATTTCATCGTTGGTTCCATTAGGAAATATTCTCAGTGTAAGGGTAATCCTACTAGGGATTTTGAGAGTTGTAAAGGGTTTTGGTGATCCAAAATGATTTTTTTAGGAGAAAATAAGGTTATATATTTTCAAATATTTTCATGAATTTTCTGAGAATTTTTTGGCATTTTTGAGATGAAATTTGGAGGGGACTGTCGATATGTAGGTCTGGGGAGGTAGCAATCGGAATAAGAAATAAACTCCTGAGCTTCTTAAGGAAGATAAAAGGTCACTACTGATTTTGTTCTTTTTTATGGTGTTGAAAGTCTACTTCTAGGTTGATTAGTAACTCTTTGTTGAGGATATAGGTGATCTTTTACCCTTGGAGTCTTCCTACGAGGGCTATGGGGGCTATAGGCATATAGGTGTAAATAAGGAGGTTACTGGCGCATGAGTTTGGGTATGTCTGGTACCTGGGGAGATAATAATGTAGAGGATGAGGTGACATTCATTTTTGGTTCATTCCTTTTGGTATTTACACCCAGATCGGTCGTTGTTACTAGAAGATGTGGGCATTAACCATCTTGCATGCTTGACTTAGTGGCTTTTCACCGAAAAATATACATAAAAGGAGAAAAGATGCATTTTTTGTTTGATTATCTTGATTTAGTGACTTACTCTATATGCATTTTAATTTGATGCTAAGGTTTGGTTTTGAGAAAAAAGTAGAAAAATTATGTTTTTGGAATTTTTGAGTAGAGGAAAGCCTTAGAGACTTGGTTGTGAAAAGCTTCCCATTGAAGGGGCTTATTTTGAGGAAAATGTGTTTTTTAGAAAGTTTTAGATAGAGGAAGGCCTTAAAGGCTTGATTGGTATATGGATGAGGAGATAGAAAGCTTGATGTAAAGTGGAGCTTGTTGCCTTTGTTGGGTTGTGTTGAATCGGGTTTGTCGAAGGGATTTTTCTAATATTAGTTTTACTAGAGTTGTAGCCTTGGACCTGACTGCTAGGATTTTATTGGGGATAGGTGACCTGATGGCTAATCCTTAGGTCTCCACGATAGTGGCATGGATATCTTATCGACGTAATCCCGCGACGATGGTGTCAGCGAAGAATCTAAATGGTCACGATGCTCGGTTGGTTCATTCCCAGCATTACTGTTGTAAGATAATATTTTCCAATTTGGACACCCTAAATAATTAAGATAAGTGTCGAAATAATTTAAAGTCTCATTTTTCCTTTATTAAATACAAATATGAACACCTTTTTAATACCCAACAGTTTAAGAATCACATACATACTAAAGATGGAAATTAACACACACAAGAGTCACACCACATAGATAAACCAAACCAGGTTTAATAACTAGAAATGAAATCATCCTGACAATAGTTAACTCCCAAGGAGTATTGAATACTAAAAATATAAATAAACATAAATCTCTGACAAATGGAAATGGAAAAGGAAATTGGGCGACACATGCCCTAACTATAAAGAACTAAGGTAAGAACATAATCAATGACGAGGTCGTCTAAATCAAAGGCCTGCAACTCCCACATAAGCTGCAGCACGTCCAATCCATAGAACCTAAGCATGACACCCTTGTGCCTGGGCACCAGTAATACATACATATATATACAAGAGAGAAAGAGATGACAGAAAACGGGTCAGAGTCCGAGTGTAAAAGAGTTTTAAAAATAGTTTAGCAAGTATTTAAAATGCTTACTGGCTAATATAACCACCATGTTGTGTGCGACACTCCCTTGAGAATTCTCACCTCTCATCTAGTGTGCACGACTACCGTACTAGTAAACTCATAAGTCTATCTATCCTATTCCCATGAAGTTTATCTCGAGACATACTAAGGCTATGATATTTAGTTTTAAAAAATTTATCTCTTCCATTTTCTTACATTCCTTAGAACCACTTAGTTACCATTACAAAATTGATGAACACTTGTTATAAAGCTGAAGCATTTATTCATTACTTAACTACTTATACACATAGTATAAAGTTTCCATATATATATATATATATATATATATATATATATATATATATATATATATATATGTATATACTATCTACTCCCCACATAAATCTATGGTGCTGGCATACTCTGCTATCAAGTCCCCATTTCACTCATACTAAGGGAAATACTAGATTGAAATCACTCTCGAACTCTATTAACACAATACACATACAAATGGAGGCAAATCATAGTTCCAAGTCACTAAGAGGTCAGCACATACCCCTCACGTCTCTTAGGACCGTCTGACTATCATTCTCAGATAGCCTGTACCAAGGAATCCTATATTCTAGGGTACAAGTCAATCTCCCCCATAAAGGTCCAATCGAGATAAGACTGTCCCAGCGCGGAAACCACCGTGATAGCAAGTAGCCCGAGTATGATTTTTACACAGATACATAATATATGCATAGTCCCACAGTCATATATATAAATATTTAAAATTTCCAAATTAGGTTCGCCCATGACCCATAATTATAATTATCCGTTCTTAGCACAAATTACTCATGTATCTCGCGTAACGGATTCGTCTCTTTTATTCACATTTATAATTTACTTCATACTTACTCCTCATCTCTCGAAGTATTCTCCCAGTAAGTATAAATTTCAGTAAGTATACCCTCACTTAACTTCAAGTCTAAATCTTTCACTAGTGTCACAATTTCCAATGTATGAATCACTTCCCATTAACCCACAATTTCATCTCATATTAATTTCCCTCAACGGAGTCTATTTAGACCCTACTGGTCCTCTTCATAACCCATTATAGTATTTAAAAGATATTCAAGGTTCCTACGTATCTTAACCGAATTAAACAAAAAGGAGAAAATTATGCACTTTTCCAAGAGGGATCGATCGATCAATGAATGGGGTCGATCGATCGATGCTCTTGCTCGATCGATCGATCAACAAGTTCTTGCCCAGTTTGCTGCATATATCAACCAACGGGTTCACTCATTCTAACCCCTCAAAACCTCTATAACTTCATTCTAACCCCTTAAAAATAGTTTAGGAAGTATTTAAAATCATTACTGGCTAATATAACCACCATGTTAGTGCGCGACACTCTCTTGAGAATTCTCACCTCTCATCAAGTGTGCACGACTATCGCACTACTAAACTCATAAGTCTATCTAACTGATTCCCATGAAGTTTATCTCGAGAAATACTAAGGCCACAATATTTAGTTTTTGAAAATTTATCTCTAATTTTCTTACGTTACTTAGAACCACTTAGTTATCGTTGCAAAATTCATGAACACTTGTTATAAAGACGAAGCATTTATTCATTACTTAACTACTTATACACACATTATATAGTTTCCATATATATATATATATATATATATACTATCGACACCCCACATAAATATATGGTGCTGGCATACTCTGCTATCAAGTTCCCATTTCACTCATACTAAAGGAAATACTAGTTCGGAATCACTCTCGAACTGAATTAACACAATACACATACAAATGGAGGCGAAGCATAGTTCCAAATCACTAAGAGGTCAGCACATACACCTAACGTCTCTTAGGACCGTCTGACTATCATTCTCAGATAGCCAGTACCAACGAATTCTATGTTCTAGGGTACAAGCCAATATCCCCCATAAAGGTCCAATCGAGATAAGACTGTCCCAGCATGAAAACCTCCGTTATAACAAGTATCCCGAGTATGATTTTTACACAGATACATAATATATGCAGAGTCACACAGTCATATATATAAATATTCATAATTTCCAAATTAGGTTCGCCCACGACCCATAATTATAATTATCCGTTCTTAGCACAAATTACTCAATTATCTCGCATAACGATTTCTTCTCTTTTATTCTCATTTATAATTTACTTCATACTTACTCCTCATCTCTCGAATTATTCTCCCACTAATTATAAATTTTAGTAGGTATACCCTCACATACCTTCTAGTCTAAATCTTTCACGAGTGTCACAATTTCCAATGTATGAATAACTCCCCGTTAACCCACAATTTGATCTCATATGAATTTCACTCAACGGAGTCTACTTAGACCCTACTGGTCCTCTTCATAACCCATTATACTAT
The DNA here is from genome assembly GCA_949130495.1 of Sambucus nigra. NCBI lineage: Eukaryota > Viridiplantae > Streptophyta > Magnoliopsida > Dipsacales > Adoxaceae > Sambucus > Sambucus nigra. The sequence goes on from OX422222.1 coordinate 51,697,656, forward strand.
TTAAAAGATATTCAAGGGTTCCTACGTATCTTAACCGAATTAAACAAAAAAGAGAAAAATATGCACTTTTCCAGGAGGGATCGATCGATCGATGAATGGGGTCGATCGATCGATGCTCTTGATTGATCGATTGATCAAGCAGTTCTTGCCCAGTTTGCTAAAATATCAAGCTACGGGTTCACTCATTCTAACCCCTCCAAACCTTTATAATTTCATCCGAAACTCCCATAAAAGTTATCCAAATGTATAAGCAATATATATAAACAAGTTCTAATGTAACAACATCAATAAATCCTCAATGAATCAATCAAAAGGGGGTTTAATCTCAGATTTAGTTATAAAACCAAATTTTGCATGAATAATCACAAACCTCTATTTTAATCAATATTTTCTTCCCAAATATCATAATAAATTCGTGGGTCATCCTCTACATATGATTAAGATCTCAGACTACATGGATTCTCCATACAACATATAAATTCTCTTCCAAAACGTATAATTCTTCTATTTAAACATGTGATTTTCATTCCTAGACTAACATGGAAGGAATACCTGAGAACGTGTGTGCTCGCGTTCAAATGATCAAATTATATATAAAACCCTTTTAACATAAACAAACCCTAAACATGCAGCAGTATGTGATTGAATAAATTGATAATCTACGCAAGAACATTCAAACACACATAATTAAGGAAAAATCCCCCACAGGGGCAAAACCATTTATTTTCACTATAATTTGTAAGAAAACGGCTTACAATCGGATTACAATAAAAATACAAGTTGACTAAGAATTACCCTCAGGTATCGAATTGTGTAGTCGCGGCTGGAAGTTTCCCTTTCCAGGAGGGCTGGCGGCTGGAACTATCCCTGTCCAGTAGGGCTGCAATGGAGAAGAAGAACGGTCTCCTCCACAAGGGGTTGAACAGCAAAGGTGCGTTCTTGGGTTGCAAAGTGATTCACTAAGGTATGGAATTTGTGTGAATCAAAGGTATGAATCAATGGACTCAAATACCATGAAGACTTTAGAGTTTTGGAACTCAGAAAATCGTGTAGAAGTCTTGGAAAAACCACTTCCCGTAGTGGGATTAAATAGGAGAACTTGAGCCCTAAAATTCGGAACATGATCTGAACACGATATGTTTGAAATTATCCTCGTCGGATCGGTCCGGTCTATTTAGGCGGATCGGTCTGGTGACATCGGATCGGTTCCTTTTTGAAGGCGGATCAATCCGGTTGGCATCAGATCGGTTCGGTTTTTTAGCTTCATCGGTTCGCTATGGATTCGGGGTACACTGGCCTCACCTCAGCAGGCGGATGGATTCGGTCTCTTTAGGCGGATCGGTCCGAAGGAACCAGATCGGTTCTTTTATCTGATCCGGATCGGTCCGGTATGTTCCCTAATTCCTTTTCTTCCTTTGATATTCGGATTCCGTTGATGAGCGTATGATTCTTAAATTTTCTCAACGGTGTAACGGCGTACGACATATAAAATGCTCATGGACAAAAAATGTCCTTACAAATCTCCCCCTATGTCTATGCCGGTACATACATAAAAACAAACATCCGAATTATCAATCATAAAAAATTGCCTATACAAATCTACCCTTCCATGAACCCAAAACTGAAAGAGTACAAGTGAATAAGACTGCATCGTTTGATCTTCAAATCTTCAAGAATCTCAACGCTTTTCTCATCAGGGTGTGCAATACAATGATAATCCATGTATTACCTACACACATGAGAAAAAGCAAAATACCACGTGACATATCGAGTTTGAAGTGAGATAAACATATATACCAGTTTATGAACAAACTTAATCTATGAACAAACTCAAACTTTCAAAACTCCCCCATAATTCATTATCCCCCTTTTTATGATGTCCCCAAATAGACAAATGAGAGAAATAAAGAAAATAAGCAAGAGCGGGGTGACACACGGATAATATCACACTATGAATGAACACAAAGTAACCAAGTCAAAGATAGAAAAAAGGAAGTGGTGTGATCAAATTCGATAGGAAAATCAATGCATACAAACATGACATATGTGCACGATGAATATTGGATATTCCTAGTGAATGAACTCAAATGCTTCCTTTGGTGAAAAAAAATGACAATATAAGATATTGACTCAATCAAATCAACAAATCAAAGCTCAAAATGATTTTCACACCAATAACGTCCAAAATGATTTTATGCTTTTTCAGGACTTTCAAGGAAGTGCAAACCCGTTTATATTCTCCAACCAAACTCCCTCAGATATTATTTTGAATAGAGGCATTCTAAATTCTCAAACTTTGGAGAATTGATGGTGAAACCTAAGTGGCCCATATTTGGCATGAATTGCTTTTTATTGCCTATAAATTTTTTCGGGCTCTTTAGACCTCGGATATTAAAATTCCTCCATTTTTTAGGTCCTTTTTAACGGTGGCTTTTGCGCAAAGGATAGATAATGACCTTTCGCAGCCCCTCCCCGTTATTCAAAAACACACAGTCTCACCAAAACGGTTTTTACATGCATTCCAATCTTGTCAAGTTTTATCGCATTTTATACATTGTATAGACAATATTGAGATGGAAACACTCAAGCCAACATGAGATTGACAAGTGCAATAATCAAATATAGCCGTGCATGTGTGCAATAAAGGATATAGGAGTCAAACATGTAGGTAGATATCACTAATTACATCAAAAGACTCTGACCAATGTAAAGCACATGGATGAAATGATGTAGCCTCTCAAATCTCTATCAAACAGTCACATGGAGATATGGAATGAAGTTGTGACTTGGCTATCTTAAATGCTCATCCACAAAAGGAGCAAAAACAGAAAAATCTTTTTGGATTTTTCAAAAATTTTATCAAAATAAAATCTTTTTGTGCTTTTATTAAAATTTTCTTAAAGGAAAATCTTTTTTGTATATTTTTTTTTAAAAAAAAATGAAAAACTAACTAATGATACATGCTAGCAATAGGTAAAAAAAACATGATAAACAACCTATGCTAGCAATCAAGACTAGATCTCAACCGGGAGTAACGGTGGAGTTTTCTAAAGATGGTGACATCTTTTGAACCAACTCCACTAGATCATGTGTAGTCTTGATCAAAAACTTCACTTGCTCGCGAATATGTGCAAACTCTCTATCAAAATGAGCAGGCAAAGTATAATGAGTGGGTGCATGTGCATGAATGTGTGAAGTGGCATGATATGTCACAAAACCCAACTTAGAACATAATTCCCTAAGATGTCCTCGCTTCTTGCAGTGGGAGCAAACATAAACAGGTCTAGGAAGTAATTTATCAACAATTTTGGGATGAACATTCCTAGACGGACACCCATGGGACTCACTCACAATGGTGGACATAGGCTGGGGTGAATTCTCTAATGTGACTTGAACCTCCCGTGCTTGTTTGAGGTCATCCTCGAGATAGGATACACGTGTCGTCAGACTAGACACCGTGTTGGTCAAGTCACCTTTTTCCCTTTTAAGCTCATCATTCTCTCCCTTCAACTCACCAATCCGAAGACCTAGGATCCTATTAGTCCTTTTTGTTTCCAAGGTCTCGATAAACAACTTTCTAAAGGCTTTTTGGATCAAACTATCATCACCATTATCATCCTCACTATCACTTAGAGAAGTGGGCATATCAACTTTCTTGCCCTCTCTCTTAAGTCTAGTGGGACACTCAAATTTCTTGTGCCCTGTCCCATCGCACTCAAAACATCTTATCTTCTCAAGTTTTTTATTTCTCTCATTCTCACCACAACTCTCTCTTTCTCCAAACAATCTTAAATCATTCTCTAAAGCGGTGATCCTAAGGACTAAAGCATTATTACGCTTCTTGGTTTCACAAAACTCAGAATATAACTCGACGTAAGCGCGTGGGAGATCACACTCGCTCTCACTTGCCTCATCCTCCCCTTCACTCTCATCGCTCTTACTGTCGAGGTGTCCTTGTGACGTAGCATCCTCATCGTCGTGAGAAGCATTGGAGGTACTCACGTGACTTGCCACGAAAGCGGTGAAGTTACGCTCATGCGGTGACTCATCTCCCGAGTCCACCGACTCGACCTCACTGTCGTCACTAAGGGTAGTATTCAGGATAGTTTTACCCTTTTCTCTATTCAGACGGGTGGCACACTCAAACGCTCTATGACCCTTACCATCGCATTCAAAACATCGCTCACTGTCTTTCTTAGGAGGGTCTTTGAAATCTTTCTCATTTTCCTTTTCAAAAATATTTTTCTCAACATTCCTTTTATCATTGAAATTTCCACTTTTCTTAAATTTGAGAATTCTTTTGAATTTTTTTGCAAACAGGGCCAAGTCATCTAAGTCAAAATCACATTCAGACTTGGACTCAAAAACTTTTTCTTTCTTTTTCTGAAAATGAGTCTTTAAAGCAATCCCATTATCCTTAGCCTTAATGGTTTTGGGAAACATGTCAATCTCATAGGTTTGAAGATCTCCTACAAGTTCTTCCAACTTAAGTGATTTCAAATTTCCCAAAGAGTTCAAAACAGTGACTTTAGGAATAAAGCGTTTTGGGAGAGATCTCAAAATCTTTTTAACGACACGCGTGTTATCAATTACCTCACCCAAATTAAAACTAGTGTTAACAATGTCCGACAAGCGTGCAAAAAACTCATCAAAGCATTCGGACTCAGACATGGTGATAGTCTCAAATTGGGTGGCCAAATTTTGTAATTTAGACTCTTTAACAGCGTTCGTACCCTCATGGGTAAGTTGTAAAACATCCCATGCCTCTTTTGACGTGGTGCACGTCATTATGCGTTTGAACTCATCAGGTGTGACAGACCCAGAAATAGCACTAAGACCCTTAGAATTAAAAGAAGACCATTTAAATTCTTCATCAGTCCAAGAAGTGTCAGGTTTCAAGTTGGTCACATTATCAAAAGTCACGGTGGGAGGAGTCCACCCTCGTTAAACCAAAATCCAGACACGTTCATCAATGGCTTTTAAAGCCGACCTCATACGGGCTTTCCAATAAGCATAATTTGTCCCGTCAAAAATAGGCAATTTATAATATGACTTCTCCATTTGAACACGCATTTTTTCAAAAAAAAATTTCAAAAAATTGATATTTTTAGAAAAATTTTGCGGAAATAGGAATACGCGATAGATTAGCATAACCTGCTCTGATACCAATTTGAGAACGTGTGTGCTCGCATTCAAATGATCAAATTATATATAAAACCCTTTTAACATAAACAAACCCTAAACATGCAGCAGTATGTGATTGAATAAATTGATAATCTACGCAAGAACATTCAAACACACATAATTAAGGAAAAATCCCCCACAGGGGCAAAACCATTTATTTTCACTATAATTTGTAAGAAAACGACTTACAATCGGATTACAATGAAAATACAAGTTGACTAAGAATTACCCTCAGGTATCGGATTCTGTAGTCGCGGTTGGAAGTTTCCCTTTCCAGGAGGGCTGGCGGCTGGAACTATCCCTGTCAAGTAGGGCTGCAATGGAGAAGAAAAACGGTCTCCTACACAAGGGGTTGAACAGAAAAGGTGCGTTCTTGGGTTGCAAAGTGATTCACTAAGGTATGGAATTTGTGTGAATCAAAGGTATGAATCAATGGACTCAAATACCATGAAGAGTTTAGAGTTTTGGAACTCAAAAAATCGTGTATAAGTCTTGGAAAAATCACTTCCCGTAGTGGGATTAAATAGGAGAACTTGAGCCCTAAAATTCGAAACATGATCTGAACACGATCTGCTGAAATTATCCTCGTCGGATCGGTCTGGTCTCTTTAGGCGGATCGGTCTGGTGACATCGGATCGGTTCCTTTTTGAAGGCGGATCAATCCGGTTGGCATCGGATCGGTTCTGTTTTTTAGCTTCATCGGTTCTCTATGGATCCGGGGTACACTGGCCTCACCTCAGCATCCGGTCTCTTTAGGCGGATCGGTCTGTAGGAACCGGATTGGTCCTTTTATCTGATCCGAATCGGTCTGGTCTGTTCCCTGATTCCTTTTCTTCCTTTGATATTCGGATTCCGTTGATGAGCGTATGATTCTTGAATTTTCTCAACGGTGTAACGGCGTACGACATATAAAATGCTCATGGACAAAAAATGTCCTTACATTACCAACTAGAAATCAGTAAGATAGATACTTTCTTGGGATTCAAGGGTATGATTTGTTGATGAAAAATATATGGTTACATTCCTCGTCGTACGATCTACATTTTGGTGGTGGTGGCGGTGCAATCGGGTGAGTTATAGGCCTTGGATTGCTTGGAAACTCTTCACTTTCTTCTCTAATCTCTTCACTTTCTTCTCTAATGGTTGGGCTTAGGTTTTGTGTTTGTTAACCCTAAGAGACAACTGCAAATGGATAATATATACTAAGAAAATTCGTGGGTTTAATTACCCAAAAATATAAAATGTCTATAATACCCTCTCGGCATGTCAATTAGGCCTAAAAACGCCCCGAGGCCCAAACTAAACTCCCAGGTACACTTTTCTGACTGTCTCAATCCTTCCGGACACTTTGGCGCTCTCAAAATGACCACACGACTGACTTATAATATATTCACTTTTATAATAATAATTTAGTCCTCACACGACACAGACGCGTCCCGACTTAAATTTCCATAATTGCCATTTTATTCACTCATGACAATGTTAATAAAATAAATCTAATGTATTATTTTACTCAACTTCTAATATTCAACAAATTCCCAATAATTACTAGCTCACGTCACGCTAGTAAATATTAAAAATAAAATTCCAGATTAATATTAAATTAATGTCTCAAATTAAATTTAATAATTCCCCAATTTTAAAAGCCATAAAAATACGGGGTATTACATACTTCCCCACTAATAACGAAATTTCGTCCCGAAGTTTAGAAAAAAAGGTATTCCAGGTAAAAATAGATCTGGATACTTTAACAGTACTCAAAACGGACTTTCGGATAAGGCGAATTCCTATAGTCCTCCCAGCCTCACAATAAGCTTATTTATTGCTTTCAATACAATCACTTATAGAGTCACACTTTAATAATGACACTTCACGTTGTCCTCCAATCCATGCTATTCGCATAAGACGAGCCTACACATGATTGGCCCCTATTGTCTCAATATTATTGGGAGGCCGCACCTCACTACATAACAAATACTTGTATTTATCTAATCACAAAACTCTCTTTATCATCATTCCACCCTTCGATTGGGTAATAAAACAAAACTTCCAATGTTTCCTTACCACACAACTGGCTCCACTGACCTTAAATCGTCACTTAACTTTAACTTACAATCAATATTATCGGCTCCTATGACAATCGAGGTACTAGAATCATGGACTAATGACCAAACATCTCTCTACTTCCAACCTTAAGCTAAGTTTTATGCGTGGGATGTCTCGCAAAGCGAAATCCAAATAAGGAACCCCCCCGATACAGTACTACCTCGCATAGTCAGTTATCGAAATTCATTGGGTCCACCGTCCATAAACTGTACCCCTCCATTTTGTCTTTTGATAGAAAATCTATATCTCCTTTCGCAATTGAACTGAAATAAAGAAGTTTTTACTAATTGCACTATTGTTCAATATTGGTGGAATTCACATTCCATAAACCTCGTACGTATACAATCGGGACTCTCTAAATCCAATTCCCAAACAAATGAATATAAGTCTTAACTTCCACATTCCAAAAGGATAAATATAATAATGCGCTCCTCCTATCACTAAGTCCTGAGCGCTACACATAATAATGAGTGAAATCTTTCCACCCAACGGTAAACCCAATACACACTGAATCATAATAACAATGTCCTTAAACACTATCGAATTAAACATTTCGGTACCACTATACCCTTCGAAGTCTTTATAATATATAATATGAGTGCGAGCCCGATCCTCTCGTAGGTGAGGTATTGCCAAAATAAAATATGCTACACTAGGGCAGTAACCCCGATAGCATTGCAATCACTGCCCACTACCGTTTTAACTATTCTCCCTACAAGCACCATATCTCTATCCTTATTCTTGCTTCGGAAAATTTTAACTCGTGTGGTTTTACTCTCCAAAAAATACCTCAACACATAACCCACTTATCTCCTGTCATACTAACCCTATTGGGGTTGTCCTTCTCTCGGACTTAAATAGTCTCAATCCTGATGGCTACCCACATCGTTCCCTTAGATTTGTTGGCCCTAAGGAATGTGCTACAGTCTTCAATAACCCTTACTGAATTCTCCATCTCTTGGTAAGAATTTAGTTATCCGAATCATTTAAATGAGCCCCCCGATGGGTCTCCCCCTTGCGGTGCGTTGCTAATTGCATTTCATCTAGTATCACTCTCCAATAAATCTTTCGATCACTTTAGCTCCCTTCACATAAGAGCGTTAACATCTCTACGGACAATATGTGACATTGTCACCATATGGATTGACTGTCCAACATGATTCTCTTTAACTGTTGTCAACTTTCCTCACGAGTGGATCTCCCATTTGAAATCTTCTCTACCGTTGGAATCCACTTCCTCTGATACAAGAGTTGCTAAAAGTTTCAATTCATTTACAAATGGACCCCTGTCCGGCTCTTCCATGATGGGATAATAACAACGTTCACATATTATTCGGAACAACTGATGAAGGAACGTACGATTAAACTATACTTAAGGTACTTCCATTTATGCAACATTTCACTATTAAATGTGGTGGTTCACTCCCACTATTATAACTTTGCTCCGATGAGCCAAAAAAAATTTTACTCCAAATTTTTCACTTCCAGTTAACCATCCTCCTCAATATTCCCAAGCCTTTAAATGTATTACCTTCTTCGGGTAACATATATAATTCCTATATTTCTAGAATTTTTGCTAATGACTTTCCTCAATTTTCCATTTGACCCTTTCCCAAGCATTCTACATTGGGTGAGTCTAATTTTGACATCATGTTTGAATACAGATGCTCTTGGAAATCATAGGCTATGCCCTAGACATATGTACAGTCCTGGCCTCTCGTTCCATAATATGGGTGACCTCGACTACGGTCATCATCCTCGAACATACTTCATAACCTCCTAAGTCTGGCCTCCGCTATTCGCCCAATGGACCTCATCTTCCATACTTCAGTGTTCGATCACGCCCGAACGTAAATAAGATTCACTAATATATACGTGATGGCAGGAGAACGAAATCTCCCCAAAGAAATCAACAATCCTAAACATAAGCCTCTATATCAAAGAAAGCTATGCTGGAAGCATAATAAGCCTCACAGATCCTAAAGGATACTAGAACCTGATGCTCTGACAACATCTGTAACACCACGCCTAATTAAATACCCGGTGATCAATCCTTTATTAAATTAACATCAAGGTGAATGGTTGGCTCATTCTCAGCATCACTTTCGTAAAATAGTATTTTCTAATTTGAACATCCTAAATAATTAAGCTAAGTGTCGAAACAATTTAAAGTCTCATTTTTCCTTTATTAAATACAAATATGAACACCTTTTTAATACCCAACAGTTTAAGAATCACATACATACTAAAGATGGAAATTAACACACACATGAATTAAACCATCTAGATAAACCAAACCAGGTTTAAGAAATATAAATGAAATAATCCTGACAATAGTTAACTCCTAAGGAGAACTGAATACTGGAAATATAAATAAACATAAATCTCTCACAAATCCAAACGGAAAAGGAAATCAAGAGACACATGCCCTAACTATAAAGAACTAACGTAAGAAAAGAATCAATGATGAGGTCGTCTAAATCAAAGGCCTGCAACTCCCACATAAGCTGCAGCACGTCCAATCCATAGAACCTAAGCATGACGCCGCTGTGGCTGGGCACCTATAATATTTACATATATATACAAGAGAGAAAGAGATGACAGAAAAAGGGTCAGAGCCCGAGTGTAAAACAGTTTTAAAAATAGTTTAGCAAGTATTTAAAATGCTTACTCGCTAATATAACCACCATGTTAGTGCCCGACACTCTCTTGAGAATTCTCACCTCTCATCTAGTGTGCACGACTACCGTACTAGTAAACTCATAAGTCTATCTAACTTATTCCCATGAAGTTTATCTCGAGAAATACTAAGGCCATGATATATAGTTCTAGAAAATTTATCTCTTCCATTTTCTTACGTTACTTAGAACCACTTAGTTACCGTTACAAAATTCACTAACACTTGTTATAAAGCTGAAGCATTTATTCATTACTTAACTACTTATACACACATTATAAAGTTTCCATATATAAGAATATATATATATATATATATATATATATATATATATATATATATATATATATATATATATATATATATACAATCGACACCCCACATAAATCTATGGTGCTGGCATACTCTGCTATCAAGTCCCCGTTTCACTCATACTAAGGGAAATACTAGTTCGAAATCACTCTCGAACTCTATTAACACAATACACATACAAATGGAGGTGAAGCATAGTTCCAAGTCACTAAGAGGTCACCACATACCCCTCACATCTCTTTGGACTGTCTTATATCATTCTGAGATAGCCTGTACCAAGGAATCCTATGTTCTAGGGTACAAGTAAATATCTCCCATAAAGGTCCAATCGAGATAAGACTGTCCCAGTGCGGAAACCTATGTGATAGCAAGCAGCTCGAGAATCATTTTTACACAGATACATAATATATGCACAGTCATATATATAAATATTCAAAATCTCCAAAATAGGTTCGCCCACGACCCATAATTATAATTATTCGCTCTTAGCACAAATTACTCAAGTATCTCTCATAACGGATTCGTCTATTTTATTCTCATTTATAATTTACTTCATACTTACTCCTCATCTCTCAAAGTATTCTCCCACTAAGTATAAATTTCAGTAGGTATATCCTCACTTACCTTCTAGTCTAAATCTTTTAGGAGTGTCACAATTTCTAATGTATGAATCACACCCCGTTAACCCATAATTTCATCTGATATTAATTTCCCTCAACGGAGTCTACTTAGACCCTACTGGTCCTCTTCATAACCCATTATACTATTTAAAAGATATTCAAGGTTTACTACGTATCTTAACCGAATTAAACAAAAAGAAGAAAAATATGCACTTTTCCAAGATGGATCGATAGATCAATGAATGGGGTCGATTGATCGATGCTCTTGGTCGATCGATCGATCAAGCAGCTCTTGCCCAGTTTGCTGCAAATATCAACCTACAAGTTCACTTATTCTAACCCCTCAAAACCACTATAATTTCATCCTAAACTCCAATCAAAGTTATCCAAATGTATAAGCAATATATATATACAAGTTCTAACGTAACATTATCAATAAATCCTCAACGAAACAATCAAAAAGGGGTATAATCTTAGATTTATTTATAAAACCGAATTTTGCATAAATAATCACAAACCTATATTTTAATCCAGATTTTCTTCCCAAATATCATAATAAATTTGTGGGTAATCCTCTACATTTGATCAAGATCTTAGACTACATATATTCTCCCTACAACATATAAATTCTCTTCCAAAATATATAATTCTTCCATTTAAACATATGATTTTCATTCCTAGACTAACATGGAAGGAATACCAACTAGAAATTAGTAAGATAGATACTTTCCTGGGATTCAAGGGTCTTATTTGTTGATAAAAAATATATGGTTGCATTCCTCGTTGTGCGATCTACATTTTGGTGGTGGTGGAGGTGCAATCGGGTGAGTTACTGGCCTTGGATTGCTTGGAAACTCTTCACTTTCTTCTCTAATCTCTTCACCTTCTTCTCTAATGGCTAGGCTTAGATTTTGTGTTTGTTAACCCTAAGAGACAACTGCAAATGGATAATATATGCTAAGAAAATTCGTGGGTTTAATTACCCAAAGATATAAAATGTCTATAATACCATCTGGGGATGTCAATTAGGCCTAAAAACACCCCGAGGCCCAAACTAAACCCCCCAGGTACACTTTTCTGACTGTCTCATTCCTTTCGGACACTTTGGCGCTCTCAAAACGACCATACGAGTGACTTATAATATATTCACTTTTATAATAATAATTTAGTCCTGACACGACAAAGGCGCGTCCCGACTTAAATTTCCATAATTGTCATTTTATTCACTCGTGACAATGTTAATAAAATAAATCTAATGTATTACTTTACTCAACTAGTAATATTCAACAAATTCTCAATAATTACTAACTCACGTCACGCTAGTAAATATTAAAAATAAATTTTTGAATTAATATTAAATTAATATCTCAAATTAAATTTAATAAATCCCCAATTTTAAAAGCCATAAAATATCGGGTATTACAGGTCCCTCCTGAGTATCTCTTGTTGGGTGTGCCTAATTTCTTCATCCAGCCTTTCTTCAGCTTTAACCCTTCAAAAGAGAACCGGGTTAACTAGTTCGTGGAACATGGAGCTCAATTTCTTCGTTGGTCATTGCCACGGTGGGGAGACTTGCATCCCCTTTTGTTAGCTAGGAGAGTATCGCTACGTACGACTAGTTGGCCTCAAACGGGCCTCCTTTTATTTTCCTTGGAAACTTTTGTGCCAAGCTCGGCGGGAACAAATAATTCCTCCTCGTATAACGAATTTTTCTAAGTAGAGGAACTGACTGAATCTTTACGAATGGTACTGGGATCGTTATGGTAGTATAGTTAACTGTCTACCCATCTGTCACTATCTGTAGGAGGGGATTGGCATGTGGTTGGGGATTATCCTAAGTGCTTGTAGAAGTGTGTAGCGAGGAAGATTCTGGAAGTAGAGTGTGGTCAAAGGTGGCTTGTGTCTTTCGATACTATAGAGTAGGGTGTTGTTATTTAGGCCAATATTGTCACGGTGTATTGCTTTATGGAACATATACGGAGTGTTAAGTAGGAGTAGGAGACCTGGGGGACTCCGAGAGTAGGTAATAAAGATGAGGCAGGGTCGTCTGGTAATTGAGGTAATTGTTTGTGAATCTTGGGGTAACATTTGTGAAGATGGGAAAACTTATGTTTGGGGTTATTTACATTTGCATCTAGCATGTTTTAGGTTTATTCTATGAAGGTGGTTATTTGGACTGAGTAGGTTTTTTTGTAGGTTAGTTTTGTTAGTTGAAGGGGGTGGTCTCTTTAACTCCCTCGACTAATATTTAATGTAACAACTGTATTCCTTAATTTTGAATAAAAATTATTTGATATATTTTGTTATGTCTTTTGATGATTTTTTTATTTGAATTATCTATATCAATTGCTAAGGCATAAAAAATCCTTTTGTTTAGGTAAATGATAAGAGAGAAAGCTATTCTCAGGGGTTAGAAAAGAATAACATTTGATGAAAAAGAAAGGACCGCACCCATGTGTGTCGTATGGGTTTCCTACTTACTTCTGAGGCTTTTAAACATTTGTGGCTTTCATTTTAAAAAGAATTGCTTTGAGAGGATCAAGTCCCATGTAGTTCTAGGTATAAGAACTGAAGATTTTTTTTATAATAGAAGGGGGATGAGAAGAATCACAGAGCGCCAAGAATTCGGATTAGGGGTAAAATTTATTTAGACGGTCCAGATTGACTGTACGTGTTATCTCTTATCCGTCGAGGTCTGTGAGCATAGTGGCACCCCCTGACATAATTTTCTTTATGATGTAAGGCCTGTTCTAATTCGGTTTGAACTTCCCTCTGGGGTCCAAGACAAGTTTTATGCTCTCTTTGAGATCCAGGTCTCGTGATATCCGACAATGGTACCCCGTTATGTGATATTGAGCCTTGAGTCTCTTTTCATCCAAAAGTGAGAGTTCGTCATAGCGGCTCTGATTCCAGAATTCTTTGAAAAATTTTCTCTCGAGTATGACAGGTAGGGAATGTTCTTCTACCTCAATGGGGAGAACTACTTTCATGCCTTATACTAGAGAATAGGGGGTTGCCCCCTTAGGTGTTCTGATAGAAGTGTTGCATCCCCAAAGGGCGTACGGGATTTGATCAGCCCAGTCTTTGGAACTTTTGATCATCTTATTGATAATGGTCTTAAGGCTTTTATTGGCGATTTTGACAGCACCACTGGTTTGAGGTCGGTAAGGAGAAGATTTGTGTATCTGAATTCCATACTCATCGACTAGTTCGGTGACCTCGACTTTGAAGTGAAGCCTATTATCTAATACTAACTTCTGGGGAACCATATATCAGCAAATGAGATTCTTTCTGATGAACTTAGACACTTTCTTGGCATTCATCACTTCGTGTGACTCGTCTTTGACCCATTTGGTGAAGTAATCAATGGCGACCTGGATGAACTTATGACCATTTGAAGCTTGAGGAGTGACCTTCCCTATGATTTTAATGCCCCAGGTGGAAAAGGGCCATAGGGGAGGTCATGTTGTATAATTCTCGGGGAGGAAAATATTAGAGATTGGCAAACTATTGGCACTTAAGACATCATCGAACTAAAGTAGTCCAGTCTGGAACCATGGTAGTCCAATAGTGCCCTTGACAAATGTTCTTTTTGAAAAGCATGTGACCATTCATGTGGGGCCCACATTCATCTTTATCTATTTTCTCCATAATTCTTTCAATACCAACCTGCTATGTAATACAAATGGGTTACATCGAAGCTTCTCTAAAAAAATTCTTTATCGTAGATGATGTATTGGGCATCCAGTTTGCAAAGGGCATGACCTTTCTTATCTACATGTCAGGGATACATACCATGTTTGAGGAGGTGTCAAATGTGATAGTACCATAATTCGTTCTTTTAGGGGTCTTTTTCGATAACTATCTCAATGTGGTAGCAGTGGGTGGGCATAGCCTGCTTCTAATAAGGAAAGGGGCCATTGTTATTCCCTCGGGTATATTGGCCATGGAGGCCAAGGTTTCTAGGGCATCGATTAGGTTGTTTTTTGAAAGAAAAAGGTAATGGAAGGTGACATGTTTAATTAGGATGCGTTCTCTTCTAGGTGGGTGGGTAAGGGTAGGAGTTTCTCATCTTTGACTTTCCATTTTATGAAGATTTAGTCGACAATGATGGTGGAGCCCTATAAACATCTAGTGCTTGATACCTTTCTCGAGGGCGATCTTGAGGCTTATAGTGCATGTGTGACACCCCTCCTAATAAAATACCGGATGACCAATCCTATACCAGATTAAAATAGGAATATCATATAGTTCATTCTCAGAATCACTGTCAAAAACCAATTTAATTATGAATATCGTATTAGGCTGGCGTCAAAATTTTATTTAACTAATCTCTTTAACCAAACCACCCAAGGAAACGATCAAAACAGTTTATATACATCGAACTAAAATGAAATAAGATAACCAAACTCTTGGTACATCAGATAATACAACCAAATCAAAACGTCGCAAACTAAAAAGCGGTAAAAGAATAAATGAATACAGTTGGGCCATCAGTCTGAATGTTTCTACAATATCTCATATCTAGATCACTTGGATAGAAGCGTCTAAAATAATCATGCCTGCATCCACAGCTGCTGCAGCAACGTCAGACTCGAAAGAATCATCATCAAGGTATCCATATGTCTAAACACCTAATATATATACATATATAGAAAAAGAGGGAAAATAGAGAAACGGGCCAGAGCCTGAGTTTTGAAAATATTTACCAAGTGCATAAATGCGATATTTTTAAAATATGAAATCTCTCATATTTAGACTGGCATCGCCCTCCCATGAGATACACCTCACCCCTCCTCTAGTAGTGCACACCTATCGTATACATTTTAAACAACCTAGTTAAGCTACCCGACCTCACTAAACTCTTTAACCCATCCTCTAAATTCTCATAATTATCACTTAACATGCGTGATATAATATATGTTATATCGTAAGCTATTACATAATCTTTGCTTGATATAATCTTCAATTTGATGTATATATAGTTCTCATTTATATATATCTATACCATTCATTTTCCAAAACTTCCACTAGTTTAAAATACCATTTTCACTTTAGTATATAGGATCTCTTATATATCTTTCTCACTTGAATATCCTATTCACATTTGTATAAATCCAGAGATAAATCTCTCGAAAGAAGAATAAACATTTATTCGTTTTACACTTTACACAAGTCTAAGTTATATGATTTCACATCTTCGCATACAATCAATATACCATACGCAAAAAATATATTTATACCTATATTACAATCAGAAGTATAATAACCATCCTACTAAGCTATAACTCGAGGATGCAGTCTCAAAGTGCTATCACCATCCGGGTATGCACAAATAAACCCAAATACCAAGTCAGACTTACTCATGATCATGGTAGGAAATACTAAATGATGGAGGTGGTCATATTCCCTCCTGAAAGTGGAATCATTATCGCACCCATATGCGGTACGATATGACCTAGGGATATACTCTCCCTCCTCTACAAGCCAGGGGATTCACCCACATCATACAACCTCCCTAGATAGCACTGGAGATATATGTATACATAAATATATCCTTCACATACCAATATATTTATAACCAAATCATTTATATATACTGTAACAACACCCGTATATATAATATATATCACTTTCCATTATGCCCTAGCTATAATTGCCGAACTCTCTTACCGATAGACAAAATCCCGAATGTTCACATTCGTAATATGTTCGAGGTTGAAACCGAGCATTCGTTTGATACGTTAATTGTTGTTATCGTCTTCCAACGACAATACAAAAACCTAAACTTTAACTACACTCTTGCGGAGTATTGTGGCTAGTCTGGGTATCGAATCCTAAGGGAACTAGGACGAGTGAACGTGACGACAAGGGTAAGACTATTAACTCTAACTTGTCTCTAAAAGAAATAAAAAGATAATTGAGATGAGAAATAACTAATTAAGTAAGTGAAAACTAAATTAAACTACTGTATTAATTATGTGAGAAAAATTAACTAAATAAGAATGACTTAACAAGAAGGAAGGAAAAACAGGTTGGGAATACAATCCCCTAAACCCTAGTAAATTTATCGTATAGAATGCTAGAAATTTGAATTAGAAATTTAATTGAACCTGGTCTTTAGTACTCCCAAGCATTACGTATATGAGGTTCAATCCTGCACCATACGTAATCAGATGATGAGTAAACCAGTGTTGAAATACCTACACGCGCATCATATCCTTAAATACCATGGTTACCTAGGGTCAACTGAGAAAAAAAGGTCTATGATGGTTGTGACAACTACAAAACACGATTCATTCAAATTTCAATTCAAACCCTAGTTTCAACATGCCTAAATTACATCAGGTTGGGTTCATGCACACCAACCCTTAGAAATCGAGCCTAACAAGGTGAAATTAATTAAAAACATGAATCCTACGTTGCATGTAATTGAATCAATAAGAAAACTATCTCTAAGCATGTTTAAAAAAATTGAAAACCCATAAAATAAAGAAAGCGTGTAAATAAATTAACTACAAGATTAAGAAAGAAATGAACAAACTTTATTGAAATAAAACTTGTAATTTGGACCAATAAAACTACCTACTTGATGGAAAATTGTTTTCTATGATTCTAAGCTACTCTACTACCTTCCTCTCTATGAAAAACTATTCAAAACCCTCTTTTCTCAGTCATTATATAGATACAAATACGTTTTAGAAGAATTTGCAACATAATAGGACTTTTTGGACCAATCAGAATTTAAGTGAAAATTTGCGCATCAGGTACCCCGAACCAGTTCTATTGTACCCCGAACCGATTCACCCTGTGGTTCTGGGAACTTGCTAGAAATTTACACTTAGAAATATTTTCATGCTTTCTTCTTTTCTTTCTTGGATTTTTTCTCAACTTCAAATGATCATAACTCCTTAACCGTAGCTCGGATTTGGGTGTCGTTTTTTCCAGTGTTATCATTTTTTGAGATCTTCAACTTTCTAGTAGGACCCATCTTCGGGATCAGGCTGTAGAATTACAAAAAAGACCTTAAATTTTCCTTCATAGCCATTCTTTCATTGTTTCGATTTCTCTTTTGCACTGCTTGCATACTTTACATGTAAAACACATAAGAGAAACATAAAACACAAAACACTTGCCAACGAAGGTTAGTAAAATAATTATGAGTTAAATCCATATCAATTGCACTACTCGGGTTCATAAAGGTACCGAAATTAGGGGGATAAATATACAATATTTATTCCCTATCAAACCCCCCTCACATAAAACTTTGCCTGTCCCGAGCAATGTAAAAGAAAAAGAATAACGTCACAACTCTTCTAAACACATTATTGGGATTGACTATCTTTGTCGTGGGCAAGAGATAGCATTTAGCGTATGCAATAAGCCGTTAAACCCCTAGGTTACCCTAGTAGGAAGAGTATTGTCTCGTGAGGTTGAGGCGAAAATCGAGCGTCCATATAATACGCTAATTGTTGTTATCGGCTTCCAACGACAATACAAAAACCTAAACTTTAACTACACTCTTGCAGAGTATATTGTCTAGTCTGGGTATCGAATCCTCAGGGAACTAGGACGAGTGAACATGACGACAAGGGTAAGATTGCTAACCCTAACTTGACTCTAAAAAGAAATAAAAAGATGATTGAGATGGGAAATAACTAATTAACTACGTGCAAACTAAATTAAACTAATGTATTAACTATGTGAGCAAAATTAACTAACTGAGAATGACTTAACAAGAATGAAGGAAAAATAGGTTGGGATTATAATCCCCTAAACCCTAGTAAATTTACCGTATAGAATGCTAGAATTTCTACTTAGAAATTTAATTGAACCCGGTCTTTAGTATTCCCAAGCATTACGTATATGAGGTTCAAGCCCACACCATACGTAATCAGAGGATGAGTAAAGTAGTGTCGCAATAGCTACACGAGCATCACATCCTTAAATACCACGATTACCTTGGATCAACCGAGGTAAAAAGGTCTATGATGGTTGTGAAAAATACACAACATGATTCATTCAAATTTCAATTCAAACCCTAGTTTCTACATGGCTAAATTACATCGAGTTGGGTTCATGCACACCAACCCTTAGAAATCTATCCTAATATGGTGCAATTAATTACAAACATGAATCCTACGTTGCATGTAATTGAATCAATAAGAAAACTATCTCTAAGCATGTATAAATGAAATGGAAACCCAGAAAATAAAGAAAGCGTGTAAAAAAATTAACTACAAGATTAAGAAAGAAAGGAACAAACTTTATTTAAAGAAAACTTGTAATTTGGACCAATAAAAGTACCTATTTGATGGATAATTGTTTTATATGGTTCTAAGCTACTGTCCTACCTTCTTCTCTATGAAAAACTATTCAAAACTCTCTTTTCTCAGTCATTATAAAGATACAAATACGTTTTAGAAGAGTTTGCAACGTAACAGGACTCTTTGGACCAATTAGAATTTAAGTGAAAATTTGTGCATTAGGTACCCCGAACCGGTTCTGCGGTCACCCGAACCGGTTCCCCCCCCCCCCCCCCCAACTGCTTCACCCTGTGGTTCTGGGGAACTTGCTGGAAATTCACACTTAGAAATATTTTCATGCTTTCTTGTTTTCTTTGTTGGATTTTTTTCTCAGCTTAAAATGATCATAACTCCTTAACCGTAGCTTAGATTTGGGTGCTGTTTTTTCCAGTGTTATCGTTGTTCCGATATCTTCAACTTTGCAGTAGGTCCGACCTCCAGCATCGGGCTGCAAAATTATGAAAATTCCTTTGAACTTTCCTTCCTAGCCTTTCTTTCAATGTTTCGATTTCTCTTTCACACTACTTGCATAATTTACCTGTACAACACATAGGATAAACACAAAACACAAAATACTTGCGGACGAAGGTTAGTAACATAATTATGAGTTGAATCCATATCAATTTCACTACTCGGGTTCATAAAGGTACCGAAATTAGGGAGATAAATATACAATATTTACGCCCTATCAAACCCCCCTAACTTAGAACTTTGCACGTCCCGAGCAATGTAAAAGAAAAAGAATAACTTCATAACTCTTCTAAACACTTTATTGGGATAGACTACCTTTGTCGCAGGCAAGGGATTGCATTTAGCGTATGCAACATGCCGTTAAACCCCTAGGCTACCCTAGTAGGACGAGTGTTGTCTCGTGAGGGTTTGCAGTGAATATACCCACAAAATTCGTTATTGACTCAAGGAAAAATCAAAGTACTTAAAAATTGTACAATTTAAACCTTCCGAAAAATAGTCACCATGAATTCATATTCAAAAGAGTCTCAAGTTGTCATGTGTGTGTGCGAAGCCCAAAAATCAAGCCGCTAATTTCCACCGATTGATCATTACGTTACTTTTCAAAAATTCGATTTGATTTCAAAATCTCACCGATACACTCACAAACGAAACACTCGGAAGTGTGGCTATTTTCTTAGTATGCGTGATTTATAAGAGTAAATGTAATGGAACGCAAGTTCGCGCACACAATTATGAAAGACGAAATTATTTAGTGAAATGATCTCTTCATCGGATTATGGTAATTGGAAAACGGGAAACATCGCCTTAAATTCACACCATTTAGTCTCTCATATTATCTTTTTGTATCTAGGCTCTCCACGCGATAATCAATTTAGCATTCCGAACTCGGTAGGACTTTTTTTGGTTAAAGGTGTATTGGGTAACATGGGAATGGTTGAGAATTTCGGAATTGAAATTTTTTTCTTATGATGTCCTTTAGTTCTTTTTTGGGAAATTTCTCACTTTCTATTCTTTTTATCTACTTGTTATTTCTGTTGAGCAATTTTTTACTTTTTTTTTCTTGCCCCTTTTTATGCACTTTTCGGACTTTATTTGATGACATTACCAATTTTCACAATTCCGAGCTACTTGAGTTTTTTCGGGTTGCCAAACGAAAATGAAAAATTTTATTAGGCTCAATTGGGTTAGCAAAATCATAATTTTTCACATCTTTTTATGGCTAATGTTTTTGGGTAACAAACGATGGCCTATTTCATTGTCCTAATTACTTACTAATTTACCATATGCGTCTCGAGATTAATTTAATTTTGAGATTTGTAGCGCGCATTTTTTCAAGACAACATTTCATTTTCCATAACCGATCAAAACAAATAATTGAGACCATCAACAACTTATTTAAAGCGGTGAATTAGAACTATGAGTTAACCATTAACTCACATTGATTTAAAAACTCAAAAAGATTGAGAGGCTCAAAATCTCACCGGGTTTGGTTAATCTCCACACTTATTCGTTAAGTCGTCAATTTTCACATAATTTCCATCTTTGGTCAATTTCGACTTAGTACAATAGGTATTTAACAATTTGAGACTTCAAATATAATATAGGTGACATTTTTGAAAAATTTAAATTCTAATTTTTATTTATTTTGAAGAAAAATATTTTTGGGTTTTTCAAAAATCTATGATTTTTATTTGGAAAATTTTGGCCATTTTTGAAAATTTGTGAAGTTTTAGAAAGACGCGCTTGTGACCCCCCCCCCCCTAACTTAGACTTTTGTATTGTCCTTAGAAAAGAGGACTAAAATCAAACTCAAAGAGAATTAAAAGTGCGAGAAAATAAAATGAATAAATTATCAGAATGCACCAAGACACTATATGACGCTCATACATGACTCAAAAATACAATAAAAATCACCCCATACGCGTTGGGGGTGCGACGACCTCTAATTTCTCTCCACAAATTACCCAACCCCTTGCACGAGATCCGTTTCTCTTCTAGTCTCTCCCCTCTGCCTGTCATACACCAATAACCGGAATAAGTTGGGCCTTTGCCCATAAATAAAAGAAAGACTGGGAGACTCATCGTGATTAATTCGAAAAGGATCCTCGTGATGCGTACTACATGGGTCGGGCTCTAAGTCTGACAAGACTTGAGTCTTATCTTGAATTACCTCCGAGGACTCAAGTTGCATGGGTGGATGGTCATTACGAATAACCTCATCAATTTTATATTTCCACTCACTCTATCCTAAATGAATCCATGAGTCCAATTCATATTTGACTTCGTCGTTAAGGCTCTCATCCACCTGCCCGAATTCTCTCTCAAACTCCACTAGGCTCAACACCTCTAACTCTCTTTATTTCTTTATTTCCACATCCATCCTTCCTCGCTCCATCTCAAAATTATTAGGTGGTGTGGGTTGGTAGCAATCGAGGAGAAAAGTATCTATCGTGTCTCTCCATTCACTCTCCTCTAAGCACTCATACAAACCTCTCCCGATGCCCTCTAAAATGTTTCTCTCACTCACACTAAAGGGCTCACTCACACTCTTCATTTCAGTTACTACGCATGCCTACACTACCCTTAGATCCATGTTGGAACCGTCTCCATCACTTGATGTAATAAGGCATACCCCTATCGGCTCTCACATGTGGGACCTCTCATGCTCGTGTGCTGCCTCTAAATGATCTGTCTCTCGCAGTTCTCCTTCGTCACCCTCATTTTTGATATTATTAAAA
This sequence comes from Sambucus nigra, assembly GCA_949130495.1. NCBI lineage: Eukaryota > Viridiplantae > Streptophyta > Magnoliopsida > Dipsacales > Adoxaceae > Sambucus > Sambucus nigra. The sequence goes on from OX422222.1 coordinate 51,720,073, forward strand.
ATATATGTCTCGAGGGTCATGTTCCCAAATTTTAATTTCATTCGCCCACTTCTAGTATTAATGAGTTCATTATCCATAGTTAAGAATGGGAAACCAAGGATAACAGAAACATGATTACTCGGGAGAATGGAGGGCTCCTCGTCCCAAATGAAAAAATCCACCAGGAAGTAAAAAGTGTCTATTTAGAAAATCACATCCTCAACGATCCCGCAGGCTTCTCCACAGAACGATTCACGAGATGGAGAGTCATATTTGTGGGATTAAGGTCTCCCAAATCTAGTTTCTTATAGATGGAATAGGGTAGAATGTTAACACTCGCCCCTAAATCTATTAGAGCACTTTCGATTCGGTTCTTCCCAATGATGCACTAGATGGTGAGTGCACCCGGATCTTTATACTTTAACGGAAGGTCACTCAGTAAAACCGAACTAACATTCTGGGCCGAAAAGACGTTCTTATTTACCTTTAGCTTGCGTTTCACCGTGAGTAAGTCCTTAATGAACTTAGCGTATGCGGGAATTTTCTGTATAGTCTCGAGAAAAGGTAAATTAATCTTAAATTGCTTGAGGACGTCCAAAACATCGTCCTGAGGAGTCTCTTTGGAGTGCGGGACCAACCGTTGAGGGTATGGGGCAGCGGTGGGGGGTTTCACCATGACCTTGGGTCCGCCAGTGTAATATTTTTTATCACTCTCAATTAAAGGGGCATCTTTGGCCTCTTTTGTGCCGGGCGAAACCTCCTTATTTTGAGGTACGTATTGTGGGGGAGGTGATAAGTCAACTACTCTCCCACTATGTAGAGTGGTAATTGTGCTACATTGCTCAGGATGGTCATGGGGTGTGGAGCTAACATTAGTTTGACATTGGATAGGTCTTTGGACCTAGGCAGCAAACTTGCCCTTCTCTTGGATACTCAACAATGATTGCATATTTGAAATAGTCGCATTTATGTCGTTGATCATGTGCTCATGTCTAGAAGTGGTTGCATTCTGGGCCGTGATGAATTGGTTTATCGTATCCTGGAGATTTCTCCATGGTGGAGTGATATATGGCCCTGGAGGTGGTGGTGCTTGCACATGTCCCTGCATGTGTGGTGCTTGTTGAAAGTATGATGGTGGGGGAGGGGAAACATGTGATTTAGGATTCATGGAAGCATTTTGTTTCCCATAGCTAAAACCAGGATGGTTTTTCCAAGAAGGGTTGTAAGAATTCCCATGTTGTGCATCGAAATTACCCTTAAATCCTCCTACACCACTCACTTGATCTTTAAGCATATCTTTGTAGGCGGGTATCATCAGGCATTCCTCTATTGAATGAATCACCTAAAAAATAGCACACACCCTCTCACTGGGGTTCGGGATGGAGCCAACTAGTCCTCTTGCACATATCTCAAGTACTTATCGCATTCCTTTCTCAAGTAAATCGAGTCGAATGGCCGTCATAGTATCCTTTTTTACGTGAAATAGTCCGGCGGCCGATGGAGTGGTGGTCATTTGGCTCATTCGATTATTAGAACTAGGGTCAGATGTATCCCATGCTTGGGTAGTCTCGGCGACAAACCTCAGGTGAAGCTCAGCGCCGTTGGCATCTAGGTCGACAAAGGGACCATCACACATGCTTTCAACGAGTTGTTTAGAATTTATATTCATCCCATTATGGAGGAATGAAATGATTTACAATTTATCAAATCCATGATGAGGGCATGAAGCGATTAACTCTTTGAAACGCTCATAACATCGATCAAAGGACTCATTTTCTGATTGTTGAAAGGTTTTAATTTGAGCCTTAATGGAGTTCGTTCGATGTGGAGGAAAGAATTTCTTGAGGAATTTAGATTGCAAGTCGTTCCATGATGCAATCGAGTTTGGAGGTAAAGACCATAGCTAGGTCTTAGTCTTATCCTCTAACGAGAATGGGAAGAGTTTGAGGAGTATCACATCTTTTGTGCAAGTTTGATCACTAAGGGTCTCGCACGCCTCCTCAAATTTCCGAATGTGGAGATATGGCTTTTCTGAATCCATTCCATAGTAGTTGGGAAGTATCTGAATCATCCCATTCCTAAAGAGAAATTTCTCTACATTGTACGGGAGTAAAATGCATCCCGGAGTGACTATTCACTCGGAATATAATATTTCTCTCAAAGGGAGGTACAAGACCTCTTCCTCACTTGTGACTACACCGTGTTGTGACATGGCTCTCTCACTTGATGACTCTGTATCCTCACTTGGTAAGCTCAGAGCGTGCTCTGTGGTGTGTCTTAAGAGGGATGTCGGAGTGTTACTTGCAATTGAGTGTTGAGGTGTGCGAGGTGGAATCCAAAATTATGGAACGGTTGGAGTGTGAGGGCTATCGGGATCAGACTCAACTATTGGGTTTTCGTGAATGCTGGTTGGAGTATTTTGGAGAGTTAGAGTGAGTTCATAATTTTGCATTAACAGGCTTTTGAGAGATGATGTATCTTTTTGTGCTTTTTAAATTTTTTTGAATTTTTTTTTATCAAAGTTTTAGATTAACAGAATCTAACCTACGTCTACCTAAATCCCCGGCAACGACGCCATTTTGATCGATGCAAAAATCGAGCGTCCGTGTAATACGCTAATTATTGTTATCAACTTCCAACCACAATATAAAAACCGAAACTTTAACTACACTCTTACGGAGTATTGTGGCTAGTCTGAGTATCGAATCCTCAGGGAACTAGGACCAGTGAACGTGACGACAAGGGAAAGACTGTTAACCCCAACTTGTCTCTAAAAAGAAATAAAAAGATGATTGAGATGGGAAATAACTAATTAACTACGTGCAAACTCAATTAAACTACTGTATTAACTATATGAGCAAAATTAACTAACTAAGAACGACTTAAGAAGAATGAAGGAAAAATAGGTTGGGAATACAATCCCCCAAACCCTAGTAAATTTACCGTATAGAATGCTAGAATATTGAATTAGAAATTTAATTGAACCCGGTCTTTAGTACTCCCAAGCATTACATATATGAGGTTCAAGCTTGCACCATGCATAATTAGAGGATGAGTAAAGTAGTGTCGCAATAGCTACAAGCGCATCACATCCTTATACACCAAGGTTACCTAGGGTCAACCGAGGTAAAAAGGTCTATGATGGTTGTGACAACTACACAACACGATTCATTTAAATTTCAATTCAAACCCTAGTTTCTACACGGCTAAATTACATCGGGTTGGGTTCACGCACACCAACCCTTAGAAATCTAGCCTAACATGGTGCAATTAATTAAAAACAAGAATCCTACGTTGCATGGAATTGAATCAATAAGAAAACAATATGTAAGCATGTATAAAGAATTGGAAACCCAGAAAATAAAGAAAGCATGTAAATAAATTAACTACACGATTAAGAAAGAAAGGAACAAACTTTATTTAAAGAAAACTTGTAATTTGGACCAATAAAAGTACCTACTTGATGGAGAATTATTTTCTATGGTTCTAAGCTACTCTCCTTCCTTCCTCTCTATGAAAAACTATTCAAAACTCTATTTTCTCAGTCATTATAAAGATACAAATACATTTTAGAAGAGTTTGCAACATAATAGGACTCTTTGGACCAATCATAATTTAAGTGAAAATTCGAGCATGAGGTACCCCGAACCGGTTCACCCTGTGGTTCTGGGGAACTTGCTGGAAACTCACACTAAATATTTTCATGCTTTCTTCTTTTCTTTCTTGGATTTTTTCTCAACTTCAAATGATCATAACTCCTTAACCGTAGCACGGATTTGGGTGCCATTTTTCTAGTGTTATCGTTGTTCCGAGATCTTCACCTTTCAAGTAGGCCCTACCTCTGAGATTGGGCTACAGAATTACAAAAATTCCCTCGAATTTTCCTTCCTAACCTTTCTTTCAATGTCTCAATTTCTCTTTCGTACCACTGTCATACTTTACCTGTAAACACATAAGAGAAACACAAAACACGAAATACTTGCCAACGAAGGTTAATAACATAATTACAAGTTAAATCCATATCAATTGCACTACTGGGGTTCAAAAAGGTACCGAAATTAGGGGAATAAATATACAATATTTATGCCCTATCATAATAGTATATAGGTATTTACACACTTAAAATACTAAACCTATAAGAATTCTTTTACTTAAGATTGAACTTACACCTTACTCACTTTTAAGGATTTATATATAATCCCGAATGTACCAATTCGTAATAATTAAATAAGTATACTATCAACTTATTTTAGTTCCATAGGTATCACGTCACCTATCATAATAATCAGCAACATAGATGTACTGGATAAAAGCTTAATCCTCTATAGCCCATATCCTAAACTTCATCCTACTCAAGTCCTAGAATCCATTCGAATGTAATCGGCCCATATTTATTCTAGGCATAATACATAACTACACATTTTCCAAAGAATTCTCTCTAATGTCCTTCGTCCTAAACATTCATTAAGTACATACCCTCGGATTGTACACTTAACTAATAAAAGGTTCCCTCTTTCAACCCATGGTTCACTCACCCTAAATTCCATTATCTAAGAGTCTAAATATCACGTCTAGAATCCCCTATAATAATCTACAATTTCTAATTTAATTTCCCCCTAAACTTAGGCAAGAAAACTTTCAAAAATGTGGCAGGGCCGAATCGATTCGGATGGACCGAATCGATTCACCTTTTTCCGAATCGATTCGCCTCTTTCCGAATCGATTTGCCCATCCGAATCGATTCAAAAATGTTCTACTTTCTTAGTATTTCAATCGAAATTGATTCGGCTTGTCTGAATCGATTTGAAAAGTTGCAAAAATCAATTCTGCTACAAGTTATCATCTTCTCCAACCTCCATTTCAAACCCAAACACCTCTATCTCCACTTTTATGCTTTCTAATCGCAACCAACAATAATACAATCATCCAATCACTAATTTATCCCTAACACACCAACTATATTATGGGATAGAACAATTTCTCTTGGTTTAAACCCTAACACCAGTTAAACTCTCTTTTATCATTTCTTCCCATTTCTAACCATTTATACACACCATTAACATGCGTTTAACACTAAAAGTCATCAAGAGTTAACAATACATCCATTTGTAAATTCAAAATCAATTTTCCCAAATTTATTTCAAGGGTTTCAACCCAAAAATCATATATTTTACCAACTATAATATGATATACACACACTCAATTGAATAAAGAAAGTAAACACTTGCCTCGTGGATAAAATCTGACGACCTCGAGTCGAATCCCGCGGAGTTTGGCTGGAAATCCCAATTTCTCTCTTCGTTTTCCTTCTTCCTCTCTTTTCTTTCTTCTCTTTCTCTCTCTCGTTCCTTATAAGAGAGAAATAAGGGTTATCCCTTACAAAACCCAATTTTGACTCGTATACTCAAATGCAAGTCCCTACTAGTCCAAAAATCCATGGAACCTAAACACTACCACCGGATACTCAATTCTGACTATCTCGGCCATTTCGAAACCAACCGTGCACTCAAAATATCCATTCGAGATACTTAACTAAAATTCACTAGTCGGACCCGACGCTTCTCAACACGCATTTTCTACAACGTAAACTATCACTCATCACTTAACCCAAATGCGACATGACATAAAAATATTTTGACTCATTTACTCAATCCCAAAAGTAGATGTAACACATCGAAATTAATCTAGCACTTAATAAATCGTAAAACTACTATTCATCATAATTCCTCTAATTATCAAATTACTCCCATTTATGTAATTTATATATCAATAAAAGTACGGGGTATTACATCAACCTAGGATACGACTTATACACTCAACCTAGGATCACAAATCACACTACATCCCAGTACACCGAATTCGAACGATACTAAGGAAATGGTATTCTACCATATACTTATTCACAGTACTCACATATCTCAATGATTATACTCTAACGCACTAGCTTAACAACAAGCTTAAATGAATCTCTACAAGCTAAAACACTACCTCGGTCGTAAGATTAACTCTAACAACGACAAATTGCACCTAGTGCTTCTATAACCGCATATAAAGAAAACGAGCCTATAATCACCACTTTAATGTATCGATCCCATAAAAAAGCTGCCACTCTAAGCGTTCGTTCGTCTACATCATAATTTAGACTTCCACCCAAAGGAAAACTACACTAGTTCTTGACTACTCCCGTCAGCCTTACATCTTAACTCAGGTGTGCTAGCTCTTATTGCACCTATATAATTTGACTATTGCATACCTCATACGACTTTCCATCCAACACATTCTAATTCCATTTATAACTGACCCAAAGCATACTCTTCAGCTTTATATACAATGTCCCCCTCTATTTCGGACGATATATAAAATCAACTTACCAAGGTGAGCATACACCCTATTACCCATGCATATCATCACTACTATTGCAAATGCCACACATGTAATACTCTCTCTAAAAATGGGCCTCACTTTCTACTCGTCTTGGTGCTAACACTTGAGTACTCTGACCTCGAATTACTCGAGATTCAATTCTTCCTATACCTGGAAATTTAATCCTTATCAAGGTTAACCCACCAATTTTCTCTTGCTTAACTCACTACAATATCCCTATTTCAGCGCTACCCACCTCTCTGGCATTACATATGGGTGACCCTATGATCAATGTGTTAAACTAACTATATCCCTAACGGTCAATACCTTTCCTAACTCCCGACATTAACTCGATTTCATGCGTGGGACGTCTCCCAAAGAGAAATCCAAACAAGTAACCCTCCCGTTACACTACTGCCTCGCATTATCGGTTATTAAGATATAACGTCCTAAAGTACACAATTGGGACATTCGAAATCCTATATCGCAAAAATACTAACGCCCTTCTACCTCTATGGCTTTCCATTTTGGAAAAATGAGAAGTCTAACTAATCAGGGCACATATACTCTACAAAAGTGTTACGATCATCATACATAAACATGTTACCTTAGAATTTTCCTCCTAGCCACAGCATGGCTATAAGCATCTAATCAATTCCTTAACCTTACCTCACCCATTTACTTACGGTGCGAGAAACATTTCAGTGCATTTCCATGGCACTTCAATCTCCATAAGCCCCTAATCATCACATGACTCTCAGCTTATAGTGTTTTCTCCACACTAGATAATCTATCATCAAAACTACCATCCTTGTATCCATTAACATCTCTCCACTCCCAACATTGTTAAGGTTGATGCGTGGAGTGTCTCGTAAGAAAAATCTAAATAAGTAACCCCTCTGATACACAACCACTTATCTTTATCGATCATCGTGGTATGTAAGCATAAAATATATAACTGGGATATTCCTATCCCATCCACCAATAAAATATGGTCAAAACATCTACTTCTGCCGAGGAGCCATACCACAAGCACTTATACTAACACTAAGTCCTTTGTGCGAACCACAACGAGCTTAAACTCATAGCTTAACTATAAATCCTACATACCTTAAATCATATCTATAAGGTCCTCATGAACTAAAATCATGCTGGTGAAACATCCACTCATCGAAGTTTCAGCTAAACATATACTAAAGGCGAAATCAACCCGTATCCAGGTGAGATATGGCAAAACAACTGGTTCCACCCTAGAACTGTGGATACGATAGCCTTGCAATCATTAGCCTACTGTCTCTACGATCATACAAGAAAAAATTATACTCAGAATAGTACTATACTCGTATAACACACACAAAATGAGCAGTGCAAACTAAATATAAGCTCAAAATACCAACACCCGCTTCCACAATGAATGAAGAAAAATAAAACCCCACTATTGCAGAAAAATATATAGATATACCCTCTATAATATTATCGATGCTACCAATAAACTCGAATCACACACACGAATCTAGGGCTAACAAAATACTGTGACTCAATCTTGCCACACAAAATATACCTCCTTCATTCGAGGTGAAACTTATAACAATAACTTTTCCAATAACCCTGGATTCTCTAAATGGTTCCCAGACATAGTACACCTGCCTTAACCGAACTAAAACTACTTTAATCCGTGCCCCATCTAGGCACCCTACTCTTGTCCTTTAACTCATACCGAGCAAAATCAAAGCGTGTGGTTGTACTCTCCACATCACCATATTGCCCATTTCTGGTCGTCCTGACCATGCTAAGGTTATTAGTATCTTGGATTCTGTAGCCTCGACCCTGGCAATCACCCTCGTAGTTCCCTTAGCTCTTCCGATTAAAAGGAAACACGCTACCGGCCTCAACGACCCTGTTTTAATGAACCCTCGGGGAGATTTCCACCTATGGGGTCTCATGGACACAAACACTTTAAGTCTTTACCCTTAGACTTAATTCTTCAACTTATCCAGCTCCTCTCTCATGGAAGCGTTAACATTCCCAGCATAAGAGGTACGAGACCACCATCATATACACAAGAAATCCGAGTAAAATATCTATAAGTGTTAGAAACACTTACTACTGAGCCTACCATTCTATTGAAGGACTCTCTCTTCATGGTACCTATATCATTAGGTACAAAGTTCACTTAACCATATAACCCTTTGTTCATTGTCGGCCCCTGGCCGATCCTTATGTTAATAATTTTAGAAACTACATTTTCTTCCTTTCTAGTAATTTAAAGGAATTTGCGATTAAAGACATCCGTAAGATTCATTTTTTAGCAAAACATTCTGCTCCCCCAAATATGGTTCCCACCATTCCAACATTGCTCGAACGAGTGAAAAAATTTTACTCAAATTTTGACATCTGGGAATTTCCATACCCTTCTCTAAGCCAGAGCTTTTGAGCCTTCTACTTCCGTTGGATAACCCTACACTTCCTCCGCATAACTTAAACTTCAAAGTATGGTCCGTATCAAAGACCTTTCAAACTTTTTCCCAATTTAACTTCACTGGGTAATTCACGTTTATCCCCACTCTCTACTATAGCGGTATGTGGATAAATATAACTATTATACTTAAGTGATCGTTACAGTAATAAATGGCAATGCCACAACGGGAATGACCTCTACTGCGGTCCTCGTCCCCTAATTGAACTTATAACTCTAACTAAGCCCTACATACTGCTTCCCTCATAATGTCCCTTCCTGGTCACCCTTCATTGATTTGCACACGAATCTTATACGAGCATGCAAAAGATTTACTATAATCTTACATAGTAGGAAGAGAACGAAATATCATTTAGGAATTAACAATCGTCTCTATGTCAAATAGAAAGTAACGCTGAAAGCGTAGTACGTCCGTATAGATTCCTAAGGACACTAGAACTTGATGCTTTGATGCCATCTGTGACAGCCCGCTTAGTAAAATATCGATTGATCAATCCTATACCATATTAAAATAGGAATCTCATATGGTTCATTCTGAGCATCAGTGTCAAAAACTAATATAATTACTAATATCTTATTAGGCTGGCGTCAAATTTTATTTAACTAATATTTTTAACCAAACCAACCAAGGAAACAATCACAACAATTTATATACATCGAACTGAAATGAAATAAGATAACTGAACTCTCAGTAAAACATATAATACAACCAAATCAAAATGCCGCAAACTATAGTGCGGTAAAAGAATAAATGAATACACTTGGGCCATCAGCGCGAATGTTTCTACAATACCTTCTATCTGGATCACAAGGATAGAACTGTCTAAAATAATCCTGCCTACATCCACAGCTGCTACAGCAACGTCTGACTCGAAAGAATCATCATCCAAGTGTTCCTGTGTCTAGACACCTAATATATATACACATATAGGAAGAGAGGGAAAATAGAGAAACGGGTCAGAGCCCGGGTGTTAAAAATATTTTGCATACCAATCGTATACATTTTAAACAACCTAGTTAAGCTACCTGACCTAACTAAACTGTTTCACCCATCCTCTAAATTCTCATAACGATCATTAAACCTGTGTGATATAATATATATATATATTATACTTAAAGATCTTACATAAGCTTTGATTGATATAATCTTAAATTTTATGTATATATAGTTCTCATTTATATATATCTATACCATTCATTTTCACAAACTTCCACTAGTTTAAAATACCATTTCCATTTTAATATATAACATCCCTTATATATCTTTCACACTTTAATATCCGATTCACATTTGTATAAATCCGGAGATAAATCTCTCGGAAGAAGAATGAACTCTTATTCATTTTACACTTTACACAAGTCGAAGTTATATGATTTGACATCTTCGCATATAGGAAATATACCATAGACAACAAATATATTTATACCTATATTAGAATCAGAAGTATAATGACCATCCCACCAATCTATATCTCAAGGATGCAGTCTTAAAGTGCTATCATCATCTGAGTATGCTCAACTTAACCCAAATACAAAGTCAAACTTACTCATGATCATGGTAAGAAATACCAAACGGTGGAGACAGTCATATTCCCTCCTGAAAATGGAATCATTATCGCACCCATATGCAGGACGATATGACCAGGGGATATACTCTTCCTGCTCTGCAAGCCAGGCGATTCACCCACATCGCGCAACCTCCCCGGATAGCAGTAGATAGATATGTATACATAAATATATCATTCACACACCATTATATTTATAACCAAATCATATATATATATATACTGTAACAACACCCGTATATATCATTTATATCACTTTCGAGTATGCCCTGGCTATAATTACCGAACTCTCTTAGCGATAGACAAAATCCCTAATGTTCACTTTCGTAATAGTATATAAGTATTTACACACTTAAAATACTAAACCTATAAGAACTCTTTTACTTATGATTGAACTTACACGCTACTCACTGTTAAGGATTTATATATAAACCCGAATGTACCAGTTCGTAATAATTAAATAAGTATACTATCAACTTATTTTAGTTCCATAGGTTTCACATCACCTATCATTATAATCGTCAATATAGACGTACCAGATAGTAGCTTAATCCTCCCTAAACCGTATACAAAATTTCATCATACTCGTATCTAAGGATTCACTCGAATGTAATTGGACCATATTTGTTGTACGCATAAATATATAACTACACATTGACCGAAATACTTCTCTCGAATGTCCCTCATCCTAAACATTCATTAAGTTCATACCCCCGGATTGTACACTTAACTAATCCAAGGTTCTCTCTTTCAACCCAAGGTTTACTCACCCTAAACTCCATTATCTAGGAGTCTTAATATCACGTCTAGAATCCCCTATAATAATTCTCTAATTTTTAATTTAATTTCACCCCAAACTTAAGGAAGAAAACATTCAAAAATTTGGAAGGGCCGAATCGATTCGGATGGACCGAATCGATTCGCCCTTACCGAATCAAGTCGAAAATGTTCTAGTTTCTTACTGTTTCAGTCCGAATCAATTTGCCCTGTCCAAATCGATTCGAAAAGTCGTAGAAATCAATTCTACCACGGGTTATCAGCTTCTCAAACCTCCATTTCAAACCCAAACACCTCTAACTCCATTTTTGTGGTTTCCAATCCCATCCAACAACAATACAATCATCCATTTTCTAATTTATCACTAACACATAAACTATATTATGGGATAGAAAAATATCTCTTGGATTTAAACCCTAAAACCAATTAAACTCTGTTTTATCAATACTTGCCATTTCTAACCATTTATACACACCATTAACATGGGTTCAACACTATAAGTTATCAAGAGTTAACAATACATCAATTTCTAATCTAAAAATAAATTTTCCAATTTATTTCAAGGGTTTCAACCCAAAAATTATATATTTTACGAACTATAATATGAGATACACACACTCAATTGAATAAAGCAAGTAAACACTTGCCTCGTGGATAAAATCCGATGACCTCGAGTCGAATCCCGCGGAGTTTGGCCGGAAATCCCCTTTTCTCTATTCCTTCTCCTTCTTCCTTTCTTTCCTTCTTCTTTTCTCTCTTTTTTTTCTTCTCTTTCTCTCTCTCGTGACTTATAAGAGAGAAATAAGGGTTATCCATTATAAAACCCAATTTTGACTCGTGTACTCGATGCGAGTCCCTACTAGACCAAAAATCCCCGAAACCCAAATACTACCCCCGGATGCACTATTTTGACTATCTCGATCATTTCGAAACAAACCATGCACTCGAAATCTCCATCTGAGTTACTTAATTAAAATTCAATAGTCGGACCCAACGCTTCTCAACACGCGTTTTCTATAACGTAAACTATCACTCGTCACTTAACCCAACTGCGACATGACATAAAAATATTCCGACTCATTTACTCAATCCCAAAAGTAGATATAACACATCGAAACTAATCTAAGACATAAATCCCAAAAATACTATTCACCATAATTCCTCTAATTATAAAATTACTACAATTTATGTAATTTATATATCTATAAAAGTGCGGGATATTACATACTCCCCCCTTACAAAGGAATTTTGTCCTCAAAATTCAGATACGACTTATACCCTCAACCTAGGATCGCTAATCACACTACATCCCAATACACCGAATTCAAACGGTACTAAGGCAATGGTATTTTACCATATACTTATTCACAGTACTCACCTATCTCAAGGATTATACTCTAATGCACTAGCTTAACAACAAGCTTAAATGAATCTCTACATGCTAAAACACTACCTCAGTCATAAGATTAACTCTAATAATGACAAATCGCACCTAGTGCTTCTATAACCGCATATAAAGAAAATGAACCTATAATCACCGCTCTAACGTATCGATCCCATAAAAAAGCCACCACTCTAGGCGTCCATTCGTCTACATCATAACTTAGAATTCCCCCCAAAAGGAAAACTACACTAGTTCTTGAATACTCCCGTCAACCTTACATCTTAACTCAGGTGTGCTAACTCTTGTTGCATCTATATAATTGAGTTATTGCATAACTCATATGACATTCTATCCAACGCATTACAATTCCATTTATAACTGACCCAAAGCATACTCCTCAACTTTATATACTATTTCCCCCTCTATTTTGGATGATATATAAAATCAACTTACCAAGGTGCACATACACCCTATAACTCATGCATATCATCACAACTATTGAAAACGTCACACACGTAACACTCTGTCTAAAAATGGATCTCACTTTCTTCTCATCCTGGTGCTAACACTTGATTACTCTCAGCCCTAATTACTCGAGATTTAATTCTTCCTATACCTGGAAATTTAATCCTTATCAAGGTTAACCCACCAATCTTCTCGTCGTTAACTCGCTACAATCTCCATATTTCAGCGCTACCTGCCCCACATGCTTTACATCAAGGTAACCCTATGATTAATGTGTTATACTAACTATATCCCTAAAAGTCAAGACCTTTCCTAACTCCCGACATTAGCTCAATTTCATGCGTGGGATGTATCGCTAAGAGAAATCCAAATAAGGAACCCTCCCGTCAAACTAGTACCTCTCATTGTCGGTCATTAAGATATAACGACCTAAAGCACATAATCGAGACATTCGAAATCCTATGTCGCATATAATCTAACACACTTATACTTCTATGCCTTTCTATTTCGACGAAATGGAAAGTGTAACTAATCAGGGTGTCATACATAAACATGTTACCTCAGAATTTGCCTCCTAGCCACGACATGGCTATAAGCCTCAAATCCATTCCCTTAACCTTACCTCACCCTTTTACTTACGGTGCGAGAAACATTTCAGTGCATTTCCACGGCACTTCCGTCTCCATAAGCCCATAATCATCACATGACTCTCAGCTTATAATATTTTCTCAACACTGAATAATCTATCACCAAAACCAACATCCTAGCATCCATTAACATCTTTCCACTCCCAATGTCTTTAAGGTTCATGCGTGGAGTGTCTCACAAGCAAAATCCGAACAAGGAACCCCTCTGATACACTACCACTTAACTTTTTCGGTCGTGGAGGTATGTTATTGTAAAACATACAACTGGGATATTCCCAAACCATCCACAAACAAAATATGGTCAGAACTCATACATCTGGCAAGGATCCATACCAAAAGTGCTTGTACTAACACTAAGTCCTTTGTGCGAACAATAACGAGTTTAAAATCAGAGCTTAACTATAAATCTGACATACCTTAAATCATATCTATAAGGTCCTCATGCACTATAATCATGTTAGTGAAACATCTATTCATCAAAGTTTCATCTAAACATATACTAAAGGCGAGCTCAACCCGTATCCAGGGGAGATATTGCAAAACAACCAGTTCCACCCTGGAACTGCAGATATGATAGCCTTGGAATTATTAGCCTACTATCACTTCGATCATACAAGAACACATTATACTCGGAATAGTACTATACTCATATAACACACACAAAACGAGCAGTGCAACCCAAATATAATCTCAAAATACCAACACCCGCTTCCATCGCGAATGAAGAAAATTGTAACCCCGCTATCACAGAAAAACATACAGATATACCCTCTATAATATTACTAATACTACCAATAAAATCGAATCACACACATGAATCTTGGCCTATCAAAATACTGTGACTCAATCTTGCCACAAAAAATATACCTCCGTCATTCGAGATGAAACTCCTAACAATAACTTTACTAATACCCCTGGAAGCTCTAAATGGTCCCCATACATAGTCCACCTGCCTTAACTGAACTAAAAAATACTTTAATCCATTCCCCATCTAGGCACCCTTTTCTTGTCCTTTAACTCATACCGAGCAAAATCAAAGCATGTGGTTGTATGATCCATATCACCATATTCCCCATTTCTGGCCATCCTGACCATGCTAAGGTTATCAGTATCTTGGACTCTATAGCCTCGACCCTGATAATAACCCTCATAGTTCCCTTAGCTATTTCGACTAAAAGGAAACACTCTACCGGCCTCAACGACCCTATTCCAATGAATCCTCAGGCGGATTTCCACCCGTGGGGTCTCATGAATACAAACAATTGCAGTCTTTACCCTTGGACTTAATTCTTTAACTCATCTAGCTCCTCTCTCATGGAAGCGTTAATATTCTCAGTATAAGAGGTACGAGACTACCATCATATACACAAGGAATCTGAGTAAAATATCTATAAGTGTTAGCAGCACTTACTAGTGAGCCTATGATTCCATTGAAGGACTCTCTCTTCATGACACCTACCTCATCAGGTACAAAATTCACTTCACCATATAACTCTTTTTTCACCATCAGCCCGTGACCGATCCTTATGTGAATAATTTCAGAAACTACATTTTCTTCGTTTCTAGTAATTTAAAGGAATTTGTGATTAAATCCATCTGTAAGATTCCTTTATGAGAAAAATATTTTGCCCCCCCCCCCCCAAATATAATGACCACCGTTCCCACCCTTCCAACATTGCTCTAACGAGTTAAAAAAATTTACTCAAATTTTCACATCTGGGCATTTCCATACCCTTCTCTAAGTCAGAGCTTCTGAGCCTTCTACTTATGTTAGATAATGCTACACTTCCTCTGCATAACTTAAACTTCAACGTATGGTCCTTATCAAAGACCGTTAATACTATTTACTAATTTAACTTCATTGGGTAATTCACGTTTAGCACCACTCTCTACTATAGGGGTACGTGGTTAACTATAACTACTATACTCTAGTAATCGTTGCAGATATACATGTCAATTCCACAAAGGGAGTGACCTCTACTGTGATCCTCGTCCCCGAATTCAACTTACAGCTCTAACTAAGCCCTACCTCCAACTGACCTCATTATGGCCCTTCCTGGTCGCCCTTCATTGATCTGCACATGGATATCAAACGAGCGTGCAAAAGATTTACTATAATCTTACATAATAGCAGGAGAACGAAATCTCATAATAGGAATCAACAATCCTAACGATAAGGCTCTATATCAAATAGAAAGCAACACTGAAAGCGTAGTACGTCCGCACAGATTCCGAAGGATACTAGAACCTGAAGCTCTGATACCATTTGTGACACCCCGACTAATAAAATATCGGGTGATCAATATCATACCAAATTAGAACATGAATCTCATATGGTTCATTCTCAGCGTTACTGTCGAAACCCAATTTAATTACTAATATCTTATTAGGTTGGCATCAAAATTTTATTTAACTAATCTTTTTAACCAAATTAGCGAAGGAAATAATCAAAACATTTTATATACATCGAACTAAAATGAAATAAGAAAACCGAACTCTCGGTACAACATATAATACAACCAAATCAAAATGTCACAAACTAAAATGCGGTAAAAGAATAAATGAATACAGTTGGGCCATTAGCCTGAATGTTTCTACAATACCTCATATCTAGATCACAAGGATATAAGCGTCTAAAATAATCCGGCCTGAATCCATAGCTGCTACAATAACATTTGACTCGAAAGAATCATCATCCAGGCGTCCTTGTGTCTGGACACCTACTATATAGCAAGAGAGGGAAAATTGAGAAACGGGTCAGAGCCCGAGTTCTAAAAATATTTTGCAAGTGCATCAATGCCATATTTATAAAATATGAAATCTTTCATATTTAAACCGGTATTTCACTCCCATGAGATACATTTCACCCCTCCTCTAATAGTTCACACATATTGTATATATTTTAAACAACCTAGTTAATCTACTCGTCCTAACTAAACTCTTTCACCCATCCTCTAAATTCACATCATGATCACTTAACCTGCGTGATATAATATATTTTAAACCGAAAGCTATTACATAATATTTGATTGATATAATCTTCAATTTTATGTATATATAGTTCTCATTTATATATATCTATACCGTTCATTTTTCGAAAGTTCCACTAGTTTAAAATACCATTTCCACTTTAGTATATAATACCCCTTATATATCTTTCTCACTTTAATATCCGATTCACATTTGTATGAATCCGGAGATAAATCTCCCGGAAGAAGAATAAACACTTATTCATTTTACACTTTACCCAAGTCTGAGTTATATGATTTCACATATTCGTATACAAACAATATAGCATACGCAAAAAATATATTTATACCTATATTACAATCAAAAATACAATAACCATCCCACTAAGCTATAACTCGAGGATGTAGTCTTAAAGTGTTATCATCATCAGGGTATGCTCAACTTAAACCAGATATGAAGTCAGACTTACTCATGATCATGGAAGGAAATACTAAACGGTGGAGGCGGTCATATTCCCTCCTGAGAGTGGAATCATAATCGCACCCATATACGGGACGATATGACCTGGGGATATACTCTCCCCGTTCCGCAAGCCATGGGATTCACCCACATCGTGCAACTTCTGTGGATAGCACTAGAGATATATCATAAATATATCAATCACATACCAATATATTTATAACCAAATCATATATATATATATATATATATATATATACCGTAACAACACACGTGTATATAATATATATCACTTTCTAGTATGCCCTGGCTATAATTTCCAACTCTCTTAGCAATAGCCAAAATCCCGAATGTTCACATTCCTAATAATATATAAGTATTTACACACTTAAAATAATAATCCTATAATAATTATTTTACTTAAGATTGAACTTACACCTTACTCACTTTTAAGGATTTAAATATAAACCCGAATGTACAAATTGTAATAATTAAATAAGTATACTATCAACTGATTTTATTCCCATAGGTATCGCATCACCTATCATAATAATCATCAATATAGATGTATCCTAGGATTCAACCGAATGTAATCAACCCATATTTATTCTACACATAAATATATAACTGCACATTTGCCGAAGACTTATATCGAATGTCCCTCGTCCTAAATATTCATTAAGTCCATACCCCAGGATTGTACACTTAACTAATCCAAGGTTCTCTCTCTCAACCTAAGGTTTACTCACCCTAAATTCCATTATCTAGGAGTCCTAATATGACGTCTAGAATCCCCTACAATAATCTCCAATTTCTAATTTAATTTACCCCTAAACTTAAGGAAGAAAACTTTCAAAAATTTGGGAGGGCCGAATCGATTGGGATGAACCGAATCGATTCGCCTCTTTCCGAATCGATTCGCCCTTACCTAATCGGTTTTAAAATGTTCTATTTTTTAATATTTCAGGTCAAATCAATTCGTCTTGTCCGAATCGATTCAAAAGGTTGCAGAAATCAATTCTGATGCGGGTTATCATCTTCTCCAACCTCAATTTCAAACCCAAACACCTCTAACTCCATTTTGTGGTTTCTAATCCCATCCAACAACAATACAATCATCCAATCACTGATTTATCACTAACATATCAACTATATTATGGGATAGTACAATTTCTCTTGGATTTAAACCCTAAAACAAATTAAACTCTCTTTTATCATTTCTAACCATTTATACACACCATTAACATGGGTTTAACACTAGAAGTCATAAAGAGTTAACAATACATCAATTTGTAAACTCAAAATCAATTTTCCCAAATTTATTTCAAGGGTTTCAACCCAAAAATAATATAGTTTACCAACTATAATAAGAGATACACACACACTTAATTGAATAAAGCAAGTAAACACTTGCCTCGTGGATCTTCCGACGACCTCGAGTCAAATCCCGTGAAGTTTAGCCGAAAATCCACTTTTCCCTCTTCATTTTCCTTATCCCTTTCTTTCCTTCTTCTTTTCTTTATTTTATTTCTTCTCTTTCTCTCTCTCATGCCTTATAAGAGATAAATAAGGGTTATCCTTTATAAAACCCAATTTTGATTCGTATACACAAATGCGAGTCCCTACTAATCCAAAAATCCCCGGAACTGAAACACTACACCCGGATACTCTATTATGACTATCTAGGCCATTCCGAAACCAACTGTGCACTCGAAATCTCCATCTGAGTTACTTAACTAAAATTCACTAGTCAGACCCGACGCTTCTCAACAGGCATTTTCTATAACATAAACTATCACTCGTTACTTAACCCAACTGCGACATGACATAGAAATATTCCGTCTCATTTACTCAATCCCAAAAAGTTTTTCAAGTGTACTTTTCTTGTAAAAATTAAAAATTTCAAAAAGATTTTCTTTTTTTTCTCCTCCTTTTTTGGGCATTTTGCCTTTGTTTTCAATGATAAATTTCAATGAATAACTTCATGAACTAAACTTTAATCCCATGAGCACATGCACTTTTCTTGATTTATTGATTTGGTTTAATATTTTTATAACTCGGTAATCTTTTGTTGCATTGTATATACTTACACCGAGTAAGTATTATACCTTTCACCGTTTGTGAGTGTTATACACTATTATTTCCTCTTTGAAAATGTTACAGTCGTTTTTAATCTCTCTATTCTTTCATTTGACCATTCATTAATTGAGTTCATTCTTGAAATGTGTTACTTGAGCATTATTTTCAAAGTTTGTTTTGACTCGAGAATTGCGTAAACATTAGGAAATGATCATAGGCCATCTTTGTTATATCACCCATATTGACTTTGATTGAAATGTGCGGTATCTTTCATTGAGATTATATTTTTTAATTTCCTATATAGCATTCTTCATTTGTAACATGTGTGCGACGTAGTTTTCACTTACATTTACTCTCTATGCCCGCATGTTCCGTGTGTTAACTCCCTGTTTCGAGTGAATTCACTTGATGAGTGTAAGGCCCGTGAGGATTGAATATATGCTTGCTTTATTTAGTATCCAATTTATTTAATTTTTTTCCAAATCTCACTTTGCATGTGCTCGCTCCCCTCCCACATTTTAAGGTTTCCGTTATATGAGGTGCATTATATAGTGTTAATAATATGGACATTCATTTGAATTCGTTCATTGAGCTAATAACGTGTATGAAATATTTTTCTCTACTGTTGGGTCTGTCTCATGTGATTGGGAATATTTTGAGGAAACCATATGATGTTTAGGGTTTTCATCCCTGAAAACCTTCACGAGATGACACTCGTCCCCTAGGGTAACCTAGGGGTTTAACAACTTATGGCATATACTAAATGCAATCGTGTTGCCTACGAAAGTCACAATTATATTTCGATGCATATATATATTTTGTATTTCCTTCTATGGACTGGTTTTGTTTGTTTCATCACTAGGGACTAGAAATGTCTACGTTAGGGGGTGTAATACATCACGAATATTGCATATTTGCTCCCTTTATCTTTATGAATGCTAACAATTTTACGTTCTTAATGTCTATATTTATGATCGCTAACCAGACAACCTCGAATTTGGATATATATGTTTTTCATGGGTTAATTGTTTTTTTGTTGGTATTGGAATGCTAAATATGAGGTTCGGTTGCCTTTCAGAGAATTTCCGTCATCGAAAGCTACTTCAAGGGAAATATGATCATTTCAAACTCACTATTTTGTATGTAATGAAGTTACCAAAATTTATATCATCAAATTATCTTTTTGTGGCCACTGACCATGCGTCATTCTGACTCTGAATGAGGAGGTTATGGCCATTTCCGAAAGGTTTCAGTATTTTCTTCTACTTTAATGGCATTTTGGTAATTTCACACTTCATAAGTTGGAGGGTTTCAAAACATAATCATGTAGATAATTGAATTAACTTTGCGTCGGTTTCGACCATGAATCATTTTGATTCCCTATGAGGGAGTTATGGTCATTTCTATGCAACACGTCAAAATTGGTTCCAAGGCAAATCCCAAAACCGCAGTTGACCGGTCCCAAACACGAGGTCGACCAGGCCCATCTGATATGGACGAAAAATGACTTATTTTGGGTTTTTTGACTTGGTTTTGTTGGGGGTTTATTTTGGTGTATTAATAGAATGTTGTAGGGTTTTTATTTAGGAGAGATATTTCATTTTAGATAGTTTAGATTAGGTTTTTGTGGAGATTCCCACTCCATTTTTACTTCTCCATTAATGCAAGATTCTTTTTACTACTCATTGTCTTATTCTATCTTATTTATGCTTTGTAACCTAAATTTCCATGATTTCCATTAATTTCTTGCTTAGATAAATTGTAGTGTAATTTAATTAGTTGGTTTATTTATGTTGTTTATCATGCTTAGTGGCTAGTTTAGTCTAGGTTGTGTCGGATTGAACTCACCTAGGGTTGATGTGTTGCTTTGCTTTGGTGATGGAGTTTACGGGTTTATTTCGAGTGGGTTGTCCTCGTTATTACGCATAGGAGATTTGACGGGGTATATCATGTATGCTCCGTACTTTCGACCTTGCGTGCATAATTTTTGGAGTATTTGTTGACGCCAATATCTTATTAGACTTTTATGCGAATTTAGGGGTATGACAACTCTTGATTTAATTAAGTGTCGAAACGAGACTCAATCTTAATAACTCGTGAACCCATGTAACCATTTTATATAAATTAACTCAGGATGCGGGATATTCGACGTATCCTATAGTTTTTATCCATTTTGTTAATCTAGTTTAATTTTCCCTCGCCTAGTTTAATCTTTCCTTTTGTTATCTTTTATTTTTAGGTAGAAATTACCTTTTATTCTTTTATTTTAAAAGTAATAAATTAATTAAATTCTAGCAACTTGTCTTTGTGGATTCGATACCGGGACTGGCCGCTATACTCCCTTAAAAGAGTGTAGTCATAGTTTAGGTTTTTGTATAGAGTTGGTGAGCCGAAAATAACAAACGACCGACGTCAGTGATGCGACACCGCGGAAAAACCCAACCTATAAATGTGCGTGACCCATTTGACTGGTGAGTATGCTCGCCTCTAATACTTGTTGTATGAGATTTACGATTCACGAGAGACGTCAAACCAATTGTCCTTTATGCAACGAGTGATGCACCGGGACACGATAGTAGAGTATGCATTACGTCAAGTGGTCTTAACCAAGGGGCGCAGGTTTTATATATATATATATAGGGCAAATGTGACTACATGTGTGTATATATATATATATATATATATATATATATATACACACACACACACACACACACACACACTTGAGAATGGATGATTCTAATGTGTGAAATTAGAAAATGTATAAGTATGGGTAAGTAAAGTAATTCTAGTGGATAAAAGATTTCCTATCAAAATAGTGAATATAAAAAGGGTAACTGGCATAAAAGAATATTATTAACGTATTGTATGGGCGATACTGGTTACTCCCTTGAGATATATTTATGATTTCATGTCAATGACCTAGTTGGGAAGATTATAGATGACTAGGTTGGGGCAGACATACGCTAGGTATGCACATTAGTAGACGGGTGAGGATCTCAGGCGAGAGTTCAGAACTAATATGCACATAATAATTGCATTAATGCAATTTTAAATACTTTCTAAAACAATTTTTTTTATAAATCAGGCTCTCACACGTTTCTTGCATAATTGCATTAATGCAATTTTAAATACTTGCTAAAACAATTTTTTTATAAATCGGGCTCTCACACGTTTCTTGCTATTTCTACTCTCTTCTGCTCTCTCTCTCTCTCTCTCTCTCTATATATATATATATATATATATATATATATATATATATATATATATATATATTACACCAGGTGTCCAGTCACAGGGTCACCACCAGACTTAGACGCATGGATCTTTCGACGAGCTGTAGCTATTGTGGAAGTTGTAGGTCATTGACAATGGACGCTTCTATATTTTCATTTTGTTCTTAGTTCAGACGTTTCAGTTAGGGCATGTGTCGCCCGTTTTTAGCTTAGTTATTTCAAAGATTGTATTTCTTATTAGCTTTTCTTTTCCTGTTGGATTGAGTATTATGTTTTTATTGGTTTTAGACTTTGAACTGGAATGTTTTATCCAGTCTCATTTATTTCAGTATTTGATTCATCTTCAGTATTTATTCTTGTGGAATGGGGATGGCTTATATCTTAAAGCGTGGAATTAATTAATGGATTAATAGGGTATGATTAATTGGGAAAAATGTTTTGTCACTTTGTTTAATTATATATTATGTAATTAATAATAATAAAAATTCTTTTTCGAGAGTGATGCTAAGAATGAACCAACCGGACACTTTGAATTAATTTAATAAAGGACAAATCACACAGCATTTAATTATGCAGGGTGTCACACTACTGTTATCCAATATATCCCTCATTATATTCTAAGGATTCCCAAAAAATGCCCCTGATAGTTATCCGCATGTTCTGGGCTTAAAAAGGGGAAATTGCCAAAATCTGGTAAACCGAATCGAGTCGTAAGTGCTCTGGAAGATTAAACACCCTGTAGTAACATATTGATTACTCTTTCTACGGAACTTCGATTGACCTGATAAAAATCTCATTAGAAATCTAAGATATATATATTTTCAATAATGTACGACTCTCACTCTAATTCTAAGTACTATTGAAATGGCATAAGTTTAAAGTTACGTCAAAAATTCTGACAGATTACTATGCTGGCAAATCAAACACCCTATAGTAAAACGTCGATTACTTCCTCTGCAGAACTCTGATTGATCAGATTCAAAGCTCATTAGAAACCTAAGACATACGTAAAAAATTATGGCAGATTGACATCTTATGTTCATCAATTAAACCCTAAGTCATTCAAGATTCATGTTCTTCAACCAAGAACCCATCAAGATTCAATCTTAATCATCAAATATATTCAAATATCATTTTATCTTCACATAGGAATAATTTCCAATGAAAATTTTACACAAAAACATCAAATATTCAATTGAAGAATCAAATTCTCCTTTAATAAACATAAAACTTTCATCATCTTTATTAATCAAGAACTCATATTTCTCTCTTTTTAATCAACCCAAACCCACTAATTTCGTATTATCATCATTAAGGAACATATCTTAATGCATTCCTACTTATGTTTATGAATTAAACCCTCCCAAATTCAAATAAAATTCCAAAAGCTTGAAATCAAACCCTAATCTACATAGGCATTATAACATGCTTAATATAAATTTCCATTTAAATACTTGCCTCTCAATAGCAGGTCTGAAATTCGTTGATATGATGGTGTGGTGGTTCTCCACTCTCTCCGTTCTCGATTCCGTCGATAGCAGGGTGAAAACTGTGTAGGAAGCTGGGTGATTTATGCCCCAGAATATAATGTCATTAGTGAATAGCTATGTGAGATGAATAGTGAAACCGACACATCATTTAGGTACATGAGGTATGTGTGCAACCCCAAAAACTTAACAATATGTTCACCTGAAATATGTGTGATTTGATTTTTTGGTTTGATTTGGCAATCCGAACCAAGTTCGATGGGACAATCCGAACAATTAGTCCCCAATGTGTTGTATGGGGACATGGTAGCAGTGTATGCACTTATAGTATATATTGTGTGTGAAATATATATGAATAATCTTACTGATGTGTAATTGTAAGAAGAATAGATAGTGTATATCTAAAATAATGTGTAAACTACTTATAGGTGATAGTAGGGGAAATAGATAGTGGATGTCTAAAATAGCATTTTAAACTACTTATGTGAGATAGTAGGGGGACTAGATCGTGTATATCTAAACAATGTTAAATCTACTAATGTGTAAATATTTGGAAAGACAGATAAAGTATATTTAAGGATGGAATTTAAGTGAAGCAACTTAATGTCATGGGTGAACGATAACATGTGCAAAATGCTAACCTGGATTGATAATAACATAAGAGAAATTTTAATTATTAAGGGTATTCGTTAGTATACTATATGGGAGGTATGGGTAGGTTAGATAGAAACTTAACCAAGTACTTAAAGATAATCAAGGGGAGACTGTAGCGTCATGTATGGGCGGTGCGGGTGAAGCAGATTAATTGGTGGTTAGTCAGATACTTGAGGCCTAATTATTTTGGGTAGTATGATTTGGTGGGACGTTAGGTGCGAACGATAGATGAGAGGTGAGAAACTCAAGGGAGTTTAAACTGTAATTTAAATACTTGTTATGTTTTCAAAATGTTTTTACTCGGTCTCTGACCCGTTCTTGCAAAATATTTTCCAAAACCTTTTTGGTGGCCATAGGGACGCCAAGTAGGATGATTTGTTCCAGGGATGCATAGCTGCAGCACTTGAGGATGCATGAAGGATTTGGACATTGTTGCTTCAGTTACTTCATTCCTAGTGCAGGGTGTTTTTCAGTATTTCATTTGGGCATGTTTCCCTCAATTATTTCAATTATGCCATTTAGATTTTATTTATGATTTTATATTGGACTTTTATATTGGATTGGTGAACCGAGGATTTATTAGGTATTAGTTTATTTCAATGTTGATTTAGATCCTTATTTTATTGCATGGATGGTTTAGTTTTATAATTTTTCCGCATGTGGCTTTTGTTTAAATAAAAAAATAAAATTTGGAACCGACTTTTTGACTACTAAGTGGTTAGTAAAGTTTTCGACAGTGATGCTGAGAATGAAGAAAATGAGAACCTTATTTTTTATTTAATAAAGCGTTGATCACCCGATATTTAATTAGGCGGGATGTCACAATGGGCCTTAGGTCTTTTTTTTATATGGAAAATGGAGCAAGGGGCATAATTAAAAAAGGTTTAATGGGGCATGTGGAAAGTGGGGCGATGAGGTAAATGTCGGGTTATTGATTTTGTTTTTGGTATCTTGGCAGATAAAAATATTGGGCAATGGGTTTTTAAGTTGGTTGGTGGATAATGGGTTGGAGGTTAAATGGGTTTAGGAAGCTGGAATTGAATTCGGGTTTTAGGAGATGGGTATCGGTATCGGTATGAGAAAATCGAGATTAAAGTCCAGTGGGTTATAGGCTAGAGGTCGCTAAAAACTGGGTGTTGATAACGGGTTTGAAGTGGGTTACCAAGGGTCGGTTTTTGTTGGAGGTTGGCAGCGGGTCGAAAGTAAGGGATGGTTCCGGGTTAAGTTTCTAGCCGCTAATGGTTGTTTATTTGTGTGAGGGGATATGGCATTAGTGTTTGAGTAGGGGTGATAATTTTAGAAATGACATGAAAATACGATACATACTGATATGAAAATTGATTTGAAATTGACACAATATGTCGTGTTCGTGTTTTTTTTACAAGAAGTCTTATCGTGTGGTGTTCGTGTCAAAATTATGAGTCGTGTAAGTCATGTTATCGTGTCTTGTCGTGTTAATCGTGGTTTTTTTGAGTTATCGTGTCTATTTATATTTAATTTAGCGTGAAATTTTAATAAATCGTGGTATTTGTGTCGTGTCATGTTATATCATTTTTATTTGGGTTGTGTTTGTGCAACTAAAAAAACATGAATTCCTGCGTATCGTATTCGTGTCTGGAAAATTCTTGTTGTGTCGTGTCGGCCCAAAACACGACCAAAATGTACGAATTGTCACCCATATGTAAGGACGGCAAAACGGGTCAATGCGTCATGTTTTCACACGACCTGACACGACACGATAAGAAACCAGTGGACCCGAACACGACACGACACACACTTAATATTGTATTTTTTAACGGGACAATGGGTCCTTTAATTTTGTATTTTTAAAGGAGTCAAAAGAAATTAAAATAAAACTACCTAAATACTTATGACTCCTTTAAAAAATACAAAATTAATAAAATTAATTAAAATTAAAAATTAAAATTAATTTTTTTTCAAACTAATAAAAGACTAAAAATAAGATAAAATAAAATAAAAATTAAAAACAAATAATATAAATATTTATTAAAACGCGCACCTATTATATTTACATAAAAATATAAAAATACCTGACGCACAATGCGGACTCTAATATATACAACTATAGGCATAAAAAAATCCTAAATATATACACAACTCAAAATAAAATATAAAATAAATTTTAAAAGTTATATATGACACAAATAAAAATCTAAAAAGTACAAACTAAACACACACGAGGCTGAGGACTTGTATGGACTCGGTTTAAGCTTAGAGTACGGGTAAATGCTACGAGAATTGATGTTTAGCTCCATTTAACGTGCATTGGCCTTGAATTGAAGCATTTGATACCGCAAATGGCATTTGACATATAGTAAAGACATATACTCATATAAAATTGATTTTACTAGGAATTAACAATTAAAAACTGTCTATTTGGATTTTATTTTAGCACTTTAGGGTTGTTATCACACCACTCTCAAACCGAACAATGCTAGTCCTCGAGAAAAAATAGAGAGAATGAAATATAAGAAACCAAAAGTGTGTGACTTTCGCGGGCATTTGCGATTGCACTTAGCATGTGGGACAAGCCATTAAACCTATAGGTTTCCCTATAGGACGAGTGTTGTCTCTCGAGGGTTCGTAGGGAATATACCCACAAAATTCTTTATTTGCACACAATTGTCAATCTCTTATTAGACGTAGAACAATCGCACAATCTATCACGAGATAAATATTTTGAGGAACATAAGCTAGAAATGTATAAAAAGTTTGGCTAAGTGAATAGTCAAGACACATCCTTCCTAGAACTCAACGTGTGTGGTATGAATATGTTAAAATGGGTTAAGTCTCACAAGAGTAATTCCTAGATCTCCTTTTTGGAATCAATGTTTCAACTTCAAAATCTCACGGATATAACTCTCTCAAACGAATTCACGAGATTTGGGTAAAGTGTACTGCTCTTGTGTGTGAGGAGGTAAGTAAATGTAAGCAAGGTTAACTATTTCACACACATATAATAAGGAACGGAAATTTTAGAAAAAAAAGATCTCATAAAAGAATGTTAATCACTATAGTGAGAACGTCGAGTTATTCACCTCGTTGGCCTTCATTTGCCCAAACACCAATGGGAAAATATGGATGTTTATGGATTAGGGGGAAATGAAATGAGAAGGATGCGATGAGATAAGGTAGGATGGTGATATGATGGATGTTTCATAAGAGTTTATTACACTTGAGGAGAAAATGTCTTTATTTCACAAGATCTTGATTGCAAACTTTATTTTTTTTCTTTTTCATTTATTTTCTTCTTCGTTTTTTTTCTTCACATTTTTTTGAACTTCCAAATACTCATCAATGTCTGAGATAAATATGCAAAAAAATTCAAATAACCCCAACATAGATTTGTATCTAAGATTTTTCTCCATCTAAATGAACTATAAGAGAGGTATTTCTTAAAAATGCAAATACTCTCTACGATGGTTTTTCTCTTTTATACTTTTAACACTCTTCTCATTTTCAACATGGTGGGTGGAAAATGGAGTTCATATGGAAATGGGGGTGGTATATGGTGATGATATGAAAGGTGTACGGATGTATAAATGTATGATAAAATCGAATTTGGTTAGTTTATGGGTGAACGTTTGGTGATCAAAACAAACTTCAAGACACATGTTTCTTACAACTTGAAAGTGATGTCGTTCTTAGTGATCAAAACAAAAATTTAGTGGAGAATAATCAGATCATACAATGATTAAGTGCGGACCCAAAGGAAGTTGAATAAACTTGTCACTCGGAGATTACGTAAAGATCTCTGAAAGGTGAAATGTACGAATTTCACAAGCTAAATTCTCCACAGGTGATCCTTAAGGTTTTCTTGAGAATTATAGTAGTCTTAAACTCTAAACCATAGTGACGTGATAAGTGTACAAATTTTGTTGAGTCTAGAAATTCATGGTGGAAAATGCCTTGGTACGTATGACATAAGTTGTTTAAAAAAATATCCTCCAGTTTGATTCCTAGACTTAAAATATGGTTGACATAAAATTCACATCAATGAGTGAGATGAAAGAAACTGCACAAAATTTTTAAAAATATAATCTTATTTATGATTTTTTTTTCAAAAGAGGTATGATTTTGATAAAATTCCCCACCCCAAACAAAAAGGAACATTGTCCTAGATGTTAAATAAAATTATTTTTAAAATTGAGAGCATAGGGCACAAAAGAGATTACCATAATCAACCACTAATGAAGAGGACCATCGTATCCAAGTCAAAACATGAATACGTGATGAGATAAAATGTGTATAAGTCTGTATACATGATAAAGAATTGGGTGATATAAAATACCACCCTAAATAAGATAAGACTCATACTCAAAAGCAACGGGTTGCCTCCTAGGAGCGCTATGTTTAACGTCTTCAGCCATACCGAACTATTCTCAAGACAAGTGGTAAGCACTACTAGCCAGACCTAACTTATTATGAAGTGGTTCCTCGGGAACACACAGGGTGGACTCAATAGGTGTAGACTTGGACGTATTTTTGGATTCATAGGGAGGAAAATATGGACCTCAATGATGGGTTCTTTAGGATAAGGTGGAGTTTGAAGAGTCTTACAATCATTGGGTAAATCAACACAATTGGGGCCTTAGAGCCCAGACCATGACGTGGTCTCAACATCGAGATTCTTGGGGTGATAGGTGTAACAACCCGTCCTTTTGGAGATAATTAAATTCCGTAATTGAGTGTAAATTGGAATTTGGAGGAATTTCTCAGAATAGTAATTTTTGGGATTTTCGAGGATTTGATGATTTTCGATGGATGGTATATTTACTTTTGGTGTTAAGTAAATATGTCGGAGTATTTTAATTATATGTCGCCATTGAGTAAAGCGACAAAAGTTAAGATTTTAATTGGAAAACCCGCATTGAAAGATATTGGGTCAAAATAGGGGGTTGTGGTCAAGTACCTCGCATGGAGATTTCGACTGCGTCGTGAGTCTCGGAATGGCCGAGATATTCGGAAAAGAGTGTCT
This sequence comes from Sambucus nigra, assembly GCA_949130495.1. NCBI lineage: Eukaryota > Viridiplantae > Streptophyta > Magnoliopsida > Dipsacales > Adoxaceae > Sambucus > Sambucus nigra. The sequence goes on from OX422222.1 coordinate 51,749,613, forward strand.
GATGGTCGAAATTGAGTTTTGAGAAATTTTAGAGTTAAAAGGGCTCGTAATTGAGTAAACGAGTCGTTTTTGGGTTTTAAGGGGTATAAACCCTGTTCTCCCTATATAAGGAGGGAGAGAGGGAGAGAATAGAAAGAAAAGAGAGAAGAGAGAAAGGAAGGAAGATTTCGGGCCAAACTCCGCCGGACTTGACTCGGGATCGTCCAATTTTATCCACGAGCCAAGTGTTTACTTGCTTTATTTACTTTTGAGCATAAATCTCATATCGTAATTTGGTAAAAAAAAACTAAAGATTTTGGGTTGGCTTTTCCTAGATAAAACGGTTTTTTGGGAGTTAAAACGAATAAAACCCAATAATATTTCAATTCAAGGAACTTAGGATTTAATCTAAATTAATTGTTGGTTTCGGGTTCTAGGATGTTTAGAACCCTTATTATATGTGTAGATGTTGTTGGTTGAGGTTGTAGGATGTTAGAGACGGAGATAAAAGCTTGGGAGAAGCTTTAATGGCCGAAACAGCTTCTCAGAGAAGAAGCTGTCCTCCGTGATCGATCGATCGAGGGTAAAGGTTCGATCGATCGAACCATCGATCGATCGAGGGCCATGGGTCGATCGATCGACCCTTCGGGAAGTTTGACAATTTTCCTAGGGTTAATTGGATGGGATGAATTCCAATTTTTAATTGATTCTAGATTATTTAAGAAAGGAATTAAGTAATCTTTTAAGAGTAAATAGACCTCAAATGGAGGGAATCTATGGGAACCAAGTGAGTGTTTTATGTGTATGATACTAAAACTATATTTTCGAGGAAAATAGACGAATTGATAAATTAGGAGGTTGGGGTTCCTAAAATAGGGTGGGGACCTCTAAATGATTGTTTGGACGAAACGTAGTCCTTGGGTTTCTGGGAAAGAAATCCATAACCTATTTAATTTTAGGGTATTGTGGTCTTATGTTAGGGAGGCAAATATCCTAGACTAGCATGGGGTTAATTGGGTTTATTCTAAGGTTGTTTTATAGAGGTTAATGTTCCATATGATATAGGAAGTTAACCTAGAATTAATAGAAGCTAGAATGGTGAAGTGTTGGATTATTGGGAGACTAGTGTGAGGACAATTACACTTTGGGTCCTAGGTCATTAATAAAATATGACTAAGAGTATAAGAAATGCATATTCCAAGTTTGGTGTTTAATCATTGAAAATAAATGGTTTTGAGAATGTAAAATATGAACATTTTCAAATTGGAAAAAGAAATGATTTTCATAAATGATAATTTATGTATATACACCTCTCTAAATCGCTATCATAAGGGAAGTTGCGCGCGTGAGGTGAAGCCCCCTGGCTAATGAATGCAGGGTGGATATAGTCCTAGGCCATATGAGTGATTATTGTACGTTTTTCTGCGATGGTGAGGTAATTCTGGGTGTGGTTATGACTCTCCCGCAGGCATATGGCCGCTTCCCGGCGTCTTGCATTGTAGGATCCCAGGTTGTCTTGATTAATAGGCCCTGGAAGATGATAGCCATTTAGGGGGAGGCACAGTGGGGAAACCTAGACGGGCGGTCTTAGAAACGTTATATGATATGTAATATAACTATTCTTAATAATGTGGGACATTATTGATGTTAAAGCAATTTATGATAATAAATTGGCTTTAAATATGTTTCCTGGATGGAAGAAGGGAAATGGGATAAATGAATTGGATTTATATACATTTCCTGAATGAAAAAAGGGAAATGGGAGCATATGAGATGAAAAAGCATTTTTATGATAATAAAATTGACTTTTAAATACATTTCCTGGATAGAAGAAAGGAAATGGAAAGTTTTGAGATAAAAAGAAAATGAAAATGAAATTGGTAAACATTTTGTAAATGAATTCTCATTCCGGGAGATATATTTAGAAGTGTATCATGATACGTATATAAAAGATGAGTATGTTATGTGTATTTAATTATGAGTATATATATATTAGTCATGTGCTGAGGGTCTAATTGAACTCGACGATCGACCTTGCCAAGTAATAGTGTATCGGGGGGGTTCCTTGTTTCAATTTCTCCTCGCGAGACACCCCATGCACGAACATGGCATAGTGTTGAGACTGGGGAGAAGTTTAGCCCTTAGTACTTGGAAATAACTAGGGTGTTTTGAAGATGGGGACGGATTAGTTAGGCAGCATAGCTTGACTAGGATGTATAGAGGGATGCGATAGGTGTGCACTATTAGAAGAGATGTGAGGGGTATCTCATGGGAGTGCAATACCAAATTTAAATATGAGGCAAATCTATTTTTCTAAAAATAAAGCATTTATGCACTTGCTAAATATTTTCACAACTCGGGCTCTGACCCGTTTATCTACTTTTCCCTCTCTTCTTTTATATTTATATATATATATATATATATATATATATATTATCTAGGTGTCCAGACACAGGGACGCCTGGATGACACTTCTTTCGAGTCAGACGTCCGCTGCAGCAGCTGTGGATGCATGCAGGTTCTCGATAGACGCTTCTATTCTTGTACTCTAGATAGGAGGTACTGTACAAATACTCGGGCCACTGGCCCAATTTCATTTATTTATTCTTTTTCGCCTTTTAGTGCGAAATTCGATATGGTTGTATTATATTTGAACCGAGTGTTCGGTTATTTTATTTCATTTCAGTTTCATTTATATAAATTGTGTGGATGCTGTAATCTAGTAGTTGTTTAAAAAGAGTAGTTAAGTAAAATTTTGACGCCAACCTAATAGGTTATTAGTAATTAAATTGGTTTTCGACAGTGATGCAAAGAATGATCCATATGCGACTCCTGTTTTAATTTGATATAGGAGTGATCGCCCAGTATTTTATTAGGCGGGGTGTTACAGATGGTATCAGAGCATCAGGTTCTAGTGTCCTTAGGAATCTGTGCGGACGTCCTACGCTTTAGCGTTTCTCTCGATTTGATATAGAGCCTCAAGATTAGGATTATTGATTTCTCTTGTGAGATTGCGTTCTCCTACTATAGTATAAGATTATGTAAATCTTTTGCACGCTCGTTCGAGATTCGTGTGCGGGGCTTGGATGGCAGCAGGCGGCGGGGCTTATTTGGAGCTGTAGGTGAAGTCGGGGACAAGGACCGTAGTAGAGGTCACTTCCTTTGTAGTGTTTACTAGGGATTGTTGCAACGACTACTAAAGTATAGTAGTTATGAGTACCGCAATACCTCCATAGTATAGAGTGATACTAAAGTTGAATTTCCAAGTGAAGTTAAGGGTTAGAAAGGGATCTTACGAATAGTTTTCAACCGCGAGTCCCCATGATTTAGTAAGAATGAGAAGAATGAAGTTTTGGATTATTCACATAAGGATCGGCCAGAGGCCGACAGTGAATAAGGAGTATTATGGAGGAGTGATCCTTGTACCGAGGTGACGTAGGTACACTGGATGATGAGTCCTTTCCAGGAAGGATAAGCTCACTAGAGAAGTGTTGCTAGCCTTTATGGAGAATGTGTATGTTTGAGGACCCCATTGGTGGACATCCACCTGGGGAATTTATTAGAATAGGATTGAAGCTTATAGTGGAGTTTCCTTTTAATGGAGAAGTTAAGAGGACTAGTAAGATGATTGTAAGGAGAAGGGCGAAGTTATTGTTATGATTTTCACCTCAGAAGGAAAAGGTATATAATTGGCGTGGCTAGATAAAGTCGCGGTGTTTCGTTAGCCCCAGACTCGTGTGTGTAATTTGAGATTTGTGGCGGTATCGATAACATTATGTAATATAGGCTTATGTGTTTTCTGCGGTAGCGGAGTTATATTTTCCTTCATTCGCTATAAAGGCAGGTGTTGATATTTTAAATACATATATATATATATCTGGTTTGTGATACTCGCTTTATATGCGTTATACGAGTATGGTAATATTATGAGTATATTATGTTATGGTATATTTAGAGTGATAGCAGGCTAATGATGGCAAGACTATCGTGTCCGCAATTCCAGGGTGGAACAGGTGGTTGTTGCGATATCTCACCTGGATACAGGCTGAGTTTTCCTTTATTATGTGGATATATGGAACTTCGGTGAGCAGATGTTTCATTATTATGATGTGAGCGTGTGGCGACCTTATAGACGTGATTTGAGGTGTGCCGGGTTAATTATTGAGCTGTGAGTTTAAGCTCATGATTATTGGTGCAAGCACTTAGAGTTAGTACGAGCGCTTAGTGGTATGGCCCCTGGATAGAGATGGGAGTTCAGAGCAGATTTAGTTGAAAGAGGGGATAGAATTATCCCCGTTTCGTATTAAAAAATAATGGACCTCCATGACCGATGAAGTTAAGTAGTAGTGTGTTGGAGGGGTTCCTTGTTTGGATTTCGCTTTGCGAGACGCTCCACGCATGAACCTTAACGATGTCGGGAGTGGAGAGATGTTATAGGATGCAAGGATGTAGGTTTTGCGAAAAAGTCATATAGTGTGGATGAAACACTATAGACTATGAGCCATGTGATGATGGTATGCTTATGGAAATATTGTGCTATGGAAAAGCACTAAAGTGGTCCTCTCACCACAAGTGGGTGGGTGAAGTAGGACTTAGAGAAATTGATTCGAGGATTATAGCCAGGCCTTAATGAAAAGGCAAATTTTGAGGAAGTATATTTTGGGTATGATAATCGTGACGCTTTATAGAAAGTGGGCACCTCGATTAGTTAGATTTTCCTTTTCTCTCAGGTGGGAGGATAGAATAGTAGAAATGCGTTCGTAGGTTAGCGAGGTAGGATTTAGGATGTCCCGCTGGTGTGCCGTAGGTCGCTATATCTTGATGACCGACAACGTGAGGGAGTAGTGTAATGGGAGGGTTTTTTGTCGGGATTTCGCTTTATGAGACGTCACACGTATGAAACCAATAAAATGTCAGAAGTTGAGAGAGGCCTTGGGCACTAGGGACATACTTAGGATTATACTTGTTTTTCATAGGTAGGGTAACGCTTAGACCGTAGCATTATTAGGATGTAAGTTCAATAGAGTGGGTCGCGCCAATGTAAGGAGAATGGAATTTCGCGGGTTGGGAGGACCCATGTGTGAGTATTACACCGAGGAAAGGAGACCTTTGTTTAGAGAGAGTGTTACGTGTCTGAAGTTCACAATGGGCGTGCAGATGTGCACGAGTTAAAAAGGTGTATGGTCACCTTAGTGAGTTGGTTTATGTATCGCCTGAAATGGAAAGGGCGTAGTATATAAAGTTGAAATTTATGCCGTGAGGCAGGCACGAATGGATTTAGAGTGTGTTGGATGGAACGTTGTGAGGGGTAGGCGATAATCCAATTGTATAAGGGGCATTAAGGGGTAACGTGCCCAACATAAGTGACGAGAATATTGGAAGTAGTAAAATCTTAGAAGAGTTTCCTTTTTAAAGGAAATCAGTTGTCTTGCTATGGATGAGCGGATGCTTTTTAGTAAGAGTATCAGCTTTGCGAGATGTAGAGCGGTAGTTATTGACTCGTTTCTCTTATTGCCAGCAAGAATAGTCATCGGAGTAACTCGTCATTGTTGTGCGTTAGCAGGAAGAAAATTAGATGATCTTGTGGTGAAGCAAGTACATTTGAGTACACCTTGAGGTAGGTGGAATATGGTAAGGGACCATCGTGTTCGCACCTTTTTTATTTTAGGTGTACTAAGACGTAGTGAAATTTGTGATCATAGGTTGGTGGTGTAGGTTATATCCGAATTTTGAGGACGAAATTCCATTGTAAGGGGGGAAGTATGTAACAACTCGTCCTTTTGGAGATAATTAAATTCCATAATTGAGTGTAAATTAGAATTTTGAGGAATTTCTAGGAATAGTAATTTTTGGGATTTTCGAGGATTTGATGATTTTCGATGGATGGTATATTTACTTTTGGTGTTAAGTAAATATGTCGGAGTATTTTAATTATATGTCGTCGTTGAGTAAAGCGACAAAAGTTAAGATTTTAATTGGAAAACCCACATTGAAAGATATTGGGTCAAGTACCTCGGATGGAGATTTCGACTGCGTCGTGAGTCTCGAAATGGACGAGATAGTCAGAAAAGAGTGTCTGATGGTCAAAATTGAGTTTCGAGAAATTTGAGAGTTAAAAGGGCACGTAATTGAGTAAACGAGTCATTTTTGGGTTTTAAGGGGTATAAACCCTTTTCTCCCTATATAAGGAGGGAGAGAGGGATAGAATATAAAGAAAAGAGAGAAGAGAGAGAAGAAGAGAGGAAAAGGAGATTTCGGGCCAAACTCCACCGGACTCGACTCGGCATCGTCGAATTTTATCCACGAGACAAGTGTTTACTTGCTTTAATTACATTTCAGCATAAATCTCATATCGTAGTTTGGTAAAAACAAACCCTAAAGATTTTGGGTTGGGTTTTCGTGGATAAAACTGGTTTTGGGAGTTAAAACGAATAAACCCCAATAATATTTCAATTCGAGGAACTTAGGATTTAATCAAAATTAATTGTTGGTTTCGGGTTGTAGGATGTTTAGAACCCTTATTATATGTGTAGATATTGTTGGTTGAGGTTGTAGGACGTTAGAGACGGATATAAAAGCTTGGGAGATACTTTAATGGCCAAAACAGCTTCTCGGAGAAGAAGTTGTTCGCCATGATCGATCGATCGAGGGTAGAGGTTCGATCGATCGAACCATCGATCGATCGAGGGCCAGGAAATTTGACAATTTTCCTAGGGTTAATTAGATGGGATGAGTTCCAATTTTTAATTGATTCTAGATTATTTAAGAAAGGAATTTAGTAATCTTGTAGGGTATTATGGGCTTATGTTAGGGAGACAAATATCCTAGACTAGCATGGGGTTAATTGGTTTTATTCTAAGGATTTTTTATAGTGGTTAATGTTCCATATGATATTGGAAGTTAACCTATAATTAATAAAAGGTAGAATGGTGATGTGTTGGATTATTGGGAGACTAGTGTGAGGACAATTACACTTCGGGTCCTAGGTCATTAATAAAATATGACTAAGAGTATAAGAAATGCATATTCCGGGTTTGGTATTTAATCATTGAAAATAAATGATTTTGAGAATGTAAAATATGAATGTTTTCAAATTGGAAAAAGAAATGATTTTCATAAATGATAATTTATGTATACACACCTCTCTAAATCGCTATCATAAGGGAAGTTGCGCGCGTGAGGTAAAGCCCCCAGGCCAATGAATGCAGGGTGGATATAGTCCTAGGCCATATGAGCGATTATTATATGTTTTTTTGCGATGGTGAGGTAATTCTGGGTGTGGTTATGACTCTTCCGCGGGCATATGGCCGATTCCCGATTTCTTGCGTTGTAGGATCCCAAGTTGTCTTAATTGATAGGCCTTGGAAGATGATAGCCATTTTGTAAATGAATTCTCATTCCGGGAGATATATCCAAAAGTGTATCATGATATGTATATAAAAGATGAGTATGTTATGTGTATTTAATTATGAGTATATATATATTAGTCATGTGCTGAGGGTCTAATGGATCTCGACGATCGACCTTGCAAAGTAGTAGTGTATCGAGGGGGCTCCTTGTTTGGATTTCTCCTCGCGAGACACCCCACGCACGAACATGGCATAGTGTTGAGACTGGGGAGAAGTTTATCCCTTAGTACTTGGAAATAACTAGGGTGGTTTGAAGATGGGTGACGGATTAGTTAGGCAGCGTAGCTTGACTAGGATGTATAGTGGATGCGATAAGTGTTCACTATTAGAAGAGAGGTGAGGGGTATCTCATTGGAGTGCGATACCAAATTTAAATATGAGACAAATCTATTTTTCTAAAAATAAAGCCTTTATGCATGAGCTAAATATTTTCACAACTCGGGCTCTGACCCGTTTATCTACTTTTCCCTCTCTTGTTATATTTATATATTACATAACTGTCCAGACACAGGGATGCCTAAATGACACTTCTTTCGAGTCAGATGTCCGCTGCAGCAGCTGTGGATGCATGTAGGTTCTCGATAGACACTTCTATTCTTGTACTCTAGATTGGCCCAATTGCATTTATTTATTCTTTTCCACCTTTTAGCGCGGCATTCGATATGGTTGTATCATATTTGAACCGAGTGTTCGGTTATTTTATTTTATTTCAGTTTCATTTATAAAAACTTTGTGGATGTTGTAATCTAGCATTTGTTTAAAAAGAGTAGCTAAGTAAAATTTTGACGCCAGCCTAATAGGTAATTAGTAATTAAATTTGTTTTCGATAGTGATGCTAAGAATGATCCATATGCGACTCCTGTTTTAATTTGATATAGGAGTGATCGCCCAGTATTTTATTAGGCGGGGTGTCACAATAGGGTTGGTAAAACTCAAAATCTATGTCACAAAATGACTTATCATCACTCCACATGGGTGCAATAATAGGTTGGCTTAGGGTAAAATCTGGCTCCCTTGCACACTAAAATTCATTTAACCTTTGTTGAAGTTGTTAAAGGGCTTGATTTTGATATTGATTAGCATGCTCTAGTTAGAGGATAAACTTTTGTAAGAGGCTTTCGAGAGTGGATGCGGATGATGGTGATGAAGTGTTGGCAAGTGTCGTCGATGGTTGAGGTGGACAAAACTCGCTATTGACATTAGGAAGCAAAGAATACTCATATAAAGTGTAGGAAATGGGGTCAAGTTGTTCATACATGGGAGAAGTGTCTCCATGAGGGAAAAAAGGTTGAAAATCATGGGGTGCGTAGCGAGGTGATTGATCGGTATGGGGTGCACTACATTGCCACAACGACTGTCAAAAGCCATGAGGATCCACAACATAGGGTTGGGATTCATATTTTGGAGGAGAGTGATCAAGCCTCCATGAATAGGTTGAGTACTCATACCACTTGGAATTGTATACGCCATGATAATAGGACGAGGTGGGTTCTAAAATAGTGTCATATGGATACACTTAGCCCATGGTTAGTTCAGATGGATATGAAAGGGAGGGACACTCATGGTACAAGTGATCGACGTGAAAGCAATAAGTGTACGACAAAACATTGGACACGTTGACATTCATTATCGGAGGAGATGAAATATAAGATGCACGCGTGGATGACATAAGAGTATCAATGGTGTGTGTGAGAGTGTTAAAGACACTAAGTAAAGTATGGAGGCTGGACTCGGGCTCAACTTCAAACATGCTTCGAGACGATGGAAAATGACTAAAGTAGTCCCTTAAAGGACGTTAGTCGGTCATGACAAGAGGAGAATTGTTTTTTTTTTTTAATATTTTTTTTGTTTAAAAGGAAAGAAAATATTTTTGTGATTTTTATAAAAAGAAAGGAAGAAAATATTATTTCTAATTTAGAAGAAAAGATGGGAGAGAAATATTTGGACTCTTGAATTGGAAGAATTCACTAAAACTGACTACCTAAAGATTGAATTACACACACACGAGTAAAGAATAAATCCTAACTAGATTGTATCCAATTTTTATCTTCAAAGTTAGTGAATGGGTAGTTAAATTTTAGTTAATCCGCGGGTGACAAAAATCCCAAAATTCATCTTTGTGATTGCCTTTTGCAAAAATATGCAGCTACATAGCTAGTTGGTTGATGGATTTTTCAATTTAATAATAGCTAAAGTAGCACACAATGGATAAGCGAGTGAGTCGGGTGATGAAATGCCTTCTCGTTTCAATGATCGGGTCTAGGTCTTCGGTTCATTAATTCATGAAACCATCCAAAATAAATGCAATGCAATAATAAAAATCACATAGGAGCAATTAAGCACACAAGAATGGAGTCGCTTGCGGGAGATTTGCGAGTGATAAAGAAATGTACCTCCCATGAGTTTTACACACGTGGGGAGAAGACCAATTTGAGTTGACCGAGGGGATCGCCAATCTCAGTCGGTCCCGGGAGTCCTATCAACCCAAAGTAGAGAGGTTTATTTTCCTTGCCTTTGGATGCCCTCTTTCTCCCTTGTCCGATTTTCTTATCACGCTTTTCTTCTTTTTATGAATTATTACAAATATAAATAAGATATAAATGGTATCTCCAAGCACCACAATACAAGTCAAATGATAAAATCCTTCTACGAAACTTCTAATAAAATGAAAAATGGTATTAAAAATGAAAACGATATGACAAATGAATTATAATCCAAGATCTTCTCGAGTGTGTCAATCTCCATAAAGTGGCAACGACTCCATTTGATAAAAAGGCCTTTTGTGTGTTGTTGTAGAATAGCCTCTATAATCAAAATCCCTTGAATTACCAACAAAAATTGTTAAACAGCTTATATTGTGGTAAATACGGGTATCAATCCAACTTTAAAGAGTGACGTGTGCTAAAATGAGAAGATAGATGCAATTTGATAACAAACTTTTTATGTATCGTTGTTGCAAAGCTCGTTAATCAAAATTTCCTTTAACCGACAAACATAATATGAACTTGTATTCGATAAGTAAGAGTATCAATCCAACTTTCATGTCTGAAGAACAAAATATTTGAAGACAAGTGTAGAATCATTGTCATATTATTCTTTATTCTTTATGATTTTTCAAGGAATTATTAATTAACTAACTATGCCAATTTTTTAAAGTAACTAACTAAGAGGTAAAATCTAATTAGAGAAAAATAAGAGAAATAAAATTTACAAAATTATTCTAATAAGTAAACCAGCTACACTTGATATTTACAATTTTTTCCTCTCAAAAGAGATAAGAAGAAGAAAAATTACAAAATAAGAAAGGACAAAATTATGTACAAAATGTACAATGGATGAATTCTTGATGGACTCTTAAATACTGAGAAATATTTGCTAAAAATTACAAACTCTCTCATTATAAAATTGTACATAAGAATTTATCCAAACAAATAAATTTTACACCATCACTTTATATTGAGATATTTTGTTAAAAATGCAAATACTCCCTATAAAGGGATGGAAAGAATTTATTTTAAGTTTTAAAACTAAAATGTAGATCTTTTTCAGATGCCACCGAATCTTTAATTTATAGGTGAAATGAGTCTAGGGTTATAATTGGAATTTGATGGACATGTATGTGACACCCCGCCTAATTAAATACCGGGCGATCACTCATTTATTAAATTAAATCAAGGTGAACAGTTGGTTCATTCTCAGCATCACTGTCGATAAAAATAAATTTTCCAATTTAACACCCTAAATAATTAAGCTAAGTGTCAAAACCATTTTCATATATAACTTCCCAAATTTTATTTAAAGAAAAATCATTTATTTTATTAACAACCTTCAATAAGTAAGAATCACACCACATTAAATTTCTGCAACATAAACCAATTAATTTAATACATTCGTCAATCGAATGTCAACATACGAAATCTAAAGTCACACATCCAAACTGAATAAATCCCATAGTAACAATACTGGAAATAACAGAAATACAAATGTCCAATAACAACGGAATAATAGAAAGAGCTACACATGCCCAACTAGATGAAAGTACTAAGAGTGGATCCGAATGAACGAAGTCGTCTAATCAAGAGACCTGGAACTCCCACCTAAGCTGCAGCGCGTTCCTTCCAAGAGATCCTAATCAAGACGCCCCTGTGGCTGGGCACCTGTAATAAATACATATATATACAAGAGAGAGAGAAAAAGAAACGGGTCAGAGCCCGATAGTGTGTGTGATTTAAAACACGTTTAGCAAGTATTTAAATTGATACAGGCCAATGCAACAACATATTAGTGCGACACTCTCTTGAGAAATTCTCACCTCTCTTCTAATGTGCACACCTATCGCACTAACCCTCCCCACGGTATGTCTTATCATATAACGCACTAATCTTCCCAATGATTTAACTTATCTTAGATTACTCGTAAGATTCAAAATTTCACGATTCAATTGTTTGAAAAGAATATTTCAATTAGTAACCAAAGTTCTCATTTTGACTTTATTAATCAATAAAGTTTTCCAGTGTCATATTTTACTTTCTCAAAACAAGTATTTATAATTGAGTCATCAACCATGTCCTACATATCACATCACAGTAGGTAGTTCCAGATTTCAGAATTTCATATATATATTAACTACTCATAAAATATATATATCATAACAGCACCCCAAATAAAGCTATGGTGCGGGCATACTCTACTATCCAATCCCCGTATCACTCGTACTAAGGGAATACAAATTCGGAATCACTCTCGAACTGTATTAACACATACTCAAACAATATTGAGGCGAAGTATAGATTCCAAGTCCCTTAGGACCGTCTGAAATATCGCTGCGATAGCTTGTACCGAGGATACCTATACACAAACAATATGAGGCGAAACATAGATTCCAAGTCTCTAAGACGAAATCACATACCCGCATCTCTTAGGACAGTCTGAACTATCATTCCGATAGCCTGTACCAAGGATATCTATCTTCTAGGGTACAAGTCAATATCCCCCATAAAGGTCCCATCGAGATAAGACTGTCCCAGCGCGAAAACCTCATGGATAGCAAGTAGCGTGGGCATGATTTTCACACATAGATAGTATATGCATACACAATCATATAAATATACTAATATTACCATATCAATAATGGGTAAATTCTCAATTCCCATAATTACGTCATTCGCATTTATTTCTCATTATATAGTTATCACGTATAACGATTCACATCTTACTTTAAATTTTAGGAACTTTTCCACTTACTACGTACGCTTCATGGATTCTATCCTCCCAATTATAAAATCCAGTAAGTATACACATTTGTCCCAAAGTAACTCTCTTACGTATCTCACTCTTTAAATCATAAATTCACCGACCCTTATGTAATTATCCCAAAACACAATCTTTGCCCGACATCAAGGGTCCCAAAATCTATTCACATGTCCTACTGGTCCTCCCTATCTCCCAAAACATTTTATTAAGGATGCCCAAGAATTATCTCACAATAAATTGAATTTAACTCATTTAAAAAGGAAATAGAAGTCTGCAAGGAGGGGTCGATCGATCGAGGTCTGGGGCTCGATCGATCGAACCTTCGATCGATTGAAGCTCTAGGCTCGATCGATCGATCAAGCAGGTATTTCGATTTCTGCAGAATTGCAGTTACGGGTTCTACCACCTATCTTCATCCAAATCCATATTTTCCAAACCCAAACGTCCCAAAAATTCTACTACTAACATTATATCAATATACCAGATACTTCCAACGTAAGGCATGTGTATTTCTATCATTTAAACATGGATTATCAACCCAAAGTTTTATCTAATTATCAAGAACCCTAGAATTTTCTTAAACAGGTTTCTAACAAATTTTCTCCAGAATTTCCTTCTTATAATCATCAAAATTTCGTGGTTAAATTCCTCTACATGACAAGGGTTTCCCGAATCATCATATAAACCAATACTACATGGATTTTCCTATCACAAATTGGGTTTTCTTCCATTAAAACTCAACCTAATTACTCCTAAACTAATATGAAATATGCATCAACGAAATAAGCAAGATAAACACTTGCCTGGGATTTTTGGTATTCTGATTTACGGCTGATTTTGGTGTGGTTGCGTTCCTCGTCTCGCGATCTACGCGTTGGTGGTGGCGGCGGCGCAAACCGTTGAGTTTTGAGCCTTGAAATTGCTTGAGAGCTCTCTCCTCTCTTCTCCAATGGCCGTTCTAGGTTTTGGGAATTCTAACCCTAGGTGACAGCCCAGATATCTGATATAACCCATTGAATTTTCGTGGGTTTAATGATTCATTAGAGCAATTATTTATAGGAGTCATATTCACGCCCTCATTCATTATTCTCAGGAAAAATGAGTCACGGTGATAATCGATGGCAACAAGAGTATGAAAGGTTGAAATTGGTTCGCACTTGTACCTCTTTCATTAATAATCCTCATAAAGTAAGTACTCCAATTTATTGGTATGGGAATTGGAAGATCGAACAATTTAACTACCTTGTAAACCGTGGAGTTCATTTCCAACAACATTACTTGTTCGATCGTATTCTATTTTCCCAGCCACAATGTTAAGACGAGGCTGTACAATAAATATATCGCCTACATAATCCCAATAGAGCACTGAACTTGCTTTCGCTGTTAGAGAAGGCCCACAAGAAAATCACCCATTATGGATAGAATTACGTACAAAGAGAATTGATGAAGACTGTGATGTCTCACGACATATGCACGTCAAACTCGATCTTGCTAATAGGCTGAAGAGGATGAGATTTCGAGTTCATTTCACTGACATCTATGGATCCATTATAGATACGCTTCCTCCTAATTGGTCACATGAAAAAATCCATAGGTTTTTATGAACAAATCAAGAATGGATGGAGATCAGATACATTGAACTTTTGTCAAAGTCTTACCATGATGGTTAAAAATTTTATTTTGTTATTTATATTTTCACATTGAACATTGAAATTATGCATCTATTATTATAGATACACATTTAACTTCTATTATTTTTGTAGATAATGTCGGGCGATAATGGAACCAATGCTCCAACAAATAACAACTGTAAGAGGGTAGTGAGACTCGGGTCTATGAATATCTGGAAAGGGTGAGGTGTGCTCCACTCAAATGGACACTGTCAGCAAGGTCTTCAAGGTCTTCTAGTGCAACTTCTTATGACACATCTTTTTGGTAATAATGGAGCTCAAGCTGCAACTTACTTCCTGCAAGAAGATAGCCTTCATAACAAGAATAGTAATTTTCTCAAGAGAAACCCCTGAGAATGATGGCTGTTAGTAGAACTAAGAGAATGAGAAGGGAAAGAATACTAGGTAGGTCTGCTGTGATTTTGGCAGAGTAATAGTGAAATTTTCAATTCTCTCCCTTGACCTTGCCTAGGGTCCTATTTATACTTGGGCATTAGGGATGAGTTGGCACTTTTAGGCGCCAAAATTGAGAGGGTTGGTGAGGGATTAGGTATGAAATGTACCATTTTTCCCTACCTGGAGGTAGCTTTGCCTGTCCCCTTTGGCAGGTGCCACCTGGTGCCAACCAAAGTCAAAAAGAAAATATGTCTCCCAACGAAGACAAAATATCTGATTTGGTAAATATCCTTTGAAACGGTAACTTGTGGTACAAACTTTTGAAATCTTGAGAGAGGAGGCCTTAAGGACCCCTCTCCTCTGAAATCATTTTTTCTTGAGAGGGACCTTAAAGACCGCCTCTTTTGAGAAGGTCTTTTTTGTAAAGAGTTCATTTCTTGTGAGCAGCCATCCCTTTGGCTTCTCACTTCACTTGTGACTAAGTGTGAGGTGTACGTAGTCTTATGTGATTCCTGGGTATTCCTACTAGTATTCTCTCAATACTATAGTGCTAAGTGGTTGATCTTACTCAACAGACCTTGTTCCTCATTCGTCAAGCCAAAACTCCCAAGAGATCCCAACTAACCTACTTGAGCCCTGCCTGCTCAACTAGGTTACATGTACAATAAAGACAAGTGTTAGTACCCTTGTTATTTTAAAGGATAACTTTTTATGGTGAGGGGTTACTCAAGGCAACCAATCCCTCATCCTGGTTTATTTTCTGGAAGCTGGGGGAGGACCTCGAGGGTTTCTCCTTAATATGAATTTCTGTCGGGACCTAGGTGAGGTTCCTTCTTAATATGAGTTTTTTACGCCACCTATATGAGGTTCCTTCTTAATATGAGTTTAAGTCGGGACCTAGGTGAGGTTCCTTCTCAATATGAGTTTCTGCTGGGACCTAGGTGGGTTCCTTATCGGTTTGAGTTTCTGTCGAGACCCTGGGGGGTTCCTCTCAATAGGAGTTTCTATCGGGAATTATGTGAGGTTCCCTCTCAATATGAGTTTTTCTCACCACCTAGGTGAGGTTCCTTCTTAATATGAGTTTCTACCGGGACCTAGGCGAGGTTCCTTCTCAATATGAGTTTATGCCTCCACCTAGGTAAGGTTCCTTCTCAATATGAGTTTCTATCGCCACCTAAGTGGTGTTCCCTCTCGATATGAGTTTCTCCCAGGACCCTAAGGGGTGCCTCTCAATATGAGTTTCTTCCACCACCTAGGTGAGGTTCCTTCTCAATATGAGTTTCTATCGCAGACTAGACCTAAAAAAAGTATTTTGGGGAAGACACCCTTCTACATTAGTCCCTCGTGCAAAGTATTTTGTGTTGGGTAGACCAAAAGACTTTGTACGCCATAAACTCAAATTTTAATTTCAAAAAAAAAAGTTTGAGGGCCTCTAGGGGCTCTTAAATCCTATCCTTAGGGTCATTAAATGCATTGTCCCTTCATCCTAGGCATTTTTATTTTCGAGACTCCACGCGTTAGTGTGGGAACTATCTTCTCATCATTTGGAAAAAAAAATTATAACTTTTTTTTCCCTTTCTGCACATTTTCCCATTTTCATGTAAAACGTAAGGCCCCCTTCTTAAAAAAAAGCCTTCATCTTCTTCAAAACCCTCTTATAAAGTTTTAAGCTTATAGTGAGAGAAAGAGAGAGAGGAAAAAAATCAAACACCATAGCCCCCATTTTTTTTGCTCTAGGTTTTCCTCAAACACGTCATTAATGGCTTCTAAACCTTCAAACATTTCTTACGATGTTGACACCACCATTGTTCCCATTTTAATAGGGATTATTCCCCTTTCACTATCCCCACTAGTGACAATGACCCTCGGAACCAACGTTACAACTATAAACGCCGGCGACCCCATTTTTTCCCCACGCTATGCTCTGTGTTATTCTAGTAGCGCTACTACCTTTCTTGTGCAGTCGGTGCCTTCTTATTCTAGAAAGCTACTTGTTGGCGAAATTAATTTTGGATCGAGAACCTTTAATGGTTCTTGGAAAATTTCTGTAGTGGGCAAGGGTTTTTTAGCGGCTGACTCTTCAACCGCCAGCTAGTGCATGACTTCAGGGTTTACTTTTTTATCTGAAGACTCCTCAACTGCCAGTCGGTATATGACTTCGCGAGGTACGAATTCATTTATCCCCTTATTGGACTCAGGTTCCTCGGCCAACCCTTCTACTTCCTTGACTTCCTCGCATGCTGGTCACGTTTTTAAGGGTTCCTCGCCGGGTTGCTATATGATTTTAGAGATGTTATGTGAGATATTGGATACCAGCTGAGGTAAGGAAGGTTCCTCGTCGATAATCAATTCTTCTGGGGGGTCCTCTCGCGCCGATTGCATATTTGAAGGTGTCTCGCGAACTTCCAATACTAATAGGAGTTCCTCGTGTGTCAACCTCATGTATGAGGGTGTCTCGTTGGTTGTCAATGTTAATAGGGGTTCCTCGCACGTCGACTCCATATTTGAGGGTGTCCCGCCAACGACCAATACTAATAGGATTTCCTCGCGCGTCGACCTCATGTCTAGGGTGTCTCACTGGCTACCAATGTTAATAGAGGTCCCTTGTCGCCCATCATTTCCTTAGGCTTTGCTGCTAGCAAGGGGGTTTTGTGATTGCCATTTTCCATGGTGGTTTCCTCGCCAAATGAAGTTTCAGATATGGGGGGTTCCATGACTATGGGGAACATATATGGGTGTCCCTCACCAACTATTACTACTATGGGGGGGAGCGCTGCTAAACGAAAGTGCCTCACGACCCACAACATTGGTGAGTTCCTCGCTTATTAAGGAATCTAGTACCATTTGTTTTGTTGGAGGTTCGCAGCCTTTGGTTTCCTCGCGTGCTTAATTTTGAAAATTTGGGTTCTTTGCCTATTTTGAGTTCCTCACTTGAAATTTCTACCACGATGGGTTCTTTTCTTAAGCCAATGGCTCTTGGTAGTTCTTCAGCTACATCATCTTCCTCTCAGGCATGGCAAGACTACATGTGCATTCGCCAGGGGCAAGATTTTAGTATCTACTGTCGCGCTCGCTTTTTTGGTCCAGCTGACAACTTCATGGGTTCCCTTACCCAATTTGATGAAAATTTTTCTAACATTGTTCTCGAGCATCCTCGTGTGGGGTTGAGTGAGTCTACTGATTCTCCTATTATTTTTCCAGACTCTATTCTCCGGGTCTAGGTCGACCGCGGTGATTTTCCCTATTCCAGTATTGAAATTAAAGTTACAGGAGGTGCCACGGAGGAATGGGCTAGTTGGGTTGATTATGTTCTGATTTTTTCTGATTACGTGATTATTCTTAGGTAAGTGGGCCTTCTTACCACCGTCAACAGCCTGAAGTGTTGTACGATATCTAAGAACAACTCCTCTCTCAATATTTTACTTGTCTCGATGGAGTATGGAGTCTCACACATTCGTTACGAGTTGGGGAAAATTTACTGTCACCCTAGAGGATGTGTGTGAGTTATATGATCTTCCTTTATTTAGGAAACATGTGTTTATCGATGACTACGAGGATTATTTCGATCAGGATAAGGTGGGGGAGCTACAAACATTTCTGGGAGAGTGCTCAAAGTACATAGCTATATATACGGCAGGTTCTACCAAGCACTCATTTGCCAAATGGTAGAGATACTGGTTTAGAGATTTTGGGCAACCGCTGAAAGGGGAGACTTCCAGCGTAGCCCCCATGTGCCAGGATGGCCCCAAACTCCACCCTACTTTACACTTAGCCGCCTTCCTGGTTACTTTTCTGACTTGGTTCCTACTGCCAGGTAAACTCAAAAATTCCCCTCGTGAGGTCCTTTTGAAGATGTCTATAAGATTATCTCGCGAACGGTTGATCCTTGTAGATGCTTTGAATCTTGGTTCCCTTTATACTTGGATGGACCGAAAACATATAGATGTGGAGTGGTCTTGTGTTCGGTACGATGCTACCAATTTTGTAAATGCCGCTCTTTTGATGGCTTTTCTATTTGGGCATTTCCCCCACCTTGCTTCGGAGGCTCAGGTATGCCATAGGAATGTTGCTCGGCTTCTAAGATGGCATATAAAAATTCCCAAGAAGCCCTTAGGAGTATTAATTAATGATATTGAGGAGTTTCAGTTTTGGCCTTACAGTAAGCGCCTCAGCGGCATCTTCAGTTGACTTTCTTTTCCTGGTGACGGTGGGATCTTATATTGCCCTTCTAATGTGGAGTCTGTTTCTACCTTCCCTCATATTAATGTGGTGATGATGCTATTAGTAGGCCTCCTTCCTTCTTGAACTAAATTGGGCCCACGTGCTTAGTTCTATTATTCTGAGAGGATAAAAAGGCAATTTGGCTATGATCAGGGTATTCACACCCCTCCTCTCCCCTCCTACACCGATCCTTATGAGATGTTTTTAGAGGCGTGCACAACCTTCACCCTCGGAGGATTATTCCATAGACTTAGTGGCTTAGGGGGGATCTACGTGTGCCCTCATGATTACTGTCCCTCATTCACTTCCTCTTGGTTCCTATTCTGGAAATGACATATTCTTCTAATCCAAGATTGCATGACTGGTCCTCCTCATGAGACCAAACCTGTCAAGTATGTTAAATCCCAATTTCTAATTAAGCGGACATAGATGGATACTTGGTTTCTCAACACCACTTCTAGGACATCTCTTGAGCAGGCCATCCACATTTTAGTGAATCCCCTCCTTGACGAGTCTCTTTAGCTCCCGTCCCCTGAGTTTTTTCCTGCGAAGTCTAAAGGCCAATCTAAAAGCAGAGGAAAAGTGAACACCCTCACTGCAGGCAAGAGGGATCACCCGAACATGAATCTGTCTAATTTCATTCTTGCTACCACCGCTTGTACTCCTTCTTCTCCTATGAGGACCCGAGCTATGAAGAAGAAGAAGAAGGAGAAGGAGAATAATGTCAACATTGATGCTCCCTCTTCGATGGGCCAGGAGTCTGAGACTGATGATCTCGGGGTGGAGGAAACTTACAGGATGGTGAAGGAGAAGGGTTGTGAAGCATTGGGCATTTCTTTTCGGGAGTCACGAGTCACATCTATCCCTATTGCAGAAGGTACAATACCCCAACATTCTTTACTTAGTGTAACTGGTTCTCTGGGAGTTTTACATATTGGTTCTCCCTCCCCCTCATTTTAAGAGTAACTAATTGACTATGAAAGCACCCCTTCCTATGATGATCATAGTTCTTCTTCGGGTGATGTGGGTGGCTTAGATCTCCATAGCAAAGGCAATACTGACACATATGCTTTGTTATCAGTTTCGAGGGAATCCTCCAATGATGATGAGGCCCCCCATTCTCCTGAGGCCTCACTACACCAAATCCTGCGAATGGTCACGCCCAGTTGGTCACGGCCCAAGTCCCTGACCAGCTGGTCGCGGACTTGGGCCGTGACCATCTCAATTTTTGGCGTGACCATATTCATTACTATACTAAGTCATGGATGCTCTGGAAGTGGTCACGGACCAAATCCCTGACCACTGTGGGTCACGGACTTGGGCCGTGACCAGGCAGTGACCATATTCGCGCCAAAATTCCCTCCAAAATCGATCGCGGATGGGTCACGGACTTGGGCCGTGACCATAGGCATGACGAAGCACAAAGCATACACATATGGGGTCACGGCTTGGGGCCGTGACCATTTCCTGGTATGGGTCACGGACTTGGACCGTGACCATAGGCATAACGAAGCACAAAACATACACATATGGGGTCACGGCTTGGGGCCGTGACCATTTCCTGGTGTGGGTCACGGCTATGGGCCGTGACCAATAGTCAATCATCCATGTTAGTAGGCTTTATTTATGGGTCACACTTTCTCGGTCACGGCTATAGGCCGTGACCACTGTCAATCCTAATAATAAAAGAAGCGCCTCATATTTTCATTTCCCCGCCTCATATCTCATCTTCTTTCCCATTTTGTCTTCGCTGATGGCATATTCCAATAGACTGTCAACATTTTGAATAAACACGTCACCAAATGTTTGTTATGAATTTTGGTTTTTGATGGTTTGTATGCGAATGAGCCGGTGGTGATGGGTGGTGCTCCGGGTTCGATTGACTTTGGGTTCTCAGCTGGGTTTGTATGAGAATGAGCAGGTGGCGACGGGTGGTGCTCCAGGTTCGATTGGCTTTGGGTTCTCAGCTGGGTTTGTATGGGAATGAGCAGGTGGCGACGGTGGTGCTCCGGGTTCGATTGGCATTGGGTTCTCAGCTGGGTTTGGCAAGTATTGGATTGAAATCGGGTTGGGGCTGCTGGATGTAGGGTTTGTGCCTGTTCAAACCGAGTTGAAGTTGGGTGGATAAGTATCGGGTTAAGAGGTTTATTGTGGGTTTCGTTCTAGTGTGGGTAGTTCTGGCTCTGGGTCGAAGTTGGTAAGGTTTGATTGGGTCGAGCAGATTTGGGGGTTTGGGAAATTGGTCTATGGTCATATGGGTTCTCGGGTCGAGATTCGGGTCTTTGGTTTCTCCAGGTGTAGCATGTATGCAGTGTCTTGGTTTGGAGTTATGGCTCGCGGGTTCAAGCTGGATTGGGTCGCTGCTGGTGGTTCTGGGCTTACAACGGTTTCACGGGTTTGGATATGTGTTGGTTCATCATATCATCTCTTTTTTTTCCGGATCTTCTTATGACTGCGGCCTGGGTAAACATTTTTTACTTCTTTATTTCGAACCAATAAGTTTGCGATTATTTATTTTGTTTTGCCTGTGGTTTGTTGCGCTTTAGGTTTGCCTAATTCGCCTAGCTCTTTAGTTTTATTTGTTTGTCAATTGATTTATATATTAGGATATGCCAATTTTTTCCAGATATACTTGTGAAGCTATTTATAAGTTATGAATATTAAGTCATTGTTGGACAAAAAATCAGTAGCGAATGGGGATATTACTGGGCAAAAAATCAGTAATGAATATTAAAAAAAAATTGTTCCGATTCTAAAAAATTCTTCTTCAAAACGTCTCTTATCTTCTCCATGTTAGTCTCTCTCCAACATCAAATGATCGAAGGTTCAGGAGTTATCTTCTTTTTCCTTATTTTCACTTGATCCTTTTCAAATTAGGGCTTTCATGTGAATTTATGATTAAGATGTTGAGGCGTCATCTTCGACTAATGATATGGCGTCATCTCCGGAGGTTTTGAAGGCGAATTTGAAGGAGAAATGTGTCAATGTTATCTTTGTGTTCGATCTATTTTTTTGTTTATTTGCATATAAATGCTTTGACTTTGTTGGATATTGGTTCTTTTGACTGATTGATTGGTGTTTTGGGCAGATGATTTTTCAGTTTCGTAGATTCTTTCCCGACAAAGTAGTATAATTGGCTTCAGAAAATTTTCAATGAGCTTGTTAAGGTTAGCTTTACGGAGACCTTTATTTGGGACACTTTTGGGCCAACACACAACAATTTATCGAGGTAATTGTAGTAATATTTCTTTTTGTAAATCAAAGTAAGTCTTTTTTTCCAATCGTTTTTTTAGAATAGTTTGAGTTAGTTGTTGTTTGGGTGTTAAATGATCATACCCATGCGGTTCTTTCTCTCTTAAGTATTTGAAAATGCTCACAAAATTTCTTAGACACGGGCAACTCTACAATGCTCACACGGGCTTAATAAAATGGATTTCTAAATAGTCATAATGTGTTCATGTGTTGAAATTAATGATTTGGGCATATATGCATACAACAGATGATGTTTTTAAGACTTTTCATACTGGTTAGTAATGGGAAAGTCATAACTGATGCTGGGAGCATGACTTCCGATCTTCCGAAGGGCTCAGCAGCTGTTTCATCGCTTTTCTCTATTCTTGACAGACACTCACTCATTCAAGGCTACTGCGATGTAATTATACTATCATTTATCTTACTGTTTTTCCTTTCATATATTACGTTGATAAGAGTTTTCATCTTTTCATCACACTTTTGGAAGACTAATGCTAAACATACAAATTAAATTGTACACTCCTCATTTTTTAATAAATTGAGATGCCATTCAGAAACCGAAGAATAAAAGAGAGAGCATTTCAAACGTGGGCAATTATTGCGTTTGAGGTTTTGATTATTTTCTCTATTAAGAAGTTGAGTATAAATTTTTATCTTTATTTGTTTTTATTAACCTTTTGACTAATTTAAATGTAGGGTTTCCAAACTTCAGTACTAAGATGTTGGATTTAATTGAACTACGACATTCATCGAGGTAAAGTTTTGATTATTTATTAATAGTTTTGTTATGCATTTATTGTATTTGCAATTCTTTACATAGTTGATTGTAGTAGTCAAGATGATCGAGCAGGTCTATAGTCCATCCACTCATAAACATAACAGTTGTAGGTACATTGGAGGTTAGCACAGCAAAGTCGTGGCCGTGAGGATCAATGGCATTAGTGTACAAGTGTTGAGGATGAATTGCAGATTTCACGTAAAAATATTCCATCCCTCTTCTCTTAGTATATGGACAAAGGTCATATGTATGATTATTGCATCTTCAAACCCCAACCCAAGAAAACCAAAGAATCCAACTCAAACATTATTTAATTCAGTGGTTTTGTGAGGTACTTTATTTAATTTTACATACTCGTTCTTCATAACACATTGTTTACGTATTGCAGATCTAACCAATTGGATACCAGTTCTTCATTACATACCAGTTCTTCATTACACACCAGGTACTCTGTACATTAACTAAAGTAGTTATATAATTGATATGCATTATCTATTAAATCTTTTAGATGATAGAAGGAGTACGGGATAGTTATTGGTTTTGTTTGGTTTGGCTGTTGGATAATTATTGGTTGTTGGAATGTTGTTGGATAGTATTTTAGAAGGAGTATGGGATAATTAGAAGGAGTACGGGATAATTATTGGTTTCATTTTTGGATAATATGTTGAAAATATTTTAAACTCCTGGTTTTAGAATACGATGATAGGATAACTTGCAAATGTCGAGACTTAAACTTAAAAACATGGCACCAACACCTCACATGGGACCAATGAAACTCGTATGAACTGACCGCGAGATCACGGGACCCCCGGTTTGAGAATACGACGATAATTAAAAAATATTAGGACTTAAGCTTAAAAATAAGGCGTTAGATAGCAAAAATACAAAACAACCCTCGTACGGACCCGTGAGAGGCACCAACACCTCTCACGGGACCAATGTAACATGTAGGAATAGATTGCGTGATCACGGGACTCCCGATTAGAGAATACGACGATAATTTTAAAATATGAGGCCTTAAGCTTAAAAATAAGGCGTTAGAGGGTGAAAACCAAAAACAGCTCCCGAACGGCTCCGTGAGAGGCACCAACACCTCCCACGGGACCAATGTAACTCGTAGGAACTGACTGCGCAGCCACGGGACTCCCGATTTGAGAATACGACGTTAATTTGCATATTTCTAGATTTAGGCTTAAAAACATGGCGTTAGTGGGTGAAAATCTGAAACAACCCCCGAACGGCTCCGTGGGTGGCACCAACACCTCCCACGGGACCAATGTAACTCGTAGAAACTGATCGCGCAGCCACGGGACTCCCGATTTGAGAATATGACAAAAATTTGCATATTTCTAGACTTAAGCTTAAATACATGGTGTTAGAGGGTGAAAACCCAAAACAGCCCCCGAACGGCCCTGTGGGAGGCACCAACACCTCCCACGGGAACAATGTAACTCGTAGGAACTGACCCCACAGCCGCGGGACTCGCAGTTTTAGAATACGACGGTAATTTGCATATTTATAGACTTACACTTAAAAACATGGCGTTAGAGGGTGAAAACCCGTAACAACCTCCGAATGGCCCCGTGGGAGGCACCAACACCTCCCACGGGACCAATGTAACTCGTAGGAACTGACCGCGCAGCTGCGAAACTCCCGGTTTGAGAATACGACTGTAATT
Source organism: Sambucus nigra (assembly GCA_949130495.1). Lineage (NCBI taxonomy): Eukaryota > Viridiplantae > Streptophyta > Magnoliopsida > Dipsacales > Adoxaceae > Sambucus > Sambucus nigra. The sequence goes on from OX422222.1 coordinate 51,774,249, forward strand.
TGCATATTTCTAGGCTTAGACTTAAGCAAAACATGACGTTAGAGGGTGAAAACTCGAAATAACCCCCAAACAGCCCCGTGGGTGGCACCAACACCTCGCACGGGACCAATATAACTCTTAGGAACTGACCCCGTAGCCGCGGGTCTCCCGAGTTGAGAATACGACAGCAATTTGCATATTTATAGACTTAGGCTTAAAAACATGGCGTTAGAGGGTGAGATCTCGAAACTGCCCCCGAACATCCCCGTGGGTGGCACCAACACCTCCCACGGGACCAATGTAACTCGTAGGAACTGACCCCGCAGCCGCGGGATTGCCGGTTTGAGAGTACGACGGCAATTTGCATATTTCTAGACTTTGGGTTAAAAACATGGCGTAAGAGGGTGAGAACTCGAAACAGCCCCCGAACGGCCCCGTGGGTGGCACCAACACCTCCCAGGGGACTAATGTAACTCGTAGGAACTGACCCCGCAGCCGCGGGTCTCCCGGTTTTAGAATACGACGGTAATTTGCATATTTTTAGACTTAGGCTTAAAAACATGGCGTTAGTGGATGAGACTCGAAACAGCCCCCGAATGTCCCCGTGGGTGTCACCAACACCTCCCACGGGACCAATGTAACTCGTAGAAACTAACCCCGCAGCCGCAGGACTCTCGGTTTGAGAATACGACGGTAATTTGCATATTTGTAGACTTAGGCCTAAAAACATGGCGTTAGAGAGTTAGAACTCGAAACAGCCCCCGAACGTCCCCGTGGGTGGCACCAACACCTCCCACGGGACCAATGTAACTCGTAGGAACTGACCCCGCAGCCGCATGACTCCCGGTTTGAAAATACAACGGTAATTTGTATATTTATAGACTTAGGTTTAAAAACATGGCGTTAGAGGGTGAAAACTTGAAACAGCCCCCGAACGGCCTCGTGGGTGACACCAACACCTCCCACGGGACCAATGTAACTCGTAGGAACTGACCCCGGAGCCGTGGGACTCCCGATTTGAGAATACGACGATATGTTGCATATTTCTAGACATAGGCTTAAAAACATGGCGTTATCGGGTGAAAACTCGAAACAACCCCCGAACGGCCCCGTGGGTGGAACCAACACCTCCCACGGGACCAATGTAACTCGTAGGAGCTGACCCCGCAGCCGCGGGACTCCCGGTTTTAGAATACGATAAAAAATTGCATATTTCTAGACTTAGGCTTAAAAACATGGCGTTAGTGGGTGAGAACTCGAAACAGCCCCCGAACGGCCCCGTGGGTGGTACCAACACCTCCCACGGGACCAATGTAACTCGTAGGAACTGACCCCACAGCCGCGGGACTCCCGGTTTTTGAATACGACGGTAATTTGCATATTTGTAGACTTAGGCTTAAAAACATGGCGTTAGAGAGTTAGAACTCGAAACAGCCACCGAACGTCCTCGTGGGTGGCACCAACACCTCCCACGGGATCAATGTAACTCGTAGGAACTGGTTCCGCAACCGCGGGACTCCCGATTTGAAAATACGATGATAATTTGCATATTTATAGACTTAGGCTTAAAAACATGGCGTTAGAGGGTGGAAACTGGAAACTGCCCCCGAACGGCCCCATGGGTGGTACCAACACCTCCCACGGGACCAATGTAACTCGTAGGAAGTGACCCCGTAGTCGCGGGACTCCCGATTTTAGAATACGACGGTAATTTGCATATTTCTAGACTTAGGCTTAATAACACGGCGTTAGAGGGTGAAAACTCGAAACAGCCCCCGAACGTCCCCGTGGGTGGCACCAACACCTCCCACGAGACCAATGTAACTCGTAGGAACTGACCCCGCAGCCGCGGGACTCCCGGTTTGAAAATACGACGGCAATTTGCATATTTATAGACTTAGGCTTAAAAACATGGCGTTAAAGGGTGAAAACTCGAAACAGCCCCCGAACGGCCTTGTGATGGCACCAACACCTCCCACGGGACCAATCTAACTCGTAGGAACTGACCCCGCAGCCGCGGAACTCCCGGTTTGAGAATACGACGATATTTGCATATTTATAGACTTAGGCTTAAAAACATGGCGTGATCGGGTGAAAACTCGAAACAGCCCCCGAACGGCCCCGTGGGTGGCACCAACACCTCCCACGGGACCAATGTAACTCATAGGAACTGACCCCGCAGCCGCGGGACTCCCGGTTTTTGAATACGACGGTAATTTGTATATTTCTAGACTTAGGCTTAATAACACGGCGTTAGTGGGTGAAAACTCGAAACAGCCACCGAACGTCCCCTTGGGTGGCACCAACATCTCCCACGGGACCAATGTAACTCGTAGGAACTGGTCCCGCAGCCGCGGGACTCCCGGTTTGAAAATACGACGATAATTTGCATATTTATAGACTTGGGCTTAAAAACATGGCATTAGAGGGTGAAAACTCGAAACAGCCCCCGAACGTCCCCGTGGGTGGCTCCAACACCTCCCACAGGACCAATGTACCTCGTAGGAACTGACCCCGCATCCTTGGGACTCCCGGTTTGAGAATATGACGGTAATTTACATATTTATAGACTTAGGCTTTAAAACATGGCGTTAGTGGATGAGAACTCGAGACAGCTCCCGAACGGCCCCGTGGGTGGCGCCAACACCTCCGATGGGACCAATGTAACTCGTAGGAACCGACCCCGCAGCCGCGAGACTCCAGGTTTGAGAATACGATGATAATTTTCATATCTCTAGACTTAGTCTTAAAAACATGGCGTTAGAGGATGAGAACTCGAAACATCCCCCGAACGTCCCCGTGGGTGGCACCAACACCTCCCACGGGACCAATGTAAATCATAGGAACTGACCCTGCAGCCGTGGTACTCCCGGTTTGAGAATACGACGGTAATTTGTAAATTTCTAGACTTAGGCTTAAAAACATGGTGTTAGAGGGTGAGAACTCGAAACAGCCACCGAACGTCCCCGTGGGTGGCACCAACACCTCCCACGGGACCAATGTAACTCGTAGGAACTGGCACCACAGCCGCGGGACTCCCGGTTTGAGAATACAACGGTAATTCGCATATTTCTAGACTTCGGCTTAAAAACATGGCGTTAGAGGGTGAGAACTCGAAGCAGCCCCCGAACGGGCCCGTGGGTGGCACCAACACCTCCCACGGGACCCATATAACTCTTAGGAACTGACTCCGCGGCCGCGGGACTCCCGGTTTGAGAATACAACGGTAATTTTCATATTTCTCGACTTAAGAAAAACATGACGTTAGAGGGTGAAAACTCGAAACAGCCCCCGAGCGGCCCCCTGGGTGGCACCAGCACCTCCCACAAGACCAATGTAACTCATAGGAACTGACCCCGCAGCCGCGGATCTCCCGATTTGAGAATACGATGGTAATTTGCATATTTCTAGAGTTAGGCTTAAAAACATGGCGTTAGAGGGTGAGAACTCGAAACAGCCCCGAACGGGCCCGTGGGTGACACGAACACCTCCCACGGGACCCATATAACTCTTAGGAACTGACTCCGCGGCTGCGGGACTCCCGGTTTGAGAATACAACGGTAATTTTCATATTTCTCGACTTAAGAAAAACATGGCGTTAGAGGGTGAAAACTCGAAACAGCCCCCGAGCGGTCCCTTGGGAGGCACAAACACCTCCCACAAGACCAATGCAACTCGTAGGAACTGACCCCGCAGCCGCGGGACTCCCGATTTGAGAATACGATGATAATTTGCATATTTCTAGATTTAGGCTTAAAAATAAGGCGTTAGAGGGTGAGATCTCGAAACAGCCCCCCGACCGTCCCCGTGGGTGGCACCACCACCTCCCACGGGACCAATGTAACTCGTAGGAACTGACCGCGCAGCCGCGAGACTCCCGATTTGAGAATACGCTGATAATTTGCATATTTGTAGACTTAGGCTTAAAAACATGGCATTAGAGGGTGAAAACTCGAAACAGCCCCCGAACGGCCTCGTATGTGGCACCAACACCTCCCACGGGACCAATGTAACTCGTAGGAACTAACCCCGCAACCGCGGGACTCCCGGTTTGAGAATATGATGAAATGTTGCATATTTCTAGACTTGGGCTTAAAAACATGGCGTTATCGGGTGAAAACTCGAAACAGCCCCCTTACGGCCCCGTGGGTGGCACCAACACCTCCCACGGGACCAATGTAACTCGTAGGAACTGACCCCGCAGTCGCGGGACTCTCGGTTTTAGAATACGACAGTAATTTGCAAATTTCTAGACTTAGGCTTAAAAACATGGCGTTAGAGGGTGGCAACTCGAAACTGCTCCCGAACGGCCCCATGGGTGGTACCAACACCTCCCACGGGACCAATGTAACTCGTAGGAACTGACCCCGTAGTCGCGGGACTCCCGATTTTAGAATACGACGGTAATTTGCATATTTCTAGACTTAGGCTTAAAAACATGGCGTTAGAGGGTGAAAACCCGAAACAGCCCCCGAACGTCCCTGTGGGTGGCACCAACATCTCCAACGGGACCAATGTAACTCGTAGGAACTGACCCCGCAGCGGCGGGACTCCCGGTTTGAGAATACAATGGTAATTTGCAAATTTCTGGACTTAGGCTTAAAAACATGGCGTTAGAGGCTGAGAACTTGAAACAGCCACTGAACGTCCCCGTGGGTGGCACCAACATCTCCCACCGGACCAATGTAACTCGTAGGAACTGACACTGTAGCCGCGGGACTCCCGGCTTGAGAATACCACAATAATTTGCATATTTCTAGACTTGGGCTAAAAAACATGGCGTTAGTGGGTGAAAACCCGAAACAGCCCCCGAACGTCCCCGTGGGTGGCACCAACACCTCCCACGGGACCAATGTAACTCGTAGGAACTGACCCCGCAGCTGCGGGACTCCCGGTTTGAGAATACGACGGTAATTTGCATATTTCTAGACTTAGGCTTAAAAACATGGCGTTAGAGGGTGAAAACTCGAAACAGCCCCCGAACATCCCCGTGGGTGGCACTTACACCTCCCACGGGACCAATGTAACTCGTAGGAACTGACCCCGCAGCCGCGGGACTCCCGATTTCAGAATACGATTATAATTTGCATATTTCTAGACATAGGCTTAAAAACATGGCGTTAGAAGGTGAAAACCCAAAACAGCCCCCGAACGTCCTCGTGGGTGGCACCAACACCTCCAACGGGACCAATGTAACTCGTAGGAACTGACCCCGCAGCCGCGGGACTCCCGATTTGAGAATACGGCGGTAATTTGCATATTTCTAGAGTTAGGCTTAAAAACATGGCATTAGTGGATGAAAACCCGAAACAGCGCCCGAACGGCTTCGGGGGTGGTACCAACACCTGCCATGGAACCAATATGACTCATAAGAAACTGTCCGCACAGCCACGGGACTCCCGGTTTTAGAATACAACGGTAATTTGCATATTTCTAGACTTAGGCTTAAAAACATGGCGTTAGTGGGTGAGAGCTCAAAACAGCCCCCGAACGTCCCCGTGGGTGGCACCAACACCTCCCACGGGACCAATGTAACTCGTAGAAACTAACCTCGCAGCCGCAGGACTCCCGGTTTGAGAAAACGATGGTAATTTGCATATTTCTAGACTTAGGCTTAAAAACATGGCGTTAGAGGATGAGAACTCGAAACAGCCCCCGAACGGCCCCGTGGGTGGCACCAAGACCTCCCACGGGACCAATGTAACCCGTAGGAACTGACCCCGTAGCCGTGGGACTCCCGGTTTGAGAATACGACGGTAATTTGTAAATTTCTAGACTTAGGCTTAAAAACATGGCGTTAGAGAGTGGGAACTCGAAACTGCCACCGAATGGCCCCGTGGGTGGCACCAACACCTCCCACGGGACCAATGTAACTCGTAGGAACTGACCCCGTAGCCGCGGGACTCCCGGTTTTTGAATACGACGGTAATTTCCATATTTCTAGACTTAGGCTTAAAAACATGGCGTTAGAGGGTGAGAACTCGAAACAGCCCCCGAACGTCCCTGTGGGTGACCTCAACACCTCCCACGGGACCAATGTAACTCGTAGGAACTGACCCTGCAGCCGCGGGACTCCCGGTTTGAGAATACGACGGTAATTTACAAATTTCTAGACTTAGGCTTAAAAACACGGCGTTAGAGGGTGGGAACTCGAAACAGCCCCCGAACGGCCCCGTGGGTGGCACCAACACCTCCCACGGGACCAATGTAACTCGTAGGAACTGACCCCGCAGCCGCGGGACTCTCGGTTTTAGAATACGACGGTAATTTGCATATTTCTAGACTTAGGCTTAAAAACATGGCGTTAGAAGGTGGAAACTCGAAACTGCCCCCGAACGGCCCGATGGGTGGCACCAACACCTCCCACGGGACCAATGTAACTCGTAGGAACTGACCCCGTAGTCGCGGGACTCCCGGTTTTAGATAACGGTGGTAATTTGCATATTTCTAGACTTAGGCTTAAAAACATGGCGCTAGAGGGTGAAAACCCGAAACAGCCCCCGAACGTCCCCGTGGGTGGCACCAACACCTCCCACAGGACCAATGTAACTCGTAGGAACTGACCTCGCAGCCGCGGGACTCCCGGTTTGAGAATACGACGGTAATTTGCATATTTCTAGACTTAAGCAAAACATTGCGTTAGAGGGTGAGATCTCGAAACAGCCCCCGAATGTCCCCGTGGGTGGCACCAACACCTCCAACGGGACCAATGTAACTCGTAGGAACTGACCCCGCAGCTGTGGGACTCCCGGTTTGAGAATACGACGGTAATTTGCATATTTCTAGACTTAGGCTTAAAAACATGGCGTTAGAGGGTGAATACTCGAAACAGCCCCCGAACATCCCCGTGGGTGGCACTTACACCTCCCACGGGACCAATGTAACTCGTAGGAACTGACCCCGCAGCCGCGGGACTCCCGATTTCAGAATACGATTATAATTTGCATATTTCTAGACATAGGCTTAAAAACATGGCGTTAGAAGGTGAAAACCCAAAACAGCCCCCGAACGTCTCCGTGGGTGGCACCAACACCTCCAACGGGACCAATGTAACTCGTAGGAACTGACCCCGCAGCCGCGGGACTCCCGGTTTGAGAATACGGCGGTAATTTGCATATTTCTAGAGTTAGGCTTAAAAACATGACATTAGTGGATGAAAACCCGAAACCGCGCCCGAACGGCTTCGGGGGTGGTACCAACACCTGCCATGGAACCAATATGACTCATAAGAAACTGACCGCACAGCCACGGGACTCCCGGTTTTAGAATACAACGGTAATTTGCATATTTCTAGACTTAGGCTTAAAAACATGGCGTTAGTGGGTGAGAACTCAAAACAGCCCCCGAACGTCCCCGTGGGTGGCACCAACACCTCCCACGGGACCAATGTAACTCGTAGAAACTAACCCCGCAGCCGCAGGACTCCCGGTTTGAGAAAACGATGGTAATTTGCATATTTCTAGACTTAGGCTTAAAAACATGGCGTTAGAGGATGAGAACTTGAAACAGCCCCCGAACGGCCCCGTGGGTGGCACCAAGACCTCCCACGGGACCAATGTAACCCGTAGGAACTGACCCCGTAGCCGTGGGACTCCCGATTTGAGAATACGACGGTAATTTGTAAATTTCTAGACTTAGGCTTAAAAACATGGCGTTAGAGAGTGGGAACTCGAAACTGCCACCGAACGGCCCCGTGGGTGGCACCAACACCTCCCACGGGACCAATGTAACTCGTAGGAACTGACCCCGTAGCCGCGGGACTCCCGATTTTTGAATACGACGGTAATTTCCATATTTCTAAACTTAGGCTTAAAAACATGGCGTTAGAGGGTGAGAACTCGAAACAGCCCCCGAACGTCCCTGTGGGTGACCTCAACACCTCCCACGGGACCAATGTAACTCGTAGGAACTGACCCCGCAGCCGCGGGACTCCCGGTTTGAGAATACGACGGTAATTTACAAATTTCTAGACTTAGGCTTAAAAACATGGCGTTAGAGGGTGGGAACTCGAAACAGCCCCCGAACGGCCCCGTGGGTGGCACCAACACCTCCCACGGGATCCATGTAACTCGTAGGAACTGACCCCGCAGCCGCGGGACTCTCGGTTTTAGAATACGACGGTAATTTGCATATTTCTAGACTTAGGCTTAAAAACATGGCGTTAGAGGGTGGGAACTCGAAACTGCCCCCGAACGGCCCCATGGGTGGCACCAACACCTCCCACGGGACCAATGTAACTCGTAGGAACTGACCCCGTAGTCGCGGGACTCCCGGTTTTAGATAACGGTGGTAATTTGCATATTTCTAGACTCAGGCTTAAAAACATGGCGCTAGAGGGTGAAAACCCGAAACAGCCCGCGAACGTCCCCTTGGGTGGCACCAACACCTCCCACGGGACCAATGTAACTCGTAGGAACTGACCTCGCAGCCGCGGGACTCCCGGTTTGAGAATACGACGGTAATTTGCATATTTCTAGACTTAAGCAAAACATTGCGTTAGAGGGTGAGATCTCGAAACAGCCCCCGAACGTCCCCGTGGGTGGCACCAACACCTCCAACGGGACCAATGTAACTCGTAGGAACTGACCCCGCAGCTGCGGGACTCCCGGTTTGAGAATACGACGGTAATTTGCAAATTTCTAGACTTAGGCTTAAAAAACATGGCGTTAGAGGGTGAGAACTCGAAATAGCCACCGAACGTCCCCGTGGGTGGCACCAACATCTCCCACGGGACCAATGTAACTGGTAGGAACTGACCCCGCAACCGCGGGGCTCCCGGTTTGAGAATACGACGATAATTTGCATATTTTTAGACTTAGGCTTAAAAACACGGGGTTAGAGGGTGAAAACCCGAAACAACCCCCGAACATCCCCGTGGGTGGCACCAACACCTCCCACGGGACCAATGTAACTCGTAGGAACTGACCCCGCAGCCGCGGAACTCCCGGTTTGAGAATACGACGATAATTTGCATATTTCTAGACTTAGGCTTAAAAACATGGCGTTAGAGGGTGGGAACTCGAAACAGCCCCCGAAGGTCCCTGTGGGTGGCCTCAACACCTCCCACGGGACCAATGTAACTCGTAGGAACTGACCCCGCTGCCGCGGGACTCCCGGTTTGAGAATACGACGGTAATTTACAAATTTCTAGACTTAGGCTTAAAAACACGGCGTTAGAGGGTGGGAACTCGAAACAGCCCCCGAACGGCCCCGTGGGTGGCACCAACACCTCCCACGGGACCAATGTAACTCGTAGGAACTGACCCCGCAGCCGCGGGACTCTCGATTTTAGAATACGACGGTAATTTGTATATTTCTAGACTTAGGCTTAAAAACATGGCGTTAGAGGGTGGAAACTCGAAACTGCCCCCGAACGGCCCGATGGGTGGCACCAACACCTCCCACGGGACCAATGTAACTCGTAGGAACTGACCCCGTAGTCGCGGGACTCCCGGTTTTAGATAACGGTGGTAATTTGCATATTTCTAGACTTAGGCTTAAAAACATGGCGCTAGAGGGTGAAAACCCGAAACATCCCCCGAACGTCCCCGTGGGTGGCACCAACACCTCCCACGGGACCAATGTAACTCGTAGGAACTGACCTCGCCGCCGCGGGACTCCCGGTTTGAGAATACGACGGTAATTTGCATATTTCTAGACTTAAGCAAAACATTGCGTTAGAGGGTGAGATCTCGAAACAGCCCCCGAACGTCCCCGTGGGTGGCACCAACACCTCCAACGGGACCAATGTAACTCGTAGGAACTGACCCCGCAGTTGCGGGACTCCCGGTTTGAGAATACGACGGTAATTTTCAAATTTCTAGACTTAGGCTTAAAAAACATGGCGTTAGAGGGTGAGAACTCTAAACAGCCATCGAACGTCCCCGTGGGTGGCACCAACATCTCCCACGGGACCAATGTAACTCGTAGGAACTGACCCCGTAACCGCGGGATTCCCGGTTTGAGAATACGACGATAATTTGCATATTTTTAGACTTAGGCTTAAAAACATGGGGTTAGAGGGTGAAAACCCGAAACAACCCCCGAACATCCCCGTGGGTGGCACCAACACCACCCACGGGACCAATGTAACTCGTAGGAACTGACCCCGCAGCCGCGGAACTCCCGGTTTGAGAATACGACGGTAATTTGCAAATTTCTAGACTTAGGCTTAAAAACATGGCGTTAGAGGGTGAGAACTCGAAACAGCCACCGAACGTCCCCGTGGGTGGCACCAACACCTCCCACGGGACCAATGTAACTCGTAGGAACTGACCCCGCAGCCGCGAAACTCCCGGTTTGAGGGTGAGAACTCGAAACAGCCCCCGAACGGCCCCGTGGGTGGCACCAACACCTCCCACGGGACCAATGTAACTCGTAGGAAGCGACCCCGCAGCCGCGGGACTCTCGGTTTGAGAATACGACGGTAATTTGCTTATTTTTGGACTTAGGCTTAAAAACATGGCGTTAGAGGGTGAGAAGTCGAAACAGCCCCCGAACGGGCCCGTGGGTGGTACCAACACCTCCCACGGGACCCATATAACTCTTAGGAACTGACTCCGCGGCCGCGGGACTCCCGGTTTGAGAATACAACGGTAATTTTCATATTTCTCGACTTAAGAAAACCATGACGTTAGAGGGTGAAAACTCGAAACAGCCCCTGAGCGGCCCCCTGGGTGGCACCAGCACCTCCCACAAGACCAATGTAACTCGTAGGAACTGACCCCGCAGCCGCGGATCTCCCGATTTGAGAATACGATGGTAATTTGCATATTTCTTCTTGGTTACTGATAATTTTAACTCATATATGTAATTTTTCTGCTTGATTAAATTTTTTGTAAAATTACTTGCTTACTGATATTTTTTTTTATGTATCCCATCATTTGTAGGATTTTTGCATGCGGAACAAACGAAGGAGGCAATGGTCTACAGCATGAAGATTGTTTATAGGTTGTGGACATTCAGGATTTTGATTTTTGTGTTACAGCCGTGCGGGCTTTTATTGTTTAGTTTTATGGCCGTGCGGGCTTTTATAATTAGATTGTTGAATTTTATAGCCGTGCGGGCTTTATAATAAGTAGGTTTTACATTTACAGGTTTTGGAATGTCTATAAAATAGAGGAAACTCTGCCCAATTTTTTTTTGGTCTGTGAATTATTAAGACGTGTAATTTTTATAAGTTTGTATATATATTTTTTTATTAACAACGTTCTCGATTCGCAATTTGTGATTTTTTTTATTGTTATGTCAATAATAAATATTTGTAACACCTCGTACGCGTCAAACGTTACACGTAGCAACTGATGGTGCACTCACAGGACCCCCAATTTTAGGATTGGACCAAAAAAATACATTTTTTAAAAAAATTGTAGTTAAATATGGTCATGGACTTTGTCCATGACCATTTTTATTTTTTCGTCACGCATAAAAATTGTCGCGGCCAAAGTCCGCGACCATTTTTTTCGTCACGGTTGTGGGTCACGGATCAGGGCCGCGACCAATTTTTTTATATTTTTTTGTCACGGTCGTGGGTCGCGGACTTTGGCCGCGACCAATTTGTCACGGTTGTGGGTCACGGATCAGGGTCGCGACCAATTTTTATTTTATTTTTTTGTCACGGTCGTGGGTCGCGGCCAAAGCCCGCGACCAATTTGTCACGGTTGTGGGTCACGGATCAAGGCCGCGACCATTTTTTTTTTTTTTTTTGTCACGGTCGTGGGTCGCGGACTTTGGCCGCGACCAATTTGTCACGGTTGTGGGTCACGGATCAGGGCCGCGACCCGTCACGACATGGGTCACGACCTAAGTCCGCGACCATCTGCCGTGACCCCTCTCGACCGTGACCATTTTTTGGTCACGGACTTGGGCCGCGACCCACGAAAATGGTCACGCCAGAAATGGTCACGGCCCAAGTCCGCGACCCACAGCTTTGGTCAGGGATTTTGGCCGTGACCAATCGCCAGTTTTGGTGTAGTGCCTGTGGCTTCGCGTTCTGCTGAGGTATGCTTTATAATTTTCTCAACTTTCATTTCTCTCTTTTCCTCTTTCTTTCTTCTTTTTCCTTACCCATTTATGATTGCATAAGGTTGTGCCTTCCAGCCTCGTCACTTCATCTTCTCTTACTTCGGTGGTAGGCACTTCTATAATTAAGGCCCTGGTTACCCCATCATCTAACGTGTGTATCTCCGAAGATTTTTTTTCTTGCTTCACTAATAATCACTTTATGCCTTTTGACATTTTTCATCTCTTAGGGCCAGGAAACTTTTGGATTTTCTTCCCGATGGGGGGGGGACCCTTCCCTTTCCTGATGTTACTATCCCGGGGTTGTCCTCTTCAGGGAGGATCTTTATTCCTCGGGTTCACATATCTATGGATGGTAGGCCTTTGGTTCAGGCGATCTCTCACCGTCCATTATTTACTATGGCTGCGACTATTAAGCCCACACTGCAAGTTAGGCGTTTCCATTCAAACATGGGATCTTTTTTTTCTTGAACACATGGTAAATAACATACTTTGGCATCTGCAGGCCATCATCACATCCCCTGCTATGTCGGCTATCATTTTTTGCTCTTCCTCCTTAGATGGGGCTCAGTTACTTTAACATCTTCTTGTTAAACATTTTTTTCTAACTTGCTTGTAGTTAAAAAATTCATATTTCCCTTCTTTGCAGTTGTCTCTTGGTACTGTTTCGATGGTGGCTTTTGTTACAGTCTCTTCGGCAGCCCCTGCATGCGGGCCATCTTGCCCTGTTACCACACCCCTTCAGGTAACCATCTTTGTCGTGGAGTTTTGAATTTTCTCATATATTTTTCCTTTATGAGGTAGGTGATTTACTAACACTTACCTATTTTTTCATTTGTATGCTCAACTATCCACTGCGACCACCATCACTGAGGTAGCTCCTTTAGGAACACCTGCAGGTGAGGCAACCTCTTTAGGAGCACCTATTGCTGAGATAGCCCCTTTAGGAGAATATGTAGCTAAGACAACCCCTTTAGGATCACCTGCAACTCCTTCCTTGATTGCTACGAAGGGCGTTACTCAAGTATAGTATTTGAGGGTACCCTTTTTCTTTATGCCCTTTTTGTATCTCTATGTTATTCAAATGTTTATCACTACTTACCTGTTTCTTCTTTTCCCAGGTTAGTGATACTATCGTCTTAGTGATGAAGGAAATCCACTAACTATAATGAAAAGTAGAATTCTCATCAATAATTGGTGAGCAATACTCAACTCCACCAACTGTTCACTCCCCTACCCCACAAATGATTCACTCCCCTACTTCGAGATGCAGTACGCAAGGTATTATAAGCGTGACAATATTTTATGCACAGTACACGTCCCAAAGACGTGACAATATTATCTTTACTGTAAACCTGGTCACGACCCAAAGTCGTGACAATATCATATATACAGTAAGTTTGGTCATGGTCTTAAGCTGTGATAAAGATGGATCTCACGAACCACTAGGCACGACTTTAAAATGTGATGAAATGGTCTTTTATAGTGAAGTGGTCACCAATTTGGGCCGTGATTAAGCTTACAAATAGGGTCAGTGGTAGGGGTCGTGACCACATGTGTGACTATGTGAAATCCACGACTAGGATCTCGGTCAGGGATTTGGGCCGTGACCACCGAAATAGGTCACGGACCAAATCCGCAACCCACCCTTCCTGGTCAGGGATAAAGTCAGTTACCATTAGCCCAGTTTGGTTATAGTGATGGGCCGCAACTAGGTAGGAGGTTTAGAGGGGTCGCTGGTAAATGCAATGGGTATAGTATGGATCAGCTCCGGGTTCGTTGTTGTCGGGTTAATAGTTTTGGTCCGGTAATAACGAAGGTGGCATGTAGGTGGCCACCGACCGGAGCTGGGATATGATTTGGGGCATCTTGGGTTAAGTGAAGACGGTATTAAGGGTTCAAGATTGAGCTGGTAAAGGGTGTGTGCAAATGGACTGGGTCGCCTGGTTTTGGTAGTGGCTGGTCGAATTAAATAGAGGTTTGAACTGGGTTTCAAATGGGCAGTTGGGTTTGGAAGCTACGGTTCTGCCCGGGTTAATCGGGTAATGGGTCGAAGTTGGAGTGTATATAAGATGGTAGCACGGTGATATGGGTGTTCGAAATGGGTGTGTTTATTATTAGAGGAAGAAGAGAGAGAAGGTATGGGGGGGGGGGGGGGGAAGATGGTGAATCGTTAGGAGATGTGTTTGTTTGTGTGAGGGTGTATGGAATTAGTGTGTGTGTGTGAGGTGTAATGTTAAGGTGTGAGGTTTAATGTTAAGGTATGAGTGAGTGTGGGGAAAAATAAAAAGGTAGAAGAAGTATTATGGTGCGTGTGTTTAATATGCAACTAAAGAAATTAAAATAAAACTATCGAAATACTTATGACTCCTTTACAAAATACAAAATTAATAAAATATAATAAAATTAAAAACTAAAAATGAAAATTTTATAAAAGACTAAAACTAAAATAATAATAAAACTAAACTAAAACATAAAAAAATAAAAACAAATAATATAAAATTTTAATAAAACCCACACCTATTATATTTACATAGAAAAATATAAAAAAACCTGATGCAAAATACGAACTCTAATATATAAAACTATACGCACCAATAAATCCTAAATATCGACTCAAAATAAAATATAAAAAATAATTTTAAAAATTATATATGACACAAATAAAAATATTAAAAAAAATCTAAAAAGTACAAACTAGACACACACGAGGCTCAGGACTGGTTTGGACTCGGTTTCGTCTTAGGGGATAGGTAATTGGTACGGGAATTGGGGCTTAGCTCCATTTAACGCGCATTTTCCTTGAGTTGCAGCATTTGATACCGCAAATGGAATTTGACCTACAAGAAAGACATATATGCAAATGGCATTTAGGGTTTTATTTTAACACTTTTAAATGCTTATCATTAATGATCATGTTGTCCATGTATACCTTGACCTATTTATGACTAAGGTAATGAAATATAGTTGTGGCGGTCCTTAGGTACGTAGCCCTGACATTTTTGGGCTCAAACAGCATGACGATGTAGTAGAAAGTTCCTTAGGAGGTGATGAAGGTAGTTTTCTCCTGGTGGTTAGGGTGCATATTGATTTAGTTATAACCTACAAATCCGTTAACAAATGATTTGAAGGAGTTATTAGCCATGTTGTCCCCGATCGTGTCGATGTTTGGAAATTGGTAATCATCTTTTGGGGATGCTTTGTTCAAATCCTAATAGTCGATGCACATGTAGACTTTTCCTCCCAACTTTGGCAAGGGGACGATGTTGGTAAGACATGTAGGGGATTCAACTACGCAAATGAAACCCACATTCAATTTTTTGACAACTTCCTCTTTGACTTTAAGTGACCATTCTATTTTTAGTTTCCTCAACGATTGTGTGACTGGTTTGTATTCTAGGAATGTCGGGATCTCGTTGTGAGCTATCTCTAGGTCAATGCTAGGCATCTTATCATAAGAGCATGCAAAGGCATCTACGAACTCTTTCAGTAGTTCGTCAAATTATGCACGCTCATGCTCGTTAAGGGTAGACCATATCTTAATCTTGCGGTAATGGCTACTAGAACCGAGATTAATAACAACAGTCTCATCATCATTAGTTCGAACATGATTTTTTCATTTTTATTCCTTATTGAGATGAGTTAAGAATTGTTCATTTGCAAAATCATTATCATCACAAGTTTTATTAGAATCAATACAATTAATGTAAGGAACAATAAGATACTTAAAATCCTCATTTATTTCATTTTCAAGGAAAACATCATTTAGAATCTCACGAAAAGAGGTCTCAATTTCATTTACATTAGGAAAAATAGAAACAGAAATGGGTGCAAAGATTGCTTGGATAAGATAAATAGTGGGATTTAGATGGAATTGAGGAGGATGGACTAGGATGGAATACATGTTTAGGAGAGGGATATCAACAGTTGTGATCTTGACGGACTCCAATGGCGCATCATCTTAGTGGATCATGCAAATATTCAACCCCATTGCTTCTAGGTCAAAGGATTCTTCAGAGTCACTTCCCTCGGAGTTCTCAATGATTGCTATAGTTTGCTCGATAAGAGGCTTCAGTTCATGTTTTGAGTCTTCATCCTAAATGTGGTTGTCAAAAGATCTCTAGCCCCGATTTCATCTTCTTTTCAATGTGGTTATAACACAGTTTCGAGAATCCATAAAAGGAGAAGTCTTCACCCTCCTTGGTAAAATTTTCATTCATATAGTCTCCTAAAATCACCGTTTCATTCTCTAGGCATCTTTTCAGTCACGGTTGGTGGGGCGATTTGAGTTCATTCGATGAAGGTTCGTAACCCAAACCACATGGAGGAAAGGCTTTTTTCATAATTATGGGCTCAAGGATTCCCTACTAATGCCATTTTATCCCTCTTCTAGGCATAAAGTCCATATTCTTGAACATTTAAATTATGTTTATATTTTCATAAGGATTATTTTCTGGACAGACTCGGTCTTTGAAGTTATCCCTCGCTAGGATAGGGAGTGGATTAATTCTGAAATTGGAGAGAAGCAAGTCATTGGTCCTATATTGAATATCTAACACTGGATTGTTGGTATTATAACTGTCTAAACTATCATCGTCCCCTAAAATGGTGATGACCTGACCTTTGGCAAAGAACTTTAGTTTTTTATGAAGTGAAGAGGATACCCCTCGAATACTGTGGACCCATGGATGGGGAAGGAGTATATTAAAACATGGAGGTATGTCGATGACTTGGAGTTTTTTCACAGGACTGTTAGGTCCAACCACAGTGTAATCTTTATAGAACCCATTACTTATCGATGCGAGTTTTCATAGGCATATAAGGAAACAAATATAGGAGTGAGGTCACTGACTTTTAATCCCAAGCAGTTGAAAGTGAACAAACATTCAGAGTAGATCCATTATCGATAAGTGATAGTGGGACCGTCTTCCCCAAGACTTCGACAGAGATGTTGAGAGCATGGTTGTGATTAGGGATAAATTTTAGGATTTATTATTTGGAAAAGGAGATGATTCTAGAATAGGTTAAGGATCCAACCATGTTCACAACTTCTTCAGGAGTAGTGAGGGGAGAAACTTTGGATCTAGTGAGGTGCTTTATTAAGGCATTCTGGTGCATCTAGGAGGACATGAAGAGTCCCCATAAGGTTATATTGGCTTCGGTTTTCTTGAGTTTATTGAGGACTTTGCTTTCTTCAATGGTTATTTCTGGCATTAGGAGTTCTTCGACCATTCCCTTTCCTTTGCCTACTCCGGCTGATTAGGGAATTGGATCTTTATAGTATCGGTTTGATTCGGTCATATGGTTTATAGAGGCGGAGAAGAATATTGACCCCATGATTTTATCTATCTCAGGATGAATGGATACTTTATTTATTTCTACCAAAAAATGTTTAAAAGAGATCATTCTACATAAACTAGAAACTGAATTGGCTTCTTCTAGATTCGGTTCATCATTTGAATTGTCAATGTCATACCCCCATCTAGTAGCAATGATGTATTTTAGCCAAGAGTAATTAATGCACTCAAAAACATCTATGGCTTTATAATATAAATCTTCCCACTCATCGGGGAAGTACAAGAATGAAGGTACCAGTCGTACCTAAAGTTTTAAAGCAGTGAGTAACTCATAAATACTAAAACTTTCCTTTGTGTGATGAAACACATCGGCCATAATCTATACAATGTCATCTAGACTGACTTCTATAAGAGGCAACACTCGTTCATCTGATTCTCAAGACCAATTTCGAGCTTCTATAAATAAGTCACTGAATTTCTGGCAGTCAATGGATATCTCGACGGGCAATTTTAGCCCAAACTTTTAGAGTTGGTATAACACAACAGGTAGTTCTATTCCGCTTCCCTCTTATTGGGTGCAGATGGTAATATATTCCCTTGTGAGGTGAGATAAAGCTTGGTCAGTGAGGCATGTAGGGTGAAGGAGAAATGATGGAAAACTTTTGATAGGTTTAGGGATGATGGGATCTTTGACAAGCACAATCTGGATATAAGGGTTAAACTCAGGGTTACTTTCTAGATATATGACCTTGGTTCCAATTCCATGTATTGGAAGAGGGTTGCTAGTGGTGTTAGGATTGGGATTAGCTGGCAGGACGATTATACCATGGTTTATTAGGACTTGGATCACATTTATGAGATGGAAACATTAGTTAGTGTTGTGGCATGGGACCTAGTGAAAGTCACAGTGGGTATTGGTTTTGAAGTTTTTAGGGAGTGAATTTGGTAATATGTGAGGTTCTAAAGGTTTTATGAGATTTCTGGTTAGCAGAGCTTGGTAAACACTGGACAGGGGAGCATGAAGTTTAGTGTACTCGTATTTGATAGGTTTGAGGGAACTTTTGGCTGCCCAAGAAGTTACAGGTTAAGATAAGTTGTTGAGGGTTTATACCGAGGCACTAACGACCTTTTTATACCTCTTTGGTGTATATTCTCCGATCAGCTTCTTTCGTTCAAATTCCACTTTGGTTATACCTTCATCGATTTTCACACCAGACTCTTGAAGGTCTTGAAAATGCTGGTACTACTGTCGTCCCATAGATGCTCAGATAGGAGGTAGGAAATTCTTCTTCACAATACTCACTTATTCTTCCTATGAGGGTTTGTTGGTTATAGTGGAATCTTTCTCTCTTCACTTTCCAATAAATATACTTACTAATTCCTCAGTTTTTTTCTTGATCAGCTCTAGGTCTCATAACTTGACCTCTAACTCCTTATTTTACTTGTATTGAGACATGAATTCGCAGGCCACATCTTCCAAACTACGGATTCTGGATTCTTCAAGAGATAAGAACCATCGAAGGGAAATTTCTTTCAAGGTATTCTAAAATATTTGGGATGTTATCTCTTCGGAGGCACCAATAAGGGTCATGGCTCGATGATATCTTCGAAAGTGCATAATTGGGGGCCCACTACCCCTGA
Organism: Sambucus nigra; assembly: GCA_949130495.1. Classification (NCBI taxonomy): domain Eukaryota; kingdom Viridiplantae; phylum Streptophyta; class Magnoliopsida; order Dipsacales; family Adoxaceae; genus Sambucus; species Sambucus nigra. Next base: position 51,793,187 of record OX422222.1, read on the forward strand.
ACTTCTCGATGTCAAGCATCTTGAACTTCTCTGGAAGTCTGGCTATAGGGTAAGGAGACATATAGCTGTAATCCATGTCGTTCCCAAATATTTTGACTTGGTCGAACTTCTTTTATAGTAATATGAGGTCTTCATTGACCTTGTTCAGTTTTTCTTCTTTGGGGTCCACATGTACTGGCAGATTATCCCCTGGCTAGGCGAGGTTTAGAATTAAGAGCTGAGCAAGTGGCGACCCATTTGTGGGCAGGTTGCATGAGACATGTTGGTATAATTCTGGTACCCAAACAGGCTCGAGGGCAGGTGGACCCATAGCATGAGGAAAAAGGATCTCGAGTTCTTTGGGAATCTGGGCTCGGTGTCACTACATTTCTTGGACATTGATTTGAAGATTGTCAGTCTTGGTATTGAGTTGGGCTAGGATGACCATTAGATTTGGTTATAAATTTGGTGTTTGGTTGGTGTTATCCATGTAGAACTCATTGAGTTAGTTCCAAATTTGGTTAACGTAGGAGAAGAAGTGGCGTATCTTCTGGGTGGCTTGACAGAAGACCGAAGCCAATAGGGAGCTAGGCCAAAGTTAGGTATGCGATCGACTTGAGAGGGAAAATGTTTCGAATTTTTTTGAATGAAAGAGGGAAATTTTTTTTGGTTTCTTGGAAGGAGAAGAAAAATGTTTTTTGTTTTTTGTAAGGAGGAGAAAAATGTTTTTGGTGTTTTCAATTTTCAAAAAGGAGGGAACAATGAGAGGAGTCTTAGCATGATTATTATTATTATTATTATTATTATTATTATTATTAGGTTTTCACTTGTATTAGGTTTACTTAAATGTAAGAAAAATGTTGGACTCTACCCGAGATTGAGAAAATAGGATTTAAAATTATAAGACACGATTTGACTTGTTTTCAGGTTCACATGTAGGGTCCTATTTTAAAAAGGTGAAATAACCCAAAAATTTGGGCGCTATGCCAACTCAAAATTTTAGCAGTGTTTCGCATGATAACTATCAAAGTAATTATGGGTGTCCTATGGTGGATGCCTATATGAGGTTTATGCATTTGTTGTGTTAGTGTAAGGGTTCCCCCTTTAGCATGACTTCAATGATATACCTATTACCTATAAGAGAAATCATTCATTGGTATGTGTGGACAAGCATTTGATATACCTGAATGTATGTGAATTACCTCACGATATACCTCATGGGGACATTACTTGTGAGAAAGAATTCTATATAATCAACGTAAATCAACGAGTTCCCTGTTATATACCTCCCATAGTGAGTTTGGTCAAGTAGCACGATGCGAGGGGAAGTGTTCGATGTACTTTGAATTTACTAGGACAACAGAAGATGATAGTAACATCGCTTAGGCTAAACGTGCCCAAGTGAAGTCGGCACCCACCACAAAGTTACCCCTCGAATGAGCTAAAATTTTGGTCAATATTGCCTTGCTTTTGTGATGTAGTGTGTACAATGCACGAGTCTTAATTAGCATATTATGGAGATATGTTTTTTATTTGAGTGCAAAGTGAAGGACGTACTACACTAATAAGGGAGAATATACACGTATCATGAAAAGTAAATCTATCATGGAGCATGAAGAATATACTAAGCATGGTGATAAGAAAGCACATGGATATATACATTTGAGTCAGTGACAAGTGAATATATACACGTGAGTGTTTATGCTAATGAGCCTATCCATGGATCAACTACAAGTGGTGTGTTAGATGTGTAAGTGGTCATGGAGATATATACAAGTGAGAGAAGTGTGGATGTGTGAAAGTAAAGCTAAGCGTGGATAATTTAAGTGGTGTGTGTAACACGTGAGTAGAATTGAAACTATATTCAAGTGTAAGTGTGTGCAGTGAACATTTAGAATATATACAAGTGTGTGAAGTGAGCATATAAATGTGAGTGAAAAGTGATATATACATAAGGATAGGGCATGGTAGAGATAATCATGAGGTATATTTATAAAAAGTAAGTGGAGGAGTAAAGGGAACATATAGGTGTAATACCCCGTATTTTTTAAATGACTTTTAAAATGGGTTATATTTTAAATGTATGGATTAATTGGATTTTATTATTAATTAATTCATTCGGGTTTTATCCGGACGGTGGATATTAAAATGGATGATTCTGAATATTACTTAAAGATATTTAGGTAATATATGAATGTGATGTCATTGATATGACTGTATGATATAAATTCGGTAATTTATATTTTTAGTCAGACGCGGTATGGGACGTGTCGGGACTAGTTTATTAAATTAAAAAGGAAATTTATTTTCTATCAACCTTATAGTCATTTCGACTGCGTCGTTGCGTCCGGAAGGTTCGAAATAGTCAGAAAAGTCTATTGGGATGTTAATTTTGAGTCTCGGGTCATTTGGAAATGAATAGACAACCCGAAAGGGCATTTTGGTCATTTTTCTAGGGGGGATGAATAGTGATTTCGGATTTTGGCCTATTATAAGTATTGGTAGATTAAGTGTATGTGGGTTATTCATCTCCTCTACACAAAATAGAGAAGTCATCTTCCTAGAGACAGTGAAAGAGTGCTTGGGACGGGAAAAGCCTACTTGGGAAGGAGAAGAACAAGAACCAAGGTTCACCACCACCAACCACCACCGGAGTTTGACCGGAGAAGGGACAACCAATTGAGATATACTACACCAAAGGATCAGACCTTCAGTAAAGGCAAGTGTTTGATAATGGCAATTTAAGTTCGTATATTGTCCATGTTAGAATAGTATGAAAAGAGAAGATTATTCATGTTTGGAAGAAATAATGGAGTGATTAAATGGATTTCTGGAAACTGAAATGATATAGGAATTAAACTCATGTTTTAGGTTGATAATAATCCACGAAATAGTCATGAATCTGTTGAAGAAATTATGAAAACCATTGATGTGTTCTTGAAGATGATATGTTGATAATTTTCTGGAAATAAGGGGATAAACATGCTTTTTAATCCAATCCCTTGATGATTCTAGGATGTCTAGAGTATTGGAAATCGTTCATATATGTTGATATATCATGTAGTAAAGATTATAAGTCATTTGGGATGTTTAGATGAAGGTTTAAATGATCATAAGTTGCTAAACCCGTAGTTGCTGAAATGCAAAAAAACCAGGCTGTGACCTGAGGGATCGATCGATCGACCCCTGCCTTCGATCGATCGACCTCCCCAGATTATGTAAAGTTACTTCTTTTTAAATGTTGATTCTTATCCCAAACCTTTTGTGGATCTTTGGTGATTATTATTTGGATATTATGGGACTTAGAAAATATCAGTAAACCCTTGATAAGATTTGAATTAATTTGATTTGGATTCAAGTGATTAAAATGTTGAAAATTATATTGAATGGAAATTTCGGTTGCTAGATTCATTTGTTAAATTCTAAATGGAGATGTATGAGGATTAAAGATAGGACCAGTAGGGGTGATTGAATATAACACCTGGGTATCCTTAAGTTTACAAGAGGGTTTAATCCAAAGTGAAAGAAGATGTGTTTATAAGAGATTTGAAACTATCGATTTTAACCTTAATTAAAAGGAGAACTAAACTCATAGTAATTCGGGAGAAATGATGTTATGGACCAGTAGGATATTAGTGAATTCTTACTGAATATATGTTGAGGAAAAACCTATTTTAATCTTGTGTATTGAGTGAGGGTAGCCTTAGGGTTACAATTTGAATATCAAGGACTGAGTTTAAGCTCATTATTAATTTCGCAAAGGTATGAGGTTATCCTGATCACATAGTTGAAGTTGTCGGACCTCCTCGATCGACAAAGTTAAGTAGTAGTGTATTGGAGGGTTTCCTTGTTTGGATTTCGCTTTGCGAGACGCTCCGCGCATGAACCTTAACGACGTCGGGAGTGGAGAGATGTTATAGGATGCGAGGATAATTAAATTATGAAGTAAAGATATGATATTTTAATACGTGGAATTTAAAAGAGATATAATGCTACGTATGGGAAATATCTTAGGGTAGTGATAATTACCTTATTGATATTATATTATAGGTATGATAATACCTATTGGATTGATTGATGATTTATGTGTATGACATACCTAGCTTACTTGCTATCGGTGGGAGGTTTGCGCGTGAGGGCAGTCATATCCTGATGAATCAATGGGATTTTTGATTTGTTGCTCGAGAACATAGGTCTATGAAAGACTTATCGGGGAGTTGATAAGTCCGCTGACTGTGGGTACGTAGGTATGTGCGTGACCCATGGATACGAGAACTATGTTCGCCTCCAATTTATTTGTTGTTGTTTGTGGTTCGTGGAATCTTACCGAACCTTTAGTCCCCTATTCGGCGACCTGCGATGATGGGACATGATAGCAGAGTAATGCATTGCACTGTAGCTGTGACTCGGGGTACCTTATTATATATGAATATATATATAATGGATTAAATGATTGAATGGATATATTGTGGTTAAATCTATCTACGGTGATAATTGTAGATAATGGTGAATAGAGAAAGATAATGGAATTAAGTTAATGAATGTTTATGCTTATAGAATTGAAAAGCTTAACTCATGTTAATGAGAAACGATTCATATTAATGAGTAATGATTCATGTTAATGAGAAACTAATCATATAAACGAGAAATGTAAATGAATAATAATGTGACGTATGGTATGGGACATACGGGGATTATGATATGAGAATGGAATTATAATATGGAGACTAGAAAATAGGAACCATTAACTAGGAGGTTAATAGGAAACATTATGTGTGAACTCTAGTTGAGAGGTGAGAATAGCAAGTGAGAGTTGGATCTAACATGTACATAATAAATGCTTTATTGCACTTGTTAAATACTTGCTATTTTAAAAATCATCTACACATTCGGGCTCTGACCCGTTTCCTTGCATATTTTCTCTTCTATTGTATCTCTATATCAGGTGTCCAGCAACATGGACGCCAACCTTAGCGTATTTTGACAGGCTATGGATTTATGGAGTTTTGCTTAGACGTCTATCTTCATTTGATTCACAATATTCTTAGTTAGGGCATGTCGCCCAAAGGATTTCAGTTATCTTTTCTATCGAGGTCAAATACTATTGTATTCGGGTCTTTTTAATACAGTTGTTATTGATGGGATTACTGTAATGGATTAATATTATTTGGGAATGTTTATTCCAATTGCATTTAAATTCTTTTGTGTTATTTATTGGGTTATCAGTGTTGTAGAATAAAATGTGTTGTGTTATTCTTAAACTAAAAATGGTTTTGTTGAAATTTAAATTTAGATAGTTTTTTTTAACACCATCTTAGTTGGGTATTGGGTGAGTTGTAAATGTTTTTGACAGTGATGCTAAGAATGAGCCAACTGTATATTCTGTTTTAATTTGGTATGGGACTGGCCACCCGGTATTTAATTAGGTGGGGTGTTACAAGTGGTATCAGAGCATCAGGTTCTAGTGTCCTTTAGGATCTGTATGGCTTACTGTGTTTTCAGCTTAGCGTTCTTTGATGTAGAGCCCTATGAGTAGGATTATTGTTTTTCTATTTACGCCTAAAAAGGTACGATGACTGCGGCTGAAGTTGCTATAATTTTCGCTCAGGCAGTCAATACAGCTTTAGCTGCTGTTCAGCAGGCTCCAGCACCGGCACCGATTGTGCCACCCGCGCAAGGGCAAGTGTTTCCTACTGCATGGAAACGAGCGAGGGATGCCTTTCAGAAAGCGCACCCACCTGAGTTTCAGGGAGGATCAGATGTTGTGACTGCTAGCCAATGGAAGAAAGATATCCAACGGCACTTGAGAATGATTGAATGCACTAACGTTCAACGTCAAATACTAGCCACATTCAGGCTAGTAGGGGCAGCTTTGCAATGGTGGGAAGCTACGACCACTATGGAGGAGAGGGACATAATGACTATCTAAGACTTTTGGATACGGTTTGATGGGAAGTATTTTCCTTCCGCCATCCAGACAGAGATGAGGCGGAAGCTACTTGATTTGAAACAGGGAGAGAAAACTGTGGCGGAATATGAGGAAGAGTTTACGCGATTAACTAATTTGGCACCAGCTGAAGTACCTACTGAGGAGAGGAGAGTCCTAATGTTCACTGATGGGTTGAACTATAAAATTCGCCAACATTTATTGGGGAATCTTTCATTACGTACGTATGGCAGATGATGGCCATTGGACGGATAGCGGAGATCGTACTTAGGAGGTTATGAAGTATGTTCGAGTATGATGACCGTAGTCGAGGTCACCCCTATTATGGAGAAATGGAGGAGAGTCATCAGTAGAAGTTCTTGAAATGCGTGAATTGTGTATGTTCCCTAACGAAGGCAATATATTCAAAGGCTTGGGCATATAGTGGAGTGAGGTTAACTAGAACTGAAAATTTGGGGTAAAATTTTTCTTGACTCATCAGAGCAAAGTTATAATATTGGGATTCAACAAACATCACCGCAAATGAGGGTATGTTTCATATCTAAGGAAGTATGAGGCGTATTGATTTTTGTAGTGATTGATATTGTGTGGGAAAAAGGGTTGTTAAACTTAGCCTATGGCATCGTTATTTACGTAGACTCACTGAGGGGTGTGGGACACCTTTATATTACATGATATCACGTGGGTTTGATTTTTATGGGATTACTTACCTTGGGCATGTCTGAGAGTGATGTGACTATCGGCATGCATTGACTTGTGGTATATGAGAGCATATGTATGCATCTTGTCTTCTATAAGAGAGTAGATGCGTAGACTCTATTTGAAATCGAAAAACCAAATTTTTGTTTTGAATCAATAAACCTGATATATTTTTATAAACCAAATTTTTATATTATTGACTAAGGACCTTAGGAGTTTCGATGACCGACTACTTTAGGAAGTAGTGTATCGGGGTGGTTCCTTGTTTGGATTTCGCTTGTGAGACACCCCATGCATGAAACTAATAACCGTTGGGAGTCGAAATAAGTTAGGTCTTTGGGAAACGAGTTTATAACCTTTGCAAAACTTTTAATATGGAAGCGGTACGAGAGGGTGTATGGGCGCCCTGGATGATTGGATTGTAGTATTTTTCATAATTATGAAAAAGGTAAGTAATTGAGACTTCAGGATTTGTTTGTTCGCTACGAGAGGATCATTTTTCCCAAAGTTTGTCACGAGGACGGTATAGGGAAGTTTAAGTAAAGTCTAAATTTGATTCAGTTGAAACTATATGGTGAGGCTTGGCGTATAACATCGATAGGGATTTTGTTAATGTACTGTATGGGCGGTACTCGGAGTTGACCTTACCGGTATGACTTATATTCCTGAATTTCGGGACAAAATTCTGATATAAGGGGGGAAGTATGTAATACCCCGTATTTTTTAAATGACTTTTAAAATGGGTTATATTTTAAATGTATGGATTAATTGGATTTTATTATTAATTAATTCATTCGGGTTTTATCCGGACGGTGGATATTAAAATGGATGATTATGAATATTACTTAAAGATATTTAGGTAATATATGAATGTAATGTCATTGATATGACTGTATGATATAAATTCGGTAATTTATATTTTTAGTCAGACGCGGTATGGGACGTGTCGGGACTAGTTTATTAAATTAAAAAGGAAATTTATTTTCTATCGACCTTATAGTCATTTCGACTGCGTCGTTGCGTCCGGAAGGTTCGAAATAGTCAAAAAAGTCTATTGGGATGTTAATTTTGAGTCTCGGGTCATTTGGAAATGAATAGACAACCCGAAAGGGCATTTTGGTCATTTTTCTAGGGGGGATGAATAGTGATTCCGGATTTTGGCCTATTATAAGTATTGGTAGATTAAGTGTATGTGGGTTATTCATCTCCTCTACACAAAATAGAGAAGTCATCTTCCTAGAGAGAGTGAAAGAGTGCTTGGGAAGGGAAAAGCCTACTTGGGAAGGAGAAGAACAAGAACCAAGGTTCACCACCACCAACCACCACCGGAGTTTGACCGGAGAAGGGAAAACCAATTGAGATATACTACACCAAAGGATCAGACCTTCAGTAAAGGCAAGTGTTTGATAATGGCAATTTAAGTTCGTATATTGTCCATGTTAGAATAGTATGAAAAGAGAAGATTATTCATGTTTGGAAGAAATAATGGAGTGATTAAATGGATTTCTGGAAACTGAAATGATATAGGAATTAAACTCATGTTTTAGGTTGATAATAATCCACGAAATAGTCATGAATCTGTTGAAGAAATTATGAAAACCATTGATGTGTTCTTGAAGATGATATGTTGATAATTTTCTGGAAATAAGGAGATAAACATTCTTTTTAATCCAATCCCTTGATGATTCTAGGATGTCTAGAGTATTGGAAATCGTTCATATATGTTGATATATCATGTAGTAAAGATTATAAGTCATTTGGGATGTTTAGATGAAGGTTTAAATGATCATAAGTTGCTAAACCCGTAGTTGCTGAAATGCAAAAAAACCAGGCTGTGACCTGAGGGATCGATCGATCGACCCCTGCCTTCGATCGATCGACCTCCCCAGATTATGTAAAGTTACTTCTTTTTAAATGTTGATTCTTATCCCAAACCTTTTGTGGATCTTTGGTGATTATTATTTGGATATTATGGGACTTAGAAAATATCAGTAAACCCTTGATAAGATTTGAATTAATTTGATTTGGATTCAAGTGATTAAAATGTTGAAAATTATATTGAATGGAAATTTCGGTTGCTAGATTCATTTGTTAAATTCTAAATGGAGATGTATGAGGATTAAAGATAGGACCAGTAGGGGTGATTGAATATAACACCTGGGTATCCTTAAGTTTACAAGAGGGTTTAATCCAAAGTGAAAGAAGATGTGTTTATAAGAGATTTGAAACTATCGATTTTAACCTTAATTAAAAGGAGAACTAAACTCATAGTAATTCGGGAGAAATGATGTTATGGACCAGTAGGATATTAGTGAATTCTTACTGAATATATGTTGAGGAAAAACCTATTTTAATCTTGTGTATTGAGTGAGGGTAGCCTTAGGGTTACAATTTGAATATCAAGGACTGAGTTTAAGCTCATTATTAATTTCGCAAAGGTATGAGGTTATCCTGATCACATAGTTGAAGTTGTCGGACCTCCTCGATCGACAAAGTTAAGTAGTAGTGTATTGGAGGGTTTCCTTGTTTGGATTTCTCTTTGCGAGACGCTCCGCGCATGAACCTTAACGACGTCGGGAGTGGAGAGATGTTATAGGATGCGAGGATAATTAAATTATGAAGTAAAGATATGATATTTTAATACGTGGAATTTAAAAGAGATATAATGCTACGTATGGGAAATATCTTAGGGTAGTGATAATTACCTTATTGATATTATATTATAGGTATGATAATACCTATTGGATTGATTGATGATTTATGTGTATGACATACCTAGCTTACTTGCTATCGGTGGGAGGTTTGCGCGTGAGGGCAGTCATATCCTGATGAATCAATGGGATTTTTGATTTGTTGCTCGAGAACATAGGTCTATGAAAGACTTATCGGGGAGTTGATAAGTCCGCTGACTGTGGGTACGTAGGTATGTGCGTGACCCATGGATACGAGAACTATGTTCGCCTCCAATTTATTTGTTGTTGTTTGTGGTTCGTGGAATCTTACCGAACCTTTAGTCCCCTATTCGGCGACCTGCGATGATGGGACATGATAGCAGAGTAATGCATTGCACTGTAGCTGTGACTCGGGGTACCTTATTATATATGAATATATATATAATGGATTAAATGATTGAATGGATATATTGTGGTTAAATCTATCTACGGTGATAATTGTAGATAATGGTGATTAGAGAAAGATAATGGAATTAAGTTAATGATTGTTTATGCTTATAGAATTGAAAAGCTTAACTCATGTTAATGAGAAACGATTCATATTAATGAGTAATGATTCATGTTAATGAGAAACTAATCATATAAACGAGAAATGTAAATGAATAATAATGTGACGTATGGTATGGGACATACGGGGATTATGATATGGGAATGGAATTATAATATGGAGACTAGAAAATAGGAACCATTAACTAGGAGGTTAATAGGAAACGTTAAGTGTGCACTCTAGTTGAGAGGTGAGAATAGCAAGTGAGAGTTGGATCTAACATGTACATAATAAATGCTTTATTGCACTTGTTAAATACTTACTGTTTTAAAAATCATCTACACATTCGGGCTCTGACCCGTTTCCTTGCATATTTTCTCTTCTATTGTATCTCTATATCAGGTGTCCAGCAACAGGGACGCCAACCTTAGCGGATTTTGACAGGCTATGGATTTATGGAGTTTTGCTTAGACGCCTATCTTCATTTGATTCACAGTATTCTTAGTTAGGGCATGTCGCCCAAAGGATTTCAGTTATCTTTTCTATCGAGGTCAAATACTATTGTATTCGGGTCTTTTTAATACAGTTGTTATTGATGGGATTACTGTAATGGATTAATATTATTTGGGAATGTTTATTCCAATTGCATTTAAATTCTTTTGTGTTATTTATTGGGTTATCAGTGTTGTAGAATAAAATGTGTTGTGTTATTCTTAAACTAAAAATGGTTTTGTTGAAATTTAAATTTGGAAAGTTTTTTTTTAACACCAGCTTAGTTGGGTATTGGGTGAGTTGTAAATGTTTTCGACAGTGATGCTAAGAATGAGCCAACTGTATATTCTGTTTTAATTTGGTATGGGACGGGCCACCCGGTATATAATTAGGTGGGGTGTTAAAATAGGTGGGAGCATATGCACACTTGTAAAAAAGAATAACACCCATGTAGAAATATATTCTAGTCCTCTTGAAATAAAATCCCCAGCAGAGTCGCCACTGTGGCCATCCCAGGGTCGAATTCCCATCGATGCGCACGCAGGGTGCACCCTTCTTGGGGCAGACGGCCAGATTAGTTTCTGAGGAAGCATGGACAGTAATTCCAATTTGTGCACATGATGGACCGTTGGAAAAGGGATTCAATGCCCTTCGAAGGTTCATTGAGCTTTCACTCGAGTGGAAGAGTTGACATAGTCAAATAGGTTCCAAGAGCACCCAGTGGCCTCCAAATCAGTACTCAGAGTATAACTTATTATTTGTGGTGAACAAGTGAGTATTAAGGACCTAAGGAGGTGCTTAGGGGGTCCTAGGATGGGGTGTCTACAATATCCAAAAACTAGCCTCACAAACCAACCTATCAAACCCCTAACCAAACTTGTTCAAAACTAATGGGGTTGGTCGATCGACCATAGTCGACGGATTGATTGCATTGGGTGATCGACTCTTATCATTGATCGATCAGCAGTATCAGATTCCTCATCTTCTTCCTTGCAGATTTTACATATCCAAACCTCCATTAACGAATATCCAACCTCCTAAAGCATCGATACAAAGTACTATACTCATATGTACATAATCCAATATCATTCCTAATATATAATAATGTTTTTCTCAACTTTTAAACATAAAATACAAGGGAGGTTTTAAAATTCATTCAACAACCCTGGATTCATAATTTTACACAATTCACTTCCTATGTATATAAATTCTCTCCATAATCAAAGGCCTTTTAAAAAAATTCCAGCGCTAAAACGAATTCTATTGATTCCAATTCATTTAAATCCAATTTCATGAAGACTCTTCCCTACTTGTTTAGCAATTTTATTATGTAACTAATAACTCAATTAGTTGATTAAAGTTTCTACAATATCATATTAATTTATTTACATTAATAATCAAATAAGTAATCATACTATAATATAACTTCAATTATAAAATCAAACTAAATAAACTTTCCACTAAATTAAATGGGTTAATTCCTTAAGCCAAAAGCTCCAGTTTTTCTTCTCCTTCCCTTAACCTCTGCTCTTTAGCTCTAGGATTTATCCAATGAGTAAAAAGTGATTTAACCTAACACTATTCTTAATTTAAATGTTAGCCACGAAATTAGGCCTAAAGTCGATATTAACCATGACCCAATAAGCAAAAAACTTACTCCATATAGTTTAAAGTCCAACTAAAGCTATATACTAACATGTGAGAATTAAAACCCATCCTTTAAGGTATAGTTAAACATTCTACACGTTCCCTAAAGTCACTCAAATCATTCCATCAACAAAATTATTTTTCTTTATCAACAAAATTCCTACCAACTCTACCGGACACCCTTTTACTGCTTCTAATTGGCCTGATAATTCCCCCACATCTACATATGATTCATATTTTCAAGTTTGTTTTGTGTTTTGAAAAAGTTATTTATGGAGAATAAAATCAGTATATCTATTATAGCATATTCTTATTTAAAATTGGCATACTAATGTTTATTCAAGTTTAGTTAATTGATTTTTTGCACTATCAATTTTCTTTCCTCTGCTTATTTGGAGAAAAATCGGTGAAGTTTTTAGATTGTGGGAGAGATTCGTTTTAGGGGTATATTTTAGTAGTTTAGTGCATGCATTTCATTTTTCAATACTTATATATATATATATATATATATCAAAATTTTGAATCCCATTCAGATATCGAATCTCGCAGAATTTGGGATTAGGTAATTTTGATGTATAGTCATATTTTAATTCATCTGCTTTTTGATATTTTTTGTTTTTTATCCTATTTTTAGTTTTTTTTTAGAATAGCCAAAATGGGAGACTTGTAAAGACGTATCTTATATCCTTCTTTTTATTTGTCTTATTTTGGATTGACAAAACATAAAATTGTAGGTCTAGGTGTGTATATATATCGTGAAGATGTGGCATGCCTACCTACATCATATTACTGGACAACATCATTTTATTCATACATATATCTCGAGGTATCTGTAAGTTTTGTAATTTTTATAATGTGTGCTCACTTTATATAGTTTGGCATGATTGGTTAAAAGTGAGAAAAAAAAAATTTGTTCTGGGAATTTATTAAGTCATAAAAACTATTTTTGAAAACTTTGAGAGTATTTTTGACAATTAAAATGTTGAAATTTCAAACTTCTAAAAAGCAAATTTTTCATATTATTTAATAAGTTTTACAATGCAGAACACCTTGCATCACTCCCACACCTGAGTAAAAAGTTATGCGCAAAACAGTTACTATCGTGGAATATTTTTTTTCTTACGAGAGCTCATGTCAAGTTTTTTCTTCCTCGCGAGAGCCAAAATTTTGAGGTAGAAGACCTGAGATAAAGTTTGCTTCTAATAATGGTGGACTTTGTTTGAAAAAAGGCTCGATAAAAAAAATACTTTGGTTCGAGCTAGGGCCAATTTTGGGAAACTTGTTTGTATAAACTATATTTGCTTAAAAATTACAAATACGACTCTTATTGCAATCCATAGCCATATTTATAGTATTGTTACTTTTAAAAACCTTAGAGAGAGTGTTTTTGAGATTTTATTTGAGTGTTGATGATATATCTTGTCGAACTAATCTTTCTATGAATACACAATAATAAATCTAAATCATATACACATGATTTTGTTATAACGACCCGACCCGAATTTATGGATCACTCGTGAGTCAACCATATCTGAATCGGGCGTTAAGTGTCAAGTGCAATGAAGTAACCTAGATAATGTCGCTAGTCTAGTTTTATTTTAAATTAACGTTTTACTTATTTAGTATGCGAGTTCAATTTCAATATAAACTACATGTGGGACCCCTGGGGAGCACCCCGAGTCCAAGTGAACAGAGCTACTGACGTAAAATAGATAAAGTACACACACTTGTACAATGCCCTTAAAATACAAACTGCACCCAGCCTGCTGTAACAGAGCGAGGGTATAAGCCTATGCCCAGTGGGATTTATACAAATAGTATGGAAACAAATGGCAGAAAGGAATACTCACACGCTACAAACACATGCATGCAAAAATATGTATATATCTACATACGTATACCTTTGAAAACAGATAACTTATCCAGATTAATTGACCTTAATCATTTTAAAGGCTTTCTTTGTTCATACTTAGCATTCCCACTTTATTGAACACACCTAGTCCGATGTTTGAAACCATTTCATGTAATTTATTAAAAGCCTTTCCTTTACTGGAAATTAACCCATTCATTCATTTGAATGTACTTTAGTATTTTCACTGAAAATCACCATTTCAACACACCCATTCGTCATGTTAGAAAATAATCATTTACCTTTCGAAAATTCTATTTACAACACATTCTTGTGTTAAACATGGGTTACACCATTAGGTTTCCTAACCATTCATTTATCCACTTTCTTTAACCTTTTTCCTTATCTTATGAACATTATGTGATTTACGTATTTACTTGTCAATTTCACCTTTACCAAAAACATTTATTACATTCATTCAAGTTAGTTTGTTTCAACACATTTACCAAACAACCAATTTCTTGATATGTTCCATGTTTCCTTTATTTATTCTCAAAATTTTCCAATACCGCATACTTCAACAGGCTCCACACCACTTGCTATGCGCACCATATGCTCAGATTATTAGTTTAGGTGTTTTAACCCAAGGGCTCTGGGCCCTACTTGCTTATTCCCAATTGCATCCGAGTCCTTATTAATGTGTTTAATATTTTAAACATGTCCATTTTATTCCATTTCCTCACTTTTACCCGGCTGAATCCAAAACCCGGACTTAACCATCCATTTTTCCGTTAACACTTGGAAAATAGTTTCTTTTCTTCTTTATGTCCTTTATCCACACACGCGTGATTTCTACTAAATTCACTAACGTTTAGGACATAATTCATTTTCACACACCTTAGTGTAAAGACTGTCTTTAACATTTTTATTCCATAAAAATGTTCTACCTTAAGTAAATTACCAATTTACCCTTTATTTAGCAAACTTGTAATTTAGTCCTTTAACAAGTGTATTCCTCTCAAAATGGACTTGTTTAATATCACACTTGTCACGTTAACACTTAAAACACATAAATCAACACCGTTTATATTAAGCTCCAAATTTTCGTTTTGCGAGGGACTTAAAAATATTTATTTCACAAATATTTTCACAACATTAGTGTCATTTCACATTTTTATTTCATAAAAATGTATATTATTTCCTTTTTTATTAAAAATATGCCAAACTAGTATTTTCTTACATTTTTATTCCATAAAAAATTTACTAGAAAACATCTACAATAATATTTTCTACCATTTTTATCTCATAATGTCTACTTATTGTTTTGAAATTTCATTATATTTTCAAGACCCCTTTTAATTCATCTTTTTCTACTCATTACATACAAATGCCAAGACACTCAATAATCAACACTAATATGCAAGTCAATATCCTACACACATATATAAACCTAGTATATGTATAAATAACATGCTGAAATATACTATTCCTTGAACTTAAATCAAGTAAGTGTTTCCCACCTCAAATGAGGCCCTAAATATGGTGGAAATGGTGATGAAGATGGGTGACTGCCCACCTCCAAAGGTGGCAAGAGAGTCACAATACGCTCCACTCAAATAGCTCTAGGAAACTCCATTAAAACCCTCTTCAAATAACTTCAATAACACCTCCATCTTCTCTAAGAAAGTCCCCCTCCTCCACTGTCACCCTGCCTTTCCAACTCTAACTCAATGGGTGGGAAATATATCTATTTTGATGGAGTACTATACATTTATAACGATGGGTAAGAATAAGTGGCAGTGAGTTCTCTTCCCCACTCGTCACCTGTAGAGCCCTAAAATTTTGAGAGTAAAACGGTTTTTTTCTACAGTTCTGTCTCTCTACCGCTTATAACTGTTATAAAGGCTCTAAAGTTTTGAAAAGGAAAGGTTTATTCCAAACAAAATTCCATATCAGGTATTGAGGCCTTTATGAGTCGACAGCATGCATGATCTAATGGTTAGTATTGTTGAGAGTACTTATGTCAGTCTGTGACATAGGTTTATACGTCCCATGTTTCTATACCCATAATTCAAAATACATATCAACATTATATGTTTCGACCATCCTTGTAAAAAATATCAGGTATGATGGCTTTGTATAACATTCCACGCTTCTCTCTCTCTCTCTCTCTCTCTAATAAATCTATACAAACTCAAAGTCTTAAATTTAATACGGTTGTTGTTGGTTTTGCCGGTTGGTCAGGCCCAACTGGACATGGAAGGGATATAAATCGAACGGGGGCATGACAGCGAGGAGAGAGAATAGATCTTTGCAGCGTCGTTCTAACGAAAAGAGGATTCATTCGAGCGACATCCTTTCCTTGTTCAAACTAGACCTGTCAATGGGTCGTGTCGAGCCGTGTTCGTGTCGTTTTTTATCGTGTTCGGGTCTTATTGGGTTCGTGTCTAAACGGGTGACTTTTTTATCGTTTGAAAAAATCATACCCAAACCCGACCCGTTATGTTATCGTTTCGTGTCGTGTTCACTCGTTAATACCCATTAAGATAATTATTGTTTTTAATTGTATTCAAGTTGACATATTATCTCATTTTTGAATCCAAATAGACCCATTAATTCATTGATATTACTAAATCTCTTATTTAGTAAAATTCATTATGATTAAATTAACATTATGCTACATAAATTATCTATAAGTTCCAAAAAAAAATCTCATTTACTTAAATTAATGGGTCATAACGGGTTTTATCGGGTATTAACGGGTGAAGGGGGTCAACCCTAACCCGACCCGTTAACTATCGTGTCTTATCGGGTTGGCACCGATATGACCCGAACCCATTAAGGGTCAACCCATTAACTTATAACTTCGTGTCGGTTCGTGTCGTGTTATCGTGTCGTGCCTCATTTTGCCAGGTCTAGTTCAAACGTCATCCTTGGTCGTTTGAGTGACTGACTCTCCTGTTTTACGATTTTCCCCCTAACATTTCCGGATTCTTTTTAAAAAAGCCTATATTGTTTCAAACATGTGGGGTCCCTTTTTCTTATCTCTTTTTCTTTATTTCTCCAATTATATAATCCATATAAAAAAATCCTTAATCTAATATTTCTCTATAATCCAATTTATAAGAAGCTCCTTTATACTTTAATTACTCATCAACAAATTTCACAACTCGTACGAATTCATAATTCAATAATTTTTCTCAAATTTAATCTCAACTCAATTTCTAATATCTTAGAAGAGATCCTAGAATTATTTAACCAATAATTCTATGATTCCACAATTCTCTTTAATTTAATTTGATTTCTTACTCAAAATCTCTAAATTCATAACTTGTTCCTCCTTATACGAAATCAACACATAATTTAATTATATATCCCGGGGCGGGGTATGACAAACTTCCCTCCTTTAGGAATTTCATCCTCAAAATTCTTGGTGTATCATAATTCATAATTCAGTCACCAATGATCAACTTCCAATCCTAGTCATCCCTAGCACTAGGGTCTAAACACAAGGGCTTCAATTTCATCAACCATCATCGCTATTTAAATGATAGTAACCCTGAGGCCTTATTACAAAACCCAAGCACGGTGAATGTGTTTATCTAAACCCTCGAGATAATCGATACGCATCAAATATGGTAATATTAACAAAGAATTAATTATTATGGATAATTTCTACGTTAAGATTCATAGCCCACATTTCCTCTAACAAATTTGAATCACGCGCAGCCTAGGCTTGTACAACCTCAACATTCTAATCATTCACATTAACGATCACAAGACAATATATCACATTCATCCACTCGCTTTATATCTCCCATAAGACTCTTACGCTAAACTAGAGTCACCCTAGGTATCACAACACAAACATATACGAGTGATCACATCCTCAACCCACCTAATTCGAAACAGAGTGTAATGCTAGCACTTAATGTTTTATCAAATCGTTATACTCCTATTATTCTCAAATCATGGCACCGAGACATAATACTAATTCATAACTAGCCATATCGGCTAACTAACGAGACATGTTAACCTAAGGCAATTTAAATAACATGCAAAGTATATACACCAAACGCCAGACCATGTGTACACACAAACAAGTGTAGAACAAAGTGCTTCCGAAGGAAAGCGCGCTCACATACCATGACGCATTTGCCACAATCGTAGTCCACATCACTACCGAGCTTATAATGTGTTGTACCCCACCCAAATTACAACTGATCAATAGCTTCCCATTACCAGGATCGTGGAAGACACAAGAAATGCAACGAAACAGGTGACTGCCTCGCCAAAAATGAAATAATCAATTTTCGCCAACGAATCACCCCTACACAAAGTGCAACCCACAACAAACGCTTAAAGTCCCTAACCTTTATCGATACTTGTTACTCATCTTAGCCTTTCCATGTACCCTCTATTGGTCTCTTAACCCTGTCAAGTTATGACCGACCATCCATCCATGTTAGACGGATGAAATATAAACCAGTTTGTTTGGGAAGCTGAAATGCTAGGCTTCCCTCCTTAGGAGTATTTCAACATTCTATTATTGGTAAGTACAACCAACTGAACTAAATGAATTTGCATTCCTTTAACACTTATCGCTAGTCACTGACCCATCACACCTAGGTCTTCATAATTCTAACTCCCGATAATCTAACCTTAGTTTTCAATTTCATTCTTATCAAGTGAAATACTACGCTCACTTGATTTCACACATTTAACCCATAACTCATTGCTAAAAAACTCAGTAAAATCTACATGATCCCAAATTATAATCACTCTGATGGCACCTCAAACCTTAAAGCATTACCATTGCCTAAGACCTAATGATATTTCATTAGAATCATACCAAACCATACATGTGGCACACGGAGGTGCCATAATCAAGCCTAACACTTTGTCCCAAGTGTTACCTCTAAACGCCATGACGAACGTCATCATGTTCTAAGTCTCCCAAGTTCACCACCTAGAACTGATCAACCTATTTTCGAAATTTTTCTCAACGGTCACATCATGACATAAGCCTATAAATAAAACTGTAGAACTAACTCCAAGGCACTACCACAAATTGACATGTCCCAATCAAACTATAGTCATAAGTGGTCTACTACCACTTGTGTAAACTTCGATATGACAATGAACCCCAATGCCTTATAGGTTACAACATCAAAGTCAATTATTTCTCTAAATAGCTTACACACCCATTATAAGAAATCACAAATCATACCATAACTATGCTACACAGCCTTGAATTTTATCACTATGAAATGAACATATCTACATAAACATTAATGCAATAATGAATGCCAATTCTAATACACGGTACCCAACCAAAATTCACTATTACTAAGGGGCGTGTACCACTCCCATTAATAACTCACTTAGTAAACCTTAGTATACATCTCTAAGGAATATCAATAATGATTTTGCATGCCTATCCAAATTACTAACCCAAGGTCAATTTCATTCAACCACTTTAGTGCCTATGTCCAAAGGGCATTTTAAGCAACTCACGTGCGTACCCAAAATGTCAACTCGTAGTTAAATTCACTAGACTACATTATTTGAATCCCAATGACTATTCACCCACTATAACTGAATTGCCTTACTATGTAGACCTTATACTACGTGATAATCTATTAATTAACATAACCATATATATATATATATATATATATATATATATATATATATATATATATATTGGTAGGATACATGACGTCGAGCATTGCCTATGAACACTAAGGCCCATGCGTACGAACGCCACAAGGGATCCTATTTCTCACTGCCAACTACAATCACCAAAATCTAAATTAATACCACTCGGATTTTCTAGGTTCATTCCTAGGTTACCTAAATCATCATGATTATATAAATCCACGTTATAATCGAGGTACATAAATTGAGATGTACTAAACCCAAGTCCCCAATGAATGGACCTAATACTTTCTTGCTACGGAACTAACACTTGTAATTTCATTCATCTATCAACAATCCACTAAGGTGTCCTCCCATAAGGGTAATATCCTATCAACTAGGGCTGACTTATAATCTAATGCTATCCTACATCAATTTATAATCTCACTGACCTTATCATCAATCACGGTATTACCCCAAGGATTGAAATTGCCTAATTATCCCATCGATATTGAACTCTCATATATGCCACACCCAAGGCTACATATAATTTAAATCATGATTTCAATTTACATAATTATGACACTTTAATAATCAATCCTTATCGTTGATTATTCACAGTGTTGTGCCACTTTCCCAACGGACGATATTTCATTCTATCAATGTCTCTAAAGACTCTGCATCTACAAAGGTTGGAACACAAAACACCTCAAGCTACGATGTCACCATTCATTGGCTTATATGGACACTCGTAAATTATTAGCACACATAATCAGAAACACGGAAGAAATTTATATAACTAACTTGAACGTATTCTACTTGGAATTAATTTACTTATCGTTCCAACCTCTGTGACCTTACCGTTGAGGACACGAATTAAATCATCACCAAACCAACGTAAATGGCCCAAACCATCATCGATGTCGGAAGATCCAACACCGACCTCACCATGTCACACCCGAAAGGAACCTTGAACCTAGAGCTCTAATACCATTTGTAACGATCTGAACCGAATTCATGGATCACCTGTGGTTCAACCCGATCCGAATTAGACGTTAAGTGTTAAGTGAAATTAAATAACCTAGATAATTTTGCTAGTTCAGTATTTTTTTAAATTAATGTTTTACTTATTTAGCATGCGAGTCTAGTTTTAAGATAAACTACATGTGGGACACCTAGGGAGAACCCTTAGTCCAAGTAAACAGAGCTACTAACGTAAAATAGATAAAGTACACTTACATATACAAGGCCCTCAAAATACAAAGCGAGGGTGTGAGCCTATGCCTAGTGGGATTTATATAAACATTATAGAAACGAACGGTAGAAAGGAATACTCACACGTTAAAAACACATGCATGTGAAAATATTTATCGATCTACATAGGTATACCTTTGAAAACACATGCCAATATATTAACTGTTTTACTTCCCAAAACCTTACTTATCCAGATTAATTGACCCTAATGTTATTAAAGGATTCTTTGTTCATACTTAGCATTCCCACTTTATTGAACACACCCAGTTCGATGTTTGAAACCCTTTCACGTAATTTAACAAAAGCCTTTACTTCATCAAAAATTAACCCATTCATTCATTTGAATGTACTTTAGTATTGTCACTAAAAATCGTCATTTCAACAGACACATTAGTCAGGTTAGAAAATACTCATTTACCTTTCGAAAATTCTCTTAAGAACACAATCTTGTGTTAAACATGGGTTACACCATTAGGTTGCCTAACCACTTAATTATCCATGTTTTTTAACCTTTTTCCTTATCTTATAGACATTATGTGATTTACGCATTTACTTGTACATTTCACCTTTACCGAAACATTTATTACATTCATTCAAATTAGGTTGTTTTAATACATTTACCACACACACTCTTTCTTGATATGTTCCATATTTTTTTTATCAGTTATCGGAATCGTCCAATACCGCATACTTCAACGGGTTCCACACCACCAGCTATGTGCACCATATACTCTAGCCAGTGGTTTAGGGCTTTTCAGCCAAGGGCTCTAGGACCCCTTCTTTCTTATTCCCGGTTGCATCCGAGTCCTTATTAATGTGTTTAACATTTTACACACGTCCACATTATTCCATTTCCTCACTTTTACTCGATCGAAGCCAAAACTCGGACTTAACCGTCTGTTTTTCCGGTAACACTTGAAAAATAGTTTCTTTTCTTCTTTAAGTCAGTTATCCACACACACGTGATTTATACTAAATTCACTCATGCTTTAAGACTTAATTCATTTTAACACACCTTAATGTAAAGACACTCTTTAACATTTTTATTCCATAAAAATGTTATACTTTAAGTAAATTATCAATTTACCCTTTATTTGCCCAACTTGCAATTTAGTCCTTTATCAAGTGTGTTCCTCTCAAAATGGTTATTAAGTTTCCAACTTAACAGTTAAAACACTTTAGCCATTTTAACGCTTGTTTAATATCATACTTGTCACTTTAACACTTAAAACACATAAAACCATACCCTTTATATTAAGCTCCAAATTTTCTTTTTGCGAGGGACTTAAAAATATTTATTTCACAAATATTTTGACAACATTAGTATCATTCCACATTTTTATTTCATAAAAACGTATTTTATTTCCTTTTTTTAACTAAAAATATGCCAAACTAATATTTTCTTACATTTTTATTCCATAAAAATGTGTATTATTTTTTTTTACTAAAAAATATGCCAAACTAATATTTTCTTACTTTTTTATTCCATAAAAATGTCCATTTTCAGATTTTACTAGAAAACATCTACAATAATATTTTCTATTTTTTTTATCCCATAAAAATATCTACTTATTATTCTAAAATTTCATTCTATTTTCAAGACCCCTTTTAATTCATCTTTTGCTACTCATTATATACAAATGCTAGGACAGTCAATAATCAACACTAATATGCATGCCAATATCCTACACACATGTATAGACTTAATATAGGTATAAATAACATGTTGAAATATACTATTCTTTGAACTTAAATCAAGTTTGTGTTTGCCACCTCAAATGAAGCCCTAAATGTGGTGGATATAATGATGAAGATGGGTGACTCCTCCACCTCCAAAGGTGGCTCTAAAAGGAGTCACAAAATGCTTCACCCAAACAGTTATAAGAAACTCCATTAAAACCCTCATCAAATACCTCCAATAACACCTTCATCTTTTCCAAGAAAACCCCCTCCTTCACAGTCACCCCTGCCTTTGCAACTCTAACTTAATGGGTGGGGAAAATAACTATTTTGATGTAGGAATATACATTTATAATGATGTGAAAGTGTTAGTGTCAGGGAGTTCTCTTCCCCACTCCTCACCCATAGAGACCTAACATTTTGAGAGTAAAAATGTTTTTGCTACAGTTCTGCCTCTCTCCCACTTATAACTGATTATAAAGGCTCTAAGGTTTTGGAAAAGGAAAGGTTTATCCCTAACGAAATTACATATCAGATATTGAGGCATCTATGAGTCAACATCATGCACGATCCATTAGTTAGTATTGTTGAGAGTACTTATATTAGTCTGTGATATAGGTTTATATGTCCCACGTTTCTATACCCATAAGGCAAAATCCATATCAGTATTATATGTTTCGACCGTCCTTGTACAAAATGTCAGGTCCGATGGTTTTTTATAACCTTCCACGCTTTTCTTTCTCTCCATCTCTCTCTCGGACAAATCGATACAAACTCATAACCATCCACGACTCTCTGATTTACGATTTTGCCCCTAACAGTTCTAAATTCTCTTAAAAAAAGCCTATATTGTTTCAAACGTGCGGGGTCCCTTTTTCTTATCTCCTTTTCTTTATTTACCCAATTATATAATCCATATAGAAAATTACTTAATGTAATATTTCTCTATAATCCAATTTGTAAGAAAGGCCTTTATACTTTAATTACTCATCAAAAATTTCACAACTCGTACGAATCCATAATTCAATAATTTTTCTCAACTTTAATCTCAACTCAATTTCTAATTTCTTATAAGATATCCTCGAGTTATTTAACCAATAATTATATGATTCCAAAATTCTCATTAATTTAATTTGACATGTTACTCAAAATCTCTAAATTCACAATTTGTTCCCCCTTATACAAAATCAACACATAATTTAATTATATTAGCGGGGCGGGGTATTATATTTTTTGTGGTGGACTCTAAGACTATGTTTGTCACATAATTGTGTGCTATCAAGTCGAAGTTGTTGTTCAGATTCAGACATACCATCTTCATTAAAAGATCAATACAATTGATCGTAGGAGTGTATCATGTACCAACCAATATTGATTGATAGCGGGACTTACAGGTTGTGCAAACTTTGTCAAACGCAAGAAGCCAATTGCTAATACGACCAAGTGTTCTAAATGGAGCACCTAGTCTTCGCTTAGGTGCTCCTAGGCTTGAGGCTTGGGATAAATGCCTCGTTTATGCCTTATTATTGGTAAAAGGCTTAAGACACACTTTTTTGAAGCAAAATACTTTAGTGAAACGATATCGTCTTTTAAAGACTTTTTTTACAAACATGACTAATATCTCGCACAAAACAATCATAAGGCAAAAATTATCCCAAACCTCTATGTCTCTTACTGTCTCTCGTAAAAAAAATCTAATATTATCGACAGACATCCGACCAAAAGTCTATATATTTCATTTGAACGGTAAAAAATACATTTCTTATATTGAATCATTTTGTATTTATTATTTATTATGAATTATTGAATGATTATTGGTATTGATTACTGAATTATGAAAAATACAATTTGTATATTGCTTATTAAATGTTGAGAAACACATTTTGTATATTGATCATGGGGCATACATATGAGAAAGATGTATATCAAGCATACATATATATTTTCAAAATTCAAGGTATGTTATATTTTATTATACTACTAGCCTTTGAATAATTAAAATAATAAAAAAAGAAAAAAAATCTTTTTACGCCTAGGCTCCTAAGGCTTGAGGCTTGGCCTCTAAGCCTCGACCATGCCTCGCTCCTTTTAGGACCTTGAGTTCGAGTAAAGACATCAAATCATAGTGTAAGGGTTGGGACTTTATGTTGGGAAACATTGTCTTGTATGTAATCCGTGTTTGTCTATTTGTAAGACCTGCAGATTATTACTACTACTAATGAACTTAATTGGAATACGGTGCAATGGTGGTTTTCCCGCAAGACCATCCACTCTAAAAATAGTTATGTTGATTTGTGTGTGCTTTTTTTTCACATTATTTTATTACAATTTCCACACATAACAATTGAATCTAATTAATTATTTGAATAATTATTATTATTGATTTTAGTAACAATAATTGGATTTAATAATCTTTTTTTTCGTGTTTAAAATTGGACTAAAATAACTTTACTGCATAAAATTAAAATTTGGTATCAATTACATTATCTTGTGTTGCAAAGAATTGATCTTCAAGTGGTTTTCAATTACAAATTATTTTGCAGACAAAATTATTTTTTAAATTAAATAAGAAACTAAACTTAATCCTACATAGGGAAAACTATTTCATCTATTTCTCTCTCTCGTATGAATCTTCGTGTTCCATCCACTTTTCACTTTTTCTCTACATCTTGATCAAGCTTGAGATTCTGGCCATGGATGGAAGAGGAGAAAAAGCTAAGACTTGCCTCAAAGTGCTAGGTCCCCTGAATCCTTAATGTAAGAGTGTAGCCCCCTTGTAGCTTGGGGGTGTGGTAATACTAGTTGAGGTGTAACCCCTATAGGTATGGTGATAGATGATAACCCAAAAACTCTTTTTATAAACACATGTAAACACATAATATTATATTTGATCAATACTGAAATTGGACTCACAATACACTCGTGTATAACACAAATAATATTAAAAGGAAACTCATAAGTAACTCAGTCAGAGGGAAAGAGGAGTAAGCACCCAAGATACACCTTAGCTGGCGGTCAAAAACACCAACAACTCCTCGAAGATATCTAGTTAGTTATTAAAATATTCGAAATAAATGGCAATGATGGGTGAGTAAGAGCTCTAGTTTTGCAATAACTTCTCTCTGGTCCATTCTCTTTCTGGCCAATAATCTCTAGAAAGATCCCCCTCTCTCAGAGGTGGTTGAGGTCAATAAAAATCCCCCACACCACTTTCGAGACGCCTTAGTCCCTTACAGTTGTCAGCAGACATCCCCCCATGCTTTACATCACAAACATTAAAAGACTGATGGACTAGCCAATTCTACGTCATAAACATTAAATGCCAAGACATGACTTTTGCCTAACCACTATGCGTCAGAGGATTTCACCACAAAGGTGGCTCACCAAACCATCTGACATCCCTAATACCACAGTGGTTTACTCTGGTATGCATTGGACAGTGTTTGGTTGGATGGTGATATCACCTAAAGTAGATGTGACATTAGGTAGAGGGTTGTTTTGTTCAAAACTCAACATGCGATGGAACCCAAGGCTTCTCCGCACAAGCTTCCATGGTGAAAGTTCTCTCGGTGTTTTACCAGGTGTATCTAAGATGGTTACGACAAGCCCCAATGATGCCTCACTTATCAATCCTCCAAACAAAGTCCCTCTGACGTTCCCATGGAAAGGTCATTTGATAGAGCATGAAAGCTCCCACATGCCATTCTAGGCCTGCTCTCTCGTGAGTACCGTTTGACCTCACACTAATAAGTTATAATCATTACATCATTACAATAATTACATCTCATAGTCAATATAAACAAAAGTTACAGCCTAACTAAGTAAGAACGAAAATAAACTGTGCATGATCACTGGGTTGTATCGTTGAGTTGCCTCACTACTATCTTTTATGCTATTTTCGATTTGGCTCGAATTTTGGTTTCATCTGAAATTGGAGCCTTTCATTTGAAATTGGAGCTTGGGTCGTGTGCGGATATAGTTATCAGTCAGTTGGCTCATGTTTTTGGAGTACTCACTTTGGTACTTTCATGGTTTTGATAATTTTTGGACATGGAGTGGTGATGCTTAAAATAGCACCACTAGGTCAACGTGATGATGAGCTCAAATAGGTATATCAATAGCAGAATGGAACAAACAATATAGCTATAAGAGAATGAGATGAGGCAAAGAGAATATGAGACAACAATTTAAGTGGTTCAGCCAATCAAGCCTACGTCCACTGTGTGTGTTTGTGATCCACTAAAAATGGGCACTAATGGCCATGGATACAATTACTCTAGCTTTTCTCTCTCTTCTGTATATTTTGATAGATTTCTGCTAGGGTTGTGAATAATTTATCCCTTATAATGAAGAAAATAATGGGTTTATATAGGGCTTGGGGAGTGTAGTATCCCCCCAAGCATGCAATCACCATGCAGTTAAGGTGACATCCAATGGGATGATTACACCTGTCTACAATGCACAAACTTGCAATGATGTAATATTCCCTCACGTGAGGATGAGATCTTGTTATAACTGAATTATCCACATGTGCATGTCACTTTTGCTCTTGCATACGTTCGAACTGCTTGACTTCATGCATTAGGCTTTGCCCTAGTTAGGTACGAGATTTTTTACTCCGATGAGGCTATCACAGGCTTACGAACACAGGTAAAACCTCAACCATGCACGTGAGTCGAGGTTGGGCAATAATGCATTCATGCTATCAACCTCAGTAGAGTACAAGATTGTATCTTGTTAAGCACGGGTTACCCTTGCTGGCATTGATTTTCTGTATAGATGAGACATATGCTTATGAGGTCGAGCCTTGTTCGGACGATTCCACTGTTGGCTTATGGCACATTTCTAACGACTCAATAGTGAGTTGAGACGACGTTACTTCTCAGGGTACGAGGGTCAACTTTGGTCATATCAATAACCCCCTAGTCTTTACCCTTCGGTGTGAATAGGAGATTGAGGGGTAAGTGTACTTGACATCATGATGAGGCATTTCTGATGAATTAGTTGCTTTGGGATTGATATAGGGACACATGTCACCTTTTTGATTGGTTAGCGTCTGCCCCAAGTAAAGTTTGGTGGCTGCACGCTTAGGGTTTTGAGATTTGATGATGACACGCTTGGGGAAATGTGAGCAATCATTAATCAAATATTTAAAGGCCCAAAATTCTTTTTCATTTCACATTATTCCCCTTTTCTCCCGCCTTTGTTATTTTCTGCCAACTCAAACGACTCCATAGCCCACAGCCTTCACAACTTTCGAATCCTTCTACCCAGGTTGCTTTTTGCCATTCTCACTCTATTCCCACCAATTAATCTTGCTCATGTATTGTTTATTGCCCTTGCTTTCTTCTTTGTTAGTATTCAAATGCTTTTATTGTTTTTTCGGTGACCTTCCATATTTTTTTGCGACTATTCCTACCATTGCTGGGGCTTTTGATGTTGAGAAATTAGTCGCGTGGTGGTTCTTAGGCTTTATTTGGTGATTATTAGTGCGAGTTACGCCTTGGTTGCCATTTTTTTTATTTCCCGACAACTCTCCGGTCACCATCTCTGGTTGTCTTCATCACAATTATTCTTGTTGTTCCTATAAAAACCTTTCAAATTCTAAGGGTTTGATCATCTAGATTAACTTTTAAAAGTTATTGGACTTTCACTAGTTTAGTTTTCCCCAACTATAGTCTCATCTCTGGAATGCTACAACCTTTTTATAATCTACCAGAAAATTTTCCAACTCTGAGAAAGAAGTGTTTTCATAAGATTAGATGGGTAGAGGAAGACCAAGACGAGAGCCGAAAGGCCGAGGCTTTCCCTATTAGTCCCGTCTTTCCACCTCCCTTAGTTGTCATTTACCGCCATCCTGTTGAGACTTGTGATCCAATATCTGAGTCATCAGCTTCAGACCCTATGTCCACCTCTGCAGTTGAGAGCGTGGACTCATATGAAAAGGCCATGGACTATTCCCCCACTAAAAGTACAGGGTTTGATGATGAGGAGACTTATTCCCGTATCTCGTCTTCCAGGGGTGTTGGGCCTTCACAAAACTCTGACTCTATAGAAGTAATAGAGCCTAGCGTTTCATTTCCTCCTATGATGCAGGCCATCCCATTGTCGGCTTCCACGGGGTCCGAGTTTACTAAGAGGTTTCCTAGTGGTATTCTGACCAACACCCAAACTGAGGATGCTGGAAATAATGACTAGGGAGAGAGTTACATTGACACCTCCATTACTACTGAGTACGCGAGCTCTGTTACTAAGTTTGACCACTTAGCATTCAGACACCTTTACGAACTAGGTCATTTCATTTCCTTGAGGAAATATCTTAAAAATGAGAGTGCTTTTGATGGCCGAGACTGCGAGATCTGTATCTATGAGAAGATGTTCAAGTTAGGTTTTCGTCTACCCATATATCCTACAATCTGAGCCATACTATCTTTTATAAACCCTTCCCCCTCCCAATTATATCCTAACGCATGGAGGGTCATAATTAAATTCATCGTTCTCTAGAAGGTCGTTCACTGGACCGACCTTCTAGTTAGAGTATTCATTGGTTGTTATATACCCTCGTCTTCTAGGACTCATACGGGCTATTATCATTTCATATCCAGAAAGTCTTAAAATAAAATGCTATTGGTGAATCAGACTTCAAATCATAACTACAAACCCTGATATTTCTTTGTCTCGGGTTCTTGGGAGTTTAGCCCCAACTAGGTATGTGGAACGTCTAAGCGAAGAACCCCTCTGAGGTGGGCCAAAGCCACTTTATAGGCCTTTCTTGGATAGATATAAGAACATCAACGATCTTCGTAATCAAGGCCAGAATGGTCGTCTTGTGAAGTATAAACATTTGATGACCCCTTACTATCCTGCTTAGACAGGTTTAGGGGGTGGCCCTTTGGTTGAACTTCGTAAGTTTCAAAAATTTGTTACAAGTTATTTCTCGTACCAATGTACAACTAACGTACTAACTCTAAGACTTTTCTTTTTACAGAGAGGCTAGAAGGTTCATCAGACGACTTCTGGGAAATATTTTCTCCTAACCTTAGTAAGCTCATTGACAAACGCCGTAGTAAGGTTGTCACTCAACTAACCCAAACTAAGAAGATCGTTGGCTCTACCAAGGTCGATGCTACTACAAAGAAAAGGAAGGCTCCACCAACAAACCCAACTTCCACTCAGCCAAGCAAGACTTAATGTTTTGACCACGCCATCCTGATATCAACGGATGACACCTTGGCTGCTCGGGTGTCGCAGCTAAAACTAAGTGATCATAGTGTCATTGGTAACAGCTTGAAGGAAGTCGATGCTCTCGGTTCAATTGTCTCACAGAAAGATAAGTGTTTTTTAAAATCCTTGGATGTCCCACTACTGGCCGAGTTTACTCCTCATCGGACTGTACAGGTACTTGTTGACCAATTAATTTATTTTCAAGTCATGTCTCTGCCTTATTCTCATCATTATTAACATATCTCTCACATTGCAGGCCACAGCTTCTCTTCACCGTCTGGCTAGCTGGACTCTAAAGAGGATTCCCCTAATTGAAAAGGGCCAAGACGCCGAGAATCTTGAGAATGCTCTAAAGGCTGATTTTGAGAAGTTCAAAGGGGATTTAAAGGACAAGAGGGACCAGATCAATTGTCTGAAAGACTATAACACAAAGGCTCTGAAAGCCAAAGATGAGAGCATCCAATCCAACATCGATGTGGCAGTTAAATCTTCATTGACCGATGCCAAAGATAAAATTATTACTGACTATAAAACTTCTGATGAATTTGTAGATTTCGGCTTTGACTATCTTGAGTGAGGCATCATGGATGTTGGCCGATGGGCGGCCTTAAAGCATGTTGATTCTGGGAGCTTGTCCCAAGAATATTTCGTAGGCCTCAGCTATGGTGATGCTCGTCTTGGTCGTGCTTTAGCTGAAGTGGAGGATTTTTCCCCAGCCAAGACTAGTCCATTAGATATCACTGAAAATAATAAATAACAGACTGGCCATGATGATAAGGTTGAGGTTAATGATGTTGGACTTGACAACACAACTCCAAATGGTGATGGGTCGGCTCCCACCAACGGATAAGTTCTGCCCTGAGGGATTTATATCTGATTTGTAATTATTTTGGTGAAGCTTTTTGTCATAACCCCTTATCTTTACATGAAATGTTGTAACCTTGTAGGCTATTAAATGAAACTATGACTTGTTGTGTTCTTGTTCATCACTAATGAAATTATTCTTCCATTATGTCTCGTGTTTGCTACTGTCTTCCACCATGATATTTTATCTCACCACATTGATGATGTTTCATCTCACAATTCACCAAATTAATGATGTTTAAGGTCTGAGGTCACCAAATTAATGATGCTTCCTCTAATAATTCACTAAACTAATGATGTTTAAGGTCTGAGATCAGCAAATTAATGACGTGTCATCTCATAATTCACCAAACTAATGATGTTTAAGGTTCGAGATCTCCAAATTAATGATGTTTCATGCAACAATTCACCAAACTAATGATGTTTAAGGTCTAAGGTCACCAAATTAATGATGTTTTAATCTCACAATTTCACCAAACTAATGACTTTTAAGGTCTGAGATCACCAAATTAATGATCTTTCATCTCATAATTCACCAAACAAATGATGTTTAAGGTCAAAGATCACCAAATTAATGATGTTTCATCTTATAATTCACCAAACTAATGATGTTTAAGGTGAGTTGTCCTATCCACCCTCCCTCATCTTTTTATGAGCGTATGGAGCGTAGTACAATCCATGCGCTATCGTCTCAACTGAGGGAGAGTCCATCTAGCTGATGATAATTAGTGCCATTCGATGTTATTGGTATCCTATGGATGAGGTCGTCCCCGTTCAAACTATTGTATCACTGATGGCAACTCAAGCTTACTTCACCACGGATGATGTTATGTAGATTAGGATGAATTAATACAAATATTTGAATAAACAAACATGATGAGGAAACACTAATATTCTCATTGGTAATCATTCTTCTGAGTCAGATACACGTATTACAATAAAATACGGGTAAGATAGTAAAAACTAATCTCATTGATAATATTTTTTCAGATTGTCAACATTCCATGCGTTGGAAAATGGCTATCCTTTTTCCACTATGTACATTCCTGTCACAACCTTTTCAATCACTTTGTAAGGCCCATGCCAAGTTGGATGAAGCTTGTTGGGTTTCTGTAATGTCTTTTTCAGTACCAAATCCCCTACTTTTAATGGACGTGCTTTGACCCTTTTGTTCAGTTCTTTGCTGGTAGGCAGCTTGCCTAACCTCAGCGTCTTCTCTTCTCTCTTCAATGAGTTCTAAGTCAAGCCTTCACTCATTATTGTTATGTTCGGGGTGTAGACACCCCATTCTAGCACCCCCTAACCTCTCCTTAGGTCCCTAGCACCTCCCATCATCACTACAAAACTAACTCATACCCCTGGTACTGACCTAGGGGCCATCGGACACTCCCAGGCTCCATTTGACCAAAAGTTAAATTCTTAAGCATGACCGAGACTGACTGAATCTTTAAAGGCCACTAAAACCCCTTTCAAACGGTCCGCCTCGTGCGCAATTCTGACTTATGGTGCGGATAAATGACCCATTTTCCCTCGAAACTTGATCGGGAGGTCACCAGACACTCTCAGGCTCTGTTTGAACAAAGTCAACTCTTCAGCTCAACCAAGATGAATGAATCTTCAAAGGGCGCTGAACCCCTTTCCAACGGTCCACCCTGTGCGCGATTCTGACTTATGGTGCGGATGAACTATTCATTTTACTCTGAAAGGTCACCGAACGCTTCCAAACCTAGGTTGACTGATGTCAACTTCCCAAACCGAGTCAAACTCTTTGGAATGTCGAAGTACCTATCCTAACCATTCGAATGATACACCCCATGCGTGATTCTGACTTACCATGCGGACGAACGATTTGTTTGTGTCCGAAGATTCCCCATCCAAAGGATCAACGAGCGCTTCTGAGCCACATTTGACCCAAAGTCAACTACCGAACCTGGGAGCAGTCTAAAAAATTTTGAAGGTCTCTAAAATACCTTTCCAACAGTTCACCCCGTGAGCGATTCGAATCAATGGTTTGCATTTTACGATAATTTTTCCGAAGGGACCTAAAAGAGACTGCCAAACGGCAGGTCCCAAACCTTGATTATCGGTAGTGTGCCTAAAAACACATACCGATTGGTAGGACTAGGGCTATGTCGATCGGCAATGACCTGGGCCTATAAAAAGGAGGGCCTAACCTCATTACAAGGGGACACAAGATCTGAAATCCATCACTCTCAGCTAACTCAGAAAACCTCTCTCTAAGTCAGCGTTATTTCCAAATCTAAATCCCTTTCCAACCTTCACCCTTCATCATCTTTCTCATCAAACTTGGTGAATTAACTACCCTCCATCATCACCCAAGTGCAAGGTCTACTCTCCAACATCCAAGATCTAACTCAAGATCTTCAAGAAGGTCCAACTTTCTCAACTCTCTCTCAAATTCTCATAAATTAGCATTAACTTCTTTTATTACTTAGCACTTTTATTCTCTCATCTCATATATCCTAATATACTTTTTATCTAGTATTATAGCACATCTCTTAATTTCATATAAATAAAACCCCCCAAAAAAAAAGAGGGTTTGCTCATAAATTCCAAACGAGAATTCTCACACTTTTCTCACAACTAAAACACTTTTTTTTATTATAAACACACACATATAACAGAAGTCCCCAATTGGATTTATGGCATAAATCCCACCCCTCATTTTTCATACGAACTACATGGACTTTGATGCCTCCATAGGCTACGTAGGCGTCTTGGGGTAAAACCCGAGACTCGAGTCCTATTCCTACTTTTCTCCCATTTTCTATTTTTTTTTTTATTCTTTGACTTAATTCTCTTAGATTCTATACATTTACATATACATATATTCGTTCTTAGTGGTGTATTATTCTATACGTGTTATCATTCCATTATAACGATCAACGCAAGAATAATCGCGTAAATCCTATTTTCTAAATATTACTTTTAGGGATATTCCTATGGATGATTCGCTATATCTCTTCCATGATATAAGTCGATGATTCCTATCTCCACTACATATACACATGCACACATATCATGGGGAAATAAAGGAAAATAGCAATAACCCATGAGAGACCGCAAGGGCAGAATGGGTGCCTAACACCTTCCCATTTCGTAAGTTAGCCTCCAGACCCTTTTCGAATCATTTTGATTTCGTATGTATCAGTATGTATTTTTATGTTGTCCTTCGGGATGGGTCCCTTTTCTTTTGTCTATTTTGAGTACAATAGACTGGCGACTCCATCTTTTTACATTTTTCACCTCATCATCGATGCTGACCGAAGCACTCCTGAGAGGAATGCGCACCCCCCCTCTTCTTCGTCTCTCCCACCGTGAGGATCGGTGATGGACACACGGGGTCTTAGGTCTGAACCGATGTGTAGGTAGGCATATCTACGTCGGTACAACTACCTTTGAGCCCTATGCAAGCGTAAATGGGGTATCTCCTGTAAGAGTCCTTTCTGTCGTTCTATAGGCCCATAATACATCGTACATTTCTTCTATCCCTCTCCCCTTTGCATCTTCTAACTTCTTCTTGATCCCATCTAGAATTTTCCAGTTTTTCACTTCAGTTTTCCCATTTCACTACCCGTCTCCCAAAAATATTTCTCCCTTCTTTATCAAAAATACAAAAACATTTCTCCTTACTTTATCAAAAATCCAAAAACATTTATCCCTTCTTTATCAACAGTCCAAAAACATTTCTCTCTTCTTTATCAAAAATCCAAAAATATTTTGTCTTTCAATCTAAAAAAATGTCAAAAATATTTTCATTCTTTTTCTTAAAAATAAATCCCACTTTACGCCTTCTCAAGTCGATCGTACACCCTTGGCCTGGCTCCTTATTGGCTTCAGTCTTTAGTAAAATCACCCCAGAGTTTTGTCTGTTCCCCTGCTACTTCTTTCGAGTCTGAAATCCATCCATTTTCCATGGAAAACACAGATCAAGTACCAATTATGCTGCCAGATCTGACAGCAGTGTTAGCTCAACTCGCATCCAAGGTTGACAACCTCCAGATTGAGGTCTGAGAGATGTAACGAAACTTGGTTCCTATTTTTTAAGAGACTTAGGCCCTATTCACTCATGCTATGGATCCACCCGATCCTATCTGGGTTCTCGAAGAGTATCAGCATCCTCCGCGTACCCCTCCTGTTAATGGGTCGACGCCTTCCCAACTTCATATGACAAACCTTGCCCAGCCTGGGGCTAACATGCCTATGATCATTGATCTGAAAGAAAAATAATTGAACAAAGTCAAAGAAGATATGAAGATACTAACTAAAAAGTTTGACCAAGTCAGAATCTATGGGAATTACATGGACTACACCCACATGCCTCCTTATCCTAAGGCAAGGTTACCCGAGAAGTTCAAGATGCCAAATATCAAGAAATTCGAAGGAAGTGGACCCCTTATTGTTCATATTCGTAGTTATCACTGTTCTATGACTCTCCTATGGGCTTCAGAAGAAGTGATGGCCCAATTATTTGAGCAAACTTTGAAGGATAGCGCCCACCGATGGTTTTTGTCTCTCGAGGAGTCCAGAATTCGTACCTTAGAGGACGTAGCTCGAGAATTCATGTCATAATACAAATACAATGAAGAGCTTGAGGTCACCCGCCGTGATTTAGATCTGGTCAAACAGAACTCGGGGGAATCAGTCAGTAGCATCATACCCCGATGGAGGGAAAAAGCAACCACCATGACCAATTGGCCATCCGAGGAAGAACAAGTAAACATAGTGAAGAAGAATTTCTTACCCCATATCCGAACAACAATGGGAGGACAATATTATCCCAACTTTCGAGCTCTCATAGAAGTAGGAGTAGAAATTGAGGAAGGTCTTGCTAAAATAGAGTTTGAACCAAAGAAAGTGTCCAGATAGTTCACCCCCAGAAAGTATGACAAACCTGTCAGTGTTGTAGTCTTAACCATCAACAACTTCTCTCAACTAACCACCTCATGGGCACCAGAAAGCCGTCGTGTCCCGTCCGAAAGGAATACACCGATCTCCATGCTCCCCTCTCCAAAGTCTATCAGGACCTATTAAGCCGAAACCTTATCAAACCCTTGGATCCCCATTCATTGCCAAATCCACTCTCAAGAAACTTCAAGGCAGATGACCATTGCGCCTTTAATCAAACTGCTGGCCATACCACCGACCAATGTTTTCACATTTGAGACATAATCTAAGGTTTAATCAATCGGAGTACCATTGACCCACCAGCCAATCCAAATCCAAATACTACTCACAACCCACTCCCAAATCATACCAATGTTACCTTCCTAGAAGAGAACCCAGAATTTGATCCCTCAACTCAAATCACACCCATACACTCTCCCAAACCTCTCCAAACTTGCCCATATTTCCTCCTACACCCTGTTAGCCCCGTTGATCAGGCAATGTCACTCCTTACCAGAGTATGCATCGCTGTCCGTACCCGTTCCAAAAACGGAAGTATGGAATTATCAGAAGTGTTAAACTAACTCCTAGAGTTCGGACTGAAATTTCCTTCACAGATGATCATTGATTACAAGAGGTTCAGTACACTATTATTAGAAGCACAGGAATGGGATAGAGAGTCCAACAGTTGGGTAGTACCGCTCGATGAAGTCAACCTAGATGATGTTATCCAGATCATGGAAAATTATTCAGGAAAACCAATAATATTTGCAGTATGATCGAGTTACTTGATACTATGAAGCTACAAGGACGCTTGATCCCTTCATCCTTACTTATCCCCCACGGAATGGGAAGACCTATATGAAGAAGCCATTGAAGTTGTGGAAAGTATTGACTTTACATGAAAAGACATAATTATTGCCATCGGATAGGGGGAAGAATTCGAAGACTCAAATAAAGGGTAAGCTTCAGAGAAAACTGGCCCGGTAGCCAACATGTGTGGGATGATATCATTTGAATAACTCATCCGAGAAATAAACAAGGTGGAAAAATAACTCGAGATTGACGAGGAAATGAGGTTCATGTTCTTCCCTTCTTCAGTAAATCACATGACCAGATCAGGAAGGCATTACCGGATCCCAAGCTCACTACCAGCCAATGACAAGGGGAAAGGTGTTGAAAACCTTCCTATGCAAGAAATGACCCTCTAGGAAAGAAAGATCCTCGATCAACTAAAGAAAACTCAAGCTAACATCACTCTATGGGGGCTTTTCATGTCTTCCCAGCTACACATAAATGCTTTGATCAAGTTGCTCACTGGACCCACAGTTCCTCCTTCTACCACACCAGAAGAAGCGATAAATTTAGTCAGATCCCTGACCTCTACCCGAATGATATCCTTTTCCGAAGAAGAAATCCCCAGAATTGGGCCAAACCATAATCCTTCACTCAACATCTCCGTCGAAATTATGCGAAAGATCATACCACTCTCTCTTGTCGATAATGGATCCGCCTTGATTGTCTTCCCATTAAGAACCTTCAAATGCTTAGGACTGAAAGAAAGTGACCTCACTCCAACCTCCGCTATTGTACGTGCCTACGATAATACCCGTCGAGAGGTGATGGGTTCCATAAAATTTATAATATGGGTTGGCCCTATAAACCCCATCGTTGAATTCTAAGTTATTGATATCCCAACTTATTTCAACCTATTTCTTGGATGACC
The DNA here is from genome assembly GCA_949130495.1 of Sambucus nigra. Classification (NCBI taxonomy): domain Eukaryota; kingdom Viridiplantae; phylum Streptophyta; class Magnoliopsida; order Dipsacales; family Adoxaceae; genus Sambucus; species Sambucus nigra. The sequence continues at coordinate 51,830,315 of OX422222.1, forward strand.
TTGGCTCCACAGTATTAAGGGTGTGTCTTCCTCACTCCATCAGAAATTGAAGTTCTTCGTCGACAGACGAGTCATCACCATTTTGGGCGATGATAATAATACCGAGGGTCCAAGTACCAGTAATCCTATCTTTGAGATACAACACGGGTCAAATGATATGATCCTATCAGGATTCCGAGTTCAACCACTTCTACTCCCAACAAGGGACGATTTAAAAAAAAGGTTTGTCCAGAATATGACCCTCATGGCAACGTTAATGTGATTCATATGCTCAGAAACATGCACTTCATGCCCGGACTGGGGCTAGAACAAAGACAACATGGGATAATTGAGCCCATCATACTGAAAAAGGTTTCCCTCCTTGTGTTTTGGGGTATCAACCATTGGAACAAGAGCTCAGAATGATTCACCAGTCTCGACCAAAGAGAAGACTAGACTGCACCCAGACTATCCCAGGTGACTCCTTGAATGGACGATTCATTAAAGAGGGCGAGGACTTACCCTTTTGTGGCTTCCCAGAACCATGGTATGACCATAAAGATAAGAAGATGAAGCCTGGAATTGAGATCTTTTTCCAGGACAACTACCCATGGGCTGAAAATTCCCAACACCATGTAAAACCGCTCATCGAAGATACCGAAGGTTTTGAGGAAAGTGACTCCGAGGTTTCGTTCAACTTACTGACATTGGGGCTGACATTTTACAGGTTCATTCAAGAAATACATCACTGGATCCATCCCACCTGATTAAAGCTGCTAATACGCATCTCCTCAACTGGCATGCTGAGCCAGTTCTACCTGTTGAAATTCCACCTAACCCCAATATTTACCCCATCTCTTCTTTTGTTGTCTATCCTTTCTCAAATGTAATCGAGACCTCCTTTGATGAGGTTGTCAATGATTTTTTTCCTATCAATGAAATAAATGAAGATTTTGAGTACCTTGTTGTGCCTTACATTAATTGTTTAGACTCTAATCAAACTTTTGATGATGATAATTTTGCAAATGAACAATTCTTAACTGATCTAAATAAGGTCAATAACAAACAACATAACCGCGTTCAAGGTAATAAAGAAGAAATTGTTATTGTTAACCTCGGATCTAGTAGACAATTGCGCGAGATTAGGATAGGGGATACTCTCGATGTGCATGAGCGCGCACTACTAGAAGAATTACTGAAGGAATTCGGGGATGTCTTCGCATGGTCCTGTGACAATATGCCCGACATTAATCCCGAAATAGATCAACATGAGATCCCCACTCTTTCATATTACAAGACGGTTAAACAATAGTTGATAAAGCTCTACACCGAATGGTCGCTCAAGGTAAAAAAAGAAGTGGTCAAACAGCTAAACGTGGGCTTCATTCGTGTGATCGAATATCCCACATGGTTATCTAATATAGTGCCTGCACCGAAATTGGGAGGGAAAGTTCGTATGTGTGTAGACTACCGGGACTTGAAAAATCCTCTCCAAAGGATGATTATCCATTACCCAATATCGACATGATCGTGGACAACCCATCCAGTCATGCTCTCAAGTCATTCTTCGATGGGTTTGCCGGATACAACCAAATCAAAATGCACCTAGATCACCAAGAAAAGACCACGTTCATCACCCCATGGGGAACCTTTTTCTACAATGTCATGACATTTAGTCTCAAGAATGCTGGGGCTACCTACCAGAGGGCTGCCACAACCATCCTGCACGATCTGATTCATAAAGAGGTCGAGGTTTACGTGGATGATATGATTATCAAATCCAAAACTAGTGAAGGTCATGTTCCCACCATCCAAAAGTTCTTCCGACGAATGCGACGGTATCAGATGAGACTCAATCCATAGACATGTGTCTTCGACGTTACATGGGGTAAACTCTTAGGATTCATGGTCAGTGAGAAGGGGATAGAAGCAGATCCTGCAAAGCTGAAAGCCATACTTGAGATGCCACCTCCCCCAACGATAAAAGAAGTCCGTGGTTTCCTTGGGAAATTATAATATATCAGCTTATTCATCATCCATCTAACCTCCGTCTACGAACCTATTTTCAAACTCCTCTGAATGGATTCAACCCAAGTTTGGAACGAGGCCTTCCAATAAGCTTTTGACCGAATCAAATAATATCTCACCCAACCTCCGGTACTCATGCCACTACAGCCTGGTCTCCCCTTGCTCCTATACCTAACCATAACCGACATTGCAGCTGGGGCTTTTCTAGACCAATACCTTAAAGATTCCCGTAAAGATAGAGCCATCTATTATGTCAGTCGCAAATTGGTTGGGTACGAAGTCAACTACACTGCCCTGGAAAAGGCATGTGTTACGCTTGTCTGGGTCACCCAAAAATTACGACACTATATGCTCGCCTTCCCCATCAAACTTGTATCACGAATGGATCCCGTCAAGTACTTTCTTTAGAAACCCGCCTTATACATCCGAATGGCTTGATGGTTGATGCTACTATCTGTGTTTGATATCGTGTAGGTCACACAGAAAGCCATGAAAGGAAGATCCATATCCGACTACATTTCTGACCACCCTATGGAAGAAGCTGATGACTGGATCTCTGAATTCCCAGATGAAAATATCCTCTGAGCTTCTTAAGACACCCTTCTATGGAAAATGTTCTTTGACGACACTGTCAACAAAAAAGGATATGGCATTGGGATACTTCTAATCGCCCCGGATAACTCCCACACTCCCATCGCTATCAAATTGGATTTCCCCTACACTAACAACATGACTGAATATGAGGCGTGTACGTTAGGACTCAAAGTTTCTCTCAAGAAAGGTATCCAATTCCTAGATGTCTACGGGGATTCTTCCCTCCTCATTAGTCAAGTGATCAAAAAATGGAAAGTCAAGGACGAGAAACTCCAACCCTTCCATGCCCACTTAGAAGAACTAGCCTCCCAATTCCAAGATATCACCTTGACTACCTACATCGAGTAAAAAATAACCTAGCCAATGCCTTTGCTACCTTGGCCTCCATGGTAGAAATTCCCGAAAGATTAATAATGCCCCCCTCCTAGTTCAAAAGCAATATAAACCAACCCATTTCTACCACATTGAGCTCATCACCACAAAAGATCCCGAGCTAGCCAATTACTGGTACTATGATATCTGGCACCTCCTCAAGCATGGTAGGTATCCCGAGGGTTCCAACAATAAAAACTGAGCAACCCTCCGAAGATTGGTCGCCTATTACATCATCTGTCACAAAGCATTTTTCAAGAGAAACTTCGATGGAACCCATCTACAATGCATCACAGGGGTTGGCATTAAAGAGTTAATGCAGAGAATCCACAGTGGGAAATGTGGGCCCCATATGAACGGTCATATTCTTGCCAAGAAGATCATTCGACAAGGCTACTACTAGACCACTACGGTCCAGGATTGCACCGCCTATGTCCAAAGATGCCTCAAATGCCAACAGTTCTCGAACTTTCAACACCTGCCTCCACGAGAATTGTATAACATGACTTCTCCTTGGTCATTCTCCACCTGGGGCATCGACATCATAGGGAAGGTTACACCCAAGGCTTCCAATGGCCATGATTTTATCCTAGTTTCCATTGATTACTTCATCAAATGGGTCGAAGCCGAGTCATACACAGTCCTGAACACCAAAAAAGTGGCCAAATTCATCAAAAAGAACATTATCTACCCATATGGGGCCCTGCACGAGCTAGTGTCAGATAACGGGTTCCATTTTGAGGCAAAAGTCATAGAAGTGGTCAATGAGTATGGGATTCAGAGATACAAATCCTCTCCCTACCGACCTTAGACCAATGGTGCAGTCAAGGCCACCAATAAAAACTTCAAAACCATCATCAGCAAGATGACCAAAAGCTGTCAAGATTCGGATGACTGAATCCCTTATGCCCGCTGGGGTTATCGAACCTCGATCCGAACTTCTATTGGGGATACCCCTTACTCTCTAGTCTACGTCATGGAAGTATCCTACTCGTGGAGCTGTAAATACCCTTTTTAAGCGTCATGATTGAAAGCAAGGTCAGCGAAGAAGACTGGTACCAAAGTCGTCTTGACGAGTTGACCCTCCTAGATGAAAGGAGATTGAAAGATCTATACCACATACAAGGGTACCATTGTCGAAATAGCGCGATCATTTAATAAGAGAGTCAAGGACCGCGGTGTCTGAGAGGGAGATTTATCCCTCAAAGAAATAATAGAGCCCATCTAGGACCCCAGAGGGAAATTAGAGCCCAATTGGAGAGGACCATACACTGTGAAGAATATCTTGTCCGGCGCTGCAACCATGCTCACCGACCTAGATGGAGAAGAGATGGCTCGTCCATTCAACCTGGACCATCTTAAGAAGTTCTAACCCTAGTTCGAAATCACGACGTGCTATGACTCTTCTCATCTCCCTTATATTCCAAAAAAAATCTCTTCATTTCCCTCTACCCAGAACTACGTGGGCCTGATCCTCTGCAAAAAAAAAATTCAGAAAAATTAAAAACTTTCAAAAATCCCCAGAGGTACGTAGGTTGCTCATACATCTTACATGAGCACGACCCTTCATTTTTCACAAAAAACTATTATTTTCTTATCTCTGAGAATGACAGTTCATTCTGGAATATATTTGAACAAAAGGATTATGTATGCCTTAGCGATCGGTATAGATAAATCAAAAATATAAAATTCATCAAAAGGCACAGCTGGACGATCAAAAACTTGTTCATTTCACTAATAAGAAGTTACAATGCAATTATAAAATAAAAGGAATGGATAACTCCCTTCCTTTACCTTCCTAAAAAGACAAATAAAATTTCTGAATTTATTCTCCAGTAGAAAAATAAACTCCCCTAAGAGTCTTATCCACAGCTACCAGAAGATCCCGCTCCATCATTATCATATACATCCTGGGGTTCCCAAGCTTCCCCTACCTGAATATAGTCTCGTAGACGCTCCATAGACCGATAAGCTCAAACCAGCCTTGGAAACACCACAACCCCTCCCTCCATAGTATCAGATAAGAAAAGCCACCTTCGTTCGGTCTCCACTACCAACATCTTGTTGATTACTCTCCTCCACAACCACATCATATAATCCCCAGGGATGTGCCAGACTCTCCTAATAGGCTGAGAGGGACGGGTCGACGGACGTCGACTCTCCCAATACGAGCCAAGCTATATGCGCAGACGCTCTGTCAGATCTTCTACCAAAAAGAAATCTAGTGTCCGAGGTGGCACGATCTGCTCCCTACCAAATTGGCATAGAAGCTGCTAAGGGAAATAGAAAGAGTTCTGTCTGAGACCAACCAGTCGAACATACGGGTATTCTCCTAGTTCCAGAATAGGCAGTAGTTGTCCCCACCAAGGCACTAACCAATGCAGATTTAAAGCGCCATACTCCACAAACTAGTTCTCCCAACTCTCAATATCCAGGCCCACGCTGATGAAATGGGGCGAAAAGAAGTTACTAATAGCCGACAAAGGGAATTCCGGAGGAGTCACCAGGCGGAATCTTTTAGATAACCACATGAACAACATCACCGGGCTACCCCTAAAAAAGTCAGAACGACCTTCTTGCCAGGCATCCAGGCCATTCAAAGTCTTCGCCAATACCACCATCGCAGGATAACGATGGTATGACATCCATGAAGTGACGGATGCAAGTTGTGGGTCCACCAGTAGTTCCCCGATCACCAACACCAATTTTGAAACTAAGCCTAGAACGACGGCTCCAGTATATCCAGCATCACCAACCTCCTGCAAATTCACAGATCGCAGCACCGCCGGAAGAGAAATCATTGCTCCAGTAACCAAGGATCTACCCACCGAGGGTGAGATGCGGAGAAGTCCAACCAACAACTCTCGTGGAAATCGAGAAAACTCAGGCATAACGGCCGCCACAATAGGATTTACACCCAACATGACAGAAAATGCCTCATAAGTCGGAAAACTTCTTGTAATCCAAAGCGAAATACATGGTCTTCGGGGTTCCAAAATTATACCGTCGACATCAGCATGTTCCATTCTATGGGCTGATTACGCCATAAAGAGACTCGACGCATGTTGAAAGCATCATAGTCGATGTTATAGGAGCACATCACCTCCAAAGTCTCGAGGTAGTTGGAAAACTCAATACTACCAGGGAGAGCCATCTTACAGAACAAGAATGTAGGAATGCGAAGGTGTGATGAAAACACTCCACCCTTACCTCTCTTTCATACTTAAAAACCCTCACAAAAGACATAACCCCTGCAAAAATCGGAGGAAATACTGCCCCACAAGGTACCAAAGGCTGGAGAGGGTACCAATCAAAACTTTGAATTGATCGGACTGGACTGACCTGTCGATAGGCAGGATAAGGTGCTTGCCGATCGGCAACCCCCTATTTTTGGAAACTTTCCTTTTTTCGCTTTTGTCAAAATCTGAAAACTTAATAAAAATAAATTGATAATCTCAATAGAATTTCAAGAATCCCCTTTTCATTTTTATATAATTCCTCATTGTGAATAAAACTTCCTTTCAAAACTTCCAAAAAAATTGCTTTTTACGGTCTCAGTAGCAAAGTAAAAAGCACATATGCATTCATTCATTCATTAACAGAAGATAATAAAAAATTCCATTGCATTGCATAGATATTTTTCTGTGTTACATCAATTTTTGGAGGAAAATAAAGAAAAGCAGAAAAACTACGGGACTTAGCCCAAACCCACATTCTCTCTCTCACCTACCCTTCTCTCTCTAAGAGCTAACACTCCTGTGAAGCGCTCTTTTTCCTCTGCGGCGAGATGACGCACCACCGCTACTCGAACCAGACTCCTCCCCGGATGAGGCATACAACACCAAGCAAGAAGGAACAGAAACCGCATCCCGAATATGGGCGGTCGCCAAAGATATCGAGTCTCTAATGTCCCTTAGCCAGGTGGTGGACACCCGGACTTGCTGTAAGAAAATCCAGAATCAGTATCAACCAAAAAAGATCAAAAGAAACCAAAAAGAAGGAAAAGAGAAGAATATAAAGGTTTACCCCAGGAGGAAGAACCTCCTATGTCAAGCCCAACTCCTCCGGGTCCATCGCATGAGGATGATGCAACATAGGCACCATCCCTCCATCAGCCCGCCAGATGTTGTATGAAGGGGTATGAAGCCTCACAAAGGGGACCTTTGAGGTCTTCGTCGCCACAGATGTCGACAGACTACCACCGCTATGGTAGGACCCCACTGGAAGTGCATCATATATGCTGGGCGACATCAACCAACTCATCATGAAGTCCATATAATCGTAAAGCACAGCCGTATCAGTGTACAATAGATAGGACTCGCCAATCATCGCCGCGATCATCATATCCTCCGGTAGCAACCGCTCCCGCCTCATAGACATAGGAGGCCTCGTAGGTGGCATCACCACCTCCTCCTCAGCAATCTATCAGACCACCCTCTCCCCAAGATACCAATAGTGGACAAACTCGTGCACCAGCAAACGCCTCATCTATACATTCATCTCAGTCAACCCCGTGTCTTGCATAGCCTCCCCTAAGGGTAAAAGGTCACCTGAAAAATCCCCAACAGATATAAGGCAATATGGAATCAGAGCACAGAAAGACCAAGACTGAAGAAAAGAAAAAGCCTTACCCTATCACTGGTCAGGCCATTTAAAACATGTCGCACCGTCCCTAGAGAAAGAGACCTCATCGACTGTCAATTGGCCTTGCGCCACTGATACAACCAACAAAAGTCCCCAACAGTCTCATCCTTCGAAACAACCAGCAGGGTGTTACACCCAATCACCTCATAGAACCACATATGCCAAAGACAAGAACCCGCAATAAAAAAAAAAATGCACAAGGAAAATGTGATAAGCACCCAAAACTGTACAATTTATACCCGAATAGACGTACTTTAGTTGCTAATTCTCGACAATACGGGTCTTATGCTCTTAATTGTTCAATATGCAGGCTTAATTGCAGTTGCGGTGTCAAAAGCTATATTTTCAGGCAATTTGCAGTCAAAATGGAGTTAATTCCCTCTCCCATAACCAAACTCGATCCTAAACATAGCCTAAACTTACCCCAAAGCCCGTGTGCGTTTGTTTGTGTCTTTTTATTATTTTTTTAGATTTTTAGTTTGAGTCATTTTTTTTAGGTTTTATTTTAGATTTATTTAGAATTTCTAGGATTTATTTTTGATTTATTTAGGATTTCTAGGTTTTATTTTCTATTTTTATATATATATTTTTTATTAGTTAATTTTATTTTATTTTTATTTGTTTTTAGTTTTTATTAGGATTTGATTTTTTTAGGATTTCATTTATTAATTAGTTTTATTAGAATTTGCATTTTCTTTTTAGGACTTTAATTTTAAGTTTTCTTAAATTTTATTTTTTATTTATTTTTATTTCTTTTTAGTTTTATTTTTATTTAGTCTTTATTTTATTATTAGAAGTAAGATTTTTATTTTTATTTTTTTAGAGTTTTATTTTAGTTAGTTAGTGTCATTTTTAGGTGTCCAAATTAAACACATACACACAAATACCATACATCCACACACAACACCTAACACACCCACACCAACCTATCATACACCCTCACCACACCAAAATACCCCCACCTATTATTCATCACCATCCCCATCTCCCACACTCTCTTTCTCTCTCCTCCATTACCCACCTAAAGACAAACCTCGATTATCCCATTCCACCCTCACGTGCTGACCAAAGCGCCTACCCCATAACCTTAGACCACCCCCCATTCCAGCAGTTTAAACCCCTGACTATACCCTTCAACCAAACCATAGTCGGGCAGCCCCATTTCTGTCCGCCCCACTCCGATTGCAACTCCCTGCCGGAACAAATAGCGCCAGCGGTGACCCTCGCTACCCCTTGCCCGCCGACGGACCCGCCCCAAGCGCCGGCGACCCCCGCCTAGCCCACCTTTGGCGCCGGCATCGTGTCGGCCCCTCTCTCTCTCTCCTCGATCTACTTTTTCAGCCACACCCACATCTAACAATCAAAACCCATCATCCATTTACCTTGACCTATTACCCATGGCCACCCCACCATCAAAACCAATACCCGGTGAGCCTAACCCCAACTCCGGCGGGCTGCCGTCAACGATTCCCTGTTACCCCGTCGCGACACCCCACCGCCGGCGGCCAGCCACCAACCCCACGACCTCCTTTCATCCCTCCAAACCATACCGTCGTCGACACTGCCGAACCCACCTGCAAGCGATTTCGACCCGGCCTCCATCTCCGGATCCCTCTCAACCTATCTCAACCACCGGACAGCCCCTAAAACTCGGCCCAGCTCCGGCGTGGCCTGCCACAGTCCAGCGCGGACACGTTGCCCTCCAACCCTCCTAAACCAAGCCGCCGGCGGAACCCGCGACTCAAAAAACCGAAACTACAAACCAGACCAACACTCGATTCATCTCCGATCCATCCCCTGATGTGACCCGAACCATCCCCAACACCCATGTCAAACCCAATACCCATATCTCATTGACCCATCTTCAAAGACCCATTTCAAACCCATTTCCTTTCTTATGACTTCCACGACTTCTACCACCAACATAAGCCAAAATGCAAACCAAAACAAAACACTAATACCCACATGTCTTAAAACCTCACTTATTCCCCCTTTAAACCCATTTCCCCAAATTACCCCCAACTAAACATTTTTTCCATATACCCCAAAACACCCTCGTACCAAATCAGATTTGTTATCTCTCCTCATCCACATGAGCTCACACCCCATTTTCATGCACATTAAACTTTCCCAAAAAGCCCCCTTAGCCCCATGTGTGTCATGCTTCTACTATAAAAGAAGACTCAAGACCCAATTTGAGAAAAGATTTATCATCAAATAGAGAGAGAAAATTCTAGAGAAAAGTAGAGAGTTAGATTAGAATAAATTAGGTAGAAATATTTGTAAATAGTTTTATTTTATTCTTTTTATTTTTTTTAGATATTTGTGAGATTAAATATTGTAAGAGAGTTAATTGAGTGAATATTTAATTTCAAATCATTTGGATGCTCAATTGGAGGGATTGTATGCTTCAATTTGGAAGAGTAGAGTTCAAATTTATTCCAAGAGATTTGGTTTGCTTGTTCTATTCTCTTCTCTTTTATTTTAGTAGCCTTGATTATTAATTTTTCATATTTCATATCATGTTAGTCTAAATCCCCTTTCAAGGGGTGGGGTAAAACCCTTATTTGATGTTATTTTATTTTAATTAGTTTAATTACTTGAAAATTCCCTTGGAATGTTAATTTTAATCCATCACCCTTAAATTTACGCGTCGAGAGAGGGTAAATGATTTTCGAGAGAAAATCGAAATTCTAATTATAATACCCATTTTAGATTCGAACTAGAGATAGGGATTTCTTAAGTGGGGTATTATAACTTGAATTTCAATTCTAATATTATTTTCTAAGATTTACATGAATTTTAATCGATCGATCCTAGCGGGTGATTAATTAAAAGGAGTGTAGATCTATTTTTCTAGAGTTGTGGGGTGTTAAACGTAATTTTCTAAAAGATTACTATTATAATTAAACTTGCTACGAGAGTTGGTTTGCAATTTTGATATTAATTTGGGAGAATTCAAGTAATTAAATTAATTAATTAGAATAACTAAAATTTGTGGTTTAATCCCACTCCTTGATTGTTCTCACAATTATTTACCTCACTTTATCTCTTATTTTAGTGTTAGACTTTATTTTTCACTTTTAGTCACTTTTTAGTTAGTTGTTTTCATCTCACATTTTAGTTTAGTGTTATTTCACCTCACCTCACCCAATTGTTTTAATATTGAAAAAGCTAAAAAAAATAGATAAGCAAAAGCCAAAAAGAAAATAAAAGGTGAATTACAATTTTGTTCCCTTTGCTTTACAACCTTGAAAGTGGATAGATACCCTTATTTACCGCCACACTTGAGTTTTTATATTTTGTAGGTAATTGAGGATTTTGACTAACTTGGCTTTCAACAACGATACACACAAAAAGCAAAGTTATCAAATGGCGTCGTTTCCATTCTTGGGATTGTGAAGCTCGGAGCGGATTCAATTTTGTAGTTCATTTATTTCCTATTTTTTTTGCATTTTAGTACCATTTTTTGCATTTTATTAGAAGGCTTGTATTTAGGGTTATTCTATTCTTGGCTTGTATTGCGGTGCTTAGAGACACCATTTACTTTCCATTTAAATTGTAATAATTAAAGACAAGCGTGATAGGGAAACCGGACAAGGTGGAGAGAGGGCGTCCATTGGCGAGGATTTAGAAGCCTCTCTATCTTGGGTCGGAAGGACTCCCGGGGACGACCGAGATTGGCGTGATCTCCCCCCCGTTCGACTCAAAATTTTCGGCACCCCACGGCCTAAAAACCGTGGGAGGTACATTTTCAAACACTCGCGCCTCTCCTGTTAGCGAGTCAATTCTTTTGTGTGCTCTTGTGTGATTTTATTCTCACATTTATTTTTTGAATGGTGTGATGAATTAAATTACTAAGACCTACACTCGGTCACTCACGAGAAGGGATTTCATCACCTGACTCACTCGCTTATCATTGTGTGCTACCTTACCTATCATTAAATTTAAAATCAATCAACTAGGTAGCCCAAAAGGAGAATAAATTTTGTAAAGGCGATCACTCAGATAATTGATTTTTTATCGCCCGTGGACTTAATTAAAATTTGACTACCCTTTCACTAAATTTACAGTAAAAAATTGGCTATGTGCTAGTTAGGATTTCTCCTTGACTTGTGTGTGTGTCCAATTCATTTTTCGGTGGTCGATTTTAGTTAGTTCGTGCAAATTCAAAGAGTCCACATTTTTCCCCACCTTCTCTTCCAAAAAATCCAAAAATATTTTATTTCATTGTTATAACAAAAAATCAAAAAATATTTTCTTTCTTTCCTTTTTAGAAAAATCCAAAAATATTTTCTTCCTTTATTTTTCACAAAACTCCAAAAATATTTTCTTCTATTATTTTTACAGAAAAATCCAAAAATATTTTCTTTCTTTCCTTTTTAGAAAAATCAAAAAATATTTTCTTTCCTTTTGAAATATTTTACAAAATCCAAAAAACATTTCTCTCCTCATGGTCGAAGAACGTCCTTTACGGGACTACTTTCGTCATTTTCCATTGACACATGACACGTGTGAGAGTGATCCCGTGCCGTCTCTTTATGAGATTTTGAATGGTTTCATATCTCTCACGAGTACTGTTGGTGCTCTTGACCCATCTATGCACGCACCACCTATTCCATCACCCTCGGTATCAAGTGTCAACGTGCCTCCTCTTTTGTTGTGCACCCACTGTTATTATGCCGATCACATGTCCCATGAGTGTCCATACTTGTCATAACCATCGGAACCCACCATGGAACATGTGTATCCAATGACACTGTTCCGGAACCCACCTCGGCCTATTAACCCGATATACCTACTCCCGAGTTGTGTGAGTCCCCGAGTTATTCGTGGAGGCTTTATCACCCTTCCACGCAATATAAATCCCAACCCGATGTTGTGGATACTCACACGTTCCAACAGTCGTCATGGCAACCTTGTGCACCTGTTCACGATCAGTTCCCTCACTACGCACCCCATGCGTATCAACCATTTGTCCATCGCGAAAGCGATCCTTTCGTGTATGATGAACTTGGCCCCACTCCACATACTTCATTTGAGTATTCTCCGTATAGTCCTATCCATAGCGAGTTGTGTCCACCTCAACCACCACCACCACCCATAATTCCACCAACACCTTCATCCACATCCGCTCTCGAAACCATCTTACAAAAGTTCATACTTGAGCAAGATCAAGCCACTCAAATTCAAAATCTCCAAAGACTTGAACATAGGTTAAATGAATTGGAGTGTGCGAGAGAGTCGAACATGCATCCACCCATCGTTGCACCCGTGTGTGATGATGATGTGTCATCTTGTGCCAACGATTTTGAGTGTGACCAACCCTCTCACCCCGAGAATCTTGAAGTTGAGACCATCCCATGGTCCGGGTCCCAAGTCGACAATTGTGTTGGCTTACCTTTCATTAGTGAGCCTGATCCAATCACACCATGTCCACATGAACCCATCATTGCGGTTCCCATTCACACTCCTATCATATCCAAAAATATGCCCGAGATTTTACCTTATGCCACAATTGCGTATGTCTCTTACATGCCCATTTCTCCTAGGTTAGCTCTGGCTACGAGTGCTCACCATTTTTCCGAGATATAATCCTTGATAGCTCCTACCTATCCGGATATGGATGATGTCCCACCATGCATGGCTCCCTTTGAGCCTGATATTTCTAGTGATTCCTCAATCTCTGATCTTGGTGCCTCGTCTTACCCAACCACCACATTCACCGATGATACTTTTTTGGAGAAGTTGACCACTCCATCTTTAGAAACCACACTCCCTTGTGAGTATTCCTTTACTCCTCCCAATGAGTGTGTGTCTCCCACTCTTGAGTTGGATCATCTTCCTCCACCTTTTATCCCACCCGACCCACCCATTATCCTTTCCACCCCACCACATGGTTTAGATCTTGATTTTACACAGTTCATGTTTCCATCTACATTTTTAGATCCTCACCTAAAACCATCCCCGCCCATGAGAGTATTTATGGTGATACTCTTTACTTTCGTGACACCGAGCTTGTTACTCTATACCCGCCACTCTCTTGTGGTGTTGATTTTTCTCAACAACTCCCTGGTGTGTCACGGCGCGACCAATATCATCGCCCATTTATAGAATGGTCGTGTGATTTATATGATCCCCACACCATCACTATTGCCAAACCCTTTTGCCTTCCCATCCAATTAGAGAACCATGCTTATAGGGCCCTTGTTGCCCTCATATTTAATCTCAACAAGGCCCGTGGCCGATACCTCTTCACCCATGCCTTTCTCACCCTTACCCTAATACCCTACCTCCCTTGGTCCACCGATGCTTTGCATCGTGTGATGCACTTTGCCATACAGGTGCATTGACCATTTTAGCCTCTATCCAACAAGACTGACGCTTCAGTCTTGTTTGGGGGTGATTCTCATCACCCCAATTTTTCTTCCACCCCGCGCCATCATAGATCTTATCCTTAGGGTGAGATCCCATCGGTCTGGCTGAAGACATTAAACTTAGCGCTACCGGGAAGCAGCCCGCGTTTTTTTTGTACTAGTCTCATCCTGTTTGGGGGTGGTGTTTCACATCACCCTATGCTTTATCATGCTTATAGACTTGTACACATTTTTATTTTTATTTTTTCTCTTATCATTTATTCAGGTTTATTATTGGCTACATCTTTCCACTTCATTAGCGGTTCATTCTGGTAATCTCTTTCCTACCTTATGCTCTCAATTTTAAAAATCATTTTACCTAACATGGAGGACGATGTTCCTTTTTGTTTGGGGGTGGGGAATTTTATCAAAATCGTACCTCTTTTGAAAAATTTTGATTTTTAAACCTGATTTTTAAAATTTCGTGCAGTTTCTTGCATCTCAATCATTGATGTGAATTTTTAATCATCCATCTTTTCAAGTCTAGGAATCAAGCTAGAGAATATTTTTTCTAATAACTTATGCAATACATAACAAGACATTTTGCACCATGAATTTCTAGACTCAACAAAATTTGCGCACTTATCATGTCAATACAGTTTAGAGTTGAGGAGTACTACAATTCTAAAGAGAACCTTAAGGATCACTAGTAGAGACTTTAGCTTGTGAGATTCGTGCCTTTCACCCTTTTAGAGTGTTTTACGCAATCTCCGAGTCACAAGTTGATTCAACTTCTTTTGGGTCCGCACATTAATTGTTGTATGATCTCATTATCTTTCATAAAATTTGGGTTGATCACCGAGAACGATATTTTTTTCGAGTTGTAAGAAACGCGTGTCTTGAAATTTGTCCCGATCACTAGGATTTTCATCCATACACCTACCACTTTTCCCCATATCATATTCCCATTACATTCCCATGCTTTTCCATATTCCCCACATCATATATTCCCCACACTATCACCTATCACCTCCATTCGTATATCATCCATCATCATTTTGAGAAAAAGATTGTGATTTCAAATATAAATGTCTTAAGTGTTGGTTTGATAAGAGAGAGAAAAAATAAAAAAATAAAGAGAAAAAAATATCAAAGAAAAAAAAAGAAAAAAAAAAGAGAGAAGAAAAGAAAAAGAGAGTTGTAGTTAATTTTTATGTAATAAAGACATTTGTTCCTAAAGTGTATACACTCTTCTCAATCTTATCGCATCTATCACTCATCACTCATCACTCATCCATCATATCGCAATCCTACCTACTTCATCCCATCCATCCTACCTATCATATCTTTCTCATACCACGTCATTCCCCCTCAGCCATATACATCCATATTTCCCCTAGGTGTTCGGGCAAATGAAAGTCGACATGGTGAATAACTCGACGTTCTCAGTATAGTGATTAGCATTCCTTTCATGAGATCATTGTCTTTCTAATTGTTCGTTCTTTCTTATGTGTGTGTGAGACGTTTGAACGTTCTTACATTTACTCACCTCCTCACATACAAGAGCGATACACTAACCCTAATCTCGAGAGTTCATTTGAGAGAGATATATCAGTGAGATTTAAAGTTGAAGCGTTGATTCCGAAGAGGCAATCTAGGAATTACTCTTGTGATACTCGACCCATTTTGACTGATTCACACTACACACGTTGAGTTCTAGGAAGGATGATCCTTGAGTATTTACTTAGCTAATTTTATTTTTACGCATTCTAGCTTGTATTTCTCATATAATGGATTGTGCGATTATTCTATGTCTAATAAGAGATTGACTGCCTTTCAATAAATCTTTGCAAATAAGAATTTTGTGGGTATATTCCCTACAAACCATCACGAGACACAACTCATCCTGTAGGGAAACCTATAGGTTTAAAGGCTTGTTTCACATGCTAAGTGCAATCGCAAGTGCCCGCAAAAGTGGTACACTTTTGGTTTCTTATCTTTATCTTTCTCTTTCTCTCTCGATCTTATTGATCGAGGACTAGCAACGCTCTGTTTGGGGGTGGTGTGATAAGCACCCAAAACTGTACAATTTATTCCCCGAATAGACGTACTGTAATTGCTAATTCTCGACAATACGAGTCTTATGCGCTTAATTGTTCAATATGCAGGCTTAATTGCAGTTGCGGTCTCAAAAGCTATATTTTCAGGCAATTTGCAGTTAAAATGGAGTTAACACCCTCTCCTGTAACCAAACTCGGTCATAAACCTAGCCTAAACTTACCCCAAAGCCTGTGTGTGTTTGTTTGTATCTTTTTATTATTTTTTTAGATTTTTAGTTTGAGTCATTTTTATTTTTAGGATTTATTTTAGATTTATTTAGAATTTCTAGGATTTATTTTTTATTTATTTAGGATTTCTAGGTTTTATTTTCTATTTTCCTATTTTATTTTATTTTTATTAGTGTAATTTTATTTTATATTTATTTGTTTTTTGTTTTTATTAGGATTAGATTTTTTTAGGATTTCATTTATTAATTAGTTTTATTAGAATTTGCATTTTCTTTTTAGGATTTTAATTTTAAGTTTTATTAAATTTTATTTTTTATTTATTTTTATTTCTCTTTAGTATTATTTTTAATTAGTTTTTATTTTATTATTAGAAGTAGGATTTTTATTTTTATTTTTTTAGAGTTTTATTTTATTTAGTTAGTGTCATTTTTAGGTGTCCAAATTAAATACACACACACACACAAATACCATACACCCATACACAACACCTAACACACCCACACCAACCTATCATACACCCTCACCACACCAAAATACCCCCACCTACTATTCATCATCATCCCCATCTCCCACACTCTCTTTTTCTCTCCTCCATTACCCACCTAAAGACAAACCTCCATTATCCCATTCCACCCTCACCTGCTGACCAAAGCTCCTACCCCATAACCTTAGACCCCCCCCCCCCCATTCCAGCAGTTTAAATCGCTGGCTATACCCTTCAACAAAACCATAGTCGGCCAGCCCCATTTCTGTCCGCCCCACTCCGATCGCAACCCCCTACCGAAACCAACAGCACCAACAGTGACCCTCGCTACCCCTTGCCCGCCGACGGACCCGCCCCAAGTGCCGGCGACCCCCGCCTAGCCCACCTCCGGCGCAGGCGTCGTGTCGGCCCCTCTCTCTCTCTCCTCGATCTACTTTTTCAGCCACACCCACATCTAACAATCAAAACCCATCATCCATTTACCTTGACCCATTACCCATGGCCACCCCACAATCAAAACCAATACCCGGTGAGCCTAACCCTAGCTCCGGCGGGCTGCCGTCAACGATTCCCTGTTACCCCGCCGCGACACCCCATCGCCGACGGCCAACCACCAATCCCGCGACCTCCTTTCAGCCCTCCAAACCATACCGCCGTCGGCACTGCCGAACCCGCCTGCAAGCGATTCCGACCCGACCTCCATCTCCGGATCCCTCTCAACCGATCTCAACCACCGGCCAGCCCCTGAAACTTGACCCAGCTCCGGCGTGGCGTGCCACAGTCTGGCACGGACACCTTCCCCTCCAATCCGCCTAAACCAAGCCGCCGGTGGAACCCACGACTCCAAACACCGAAACAACAAACCAGACCAACACTCGATCCATTTCTGATCCATCCCCTGATGCGACCCGAACCATCCCCAACACCCATGTCAAACCGAATACCCATATCTCATTGACCCATCTTCAAAGACCCATTTCAAACCCATTTCCCTTCTTATGCCTTGCACGACTTCTACCAGCTGCATAAGCCAAAATGCAAACCAAAACTAAACACTAATACCCGCATGTCTTAAAACCTCACTTATTTCCCCTTTAAACCCATTTCCCCAAATGACCCCCAACTAAACATTTTTTCCATATACCCCAAAACACCCTTGTACCAAATCAAATTTTTTTATCTCTCCTCATCCACATGACCTCACACCCCATTTTCATGCACATTAAACTTTCCCAAAAAGCCCTCTTAGCCCCATGTGTGCCATGTTTCTACTATAAAAGAAGACTCAAGACCCCATTTGAGAAAAGACTTATCATCAAATAGAGAGAGAAAATTCTAGAGAAAAGTAGAGAGTTAGGTTAGAATAAATTAGGTAGAAATATTTGTAAATAGTTTTATTTTATTCTTTTTTTTTAGATATTTGTGAGATAAAATATTGTAAGAGAGTTAATTGAGTGAATATTTAATTTCACATCATTTGGATGCTCAATTGGAGGGATTGTATGCTTCAATTTGGAAGAGTAGAGTTCAACTTTCTCAAAGAGATTTGATTTGCTTGTTCTACTCTCTTCTCTTTTATTTTAGTAGCCTTGATTATTAATTTTTCATATTTCATATCATGTTAGGCTAAATTCCCTTTCAAGGGGTGGGGTAAAACCCTTATTTGATGTTATTTTATTTTAATTAGTTTAATTACTTGAAAACTCCCTTTGAATGTTAATTTTAATCCCTTACCCTTAAATTTACCCCTCGAGAGAGGGTAAATGATTTTCTAGAGAAAATCGAAATTATAATTATAATACCCATTTTAGATTCGAACTAGAGATAGGGGTTTCTTAAGTGGGGTATTATAACTTGAATTTCAAATCTAAAATTATTTTCTAAGATTTACATGAATTTTAATCGATCGATCCTAGCGGGTGATTAATTAAAAGGAGTGTAGATCTATTTTTCTAGAGTTGTGGGGTGTTAAACGTAATTTTCTAAAAGATTACTATTATAATTACACTTGCAACGAGAGTTGGTTTGTAATGTTGATATTAATTTGGGAGAATGCAAGTAATTAAATTAATTAATTAGAATAACTAAAATTTGTGGTGTAATCCCACTCCTTGGTTGTTCTCACAATTATTTACCTCACTTTATCTTTTATTTTAGTGTTAGACTTTATTTTTCACTTTTAGTCACTTTCTAGTTAGTTGTTTTCATCTCACATTTTAGTTTAGTGTTATTTCACCTCACCTCACCCAATTGTTTTAATATTGAAAAAGCTAAAAAAAAATAGAAAAAGCAAAAGACAAAAAGAAAATAAAAAGTGAATTACAATTTTGTTCCCTTTGCTTTACAACTTTGAAAGTGGATTGATACCCTTATATACCGCTACACTTGAGTTGTTATATTTTGTTGGTAATTGAGGATTTTGACTAACTTGGCTTTCAACAACGATACACACAAAGTGCGAAGTTATCACCCAACAGTCTCATCCTTCGGAGCAACCAGCAGGGTGTTACACCCAATCACCTCATAAAGTCACATCTGCCAAAGACAAGAATCCACAATAAAAAAAAACGCACAAGGAAAATGCAAATGCATGAAAGGAAAATGTGCAAACTAAAGAATACCTGAAGAAGATACGTGGCTCTAGTGAAAGTCTGTCGGCAGCACCGACTGAAAGAATCCAGATAAATATAAAGGGTCGCCAAAGTCAAGCTCCCCCAATCATAGAGAGGGATGTTCGAAAACATCCTCAAGTATGCTAAAAACCATAAGTGGATAGCGTCGCCGCTCGACGCCACCAAAAATCTTCCCAGCACCAGCAAAATGAACAACCGGGACATTTGTCTCACCTGGAGCCCATTCTCCGCATCAATCACCCTGCCCAGTAAAATATCCCTCAGGAGGGATAGTCTAATAGAATCCCCAGATACTATCCTCCCCCATCACCGAGCGTCGCCCGTAGGGAACGATCCACCTCTATCTGCTTTCCATCACAATCCAGCCCCAATAGCTGTGGCACATCAATGGGAGTCACAGTCATCTCTCCAAAGCCAAAATGGAAGGTGTGGGTAGTGTCCGACCACCTCTTTTCCACAGCGCATAATACGGTCATTGAACGAGGCATATCATCCAACATAAATGCCAACCTCCCAAAGCCTACTGATGATACCACCCAACACACCACGGGTGGAAGGTGCTCCCAGACATCCTTAAGCCTCGTCATCCTGTGGGCACGCATGGTCAACAAAGAAACATTAGACTGTCAAAGAAAAACCTCGTCAAAATCACAAAAAAAAGGAAATCGGCAAAAAAGAATGCCAAAAGTCATTTTACTTACATAACCACCATGGTTTACCACCCAATAGAGCGATGACGCGAAGGCTCCCGCAGCAATGTCCTCTCATCCGCAACTGGCTCAAATGCGTCAAAAGAGTTCTCACTCCCCAAAGCAAGAGGTGCCCTGGCTCTCCATTCCACGTTCGCCTAGTCGTCAACAGCCCACCACTCCCAGTGTGCCGCAGTGCTCACAAAAGCAGCCATTTTTTAGATTACGTATTGGTAGAATGATTCACAAAAGAAATTTGCAGAGAGAGAGAGAGAAAGGAAAGAAGCTATGAAAAATGAGGGGAACTCGCCCCTTTTTATAGGAACCCAAGGGTCATGACGATAGGCACTGACCAATCTACCAATTGACACTGTCCCTTTACCTTCTCGAGGCAATCCAAAAGTCCGTGCCACTGTCGAATGGCACCCTCCACACCATGCCGACCCCCCCCCCCCCTCAGATTTTCGTACGAAAACTCCCAAAAAATACCAAAAGAGCCTGAAAAATCTTCAGAGAATTCTTAAAAATCCCGGGGAGGATTTAGACCATTTTCACCAAGAAAATTTGACACTCCCTCAAGTGAAACACCTAATTCCCCAGTGGAACTCTCAAAAGCTAAGTGAATCCCCTCCCGGCCATGTCCCGGAGGACCCCTGAAGTATCCCAAACCGTATGTTATCTCTTGTACCCCTGAAGTATCCCCGAACAAAGCATCCTAACCCTGGACCACCTAATCACTTCCCCAATGGAATTTACAGCATCATAATGGATGTTCCCTCGCAAAGTCTACAAAAGACACGAAAGTTTCCCCAGCAATCATCTCCCTAGCTCAAATCAAAATCACGAGGTAATTTCCCCGGCAGAGTTGCCCGACAACATCTCAAACCAAGCCCTTAGAATTGGCTTAGACCCACAGAATTGGTCATCTCAACCTAAGCCCTCAGAATTGGCTTCGACCCACATAATCGGTCATCT
The DNA here is from genome assembly GCA_949130495.1 of Sambucus nigra. Lineage (NCBI taxonomy): Eukaryota > Viridiplantae > Streptophyta > Magnoliopsida > Dipsacales > Adoxaceae > Sambucus > Sambucus nigra. The sequence continues at coordinate 51,851,357 of OX422222.1, forward strand.
AAACTTAAGCCCTCAGAATTGGCTTCGACCCGCATAATTGGTCATCTAAACTTAAGCTCTCAGAATTGTCTTTGACCTGCAGAATCGGTCACCCCTATCTTTAGGCCCTCAGAATTGGCTTCGACCTGCAGAATCGATCATCTCAACTTAACCCCTCAGAATTGGCTTCGACCCGCAGAATTGGTCATCTCATCTCTAAGCCCTCAGAATTGACTTCGACCCGCAGAATCGGTCACCCTCATCTTTAGGCCCTTAGAATTGGTTTCGACCTGCAGAATCGGTCACCCTCATCTCTAGGCCCTCAGAATTATCTTCGACCCACAGAATCGGTCACCCTCATCTCTAAGCCCCAAGAATTGGATTCAACCCATAGAATCGGTCACCCCCATCTCTAAGCATTCAGAATTGACTGCGACCCGCAGAACCGGTCATCCTTATCCTTAGGTCCTCAGAATCGACCTCGACCCTCTGAATTGGTCATGCTCTTTCAAATGCATCATGCGGTGTCTATTCAACAACTATCATTTGTTCCAAACTCACCCGTCAAGGGGATCTATAGACACCCCATTCTAACACCCGCTAACCTCTCCTTAGGTCCTTAGAACCTCCCCTCATCACTACAAACCTAAGTCATACCCCGAGTACTGACCTAGGGGCCATCGAACACTCCTAGGCTCCATTTGACTAAAACTAAAACTCTTCAGCTTGACCAATAATGAATGAATTTTCAAAGGTAACTAAAACCCCTTTCCAACGGTCCACCCCATGCGCGATTCTGACTTACGGTGTGGACGAACGACCCATTTTCCCCCGAAACTTGATCAGGAGGTCACCGGATGCTCCCAGGCTCTATTTGACCAATGTCAACTCTTTAGGTCAATCGAGACTGAATGAATCTTCAAAAGGCTCTGAAACCACTTTCCAACGGTCTGCCCCAGGTGCGATTCTGATTACGGTGCGGACGAACGATCCGTTTTACTTCGAAAGGTCACCAAATGATTCTAGTCCCCGGTTGACCGAATTCATCTTCCCAAACAAAGTCAAAGACTTTTGAATGTCGAAGTACATATCCTAACCTTTCCAACGGTATGCCCCATGCGCGATTCTGACTTACCATGCGGACGAACGATCATTTATGTCCGACAGTTCCCTGTCCAAAGGACCGACTAGTGCTTCTGAGCCACATTTGATCCAAAGTCAACTACCGACCTCAGGAGCAGTCCAAAAACTTTCAAAGGTCTTTGAAATACCTTTCCAACCGTTCACCCCGTGCACAATTCGAATCAACGGTTTGCATTTTATGACCATTTTTTCGAAGGCACCTGAAAGAGACTACCAAACGACAGGTCCCAAACCGAGCCTATTAGCAGTGTGCCTAAAACCACCTGTCGATTGGTAGGACCAGGGCTATGCCGATCGGTAATTCACTGGGCCTATAAAAATTAGGGCCTACCCTCATTGCAAGGGAACACAAGATATGAAATCCATCACTCTCAGCGAACTCAGAAAACCTCTCTCGCAGTCAGCGTGATTTCCACATCCAAATCCCTTTCGAACCTTCACCCTTCATCATCTTTCTCATCAAACTTGGTGAATTAACTATCCTCCATCATCACCCAAGTGCAAGGGCTTCTCTCCAATATCCAAGATCCATCTCAAGATCTTCAAGAAGGTCCAACTTTCTCAACTCTCTCTTCAAATTCTCATAAATTAGCATTAACTTATTTTATTACTTAGTACTTTTATTCTTTTTATCTACTATTATAGTACATCTCTTATTTTCATATAAATAAAAACCCAAAAAACAAGAAAAATAAGGTTTGCTCATAAATTCCAAATTCGAATTCTAACACTTTTCTCCCACTTTTTCACAACTAAAACACTTTTTTTTTATTATAAACACACACATATAGGAGAAGTCTCCTGTTGGATTTATGGGATAAATCCCACCCCTCATTTTGCATAAGAACTAAGTGGACTTTGGTGCCTCCATAGGCTACGTAGGCGTCTTGGGGTAAAACCCGAGACTCGAGTCATATTCCTACTTTTCTCCCATTTTCTACTTTTCTACATTGTTTAACTTAATTCTCTTAGATTCAATATCTTTACATATACATATATTCGTTCTTAGTGGCGTATTATTCTATACGTGTTATCATTCCGTTATAACGATCAACGCAAGGATAATCGCGTAAATCCTATTTTTTAAATATTACTTTTAGGGATATTCCTATGGATTATTCGCTTTATCTCTTCCATGATATAAGTCGATGATTCCTATCTCCACTACATATACACATGCACACATATCATGGGGAAATAAAGGAAAATAGCAATAGACCATGAGATACCACAAGGGCAGAATGGGTGCCTAATACCTTCCCATTTCGTAACTTAGCCTCCGGACCCTTTTCGAATCATTTTGGTTTTGTATGTATCAGTATGCATTTGGATGATGTCCTTCGGGATGGATCCCTTTTCTTTTGTCTGGTTTGAGTAAAGTAGACTGGCGACTCCACCTCACTACATTTTTCACCTCATCATCGATGCCGGGCGAAGCTCTCCCGAGAGGGATGCGGGGGACCAAGATCCTCTCGACAAGAAGACCCCCCTCTTCTTCATCTCTCCCTCCGTGAGGATCGCGGATGGACACACGGGGTCTTAGGTCTGAACCGATGTGTAGGTAGGCATATCTACGTCGGTACAACTACCTTTGAGCCGTATGCCAACATAAATGGGGTATCTCCAGTAGGAGTCCTTTGTGTCGTTCTATAGGCCCATAGTACAACGTACACTTCTTCGATCCATCTCCGCTTTGCATCTTCTAACTTCTTCTTGATCCCATCTAGAATCGTCCGGTTTGTCACTTAAGTTTGTCCATTTCACTACACCAAAAATAGCAATTTGGCACACCTTGATATTAAAAATCTAGCACAGTTTAAAACTGTGCCAAATTCTGGCATGGTTTAATGACTATCTGTCACACTTCAAAATAGCGCCAAAATTTGGCACTGTTTAAAAGTGTGCCAAAATTGAGTACACTTCAATAAATACAAAAAAAAAATTAATCCACATATTTTTGTTCTCCCGCCTCTCTCTCTCTGTCAGCTCTCGCCTCTTATTCATTTCTCTCTATCACTCCCAACTGGACTCCTTCGAGGTGGCTCCCCTATCCACCCATGAGTTGGCTCAGCAGCCCACGTGAACGTCCGTGTCCAGAAGATATGGTGGCATCGTCCATGGTTCAGAGAAGATAGGGGTGGGGGAGTTGTTGAAACCTGAAGACATCACTTTTGACCCCAAGATAGGGTTGCGTGGATGGATGTCATCAACACAAGACCTGCTAGTGCTCCTGCTCGTCACTAAAAATTTGGGATCTTTTCTTTGCTGCTCCTTCTCGTCGACATTTGTAAGTAAAATCTCAGTTTGTTTTTCTTTTTCTAGCTATTGTTTTCTTTTTCTATTTGTTGTAGCCTACTAGCCTGTACGATGTAGCTATTTTTTGTTTTCATCAAATTTTGTTTTTTCTTTTGGACCAAAGGCACTGTTGTTAAATTTCATCCACTTGTGACAGTGGTGAGAAGAGGGATTTAGTTTTCATATTCTTTATTTGTATTATTTTTTTATTAATTTAACTAATATCAAATTTGTATTGAAAAAATTGGTATAATTTTATGCAATATCAAAATTGTAGTTAGTGTCAATTTGTATTAGTTTTTAGTGAGTGTCAATTGGAGGTTTAAATTAAGGGTTTGAATTTATAGTTTATATTTGATATTATAGGATTGAATTAATAGGATGGAGGATCAATGGATGAATCATACGATGATTATCTACGTAGAGAAAGATTTATTTGATGAGATAGATAATGAGATTATCATTCAACACTTTCAAAACATGAAAGGTCATTGAGGACAATTGTAATTGTAACCGTGCGAAAAAATTTCAATCGAATATTATGTCTTTTTTTGTGTTATGCTCAATCGAATATTTGTTTGTCTTTCCATTAGATTTAATAAATTCCATTATTTTTGTCAAATAGACATAAATAATCGCAAAAAATTCGGCTTGGGGGTTCCCATCCCCGAACTCTCGGATATTCCCGTTAAATTAGCCCCCACTGACTCATATGGTTGGTTTTGGGTTTAATTGGTTAGGTTTAATTTTCTATTAATTTTATCAGGTTTAATTTTTTATGTACTTTAATTTGGGCATATTGATTAAAGATTTTATTTGGTTGGCTTTCAATCCCCTGGATTCACATGGTTAGTTTCTTTTGGGTTTCAATCCCTAGAAATTGAAACTTGTACCTATCATGCCCAGATCAATAGGAAAAAAAATAGATCAGATTCCAGAAATGTAATGAATTTGGATAAAAGTTGTTGACTTAATTTTACTTTTTTTTTGTCAATCAAATCGCTAACACATATTAAGCTCTTTTGCTATTCAGGTTTATCTAGGAAGTGCCAGTGCACTTGCTGTGAAGGAAAGAAGTTGCCCGTGCTAGTGCACTTGATGTATTTTCTTTTATCGTTGGAGACTACATGATGTCGAATAGTGATTTTGATTTATAATGTTGGTTTGATTTTAATTAGATGTTCGTGTTTCAAGATATGTTGAAGATATGTTGATTAAAAGCTGTGTAGGTGAGTGCACATTTATAATACTTTCTATATGAATGACCCCTAATATATGAATGTTTATCAATAAATCCCCCAAACTAGCTTATGGTATTGATTTCTATATGAATGACCCATACTATATGAGTGTATTAATTGATCTTGACAACCCTACCTTGTTATATCTTTTTGTTTGAACACATGTATATGTGTGTGTATATTTTAGTGGAGAGACAGTGATTGATTTTAAAAAGTTATCTTTGATGTGGAAGCAAACACAAAGGACACAGAGAATGAATTTACTGTGGTTTTCCTCGTATGAATTCTTTCTAAATCTGTGGTTTTCCTCATATGATATGGACAAAGATGAAACCACCCCTTGAATTTACGGCGAGGAGATGTTTACAAACTAAATCAATGAACAATGTTCTTCATACAGAGCAACTTAGAGACTGAATGACAAAATCTTCGTATTTATTCCATCTTTACTACTTCAAATGAAGATTTGCACGTATGATTATTACTTTTTCCCCTAATCGAGCCCTCTCATTTTTCCCTATTTGTAAGATAATATTGCTATGTATGTGACATGTTCATAATTATGTATACATACTATAAGTGCATATATAATATTCATGCATGAACTATCAAACTAAGCCCCAATAGGCCTCAGAGGCATTGAGACATACCCCGTTAGACTTTCATTTCTATAGTTCTCCTTAGGCCTTGTTCTCCATTGTATTGTTACAACGATTATTTTGTATAGTACTCCTTAGTGCATTTGAGTCTTAGCTGCATATTTTAGAGGAGAAGGCGGAGGGGTCCTTTTCCTTTTAATCTTGGCTTTATAGAGGGTACGCTGTTAAATAGGGGAAATAATTAGCGTTTCAGGTCAGGTTTTGGGACAATATGATACGACACGACACGAGAAGTTCCTTTTGGACACGAACACGAGACGACCCGAATAAAAACACGATTAGCACGAATCAATTTTGACACAAACACAACACGGCTTTGTGTCATCCGGTATAAACAGGAGCACTATGTATAACTTCTGAGGGTGTTGTCCCTCTTTCCCCTTAAAAAAATTAATAAATTGTTCTTTGCTTATTTCATACACGTTTTCATTGTCACATTTCACAAACATAGATTTTGGGTTTAATCCTAACCATGTGCACTTCTATTTTTAAACTAATTTCGTCTAGACTTTCATAATCTTTTCTGATCTTGAAGAATCCTGGGGTTACTGGTATATTGCATTTTTTCAGCAGGTGGCTTCTTTGGGTAATAACATTGCCATTCATATCGCTGCTAAAAGAAAGCTTAAGGTTTATCAATTGATTAGCACTTGGTGATGATGCCAATTACTGAAAAAATTTAATGTTGATTATATCCTTTATATATAATATACAGGCAGTATACAAATATTATAATAGGGACGGTAACTTAATGTTGTAGCACTTTATAATTATCTTTGCGGCCTTTGAACTTTTTCTTTCTCAAGTCCCAGATATCCACTCACAGAAATGGGTGAATGCATTGTGTACTTTTATTACAATTGGGTTTACTGGTACAACCATTGGTGTGACAATTTATAATGGTATGCTTCAAGTACACATATCCATTTGTTTCTTCTTGTTTCTACGAGGAGATGAGCGAATCTGTTTCTCCACAAAGGGTTATATCAATTCTCATATAAAATTTATTGTTCTTGTAGAGAACAAGATTGATAGAAGCTCAGTTGTTTATAGTTTGCAAGGGAGTCGATCTTCTAAAATGTTTAGAGCCTTTAATGCTCTTGGGGTGATTGTATTTTCGTTTGGAGATGCAGTGCTTCCTGAAATACAAGTAAGTTATCATCATATGTAACTTTCAGTCTATAGATGTAGTCATATGGTCTTGAACGTTATTATTATAAGTTCTACACACGCGAGGGAAGAACAATGGAGTTATCAATTAATCTTCTCTAAATTATCCATATAAATTTTATTACAATGGAGTATATATGGCTGTTTATACAACAATTACATAAAAGTTATATAACATTTACATCAAAGTTATATAACAATTATATAAACAGTTATATAACTGTTATATAAACAGTTATATAACTATTTATATAACAGTTATAAAGGAGCACGTGCATCCATTTTTAATATATATTTTAATGTCCTCTTTCATGCATAATAATGGAGCAGAGTTTAATAAATACAAACTGAGGTAGTGACCGAAGTGGAGGTTTTATTGTTTGGTAATAAGTATTTTTGTTTGAATTTTATACATTGGTTATATTGAATTTTTTTCTAAATCCATAGAATGGTGGTTGTTTATTCTGATCATGTTCTGCGGGCTGTACTAGAATTTTATACATTGGTTTTAGTATCGAATGTAACGTTTTTTCTACTCCTACATTAGTTTTTTGTTATGATCTCCCTTGTGCTAATATGGTTATTCTGATCATGTTCTGTAGGCCGTATTGTTTCCTTATCGCTATTTTTGGTAGGTTATTGTTGGATCTTGCATGCGTAATAATGGAGCAGATTTTAATAAATACAAACTGAGGTAGTGACCGAAGTGGAGGTTTTATTATTTGGTAATAAGTATTTTTGTTTGAATTTTATACATTGGTTATATTGATTTTTTTTCTAAATCCCTAGAATGGCATTTGGTTATTCTGATCATGTTCTGCAGGTTGTACTAGAATTTTATATATTGGTTTTAGTATCGAATGTAACGTTTGTTCTACTCCTACATTAGTTTTTTGCGATGATCTCCCTTGTGCTAATATGGTTATTCTGATCATGTTCTGTAGGTCGTATTGTTTCCTTATCGCTATTTTTGGTAGGTTATTGTTGGCTATATACTTTTGGGGTCGCTTATTGGATCTAGTGGTTTAAAATTCATCAATGAAATGGTCTAGGTATGTTGTTTGAGTAATTAAGGATCAAACAATCTAAAATTTTGAATTCTAAAACTTTTGTGAGTGTATCTTAAATTATTATATAAGTGAAGGTGTAATACGAAAGTTCAAATAACAGTGAGGGTGAAAGTAAAATAATTACTCAATATTCGAACTTTTGTGCGTAAATCTTAATTTGTTGATCTATGTTTTCCTTATATAGATTGTATCGGAGATATGCAAGGCGATGGAATCTGTAGGCTTTGTTAAAATCGACACACCGTTTCTACAGGTTTGCAAATTATTTATGTTCACGTTCGATTGATTCATCTTGTGGTTATAGTTGTCTGATTAAAGGAGCTAGAAAGATTAGAAAACATACATGTTTTATAAAGAAAAATCATTTCCTTTTAGAAAAATAAAAATGCAAATAGGGATTGACGCGAACCTAAACTAACCCCCAAATGGACCTGTAAAATGCACGAAGTCCTCGCAGGTTTCAATGTAACTTGTAGGAATTGACTGTGTAGTCACGGGTCTCTCGGTTTGAGAATATAATGATTATTCTTAAAAACAAGTCGTTTGAGGGTAAAACCTCAAACTAGCCCCCAAACGGCACCGTGAGAGGCACGAACACCTCACACGGGGTGAATGTAACTCGTAGGAACTAATCGCGTAGTCACGGGACATATGGTTTGAGAATATGACGATAATTTGAAAGTATTTAGACTTTGTCTTAAAAACATGCCGCTAAAGGGTGAAAACCCAAACCAGCTCCCAAATGGCCCCATAAAAGGCACGAACACCTCGCACGGGACCAAAGTAAGTTGTAGGAACTGATCGCGTAGTCACGGGTCTCTCGGTTTGAGAATATTATGATAATTTGAAAATATCTAGATTATGCTTAAAAATAAGCCGTTAAAGGGTGAAAACCCAAACCAATCCCCAAACGGCCTCGTAAGATGGACGAACACCTCGCACGGGACTAATGTAACTTATAGAAACTGACCGTGTAGTCATGGGTCTCCTGATTTGAGATTATGATAGTAATTTTAAAATATTTAGATTATTCTTAAAAGCGGGTCATTTGAGGGTGAAAACTCAAAACAACCCCCAAACGTCCGCGTAAGAGGCATTAAACCCTCGCACGGGGTGAATGTAACTCGTACGAACTGATCGCGTAGTCACGGGACACATGATTTGAGAATACGATGATAATTTGAAAATATCTAGACTTTGGCTTAAAAATAAGCCGTTAAAGGGTGAAAACCCAAACCAACTTAAAAATAGCCTCGTGAGAGGAACGAACACCTTGCATGGGACCAATGTAACTTGTAGGAACTGACCGTGTGGTCACGTTTCTCCCTGTTTGAGAATATGATGATAATTTGACAATATCTAGATTATGCTAAAAAACAAGACGTAAAAGGATGAAAACCCAAACCAACCCCCAAATGGTCCCATAAAATGCACGACCACCTCGCACAGGACCTATTTAACATGTAGGAACTGACCATGTAGTCAGGGCCTCTTGATTTGACATTATGATGATAATTTCAAAATATTTAGATTATTCTTAAAAACATTTTGTTTGAGGGTAAAAACTCAAACGAGTCCCCAAACGGCCCCGTAAGAGGCACTAACACCTCGCACGGGGTGAATGTAACTAGTAGGAACTAACCGCGTAGTCACGGGACATATGGTTTGAGAATATGATGATAATTTTAAAGTATCTAGACTTTCTCTTAAAAACATGTCGTTAAAGGGCAAAAAACCAAACCAGCTCCCAAACGGCTCCGTAAGAGGCATGAACACCTCGCACGGAACCAATGTAACTTGTAGAAATTAACCGCATAGTTGTGAATCTCTCGGTTTGAGAATATGATGATAATTTGAAAATATCTAGATTAGGCTTAAAAACAAGTCGTTAAATTATGAAAACCCAAACCAGCCCCCAAATGATCCCATAACACACACGAACACCACGCACGGGACCAATGTAACATGTAGGAACTGATCGTGTAGTCACGGGTATCCCGATTTGAGATTATGATGATAATTTAAAAATATTTAGATTATTCCTAAAAACATGCCGTTTGAGAGTGAAAACTCAAACCAACCCCCGAACGGCCCAATAAGAGGCACTAACCCTTCGCACGGGGTGAAGGTAACTCGTAGGAACTGACCGCGTAGTCATGGGACATATGATTTGAGAATATGATGAATAATTTAAAGTGTATAGACTTTAGCTTAAAAACATGTCGTTAAAGGGCGAAAACCAAGACGAGCTCCCAAACTGCCCTGTAAGAGGCACGAACACCTCGCACGGGACCAATGTAACTTGTAGGAATTAACCGCGTAGTCGCGGGTCTCTCGATTTGAGAATGTGATAATAATTTGAAAATATTTAGATTAGGAATAAAAACAGGCCATTAAAGGGTGAAAACCCAAACTAGTCCCCAAACGGTCCCGTAAGACGCACGAAAATCTCGTACGGGACCAATGTAACTTGTAGCAACTTATCGTGTAGTCACAGGTCTCCCGATTTAAGAGTATGACGATAATTTAAAAATATATAGATTATTCTTAAAAGCATTCCGTTTGAGGGTAAATACTCAAACCAGGCCCGAAACGGTCCCGTAAGAGGCACTAACACTTCGTACGAGGTGAATGTAGCTTCTAGGAACTAACCGCGTACTCACAGGAGAAATGGTTTGAGAATATGATGATAATTTCAAAGTATCTAGACTTTCGGTTAAAAACATGTTGTTAAAGGGTGAAAAATCAAACCAGCCCCTAAACGGCCCCGTAAGAGGCACGAACACCTCGTACGGGAACAATTTAACTTATAGGAATTAACCGCATAGTCGCGAATCTCTCGTAATATGATGATAATTAGAAAATATCTAGATAAGGCCTAAAAAGAAGTCGTTAAATGATGAAAACCCAAACCAGCCCCCAAACGATCTCGTAACACACACGAACACCTCGCACGGGACCAATGTAACTTGTAGAATCCGATCGTGTATTCCCGAGTATCCCGATTTGAGATTATGATGCTAATTTAAAAATATTTAGATTATTCTAAAAAACATTCGATTTGAGGGTGAAAACTCAAACCAACCACCAAATGGCCCAGTAAGAGGCACTAACCCCTCGCACGCGGTGAATGTAACTCGTAGGAACTGACCGCATAGTCACGGAACATATGATTTAAGAATATGATGATAATTTGAAAGTGTCTAGATTTTGGCTTAAAAACATGTCGTTAAAGGGTGAAAACCAACACGAGCTCCCAAACGGCCCTATAAGAGGCACGAACACCTCGCACGAGACCAATGTAACTTGTAGGAATTGACCGCGTAGTCGCGGGTCTCTCTGTTTGATAACAAGATGATAATTTGAAAATATCTAGATTAGGCTTAAAAATAGGCCATTAAAGGGTGAAAACCCAAACTAGTCCCCAAAAGGTCCCGTAAGACACACGAAAACCTCGCACGGGACAAATGTAACTTGTAGGAATTTACCGTGTAGTCGCAGGTGTTCCAATTTGAGATTATGATGATAATTTAAAAATATTTAGATTATTCTTAAAAACATACCATTTGAGGGTGAAAACTCAAACCAACCCCCAAATGGCCCCGTAAGAGGCACTAACCCCTCGCACGGGGTGAATGTAACTCGTAGGAACTGACCGCATTGAGAATACGGTGATAATTTGAAAATATCTGAACTTTGGCTTAAAAACAAGTCGTTAAAGGGTGAAAACGCAGGCCATTTCCCTAACGGCCCCATAAGAGGCACGAACACCTCGCACGGGACCAATGTAACTTGTAGGAATTGATTGCGTAGTCGCGGGTCTCTCAGTTTGAGAATATGATGATAATTTGAAAATATCTAGATTAGGCTTAAAAATAAGTTGTTAAAGGGTGAAAACCCAAACCAACCCCCCAAACAGTCCTGTAAGATGCACGAACACCTCGCACGGGGCCAATGTAACTTGTAGGAACTGACTGTGTAGTCATGGGTCTCCCAATTTGAGATTATAACAATAATTTAAAATATTTAGATTATTCTTAAAAACATGTCGTTTGAGGGAGAAAACTCAAAACAACCCCCAAACGGCCCCGTAAGAGGTATTAACCCCTCGCACGTGGTGAATGTAACTCATAGGAACTGATCGCGTGGTCACGGGACATATGGTTTGAGAATACGATGATAATTTGAAAATATCTAGACATTGGCTTAAAAACAAGTCGTTAAAGGGTGAAAACCCAAACCAACTTCCAAACGGCCTCGTGAGAGGCACGAACACCTCGCACGGGACCGATGTAACTTGTAGGAACTTACCGTGTGGTCACGATTCTTCCTGTTTAAGAATATGATGATAATTTGAAAATATCTAGATTAGGATTAAAAACATGCCGTTAAAGGATGAAAACCTAAACAAACCCCCAAATGGTCCCATGAGATTCACGAACACCTTGCACGGGACCAATGTAACATGTAGGAACTGACCATGTAGTCAGGTCTCTTGATTTGAGATTATGATGATAATTTGAAAATATCTAGATTATTCTTAAAAACATTATGTTTGAGGGTAAAAACTCAAACCAGCCCCCAAACGGCCCCATAAGAGGCACTACCACCTCGCACGGGGTGAATGTAACTTACAGGAACTAACCGCGTAGTCACGGGACATATGGTTTGGAAATATGATGATAATTTCAAAGTATCTAGACTTTCTCTTAAACAGATGTCATTAAAGGGTGAAAAACAAAGCCAACTCCCAAAGGGTCCCGTAAGAGGCACAAACACCTCGCAGTAGACTAGTGTAACTTATAGGATTTGACCACCTACTCGTGAATCTCTCCGTTTGAGAATATGATGATAATTTGAAAATATCAAAATTAGGCTTAAAAATAAGTCGTTAAATGATGAAAACCCAAACAAGCCCCTAAACAATCACGTAACACACATGAACACCTCGCACGGAACCAATGTAAGTTGTAGGAACTGATCGTGTAGTCACGAGTATCCCGATTTGAGATTATGATGATAATTTAAAAATATTTAGATTATTCTTAAAAACATGCCGTTTAAGGGTGAAAACTCAAACCAACCCCCAAACGGCCCAGTAAGAGGCACTAACCCCTTGCACGGGGTGAATGTAACTCGTAGAAACTGACCGCGTAATCAGAGGACATATGGTTGGAGAATAAGATGATAATTTGAAAGTGTCTAGACTTTGGCTTAAAAACATGTCGTTAAAGGGTGAAAACCAACACGAGCTCCCAAACGGCCCTGTAAGAGGCACAAACACCTCACACGAGACCAATGTAACTTGTATGAATTGATTGCGTAGTCGTGGGCCTCTCGATTTGAGAATATGATGATAATTTGAAAATATCTAGATTGGGATTAAAAATAAGCCGTTGAAGGGTGAAAATCCAAACTAGCCCACAAATAGTCCCGTAAGACACCAGAATACCTCGCACGGGACCAATGAAACTTGTAGGAACTGACCCTGTTATTGCGGGTCTCCCAATTTGATATTATGATGATAATTTAAAAAAATTTAGATTATTCTTAAAAACATTCCGTTTGAGGGTAAACCTCAAACCAGGCCCCAAATGGCCTCGTAAGAGGGACTAACACCTCGCACGGGGTGAATGTAACTCGTAGGAACTAATCGCGTAGTCACAAGACATATGGTTTGAGAATATGATGATAATTTCAAAGTATCTAGACTTTTGCTTAAAAATATGTCGTTAAAGGGTGAAAAACCGAACCAGCTCCCAAATGGTCTCGTAAGAGGCACGAACACCTCGCACGGGACCAATTTAACTTGTAGGAATTGACAGCATAGTTGCGAATCTCTCGATTTGAGAATATGATGATAATTTGAAAGTATCTAGATTAGGCTTAAAACAAGTCGTTAAATGATGAAAACCCAATCAAGCCCCCAAACGATCCCGTAACATACACGATCACCTCGCACGGGACCAATGTAACTTGTAAGAACTAATTGCGTAGTCACGGGTATCCCGACTTGAGATTATGATGATAATTTAAAAATATTTTGATTATTCTTAAAAACATACCATTTGAGGGTGAAAACTCAAACCAACCCCCAAATCGCCCAGTTAGAGGCACTAACCCCTCGCACGGGGTGAAGGTAACTCGGAGGAACTGACCACCTAGTCACGGGACATATGGTTTGAGAATATGATGATAATTTGAAAGTGTCTAGACTTTGGCTTAAAAATATGTTGTTAAACGGCGAAAACCAACACGAGCTCCCAAACGGTCCTGTAAGACGCACAAAAGCCTCGCACGGGACCAATGTAACTTGTAGGAACTTACCGTGTAGTCGCAAGTCTCCCAATTTGATATTATGACGATAATTTAAAATTTTTTAGATTATTCTTAAAAACATGTCGTTTGAGGGTGAAAACTCAAACCAACCCCCAAACGGCCCCGTGTGAGGCACTAACCCCTCGCACGGGGTGAATGTAACTCGTAGCAACTAATCGCATAGTCACGGGACATATAGTTTGAGAATACGATGATAACTTGAAAATATCTAGACTTTGGCTTAAAAATAAGTCGTTAAAGGGTGAAAACCCAAACCAGCTTCCAAACGGCCTCGTAAAAGGCACGAACACCTCGCACGGGACCAATGTAACTTCTAGGAACTGACCGTGTAGTCATGGTTTTCCCGGTTTAAGAATATACTGATAATTTCAAAATATATAGACTGGGCTTAAAAATAAACCGTTAAAGGGTGAAAACCCAAACCAGTAAAGACTGTGCTACAACGGAATAGATGCGACTTCTCAAATAAACCAATTTTAATTATGTGTCAACCAAACCAGTTTTAATAAAGCCCATGTTTTAATTCAGTCCTAACACTTGCATCTAAGTGATATGAAATCATAAAGCAATAAGCATGCAAAGGAAACCAAATTTCAGTAAAAATCCCTCACAGGGGCAAAACCTTTTATTTCCCTATAATTAGTAAATCGCAACTTACAACGGTTATAAAGAAATAGATTTTTTACACACGAATACCCACAGGTGTCCGTTGGTGTCGTCAAAAATGGATCCACACGCAACAAACCCATAAGAACCGCATTCATATCGCCAATCCAGAAATACCACAGCACTCCCTATGAACCTCAGTCCAAATAAGCAAAGAACCTTCACGCAGTATGATCCTCAATGACATACAATCATAAACTTTGTAGCGACTCACTCCACAATACCACGCAGCTCTCGCTTGTAGATATCTCCCCACAAATAATGAAACGGTAGCAAAGTAATGTTCTTAGGTTCCACAAAACAACTCACACAAAAGTATTTGGGATTTTATGAATTGTAAAACAAGAGATTGAACTCTTAAAATGTTGGAGAATAAACTAAAACACTCAAGATTGTATTTTGTTTAAAACTAGTGTTTCTCCACATGAAATACAGTAGCCTGACACCCTTTAAATATTAAAATTCAAGACAGTGATGTGTCATGTCAAAACACCTCTCATTCGAACGACATACGACGTCGTTTGAGTGACACTCCATTTCGTTCGAACGAGATGTGACGTCATTTGAATGACAGTCACTGATCCTCTTAAAAAAGTTTTAAATATTTAAATAACTTGGAGTCCTTAAAAACCAAAACTGTTCACAGGATCAGGAGACGTTTATCCAACACTTTATGATAAAAATGTTTTTAAAAAAATAAAAAACATTTCAAAACATTTCAAAAAGCATATTAACATTTATGAAAATATCCCAGCACTTATAATGTAAAGTGTAAATGGAACTTTAACACATTTTACCAAATTCATCCTTGCTTGGCTTTAATGTTGAAGAACTTGATATTCGGATCTGTCTCGATGCATATTTGACCTTGAACATTCTTCGACGGTGTATCTGTATACGACATACTAAATTGATAATGAAAATTTATAAAATTGTGTCCTTACAACCAGCTCCCAAACGGTCCCGTAAGATGCACGAACACCTCGCTCGGGACCAATGGAACTTGTAGGAACTGACTCTGTAGTCACGGGTCTCTCGATTTGAGATTATAACGATAATTTGAAAATATCTGTATTATTCTTAAAAACATGTCGTCTGAGGGTAAAAACTCAAACCAGCCCCCAAACAGCCCTGTAAGACGCATTAACACCTCGCACGGGGTGATGTAACTAGTAAGAATTGACTGCCTAGTCACGATACATATGGTTTGAGAATATGATGATAATTTGAAAGTATCTAGATTAGGCTTAAAAATAAGTCGTTAAAGGGTGAAAACCCAAACCAGTCGCCAAACGATCACGTAACAGACACGAACACCTCGCACGGGACCAATGTAACTTGTAGGAACTGATCGTGTAGTCATCGATATCCCGATTTGAGATTATGATGATAATTTAAAAATATTTAGATTATTCTTAGAAACATGCCATTTGAGGGTGAAAACTCAAGCCAACCCCCAAATGGACCTGTAAGAGGCACTAACCCCTTGCACGGGGGGAATGTATCTCATAGGAACTAATGGCGTAGTCGCGGGACATATGGTTTGAGAATACGATGATAATTTTGAAATATATAGACTTTGGCTTAAAAAAATGTCGTTGAAGGGTAAAAACTCAAACCAGCTCCCAAACGGCCCCGTAAGAGGCACGAACACCTCGCACAGGACTAATGTAACTTATAGGAATTGAGCGTGTAGTTGCGGGTGTCTCGATTTGAGAATATGATGATAATTTGAAAATATCTAGATTAGGCTTAAAAACAAGCCGTTAAAGGGTGTAAACCTAAAACAACCCTCAAACGGCCCCGTAAGAGGCACAAACAATTCTCACGGGACCAGTGTAACTTGTAGGAACTGACCATGTAGTCACGGGTATCCGGTTTGAGAATATGATGACAATTTAAAAATATTTAAATTATTCTCAAAGAATATTCCGTTTGAGGGTTAAAACTCAAACCAACCCCAAAATGGCCCCGTAAGAGGCACTAACACCTCGCATGGGACTAATGTAACTCATAGGAGCTAACCACATAGTCACAAGAATTTTTTTTTGAGAATACAGTAATAATTTTACTCGTATATGCAAATTTTCAGCTTGAATAAGAGTTCTTTTTCAAATTACTCGGTTACTAATATCATATCCTTTTTGTATCTTATTTTTACATTTTATCGTTAGCTTTTATCCACGTGGACTACACTAAGGCAATGGTTTACAACAAGGGAATTATTTAGTAAATGTCGTTAATATTCAGGATTCTATTTTTTTGTGTTATGGCCGTGCAAGATTTGTAGTTTTATTGTTAGATTTTATGGCCGTCCGAGCTTTTGTAATTTTATTGTTATATTTTATGACCGTGCGGGCTTTACATTACGCAGGGATTATATTAACAGATTTTAGAATGTCCAGAAAAGAGAGGAAACTCTGCCCAATTTTTTTAGTCCGTGAACTATTAATACTTGTAATATTTTGAAGTTTGTATGTACATTAGTTTATCAACAACTTTCAAGATTCGCAATTTGTGAATTTTCTTATTTTTAAATAATTAATTTTTTTCTTTGATCCAAAAAATTTAGCATAGTTCAAAACTGTGCCAAAAGTGTATCAAATTTTGGCACAGTTTTGAACTGCGCCAAAAGAGTACCAAAATGCACTCGATCTGGCACAGTTTTAAAGTGTGCTAGAAATGTTCCTGTTTGGTCCAATCTGGCACACTTTGAAACTATGCCAGAAAAAAAGGGCCATTTTGGAACACCTGATTCTGGCACAGTTCAAACTGTGCCAGATTGCTGTTTTTGGTGTAGTGTTTGCCAGGGGTCGGCCATGGGTGGAGAAGAACTTTTTGATGTCGAACCTTTCACAGTATTTTCCCAAGGCGAGATTCTTGAATTGAGTCCCATTATCTGAAATCAACGTATTAGGCAGACCGTACCTACACATGATGTTCTTCCATATAAATCGTAAGGTCTTCTGCTTTGTAATCGTAATCATCGGCTCAGCCTCTACCCACTTTGAAAAGTAATCTATCGCCACAATCAGGTACCGATAATTGTTCACTGCTCTGGGCAATGTCCTACTAGATCAATTCCCCCACACCATAAACGTCCAGGGGGATGTGATGGAGGTCAGAGGCTGATGAGGTTGATGAGGAATGGTAGCAAACCTTTGACACTTATCGCATTTCCTGACATATCTTGTGGCATTTTTGTCCAGAGTAGGCCACCAATACCCCTGAGTAACAATCCTCTTTGCTAATGATCTTCCCCTAATATGACTAGAGCAAGAACCTTCATGTACATCTTGAAGGATATACGATACCTCAGATGGATGAAAACACCTGAGGAGGGGAATCAAAAACCCCTTCTTATATAAAATGTCCCCTATGACAGAGAACTTGGCCGCTTTGTATCTCAGATTCCTTTTTTTGACTTTTGATTTTGGCATCTCCCCCTCCTTGATGTATTTGGCAAGAGGATCCATCCACGAAGCTCCCATATCTAAATTCAGACAAAACTCAAATTCACTGTCCTCCTCTTCGATGGTCGACTGAAGCGAGATTTCTACCAGCACTGTTCTTCTAATATCGGTTCTTGTTGTTGAGGCTAGTCTTATGAGTTCATCATCTCGGTCATTGTCTAGCCGAGGTGTCCTCTTCAGCTTCACTTCTGTGAAACCTTTCGACATTGACCTCATTCTCTCTAGATATTTGGCCATTCTATCGTCTTTGGCCTCATATGCCCCTAAGATATGATTTTCCACCAATCTTGAATCACTGTGAATTAGGAGTTGGCCCATACTTAGAGCCCGAGCCAATGGGAGACCTTCTATAAGAGCTTTGTATTCTGACTCATTATTAGAGGCCTTAAAGTTAAACCTCAAATCCTACTCAATATCTTTGCCATCTGGGACCGACACTATCGGTTCGACGCCGCTTCCATTCTCACAAGAGGACCCATTGACAAAAAGGTTCCATATTGTATCATACTCTAAGAAATTACCCTCTGTTAGGGATCCATGCCTGAAGAGATATCTCCCATCTTCATTTTTAGTTGCTTTCCCTCTAGTTGTGCTTGTCTTGGCCTCGTCTAAGAAAGGGCTGAAACTTCCCCCTTGCTGATAATCTGCAGTCTCAAAATTCTCATTCTCAGTTTTGGCCTCATCCCAGGTGAACTCGGCCACGAAGTCTGCCAATGCTAGCCCTTTAATGGACACCCTGGGCTAGTAGACAATATCAAACTCTCCCATCTCTATTGCCCAAGTCATTAGTCTCCTATATTTCTCAGGCTTGTGGATCACCTTCCGTATTAGAGAATTAGTGAGAACGATCATTGTATGGTCCTAACAGTATGGCTTCATCTTTCTCGAGGCATGAATTAGAGCGTAAACCAACTTTTCCATCCTTGGGTACCTCTTCTCGTCCCCTTGGAGTGCTTTGCTAATTAAACACACCAACTTATGTACTCTATCCTCTTCCCTCACAATTGCAGTGCTTATAGCTGACTCCGAGACCGCTAGATATACATATAGTTTTCCCCCTTTAACTGGTCATGAAAAAAGTAAGGGAGAACCGAGGTAGGACTTTAGCTATATAAAATCCTTATCACACTCCTCATTCCATTCGAAATATTTTCTAAAAACTTTAAAAAAATAAAAGACATTTATCTGTGGCTCTGGAGACAAACCTGTCTAGGGCGGCCACTCGTCCAGTAAGCCTCTAAACGTTTTTTATGGTCTTTGTGGTCTTCATCTCTAATAGAGATTTTATCTTCTCTGGGTTGGCTTCTATACCCCTCTAATTGAAGATAAAACCTAAGAATTTTCCAGCTCCAATGCCGAAAACACATTTAGCAGGGTTGAGCTTCATCATGTACTCGTCCATCATATCAAAGGTTTTTTCAAGGTCGGCCACATGAGTGTCAGACTTTAGACTCTTGGTCATCATATCATCAACATAGACCTCCATGTACTTCCCAATTTGGTTTTCAAACATCTTATTCACCTGTCAGTGATATGTAGCCCCGACATTCTTCAAGTCGAAGGGCATAACCTTATAACAGTGTGTTTCCTTATCGGTGATGAAAGTCATTTTCTCTATTTTAGTCGGGTCCATAAAAATTTGATTATAGACAGAGTATGCATCCATGAATCTCATCAATTCATTACCTACAGTAGCATCTACCATCTGATCAATACGAGGGAGAGGGAAGTTATCCTTGGGGTAAGACTTGTTCAAATCAGTGAAGTCCACACACATTCTCCGTTTTCCATTAGCCTTGGGCACTATAACTGCGTTAGATAACCATTCTGGGTAGATGACCTCTCTGATAAACTTGGCCTCTTTAAGATTCTTAACCTCATCCCTTATAACCTCATACTTCTCATGAGAGTAAATTCTTCTTTTCTGCTTTACTGGCTTAGCACCTTCCACCACATTGAGCTTATGACACATTATCTTAATCTCCGACTCCAAGCAAAGATACTCTGTCTTCTTTTCAGAAACTTGATCACCTCATCCTTAATCTTCGACTTTAGGGCTTTACCGACCTGGACAGTTTTTTTTGGCTCATCCTTATTGAAGACGATGGATTTTACCTCTTCCATATCTTCCCCTTTCTTGAGCTTTGTCTCATCTCTAGGATCAAGTGTGTCAATGTTGTAGGTGGTGGTTACTTTCTTATATGCCTCTCTCTCCTCAGCGGAGTTAAAGTAGCATTCTCATGATGATGTTTGGTCACCCTGAACTTCCCCTAATCCATAAGGAGTTGGTAATTTTATCATCTGGTGGACCATCGAAGGCACATCCTCAAATTCTTTGAGGGCTACCCGTACCAATATGAGGTTGTAGGCTGACACGACATTCTCGTCCGTAAGAAAAAAATTTGATCTTCTTGGTGAGCCTCTTAGGCCATTCGTCTCCCATTCTGATATCCATTTCATACATCCCTAGAGGGTGAACCTTCTCTCCACTGAATCCTAATAGATAGTGATGATACGGGACGAGTCTGGGCCTACTAAGTCCTAAGCCTTTGAAGCACGGACATAACATAACATCTACAGAGCTTCCTCCATCAACTAAGATTCTTGGTACTTTATATCCATGTACCCTGGTTGTTATAACAAGAGGGTCACCATGTGGAGCTAGGATACCCTTAAAGTCTAGTCTTGAAAAGCCGACTATAAGGGATTGCATATCCATTTTTTTCTTTTATTAGGCTTAGTGTCAATAGAGGTTTAGTTAATAGTCTCGGTCTTAGATATTTCTTTTGCCTCGGCCACATGAGCTTTCCGATTGATAACCTAAAAGCCTCCTCCTGCAAGGACACCACAAATCATGTTTACCCTAAATGAGATCATGTTAAGCCTCTTTACTGGAACATCATCGTCTTTAGGTGGGATATTTGGATCATCATTATCATCATCTGAGGAACCATCATGCCTTATTGGAGCGTCCTTTCTATATTTATAATTTTTCCTCTTTCTAGGGTCGTCTCGACCTTGCCCCAAACCATTCTTATCAGCATACTTTCTCAGCTTTCCGGACTTCAACATTTTTTTGATCTTATCTTTTAGGGAAAAGCATTTATTTGTAAGGTGCTCATGATCTTGGTTAAATTCACACAAAAGATTTATATTCCGCTTATGAGGGGTTGTCTTTACCTTTTTCGGCTACCTAAGAGATTGGTCATTTTTTATCTCATTTGGGATGTGCTCGCAACTAACTGTTAGAGATGTATAATCAACAAACTTATCGTCTATTGGCCTTTTCTTGCTATCCTTACCCTTGAACTTATAACCCTTTCCATCGTGATGGGATCTTTTTTCTTCATCTTCTTTCGCATCCATTTCCTCCTCTGCATTCATAACTCTCCCGGTCGTAGCCAGGAGTTCAGCAATAGACTTAGGAGGGTCCTCGGCCAGCTTCCAAAGTAGCTTTCCCTTCTGAAGGTCTCCCATGAGGGCTGTCATCGTGATACTTTCTTCATAGTCTTTGACTTCCAGTTTTTCCTTATTGAAATGGGCTATATATTCCCTTAGAGTCTCGTCATTCCCCTGCTTGATGTCAAATTGGTGGGTCGTCTACTTCCTAGGTTTTACCCCAAAGCAGAAGTTATGGACAAAATTATTGGCTAGTTTCTTAAAACTTCCTATTGAGTTCTTAGGAAGGGAGGTGAACCATACTTAGTCTACCCCCATCAAAGTGCTTGAGAATTCTCGGCATCTCATTTCATCTGATATTGAATATATGTCAGAGGATGACTGATACATCTCCACATGATGCATCGGATTCGTGCTCCCGTCATACTTCGGAGTAGCTATCAGCAACTTGAACTTGGCAAGGGTTTGATAGTTCAATATATTTTCCATGAATGGGGATCCTTCAGAATATCCCCTCTGCAAGGGGTCTCGGCTTTTTATGATATTTCCTATCTTGATCTCCAACCTCTATATGGATTCATTCCAAGGCTTTTCTACTGCAATGTCGGCCTTTGCAAGGACATCATTTTCCTCGGCCCCTTATCTATTGTTCGACGGAGTTGATCATTCTTTGACGGCTGGATGGGTCAAGGGTGCCCTCTTTGGATACCTAGGTCGGCTGATGACCTTTCTTTGCTCCTCTCGATCTCCCGAAGTTCTGGAGTCGCCTCTCCCTTCATTTTTTTCTTGAACCATCAACACTCCTTGACCTGGATAGACGATTCCTCAGTTCTCCCTGTGGGCAAGCCCATTAAAGTCTAACCCTATACTTAGCATGTCTAAGGATGATCGCCTTGGTATGCAGTCTCGACTGGGCCTGCGCTCTCAGTTTGGCCTCCTTCCTTGGTCCCTGCCCTATTGGATAGGGCGCACGGTTCCTTTGGATATCTCATGAGGTTCCCAACATTCGAACCCCTCCTCTTTGTCATCAAGGTTATCCCCAATCAAGTCCTCACGGAGTTCTTGACCTTTTCTCCCCAAGCGTAAACGTCTAGGGTCAGTAACGTCTCTCCATCTCTGACATGGTGGGAGGTCTTTTTTGGAGCCTGGGTTGGTCCCCTGGCTTGTTGACCTGGTTCACCTTCCCTGACTGGCGGAGTTATAAACTCTTCTCCAGCGCCACCAGTCCTGGCCATAAAATTCTGGTTAAAAATGGCAAACTAGTTTTGCATTTGCTGTTGGCTAGATATAAGGGAGAGGAGTACAATTGCCACTTCAACCATCTCAGACTCGGGTGGTTCTTAGCTGGAACTTGCACCACCTCCATCTGATGGTGCTAGTTTATTCTCAAGTGGAGGAGGTGGATCCATTACCATTAGTGTAGGCAGTTTGAGTTATGAGCTGGAGAAGAAGAGCTTAAATGCTCAACAAGAGATCCTATAATAGTGAAATAACTCCACAAAGAGGGAGGACTGGTTTACCACCAAAGATCTTGATGAGTATGAGATAAAAATAGGGAAGAGATATGGCTATCTTTAGTTCCCACAGACGGCGGCAAACTGATGATGGTTAAAATAACACCACCAGGTCAGTGTGATGATAAGCTCAAAGAGGTATAGCAATGGAAGAATAGAACAAACAATATAGCTATAAGAGAATGAGATGAGACAAAGAGAATATGATATAATAATTTAAGTGGTTCAGTTAATCAGGCCTACATCCACTATGTGTGTGATCCACTAAAAAATGGCACTAATGGCCATGGATACAATCACTCAAGATTTTCTCTCTCTTATGTATATTTTGACAGAGTTCTGCTAGTGTTGTGAATAAGTGATCCCTTACAATGAAGAAGATAATGTGTTTATATAGGGCTTGGGAGTGTAGTATCCCCCTAAGCATGCAATCACCATGCAGTTAAGGTGACATCCAATGGGATGATTACACATGTCTACAATGCACAAACTTGGAATGATGTAATATTCCCTCACGTGAGGATAAGATCTTGTTATAACTGAATTATCCATGTGTGCATGTCACTTTTGCTCTTACATACGCTCGGACTGATTAAACTCATCCATTAGGCTTTGGCCTGGATGGGTACGAGGTTGTTGACTCTGAGAGGTCTATTACGTGCTTACGAACACAAGTAAAACCTTGGCCATGCAGGTCATCCGATATTGGGCAACAATGAATTCATGTTATAGGCCTCAGTAGAGTATGAGACTGACCCTTGTTGAGCACGAGTTACCCTTGCTAGCATCGGATTTCTATATAGCCGAGACTTATGCTTTCAAGGCCGACCATTATTTGGATGATTCCACTGTTGGCTTGTGGTACTTTTTTAACGACTTGGGAGTGAGTTGAGACGATGTTACTTCTCAGAGTATGAGCGTCTACTTTGGTCATATCATGGAGATTTTTAGGTCTTTGGCCATTGTTAGGATTGTGGGTCTTGGCATAATTGGAAGAATAATTTGAGAAAGCAAGCTGAGGTGGTCTCGACAAAAATCGCAAATGGGTATGGTCATGGGAGCTCTCGACTAGAGCAGTAGCATAATTGTGAGTTTCCAGAAGGACCGGTCAATCGGCCACACTCCGATGGTCGACTGGGCTTTGTATTTTTGGCTTCTGGACTTGGCAGTGTGCTCCTCCATTCTCGCGCGTTCGACCAGCCTTTGTTGCGGTCGATCGGTCCCCTATTTCCTTTGGCCAAAAATTGTTACTTCTATTTTCTCTTTCTTTTTTCTTTTATTTATTAATTCTAACTTATCCCCTTTTTCTTTTGTTTTCCCTTTTTCTTTATTTCCTTTTTACAACTTAGTATAAATAGTCCCTTAGTGCATTTTTGTAAAGACACAAATAATATATATCATTTTCTCTTAGTTTTAGGACCTAGGGTTTGGTATTTTGGGGAATTTTTGTGGAGAACACCCCTCTCCTCCATTTTTTTGCTGGTTTGACACCCATTAATGTAAGTGGATACTATTTATCGTCTTCTCTCTTTCTTTCCTGCTTTGTGCCCTAAATTTCCATGCTCTGCATTTATTTCCATATCTAGTTAATTTGTAGTGTTAATTTAATTAGTTATTGTTTCATTAATTAGGTGGTTTAATTAATGATTTTATTCATGTGTAGTGGCTAATTTAATTTAGGTTGTGTTGGATTGAACTCACCTAGAGTTGATTTGGTTGCTTTTCTTTAGTGATGGAGTTTATGGGTTTATTTCGATTGGGTTGTCCTACCTATTACGCCTAGGAGATTTAACGGGGTATATCACGTATGCTCCATATTTACGACCTTGCGTGCGTAATTTTCGGGGTATTTGTTGACGCCAAAATCTTATTAGGCTTTTATGCAAATTTAGGGGTGTGACGACTCTAGATTTAATTAACTGTCAAGACGAGACCCAATCTTGATAGACTCGTCGACCCATATAACCATTTATACTAATTAACTCGGGGTGTGGGATATCAAGTGCAACCTATAGTTTTTATTATCTTTGTTAACATAGTTTAAATACACTCTCCTAGTATAATCATTTCTCTTTATTATCTTTTCTTTTTGTTAGCAATATCTTTTACACTTTTATACGAGAAGTAATAAACCAATTAATATTCTAACAACTCGTCTATGTGGATTCGATACCCGGACTGGCCTCTATACTCCCTTAAAAGAGTGTAGTCATAGTTTAGGTTTTTTGCATTGAGTTGGTGAGACGAATATAACAAAATGACCGGCGTCGGTGACGCAACACTGCGGCAAAACCTAGTCTATCAGTGACTTAACAATGAAAACCACTTGTTAAGATTTTTTGTCGAACTCCACCTATAATGGAAACTTAACAATGAAACCACTTATTAAGATTTTTCGTCAAACTCCACCTATAACGGTGACTTATCAATGAAAACCACTTGTTAAGATTTTTCGTCAAACTCCACCTGTAACGGTGACTTAACAATGACGACTACTTGTTAAGATTTTTCATAAAACTCACCTCAGTTTTTTTCTTTTTTTGCAGGTTGTTAGCGATCCTGCCATCATTCCAACCACAACTCAGTGTTCCCCAATGACTGTTGAATCCATGCATGAATATCAAGTCCCCTCTGATAACTCAAACCATGATGATCATGGTTCAACTATAAAGCAGGCAGTGAGTCAAGATGTGAGGTTCCTTCTCTAGATGTTCCTCCACCCGACTTCTGTCTCATGGTCCTTCGCCAACCTGCTCAAATTTCTGTAATGGATTGGCCCATCAGTGAATGTATTATCCAGCACCATCCTGAGACTTTCATTGTTGATTACCTGCGCTCCAACGTATTGGTGATGATCCACAGGTTATAAGGTTTGGCAACCGTTCTTGCTGAGGTCGTCAATACCCAAACGTCTGACCTTACTAGGGAGCTCATCAGCCATCACATGGGTAATTTGAAGGAGATGAGCAAGGATGGATTCCAACTGACTTGGATAAGTAACCACTTGAAGCTTCTAAAGAGCCATCAGTTGGAAACCCAGAGTGAGAAATATTTGAAATAGATTGAAGGCCATCGATCTGAGGAGCAAAGGCTAGCAGAGTTAGCCCCTCTATTAGTAATGGATGGAGAAAAAATGAGGGCTCTCGAAGAAGATATGGCAAAGGCTAAGATGGAACGGGAGGCCCTATTGATTGAGAGAGCTCAAGTGAAGACTCGGCTTGAAGGCTTCATTGCTTCCCAATAAACCTACTTAGAAGCTTTATCGGGCTTGCTTGGGGACTTCTTTTCTCAGCCTGATTTATGGTTCCTCCTGTGCTAAAAGTCCTTTCTTTTGATTTTATCTATTTTCTTTATTTATACAGAATGTAGTTCTTGGGCAGTAGCTCCTAATTTTGTAAATATATCCAACTCACATCAATGAAAGATATAGTATTTTATCATCATGTGTTGTTTCGTTGTAATATCTCTATTTTATCGCAAAGTTCAAGCATTTATAATTTACGAACAAACTCTTCTTTTCATCTTATTAGAAAAGAAAAAATAGCTAATACAACGGATTGCACCAAAACAAAACAAACAAACTCTAACTGAGATTACTAGACTATACATGATAAATTTTCAACCATTTATTGCTAATCTTGAAAGGTTTATCCTCTTCCATTTTAGAAATTAAGTAGTAACCCGAATCGTGAGCCTCCTATAAATGCCTTAAAGGCTGTGTGTGATACTGATTCAAATCAACTCGAAAAATTTCAATCACAAACTTATTTAATTAGAGTCAATTTATTAATCGAATTAATTTATACCACAAACTCACATATTTACGTGCGTGCAGTGTCAAACCAACATAAATAAAATATGCGACACAAATTTCAGGAAAAATCCCCTCAGGGAAAAACCTTTTTATTTCACAATAATTGTAAATCGCAACTTACACTGTTACAATGAAATACAGTTGGTTGACACACGAATACCCGCAAGCTTCGGTCTGCGTCGTCAGCAATGAATTACACATAACAATCCATAAGAATTGCAGTCCTATCTTAGCCCAGGAATACCGCAACACTCCCTATGAACCGTAGTCCAATTTAGCAAAGATCCACCCGCAGTGGACCTCAATGACACGCAACCATATGACGTAGAAAATACTTCCACAAAAATATGAACACGAACAAGATTGTGTTCTAAGGTTTCAAAAGATTCACAAAAGTATATGGGAATTTTGCTGAATACTTGTTGAATATGGACTCTCAAAAACGTGTCTTAAACAAATACACCACTGAAAATAGGTTTTTATAAAAAAATAAAAAATCTGAGGCGGTTGCAAAATCTATTAGGTCCCAACCGGTCTGGAAATAGTCAGCGGTTCGATCCGAATACCGGATCAATTCATTTTCCCTAAGCACCAGATCGGTTCGTTTTTAAAAAGAATCGGTCCGGTCCGGTCGGGTCGGGTCGGGTGAATTTTTTTTCTTTTACTGTTAAACTGCCTCTGTTTTATAAACAAACCTTTAAGAAAAAATTTCCCAATACTAAAATGAAATATTAAGGAACTTAAACTCAAACTTTACCAAAGTTAATCTTGTCGAGGCGTTGTTGAAGAATTCTTGAAATTCAGATTCGTCTTTGATGCGTATATGCTCTTGAACATTCTTTCAATGGTTGTAGCGGTAAATGACATACTAACATGTATACGGACATGAGAAAAATGTCCTTACAAATATCCCCTATGTCTATGCCGATACAAAAATAAAAACATATGAATTATTAAAACTCAAAATCAAAATGACATATACAAATCTATCCTCCCAGGAACTCATAAGTGAAAATGTAGAATGATAAGTCTTCAAACTTTTCTTCAAAATCTTCAACATTAAATCTCAAAGTTTATCTCATCAGGGTGCGTAATCCAAAAATCTTCAATTGTACTTACACACATGAGACAAAGCAAACACCTCGTGACGTATCGAGTTTGAAATGATATAAGCATAAACATGAAATCACAATCAATTCTCCCCCATACTTAAACTCCCCTATAAAATCATAATTCGTTCTCCTCTTTTTATTTGTCCAAAATAGACAAGGAAAAGAATAGACAATATAAATCAAATTGGGGTGTCACGGTAAACCAAGACAAATAAACTATTTTTGATTTTTCACATTTTTCATACAAAAATGCAAAAATGATGTTACAAAAAAAAATCACACACCGTGAAATTATACTCAGACAACCAAATCGTGGAAACGGAATGAATGGTTGTGAACAAATTCGATAGGATAATTGACTCAATCATGACATGTGTTCACAATGCATAAGTGTCCTCCTAACGAATGGCCATCAAAATAGTCCTTATGCGTAAAATTATTGAATTTAGATGACGACGTCTTAATCATATCAATAAATCAACGTATAAAGGATTTTCACACCAATAACATCCAAAACTATGTAATGCTTTTTCATGACTTTCAAGGATATGCAAACCATTACAAATTCCATACAAACTCCCTCATTAAAAGATAATGCATTTTATTTTTCTTATGAGGTGATGAAACTAAAATGTATTGACCCTTTTTGGTATATATTTCTTTTTATTGCCTTTTAATTTTTTTCGGGCTCTTTTAAACCTCATTGGACCCCAGATAAGTTTCAATTCCTCACTTTTTTAGGTCCTTTTAAATGGTGGCTTTATCGAAAAGGAAAAAATAAAATACCTTTCGTCGCCCTTTTTCGGTTTTCAATATAAATCACACAAACTCACAAACGTTTTATATCATGCACTTCTTTTTGTCAAGTTTTATCGCATTTGGTTCATTGTATAGACAGAATTGAGATGGAAACACTCAACCAACATGTGATAGATAAGAACAAAAGTCAAACAAATCCATTCATGTGTGCAATAAAGGACAAATAAGTCAAATAAGTAGGTAACAACACTATATATCATCCCAAAGACTCCAAACTTTGTAAAGCACATGAATGACACAACGTATTGTCTCAAAACACTATCACATAGTCACATGGATATGGAATGAAATTGTGACTCGATCATCCTAAGTGTTCATTCATATATGGTGTAAACAAATTACAAAACTCTTTTTTTTTTCTTAAATTTTTCTCAAAAAATGAAAATATTTTTGTATTTTTCCAAAAAAAATTCAAAAACAAAATCTTTTTGGGGTTTTGAAAAATATATCCAAATGGAGAATATAAATACAAAAATTATACATACTAGCTATGGGAAAAAAATGTCATCATGAAAATCATCCTATGCTAGCAAACAGTCTAAACCTCATCCATTAGGCGCGGAGGAGTTTTCCAAAGATGGTGACATCTTTTGAAACAACTCATTCAAATCATGTGAAGTCTTGACTAAAAAATTTACTTGTAGTGTGTGCAAACATAAACAGGCCTAGGAAGTCATTTCTAAAAAATTCTCCTATGCGTTCTCCTATCAGGTATGGGATGCCTAGGTGGGTCAGGTCGAGAGTCATGTAAATCTATCACTAAAGCGGTAATCGTCTCGGGTGCAACAAAGGAAGTGGATGCACCGTCATGACCTTTTCCTAAACTCTCACGACTACCCAAAATGGGATTTAAAACCATCTTTCCAACCTTCTTAGATGCATTCTCTAAAGGGACTTTGACCTCCCGGGCACGTTCGAGATCACACTCGAGTTAGGATACACGTGTCGTCAGACTAGACATCGCTTCAGTCAAATCACACTTTTCCCTCCTTAAAAATTCTTTCTCTCTCTCCAAATCTAAGACCCGACGACCTAAATCCTTATTATACTTCTTTATTTTCAAGGTCTCAAAGTACAAATCTATAAAGGATTTTTGGAGCTCACTTTCATCTCCACTTTCAAACTCGCTCTCACCTCCACTAGAAACACTCGACTCGTCATCGTCGCTCTCGTGACTAGCTAAAATGGCAACAAACTTTCCTTGTGAAGACTCATCCTCGAAATATTTTACGTCTTCCTCACTATCACTAAGGGTGGCTGGCATAGCAACTTTCTTACCTTCTCTCATAAGTCTAGTGCGACACTCAAACGACTTATGCCCTCTGCCCTCACACTCAAAACATGTCACTTTTCCAAAATCTTCCTCACCCTCTTTCTCTTTCTCACCGCTTTCTTTGGACTTATCTTTCTTTTTCTCAAAAAAACTTTTATTGGAAGAAATTTGTTTTAAAAACTTGAGAAATGTTTTGAAATTCTTTGCAAGTAGGGCCATATCAAAATCTCACTCGTCCTCAAACTCGGACTCAGAAAATCTCACTTTATTTTTCTTATCACTCGTGGACACTTTCTTTCCCTTCCTAGATTGGGCTTTAAGAGCTATCCCTCTATCCTTAGGTTTGACAGTATCGGGGAACATGTCAATTTCGTACGCCTTGAGGTCTCCTACCAACTCTTCTAGTTTTAGACGACTCAAATTTCCTAAGGTATTTAAAACCGTCACTTTCGGGATAAATGTTTAGGCAGGGATATTAAAATCTTTTTAACCACTCGTGCATCGGGTATAGGCTCACCTAGATTAAAACCAGTGTTGACAATGTCTGGCAAACGTGCATAAAACTCGTCAAAACACTCAGTCTCTAACATAGTGATCGTCTCAAATTGAGTCGTCAAATTTTAAATTTTAGACTCTTTTACCGCGTTAGTGCCTTCGTGGGTTAGTTTCAAAACATCTCATGCTTCTTTGGACGTGGTGCACATTATAATACGTCGAAACGCTTCAGGGGCGAGGTGTTCGGAAATTGCACTAAGCCATCATGAATTATAAGTGCTCCACCTAAATGCTTCCTCAGTCCAGTCTGACACAGGTTTTAACTTAGTGGCATTATTTGCGATGACAGTGGGAGGAGTCCAGCCTCTTTCACAAAGTAACCAAACCCTTTCATCCATTTCTTTTAAATGGGATTTCATTCAGGCTTTCCCGTACGCATAATTAGACCCGTCAAAAATTTGCAACCGATTATATAAGTTTTTGTTAGGAAACATTGCGACCAATTTTCAAAAATTAGATTTTTCAAAAAACTCAATATCACACAAATATTGCAAAAAATGCCAATTTGTAAATGCCTTTAAGGCCGTGTGTGATACTGATTCAAATCAACTCGCAAAATGTCAATCACCAACTTATTTAATTAGAGTCAATTTATGAATTAGATCAATTCAGCCCACAAACTCAAATATCTACGTGCGTGCATTGTTAAACCAACATAAATAAAATATATGACATAAATTTTAGGAAAAATCCCCTCATGAAAAAACATTTTTATTTCACTATAGTTGCAAATTGTAACTTACATGGTTATAATGAAATACAGTTGGTTGACACACGAATACCCGCAAGCTTCGGTCGGCGTCATCAGCAATGAATTACGTGCAACAATCTGCAAGAACCGCAGTCATATCTCAGTCCTGGAATACTGTAGCACTCTTTATGAACCGCAGTCCAAATCAGCAAGGATCCACACGCAGCGAACCTCAATGACACGCAGCCATATGATGTAGAAAATACTTCTACAAAAATATGTACACCAGCAAGATTGTGTTCTAGGGTTCTAAAAGATTCACAAAAGTATATGGGAATTTTGGTGAATCAAAACTGAGTTTTTGGACTCAAAAAATATGAAGACTCATTGAATATGGACTCTCAAAAACATCTCTCAAAGTCTTAAACAAATACACCATCAAAAATAGGATTTTATAGAAAAATAAAAAATCTGAGGCGGTTGTAAAATCTATGAGGTCCGAAAATAGTCAGCAGTTCGGTTCGGGTATAGGATTGGTTTGTTTTCCCTTAGCACCGGATCAGTTTGCCCCTTAAATTCTTACATAAAACTTGGTCATGTCGGATCAGTTCGTTTTTAAAAATAATCAGTCTGGTCCGATGAAAGAAATTTTTTCTTTTATTGTTAAACTGCCTCTGTTTTATTAAAAAAACCTTTTAGAAAAAAATTCCCAATACTAAAATGAAATTTTAAGGAACTTAAACTCAAAATTTACCAAAGTTAATCTTGTCGAGGCTTTGTTGAAGATTTCTTAAAATTCGGATCCGCCTTCGATGCGTATATGATCTTGAATATTCCTTGATGGTTGTAGTGGTATATGACATACTAACATGTATACGGACACGAGAAAAATGTCCTTACATCTCCTTTACAATGAAAGGTCCCTCCTAATTCGAAGCAAATTTAGGAAATGGGAGCTCCCGAATGTGCTTCACTGGTGCCTTCAAGACTAAATCCCCTTCCATAAATTTCTTGAGCCTCACCAAGTTGTCATATGCTCTTGAGAGTTTCTTCATGTAAATTTGAAAATATTGCATCGCGTTATCTCTATGCTCATCTAGCACTTCCAACTGTACATGCCTATTCTAAGGTAGCATGCTGCTTCGCAAGGCGTATCGGGCTGAGGGGACTTCCAGTTCTACCAGCAGAATTTCTTCAGCCCCAAGCACAAGTGAGAATGACATATACCCTGTAGGATTCCTCTCAGTCATTCGATAGGCCCACGGGACTGCTATGATCTTATCATCCCACAATCCTGGGAAGTCTTCCATCGTTTTGGCCAAAATATTAACCAAGGTATTGTTAGTTGCTTCGGCTTGACTGTTTCCCTTACGATATGCCACCGTTGAGGTATGATGGACAATGAAGTATTTGCCTATAAGCATCGTTACTTCTTTATTAAAAAATGGGGTCCTATTATCAGAGAGGATAACCTTTGGAATCCCAAACCTACAAATAATGTACTCCCTGATGAAGTTAGCCACCAAACCTGCAGTTGCTCTCTTGAGTGGTATCACCTCAGCTCATTCTGTAAAATATTATGTTTCCACGAGTATCCAGATCTTCCCCCTCGAAGATAGGTGTATCTCCCCTACTAGGTCAAACGTCCAAGTGTGGAATATGTAAGGAGTGGAAGAATGTAAGTTCACCAAAGGGGCATGGATCAGGTTTCGATGCAGTTGGCACACCTTGTATTATTTTTACACAAACTCAGTAGAATCCTTCTCCATAGTTGGCCAATAATAATCCAAGGTCATTAGTTGGTCATATAGTTTTACTCCTCTAATGTGAGATGGATTGTGATCTTATTTTAAATCTTTTGTTACCTCCTCCTTCGTGATACATCTCAACGGTCTGCTGAAGTGCCTTCTTCGATAGAGCTGACCCTCCTGGACATAAAATCGTGGGGCCCTTCACTTGAGTTCCATCGTATTTATTTTCTCCAAAAGAATAACTATATCTTTGATAAAGTCGATGTAGGGCTTCCTTCAGTCTTCTTGAGTTGTAACGAAGTGGCATTCAGGTGCCTAAAAAAAGAGTTGGCATTTATCACACCTTCATTGTAAGTCCGTTGCATCCTCTTTATTATTGGCCAGAAGTATCCCTCCCTATAAATCTTCTGTAAATAGGGATCTTTGTTGTTTAGCATTGTTCATGTATTTTTTTAATCTCTATTCTGCTTCTTCTGAACTAACATATCTTGACAGCCATCCTCCTATGTTCCTAAAGTAGAGGTTTCCATAATTGGAAAAGAATTGAACTAGCTCCTACAGCTCCATACTGCTTTCCCCAGATTCTAACTACCTCCTGATCCCGTCCCTCCAATCCAAATCACCTTCCATGGGTAGGATTGATTGCACAATCGATGCACCTGTTCTTCGTTGGATCACCACTGTAGTTGTATTGGTTTTTACAGCCAATTTCTGAGCAATGATGGCACAGACATCAGCATGCATATTCATTATTTTGGGATGCCTTCTTATCTTGCGTTGATAGAACTGATTGATCAGCCGGTGGATGATCATTCTATAAGGTGCTAGACTGAGGTGCTTCAATGCATATTCCCCGTTCACTTGTTGGACCACCAAGTTTGAATCGCCTTTGATGCATAGTGAACGGATGCCCCTTCGAAGGCCCTCTAGCAACCCCAGTACCAACGCTTCATATTCTTCTTCATTGTTGGAGAAAGAGAAATCCAATTTATAGGAAAGGAAAAATTCTCCCTTCCCTTTAGAGAAGATAACCTCTAACCCTCCTTTTTTTTTCGTCAAAGAACCATTGAATTGCATCATCCATTCTTCCAGGTAGGCGACCAGAAAATTTTCCTGCAAGTCGTCTCCTGGAACACATTCCCGGGGTGGCTCAAATACCCCATATGGGAAAATCGCTAATTATTCCACATACGCTTGGCTCTTGATCTCACGAGGGACCACACATTTCAAGTCATAATCCTAAAGAATGAGGAACCACCTAGCTGCTCTTCCAATCAAAATAGTTTTTGCCAATAAAAACTTAATTGGGTCACATCTTGTCACAATGTGAATTGCAAAAGATAGCATGTAATGTCTAAGTTTTTGTGCTACGAAAACATAGGCTAAATAATGTCCTTCTACACTACTGTACCTTTCCTTTGGTCTATGTATGATCCTGCTCAGGTAGTAGAGTGGCCTTTCTTGCCTACCGACATCCTGCGCCAAGAGAGCTCTGATAGACCTGGTGGTAGATGTAAGGTAGAGTTGCAACGGCATCCTTGCTCTTAGAGGAATCATCGTTCGTGGACAAGTGAGCAGATTCTTTAATTTGGTCAAAGACTCCTGGTGAGCTTCCTCCCATTTGAATTTTTTGCCCTTTCGCAGCAGCTCCATCAGTGGGTGAGTTATTTCGACTAGTCCTGGTAAAAATCTCCTAAGGTAGGAGACTTTATCAAGGAAAATCTTGAGCTCCTTCGGCATTCTTAGATATGAAATTTCCAGGATTACTCGTTGCTTGTCCTGGTCCATCTGTACTCCTTGTTGATCTACCACGAAATCCAGGAACTTCTCACTTATGACCCGAAAGCACACTTTAGTGGGTTTATCTTCAGTTTGTACTTTCTGGAGAGAATGAACACCCTCCTCAAGTCATCTAGATGGGATTCTTCCTTCTTCGACTTGATGACCAAATCATCCACATAAAATTCCAAAAACTTGTGAAATAAATCATGGAAAATGGCTATCATCGTCCTCTAATACGTTGCCCCAGCATTCTTTATCCCCAACGGCATCACTTTGTATATGAAGTTGCCCAACAGGGTCCTGAGCATTATCTTCTCTGTGTCTGCTGAATTCATCTTGATCTGGTTATATCCCACATACCCATTCATAAAATTATACATCTTATGACCCGTCATTTGCATCAATCAAGCTATTAATTGAGGGCTGAGGGAACTCATCTTTTGGGCAGGCTCTATTCAAATCTCTGCATTCCACACAGATCCTTATCTGATTTGTGTCCTTCTTCCCTACTGGGACGATGCTTGATAGCTAAAGTGGATGTTGTATCAGTTTGATGAACCCTGTTGTTATCAAACGTTCCATCTCCTTTTTTATCTTCAAATCCAACTTTGGGTTGTAAGGTTTTATGGCTTTCTTCATTGGTATGGACAAGGCCTAATGTTGATCTTGTGGCAACTTATTTATCCATCTAGGCCCTCCATCTCTATGTATTTCTATGTAAAAATGTCCCTATATTCCCGAATCAGCTCAATCAATGCCCCTCTTTTCTCCTTGCTCAGATTTTTTGAAATCAAGATGGGACTTGGGTCTTCTCCTTCATTGGATAAGTCCAGCTGCTCTAGTTCTTTCAGTTGTGGCTTTGGTCGATCTGTCATATACTCTAGTTCTTCTCTCACTTCCTTTATAAACTCTTGTATGTTAGAGTTGTCAATGACCATACAATGCCCATGTTGGTTTATCAAAAAACATTCATACACCAGGTTAGCCTCTTCACCACCTTCTAGATTAGCTCTTTCGACTTCTCGATCACACCCTCAGAGGAGGTAAATCACTTTTCCATCTTCCGTGATTTTCTTCTTGCATTGCCTGCTTACCATTACAACTGCCTCCCTTTTTCATTCCCTCTAAGCTTCTGCCAGTGTGCTTCTTAAAAACCTACTCATCACACTCTATTATTGGGCCTCATTCTCCATTGGATCCATTATATGCCTCATTATATCCCTGAGCTACTTCGAGAGGTTCTGCTTCTTGGGATCAGAAAGGTGAACTTCCTCGTCCACTTCCTTTCCTCTTGCCCCTTTTCCTCTTTGGCCATTCACGAGTCCCATCTATTCTCTGATGGAGGGAACCCTCGCTCCTTTTATCCTTCTTGTTAACACTCTATAATCTTCCTCCATCTCTGTGTAGAAAGCTGCATCAACTAAGTGAGCTTCTTTGGTGGAGAAAGGCTTCTTCGTTGCACATATAATGATTTCAATCCCTTTCACATTTGCATTCGTATATTGGTGATATGTCGAAGGTACTAAACGATAGTTGTGCATCCACACCCTTTCTATCAGAAGGTGGTACGAATTATCACTCTCAATCACATGGAATTTGATGTGCGAAGTAAGGTTCCCCATCACAATACCCACGTGCACATATCCAATTAACTTGGATGATTGATTATCATAACCAGAAATTACCAAAGGCATTGGTATCAATCTTTCCTCCGGAATGTTGGCTATCTGGAAAGAACTGATAAGCATTATGTTTATTGATGCTCCCCCGTCCATCAAGGCCCTTTCAAAACTCACCCCATTAATACTAGTCATTACGTACAGGGGCTTGTTATGTGAGAATGTCAGAGCCATGTCATCGTCACTAAAGGTCACCTCAGATAAAAACTTCCTCGCAAACCTGGCCATAGGCCCCTTCCAACTAAGTAATACTACTACATTCTTCCGTTTGATGTCTAGAATTTCTTGTGTTATCTCTGATCGGCTCTCCTTCGGCATTCCCACTTGTTCGTAGAATTGTGAGAACTTGGGTGACTACGAAACATCTTAGTACTCCAACCCTTGGTATACCTCTTCTCCTTCCAAGTCGTACATGTCTTCCACATCCCTTGCACGAGCTTCATCGTAAGCTATCACCATGTTGACCATCCCCCTAGTACAGTCCTCCAAAGAATCCTCAAAGTCTTCTCGTTGGATCTCCATTTATCTCGCTCCTCGTTCATCCTCCTCATCATAAGCCACCACCAAATTTGCCCCATGTGCTGGCAAGGGATTGGCGTTAACATTCTCTTGAGGGATCTATAAAGTCCCTGTCTTTATATGTTTGATGATGATTGTCCTTAGCGTGATCCAGGTTTTCGTTGGATGACCCACCTTTCGATGGATCTGGCATTATTTGGAATTAACTCTCGTTGCTGCATCTGGTTCCATGGTTGGATTGCCCTTGGGTTCATACACCGTTCCCCCTTGAACCATGTCATTGTAATAACTGATAGCCTCTGCGGTAGTTCAAGATAGTGGGGGTTGGTTCTCTTTGTTCCTGCCAAACTTCCTCTTGTTGTCCTTCTTTGGCTGCTTGGCCCCTTCTCCTCCATCAGCGTACAATACCCGTGGGGGCTGGCCCCGTACTGCAATGGGTAGTATCGGCTGCCTAAACATCACAGGCACCATAATAGGATTTGTCCGAACAATTAGTGATATATTGTTTGTCGCCTTTAGAAAAGTCGCAAAAGTTCCTTTGCGCGTTTCATTGATGAGATGAAAGATATAGTCTTGGAGCAAACCTTCAGCACAAAGCTGCAGTAGTTTGGACTCCTTGGCCTCTTCTCTTATATCGAGGGTCCTCTCCCTAAACCTTCGAATGTATGCTACCACGTCCTCTCCCAGCCATTGCTTCTCCCTGCCTATAAGGGTCAATGTGAACTCATCTTCTGTCAGAAAAAACTTCTGGACAAACAGTACGTGCATTTCCTCCCACATTGAGACACTTTTAGGTGCCAAGTGTGAGTACCAGGTGTAAGCCTTATCGGTTAAGCTTCTTGTTATTGCAGTGAGCCCCCAGATGTTTGATGAAGCGTTTGATATGTTCCTTCGAGTTTCCCCCTTTCATGTGTACTTGTCAAAGATGGGAGGGATGTAGTCCTTTGGGTAAGGCTCATCGTTGTATTCTTGGGGATAAGGAGTAGAAAAATCGTCATACACCGATGCTACCTCGCTGGCTAATTGCGAGGAAGCTACTATCAATTTTAACTTCTCTTTCTTCATATCTTTCCTCCTTTCTTCCAAGGAAGATGTTGGTGTTTTCTCGACCCTTGGAGCAATAGGATGAGGGACCACCGATGGAATACTCGTTACACATGGTGTACCTACCTCAGTTGGAATGCCCGTCACACCTGGGATTCCCACCATTGGGATAAAAGTGGGTACTGTGCTCACAAGGCCAGTCCCCATCAGAGTTGAGCTCAATGGGGCTATCAGAGCCGCCATCAATGTTACGAAGGAAATGGGGTCAAATCCACCCAAAATCGTTGTAGCAACAACAGTCTGTAAAAACTAAAAGAACTTGACCATAATAAGGGCCATCTATGCTTGTCCCATCCCAGCACTAACGGAAGCTTGTGTCACCCCTAGGATGCCTGTTGTCGTTTAAACTGGGGCCACCTCCACCCGAGGAACCCCCTCCCTGGCAGCCTCAAGCTCCTTCGTAGCTTGTTCTTCATTACACTGAATAGCGTCAAAATCTATGATACGATTAACATTATCTTGCACCATACTTTAGAGAATACCACCCCAGCAGAGTCGCCAAATGTAAGAGGGTAGTCCCCTTATAGCCTGGGAGTGTGGTAATACTAGTTAAGGTGTAACCCTTATAGGTATGGTGATATATGATAACCCATAAACTCTTTTAATGAACACAAGTAAAAACACAATATTATATTTGATCAACACTTAAATTGGACTCACAATACACTCATGTATAACTCAAATAATAATAAATAAAACTCAGAAGTAACTCGGTTAGAGGGAGAGAGGAGTAAGCACCCTAGATACACCTTGGCAGGAAGTCAAACACACTAACAACTTCTGAAATATCTCTAGTTAGCTATTAAAAGCTTCGCAATAAATGGCAATGGTGGGTGAGTAAGAGCTCTAGTTTTGCAATAACTTCTCTTTGGTCCATTCTTTTTTTAGCCAATAATCTCTAGAAAGAACCCCCTCTCTTAGAGGTGGTTGAGGCCAATAAATAGCCCCCACACCACTCCCGAGATGCCTTAGTTCCTTACAACTGTGAGCAAATATTCCCCCATGCTTTACGTCACAAACATTAAAAGCATGATGGAGTCAGCTCTACATCATAAATATTAAATGCCAAGACATGCCTTTTGCCTAACCATTATGCATCAGAGGACTGTCACCACAAAGGTGGCTCACCAAACCGTTTGACAGCCCCAATACCGCAATGGTTTACTCGAGTATGGACTGTACAATGTTTAGCTGGATAATGACATCACCTAAAGTAGTTGTGATATTAGGTAGAGGGTTGTTTCGTTCAAAACTCAACATACGATGGAACTCAAGGTTGCTCCGTACAAGCTTCCACGGTGAAAGGTCTCTCGGTGTTTTACCGGGTGTATCTAAGATCTAAGATGGTTAGGACAAGTCCCAACGGTGCCTCACTTCTCAATCCTCCAAACCAAGTCCCTCTAAAGTTCTCACGGCAAGGTCATTCGATAGAGCATGAAAGCACTCCCAGGCGCTGCCATGCCTGGTCTCTTATGAGTAACGTTTGACCTCACACTGATAAGTTATAATCATTACATCATTACAATCGTTACATCTCATAGTCAATATAAACAAAAGTTGCAACCTGACTAAGTAAGAACGAAAATAAACTGAGCTTGATCAATGAGTTGCATCGCTAAGTTGCCTCGTTGGTTCCTTCTCTTAAGTCTGTTATGGTATTTCGGGA
Organism: Sambucus nigra; assembly: GCA_949130495.1. Taxonomy (NCBI): domain Eukaryota; kingdom Viridiplantae; phylum Streptophyta; class Magnoliopsida; order Dipsacales; family Adoxaceae; genus Sambucus; species Sambucus nigra. Next base: position 51,891,070 of record OX422222.1, read on the forward strand.
AGCTCCCTCTAATTCGGGGATTGGTTTCAGGTCCCTCTGCACTTAAAATAAATAACATCGATAAAAAAAGGTTATAGACCAGAAACATTAGTTTTATCACTTGAAACATACCCAAAAGAATATATGTTGTACATTGGATGAAACAACTTAAACTTAAAAAAAAAACTAAAAAAAAAACTTGGTCTACTTTAATGACTGAATCTATTTGTTTAATCTCAAAATGCGAGAAGAACAAATTTTATTAATTATATGTGCTTAAAATTGCGACTAAATGTTTTGAATGTATTTATGTGATTGTAATTTAATGATGCCTTTTTATATGTGCATTTTTAGTTTGTTTGAAGAATATGTGGGTCAGCTCCACCGATATAGTGGCTCTAGCGAGGAGATTGCTATTGAAAGAAAGAGGGTCTGCATTTGTTGAGGAAAAATACCAGGGAGGCCCAATTTTGAGAGACAATGATGTGTCATCATCTCAGTATGTGTTGTTTTTACTGGAACTCATACGATCTACACACACCACCCAATATAATGATAACATATCACTGCATCTCAAAATTGTGTCTAAAAACTTAACCTGCCTAGCATTACTCTTTATTGAGAGATTCAATTGTATATTTGTCCCATTTTCTACATGAAATAGCCTCTAGGGTCACTCTCGTCTTAGTTTTGTTCTCCTTAATGTGTCATTGGGGGACCTTAACGTTTATTTTTAAAAATGGCAATTCTAACGTACAAAAATAATGAGAGGGAATAAAGAGGTAAAGGACCATAAGTAATCTCCTCAAAATGATTAATTTGATAATGTAACTCAGTCCAAATTTGTCGATTCTTAAGGAAAGTTAACATGACACTCTAATTTAATTGGTTAAAACATGACATCTCATTAAAAATCGTGCGGTCTATTGATAAGTCATTAATGTTTTAACAAAGAGTCCTGACACATAATTTTCATGTGTCCGCCGTGACACACTAACGTGGCGTGTCGCGATTGCTCAGTGCAACTGGCGCGGACCCACATTCATAAAGCAATAACTAATCGCGATGCGACACGACACGTCGCTATGTTGCGACCGACACATGAAAATCATGAGTCGGTCTAGACTTATCGTTTAACAAATCACATTAGAAAATCATGTTAAACATTATTTGAATAAAATCAACAAATCTACACTCATCTAACTATAGTGAAATTAACTTTAATCAGATTCAAAGTATCTGATCATCCCAATCAGCATCTTCTTATGTTAATTCTTACGCATGAAAAGTATTTGTTTGACAGAGAATTCTACCTAATACTTTTAGGATGCGTGTACTTGTAAATTTCATAGACATAAAGTGATAATTTACTTTTATAAAAAAGTAAAAAAAAGATCTAGTAACTTTTCCTTTTGTTATGGAACTCATTTTCGGGAGGTTGGTAACAATGGAATTCTATTTTAAATAACAAAAGTAAGAGAATATTTCACCCCCTCATCTATTTTATCAATATTACACAATAGTTAATTATTTCAATTTTCTTCCCAACTTTCTAATTGAACACCTAGATATTTCATGAAATTTAGAAAAAGACATGAAACCTACATCACCCGTGATTTCAAAGTTGGCATATGACTTTTTGCAATCTATGCCTAACAAAAATCTCCTTTCAAACTCTTTTGGTGGCGACAAGTGATCCTAGTGGACTGGTCAACTTAAAATCTTCCACAAAAGTATTTCGGGTCAATCTTCTCATCTTTCAACTGACTGCTACCATGAAACTTCTTTAGATACACATATACATGGTTCATGTTTCTTTGAGCTTGTGTGTATCATCAAAATTTTGGGATGGACAAAAGTAACAGAAAAAGCTTCTTTGGGTGTTTCTTATTCATCCTCTATTGTTTCTCTTCAATATGTTATGCAACAGACTCAATTACACCAGGTGAGTTGATAAGTGATGGCCAAATTGTAATATCTCAAGGCCAAACTTTTGCACTAGGCTTCTTTAGCCCGGTAAATTCTACGTTCCGGTATGTTGGAATATGGTACAATGAAATTTCAATACAAACAGTGATATGGGTTGCCAATAGAGAACAACCTATCAATGGAAATAACGGCGTTTTGACCATCGCAAACGACGGTAATCTTCTTGTTTTGGATGGAAATAGAAGTATGGTATGGTCAAGTAATGTTTCATTGCCATCAAACAATACAATTGGGAGGTTAATGGACAATGGAAATCTTGTTTTGATGGCCGGAGGAAATAGTAGTAATGCCAATGTGACCTTATGGGATACTTTTAGTAATCCAACGGATACATTTTTACCTGGAATGAGAATATATGTGAATTCCAGCGCTGGGGAGAATCGTCCTTTTAGCTCATGGAGAAACGCGAATGATCCTTCACGTGGAAGGTATTCGATGGGGGTTGATCCATTAGTATCACCACAAATAGTTATATGGGAGGGAGAAAATCGGCATTGGAGAACGGGTCATTGGAATGGGCTATTCTTTATAGGTATTCCTGAAATGAGAACTACATATTTATACGGTTTTAGGCTTGACCGCGATGAACAGTATTTTACCTACACGCCGTCAAATAGTGCAAGTATCATAAAATTCATGATAAATTCGAATGGGAACGAGGAGCAAGTGAGTTGGGATGAAGGTAGGAATGAATGGAGTATGATCCAATCACAACCAAGTAGTCCATGCGATATTTATAACACGTGTGGAGCGTTTGGGATATGTGACACGAGGGGTTCTCCAATTTGTAGTTGTTTAAGGGGTTTTGAGCCTAGTAATTGGGATGAGTGGAATGAAGGGATTTGGTCAAGTGGTTGTGTTAGGAGGGTGGAGTTAGAGTGTCAGAGGAATACGAGTACAATTGAGGAGAGTGGGGGAGGAGATGGATTTTTTCGGGTTGGAGGGGTGAAATTACCGGACTTTTTGGATTCGGTGGGGTCAGAGAACATCGGGGATTGTGAAACAAAGTGTTTGAGTGATTGTTCGTGTAAAGCATACACATGTATTACTGGAATCAATTGCATGATATGGACTCGAGATTTAGTTGATATTCAGCAGTTTGAAGATGGTGGGAACAATCTCTTCATTCGCCTCAACAATTCTGAATTAGGTAATTTGTTCAATCAATCTCTACTGCAAATCGTTAGTATTCAATTTAGCTTGATATTTAAATTTATGTTGTTTGATTTTATATCATACCCTTAGCTTCCCTAAAATGTACATGGTTAAAATTGCAACTTGTTTAGAAACTGGCTTGTGTGTGTTTAGGAACACTGTTGGTAACCACCAATATTGACATTATTGTTGCAGAAAGTTTCTTGATCATGACAAAGCATTTAAGTTACCTTAGTAAGGTCCCAAAAAATCTTTGTACACATAATAAATAAATAAAACTTTTTTGAAGTTGGATAATAAAATCTTAGCCCAATTTCTTTTCTTTATAACACAACCAACAAAGCTACCAAGTTTATGGTGAAAAGACCCCCTTTTTAATTATTTAAAACTAACAGACCTAAAGCTTCTAATAAGCTACCTTACAACTTCCCACAACCAACTCTCTAATATCTCTGTATTTTTTTTAAGATTTCTGCAATTAATGTCTCTGTACTTTTAAGATTTGTGATGTATTTTGTTTTAAATTCCATCTTTCATTATGAAAATTTGAAGAAAGAAAGATGATATATTTTTAACTTAGAACAGATTATTACTGTTTTCATATACAATAAGTCATCAGTCATTAGTGTTAAATTGTAATCAATATAATGGTTTTTGTTTTTCTCTTTTAACAGATAACAAGAGAAGACTAACCACACTCGTAATCATAGTGATTGTTGTACTGGGCACATTTTTCCTACTTGTATCCATTTTTCTGCTCTGGAGGTTCAAAGGTAAACTGAAAGGTACAATTTCAGTAAAATATTCTTTTGGCTAAAGTGCAAAAACCCCTTTAAATTCTAATTTTTTGCATGTAATCCCCTTGAGTATACATTTTGTTTCAAAGACTCTCTTTTGTGTCGCTAAAAAGAAGTCCCCAAAAGGGGGTATTTGCAGTAAGTTTCACAATTCAGGGGGGGGGGGTTATTCGCCAAAAATGAAAATTCAGGAGGTTATTTCACTTTATCCAATATTTTTCCAGACCTGCAGTTAAGCGGGAGCCCCGGTCACTGGGTATGACCTTTTAGTATATACATACATATTTATATTGACAGTATAATTGATATCTTTAGTCTCCTACAACAGCCATCGTAAATTCATGGAGGAAGAACGATGTAATGCCTATACTTGATACAAGCAGAAGTATAGATTCTTCAACTGATTATTCAGGACCAGATAACTTCAGTGTTGATGGGAAGCAAGGAACTGGAACAGAATTAGCTCTGCTAAATTTTAATAGTGTAGCAGCTGCTACAAACAATTTTTCTGATGAAAACAAACTTGGACAAGGAGGGTTTGGCCCTGTTTACAAGGTAATATTTCACGTCTTAGGCATATTTGTCAAAGCCTTGTTTGGTTTGGGATAAAGTATTTTTCATCTATACAAAAAATGTCATGTAAACTTGAAAAGTATATCAATCAATTTTGAGAAAATATTGGTTGAAGTGCAAGAAACCCCACCTGAACTTCCAAATTTGTGCAAGAAACCCCCTAAACTATGTATTTTTGTTACAAAGAAACCCTGCATGTGTGCCTATACAAAATGGTGCTAAAAAGTCCCAAGAAGGGGGGATTTGAGACATTTAGGGAGTTATTTGCCAATAATGAAAGTTCGTGTGTGTGTGGGTGTGTTTGGGGGGGGGGGGGGGGGGGGGGGGGGGGGGAAGAGGGGAGCGGGAGGTCGTGCTCATTAGCCATGATTTTTTCTTCGTATGAAACCGTACATAAGTTCACACTATAATTTTGTGATTTTAGTAAATAGTATTGAACAGAAATTTACCCCAGATAGGTGAAAATACTTTTCGCCTTGGTGATAAATATTTAACCCAAAATAAATGGGACCTAAAGGTTGAGTGTAGTGTATTGGAATGTACTAAGATGAAACTACATTTTATTTCTTCTCAGGGTATGCTACCTGGGGGTGAAGAAATTGCTGTAAAGAGGCTTTCGAGAAAGTCTGGACAAGGTGTCGAGGAGTTTAAAAATGAGATTACACTAATTGCCAAATTACAACATAGAAATCTCGTTAGACTTTTGGGTTGCTGCGTTGAAGGGGAAGAAAAGTTGTTGGTCTATGAATATATGAAAAATAAAAGCCTGGATTCATATATCTTCGGTTAGTTATTTTGTCTGTTCAGTTATTCTAATTGGACATTGTTTTCTTACACAATGATGCGTTATAAATGAATTGGTTAATATGTGGATCCTCATTATAAATAAATTTGACCAAGCAATTCATTGATAACGTATACTGTGTCAATTAAACTGTGTCAGAAAACTACGTTCCTCTAAAATTACTCTTTGTGGGTTAATACACTAATAAACTATGTTTATGCATGAACACAACATTTAATACGTGTTGACGTTTTCCGTGACTTTGTGGCAGATTCAGATAAGCAAGCCTTATTAGACTGGAGAAAACGCTTTGCTATTATCGAAGGGATTGCACGAGGGCTCCTTTATCTTCATCGAGATTCAAGGCTTAGAATAATTCATAGGGATTTAAAGGCTAGCAACATTTTGTTAGATGAAGAAATGAACCCGAAGATTTCAGATTTTGGCATGGCCAGAATATTTGGAGGCAACCAAAATGAAGCTAACACAAACCGGATTGTTGGCACGTAGTAAGTACAATATGTTTACTTTATCAAAAAATATAATGTGGGGGTGGGGAGGGGGGGGGGGGGGGGATATTTTACTTTGAACCCTGTGTTTTGATCTATATTTTGTCTTTCCCCCACTTTTTAAAAATTCTATTTGCACCATGTTATAGAGGTGCGGTGAAAATAAAAGGAATGCGTTAGAAAAATTTGACTTCACATCCTGTGTTTTGACTTACATTTTGTACTTTCACCCCCCTTATTAGTTCGATTTCATTTTCACAGTATTATGGCAGTGGGGTGAAAATACAAAGAATGAGTTAGAAATCTTTGACTTTTCACCCCACATTATATTGTGGGCACGCCGGGACATGACCCATACGCTAACACAGAAGTGTGAAAACACAAATTAAGGGTCAAACCTGTTGTGAAAAGTCTAAACATACCCTTAAAAGAACAACGAAGTGCTCTAAAAGGACTGGACTCGATCAGTTATAAGAAAACAGTAATCAGAGTTAATTTTTTCGTATCACCTTCATATCATTGATCTTATTGCTTCCTACTAAATGCAGCGGCTATATGTCTCCTGAGTATGCAATGGAAGGCCTATTCTCAGTGAAATCAGATGTCTATAGCTTTGGTGTATTACTACTAGAGATTATAAGCGGCAGAAAAAACACTAGCTTTCGATCACCCGAATACTCGAACATAATTGGATATGTGAGTATGAACATTATTTTTCCATTGTCTTTCATTTTCATTTGAATCTATTAATTGGTCTGTATTGATACTTAACATGGAAAATTTTGAATCAGGCATGGGATTTATGGGATAGTGGTAAAGCAATGGAGTTAATTGATCCTTCTATTGTGAGATCATGTTATGAAAGTGAAGTGTTGAAATGCATACATATAGGGATGTTGTGTGTGCAAGACATGGCAGCTCATAGACCAACTATGGCATCTGTAGTGTTGATGTTGGAGAGTGAAATAACAAATTTACCCATGGCAAGACAACCCACATTTACGTCGGTGCGGAAATCTATTGACACGGATTCATGGAACGATAGTCATGGTGCAGTGTCTTCGAACAATGTCACAATGAGTGTGATTGTTGGTAGATAGTTCTTTTATTATTAAAATTTTGTTCAATTCAAATAAAATTGATGTTTATGGTGTTTTGATTAGCGAATTAGATGACAATTTGTTTCATTTAGTTATATACTTAATTGTTACATATTTAATATTTTTTTCATTGATTCTATGTGTAGACACGAGTTGAAGCTAAAACAGGCAAGAATATATGTTATCTACCACTGTGGATACATTTGAGGATGATACTGAAATTATGTTGTACACTTTATCCTTGCAACGAATTTTGACCTGCCAATCTTGTTAAGTGTTGTCTTGCATCATCACCTATTTGCAAACCCAAACCGAAAGGGGCCTAAAAATTGTTAGAAATTAAAGTAGTTGCTTATGTTTGTTTAAATTAGTGGGTTAGTGCAGTTAGTGCAGTTAGTACTGGATAAGTTAGTGGGTTAGTGCAGTTAGTGCAGTTAGTGCTGGATAAGTTAGTGGGTTAGTGCAGTTAGTGGGTTGCTATTTCTGTTTGTATAAAAAGGCTGTAATACTCTTTGATCAATGCAGAATTTTTCAGTACATTTTCATTTGTACTAACATCTGGTATCAGAGCCACCACAGGGCCTGATTGAAAAGGGAGAGAGATCATCTTGCAGCAGCATAAATGGCAACTGAGAAGAGTACAGATAACTTTGTTCAACCTGCGATTCCAAAGTTTGATGGTCACTATGATCATTGGAGTCTTTTGATGGAAAATTTCTTGAGATCGAAGGAATATTTTGATCTTGTGGAAACCGGGTATGCAGAACCAGAACCAGAAGAGGAAATGACGGTTGCTCAGATAGCAAGGCTAGCTGCGTTGAAGCTGAAGGACCTGAAGGTCAAGAACTATCTATTTCAATCAATAGATAGGGCAATTTTGGAGACAATTCTCAAGAAGGATACAGCCAAACAGATTTGGGATTCGATGAAAAAGAAATACCAAGGAAGTTCAAAGGTGAAGCGTGCACAGCTTCAAGCTTTGAAGAGGGATTTTGAAGTTCTCCAAATGCAAAATGGAGACACTATCAATGACTATTTTGGCAGAGTTATGGGAATTGTCAACAAGATGAGGATTCATGGTGATCAACTAGAAGATGGAGCTGTGGTGGAGAAGATCTTACGATCTTTAACACCAAAATTCGACTATGTGGTTTGTTCAGTGGAAGAATCAAATGATACGGAAGAGATGACCATTGATGAATTGCAAAGTTCTCTGCTTGTGCATGAGCAAAGACTTAATCGGAGACTTGCAGTGGATGAAATGCAGGCTTTAAAGGTGTCTACACATGATGAAGGCTCTAGCTCTAGAGGAAGAGGTAGAGGAAGAGGTGGTAGAGGCCGTGGAAGAGGTGGAAGAGGCAATCATCATGGAGGTGGCAGCAGAGATAGTAGCAGATCATCTAAGAAAGATGAGGACCATTATGGCAAAGGAAAAGGGAAATTTGACAAGTCTAAGGTGGAGTGCTACAGGTGTGGAAATTTTGGGCACTTCAAGAATGAATGTTACACCAAATTGGACAAAGAGAAGGGAGAGAAGTCCAACTTTGCTGAGAAGAAAGAAGAAGAAACACTGCTGATGGCATTTCATGCTATGGAGGACATGGATTCAGAAATTTGGTATGTTGATTCTGGATGTAGCAATCACATGAGTGGCCGCAAGTCATCTTTTGTGAATTTGAATGAGAGCTTCAAATCAGTAGTGAAGTTTGGAAATGAGTCAAGTGTAGAAGTGATGGGAATAGGAGATGTGAAGATCAGAACAAGGAATGATTTTGTAGAAACCATTGCAAATGTTTTCTACATACCTGATTTGAAGGCAAACTTGCTGAGTACTGGACAGCTGCAAGAAAAGGGCTACACCATCACAATGAAGAATGGAGAATGTGAAATATATGATCCAAAAAGGGGGTCAATTGCAGTAGTGAAGATGACACAGAATAGACTCTTTCCCATGAAGATCAAAACTGTACAGAGTTGCTTGATGGCCAAGAAAGATGATGATGATTCATGGAGATGGCATAAAAGGTACGGACATTTGAACTTCAGTGGTTTAAGAACTCTATACAAGAAGAATATGGTGAATGGACTACCTGAGTTAGCCCATATTTCACAAGTATGTGATGAATGTACGATTGGCAAGCACAAGAGAGAAACATTTCCCTCTGGAAAATCAGTAAGGGCTCGAGAAGTCTTGGAGTTGGTGCACTCAGACTTATGTGGACCAATTTCACCAAAGTCAAATGGCAACAAGAGGTACTTCATTTCTTTTATTGATGACTTTAGCAGAAAGACTTGGATTTATTTCTTGCAAGAAAAATCAGAAGCTTTTAGTACATTCAAGAATTTTGTAGCTCTTGTTGAGACTGAAACTGGGAAGAAAATTAAAGCTTTGAGAACTGATAGAGGAGGAGAGTTTTGCTCCAATGAGTTCAACGAATTTTGTGATGAGAAGGGAATCAGAAGGCAACTAACAACAGCTTACACTCCTCAGCAAAATGGCGTGTCTGAAAGGAAGAACAGAACCATTTTAGATATGGTGAGAAGCCTGCTTGCAACTGGAAAAGTACCGAAGTCATTTTGGCCTGAAGCTGTCTTATGGTCAGTTCATATTCTCAACAGAAGTCCTACTTTTTCTGTTAAGAATATGACTCCTCAAGAAGCTTGGAGTGGAAGGAAGCCATCGGTCAATCACTTCAAAGTTTTTGGGTGCATAACATATGCACATATCCCAGACCAAAAGAGAAAGAAGTTTGATGACAAAAGTGAGATGTGTGTGTTTCTTGGCGTAAGTGAATCCTCAAAGGCCTACAAACTGTACAATCCCGTGACAAAGAAGATTGTGGTGAGTAGAGATGTTATTTTCAAAGAAGATAGCACATGGAGTTGGGATGCACATAATGAAGGCAACAGCTCTCTGCAGAAGCAGATTCCTATGGATGATGAAATGAATATAAATGAGGATGCACGGGGAGAACAAATTGAGGAAGATGTTCATAATGAAGTACAAGGTGATGAAGCAGCAGGTCAAGACTCAAGATACAATCTTCGAGATCACAACACAAGAAAAAGGCCAGCGTGGATGATAGATTATGAGGCAAATTATGGTGAATGTGGTGTTGATAATGCCAATTATGCATTGTTTGTGGACACAGATCCGATTACATTTGAGGAAGCTGTGAAAAATAGCAAGTGGAGGATAGCTATGGACAATGAAATTAAGTCCATTGAGAAGAACAAGACATGGGAGCTCACCGATTTGTCTGAGGGACAGAAATCCATTGGTGTCAAATGGGTTTATAAAACCAAGCTAAATGAAAAAGGTGAAGTTGACAAGTACAAAGCAAGATTGGTGGTGAAGGGATATAAACAAAAGGAAGGAATTGACTTCAAAGAGGTGTTTGCACCAGTAGCAAGGCATGACACAATCAGAATGGTGGTCTCCCTAGCTGCGCAGAATTCTTGGCCTATCTTTCAACTAGATGTGAAGTCTGCTTTCTTGCATGGAGACTTAGAGGAACAAGTTTTTGTGGAGCAACCACCAGGCTATATGAAGAAAGGAAAAGAAAAGAAGGTTTACAAGTTGAAGAAAGCACTTTATGGCTTGAAACAGGCCCCAAGAGCCTGGTACAGCAGAATCGATTCTCATTTTGCAAAAATGGGATTTCAAAAGTGCCCACATGAACATACACTTTATGCCAAGGTTGGAGATGGAGGTAAACTGATTATAGTATGTTTATATGTTGATGATCTCATTTATACTGGAAATAATGCTGACTTGTTGAATGAATTTAAGTTGTCAGTGATGAAAGAGTTTGAGATGAGTGACTTAGGGATGATGAAATATTTTCTTGGAATAGAAGTCAAGCAAATGACTCATGGCAAATTCATCTGCCAGAAGAAATATGCTCAGGAGGTTCTAGAAAGGTTCAAGATGGAGGACAGCAAGCCTTTTGCTACACCAACAGAGATTGGAGTGAAGTTAGCAAAGGATCCGAATGGCAAAGCTGTGGACAACACCTATTTCAAGCAGTTAGTAGGAAGCTTAATGTATCTAACCTCTACTAGACCTGATTTAATGCACGCTGTGAGCTTAATAAGCAGATACATGGAGAAACCAACTGAGATGCATCTCAATGCAGCTAGAAGGATTCTGAGGTATGTGAAAGGGACCTTAGATTATGGAGTATTTTACAAGAAAGGAGAAGTTGGACTGAAAGGCTACACAAACAGTGATTATGCTGGAGATATTGATGATAGAAAGAGCACGTCTGGTTATGTGTTCTTACTGAGTGGAGGAGCTATTTCTTGGCAGTCAAAGAAGCAACAAATTGTTACATTGTCCACTACAGAAGCTGAGTTTTTAGCAGCCACTGCAAGTGCTTGTCAAGCAGTCTGGATGAAGAAAATGCTGGATTTCTTGGGAGAAGAACAGCAAGGTACTTCAGTTATTTATTGTGACAATATTTTAGCCATTAAGTTGTCTAGAAATCCAGTTATGCATGGCATAAGCAAACACATCGATGTTAGATTCCATTTTCTAAGAGACCTGTGCCAAGATGGAGTTATAGAGTTGGAATATTGCAAGACTGGTGACAGATTGCTGACATCTTCACAAAACCATTGAAACAGCCTTTATTTGAGAAGCTGAGAGCTATGCTGGGAATGTGTTCAGCTAAAGTGTTCAAAGAAGATGGATTCAAGTCCGTGTAATCTACTTAAACTAGTTCAGCAGAAATCAGTTTAAGGGAGGGAATGTTAGAAATTAAAGTAGTTGCTTATGTTTGTTTAAATTAGTGGGTTAGTGCAGTTAGTGCAGTTAGTACTGGATAAGTTAGTGGGTTAGTGCAGTTAGTGCTGGATAAGTTAGTGGGTTAGTGCAGTTAGTGGGTTGCTATTTCTGTTTGTATAAAAAGGCTGTAATACTCTTTGATCAATGCAGAATTTTTCAGTACATTTTCATTTGTACTAACAAAAATAAGGCCATCCACAATGGGTCCTCTAATACCATTGTGGATCCTTTGCTTTCGAGTCACAATGGGAGTTGAATCCTTTAAAATTTGGAACGGATCCCCTTAGCATCCCATAGACGGAAGGGAGGGTTAACGGATCTTATGTGTGCCATAGGCGTGAAACATTTTTGCGGCTCATTTCAGACGCAAAACGGTTGTCCGTCTGATTGAAATTATAAATAAAACAAGGAATATGATAACGTATGCCCTTAGGACACATGTTATGAGCGTCAAAATAGTAAGTATGAACAGCCCACCCGATTATTTGTGCACTATTAATTGTATGTCGGAACCTTGTCCGTGCTCTTTTTGAGTTCTAAGTGTGTGCGTTAAGGGCACGTGTTATCAAGACACATAAAACAAATATGTTTCAAACGGCTGTATTGCCAACGGTTAGTGCCACGTAGGCCAAGCGCAAAAGTTTTGCCCCACCCCACACACCCTTTTAAGATTTTTACACTGTGAGACTCACCAGTTATCTCGTCCCATAATACAATAAGGCCTCGTTTGATGCGCCGTATAAAAGGTTCGTATTGGATAAAATTATCCTATCCAATGTTTGGTGTAATTTAGGATGGGATATGAGATGGAATAAGTTATCCAAAGTGAGCTCCTTATCCCACAAGGAGTGGGATAAAAAAATCCCACCTCCCAGGTCGTATAAAATTATACGGTGTCAAAATTTGATTAAAAATTACTACTCTACCCTTGTTAAGTTATAAAAAAAACTCATGCAACTTGCACATACATAATTTCATCTCATAATATTATTTTTTTAACATCCCACGTGGAATTGAATATTATGATATTGAGTTAAAATATGTTATAACAATATATTTTTGTATTTTTTGATTATTAAATACAAAAGAATGGTATTTTTGGAAAACTGGAGATAAATTAATCCCATCCGGAGAATTTCAATCACATGACTATATTATTATATCCCATCTCGTCTTCTTATTCGGAACTATTCCAAACGCAGTATTGAAGTAACCCTTATACGGTTCATCCTTATCCTATCCAATCCGACTTTTATCCTATCCGATCCAAACCCTTTATACGACGTATCAAACGAGGTCTTCCCATTGTGAATGCATAAGGCTAATGTTAGGAGACGTACTTTGGGCACACCGAATACGTGTTCCCGTGTCCATTAATGACATAAGTCCACTTATCTTATATTAAAAAATGCGTCATCATTAACCTAAGAATAAAAGAGATATTGGACGCTGCTCAACCGACCATTTGCTATAATCTAACATGGTACTCTTCCTGTTAGTTAAAAGAAAAAAAGAAAAAACTCTTTCTCTATTCTCTCTCTCTCCATATCTGAAATGTATAGACGTACATATCAATGTGTATATATATGCTATTCTAGAGATATGAACCTTTAATCACATTTGAGCAGTGTTTGATTTCAAATCAGAACTAGTCGATGTAGTTTGGTAACATGGTGGTGGTGGCTATTTGATTTAATGGTGGCCTGTGGTGGTTGTGGCATGTTGATGGTGACAAAGTCGGAGAGAGAGAGATGAGGGGGCGGAATGATGTTAAATTTCACTGTTTTTTTATTTGGGATATATATCAAATACTCAATTGAACATTTTTTAATATAGGATTAATCTAATTCTTTTTTTTTTCCAAAAAGTCAACAGGCAGCTAGCGCGACATTAAAAATAAGATCATATTAATTAAATGAGTGTTGAACTTTTTAGAAAAAAAATAAAAAGGTTTAAACTAATTGCGTATTAAAAATATTTGAGGGACTTCTGAGTATTTGATTCTTTTTTATTTTGTTAGGATTTTTTATTTTATTTTTTGGGGTTTATGACAATTTTATATTAGTCTTTTTTTTTCATATCCTTCTATTTTTTTAGGGCCTTTTAATGTTGAGTCCTTCGCTTAACAATTTTAGACTATAAATTCAGGCCCGACGATTTTTAAACGATTCGATTCACCATATAAATATCCCCAAATCTTAAAACAAACACACATTACAAGCGCGAACGATCAAAACCTCAGACTCTCTATTTTAATCTAAACCTAGTGGTCGAAATTTTAATAAATGATTCTCATTCTCAATCACATTATTCGAAACAACACTAGCAAGTATTAATCCATGCTTATATATTGTTATTTTTTTATAGGTTTTCTGTTTTGTCAACCCTAAATCGATGATGTTTTTTACTCATTTTCACTTGATTTACGTTCAAATGAAAATCACAGCGTACAAAAATGATTCCATAATGTATTTGATGTAATTTATTGTGTATTGAATGGAATATTGTGTTCTTAAGTTTATACCATACACTCTGTATTAGGGGTGGTCATAGGCCCGAGGCCCGCCAAGCCCGCCCAATAAAAAAATAGGGCTTCAGTAAGGTGAATAGGCCTGCAATGCAGGCTTGGCAAAATTTTATAGGCCCGATTTTTTTCGGACAAGCTTGGGTATGAATTCTTAAGCCCGATGAGGCCCAACCCGACGCGAGAATTATATATATATATATACACCAAGGTTCTAAAAAACGCGGGGCGTGATCGAGGCGTGGAGGCCAAGCCTTAAGCCTCAGAAGCCTAGGCGGGCCTTAGCCGTATAAAGGCGTGAAAAGGCGTTTAGGCCTTCTTAATATATTTTAATATTTTTTAACCATAACAAAGCTATTAAAATACTAAAATTGTACATATCATAAAAATATGTCTGAATATATTCAAATTAAAATACTATTTGATTCTTTTGGATGAGATAATGCCCGATTTGTAAACAAATTCTTTAAAATGCGATATCGTTTCACTAAAGCATTGTTGTTTTTAGACAAAAGAGCGCTATAAAGGTTTTACCAAGAATAAGGCGTGAAAATCTTAAGGCGGGGCGTTTCTCCCAAGCCTCAAGCCTAGGCGGGTTTTTCAGAACAGTGATACATACATATATATATATATATATATATATATATATATATATATATATATATATATATATATATATAAATAAATAACTTTTATAAACATATGTATATAGAATTTTTTATTTAAAAAAAAAGTAACCGAGCTTGTCCAGCGGGCCTGGGTAAAGAGCTTTCAAATCTGGGCGGGCTTGGAATTACATAATAAGTCCCGATCTGGGCCCGAGCGGGTTTGGGATAGCTCATAATTTTATAAGCCCGGCCGGGCCTGCTCAGGCCCGGCCCATGGCCACCCCTACTTTGTATATGTTATGTTCTTAGCATTATATTTCTGATATTACCGGTTTGTCATTGTATTTTGAGTGTTTTGCTATGTATTCCATGTACTATTTTTGTGTCCTTAGGTTTTATAAAACTTTTTCCCAATTTTATTATGTATTTTGTATTCTCATGTTTATAAATTCGTAGACATAATGTATAGAGTAATGAAATCATATTATCTTGTTTGTTGTTGATACGAAAAAATATAATGAGTCTAGCATCTACATTTGTTGCCCTAGTTTTAATTAAAACACACACATTTTGCATGTTGAGTGTATTTACATGTTCTCTAAATTTATTAACTCGTATATTATTGTGGTCCGCGCTAGCGGCATTTCGTGATGAATGTGAATATACACGTGCTCTCTCTATTTAATACTATCTATATTATTGTGGTCCGTGCGAGCGGTATTTCTTGAGGAATGTGAATATATACGTGTCTCAATAGCTCTTATATTATTGTGGTCCGCACCAACACCATTTTTTAGGACTATGAATGTATAGATGGTCTCTATATTTTCATAACTCCTATATTAATTGTGTTCAGATTGGATTGAACAAAATCATTTTCAATTTGCGTGCACTTTATAAAACATGCGTGCACTTTATGAAAGTACACGCATAGTACATAAAAAGTACACTCATATTGAAAATAATTTTGTTCAATCCAATGTGTGTGTACTTTATGTATTATGCAATACTTTTGCACATTGAAAATATTTAATCTTAACTGATTTCTTAGTTGTGTTGATTTTATTTTTTGAGTACTATAAATATATACGTGCGCTCAATATTTTCATAGCCCCTATATTAATTGTGGTTCGCGCCAGTGACATTTTTTGAGGAATTGGAATATATACGTCCTCTTCATATTTTCAAAGTTCTTATATTATTCTATGATATTTTTGGATTGTCTTATTGTTTAGGAAACATACCATCAAGCATGTTCAATTACAAAATGGTTGGGTGCACCTTTAAAGATCGTAACATTGCCAACCATTTCACATTGACAATCAATACAACTTATGACGATACAATTCATTTTTTTCTTCGCAGCATTGATAGAGGCAAAAAGTTACTTGGCTTTTACTACTACTATGACAACATTAAGTGCACTTTTGAGCACAAAAGTTATAAGTAATAGAATTAAAAGCTAAGGATTTAGCTAAACGAATTGAACAATATTGCTTAAGAGGTTTTGAACGTGATGATGCATTTAGCATAAAGCTAATATATCACTTCTTTTGTGAATATGTTACGAAGAGTAATTCTTGGTTTATATCTTGTAAAACAACAGGTCTTAGGTATTACCATGAATTGGAGGATAGGGAGTTTGGTTATTGAAATTTTGTAGTTATATTTTCTAGAAATTTGTATGAAATGTTAATAGAATATTGTATGTACTCGATGAAAATTGCATGTACTTTTATTAAACATTGCTATATTCTATGGCAATATACTTGTTCTTCAATAAAAAATTCATATACTTTATTTTTTTATTTGTGTATTATATTGCAATCTGCTTGTACTATATGTTTTAAATCTTGCATTTTCTTGTAATGTGCGTGCACTTTATTGTTTAATATGCGTACTTTATTTCTTTACGCGTGTACTTTAATCTTTATGCGTTTACTTTAATCTTTAAGCATTTACTTTAATCTTTATGTGATTACTTTATAGTAATGACATTGAAGGCAATGGCACAAAAGAGAAGAAAACCCCAATAGGACAGTACTGATGAGACTGATCCAGAGTCAACATGAAGAAGAGAAAATATGAAGTCAAAGAAATCAGCCAGGGAAATTAATAAATTCCACCAATATAGGTTGAATGTCCTATGCTTTTATTACGATTTAGCTGACATTCCTAGTAAAATAAATTATCAGCATATTGAGCTTCTTAAGAAGACGCCATCCTGGCAGTCATTCAATGCCTACTACAATGGCAAAGTAGTAGAGGTGGATCATGAAAAGTCTAATAAAAACATTCTCTCCATTATCACACTCTACCAAAAGGAGAGAAAGTGTTTTAATATGATTAGCAATGCCCAAATAAGCCCCAAAGATATAAGTGAAATATTTGGGATCCCAATGATGTAGGGGCAAAAGCCAATATATCTGAATAAGAGATTGAACCAATCTTTCGTGAAACCTGAATTTCTCAGCCGCTACTTCAAGCCCGATAAAAATATTGTAAAATCAAATATAACAAACGAATTGAATAAGTCGGTTGAGCTTGATACCGATGAGGGAAGGATTGACTTCGTTAAGCTTGTTTCCCTCCACTTCATCACCGTGCTCTTGTTCTCCAAATCGAACTTCATAATAGGAGAATTTTTTAATCCATATATCAACGACATAGATGATATGATTAGTTATGACTGGGCTTCTGCTATCCATGGATTTCTAATCAACTCTCTCAATAAAATGGCAGAATCTAATCCCATCACAACCAACGAATCCGTCATATCATTATTGGTGAGGAAACACACATCTACAATTTCAATGTTAAAGTACACTCATAATACATAAATTACCCGGACAAAATCATTTTCAATATGCGTGTACTTTATAACACATACGTGTACTTATGAAAGTACACGCACATTGGATTGAGAAAAATTATGTTCAATGTGCATGTACTTTATGCATTATGCTTGTACATTATGAAGGTACACGCGTAATACATAAAGTGAATGCAATTTGGATTGAATAAAATCATTTTCAATGTGCATGTACTTTATAAAACATGCGTGTACTTTATGAAAGTACATGCATAATACATAAAGTACACGCATAATGGATTGAACAAATCATTTTCAATGTGTGTGTAATTTATAAAATATGCGTGTATATTATGAAAGTACACACATAATACATAAAGTACATGCACTTTGGATTGATCAAAATCATTTTCACTGTGCGTGTACTTTATGAAATATGAGTGTACTTTATGAAATTACACGTATAATACATAAAGTACATGCACATTGAAGATGATTTTGTTCATCCAATGTGCGTGTGCTTTATGTATTATTCTTGTACTTTCATAAAGTACTAACTTCATTTGCATATTAATTGGTTTAGATTATGTAACTTATAATTTTTATTTCAATTTTCACAGTATTGGGTATGTGAGAAGTTTGATGTTATCAGACCTATAGATATAGATGGGAGGAGGAAGAAGGAACTGAGATTTCTGATTAGGCATAAATTCTTTTAATTTATCCCCTAAATTTATAAGCTTTTAGCACAACTCGGATTATGTAACGTGTGTTTATTTATCTCATATATGTGTTACTGACAATTCCTATAAAGTTCTTCGAGTTTCGTGTATTCTTCGTGTTTTTCACAGGTATTCTATATGAGTAATGAAAAGAGGAAACTCATAACCGTAAAATCAAGGAATAAATAAAGGAAGAAAAGTCAGAGGGAAAAATGGTCACTTTACATCTTGAGTTCGGATGAAAGGCCAAAATGAAAATTGAAGACACTTCGTCAAAAAGCACGTAGGAAGAGACGATGTCTAAATCCGAGTCTTGGAACAGAAGTTATGAAGCCTAAAAGACGAGAGAATATAAAGAGAAAAGAAGAAAGAAATTTACAAGTAGCCGGACCGGAACGGTCCTCCCTAAAAACAAATCGGTTCGAGGGCCTGCCAATCTCTGAATAAAATTAAACACCAAACCGATCCAGATAAAGGAGAAAACGAACCGGTCTGATGCCCAAGGAATCTCTGCATAAATTTGAATATCGAACAGATCCGGGTAGCGTAAAAAATGAATCACTCCGATGATGTGACAATATCTAAAGTAATTTGACAAACAAACAGATCCGATGGACCAGATCGGACCGGTTCGATTGCGATTTTTTTGAAATTTCTTTTTCAATTTTAGAGTTCTATCTAGATCAAACACTTGTAATTTCGTGGGATACTTAGTCTAACTAAATCCCGGACATTTAGGATTTCTATTTTTGATAAATTTTAGAAGGGTTTTTGTATCTAAGAACCCAAGTTTTCAAGTTTGGCTGCATTAATTGAAGATTCAAGCTTAATTCCAGATTTCTTCCATTGCAAGTACCATTTAATTTTCGAATTTTAATTGATTTTGTAGTTAGTTTAATTAGTTATTAATTTCCAGTTTGCAATTCCTAATTCAAAATTTTCTTTTCAAAATTTCAAAATTAGTCATGAATTACTACACTTTAGAAATTGTGTTTTCATTTAATTTAATTATGCCAGGCTAGATTTCTATGGGTTGGGATGCATGAACCCAACCCGATGTAATTTACATGTGTAGAAAGTAGGTTTTGAATTAAAAAAACTGAATTGAGTTGTGTAGTACGTACGACCACCGTAGGCCTTTTAACCTCTTTTACCCTAGGTAACCGGGGTGTTGAAGGATGTGATGTGCGGGTGTCCTATTTCAACACCGCTTTATTCTTACCTTTGATTACGTATGATGCGAGCAAGTACCTTCATATATGTAATGCTTAGGATTAATAAAGACTGGATTTGATTACATTTCTAATTCAAAAGCTAGTATTCTATCCGGTAAATGTACTAAGGTTAGGGGGATTGTATCCTGACATGTCTTTTCCTTCATTCATATTTACTTCACCTGCAGTAGCTTTAATCTTGTGCATGTTGTTTAGTTCGTAATCACTAATCTCATATGCATTTAGATAGTAGCAATTAGATCCACAATTCGTCATTTCTTTATTATTTTCTCGAGTCAGTTTAGGGTTAGTCTTTTATTCCTACGTCGTTACGAGCACTCATCCTAGTTCCCCGAGGATCGATACCTGGTTTACCAGGATATTACTTACGCGATCGGTTTGCACTTAAACCGATATAGACACGCACTAGAGACACTTTTTCAATCGCATCTAGTTTTTGGCGCCGTTGTCGGGAAACTAGGTAGATGTGACACCCTGCCCAATAAAATACCGGGTGATCAGTCTTATATCAAATTAAAACAAGAATCTCATATGTTTCATTCTTAGCATCACTGTCGAAAACTTTTCAAAACTTACTAGCCACCTAGTATTCAAAAAACAGATGTCAAAATTTTAATATTATTATTTAACAACCACATAAATATAAATATCAATGTAAACCATTCACACAATCCATGAATTTAAACAATACAGAATGATTAAATAAATGCCTGACCAAATAAACCATCGACAAAATAAAAAATCCACTAATATAATCCAACAAAGAATGTACAAAGTCCAACTGAAATGAAACTAGCTGGGGCAACATGCCCGAATGAAATACCGAACTACATCCTATTATAGGAATGAAATGACTGAAGCGTCTAAGTCCAAATCCTGCAACGTCCACACCTACTACAGCTATTCATCCCTGGAACAGATCTCCAAGTTTGGTATCCCTGTGTCTGGACACCTAAAAGGTTTTGAAAATATTTTGCAAGTATGGGTCAGAGCCCAAAGTACTTTTGAAAATATTTTGCAAGTGAATTAAAATGCATGAATTCTCTTCATGTTTAAGCTAGTGTCACACTCCCTTGATATACATATCACCCCTCCTCTAAAGTGCACACCTAATGCTCTCTTTCTCACCCTCCTAGTTACACTACCCCATCTAACTAGCCTTGTCCAGAAACTCCTTGACACTCTACTCTAACTCGAGTAATTGGTACCTTTACTCCATAAGTTATTTATCACATTAACTTAATTAATCATTTTCTTAAAAGCCATATAACATTCACTCGTTATATAAGTAATACAAATTATCTTCATGTATTTAATGACCCGTATATAATTATTTAATCCATTATATACGTAGAAGTATATTCCACAATGACACATATGTTTAATATAAATAAAACCATCCTCCCAAGTAATACCTCACCGGATGTATTCTCTAAATTGCTATCATCCTAGGTAAACTCAGTCCCACTTGGGTTCCCGACACAGCTAGTCACCGCCAAATCGAAATATACTAAAATAAACATAATAGAGGTGGCGATATTCCCCCGAGTATGAGGACATCATCTCAATGCCCCTCTTCTATATTTGGACGCTATGACCTGGGGATATACTCGCCCTACTCCTCAATCTAGGGGATTCAGCCACATCGCACAACCTCCGTCGATAGCACTAGAGTATATAATTCTAAATAAATACCTAGTCACCAGTATTTATGAGCACACACAATATATATATATATATATATATAAATTTAAATCCCGGCTTTACCGTGTACAAAGTCCGTAACACTAGCCAATATATTCCCGAGCCTATGATCCGACTCTAATTAATAAGTTTACCCATTAATTAATTTAATATCTCCCCGAGTCTATGGTCCGACTCTAATTTAATTAATATGATCATTAATTAACTTATTATTTCCCCGAGTCTATTGTCCGACTCTAATTTAATTAATTTACTCATTAATTAAGTTATTACCTTGGTGTCACATTACTAATGTACCCGGACTCGCTCACCTGATCCGATATTCCATCTCTTAGAATGTACTCCTCAAAATTCCATTATAAAGATAATGATCCTAATTAAATAAAATTTAAAAATTTATTATATCATCCTATAATAAATTATCCCAGCTATAAGCTTTAATTAATTAAATAATTTCCCATTAATTAATTTATTATCATGGCGTAACTCAACCAAAATATCCTGACACACACCCTTGGTCCATAATCCGTCCTTTAGGATTTATAATTCTCCAAATTCTATGAAGTAGATTTAATCCCTCTATCTACGTAATTAATTATACCATTAACTCATAATTATAATTAATCAGAAAGCTAGCCACTGGAACTACCAAAAATTTCCAAAACCTTATTCCTCCGGCCCAAACAGATTACAACCAAACCTGGGCAAAATTCGTCGACATTGCTCGAACGACCCACCATGTCGTTCGAACGACAGGTGGCGTCGCTCAAACGAGAGGCCTGGTCACTTGAACGACCTCTGACAATCTCTCTCCTCTTCTTCTCCTTCATAGCATCGTCCATCACTTATAAGAGCTTACTTTGTTGCCCAGATTTTTCCTTTTGTAGATTCATGTAAACCAAACAATGCAAATTCCTAAACCTCTAAACGATTTCTAAACAGAGTAAACCCAAACCAAATATTCATTAACCCTACAACATATAACATCCCCACCATATGTCTGAAGAACAAACCTCTATAACTTTCCATATTTCTACATTCTATAAGTTTATATAAATCTTCAATGGCTACTGCAAATTCTTTTACTAATTAACCAAACTTTTAAACGAATTCATTCCCGAAATTCATTAACAACCCTCTCAACCATTTATAATACCTCCACAAGATACTATATCCTCAATATCTCTAAACACCTCAATTAACACGTAGGATATGTATATGACTGAAAACCCAGATTTACGTGTCAATCAAATCCCCAAAATAATTTTCTTACACTCACTATGATATGAATTGATTATGAAAAATCTACATTGCAGCAAATTAACCACTTGCTAGTAGGATTCGTAGAGTTTGAATTCCTTTGGTGTAGATGTTGATTTGATGAAGAACACATCCTCTTGTTCTTGGTCTAGGCCCCAAAGAGTTCTCCCTCTTTGCCCCTTTACATGCTTAGATTTCTAATGTGAGTTATGGCTGCCCCCAACTCTCACTTTTAGGTTATAAAGTGCTAATTCCGTTTTTCCTCTTTTGGGCCTAATAAAAATGGCCCAAATACTCCCGTGTGAGCTCGGTCATGCCTAAAAATACCCCGTGACCCATTTACTACACCTGGGAACACTTTTTCAACTATATCGACCTATCCGAACTCAACCGTGTATTCTTTATATGACATCCGAAATACTTTATAAAATTTTATAATTTAAACCTCAAAATGCGACACATGCAAAATCTAAAGATGATCCGAATTAATTAAATGACAATTTACCAATTTAAATAATTCCTTCGATTTAAATAAATTCTCAAAATCATAATTTTGAATTCTCCAAATTAATTTAGTTCTATTTCTCCAAAAAAAAATTAAATTCTAAGTCCTCAGAATTACGGGGTGTTACAGTAGACGTCTAGGTTAGATGATTTAATGCCTAATTTGATTATAAAAATCCAAAAAAAAAATCAAAAAAATCTAAAATTCAATAAAAATTAAAAAATAAAAATAAAAATCCAAAAAGAAATCATCTCTCAAAAGTCCCTTTCATGCAAAATCAAGAACAAACTCCTCAAAATACTCCAACAAGAATTCATGAGAATCCCATAGTTGAGTATAATTTTGATAGCCCCCACACCCCACGCGTTCCGTAATTTTGGGTCCCACCCCTACACCGCCTAATTCCATCACAAGTCACATGCTGAGTCACACTTCTAGGACACCGAGTGAGGTTTATGAATCAATTGGAGAGAGTGCGATGTCGGATATTTCTAGTTTCGGTACGGGTGAGGGCGAGTTACCTTATCATCGCATGAAAGAACTCATATTTCCCTAGCGAACTGTCACTCCTGGATGAATTCTACTACCATACAATGCAGGGCAGTTCAACTTCCTTAATGGGATGATACAGATTTTTCCAACTTTTCACGGCATGAATTCGGAGAAACCTTATCACCATATCCGCGAGTTCAAAGAGACGTGCGAAACGTTTAGTAACCAAGCTTGCATGCAAGATGTTGTTCGCCTAAATCTTTTACCTTTTTCTTTAAAGGATAAAGCTAAGACCTGGTTTTTGTCCCTACCACTGAACTCCATTATATCTTAGAAGGACATGCAATCTAAGTTTCTCTCAAAGTTCTTTCCACAACATAAAACCAACTCTGTAAAGGCTCAAATTCAAGCTTTTCGACAACAAGATAATGAGTCTTTTGATAGATGTTGGGAGCGCTTCCAAGAGTTGGTTAATGCTTGCCCACATCATGGATTTGAGAAGCATCACCTCATTTCCTTCTTCCATTAAGGACTTACTATAGCGTCTAAACAACTTGTACAAACTATGTGTGAAAGACCGTTTTGGGAGTTAGATGCGAGCGATGCTGAGGCTCATCTTAAGTACGTCTTCGAGACTACTCAATCATGGGACACATCTGATCCTAATGCCCAAAACCGACTTCAACAAGTGCCCACCACTCCTTTTGCGTTCGGTCTATACCAATTGGACAAAGAAACCTTGTTAGACCGTCGATTCTATCAATTTGAGAAAAGTATGAGAGACATACTCGAGGCATGATTAGGAGAAACTATTGAATCCATCTGAACCGTGAAATATGAGGTGTGTGCTATTTGTGAGGCAGGCCACTCAACAAAGGCATGTCCAATGATACCCGCCTACAAAGCCATGCTTAATGAACAAGTGGAGGCAATAGGATATTTTAAGGGAAATTTTAACGCCCCTCATGGGAACGTATACAACCTTTCGTGGAGGAACCATCCTGGTTTAAGCTATGGGCAACAACACGTTGTATTGAACTATACTTTACATGTCGCCCTACCTCCACCCCCTCCACACTTTCAGCTAGCACCAACTATGACAACACAAATGCAAGTACCACCTCCCGCAACGTACATCACCCCACCATGGAGAACTTTATAGGATAGCTTAAATCAATTTATCCAATATCAAAACGAAACCAATGTTAAGTTTGAGCGCTTGTTCACTGAGGTACGAGTATATCTAGGTTGCAAACATCCTTAAGTGTCCAAGAGAAGGGTAAATTTCTGGCCCAAGGCAAAAGGCCACCACAAGGTCAAACTGGTGTTAGCGCTACATCCCATGAGCAACCTGAGCAATATAGTGCAATTACCACTCTGCGTAGTGGGAGAGTGGTTAACTTGTCACCTCTTCCACATGATAAGCAAAATGAAAAGGATACTTCATCCGGAACGAAAGAGCCCGAAGATTTCCTCACAAAAAAGAGTGGTAATGATGACACAGGAGAGCCAGAAGTGGTGGTGAAACCTCCCAGTGCAGTCCCATATCCTCAACGGTTGGTTCCTCACTCCAAAGATACTTCTCGGGATGATGTCATAAACGTTCTTAAATAAGTAAAGATCAATCTACCTTTTCTCGAGACCATCAAGAAAATTTCCGCGTATGTTAAGTTCCTTAACACTTACTCATTGTGAAACGAAGGCTAAAGGTAAAGAAAAATATGTTTCTAACACATAACGTCAGCTCAGTTCTATTGAGTGATCTTCCATTAAAATATAAAGATCCAGGTGCACCCACTATCTCATGCATTATGGGGAAGAACCATATCGAAAGAGAGATAATAGATTTAAGGGCGAGTGTTAACATTCTCCCCTATTTCATCTATAAGCAACTAGATTTTGGAGCCCTTAAGCCCACAACTATGACTCTCCAACTCGCGGATCGCTCCGTGAAGATGCCTCGAAGAATTGTCAAAGATGTCATCGTCTAAATTGGCACTTTCTACTTCCCGGTGGATTTTGTTATTTGGGATGAGGAGCCATCCATTCTCCCGAGAACTCATGTTCCCATCATCCTTAGTCTCCCATTCTTACCTACGGCTAATGCACTCATCAATACTCGGAGTGAGATAATGCAATTAATATTTGAGAACATGACCCTCGAGACAAATATCTTCAATAACACTAAGAAAGAGGGCAATGAAAGTGAACTGCAAGAGACGAATATTATAGAAGAAGCACATGAGAACAAGAGGACTCACAAGCGAGAACCATTAGGGGTAGACCTTGTTGCACAAAGTGAGAGAAATAATTCTGATGTTAAGAAGGAAGTAGGAGAAGTGTGTTTAGTGACCGCAATTGAGAGCGAGAGCGAGCAAGAAGGCAAAAGCCGGGTAGAGAGATTTGAGGATATTAACAGAGAAGATGTGAACATTATCCATGAGAGAGAGATAGGAGTCAGGAGCTTAGAGGGCGTTGAGAAAGAAGCCGAGCAGGTAGAGGAGAGCCATAAATTCAAAGCCAAATCTTTATTGAGCTCGATTGGTTAGTTAGACGATAACGAATGGCAAGAAATGATAGATGAATTACTGTTTAGTAACCATACACCCACACCACTTGAGTCCTATAACATGTTTAAGGAAAATACTCAAGCATCATCCAAATTAGAGCCTGACCCATGCACTCCAGGAACTAAAAGAAATCGATATATCCCCTCTAAATCGGTGTACGTAGGCAAAGAACAAGTTAGGGATCACGAGGATCCCTTCCTAGTGAGTCAGCCCGAGATCAAGAGTCTCTCCTTCATCTATGGTACTGGGCCTAACATGTTTCGATTGTTTACTTATGACAGGAAAATGAGGGAGACTAGGAGATCAATGGACCCCGTTCTTGGGGTTGGATGAGTTTAAGTGAGTACGAGAAGTTCATCACACCCCCGATGCATATTGGGTAACTCTTGTGTACAGTAGATGTGTGTAGGTTAGGTTAGTTAAAGTTGGTAAGTATAGGAGACATAGGATAGGTGTGGGAGAACACACGTTGAGAGAAAGTTCAGGTTTTCGGATCAAGCGTTGAGCAAAGTTAGGTGGATTATGTGTAGGTATATTTGTTGGAGCATCCATAGAATGAGAGAGAGGAGTGAAGTATAAAAATTGAGGATTTTTCATATTTCAGGGATCAAGACTGGTCCGCCCTTAGGGGTCTGAATCGGTTCATTTTTGAGAAAAATCAAAATAAAATAAGATCGGACCGATCCGATCCTGGGAACCCGAATCGGTTCGGTTCCTGGGTATTTTGTTCCTTCCTGAGATACAACCCCCATTCCCCAATCCTTATTCCCCCCTCCCAATCCGTTATCCCTCTTACCCAAACCACCACTTCCCTCCCAAATTCACTCCCCCTCGCCCCCAAAACCCTTCCCTCCAAAACCAACATTTCCCTCCACCATACCCACCTATAAATACACCTTTACCCCTCCCTCTTTCCACCACCACTTCTCCTAACTCTCATACCCTATCTCTTCCGAATTTTACGTGTTAAACCAATAATGTTACACATGGCCAACTGAGCACCACCTCAAAAGTACAACTCCATTGAAGTTGTCGATTACGGCGATATGGGCTTACCGTACTGTAAGGACTAACTTTCCAATTGTGTCCCTTTGTAATTTTGACTTATTCGATGAATAAAACATTATTTATATGTCAAAGATAGGTTTTTATTTGTCATGATCCCACACGGTCTATGACATGAAGATTATTGAAGACATAGCGGCAAATCTTCAAAGAATTATGAATGCCGAAGATTTATTGGTGCAAAGTTTATTCGTCTTGAATTTAATTTACATTCCGAGATCATACAGGTATGAATGTGTATTGTTAATGGGACTCGGATTATTTTTTATAAAATATAAGGATGTAATTTTATAAAGAAAATGTTTTTAAAAGTGTTTAAAAGGTTTACACTTCGTTTAGATCTGATAAGGAAGGATTATAGTCATGTTTTATTTGGACTCTAATCAGCAGGTCGCTCGAATGACCGTAGGGGTCGTTCGCACGAGATGACATGTCATTCGAATGACATGGCATCTCGTTCGAACGACAACCTATGTCGCTCGAACGACGTGCCGACTTAAAAATTATATTTAAGTTCAGTTTCGTCTACATCTCGAAGTGCATGCAGTACGAAAAATAGTTTTGATCCAGAGAGTTTTCTGCACAAAGTTTTCTAAGGTTTTTAAGTATAAACACATCCTTAGAGTTTACAAAGATTCTGTTTACATTAGCATATGTTCTTGTGATCTTTGTTGCACTAAGAATAAGGTTTCTACTTCAAAGTTTACTGGGTTTTATGGTGAAGAAGTGACAGATATTATCTTTAACATCGTAGACATTACAAGCCACATTGGTGGACACCGAGACATACGTGGACGCGTGTGTTGTGGACGAGCATCGTGTAGGACGAAATTTCTATGTGGGTACTATTAAAGAACGATAGAAGATCAGAAGGAACGTCAAGACCCTGGGGATCGAGTCATTGAGTAACACTAATTTGTTTTTGTAAAACCATTATTCATAGTGATAGTCTGACTTGGGCCGTCCGACGTTTTTTCCTGTTTTGGGTTTTTCCTCGTACATTCGGCATTGTGGGTATTCTTTACTTTATCTTACTTGCTTTAATCGCTAGATGAATGTTTAGGATTAATCAAGATAAAATTTGGTTAAGATAATTTTTTACACAACTTGTTTTAGTTTGAAACATAATTTTTTCGCACTTGGTTTTTTTGGGACCTACACATACCAATCGCTTTCCGAATAAACTTGGTGCGAACGATTTTCAGCCTTTCTCGAAAGTTACAAATGGAGGGCCAAGTGCACTGGAATGAGCTGCCCAATTTCGTCACCAACCTCTTCTTTCCATGGAGTTGGTGTCGTTTCCTCAATGAGCCCCACGACGAGGTTGTGACACCCCGACTAATTAAATACCGGGTAGCTACTCCTTTATAAAATTAATTCAAAATGCCAAGTTGGCTCAGTTAATAGCATCACTGTCGAAAACATTTTAATATTACTAACCACCTAGTATTTAAAAAGCAAGTTGCCAAATTTTAATTTAAGTCTGATTAACATGCAACAAGAGTAATGAAGAAATAAATAACACCATTCATCATGCTGAAGTAAAATGAATAACCATCACAATAGAAATAAATAAAGTCTGGAGGAAACCCCTCAATACAATCCCATACTGAAATAAATAACCGAAACTGAAATAATACATGCTAAAGTCTGAAACTGAAATATAAAAGATGCTCTAAATAGAAATGGGCAACATGCCCTACAACTGATAGAAGGTAACTCTGGAATCCAAAAGATAGAAGCGTCTATATGCAAATCCCTGTAGCTTCCACAAGCAGCTACAGCTCGTCACCTGAATGAGTATCCTATGCTTGGTGTCCCTGTGGCTGGGCACCTAAAAATGGTTTTACAAAGAAAAAGAGATTTGAAAAGCAAACGGGTCAGAGCCCGAATGTGGAGTTATATTTTAAAAACCTGCAAGTGATTTAAAAACATTTAAAACATTAAATGCAAAGTACATGTTAGGACGTACACTCACATAATATCCTCACCTCTCGTCTAACTGTGCACTCCTAACGTAAGTACCCATCTATAACGACATAACCCACTAGCTAAGTGACACAACTAGCTAGACTATCATAGGTCTTACCCTTATTACTTGGTTCTATTAACATAGTAACGATCGCAATTAAGTAAGGTTTAATGTAAACTCAATTACTAAATATGCCATTAATATAACTATCAGTTAACTCATTATATATCTCGAAACAATACCGTAATAATTTTACAACATTAACATGAGGATTTCCATTAATATAATGTATATTATTCATATCACAAATATACAATACAAGCACCCCGCAAATCTAAGCTGTAGTGCACACATACTCTGCTATCCATCCCGGTACATCACGTACATAAGGATCACATATTCCGAATCTCTCAGGAATAGTTCAGATAACACAAATCACAAATAGTGGAGGCGAACACAGTCACCATCACATGGGTCACGCACATACCTACGCTCCCATGATCATGCAGACTTATTAATATCACAATAAGTCCTTCTATGACCTATGTTCATCAAGGTACCAGTCTATATCCCCCCCGAAGGCACACAAGGATTAGAGGGTCCTAAGCCAACGCAAACCTCCCGTGATAGCAAGTATGGTAGGTATGTCATACACATAAGATTTTATGCTAAGCATTCACACATCTTAGATATCTCAATATTAATAAAGTTATACTCTACATCATTGTAACATTATTCCAAAACCATATATTTCAAGTATCCCGATAATATATAATTTAAATGGTCGACACGTCTCACGTCGTAATTCCTTAAACTTAAAATCTATCTCAAATAGACTATTAAGTCTCCCATAATTCCCACATATGACATCTTTATACCTAAGGTCTTTGCTTCTGCTCTAAACCTTATTTCATCAAATTACACAATTTTGCACTATTAACCCAAACGTTACCTCACTAACGAGTTTCAATAATCTAGAATAATTCCTCGAATTGTATTCTAATTAAAGTCCGCTATAACAATCACACCTACTGGTCTTCCTTAAGGGTGAGGGTATTCATAAGTTCTCCAAACATATTCTCCGAGGGTTTCCACCTTTAAAATCAAATTAAGGAAAATTTTACTCATTCTGGGAAGGTCGATCGATCGACCTATGAATATCGATCGATCGATTGAGTCGATCGATCGACTGATGAATGTCGATCGATCGATCAAACAGGTATGGCTACGGACTGCTTCGTTTTACAGATTTGAAAACATCCCAAAACTTATTTTTAAAGCATGATTCTCTAATATAACGATATAGTAATGCCATATAATCATCCTACAACATTTCTAACATCCATAAATCAATATTTCAACAACTAAAGGCTACATATGGATCAATCTTCATCAAAAACCTAGTTTTCCAATTTATCTCAAGAACATTCATAAACTTCATCTTAAATCCGTTTTTGGTATAACAAAAGTCAGTAATTCTCGTAATATAATCTTCCAGTAACATTCTACATGCAACCTATATCCTAAAAATTAAACTAATAACTCCAATCTTATGGGTTTTTCATTATCTTCCAAGAACACATAAAGTTTTTGAATAATCTAACATGGAAGAAGCATTCTCCGAAATTTAAATGGAATAAATCACTTGCCTTGATTGTCTCTAGATTTGGTGTTGGATTTGTAAGCTCTTTCTGCAGAATTCCTCCTCTTTCCCTTCCTCTCTAAGCTTTCTTCTTCCAAAGGTGGCTATGGTGGCTAGGGTTTCCTTTGGGAGAGTTGGAAGACTAAATGATAACCTACGTAGCTTTCTAGGTTAATAAGGGTTGGTTATGGGCTTAGTGGGTCTTATCCACATCAGATTTAATTAACCAAATTTTCGTCACTTTTAATTCCTCAAAACGTGAAATTACCAAAATACCCTTTAAGTTGCCGGTATGGCCTAAAAATACCCCGGGACCCAAACTATACCCCCGGCTAGTGTTTTCTGACTATCTCGACCCTTCCGGACGCGATGGCGCACTCAAAACGACCATACGGATTATAGATTTTAAATTCACTTTTATTATCAAAATATTATACCGTGACGCGGCGGTCCCACGCGTCTCAACAAAATTTCTAAAATGTCGTATATAAATCCCACGACAAATTTTACCAAGTACATATATAATCATATATGCACATAATAAAATACCAATACGCATCTCATTAGTATTTATAACTCGGATTAATTTCCAATTAATACGCATTTAATTAATTAATCCAAAAATAAATATAGCCAAAAGTACGGGGTATTACATACTTCCCCCCTAATAACTGAATTTCGTCCCGAAATTCGAAACTAGAAAGTACCTGCTAAAAATAGCTCTGGATAACGTTCGCGCATCTCATCCTCGCGCTCCCATGTGGACTCCTCGACATTGTGATGTCGCCACTGAACACGGACTAACGGAACTATCTTTGACCGCAGTTTCCTCTCGCTTTGGTCCAAAATAGCAATTGGCCCCTCCTCGTAGGAGCTATCAGGCTGGAGATCGATGTCCTCCATAGCAATATGAGAATGAGCCAAATTATCTCTAAGGTATTTCCTCAGCGAGGACATATGGAACACGTCGTGAATCCGATGCAAGTGCTCCGGTAGTCCAAGTCTATACGCAACCGGTCCGATACGCTCAATAATAGGAAACGGCCCCACATACCTCGGTGCCAACTTCCCCTTCTTCCCGAATCGCATAATCCCCTTCATTGGAGAAACCCTGAGAAAAACCTGATCCCCCACTAGGAACTCCCTGAAAAACCTCTTCGCATCAGCATAACTCTTCTTCCTGTCTTGAGCTACCCGAATGTGACTCCGAATCAACTCAATCCTTGCCGAAGTATCCTGAATAACTTCCGGCCCAAGCAGTTTGTTGTCCCCCACCTCCAACCAACATGCTGGGGAACGACAAGGCCTACCGTACAATGCCTCAAACGGAGCCATGCCAATCGTGAACTGATAGGAGTTGTTGTAAGCAAACTCCACCAGTGGAAGGTATTGCTCCCATCCACCCCCGAAGTCAATAATGCACATGCGTAGCATGTCCTCCAACATCTGATTGGTGCGCTCTGTCTGCCCATCGGTCTGCGGATGATAAGCCGTACTCAACCGCAATTCCGTGCCCATTGCCTCCTGGAAACTCTCCCAAAACCTCGAAACAAATATCTTGTCTCTGTCAGACACGATATTTAGGGGCACACCGTGAAGTCTCACAATCTCTGAAATGAAGAGCTGGGCATACTGTCCCGTAGTGTAGTCAGTCCTTACGGGTAAGAAGTGAGCGACCTTGGACAACCTGTCCACAATTACCCAAACGGAGTCGTGACCCCTCTGCGACGTAGGCAACCCCGTGACAAAATCCATGGATATGCTCTCCCACATCCACACCGGAACCTCCAACGGCTGTAGCAATCCTGCTGGTCTCTGATGATCCACATTTACAAGCTGACAAGTGGCGCATTTCGAGACAAACTCAGCGATATCTCTCTTCATACCGCTCCACCAATACTGGCGTCTCATGTCTTGGTACATTTTGTCCCCTCCGGGATGTACCGCGAACCGTGAGCCGTGCGACTCTGCCATAACATCGTGTCGCAATTCTTCCCCTTCCGGAACTACCAATCTCCCATTGAAGCGCAATCCCCCGTCTGAGCTAACGGTATAGGACTCGTCTCCCTCTGCAAGTAATCGAACTATCTGCTCCTGACAGAACGAGTCATTATCCTGTGCCCGTACAATCCTCGTGATAATCTGCGGTGTAACGGTCATCACAGACATGAAAGATCGGGCCACTGCATCCTGGTGTCCCAATTCCTTCCACTTAGCTTTCCACACCTCTGCCACCTCCTCTGCTGGCCTGCGGCTCAACGCGTTTGCTACCACGTTAGCCTTACCCGGGTGGTACTGGATGTCGAACTGGTAGTCCTTCACAAATTCAAGCCACCTACGCTGCCGCATATTCAGTTCCTTCTGCGTGAACAAATACTGTAGTGACTTGTGGTCCGTGAACAGCTGAAATTTCTCCCCCAAAAGATAGTGCCTCCAAATCCGTAAGGCAAATACCACTGCTGCCAACTCCAAATCATGCGTGGGGTAATTCTTCTCATGAGGCTTAAGCTTACGGGAAGCATAAGCTATGGCCTGTCTCTCCTGCTGCAAAACACCTCCAAGCCCTTGCAAAGACACATCGGTGTAAACCAAATACTCAACTCCCGGTCTCGACAATGCTAACACTGGTGCTGAGGTCAACTTGTCCTTCAATTCATCGAATGCCAACTGACAGGCATCACTCCAAATGAACGGCACAAATTTACGATTAAGATGTGTCAAAGGACCTGCAATCTCTGAGAAACCCCGAATAAACCTCCTGTAGTATCCTGCTAGACCCAAGAAACTACGAATCTCCGTTGGTGTCGTGGGCTGTCCCCACTCCCTCACCGCTGATACCTTCCCTGGATCAACTGATATTCCCTGGTCGGAAATAATGTGACCCAAGAACTGGACTTCCTTCAGCCAAAACCCGCACTTCTCGTATTTTGCATACAGCTCGTTCTGACGAAGTGTCTGCAAAACCTGCCTCAAATGCTCGGCGTGCTCCTCCTCTGTCTGAGAGTAAACTAGAATGTCATCAATGAAGACAATGACAAACTGATCTAGGAAATCTCTGAACACCCTGTTCATCAAGTCCATAAACACTGCTGGAGCGTTGGTCAAGCCGAAAGGCATAACCCGAAATTCATAAGAACCATATCTCGACAAGAACGCAGTCTTCGAGACATCCTCCTCCCTGATACGCAACTGATGGTATCCTGACCTCAAGTCAATCTTCGAGAAGAAAGAAGCTCCTCTCAACTGGTCGAATAAGTCATCAATTCGAGGCAACGGATACTTATTCCGTATCGTGACCTTATTCAACTCTCGGTAGTCCACGCACAATCTCAGTGAACCATCCCTCTTCTTCACAAACAAAACTGGAGCGCCCCAAGGTGAGGTACTCCTACGAATAAAGCCCTGCCCTAACAGCTGCTCTATCTGATCCCATAACTCTCGCATCTCAGCTGGAGCCATACGGTACGGTGCACGTGCTATAGGTCTCGTACCCGGTAGCAAATCAATAACGAAGTCTATCTCTCGATTGGGCGGTAAGCCTGGTATCTCCTGAAACACATCTGAATACTCCCTGACAACCGGGATCGAATCTAAAGGAATAACAACCTCCTTAGAGGTATCCTACTCTATGTAATACAGATGAGAGGTCTATCCTCCCTCTGGGCGAGGCATCGCCACTACAAACATCTCTTGCCCCGGAATGGCAAAAACAATGCTCCCGCTGAAGCAATCAATCATGGCCCTATATGCTACGAGCCAATCCATACCGATGATCACATCATGAACATGCATGTCTAACACTAACATGTCTGCAGGAAATACCAAACCACCGATCTCTACCCCCACTCCCCGGCATATAAAGAAAATAAGTGACCCACTCCCTAATGGTGAGTCGACACACGTCACTGTGCTCTCTGCCGTCGCTAACAATCCTAAAGCTTTCGCGAAGTGTGTAGCTATGAAACAATGTGTAGCACCCGTATCAAATAACACCCGACCCATAGTGCCATGGATAGGAAACGTACCCTCGATCGCGGGCGGTGCCTGTGGAACTGCAGCCTGGTGAACGTTGTAGACACGTCCATACTGTAGCTGCCCCTGCTGAGCTGGGACTGCTGGAATGGGTGGCAAAGCTGCCATCTGTGGCGGTGCAGGAAGAGCGGCGGGAAACATAGATCTCTGTGGCTCCTGGCGAGTACCCTGCTGCTGCTGCTGTGGGGCCCTGCCCCTATCAGGACAATCCTGCTTCTTATGGCCAGTCTTGCCACAAGTAAATCACTTCCCTGGGAAGTTCCCTCCCCTCTTCCCCTGCTGTCCCCGGCCCTGGTGGCCATTACCATTCTTCCCTTGGCCCTGCTGGCCCTGATGGAACTGCTGCCCATTCTACCCCTGCTGGCCCTGATGGCCGTTTGGACCCTGATGGCCCTGGCGGAAACCTCCCTGTCCCTGCCTGTAGTTCCCTGACCGGAACCTCTTATTGTCCCCCTGCTGGGTACCCTGCTCAGTCTGTCTCTGCCCCTGACCGGTTTGTGCCCCGCTGGCACTATGTCCTCCAGTCCTGCCCTGATGGCTAGACTCCCCCGACCGCTTGCCCTCGGCCATATGAAAACGGTGGTCCTGGCAGTGTAATAATGCAGCGTTAACCACATCAGAATACGTGGCCAACGATAGGTTCCCTAGCAGATGCTGACGGATTCTCCAATTCAACCCGTCGGTGAACTTCTCTATCTTCTTCTTCTCTGTTGGAATCTCGTCTGGAACGATATTCAACAGGTTAGTAAACTCGGCCTCATACTCGGCCACTGTCTTGCCCTCCTGTTTCAAACTCATCAGCTTCCTCCTCATCTCGGTATGAACTGCGGACGAAAAGTACTTGCGGTCGAACCGCACCCAGAACTCCTGAATCGTGAGGGTATCCCTCTCCTCCGCGGTGGTAATAGACTCCCACCACTGTAGTGCAGATCCCACTAGCTTGAAAGTAGCTAGCACCTGTTTCTGAACATCTGTGCACTCATGCATCCTCAAATGCCTCTGCATGTCTTTCCTCCATTGGCTCGAGACAACCACATCTGAGCTACCTGCAAACTCTGGCGGATGCGCTTTCTGAAAAGCGTCACGTACACACTCCCAAGCAGACGGGAATGCATTAACCTGTACTGGCGCGGCAACCGGCGCCTGAGGCGGTGCCTGCTGAATCACGACAATCGCGGCATTTACCGCTTGGGCTACTATAGCAGCAACCTCAGCGGCGTTCAACATACCCTGAACTGGAGCGGGCTGGGGTTCGGGGGTTGCATTCCTGGGAACTCGTCGTGCACGTCGTGGAGGCATCTGAAATAAGAACAAAGTTTATAAGTTCGCAGTTTATAAACTTAAAATAGCTGAAGAACGAAGCATACACAAAAAGAGTACAACAGTCCTAAAATATAGGGCTCTATATCAAAGAAAACGTAGCAGAAACATAATAGCCGTACAGATCCTAAAGGACACTAGAACCTGATGCTCTGATACCACCTGTGACACCCCGACTAATTAAATACCGGGTAGCTACTCCTTTATAAAATTAATTCAAAATGCCAAGTTGGCTCAGTTAATAGCATCACTGTCGAAAACATTTTAATATTACTAACCACCTAGTATTTAAAAAGCAAGTTGCCAAAATTTAATTTAAGTCTGATTAACATGCAATAAGAGTAATGAAGAAATAAATAACACCATTCATCATGCTGAAGTAAAATGAATAACCATCACAATAGAAATAAATAAAGTCTGGAGGAAACCCCTCAATACAATCCCATACTGAAATAAATAACCGAAACTGAAATAATACATGCTAAAGTCTGAAACTGAAATATAAAAGATGCTCTAAATAGAAATGGGCAACATGCCCTACAACTGATAGAAGGTAACTCTGGAATCCAAAAGATAGAAGCGTCTATATGCAAATCCCTGTAGCTTCCACAAGCAGCTACAACTCGTCACCTGAATGAGTATCCTATGCTTGGTGTCCCTGTGGCTGGGCACCTAAAAATGGTTTTACAAAGAAAAAGAGATTTGAAAAGGAAACGGGTCAGAGCCCGAATGTGGAGTTATATTTTAAAAACCTGCAAGTGCTTTAAAAACATTTAAAACATTAAATGCAAAGTACATGTTAGGACGTACACTCACATAATATCCTCACCTCTCGTCTAACTGTGCACTCCTAACGTAAGTACCCATCTATAACGACATAACCCACTAGCT
This sequence comes from Sambucus nigra, assembly GCA_949130495.1. NCBI lineage: Eukaryota > Viridiplantae > Streptophyta > Magnoliopsida > Dipsacales > Adoxaceae > Sambucus > Sambucus nigra. The sequence goes on from OX422222.1 coordinate 51,928,099, forward strand.
AAGTGACACAACTAGCTAGACTATCATAGGTCTTACCCTTATTACTTGGTTCTATTAACATAGTAACGATCGAAATTAAGTAAGGTTTAATGTAAACTCAATTACTAAATATGCCATTAATATAACTATCAGTTAACTCTTTATATATCTCGAAACAATACCGTAATAATTTTACAACATTAACATGAGGATTTCCATTAATATAATGTATATTATTCATATCACAAATATACAATACAAGCATCCCGCAAATCTAAGCTGTAGTGCACACATACTCTGCTATCCATCCCGGTACATCACGTACATAAGGATCACATATTCCGAATCTCTCAGGAATAGTTCAGATAACACAAATCACAAATAGTGGAGGCGAACACAGTCACCATCACATGGGTCACGCACATACCTACGCTCCCATGATCATGCAGACTTATTAATATCACAATAAGTCCTTCTATGACCTATGTTCATCAAGGTACCAGTCTATATCCCCCCCGAAGGCACACAAGGATTAGAGGGTCCTAAGCGAACGCAAACCTCCCGTGATAGCAAGTATGGTAGGTATGTCATACACATAAGATTTTATGCTAAGCATTCACACATCTTAGATATCTCAATATTAATAAAGTTATACTCTACATCATTGTAACATTATTCCAAAACCATATATTTCAAGTATCCCGATAATATATAATTTAAATGGTCGACACGTCTCACGTCGTAATTCCTTAAACTTAAAATCTATCTCAAATAGACTATTAAGTCTCCCATAATTCCCACATATGACATCTTTATACCTAAGGTCTTTGCTTCTGCTCTAAACCTTATTTCATCAAATTACACAATTTTGCACTATTAACCCAAACGTTACCTCACTAACGAGTTTCAATAATCTAGAATAATTCCTCGAATTGTATTCTAATTAAAGTCCGCTATAATAATCACACCTACTGGTCTTCCTTAAGGGTGAGGGTATTCATAAGTTCTCCAAACATATTCTCCGAGGGTTTCCACCTTTAAAATCAAATTAAGGAAAATTTTACTCATTCTGGGAAGGTCGATCGATCGACCTATGAATATCGATCGATCGATTGAGTCGATCGATCGACTGATGAATGTCGATCGATCGATCAAACAGGTATGGCTACGGACTGTTTCGTTTTACAGATTTGAAAACATCCCAAAACTTATTTTTAAAGCATGATTCTCTAATATAACGATATAGTAATGCCATATAATCATCCTACAACATTTCTAACGTCCATAAATCAATATTTCAACAACTAAAGGCTACATATGGATCAATCTTCATCAAAAACCTAGTTTTCCAATTTATCTCAAGAACATTCATAAACTTCATCTTAAATCCGTTTTTGGTATAACAAAAGTCAGTAATTCTCGTAATATAATCTTCCAGTAACATTCTACATGCAACCTATATCCTAAAAATTAAACTAATAACTCCAATCTTATGGGTTTTTCATTATCTTCCAAGAACACATAAAGTTTTTGAATAATCTAACATGGAAGAAGCATTCTCCGAAATTTAAATGGAATAAATCACTTGCCTTGATTGTCTCTGGATTTGGTGTTGGATTTGTAAGCTCTTTCTGCAGATTTTCTGCAGAATTCCTCCTCTTTCCCTTCCTCTCTAAGCTTTCTTCTTCCAAAGGTGGCTATGGTGGCTAGGGTTTCCTTTGGGAGAGTTGGAAGACTAAATGATAACCTACGTAGATTTCTAGGTTAATAAGGGTTGGTTATGGGCTTAGTGGGTCTTATCCACATCAGATTTAATTAACCAAATTTTCGTCACTTTTAATTCCTCAAAACGTGAAATTACCAAAATACCCTTTAAGTTGCCGGTATGGCCTAAAAATACCCCGGGACCCAAACTATACCCCCGGCTAGTGTTTTCTGACTATCTCGACCCTTCCGGACGCGATGGCGCACTCAAAACGACCATACGGATTATAGATTTTAAATTCACTTTTATTATCAAAATATTATACCGTGACGCGGCGGTCCCACGCGTCTCAACAAAATTTCTAAAATGTCGTATATAAATCCCACGACAAATTTTACCAAGTACATATATAATCATATATGCACATAATAAAATACCAATACGCATCTCATTAGTATTTATAACCCGGATTAATTTCCAATTAATACGCATTTAATTAATTAATCCAAAAATAAATATAGCCAAAAGTACGGGGTATTACAGAGGTGTGGGCAGCTGAGGTGTCCACGTTCTATGGCACCCTTGTCCACACCGATGACTACATTTCTGAAGCATATATCGACATCACACCCGTTCCATTCACCTTGGAAATCCTCACCCATAAATTAGCTAAAAAAGATGTCCTGATCCCACCCTAATTTACCTACCCAAACAATCTTCCCCCTTGTGAAGGCCACTTGTATGTCTCGCATCGCACCCGATGAACATTGGTGCATCGAGACATTTTCGATGGACTAGATGAATGATAAAGCACGCATCACATTTCAAATCATGTGCGCAAATATCCTCCAAACCTCAAATGAATTCGTAATGTGCCCCCGTCAGGAGACCCTTGTGTATCACCTTTTTAATCCTGCCACCACAATCCACCTGACCCATATCATCTACAAGGACATTTTCTTTGCGTCCTTGGACAAAAAGGGTACCTCCCCTATCCAATATGGTCGGCTAATCATGTCCATTCTATCCGACGCCGGCATTGAGCCTCCCACCGGGTTCCCTTACCTTCCCAATCCTATTGGGCAGGGCACACACATAAAAAGTGATAAGCAAAGGGAGAACATTCGAGCTTGAAGGGCAGATGATGATGAGGATGAGATGGATGAGGAGGAGGAAGAGGATGACGACGAGGAAGAGGATGTTTCCGCCAATGCGATCATGGGTAAGGGCGACGAGGAGGAATATAACGAGGATGATGATTCAGATTTTGAGCCCCTGGGAGCCGAGTTTGAAAGGCGAATCACAGCGCTGGAAGCACGATTAGATGGGTTTATCAATCAATACAGCGCTCACCGGGAGGAGGACCGATGATCATATCAGTGAAACACGAGCATGTTACATCAACTCCAAGCTAAAATGTACCGTATGACCATGTGTACCCCCCAGATTATTTCTATGACTCGTACAATCTGAATGCTCCCAGCCCTTCTCACCCTCCCTCTTAATAGGTTGCTCTTCCTAGGTTGCTTATGTCATGTTTCATATTTCCTATTTCCACAACTTTTGTATGCTTGTTATATATAATGGAAATTGGATTCCCTATCAATGTGTGTCTTATGCTTGCTTATGTGTGTATTGCATTTTGTGCATTGCCCCATTTCTCTCCTTAATTTAGCTTTTAGTCCTTTTTGCATCGGGACTTTGCAAAAGTTTATGTTAGGGGGGGTACGCTTGCGCTTTCACATTTCACAAAGTTCAAAATGCCCCAAAACAAAAAAAATAGAAAATTTCATAAAGATTGAAAAAAATTGAAATGCTAAAAATATTTTTCTTCAAAATAAATAAAAATTGGATTTAAAATTTTCAAAACTATCACCAAAATTTTATTTAAAGTCTCAAATTGTAAAATTCAAATACACTAAGTCGGAATTGACCAAAGATGGAAATAAAAAGAAAATTGGAGACATAACGAACAAGTGTGGAGATCAATCAACCCGGTAAGATTTTGAGCCTATTGATTTATCTGAGCAAATAAATCAATCCGAGTTAATGGTTAACTCAACGTTCAATTTAGCATTTAAATAAGTTGTCGAAGATCTCAATACCCTTCTTTTGATCGATTATGGGAAACGTGTGCAATGTTGTCTTGAAAGCGCGCAAAAATATCTCTAAAACAAATGTAGTGTCGAGACGCATATGGTAGAATAACTAGTAATTCGGACAATGAAGTAGGCCCTCATTTGTTACCTAAAAATATTAGCCACAAAAAGTTGGGAAAAATCCCCCTTTGCAACCCAATTTGAGCCTAATAATTTTTTTTCATTTCGTCTGATAACCCGAAAAACCCAAATAGCCCGGAATTGGGAAAGTTGAAAATAATCCAGAAATTAAGTCATAATGGTGAAATAAAAAGGGCCACGAAAAATAGAGTAATCCTCAACAAAAATAGCAAGAAAAGAGAAAAAAGTGAAGAATAGAAAAAAATAGAAAAAAATAGAAAATTGAGCAAAAAGCCCGAAAAGCACTAATGGACACCACACGTGAAATTTCCCAATTCCAAAATTCCTAACCAATCCCAATTGTACCTATTATACCTTAAACCCGAGAAAGTTCTAACAAAGTCTGAATTGCGAAACTAATTATCGCGTGGAGAGCTAAAACATGAAAAGATAATAAGAGAGGTTCAATGGTGTGTATATGAGATGATGTTTCCCGTTTCCAAATGATCGTAACACGATGAAGAGACATAGTCACGTAAATAATTCCATCTTTAAAATTATGTGCGTGCATTTTCGTTCCATTATAATTACTCTTTATATCACGCATACCGAGCAAAATAGCCATATTCCAAGTGATTCATTTGTGAGAGTATCCCGTGAGTATTTGAATCAAAATGAATTTTGGGAAAAGTAATATAATAATAAATCGGTGGAAATTGGCGTTTTAATTTTTGGCTTCACACACACACACTATGATTTGAGACTCATGAATACAAATTTACGGTGACTATTTTCTGGAAAGTTTAAATTCTACAGTTTTTAAGTATTTTGAATTTTTCTTGAGTCAAAAACCGAATGCTGTGGGTATATTCGCTACAAACCCTCATGAGACACAACACGTCCGATTAGGGTAACCTAGGGGTTTAAAGGCTTGTTGAATATGATAAATGTAATCTTTTGCCCGCGAAAGAGGTATTCTATCCAAATAAAATGATTTTTAAGAGTTGAGATTTGTTTAGGATTCTTTTACATTGCTCGGGACGCATAAAGTTCTAAGTTGGGGCGGTTTGATTAGGCATAAATTATTCCAATTTATCCCCATAATTTAGAAGCTTTTAGCACCTTGGACTATGTACCATGTGTTGATTTATCTCATATATGTGCTATTGACAATTCTTATAAAGTGCTACGAGTTTCGTCTATTCTCTGTGTTTTCACAGGTATTCTGTACAAGTAACGAGAAGAGGAAACTCATAACCGAGAAATCGGGAAGAAAAGTTAGAGAGAAAAATAGTGACTTTACATATGGAGTTCGGATGAAAGACCAAAATGAAAATTAAAGACATCACATCTACAAGCGCGTAGGAAGAGACGACGTCTAAATCCGAGTCCCGGAACATAAGTTATGAAGCCTCAAAGATGAGAGAAGATTAAGAGAAAGGAAGAAATAAATTTACATGTAACCGGAACGGACTGGTCCTCCCCCAAAACAAACCGATCCATGGCCCTGCCAATCTCTGAATAAAATTGAACATTGAACCGATCCGGATAAAGGAGAAAATGAACCGGTCCAGTGCCCATGGAATCTCTGCATAAATTTGAATACCAGACCAATCCGAGTAGAGTAAAAAATGAACCGGTCCAATGATGTGACAATCTCTGAAGGAATTTGACAAATGAACCGATTCGACAGACCAGACCGGTTCGGTTGCGATTTTTCTAAAATTTCTTCTTCAATTTTAGAGTTTTATCTAGCTCAAACACTTGTAATTTCATGGGATACTTAGTCTAAATAAATCCTAGACATTTGGGAGTTCGATTTTTAATAACTTTTAGAAGAGTTTTTATATCTAAGGACCGTAGATTTCAAGTTTGGCTGCATTAATTGAAGATTCAAGTTTAGTTACAGATTTCTTCCATTGCAAGTACCATTTAATTGTTTGCTTTTAATTGCTTTTCTAGTTATTTTAATTAGTTATTAATTTCCAGTTTACAATTCTTAATTCAAAATTGTCTTTTCAATTTTTCAAAATTAGTCAAGAATTCTTGCACTTTAGAAATTGTGTTTTCATTTAATTTAACTATATCTGGATAGATTTCTAACGGTTGGGATGCATGAACCCAACCCGATGTAATTTACATGTGTATAAAGTAGGTTTTTATTTAAAAATTTATTGAATCGTATTGTGTAGTATGCACAACCACTGTAGCCCTTTTAACCTTGTTTGCCCTAGGTAACCAGGGTGTTTAAGGATGCGATGCGCGGGTGTTCTATTCCAGCACCTCTTTATTCTTACCTTTGATTATGTATGATGCGGGCAAGTACGTTCATATATGTAATGCTTAGAATTAATAAATACTGGATTTGATTAAATTTCTAATTCAAAAGCTAGTATTCTATCCGATAAATGTACTAAGGTTTGGGGGATTGTATCCCGACCTGTCTTTCATTCATTCATATTTACTTCACCGGCAGTAGCTTTAATATTGTGCACGTAGTTCAGTTCGTAATCATTAATATCATTTGCATTTAGATAGTAGAAATTAGTTCCACAATTCATCATTTTTTTTTGTTATTTTCTCAAGTCAGTTTAGGGTTAGTCTTATATTCCTACATGGTTATGAGCACTCGTCCTAGTTCCCTGAGGATCGATACCTAGTTTATCGGGATATTACTTATGTGACCGGTTTGCACTTGAACTGATATAAGCACGCACTAGAGACACTTTTTCAGTCGTGTCAATTTCTTCGATGGAGCTTGATATCATTAAAGGAATGGATGTTTGATAATAACATAACTTTTGCTTCTTTGAAGAAGGACAATTCAAAGAGATAGATCAAAGAAGGGAAAACTGATGACATGCCTAGTTTCTCGTGAAACATGTCATAAATAAGTCGTGAAGCAGCTACAACATCTTCAGTAGTATCTGATCTCGATGATTGAAATTGTCCTTTAAATGAGATGGAAAAGGCCTCTCATAAGAAAGTTGATGACATCAAAGCTTCAAATGATTCAGCCAATATGTCTCAACTGGTAAGAAAATTGAATGAAGAGAATACTGAGATTAAATCGAAGTTGGAAGAGAAAGATACCTAATTCAAAGAAAGTGATGCAACAAGGTGTCAAGCTGAAGAGAAAATTAAGAAGTTGGAGGGGGATAATGCCCAACAAATTCATTTGAATAATGAGTTGAAAATTCAATTTCAAGAGTTGAAAAATAACGATAGTGAATGAATAAAAAAGTCGGAGGAGGATAATTCCCAGCAAATTCATTTGAATAATGAGTTGAAACTTCAAATTCAAGAGTCGAAAAAGAATGACAGTGACCGAATAAAAAAATTGGAGGAAGATACGCATGCATGGTTTCATTAAGTACACGCATTTTGCATGCATTTTTTTTTCACGCATTACGCATGCATGGTTTTATAAATTACATGCATTTTTTTTTCATGAAGTACATGTATGTTTTCATTAAGTACACGCATTTTGCAATGTACTTTATTTTATTTTCTCCTGAAAAAATCTACTGAAACTCTACAAGAAAAAAAATGAAGATTTGAGGAGGTCCCTTGCTTAAAAGGATGAGGAAATCAAGCGAGAAAACTAAATGTACACTAGAATAAAAGAAAGGGACCACCGAAAAAAAAATAAAGACACGAATTATGTTTATGGACATCCCATTAAGGATCTTCTAAAAGATGGAAATAATAAAAATCCTTCTAAGGATGGTCCTGCTGAATTGCAGCAGAAAGGAAAAAAAATGGTCAAGCAATAAATCTACTCTTTGTGGTATTGAAAAGAAGAAAATGGAAAAATAATAAAGGCAAGTTTTTCTTCAAACCAGTAGAAGTAGTAGAGCTGCAATGTTTCCCGTGTACAAAATACGTTTCTGAAAATTCAAGATATAAATTGCAAGAATATTTCACATTGGAGAAGAAGTCAGGGTAAAGTTTACTCTTTGTTTATGTTGAAATGCACTTAATTTTATTATTTAATTCACTTATTTATATATACGAATATTACAATGACTGTTTATTTTATAAATTATAGCTCCATATATAAGTACTATAATAGTTTTATAGAGTACACGCATTTTGAAATAAAGGACATTCATAGTTTAATAAAGTACACATATTATCAATTAAATACACGCATTTCTTACTCAAGTATATGATTGATTTTATAAGGTACATACATTTTTGTGCTAAGCTAAGCGTGTACTTTATAAAGTACGCGCATATTTTTATAAAGTACATGCATTTTGTAATGATGATCATCCATAGCTTTATAAAGTACACGCATTGTTTTATAAAGTTCACGCATTTTGTAATGATCATAGATTACACACACATCTTTTAATTATTATTCTAGCATTATTCATTTTCTTGAAATTAAGGGATTGTCTGTATAAAGCAACATACTCCTTCATTTGTGAAGATGATATTAAAGAATTGCTGAAAGGCGATGAAATTTCGAACCAAGTATGTAATCAAAACATAGGGCATTCATTAAATTTGCATTTTTATATCCTTACCTTTTTAAATGTGTGAAAAGGATAATGCCAGTCTTTTCCCATTTAACGAAGAAGAAAATGATGAATGATGGGATCCAAACTACACACTTTTACCCCATATGTTTGGGGTAAGAAAATAAAACCTAAAGTTTTGTCCATCACCATCAGATAAATACCACCATTATGTTTCTTACTAACAAATCTATAACTTTTAATAGGAAGTTGTTTGAACAAATAACGACGACGGGAAGCAAGCGCATATAGAAAAACCCATTTTGGAATTTTTAGTTATTTGTGTTATACTATTCATTCCAATTAGACATTCATTATCAAATAAGAAATGACATTTTACATTTTTAGTTATATACAAAGAAGAAAATAAAGTTGTCAATATGGACTCTCTCCACCTGGATGACAACAATCAAATCACATCATACTTCGAGGACGCCAAAATGATGGTTACACCCTAAACTTATTTACATTACATGTACTTTATTATTTTATATACACTCATAGTTTTTCCTCTTAATAGTTTGATGCTTTCAAAGAAAGAGTGTAAAAATTGAAGGAGGAAGCACCACAAATAATGGCAAGAGGTAAACTAGAAAGGTACTTCGATTGGGACATTTATGAAGATGACCTAAGACAAGAGGAATAAAGAATTATAGACTGGTTGTTGAGTCATGATGTCAATTAACAACTAATCAGAGATCATCAATGCCTGAAACAAAACAACGGGTAAGCTCAAACTTCATATGTATAAAGAAAACACACCCTTGAATAAGTACACACATATTTCATCACAACACATTTTAACAAATTTAATTCACATTATAGTAACCAAGGTTCTAAAAAATATGGGGCGTGACCGAGGCATGGAGGCCAAGCCTTAAGCCTTAGAAGCCTAGGCAACCCATAGGCATAAAAAGGCGTGAAAAGGTGTTGAGGCCTTGTTATAATATATTTTAACATTTTAACTATAATAAGGCTATTAAAAATACTAAAATGGCACATACCTTAAAATATGTCTGATTATATGCAAACTAAAATACTATTTTTTTAAATACTAAGAAAAAAAAAAGAACGCACAATTTTTTGGACGAGAGGCAGAGAGATTTGGGATACCATTTGTCTTTTGATTTTTTTAAATGAGATATTGGCATGGTTTTAAAAAAGGCCTTTAAAAGGCGATATCATTTCACTAAAGCATTTTTGTTTTAAAAACAGGGCGCCTTAATCCTTTTACCAAGAATAAGGCGTAAAAGTCTTAAGGCGAGGCGTTTCTCTTAAGCCTCAAGCCTTTTAGAACACTGATATTAACTCATATATTTGTTTTATTTTAATTTTAGTGTTGACTGTGGCGTGTTCTATATGTACTACATGGAACAAATTGCCTAAGGAATTGTGCTCAAAACATTATTTTAAAGAGACAAAATGCTGCAACATAGAGCATATATACTTAACAAATTTTTATATGCTGGTTGTTAATGGAAGGAAAATCAATTGTAATTTTTTTTGTTTTTTTATTCATTATAGTTCCATATACAATGTACTCAAATATGGTGCCGTCGGCACGGAACATTCAGCACGCACGCTGTAAAAAAGAATAAATATATTTTAACATTTGTACATGTAGATTGTTTGAATGTTAAAGTTAACGGATTAAACCAAGTAAAGTACAAGCATATTATGCTTGTACTTTGTAATGTTATGCGTGTACTTTGCATTGTTTGCCAGTAACAAACAAGGAATCCCAGAGTAAATGCATCACATTACGAAGTACACATAAAATGTAAACAGAATTCCACGTGTACTTTGTAATGTTATGCGTGCACTTTGCATTATTGCTTATAACAAACACATATTCTTAAAGTACACGCATAACATTTCCAACTACATGTAAAATTAAAAAGTGTAATGTTATGCATGTACTTAGCATTATTTGCAATTAATAAACACAGAAACTCAAAGTACACGCATAACATTACAAAGTACACATAAAATTAAAAAGAAGTTCATGTGTACTTTGTAATGTTATGCGTGTACTTAGCATTATTTGCCAATAACAAACACATATCCTCAAAGTATACGCATAACATTACATAGTACACGCATGTTAAAAAACAATGGTTATATGTTTTAAATTATTTTTAAGTTTATATATTTGTAAATTGTATATGTAATTAAATGTACTATATATGTAAATTTACATACTATATTTATAAATTTTTAATATTTTTGTACTCATTATATTACCGTATATGATGCATGTTAATTAAATGAAATTAAATGGGTTATTTATATTGCATGTACTTTCTTACAGTCATTTTCCAATCACATTTATATCAACTAGTACAACAACCAAACTAGGAAGTTTACACGTTCCTTAGTTCATTTATATCAACTAGTAAAGCCACAACTTACCTCTTTTATTAGGCTCAATGTTCCTAACTATTTCTCACCATAAAAATAAATAACTTTAACTTGGCTTATAAAAACCTAACATTGTTCTATTCTTTACCATTCCAAATTCAACTACATAAAAGTGGTTATACCAACGGAAGTCTTGAGAAATACCATAGAAATGGAAAAATTGGGTTAGAGCAAAATTGCGCAAGGTCAAGGAAGAGATTACCTCAATTTAACAAGCACTTGACACTTTTAACCAATACATTCATGAAGGATCTGCGAACTCCCACACATCCCACATGAATTTTTTCAAGAGGATAAGCCATTGTCGAAAACCCACAAAGGCCTCATGAATTTCTGTACAAAGGAGGTCGAGAAGAACTTTGAAAATATTTTATTCCCAAGCCAAGCATGCAAATAAACATGAGATAAGGAAAAATAAGTAAACAAGGGGAATACTTTTTTCGTTCAACACTATTGACAGTTTTGAACACAATCGACTTACAAAATACTTAGCTACACTAAGTTAGATGTGCATAATCTTTAAAACTTCAATAGATACGAATCATCTCAAGAGCCTTCCATAGTTAGCGGTTTACCATCGTTATCCATCGACTAGCCTCATGTTCTTTTTCAATTGTGAAACCTCGTGCCACAGTCTCACTAGTATAGAAAAGTCTCTACACAGTGATTTCAGTAAGAATCCTTCTTGTAATAGGTAAAGTGATCTTGCATAATTCTCCAGGATGAGGAATATAATATAAGGTGTTTGATCACAAAAAGATAAATCAAAAGGTTTTTTTCTTTGTGAAAAAGAGTTCATGAAGTATGTAATCCCATTTAGTTTTATTATAATAAGGTTGGATAAAAAGGATAAATACACAAGATTTGGGATATATATTATTGATACCAAAAATTATCTACCCACGTGGACCAATCTGAAGTGGACAGGTGTCTCCCTACATGGCATAAATCTTATTCAACAGATAGTTGCTCGGCTTGCATGCGCCAACATGAAGAATGAAGACCATCAATATAAAAAAAGCCACCACACAGGACGTACAACCAAAGGTCATTTGTACAACAAACCATCACATTCATTATGTATGGGTGTAAATGCTTAAATGTATAAAGTCATCCCAACCCTTTATCTCTGGATCACAATAAATACATTGTAACCCTTTCATCAAAGTAAGATAGAACAGATTCTAGGATATTCTATTGACAAGAGTACCAAGATTTCTGTAATCTCTGAAATCAATACTATAACAGTGGACTTAGGAGATCTTAAATAGCCGAACCACTTTAAAAAATTGCCTCTCTCTCTCTCTCAATTACCTCATTACAATTATATATTTTATATGTGATTATAAAATTGGATCAAGTCCCACATCGCAACACTAAAAAAAATGCTCTCCATCCTTTCAACAAAAGCATCAAGAATGAAGTATTGTGGGCTTCTATTGATATCAAAAGTTATCTACCCATGTCGACCAATTAGAAGTGGATAGGTGTCTCCCTACGTAGCATAAATCTTAGTCAGTAAATAGTTTCTCGGTAGGCATGTTGGCTAGTATCAAGAATGCAGACCATCAATGTAAATAAAAAGCCACCACACGGGAGATACAACCAATGGTCTTTTATACAAACAATCATCACATTCGTTATGTATAGGTGTAAATGCTTAAATGTATAAAGACATTCCAACCCTTGATCTTCGGGTCACTATAAATAAATTGTATTCCTTTCATTAAAGGCAAAATAGAACGGATATTAGGATATTCTTATTGATAAGAGTACCTAGTTTCCTGTAATATCTGCAACCAATGCCATAATAGTGGGCGTAGGCTTTCTTACATAGTCGAACGACTTTAAAACCTCGTGTATCTCATTTAATTATATTAATACAATTTTATATTTTATTTGTGATTATAAAATTGGATCAAGCCTAGTTTTTTACATCAACAGATTGCCGCCGTATGTGGGAAGTGTGTCTAATCGTCGTTCTCAATCTTGTACATTCTTGCTCAAGGAAAAATAAATGATCCAGATACTAGTAAAAGAAATAAAGGCAAGCCTACCGTTCCATATTCTCCGCCTACAATAGCCGACCTAAATGGGATCCTTGCCAGTATTTCTAAGGGTTTAGATGCTATACATGAAATAATGAGACAATTGGCTTAGTCGCTATAAGCCAGATCTCAAGCCCTATCTAGACAGCATGTAGTTCTATCACTAAGAAGAGAAATTCCACATACACCTCCTAGGCATAGCTGATACAACAATTCCTGATAATCCCATGATAGGACTTATGACCTAGGAATCAGTTCCGTAATCAGAGCCTTAGAGTCACATGATGGCCATTCTTTCTCTCCCGAAAGACCAAGCATCCTAGAAAGATTGAGTCGATCTTTGTCTTTTTACCGATTAGGACCCTAAGCAAACAAAAACCCTCCTACAGTGTTATCCAAGAACACTTAACATCCAGTCGAATAACGTGAAGCCTCAGTCAGATCAAGATCAAGCGTCCGACGATTTGTATGAACCAAGAAGACTTCTTAGGAAAAGATCTTAGTGCAGACACAGGGTCGAGGCAGCCGAGTTGCTTCGCATAAATATGATCCAGACAGTCCTTTGTGGAAAAAGGATAAATCCAGCAATTCGAAGATGAGCTATGAGAGATGGAGAAAGAAAATAATACCTTATAACAGGGTTTCGTTAAAGGTTCCACTTTTATTCAAGCGATTACGGATTTTCCTACTCCATCTAAGTTTAAAGCTCCTGTGGTCACCCCCAAATATGATGGTAAAACTGATCGAGTCCTGAACATTGAGACATATCAAGTTGCGGCTGACATTTATTCAGTTCCCGATGAGATGAGATATAGATCATTCTCGAGCACCATTGCAGGATCTACCCAAATATGGTACAATAATATGCACCAAGGGAAAATTACCAACTTCAACCAGGTTGCCAAACTGTTTATTAGAAATTTATACTTTGGGGCCAATCCGGTAAAAAGAGTAGCCCATCTCTTGAGTGTAAAGAAACGAGTTTAGGGAAACAACTAGGGAGTACATCAATTTTTAACAACGAGAAATTATAAGTGGTAGATTATGAGAAAAAATAGCCATCACTGATCTCATGAGTGGATTGCTTCTTGAGAAACTATATTATACTCTAGCCAAAGACCCCCTAAAACTATGACTCAGCTCATGGCTAAGGCAGGAAAAATAATGAACGCCAAGGAAGCAATGGTTGCAAAATAGTGTCTAACCACCAAGCCTGATAAAAAGGACCAAAAGGAGAAAAAGTTAAAAAAGAAGGACAAGCTAAAAAAATATGGAACCTATACTCCATTGAGTGTTAGCATTCACTATATCCTAGATGAAATCAAACAAAATAAGGATTTACGATGGCCTGAAAGGATAAAGTCACCATCTAATAAGAGAGATAAATCTAAATATTGTCAATTCTATAAGGATCATGATCATATAACAAATAACTGTATCGCTTTGAAGAATGAAGTAGAATCTCTCATTCATCGAGGAAAACTGAATAAGTTTGTTGATCAACAAGAAAAAAGAGATGCAGGGGGAAGGTCAAACTATCCATGCAAGACCAGAGATGACCAAAAGAGAAACCACGAAAATTGTTATCAAGATGATCCCGACCTGCTAAAGAAGCCCAAGCAACCAGAATGCGAGGTAGCTATGATAAGTTTTGGTCCATTTGATTGTCATGTAATTAGAGGTGGCGATGCAGGTGGAGTCAATCACCCTGATCAAAGAAAAGCTTACTCGAATAAGGCACATGCCTATTCTTATATCCATAGAATCAATCTACACGAAGATGATCGTCATAGGTTGGTCAACACAGACAAACAGGTAATCGAATTTTGTAAGAATGACCTCTTTGAGTTACTTTATCCCCATGATGATTCATTGGTCATAAAATTCAGAATCCAAGATGCCATCATTGCCCGGGTTTTGATTGATAATGGGAGCTCAACAGATATTATGTTTTACCCATGCTTTCAGAGTTTGGATTTGAAACATAGTCAACTGGAACCTTACCACAATCCATTAATAGGCTTTTTAGGTGAAAAAGTTTACCCTCTTGGGACAGTCAAGCTAGAAGTGTTACTCATCCCCTGGTCGGCAAGCCGTACTGAGAAAATATGATTTTTTATGATGCATAAAATGGTTAATCTGATTATAATGTAATCCTCGTCAGGGTAGGATTGAAGAAGTTTGAAGTTGTACCATCGATAGTCCATCAATGCTTGAAGTTTTTAACTCATTTTGGGGTAGGTGTTATGAAAGGTGACCAAAAGGTGACTAAAGAGTGGTACTACTTAGTCTCCTATAAAAAGGACTTATTTGAGTTGAATAAAAAGACCAGCACTTATCAGGTAGATACTATTGAGACCAATATTGACTCTGAAGTTGAAAATTTAGATCCCCGAGAGGAGACATAGTTAGTCAAATGGCAAATTATGGAAGCTACTAAAAGTATTATCCTGGATGACAAAAAACCAGAGAGGACTACGTAGATCGGCTCAACACGGGATCCAATCCTTAAGAGGAATTGAATATGTTCCTGAGGTAGCGGAGAAGTGTATTTTCTTGGAGCCATGAGGATATGTCTGGGATTGATCCTTATTTCCCCTGCCACGAGCTCAACATCAATAAGGATGTCAAGCAGATCAAGCAGAGGCACCGAGTTTTTAGTCTAGAGAAAAATCAAGCTATTCAGGAAGAAGTAGAGAAGATTTAAAAAGCTCAATTTATTGAAGATGTTAAGTATCCATCCTGGTTGGCCAATGTTGTAATGGTAAAAAAGAAACACGATAAGTGAAGGATGTTCGTGGATTTTACTGATTTGAATAAAGCCTGCCCAAAAGACCATTTTTCCCTGCCTATAATTGATAAATTGGTGGATGAAACGTCTAAACATTAGATTTTAAGTTTCTTGGATGGTTATTATGGATATAACCAGATAAAGATGAAACCTGAAGATAGGTAAAATACAGCCTCCATCACTAATCGAGGAACCTACTGCTACAACGTAATGCCTTTTGGGCTAAAAAATGCCAGGGCGACATACTCGAGGCTAGTGAACAAGGTATTTAAAGAACAGATAGGCAAGAATATGGAGGTTTATGTGGGTGATATGTTAACAAGAATCAAGAAAACCTCAGATCATATCAGTAATCTCAGTCAGATATTTAAGCAGTTAGAAAAGCATTAAATGAAGCTGAATCCGACCAAGTGTGTATTCGGGATCCAAGAAGGAATGTTCCTTGGCTTCATAGTCAATCAAATGGGATTTGAAGATAATCTAGAAAAGATCAAAGCTTTGATAGAGATGCATCCACCAATTTGCAAAAAAGACATACAAAGGCTCATTAGAAGAATGACAACTTTAAATAGATTTATTTCTCGGGCAACAGATAGGTGTTTGCCATTTTTTAAGGTGTTGAGAATGACGTTCGAGTGGAATGCAGAATGTGAAGAAGCATTCAAAGAATTGAAGAAGTATATAGGACCACCATATTTGCTATCCCGACCAATTTTGGGAGAGAAATTGTACTTATACCTGACTGTTTATGAATCTCCAGTCAACTTGGCCTTGGTTAGATTGGATAATGGGATCCAAAAACTAGTTTACTACACTAGCAAAGCATTCAGGGGAGCTGAGACTAGGTATACACACTTGGAAAAATTAGCCTTAGCACTTATTGAAGCATCCAGACGTATGAATCCCTATTTCCATGCACACACTATAGTTGTGTATACTGATCTACCTCTTCGGCAAGCACTCCACAAGCCTGAGAAATCAGGTAGATTAATGTATTAGGTGGAGGAATTGGGAGAATATGATATTATTTATGAACTGAGGTCTTCACTGAAAGGCCAAGCTTTGACAGATTTTATTGCTGAGTTCACTTATCCAGAGGTTCCTGACCAACAACACTTGCATGCCGAGCACACTTCTAAAAAAGAGAGATCAGCTCAAAAGCAAGCTGAAGCTTCTACCGATCAACCTCAGTCATCCAGAACTCAGGAAGTGGATCAAAAATATACAGAGGAAAGCAAGAAAATATTTCATCATGGAGTTCTATCTGAAGAAAGCTTCAATGGTGATATTCCATTGTGGAATTTATACTTGGATGGATCTTCATGTGCATCTGGGAGTGGAGCATGTATATTACTAATACTACAAATGATATTGTTATTTAGTATGCACTTAGGTTTCAATTTAAAGCATCAAACAAAGAGGTAAAATACGAAGCTTTGATAATCATACTAGATTTTGCCCATTCATGGGGCGCCGAGCAAGTAGTGGCATATAGTGATTCACACTTAGTGGTTAACCAAGTGCTTCATTTATATAGAGTCGAAGGAGAGTTGATGACCAGGTACCTTGCCAAAGATATGAAAGTAATTGCCAAGAATAACAAATGCCTGAGCTGATGCCCTTACTCGACTAGCATTAACAATAAGAATTGAGCTTAAGAGAACAAGTACAATAGAAATCTTGGATAATCGAAGCATTGATGAGTATTTAATGGTCAATTTCATTGTTTTTGATTTGGGACCTTCCTGGATGGACCCAATCAAAGCATATATTGAAGATGGAATCCTACCACCTGATCCCAAAGAGGCCAAAAAGCTCCGGTATCAAGAAATAAGATATGTTTTGGACAAATGAGTTTTATAAAGAAGGGTATTAATAATCTCCTTTCTACACTGTGTTCATCCAATTGAGGTGGAATAGTTGATCCAACAAGTGCATGAAGGTTCATGTGGAGTGCACTCAGTTGGTCGATCTCTGCTTTAATGAATCACTACTCAGGGATACTACATCCCAACTATGAGAGCAGATTGTATAGATTTTGCAAAAAAGTGTGAGAAATGCTAAAAGTTCTATGCAATTCACGAAGCACCCAATGCATCTCTAGCACTAATAACTTTTCCTTGGCTATTCTCTATTTGGGGAATTGACTTAGTCAGCCCACTATCGATGACCAAAGGCTGGTTCAAGTATTTAATCCTTGTCGTTGATTACTTCACAAAATGGGTGGAGGCGAAGCCCTTGGTTGAAATGTCATATGAAAATGTCTATCAGTTCATTTGAAAGAGGATCATATGTAGGTATGGAATGCCCTATGCCTTTATTATAGACCATGTCACCCAATTTAACAATGACGAGTTTAAAGCAAATTGTGTCCAGTCCAAGATCCACAAACTCCATTCTTCACCAAGCCATCCATAAAGCAATGGTCAAACATAAGTAACAAATGGAAATTCGCTCAATGTACTGAAGAAGAGGCTTGATGCTGCTAAGGGAAATTTGATTAATGAATTACATTTTGTTCTTTGGGACAAAAGCCATACATGATTTAATTTGGGACAAAAGTCATGGTGCTAGCCAAGATAGGCCTACCAACTCACAGGGTTTTGAATTTTGATTCTCCAACCAGTGACTTGATGAGGCGATTGGATCTAGATATATTAGAGGATGTCCGAGAAGATGTTACAACGCGAAATGCTTCATACCAACACATGACAACTCTCTTTTATAACAAAAGGGTTAAGTCGACCAACTTACAAGAAGGTGACTATATCCTTAAAAGTTCATTCAGAAGAACAATAAGCTTGAGGCTAGCCCATATCGCATTTCAGTAGTCGTCCGACTAAGCACCTATCGTTTTGAGACTTTGGAAGGGGAAGAGTTAAAAAATCCCTTGAACGCTAAGCACCTTCGAAATTATTATCAATGATTCAAGGGATTGCCATAATTGTATTTCTTTGTGTTTATATTCAAGTATCAATAAAATTTTGATTCCAGTCACGTTAATTTTTTGATTTTTTTTCAGAGTACGACGATATACATATACATCCCCCAGAAGCAAAAATTAAACATGTCTCTTGGTCTTGAGCTCTTGTCGATCAATAATACATTCACACTTAATCAGGTTGAA
Organism: Sambucus nigra; assembly: GCA_949130495.1. Classification (NCBI taxonomy): domain Eukaryota; kingdom Viridiplantae; phylum Streptophyta; class Magnoliopsida; order Dipsacales; family Adoxaceae; genus Sambucus; species Sambucus nigra. The sequence goes on from OX422222.1 coordinate 51,946,915, forward strand.
TTTATCAACAATATGTACATACTTAATCTGTCGATTTACTGCTGATCAGTAGAACATACTTAATCAGGTTGAATTTATCAAATTCCAGATGCACCGTCAACTTAAGGTATAACTACTATTCGCTAAGGATAACACTTCGTGTATGAATTCATATGTACAAGTCACGAACAAGAAGTAATCATTACTTCGTGTATGACTTTGTATTAATAAGTCACGAATAAGAAGTATTAGAGTTTTATTTAGCATTAAGGGTAGTTTAGTATTTTCCCTTTTATTTTATTATTAGGTGGTTGTAGTAGGACATATATTCTCTCTTCTTCTTTTCATTTTGTATTGTATTCTAGTTTATGTCAGGATGAAACCCTAGCCCCTCTTTTTCTCTTTTCCATTTGATTGTAGATCTTTGATATATTATCATGGTATCAGAGAGGGATCAAATCTTAATCTCATCAACACAGTCGGAGGTACTTTTTTTGTTCGCTCGATTGTTTTGAAGGTAATTTTTGTCATTTTCCTCCTATTTGTTCGATTAATTGTTAAGTTCGTTTGATTTGGTTCTGTTTGGGTACTGTTTGATTATTTATTTTCACAATGGCTGGTGAAAGAGATGATTCGCTGCAATCAATTAGTTTCAGATTAGATGGAAAAAATTATACGTATTGGAGTTATGTTATGAAGAATTTTTTAAAAGGGAAGAAGCTTTAGGGTTACATTAATGATTATTTGAGTAAGCCGAACGATAAGACGAATGTTGAAAAATATGCAGAGTTGTTGGATGTTTGGGAGGCAAATAACTCAAAAATCCTCACTTGGATCAATAACTCCATTGCACCTTCTATTGGTATGCAGTTGGCTAAGTATGATTATGCAAAGGATGTTTGGGATTATTTGGGCAGATTGTATACCCAATCTAACTTCGCAAAAAACTACCAGTTGGAATGCGATATTCGGGCTCTTGAGAAAAAAAATTGAGTATACATGAGTTCTATTCTGCTATGACGGATATATGGGATCAGTTGGCTCTCACAAAGTTATCTAAATTGCGGGCCTTTGCACCATATGTTGCTAATAGGGAGAACCAACGTCTGGTTCAGTTTCTAATGGCATTGCGTGATGATTTTGAGGGTCTTCGTGGGTTAATTCTTCATCGTAGACCACTTCCAACTGTTGATTTCGTTGTTCATGAGTTGTTAGCCGAGGAGATTCGTCTCAAGACTCAGTCAGGGAAGGTAATTTCTTCAGACCCTAATCCATCTGTTTTTGCAGCCTCCTCTCGGCCAATTTCCAGTAATCAGAACAAACCTTATTCGAGAGTTGTAGGTGATGAATGTAGCTATTGTAAGGAGAAAGGTCATTGGAAGTATCAGTGCCCTAAGTTGCGATCAGAACATTAATAATCAAATAGTAGACCACCGTAGAAGCAGTTTTCTGGTTGGAAATCCAATAACTAATCTCAGCAGCGTTCATATAGGCCTTCACAGCCTACTACTGCAGTAGTTGTACCACCATCAGACTCATTTGCATCAGGTTCTTCATCATTAACTCCATCCATGTCTTCTCTTGCTGAGCAGTTTCAAAAGTTTCTTGCCACACAGCCTCAGGCCATGTCCATCTCTTCACCAGGTAATTCCTCAGGTATTTGGATTCTAGACTCCGATGTTTCTAATCACATGTCACCAAATTTATCCTCTTTTGGTTCTTTTTGACCCAATTCTTTGTTGCCCGTTATGACTACTGTTGGTACTCCCATGCCCTCAACGGGTGTTGGGACTATTGACTCACCCAACTTACCTTTTCTAATGTTTACCACATTCCTAACCTTACAATGAATCTTTTCTTTGTTGGTCAACTATGTGATGCCGATTACTCAGTTTCCTTTTCTTCTACCTTTTGTCACATGCAGGATCCACAGTCTCAGAAGGTGATTGGGACAGGCCATAGGCAGGGGGGATTGCACATCATGGAGACTCAATGTACCAATGGTTGCAACTTCCAGTGTTGAATTGTCATCCTTTCGTTTGAGTTCAGATTCATCTAGCTTTTATTTATGTCACTCTCGTCTTTGTCATATCTCAGGGTCACGATTAAAATATTTGGCTTCTATAGGAAAATTAGGAAATTTGCATTGTCATGATATCTCTGATTGTAGCGGTTGTAAAATTGCAAAATTTTCATCTTTACCGTTTAATAGAAGTTTTTCGTCTACTTTTGCACCCTTTGATCTTATTCATTATGATGTTTGGGGACTGTCTCCTATTATTACAAGAGGAGGGTCTAGATATTATGTCTCCTTTATTGATGATTATACGCGTTATTGTTGGGTTTTTCTCATGAAATGATGTTCGGAGTTTTTTGATATTTATAACAAATTTCATGCCTTTGTCAAAACTCAACATTCTACTATTATCAAATGTTTTAGATGCGATTTGGGTGGGGAATATACTTCTCAAAATTTCGGTGAGTTTCTTGATTTAGATGGAACTATTCACCAATCATCTTGTACTCACACTTCAGAGAAAAATGGCATTGCTGAAAGGAAACATCGGCACATTGTTGAAACTGCTCGCTCTCTTTTATTATCCGCATATGTCCCTAGTGAGTTTTGGGGAGAGGATGTCCTTACTGCTGTCAATCTTATTAATAAGATTCCGACCTCTCATTGCTCAGGTTTGTTACCTTTTGAAAAGTTGTATGGGCGTGCCCCTGATTATTCTTCCTTAAAGGTGTTTGGTTGTACTTGTTTTGTTCTTCGACCTCATGTGGAACATACCAAATTATCTCCAAAGTCAGCTATTTGTGTCTTTCTTGGTTATGGTGAGGGTCAAAATGGATATCGTTGTTATGATCCAATTACAAAAAAATTATATGTCTCTCCCCATGTTATGTTTCTTGAGCATATCCCTTTCTTTTCTATTCTTGATTACCCTCATGAACTCACTAAATCTGATCTCTTCAATATTGATCCGTTCTCTGATAATGATGAGAGTGTGCCATCTGAAGCACCTTGCACCACCAATAGTGTGCCACCCTATGTTGCTCCTGTTCCTATTATTTCTACTGATGCAGGTACTTTGCCATCCGATGTTCCTGATGCTCCCTCTTCTCGTGTGGCCAACCAAGCACCTACTGAAACGGTGGAACCTCCTTCTCGCTATCCAAAACGTCCACGTAAGTCCACTAAGTCACCAGATTTTATTTATTCTTGTCATTCGGATTCTTTTGCTTCATTTTTATCCTCTGCTCACTGCCTCTCTGAGCCTTTGTCTTATAAAGAGGCAGTTCTTGATCCTCTTTGGCAACATGCTATAGCTGAGGAACTCTCTGCTTTGCATCAGACAGATACTTGGAGTTTGGTTCCCTTACATGCTGGTAAGCGGGCAATTGGATCTCATTGGGTATATAAAATCAAAACCAGGTCAAATGGGTAGATTGAATGGTACAAAGCAATATTCGTTGATCAAGGTTTTTCTCAGCAATATGGTATGGATTATGATGAAACCTTTGCTCCTGTTACGAAATTGACTACCATGCATACTCTTATTGCTGTTGCATCTGTCCGTCCGTGGCATATATCAAAAATGGATGTTAAAAATTCATTCTTAAACGGAGATCTTCATGAGGAGTTTTATATGAGTCCTCCTCCGGGTGTTCCACATGGTCCTGGTGAAGTTTATAGGCTTAAGAAAGCCTTATATGGTCTCAAACAGGCACCACAAGCTTGGTTTGAGAAGTTTTCTGCAGTGATTACCTCTCTTGGGTTCATTCCAAGTGAGAATGATTCAGCTCTCTTTATCAGGTGCACATCGGGTGTTCGTATTCTGGTCTCTTTGTATGTTGATGATATGATTATTACTGGGGATGATGTTGGTGGAATTACAGCATTGAAGTCTGAATTATCTTGTTGTTTTAAGATGAAGGATTTGGGGCTCCTACGTTACTTTTTGGGTATTGAGGTAGCTCATTGTCTAAAGGGTTATCTTCTCTCACAATCTAAGTACATCAGGGACATTCTTGAACGTGCTCGCCTCACTGATACTAAGATTGTTGATACCCCTCTGGAGCTTAATGTTCATCTTTCCCCGTATGATGGTGTTCTTTTGCCGGATCCCACCTTATATCGCACTATTATGGGCAACTTGGTTTATCTCACTATTACTCATCCAGATATAGCTCATACGGTCCATGTTTTTAGTCAGTTTATTACTTCTCCTACTACAGTTCATTGGGCAGCTGTTCATCGTATATTGCAATACTTGAGAGGCACTCGATTTCAGAGTCTTTTGCTTCCTTCATCTTCTTCTTTGGACCTGCGTGCATACTCTGATGTTGATTGGGCCAGTGATCCTACAGATCACAAATAAGTTACTGGATTTTGTGTGTTTCTGGGTGATTCTCTTGTTTCTTGGAAGAGCAAAAAGCAAGATGTTGTTTTTGTGTCTTCCATGGAAGCCGAGTATCGTGACCACTCACGAGGTTGTTTGTCTACGTCGATTACTTGTAGATATGGGTGTATCTCTTTCTCAGCCCACTCCTATGTACTGTGATAATAAGAATGCTATTCAGATTGCTCACAATTCAATTTTTCATGAGAGGACTAAGCACATCGATATTGATTGTCATATCACTCATCATCATCTTACGCATGGCGCCATCACTTTGCCTTTTGTTTCTTCTTTCGCACAGATAGCTGATTTGTTTACGAAATCTCATCCAGTGCAACATTTTCGTTTTTTGGTTGGCAAAATCTCAATGCTTCTCACTGCAGCATCGTGAGTTTGAGGGGTGATATTAGAGTTTTATTTAGCATTAAGGGTAGTTTAGTATTTTCCCTTTTATTTTATTATTAGGTGGTTGTAGTAGGACATATATTCTCTCTTCTTCTTTTCATTTTGTATTGTATTCTAGTTTATGTCAAGATGAAACCCTATCCCCTCTTTTTCTCTTTTCCATTTGATTGTATATCTTTGATATATTATCACCGACCAGCGCTGGATGGTGCCGACCTGTGTCGACCACCAGTTCCGATCAATAATTGGGTATGCCGACCTGTAATTGAGGACCCCCGACCTGAGTAATTCAGTAAAAAAATATAAGATAAATGTGTCGACCTGGTGCAAACCTATGTCGACCAATAAAATATGGGATAATGAATTTGCCAATCTATGATATGTTCTTTAGTGGGTAGTTGGCTACAGAGGCCTTACTTCCTCTCCTTTCATCGGCTAATTTGCGTATCGTGCCCATGATTGCTGATCGAAAATTGGACTGAGTTATTCCTTGATTCTGTAATAACTCAATATGTTTCTGTAGAATAAAAGCAGATCATCATTTGTTACTGTTGAAATTGGGTGGATTGATTAAGATTATAGAGTCTCTCTCAAGCCGGGTCACCGAAGTTTGGCTAATGACAGATTTATCAAATCAGGATCTCCAAAATCCTTCATAAAAATTTCTCCGTTGTAATTTCTTGAATATATGGTCTCCTCTGATTATTGGGATCAAATAAACCCATATTGTCTGATTGCATTCAAAACTGATTGTTGGATCGAATAATTTTTTTACCAAACCCAAGATTCATGTTTCTCCTTCTTCTGGAGACGGGTAATTGGGTATTTTGGAGAGAGAAAAGTATCATAAACATGATCATGGAATATCATGGAGTCATTGAAGACCTAGTATGAAATTCATCAAAATGAACAATAAAAATTATCAGAAATTGATACGAATTGAATGAAATGATATGGTTATCTTTGCAGAGAAAATAGTTTTTCTTGAAAAGAGAGAAAATAGTTTTTCTAGAAGAGAGAGAAAATGAATCTGTATCTCCAATTTCAGATTACCCAGAGAATAATAAGGCAAACCATTGTAATAGAATTTAGATATTCTAAAAGTCGAGATCTACGATTGCCCAATTTCTGAGAAATTTATATCCCAAATATTCACCCAAAGTCTCAATTTGAGGCGGTTCGTTCATAATCAGGAGAGAGAAAATGAATCTTGACTTTTCGTATTCTTTGATTACGAAAATTAGAGATCCTCCAAAATTTATCTCAAAATCAACTATGGAAATTATCAAATCTTATCATCGTCCTATATACTAGTAGATGCAAATCATTCTAAATGTTTATTCCATGATATAAAATTTAAACTTGAATCAAGCCAAAAGTTATGATTTATGAAATACACCATTTTACAGATTTCTCAATAAGAATTAATCTAACAATTATGATTTTAAAATCATGATATGCAATATTTTCCAAATTTCATAAATAAAAATTGGACAACTAATTTATGTATATAAACATAAAAATCATTACTAAATCAAAAGATGTATGTATAATTGATTATACGTAGAGAAAATAAAAACTTAGCTTTTGATGGAGAACAATGCTTGTAACATGTTCCCACAAACGGCACCAATCTGTTGATGTAAAAAACTAGATTTGATCTAATTATTTAATCACAGATAAAATAGATAAATAAATATAAGACAATAGATTTTTAAAGTGGTTCAGCCATATGAGAATGGCCTACGTCCACTGTTTAACTACCACCAACTTCGGTTGGTAGGGAATCAATTACCACCAACTCCGGTTGGTTGGTAAACCTATTACAATAAACTTTGGTTGGTTAATACCAAGCTAGGCAAGAAGCTGGATGACCTCCCGAGGCATCCACTGTCTAGGCAACAAAGTAATCCATACGATATTACTACAACTAAGCAGGAATATGGGATGGAAATCATTCCATTCCTTAGGCCCAAAGAGTGACAAGTCACAATAATCAAACAACAAAGGGGATAAGTATAATACATATATTTACCAACCAACAAGAAAGGACATTCTACAAATTATTTAGAAGAAAATAAAATGGAAAAAGACTAAAAATTTCTTCATTCAAATCAAATAGAATTACATATGATGAGAAAAATGTACTTCATTACATAAAAAATCCTATTCTATTGGTTTTTTCCCTTTTGCCTTTGAAACAGGTTCTACCCCAGTAGGAGGATCATCTAATGTATAAGGGGAATTTATAAAATTTAGATCTCGCAGCATTCGAACATTCATCACAGAGGGCCGATCAAGCAAATGCTCTGGGCGAGATATCTCAAAGTTTGCATGAAGACTGTAATCCCCGAGATACTTGGAGATCAAGAATTGAGGAATTGCCCGAGCAGGAATCCAACTGATGTCAATCTCAAAAGGAAGCACAAGTTAATCGAGCACTCTAGGGTCATAATAATCCCATAAGTAGTGGCCCTGCTCCAATTTTAGCACACACAGTGCATTCAACAACCCTTGCTTGTACCCCTCGTTATTTGACTGCTAGATCCGAGCATCAAGATGGTAAGGGGCTTCATTATACCTAGCCATCCAAAACTCTCTGGGTTGTTTATGGAACTGATAAGTTAACCTCTCCAGTTGCTCGTGGATACTCTTCGCCAGAATTTCCTTATTTTCCAAAGCAGAACTCTGGGAAGAGAGTTGGTCAGTAAAATTCAGAATTTTCTTTGACATTTCTGCCAAAGCTTGATTCTTTGCCATAAACTGAAATGTCTGATTCTCTAAGTTCGATTGAGTTCATTCTTCTTCAATAGAAACCCGACCAGCCCTTGCTCATCCACGAGAATAAGATCTTGCTCGTCCACGAGTAGATGTGGAGGGTCTAGCTCTTTTCAAAGTTTCCAAATCATCTCATAAATTGGCATTCTCTAGCTCCAAGAAAGAAAAACCTTCATCATTAACAGGGACCAAGGCTCCCGAAGAAGATGAAGTAGATTTGAGTTGTTTTATCTCTTCTTGCAAAGCAATGTTCTCCTGCTCCAATAATTTGGCGATATGCCTATGCTCTTCAACTTCAAGCTTTAGAACACTCTCTTTCTTCTCATAAGCAGAGATAAACTTGTCATACCCTTTGTCAGCACTCAATTGCTGATATTTTTTGTCTTATCCTTGGTGAAAAAGGGTAGAAGATTCTTTATATTGCTATTGGAGTTCCTCGATATTTCTTTAGAGATCTTCAATCATCTCGTAGTAGGCCACATTATTGGCAACAGCATGATCGAGCAAGCACTTTAAATATTGATAAGCTTTAATTGCTCGTTCAGAAGCATCTGAACCAAGGATATCTCTGATTTGAGATTCATTAAGATTTGCATGACCAACTTTAAAATAGTCATTGCATTTATTCATTAATTATGTGTCATGAGCTGATAAGAGCTCCATCCTAGCCATAAACTAAACAAAGAGAGGAAATAAAAAGAATCAATAATGATGCAGACATAAAAAATAAAAGAGAAAGTCAAGACGAACAACCAAAGTTCGAATTTTTATTCATCATAAAAAGAGATACATAGTCCAAGGTTACATTCAAGAAAGCAATAAAAAATCCCAAACAACTTCACACCTTCTCCTTGTTTCCTACGACGCCCTCAGAAGATTTTGAGGAAGGGACTGGTTGCTCGGAGGACAAGGTTAGCTGCTCGATAGAAGTGCTAGTTAGTTGGAGTTTCTCGGAAGGTTGAACAACAGGAACAACAGGGACCTGATCTCCAATCATCATAGAAGATTCATCTAAGGTAGCTTCATCCTCTTCTTCTTCTCCAAGAGAGGGAAGAGGGACATGAGTGTGCTGCTGGAAAAGCTCAGAATTCTCAATAACTTTCATCTCCTGTAAGGCTGTAACCCATCCATCCCTAAAAAAATTGAGGCTGGCATACTCCGTTTGAGAAGACATGGTAACCAGGCCCTTGTTTCTACCTTTGTCCCAACCATCACTGAATGATTTTTTAACTGCAATTTTCCTTTTGCCTTCTCGGAGGATGTCCTTTCCTTAAGGAGCTCCTCAGCAGCCTTCAACTTCTCTTCCACCTTCATTTTCTGTCGCTCGACATCTTGAAGTTTAACAATTTCCTCTTTAGCAGAATTGAGCTTAGCCTCAAGCTCCTTGTTGCTTTGTTCAAAATCCTTGTTGCTATTTTCAAACTCCTTTAACTTCTTCTCCAATTATTTGGAGGCATTCACAACCTGATCTCTGTCCAGCTCAACGGATTGAAATTGTTTCTCCCAAGCAACTTTATCTTCCTCGTACTTTTAACCAGAATCTTTCAAAGATAGGGCCAGCCCAACAAAAGCTTCCTCTACACCACCCGAGGATCTTGAATCCCTAATAGCTTTATCTTTCTTCAAAATGCTGTTGAAACAGGTCACCAGCTGAAAAAAGAAATAACTTTGAGTCAATACATGAATATAATATTAGAAAGTAAAAGACTCAGGCTAACAATACTTATTGAGGCAATGTGTTGAGCAACCAGGGTAGCGATTCCCTCACGAGAAAGAGTATCTTCAACCAGGATAGTCCAGGATTTCATTAAGCCCACAGCGGAGCTCGGAGGAACAAAAGTTGGAACACTACTTTCAACATTTAAAGATTGAGAGATCGGTTCAGCAGGTCTCTCAGAAGAGCTTTTCTTTAACCTCCTCAGAGGAGCAGGAGCATTTTCAACTAAAGACGTTGTCTTTATTGGTGATATGACAATAACCTCGCTCGAAGGAGAGATAGTAACAGTCTTGCTCAGAGCCACAGGGGGCTTCTCTCCAGCCTTCTTGGCAGTAGCAGGAGGGAGTACATTAATGGTTTTTGTCCCTTCTTATGGGACATCTTGTTTACTTTTCTTTGCCTCCACAGTGGCAGAGGCAGATTTGTCAAAAAAGGCAGGAGCTCTTCTCTTCTTCATCAGATCACTAATGGGAATACTCGACTCAGAGGAAGAACCTTCCACACTAGTCTTAGAGTCTAGTACTTGGTCAAGATTAACTACCACTAGACAAGGACGAGCAGTGAAAGATGAAGTATAGCTTTTGTACTACAACAAGTAAGAAGGAGATTTAATATGCTCCTCAGCAACAAATTGGTGCAAACTCCAGATAAGTTTTAAATGTTTTATATTAACATCAGTTTCCTTTGGAGGTTTCCTTTTACTGTCAACTGCAATAAGAAAAAAACCAAATATTAGAGATGCATTTTATCAAACACAAAGCGAACAAGATTTTAAAAATAAAAATAACCTATCCCATTTCCATAAGGTGGATATCTGGGACTTTGGTATACATCATCTCCATTTAATGGAGGGTGTTGCCAATTTTTCATCACCACCCCATGATAAAAGTAATCCTTATTAGCATCCGGAAGATTGACGACTAACACTCTATTCAAAAACCTAGATTTTAAATAGAAAGTACTATCGCTGATAACCCATCTATAGCAATACATAATCTCTGAAATCCCTAAACGGATTCCATGAAGTTGATTCAACCTATGTACGCCATTAACTATCCTCCATGTATTTGGAGCTATTCTTGCAGGTACAACATCAAAATATTGGAAAAACTCCAAACACAGGGGATTTGGCGGGAAAGAAAAGACACATTCGGCTACAAAAAGACTGGGGAACCAATGTCCCTCAGTCAAAGAAAAATAATCAGAAGGTTCAGAAAGTTCTTCCAAAATAACCTAAGAAGGGATTGAAAATTTAGACCGAAATTTGTTTAGTGACTCAACAAGTTAATCCATGATGAACAAAGTAAATAAAAGAAAGGGAAGAAAATCTTACAGAAAAAGAGAAGATCAGTTGATAATGAACAATGGAAGGAACGAAGGCACAAGATAGAGAGGAAATGAAGAGTTCAAAGATACATATTTGAAAAGTGAAAGACGATTAGATTTCTACCGCGCTTAAATACTTTATCTCAGGAATAGAGAAAGGAAATGATTACAAGGGAAGACGTTTGCATTTTTAGCGTCTAAAAGAATAAAAGGGCACAATTATCGAAGCGGTCATGAAAATTCAAAATATTTATGATGACTAATACTATGTGTTCAAAAAGGAAAATTTTCCTAAAATCCATAAAAAACCTGAGCAGTTTTCGAGCAGAATATTCCACACTCTCATTCAACCTCAACTGTGAAACATTGGGGGCTTCTGTTGATACCAAATTTAGTCTGCTAACGTGGACCATCATACCGAGAAGCTTAGGCGCCTCGAGGAACTTAAGGATCCGAGAAACTTAGGCGTACCGAGCAATGCAGGCAGTTCGAGCAACTCAAAGTACAGATCATCCAAACTAGGAGAATAAAAAAGATGACTGCACATTAAATGCTCATTATTATCGTACATACGTATATGTCTACTAGACAACAACGCATTGTCCTTTCACATGGGACTCTAGATTTCTTGCATGGTTATTTGGCCTTGGGCTAAATTAGCCATTATGCCTACCAGATCTGAAACATTTGGGGCAACAGATGGATTTGGAGAAATCCCAACGTTTTTATTACTGGATTACGGATTATCATCCATTGATGATGAATTATTTTGGTGAAAAATGCTAAGTATAGTCATTTCCCACAAACGTTGCCAATCTGTTGAAGTCAGAAAATGGCCTCTGCCATTTTAGTGGCGTCAACACCAGATAAATGATGATGATGAGATTGAAGATGAAGATAAACATTCACATCAAACATATAAGAGACAAAAGGTTTTTAAAGTGGTTCGTCGATGAATAAATCCTACATCCACTGTTATTTTATTCCGAGGGGTTTACAATAGCACAATATGGTGTAGAGAGAGAAAACGTGTATATCTTGTGTATGGTGTTTCTTAGTTGTCCCTCCCTTTGGTTAAGGGAATACAAGTATTTATAGTGATGAGAGTTAAAGAGATACAATGTCTTTGTACATTCAGAGATTTATGTCTATATACAATGAATCTAATTGTTGGTCTTCTAGGATGGTTGATCTTCCTTGAGTTGCTTGGTATGCTATGTGTTGGTTGGGGTGACGACTAACTCTCCTCGGGTGCCGACCAACTCTCCTCGGGTGTCGAATAAGTATAAATATTGCCACATAGGATGACATGTGTCCTTTATTGATTGGTCGTCGTAGATGGAGAATTTTTGCGTCAACAGGCCCATTCCTCATTCCTTGACAACGAGTCTGAGGAAGATGAGGTCTCTTATCCTGCCTCATCTTCTCAGAGGGCTGAGTCATCAAACCAATTCGACGCAGCTATTGAGACTGTTGAGCCCAATGTTGTCATTGGACCCGCACTTAATGCCATCCCTCTAGCGTCTGTGATGAGGTTTGAGTTCATGCGACACTTTTCGAGCAGTGCCCTCGCTAATCTCAGGCTGAAGAGCCAGACAGCAGTAGTGAAGAGAGTGACCTTAACACTTCCATAGCCAAGTTATGAGAGTATAGTTACAGAGGTCAATTTTTGACTTGGAGACATTTGTATGGCATTGGGCCTAACATTTCTATGAGGAAACCATCTGTAAATGAGAGAGCTATTGATGGATGAGAGGGGGACTTATACTTTTATCAGCAAATGTTCAAGTTCGGCTTTGGACTTCCTGTTCACCCCACTGTACACGCAATCTTAGCTTGTTTAGTAGTTATTCCATCCCAACTTTCTCCCAACGCTTCGAGGGTTATTCTCCACTTTGTCTCTCTCTGGAAGATAATTCATTAATCTGACCTTTCAATTAACATTTTTACGGCTTGTTACACCCTTTCGTCTCCTGAAACTCAACCTGGTTATTACCATCTCTAAGCTAGGAATTCTTTAAAGAAAGTCTTATTGGTCACTCAGACTTCCAACCATGATTAGTAACATCGTTATTTCTTTGTTTTGGGATCTTGGGAATTCGGATCCAATGAAGCCTGTGGTGCTTATGGGCTCATGATCCCTCAGAAGTGGGCCAAAGTCTCTGCATGGGGAAACTTGATCTGGTATTGAGCCCTGATGCTGCCAAGAAAGTTAAAAGGCTTTGAAATCAAGATCCCAATGGTCGTCTTGCCAAGTTTGAATAGGTGAAGGGCCCTTATTACTTATCTCAAACAGTTCTAGGGGTTAACCCCTTGTCCGATCTACTTGAGTGACTTTTCTTGTTGAACTAACACTATATTTCTTCAAACTTTTCATACCAACCTCGTCTTTTTCCACAGATCATCCAGAAAACGTGGAGGATTATATTCAGGAAATGGTGGGAAAGAATATGAGTAAGCTTTTCGGTAGACATGGAAAAAAATCCGATATCCCTACCCCTGCTGCTAAGACCGGTGCTGGTGGTCCCAACCGAGGGACTGAGGCTGTGAAGAAGAAGAAAGATCAAGAGGAAGAGATAACCTCTTCTCATCCGTCTAAGTTGGGTCGGACTACTCAAGCTATCCCCATTTCGATAGATGAGGTTCTTACAGCTCGTCTATCTCAACTTAATATGGATGACGCGAGCATCATTGGCAATCCTGGGAAGGCTTATGATTGTGTGGCCTCTATAATAGCCGATGCTGACAAGCACTTTTTGCAAGCTATGGGCGTCTCCATTATTACCAAGTTCTTTATCCACAGGACTATTGAGGTACTTTCGTTATAATTCGATCTAGTGTAGTCTCATATCCCCATCAGATATTGATTCAATTGTCTTTAGTTACAGGTGCTTGTATCCCTCTATAGGCTTGGGGAATGTGTTAAAAAAAAGCTCCCTTTAGTTCAAAAAGGGAGGGACAACGAGTCCACTGAGAAGGCTTTGAGGGAAGAGCTCGAGAATGCCAAGTTGGCTCTATAAAAATCTCAAGAGGATCTAACCAACCTCAAGAATGAACATGCTAAGACTCTGAAGAAGCTATCTTTGGACAAAAAAGCTGAGATAGATGTTGCGATCTAAGCTATTGTGGATAATTATAAGGATTATGATGAGTACAACGATCATGCCTTTGACTACTTGGAGATAGGCATAAGAACTTCTTACCGATGGGTTATTTTGAGGCAAGCTAAGAGTGGAAACTTGACCTCTCAGGACTTTGTGGGTGTAAATTTTAGTGACCCACTTCTTAAAATAGTTCTTGCCGATGTTGAGGGGGCTGCTGAGATAGACCTTGATGTCCTTAATGCTTAAGAGGATAAAACCCGGGTTGATGTTAACATTGAAGAGGCCGTGACTGTTGATACAACCAAGGATCCTGCAACCGATGACTTGGCCCCGGGAGATGCCGACACTACACTAGCCGATCAGTGAATTATGATTATTTTTTCTCGATATCAATTTTATTTGGGCGACCGTTTGTGACCTATTTACCTTTATGTGATGTAACACTTGAACACTTTAACTTCTTTTGTTTTAAACTACTCGTGGAATATGAATGGTTGCTTTGTTTCAGAATGTTTGCTTTGCTTCTGAATTTGGAAATCGTAGTCACCCAATTAAAGTATTATGCCATATCCCCTCTCATAATTTTGAGAGTGCATGGTTGGGCATTGTCTCATCCATGCACTGTCGTCTCGTTTGAGATCACCCTATTCATCAAACTAATGGAGTTTCATCTCTTATTAACTACATCAATGATTTTTGAGGTCTGAGATCACCAAACTAATGATGTTTCATCTCATATTCATTAATGATGTTTGATTAACGAACCACAATTAAGAGATTTTAAATTTAAATTTACCAAATTATGGTGTTTTATCATGGGTCCTTTCTCGTCATTTTGAGAGTGTATGGTTGAGGGTCATCTCACGCATACACTGTCATCTCGACCGAGAGAACTCTTTACCACTAAGTTAATGATGTTTAAGGTTTGAGATCACCAAACTAATGATGTTTCATCTCATATTCACCAAATCAATGATGTTTAATGTCTGAGATCACCAAACAAATGATGTTTAATCATATATTCACCAAATTAATGATGTTTGATTAACGAACCCCAATTAAATGATTCTAAATATGAATTCACCAAATTATGGTGTTATATCATGAGTCCCTTCTCGTCATTTTGAGAGTGTATGGTTGAGGGTCGTCTCACCCACACATTATCGTCTCAACCGAGAAAGCTCTTTACCACTAAGCCAATGATGTTTAAGGTCTGAGATCACCAAAATAATGATGTTTCATCTCAAATTCACCAAATTAATGATGTTTAATAAATGTCTATTTTTTGATATTATTGACGGTCTGCATACGAGGTTGTTCCCATCCAATCTATCATATCACCAATGATAGCTTAATGCTACATCACCACGAATGGTGTTTTATAGGTTTAAAGAAAATTGATACACATAAGAAACATACATTCACATAAATAGATAATATGAGAGAATACTTGAGATTTTCATTTATACTATATCATACAATGCTTTAAGAAAAAGATGAAATATAATCTTCAAGATCTTTTACTAGTAGTATATTCTTAAATGGTCGGCATTCTGGGGTTGGATAAGGGTTCTCCTTCTAATTTTTCCAGTCGATAGGTCCCTAGGATGACTTCCTCCATAACTCTATAAGGACCATGCCATTTGGCATGGAGTTTGTTAGGTTTTTGCCACATCCTTTTCAGAACTAGGTCTCCCAAAGCTATCGACCGTGCCTTAACCTTCTTGTTGTAAAACTAGATCATTATCTACTAGTAGGCTGCTTGCCTAACCTATGCATATTATCCCCTCTCTTCAATCAAATCAACGTCAATTCTTCTCTCGGCCATATTCCCTTCAGGATCATACGTATGAACTCTATGTGTAGACATGTCAATCTTGGTAGGGACTACTACCTCTGAACCATATGCTAACATAAAAGGTGTTTCTCATATCGGCATTTTAATTGTCATCCTGTAGGCCTACAACATAGAATGTACCTCTTCTGTCCATCAGCCTTTGGGATCTTCTAACCTTTTCTTGATACCATCAAGGATTGTCCTCTTAGTGACTTCAGTATGACCATTGGCCTGGGGTCGATCAGGCGGTGAGAAGAATTGCTTGATGCCGACTCTTTCATAAATTTTTTCTAAAGAGATACTTTTGAACTGTTTCCTATTATCTGAGATGAGGGTATTAAGTTGGTCGTACCTACAGATGATGTTCCTCCACATCAATTGGAAGGTCTTCTTCTTCTTCGTAATAGTGATCATAGCCTTAACTTCCACCCACTTTGATAAGTAGAATCGCCACAATTAATAATCTATAGTTACCCGCGGCCCCTAGCAACGATCCTACTGAATCAAACCCCTATACTGCGAATGGCCATGGGTAGCTGATAGACGTCAGAGGCTGATGAGGTTGGTGAGGGATGGTGGCAAACCGTTGACACTTGTCGCACTTCATCACATTCTCGGTTGTATCTTTGGCTAAGGTCGGCCACCAGTACTCCTGCATGACGATCCTCTTCACTAATGATCTTCCTCCAATGTGATTTGAATAAGATCCTTCATGAAAATCTTTCAAGATATACTACACTTCATCAGGGTGTACGCATCTAAGCAGTGGTAGGAGGAACCCTTTTTTTATACAATATATCCCCCAAAATAAAGAATGTAACATCTTTATACCTGATCTTCCTCCTATCGGCCTTAGACTTTGGTAACCCTCCCTCTCTGATATACTGAATGAGTGGGTCCATCCAAAATGATCTGATGTTCAGGTTGAAGCAAAAATCTAACTCTGTATCGGCATCTTTAATGGTAGGCCTATGAAGAATTTTAATGGGAACTGTCCTGCGAATCTTAGTTCTTGTGGCCGATGCCAGCCTTACCTGCATCGGCTCGACTATTATCTAGTCTAGGGACCCTCTTTATCTTGATTTCAGAAAGGTTATTGGTCATATTTTTCACCCTCTCCAGGTATTTAGCCGTCCTCTTGTGTTTGGCCTCGTAGATGCCCAATATATGATTAACTACTAACTGGGAGTCACCGTGTACTAAGATTTGGCCGATGTTCAGTGCTTTAGTGAAGGAAAGTACAGCTATGAGTGATTTGTATTCTGACTCGTTATTTAAAGCTTTAAAACTGAATCTCATGGCATATTCAATATCATTTCCATCTGGTGCGAACACAATTAGGTCGGTGCCACTTCAACTTTCGCCAGATGACCCATAAATAAAAAGGCTCCAGGCATTTCCTTTTCCCAAAAATTGGCCTTCTTCAATGACTCCTCTTTTGATTAGAAACTTATCCGTCTCCTTTATCAAAGGATGGGTAATTCCAGCGTCGGTCTTAGGAGGCCTCGTGAAGCCTATCTCGGCCTCAGACGAACCATTCTTCACTCTCTCAGTCGGTCTATTCTCTATCTGAGTTTTTTCACTATCAGCCTCGTCCCAGGTGAACTCGGCCACAAAATCTGCCAAATCTTGGCCTTTAATTGCTACTCTAGGCTGATATACTATATCGTATTCTCCCAACTCAATGGCCCATGACATCAATCTACCCGATTTCTCAGGTTTATGGATAACTTGTCTGAGGGGAGAATCCGTCAAGTCGACAATTGTATGAGCTTAAAAATAAGGCTTCATCTTTCTTGAAACATGAATGAGGGCATAAGCTATTTTTTCCATTTTAGGGTACCTCTTCTCTGCTCCTTGAAGGGCTTTGCTATTGAAATAAAATGGCCTCTGTATCCCACTATTATATCTAACTATAGCCCCGCTAATGGCTGACTCCAATATAAATAAATGCACATGGGTCATCTCTCCTTGCACCGACCGGAATAGTAATAGATCAGAGTTGAGCTGAGGTAGAGTTTTAGTTCTTCAAAGGCTCTTTCGCATTCCTCATCCCACTTAAAGGCCTTTCTGAGCACTTTAAAAAATGGCCAACATTTATCGGTGGCTCTAGAGATGAACCTGTTTAGGGCAACCACTCGTCCGGTGAGCCTATGAACGTCTTTGATGGTCTTTGGTCTCTGCATTTCCACCAAGGCCTTGATCTTATCATGGTTTGCCTCTATTCCCCTTCGATTTACAATGAATCTCAAAAACTTGACAGACCTAACTTCGAATACACACTTCGTGGGGTTGAGCTTCATTCTGTACTCGCCCATCGTGTTGAAGGTCTTTTCCAGGTCCGCTACAGGAGTACCGGCCTTCAGACTCTACATAAACATATCGTCGACATAGACCTCCGTTGTCTTCCTTATCTGGCCTTCGAACATCTTATTCACCAACCTCTGATATGTAGCTTGTAACACCCCGTATTTTTATTAATTAATTATTTAATTAATTCACAAATTAGAGAAAAAAATGTAACCATTGCTATTTTTATGATAATAATGATAATGACGATGATAATAATAATAAATTTGATTCTTAATAAATATTTTTTTTAGTTCCCTTATTTTGTTAGTTTAGAACATTTAACCACATTCATGGGCATTTATTATCTTACATTATATTCATGTAAGAATTTTGGTGTCGTATGGGGAAAATATTATCTTTTTCTTATTTTATACGTTATCTTAACCTCTTGGGCACTTGATGATGGACTAGAAAGTACCCACAAATTCATGCTTATCAAAATGTCAAGATTTTAATTAATTTGACATGTCAACAAACATGGTTTAACTTTCTAATTTTTTATTGTCACAACTCTTTCCCCTTAAAGATAGCTTTTGCTGTTGAAGTTTTTGGATTCAATAACTACACATGGGAATAGTCAAAATTGTTTTTCTTTAGAATAAGAAACAAAGGGGTTTACAACGTGTAAAAAAATATAATAGGCAATTATAAGATAAGAGTTTGTTTCCTAACATATCACGTGCTTTCACAAAAAAGAAAGAAAATAGTTTACACATCATAACTTCTTTGCATGAAACGGATAATTGTAAAAATAAAAATAAAAATTATACGTCTTTGTTTTAAGAATTTGAACTGCGTGAATCACTCAATATCCCTTACACTTCTTCTATAAATACTTATCCCGGTTCTTTATAATAGTTTCGTGAGAGTTTAATAATTAGAACATGATAGACAACTCTTTGGTACAAAAAAAAGTTTGTAATCGAGTTTCAATAATCACATGATGACGATGATTTAATTCGCGGAACATTTTAGTAACGTTGAAAGAGATGGTGAGATTTAAATTCTTCTTAACGGTTTAAGGTACATGACTTACAAAATATGCTCCTAAATTCTCTCGAGAGTATTCCGTTTGTTTTCTGTGTCGATTTCACTCATGTTGAATTGTGATATTCATTGGAATCCCGAAATTTTTTTGGAATCTATTATATTGATTCTTTGAGATATATTATGTTGTTGATTTGATCATTATGTCCTGAGATTTTAATAAGGCACGGAGAATGGGCACCCGCAGATAGTCCAAAATCTGGATATGGCTTTGATATGCATAAGCGCAGTGAGGTGAGGCATGGGGACCCATTGATTTGTTGTTGAGAAATTAATACTGATATAATGCTTGAGATTGCATTTGATTTTTATATGTCGATTCGTATTGTTTCACCATATTTATTTATGAGCATCTATTCCTGTCATATTGTGTACTTCCCCATATTTTCTTTCAGTGATAGGTTAGCATGGTTTGGAAAGCTATGGAGTAATTTTTTGAAGAATATTTTAGAGTATGGAGCTTGGAAGATTTTTATTGTGGAATAGATGGCCGTGTAATTTTTATTAGAGAGATTTGTATTTATTTTGAGAGAAATTTATTGTAATAATTATTGTGGAAGTATAAGAATTAGGGATTTTTTATATTTAAATTGTGGAAATTTTATGCTCTATACTTCTTGTGGATGGTTTTAGTTTAGTTTTATCGTAGTAGCGCGTCGCGTTTCTTTTGGGGGGCATAGGGTATTACAAATGGTATCATAGCTTAGGTCTACGACAACCCTGGAGTCTTTAGGTTTTGGGTCTAGCATGCGGGTTAAACGTGTTTATTTGGAGATATAAATTTTTATTGGGGACATGGTAGGCATTGTGGTGGGTTTGTTTCGAATTAATATGAGCACTTTAGTGTGAGATGATTTTTGGGAAATAGAATCGGGTAGCATTTTTTTTCAAGCGTTAGGCTACGTCGAATTTCGAGGGTGAAATTCCTTTGCTAGTGGGGAAGTATGTAACACCCCATGTTTTTATTAATTAATTATTTAATTAATTCGGAAATTAAAGAAAAGAAATGTAACAATTGCTATTTTTATGATAATAATGATAATAACAATAAATTTGATTCTTAATAAATTATTTTTTTAGTCCCCTTGTTTTGTTAGTTTAGAACATTTAACAACAATCATGGGTATTTATTTATCTTAAATTATATTCATGTAAGAATTTTGGTGTCATATGGGAAAATTATTATCTTTTTCTTATTTTATATGTTATGTTAACCTCTTGGGCACTCGATGATGGACTAAAAAGTACCCACAAATTCATGCTTATCAAAATGTCAAGATTGTAGTTAATTTGACATGTCAACAAACATGGTTTAACTTTTTAATTTTTTATTGTCACAACTCTTTCTCCTTAAAGATAACTTCTGTTGTTGAAGTTGTTGGATTCAACAACTACACATCGGAATAGTCAACATTGTTTTTCTTTAGCCTATGAAACTAAGGGGTTTACAACATGAGAATAAAATATAATCGACAATTATAAGATAAGAGTCTGTTTCCTAACAAATAATGTGTTTTTTTTTAAAAAGATAACAATTTACACATCATAACTGCTTTTACATGAAACGGATAAGGGTAAAAAAAATTATAGATCTTTGTTTTAAGAATTTGAATCGTGTGAATCACACAATCTCCCTTACACACCTGCTATAAATACTTATCCTGGTTCTTTATAATAGTTTCGTGAGAGTTTAATAATTAGAACATGAGAGACAACTCTTTAAAGAAAAAATAGTGATTGTAATCGAGTTTCGATAATCACATGATGACGATGATTTAGTTTGTGGAACAGTTTAGTTACGTTGAAAGAGATGGTGGGATTTAAATTCTTCTTAACGGTTTAAGGTATGGGACTTACACAATATGCTCCTAAATTATCTCGAGAGTATTCTTTTTGTTTACTATGTCGATTTTACTCATGTTGAATTGTGATATTCATTGGAATCCTGAAAAATTGTTGGAATCTATTATATTGATTCTTTGAGATATATTATGTTGTTGATTTGAGCATCGTGTCATGAGATTTTAATATGGCACGGAGAATGGGCACCCGTCGATAGTCCAAATTCCGGATATGGCTTTGAGATGCCTAGGCGCGGTGAGGTTAGGCCTGGTGACCCATTGATGTGTTGTTGAGAAATTAATACTGATATAATGCCTGAGATTGCATTTGATTTTTATATGCGGATTCGTATTGTTTCACCATATTTATTTGTGATCATCTATTCCTGTCATAATGTGTACTTCCCCGTATTTTCTTTTAGTGGAAGGTTAGCATGGTTTGGGAAGCTATGGAGTATTTTTTTAAAGATTATTTTAGAGTATGGAGCTTGGAAGATTTTTATTGTGGAATAGATGGTCGTGTAATTTTTATTAGAAAGATTTGTATTTATTTTGAGAGAAATTTATCATAATAATTATTGTGGAAGTATAACAATTAGGGATTTTTTATATTTAAATTGTGGAAAATAGATGATCTATACTTCTTGTGGATGGTTTAGTTTAGTTTTATCGTAGTAGCGCACCGTGTCTTTTTGGGGGGGCGTGAGGTGTTACATAGCCTCGACGTTGTAGCGGTAGTTACCTTTATCAGTGATAAAGGTTGTCTTTTCTTCGTCGACCGAGTCCTTGAAGATTTGGTTATAGCATGAGTAGGCATCCATAAAACTCATTAATTCATGCCTAGCCGTGGCGTCAACTATCTGATCAATACGAGGGAGAGGGAAGCTGTCTTTAGGCTAAGATTTCTTCAAATCAGTGAAGTCCATGCACATTCTCCATTTACCGTTGGCCTTGGGTACTGTGACCGCGTTTGATTACCATTCAGTATAGATGACCTCCATGATGAATTCGGCCTCTTCCAGCTTTTTAACCTCGTCTCTTATGACTTCGTACTCCTCTCGAGAGTAAACACTTCTTCTCTATATTATCGTCTTAGCACCTTCCCGAACATTGAGCTTATGACACATAATCTTTGGGTCGATGTCTGGCATGTCCGCATGACTCAAAGCGAAGATGATATATCGTTTCTTCAACAGCTTGATCAGTTCACTCTTAATATCCGGCTTTAGGGCTTTGCCGACCTGAACAGTTTTTTCTGGTTTTTCCTCATGAGGACGATGGATTTTACCTCTTCCGTGGCCTCCCCTTTCTTCAGTTTTTTCTCATCTCTGGGATCAAGGGTGTCAATGTTGTACGTGGTTGTTGATTTCTTATGTTCCTCTCTTTCCTATGCTGATTTAAAGTAGCACTCGCATGCCGACGTCTGGCCACCATGAACTACCCCTACTCCATAAGGAGTCAGGAATTTTACAATTTGGTGGACCATTGAAGGCATGGACTCAAACTATTTGACAGATACCCGTCCCAATATGAGGTTGTAAGATGAGAGGACGTTCTCATCAATGACAAAAAACTTAATCTTCTTGGTTAGCCTCTTCGGCCACACATTTCCAAGTTTGACTTCCATTTCGTACATCCCCATAGGGTGGACCTTTTCTCCACTGAATCCTATCAGAGGATGGTGGTATGGGACAAGTATGGCTCGGCTAAGTCCTAAGCCTTTAAAGAATATCCAAAACATGACATCGGCAGAGCTTCCTCCATTAACCAATATTTTTGGTACCTCACATCCATGTACTCTGGTGGTAATGACGAGTGGGGCATGATGAGGAGCCAAGATACGCTTGAAATATAATCTTGAAAAGTCAAATATGAGGGTTTCCATATCCACTTTTTTCCTCTTCTCTGACTTAACATCAAATGAGGCTAAGTTCACAGTCTCGACTTTAGTCATTGCCTTCTCCTCGGCCACATGGGCTTTATGGTTGGCCACTTCCATGACGCCACCTGTCAGGCCACCACAAATCATGCCTAACCCAAAAGAAATCATGTTGAACCATTTCACAGGGGCGTTATCATCCTTTAGAGGGAGATCTAGATCATCCTCATCATGATCAAAAGGGTCGTCTCGTCAGGAATGGACGCCCTCTTTGCATTTATCGACCCTTCTCTTTATTGGGTCATCTCGACTTTAATCATCTCGGCCTCTACTAGTATCTCTTTTATCGACATACTTTCTAAGCTTTCCTGACTTCAATATTTTTTATCTCATCTTTGAGGGAGAAACATCTCTCAGTTGTATGCCCCTGATCTTGATGAAACCCTCACCGCAAATTTTTATTTCTTTTGTGAGGAGCAGTCTTTAATTTTTTTGGCCACCTAAGGGATCAGTCATTCTTAATCTTATTCAAGATGTGCTCATAACTAACATTAATCTGAGTGTAGTCTGCAAACTTGTCCTCTATCGACTTCTTCTTACTATCTCTTCCCTTTGACTTCTGGAACTTTCCATCGTCGTGAGCTCTTTTTTCTTCATCACCTTTGGTGGCCATTGCCTCCTTTGCGTTCATGATTCTCCCAGCTGTGGATAGGAGTTCAACCATGGTCTTTGGAGGGTCTTTGACCAACTTCCAAAGTAGATTTTCTTTCTTAAGACCTCCCATCAGGGCCGTCATTATGATGCTCTCCTCATAATCTTCAACCTCTAATTTTTCCTTATTGAAATGGGCTATGTACTCTCTTAGTGTCTCGTCCTTTCCCTGCTTGACATACAACATGTGGGTTGTCTACTTCCTGGGTTTAACCCAAAAACATAAGTTGTGGATGAAGCTATCAGATAGATCCTTAAAACTTCCTATTGAGCCTTTTGAGAGAGAAGTGAACCATACGTTGTCCGCCCCTGTTAACGTGGTGGAGAATGCTCGGCATCTCATCTCATCAAAAATAGAATAGATGTGAGAGGCCGACTGGTAAATTTATATATGATGCACCAGATTGGTGCTCTCGTCATACTTCGGGATAACCATCAACGACTTGAGCTTAGTTGGGGTTGGGTATTTAACTATCTTGTCCAAAAATGGTGAGCCTTCAGAATATCCCCACTGCAAGGGGGTCTCGGCTCTTCATGATGTCGCCTATTTTGTTCTCCAATCTTTGTATAGACTCATTCTAAGGCTTATTAGCTGTAACATCGGCATTACCCAGTATGGCATTATCATCGACACCCTCTCTGTTGTCTGGACGAAACGACCATTCTCTATTACTTAGATTAAATAAGGGTGCCCTTTTTTCAATTCAAAGTCCGATGTTGACCTCTCTATGCTCCTTTCGACCTCTAAATGGTCTATAGTACTCCCCCTATCATTCCTTCTTGAGTTGGCAATACTCATAGATTTGGAAAGTCGATCTCTAAAATCTCCTTGGGGGATAAGTCTATCAAAAGACGACCCCCTACTTAGTCTGACTATGGCTGGTCGCCTTCTGCAGTTTCATCTTTTCTGACGCTCTTCATCTCGACTTTTCTGGAGTGGTCGAACTGTCCCTCCACTGTAACACCCCGCCTAATTAAATACCCGGTGGCCAGTCCCATACCAAATTAAAACAGAATATACAGTTGGCTCATTCTTAGGATCACTGTAGAAAACATTTACAACTCACCCAATAACCAATTAAGCTGGTGTTAAAAACTTTCCAAATTTAAATTTCCACAAAACCATTTTTAGTTTAAGAATAACACAACACATTTTATTCTACAAAACTGGTAACAAAATAAATAACACAAAAGAATTTAAATGCAATTGGAATAAACATTCCCAAATAATATTAATCCATTACAGTAATCCCATTAATAACAACTGTATTAAAAAGACACGAATACAATAATATTTGACCTCGATAGAAAAGATAACTGAAATCCTTTGGGCGACATGCCCTAACTAAGAATACTGTGAATCAAATGAAGATAGGCGTCCAAGCAAAACTCCACAAATCCATAGCCTGTCAAAATCCGCTAAGGTTGGCGTCCCTGTTGCTGGACACCTGATATAGAGATACAATAGAAGAGAAAATATGCAAGGAAACGGGTCAGAGCCCGAATGTGTAGATGATTTTTAAAACAACAAGTATTTAACAAGTGCAATAAAGCATTTATTATGTACATGTTAGATCCAACTCTCACTTGCTATTCTCACCTCTCAACTAGAGTGCACACTTAACGTTTCCTATTAACCTCCTAGTTAATGGTTCCTCTTTTCTAGTCTCCATATTATAATTCCATTCCCATATCATAATCCCCGTATGTCCCATACCATACGTCACATTATTATTCATTTACATTTCTCCTTTATATGATTAGTTCTCTTTAACATGAATCATTACTCATTAATATGAATCGTTTCTCATTAACATGAGTTAAGCTTTTCAATTCAATAAGCATAAACATTCATTAACATAATTCCATTATCTTTCTCTATTCACCGTTATCTACAATTATCACCGTAGATAGATTTAACCACAATGTATATATCCAATCAATCATTTAATCCATTATATATATATTCATATATAATACGGCACCCCGAGTCACAGATAAGGTGCAATGCATTAATCTGCTATCATGTCCCATCATCACATGCCGCCGAATAGGGAACTAAAGGTTCGGTAAGATTCCTCGAACCACAAATAACATCACATACATTGGAGGCGAACATAGTTCTCGTATCCATGGGTCACGCACATACCTACGTACCCACAGTCAGCGGACTTATCAACTCCCCGATAAGTCTTTCATAGACCTATGTTCTCGAGCGACAAATCAAATATCCCATGGATTCATCAGGATATGACTGTCCTCACGCGCAAACCTCCCACCGATAGAAAGTAAGCTAGGTATGTCATACACATAAATCATCAATCAATCAAATAGGTATTATCATAACTATAATTTAATATCAATAAGGTAATTATCACTACCCTAAGATATTTCCCATACGTAGCATTATATCTCTATTAAATTCCACGTATTAAAATATCATATCTTTACTTCATAATTTAATTATCCTCGCATCCTATAACATCTCTTCACTCCCGACATCGTTAAGGTTCATGCGCGGAGCGTCTCGCAAAACGAAATCCAAACAAGGAACCCCTCCAATACACTACTACTTAACTTTATCGATCGAGGAGGTCCGGCAACTTCAACTATGCGATCGGGATAAAATCATACATTCTTTTAACCAAATGTGTTCTAAACTCCCATCTCTATCCAGGAGACACACCACTACGCTCTTGTATTACACTCCGTCCTTGCGAAATCAATATTGAGCTTAAACTCAGTCCTTGATGTTCAAATTGTAACCCTAAGGCTACCCTCACTCAATACACAATACTTAAATAGGTTTTTTCTCAACATATATTCAGTAATAATTCACTAATATCCTACTGGTCCATAACCTCATTTCTCTTGAATTACTACGAGTTTAGTTCTCCTTTTAATTAAGGTTAAAATCGATAGTTTCAAATCTCTTATAAACACATATTCTTTCACTTTGGATTAAACCCTCTTGTAAACTTAAGGATACCCAGGTGTTATATTCAATCACCCCTACTGGTCCTATCTTTAATCCTCATACATCTCCATTTAGAATTTAACAAATGAATCTAGCAATAGAAATTCCATTCGATATAATTTTCATCATTTCAATCACTTGAATCCAAATCAAATTAATTCAAATCTTATCAAGGGTTTACTGATATTTTCTAAGTCCCATAATATCCAAATAATAATCACCAAAGACCCAAAAAAGTTTTGGGATAAGAATCAACATTTAACAAGAAACAACTTTACATATTCTGGGGAGGTCGATCGATCGAAGGCAGGGGTCGATCGATCGATCCCTCTGGTCCAAGCCTGGTTTTCTGCATTTTCTGCAACTACGGGTTTCACCATTTTTACTCATTCAAACCTTCATATTAACCTCCAAAATGAGTTATAATTATTTTTACATGATATATCAACATATATGAACGATTTCCAATACTCTAAACATCCTAGAATTATCAAGGGATTGGATCAAAAGCATGTTTCTCTCCTTATTTCCAGAAAATCATCAACATATTAACTTCAAGAACACTTCAATGGTTTTTTAGATTTTTCTTCAACATATTCATGATCATTTCATGGATTAATATCATCCTACAATATAAGTTTACTTCCTATATTATTTCAGTTTCTATAAATCCATATAACAACTCCATTATGTCTTCCAAACAAGAAAATCATCTCTTTTCATAATTATTCTAACATGGACAATATACGAACTTAAGTTGCAATTATTAAACACTTGCCTTTACTGAAGGCCTAATCCTTTGGTGTAGTATATCTCAGTTGGTTGTCCCTTCTCCGGTCAAACTCCGGTGGTGGTTGGTGTTGGTGAACCTTAGTTCTTGTTCTTCTCCTTCCCAAGTAGGTTTTTCCCTTCCCAAGCACTCTTACACTTTTTCTAGGAAGATGGCTTCTCTAATTTGTGAAGAGGAGATGAATAACCCCCATACACTTAATCTACCAATACTTATAATAGTACCAAATCCGAAATCACTATTCATCCCCCCTAGAAAAATGACCAAAATGCCCTTTTGGGTTGTCTATTCATTTCCAAATGACCCGAGACTCAAAATTAACATCCAAATAGACTTTTCTGACTATTTCGAACCTTCCGGACGCAACTACACAGTCAAAATGACTATAAGATCGATAGAAAATAAATTTCCTTTTTAATTTAATAAACTAGTCCCGACACGTCCCATACCGCGTCTGACTAAAAATATAAATTACCGAATTTATATCATACAGTCATATCAATGACATCACATTCATATATTACCTAAATATCTTTAAGTAATATTCAGAATCATCCATTTTAATATCCACCGTCCGGATAAAACCCGAATGAATTAATTAATAATAAAATCCAATTAATCCATTAATTTAAAATATAACCCATTTTAAAAGTCATTTAAAATTACGGGGTATTACATACTTCCCGCCTTATAACAGAATTTCGTCCCGAAATTCAGGAATATAAGTCATACCGGTAAGGTCAACTCCGAGTATAAATCTCACATCGCAAGAAATCCAAGATGAACCGCCCATACAGTACATTAACAAAATCCCTATCGATGTTATACGCCAAGCCTCACCATATAGTTTTTAACTGAATCAAATTTAGACTTTACCTAAACTTCCCTATACCTTCCTCGTGACAAACTTTGGGAAAAATGATCCTCTCGTAGTGAACAAATAAATCCTGAAGTCTCAATTACTTACCTTTTTCACAATTATGGAAAATACTACAATCCAATCATCCAGGGCGCCCATACACCCTCTCGTACCGCTTTCAATATTAAAATTTTCGCAAAGGTTATAAACTCGTTTCCCAAAGACCTAACTTATTTCGACTCCCAACGGTTATTAGTTTCATGCGTGGGGTGTCTCGCAAGCGAAATCCAAACAAGGAACCACCCCGATACACTACTTCCTAAAGTAGTCGGTCATCGAAACTCTTAAGGTACTTAGTCAATAATATAAAAATTTGGTTTATAAAAAAAATATCAGGTTTATTGATTTAAACAAAAATTTGGTTTTTCGATTTCAAATAGAGTCTATGTATCTACTCTCTTATAGAAGACAAGGTGCAGACATATGTTCTCATATACCACAAGTCAATGCATGCCGATAGTCACATCACGCTCGGACATGCCCAAGGTAAGTAATCCCATAAAAATCAAACCCACGTGATAACAAGTAATATATAGGTGTCCCACACCCCTCAGTGAGTCTACGTAAATGACGATGCCGTAGGCTATGTTTAACAACCCTTTTGCCCACACAATATCAATCACTAGAAAAATCAATACGCCTCATACTTCCTTAGATAGGAAACATACCCTCATTTGCGGGTGATGGTTGTTGAATCCCAATATTATAACTTTGCTCCGATGAGTCAAGAAAAATTTTACCCCAATTTTTTAGTTCTAGTTAACCACAGTCCACTATATACCCAAGCCTTTCAATATATTGCCTTCGTTAGGGAACATACACAATTCACGCATTTTAAGAACTTCTACTGATGACTCTCGTCAATTTTTCCATAATAGGGGTGACCTCGACTACGGTCATCATACTCGAACATACTTCATAACCTCCTAAGTACGATCTCCGCTATTCGTCCAATGGCCCTCATCTGCCATACGTACATAATGAAAGATTCCACAATAAATGTTGGCGAATTTTATAGTTCAACCCATCAGTGAACATTAGGACTCTCCTCTCCTCAGTAGGTACTTCAGCTATACCAAATTAGTTAATCACGTAAACTCTTCCTAATATTCCGCCACAGTTTTCTCTCCCTGTTTCAAATCAAGTAGCTTCCGCCTCATCTCTGTCTAGATGGCGGAAGGAAAATACTTCCCATCAAACCGTATCCAAAAGTCTTGGATAGTCATTATGTCCCTCTCCTCCATAGTGGTCGTAGCTTCCCACCATTGCAAAGCTGCCTCTACTAGCCTGAATGTGTCTAATATTTGATGTTGAACCTCAATGCATTCAATCATTCTCAAGTGGCGTTGGATATCTTTCTTCCATTGGCTAGCAGTCACAACATCTGATCCTCCCTGAAACTCAGGTGGGTGCGCTTTCTGAAAGGCATCCCTCGCTCGTTCCCATGCAGTAGGAAACACTTGCCCTTGCGCGGGTGGGGTGCCGGTACGGGAGCCTGCTGAACAAAAGCTACAACAGCATTGATTGCCTGAGCGACAATTGCAGCAACTTTGGCTGCAGTCATCGTACCTTAGTAGGCGTAAATAGAAAAGCAATAATCCTACTCATAGGGCTCTACATCAAAGAACGCTAAGATGAAAACACAGTAAGCCGTACAGATCCTAAAGGACACTAGAACCCGACGCTCTGATACCACCTGTAACACCCCGCCTAATTAAATACCGAGTGGCAAGTCCCATACCAAATTAAAACATAATATACAGTTGGCTCATTCTTAGCATCACTGTCGAAAACATTTACAACTCACCCAATACCCAATTAAGCTGGTGTTAAAAACTTTCCAAATTTAAATTTCAACAAAACCATTTTTTGTTTGAGAATAACACAACACATTTTATTCTACAAAACTGGTAACACAATAAATAACACAAAAGAATTTAAATGCAATTGGAATAAACATTCCCAAATAATATTAATCCATTACAGTAATCCCATTAATAACAACCATATTAAAAAGACACGAATACAATAGTATTTGACCTCGATAGAAAAGATAACTGAAATCCTTTGGGCGACATGCCCTAACTAAGAATACTGTGAATCAAATGAAGATAGGCATCTAAGCAAAACTCCATAAATCCATAGCCTGTCAAAATCCGCTAAGGTTGGCATCCCTGTTGCTGGACACCTGATATAGAGATACAATAGAAGAGAAAATATGCAAGGAAACGGTTCAGAGCCCGAATGTGTAGATGATTTTTAAAACAACAAGTATTTAACAAGTGCAATAAAGCATTTATTATGTACATGTTAGATCCAACTCTCACTTGCTATTCTCACCTCTCAACTAGAGTGCACACTTAAAGTTTCCTATTAACCTCCTAGTTAATGATTCCTCTTTTCTAGTCTCCATATTATAATTCCATTCCCATATCATAATCCCTGTATCTACCATACCATACGTCACATTATTATTCATTTACATTTCTCCTTTATATGATTAGTTTCTCATTAACATGAATCATTACTCATTAATATGAATCCTTTCTCATTAACATGAATCATTACTCATTAATATGAATCGTTTCTCATTAACATGAGTTAAGCTTTTCAATTCTATAAGCATAAACATTCATTAACTTAATTCCACTATCTTTCTCTATTCACCGTTATCTACAATTATCACCGTAGATAGATTTAACCACAATGTATATATCCAATCAATCATTTAATCCATTATATATATATTCATATATAATACGGCACCCCGAGTCACAACTTAGGTGCAATGCATTACTCTGCTATCATGTCCCATCATCACATGTCATCGAATAGGGGACTAAAGGTTCGGTAAGATTCCTCAAACCATAAACAACATCACAAACATTGGAGGTGAACATAGTTCTCGTATCCATGGGCCACGCACATACCTACGTACCCACAGTCATCGGACTTATCAACTCCCCGATAAGTCTTTCATAGACCTATGTTCTCGAGCGACAAATCAAATATCCCATGGATTCATCAGGATAAGACTGTCCTCACGCGCAAACCTCCCACCGATAGCAAGTAAGCTAGGTATGTCATACACATAAATCATCAATCAATCAAATAGGTATTATCATACCTATAATATAATATCAATAAGGTAATTATCACTACCCTAAGATATTTCCCATACGTAGCATTATATCTCTTTTAAATTACACGTATTAAAATATCATATCTTTACTTCATAATTTAATTATCCTCGCATCCTATAACATCTCTCCACTCCCGACGTCGTTAAGGTTCATGCGCGGAGCGTCTCGCAAAGCTAAATCCAAACAAGGAACCCCTCCAATACACTACTACTTAACTTTTTCGATCGAGGAGGTCCGACAACTTCAACTATGCGAACGGGATAACCTAATACATTATTTCAACCAAATGTGTTCTAAACTCCCATCTCTATCCAGAAGACATACCACTACGCTCTTGTATTACGCTCTGTCCTTGCGAAATCAATATTGAGCTTAAACTCAGTCCTTGATATTCAAATTGTAACCCTATGGCTACCCTCACTCAATACACAATATTTAAATAGGTTTTTCCTCAACATATATTCAGTAAGAATTCACTAATATCCTACTGGTCCATAACCTCATTTCTCCCGAATTACTACGAGTTTAATTCTCCTTTTAATTAAGGTTAAAATCGATAGTTTCAAATCTCTTATAAACACATCTTCTTTCACTTTGGATTAAACCCCCTTGTAAACTTAAGGATACCCAGGTGTTATATTCAATCACCCCTACTGGTCCTATCTTTAATCCTCATACATCTCCATTTAGAATTTAACAAATGAATCTAGCAACCAATATTCCATTCGATATAATTTTCATCATTTTAATCACTTGAATCCAAATCAAATTAATTCAAATCTTATCAATGGTTTACTGATATTTTCTAAGTCCCATAATATCCGAATAATAATCACCAAACATCCACAAAAGTTTTGGTATAAGAATCAACATTTAAAAAGAAACAACTTTACATATTCTGGGGAGGTCGATCGATCGAAGGCAGGGGTCGATCGATCGATCCCACAGGTCCAAGCCTGATTTTCTGCATTTTCTGCAACTATGGGTTTCACCTTTTTTACTCATTCAAACCTTCATATTAACCTCCAAAATGAGTTATAATTATTTCTACATGATATATCAACATATATGAACGATTTCCAATACTCTAAACATCCTAGAATCATCAAGGGATTGGATTAAAAGCATGTTTCTCTCCTTATTTCCAGAAAATCATCAACATATTAACTTCAAGAACACTTCAATGGTTTTTCAGATTTTTCTTCAACATATTCATGATCATTTCGTGGATTAATATCATCCTAAAATATAAGTTTACTTCCTATATTATTTCAGTTTCTATAAATTCATATAACAACTCCATTATGTCTTCCAAACAAGAAAATCATCTCTTTTCATAATTATTCTATCATGGACAATATACGAACTTAAGTTGCAATTATTAAACACTTGCCTTTACTGAAGGTATGATCCTTTGGTGTAGTATATCTCAGTTGGTTGTCCCTTCTCCGGTCAAACTCCGGTGGTGGTTGGTGGTGGTGAACCTTGGTTCTTGTTCTTCTCCTTCCAAAGTAGGCTTTTCCCTTCCCAAGCACTCTTACACTCTCTCTAGGAAGATGGATTCTCTAATTTGTGAAGAGGAGATGAATAACCCCCATACACTTAATCTACCAATACTTATAATAGTACCAAATCCGAAATCACTATTCATCCCTCGTAGAAAAAATGACCAAAATGCCCTTTCGGGTTGTCTATTCATTTCCAAATGACCCGAGACTCAAAATTAACATCCAAATAGACTTTTCTGACTATTTTGAACCTTCCAGACACAACTACACAGTCGAAATGACTATAAGATCGATAGAAAATAAATTTCCTTTTTAATTTAATAAACTAGTCCCGACACGTCCCATACCGCATCTGACTAAAAATATAAATTACCAAATTTATATTATACTGTCATATCAATGACATCACATTCATATGTTACCTAAATATCTTTAAGTAATATTCAGAATCATCCATTTTAATATCCACCTTCCGGATAAAACCCGAATGAATTAATTAATAATAAAATTCAATTAATCCATTAATTTAAAACATAACCCATTTTAAAAGTCATTTAAAATTACGGGGTATTACATCCAGAGTTTCGATATGGCTCCTAGCATTCCCTTTCTCTATCGTCATCATAAAGTTCATCTCCCACCTCATCATAACTGAGTTCTTGAATTTTCCTCTATAGGCGTAAACGCCTAGGGTCAGTAATGTCTCTCCATCTTTGATGAGGGGGGAGTTATTTCTCTGGTACTGGGGGTGGTCCCCTCGCTTGCTGATAAGGAACACTTTCTCTGACGGATGGAGTCACGAACTCAGCTCCGGTGTCGCCAGTTCTGGCCGCGAAATTTTGATTGAGCATAACAAATTAGTTTTGCATTTGTTGCTGGCTAGCTATGAGGGAGTCGAGCGCCACTACTACCTCAAACATTTCTGACTGAGGAAGTGCTTGACTGGAGCTAGAACTAACCCCAGGGGGTGATAACTTATTTTAAGGAGGAGGATGAGGAGGATCCATAGCTATTCGAGAAACTGGATGAGCTATGATCAAAGATTGAAATCTCAACAAGAGCTCCTTTAATGGTTACGAAATTCCACACAGAGGGAGGCCTGGTTCACCACCAGAGACTCTTGTGGGTACAAGCTTAAAATAGGGAAGAGGTGGTTGTCTTCCTTCCCACATACAGCGCTAGACTGATGATGCTACGAACAGCACCACCAAGTCAATATAAGAGTATGAGCTCTAAACCAGTGCAATAATGGAGTAATAACAGTTTAGGAGAAGAGACGAGGAGATGAGGATGGATAGGATAATATAAGGTGGTTCAGCTAAATTGGCCTACGTCCACTGTGAGTATATGAGAGAATTACACTAAATAAAGGCACTAATGGCCATGGATAAAACACTCAATAATATTTTTCTCTCTTCTGTGTATCTTGACAGAGCTTAGCTAGGGATTGTAATTATTGATCCCCCTGGAGAAGAAGATCAGGAGTATATATAGGGCTTGTGGGGTGTAATACACCCTCAAGCATGCAATGGGCATGTATAGAATATTCCTAACCAATAGTAAGGAGCCAACTATCCCTTGCACGCATAACTGATGATGGAATAATCTTCCCTCATGTGACAAAATAATATGGTTGTAAGTAACTACCTTACGTGGTAGATGACACGCAAGATCCTTGAAATGCTCGGATGGTGGTGCATCATCCATACGAGTCTCGGCCCATCTGATTATGACATTATGGAAGTGGCACAAACTTCATGTTGATGATGAATCATGTAATCTAACTCGAAGATCTCTACCTGTATGATGCTTGAGGCCGTGGGTGACGAGACTGACTGAATAGTCTATCGGTGGCCAATCCTGGAAAGGTCCTGTGGTTCCCTATCAGAACCTTGGTTGAGGGTTGGTAACCTCTACTAGAAGCTATACTAAGATGATGTTACACTTGTGGCGTGTCACATATGTGGCAAGAATAGCCACAAACGACATGATTGTCCTGAGAGGGGGAGGGGCCCGCAGCCATAGAATCAGGGTGCTCGACAGGAGCCCCAAATATCGATATTTCACGCCACCCTCCCAGAACCACCACAGATGCCAGTATTTCCATCTATACCAGTAGTCCCAGTTCAGCAGGGGTAGTTATAGTATGGACGTGTTTACAACATTCACCAGGTCGCAGTTCCACAGGCTCCACCCGCGGTCAAGGGTGTGTTTTCTATCTAGGAGAATTTGGGGAGTATTTTGTTTAACACTTGGGCTTCACACTCTTTTATTACCACTAGTTTTTCACGCACCGTGGGGTTATTAAATACAGCGAAGAGTACTGTTACATGTGTTGACTCGCCATTGGGGAACGGGACACTGATTTTCTTTTTATGTCGAGGCGTGGGTATAGAGATTGGGAGATTTATTTTACCTGTAGACATACTTGTATTAGATATGACAGAGTATGATGCGATTATCGCTATGAATTGTATCGTTGCATATAGGGATATGATCGTTTGCTTTAGTAAGAGTATTATATTTGTTATACTAGGTCAAGAGATGTTCCTGGTGGAGATGCCTCATCCTGAGGGAGGATCGTCCACTCATTTGTATTATATAGAGGAAGAGACCTCTAAGGAGTTGGTGATCCCATTTGATTCGATTCCTATTGTCCGAGAGTTTGCTGATGTATTTCAAGATATATCAGGGTTACCACCTAGTAGAGAGATAGACTTTGTTATAAATTTGACACCGGGTACTCAACCGATAGCCTGCGCACCTTACCGTATGGCTTCGGTAGAGATGAGGGAGTGACGAGATCAGATTGAGAAGCTGTTAGGACAGGGTTTCATCCGGAGGAGTACCTCGCTTTAGGAAGCTCCTGTGCTGTTTGTGAAGAAAATGGATGGATCTTTACGGTTGTGTGTTGATTACTGAGAGTTGAATAAAGTCACGATATATAATACGTATTTATTGCCCCGAATCGATGACTTATTCGACCATTTGTGAGGAACTGTCTTCTTCTCAAAGATAGACTTGAGATCAAGATACCATCAGTTGCGTATTAGGGAGCAAGACATGTCTAAGACAACATTCTTGATGAGATATGGATCCTACGAGTTTAGGGTTATGCCATTTGGTCTAACCAATGCACCAACCGTATTCATGGACTTGATGAATAGGGTGTTCAGAGAGTTCCTTAATCAGTTTTCATTATCATCATAGATGACATTATGATATATTCTCAGACTGAGGAGGAACATCCGAGCATTTGTGATAGGTGTTGTAGACACTGCTCCAGCACGAGTTGTATGCCAAATATGAGAAGTGCGAGTTTTGGCTGAAGGAGGTTCCATTTTTGGGGCACATAGTATCTCACAAGGGTATATATGTAGATCCGGGCAAAGTGTGAGCGGTGGGGGAGTGGTGGTAGCCCATGACACCAACAGAAATACGTAGTTTCTTGGGTCTAGAAGGATATTATAGGAGGTTTATTTGGTGGTTCTCTAAGATAGCGGGTCCTTTGACACACCTGACTCGCAAATGGGTGCCATTCATCTGTCTTGATGCCTGTCAATTAGCTTTTGATGAGCTGAAGGACAAGTTGACTTTAGCACCCGTCCTAACACTACCCAGGTCGGGAGTGGAGTATTTAGTTTACACTGATGCATCCTTACAAGGACTTGGGGGTGTGCTTTAGCAGGAGGATCAGCCTATAACTTATGCTTCTTGTAAGCTTAAAACTCAAGAGAAGAATTACCCCACCCACGACATGGAATTAGCAACAGTCGTGTTTGCACTTCGAATATGGAGAGATTATCTCTTGGGGGAGATATTTCGCTTGTAAAGGAACTGAATATGTGTCAGCACAACTGGCTTGAATTTTTGAAGGACTATTAGTTCGATATCCATTATCACCTGGGAAGGCTAACATGGTAGTAGATGTGTTGATGTGTAGGCCAGTAGGTGGGGTTGCCGAGATGTGGAAAGTGAAATGGAAGGAATTAGGACATCAGGATGCAGTGGCCCGATCATTTATGTCTATTATGACAGTTATGCCCCAGATCATTACGAGGGTGGTACAGGATCAGGCAGCGGATCCCTTCTGCTAAGATCGGATAGTATAACTTTTAGCAGAGGGGGCCGAGTCTTACAATGTTTGTTCAGATGGAGGTTTGCATTTTAATGGGAGACTTGTTATTCCTAAGGGGGAGGACTTGTAACACGAGGTGATGATGGAGTTGCATGGTGCAAGATTTACGGTACATCCTGGAGGGGATAAGATGTACCAGGATATGAG
The DNA here is from genome assembly GCA_949130495.1 of Sambucus nigra. Taxonomy (NCBI): domain Eukaryota; kingdom Viridiplantae; phylum Streptophyta; class Magnoliopsida; order Dipsacales; family Adoxaceae; genus Sambucus; species Sambucus nigra. The sequence continues at coordinate 51,983,916 of OX422222.1, forward strand.
GTGATAGTACTGGTGGAGTGGAATGAAGAAGGATATTGTTGAGTTTGTTTCGAAATGTGCCACTTGTCAGCTGGTGAAGGTGGACCATCAGAGACTAGCAGGACTTCTACAGTCGTTAGAGGTTCCTATGAGGAAATGGGAGAACATTTCCATGGACTTCATCATAAGGTTGCCTACATCGCATAGGGGTCACGATTCTATATGGGTAATTGTGGATCGGCTGAACAAGGTAGCTCATTTTCTTCCAGTTAGGACAGACTACACTACGAGCCAGTACTCTCAGATATTTATAGTCTAGATAGTGAGACTTTATGGATTTCCCTTTGATATCGTGTCGGATATGGAAAAAAAATTTGTGCCTCGGTTTTGACAAAGCTTCTAGTTGGCCATGGGTACAGAGTTACGACTGAGTTCGACCTATAACCCGCAGACCAATGGATAGACTGAGCAGACAAATTAGATGTTAGAGGATATGTTGTAGATGCGTATCATAGATTTCGGCGGGGGATTGGTGTAGTATCTTCCACTGGTGGAGTTTGCCTATAATAACTCCTATCAGTTTACTATTGGCATGGATCCATTCGAGGTGTTATAGGGTATACCTTATCGTTCTCCTACGTGTTGGTTAAAGGTGTGGGACAATAAGATACTTGGGCCGGAGGTAATCCAGGATACTTCGGCCATGATCGAAATGATTTGACGTCATATTCGAGTTTCTCAGGATAGAAAGAAAAGCTATGTCGATGCCAAGGGTTATTCAGGAAATTCAACATGGGGGACCAGGTGTTTCTTAGAGTATCTCCTATGAAGGGGATAATGCATTTTGGAAGAAAGGAAATTTGGCATCGAGGTATGTGGGACCATTCCCTATCATCGAGCGGATTGGGCCAGTTGCTTACAAACTTGGGTTACCGGATCACTTGCATAGGATTTATGACGTGTTCCATATATTCTTCGCTGAGGAGATATCTTCAGGATGAGTTAGCCCATACTCACATTACTTTAGAGGATATTGATCTACAACCCGATAGTTCCTATGAGGAGAGGCTGGTTGCTATCCTAGACCGTAGCGAGAGGAATTTGAGGTCGAAGGTAGTGCTTTTAGTACGTGTTCAGTGGCGGTATCATAATGCCGAGGAGTCTACTTAGGAGCACGAGGATGAGATGCACGAGAAATATCCAGAGTTATTCTTGCCAGGTATACCTTTATTTTTCCGAATTTCAGGACGAAATTCCGTTATTAGGGGGGGGAGTATGTAATACCCTATATTTTAAAGATATTTAATTATGGGATTAATGGAATTAATGATGGGAAATTAATTGGTAATTAATCCGTATTTGAATAATAGCGAGACGAGAGTTAGTATTTCATTATGATAATTATGTTGACTATTACTGAGCGAGTATAGTAATATATGATTATGAATTTATTAAAATTATCACGAGTGCAAAATACGACACTTTAGGAAATTAAGTTGGGACGCGCGTGCTAGTCGTGTCGAGACCCAACTTAATGAATTATAATGTAATTTATTTTTATGACATCCTTATGGTCTTTTTGAATGCACTAAAGTGTCCATAAGTGTCGAAATAGTCAGAAAAGTCTACTCGGGGGTTTAGTTTGGGTCTCGGGGCAGTTTTAGGCCAAATCGGCAACTCAGGAGGGTATTTTAGTCATTTTATATTTGATGAACAGTGACCTACAAAAATTAGGTTGTGTATATCAGCCAACAATTAGGGTTATTAGGGCTATTGGCTGTCACAAACAAGAGGGAAGGGAGAAAAGAAGGGTTTCCAAAGGATTCTAAGGCCAAAAAACCACCTCGCATCACCACCACTGCCAGATGTGTGACCGGAACGAGAGTACCATCACCATATCGTTCTGCTTCAAGGGATTAAACCTACTGTTTAAGAATTGGAGACAAACCTTGAAAATTGATAATTTATTGAATTTGGAGAATTTGATCTTAAATATGGATAGGTTTTGCATGTAGATAAACTTATGATATATTGAAACAAAGAAATCATGATCCATGTATAAAGAATCACGAATTAAATTTGAGTAATATGATGTTCTTGAAGAAAAATTGAAGAACTAGGGTTTTTATGAAAAATACATGATTTAATCCAAGAAAATTATGCCCCATGATAATTTGATGATTCTGAGACGTTAGACATTATGTATTTATGTTGGTGTAACATTTAGTATAAGTATTTGGGAGTTTGGAACATTAAAATAGAGTATTTGAGGCATAAAATTGAAGAAATACATATGCAAAAATATGTACAATCATAGGCCAAACCTAAGTGATCGATCGATCGACTCAAGAATATCGATCGATCGACCCTTTCCTTCGATCGATCGATTCCCCTATATTTTGTGATTTGTTTTCCACTTGAGGTTTAATACAATCCCAACTTTTCAAATTATTAGTGTTGATTAATTGAACATAATGGGACTTAGGGAAGGTCAGTAGTAGTGTAGTTAAGGCCCGTAAAATACTATTTTCGTATGGGATTAAATTGTATACTTATAAGTGTTTTCCTAGTGAGTTACGGTTGGAAATTATGTAAATTGAGATTTAGATCGGATAAATGATAACTTAAGGTTAGTGACAGTAGTAGGGGGACTTTAAATTATTGAAATAATATTAGAGACAAATGGGAGACCTAGTAGACTTTTGGGATATGTTTAGGTACTCGAATTTATATGACGAGAGTTGTCGCGCTAAACAAATATTACGTAGAATATTCAAAATGTAAATATATTACATATGAGAGTTGTAATATAGGAAATGATAATACCTATATTAAATTATAAATACTTAGGTTTTGTGATACCTAATGTATGGATGGTTGTGTGTATGACATACCTACCATACATTCTATCACGGGAGGTCTTAGTAAGGGGACAATCTTATCTCAGGGAGCCTTTGGGGGGATTTAGGTTTGGTACCTCAAGAACATAGGACTGTGAAGACTTATATGTGAGGTTATAAGTCAACTGACTATGGGAGAGTAGGTTGTGACAACCCGCTCACCAAAATAAGGGGTGGCCAGCCCAATACTCCAATATAACAGAATCATGGATGGAATCATTCTCAGCATCATAACAAAAATATAGAGTATCTAGGATAACCACCCAATATTTCAGAAAACGGGTTGCCAAAAATTTTGATTTGAAAGTAAATAAATACAAACAAACAACCCAATTCCTGAAAGATAAAGGAAACCTCAAGACATATATATAAATAATACAACAAGAATACAATAAGAAGACCGAATATGTAACCGGTCACTAAACTGATACACCAATAATACGCAAGTACAATAAGTTACTTATTACATTACATTAGACAATTACAAAAGCTTGGGACTCTCTCCCGAATAAAAGACTTGATCTTAACTAGAATAAAAATGAAAACGTCTATACCAAATGTATCCCGTAATACCCGCAATGCATCACGGCTCGTCGAAAACATCGGAATAGGAATTCAAATCAGGCATCCTTGCGGCGGAGTACCTGAGCAGAGACAAGATGAATATGCAACAAGAAATGTAACCAGGTCAGGGCCCGGTTCTATATGATTACCAGATGAATAAAGAGTATGACAGTTATGAATGATAAGTCGTGAAGAAAGAGAAATAAGAAGCAACCTATACAATTTAAAACATAAGCTAAGCAGGAACAACAATAAGAAGCATTAAACTAAAAACCTCACCAAATGTGCCAATTATTTCATATATCTTTTCCTTAGCAGGAAGTATATATATATAATCAAAATCTTTTACTCTTTAAGGAGATTTTATCTCAATTTTACCTTTTGTAAAAATCCTTTCCTTATCAGGAAAATAATCATTTTCAAATGCTCTTTGTGGCATTTACATGTGCTCTTTGTGGCACTCCATCATGCTCTATATGGCATATCAAATACATCAAGTCCCACTTGATTATGAACTGTTATATTTATATACATATAACGAATTCTAAGACCGCCCGTCCGGGTTTCCCCACTGTGCGCGCCCCTAAATGACCATCATCTTCCAGGGCCTATCATTAGACAACCTGGGCACCTATATCGCAAGACGTCGGGAAGCGGCCATGGCCTGCGGGGTAGTCAAGACCACACCCGGAATCTCCTACCCATCGCAGAAAAATATACAACAATAAGCGCTCCCATGGCCTAGGACTATATCCACCCTGCATTCATTAGCCATGGGGCTTCACCTCGCGTGCGGACTTCCCTTATGATGTCATTTAGAGAGGTGTGTTTAAGCCATTTTATTTATCATAACGAAAATCAAGTAAACCATTATTTACCGGTTTCATGATTAAGTAAATTATCATTTACTAATATCAATACCATTTCCATTTCATTTCCATCCCACGTATATGTTTCATTTTATTCGAAACCCTTTCTATTTATTTTGTAAATAATCTAACATACCATCCATAGTCATACGATAGCTTATATCAACACTACAACCTCAAAGGAGTAAATAAACTCTTCATTATCTCCAACCATTCTAGGAGGTTATTTTAGAACCCCATGGTTATCATCTTTCGAAGGAATGAAATGACTTTCAATTTATTCTCCAAACTCACCTTTATGGCGTTATTATGAACCACCAAGGTTAACATAGTTCAATCGAACTTTTAAAATCTCCCAACATTCTTTTGGGGTGGTAATATAAACCATCAAAACTAGTATAGCTTAATTAAGCTCCTAAGGTCTCCCGAACATAACACTACATCTCCTAGTTTTATGATAATTAACTAGAAGAAAAGAATGCCTTATCATTAATAGGCCTAACCCCGAAAAAATACCCACATAACCCATTCCTAATGTAGGGTAGACATCTAACTCATCTCACACTCTAGGACTCTAAGTTTACTTCATTCAAGAAGGTTCCTAGTCCCTATATTTAAAGAAAAGGATTGAAATTGAGTTATAAAATTAACTCAAAAACAGCAGGAAAACGAATCGATTCGCCCAAGGGCAGAATCGATTCGCCCTAGCGAATCGATTCACCCAAAAAGAGAATCGGTTTGGACAACTAAACCAACCTTCTACAATTGACCGAATCGATTCGGCCTTAACCCGAATCGATTCGGGTTATGCAGACCAGCAAATTTCCCTTAGCGAATCGATTCGCCCAAAGGGCCGAATCGATTCGGACCTGCAAATCTGCCAAAAATGGCTACGAAGGGTTTTGAACCCTAAATCCTCCAAACTTCAAATCTCTTCCTTTTCATACACATCCAACAACAAAATCTACCCCAAACTAATCTACATGATTATTAACCATCAAAACCCACAATTTCTTCAACATAAATCAAGACTAGGGTTTAAATCCCACAAATTCTACATTTAAGCCATAATTGTAAATACACAACTATCATACAATTTATGCATCTTAAATCACATATTAGCAAGTAGAAAACTTGCCTTGATGTAGGGAATATCAGATTTCTTTGAGTAGGAGCATCAATCCATCTTCAATCTTCATTTTCTCTTCTTTCTCCATTCTTTCTCTTCCTCTTTCTTTATCTCCTTTCTCTCTATGTTCAAGACATAAAATGGGGAAAAATAAGGAATTTTGGATACTAAAATCGTGGCTTAAGTTAAAACTCCCAACTCAAATGGTTAATACCACATTAAAATGACTCCCAAATGCGCGTATAAGCTAAAACCAGGTAAAAGTGCCCGGAACACAAAAATACAATATGGCACTTATTTTGGCTGTCTCGCACCTTCCGAGACTAACTACACCCTCTAAACTGGCATCCAGAAATTTTATAAATTATTTTGAGTTCCAAAATCATTTAAACTAAAAGGCCATTTAAAATACATGACACTACAGACATGCAACCTGATGTTATTTACTTTCACATGCAGTAAATATGCATCAATCTAGTAAATATTAACTTTCAATTCATTAAATTAATATTTACTCCAGTCCCCACATTTTATATAATTACCTTATGCGGTAAAATCAGTATAAAATGAGCCTCCCAGAATCGAGGGTTGTTACATACTCCTCCCCTTAAGAGGGAATTTTGCCCCCAAAATTCGAGCATACCCAAATCTGATAAGGGTATACTACTCTAAACTAGGATTCTACCATCCTAAACAAACTCCTCGTTATTGCAACGCCCCAAATGGACCCGGACTAAGATCGACCCTATCGATCTCAATCTACATCATTTGTGCTCTAGCATAGCACAAAGCGTTCCTCACCAACTACGGATCCTATCTTCCTACGGCGAAAGATGATGTCCTCGCGACTCGGCAAAATTAGCCGAATCTCTAGCATCATGTTACATCGCACCTTGGGACATTCGTACCGGCTCTAAGTGGCTTAGCCCCAACACTACTCAGCTATCCCCCGCATCGACGTATCTCATCAAGGCGTATGGCTTAAAAGCCAAATCTCTAAATAAATGTTCCGAGACGGCTCCAAGTCCAAGGAACATATTACCCATTGGTTCCATCCAACGAGTATACGAATTACTCAACCGACCGCGCTAGGCCACTCACGATACCATGCCTTAGGAAATGATCCATAAGGCCATTGCAAAACCCTAATGGTTGCACGAAAATCTCCATTCATACCATTTCTGCTCCCATCTACTATGTATACTAAGGCGCACGTTCGTAATATGCCTTTCGGCATAAGTAAATTTCCTCCATTTCATCCATCCACTTTAGGGTGGTAGGATATACGCCATTTCCATACGGTTCCCATTTCTTCGCGGAAACTTTTGCCAAACCTTCGACACGAATATCTAGTCTCTGTCCACCCTATTATAATAGGAACCTCCCACGGTTTTACCATTTCCCCCCCATCGAGATGGGGCATACTCTTCTACAAGTAGTCCATCCATAATGGCCGGGAATGCAACAGTCTGATCAAACGATTAACCATTTTCTCAAATGGGATCATGACCAGTTCGATGCCGGTAGTCCCATGTAGACGTCTATGAATATCCTTCTTCGTTCCACCACTACTCTTCTTCGCACGAGTAGGTGAAATTGTAAATCACAAATTGAAATGCTCTCGCTATAGAGTCTTCTGAGTCATACTCACTCTACTTGGCCTTCCCTGCCATTACCATCATCTCTGACGAGTTCTCTACTCGACACGTCCACTAGCCCAATCGCATTTCCTTAGCGAATGAGAAAATATCCAATCACTAGTTCTTCTGAACCCCGAGCACCAACTCGATTCCTCCCACAACATATTGCAACAACTTGTTGCTTACGAGAAGGACCAAATTTCCTGCCGAGGAAGTAATGCCTTATCTATTTAAGGTGATCACTACCATGATGAATCTTAATTCAAGAACGGGATATTACTCTCCACAAGTTTAAGCTCGTGAGACGCATAAACAATAGGTCTATGCTTCATTATTATTACTCCCCAATCCTGGCAGAAACTTACTCATTAAAATCACTCTCGAGCTTACAATCATGACTCAGGAGTGAGGATCCACCCGTCCTTATTAACTCCCTGGAAATGAAGTTACCAACGTAACCTTATTTCTAAGAAATGCCTCATCTCCTTCGGCCGAACCTACCAAACCTCTCGAGACCCCATAATCTCACTCCTAAGGGATCTAATCTCTTATAGAGTTAACCCATAACTTATTCGTGGTCAACTCCCTACCGCTTTCCTAAACTAACACCGCCTACCCTCAAGGTCTTACATCCTAAAAATCCTAAGGTCTATCTATATGTATCCTACCTAAATTGTAAGCATATAATACTAAATATATCCCTAGTGCCCAAGACCTTACTCAACTTCCGACATTTGCTCGGGTTCATGCGTGGGACATCTCGCCGAAGTGAAATCCAGATAAGGAACCCTCCCATTACACTACTACCTCACATCGTCGGTCCTCGAGATATGACGGTCTAAAACACATGATCGGGATCGATAAATTAACTTACAATTCTACTAATAAGATTCTACTTCTAGACTTTACCTTAGCATTCTATACATGAAATAAGAGAAAGGAAATATGACATCTCTCCACTCCCAACGTCGTTAAGGTTCACGCGTGGAGCGTCCAGCAAAAGCGGAATCCAAACAAGGAACCCCTCCTATGCATTACTGCTTAACTTTGTTGGTCGTGAAGATAAGTAATAACACCCACATACAATGCAAACAAGCAATAAAACACTCAGACCAGGTAACACATATGACACATATACATAAAAATATCATCACTCGCTTCATAACGAGTGAAGAAAAGATAGAACTTCCATACCACGGAAGTCATATAATTACCCTTATATAATAGCGTAAATACTACTACAAGCTCAATATACACACCCAAGTCTATCGTAGACACAATACTACTAAATCTTACCCTAAGGAATATACACTACCCACCTATAAGGTAGAATTCTCACAACAGTTTGCCAAGCACTCCGGGTCAATACTAATGGTTCTCAGACTCCATATTCGAGCCTTACACATACCAACATTATTTCCATCAACTCCCCAACCCGGCACTGGACTCTTGCCCTTGTTCTCCACTCAACGAAATTTAAAATGAGTGGTTCTACACTCCACATCATATCCGTTATTCCGACTCTGGCTGACAATAATTGCCCATGCAGTCCCTCTTACTTTCTCAGTAAAAGAGGACACGCTCTTGGCCTCATCTTCTTCAGTTTAATGAAACCTCCCCAGGTGGGTGTCCACCGATGGGGTTTCACGATTCTTACTCCATCAGAAGTGTTAACAACACCTATTTTGGAGCCTAACACTTCATGGTGCATGATCTCGTTTCCCTAACCGTACAACACCATATTCGCCATTGGTCTTTAACCGAACATTTTATGAACATTCGGGAATCAACCTTCTCCTCAGTCCAGTTATCCCAGAGAAACTCGCCATTGCAAGTATCCACCGGGCTTCTTTATGGGCCAAACTTCTGGCACCCACGAATATAGTGACCACATTTTCATCACCACAACACTTCTTCTATGGGTGAAGGATTTTCCTCCATTCTACTACAGGGCACTTCTCCACTTCAATATAGCATCACGTGAATTCTCAAGTTTAGTACCACTTCCTACTTCTAGAGGTACTTGGGAAACTACATCAATCGAAATTTTCAGTCGTAATAGCAAGACAAGAAAGTGCTACAAAAAGGGAGCGACCTCTAAAGAGGTCCCCCTCCCCGACCACAACTTACAGTTCTCCACACACCTTCCCATAATGCCCTTCTTCTATCGACCTATTATTCTCACACGAATACGTAAAAGATTTATAGATTCTACCTCAGGGTAGAAGGACGAAATCTCACAAGAGAAATCAACGATCTTAATCCTAAGGTTTTACATCAAATCAAGAGCAACGCTGAAAACTTAAGGCGTCCACACAGATTCCTAAGGACTCTAGAACCTGATGCTCTGATACCATCTGTGACAACCCGCTCACCAAAATAAGGGGTGGCCAGCCCAATACTCCAATATAATGGAATCATGGATGGAATCATTCTCAGCATCATAACAAAAATATAGAGTATCTAGGATAACCACCCAATATTTCAGAGAACGGGTTGCCAAAAATTTTGATTTGAAAGTAAATAAATGAAAACAAATAACCCAATTCCTGAAAGATAAGGGAAACCCCAAGACATATATATAAATAATACAACAAGAATACAATAAGAAGACCGAATATGTAACCGGTCACTAAACTGATACACCAATAATACGCAAGTACAATAAGTTACTTATTACATTACATTAGACATGTACAAAAGCTTGGGCCTCTCGCCCGAATAAAAGACTTGATCTTAACTAGAATAAAAATGAAAACGTCTATACCAAATGTATCCCGTAATACCCGCAATGCATCACGGCTCGTCGAAAATATCGGAATAGGAATTCAAATCAGGCATCCTTACGGCGGAGTACCTGAGCAGAGACAAGATGAATATGCAACTAGAAATGTAACCAGGTCAGGGCCCGATTCTATATGATTACCATATGAATAAAGAGTATGACAGTTATGAATGATAAATCATGAAGAAAGAGAAATAAGAAGCAACCTATACAATTTAAAACATAAGCTAAGCAGGAACAACAATAAGAAGCATTAAACTAAAAACCTCACCAAATGTGCCAATTATTTCATATATCTTTTCCTTAGCAGGAAGTATATATATATAATCAAAATCTTTTACTCTTTAAGGAGATTTTATCTCAATTTTACCTTTTGTAAAAATCCTTTCCTTATCCGGAAAATAATCATTTTCAAATGCTCTTTGTGGCATTTACATGTGCTCTTTGTGGCACTCTATCATGCTCTATATGGCATATCAAATACATCAAGTCCCACTTGATTATGAACTGTTATATTTATATACATATAACGAATTCTAAGACCGCCCGTCCGGGTTTCCCCACTGTGCGCGCCCCTAAATGACCATCATCTTCCAGGGCCTATCATTAGACAACCTGGGCACCTATATCGCAAGACGTCGGGAAGCGGCCATGAGCCTGCGGGGTAGTCAAGACCACACCCGGAATCTCCTACCCATCGCAGAAAAATATACAACAATAAGCGCTCCCATGGCCTAGGACTATATCCACCCTGCATTCATTAGCCAGGGGGCTTTATCTCGCGTGCGGACTTCCCTTATGATGTCATTTAGAGAGGTGTGTTTAAGCCATTTTATTTATCATAACGAAAATCAATTAAACCATTATTTACCGGTTTCATGATTAAGTAAATTATCATTTACTAATATCAATACCATTTCCATTTCATTTCCATCCCACGTATATGTTTCATTTTATTCGAAACCCTTTCTATTTATTTTGTAAATAATCTAACTTACCATCCATAGTCATACGATAGCTTATATCAACACTACAACCTCAAAGGAGTAAATAAACTCTTCATTATCTTCAAGCATTCTAGGAGGTTATTTTAGAACCCCAAGGTTATCATCTTTCGAAGGAATGAAATGACTTTCAATTTATTCTCCAAACTCACCTTTATGGCGTTATTATGAACCACCAAGGTTAACATAGTTCAATCGAACTTTTAAAATCTCCCAACATTCTTTTGGGGTGGTAATATAAACCATCAAAACTAGTATAGCTTAATTAAGCTCCTAAGGTCTCCCGAACATAACACTACATCTCCTAGTTTTATAATAATTAACTAGAAGAAAAGAATGCCTTATCATTAATAGGCCTAACCCCGGAAAAATCCACACATAACCCATTCCTAATGTAGGGTAGACATCTAACTCATCTCACACTCTAGGAATCTAAGTTTACTTCATTCAAGAAGGTTCCTAGTCCCTATATTTAAAGAAAAGGATTGAAATTGAGTTATAAAATTAACTCAAAAACAGCAGGAAAACGAATCAATTCGCCCAAGGGCTGAATCGATTCGCCCTAGCGAATTGATTCGCCCAAAAAGCGAATCGGTTTGGACAACTAAACCAACCTTATGCAATTGACCGAATCGATTCGGCCTTAACCCGAATCGATTCGGGTTATGCAGACCTGCAAATTTCCCTTAGCGAATCGATTCGCCCAAAGGGTCGAATCGATTCGGACCTGCAAATCTGCCAAAAATGGCTACGAAGGGTTTTGAACCCTAAATTCTCCAAACTTCAAATATCTTACTTTTCGTACACATCCAACAACAAAATCTACCCCAAACTAATCTACATGATTATTAACCATCAAAACCCACAATTTCCTCAACATAAATCAAGACTAGGGTTTAAATCCCACAAATTCTACATTTAAGCCATAAATGTAAATACACAACTATCATACAATTTATGCATCTTAAATCACATATTAGCAAGTAGAAAACTTGCCTTGATGTAGGGAATATCAGATTTCTTTGAGTAGGAGCATCAATCCATCTTCAATCTTCATTTTCTCTTATTTCTCCATTCTTTCTCTTCCTCTTTCTTTCTCTCCTTTCTCTCTATGTTCAAGACATAAAATGGGAAAAAATAAGGGATTTTGGATACTAAAATAGTGGATTAAGTTAAAACTCCCAACTCAAATGGTTAATACCACATTAAAATGACTCCCAAATACGCGTATAAGCTAAAACCAGGTAAAAGTGCCCGGAACACAAAAATACAATATGACACTTATTTTTACTGTCTCGCACCTTCTGAGACTAACTACACCCTCTAAACTGGCATTCGAAAATTTTATAAATTATTTCGAGTTCCAAAATCATTTAAACTAAAAGGACATTTAAAATACATGACACTACAGACATGCAACCTGATGTTATTTACTTTTACATGCAGTAAATATGCATCAATCTAGTAAATATTAACTTTCAATTCATTAAATTAATATTTACTCCAGTCCCCAGATTTTATATAATTACCTTATGCGGTAAAATCAGTATAAAATGAGCCTCCCAGAATCGAGGGTTGTTACATAGGTATGTCTGTGACTCATAGGTATGTGAACTATGTTCGCCTCCAATATGTGTGATTTGTATTGTTACGCTTCCTGAGTGATTCAGAACTCGTAATCCTTACGTACGTGATCTACCGATATTCGATAGCAGAGTATGTGTGCACCGTAGGTTCCAGCCTTTTTTGGGGGGCCGAATTTGTATATATTATTATAGTGACATATATATACTTGTGATAGTTCTACTGTATTACTTAGTAGATAAGTTGGAATGAGACATCTAATATAATTTAAGCATGTGATAATTCAATCTGAGTATTAAGCTATTTGAAATCGATTAATAAAATAAAAAATATGCTGGTATGTATTAATTAGGGTAATAGGAGTGGTCACGTAAGGTAATTTGAGTAGACAAAGAATTAGTATATACTAGTTAGGCTGGGTAATGTAACAAGGACGGATAGTAAATATGCATTAGGCGTGCACAATCGTTGAGAGGTGAGAATCTCATGTGAGGGCACGTGACTAACATCTTTATTATATGTGTTGTTTAAGTTTCAATTTAAACACTTGTTGTTTTAAACTATTTTCAATTCGGGCTCTGACCCGTTTACTTCCAAATCTATTTTTTTTTTTGTAAAAACCTTTTAGGTGCACAGCCACAGGGACGCCAAGCATAGGAGTTCCATTCTATTGACGTGATGTAGCTGTTGTGGAAGTTATAGGATCTTTGTATTAAATTCTTCCATAATCGATCTTTGATTCCTTCAGAGTTATCTACATCAGTTAGGGCATGTTGCCCATTTTCATTTAGAGATAGTTGTTTCAGACCTTCATTTTTATTTCAGTTGTTGGATTTTTTTAGTCATTCAAACTATTATATTAGGATTATATGGCATTGAGACTATTTTGGGAGTGCTACTCCAGACTCAATTTATTTCTTTCGTTAAATATTCCTATGAGATTGTTTATGTTAATGTTGAATGGTTGGTTATTAATTACGTGGTTGTGTGTTAATTTAATTAATAAAAATTGGGCTACTCACTTTTTAAATATTAGGTGGATAGTAATTACTAAAAATGTTTTCGAAAGTGATGCTAAGGTTGAACCAACCTAATATTTTGTATTGATTTAATAAAGGAGTAGCTACCCGGTATTTAATTAGTCGGGGTGTCACAAGGTTGCCAAAAATGCCTTGTCCCATCCCTTGGTGATTAAATCCTCTCCGAGCATCTTATTTTTGCTTTCTCTGCAATCAAAATAGAGGGCAAACCAATTGCCTTTTCCTCGACTGATTTTAGGAGACCTTCACTTCCAGCTAATTTCTCCTCGGCCAACTTGGCCTCTTTCTCCGCAGAAAATAAATTGGCCTCAGCAGTAGCCAATTTACCTTCAATAGTTATAAAATTGGTCTCTACATTGACCAGTGTTTCTTCAACAGGAGTAGGCCTATAAACAACCTTCTTCATTTTCAGCATCCCATGTTTTTTTCTTGGATTCCAATAGTTGTTTGGAAGCCTCAACAGACTTCCTCAAACCCTCAAGGTCCTCTTCAACTTCTCCACTAGAAGAACGAACCTGCTCATCCTTCTCAAGCATTTTATTAAAATTTGCTAAAAACAACATAAAGAACAATATCAAATTATAAGGAGCGTAAAAAAGAAAGAGGTATCGAGAGGTAATTAATAAAGAAGATATGATTATAATTGCCAAACTTTGGAAAGCATTTTCTTCCAACTTTATTCTTGGCAAAGGGGCATGAGAAGCTCTATCAGCAAAATGAGTACCAATTTCGATCAATTTCCTGGAAACACTAGGGTGGATAGTGATGGAAGATGACTTAGCAATAGTCAAGTCTTCCTAAATTTTCTCGACCAACTCTTGGTGAACAAAGTTTTTTTCCACTTGCTTCTCGGGCAAGCTTTTTTTCAACCTCCTAAAATGAGGAGAAGTAGTATCTATTTCCTCAAAAATGATGACCTGAGGAACTTTCTTTTTCTAAGAGGCAACGAAAACTTTCTTTGGATTCTTAGTATTCACCGCATCTTTCTTGGCAGGAGGATATAAAGCTCAAAAGATGAATAAGCTCCCAAATCCTTCTCTACACCAACATATTCTTCTATAGAAGAGGTAGTTATTGTATCTTCTTCAAGATTAATGGGATCAACAACTGTTGAAGTGGTGGGTCGAGCAACAAATGAGGTTATAGAGCTCGTGTATTGCAGCAGATAAGAGGAAGCTATGTGATGTTCCTCGCCAATCCTCTGGTGGATGTTCCAAATGAATTTTAGTTCTTGGATGTTCACGCCCCCTTCTTTAGGACACTTCTTCTTGCTCTCAATTATGCAACAAACAGAAATAAGACAAGAAATTATTGGTTAGCATATTATCAAACAGTTGGTAAACAAGGAACAAAAGAGTAAAAGTAATGAAAATTGATAACCTATGCCATGACCCACTTGAGAGTACCTGGGACCATCATATAATTCTCCTGTTTGTAAATGAGCATGTTTCCAATTCTTTGCAATGACCCATAATCGTAGTAATCCTTATTAGAGTCAGGCAAATTAACAACTAAGGATCTATTGGTGAACCTAGTCTTCAGATAATACGTACTGTCACTAGTACTCCATTTATAACAGAACATCAGTTATGGGATACCAATGTGGATTCCATATATCTGATTCAGCCTATGAATCCTATTAACCACTCTCAAAGTATTGAGGGCTACCTTAGCTGGGACAACATTAAAGTATTGACAAAATTCTAAGCAAAACCTATTGGGGGAAATATGAAGCCACACTCAGCAATAAAGAGAGAGGGAATTGAATGACCCTCAAGTAATGACAAAACCTCAACAGGGGGTATGGACAGTTCTATGTCTACCCAATCAGGAATATTTCATTCCCGTATAAATTCATCTAAGGAATACCCATGTATGATGTAAACCATGGCTACAGTAAAAAAAAAGCGAAGTGAAAGGGAAAAATAAAGCTTACATAAAAAATGACAATTAAAGGAAGGAAGAATACTAAGAAAATCTTTGAAACAGAGAACTTGGAGATGAAGTAGAGTTTGAAAGCTTGGAAAGGTTTGGTAAGGAAAATCTAACAAAATCTCCCCTTTTATATCTTACCTGGAAAACTGTGCATGAAATGGTTACTGGCTTCAACGATTCACATTCTGACGGCTTTGCTGTTATGATAACACAAAAATACCAAGTTACCCTTTGGCGATTTGCTAAGTTTCAAATTATTTACAAAAATTCCATGACAAAATCAAAACATGGAAAAAAATTACAAGTCCCACATCGCGGCATATGTCGATTAACACTGAAGTAAATACACTCCATCTTTTCTACAAAAGCATCAAGAATGAAGTATTAGGGGCTTGTGTTGATACCAAAAATTATCTACCCACGTGAACCAATCCGAAGTGGACAGGTGTCTCCCTACATGGCATAAGTCTTAGTCAACATATAGTTGCTCGGGGGCATGCCGACCAACGTGAAGAATGCAAACCATCAATATAAATAAAAAGCCACCACGTGGGACATACATCCAAAGGTATTTCATACAATCAACCATCACATTAATTATGTACGATTCTAAATGCTTAAATGTATAAATTCATTCCAATACTTGATCTCCGGGTCACTATAAATACATTGTATTCCTTTCATCAAAGACAAGATATAATGGATTCTAGGATATTCTTATTGACAAGAGTACCTAGCTTTCTGTAATCTCTGAAATCAATACCATAACATTGGACGTAGGCTTTCTTACATATCCAAACCACTTTAAAACTTGTGCCTCTCTTGTAATTATCTCATTATAATTCTATATTTTATATGTTATTATAAAATTAGATCAAGCCTAGTTTTTTACATCAACAGATGTCATTAAAGAATAAAAATTCACACGGTCATTTGAATGAAATGGGATGTCGTTTGAATGACACCTTGCATGTCGTTAGAAAAACTTTGGATGAAGACTTCAAATGAAATTCCAATGGACCAAGGAAAACTCTTTGTTCAATTCTTGTTTCGAATGACTGTTAGACGCGTTCGAATGAGGCGTCATTTTTTCTCCCATTTTCATTATAAAAAATTAAGTTCCTTTTATTGAAAATAGCGTCACAAAAATAATAAAACCAAAGAAAATATTTTGAAAACATTTTACCACTCACGATCACAATCTTCTACCATGATTGTTGAGACGAATAAATCTTCCAATCTCTTTGGTCTTCAACAAAGTCACCGAGTACCGAAATGTGTCGGTGTCGTGTTTGTGTAACGGGATATGACAAACCATAAAAAATACTAGCAATCATAAAACTTTCTCTTAAAAATATCCCCCTTTGGCTATTTCGGTACAAAACACAAACTTAAGCCAAATTGAAGCCGAACACAATATCTCCCCTCCCAAAATTATAAAAAGTGGAACGTAGAAATTGTGCAATTATTTGATGCATCAGATCTTTCGGTTGACCAACTTTGCCTTTATATTGTGTGGGTCCAAATGATCACCATCCAAGAAGAATGTCCTACACACATGAGACAAAGAAAGATACCGTAATGCATAGAGTTTTAAACATAAATAAAAATTCCCCCTCAATTTGGTCTCCCATTTTTTGTCCATAATAGATAAAAGAGTCGAAACTAAACATGAAATAAAAGCATCACACGAAGAAGTAAGATATAAAATCAAGTATAATCAAGAAAGCTTAGGTAAAGGTGGCCTCAAGGAGTTTTCCCAGCTCCACCAATCTTGTCTCCATGAAAGATCCATCCCCTTTCAAGCTCCATAAAAATATCATATTTATCTTCTTTAAATCCCCAAACAACATCTCAAAAATTCTTCGCTATACTCATTCATGGTGGAAATGGGTATCTAGAGCTTGGATGTGGTGACATTTCAGAAGAAAATGTTGGATTAAGGTGGAAGAATGGTGGTGGCATAGTGGTTTAAGGTTGTGAGAGGTTAAGGAATTCTTAAAAGTGGTGGAAGTCCACCATTCTCTCTCTCTCTCTCTCTCTCTCTCTCTCTCTCTCTCTCTCTCTCTCTCTTGTTCCAATTGAAATGATCGAAATGAATAGAAAAAATCCTTATAAATCCATCCAAGACTATCAAAACCCTCTTTTCCCAATCTGGACTCACCAAAGCTCAACAACTCATCAATCCAATGGCCCATAATGAGACCATGCACAAGGGAAACTCGATTTAAAATCTGAAGAGCCTCGTTCGAACCTCGTTCGATCCAACACTTCAAATGACCTGGACCGGTTACGTAGTGGGATCTCGTTTGAAGCTCGTTTGATCCCCTACTTCCAACGACCTTGTTTCTCATTCAAATGACATCCAATTCATTCGAACAACCCTTTTTCTATTTTTCCAAATTTCCAATTTGAACCCCAAATCTTCCAATCGTCCTTATCAAGACTAAAAACCAGTCAATTAAGAATATAAACCCACTCATAATGATACAAATCTCAATGTTTTTTATTATTACAACTCATGCGGAAAAATAAATAAAATATTGGGGTGAGGTATTGCATCAACAATATTAGGAGTAAATGTATCTTTTTAGATTGTGTTGAAGACATAAATATACTATAGGTAAATTATGTAATGTACCTATTTTTAGAAGAAAATTTGGTCTCAATTTCTAAATTAGTTTTGAACAAATATTCATAGGATATCTTTTATCTATTCTGGTGCATTGGAAAATAATTTAGACATTATAAGGTTTGTCTCACAAATAGTTCTAAATATTTAAATGAATAATGATGGATAGTCATTAAAGAAGAATGTTTCCTTCTTAATTGAACCAAACATAATTTTGTCACTAATGATTATGTTAAATTTTTCTAAAATGAATTCAGAGACTTGTTTAAAACAATCAATGGAGGTCATTGAAAATGAAGTAACTTCTAGTCTTTGAATATTGTTCAAAAGGTAAAATGACCAAAGGAACTTTCACGGCTAATAGTTACAGAGATAAAGATGTGTTGGAAATGGTTCGATTCGATTTATGTTATCCGATGACTATCCAGTGGAAGAGGTGGTTTTTAGTACTTCATTAATTTCATTGATGATTAGTCAAGCTATGGATATATGTACATTATTCACCACATGCCTATAGACATTGATTAGTTGAAAAGTGTGTGGGACTAAGGTGGAGCATATGTGGGGTAAATTAATCCAAACTTTATGATTTGATTGTGGGCGTGTGTACCTCATGGGAGTGCTTGGAAATCATTTATCGGATGTCGGGATTATATCCAAGTTGTCTACACCAATAATTCCACTTCATAATGTTATAGAGTAAATGAAGGAATACGATACTTTTACATATGATATGGTCCATGGTTAGTTATTCAGGACTGTTACATTCGTATTGGAATTTTACATAAGAGATGGTACTATGTAATCTGAATTTAGTTTAATATTAATTGGTCTCTTAAACTCCCATGGAATTGTGAAGTGGTCTTAATATCATTATTGGATATGTTCAGATCTGGCGATGCCCGACACTAGTGTTGTACAAGGATCTGAGGAAGTTGAAATCAAGGATATAAGTATGTCTCTTTGATTGGTATCTCGAAAGTTATAAAGGAACTTTGTATTATATTCCTAAGCACAAGAAGCTTATTGATGGTATCAATGACTGGTTCTTAAAAAAGGATTATGTAATAGCCCACGGGACCCGTAGAAATCTAGTCTTATATAGATAAAATGGAATGTCATATTCGTGGTGGTGTTAGACCACCAGTACATGATGAAATACAACCTCATATCGATAATTGATTATTTAGCGGTAGTGTGAATGTGTCATACTGGATTATAAGTCGTGACACGTCGTAGAGGGACATCAAGAGTTATCCTGACTGGTAAGTGTTTTGGGTAAAAATTTCTGTGAGATCCCAAGGAAACACATGCCGGGTCCTATCAAATACAAAGATATGTTCCAAAAAAAGGAATTTTTCTTTGATTTAAGACTATGGATACTAAGAGTGATTCGATGTATTCGAATCATGTTTTAGAAACTCATAGACTTCTTGATGGGATAAAAACCATCTGATTCAAGTGGGCCTACAAGATGATAAAAGTTAGATGGGTGGAAATATGGAAACCTTTAAGGCAAGGCTTGTTGTGAAAGGGTTTCCTAAAAAAAAATTAATTGACTATGAGTAAAGCTTCTCTTTGGTATTCATGCTAAAGTCTATCACGATTATTATAATGTAAAGACTTTGTTCTTGAATGATTGTCTCAACAAGTGCATTTTTATGATGCAACCTAAGGGATTCATTGTAAGAATTCAGGAAATCAAAATGTGTAGGCTTAATAAGTCCATTTATGGACTTAACCTAACATCAAGGTCTTTGAACATTCAATTTGATCAAGAAGTCAATCTTTTGATTTTGATCAAATCTCGAATAATGCTTGTTTGTATAAGAAGCATGAACAATACGAAAAGAGACATATTTGTGCACTTTTTTTATCAACCCACTTCATGGTCAAGGACCGTGATAAAAAAACACGTGCGACTTGTAACAGTCAAGGGTACGATAAGTATTTTTATCACGATACTTGTCATGCTCAAGTACCATGATAATTTTATCGGGGACAACCCACTTAAAACCCTTTTCCTAATATTTTCATTTTCCCTCATCTCTCTCTCTCTCCATCAACCTGACTCCCTCTCTCTCCTAGGTCAAAATCCCTTTTTTTATTCACATCAAAGGTATGTTATATATATATATATATATATATATATGTGTGTGTGTGTGTGTGTGTGTGTGTGTGTGTGTGTGTAGGAGGGTACTTTAGATTATATATGGAGGCATAACCCCTATTGAGTATGGTAATGACAAGTTAATTGGCCAAAACTTTGGATTAATGATAGAACACGCAAACATGAACCCAATGAAGATAGACTCAGTTTAAACTCACAAAGCTCTCGGGTCTAACTCTAGAAATAGTAATGAACTTTAGAAGTAACTTAGCTAGAGGGATAGAGAAGTAAGCACCCTAGATACACCTTGGTAGGCATGTCAAAACACACCAAACACCCTATGTCAAATATTAAAAGCTTCGTAATAAATAACAATGGTGAGTGAGTAAACTCTCTGGTTTGCAATAACTCTCTCTGGTGTGTATTCTCTCTCGCAATAACTTATGAACTCTCCAAAAATCCTCTCTCCCTCAAAGGTGGTTGGGGTCCTTAAATAGCCCCCCACACCACCCCCGAGGCAACTCAGTCATTAAAACTATGAAAGACATCCCTCATACTTTATGTCACAACATTAAATACCTGATGCACTAGTTGTCTCCACGTCATAAACATTAAATGCCAAGATATGCCTTTTTGCCTAACCACTGTGTGTCAGGGGACTGTTGTCGTAGAGGTGGCTCACCAACTGCCTGATAGCCCCAAATACCACGGTGGTTTACTTAAGTGCATGTCTGACATTGTTTAGATGGCTAGTGACATTACTTACAATAGATGTGACATTAAGTAGAGGGCTGTTTGGTTTGCAACTCAACGCCCGATGGAACTCCAAACTGCTCTGCCCGAGGTTCCACGGTAAGGGTCCTTCAGTGTTTTACCAGGTGTATCTAAGGTGGTCAGGACAAGCCCCAACGGTGCCTTACTTCTCAATCCTCCAAACCAAGTCCCTCTAAAGTTCCCATGGTGAGGCCATTCGATAGAGCATGAAAGCTCTCCCACGCCCTGCCAAGCCTGGTCTCCCGTGAGTACCGTTTGACCTCATACAAACTGATTTATTATTATCGTTATGTCATTACAACCGTTAAATCTTACAGTCATCAATAATGAAAATACAATATGACTAATACAACAAGCTAAAATATGAGCTGCTTTCGCGCCAAGCTGCCTCACCTAGTTGCCATGCTTGAGCTACCTCGGTTGCCTAATCTCAAACACTGTTGCTAATGGGAGTTTATCCCCAATCTTAAGATTACCTTCAAGCCCCCTCTACATTTTACCCCTCGTGGAGGGATTTTTTGGAACAAGAAATGTTTGCACGAAACTTCTCAATTCGATGAACCTGCTCTGTGTGATATAGTTCTCAATCCGTGGACAAGAAATTCTGGCTCTCCTTTCACGTTAGGACCACATCAAAATGTAGTCTTTGGGCAAAAGATAAAATTCTCCCCTATGTACCTAAGCCGAAGCGCCATTCTCATTGGGACTTGGGTGAAGGGACGTCGTATCATGTTGAACCGTTGGGGGATCTCCTTCGTTACAAGTTCAATGGATATGCCTGACAAAATCTTCTGGCGCCAAAACTTAAACTTGTTGCAGGAGGCAACGATTTCTGTTCTCTATGCGTCACTTCATTAATGACGTGGCGTTGTCTTTTCAACTTCCCAAAGTACTTCCCGAAGTGCCACGTGTTCATGTGAAATGATTACAGGCGGCCGCGCACGTGCGAGGGTGGGGAAATCTAAACGCCGAACTTGGAAATTTAAAACGTGCATATCCCAACACTTAACCTTTCTTTTCTCTTACTTTGTCTTCGTCTTCCTCAAGCTTCCATTTCACTCTAGAGAGAGAAAGTCTGTGAGAACTCCATTGCTAGAACTTCATTATTATTGCTCTTTCCTAACTTCTTTCTTTTGTTACCTTCTATACCACCACTTTTGATCGTGTTTCTCCATTCTCGCTCTCAATTCCTTCTTTCTCAAAGATTTTCTGTTACTGTGTCATTATTTGCCGTGGCATCCTCAAGTAACCCCACTGTGTCTGCCACCAGTGTTCCGTCTATCGCCACCACTGCTGCCTCCACCCTGGATGCTGCCCGCCAGGAACAACTGAGGTTTTATCGTCGCTCTCCTATTTTTGGGGAGGGTGATGACTTTGCTGTTGCCTGTAAGATTATTTGTTTTTCTTCTAAGTTTGACGCCCTACTGTTGGGTGATGAGGACGAAGAATCTTCTAAGTGGGGCTTTTTTTCCCTCAGAAGGAACTCTCAGATTTCTCTTGGAGCGAGGGGACTTTTCGTGGTCCCACATTGATTTCGAAGCACCCGGGGGATCTCCTGCCCACTTTGCTGCCTGGAACTCCCACATGCAGAGTTCCTATGCTGATATTCTCACCAAGCTTGGGTTGCAACGAGCTAAATGGTTTGGTGAGTTCGCTCTTTCGAAGAACAATGCTGCCCTTCCTGTCTTAGTCTCTCGATGGAACGTTACTACTCACACATTCATCGCTGTGTGGGGCGAGTTTACAATAACTTTGGAAGATGTCTGCGAGCTCTTGGGCCTTGAAGAGACAGGCCACGAGCCTTATACTGATGACCCTTTGGACGCCCAAGAGATGGCTGACCGTTTAGAGTTGGACCGGATATGCCAAAGTTGCATCGGTTCTTCAAACAAAGCCACCTTCACTCCTCTGATTAATTACTTCTTCAAGGATTCTAGTGAAGGCAGTTCTTCAACAAATGCCCCTGGTCAGGGTACACCGTTGGAACTTCATGCTTATATCCTCGTGATTCTCTCCCATTTCTTTTTAACGGGCAAAACCAATAACCAGCCCCGAAGGGACCTTATTAACATGTCCCTTCATTTGGCCCGAGGTATAAAACTTCCACTGGCTGTAATTGCCCTGGGGTCCCTTTACACCTGGCTGGATAGGACTTTGTTTGAAATGGAACGGTCACTTGGTTGTTATAACTTGGCCAATTTTACCAACGACATCCTTCTAACCGGCTTCCTTTACTTTCGCTTTCCTACCGTAGCGGCCAAAACCAACAGTCCTCCTTCGGGGGAAACAATTCTTCCTCCACGGTCCTTTATTTATCACAGGAGACAAAGCCGAAAGGAGCTGATTTCTGTAATTGACCATTTTGAGAACTTCATCATGAGGCCTTATCAGGAGGAGGTCTTCTTTCATAGTTGTGAGTTTTTTCAGCTTGAGGCAAGAGTGGTGCAGGCCCCTTCCCCAGATATTGAGGATCCCTGGCTTTCCCTGGTCCTTATGTTCTCTCCAGGATATCTTCCTTCTTACACTGAGTGGGGATATACTAGCGAGCATTATAATCCCAATCGATGCAGCCGCCAATTTGGGTTTGACCAGGGGGCGTCACGTCCAGTGTTTCAATCGTCAAACCCCAAGGTCTCCTTTAGCGAGGCATGTTCTCTGTTTTCTTTGACCGCCACGTGGGGGATATATTCAACCATGGCTGGGCGTGTCACCATTCCCAGTATTACTAGGCATGGGGATGTGACCCCTTTGTTTGCCACAATGTATTGGCCGAAACAACTAGTTGAAATTGCTGAGTTCGTTGAAGGGGATCTGGTGTATCCCCTCGTTTCTTCATTTTTTGCCTTAAATTTGGGGCTGAAAGGCAACTCTGTACTTAGGATAGAATTCCCTCTAAGTTCAACCTCCAAAGCACCTCCCACCGAGCTTCCCCCACTTTGTCCCATGGTCCCAGTTGCCACGCCAAAACCCAAAACTCTTGCTGCTCCGAAAAAGGCTGCCCCCTCTACCGAAGCTACTACCAACGAGGGGCCTTCTCAACCACCTGCAAGAAGGCAAAAACAACCAAGAGTGGGACATCAAAGTCAAAATCTAAGTCCCAGAAGCCCCAAATTCCCGTGGCAGCCCTTCCCATAGCCTCCGTTCCACCTCCCATGCCTGCTGAGATGGCTGAGCGTGTAAGGAGGGAGGCCTAAGCAGAAATAGATTGAATAAATGCCGAGTATCAATGGCACGCCGTCATTTTTCCTTCTTCCATTGCTTTCCCCACGGTGGTGGTTGATCCTATAGAGCCAACGGCTAGAAGGAGAAAGAGCTCCAGGGTTCCTCGAGGGGTTAGTACTGGTGCGACGGGGTCAAGGAGGAAGACCCTGGGTACCAAGCCTCAGAGGAAGCAGGTTCCTGAGGTGCATCTCACTCGTGCCCCCTCCCCCGTTGTCACCTCACCTTCTGCATCCGAGGTATGTATGCTTGATTTATTCAATTTCCCTTTTTTTTCTTAGGGCAGGCTACGTTCGCCTACTTATTATTAACAACTTTGGTGCAGGGGATTGAAGAAGAAGGACCAAACCCCCCAGTCCTCCCGTAAGCCCCTTTGTGGGGGGAAGCTTCAGTGCATCTCGTACCGATGTGACTCCTCCCTGTTCCCCCATGACGGGGCTTACATATTCTCGTCGTTCAGGCGGTCAACGTGCAAGGGAAGTCATTTTGGGAGGTGAAGCCGCTGATCCTACGAGTGATTCATCGCCTCCAGTTGTAGCACAACCCGAGATAACATTCTCGGTCCCCTCTGATTTACAGACCTCACCTGAGGCTCCTCTGCCCATTGTTCTTGTTGAGGAGACTGAGCCCGAGGTATGATTTCCTCTATAGTTTATTTGTTGTAGTCTTTTCTGTCCCACTCTTTTCTTATTTGACTTGTTGAATCCTGAGATGTTTTGGGTGCCCCAGGTTGCAGTATCCTCATTGTTGGCAAGCTTTCTTGTTCCAACAACGCTGATGAGACCCCTGACTACCATTCCCCCTTTTAGCACCATAACTGAGGTAAGTAGCACGTAGAGATACTTCTTCATATTTTCTGTGCCTATTCCCTTTTTTTTCTAACACTTGCCTTTATGCCACAGTTTTCTCCTGATCTTGCACCACCTCATGCAGTCAAGGCCCAGGTTGGTGCTTCGCCCCAACATAGTGGTGGTTTTACACCCCGTCTTGTTGGGCCTTTGTTTGGGAGCCCATTGTCTTCGCCCGATGAACCCAGTATCTTGGCCTCGGTGCCTTATATAGGTGAGGGAGTTTTGCCAAGCGTTGAGGCTTCTACGACCAGGGACCCCGTTATGGCTTCTGGGGCCATAATCTCGCCCCCAACGGTTCCTGTCCCTGCGGTTGCCCCACATGCTCCCGTTCTTACCCCTGTAGTTACTGAGGTATGTTCGTAAACTCTTGTTAAGATTGTTTCATAAACTCCACCTTATAACGGTGACTTAACAACGAAAACACTTGTTAAGATTTTTCATAAACTCCACCTTATAATGGTGACTTAACAACGAAAATGCCTGTTAAGATTTTTCAAAGTTCATCATGCCCTCTATCTTTTTTCAGGTTGCTCAGGAAAATTCTCCCCCAGTTCTTTCTCCTATGGCCTCCCCCCATCGGGAACCTGCTTCTTTGGAAAATTCTGGTCATGATGATCAGGGTTCCATGACTGGTGTTGCAGCAGAGAGCGAATCTATGTGCGAACTCCCTCTTCCTGACCTGGCTCCTCACGCCTTCTGCCTGATGGTGCTTCGGCAGTCCCCTCAAATGCCTGTCAACCACCGTTTGGTGATCGAACAACTGGTGAATCGTCACCCTGAGACCTTCACACCGTATTGTCTGCGTTCCAACATTTATGTGATGAGTCACAGAGTTTAAGGCATGGCGATAATTGTTGATGAAATTACCAGTACTCCTACGACAAGCGTTACCCGATCCCTTCTTAACCAATTTCTGGGTTTCCTGAGGGAGTTGGAGCGTGACGGTTTCCGTTTTCACTGGCTTATAACACACTTGAAGACTTTGAAGAACCAGCAACTGATCGGCCAGAGGGAAGTTTTACGAAAGCACAAGGAAGACCAGCAGGCTGAGGAAGCTAGGATGGTCGCATTGGCACCCCTTTTGGAAGTAGTGGATTAAGAGGTAAAGGATGCCGAAGAAGCTTTGTGTCTGGTCAAATAGAAACGCGAGAGACTCCTCATCGAACGTACACAAGTGCAAACGAGACTGGAGGTTTCTATTAATGCCCAACGGTCTTTCACAGCAGCTTCTTCGGGCCTTCCTGGAGATTTTTTCTCTGCCTCAGATTTATCGTTCCTTTTAGATTAGTTGCCTCTTATATACAGATCCTCTATTTGCTTTTATATATGTAATTCTTGGGCGATAGTTCCCAAAACAAATTTTTTGTAATGCTCTATTGTTTATGAATGAAGAATATATACTTTTCAATCCCTTCGTGTGTTCTGACTGTTGTTGTATGCTATAGAGTTCTATATTTCTGCAATTCTATCATTACTTTCAAATTATAACCCAAAACTTGTATATTTATAACAATATCATGTCATAACATCGGTTCAAACTTGATTGTTTACACATGATAAACCTTCAGCCATTTATTGTTAATCTTAAATGGCTTATCTTCTTCTAACTTTGAAATTAAACAATAACCTGAGTCATGTGCTTCCTTCAAAATGAAAGGTCCCTCCCAGTTGGCTGCAAACTTCGGTAGAGGAAGCCCCCTGATGTGCTTTACTGCAACTTTTAATACAAGGTCTCCCTTCGCGAACTTCCTTGGTCTTACCAAGTTATCGTATGCCCTGGAGAGCTGTTTCGTATATATTTGGAAGTGCTGCATCAAATTATTTATGTGTTCATCCAACGCTTCTAGTTATACATGCCTACTTTAAGGGAGCATGCTACTTCACAAAGCATAACGAGCAGAGGGAACTTCCAATTCTACTGGGAGGATTTCCTCGTCCCCATAAACAAGAGATAACGTCGTGTATCCTGTGGGTTTTCGCTTGGTTGCTCGATAGTCCCACAAGACAGCTGGTATCTTGTCATCCCACGCCCCTGGAAAGTCTTCCATCATTTTGGCCAAAATATTAACCATGGTTTTGTTAGTTTCTTCGGCCTGACCATTTCCCTTTGGGTATGCCACCGTTGAAGTGTGATGAACAATGGAGTACTTGTCCGTGAGCATTGTTACTTCGGAATTAACGAAGGGGGTCGCGTTATCTGAGAGAATAACCTTTGGGATCCCAAAATGGAAAATGATGTATTCTTTAATGAAGTTTCTCACCACCCCAGCCGTTGCTCTTCTGAGTGGTATCGCCTCGGCCCATTTTATAAAACATTCTGTTGCTACCAGTATCCATATCTTTCCTCCCGAAGAGGGGTGTATTGCCCCCACTAGGTCGAACGCCCAAGTATGAAATGGATAGGGTGTTGATAGGGAGTGTAAGTCTACCAATGGGGCATGGATCATATTCCCATGAAGTTGGCAAGCTTTGCATTTTCGAACAAACTCAGTAGAGTCTTTCTCCATCGTTGGGCAATAATACCCCAACGTCATCAACTGATCATACAATTTGGCTCCTCCTATATGTGCTGGATCGTGCGCTTGTTTGAGGACCTCCGCTGCTTCTTCCTTCTTGACACAACGCAAGGGTCTGTTGAAGTACCCCTTTCGATAAATCTGCCCTCCCTGAACGTAGAACCTTGGAGCCCTTCACCTCAGACCCATTGCATCTATTTTCTCCGTTGGGACAACCCCCTCCTGAATGAAGTCGATGTAGGGCTGCCTTCAGTCCGTTTGAGCTTCAATGAAATGGCACTCAGCTTCCTCGAAGAATAGCTAACACTTATCTCACTTTCGTTGTAGCTCTGCCGCATCTTGTTTCATTCTAGGCCAGAAATACCCCTCCCTTTGAATTCTCCTATATAAAGGTATCTCAGTCATTTCGCAGTGCTCCTCATGCGTTTTCCTCAATCTTTTCTTGACTTCCTCTGGGCTGACGTACCTTGACAACCATCCTCCTGTAATTCTGAAATAGAGATTTCCCTGGTTTGTAAAATATTGGGCCAACTCTCTTAGCTCCATTGCCCCTTTACTAGACTCCAGCTGCTTCCTAATATCTCTTCTCCAGTATGCGTCCTCGTCCATCGATAGTATTGACTGTACTACCGAAGGAGAAGTTCTTCGTTCGATCACAACTATAGTCTCCTCAGTTTTCATGACCATTTTTTGGGCGATAGTGGCATAGGCGTCTGGATGGAGGTTCATCATTCTGGGATGTCTTCTGATCCTCGTCCGATGGAACTGGTTGAGAAGCCTTTGAATGATTGTTCTATAGGGCACCAGGCTCATGTGTTTCAACGCATATTCTCCATTTACTTACTAAATTACTAAGTTTGAATCACCTTTAATGCAGAGTGAACGAATTCCTCTTCGAAGAGCCTCTAGTAGGCCCAACACCAATGCCTCGTATTCTGCTTCGTTATTTGAACAAGGGAAATCTAGCTTGTAGGAAAGGCAAATCTTTTCCATCCCTTTTGAAAGAATAACCCCTGTTCCCCCCTTCTTTTCCACCGAAGATCCATCGAACTGCATCGTCCATTCCTCAACAGTTGTATCCAGGTAATTAGCTTGTAAATTATCTCCAGGAACGTCTTCCTTAGGTGGCTCGAAGGTTCCTGAAGGGAAGATGGCCAACAGGTGAGGTTACGCCTAGCTTTTAATTGTACTAGGAACCACACACTTCAAGTCATATTCGGAGAGGATAATAAACCATCTAGTTTCCCTGCCAATTAATATAGTCCTTGTGAGTAAATACTTAATTGGGTCGCATCTAGTTACAATATGAATTATGAAAGACAGCATATAATGCCTAAGTTTTTGTTCTACAAAGACTAAGGCTAAACAATTCCTTTCTAAGCTACTGTATCTAATCTCTGGCCCATGTATGATTCAGCTGAAGTAGTAAATCGGTCGCTCTTGCCCATCCACTTCTTGTGCCAATAGCGCCCCAACGGACCTCATGGTAGACGTGAGGTATAGCTGCAACGGTACTCCTGCCTAGGGAGGAACCATAATTTGTGGTGAAACGAGAGGTTTCTTCATCCCAACAAGAGACTTCTGGTGAACCTCCTCCCACCTGAATTTTGTGTTCTTTCATAATAGCTGCATCAGTGGGTGTGTTATTTCGGCCAATCCAGGCACAAATCTCCTAAGGTAGGAGACTTTACCGAGAAAACTCTTTAGTTCCTTCGCCGTTTTTGGACATGGCATCTCCAAGATTTCCCATTGTTTATCCTGGTCCATCTGTACCCCTTGTCGATCAACCACGAAGCCTAAAAACTTCCCACTCGTTACTCCGAAGACACACTTCAACGATTTCATCCTCAATTTATAACTCCTGCACCGAACAAACACCTTCCTTAAATCATTTAGATGGGACTCATCCTTCTTTGATTTGATGACCAGGTCGTCCATATAGAACTCTAAAAATTTGTGGAAGAAGTCATAAAAAATGGCCATCATTGTCCTCTGATAAGTAGCTACATCAATCTTGAGTCCAAATGGCATCACCTTGTACATGAAGTTGCCCAACGGAGTTTTGAATGCTATTTTATCTGCGTCGGTGGGGTCCATTTTGATCTGGTTGTACCCCACGTATCCATCTATGAAGCTATACATCTCATGACCGATCGTGGCGTCTATCAAACTGCCAATGGAGGGTAAGGGAAACTCATCCTTGGGGCAAGCCCTATTCAAATCTCTGAAGTCCACGCAAATCCTTATTTGGTTTTTGTCTTTCTTTCCTACTGGTACAATTCTAGATAGCCAAAGGGGGTGTTGTATTGGTTTGATGAATCCTGCCGATAACAAACGTTGGACCTCCTCCTTAATCTTCAAGTCTAGTTCAGGTTTATACATCCTTATTGCCTGCTTCACCGTAATAGCTGAAGGCATCACGTTCAGTTTGTGGCAGCTCACCTCCTCATCGAGCCCCTCCATTTCAGTGTACTTCCAAGCGAAGACGTCTATGAATTCCGAATCAGTTAAAATAAGGCTCCTCGTTTCTCCTTACCGAGATCTTTCGAGATAAAGATAGGCCTTGGATCTTCCCCTTTTTCCGCTAAGTTAAGCTGATCCAACTCTTGTGCTTGGGGCCTTGGTTGATCTGCCATATAGTCTGGTTCTTCAGCGATATCTTCTACGAACTCCTATATGCTGGAGTTATCTATCATCATGCACTGCTCCCGTCGATCCACAAAGAACACTCATACATCGGGTCAACCTCATCCTTAGTGTCTTCGGTCGCCCGTTCACATCGTTATAAGTGGTATACCACTTTTCCTTCTTCTGTGACAATCTTCTTACATTGCATGCTGGTAGCTTTTGCCACGGCCTTCCTCTTCTTTTCTCTGGAAGCCTCAACAATTCTTTCCCCTGAGAAGCGACTCAACACACTCTGCCGTTGGACCTCATGTTCCGCTGGGTTGGTTCTAGGCCTCATCCTATCTTTGAGATGCTTTGAGATGTTTTGGGGTCGAGGGATCAGCTAATGTGTTTCCTCGGTCCTCTCCCCCTCACCACTCACCCTCCCTTTACTCTGCACGTTCAAAGGCCCCATTCTTTCTCTAATTGAGGGGACCCATGCTCCCTCCATTCTCCTCGTTAGAACCCGCACGTCCTCTTCGAGCTCTATATAAAAGGCTGCATCCACTAAGTGTGCTTCTTCGATAGCAAAAGGCCTCTTCGTAGCCCTAATGGTCACTTATGTCCCCTTGATATTCGCATTGGCGCATTAATGGTAAGTTGAAGGAACTAACCCTTGGTTGTGCATCCACACTCTCCCTATTAGTAAATGATAGGAAGTTTCACTTTCTATTACATGGAACTTGATATGGGAACTCAGATTTCCCATCACTATCCCAACGTTCACATACTCGATGGATTTGGAAGATTGATTGTCATAGCCTGAGATTACCAAGGGCATGGGAACTAACCTTTCTTCTAGAATATTAGCCGCGTGGAAGGAGTTGATTGGCATAATATTGATGAAAGCACCCCCATCCATAAGAGTCCTTGCAAAGCTAACCCCGTTGATGCTAGCAGTTACATACAGAGGCCTATTATGGGGGAACCTTATAGCTGTATCCGCATCGCTGAAAGTTACCTCTGATAGGAACTTCTTCACCAGCCTAGCCATGGGTCCCCTCCATCTTAGCGAGGGGACTGCGTTTCTCCTTGTAATGTCTAAAATCGCCCGAGTTATCTCCATTCTGCTTTCTTTTGGGATTCCCACTTGATCGAAGAACCAAGTGAACTTTGGACATTTTGAAACTGCGCTATATTCTACGACTGGGTTATTTATCACTTTCTTCATCGTAAGCTAAAACTACGTTAGCCATTCCCCTGGTGCAATGTTCCAGAGCTTCATCGAACTCCTTCATCGTCGACCTTCCCCCCTCCCTTTCTGCCTCCTTATCATAGGTTGTCACCAGATTGGCCCCGTGTGCTGGGAGTGGGTTATTGTTAATGTTCTGCGGGGGGATTTGTAATGTCGCCGCCTTCATGTACTTGTCGATGATTCTTCGCAGTGTGAAGCAGCTTTCTGTTTGATGCTGGACCTTTCGATGAACCTGACAATATTTGGGATCAGCCCTCGTTGTCGCGTCAGGCTCTTCCGTCCGAACACCCTTTGGTTCATAAACCGTTCCGCCTTGGACCATTACGTTATAACAACTCACAGCTTCCTCAATCGTATAAGGTAACGGTGGTGGGTCTTCCCTGTCTCTTTCGAACTTTCTTTCGTTGTCCTTCCTCGGTGCCTTGCCCCCATCTTCCCTCTCGACATATCCCACCCGTGGGGCCTGAGACCTTCCTCCCCGGGGTTGTATCGACTGTCTGAACACCATGGGAGCCATCGCTGAGCTAGGTCGCACCACCAAAGAGATGTTACTTGCCGATTTTAAGAATGCTGAAAAGGTTCCCTCGCGTGTCTAATTGATTAGGTGGAAGATAGAATCAGGAAGTAGTCCCCTAGCACAAATCTGCAATAACCTGGCTTCCTTAGCCTCCTCCCTCACATCAAGGGACCTTTCCCTGAACCTTCAAATATAGGCCACTACCTCTTCTCCTAGTCTCTGCTTCTCCCTGCCAAGTTGGGTTAGGGTGAACTCATCCTCTTCCAGGAAGAACTTTCGGACAAACAAAACATGCGTCTCCTCCCACGTAGGAACACTATTAGGAGGCAGATGAGAGTAGCAAGTGTATGCTTTATCAGTCAGGGATTTGGAGAACTCCCTCAATCTAAGCTTTTTGTCATTGCAGTGCGCTCCTAAATGTTCAACGAAACGCTTAATGTGCTCCTTCGGGTTCCCACCCTTCCCTGAGTATTTTTCAAAGGTAGGGGGAATATAGTCCTTCGGGTAAGGCTCGTCGTTGTATCCCTGAGGGTAAGGTGTTCGGAAGTCGTCGTAGATCGACGCCACCTCACCCGAAGCCTGCGAGGAATCTTGCATGAACTTCAGCATCTCTTTGTGCATCTCTTTTCTCATTTCTTCCATCGGTGAGGCTATTGGGGCCGCCAGTAGTGGGGCCGAGGGCTGGGCGTTCGTTGCAACTGAAACGAACGTTACCGGTGGTGGTGCTGAGACACCCGATGTACCCGCTGTCGGGTTCACAACAAAGGGCACACTTGCTGGGATCGTTCCTACAATACCTGCCCCTAGTGGGGCTATTGGGGCTACTCCTGGTGTTACGAAAGCATTAACCTCTAATCCTACCAACATAGTTGAAGCCACTGGGGTTTGCAAAAACTCATGAAACTTGATCATGAGGAGCGCAATCTGGGCGGGCCCCAACCCCGTGATTGTGGAAGGCTGCGTCACTCCTTGGACACCTAACATTGCTGGTGTCGGAGGTACCTCTACTCGAGGAGCCCCATCCCTTAGGGCTTCTTGCTCCCTCGCAGCCTGTTCTTCATTATGCTGAATATCATCGAAGTTGAGTCTTCGAGTAGCATTATCTTGTGCCATACTCCTTATCTAGAAGAATGCCTCCCCAGCAGAGTCGCCAAATGTAGGAGGGTACTTTAGATTATATATGGAGGCGTATCACCTATTGAGTATGGTAATGAGAAATTAATTGGCCAAATCTTTGGATTAATGATAGAACATGCAAACACGAACCCAATGAAGATAGACTCAGTTTAAACTCATAAAGATCTCGTGTCTAACTTAGGAAATAGTAATGAACTTTAGAAGTAACTTAGTTAGAGGGAGAGAGAAGTAAGGACCCTAGATACACCTTGGTAGGCAGGTCAAAACACACCAAACACCCCTGTCAAATATTAAAAGCTTCGTAATAAATAACAATGGTGAGTGAGTAAACTCTCTGATTTGCAATTACTCTCTCTGGTATGTATTCTCTCTCGCAATAACTTTTGAACTCTCCAAAAATCCTCTCTCCCTCAAAGGTGGTTGGGGTCCTTAAATAGCCCCCCACACCACCCCCGAGGCAACTCAATCAATAAAACTATGAAAGACATCCCTCATACTTTATGTCACAACATTAAATACCTGATGCACTAGTTGTCTCCACGTCATAAACATTAAATGCCAATACATGCCTTTTTGCCTAACCACTGTGTGTCAGGGGACTGTTGTCGCAGAGGTGGCTCACCAACTGCCTGACAGCCCCAAATACCACGGTGGTTTACTTAAGTGCATGTCTGACATTGTTTAGATTTCTAGTGACATTACTTATAATAGATGTGACATTAAGTAGAGGGTTGTTTGGTTCGCAACTCAACGCCCGATGGAACTCCAAGCTGCTCTGCCCGAGGTTCCACGGTAAGGGTCCTTCGGTGTTTTACCAGGTGTATCTAAGGTGGTCAAGACAAGCCCCAACGGTGACTTACTTCTCAATCCTCCAAACCAAGTCCCTCTAAAGTTCCCATGGTGAGGTCATTCGATAGAGCATGAAATCTCTCCCACGCCCTGCCAAGCCTGGTCTCCCGTGAGTACCGTTTGACCTCATACAAACTGATTTATTATTATCGTTATGTCATTACAACCATTAAAGCTTACAGTCATCAATAATGAAAATACAATATGACTAATACAACAAGCTAAAATATGAGCTGCTTTCGCACCAAGCTGCCTCGCCTAGTTGCCACGCTTGAGCTGCCTCGGTTGCCTAATCTCAAACACTGTTGCTAATGGGAGTTTATCCCCAATCTTAAGATTACCTTCAAGCCCCCTCTAGAAAAGGTATGTTATATATATATATATATATATGTGTGTGTGTGTGTGTGTGTGTGTGTGTGTGTGTGTTTGTTTGTGTGTTTAGGTATAAATGTATGTTTAGTTGTTGAATATATGTGTTGAAAGCTAGTTGTATATACATGCATTTTCTTCTTATTTTTTGAAATCATCTTGTGAAAAAACTAGGTTTGACATTATATAGTTGTTTGGGCTTCTCTATAATGTATTATTTTATTACAAACTAGTTATACAATCAAAGATGGCTTTCATATTGTTGGAAATAATTTATGCAAAAACTAGGTTTAAACATTCAAGCCATTGTTCATTAAAATGTGAGTATTTGACTTGAAATATTTTCTTCAGCTATATTATAATTTGTTTTTTTGTTGCAAACTAGTATACATCCATGGATTTGATATCATTTCAAACAATTTGTGCAAAAACTAGGTTTGAACACACTACACCAAAAAAGCCAAATTATCACCTTTCAGTCGGCCATCCTTGTCACGGTCATTGATCGTGACAAAAAAAACACGCGTTTTTGTCACGGTCATGGACCATGACAAGGCTGTAGGGCTGGCAAACCGAAACCCTCCCAAGAATTCAACCCTTAAATGACCCGAGTCGGTTTCCATCGCATCTGAAAAGTTTTAGGTTGCGGGTTCAAAATGAACCGCTCAGCCTATTAGTGGGTTAAGACGTTACCCATTTTTTACCCATTAAATAACCCCTTTCTCATTATCAACCCACGATCTCCTCTCTCTCATTCGTATCCCCTTTGCAGCAAATTCAAGCAACAGAAATGGCAGAACTGTCATCAGCCAACAAAAAAATCCCAAACAGGAGCTTCCTCTCTCTCTCTCTCTCTCTCTCTCCTCAACTCTATTCTTCACATATCACAACTGAGTTGTGATCTTCTTCCAATATACGGTTACCGATCAACCCGCCCAAACCCATCCACATCAGATGTCTGACCCGCACACATCCCATCCAGATCTGACCCAAACCATTGAAGACCCGCCCAGATCCCCCATTTGTCGGGTCTACAAGGTCGTGACAAAGGCTTGTCACAATCATTGACCATGAAAAGTCCGTGACAATATGAATATTTGACTTGGTGCAGTGTACATTCAAACCATTCTTCATTGGAATATGAATATTTTACTTTGATATTTATTTGCGCTTTATTATAATGCGTTTTTTATTGTAAATGTAATAATTTTGGTTAAAACATATAATTTGCGGGTCTATTAAAAAATGTGAAGTGTTTTGGATTTTTTGTGAAAATGGAAAATAACCCAATGAGCATTCTTCAATATTTTTAATGTTCTTCAAATGTATATCGGTTATAAAAGTTGGATTCGACTAGGTTACATAAAAATTATAATTAAAACCAATTCAGTATGTATATACGTCTTATGGTTTCAGCATGATACCATCAAGGGACTCACGAAATACATTTTAATTAACCCATATTTGTTCGGACTTAACTTCTTTATTTTTATTAATTTCATTAATTATGTTGTTAGTTAAGATGTTAATTAGGTTAGGATTGTGTTTGAGTTAACTAGGTCGTTAATTAGGTTATGCTTGTTGGGTTGCGTTTGTGTTTGATTTAAGTAATAATTAAACTACCTCATTTGTTTACAAATAGTATGTTACAATTCTTACAAGCTGTTATATGGTATCCTCTATACAAAGAGAGGATGGTTGATATAAATAGACTCGGGGATGTGTACCGTAGAGGTGCTAACGAGTTTGTAAAATTCTTAAAGATATATCTCAATGATGAAGAGTTCTCATGTCCTTACGCATGTTCTATAAATGAAAAAGTGTTTGAGTGGAAAATAGTTGAATTAGATTTTCTTAACTGAGGTATGAAAGACCGAGTGTGGATTCATCAAGGGGAAATGCATTATAACTTTGTCTCTGAACAACCTCCTGTACAATTGTCAAGTAGGACAATGATGAAAGGACATGAGGATACTCTAGAATATAATATGGTAGGTTATCTAATAGACTATGCTTACAATGTTCATGTGGTGGAAGAAAATGAGGATTATTATACGGAAGATAATGAATCTTGTGGTGGAGGTCTAGTGCTCATAACGGTGTTAGGATAAAAAATGACAATGACTACGAAAGTTTAAAAGTTTAAATGACAATGACTATGGCAAAGATCAAACAACCTTGCATGATATGGTTCTTTTGCATGTTTGAAGGACGATTTGGTTTTTCTAGAAATAACATGACTGGAATTCTGAATTGAGTGTGTATTAAGAGCCGTTTTAAAAATTATTAAACTATTTCTTCGTTGGAACTAGGTTGAGGAGATTTTTCACAATACCATGTATAGTGGAGGAAATGAATTGGAACGCTATTGCATATGTCATCCTATTGAATCAATCATTTGGAAAGGCATAAATTTTAACTACCCAGATTTCGCTAATAAACGAAGTAATATTCGTTTGGAAATATCAATAAATGGGTTCAATCCATTCGGTAATCTAAGAACGAATAAAAGTGTATTTTCACTATTCTTAGTGCCCTTAAATCCAAATCCTTTGTCGTGCATAAGACCAAAATTTTCAATGTTGTCTTTGTTGATACCTAGGACAAAGGCACCAAGTAATGACATTGATGTCTACTTGGCACCATTGGTACAATATTCTTGCCTATTAATCATAGGTTTATATTTGATCATTTTTTTGGGTGGGTTCGAAAATAGTCTAAGTGCATAGGTTAAAGTCCTATTGCCAGATAAAATCGATGAGATTTGAGTCTAAGTACTGACTAGATTATACTTGGCCAATCTCGTAATGTGTGCAAACGATGCATAGGTTCTTAATCCAGATGGTTATGAGGATTGGAATTCTAGCACAATTGTTGCTTGGAATTTTATGAGTGCGATTGAATTTTAGATTAGATTAATATATCTTCACAAGTTGGACAATTATTGTGTAATTAGGCTTGAGATCAAGATTTGGAGGAATATGCGTCCAAGTAATATCTTGGATTGTGATACCCCCTTAATAGTCTTATAGAATTTGATTCTATCACTAAATTTGGCCAGTGGATTTATATCCAATAAAGTATAAAATAAGTTAAGTGTAAGAATTAAGGAAAAAAAATAAGATGCTGGTTAAAATTGATTAATGGTTAATTGATTTGACCAATCGGGTTTGTATTCTTAACGAGGGGACTTATATTATGTACCATAAGAACTTTAGAAGTAAGACCTCTTTAGTCCAAGTGATTTTGAATTAATTAAATTGGAGTGAAGTTATGCTTATTTAGTGGAATTAATCACGATTCAATGGAGAAAGAAAATAAATTATGGGCAACTAATTTGGGGTTTAGAGTACATATTTGGAAGAAATTTAATTATTTAGTCTTTGGTCCCTAGTATAGACCATTACCCAAGTAGTTGGTTTAGATTCTCTAGAAACCCATTTTATCCTAAGCCAATGACTTATACATATATATTGGTGTAAGCAAGGGTTTTAAGCATCACAGACACTATGGATGGTTAAATAGGGAAAGAATGAAGGGGTTAGGAGAGTGAATGGTATTTTTTGCATATTTCACCATGTTTTTATCTCTATGAGTTTCCAAACACATGTATTACTTTGGGGGGGGGATAATATACAATAAGATCTTAGGATTTTGGTGGATTCTAGAAAGGTTTCTGGATACCGAAGGAACGCATCAAAATCATCATCTTCATCAATATATTTCTCCTCGCTGACATGGCCATTTTCCAACCGGCGAATCACGACTGACTCCCAACTGCACCTCTTAATCTAAAGAAAGGCAAGGAACGGAAGAAGCATCAAAGCATCCCGAATGAAATGGATCGCTTTCTCATGTACGCGAACGGATAAACAAAAGAGATCTTTTAATAGTCAATCAGATCTAGTAATTGGCACACAAGTAACCAATAAAATCCACAAAGGTTCCGTGATTTAAATCCCTACGTTTATACTTTTAACCTATTTCTTATTTTTACTTTCTAATGCATGATCAATTAAAATTTTGTGGCTGAATATTTTTTTCATTTGTATCAATCCACCTATAATACACAATCTAGTCTAGCTCAACAGGAGTTATGAACCAAGGAAGTCCATAAAAGGCCATGTCTTGACTGACTTCATAGCATACTTCTCCAAAAGATGGGGATGTTTATTCAAGACCCATTCTAAACATGTTGAATATCAAGTTGTTAGGGAAGACCATGTCCAATACTAATGAGTAGTCTATATGAAAATTATTTTTGGAAAGGGATTTCAACGAGTATGGAATAAGCATCAGCATAGTCATCATCACTATTGTCTCGGAAATATACCCAATAGGGGGCATGAATTGTGTATATGGGTTTAATGGAAATTTCAAAACTTTCTTAACTTAGTTGTAATGATTAATTAAAATATAGTAAATCGATTTAAGACAAAAGTATTAATCAATCAATAAGCATATTTAGTTAAGAGACAGGGTAAATAGGAACTTGGAAAACCGATGTTTTAATGTGGTTCGACCACTGCCTATGTCCACGCTCCAGACAACACTCGTGAAGTTAACCATCTCATGTTCACTTATGGTGAAACCAAAACCTTATAAGGAAAATGACCATGCATATCGTAACCAATAAGACATTAAACTAGTCCTTACCTAAGCGATATCCACTCATTAGACCAAGGTCATTAAATGCCTTGACTCCACGTAATAACCGAACTACCGACTGAGAAGATACAATGAAACTAACAATACGATAAACCAATAAGATTAGTAACCAAAATCTTAATCATATTTTCTTTGCTAAAAACAATGGTGAAATGGGTTTACTTTCTATCTGTAGGAAAGTAAGCAAACAAGAATCACAAGTATATTTCTCAAATGAGTTTTTGGGTAAAGATTTAATACAAGTGAGTATTGGAATTATAACTTTACTAAAAGAGGACTGAGGTTGGAGCTTTTGGTTCAAGTGGGGTTTCTTGAATCTTTGGCTCGTGACACCCCGCCTAATTAAATACCGGGTGATCAGTCCTTTATTAAATTATAATCAAGGTGAACGGTTGGTTCATTCTTAGCATCACTGTCGTAAAAATAACTTTTCCAATTTAAGACCCTAAATAATTAAGCTAAGTGTCAAAACCATTTTTAGACATTAGTTTCCAAATTTTGTTTATATAAACCAACATTTAAACTTTACGAAATTCATAATAAAAGAATCACACAACAACTATACTGGAACAAACAATCCAATAATTAAACATCAAACTAGGTAATTCTAACATTAAAATTTGAAGGAAAAACATCCTGACAGTTTTAAATCCCAAAGTGTGAATACTGGAAATGAATAAATCACAATGTCCCATGAAACAACTGAATAATGGAAAGGGCGACACATGCCCAACTGGAATAAATAATGCTAGGAGTAGAATCAAATAAATGAGGTCGTCTAAGCAAGAGGCCTACAACTCCCACCTAAGCTGCAGCGCATTCCTTCCAAAGGATCCTATGCAAGATGCCCCTGTGGCTGGGCACCTGTAATACATACATATATATATACAAGAGGGAACAAATGGAAACGGGTCAGAGCCCGATTGTAAAAATGATTTAAAATTTGTTTAGCAAGTATTTAAAATGTTTACTGGCCAATGCAACAACATATTAGTGTGGCACTCCCTTGAGAAATTCTCACCTCTCTTCTAATGTGCACACCTATCGCACTAACCTTCCCAACGATTTAACATATCTTATCTTAGATTACTCGTAAGATTTAAACTGACGAATTCAACTGTTTAAGAGGTAGATTTCATTTAATAACAAAGTTCTCATTCAACCTTTATTTACTAATAAAGTTTCCCGGTAATATACTATACTTTCAATACACGTATTTCTCAATTCAAATCATTATTCATATCTTACTTACCACAAACACAAGAGGTAATTAACATATTTCAGAATTTAATATATATATATATATATATATATATATATATATATTCAATACCCATGTAATATATATATTCTAACAGCACCCCACATAAAAATTATGGTGCGGGCATACTCTGTTATCCGGTCCACGTATCACTCGTACTAAGGGAAATACAAGTTCAGAATCACTCTCGAACTGTATTAACACAAACATAAGCAATATTGAGGCGAAGCATAGAGTCCCGATCTCTAAGAGGTCAGCACATGCCCCCACGTCTCTTAGGCCGTCTGACTATCGATCCAATTAGCCTGTACCAAAGGATCTCTATCTTCTAGGGTACGCGTCAATATCTCCCATAAAGGTCCCATCGATAAGACTGTCCCAGCGCGGTAACCTTAGGGATAGCAAGTAGCGCGGGCATGATTTTTTTTTTCACATTTATAATATATGCACAATCACATAGTCATATATGTACAACACTTATTCACATTTCTCAATTTGGTGTACCCACAACCTATAATTATAACTTCTTGTTCTGATGACATTTTACTCACTTATCCCGTATAATGGACTCATATCGTTTATTTCGGTTATCTGCCTCTCGTGATATTTAAAGTAACCTCACCATCCCAAATACTAAAATCGTCACACCTACACAACCCTAAAATTTTTTGTACTATTCTGAATTCCTCGAATACTTGTTTTCCTCACTCAAATTAACCGATTTCAAAAATAGGGGTCAAAAAAGGAATTTTTCTAAAAATTAAAAATCTCGCTCGAAACAGAATGGTTCTTGCTCGAACGACTTCCACGTGTTGCTCAAACGACTTTGAGCGACTTGTCCATCTCGGTCGAACGACTTCGCGCGACATTGACATCTCGCTCGAACTACTTTGCACGACATCGCGCGAACTGCACTGTTTCATCTTCATTTTTAACCATTTTAAGCCTAAAAACCTCTATAGTTTAATCCCAAATGTCTCCTCTTCAGTCCCAATCAATAATATCATGATTATATAACATTAATAACTTCCTAGAAACTTTAATTCATAAAAAATTATACAGATTACATGAAATCCCCAAATTAATTCTTTCCAAAATTTTCAACTAAAGAACCTAATCAACATCAATTCGTTCATCCATATTAATTCCAAATTTTGTAATACAACCTCTACATATGAAGGGAATTTCAAGATTATTATTAACATCATTACTACATGCAATTTTCCTATCTCCAACATGGGTTTTCTTCTTTGAAACTCATCCTAATCAACCCTAGACTAACATGAATGATGCATTAATGAAATTAAGCAAGATAAATACTTTCCTGTAGATTTTAGGGTTCTGATTTGTGGACGAATTTGGCGTGGTTGCGTTCCCCGTCGCGCGATCTACGCGTTGGTGGTGGTGGCGGTGCAACCGGATGAATTTTTGGCCTTGGATTGCTTGGAAAGCTTTTTACCTTCATCTCTAATGGTCATTCTAAGGTAGTGAGCCTGCTAACCCTAAAAGACCATTCCAAATGGCTGATATAACATAATAAATTTTGTGGGTTTAATTACCCAAAAATGCAAAATGTCCAAAATGCCCTCCCGGGGTGCTAAATAGGCCTAAAACGCCCCGATACACAAACTAAACCTTCGGGTATACTTTTTTGACTATCTCGACCCTTCCGGACACTTTGGCGCACTCAAAACGACCATACGAGCAACTTATAATTTATTCACTTTTATTAATGAATATTTAGTCCCGACGCGACACGGGCGCGTCCCGACTTAAATTTCCAAAATTATCATTTTATTCACTCGTGACATTTAATAGTACCAATATTATATTACTTTACTCATTAGCATTATTCAACAAGTTTCCAATGATTACTAACTCTCATCACGATAGTAATTAAAAATAATTAATTTCCGAATTTATATTAAATTAATAACTCTCATTAAATTTAATAAATCCCCAAATTTAGAAAGCATAAAAAT
The DNA here is from genome assembly GCA_949130495.1 of Sambucus nigra. Classification (NCBI taxonomy): domain Eukaryota; kingdom Viridiplantae; phylum Streptophyta; class Magnoliopsida; order Dipsacales; family Adoxaceae; genus Sambucus; species Sambucus nigra. The sequence continues at coordinate 52,026,092 of OX422222.1, forward strand.
ACGGGGTATTACATACTTCCCCCATAATATCGGAATTTCGTCCCGATATTCAAAAAACAAGGCATACCTGGTAAGAATAAATCTGGGTATTTCTCGCGCATATCTGCCTCGCGCTCCCAGGTGGATTCCTCCACATTATGATGCTCCCACTGGACCCGTACAAGTGGAACTAGCTTCGACCTCAATCTCCTCTCGCTATGGTCTAGGATAGCCACTGGTCTCTCCTCGTAAGAGATGTCAGGTTGTAAGTCTATCTCATCTATCGTGATGTGGGTGTGAGCCATGTCATCCCGAAGGTATCGTCTTAACGACGAGATGTAAAATACATCATGAATGCGATGTAAATGCTCTAGCAGTCCCAATCTGTATGCCACCGGCTCAATCCTCTCGATAATGGGAAATGGTCCCACGTACCTCTGGGCCAATTTCTCTTTCTTCCTGAACCTCATCACTCCCTTCATAGGAGATACACGTAGTAACACTTGGTCCCCCATGTTAAACTCTCGAAAGAATTGTTTCACATCGACGTAGCTTTTTTCCCTGTCCTGTGCTACTCGAATGCGACTCCTCATAATCTCAATCCTCGCGGAGGTTTCCTGAATCACCTCTGGTCCTAGCAACTTATTATCCCCCACTTCTAACCAACAAGTTGGGGGACGAAAAGGCCTGCAGTAAAAAGCCTCAAATGGAGCCATGCCAATCGTGAACTGATAAGAATTATTATAAGCTAACTCTACTAGTGGAAGATGTGGCTCCCAACCTCCTCCAAAATCAATAACACACATGCGTAGCATATCCTCCAACATCTGATTAGTACGCTCTGTCTGTCCATCTATCTGTGGGTGATAAGATGAACTCAACCTCAACTCTGTACCCATAGCCTCTAGAAAACTCTCCCAGAAACGCGACACGAAAATCTTGTCTCTATTTGAACACAATATTCAGGGGCACCCCATGTAATCTGACAATCTCACCAATGAACAACTGAGCATACTGACCCGTGGTATAGTCTGTTCGCACCGGCAGAAAGTGAGCCACCTTGGTCAAACGGTTCATAATCACCCAGATGTAGTTGTGACCCTGTAATAAAATCCATGGAAATACTCTCCCACTTCTACGCGGGTATTTCCAATGGATGAAGCAATCCTGACGGTTTCTGATGGTCCACCTTTACTAGCTGGCAGGGAGAACACTTGGATATAAACTCAGCAATATCCTTTTTCATCCCACTCCACCAGTATTGCCACCTCATATCCTGGTACATCTTATCTCCCCCAGGATGCACTGTGAATCGGGACCCGTGGGACTGGGTCATCACTACATGACGTAGGTCTGCTCCTTTCGGAACCACTAATCTCCCATTAAACATCAAACCGCCATCAGAAATAACATAATAGGACTCATCACCCTCGGCTAAAAATCGTACAATCTGCTCCTAGAAAAATGGGTCTGCGGTCTGTGCCTCTATCACCCTCATAACAATCTCGGGTGTCACCGTCATGACAGATATGAAGGAACGGGCTACTGGGTCCTGGTGGCCTAACTCTTTCCATTTTTCTTTCCATATGTTCGCTACATCGTCTACCAGTCTACGACTCAATGCATCAGCAACTACGTTGGCCTTCCCCAGATAGTACTGTATCTCGAACTGATAGTCCTTCACAAACTCTAACCACCTGCGCTGACGCATATTCAGTTCTCGCTAAGTGAACAGGTACTGCAGTGTTTTGTGGTCTGTGAATAAGCAAAATTTCTCCCCCAATAAGTAGTGCATCCATATCCTTAATGCAAAAATGACCGCTGCTAACTCTAGGTCATGGGTGGAGTAATTCTTCTCGTGCGGCTTAAGCTTGCGAGAGGCCAAAGCTATAGCCATCTCCTCTTGCTAAAGTACTCCCCCAAGTCCCCGTAAGGAAGAATCGGTGTAAACCAGGTACTCCACGCCTGACTTAGGTAAATCAAGGACAGGTGATGAAGTAAGCTTGTCTTTGAGCTCGTCAAAAGCCAATTGGCAAGCATCATCCCAAACATATGGAACCCCTTTGCGAGTCAGGTTCGTCAATGGCCCCACTATTTTGGAGAACCCTCGAATGAATGTCCTGTAGTATCCCGCTATTCCAAAGAAACTATGCACTTCCATCGGTGTCATGGGATGTCCCCACTCCCTCACCGCTAACACTTTACTCGGGTCAACAGCTATGCCCTGTTCAGAAATAACATGCCCCAAGAACTGTACTTCTTGTAACCAGAACCCACATTTCTCGTACTTAGCATACAGCTGATGCTCTCATAGAGTCTGAAGAACCTGCCTCAAGTGCTCGACATGCTCCTCCTCGGAGTGTGAATATATCAGAGTTTCATCTATGAAGACGATGACAAACTGATCCAAGAACTCTCTGAACACTCGGTTAATTAAGTCCATGAATACGACTGGAGAATTTTTGAGGCCAAATGGCATCACTCTGAACTCATAAGACCCATATCTCATCAAGAAAGCAGTCTTTGAAACATCCTGCTCCCTAATACGTAGTTGATGGTACCCTGACCTCAGATCTATCTTCGAAAAGAAAGTTGCTTCCCTCAGCTGGTCGAACAGATCATCGATTCAAGGCAATGGATACTTGTTCCGTATCGTGACCTTGTTTAGCTCCCGGTAGTCCACACATAGCCTCAGTGAACCATCTCTCTTTTTCACAAACAAAATTGTTGCGCCCCAAGGTGAGGTACTCCTTCGAATGAAGCCCTGACCTAATAGCTTCTCTATCTGATCTCGTAACTCTCGCATCTCTACCGGAGCCATATGGTATGGAGCGCGCTCTATAGGTGGAGTATCTGGTAATAATTCTAAGACAAATTCTATCTTACGACTGGGGGGTAGGCCTGATATCTCCTGAAATACATCAGAATACTCACGAACAACTAGGATCGAGTCTAAGGGAATCACAACCTCCTTAGAGGTATCCTCCTCTATGTAATACAAATGAGAGGTCGAGCCTCCCTCTGGGCAAGGTATCGCCACTACAAACATCTCTTTCCCTATAATGGAAAAGATAATACTCCCACCAGAACAATCTATGATGGCTCTGTAAGCTGCGAGCCAATCCATACCGATAATAACGTCGTGGTCATGCATATCTAAGACTAACATGTCTACTGGTAATACCAAGCTACCAATCTCTACCCCACACACCGGCATATAAATAAAATAAGTGAACCATTCCCCAGTGGTGAGTCTACACACATCACAGTGCTCTCTGCCCTGGCTAATAACCCTAAGGCCTTCGCAAAATGGGTAACTATAAAAAAGTGCATCGCCCCAGTATCAAATAAAACCCGACCCATAGTACCATGGATAGGAAACATACCCTCAATCACGGGTGGTGCCTATGGAGCTGCTGCCTAGTGAACATTATAGACACGCTAGTACTGTAACTGCCCCTGTTGCACCGAAGCGGTTGGAATGGCTGGTAGGGATGGTACCTGAGCTGGGCTGGAAAAAGTGGCCTCTGTGGCTCATTACGGGCACCGTGCTGCTGTGGGACCCTATCACCCTCTAGACAATCCTGGCGCTTATGGCCATTCTTGCTGCACATGAAACATCGGCCTCTGAAATTACCTCCCCTCTAACCCTACTGACCACGACCCTGTTGGCCGTTACCGCCCCACCACTGGCCCTGTTGGTCCTGCTGCTGGCGGTGTTGGCCTTACTGGCCCTGCTAACCCTGCCTATAACCCCCAAATACCTGCCGAGAATCACCTAATCTTAACATCTTGGCAGGGTTCCCCTGATGGGAACTCTTCTCATGCTGGCGAGTCTTCCCCTGCTTCCCTGCAGATGGAAGCGGTGACCCTAGCAGTGTAGTAAAGCAGCATTGAGTACATTAGTGAAAGTACTCAGAGATAGATTCCCTATAAGGTGCTGATGGATCCTCCAAGCTATCCCGCCCACAAACAACATTATCTTCTTACCCTCAGTAGGTGCCTCATCTGGCACTATAGTAAGAAGTCTCGTGAACTCCTCCTCATACTCAGCAACGGTGGAATTTTCCTGCTTCAAGTTCAGTAACTTCTACCTCATCTCAGTTTGCACGGTGGGTGGAAAATACTTGCGGTCAAACCGCTCCCTGAATAACTGAATCGGAATAGTATCCCTCTCCTCCAAGGTGGTGGTGGACTCCCACCACTGCAAAGAGGCCCCCACTAGCTTAAATGAAGCCAACAACTGTTTATGCACGTCCCTGCACTCATACATACGCAGATGCCGCTGGATATCTTTCTTCCATTGGCTGACGATGATGATATTTGAACTTCCCGAGAACTCAGGGGGATGCGCCTTCTGAAAGGCATCCCTAACCCGCTCCCATGCTGATGGAAGTTGTGCAGGTACTGGCGCCACTGACTGAATCTCGGGTGGATCTTGCTGTACTACCACCAATGCGGAATTCACCGCCTGAGCAACAATAGAGGCTACCTCATTAGCATTCATCGTTCCCTGAGCCGGAGCTACTGGCTGCTCGGCTTGGGCACTCCTATCCTTCAGTGCACGTCTCGGAGGCATCTGAAACGTGAAGAAATTTATTAGTCTACAGTTATTATCAAATATCAAATAGCTGAAGACATAATCGTAAAAGAAAGAATACAACAATCCTAAAATAGGGCTCTATGATAAAAATGCTATGTTGAAAGCGAAATAAGTCGTACAGATCCTAAGGACACTAGAACCTCATGCTCTGATACCACCTGTGACACCACGCCTAATTAAATACCGAGTGATCAATCCTTTATTAAATTATAATCAAGGTGAACGGTTGGTTCATTCTTAGCATCACTGTCGTAAAAATAACTTTTCCAATTTAACACCCTAAATAATTAAGCTAAGTGTCAAAACCATTTTTAGACATTAGTTTCCAAATTTTGTTTATATAAACCAACATTTAAACTTTACGAAATTCATAACTAAAGAATCACGCAACAACTATACTGGAACAAATAATCCAATAATTAAACATCCAACTAGGTAATTCCAACATTAAAATTTAAAGGAAAAACATCTTGACAGTAATAAATCCCAAAGTGTGAATATTGGAAATGAATAAATCACAATGTCCCATGAAACAACTGAATAATGGAAAGGGCGACACATGCCCAACTGGAATAAATAATGCTAGGAGTAGAATCAAATAAATGAGGCCGTCTAAGCAAGAGGCCTGCAACTCCCACCTAAGCTGCAGCGCGTTTCTTCCAAAGGATCCTATGCAAGACGCCCCTGTGGATGGGCACCTCTAATACATACATATATATACACCAGAGGGAAAAAATGGAAACGGGTCAGAGCCTGATTGTAAAAACGATTTAAAATTTGTTTAGCAAGTATTTAAAATGTTTACTGGCCAATACAACAACATATTAGTGTGGCACTCCCTTGAGAAATTCTCACCTCTCTTCTAATGTGCACACCTATCGCACTAACCTTCCTAACGGTTTAACTTATCTTATCTTAGATTACTCGTAAGATTTAAACTCACGAATTCAACTATTTAAAAGGTAGATTTCATTTAATAACAAAGTTCCCATTTAACCTTTATTTACTAATAAAGTTTCTTGATAATATACTATACTTTCAAAACACGTATTTCTCAATTGAAATCATTATTCATATCTTACTTACCATAAACACAGAAGGTAATTCACATATTTCAGAATTTAATATATATATATTCAATACCCATGTAATATATATATTTTAACAGCACCCCACATAAAAATTATGGTGTGGGCATACTCTGCTATCCAGTCCACATATCACTCATACTAAGGGAAATACAAGTTCGGAATCACTCTCGAACTGTATTAACACAAACATAAACAATATTGAGGCGAAGCATAGAGTCCCAGTCTCTAAGAGGTCATCACATGCCCCCACGTCTCTTAGACCGTCAGACTATCGATCCGATTAGCTTGTACTAAAGGATCTCTATCTTCTAGGGTACGAGTCAATATCCCCCATAAAGGTCCCATCGAGATAAGACTGTCCCAGCGCGGTAACCTCAGGGATAGCAAGTAGCGCGGGCATGATTTTTTTTTCACATTTATAATATATGCACAATCACATAGTCATATATATAGAACACTTATTCACATTTCTCAATTTGGTGTACCCACAACCTATAATTATAACTTCTTATTCTGAAGACATTTTACTCACTTATCCCGTATAACGGACTCATATCTTTTATTACGGTTATCTCCCTCTCGTGATATTTAAAGTAACCTCACCGTCCCAAATACTTAAATCGTCACACCTACACAACCCTAAAAAATTTTGTACTATTCTGAATACCTCGAATACTTGTTTTCCTCACTCAAATTAACCGATTTCGAAAATTGGGGTCAAAAAAGGAATTTCCCTAAAAATTGAAAACCTCACTCAAACTAGAATGGTTCTCGCTCGAACGACTTCCACGTGTCGCTCGAACGACTTCGAGCGACTTGTCCATCTCGGTCGAATGACTTCGCGCGACATTGACATCTCGCTCGAACTACTTTGCGCGACATCGCGCGGACTACACTGTTTCGTCTTCAACCTTTGGCAGATTCGTTTTTCACCATTTTTAAGCCTAAAAACCTCTATTGTTTAATCCCAAACGTCTCCTCTTCAGTCCCAATCAATAATATCATGATTATATAACATTAATAACTTCCTAGAATCATTAATTCATCAAAAATCATTTAGATTACATGAATTCCCCAAATTAATTCGTAAGAACCTTAATTCCCAAATTTTCAACTAAAGAACCTAATCAACATCAATTCGTTCATCCATATTAATTCCAAATTTCATAATACAACCTCTACATATGAAGGGAATTTCCAGATTATCATTCATATCATTACTACATGCAAGTTTCCTATCTCCAACATGGGTTTTCTTCTATGAAACTCATCCTAATCAACCCTAGACTAACATGAATGATGCATTAATGAAATTAAGCAAGATAAATACTTGGCTGTAGATGTCAAGGTTCTGATTTGTGGATGAATTTGGTGTGGTTGCGTTCCCCGTCGCGCGATCTACGCGTTGTTGGTGGTGGCGGTGCAACCGGATGAATTTTTGGCCTTGGATTGCTTGGAAAGCTTTCTAGCTTCCTCTTTAATGGCCGTTCTAAGGTTGTGAGTCTACTAACCCTAAAAGACCATTCCAAATGGCTGATATAACCTAATAAATTTCGTGGGTTTAATTACCCAAAAATGCAAAATGTCCAAAATGCCCTCCCGGGGTGCTAAAGAGGCCTAAAACGCCCCGAGACCCAAACTAAACCCCCAGGTACACGTTTTTGACTATCTCGACCCTTCCAAACACTTTGGGGCACTCAAAATGACCATACGAGCGACTTATAATTTATTCACTTTTATTAATCAATATTTAGTCCCGACTCGACACGGGCGCGTCCCGACTTAAATTTCCAAAATTGTCATTTTATTCACTCGTGACATTTAATAGTACCAATATTATATTACTTTACTCATTAGAAATATTCAACAAGTTTCCAATGATTACTAACTCTCGTCACGTTAGTAGTTAAAAATAATTAATGTTCGGATTTATATTAAATTAATAACTCTCATTAAATTTAATAAATCCCCAAATTTTGAAAGCATAAAAATACGGGGCATTACATGGATATAATGGAGTTTTTTTGGTTTAAAGCTCTCAAATGGATTTTCTTGACTTCTCTCTAGAAATTCAAGGAAATGAATGACATAAGTTTTGATGATGGAATTTTACTCAAAGGAATTGTTGTTATATCCTTGTGTGTTTTCAGATGAAGATTGGAGGGTCTCTTTATTGGTTAGGAAGCCACTAAAGGTTGATAAAGGTTGAGGTTATTGGGATAGAATTTGGGGAAGTTTTACCAATTTCATTTTGAAATCCGTAACACTTTTATTCAACTAAACATGTAATTTTGTCGATTAAACCTTAATTTGTTTGACTATGCATATGTTTAGTGAATTTATCAAAACATTTAGGATATTAAACATTTACTTTTAATCGAATTAACAAATGTTTAGTTGACTCGACCTCCCAAGTTTTAGGTTATATGATGTTGGGTTTGGGGCCATACTTTTAGTACGGTTTAGGGAGCTTTAGGGTAGATTTAGGTGAGTATATTTTGAGCATATACAAGTTAAAACATGTTACTTTAATTTTGCAAAATAGTTCCTAAAGTGAAACTAAGAAATATAGTAGTAATCATTTGGACTTTTGAGCATTCTTTTCAAATATATGAGTCATGAAATGCTGACTTAAGAGACAATGCTTTCTTGTTCTTAATCTCCATAGGTTGTGGGGTGTGGTAATGATGTTTCTTGTGTGACTAGTTGATGTTCAAATTCTCTTAAGAATTGAGAGAAGATCTTTTCTAGGATTTCATGGATGCTTTGAGTTAACATTGAATAGCTTCTGATCTTAATTTTCTTGGTTATGATCTTTATTTTCTTGGTTGAGAACTTCATTGTATTTCATATATATGATTGCATGGTTGATGTATTCCTTGAAACATGTCTCATAATGTGTTAAGTCCTTGTTTTAATCACAATTACATTAGAGAGAAAATAGTGAAGTGTGATCTTATATAAATTGTGTTCTAATCATATAATATCCTTTTGGTTGAAATACATTTGGTTTCACAATCACCCTTAGAGGTCTACTGTCCATATTTAGGGTGATTAGTCATAAACACATATTTATGGGTGTGAGACAATTAATAATGATTCTAATTATAATAATAACATAAAAAGTGACAACAATATATATAGATATCACAAACCACTCAGATTAAAATATAATAACAACATAATAAATCTTCATACATAGATAAATCAAAATAGAAACTTGGGACCCTAAATTAAAAGTTGAGTCGAGCAAGTACAATTGATATGTCTAAAGAAAATATACACTAAAATTTATGTTGACTCCAACTCCAATATAAATCAATACTACATGGATTACTAAAAAATCTAACACTACTATACCTAAAAATGTCATCAATGAAATGTGGGTCAAGCTTATTGCAAGACAATCCATATATGATCCCAAAATAGAGACATCTATATTATACCTATAATACTATAGTAATATATGTATTAATAGCATTTAATGCATTTATCTATTAAATTTCATTTTCCATTTGAATCATTTATGCACTAATTTATCTCAGTCATTATAATGTGAGTTGTTTACCTCCCCTATCTCTCCATCATCCAATTATGTTAATTCTCCCCACTTCTATTTATCTTCTTGAGCCCAATATTTTGTGAATCGTTTCATTTATATGACCCATGTAATATTGATTAAAATTTATGGTCAAATAGGATAAAAAACAAAAGCCCTTTATAGTTACCAGCATTGCGAAAGTTGAGTGTGAGGAGTCCCCATCAACCGTTGTCATAGTCCAATAAATGGAACATCTGGTGTTCTTCCCATTGATACAAGTGGAAATATTATCTTACATGACCCAAACTAAAAACAATCTAATCCAATATGGTCTACTACTATTAATTCAACAAGTTCAACCACAAACAATTATTATGCTCAACTACTTGAATCCGGGAACTTGGTGCTGTTTTCTCAAAGTGGTAGGAGAGTTGAAGCATGACAAAGCTTTGATTATCCTATGAACACAATGCTTTCAAATTTGAAACTCAGAACAACAAAGACTCATCATCTTTCACTACACTGTGGTAAGATTCTAGAAATTTTCCTCAAATATTTGAATATTTTCCCATTATATATAGATTTAAAAATATATTCCATTTAATTTTTATTGAAAAGAGATATGGGTCAAGTTAAGTATATTAAAGACACAAATCAAAATATATTAACGATAAATAAATGTCCGAGAAAAGATGTCGAGAACATTGAACAGAATATAAGAACGGTGTGTCTGATTACTAAAAAAGGAGTGGATATATTATAAGAAAATGGGTATGAATAAAGCTGTTGACCCAAATAAAATATTCATACAGGTTTGGAGAACCCTTGGAAGTCTAGGGGTAGAATGTCTAACACGCTTATTTAATAAAATTTTAAAAGAAGGAAACATGCCAGATGAGTGGAGGAAAAGTACTATAACACCGGTGTATAAAAACAAAGGGGATATACAAAACTGCGATAATTATAGAGGAATCAAACTGATGAGTCACACTATGAAGTTATGGGAAAAGGTTATAGAACAAAGATTAAGAAATAAGTCAACTATTTCGGACAATCAGTTTGGATTTATGCCAGGGGGATCAACCACGGAAGCTATTTACTTATTAAGACAGTTAATGGAGAAATGTAGAAGTAAGAATAAAAATTTATATATGGTTTTTATATATCTAGAAAAGGATTATGATAGAGTACCTAGGGTTATAACTTAGTAGGATTTAAAGAGGAAAGTAATATCTTTCAGTTATATTAAAGTTATTAAAGATATGTATGATAACATAAAGACTAGAGTAAGGACTGTATGTTGAAAAACTAATGACTTTACGATTGACGTGGGTTTACATCAAGGATTGGCCTTAAGTCCTTATTTATTTGTCCTAGTCTTGGATGAGATTACTAAGGACATACAATACCATGTTGTATGTTGTTTGCGGATGATATAGTTTTAGTAGACACTTCAAAGGATAGCTTAGCGATGAGAGTAGCTACTTGGAGAAAAGGCTTAGAATCTAAGGGTCTAAGAATCAGTACAAATAAAACGAAATTTATGCAATGTAAATTTAATAATGAGGTGTCCAGTAACATAATGTTAAAGATTGAAGAAAAAGTGATAATCCATACTAATAAATGTCGTTATCTAGGTTAAATGTTACAAAGTAATGGGGATATTGAAGAAGATGTTACGAGTATAATATCAACTGGTTGGATGAAATGGAGACAAGCGAGTGGGGTGTTATGCGATAAGAGGATAACTAATAAATTAAAAGGAAAATGTTATAGAACATGAATAAAGTATGGAGCATAGTGGTGGGCATTAAAGAAAAACATGAATAAAGTATCCATGTTAGTGAGATGAGGATGATCCGATGGATGATAGGAATTACTAGAAAGGACAAAATTAAAAACCAATACGTGAGAGAAAATTTAGGAGTAGCTCCCATTAGCAATAAATTAAGACAAAGTAAATTTAGGTCCTACGGTCATGTGTTGCGTAGAGCAGTAGATGCCCTTATAACAAGAGGAAAATTGTTGGAAATAGAGGGTCAAATAAAAAGTGGTCGTCGTAAGCAATCGTGGGAGGAACTTATTAGGAGATACCTTAAGGAATTAAACTTGAATGATAATAATGCACATAATAGATTAGAATGAAATATTAGAATCAACGTGGACGACCCTATATGATGGGACTAAGGCAAGGATGATGATGATGACTTGAATCCGGTAACTTGGTGCTGTTTTCTCAAAGTGGTAGGAGAGTTGAAGCATGACAAAGTGATAAAAGGCTTTTTGTGTATGTCGTTATCTTCAAAAAGATAATCTCAAAATCCCTTGAATACCTACAAAATTTTTTAAACAACTCGTATTGTGGTAAGTACGGGTATCAATCCAACTTTCAAGTTGATACAAATAACATGAATGCTTGCAATTTCACTTTTTTTATTAAAATATTTTTATTTGTTTTTTATTTTTATATATATTTTTAAAAAAAATTCAAAGGAGAATTAAATAATTAATGCTAAAAATATGAAGTTACTAAATAATGAAAAATAATATGTAACCGAGTATGATAAATGTGAGAAGATTCAGGAGATGGGATTACACCACGTGTTTAGTTATTTTTAATTTCTTAATTTATTGAATTGAAATATTTTGAGATAATATTAAATTTACAACTTAACTCTCGTTACAATCATAAATTCAATAATGACTTTTCAGAAAACTCATTTAAAATTGCTACTACTCTGTAAAATGGATCTATACTGTCTTTAAAGAAATCACCTGCTAAGATCGATTTATAAAAAAATATATGAATCCGAGAGTTACAAATCCGAGTTAACATTCAAACTTTAGGAAAAACCTATCTCTAGTTCGATTCCAAAATAAAATATTAAAACAAAATTAATTCACCATCTCTTGATACGTAAATTAATGTGTGACATTTAAAAATAAAGTTTCCTAAAAATATGACAATCAATTTAATTAATTAATTAAACAAACATCCTACACGTTTCATCCCACCCCTTGAACTGGGTGTTTAGACTAACATTCTCATATTAGAATATAACACAAAAAATTAATACATGTCACGAATAATAAAAAAAATGAAACAAGAAAAATAAATACGATACGCAAATTTTCCTGTCGAATCATGTTCTTGAAACGCGTTCTGACGTGCGTTCAACGTCTTCCCAATAAAGCACTTGATTACACATTAAAAAAAATCAAACCTAAAATTTATTCCAATGATAAACTAATTTTTTTGTATTATTTTTTTATATCCTAAACTATACAAAAATTACACTGATTTTTCTTTCTTATTCTCCAGTGTGTGAGAGTCTCTTTCTAAGCTGCCCTTTATTTATATCCCATGAATTATCTTGGTTATTGTTGGAGATTCTTGTGGGATTTTTAAAATCAAGTCAAACTCATGTGGGTTTGGTTTGATTGTGGAGATGTAGTTTGGATTTTGGTGGAGATAAGGTAAGGTTGAATGGGTTTATGGGTTTATTTAAAGTCGGATATGGGTTGATGAAGAATTGGGCTCGGGTTCAACTTCGGGTAAAGATAAGTGGAGGTGTTCAGCTATGGCAAAAATGAGAGAGGAGAGAGGTGAGAGATATAGGATGTAGGGGAAGATGGTGAGGGGTGGTAAGGTGTGGTAAGGTGTATGGGGGAATGATGTGTGCGTTTTAATTTGTCCAAAAAAATCAAAAGAAAGTTAAAACTAATGAGATATTTATAACCTAACTAAACATAAATATAAAAGAAAGAAAATCTACTAAAGAAAATAAATTCCTAACCTAATAATAAAAGACTCAGTAAAAAATTAAATAAAATAACAATAATAAAACCAACTAACTAAAAAACTAAAAACTAAATATAAATAAATAAATGAAAATATAATAATATATATACCTATTATATTTACATAAATAACATAAAAATATCCGACATAAAATAATGGACCCGAATATCTACAACAATACGCACTCAAATAAACCAAAAAATCCTAAAATAAATAAAATGAATTTAAAAGTTATATAGGACTGAAATAAAAATCTAAAAAGATATAAAAGTACAAACTAAACACATACGAGGTTCGGGGTGATGGGTAAGACTCGATTTAGGCTCAAGTTTGGTACGGACAAGGGTTCAGAGTGTCGAAACTCATAGGGCATGCTCAAACGGGACTTCAATCTTCACGACAGGTTTGATTTTCTTCATTGGATGCTTTTAACCGCTACTTTGTCACAATTAACTTGATTTAGATCTATTTGATGTTGCGACTGACGATTGACCTGCAATATAGATAAATACGAACATAAGACCAATTTTATTAAAAACGAGCGACTAAATACTTCTATTCGGGCTATGAAATAGATATTTTTGGGTGCTTATCACACCACCCCCAAATAGAACATTGTTAGGCCTTAAGAGAAAAATAGATAAGTGACCAAAAGTGTCATACTTTCGCAGGCACTTACGATTGCACTTAGCATGTGCAATAAGTCGTTAAACCTGTAGGGTCGCCCTACATGACGAGTGGTATATCATTAGGGTTTGCAATGAATGTATCCAAAAAATTGAAAAGTTTTATTTAAAAGGCAGTCTCTTATTTGACAATGAAAAGATATACAACCCGACTAAGAAGGCATCAAGGAATACAATCTTCAACTATCAAAGTATGGCATAAAATTACTTAATACCAAAAATGTAATCCTTCCTAAAACTCAACATGTGTTGAAACAGTCTTAAATATCACTAGAGTGATTTCTAGATCACCTTTATAGAATCAACGGTTTGACTTCAATCCTCACTAGACATATCTTTCTGAATCGAAGTCTCTGAGAATTGGGTAAGTGTATCTCTCTAGTGTGTGAGGATGTGAGTAAATGTAAACAAGTTCAAACATCTCACACACTTATAAAAAATGATGGATACATAAAATAAATTGATCTCATGAAGGAATGCTAACCTATATGTTGAGAATGTTGAATTATTCACCATATAGACTTCTCGTTTGCCCGAACACATTACCAAAAGTGAAAAAGGGGTTTATGTAAGGCATGACGAAAAATGAAATGAAGATAATGGTAGGGTTTTTGAGAAGAGTGAATTACACTTTGAATAACCATTGCCCTCATTTCACAAATTTTTGATCGCGTTCTTTCTTTTTCTTCTTTTCTATTTTTTTTTTCTTTTTCCCTACTTCTTTTTTCGATATTTTTTTTCTGTTTTTTATTGCGATGCATTTTTCTTTTCACAACACAAATGGAGACAATTTACATGGACAATTTCAAACAGTCTTTTTCTAAAAAATGATGGTAGTGATGGGAAATGATATATGGACGGTGTCTGCAATGGACAAGTGAAATATGGAAAGATAATGGATGAATGATTATGTGATTTGGAAAATAGTAAGTGTATGGTAAAACTGGTTTAGTGCTCTGGATAAACTACAAGACATATGTTTCTTATAACTCGAAAGTTATGTCATTCTCAATGATTACGCCAAAGTTAAAAAATAATGAGATCATGCAACGACTAAGTTTTGTACCCAAAGAAAGTTAAGTCAACTTATGACACGGAGATACGTAAAAACCCTCAAATATGTGAATAGCTCAAATCTCATAGGTTTAAGTCTCCAATAGTTATCTTTTAAGGCTCTCTTGAGAATGTTGTTACTCTTGATTATAAATCGTGATAGTGCAAATTTGTTGAGTTTAGGAATTCATAGTGCAAGTACGCTTTAAAGGGTGTTATTTAATTTTATGGTAAAAATCATAATTTTAGGATCGAACATAGGTATTACGAGACTTCTAAAAGAGGAATGAAAGACAATTCATGTCATAAAATATTTGAGCTAAACTGTACAAAAAGAATTCAAAATGATTTGCTTCTGAATTTTTGTCAAAAGAGGTATAACTTTGATAAATCTCCCACCCCCAAACAAAAAGGAACATCGTCCTCGATGTTTACAACTATATATAAAAATGGAAAGCATAAGGGAGGAAATATATTACCAAATGAACCACTAATGAACATGCACCGTATGAGGAAATTGAGGTGGAACCTGAAGAATAAATGCGACACAATAATATGTACAAGTCTATAAAGCATGTGAAAATAAGTAGGGGGGATAGAACATCACCCCCAAATAGGATAAGACTCATACTCAGAAACAATATTTGACGGGATGCCTACCGATAGAGCTAAGTTTAACGTCTTCATCAAGACCGATCAAAACTCACCCTAAAGATAAGAACTACGAAAGCACGAGGTGATAGAAAAACTTTAGGGGATGGGAATCTCCCCCAAACAAGATTGAAAAGTTAGTCTTGTTGGATAAGGCCTACAAGGTCAATGCACTTGAATGGAAAAGTGTTTCATGCGATGAAAAGCATCGGTGGACCATGGGGGGGTGGGGAGTAGGGCAGCGCAAAGACAGGAAAGGGTGAGGGCGAAAGGCACCGATCACGGTCCTTATTGAGCATAAAGGTGAGGGCAACAAGGGCCCTATAATAATGGTGCTCAATTTGGATGGGGAGGCAAAATAGTCTGGCAAGAGCGATTGGGTGGGACTCATAGAAAGCGCATGACCATTCTATAAATTGACGATGATAATGGTCGCGTCATGACACATCAATGAGATGACGGGGATATCAATCACCATGAAAGATGAATGGTGGGCTTGAAAGAACAAGCTCGATGTCATGAAAGTTGAGAGAAACACAAATACTCATATAGATGTCGGGGTGGATGAAAAACTAAGGAGTGGGATCGTGGAGCACTAGGGTTGGGGTGTATATAGTTGAGGATATAAATACATAGATGGGAACATGTTAGGTATAATAGTAAGATCCAAGCCAAGTGGTGGGGTGGAAGGGACAAATGGTGGGTTGGGTGGGATAAAGGGTGGATCGGGTGGAACAAAGGGCGTGAGAAGATGATCAAACTCAAGAGTAGGATACACACACTCACCATGAGGGCCAAAATATTCCTTGAGGTCCTCCTGAAGAGGGAGTGTGGTATCAAGTGATGGAGAGATCAAAGTATCCACCAATGTGTCACCATCCATGGTGGTGAGAAAATCTAACAAGACACGGACATCCGCGATAGAGGAATCAACATCAAAATCGGACTCAAAATGAGATAATCATGTGTGGATAGGATCCATGTCCAGAGAGGTAGGAACCATCTTGGATTGAATCTTAGGACATCAAGAAACACTCATAGGCAGAGCTAATCTATAATGAATTGGTTCCTCAAGAACACACAGGGGGCTCGATAGGTGTCAACTCGGGTGTATTTTCGAATTCAATGGGAGGGTAAAGAGGAACTTCAATAGTGGTTTCCTTGAATGTGATAAGGTCATGATCAATCTCATAAATCGATGGATAAGTCAACATAATTATCAATATGGGTCTCAGACCATGGGGTGGTCTCAACTTCGAGATTCTTGAGATGATAGGATTGGTCACACTCAAAATTAGTGGCACGAGACAACTCATCATCGTTCCACATCGGTGCAACAATGGGTTGACTTGGGGTGAAATCTGACTCTTTTTCACACTCAAATTCATTTAATCGTTGTTCAAGCTGTTGAAGGAAATCATTTTGAGATTGAAGATATTGTTCTTGTTTGAGTATGAACTTTTACAAGATGCTTTCGAGAGTGGATGTGCAAGGTGGTGGTGAAGTGTTGGCGGGCGGTGGTGGTGGTTGAGGCGGACACAACTTGCTATAAACATTAGGATGGGTAGAATACTCATATGAAGTGGGAGGAACAGGGCCAAGTTCATCATACAAGGGAGAAGCGCCTCTATGAGAAACAAAAGGCCGATTATCATGAGAAGCATAGTAAGGGGACTGATAGGGATGAGGTGCATGAGGATGTGATGACGACGGTTGAAAACTGTAAGGATCGACAACATTGGGCTGGAATTCATATTACATGGAAGGGTGATCAAGCCTCTAAGAATAACATGGGTGCTCATACCCCTCGACATTGGATATGTCATTACACTACGTTGAGGGTGGTTCTGAAATAGTGCCATACATATATACTTGGGCCATGGGTGGTTCAGATGGATACGGAAGATAAGGACACGCATGGGACAAGTGATCAACGTGAAAGAAATGTGTGCACGACAAAACATTGGATGGGATGACCCTCATCACCGGAGGCAGTAGAATATAAGATGTGTGCATGGATGACGCAAGAGTATATAAAGTGGGTGTGAGAGAGTTAAAGTCATGAAGTAATGTATGGAGGTTCGATTTGGGCTGAACGTCAAGCATGATTTGAGATAATGGAAAATGGCCAAAGTATTCCCGTAAAGGACATCCTTCGGCTATTACGATAGGATTATTTTTGGATTTTTAAATATTTTTCAAAAGAAAATAAAATCTTTTTGTGATTTTTGAAAATAAGAAAAGGAAAATATTTTTGGCATTTTTAATACTGAAAAAGAAAGAAATTGTTTTGTGATTTTTTGGAAAATAATTTTTAAAAAGGAGAAAATATTTTTGGGATTTTCAAAAAAGGGGATAAAAGGGACTTGTTTTTTAAACTCAACATGACGAAGCATAAAACTAACTACTAAAAGAGTTTAATGAGACACGTATGTGCAAAGTTAAAATCTAACGAGCACATAGCCAATTATTATCTTCAATCTTTGGCTCGTGACACCCCGCCTAATTAAATACCGGGTGATCAGTCCTTTATTAAATTATAATCAAGGTGAACGGTTGGTTCATTCTTAGCATCACTGTCGTAAAAATAACTTTTCCAATTTAAGACCCTAAATAATTAAGCTAAGTGTCAAAACCATTTTTAGACATTAGTTTCCAAATTTTGTTTATATAAACCAACATTTAAACTTTACGAAATTCATAATAAAAGAATCACACAACAACTATACTGGAACAAACAATCCAATAATTAAACATCAAACTAGGTAATTCTAACATTAAAATTTGAAGGAAAAACATCCTGACAGTTTTAAATCCCAAAGTGTGAATACTGGAAATGAATAAATCACAATGTCCCATGAAACAACTGAATAATGGAAAGGGCGACACATGCCCAACTGGAATAAATAATGCTAGGAGTAGAATCAAATAAATGAGGTCGTCTAAGCAAGAGGCCTACAACTCCCACCTAAGCTGCAGCGCATTCCTTCCAAAGGATCCTATGCAAGATGCCCCTGTGGCTGGGCACCTGTAATACATACATATATATATACAAGAGGGAACAAATGGAAACGGGTCAGAGCCCGATTGTAAAAATGATTTAAAATTTGTTTAGCAAGTATTTAAAATGTTTACTGGCCAATGCAACAACATATTAGTGTGGCACTCCCTTGAGAAATTCTCACCTCTCTTCTAATGTGCACACCTATCGCACTAACCTTCCCAACGATTTAACATATCTTATCTTAGATTACTCGTAAGATTTAAACTGACGAATTCAACTGTTTAAGAGGTAGATTTCATTTAATAACAAAGTTCTCATTCAACCTTTATTTACTAATAAAGTTTCCCGGTAATATACTATACTTTCAATACACGTATTTCTCAATTCAAATCATTATTCATATCTTACTTACCACAAACACAAGAGGTAATTAACATATTTCAGAATTTAATATATATATATATATATATATATATATATATATATATATTCAATACCCATGTAATATATATATTCTAACAGCACCCCACATAAAAATTATGGTGCGGGCATACTCTGTTATCCGGTCCACGTATCACTCGTACTAAGGGAAATACAAGTTCAGAATCACTCTCGAACTGTATTAACACAAACATAAGCAATATTGAGGCGAAGCATAGAGTCCCGATCTCTAAGAGGTCAGCACATGCCCCCACGTCTCTTAGGCCGTCTGACTATCGATCCAATTAGCCTGTACCAAAGGATCTCTATCTTCTAGGGTACGCGTCAATATCTCCCATAAAGGTCCCATCGATAAGACTGTCCCAGCGCGGTAACCTTAGGGATAGCAAGTAGCGCGGGCATGATTTTTTTTTTCACATTTATAATATATGCACAATCACATAGTCATATATGTACAACACTTATTCACATTTCTCAATTTGGTGTACCCACAACCTATAATTATAACTTCTTGTTCTGATGACATTTTACTCACTTATCCCGTATAATGGACTCATATCGTTTATTTCGGTTATCTGCCTCTCGTGATATTTAAAGTAACCTCACCATCCCAAATACTAAAATCGTCACACCTACACAACCCTAAAATTTTTTGTACTATTCTGAATTCCTCGAATACTTGTTTTCCTCACTCAAATTAACCGATTTCAAAAATAGGGGTCAAAAAAGGAATTTTTCTAAAAATTAAAAATCTCACTCGAAACAGAATGGTTCTCGCTCGAACGACTTCCACGTGTTGCTCAAACGACTTCGAGCGACTTGTCCATCTCGGTCGAACGACTTCGCGCGACATTGACATCTCGCTCGAACTACTTAGCGCGACATCGCGCGAACTGCACTGTTTCATCTTCATTTTTCACCATTTTAAGCCTAAAAACCTCTATAGTTTAATCCCAAATGTCTCCTCTTCAGTCCCAATCAATAATATCATGATTATATAACATTAATAACTTCCTAGAATCTTTAATTCATCAAAAATTATATAGATTACATGAAATCCCCAAATTAATTCGTAAGAACCCTAATTCCAAAATTTTCAACTAATGAACCTAATCAACATCAATTCGTTCATCCATATTAATTCCAAATTTTGTAATACAACCTCTACATATGAAGGGAATTTCCAGATTATCATTAACATCATTACTACATGCAATTTTCCTATCTCCAACATGGGGTTTCTTCTTTGAAACTCATCCTAATCAACCCTAGACTAACATGAATGATGCATTAATGAAATTAAGCAAGATAAATACTTTCCTGTAGATTTTAGGGTTCTGATTTGTGGACGAATTTGGTGTGGTGGCATTCCCCATCGCGCGATCTACGCGTTGGTGGTGGTGGCGGTGCAACCGGATGAATTTTTGGCCTTGGATTGCTTGGAAAGCTTTTTACCTTCATCTCTAATGGTCGTTCTAAGGTAGTGAGCCTGCTAACCCTAAAAGACCATTCCAAATGGCTGATATAACATAATAAATTTTGTGGGTTTAATTACCCAAAAATGCAAAATGTCCAAAATGTCCAAAATGCCCTCACGGGGTGCTAAATAGGCCTAAAACGCCCCGATACCCAAACTAAACCTTCGGGTATACTTTTTTGACTATCTCGGCCCTTCCGGACACTTTGGCGCACTCAAAACGACCATACGAGCGACTTATAATTTATTCACTTTTATTAATGAATATTTAGTCCCGACGCGACACGGGCGCGTCCCGACTTAAATTTCCAAAATTATCATTTTATTCACTCGTGACATTTAATAGTACCAATATTATATTACTTTACTCATTAGCATTATTCAACAAGTTTCCAATGATTACTAACTCTCATCACGATAGTAATTAAAAATAATTAATTTTCGAATTTATATTAAATTAATAACTCTCATTAAATTTAATAAATCCCCAAATTTAGAAAGCATAAAAATATGGGGTATTACATACTTCCCCCATAATATCGGAATTTCGTCCCGATATTCAAAAAATAAGGCATACCTGGTAAGAATAAATCTGGGTATTTCTCGCGCATATTTGCCTCGCGCTCCCAGGTGGATTCCTCCACATTATGATGCTCCCACTGGAACCGTACAAGTGGAACTAGCTTCGACCTCAATCTCCTCTCGCTATGGTCTAGGATAGCCACTAGTCTCTCCTCGTAAGAGATGTCAGGTTGTAAGTCTATCTCATCTATCGCGATGTGGGTGTGAGCCATGTCATCCCGAAGGTATCGTCTTAACGACGAGATGTGGAATACATCATGAATGCGATGTAAATGCTCTAGCAGTCCCAATCTGTATGCCACCGGATCAATCCTCTCGATAATGGGAAATGGTCCCACGTACCTCTGGGCCAATTTCTCTTTCTTCCTGAACCTCATCACTCCCTTCATAGGAGATACACGTAGTAACACTTGGTCCCCCATGTTAAACTCTCGGAAGAATCGTTTCGCATCGACGTAGCTTTTTTCCCTGTCCTGTGCTACTCGAATGCGACTCCTGGTAATCTCAATCCTCGCGGAGGTTTCCTGAATCACCTCTGGTCCTAGCAACTTATTATCCCCCACTTCTAGCCAACAAGTTGGGGGACGAAAAGGCCTGCAATAAAAAGCCTCAAATGGAGCCATGCCAATCGTGAACTGATAAGAATTATTATAAGCTAACTCTACCAGTGGAAGATGTGGCTCCCAACCTCCTCCAAAATCAATAACACACATGCGTAGCTTATCCTCCAACATCTGATTAGTACGCTCTGTCTGTCCATCTGTCTGTGGGTGATAAGATGAACTCAACCTCAACTCTGTACCCATAGCCTCTAGAAAGCTCTCCCAGAAACGCGACACGAAAATCTTGTCTCTATTTGAACACAATATTCAGGGGCACCCCATGTAATCTGACAATCTCACCAATGAACAACTGAGCATACTGACCTGTGGTATAGTCTGTTTGCACCGGCAGAAAGTGAGCCACCTTGGTCAAACAGTTCATAATCACCCAGATGTAGTTGTGACCCCGCTGTGATGTAGGCAACCCTGTAATAAAATCCATGGAAATACTCTCCCACTTCTACGCGGGTATTTCCAATGGATGAAGCAATCCTGACAGTTTCTGATGGTCCACCTTTACTAGCTGGCAGGGAGAACACTTGGATATAAACTCAGCAATATCCTTTTTCATCCCACTCCACCAGTATTGCCACCTCATATCCTGGTACATCTTATCTCCCCCAGGATGCACTGTGAATCGGGATCCGTGGGACTGGGTCATCACTACATGACGTAAGTCTGCTCCTTTCGGAACCACTAATCTCCCATTAAACCTCAATACTAAGGGAAATACAAGTTCGGAATCACTCTCAAACTGTATTAACACAAACATAAACAATATTGAGGCGAAGCATAGAGTCCCAGTCTCTAAGAGGTCATCACATGCCCCCACGTCTCTTAGGCCGTCAGACTATCGATCCGATTAGCTTGTACCAAAGGATCTCTATCTTCTAGGGTACGAGTCAATATCCCCCATAAAGGTCCCATCGAGATAAGACTGTCCCAGCGCGGTAACCTCAGGGATATCAAGTAGCGCGGGCATGATTTTTTTATCACATTTATAATATATGCACAATCACATAGTCATATATATAGAACACTTATTCACATTTCTCAATTTGGTGTACCCACAACCTATAATTATAACTTCTTGTTCTGAATACATTTTACTCACTTATCCCGTATAACGGACTCATATTGTTTATTACGGTTATCTCCCTCTCGTGATATTTAAAGTAACCTCACCGTCCCAAATACTTAAATCGTCACACCTACACAACCCTAAAATTTTTTTTACTATTCTGAATACCTTGAATACTTGTTTTCCTCACTCAAATTAACCGATTTCGAAAATAGGGGTCAAAAAAGGAATTTCCCTAAAAATTGAAAATCTCGCTCAAACTAGAATGGTTCTCGCTCGAACGACTTCCACGTGTCGCTCGAACGACTTCGAGCGACTTGTCCATCTCGGTCGAATGACTACGCGCGACATTGACATCTCGCTCGAACTACTTTGCGCGACATCGCGCGGACTACACTGTTTCGTCTTCAACCTTTGGCAGATTCATTTTTCACCATTTTTAAGCCTAAAAACCTCTATAGTTTAATGCCAAACGTCTCCTCTTCAGTCCCAATCAATAATATCATGATTATATAACATTAATAACTTCCTAGAATCATTAATTCATCAAAAATCATTTAGATTACATGAATTCCCCAAATTAATTCGTAAGAACCTTAATTCCCAAATTTTCAACTAAAGAACCTAATCAACATCAATTCGTTCATCCATATTAATTCCAAATTTCGTAATACAACCTCTACATATGAAGGGAATTTCCAGATTATCATTCATATCATTACTACATGCAATTTTTCTATCTCCAACATGGGTTTTCTTCTATGAAACTCATCCTAATCAACCCTAGACTAACATGAATGATGCATTAATGAAATTAAGCAAGATAAATACTTGGCTGTAGATTTCAAGGTTCTGATTTGTGGATGAATTTGGTGTGGTTGCGTTCCTCGTCGCGCGATCTACGCGTTGTTGGTGGTGGCGGTGCAACCGAATGAATTTTTGGCCTTGGATTGCTTGGAAAGCTTTCTAGCTTCCTCTTTAATGGCCGTTCTAAGGTTGTCAGTCTGCTAACCCTAAAAGACCATTCCAAATGGCTGATATAACCTAATAAATTTCGTGGGTTTAATTACCCAAAAATGCAAAATGTCCAAAATGCCCTCCCGGGGTGCTAAAGAGGCCTAAAACGCCCCGAGACCCAAACTAAACCCCCAGGTACACGTTTTTGACTATCTCGACCCTTCCAAACACTTTGGGGCACTCAAAATGACCATACGAGCGACTTATAATTTATTCACTTTTATTAATCAATATTTAGTCCCGACTCGACACGGGCGCGTCCCGACTTAAATTTCCAAAATTGTCATTTTATTCACTCGTGACATTTAATAGTACCAATATTATATTACTTTACTCATTAGAAATATTCAACAAGTTTCCAATGATTACTAACTCTCGTCACGTTAGTTATTAAAAATAATTAATTTTCGGATTTATATTAAATTAATAACTCTCATTAAATTTAATAAATCCCCAAATTTAGAAAGCATAAAAATACGGGGCATTACATGGATATAATGGAGTTTTTTTGGTTTAAAGCTCTCAAATGGATTTTCTTGACTTCTCTCTAGAAATTCAAGGAAATGAATGACATAAGTTTTGATGATGGAATTTTACTCAAAGGAATTGTTGTTATATCCTTGTGTGTTTTCAGATGAAGATTGGAGGGTCTCTTTATTGGTTAGGAAGCCACTAAAGGTTGATAAAGGTTGAGGTTATTAGGATAGAATTTGGGGAAGTTTTACCAATTTCATTTTGAAATCCGTAACACTTTTATTCAACTAAACATGTAATTTTGTCGATTAAACCTTAATTTGTTTGACTATGCATATGTTTAGTGAATTTATCAAAACATTTAGGATATTAAACATTTACTTTTAATCGAATTAACAAATGTTTAGTTGACTCGACCTCCCAAGTTTAAGGTTATATGATGTTGGGTTTGGGGCCATACTTTTAGTACGGTTTAGGGAGCTTTAGGGTAGATTTAGGTGAGTATATTTTGAGCATATACAAGTTAAAACATGTTACTTTAATTTTGCAAAATAGTTCCTAAAGTGAAACTAAGAAATATAGTAGTAATCATTTGGACTTTTGAGCATTCTTTTCAAATATATGAGTCATGAAATGTTGACTTAAGAGACAATGCTTCCTTGTTCTTAATCTCCATAGGTTGTGGGGTGTGGTAATGATCTTTCTTGTGTGACTAGTTGATGTTGAAATTCTCTTAAGAATTGAGAGAAGATCTTTTCTAGGATTTCATGGATGCTTTGAGTTAACATTGAATAGCTTGTGATCTTCATTTTCTTGGTTATGATCTTTATTTTCTTGGTTGAGAACTTCATTGTATTTCATATATATGATTGCATGGTTGATGTATTCCTTGAAACATGTCTCATAATGTGTTAAGTCCTTGTTTTAATCACAATTACATTAGAGAGAAAATAGTGAAGTGTGATCTTATAAAAATTGTGTTCTAATCATATAATATCCTTTTGGTTGAAATACATTTGGTTTCACAATCACCCTTAGAGGTCTACTGTCCATATTTAGGGTGATTAGTTATAAACACATATTTATGGGTGTTAGACAATTAATAATGATTCTAATTATAATAATAACATAAAAAGTGACAACAATATATATAGATATCACAAACCACTCAGATTAAAATATAATAAAAACATAATAAATCTTCATACATAGATAAATCAAAATAGAAACTTGGGACCCTAAATTAAAAGTTGAGTCGAGCAAGTACAATTGATATGTCTAAAGAAAATATACACTAAAATTTATGTTGACTCCAACTCCAATATAAATCAATACTACATGGATTACTAAAAAATCTAACACTATTATACCTAAAAATGTCATCAATGAAATGTGGGTCAAGCTTACTGCAAGACAATCCATATATGATCCCAAAATAGAGACATCTATATTATACCTATAATACTATAGTAATATATGTATTAATAGCATTTAATGCATTTATCTATTAAATTTCATTTTCCATTTGAATCCTTTATGCACTAATTTATCTCCGTCATTATAATGTGAGTTGTTTACCTCCCCTATCTCTCCATCATCCAATTATGTTAATTCTCCCCACTTTCTATTTGTCTTCTTGAGCCCAATATTTTGTGAATCGTTTCATTTATATGACCCATGTAATATTGATTAAAATTTATGGTCAAATAGGATAAAAAACAAAAGCCCTTTATAGTTACCATCATTGCGAAAGTTGAGTGTGAGGAGTCCCCATCAACCGTTGTCATAGTCCAATAAATGGAACATCTGGTGTTCTTCCCATTGATACAAGTGGAAATATTATCTTACATGACCCAAACTAAAAACAATCTAATCCAATATGGTCTACTACTATTAATTCAACAAGTTCAACCACAAACAATTATTATGCTCAACTACTTGAATCCGGGAACTTGGTGCTGTTTTCTCAAAGTGGTAGGAGAGTTGAAGCATGGCAAAGCTTTGATTATCCTATGAACACAATGCTTTCGAATTTGAAACTCAGATCAACAAAGACTCATCATCTTTCACTACACTGTGGTAAGATTCTAGAAATTTTCCTCAAATATTTGAATATTTTCCCATTATATATAGATTTAAAAATATATTCCATTTAATTTTTATTGAAAAGAGATATGGGTCAAGTTAAGTATATTAAAGACACAAATCAAAATATATTAACGATAAATAAATGTCCGAGAAAAGATGTCGAGAACATTGAACAGAATATAAGAACGGTGTGTCTGATTACTAAAAAAGGAGTGGATATATTATAAGAAAATGGGTATGAATAAAGCGGTTGACCCAAATAAAATATTCATACAGGTTTGGAGAACCCTTGGAAGTCTAGGGGTAGAATGTCTAACACGCTTATTTAATAAAATTTTAAAAGAAGGAAACATGCCAGATGAGTGGAGGAAAAGCACTATAACACCGGTGTATAAAAACAAAGGGGATATACAAAACTGCGATAATTATAGAGGAATCAAACTGATGAGTCACACTATGAAGTTATGGGAAAAGGTTATAGAACAAAGATTAAGAAATAAGTCAACTATTTCGGACAATCAATTTGGATTTATGCCAGGGGGATCAACCACGGAAGCTATTTACTTATTAAGACAGTTAATGGAGAAATGTAGAAGTAAGAATAAAAATTTATATATGGTTTTTATATATCTAGAAAAGGATTATGATAGAGTACCTAGGGTTATAACTTAGTAGGATTTAAAGAGGAAAGTAATATCTTTCAGTTATATTAAAGTTATTAAAGATATGTATGATAACATAAAGACTAGAGTAAGGACTGTATGTTGAAAAACTAATGACTTTACGATTGACGTGGGTTTACATCAAGGATTGGCCTTAAGTCCTTATTTATTTGTCCTAGTCTTGGATGAGATTACTAAGGACATACAATACCATGTTGTATGTTGTTTGCGGATGATATAGTTTTAGTAGACACTTCAAAGGATAGCTTAGCGATGAGAGTAGCTACTTGGAGAAAAGGCTTAGAATCTAAGGGTCTAAGAATCAGTACAAATAAAACGAAATTTATGCAATGTAAATTTAATAATGAGGTGTCCAGTAACATAATGTTAAAGATTGAAGAAAAAGTGATAATCCATACTAATAAATGTCGTTATCTAGGTTAAATGTTACAAAGTAATGGGGATATTGAAGAAGATGTTACGAGTATAATATCAACTGGTTGGATGAAATGGAGACAAGCGAGGGGGATGTTATGCGATAAGAGGATAACTAATAAATTAAAAGGAAAATGTTATAGAACATGAATAAAGTATGGAGCATAGTGGTGGGAATTAAAGAAAAACATGAATAAAGTATCCATGTTAGTGAGATGAGGATGATCCGATGGATGATAGGAATTACTAGAAAGGACAAAATTAAAAACCAATACGTGAGAGAAAATTTAGGAGTAGCTCCCATTAGCAATAAATTAAGACAAAGTAAATTTAGGTCCTACGGTCATGTGTTGCGTAGAGCAGTAGATGCCCTTATAACAAGAGGAAGATTGTTGGAAATAGAGGGTCAAATAAAAAGTGGTCGTCGTAAGCAATCGTGGGAGGAACTTATTAGGAGATACCTTAAGGAATTAAACTTGAATGATAATAATGCACATAATAGATTAGAATGAAATATTAGAATCAACGTGGACGACCCTATATGATGGGACTAAGGCAAGGATGATGATGATGACTTGAATCCGGTAACTTGGTGTTGTTTTCTCAAAGTGGTAGGAGAGTTGAAGCATGGCAAAGTGATAAAAGGCTTTTTGTGTATGTCGTTATCTTAAAAAAGATAATCTCAAAATCCCTTGAATACCTACAAAATTTTTTAAACAACTCGTATTGTGGTAAGTACGGGTATCAATCCAACTTTCAAGTTGATACAAATAACATGAATGCTTGCAATTTCACTTTTTTTATTAAAATATTTTTATTTATTTTTTATTTTTATATATATTTTTAAAAAAATTCAAGGGAGAATTAAATAATTAATGCTAAAAATATGAAGTTACTAAATAACGAAAAATAATATGTAACCGAGTATGATAAATGTGAGAAGATTCAGGAGATGGGATTACACCAGGTGTTCAGTTATTTTTAATTTCTTAATTTATTGAATTGAAATATTTTGAGATAATATTAAATTTACAACTTAACTCTCGTTACAATCATAAATTCAATAATGACTTTTCAGAAAACTCATTTAAAATTGCTACTACTCTGTAAAATGGATCTATACTGTCTTTAAAGAAATCACCTGCTAAGATCGATTTATAAAAAAATATATGAATCCGAGAGTTACAAATCCGAATTAACATTCAAACATTAGGAAAAACCTATCTCTAGTTCGATTCCAAAATAAAATATTAAAACAAAATTAATTCACCATCTCTTGATATGTAAATTAATGTGTGACATTTAAAAATAAAGTTTCCTAAAAATATGACAATTAATTTAATTAATTAATTAAACAAACATCCTACACGTTTCATCCCACCCCTTGAACGGGGTGTTTAGACTAACATTCTCATATTAGAATATAACACAACAAATTAATACATGTCAAGAATAATAAAAAAAATGAAACAAGAAAAAGAAATACGATACGCAAATTTTCCTGTCGAATCATGTTCTTGAAACGCGTTCTGACATGCGTTCAACGTCTTCCCAATAAAGCACTTGATTACACATTAAAAAAAATCAAACCTAAAATTTATTCCAATGATAAACTAATTTTTTTGTATTATTTTTTTATATCCTAAACTATACAAAAATTACACTGATTTTTCTTTCTTATTCTCCAGTGTGTGAGAGTCTCTTTCTAAGCTGCCCTTTATTTATATCCCATGAATTATCTTGGTTATTGTTGGAGATTCTTGTGGGATTTTTAAAATCAAGTCAAACTCATGTGGGTTTGGTTTGATTGTGGAGATGTGGTTTGGATTTTGGTGGAGATAAGGTAAGGTTGAATGGGTTTATGGGTTTATTTAAAGTCGGATATGGGTTGATGAAGAATTGGGCTCGGGTTCAACTTCGGGTAAAGATAAGTGGAGGTGTTCAGCTATGGCAAAAATGAGAGAGGAGAGAGGTGAGAGATATAGGATGTAGGGGAAGATGGTGAGGGGTGGTAAGGTGTGGTAAGGTGTATGGGGGAATGATGTGTGCGTTTTAATTTGTCCAAAAAAATCAAATGAAAGTTATAACTAATGAGATATTTATAACCTAACTAAACATAAATATAAAAGAAAGAAAATCTACTAAAGAAAATAAATTCCTAACCTAATAATAAAAGACTCAGTAAAAAATTAAATAAAATAACAATAATAAAACCAACTAACTAAAAAACTAAAAACTAAATATAAGTAAATAAATGAAAATATAATAATATATATACCTATTATATTTACATAAATAACATAAAAATATCCGACATAAAATAATGGACCCGAATATCTACAACAATACACACTCAAATAAACCAAAAAATCCTAAAATAAATAAAATGATTTTAAAAGTTATATAGGACTGAAATAAAAATCTAAAAAGATATAAAAGTACAAACTAAACACATACGAGGTTCGGGGTGATGGGTAAGACTCGATTTAGGCTCAGGTTTGGTACGGACAAGGGTTCAGAGTGTCGGAACTCATAGGGCATGCTCAAACGGGACTTCAATCTTCACGACAGGTTTGATTTTCTTCATTGGATGCTTTTAACCGCTACTTTGTCACAATTAACTTGATTTAGATCTATTTGATGTTGCGACTGACGATTGACCTGCAATATAGATAAATACGAACATAAGACCAATTTTATTAAAAACGAGCGACTAAATACTTCTATTCGGGCTATAAAATAGATATTTTTGGGTGCTTATCACACCACCCCCAAACAGAACATTGTTAGGCCTTAAGAGAAAAATAGAAAAGTGACCAAAAGTGTCATACTTTCGCAGGCACTTACGATTGCACTTAGCATGTGCAATAAGTCGTTAAACCTGTAGGGTCGCCCTACATGACGAGTGGCATATCATTAGGGTTTGCAATGAATGTATCCAAAAAATTGAAAAGTTTTATTTAAAAGGCAGTCTCTTATTTGACAATGAAAAGATATACAACCCGACTAAGAAGGCATCAAGGAATACAATCTTCAACTATCAAAGTATGGCATAAAATTACTTAATACCAAAAATGTAATCCTTCCTAAAACTCAACATGTGTTGAAACAATCTTAAATATCACTAGAGTGATTTCTAGATCACCTTTATAGAATCAACGGTTTGACTTCAATCCTCACTAGACATATCTTTCTGAATCGAAGTCTCTGAGAATTGGGTAAGTGTATCTCTCTAGTGTGTGAGGATGTGAGTAAATGTAAACAAGTTCAAACAACTCACACACTTATAAAAAATGATGGATACATAAAATAAATTGATCTCATGAAGGAATGCTAACCTATATGTTGAGAATGTTGAATTATTCACCATATAGACTTCTCGTTTGCCCGAACACATTACCAAAAGTGAAAAAGGGGTTTATGTAAGGCATGAAGAAAAATGAAATGAAGATAATGGTAGGGTTTTTGAGAAGAGTGAATTACACTTTGAATAACCATTGCCCTCATTTCACAAATTTTTGATCGCGTTCTTTCTTTTTCTTCTTTTCTATTTTTTTTTTCTTTTTCCCTACTTCTTTTTTCAATATTTTTTTTCTGTTTTTTATTGCGATGCATTTTTCTTTTCACAACACAAATGGAGACAATTTACATGGACAATTTCAAACAGTCTTTTTCTAAAAAATGATGGTAGTGATGGGAAATGATATATGGATTGTGTCTGCAATGGACAAGTGAAATATGGAAAGTTAATGGATGAATGATTATGTGATTTGGAAAATAGTAAGTGTATGGTAAAACTGGTTTAGTGCTCTGGATAAACTACGAGACATATGTTTCTTATAACTCGAAAGTTATGTCATTCTCAATGATTACGCCAAAGTTAAAAAATAATGAGATCATGCAACGACTAAGTGTTGTACCCAAAGAAAGTTAAGTCAACTTATGACACGGAGATACGTAAAAACCCTCAAATATGTGAATAGCTCAAATCTCATAGGTTTAAGTCTCCAATAGTTATCTTTTAAGGCTCTCTTGAGAATGTTGTTACTCTTGATTATAAATCGTGATAGTGCAAATTTGTTGAGTTTAGGAACTCATAGTGCAAGTACGCTTTAAAGGGTGTTATTTAATTTTATGGTAAAAATCATAATTTTAGGATCGAACATAGGTATTACGAGACTTCTAAAAGAGGAATGAAAGACAATTCATGTCATAAAATATTTGAGCTAAACTGTACAAAAATAATTCAAAATGATTTGCTTCTGAATTTTTGTCAAAAGAGGTATAACTTTGATAAATCTCCCACCCCCAAACAAAAAGGAACATCGTCCTCGATGTTTACAACTATATATAAAAATGGAAAGCATAAGGGAGGAAATATATTACCAAATGAACCACTAATAAACATGCACCGTATGAGGAAATTGAGGTGGAACCTGAAGAATAAATGCGACACAATAATATGTACAAGTCTATAAAGCATGTGAAAATAAGTAGGGGGGATAGAACATCACCCCCAAATAGGATAAGACTCATACTCAGAAACAATATTTGATGGGATGCCTACCGATAGAGCTAAGTTTAACGTCTTCATCCAGACCGATCAAAACTCACCCTAAAGATAAGAACTACGAAAGCACGAGGTGATAGAAAAACTTTAGGGGATGGGAATCTCCCCCAAACAAGATTGAAAAGTTAGTCTTGTTGGATAAGGCCTACAAGGTCAATGCACTTGTATGGAAAAGTGTTTCATGCGATGAAAAGCATCGGTGGACCAAGGGTGGGTGGGGAGTAGGGCAGCGCAAAGACAGGAAAGGGTGAGGGCGAAAGGCACCGATCACGGTCCTTATTGAGCATAAAGGTGAGGGCAACAAGGGCCCTATAATAATGGTGCTCAATTTGGATGGGGAGGCAAAATAGTCTGGCAAGAGCGATTGGGTGGGACTCATAGAAAGCGCATGACCATTCTATAAATTGACGATGATAATGGTCGCGTCATGACACATCAATGAGATGACGGGGATATCAATCACCATGAAAGATGAATGGTGGGCTTGAAAGAACAAGCTCGATGTCATGAAAGTTGAGAGAAACACAAATACTCATATAGATGTCGGGGTGGATGAAAAACTAAGGAGTGGGATCGTGGAGCACTAGGGTTGGGGTGTATATAGTTGAGGATATAAATACATAGATGGGAACATGTTAGGTATAATAGTAAGATCCAAGCCAAGTGGTGGGGTGGAAGGGACAAATGGTGGGTTGGGTGGGATAAAGGGTGGATCGGGTGGAACAAAGGGCGTGAGAAGATGATCAAACTCAAGAGTAGGATACACACACTCACCATGAGGGCCAAAATATTCCTTGAGGTCCTCCTGAAGAGGGAGTGTGGTATCAAGTGATGGAGAGATCAAAGTATCCACCAATGTGTCACCATCCATGGTGGTGAGAAAATCTAACAAGACACGGACATCCGCGATAGAGGAATCAACATCAAAATCGGACTCAAAATGAGATAATCATGTGTGGATAGGATCCATGTCCAGAGAGGTAGGAACCATCTTGGATTGAATCTTAGGACATCAAGAAACACTCATAGGAAGACTTAATCTATAATGAATTGGTTCCTCATGAACACACAGGAGGCTCGATAGGTGTCAACTCGGGTGTATTTTCGAATTCAATGGGAGGGTAAAGAGGAACTTCAATGGTGGTTTCCTTGAATGTGATAAGGTCATGATCAATCTCATAAATCGATGGATAAGTCAACATAATTATCAATATGGGTCTCAGACCATGGGGTGGTCTCAACTTCGAGATTCTTGAGATGATAGGATTGGTCACACTCAAAATTAGTGGCACGAGACAACTCATCATCGTTCCACATCGGTGCAACAATGGGTTGACTTGGGGTGAAATATGACTCTTTTGCACACTCAAATTCATTTAATCGTTGTTCAAGCTGTTGAAGGGAATCATTTTGAGATTGAAGATATTGTTCTTGTTCGAGTATGAACTTTTACAAGATGCTTTCGAGAGTGGATGTGCAAGGTGGTGGTGAAGTGTTGGCGGGCGGTGATGGTGGTTGAGGCGGACACAACTTGCTATAAACATTAGGATGGGTAGAATACTCATATGAAGTGGGAGGAATAGGGCCAAGTTCATCATACAAGGGAGAAGCGCCTCTATGAGAAACAAAAGGCCGATTATCATGAGAAGCATAGTAAGGGGACTGATAGGGATGAGGTGCATGAGGATGTGATGACGACTGCTGAAAACTGTAAGGATCGACACATTGGGATGGAATTCATATTATATGGAAGGGTGATCAAGCCTCTAAGAATAACATGGGTGCTCATACCCCTCGACATTGGATATGTCATTACACTACGTTGAGGGTGGTTCTGAAATAGTGCCATACATATATACTTGGGCCATGGGTGGTTCAGATGGATACGGAAGATAAGGACACGCATGGGACAAGTGATCAATGTGAAAGAAGTGTGTGCACGACAAAACATTGGATGGGATGACCCTCATCATCGGAGGCAGTAGAATATAAGATGTGTGCATGGATGACGCAAGAGTATATAAAGTGGGTGTGAGAGAGTTAAAGTCACGAAGTAATGTATGGAGGTTCGATTCGGGCTGAACGTCAAGCATGATTTGAGATAATGGAAAATGGCCAAAGTATTCCCATAAAGGACATCCTTCGGCTGTTACGATAGGATTATTTTTGGATTTTTAAATATTTTTCAAAAGAAAATAAAATCTTTTTGTGATTTTTGAAAATAAGAAAAGGAAAATATTTTTGGCATTTTTAATACTGAAAAAGAAAGAAATTGTTTTGTGATTTTTTGGAAAATAATTTTTAAAAAGGAGAAAATATTTTTGGGATTTTCGAAAAAGGGGATAAAAGGGACTTGTTTTTTAAACTCAACATGACGAAGCATAAAACTAACTACTAAAAGAGTTTAATGAGACACGTATGTGCAAAGTTAAAATCTAACGAGCACATAGCCAATTATTATCTTCAATTAAGTGATGGGGTAGTCCAATTTTAATTAATCCATGGGCGAGAAAAACACGGAGCCTTACGTCACCTTTGAAAAAATTGTGCTCCTGCTTTCTTCCTGAGAGAATAAGAGGCTTACTAGTTAAGGATCACCACACTAGCTACTAAAACGATCGACCATCTGATACCACATTGGGAAAAGCACAAACCCATTTCACTATGCGACCTCACTTAAAATCCATTTTGCCTAGACAATTGTCCTAAGAAGGTCGATTGAATCTCATTCCAAAAGGTTCCTCATGGACACCGATCCTAATTGGCTTGCTAGTGGATTGATTTTAATTAAGTGATAGCATGGGTAAAAATCAAATGTATAAGTGATTGAGTGGGTGATGAAATCCCAACTCGTTAGAATGACTGGGTCTAGGTCTTAGGTAGATTAATTCATCAAACCATTCAAGTTAAGTGCGATGCAAAAATTAAATCCCACAAGAGCATATAATAAAAAAAAATGAATTCTCTTGCCGGATATTTGCGAGCGATAAAGAAATTTACCTCCCACGACTATTACAAAGGTGGGGTGAAGACCGAGTTGAGTCGACCAAGGGGAAGTTCGCCTAACTTCAGTTGTCCCCGGGAGTCCTACGGACCCAAAATAAAGAGGCTTCAAAATCCCAATCCAAGGGCGCTCTCTTTCTATTTTGTCCCGTTTCCCTTTTCTATTTTTTTTAATGAGTAATTATTACAAAAACATTCGTTGTCAAACTCAATAATCCTATACAATTAGTCTAAGGAGGAGAGAGAAGGAATAACTATATCTAAAAAAAATTTAGAAGTCTTCAACTTTGTCTCCACGTCAAGAAAGCGGCAACGACGCCATTTGATAACTTGTTTTTTATGTGTTAGTTGTGGTCGTTGTCTTTAAAAGCCTAATCTCAATATCCCTTGAATACATACAAAACTTATTAAACAACTAGTATTTCGGTAAGTACGAATATCAATCCAACTTTCAAGGTGAAACAAATAACATGAATGCTTGCAATTTCAATTTTTTATTAAAATATTTTTATTTATTTTTTTCAAAAACAATTTCAAGGGAGAATTCAATAATTAATGCTAAAAGTATGAAGTGACTAAATAACGAAAAATAAAATGTAACCGAGTATGATAAATGTTATAAGATTCAAGAGATGGGATTACACCGCGTGTCCAGTTATTTTTAATTTCTTATTTTATTAAATTGAAATATTTTGAGATAATATTAAATTTACAACTTAACTCTCGTGGCAATCATAAATTCAATAATGTCTTTTTCATAAAACTTATTTAAAATTGCAACTACTCTGCGAAATGGATTTATATTCTCTTTAAAGAAATCACTCACTAATATCGATTTATAAAAAAAATATGAATCCGATAATTGAAAATCCGAGTTAATATTCAAATTTGAGGAAAAACCTATCTTTAGTTCGATTCCAAAATCAAATATTAAAACAAAATTAATTCACTATCTCTCGATACGTAATTAATGTGTGAAAATTAAAAATAAAGTTTCCTGGAAATATGATAATAAATTAAATTTATTAATTAAACTAACATCCTACGCGTTTCATCCTGAAAGTGCGGAATCCCACAAATTTTAATTTCTTTACTTTTCTATTGCGGAATAGGATGGTTAAACACAAACAAACTTATCAACTAAAAATTCTTTTTCAAATTCACAACTAAATATATCAAATTTAAATTTCTCCAAATTAAAATTAAACTAAGTAAAATATGTGTATTCGTATATTTATTATATATACTGGATTCACATCGTATATATATGTATATTTATTATATCATTCCTCGAATGTATATCTGGATATTATTTCCAATCTCATAACAATATTTAAGTATTCTCCTACTTAAATACTAATCCCATAATAATTCTCTTACACAAATATACCTTGCACCTTAATCACATTTAAGGATTTACACACATCTAATCCCGAAAATACTAATTCCTAGAAATCGCGTCCTTGGATTTACTCGGATGTATTCTGCTCACATGCATTCGAATAACGTAAATACCTATGCCCAACGGCAGAAGAACTCTCTCTCAAATGTTGTCCGCACCAAACGTTTACTAGGTTCGTTCCCTGGATTATGCCCTACACTAATCCAATGTTTTCTTTTTCATCTAAAGGTTTACTCACCTTTAAAACCAACAATTAGGGGTCCCGATATCATAACTAGGATCCACCATATAAGACCCCAAATTATAATTTAACTCCCCATACTCTTAAGGGAAGAAAACTAACAATTCTGGCCAAAGCGAATCGATTCACCCTTATTGCGAATCGATTCGGGTAGGCGAATCGATTCGGCCCCCAATCTGAAGCGAAATCCGATCGATTCGGCCCAGGGCATCCTTACCAATACACTTGGGCGAATCGATTCTCCCTAGACCCGAATCGATTCGGCTTGATCGAGGGGCACAGTTTAGGCGATTTTTCAATCTCCAAAATACCCAAATATCAACCCAAACTCCATTTTAATGATATATAATCTCAACCAATAACCCTATTATCATCCTAACATTGATTTACAACTAATACTTCCATAAATTTGTGGTATTAAACAATTTCTCTTTAGTTTAAACCTTAAAACTATGAAAACCCTAGTTTTGACATTTCTTCCATTTCAATTAAATTTTATACTCCATTAACGTGGTTTTAACACCACAAATCATTTAGAGTTTACAATGCATCAATTTGTAAACTCTTAATCATGTTTTCCCAAATTTTGTTTAAGGGTTTTATCCCCAAATTTCATACTTTACCAATTATGATATGAGATATACACACCAAATTAAATAAAGCAAGTAAACAATTGCCTGGAGGATAAAATTCGACGATCTCGAGTCGAATCCGGCGGAGTTTGGCCGAAAATCTCCTTTTCTCTCCTTTCTTCTCTTCTCTCTCTTTTCTTCTTTTATTCCACCCTCCTTTCCTTGTATAGGGGACAATAAGGATTTATTCCTTTAAAACCCAAAAATGACTCGTTTACTCAATTACGAGTCCTTATTTGTCTAAAAGTTCCTGGAGCCTAAACACTACCCCCGGATACTTGATTCTGACTATCTCGTCCATTCTAAAAAGAACTGCGTACTTGAAATAACCTTCTGAGTCACTTAACTACAATTCACTAATTAAACCCAACACCTCTCGATACGGGTTTTCTAATTAAAATATTATCCTTTGTCACTTTACCCAACTGCTTCATGTAATTAAAATAATCAAATTCATTTACTTAGTCTCGAATGTAAATTAAACACACACCAGTAATAATCAAATGTTCATAAATCCCAAAATTACTATTCACAAAATTTTCCTTAATCTCCAAATTGCACCTACTTACAAAATTTAATTTTCCCCAAAAGTAAGGGGTGTTACATACTCCCCCCCCCCCCTTACAATGGAATGTTTCCCTCGAAATTCGGATATAACCTACACCACCATCCTAGAATCGCAAATTCCACTACGTCCTAGTACCCCCAAAATCGTAAGGTGCTAACACGATGGTCTCTTACCATATTCCACCTATCTCAAGGTGTATGCTCAAACATACAAGCTTCACCACAAGCTCGTCTAAATTTCTACATGCTAATGCACAACAACGACGCGTTACACCTATTACTTCTATAACCGCCTATAAGAAAAATGAGCCTATAACTACCGCTCTAACATCTCGAAAAGTTGATACTATTGCTAACACTCTAAGCATGCGCTCGTCCACAGTAGGACAATTCACTTCCTTTAAAAAGGAAAGTCCACTAAGACTTGACTACTTCTGTTAGTCTTCTCTCTTACTTTAGGTGCGCAAACTCATGTTGCACCTATATAATTGGATTATCGTGTGCCCCCTACGATGCTCCAAACAACAAACTTCAATCTCTATTATAAGTGCCTTACGGCATAATCTCCCATTTTGCATACCACGCCCCCTTCTATTCATGGCGGTATAAAATAATTAGATCTTCTAAGGTGCACATCCATTATGAACGTTCGACACATAACACTCTCTCTAAATAATGGGCCTTACTTCCTCGGCGTAATACTCACACAGGGGTTTTCCTAACCTGTAAAATTCAATTCTTCCTATACTAGAAAATCCAATCCTTATCAAGGTTAACCAATCAATCTTCTTGTGGTTAACTCACAACTATCTCCTTACATCGGCGCCACTAATCCTTCTGACTTAAAATTCTAATAATCCTACGACCGATGTGTTTCCAACACATGTAAAACTAGCATTTGCTCGGTTTCAAGCGTGGGACGTCTCGCAAAGCGAAATCCAAACAAGGAACCCTCTGGTTACACTACTTCCTCACATTGTCGGTCATCGAGATATAACGGCCTGAGGCACACTAGTGGGACGTCGTAAATCCTATCTCGCTAACCTATTGACACTCTTTTACCATTATATCCTTCTATCTTAACGAAATGGAAGATCTAACTAATCGGGAGGCCTACTCTGTGCAAAGATGTTACAATCATCTTACCTAAAAGACACTTCCTCTTAACTAGCCTTCTATTCAAGGCGTGGCTATAAGTCTCAAATTAATATCCTTTACCTCATCTCACCCATATACTTGTGGTGAGAGAACCATTTCAGTGATTTTCCATAGCACTTTTGTCTCTAAAAGCATACACTCATCACATGGCTCTCAGCCCATAGTGTTTTCTCTACAATAGGTAACTTATCATCAAAACCAATATCCTAGAATCTCATAACATTTCTCCACTCCCGACGTCGTTAATGTTCATGCGTGGAGCGTCTCGCAAGTGAAATCCAAACAAGGAACCCCTCATATACACTACTACTTAACTTGTCGATCGTGGAGGTCCGTTAGTTTCAAATATGCTACTGGGATAATCTTGTCCCATTTATCTACAAAAATGTGGTCAGAACTCCTATTTCTTTCTAGGAGTTACACCACCAAGTGCTAGTACTAACACTAAGTCATTTGCGTCAATATCAATGATCTTAAACTCACAGCTCAACGATAAACCCTGAATACCTTAAATCATATCTATACGGTCGCCACGCACTCGTATCACAATAATGAAACATCTACTCACCGACGTTTCATCTATACATATAATAAAGGCGAACTCAACATATATCCAGGTGAGATATTGCAACAACCTGTTCCATCCTGGAATTACGGACAAGATAGTCTTGCAATCATTAGCCTTCTATCGCTCCGATCAATGAAGGACATATTATACTCAAAATAATATCATACTCGTATATCACACATAAAATGAGTCGTACAAACCCGATATGTATACAAAATATCAACACCATCTTTTATAGCAAATGAAGGAAACCTGAACTCCACTACCGCGAAAAACACATAGGCCTACATTATATAATATTATTAATACCCCCACAAAGCTCGAACTACACACACCAATATAGGGTTAGAGAAATACCGCAACTCTACGTAGTCACACCAATTATACCTCCTCCATCTGAGGTGAAACTCATAACAACAACTTTGCCAATCTCCCTAGCTATTCCAAATGGTTCTTGGACATGGTACACTTGCCCTAACTGAACCAAAAATTTCTTAACTCAATGACTCATCCAGGCATCGCACACTTGTCATTTTTCTCTTATCGAGAAAGGATGAACCATGTGGCCCAACACTCCACATCACCCTATTTCCATCTTTGGCCTTCCCAACCATGTAAAAGTTATCAGTATTATCGAACTTTATAGCCTTGATCCTGACAATCAACTTCACAGTCCCCTTAACCTCATCGTTAGAAGGAGACTCCACTACTGGATTCAATGACCCTATTTCAATGAATTCCTCGGGTGGATGCCACCGATGGGGTTTCTTGAACATAATTTCTCCATAAATGTTAACAACACTCACTAGTGAGCCTATCATTCCTCTAAAGGGCCCTCTCTTCATTGTACCTACCTTAATTCGGTACTAAGTTCACTTATTCATATAATTATGTTTTCACTGTCGGCCTCTGAACGATCCTTATGTGAAAAATCTAAAAACTACATTCCCTCTATTTCTGACAAACCAAAGGAACTAACGGGTATATCCACCCATAAGATCTTTCTATGGGAAAAACATTATTTTCCCCCATATATAGTGACCATCATTTTCACCATTTCAACCTTGCTCCCACGAGTGAAAATTTTTCCTCAAATTTTCACATCTGGGTATATCTCATACTCCTACTCTAAGACAATGCTCCCGAGCCTTCTACTTCTGCAGAATCATGTTAAACTTACTCCGTATAACTAAACTTTAGGGTAAGGTCCTTGTCGAAGATGCTTCGAACCACTTCCCAATTTAACTTCACCAGGTAATTCAAATCTAGCACCACTTCCTACTACAGTGGTACTTGGATACTTATAACTACTATACTTTAGTAGTTGTTGCAATAGTCCTTGATAATGCCATAAAGGGAGTGACCTCTACTACGGTCCTCATCCCCTAATTCAACCAACCGCTCCAAATAAGTCCCGCCTCCTACTTCCCTTGTAATGGCCTTCTGTGGTCGTCCTTTATCGATCAACACATAATCGTGAATGGGCACGCAAAATATTTTCTAAAATTTTATATAATGGCAGGAGAACGAAATCTCACAAGAGGAATCAACAATCCTAATCTTAAGGCTCTATATCAAATCGAGCGTAATGCTGAAAGCGTAGTACGTTCGTACAGATTCCTAAGGACACTGGAACCTGATGATCTGATACCATTTGTAACACCCCGCCTAATAGGATACCGAGCGATCAATCCTATACATAATTAAAACATGAGTCTCATATGGTTCATTCTTAGCATCATTGTCGAAAACCAAATTAATTACTAATAACCTATTAGGCTGGCGTCAAAATTTTATTTAACTAATCTTTTTAGTCAAACCATACAATTAAAAACAATCACAACAATTTATATATAGAACTGAAATGAAATAAAAATAACCGCAAACTCGGTTTAACATCATACAACCAAATCGAATAGCCGCACTAAAAGGCGGTAAAATAATAAATGAATAAAATTGGGCTTTTAACCCGAGTGTTACTACAATGCTCCCTATCTAGATCAAAAGAATAGAAGCGTCTAAAAATAAACTTGTGTGCATCCACAGTTACTTCAACAAGCGTTTGACTCGAAAGAATTATCATGCATATATAAAAAGAGAGGGAAAAGTAGAAAAAGGGGTCCGAGCCCGAGTTGAAAATATTTTGCAAGTGCATAAATGCTATATTTAAAAATATAGTTTATCTCATATTTAAATTGGTATCGCACTCCCATGAGATACGCCTCACCCCTCCTCTAACAGTGCACACCTAATGCATCCATTTAAGACATCCTAGTTAAGCTACCCCGCCTAACAAATCTATCTCGCCGGTCCTCTAGAAACCTCTAAAAACTCAAGTACTCAGGGCTAAACTTCTCCCTATTCTCAACACTACACTACGATCGTGCATGGGGTGTCTCGCGAAGTGAAATCCAAATAAGGAACCCCCCGATACACTACTACTTGGCAGTGTCAATCGTCGATATCCATTAGGCCCTCAGTACAAATCGTATATAAGACTCATATGTAGAAATATATGTGATAATATTCTCATTAAAACTTCTTATTCATTTGTATAAATAAATCCGGATCTAAGTCTACCGGAAGGGGGAAAAATACACCTTATTAGGCTTTTCACTTTATATATACACGAGTTTACTATATGATGCCTCATTTTCATATACAAGGAATATACTATATTCAACTAGTATATAATTATACCTATCGCAGACATAAGTATAATAAACATCCTACCAAGCTATAACTTGAGGAT
This sequence comes from Sambucus nigra, assembly GCA_949130495.1. NCBI lineage: Eukaryota > Viridiplantae > Streptophyta > Magnoliopsida > Dipsacales > Adoxaceae > Sambucus > Sambucus nigra. The sequence continues at coordinate 52,068,254 of OX422222.1, forward strand.
GCAGTCTCATAGGGCCTATCCAAATTCGAGTTTACTCACTGTACCATGGTACCAAGCCAGACTTACTCATGGTCATGGTAAAATACACAACGGTGGAGGCGGTTATGTTCCCTCTATAAGTGGAGTTACACACATCGCATTCGAACGTGGGACGATAATGACCTAGGGATATACTCTCCCTGCTCCTCAAGCCATGGGATTCACCCACATCGCATAACCTACTTGGATCGCACTAGAGAAAATATATAATCTGGTTGTTCCAACCCTATACCAAAGGAAGGCCCGTGGAAATTACCCTCTAAGATACACATATACTAATCACACAATGATCTATATGTATTCGTATCATATATTATATATACTGGATTCACATCAAATATATATGTATATATATTATATCATTCCTCGAATGTATATCTGGCTATTATTGCCAATATCATAATAATATTTAAGTATTCTCCTACTTAAATACTAATCCCATAAGCATTCTCTTACACAAATATACCTCGCACCTTAATCACATTTAAGGATTTGCACACATCTAATCCCGAAAATAATAATTCCTAGAAATCGCTTCCTAGGATTTACTCGGATGTATTCAACTCACATGCATTCAAATAATGTAAATTCCTATGCCTAATGGCAGAAAAACTCTCTCTCAAATGTTGTTCGCCCCGAAAGTTTACTAGGTCGTTCCCTAGATTATGCCCTACACGAATCTAAGGTTTTCTTTTTCATCTAAATGTTTACTCATCCTCAAAACCAACATTTAGGGGTCCCGATATAATAACTAGGATCCCCCATATAAAACCCCATATTATAATTTGTAGAGGGGGCTTGAAGGTAATCTTGAGATTATAGATAATCCCCCTATTAGCAACAGTGTTTGGGATTAAGACAACGAGGCAGCTTAAGAGAGGTAGCTCAACATGGCAGATTAAGCGAGGTAGCTCAGCGAGGCATCTCAAGCCAGGCAACTCAGTGTAGCCGCTCTGCGAGGCAGCTCAAGCGAGTTAGCTCAGCGTGGCAGCTCGGCAAGGTAGCTCAGCGTGGCAACTCATACTTTAGCTTGTTGTGTTACTTACTCATATTGTATCTTTGTTTATATTGACTATGAGATATAACCATTATAATAATTTTTAGTGTGAGGTCGAACGGTACTTGCGAGAGATCAGGCTTGGCAGGGCCAGGGAGAGCTTTCTTGCTCTATCCAATGACATCGTCGTGGGAACTTTGGAGGATTGAGAAGTCAAGAACCGTTGGAGCTTGTCCTTACCATCTTACATACATCTGGTAAAAACACCGAAGGACCCTTACCGTGGAACCTCGGTTGGAGCAACTTTGAGTTCCATCGGGCGTTGAGTTGTGAACCAAACAACCCTCTACTTAATGTCACATCTACTGTAGGTGATTCCACTAGCCAGCTAGACAATGTCAAATCTACATGGAGTAAACAACCATGGTATTTGGGGTTGTCAGATAGTTGGTGAGCCACCTCTTTGACGACAGCCCCTGACACACAGTGATTGGGCAAAAAGGCATGTCTTGGCATTTAATGTTTATGACGCGGGAACAACTAGTGCATCAAGTATTTAATGTTATGGCATAAAGTATGAGGGATGTCTTTCATAGGAATTAATGATTGAGTTGCCTCGGGGGTGGTGTGTGTGTGTGTGGCGGGGGGGGGGGGGGGGTATTTAAGGACCCCAACCACCTCTGGGGAGATGATGATCTTTTTGGAGTTCAGAAGTTATAATTAGGAAGAATATACATCAGAGAGAGATTTATTACAGACCAGAGAGTTTACTCACTCACCATTGTGATTTATTATGAAGCTTTTAATACTTTCTAGGTATATCTTAAGGGATGTTAGTGTGTGTGGCTGCCTGCCAAGGCGTATCTAGGGTGCTTACTTATCTCTCCATCCAAATGAGTTACTTATGAGTTTTTTGTTATCTTGTGAGTTATACACAAGAGATTTGCAAGTTTAAACTGAGTTTATCTTCATTATGTTCTGCTTAGAGGTCTCATAGTTGATCAAGAGTGTTGTTATTTAACTTGTCATTACTGTACTCGAAAGGGTTACGCCTCCATTAATCTAAACTACCCTCTTATATAATTTAACTCCCCATGCTCTTAAGGGAATAAAACTAACAATTCTGGCCAAAGCGAATCAATTCGACCTTATTGTGAATCGATTCGGGTAGGCGAATCGATTCGTCCCCCAATATGAATCGATTCGAAAAGTGTTCTTCATACAAGTCCTCAAGGGCGAATCAATTCGATCTAAATCCGAATTGATTCTGCCCAAGGCAGCCTTACCAATACCCTTAGGCGAATCGATTCATCCTAGACCCAAATCAATTCGGCCTGTTCGAGGGATACTGTTTGGGCGATTTTTTAATCTCCAAAATACCCAAATATCAACCCAAACTCCATTTTAATGGTATCTAATCTCAACCAACAACCCTATTATCATCCTAACACTGATTTATAACTAATACTTCCATAAATTTGTGGTATAAAATGATTTCTCTTTAGTTTAAACCTTAAAACCATAAAACCCTAGTTTTGACATTTCTTCCATTCCAATTCAATTTCATACTCCATTAACATGGTTTTAACACCAGAAATCATTTAGAGTTTACAATGCATCAATTTGTAAACTATTAATCAAGTTTTCCCAAATTTTCTTTAAGGTTTCTAACCCCAAATTTCATACTTTACCAATTATGATATGAGATATACACACTAAATTAAATAAAGCAAGTAAACACTTGTCTGGAGGATAAAATCCGATGGCCTCGAGTTGAATCTCGCGGAGTTTAGCCAAAAATCTCATTTTCTCTCCTTTATTCTCTTCTCTATCTTTTCTTCTTTTCTCCCACCCTACTTTCCTTATGTAGGGGAGAATAAGGGTTTATCTCTTTAAAACCCAAAAATGACTCGTTTACTCAATTACGAGTCCTTATTTGTCTAAAAGTGCCCGGAGCCTAAACGCTACCCCCCAGATACTTTATTCTAACTATCTCGGCCATTCTAACAACAACTGTGCACTCGAAATCTCCTTCTGAGTCACTTAACTGAAGTTCACTAATTAAACCCAACACCTCTCGATACGGGTTTTCTAATTAAAATATTATCCTTTGTCACTTTACCCAACTGCGACATGTAATCAAAATAATCCAATTCATTTACTTAGTATCGAAAGTAAATTAAGCACATGCCAGTAATAATCAAATGTTCATAAATCCCAAAATTACTATTCACATAATTTCCCTTAATCTCCAAATTACGCCTACTTGCGAAGTTTAATTTTCCCCACAAGTATGGGATGTTACACGCTTCTTCTTGTAAATACCTCCATCTAGTTGATAACCACGACGTCCATTGCAGTCTTGGATGAGATATTTCCAACGCGTTTTTGGCCTATTTGTCTTCAGAAATCTCATTCGAATGAAGTCATTCGAACGACCTCAAAAAGTCATTCTAACGAGATTTCAGCGGGAACAGTTTTTGAGACTTTTTCCCACGTTCCCACCTTTTGTCCCCACTACTTTTTGACAGTTTTTAACCATTTCGGGACAACTTTTTTGATAGATTTTTTACCTCATTTTTTTAGATCTATTAAGAGTAAAAACATCTTTAAGAAAAGTCCCTTTTGTGTGTTTGATTTGCATGGTTTAAATTCTTACCGGAACACAAAGGTACTGACCCATGTTTGTTTAATCCAAGTTCATTATATATATATATATATATATATATATATATATTATCAAATTTAAGATAAGATTGGCCAAAGTTATTGGAAAACTCCTTCGATTTCTCGTTCGAACAACATTTCGAATGAAAATTCAAAAAAATCTAATTTTCATTTTTAATCCCAAAAACTTTTGAAAACGTTTTAAAATGATTTTCTAAAAAATAAAGAAACACCTTTCCAAGCTCCTATATATATATATAAAGCATTCATACCTTTGGAGCCTTGGAAGCCTCAAATGTTGATGACGTGAAACATGGCACTAAAAACCCAGTAAAGATGGAACATTAACTCTGGGCCGCTACGACTTCAACTTCTTCAAACGTCATCAGCTTGATAGGAACAAACTTCTATCCTATGACTAAAATGATTTTGTCCGGAATTAAGCCAATTCTACATATGGACTCAATTGGAAATTTGTGTCCTTACAAATCTCCCCCTTTGGCTATTCCGGGACAAAACCTAACCAAAAATCCTAAGGGCCGTCAAGCTCGTCTAGACACAACATCCCACCCAACTTCTTTGTCTCTTTAAAGATGACGCTTAAGATGAAAACCATGCAAACTTAACAAGCCATCAAATTCTTAAGGAATATGACAATATTAAGTGCAGAAAATAAATACTCACCCTTAATTAATTCTCACCCATTATCTACTAATGTCTAACTAAGAAGATTGCATAACTACCCCTAATTTAGATCTCCCAAACTAAAGGTTTAGATACCATTTCTCCACCCTTTTTGTCTAGGAATAGACAACGGGTAAATAATAAAAAAACAACTTATTTCTCTCCTAAATAACTAATTAAATAAAATTATCCCCCTTAAGTATAAACAAGGGATATGAGTTAAAATGAAAATAAGTTAAAACATATAAAGGTGCATAAACAGGAACAATAGAGAATATGACTACAATAAAATGCAACTAATTCACATAATAACAAAGGATACCAACTCTGATGCAATGAGAAAAATAATGATACCAACTAAAATTTATTAAACATAAGAATGGAATATCAATCAAAATTTGCAACAAGCTAGATACCAATTATGAGTTCAAAGTAAATATGGACGAGCAAGCAAGGCAAAGACTAAAAAAAATGCCATATATATATAGAGCAAGGCAAAGCTAGATACCAATTTGATGGTTCTACCAACCAATAGAGTCATGACAAAATAGAGCAACTAGGATACAAAGACATTGTTCAAAACCATTGACATATCCATCCAAACTCCATCAAAGATAATTATGTTCTTTTCTATTGATGTGAATGAACATATCAAACTAAACAATATCGGTCTTCAAAAATTTTTCTTTTTTATGCCATACAATTTTTAAGGCCTATTTGGACCGTGGGTAATGTTTTATTTTAATGCCATAATTTTTAGGTCAATTGCAAACAATGGCTTAATTGTAAAGGACATAAGAGTACCTTTTGTAGTCCTTCCCCGTGCCCTTTCTTTTCGCACATAAATCTCACGATCAATGGAATAACATGCACAAGTCCTCCATAGTCACAAAACATGTAGATGAATAAATTGGTAGGAGAACATCTAACTTCACTCAAAGATACGTGTAAAGTTTAAATTTGAAATGAGGTCTTGAATGTGTGAATCGGGGATTATAAATATCGAATCCATTAAGCAATACAAAATCCAACTCCTCCATGCAAGCATGACAAAGAACATTTTAAGGATTGAAAATATTAACCAAAAGTTCTAGCAACCTAAAAGAGGAAAGGAAAGGGATCCAGAGACATGTATATGCCACATATAGTGTGTCAAACTGAAATTACACACACAAAAAAAATCTTTTTGAGTTTTTCATAATTTTACCAAACCAAAAAAAATTCAACTCAAAAGAAAAACAAAGAAAATCTTTTTGGTATTTTTCTCAATAAGACACAAACAAATAAAAATAAATACAAAAGATATACACAAATCATAATTCTAGCATGTGATTAATCATGGAGCATGGACTAGAAAATGACAAACATATATACACTTAGCATAAATATATCAAGCAGCACAAAAACACTAGAGTATGTAAACTAAGCTAACAAATTTAACCTTTAGATTTATCATGTGAGATATCACGTGATAGCAAATGAGAAGCATAAATCCTATTTTGTAAACTTACCAAGTCAGATGTCCTAACCCAAACTAGTGAAGAGTGACAATCTCGGGATTTAGTGATCTTGCCTACCTCGGTTACCTTACTAATGGATTTCCTAGGATCATTTTTTATATCAAAACAAAATTTTATAATATGACTTTTTCGACCATAATGTGTGCAAGTAAAGACTCAGCGAATAGTGTAACATCGTGACTAATTAAATACCGGGTAGTTACTCCTATATTCAAATTAATAAAAATTGTTAAGTTAGTTCAGCTCATAGCATCACTGTCGAAAACATTTTTTAAACAATTACTAGCCACCTAATATTTAAAAAGTGAGTTCTCAAATTTTATTAAATTAAATTAACATGCAACTAATTAAATTATTAGCTAAATGATACCACCATCACATCACAGTCACATCAGAATAATAATATGGAGTAACACTCCTTTGAATAATCCAAATACTGAATAAAAAACAAATACAAAGTATGAACAATTACGTAACTCCCAAACTGAAATGAAGCTAAAAAGTATGAGCAATTATGTGTTCTGAATCTCTCAGGAACCGTTTCAATAAGCAAAATCACACATATTGGAAGTGAACATAGTTCACATACCCATGGGTCATGCACATACCTACGCTCCCATGGTCAGACGACTTATTAACTCACAAATAAGTCATTTACATCCCTATGCCCTTAACGTACCAATATAAATCCCCCCGTAGGCACACAAAGATTAGATGGCCCTATTCCGAAAGCCGACCTCCCGTGATAGGAAGTATGGTAGGTATGTCATACACATAATAATCCATATACTAAGCAACCACACAACTGAGATAACTTATAACATTATTGAAAGTATGTTCTCAACCCTAATCATTACTCCAATTCGTACACTATTATACTTCTGGATGATATGTAATATATTTCGCCGATTCGTCTCACGTCGTATAGTTTCGAGTACTTAAATCTAACCAAAGAGGTTACTACGTCTCCTACTATTCCCAGATATTAATTCACTATTAACTCCTTATTTATGCCCCAAATCCTAACTTATTACTCCTAAGGATTTAAATCATGTTCTCACATCATAAAATAGGCAATTACTCGTCGTACACTCGAGATTTAAATGCTAATTTCCATCCTAATTCTAGTATATTCCAGATTTCAAATATATGTACCTACTGGTCTTGTTCAAGTCCTAATGCATTTACATGATCCCCAACTTCAACATTCGATGGCCGAAAACACTAAAAATCAAAAACGGGAAAAGTCACCAATTCTGGGGGGATCGATCATGATCGTCGATCGATCATACATGGTGAGGATACGGAGTTATTCATTTTTCAGTCCCAGATTTGTCCCAAAACTTCAGTACATGTTGTGAAATTATAATATAAGTATATAGGGTCATTATACAACCTAAATACATGGTTTTTAACGTTCCAAAACCTTTAAACCATCAACAATTAGCCATACTTGGATTAAATCTTCATAAAAAAACCCTATTTTTTCTATTTTCTTCATGAACCATACTATTTCTCTTCTTAAATCCATTTTTAGTTCATCTAGGGTTATGTTTTGGTTACTGAATTTCGTCCAGAACTAATCTACATGCAATTCCTATCCAAGATTTAGGGTTCTACTCCAATTTCATGAGTTTTCATCATCTTTCAAGGCTATTAACAAATCCTACACTAGCATGGAAGAATTATTCGCTGAAAATTAATGAAATTATATCACTTGCCTTAGGATTGATGTTCAGATCTGCTGGTGATGTTACAGGTTGGTTCTTTCCTTCTCTCCGGTCACAATTCCGTTGAACGTGGTGGTGGTTTGGCTTGTAACACTCCTGTAACCTCTCCTCTTTCTCACGTAGCCCACTTCTTTCTTTTTGGCTGATAATGGACCTAATGACCCTCATAATAACAATTAAATAAACCTTAAAATTTAAAGTGATTAAAATACCTTCTTGGGTTGCCGGTTTGGCCCAAAAATGCCCCGGGACTCAAATCAAACCCCCGGCTAGTGTTTTCTGACTATATCGACGCCTACGGACACGTTGTCACACTCAAAATGACCATACGGATGATAAAATTATAATTTAGTTTTTAATCTAATTAAATTGATTCTTGACACGACTCACACGCGCGTCCTAACTTAATTTCCTGAATTGTCCTATTTATGACTTGCGACAATTTTAATAATTTCAATAATCCTATATTACCATATATAATGAGTAATATTCAATATTATCATCATAATCAAATACCAACTCACGTCTTGCTAGTATTTATATATAGATTAATTTGTAATAAATTCCCATTTAATTTAATTAATCCCATTAAATAAAATCAATAAAATTACAGGGTATTACATACTTCCCCCCTAGTAACAGAATTTTGTCCCGAAATTCATAAATAAAGTATACCTGGAAAGAATAACTTTGGATAACGCTCGCGCATCTCATCATCTCGCTCCCAGGTAGACTCCTCGGCATTATGATGCCGCCACTGAACACGTACTAATGGTACTATCTTTGACCTCAGTTTCCTCTCGCTGTGGTACAGAATAGCAACTGGTCCCTCCTCATAGGAACTATCAGTTTATAGATCGATGTCCTTCTAAAGTAATATGGGTATGGGCTAAATCATCCCTAAGATATCTCCTTAGTGAGGAAATATGGAACACACCATGTATCCTATGCAAGTGTTTCGGTAACCTAAGTCTATACGCAACTGGACCAATTCGCTCGATGATAGGAAATGGCCCCACATATCTAAGTGTCAATTTCCCTTTCTTCCCGAAATGCATAATCCCCTTCATAGGAGACACTCTGATCAGCACCTGGTCCCCCACCTTGAACTCTCTGAAGAACATCTTGGCATCGGCATAACTGTTCTGTTGGTCCTGAGCTACCCGAATACGGCTCCGTATCATCTCTATCCTTGTCGAAGTATCCTGAATCACCTCCGGCCCAAGGAGTTTATTATCCCCCACCTCTAGCCAACATGCTGGGGAACGACAAGGTCTACCATATAACGCCTAGAATGGAGCCATGCCAATAGTGAACTGGTAGGATTTATTATACGCAAACTCCACCTGTGGAAGATATTGCTCCAAACCACCTCCAAAGTCTAGGATGCACATATGCAACATGTCTTCCAACATCTGATTTGTCCGCTCGATCTGCCCATTTGTCGGCGGGTGATATGATGTACTCAGCCGCAACTCCGTACCCATGGCTTCCTAGAAGCTCTCCTAAAATCGTGAAACAAATATCTTATCTCGATCAGACATGATATTGAGAGGCACCCCCTGGAGTCTCACTATCTCCGGTATGAAAATTTGGGATACTGTCCCGTAGTGTAGTCTGTCCGAGCTGGCAAAAAATGAGCAACTTTGGTCAGCTGATCCACGATTACCCATATGGAGTCGTGACCCCTCTGATATGTAGGTAATCCCATGATGAAGTCCATGGAAATGCTCTCCCATTTCCACATAGGAACCTATAATGGTTGTAGAAGTCCTTTCGGTCTCTGATGGTCCATCTTTACCATGTGACAAGTGGCACATTTAGAAATGAACTCAAAAATATCTCTCTTCATCCCGCTCCACCAGTACTGTAGCTTCATATCCTAGTACATCTTATCCCCACCAGGACGTACAGTAAATAGCGAACCGTGCGACTCTATCATTACCTCATGTCGCAAGGCTTCCCCCTTAGGAACAATTAGTCTTCCATTGAAGCGTAAGCCCCCATCTGAACTAACAGTATAAGACTCGACCCCCTCTGCTAGTAATCGTACTATCTGTTCTTGACAGCATGAGTCTGATACCTGGGCCTATATCACTCTCGTGATGATCTGGGGTGTAACTGTCATCACAAACATGAATGATCGGTCCACTGCATCCTGGTAACCCAACTCCTTCCACTTTTCTTTCCACACTTTGGCCACCTCACCTACTGGCCTACGGCTCAATGTGTCTGCTACCACGTTAGCCTTACCTAGGTGGTATTGGATATTGAACTGATAATCCTTCAGGAACTCAAACCACCTACGTTGACGCATATTTATTTCCTTCTGCATGAAGAAGTACTGTAGGTACCTGTGGTCCGTGAATAAATGGAATTTCTCCCCCAGGAGATAATGTCTCCAAATCCGAAGAGCTAATACGACTGCCGCTAAATCCGAGTCGCGGGTGGGGTAATTCTTCTCATGAGGCTTAAGCTTATGGGAAGCATATGCTATAGCCTGACTCTCCTATTGCAGTACACCCCCAAGTCTGAGTAAGGACGCATCAGTGTAGACTTGATATTCAACTCCCGGTCTGGGCAATGCTAACACTAGTATTGAGGTCAACTTGTCCTTTAACTCGTCGAATACCAATTGGCAGGCATCGCTCTAAATAAATGGCACACCCTTGCGAGTCAGATGTGTCAAAGGACCCTCTATCTTTGAGAACCCCCGAATAAACCTTCTGTAGTATCCTGCTAAGCTCAAGAAACTACGTATCTCAATCGGTGTCGTGGGATGTCCCCACTCCCTAACCGCTGATACCTTCCTCGGATCAACAGATATCCCCTTGTCAAAAATGATATGCCCAAAAAACTGAACCTCCTTCAGCCAGAATCCACACTTCTCATATTTTGAATATAACTCATTCTGACGCAGTGTCTGTAAAACCTGCCTCAAGTGCTCGGTATGTTCCTCCTCTGTCTGGGAGTAAACCAGTATGTCAGTAATGAATATGATGATGAACTGGTCTAGGAACTCTCTGAACACCCTATTCATCAAGTCCACATACACGGTTGGGGCATTGGTTAGGCCAAAAGGCATAACCCTGAACTCGTAGGAACCATATCTCTTCAAGAAGGCAGTCTTCAAGATGTTCTTCTCCCTGATATGCAACTGATGGTATCCCGATCTCAAGTCAATCATTGAGAAGAAGGAAGATCCTCTCAACTGGTCGAATAAGTCATTGACTCGAGGCAACGGATACTTGTTCTGTATCATGAATTTATTCAACTCCCGTTAATCTATGCATAACCTCAAATATCCATCCCTCATCTTAACTAACAGCACAGGGGCACCCCACGACGAAGTACTCCTACAGATAAACCCCTGACCCAACAGCTGCTCTATCTGATCCTATAGCTCCCTCATCTCCACTGGAGCTATACGGTAAGGTGCGCGAACTATTGGCCGCGTGACTAACGTCAAATCGATAACAAAGTCTATCTCTCTACTAGGAGGTAATTCCGGAATATCCTAGAATACATAAACAAACTCTCTAACAACTGGAATTGAATCGATTTGTATTACCACCTCCTTAGAGGTCTCCTCCTCTATATAGTACAAGTGAGTGGATGATCCTCCCTCAGGACGAGGCATCGCCACTAGGAACATCTCCTTCACAGGTATGAAAAAATAATACTCCTACTGAAATAATTAATAATGGCCCGATACGCAACTAGATAATCCATATCAATGATCACATCATACTCGGTCATATCTAACACTAGCATATCAGTAGGTAAAGTAAACCTCATGATATCTACACACACACCTCTACATATAAGGGAAATAATAGAACCCCTACTCAACGGTGAATCTAAGCAAGTAACACTGCTCTCCAAGGTATCTAACAACCCCATAGTATGTGCAAATCTCGTGGCAATGAAACAGTGTGTGTCCTCCATGTTAAATAAAATACGCCTTATAGTCCCCTGAATATAAAATATAACCTTAATAGTGGGTGGATCCTATGGGACTGCGGCCTACTGGAGATGATAAACTTGCCCGTACTGAAGTTTTCCCTGCTGGACTGGGACTGCTGGGATGGTTGGTAAAGTTGGCATATGTGGTGGTGGAGGGAGGGCAGCGAGAAACATAGGTCTCTAGGGCTCGTCTCGAGCACCCTGCTGCTGCTGCTGTGGGGACCTTCCCCTTTCAGGACACTCCTAGCATTTGTGGACAATCTTGACACAAATAAAACCTTTCCCCACAAAGTTTCCCCCTCTCTGACCCTGTTTCCCATGGCCCTAATGGCAACTACCATTCCTACCCTAACCACGTTGGCCCTGCTGAAACTGCTGCAGTTGGTTGTATTGGCCCTGCTAGCCCTGATGGCCGTGCTGACCCTGTTGTCCATGTCAAAAACCTCCTTAAATAATTTGAAACCTCCAGATCTAAATCTCTTAGAATCCCCCTATTGGTAAATCTCATCACCCTGCTTGTGTTGGCCCTGAGCTGATTGTGCCCCGCTGACACAATTTTCCCTGTCCTTCCCTAATGGTTGAACTATCCTGTTCGCTTACCCTCTGATAAGTGAAAGCGGTGGTCCTGGAAATGAAGCAACTCTGCGTTAATCACATCAGAATAAGTGGCCAACGAGAGATTACCTAGCAAGTGCTGACGAATCCTCCATGTCAAACCATCCTTAAACTTTTGGATCTTCTTCTCTTCAATAGAGATCTCGTCGGGAATGATGTTCAGAAGATTGGTGAACTCGGACTCATACTCTACCATTGTCCTCCCCTCCTGCTTGAAGTTCATCAATTTTCTCCTCATCTCGGTGTGAACTGCTGAGGGAAAATACTTGCGGTCGAACCGTAGCCAGAACTCCTGAATGGAAATAACATCTCTCTCCTCTACGGTGGTAATAGATTCCCACCACTACAACGCTGCTCCTACCAGCTTAAAAGTATCTAGTATCTGCCTCTGTACATCCGTACACTCGTACATCCTTAATTCCCTTTGGATGTCATTTTTCCACTGACTAGACAACACGACGTCGGAGCTACCAGCAAACTCCGGAGGGCGCGTATTTTGAAAGGCATCATGGACACGTTCCCAAGCATACAGGAATGCATGAGCCTGAATTGGGTCTACCATAGGTGCCTGAGGTGGTGCCTACTGCACAACTGCTAAAGCGGCATTTACCATCTGGACTATAATGGCGGCAACTTCTGCAGCGTTCATAGAACCCTGAACTGGTGCAGGCTATGGCTCGGGCTGGGCACCCCTGGGAACTTCTGTGCACATCATGGCGGAATCTAAAATGAGAGATAAGTATTATAAGTCCATAGTTAATATCTCAAAATAGCTGAAGAGCGCAAGATATACAAAAGAGTACAACAATCCTAAAATATAGGGCTCTATATCAAAGGATGCTATGCGAAAACATAACAAGCCGTACAGATCCTAAGGACACTAGAACTTGTTGCTCTGATACCACATGTAACACCGTGACTAATTAAATACCAGGTAGCTACTCCTTTATTCAAATTAATACAAAATGTTGAGTTGGTTCAGTTCATAGCATCACTGTCGAAAACATTTTTTAAACAATTACTAGCCACCTAATATTTAAAAAGTGAGTTGTCAAATTTTATTAAATTAAATTAACATGCAACCAATTAAATTATTAGCTAAATGATACCACCATGACATCACAGTCACATCAGAATAATAATAGAATAATAAATGAGTCTAGGGTAACACTCCTCTGAATAATCCAAATACCGAATGAAAAAATAAATACAAAGTTTGAACAATTACATAACTCCAAAACTGAAATGAAGCTGAAAGTATGATAAAGTTGTCTCCAAAAGAAGAGGGGTGACATGCCCTAACAGATGAATGAATCCGAAATAGAATCAATGTAGAATGTGGAGGCGTCTACTATCGAGATCCTGTAACTTCCACAGCAGCTACAACACGTCACTGAAATGGAACTCCTCAGCTTGGCATCCCTGTGACTAGACACCTAAAAGGTTTTTCAAGAAAATAGATTTGAAAGAAAACGGGTCATAGCCCGATATTAAAACAGTTTAAAATATAACAAGTGTTTAATTACATTAAACAGTGAATATTAAATATATGGTAGTTACGTGCCTTCACAGGAGTTTCTCACCCTTCAACTAATGTACATGTCTAACGCATATACCTAACCCGTACTAATTATGCCGTTCTAAATAGTCTGTAACACATCCTGACTATTATATTATAGGGGTTATTCATATCATTCTAATACGTCCTGCGTGTGACTCACCTTTGTATTAATCATATTAGTTCATAACAATTACGATAGGAAATTCTCATTTTTATTATCCCAATCAAAAAATCTCACCTATTCATATTCACACTTTAATAAAGAGTTTGCTATAATTACAAGAATATTAATCTCAGAATAATATACAATAAGGGCAACCCTAGTCTAAGTTGTTGTACACATATACTCTGCTATCGAATCTTGGTACATCACGTACATAAGGACCACATGTTCCGAATCTCTCAGGAACCGTTTCAATAAGCAAAATCACACATATTGGAGGTGAACATAGTTCACATACCCATGGGTCACACACATACCTATGCTCCCATGGTCAGCTGACTTATTAACTCACAAATAAGTCATTCACAGCCCTATGTCCTTAAGGTACCAATCGAAATCCCCCCGTAGGCACACAAAGATTAAATGGCCCTATTCTGACAGCCGACCTCCCATGATAATAAGTATGGTAGGTATGTCATACACATAATAATCAATATACTAAGCATCCACACAACCGAGATAACTTATAACATTATTGAAAGTATTTTCTTATCCCTATATCATTACTGCAATTCGTACACAATTATACTTCTGGATGATATATAATATATTTTGCTGATTCGTCTCACGTCGTATAGTTTCGAGTACTTAAATCTAACGAAAGAGGTTACTACGTCTCCTACTATTCCCACAAGTTAATTCAGTATTATTAACTCCTTGTTTATGTCCCAAAACTTAACTTATTACTCCTAAGGATTTAAATCATGTTCTCACATCATAAAATAGGCAAATACTCGTCGTACACTCAAGAATTCAATGCTAATTTCCAACCCAATTCTAATATATTCCGGTTTTCAAATATATGTACCTATTGGTCTTCTTCAAGTCCTAATGCATTCACATGATCCCCAACTTCAACATTCGATGGACGAAAACACTAAAAATCAAAAAGGGGAAAAGTCACCTGTAATACCCCGTATTTTTATAGCTTTTAAATTATGGGATTTATTAAATTTAATTGAGATAAATTAATTTAATTTTAATTCGGAATGTTGTTTTAAATATTTACTAGTGTGACGAGAGTTAGTAATTATTGGAAATTTGTTATTTGTTGAATGTTACTGGATGAGTATAGTAATATATGAGATTTATTTTTATGAATTGTCACTTGTGAATGAAATGGCAATTTTCAAAATTTGAGTCGGGACGCGCCCGTGTCGCGTCGGGACTAATTATTGATAAATAAAAGTGAATATTTTATAAGTTGTTCATATGGTCGTTTTGAGTGCGCCAACGCGTCCGTAAGGGTCGAGATAGTCAGAAAAGTGTACCCGGGGGTTTAGTTTGGGTCTCGGGGTGTTTTTAGGCCTAATTAGTAACCCGAGAGGGCATTTTGGTCATTTTACATATTTGGGTAATTAAACCCACGAAAATTAGAGGAGTTATATCAGATATTGAATTTGTCACCTAGGGTAAGAATACCCAAAACCTAGAACGGCCATTGGAGAACAGAGGAGAGAACTCTCAAGGGATTCCAAGGCTCAAAACTCAACGGTTCGCACCGCCGCCACCACCAACGCGTAGATCGCGAGACAGGGATCGCAACCACACCGAATTCGGCACCAAACCAGACCTCTGAAAATCCTAGGCAAGTGTTTATCTTGCTTATTTCGTTGATCCATCTTTCATATTAGTTTATGAGTAATTAGGATGAGTTTTAATGGAAGAAAAACCGATTTATGATAGGAAAATCCATGTAGTATTGGTCTAATAGATAATTCTAGAAACCCTTGCCATGTAGAGGAATTTAACCATGAAATTATGATGATTATAAGAAGTAATTTCTGAAGAAAATTTGTTAGAAACCTATTTAAGAAATTTCTAGGGTTCTTGATAATTGTATAGATCTTGGGCTGTTAATCCATGATTAAATGATAGAAATCCACATGCTTTACGTTGAAAATACCTATTATGATGATATGGGGTTAGTAGTATCAAATATGGGACGATTGGGATTAGAAAAAATGGAATTTGTTGATGTTGGTAGAGGAAACCCGTAACTGCAATTCTGCAGTTTTCGCATACCTGTTTGATCGATCAATCGAGCCTAGAGCTTCGATCGATCGAAGGTTCAATCGATCGAGCCCTAGACCTCGATCGATCGACCCCTCCTGGCAAGATTAAATTTCCCCTTCTTATGTTAGTTGAAAGCCACTTTTATGAGGAATATTATGGACACCCTTATAAATATGTTTGGGGAGATAAAAAGGACCAGTAGGGTATATGAATAAATGTTGGGATCTTTAATATATGACGAGGATTGTATTTTGGGATATTTACATAAGTAACGATGAAACCTTGCGTTATAGGGAGAAATTATGTAAACATGATTACGACGGAAAATAGGTGAATTCCTACTGAATTTTATACTTGGGAGGATAGAGTACACGAGTGTCGCGTAATGAGTTGGAGAAACCCTTCGAGTTAAGGTTAGTGACGAACCCTTATAAGAAATACTTAATGTGAAAATTAAGGATAAATGTTGTAATTATGGGTAATGAGAGGAACCCATATTAATATGATAAAAGTGGTATATTTATATGATTGTGTATGCATATATTATATACATGTGAAAAACGTACCCGCGCTACTTGCTATCCCTGAGGTTACCGCGCTGGGACGATCTTATCCTGTGTTGCCTTATGGGGGATATTGATTCGTACCCTAGGAGATAGATATCCTTGGTACAGGCTATCGAATCAATAATTCAGACGGTCCTAAGAGACGTGAGGGTATGTACTGACCTCTTAGAGACTTGGAATCTATGCTTCGCCTCATTGTTGTTTTGTATATGTTGATACAGTTCGAGAGTGATTCTGAACTTGTATTTCCCTTAGTGTGAGCGTTACGGGGATTGGATAGCAGAGTATGCCCGCACCATAGTTTTATTTGGGGTGCTGTTAAAATATATATATTGTACGAGTAGTTAATATATATATGAAATTATGAGATTTGGAACTGCCTACTGTGATCTGGTAAGTAGGACATTGTTGATGACTCAAATTGTAAATACTTGTTTGAAAAGTATAATATGACACTGGAAAACTTTATTGATTAATAAAGTTAAAATGAGAACTTTGGTTACTAATTGAAATAGTATTTTCAAACAATTGAATCGTTAAATTTTGAATCTTACGAGCGATCTAAGATAAGCTAAATCATTGGATGTATTACTTTAAATTTTGCATGTTGACATTCGATTGCCGAATGTTTTAAATTAATTGGATTATGTTCCAGGTTTATTGTGGTGTGATTCTTATTTATTGAAATGTTGTTAATAAATAAATAAATAATTTTTCTTTAAATTAAATTTGGAAAGTAACGTTTAAATATGGTTTTGACACTTAGCTTAATTATTTTAGGGTGTTAAATTGGAAAAATTTATTTTACAACGGTGATGCTAAGAATGAACCAACTATTCGCCTTGATTTAATTTAATAAAGGAGTGACCGCCCGATATTTAATTAGGCGGGGTGCCACAGGTGGCATTAGAGCATCAGGTTCTAGTGTCCTTAGGATCTGTACGGGTTATTATGCTTTCAGCGTTGATTTGTTTGTTATAGAGCCCTATGTTTAGGATTGTCGATTCCTCTGACGAGATTTAGTTCTCCTGCTATAATGTGTATACACTAGTGAATTCTAATTTCGTTCGGATGTGTGCGTGTGCCGAGCGATGACGGATGTTAGAAGAGGACCGTTAAGCGTACATCAGGAGGCAGGGCTCAGTTGAGATTATGAAATATATCCGAGGATGATGACTGTAGTCGAGGTCACCTCCATTATGGCACGAGAAGCCATGACTAGAAAGGAGACTAAGGTGCAGCAATGATTTTCAAATGCTGTTATAGTCAAATGAGGTGCGAGGGTAAACTTACCCAACGTATTACAAAAATGTGTAGAGACGGTCAGTGGGAAATTTTAGAAACGCGAAAATTGTATGTGTTAACCAAATGAGGTAAAGTGTCCAAATACTTAAATATAGGACGGAGTGTGGCAAACTGAAAGTGAAAATTTAGAGAAATTTTTCTTGGATTTCGGGACGAAATTATAATGGTTGGAGTCAACCACAAATTTTAGAAGTGGAATGCTATGCCTATAGGAGAACCTTAGGTACAGTGATGACCGTATGTTCCTTCCTTAACTGTTCAGGATTAGAAGCAAATGTGGTTCTGAACTCATCGAGAGAGGGCATAACAGAAGTCCATTTGTGAATCTGAATCCTAATCGTTAGCAAATTTTGTATCGAAAGAGGTAGATACTAGTGGAGGAAACGGCTCCAAGTGGGAGACCAACTTGTAATAATAGTTGATAATACTCTAGGAGGAAATTCTGATGGACGACTGATTCAGAGGTTGACATTATCATATTTTGTCAAAATAGATGATAACTCTTCTTTGTAGGGGAAATTAAAGAAATCGAAGAATTTAGTCGAGAATAAGACTAAATACAACGATGGTGATATAACACCAAAAAGGGATGTGGATATACATCAGGGAACCCATTTAAATGATTCGGATAATGGAATTCTTACCAAGTGATGGTAAATTCAATAAGTACTATTATAGATAATAACATAATCTTTATGACCTAAAAAGTTAAAGGAACAACCGGGATGGTTAACAAGAATCGAGTTTACTAAAGTCCGAACGAAGGACAATCCTAACCTGGTTAGTAGGACATGTGATAAGTGGATTATGTGTTGAGATATTTTGTGCGGAGTGAGATCGCTTGCGATAATATGTTCCAAAGTGAGTATAAGGACAAGAATAAGGTGCCTAGTAAAAGGCAACGATTAAAATAATTTTGTTTGGTTTAAGTAGACGTGTTACGTCCGGAAACCATTTGCGCAGTCATGACGATTGACAAGGTAAGAGTGTAAGTTGTATCCTCAGAGGATGAGACGTGTTTATGTGACACGAGTGAGTCACTATATTTTTTTCCTTGCTAGATTAGCATGTGAGACGAGCTTAATGCATATCATTATAAACGTTATTAAAAATGTGATTATTTTTCCCTAGTTAGTTCTATCCGCGGAGGATGAACGAGTATATTAACAGCGTTTTATACTTTATTGAGGTTACTCGTTGTAGTGATGCGATACACGAGTATGATATTATCTTTGTTGAAATGTTATAGAAATGGTTATACGATAGTGGGAATTTATTACAAGGCTATCGGAGTGGTTGCATTAGCGCAACATGTTTTACGTTTTGTTTTGGCGAGGCTTTACCTGTAAGAAGGTTGGACTCACACTTATCTTATCTATCCTAGAGACTTCGGAGGAGATAGTGGGCTCGGGATATCCGATGCCAAAGTTTGTATAGACTTTGTCAGTATAATCCCGTATGTATCAGGATTTACCTTTGAGCGAAAAGATTTGACTCAGTATTTTGTTTAGCACTCCGGACTTAGTGCTAGGAAGAGTGCAGTGTTATATTTATCCTTTAGAAAGGTGGGAGATAAGAGTTATACCCCTATTATTAGGGAAAGGAATTTTGAGAATTCCGAGTGTATGTATTCGAGGTTTATGAAGTGCTATTACCACCAAACTATACTGAACAATTGTGCAATTAATGAAACGTTATTTGTTAAGCATAATTACGGGAGAAATTGTAACTTTTCTATCAAGAGACAGAATAAAGGGGTACATGCTATGGACGAAGGACCTAACAGATTTCGATAACCGACAATGCTAGGTAGTAGTGTACCGGGGGGTTCCTGGTTTGGATTTCGCTTTGCGAGACATCCCACGCATGAAATTTAGCGTAAGGTTGGAAATAGGGAGACGTTTGGTCACTATTCCATTAGTTCGGTACCCTGGTCGAAATAGGATCCAGTAATTATGTATGTAAGTTGGAAGTTGAATTTTGTTTTAGATCATTGGAGCCGGATTTTTGTGGTAGAAGAGCATAGAAAATTATTCCCACGAGTTGAGAGGTGGAACGATGATAAGGAGAATTTAAGAATTTTGATTTCTAGGGTGATTGAGAGTACCCAAATGTAATAACCGCGTACAGAACACAAGGTGAATAAAGAGTTGGAATGATTTTTAGCATGGATTAGCTGGAAAGAACCTTATATTATACAAAAGAGATGACCTGTAATTATTTTGATGAATAGAGCATTAGTGATTTATTTTGGTTGTTGTACCTAATTGAGAAAATTTTTGTACTTATCTGAGGAAGGTTGAGAATTATTATTCCTCTTTTATTGTCATGGAATTTGAATGCCCTATTCCTTCTATTTCGTTGAATTTAGTTAGTCCTACAGATGATTAGCAAGCTGTTCGCTCTCCCAGGGAGGTCGGAGGGTTGCAAAAATGTGGGCATCTTGGTTAACTACAGTTAAAATAGTCCGAGGCGAAGGGACGTGGTAATAGACGTGTAAAATATATGTCTGTGGGACTAGTATAACGAAGTGGAAGTGAAAGAGTGATAACGTAACGTGAGGGGCGATGATCCATACATAAGTGTGCAATTAGAATAGCACGCCCTAACTTGATTGGAAGGCTGTGGGAAGCCATTTAAGAAGGGGTATTCCTTGAATGGAACATAATTAAATTATTATGAGGAACACTTGGAGCGGAGTTGTTAGTAGTCAAGTGTGAGAACGACTTGCACATACAAAGGGTGATGATGTTAGTATGGTATAAGAGATCCAGAAGTGCGCTTCATGGAGAGAAGAGCATGGGTCGAAGCTCTCGGAATACTCTAAGGAAGGAAGGGGAGTATTACGTGTCACTTAATGTGAGACATTTCAAGGGAAAATTGATGTTTAGCGGGACGTAGTGATAGTCTCTACATGCACCGCCCATAGGTAAGGTTTGGTTGAAAGAGGAGAATCTACCAAAGAATTTTGTGTTTATCGAAAATTCCTGAACTTCGAAGAGCTCGGTAAAGACGGTAAGGTTCTTGGATGAGTTGCCATCCTAAAAACGAGATCAAGGGTTTATCCCGAACATGTGAATTAAGTCACCGAGAAGGAAGTGATTGATATCCCTTTGGGCTGGCTTACAATATTAACTAGTATGCCCCAGACTTCCTTTGAAAGGAAGGATCGCGCCAGTGCATGGTCCGGCGCAGTATAAATTTCTGAATCAGGATGAGATTGGTGAATTCCACCTTTGAAATGGGATTTCAGGAACCATCTGAGATAAGATTTCGTTTCAAGTAAGATGTATCACCCTCATCCAGGGAATAAGCGCATGGTGATAAAAGATTAGTGGAGCCACGTGAAGGAAATTTTGGAATCTTGGTACGATGATTTCAAGCATGCTCTGTAGAAGCGCTCGTACCTGTTTGTCGTGTACGAGATGCTTATTAAGGTTTTGTTATGGAAAAACCTCGACTATTCTCCTTCCGAATGTTTAGAGGAGAGTAGAAAATCAGAATTTTTGGATCGGTCGAGGAACATCCGATAAATGTGGTAGAATTCCATGACTATTTTAGGCGAGCAAGAGTGATCAAATGTTCGTAATAATTTCTCAGAATGGGAGTTTTGTATATGAATAAATCCGAGTAATTGTCATGTAGTGAGGTGCGACCTCCTAATGATAGTGAGATAATGAAATGTATAACGTATAGGCGTGGCCTATGCGAATGTTGTCGGTTGGGAGCACAATGTGAAGTGTCTCCAAAGAGAATGCAAAACAATGTACTATGAAGAAAGGGCTATAGTGATTGAGCGCCGTAATGTGTAGTTATTTTGTGTACGGAAAAGGATATCCAGAATTGTGCTACCTGATAGGCCTTATTTTCCGAATTTCGGAACGAAATTCAGTTATTAGGGGGAAAGTATGTAATACCCCGTATTTTTATAGCTTTTAAATTATGGGATTTATTAAATTTAATTGAGATAAATTAATTTAATTTTAATCCGGAATGTTGCTTTAAAAATTTACTATCGTGATGAGAGTTAGTAATTATTGGAAATTTGTTATTTGTTGAATGTTAATGGATGAGTATAGTAATATATGAGATTTATTTTTTTAAATTGTCACGTGTGAATGAAATGGCAATTTTGGAAATTTGAGTCGGGACGCGCCCGTGTCGCGTCGGGACTAATTATTGATAAATAAAAGTGAATATTTTATAAGTTGTTTGTATGGTCATTTTGAGTGCGCCAACGCGTCCGGAAGGGTCGAGATAGTCAGAAAAGTGTACCCAGGGGTTTAGTTTGGGTCTCGGGGTGTTTTTAGGCCTAATTAGTAAACCGGGAGGGCATTTTGGTCATTTTACATATTTGGGTAATTAAACCCACGAAAATTAGAGGACTTATATCAGATATTGAAGTTGTCACCTAGGGTTAGAATACCCAAAACCTATAACTTCCATTGGAGAAGACAGGAGAGAAATCTCAAGGGATTCCAAGGCTCAAAACTCAACGGTTTGCACCGCCGCCACCACCAACGCGTAGATCGCGAGACGGGGATCGCAGCCACACCGAATTCGGCACCAAACCAGACCTCTGAAAATCCCAGGCAAGTTTTTATCTTGCTTATTTCGTTGATGCATCTTTCGTATTAGTTTAGGAGTAATTATGATGAGTTTTAATGGAAGAAAACCCGATTTATGATAGGAAAATCCATGTAGTATTGGTCTAATTGATAATTCTGGAAACCCTTGCCATGTATAGAAATTTAACCAAGAAATTATGATGATTATAAGAAGGAATTTCTGGAGAAAATTTGTTAGAAACCTGTTTAAGAAATTTCTAGGGTTCTTGATAATTTTATAGATCTTGGGTTGTTAATCCATGATTAAATGACAGAAATCCACATGCTTTACGTTGAAAATACCTATTATGGTGATATAGGGTTAGTAGTATCAAATCTGGGATGACTGGGATTAGAAAATATGGAATTTGTTGATGTTGGTAGAGGAAACCCGTCACTACAATTATGCCGTTTTCGTATACCTGTTTGATCGATCGATCGAGCCTAGAGCTTCGATCGATCGAGCCCCAGACCTCGATCGATCGACCCCTCCTGGCAAGCTTAAATTTCCCCTTCTTATATTAGTTGAAAGCCACTTTTATGAGGAATATTATGGACACCCTTATAAATATGTTTGGGGAGATAAAAATGACCAGTAGGGTATATGAATAAATGTTGGGATCTTTAATATTTGACGAGGATTGTATTTTGGGATATTTACATAAGGAACAATGAAACCTTGCGTTATAGGGAGAAATTACGTAAAAATTATTACGACGGAAAATAGGTGAATTCCTACTGAATTTTATACTTGGGAGGATAGAGTACACGAGTGTCACGTAATGAATTGGAGAAACCCTTCGAGTTAAGGTTAGTGACGAACCCTTATAAGAAATACTTAATGTGAAAATTAAGGATAAATGTTGTAATTATGGGTAATGAGAGGAACCCATATTAATATGATAAAAGTGGTATATTTATATGATTGTGTATGCATATATTATATACATGTGAAAAACGTACCCGCGCTACTTACTATCCCTGAGGTTACCGCGCTCGGACGATCTTATCCTGTGTTGCCTTATGGGGGATATTGATTCGTACCCTAGGAGATAGATATCCTTGGTACAGGCTATCGAATCGATAGTTCAGACGGTCCTAAGAGATGTGAGGGTATGTACTGACCTCTTAGAGACATGGAATCTATGCTTCGCCTCATTGTTGTTTTGTATATGTTGATACAGTTTGAGAGTGATTCCGAACTTGTATTTCTATTAGTGTGAGCGTTACGGGGATTGGATAGCTGAGTATGCCCGTACCATAGTTTTATTTGGGGTGCTGTTAAAATATATATATTGTACGAGTAGTTAATATATATATGAAATTATAAAATTTGGAACTGCCAACTGTGATTTGGTAAGTAGGACATTGTTGATGACTCAAATTGTAAATACTTGTTTGAAAAGTATAATATGACACTGGAAAACTTTATTGATTAATAAAGTTAAAATGAGAATTTTGGTTACTAATTGAAATAGTATTTTCAAACAATTGAATCGTTAAATTTTGAATCTTACGAGCGATTTAAGATAAGTTAAATCATTGGGAAGATTAGTGCGATAAATGATAAGGTAAACCGTTGGGAAGGTTAGTGCGATAGGTGTGCACATTAGAAGAGAGGTGAGAATTTCTCAAGAGAGTGTCGCACTAATATGTTGTTGCATTGGCCTGTATCAATTTAAATACTTGATAAACAAATTTTAAATCATACACACTATCGGGCTCTGACCCATTTCTTTTCTCTCTCTCTCTTGTATATATATGTATGTATTATAGGTGCCCAGCCACAGGGGCGTCTTGCTTAGGATCTCTTGGAAGGAACGCGCTGCAGCTTAAGTGGGAGTTGCAGGTCTCTTGATTAGACGACTTCGTTCATTCAGATCCACTCTTAGTATTTCCATTTAGATGGGCATGTGTAGCCCTTTCCATTATTTCATTGTTATTGGACATTTGTATTTCAGTTATTTCCAGTACTGTTACTATGGGATTAATTCAGTGGATGTATTACTTTAAATTTCGCATGTTGACATTCGATTGAAGAATGTTTTAAATTAATTGGATTATGTTCCAGGTTTATTGTGGTGTGATTCTTATTTATTGAAATGTCGTTAATAAATAAATAAATAATTTTTCTTTAAATAAAATTTGGAAAGTAACGTTTAAATATGGTTTTGACACTTAGCGTAATTATTTTAGGGTGCTAAATTGGAAAAATTTATTTTACGACAGTGATGCTAAGAATGAACCAACTGTTCGCCTTGATTTAATTTAATAAAGGAGTGATCGCCCGGTATTTAATTAGGCAGGGTGTCACATCACCATTTCGGGGGGGATCGATCGATCGATCCTGATCGTCGATCGATCGATGGTCGATCGATCGACCTATGAATGTCGATCGATCGATCATGCAAGGTGAGGCTACGGAGTTCTTCATTTTTCAGTCCCAGATTTGTCCCAAAACTTCATTACATGATGTGAAATTCTAATATAAGTATATAGGGTCATTATACAACCTAAATACATGATTTTTAACGTTCCAAAACCTTTAAACCATCAACAATTAGCCTCACTTGGAACAAATCTCCATAAAAACCCTATTTTTTCTATTTTCTTCATGAACCATAATATTTATCTTCTTAAATCCATTTTAGTTCATCTAGGGTTATGTTTTCGTTACTGAATTTCTTCCAGAAGTAATCTACATGTAATTCCTATCCAAGATTTAGGGTTCTACTCAAATTTCATGAGTTTTCATCATCTTTCAAGGCTATTAATAAATCCTACACTAGCATGTAAGAATTATTCGTTGAAAATTAATGAAATCAAATCACTTGCCTTAGGATTGTTGTTCAGATCTTCTTGTTATGTTAAAGGCTAGTTCTTTCGTTCTCTCCGGTCATAATTCCATCGAAATTGGTGGTGGTGGGTGGTGGTTATGGCTTGTAACCCTCCTGTAACCTCTCATCTTTCTCACGTAGCCCACTTCTTTATTTAATTTCAATAATAATATATTACCATATATACTCAATAATATTCAATATTATCATCATAATCAAATACCAACTCACCTCTCGCTAGTATTTAAATCCGAATTAATTTTCAATAAATTCCCATTTAATTTAATTTATCCCATTAAATAAAATCAATAAAATTACGGGGTATTACAAAAAGTAGTACCTAAGGATTGACTTTTAGAAGTGTTCCCAAGTGATTCTCTCAAAATAGTGGTGTTGGATTTATTAGCGGCAACAATATAGGAATCGAAGCCTAAACCACAAGTGTAATTTTTTACTTGGACGGTTCCTAATATATTATCTAATTTAGCGGACCTACATTCCAAATAAAATTTGACCTTAATAGAGTTTCTAATTTTTTCTTCTAATTCTAAGATCCTAGACTCTAACAAGTCTTTTCTCTCTTCAAACATGAGAAGCTATTTCTTCATTGTCTCCATCAAACCTTTAAGGCTATCTCTCTCGCCTTCAACATATTCAAGCTTCTATCGAAGAGTTCTCTGACGTGTCCTAAGGTCTTCTACTAACACGCTCTCATTAATGACCACGACACGCTCTCTCAAACATGTTTATACTTCAAATTTTCCTTTTTTATTTTAATTAAATCGGCACACAATTCTTGAAAAGCCACTTAAAGTTCACTCTCATCAACCTCTTAATATTTTTCACTCTCACTTTCAAGTCCACTCTCAATACCATCAAATTTTTGGGATTCACAAATAAATTCCTCTGAAGTGTCATGTATTAAGATGTCATCATTGGACAATTGCTCACTTTCACTTACATGACTTGCCATGAACGCGATAAAGTTGCGCTCAATGGGGAAATCGAGTCCCTCTTCCTTATCACTATCACTAACGGTGGCATTGTATGAAATAGGTTGGTTTCCATATCTCCTTACTTTAGTGGGACATTCAAAAGGCCTATGTCCATACCCTTCACAACAACAAAAAAATGATTTGACTCGTCCCTATTAATATCTTCATTATGATTTTTAGGGATCTTCTCAGTCTTGTTATACTTGGATTTATCAAATTTATTATATTTATTTTTAAGCTTATCTTTGTTAAACTTAAGAAATTTTCTAAATTTCCTAGCAAAACATAGCCATTTCTTTCGAGTCAAAATCACGCTCATCATCTGAAACTAGTTTTTCCTCCTTTCGGGCTTTCAAAGATACACCCTTATCTTTCTTCTTTTCATTTTTTGAGGGAAACATATCAAGTTCATAGGTTTGTAAATCACCTACGAGCTCTTCTAGTTTCATAGAGGCTAAATAGGGTAAATAATTTAAAACGGTCACTTTAGGGATAAATCTATCAAGTAGGGACCTTAAAATCTTCTTTACTACTCGATGGTCGGGTATTTTTTCTCCCAAATTAAATGATGAATTAACAATATCTGAAATTCTAGCATAAAATTCATCAAACGTTTCATTTTCAAGAATTTTAATGGTTTCAAATTGAGTGGTGAGATTTTGGAGTTTTGAAGCTTTAATGACACTAGTTCCCTTATGAGTGAGTGGTAAAATATCCCAAGCTTATTAGCGGTTTCACACGTCATGATATGTCGGAATTCATCCGGTGTGACCACATTAAACAAAGCATTCAAGCCTCGGGAATTAAAATTGGATAATTTTAGTTCATTCTCACTCCATCTTTCTACGGGTTAGGGACACGCTCATTTCCTATTAAACAAGTAGGTGGGGACCACCCGGTAACAACAAACTGCCAGATTCTGTCATCTAAGGACTTTAGTGCCGATTTCATTCATGCCTTCCAATACGCGTAATTTGAACAATCGAAAACAAGGAATTTTATAAATGGTGAAATTTCCATTTTTAAACCAAGCACAAAAAAAAGACCTAAACATAATAATTTAGCGCTCCTCACTCTGATACCACTTGAAAGCGAGGAAGCCCCCAAATTTTAATTTCTTTAATTTTCTAATGCGGAATAGGACGGTTCAACACACACAAACTTATAAACTAAAAACTCTTTTTCAAATTCACAATTAAATATATCAAATTTAAATTTCTCCAAATTAAAATTAAACTAAGTCAAATATGTGAATTTTACTTTTAACACAAAATTAACTAAACCCAAGTCTTGAATGAAGCCTAACAATTATTTATTATAATTTTCAATATAGGCCAAACCTAATTTATCAAATTAAATTTATGTTGACTTGAATTAAATTAAACTTACCCAGCTAATAAACTAGCACCAAATTAAAGCAAGATTGCAAATTATACCAAATTTTATCCTTTTAACCTAAGCATGCATTCTAGGTGAGTTAAACAAGATAAAGTAAGTAATCTCACTACACGGTGAAGTACGAGGAAAACCCAAATGGGAAAAATCTCGGACGGCCCTGGCCTAACAAATCCACTAGGTATGGTTTTACAATTACAAGACAAAAGACTTACTATACTCGATTTGGCTCCCTTGAAGCCCCAACGCTTCTTCTTGTAAATACCTCCATCTAGTTGATACCCACGACGTCCATCGTAGTCTTGGAGTCCACCAATGGAGGCACCACAACCTTCAACCACACATGGTGCCTTTCACCATGTGAGAAAGCCGCAACAAACACAATTTCTTCTCTTTTGTGGGTAGAGAATAAACCAAAAATTCTCTTCTTGTTGGTGTAGAGAAAATCCGGTGCCAAAACTCTCCAAGAATATATATATATATATATATATATATATATATATATATATATATATAAAAAGAACTTGGATTAAACAAACATAGGTTAGTACATTTGTGTTTTGGCAAGAATTTAAAATATGGAAATCAAACACACAAAAGGGACTTTTCTTAAAGATGTTTTTCCTCTTAATAGCTCTTAAAATGAGGTGAAAAGTCTGCCAAAAAATTTGTCCCGGAATGGTTAAAAACGGTCAAAAAACTGTTCTCGCTGAAATCTCATTCGAACGACTTTTTGAGGTTGTTCGAATGGCTTCGTTCGAATGAGATTTCAGAAGACAAATAGGCCAAAAACTTGTTGGAACTATCTTGTTCAAATGACTATGTTTGAACGACATTTCGAATGAAAATTCAGAGAAGATTGGCCAAAGTCGTTGGAAAACTCGTTCGAACGACAATTCGAAAGAAAATTCAGAAAAATTGTAATTTTCATTTTTAAGCCCAATTTTTTTTAAAAAAAAATTTAAAATGATTTTCTGAAAAATAAAGGAACACCCATTAAAAATTCCAAGCTCCTGTATATATAAAAATCATTCATACCTTTGGAGCCTTGGAATCCTCAAATGTTGATGACGTGAAACATGGCACTAGAAACCCGACAAGGATGGAACATTAAACGTCATAGGCTTGATAGGAAAAACATCCTCTCATATGACTTAAATGGTTTTGTCCGAAATTAAGCCAATACTGCATATGGACTCAATTGGAAATTTTGGTCCTTGCGCATCCCACCCCTTGAACGGGGTATTTAGAGTAACATTCTCATATTAGAATATAACACAAAAATTAAATACATGTCAAGAATACTATAAAATGATAGGAGGAAAAGAAATACTATACACAGATTTTCCTATCGAATCATGTTCTTGAAATGCGTTTTGACATGCGTTCATTGTCTTCACAATTTCAACACTTGATTACACAAACAAAAATAAAAATCAAACCTAAAATTTATTCTAATGCTAAACTAATTTTGTTTGTATTATTTTTTTATATCCTAAACTGTACAAAAATTACACTGATTTTTCTTTCTCATTCTGCAGTGTGTGAGAGTCTGTTTCTGAGCTGCCCTTCATTTATAACCCACGAATTATCTTTGTTATTGTTGGAGATTCTTGTGAGATTTTTAAAATCAAGTCAAACTCATGTGGGTTTGGTTTGATTATGGAGATGTGGTTCCGATTTTGGTGGAGATAAGGTAATGTTGAATGGGTTTGTGAGTTTATTTGAAATCAGCTATGAGTTGATGAAGAACTGGGCTCGGGTTTAACTCTGGGTTAAGATAAGCGGAGGTGTTCGTCTATGACGAAAATGATAGAGAAACGAGGTGAGAGAAGGAGGATGTAGGGGAAGATGGTGAGCGGTGGTAAGGTGTGGTAAGGTGTATGGGGGAATGGTGTCTGTGTTTTAATTTGTCATAAAAAATCAAAAGAAAGTAAAAACTAATGAAATATTTATAACCTAAGTAAACATAAATATAAAATAAATAAAATATACTAAAGAAAATAAATTCCTAACCTAATAATAAAATACTCAAAATAAAATAAAATAAGAATAAGAATAATAGAACCAACTAACTAAAAAAATAAATGAAAAATAAATAAATAAATGAAAATGTAATAATATATATATATATATATATATATATATATATATATACCTATTATATTTAAATAAATAATATAAAAATATCCGACATATAATAATGGACCCTAATATCTACAACTATACGCATTGAAATAAATAAGAAAAATCCTCAAAATATAAAATAAATCCTAAAAATTATATACGACTCAAATAAAAAAACTAAAAAGATATAAAAGTACAAACTAAAGACACATGGGGCTCAAGTGATGGCTTAGACTCGGTTTAGGCTCAGCTTTGGTACGGGCAAGGGTTCAGGGTGTCGGAACTCATCGGGCATGCTCAAACGGGACTTGAGTCTTCACGGTTGGTTTGATTTTTGTCATTGGATGCTTTTAACCGCTACTTTGTCGCAATTAACTTGATTTGACAATATTTGATGTTGCGACTGACGATTGACCTGCAATATAGATAAATACGAACATAAGGCCAATTTTATTAAAAACGAGCGACTAAAATGCTTCTATTTAGGGTATGAAATAGACACTTTTGGGTGCTTATCATGAAGCTTTGATTATCCTACGGACACAATGCTTTCGAATTTGATACTCGGATCAACAAAGACCCATCATCTGCCACTGCACTGTGGTAAGATTCTGGAATTTTTCCTCAAAAATTTGAATATTTTCTCATTATATATATATATATATATATATATATATATATATATATATATATATATATATATATATATATATATATATTTAAAAATATATTCCATTTCCTTTTCATTTCGAAATAGGCTTAATGGAGTCCACTATGTTTGATTCTTGATTAATGGGGTTGGTTTGTTGAACTTGAATGAGTTTGTATTATTCATGTTTCTGATGAACTTTAGCAAGAATAATAATCTTATATTGTGGCTTATTTTCTATGACCATTCATTCCAGTGATCAAATATTGTTTCAAAATAAAACTTGGATGTTAATAGTCTATCCACACAAAACATCACATACAAAGTAGAAAACCCCCATATTGGATACATCCATGTTTTTTTATGTCTATTTTGTTCTTCTAATGTAGAGAATATGCTTTGTTTGTAGGAAATTTAATATTTTTGTTAGTTGTCGACAAGCGTGTATTGCCGAGTGAAAATTTGTAACATTACGTTAATTTTTCAATTGCACTAATATTTATTTGTTCAGGGCACAAACAAAATAGATATTATGGAACCTGCTCTTGATTCTTGGATATTATTAACCTTATCCTACTTTTGTTTTTATATAAAAGTTTATAACGTTTTTATAAAAATAAATAAAAGGACATTGTTTATAATTTTTATAAATGTTACAAAATAATTGTTTTTGTGAAAAATTAGAAAAAAACTATTGGTGTTATATTTACTAAAAAAATGATCCGTTTATAAAAAAAATGTTGGGTTAAAGTTATTTAAAAAATTGTTTTTATTATTTAAAAAAAAAGGTGGACATAACTTTTTTTAAAAATTGTATTCATATAAAACAAGGTTTTATAAAACGTTTAATAACATATTTATAAAAAAATAAAATAATTACATGTTGTAAAAAAAGGGTTTATAAATAATGTTTCTTAAAAAAATTAATAAAAAATGTTTTTGTTATATATGATAATAAAAAAGCGACCAGCTTACAAAAAAAATTATTTTGTAAGAAAGTTAAACAAATTCCCATAAGTTCAATGTTCCAATTTTATTTCATTGTCCCCACCAAATTCCAAATATCTAAAGTACACAACCCAAAAAATGAAAAAATATCTCAACAGTCTCGAAAACACATCTAGAAAAATGAATTCACATTTACTCAAACCTTGAATCCCAAGGTTCATATATATCTCTCTCTCTCTCTCATTAGACGCATATGTATTTAAGGAACAATATAAGACTCAATATTGTTCGTAATTAAATAAACGTGAGATATTTTGACTTATTATTGTTAGTAATTAAATAAATGTACTGGTGAAATTTAGTATTGCAAGTATATTTTTGTGTAACAAATATGAAATTCATATCCATACTTTAGTCGCTATGTAGTTGATTAGTATAAAAAAAACCTATTGTAATCTATTTTTTTAATTTTATACAATTAAATTAAATTGTTATTGTGCCTATTACAAATGTTGTTGGGTTGTTTCCAATCTTTATATAGTGAGGAATTTTAATATTAGTAGACCATAAGTATATTTTGTTTGTAAGAAATATGCAACACACACACACACACACACACACACACACACACACACACACACACACACACACATATATATATATATATATATATATATATATATATATATATATATATATATATATATAGTGGATTAAAATCAAAAGTCAAATATAATCCATTTTTAAATTTCTATGCAATTAAAACAATTTTTAATTGTACCTATTTTTCTATGATTTTGATTTGGTGGATTAGGAGAGAGAAAAATATTTTCATGTATCTATTTTTTCATAAAAAAAATGTTTGTCTTTTTTTCCTACAACTAATGATTTTTTCATGTATCAAAAGTCAAAAAATGTTTGTCTTTTTATCCATAAAATTGATCATATGTTTATGCTTAGTTCTTGCATTTTTTGTACATGAGTATATTCATTTCTTTAATTATCTTTAGTACATATTTATTACCATAAAGTTAAATAGGTTGTTAAGAAAATTATAAAATGCCCGCGCATCGTACGGGATACCTGCTAGTATAGTCTACATTAGAGATGAAATAACAGTAAATTGGAAAAGAATATGGTCCTTGCGTTCTTTTTATTGGAACTATGTTTTTTTTATTTTTGTTTCTAATTGGTCAGAGGCTCTTTTACCTTGAAAAATCGTACAATTGCCTCATGGGGAGTTAGCCGTACCCACGAATTATATAAATATTATTGTTGTTTGGCTTTACTCATGTCAGTGGTATATTTCTATGCGGGACTTAGCAAAAAAGGATTAGGCTATTTCGGAAAATATAGTCAACCAACTACAATCCTTAAGTAAAGGATTACTTCGTTCTTGATAGTTATTTACTTAATCGGTGGATAGAGGAATACTTTGGATCGGAATCATTTGGGATTAAGACTTCATCATTTCTACCATCCGAAAGCCCCAATTAGAATTCAGTTTATTCACAGAAAAATCCTATTGAATAACTTACATAATCTCTTCTATGAATCCTTTGTGTACCTTGGTGTTCCTAAGTATCCACTCATTTTTGCTAATCCCCCATTAGAGTAATACATATACTCATAATTATAAGGTCGATTACAAATAACCTACAACCACCCACATATATAGGTTACTATCTTTTAATCATCTCACATAACATTCGTAAATACCTCTAATGCCCAACATCAAACCAACTCACCTTATGGAACATCTATTCTACCACCCAAATGATTGAAAAGATAGGCTACAAACCTTTATGCTAAACATTATCTCATCCCGACCCATCTCACTAGTAAATACATAGACTCGCCAATGTCTAACCCCATTTCTATCGTATAATGTCATCTCCAATATACTAAGACAAAACATATAATTTTGTGTGGGTTCGCATACACCCATCTCATTAAACAACATAACCACGGACTACTCACACCCTTAAACATCATAATATATGTACCTAAGGCTCATATATCGTTTCAAATTAGGGTTTACGTAAGAGGTACCCCTAAATCCATTTTTAGTATATGTATATATATATATATATATATATATATATATATATATATATACACACACACACACACACAAAATCAACTAGATCTATGAATTTCTTACAGTCCCTTGATTCGTCAGGCTATGAAGTTAGGAGTAATGGCATACAGCTGGCTATTCTGGAGATAGATTAACAATGACATAGTAATAGTAAATTCAATTTCTTTTATTTGATGTAATTATTGCAAAATATTTGAAGTTGCGAACATATAGTTGTGGTTTCTTTTGGTGTAGCAAATAACTTTTAATTTTCGTGGATATGGGTATAAGATGATTATGGAATTTCATTTATGGGTTGTGATACTTGTATTGTGGATAGATTATATTTCTATTTTTTATGTGGTAAATCTCCATAATATTATAAAATGCTTTACTCATTGAATCTCTCCGACTTTTTTCTTCTCCTCATAACCATTTGTTTCAAACCCCACAAGACATCTCTCTTTATCTCTCATCCACCGTTCCATCTCCCTCACCCCTTTATTAAACACCTGCCCTTATCTATCTCTTTGTTAAAGGGTCAGTTGTTCTAGGGGCGGGGCAGGTGTGATGAGGAGGTTGAGAAATTGATGTTTCAAATATTGAAAACCTAAAGAATTAACACCCATTTTAGCTCGTGTTGACGTCACTCGGAAAATAAAAAAGAATCTAGATTGGGTTGGTGTTTCTGTTGAGGAGGAGAAAGAATGGAGCGAGGGAGATTTGGAGTTGTTAAAGAAACAGATGGTGAAATATCCAGCGGGAATGGTCGGGAGATGGGAGGTTATTGCGGAGTCTTGGGGTTGAAAGTGTAAAAAAAAGTGAAATCCAAGTGGGGTATAAGAAAACTGGGGGTTCAGAATCGTGTTTGGTTCTCTTCTTCAGGGGATTGTTTGAGTTTTTCAAGATTTAAGTTTCATGGTTTATTTGAAGTTGGTTTTCTGTCTTGCTGGGTTTCCTTATTTTGAGTTTTGTTGGTTTTGTTGTGATTAATATCTTGACTGAGTTGATAGTGGGGTTGGTTTTATTTTTGAGGTCTAGAGATGGAAGGTTTCTCTGTAAATACTTTAAGATTTGTTTCATCTGTTTGGTTTCTCAGTCAGATTTGATTGTTTTGGTAAATGGTTTTGAGTGTGGTTTTTCTTTTTTCTATTTCGTGCATGGATTGTTTTCTGGGTTTGTGTCCGCATGTGGGACATTTTTGTTTTGTTTAGTTGTTTCGAGGGGGCCTTTTGTCACGTCGTGTTTGGTCAAATGCCAAAAAACATCAAAAAGTTTGTTTTAATTATTTTATATGATCAAATCAGCATATGTGTTGTTTGATAAAAGTGTAACAACCCTCGATTCTGGGAGGATCATTTTATATTACATAAGGTAATTATATAAAATGTGGGGACTGGAGTAAATATTAATTGAATGAATTGAAAGATAATATTTACTAGACTGATGCGTAGTTACAGTATGTGGAAGTAAATATCATCAGGTTGCATGTTTATAGTGTCATGTATGTAAATGACACGATAGTTCAAATGAAATTGGAACTCAAAAAATAATTTATAAAATTTCCGAATGCCAGTTTAGAGGGTGTATTTAGTCTCGGAACGTGCGAGACAGTCAAAATAAGTGCCATATTGCATTTTTGTGTTTCGGGCACTTTTACCTGATTTTAACGTAAACACGTAATTGGGAGTCATTTTAATGTGGTGTTAACCATTTAAGTTGGGAGTTTTAACTTAAGCCACGATTTTAGCTTTCCAAAACCCCTTACTTTTCCCATTTTATGTCTTAAACGTAGAGAGAAAAGGAGAGAAAGAAAGAAGAAGAGAAAAGTGGAGAAAGGAGAGAATAATGAAGATTGAAGATGGAAGATTGCTTCTACCACCAAGAAATATGAATTTGCAACTGTAAGGCAAGTTTACTACTTACTAATATATGTTTTGAGATGAATAAATTGTGTGATATTTATTTATATATATTTGGAGATCAAAAATGGAAATTTTGGTATTTAAACCTAGATTTGGTTTTGATGATAAAATTGTGAATTGTAATGGTTATAAATCATGTAGAATGATAAAGGTTGTTGGTTGGGTCCAAAATAGAAGATATTTGAGATTTGGGTTTAGCTTTTGGAAGAAGGAAGAACCCTAGGTCTGCTACGACCGGTCGACCGCGGTCTCAGGACCGGTCGACCGGGCCTTCGTGGGAGGGCTTACTGCTTTCCTACAAAGGCATAAATTTTGAGCACGATCGACCGCGATTCATTGACCGGTCGACCGGCCCCTCTATTTTAATCTTTCTACTTTTCTCCGTAGGCAAAACCTTGAGACGCTGTCGACCGCGGTCTTGGGACCGGTCCCCTGTTTTGCACCCTTAAAATCTTATTTTGTTTCCAAGATTTATTTTCTTCAATAGGGACTAGGATCCTTCTTGAATGAAGTAAATTTAGAGTTTTAGAGTCCTAGATGAATTAGTTATCCACCCTACATTAGAAATAGGACAAGTAGGAACTTTTCTGGGGTTATGCCAATTAATGTTAGGGCATTCTTTTCTTCTAGTTGACTAATATAAGACTAGGAGATGTAGTATTGCGTTTGAGAGACCTTAGAAGCTAAATAGAGCTATGATTCGTCTTGATGGTTTTTAGTAACTTCAAAAGTAAATATTGGGAGAATAAATTGATAGTTCATTTATTCATCGAGGTTGTAATACCGTTATGATATACGTATGGCTCCGGATAATAAGTTATATCATTTACAAATAAAGTAAATGTAAAAGGGTTTCGGATAAAATGAAACATGTACGTGGAAATGGTATTGATTTTAGTAAATGATAATTTACTTAATCATGAACTCGGTAAATGATAATTTACTTGATTCTTGAAAATGGTAAATAAAATGGTTGATACACACCTCTCTAAATGACATCATAAGGGAAGTTCGCACGCTTGGTGATGCCCCCTGGCTAGTGAATGCAGGGTGGATATAGTCCATAGGCCATATGAGCAATTATGTTATATTTTCTGCATTGGTGAGGAGATTTCGGGTGTGGTCTTGACTCTCCCGCATGCATATGGCCGCTTACCGACGTATTTCATTGTAGGTACCCAGGTTGTCTTGTATAGATAGGCCCTGGAAGATGATGGTCATTTAGGGGCGCGCCCAATGGGGAAACTCAGAGGGGAGGTCTTAGAATCGTTATATGTATATAAATATAACTATTCATCATTAAGTGGGACTTGATGGGTATATGCCATAAAGAGCATGAAGAAGTGCCACAAAGAGCACAATGAAATGCCACAAAGAGCAATTGTTGATAACGATATTCTTGTTAAGGAATGGTAATGCCAGGATGGGCAGGAAATTGGAATAAAAGCCATAAAGAGCTTAAAATTTTAATTATATTTTCTTGATAAGGAATGAAATGCTAGTAAAGAGCATAAATGTTGTAATTATGAGTTCCTGATAAGGAACATAATAATGAAATGGGAGTTTTAAATTTATGTTACCCATGTTTTTCTTTTCTGTATTAGTTATGTTTTAGAACTGTGTAGATAGATTTTATTCTTTCTAGCATAATTTTATTCATAACTGTCATACTCTTTGTTCATGTGGTAATCATATAGAACCGGGCCCTGACCCGTTTACATTTCTTGTTGCATATGCATCTTGTTTTCGCTCAGGTACTCCGCCGCAAGGATGCCTGACTTGAATTCCTATTCTGATGTCTTCGGCGAGCCGTGATGCATTGCGGGTATTACGGGATACAATTGGTATAAACGTTTTCATTTCTGTATTCTAGTTAAGATCGGGTTTCTTTCACTCGAGCGAGGCCCAAGCTTTTGTAATTGATTAATGTAATGTAATATATATAAATTTATTGAAATTGTTTGATAATGTTCTATGAATCAGCGGACCGATAACATATTCGGTCCTATTATTTGTTACCCGTTGTTATAGATATATATACATCCTAGTGGTTTCCCTTATCTTTTCAGGAAATGGGTTATTTGTTTAACTTTATTTACTTTAAATTCAAAATTTTTGGCAACCCGTTTTCTGAAATATTGGGTGGTTATCCTGGATACTCTATATTTTTATGTTGATGCTGAGAATGATTCCATCTATGATTCCGTTATATTGGAGTATTGGGCTGGCCACCCCTTATTTCGGATGACGGGGTGTCACAAAAAAGACAAACACAAACTTCTCATTATTAATTTTAAGGAGTCTTTTAGTTATTTTTAAAGGCATTTATCATTTATAAGTTTGAATATGATATTTTGAAAGAAGAAATGCAACACATGTCATCATTTTGACACAAACCCGACATGGAACAATTTTATGCTAAAAAATTCCCATAAGAACCCGACACAATCAGGACATATTTTCTTAATTTTGATGATATCATGCACATCGCGTCTCGTCTGTGCATCATGCGGGTTTACACCTACTTGATGATTATAATTGATTCCTCCTTAATGTCATGACCTATGTTAATCTTTCCATATGAAAATATCTAATTTTAACTAAAGGGTGTTTTTCACCATATGGCTTGAATAGGGCATAACCGCAGGGTGTGAGACATGCCTTTATGTTTCCCTCAAACCATAGACATAGTTTTTCCTTCATATTATATCCAAAGTATTATGATTTGTATTGTACATGTCATAAATTATACGAAAACGTAATGTTTAGTTCCTAGGTGTTAAGTTCATTTTGCACTTAGTTCACCTTATTTATTTATATTCCAAAAAGTACCTTATTTAATGTCGTGATAATTTTTTTTTAGGATTTAGGATAAAAGAATAAAGAGTGTTTGTGAGTGTTTTTTATGGTGAGGACTATATTGAACAAAATAAAAAAGGCATGTAGTAAATGTTAATTAAAAAAATGTCGAGGAATTTTTCATCAAATGACCCTAAACTATACATAGTTTTTTTGGCTTTCGTCTCATATCCAAAGATTTCTGAGGCTCCAATCCCATGTATTTTTAAAATTGTAATAAGTCTCATAATCATCTAAATCCACCAATAACTACTTTCTAACCACCCCTTTCTTTTTTCAGAGAATGACACTTGTCACATTTTCGGTATAATAGGATCAAAAACAAAAAAACAAAAAATGGGAATGACCAAACGTGAATTTTTAAAATGGGACTAAATACTTAAGATTTATTATTTTTTTGTTTAATCACATTTTCACTGTTTTGTTAGGCTCCCCTCCCATTTATTTTTTAAATTGTATTAAGTCCCATAACCACCCAAAACCGTCCACAACCGCAATGTAACCGCCTTTCTTCCTTTTTCGCAGTGAATGACATTTTTCGCACAGTTGTTAAAACGAGACCAACAACAAAAAAAAAATATGAGGGTGGATGTAAAGGAATATTTAAAAGTGAGACTAAATACTTGTGATCCCTAAAATGTTATCATGAGGTACTATTTAAAATACTTGGGTGTTAAAAATCTTTCTTTTTAGGAATGAGATAGGTATTCGGCTTGGTTTATTTCATTAGTTACATTTGTTTTAGAGGGGAACACAATTAAAATTTTCATGTGGTCAGAAATTTAATGGATAATATATTACTTCTTACATACTTTTACGTTTAACGTTTTTTTGGATTATGCTATTTCTGCAAACTTTTTATTTTATATTTGAAGGACAAGGCTATTGTAATATAATTATAAGAGTTATTATAGACATACCTTAAATTTTTGTGACACCCCGCCTAATTAAATACCGGGCGATCACTCCTTTATTAAATTAAAATCAAGGTGAACAGCTGGTTCATTCTTAGCATCACTGTCGTAAAATTAAATTTTCCAATTTAAACATCCTAATTAATTAAGCTAAGTGTCAAAACCATTTTTAGACATTACGTTCCAAATTCTATTTATAACCCATGATTTCAAACTTTACATAATTCAATATTAAAGAATCACACCACAATTATCCTGGAACATATAATCCAAATAATTGAAACATTCAACAACTAAATCTCAATATTTAAAACTTAAAGTAAAACATCCAGGCAGTAATAAATCCCAAAGTGACAATACTAGAAATAAATGAATCATAATGTCCAATAAAACAGCTGGATAATGGAAACGGGCGACACATGCCAAATTGAATAAATATGATAAGAGTGGAATCAAATGAATGAAGTCGTCTAAGCAAGAGGCCTGCAACTCCCACCTAAGCTGCAGCGCGTTCCTTTCAAAGGACCCTATGCAAGACGCCCCTGTGGCTGGGCACCTGTAATGTATATATATATATATATATATATATATATATATACAAGAGGAAAGAAAAGTGGAAAACGGGTCAGACCACGATAGTGAAAATGATTAAAATTTGTTTAGCAAGTATTTAAATTGTTTACACGCCAATGCAACAACATATTAGTGCGACACTCTCTTGAGAAATTCTCACCTCTCTTATAATGTGCACACCTATCGCACTAACCTTCCCAACGGTTTAACTTAACTTATCTTAGTTGCCCGTAAGATTTAAACTGGTGATTCAACTGTTTAAGAGGTTAATTTCATTAGATCACAAAGTTCTCATTTAAACCATATTTGCCAATAAAGTCTCCCAGTGTCATATTTTACTTTTTAAAACAAGTATCTCCAAATTGAAGTCATTATTCATTTCTTACTTACCGTAACCACAATAGGAAGTTCTCAATTTCAGAATGAAATATATATATATTAAACACTCGTATATCTATATAATAAAGTACCAATCTTATGTATGTCATAAGAAAGAAATGTGATGTCACGAGATAACACAAGGCACAAGGCTCGAGCCTCTCTGTATCTGTCGAATCCCTCTCCCACTAACAGAGCACAAGGCTCGAGGTCCATCACTCATTTTATCTAACCTCTCTCCTCTCTCCACTTTCATTTGAATACGGTTGTCCGTCGGAGAACAAGGCTCAATATGGCTATCCCTGCAAAATTCATTTTAATTCAAACCCATCTCTATCCCCCTTTCAGTTTACGGGTCTGAAATATTTTTAGATGGAGTTCTTTCCTTATCGTTTTAACTGCCCATTTCTTACGCATTTTTTTCTCTATTTCTCCATTCATATTCGAAGGGCTTTGATTCCCTATTAAAAAGGTATTTTTGAGTTATGAATTGTATTTTGTTCGTACAGATCTGGTAGGATATAATTTAGAATTTTTTTTCATTTTTTTCCCTTTCGAGTTGTGAAAAGGGCTTCGATTTTGTTTTTTTCGACCATGAAAGGTCTGTGAGTATTGTTTCCCCATAGCAGGTGGGTATTGTTTTGGATTTACCCACGCTATTGTTTTGGTATTGTTTCCCCACAATTTTCGTTTTGGAATTACCATTTATGCGTATTGTTTCCCCACAACAGGTGGGGCTTGGCGATTCGTCGCTGTTTCAAACACAGCAGGTGGCCGCTGTTTCAAACACAACAATGGCAATAAATGGGGAGGCAGCTTGATCAAACACAACAATGGGGTTTTCATGACTAACATCGGGGAGGCGAGACTTGGTCATCGTGATCAGGCCTGATCAAACAAAACAATGGGTAGGCGGTGTTTGTTATAAAATATTACATTTATTATCATTATTGTGTTTGATGTACAAAAACCTTGAAATGAAAAAAAGTGTGCTCGATCTTAAGTTTCCTCTCCCATTTACTTGAATATCGTCATCACAGTGTTACTTAAGCAGAAAACCATTTGACGCTGTACAACCATTTGACGTTGATGACAGATCTCAACTACGACGCCGAAATGGCTTTTATTTCGTACATATCTATCTTTATTTCGATCTCCATTTTCTTTTGTTTTGAATTTTAGACATTTTCCCACACGCCAGGTAGTTGGCAAACTGTTGGTTGGTTTATTTGATCTAAATGGTTTTGCAGGTGAGAGTTGTGAAGAACCAGAATCTGCGAAGGTTTGGGTTTGGAAAGGGAGAGAATTTCGAGAGATGAGGAAGTTCGATCCATGACCCTTCTTGGTCAGATTCACCATCACCGACACCATCATCGCCAAGAGATCAGAGGTGAGTTTCAGGATGATCAATGTAGGGATGGAGTGTAGCTCTACATTTCTTCTGATGGGACCAGATTGTCTATCTGTTTGGTTCCATTTTATTAAATAAAACATTTCCTTTTCCATTGTTGAGACTTCTAAGCAACTGTGCCTGATTTTTAATGAACACGAAGATTTCCGTTGAATTGTGATTAATATTTGGATTCTCTTAGTGGTTAAAAAAATAAAAAAGTAAAAAAAAAGTTGAGAGTTGGGGCATATTGTGTTTGGTGAATCTCAGGCTTAGTGTGAGTTTGATTTTTTTGCATTCCCTGCATTTTTTTTAGATCACGTTTTATTTTTTATTTTTAGTTGTGGTGTCGGTTTGATGCTATTTTAGCTTAGGGTTTGAAGAAAGTTGGGTTTTGAGCATTGATTTAGCTTGATCTCGGTTCATTACAGTATGAAAATCTAACTGTTATGCATCTTTATATATATGATTTGCGTATCTAATTTACACTTACATTTCCAAGACAGTATCTATTTATTAATGTTATTTTAGTTTTAAAAGATATTTGGGGTTTCACATCTAATTTATTTTTCTATAGTATTGGATTTAATAGTCCTAATTTTGACCTTTTTCCCCATTTCAGGTTGCACATTGTGATTATAGACAACTATTGCTTTGTTTACATATTTGTATTAATATTTGGATTTTTGAAACCTTTATGTATTATTTCAGGTAGGCCCGAAGTTAGTTTTGTTGTATAATTGTGTATGAACGTGCCCAAAGAATTATTCTTATTTACGATTGAAGTAAATCAACCCAAATTATACTCATTAACTATCGTATTTTATTAGTTTAGTGTTGACATGATTTGAAATTATTAAGAGGTTCAAACATTAATTCATAACTTCGTGTCAGTTTGTATTATTTTATCGCGTGTCTAATTTTGCCAAACTTAATTACTATTACTAAGTATCCATTCTGATTTGGAAACTCCGGCATTTACATTCGGCTTTACATGGACATTTCAACACTTTTCCTCTTTAATTGAATGAGACAGGCGTGAATGAGACGAGCGTTTTGTGATGCCCTTGGAAACATGCATTCATTGTGATGAGATTGTTTATCATCTTAACATGCAATTTTATTGATGACCGTGTGTCAATAAAATTTTCTTCAAAATTTTGAATTGTCTATTATGATACGTGCTATTTTGAATTGTCTATTGTGATACATGTTATTTTCTGCAGATTATTATTGTTTTCATATTTTGAATTGTCTAAACAGGGTGGATAGTCATAGAAACAAAGGGAACTCCAACCTATTTTTATAAAATATATGTATTATACACTTTAGAAAATTACCAACCACGAACACTACTGTTTCAAGGATAATCCTATAAATAAAGGATATTATGGCCATTTATTTTTTAAAATTGCACTTTGTTTTGTCGGGGAATGAATTTTTTTCGTTTTGCAATTACGTATTTTGGAAATTTTCGCTGTTTTGCGATTACGTACTTTGAAAATTTTCGTCGTGCTATTAGGCACGGGCATACACTAGAAGAATGACACGTTCATTCAATGAAGTTTTGTTATTGGATTATTTCATTACAGGGTTATTCTTGGTCTTTAAAATAGGTGGATAGTCCTCTAACCAAATAGAATTTTGCTCAAAATTTCTAAAACAGCGTACATTTTTTTATTATAATAAAAACAATTTTACAAAAAAATTTAGTTGATTCATTACTTTGGAATTATTCGTCGTGCCGTAAGGAAAATCGACCCCGATTGGGATTTATTGGGTTTAACGATTTGGGAGAGACGACTTTATGCGTTTTAAAATTATCAGTGTGCCTTCAGGCACGGGCATACCGTAGTATATATATATATATATATATATATATATATATATATATTCTAACAGCACCCCACATAAAAATTATGGTGCGGGTAAAAATTATGGTGCGGGCATACTCTGCTATCCAATCCCCGTCTCACTCGTACTAAGGGAAATACAAGTTCGGAATCACTCTCGAACAATATTATCACATACACAAACAATATTGAAGCGAAGTATAGATTCCAAGTCTCTAAGAGGATAGCACATAACCACACGTCTCTTAGGACCGTCTGACCATCGATCAAATAGCCTGTACCAAGGATATCTATCTTCTAGGGTACGAGTCAATATCCCCCATAAAGGCTCATCGAGATAAGACTGTCCCAGCGCGGTAACCTCAGGGATAGCAAGTAGCGCGGGCATGATTTTCACACGTATATAGTATATGCATAAACACAGTCATATAAATAGACTACTAATTACCATATCTCTTTAGGTACCTTTCATCACCCATAATATAATATTTATCATTATTACTCAATCTTTAATTATCACGTATAACGGTTCATCTCTTACATTAATTTAGGGATTAATCCAACTTACTACATAACACTCATGGACTTTATCCTCCCAAGTGTATAATTTAGTAGGTACTCATCTTTTTCCAACGTAGCTATTTTACGCGTCTCTCCCTTTAATACAC
Source organism: Sambucus nigra (assembly GCA_949130495.1). Classification (NCBI taxonomy): domain Eukaryota; kingdom Viridiplantae; phylum Streptophyta; class Magnoliopsida; order Dipsacales; family Adoxaceae; genus Sambucus; species Sambucus nigra. The sequence continues at coordinate 52,112,341 of OX422222.1, forward strand.
AACCCCATCGTCCCTTATGTGTAAGCATCCCAAAAATGTAAATTTCGTCTTAGATTAAAGGTCTCATAATTGTTAATAGGTCCTACTGGTCTCCTTTATCTTCCAAAGTATTTTAATAAGGATGCCCAAAGGTTTTCACTCATGAAATATGAGTCTGCCAGGAGGGGTCGATCGATCGATGGCAGGGGCTCGATCGATCGGACCTTCGATCAATCGAAGCTCTTGTCTCGATCGATCGATCAAGAAGGTATGACAAATTCAGCAGGAAACCAGTTACGGGTTCTACCATCAAACCTCATCCAAATCCAGATTTTTCACACCCAAACGCCCATAAATTTGTACTAGTAACAGTATAAACCCATATTATACAACTTCTATGTCAAGCACGCAAATTTTCATCAATAACTATGGATTAATAGGCCAAAAACTCATATTAATCTCAAGAACCCTATAATTTCTTTAACCTTGTTCTAATCAATATTTCTCCATAATTTCTTCTTCTAAAACATCATAAATTTGTGGTTCATTCTCTACATATGAAGGGGATTTCTAGATTTCCATTTATAACATTTCTACATGCAATTTCCTATCTCCAACTTGGGTTTTCTTCCATGAAACTCATCCTAATCAACCCTAGACTAACATGAGTGATGCATTAACGAAAATAAGCAAGATAAATACTTGCCTGTAATTTTAGAATTCTGATTTCTGGATGATTTTTGTGTGGTTGCATTCCCTGTCGCGCGATCTACGCGTTGGTGGTGGTGGCAGTGCAATCGGATAACGTTTTGGCCTTGGATTGCTTGGAAAGCTTCCTCCTTCCCTCTCCTATGGTCGTTCTAAAGTTTTGAGTCTGATAACCCTAACATACAATTCTCAATGGCTGATATAGCCTAATAATTTTCGTGGGTTTAATTACCCAAAAATGCAAAATGTCCAAAATTCCCTCCCGGGGTGCTAATAGGCCTAAAAATGCCCCGAGACCCAAACTAAACCCCCGAGTTCACTTTTATGTCTATCTCGACTCTTCCGAACACGTTGTCTCACTCAAAACGACCATACGGATAACTTAAAAATATTTCACTTTTATTAATCAATATTTAGTCCCGACGCGACACGGGCGCGTCCCGACTCAAATTTCCAAAATTGTCATTTTATTCACTCGTGGCATTTCATAGAACCAATATTATATTCCTTTACTCATTTGTAATATTCAACAAGTCTCCCATAATTACTAACTCACATCACGTTAATAATTATAAAGTAATTAATTTTCGGATTTATATTATATTAATAACTCACATTAAATTTAATAAATCCCCAAATTAATAAAGCATAAAAATACGGGGTATTACATACTTCCCCCGTAATAACAAAATTTTATCCCGAAATTCGGAAAATAAGGCCTACCAGGTAGCACAATTCTGGATATCCTTTTCAGTACGCAAACTATCTACATAGTACGACATTCAATCACTATAGTCCTTTCCTCACAGCAAGTTTGTTTAACATTCTGATTGGAAACACTTCACATGGTGCTCCCAATCGAAAACATTCGCATAGGTCACGCCTATACGTTATAAATTTTCATTATCTCACTAATTCTGGGAGGCTGCACCTCACCACATGACAACTACCCGGATTTATCTAATCATAAAACTCCCGTTCTGAAAGGAACCATACGAACATCTGACCAGACTTGTTCGTCTAAAACAATCGTGGAATTACACTATAGTCATCGGATTATTCTCGATCGATCCAAAATTTAATTATCCACTCACCTCTAACATACGGAAGGAGAATAGTCGAGGTTCTTCCACACCAAAACTGTAATAAGCACCTCGTACGCGACAAACAGGTCCGAGTGCTTTATAAAGCACTCCTAAAATCATCGTACCAAGATTCCAAAACTTCCTTCACGTGGATCCACTAATTTTTAATCACCGTGCACCTATTCCTTGGCTAAGGGTGATACATCCTACTCGAAAAGAAACCTTATCTCCGTTGGTTCCTGAAATCCCATATTAAAGGTGGGATTCACCAATCTCATCCTGATTCAGAAATTTATACTACGCCGGACTATGCACTGGTGCGATCCTTCCTTTCAAAGGAAGTTTGGGGCATACTAGTTAATATTGTAAACCAGCCGAAAGGAATATCAATCACTTCCTTCTCGGAGACTTAATTCACATGTTCGGGATGAACCCTTGATCTTGTTTTGAGGATGGCAACCCATCCAAGGACTTTACCGACCTCTTCCAATTTCAGGAATTGTCGATAAACACAAAATTCTTTGGTTGATTCTCCTCTTTCAACCAAACCTTACCTATGGGCGGTACATGTAGAGACTACTCACTACGTCCAGCTAAACATCGATTTTCCCTTGAAATGTCTCACCTTAAGTGACACGTAACACTCCCCTTCCTTCCTTGGTGTATGCCGAAAGTTCCGACCCATGCTCTTCTCGTCACAAAGTGCACTTCTGGATCTCTTATACCATACTAACATCGTCACCCTTTGTATGTGCAAGTCACTCTCACACTTGACTACTAACAACTCCACTCCAAGTGTTCTTCATAATCATTTAATTCTGCTCCATTCAAGGAATACTCCTCCTTAAATGGCTTCCCACAGCCTTCCAATCAAATTAGGATGTGCTATTCTAATTGCACACTTATGCATGGATTTTCACCCCTTATGTGATGTTTAATCCACTCTATCACTTCCACTTCGTTATACTAGTCCCACAAACATATATTTCACACTTATATTACCACGTCCCTTCGACTCGGACGATTTTTAACTGCAGCTAACCAAGATGCCCCCATTTTGTAACACCCCAACTGCCCTAGGAGAGCGAACAGCGTGCTACTCATCAGTGAAACTAATTACATCCAATAAAGTATAAGGAATAGGGCATTCAAATTCCATGACCATAAAAGTGGAATAACAAATCTCAACCTTCTTCAGATAAGTACAAAAAATTTCCCAAATAGGTACAACAACCAAAATAAATCACTAACGCTCTATTCATCAAAATAATTACAAGTCATCTCTTTTGTATAATAAAGTTATTTCCAGATAATCCATGCTAAAAATCATTCCAACTCTATATTCACCTTGTGTTCTGAACGCGATTACGATAATTGGGTACTCTCAATCACCCTAGAAATCAAAATTTTAAATCTTCCTTATCGTCGTTCCACCCCTCAACTCATGGTGATAAAATAAAACTTTTAATGCTTCCTTACCACACAAATTCGGCTCACTAGGCTTAAATCATAATTCAACTTCCAACTTACATACATAATTACTTGATCCCATTTCGACCAGGGTGCCAAACTCATGGAATAGTGACCAAACGTCTCCCTATTTCCAACCTTGCGCTAAGTTTCATGCGTGGGATGTTTCGCAAAGAGAAATCCAAACAAGGACCCCCCCGATACACTACTACCTAGCATCGTCGATTATCAAAATCCGTTAGGTCCTCCGTCCATAGCATGTACCCCTTTATTCCGTCCCTTGACTGAAAAGTTGCAATTCCTCCCGTAATTATGCTTAACAAAGAATGTTTCACGAATTTCACTATCGTCCCGTATTGGTTGATGGTAATTGCATTCTATAAACTTCGAATACATATGATCAGAATTTTCGAAATTCCTTTCCCTAATAATGGGGTATAAATCTTAACTCCCACGTCTCTAGAGTGTAGATATAACAATGCACTCTTCCTATCACCAAGTCCTGAGTGCTCAACATAATACTAAGTTAAATCTTTTCGCTCAACGACAAACTCGATACGTACTGAATCATACTGACAGAGTTTATACATACATTGGCATCTACTATCTCGAGCCCACTATCCCCTCCGAAGTCTCTAGGATAGATAGTATAAGTGCGAGTCCGACCTTCTTGTAGGTGAAGCCTTGCCAGAACAAAAATATGTTGCACTAACTCAACCTCTCCGATAGCCTTGCAATAAATGCCCACTATCGTACTAGCCATTTCTATAACGTTATCACAAAGATAATATCATACTCGCATAGTGCATCACTACAACGAGTAACCTCAATAATGTACATAACACTGTTAATATACTCATTCATCCTCCACGGATAGCACTAAAGAAAAATCCCACTACGCTAGGGAAAATATCCACATAATAATAACGTTTATAATTATATGCATTAAACTCGTCTCACATGCTAATCTAGCAATGAACAAAATATGGTGACTCACTCGTGTCACATAAACACACTGCATCCTCTGAGGATACAACTTATACTTCTACCTTGTCAATCGTCTTGACTGCGCGAATGGTTTTCGGACGTAACACGTCTACTTAAACCAAACAAAATTACTTTAACCGTAGTCTTTTACTAGGCACCGTATTCTTGTACTTTTACTCACTTTGGAACATATTATCGCGAGCGATCTCACTCCCCACAAATCACCTCAACACATAATCCACTTATCACCTATCCTACTAACCAGGTTAGGACTCTCCTTCTCTCGGACTTTAGTAGACTTGATTCCTGTTGGCTACCTCGGTTATACCTTTAGCCTTTTAGGCCCTAAAGATTAGGTCACTGTCTATAATAGTACTTACTAAATTTACCAACACTTGGTAAGAATTCAACTATCTGAATCATTTAAATGGGTCCCCTGATGTGTATCCACATCCCTTTGTGGTTCTATACCACCACCGTTGTGTTCAGTCTTACTCTTGACTAAATTTTTTGATTCTTTTAGCTTCCTCCACAAAGTAGCATTATGATCTATATTGACAAAATGCGACATTGTCAACCTCTAAATCGGCCCTCCATCATAATTTCCTCTTTGAGTGTTATCAACTAATATTACGAGTCGATCTCCTACTCGGAGTCGTTTCCTCCACTTGTATCAACATTTCCTGATACAAAATTTTGCTCACGATTAAGATTCATATTCACAAATGGACCCCTGTCATGCCCTCCTTGAAGCACCTTATACATTTGAATTACTTAAAGTCTATATTGTATAAGTGCTCAACTAATTTGGAAATAGTGACAAAATTGGTTGTCTAACCTAGAATCCAAAGAGCCTCAGAATTAATCTCTCTAATCCTCTTCAATAATCCAAGAAGGTATAAATTGAATCGCACTACACACATTAGAAGTGCATACATGTGTATATATTGCTTAAAATTGATTGTTTGTTAAATTCCCCTTAAAATGTTGTTTTAATAATCTTTTTAGGAATTTTTAAACATTTTTAAACATTTTTAAAATAATGTTTTCATAAATAAAAGTGTGATTATAAAATTTGTGGGGTTAATATGGTATTTTGAAAATATCAGTTTTCATTGGAATGATTGATTGGGTAGAATGTAAATGCGCTAGAGACTTCAGGGTGCTGCCTGAAATTAACTTTGACGCGCGTTTGTAAGCCACTTATAGGCCAACACTTGTCACGTTCCTGATGTATTAATTTGTGTTTGTTATGTGAGAGGGTTGCCTAGTGGTTTGCTGATCGTTAGATCTATCCTTATCGATGGCCTGCATGTGTTTTAAATCTATCCTTGTGCTATCCTGAGAACCAATCACATTCGACTTAACCACCCCCTTCTTATAACCCTTGGATCAAGTCAATATTAAGAAGACTTAACATCAGCCCTTGATTGCCTTCGACTATCCAGAACCTTCCTCCACTCCTATAAAAGCCCTCTAATTCTCAACCTTTCAAGACTTTTGGCAATCGTCATTTCTGAGAGAGAAAAAATAGAGAGAAGAGAGAAGTGAGAGAGAAGAGAGAATAGAGAGAAAGGGAAAACTGTGTTACCCAAACCCTAACCCTAACCCTAAAAACTTCATATCTGATTCAAACCTTCGTATATACAAAACCTCAAACACAACCTTGAGTGTTTGAGAGAAAGTGGTGTTACTGCTTTGTTCATATTGAAGCTGTAACCTCTTAATCAGTGATCTTATTACCAACTTAAACATTCGTGTGAAGATCTGTATTTCTTTTTCATAGAAATTTTAGATCTACACTCTGCATGTTATATTTCACTAGATCTGCAGTATTCTTTCATGATTTAAGAAAATCCTTACTGGTTTAGTTTTGAAAATGTTTTATGGTTTCTATTCTTATGAAACTTAACCTTGACCTAGTTGGATTCACACTTGGAGATTTTCAATCTCAAAAGTATTTTTAAAACAGAGATTGATTAAGATCTTGACCGATTTAGAAGCAAGATAACCGTGGAATCTGGGATATATTTAAAGGTCAAAAAGGTTTCAAGTTCTGTAAGAAAGAAAGAAAAGAAAATCACAGCATATAGTCGTTATATGTAATTTTCTAGGACTGTCTGTAAAAACTAAGTGTGTGTGAGTTCATGCATGTTGATAGGAATCACATCACAAACACTTAACACACTACTACACTGGAAGTGTTGTGAATAAGATCAAAGATTATTGAGTCGACACAAGGAAGCTAAAGCAAAAGGAAGTTATCAAACTGGAAGAACATCATCAACAATCAGATCTATGAGAAGTTAGAAGGACACCAAGTGGGGTATATTCCTAAACTTAGAATAGGTTGATTTGTGTGCATGTATGTTGTATTGTTTGTCACTGTTATTTGTTGTTAGTGGATTTTTACTTTTGTGACTTAGAAGTCACCGTGGATGTTTCCTCTATTGGGAGAGGTTTTACCACGTTAAAAACTGTGTGTTCTGATTATCTTCATCTCCTCATCTCATTCTATAGTGCGCTGAATTTTTGAAACTGTCTTAGTTTTAAAACTGATTACAAAGTCTTGATTACTCTCGTATATAAGTTTTTGTAAACACATCTTGTTGTTTATAAGTTTTATTTTCAAAAGAAAAGGGTTTCTTCAACAAACATCTCGGAGTTGCTTATACAGTTTAATCTTGTATTAAACGGCATTAGTAACATTTTTCAATTGGTATCAGAGCCCTGTAAACTTTTATTTCAAAAAGATCTTGTGTTTCTGAAATCGTTTTCTGAAAAACTTAACTATGGACGAGAAGATTGAAAGGTTTGGTAATCTGTCCAGACCTCCACTCTTTGATGGAAACAACTTTGCTTACTGGAAAGTAAGAGTGGTTGCCTTCATCCAAGGGACTTTAGGAGATGATGTCTGGGACATTATTGAAAATGGATATACTTATCCTACTAAACCAGCCACTGAAGGAAGTGATGAGAGGGTAAAGAAAATCTTAAGTGAGTTTACCCAAGAAGAGAAAACTATTTCTCGAAATAACAATAAAGGCAAGAATGCCATTTTTATGTCTATTAATGAGTATGAGTTCAAGAGAATCTCATCTTGTGCCACTTCTAAGGAAGCTTGGGACACATTAATCACTGCCCATGAAGGAGACTCAAGAGTTAAAGCTGCTAAAACTCAAATGCTTACCCAGCAGTACAACTATTTAATTATGTCTGACTCTGAGTCTTTTGATGACTTTTACATGAACTTAACTGATATAGTTACTAAGTTGCATGCTAATGGTATAACATATGATAGGAATGAGATTGTTTCTAAAATTCTAAGATCATTACCACAAAAGTTTGACAGCAAGAGGTATGCTATTGAGGAAATGAGTGATCAAAACCTTACCCCTGAGTTACTCAGTAGAAAACTTAGGATTGTGGAAATGGAATTAGATTTTAAGAAACAATTAAATCAGTCTCAAAGAAAACAGCCCAACTCTAACTTGAGTTTTTCCTCTAAAATATCTAAGCATGAGACTAATCTGACCAACTGTGACTCTGATGAGGAATGTGATATAGACAAACTAGATAATCAGATTGCCTTAATGTCTAAACAATTTAAGAAAATTGTTAAATTTAGAAACAAACAGGCATCTAAACAAGGCAAGCCTAATTATCCTACTGTGTCTAATCCCAAACCTCATGAGAGAGGTCTTGACAAATATCCTAAGGACAAAAACTTCAAATCTAACAGAGACCTTAAAAAGATTGAATGTTTTAGATGTGGGAAACTAGGTCACATTGCTCACGATTGCAGAGTTAATCTGAATAAAACCAACACACACAATAGAGCCAATGTCTGTAAAACTTGGGATGATTCAAGTGACTCTGATGAAGAGGAACTTGAGTCATCAAATGTACTTGACCCTTGCATGTCCTTTTATGCTAATATAATTTACAATGATGATATGCCTGTGTGTGATAATGATGCTCCTACTCCTGCTTGTGTGAATACTACTTTGACTGGCCTAGATGCTTTATTATCTGAAAATGTTGCTAGCTCTAGTTCCGTGTGTGTGAGTCAAAGTGATGTCGATAACGACGATGTAAATGGGTGCGTGGGTACTAAAACTGAATCGTTAGGGGTCACTACACACACTTCACTTAGCGACTCAGACACAGATGACCTCCCAGATATTCATACTTTGTATGCTAAAACTCTCAAAAAAGGCACTAGACTGGAGAAGACTGTTAGAGACCTGACTTAGAAATTAGATGATCTAAGTCTTATTGTGAAGCTTAATGCCGAAGAGTACACTAACCAGTGTCTTTCTCATCAATCCGAAATTGAAACTTTTGATCAAAAATTAAAAGAGTTGACCAAAACTAATGAAACCCTGGAAATGAAATACAAGGGAACATTATTAGAACTGGAGGAAGCAAAAACAAAGACAGCTACTGTTTTCAAAAAAATTTCTAAGTTTGAAAACAATTCAAATTGTTTTACTGACTTTGTTGTTGACTCTAAGACCAATTCTGATGATAGAACCGGTATTGGATTTTGCCCTAAGAACAAACCACAAACTACAAATATTGAACCTATTAAGTTTGTGTCTGGGGGCAAAAGACCAATTGATACATGTCCAGACTTTCATTTTATTAAAAAAGAATTTGATCAAAAGCAACAACAGAAAGACATTGGAGAGTCTAGTAATTCTAAGGCTGAGACTACACTTAAGACTAAATACGTCTGTCCTTTGATCAGAAAGGCTGAATCTACCTTTAAAACCATCCCTCCTAGGAATAATACTTCTTAACAGAATGCTGTTAAACCCATCTTTAGAAGTTTTCCTAAGTAATTTCATCCTTAAAGCAATCAATATTGCTCCTACTGTGACATTTATGGTCATTATTTTGAAGGTTGTTATTCTAGGAGTCTAAACACCCCTGTGTACAACACTTTTGTCTACAAGAACTTTAACTATTCTAGGCAAAATCGTAACCATTATGTCCTTCCAAGACAACCTGACAAGAACTCTAACTACAGGAATATAAAGACCAAAACTAAGATTTCATTTAAGATAAAGGCTCCTAGAAACTTTCCTAAACCAAAAGCTCAAATTTTCAACAATAATCAGTTTGTTGCTCCAAATGTTTTTCGACAAAAAGCTGTTTCTCGAAAATTTTATCAAATGAGGGCAAACTTTCGCAAAATTAAAACTAGAGCTATTTGGGTTAGAAAAGATGATCTTGTACCCCAAATGAAGTGTAAGATTGTTATCACTGCCTTAAAAGATGAACACACTTCATCCGGTTGGTACTTAGATTCAGGATGCTCCAAACATATGACAGGAGATGAAACCAAACTCTTAAACAAAAACAGATTTGCTGGAGGCAAAGTAGTCTTTGGTGATGGAGTTTCATCCCAGATCATAGGTAAAGGAACCTTAAAAGAAGAGGGAATGCCTACTCTCGAAAATGTACTATTAGTTAAAGGCCTTAAAGCCAACCTCCTAAGTATATCACAATTTTGTGACTCTGAGCATACAGTTACCTTTTCAAAGAACAATTGTAAAATTCTAAATGATAAAGGTAAATGCATTATTACCGGATTTAGAACACCTGACAATTGTTATACTGTCAAGACTGGTTCTGAAACCTGTAACATTGTCAGATTGGATGACAATGAAATCTGGCATAATCGTATGGGTCACCTAAGTTATGATATCCTTGGTAGATTGTCTAGTCAAGAGATTGTTAGAGGAATTCCTAAAATTAAACCTATTTCCAGTGTTGTCTGTGGTCATTGCCAGGAAGGAAAAATAGTTAAGACTTCGCATAAAAAAGTTAAAGACATTCTCACCTCTAGACCTCTAGATCTCATCCATATGGACCTTATTGGTCCCTCTAGAACTATTAGTCTTTGTGGACACAGTTATATCCTTGTCATGGTTGATGATTTCACATGATTCACTTGGGTTGCCTTCTTGAAACAAAAATCTGACACGTTTCAGAATTTTTTGAAAATTTTACTAAGAATTGAAACTGAGAAGGACACACAAGTCAATCGCATTCATAGCGATAGATGGGGAGAGTTCATAGATACAGGAATAGTTGAATATTGTGACTACAACGGTTACAAACACGAATTCAGTGCCCCTAAGACTCCTCATCATAATGGTATTGCTGAAAGGAAAAACCGAACTCTTCAAGAGATGGCACGTGTGATGTTGCATGCCAAATCTCTACCTAAATACTTCTGGGTAGAATTTATTAGAACTGCATGTCATATCATTAATAGGGTTTACCTTAGGAAAAACACTAAACAAACCCCTTATGAGTTGTGGTACGGTAAGAAGCCTAATCTGAAATATCTAAGAACTTTTGGAAGTAAGTGTTATGTCTGTAAAGACAGAGAAATCTGTCTAAATTCGAGACGCATGGTGATAAAGCCATCTTCTTAGGATACTCCCCAAACAGTCGTGCTTATCGTATATACAATCTGCGTACTAAGACCCTTATGGAATCAATAAATGTAATTGGAAGCGACACTATTGTCGAAAATAAGATATCTGAATCACCTATTGTGGTTGAATCTGAAAATGATTTCAAAACTGATTCACCAGAAATAGATGACGCATTACCTATTGAGAGTCCAGAAGTAGCTGGCTGGGTCTCTAAAGATCATCCCATTGACAACGTGGTCGGTAATCCTAATGAGCCAGTTCGTACTAGATCCCAGTTAAGAAATTATGCTAATTATGCATGTTTCGTCTCCCTTGTGGAACCGAAAAATGTTAATGAAGCATTGAATGACCCACACTGGATTTCATTGATGTAGGAAGAACTTTTACAATTTGTCATTCACGATGTCTGGTAACTTGTACCCCGGCCTCAAAACAAAAATGTTATTGGCACACGTTGGATCTTTAAGAACAAATCTGATGAAAATGGGGTAATCCCTAGAAACAAAGCTAGACTAGTTGCTCAATGTTACTCACAAATATAAGGAATAGATTTTAGCAAGACATTTTCCTCTGTCACTCGTCTTGAATCTGTTCGACTTCTTTTCGCCATAGCGTGTCACTTAAAATTTACACTTTATCAAATGGATGTAAAGTCTGCCTTCCTCAATGGAATTTTGTCCGAAGAAACGTATGTAGAACAACCCAAAGGGTTCATTGACCCTAAATACCCTGACCATGTTTTTCGTCTAAAAAAGGCTTTATATGGCTTAAAACAAGCTCCTCGAGGGTTTTAAGAGAGGAGGAAATGACCAGATCCTCTTTGTCAAACATTTTGACAAAAACATTATTATAGCCCAAGTCTATGTAGACGACATCATCTTTGGGTCTACATCAACATCTGAAGTTAAATCCTTTTCTGCTATTATGCATAAGGAGTTTCACATGTCCCTTCTGGGGGAGCTACAACTTTACTTAGGATTTCAAGTGAAACGGAATTCTGATGGACTTTTTGTCTCTCAAACTAAGTATGCCTTAGATCTTGTGTGACACCCCGACTAATTAAACACCGGGTAGCTACTCCTTTATAAAATGAATTCAAAATGCCAAGTTGGCTCAGTTAATAGCATCACTGTCGAAAACATTTATTATATCTAACCACCTAGTATTTAAAAAGCAAGTTGCCAAATTTTAACTTAAGTCTGATTAACATGCAACAAGTGTAATGAATAACTAAATAACACCATTCACCATACTGAAGTAAAACGAATTACCATCACAAAATGTAAATAAACTCTGGAGGAAAAACTCCTCAATACAAATCCCACAACTGATAAGTAAACTGAAATAAATAACTAAAACAGAATACTGAGCAATACATGCTAGAGTCTGAAAACTGAAATGTAAAAATGTCTAATCGAATTGGTCAACATGCCTTACAACTGATAGATGCTGAGACTGGAATCCAAATGAGAGAAGCGTCTACATGCAAATCCCTGTAGCTTCCACAACCAGCTACAGCTCGACACCTGAATGAGAATCCTATGCTTGGTGTCCTTGTGGCTGGGCACCTAAAATGGTTTTACAAGAAAATATATTTGAAAGCAAATGGGTCAGAGCCCGAAAGTGGAAATCCTTTTAAAAACCTGCAAGTGCTTTAAAAACATTTAAAACATTAAATGCAAAGTACATGTTAGGACGTGCACTCACATTAAATTCTCACCTCTCGACTAACTGTGCACTCCTAACGTAAGTACCCATCTATAACTACCCTTTCCACTAGCTAAGTGACAACGTAACTAGCTAGACTACCAAAGATTCTACCCATTTTACTCGGTTAATTTAACATAACAACGCTCGTAATTTAATAGAGGTTTAACGTAACTCAGTTACTAACTATGCCATTGATATAACTATCAGCTAACTCATAATATAACTCGAAACAATACCGTAATATTTTTACAATATTAACATGAGGATTTCCATATTTTTAATGTATATTATTCACATCATAAATATACGATACAAGCACCCCGCAATCTAAGCTATGGTGCACACATACTCTGCTATCCATCCCGGTACATCACGTACATAAGGATCACATATTCCGAATCTCTCAGGAATAGTTTAGATAACACAAATCACAAATAGTGGAGGCGAACACAGTCACCATCACATGGGTCACGCACATACCTACGCTCCCATGGTCAGCGGACTTATTAATATCACAATAAGTCTTTCTATGACCTATGTTCATCAAGGTACCAGTCTATATCCCCCCCGTAGGCACACAAGGATTAGAGGGTCCTAAGCGAACGCAACCTCCCGTGATAGCAAGTATGGTAGGTATGTCATACAAACAATCCATATACTAATACTAAGTAAACACATGTCTTAGTAATACCATATTTTAATCGTAGTACATATTGCACTCTCGTACTAACTATAATTATCATAATTCATGCTATTCCGGTTTGTAATTATACGCGCTATAATTCATCCTTACATCGTTGTAGACACTCACGTCTCAACCCAAATGGTTCTTTGAATATAACTCTCGTATATAGTTTACTCCTCTCAATAATCCAAAAGTCCCAAATCTAACCTTACATCAATAAAGGAAGGTCATCTATATCCTCGAACAAGTTTAAGGGGCTCCAAAAATCAAAACAGTCCAAAAAGGCTCAAACTGTCAACTCGTTAGAAGTCTCGTTCGAACGAGGCTTCGAACGAGTTTGGACTGTCAGGTCGTTAGAAGTCTCGTTCGAACGAGGCTGTTCGAACGAGATCCCAGTTCGTTCGAACGAACTGACCCTTCTAACGATATCTCGTTCGAACGAGATATCGAACGAAAATCCGTACTCGTTAATAACGACTGGTCAACTCGTTAGAAGCTCGTTCGAACGAGCTCGTTCGAACGACCTGGGGGCTGCTTCTAACGAGTGGCCAGTTTCGGCCCATATTTTTCCTCAATTCGTTTTTCACCATTTTTACTCCTCAAACCTTTTCTAAAATTCGTTCCAACAATATATTGAGTTCTCTAATCATCCTCAAACATGTTAAGGGGCTATACTAACATCATTAAAGGGTTTAATATCTTCTAAACATCATTAAATCACAATTTCTACAATAATTCCCAATTTCCTTCAAGAACATAAACCCTAGGTTCTTCTCATCAAAATTTCCCAGATTTTAATCCGTTAAAACATCACATAGATATGAAATCTCTGAATTTAAATCTTCAAACAAGGGTTCTACATGCAAACCTATCCCAAAATTTAATAACAATCTTCCAATTTCATGGGTTTTCTTTTAACTCTTATATAAGATTGATTCACAAGGTTTCTAACATGGAAAAAGCATTCACTGCATAAGGAATGTAATTTAAATCACTTGCCTTGGTTTGATTCCGGATTTGGTGTTGGTTTGATGAAGTTTCTGCAGAGTTTCCTCTCTCTCTCTCTCCTTCTCCAAGCTTTCTTCTCCAAAAGGCTATGGTGGCTAGGGTTTGCTTTGGGGAAACTTATGAAAACCTAATTTAATAAACCTCCGTAGCTTGTTGGGTTAATAAGGGTTGGTTGGGGTCAATCCTTATCAGATTACAACTCTCAATTTTCGTCACTTTTAATTACCCAAAAATACCAAATTACTAAAATACCCTTTAAGTTACCGGTATGGCCTAAAAATACCCCGGGACCCAAACTATACCCCCGGCTAGTGTTTTCTGACTATCTCGACCCTTCCGGACGCGTTGGCGCACTCAAAACGACCATACGGATTATAGATTTTAAATTCACTTTTATTAACAAAATATTATACCGTGACGCGGCGGTCCCACGCGTCTCAACAAAATTTCTAAAATGCCGTATATAAATCTCACGACAAATTTTATAATACCAAATACATATATAATCATATATGCACATAATCAAATACCAATTCGCATCTCATTAGTATTTATAACCCGGATTAATTTCCAATTAATACGCAATTTAATTAATTAATCCCAAAATAAATATAGTCAAAAATACGGGGTATTACATACTTCCCCCCTAATAACTGAATTTCGTCCCGAAATTCGAAACTAGAAAGTACCTGCTAAAAACAGCTCTGGATAACGCTCGCGCATCTCATCCTCGCGCTCCCATGTGGACTCCTCGACATTGTGATGTTGCCACTGAACACGCACTAACGGGACTATCTTTGACCGCAGTTTCCTCTCGCTTCGGTCCAAAATAGCAATTGGCCCCTCCTCGTAAGAGCTATCCAGCTGGAGATCGATGTCCTCCACAGCAATGTGCGAATGAGCCAAATCATCTCTAAGGTATTTCCTCAGCGAGGAAATATGGAACACGTCGTGAATCCGATGCAAGTGCTCCGGTAGTTCAAGTCTATACGCAACCGGTCCGATCCGTTCAATAATAGGAAACGGCCCCACATACCTCGGTGCCAACTTCCCCTTCTTCCCGAATCGCATAATCCCCTTCATTGGAGAAACCCTGAGCAAAACCTGGTCCCCCACTTGGAACTCCCTGAAAAATCTCTTCGCATCAGCATAACTCTTCTGCCTGTCTTGAGCTACCCGAATGCAACTCCGAATCAACTCAATCCTTGCCGAAGTATCCTGAATCACTTCCGGCCCAAGTAGTTTGTTGTCCCCCACCTCCAACCAACATGCTGGGGAACGACAAGGCCTACCGTACAATGCCTCAAACGGAGCCATGCCAATAGTGAACTGATAGGAGTTGTTGTAAGCAAACTCCACCAGTGGAAGGTACTGCTCCCATCCACCCCCGAAGTCAATAATGCACATGCGTAGCATGTCCTCCAACATCTGGTTGGTGCACTCTGTTTGCCCATCGGTCTGCGGATGATAAGTCGTACTCAACCGCAATTCTGTGCCCATGGCCTCCTGGAAACTATCCCAAAACCTCGAAACAAATATCTTGTCTTTGTCAGACACGATATTCAGGGGCACACCGTGAAGTCTCACTATCTCAGAAATGAAAAGCTGGGCATATTGTCCCGTAGTGTAGTCAGTCCTTACGGGTAAGAAGTGAGCGACCTTGGACAATCTGTCCACAATTACCCAAACGGAGTCGTGACCCCTCTGCGACGTAGGCAACCCCGTGACAAAATCCATGGATATGCTCTCCCACATCCACACCGGAACCTCCAACGGCTGTAGCAATCCTGCTGGTCTCTGATGGTCCACTTTTACAAGCTGACAAGCGGCGCATTTCGAGACAAACTCAGCAATATCTTTCTTCATACCGCTCCACCAATATTGCCGTCTCATGTCTTGGTAAATTTTGTCCCCTCCGGGATGTACCGTGAACCGTGAGCCGTGCGACTCTGCCATCACATCGTGCCGCAATTCTTCCCCTTCCGGAACCACCAATCTCCCATTGAAGCGCAATCCCCCGTCTGAGCTAACGGTATAGGACTCGGCTCCCTCTGCTAGCAATCGAACTATCTGCTCCTGACAGAACGTGTCATTAGCCTGTGCCCGTACTACCTTTGTGACAATCTGCGGGGTAACGGTCATCACAGACATGAAAGATCGGGCCACTGCATCTTGGTGTCCCAATTCCTTACACTTGGCCTTCCACACCTCTGCCACCTCATCTGCTGGCCTGCGGCTCAACGCGTCTGCTACCACGTTAGCCTTACCCGGGTGGTACTGGATGTCGAACTTGTAGTCCTTCACAAATTCAAGCCACCTACGCTGCCGCATATTCAATTCCTTTTGCGTGAACAGGTACTGTAGTGACTTGTGGTCCGTGAACAGCTGAAACTTCTCCCCCAAAAGATAGTGCCTTCAAATCCGTAAGGCAAATACCACTGCCGCCAACTCCAAATCATGTGTGGGGTAATTCTTCTCATGAGGCTTAAGCTTACGGGAAGCATAAGCTATGGCCTGTCTCTCCTGCTGCAAAACACCTCCAAGCCCTTGCAAAGACGCATCGGTGTAAACCAAATACTCAACTCCCGGTCTCGGCAATGCTAACACAGGTGCTGAGGTCAATTTGTCCTTCAACTCATTGAATGCCAACTGACAGGCATCACTCCAGATATATGGCACACCCTTACGAGTAAGATGTGTCAAAGGACCTGCTATCTCCGAGAAACCCCGAATAAACCTCCTGTAGTATCCTGCTAAGCCCAAGAAACTACGAATCTCTGTTGGTGTCGTGGGCTGTCCCCACTCCCTCACCGCTGACACCTTCCCCGGATCGACAGATATTCCTTGGTCGGAAATAATGTGACCCAAGAACTGGACCTCCTTCATCCAAAACCCGCACTTCTCATATTTTGCATACAGCTCGTTCTGACGAAGTGTCTGCAAAACCTGCCTCAAATGCTCGGCGTGCTCCTCCTCTGTCTGAGAGTAGACCAGAATGTCATCAATGAAGACAATGACAAACTGATCGAGGAAATCTCTGAACACCCTGTTCATCAAGTCCATAAACACTGCTGGAGCGTTGGTCAAGCCGAAAGGCATAACCCGAAACTCATAAGAACCATATCTCAACAAGAACGCAGTCTTCGAGACATCCTCCTCCCTGATACGCAACTGATGGTATCCCGACCTCAAGTCAATCTTTGAGAAGAAAGAAGCTCCTCTCAACTGGTCAAATAAGTCATCGATTCGAGGCAACGGATACTTATTCCGTATCGTGACCTTATTCAACTCTCGGTAGTCCACGCACAATCTCAGTGAACCGTCCCTCTTCTTAACAAACAAAACTGGAGCGCCCTAAGGTGAGGTACTCCTACGAATAAAGCCCTGCCCTAACAGCTGCTCTATCTGATCCCGTAACTCTCGCATTTCAGTTGGAGCCATACGGTACGGTGCACGTGCTATAGGTCTCGTACCCGGTAGCAAATCTATAACGAAGTCTATCTCCCGACTGGGTGGTAGGCCTGGTATCTCCTGAAACACATCTGAATACTCCCTGACAACCGGGATCGAATCCAAAGGAATCACAACCTCCTTAGAGGTATCCTCCTCTATGTAGTACAGATGAGAGGTCGATCCTCCCTCTGGGCGAGGCATCGCCACTATAAACATCTCTTGCCCCGGAATGGCAAAAACAATGCTCCCGCTGAAGCAATCAATCATGGCCCTATATGCTACGAGCCAATCCATACCGATGATCACATCGTGAACATGCATGTCTAACACTAACATGTCCGCAGGTAATACCAAACCACCAACCTCTACCCCCACTCCCCGGCATATAAAGAAAATAAGTGACCCACTCCCTAATGGTGAGTTGACACACGTCACTGTGCTCTCTGACGTAGCTAACAATCCTAAAGCTTTTGCGAAGTGTGTAGCAATAAAACAGTGTGTAGAACCCGTATCAAATAACACCCGACCCATAGTGCCATGGATAGGAAACGTACCCTCGATCGCGGGCGGTGCCTATGGAACTGCAGCCAGGTGAACGTTGTAGACACGTCCATACTGTAGTTACCCCTGCTGAGCTGGGACTGCTGGGATGGGTGGCAATGCTGCCATCTGTGGCGGTGCAGGAAGAGCGGCGGGAAACATAGGTCTCTGTGGCTCCTGGCGAGCACCCTGCTGCTGCTGCTGTGGGGCCCTGCCCCTATCAGGACAATCCTGCTTCTTATGGCCAGTTTTGCCACAAGTGAAGCACTTCCCTGGGAAGTTCCCTCCCCTCTGCCCCTGCTGTCCCCGGCCCTGGTGGCCGTTACCATTCCTCCCTTGGCCCTGCTGGCCCTGATGGAACTGCTGCCCATTCTGCCCCTGCTATCCCTGATGGGCATTTGGACCCTGATGGCCCTGGCAGAAACCTCCCTGTCCCTGCCTGTAGTTCCCTGACCGGAACCTCTTATTGTCCCCCTGCTGGGTACCCTGCTCAGTCTGTCTCTGCCCCTGACCGGTCTGTGCCCCGCTGGCACCATGTCCTCCAGTCCTGCCCTGATGGCTAGACTCCCCTGACCGCTTGCCCTCGGCCATATGAAAACGGTGGTCCTGGCAGTGCAATAGTGCAGCGTTAACCATATCAGAATACGTGGCCAACGATAGGTTCCCTAAAAGATGCTGACGGATCCTCCAATTCAACCCATCAGTGAACTTCTCTATCTTCTTCTTCTCTGTTGGAATCTCGTCTGGAACGATATTCAACAGGTTAGTGAACTCGGCCTCATACTCGGCCACTGTCTTGCCCTCTTGCTTCAAACTCATCAGTTTCCTCCTCATCTCTGTATGAACTGCGGATGGAAAATACTTGCGGTCAAACCGCACCCAGAACTCCTGAATGGTGAGGGTATCCCTCTCCTCCGCGGTGGTAATGGACTCCCACCACTGCAGCGCAGATCCAACTAGCTTGAAAGTAGCTAGTACCTGCTTCTGAACATCAGAGCACTCATGCATCCTCAAATGCCTCTGTATGTCCTTCCTCCATTGGCTCGAGACTACCACGTTTGAGCTACCTGCAAACTCTGGATGATGCGCTTTCTGAAAAGCGTCACGTACACGCTCCCAAGCAGACGGGAATGCATTAACCTGTGCTGGCGCGGCAACCGGCGCCTGAGGCGGTGCCTGCTGAATAACGGAAATCGCGGCATTCACCGCTTGAGCTACTATAGCTGAAACCTCAGTGGCGTTCAACATGCCCTGAACTGGAGCGGGCTGGGGTTCTGGCATTGCATTCCTGGGAACTCATCGTGCACGTCGTGGAGGCATCTGAAATAAGAACAAAGTTTATAAGTTCACGGTTTATAAACTTAAAATAGCTGAAGAACGAAGCATACACAATAAGAGTACAACAGTCCTAAAATATAGGGCTCTATATAAAAGAAAACGTAGCGGAAACATAATAGCCGTACAGATCCTAAAGGACACTAGAACCTGATGCTCTGATACCACCTGTGACACCCCGACTAATTAAACACCGGGTAGCTACTCCTTTATAAAATTAATTCAAAATGCCAAGTTGGCTCAGTTAATAGCATCACTGTCGAAAACATTTATTATATCTAACCACCTAGTATTTAAAAAGCAAGTTGCCAAATTTTAACTTAAGTCTGATTAACATGCAACAAGTGTAATGAATAACTAAATAACACCATTCACCATACTGAAGTAAAACGAATAACCATCACAAAATGTAAATAAACTCTGGAGGAAAAACTCCTCAATACAAATCCCACAACTGATAAGTAAACTGAAATAAATAACTAAAACAGAATACTGAGCAATACATGCTAGAGTCTGAAAACTGAAATGTAAAAATGTCTAATCGAATTGGGCAACATGCCCTACAACTGATAGATGCTGAGACTGGAATCCAAATGAGAGAAGCGTCTACATGCAAATCCCTGTAGCTTCCACAACCAGCTACAGCTCGACACCTGAATGAGAATCCTATGCTTGGTTTCCTTGTGGCTGGGCACCTAAAATGGTTTTACAAGAAAATATATTTGAAAGCAAATGGGTCAGAGCCCGAAAGTGGAAATCCTTTTAAAAACCTGCAAGTGCTTTAAAAACATTTAAAACATTAAATGCAAAGTACATGTTAGGACGTGCACTCACATTAAATTCTCACCTCTCGACTAACTGTGCACTCCTAACGTAAGTACCCATCTATAACTACCCTTTCCACTAGCTAAGTGACAACGTAACTAGCTAGACTACCAAAGGTTCTACCCATTTTACTCGGTTAATTTAACATAACAACGCTCGTAATTTAATAGAGGTTTAACGTAACTCAGTTACTAACTATGCCATTGATATAACTATCAGCTAACTCATAATATAACTCGAAACAATACCGTAATATTTTTACAATATTAACATGAGGATTTCCATATTTTTAATGTATATTATTCACATCATAAATATACGATACAAGCACCCCGCAATCTAAGCTATGGTGCACACATACTCTGCTATCCATCCCGGTACATCACGTACATAAGGATCACATATTCCGAATCTCTCAGGAATAGTTTAGATAACACAAATCACAAATAGTGGAGGCGAACACAGTCACCATCACATGGGTCACGCACATACCTACGCTCCCATGGTCAGCGGACTTATTAATATCACAATAAGTCTTTCTATGACCTATGTTCATCAAGGTACCAGTCTATATCCCCCCCGTAGGCACACAAGGATTAGAGGGTCCTAAGCGAACGCAACCTCCCGTGATAGCAAGTATGGTAGGTATGTCATACAAACAATCCATATACTAATACTAAGTAAACACATGTCTTAGTAATACCATATTTTAATCGTAGTACATATTGCACTCTCGTACTAACTATAATTATCATAATTCATGCTATTCCGGTTTGTAATTATACGCGCTATAATTCATCCTTACATCGTAGTAGACACTCACGTCTCAACCCAAATGGTTCTTTGAATATAACTCTCGTATATAGTTTACTCCTCTCAATAATCCAAAAGTCCCAAATCTAACCTTACATCAATAAAGGAAGGTCATCTATATCCTCGAACAAGTTTAAGGGGCTCCAAAAATCAAAACAGTCCAAAAAGGGTCAAACTGTCAACTCGTTAGAAGTCTCGTTCGAACGAGGCTTCGAACGAGTTTGGACTGTCAGGTCGTTAGAAGTCTCGTTCGAACGAGGCTGTTCGAACGAGATCCCAGTTCGTTCGAACGAACTGACCCTTCTAACGATATCTCATTCGAACGAGATATCGAACGAAAATCCCTACTCGTTAATAACGACTGGTCAACTCGTTAGAAGCTCGTTCGAACGAGCTCGTTCGAACGACCTGGGGGCTGCTTCTAACGAGTGGCCAGTTTCGGCCCATATTTTTCCTCAATTCGTTTTTCACCATTTTTACTCCTCAAACCTTTTCTAAAATTCGTTCCAACAATATATTGAGTTCTCTAATCATCCTCAAACATGTTAAGGGGCTATACTAACATCATTAAAGGGTTTAATATCTTCTAAACATCATTAAATCACAATTTCTACAATAATTCCCAATTTCCTTCAAGAACATAAACCCTAGGTTCTTCTCATCAAAATTTCCCAGATTTTAATCCGTTAAAACATCACATAGATATGAAATCTCTGAATTTAAATCTTCAAACAAGGGTTCTACATGCAAACCTATCCCAAAATTTAATAACAATCTTCCAATTTCATGGGTTTTCTTTTAACTCTTATATAAGATTAATTCACAAGGTTTCTAACATGGAAAAAGCATTCACTGCATAAGGAATGTAATTTAAATCACTTGCCTTGGTTTGATTCCGGATTTGGTGTTGGTTTGATGAAGTTTCTGCAGAGTTTCCTCTCTCTCTCTCTCCTTCTCCAAGCTTTCTTCTCCAAAAGGCTATGGTGGCTAGGGTTTGCTTTGGGGAAACTTATGAAAACCTAATTTAATAAACCTCCATAGCTTGTTGGGTTAATAAGGGTTGGTTGGGGTCAATCCTTATCAGATTACAACTCTCAATTTTCGTCACTTTTAATTACCCAAAAATACCAAATTACTAAAATACCCTTTAAGTTACCGGTATGGCCTAAAAATACCCCGGGACCCAAACTATACCCCCGGCTAGTGTTTTCTGACTATCTCGACCCTTCCGGACGCGTTGGCGCACTCAAAACGACCATACGGATTATAGATTTTAAATTCACTTTTATTAACAAAATATTATACCGTGACGCGGCGGTCCCACGCGTCTCAACAAAATTTCTAAAATGTCGTATATAAATCTCACGACAAATTTTATAATACCAAATACATATATAATCATATATGCACATAATCAAATACCAATTCGCATCTCATTAGTATTTATAACCCGGATTAATTTCCAATTAATACGCAATTTAATTAATTAATCCCAAAATAAATATAGTCAAAAATACGGGGTATTACATCTTGTTAAGAAATTTGGTTTAATAATACTAAAGTTGCCAAAACGCCAATGAGTACTACTGTTAAATTATGTAAATATGAAAATGGAAAGTCAGTTGATTCCACACTTTATCGTAGTATGATTGGTAGCCTACTCTATCTAACTGCCTCACGACTAGATATAATGTATGTTATATGTCTGTGTGCTCGTTACCAGAATAACCCTAAAGAGAGCCATTTATCGTGTGTAAAACGTATAATCAAGTACATAAAGGGCACTCTTAATCTTGGACTTAGATACACTAATGATACTTGCAACACCATCATAGGGTATACTGATGCTAATTGGGCCGGATGTACTGATGATAGTAAAAGTACATCAGGTGCCTGCTATTATGTCGGCAATAATTTAGTTGGTTGGAGTAGCAAAAAATAGAATTGCACATCGTTGTCTACGACTGAGTCCGAATATATAGCAGCAGGAAGTTGCTGTGCTCAATTGTTATGGATAAAACAAATATTAAGCGACTATGGGATTCAAGAAGATCAGTTACAATTGTGTTGTGACAATCAAAGCGCTATTAACATATCTAAAAACCCAGTTCAACACTCGCGAACTAAGCATATTAAGATGAGACATCATTTTATACGCGAACTTGTTGAAACTAAGGAGTTAGAAATCCATTACCTGCCTACTGATCTGCAACTTGTAGACATGTTCACTACACCTTTAGACTATAACAGATTTCTGTATTTGCGTAATTCTATAGGTATGGTATGTGCTGATTAAACTCTAAATACCTTAATTTTTACCCTTTGTCCATTTGAGACAAAATGGGGGAGAAATTTGAGTCTTACGGGTTCAATGTTTTGTTCACATTTCATCTAAACTGCTTGATCTTAGTGTGCATATTTGCAGGAATCTCTTCTACTGATTGTCTACCTTTTCTAGTGTACAAATTTTGTAAATAGTTGAGTTATGTAATTTTTGACTTTCTAGGAAATGGGTAAATAGTATCTTTTGTATAGGACTAGGTCTTTTTTTTTGTTCCCTAAGAGTTTAAGCTAACTCAAAGGAGATTTTGTCTCATATTTCCAAAGGGGGAGATTGAAGCACCTTATACATTTGACTTACTTAAGTCTATATTGTATAAGTGCTCAACTAATTTGGAAATAGTGACAAAATTGGTTGTCTAACCTAGAATCCAAAGAGCCTCATAATTAATCTCTTTAATCCTCTTCAATAATCCAAGAAGGTATAAATTGAATCACACTACACACATTAGAAGTGCATACATGTGTATGTATTGCTTAAAATTGATTGTGTGTTAAATTCCCCTTAAAATGTTGTTTTAATAATTTTTTTGGGAATTTTTAAACATTTTTATACATTTTTAAAATAATGTTTTCATAAATAAAAGTGTGATTATAAAATTTGTGGGGTTAATATGGCATTTTGAAAATATCAGTTTTCATTGGAATGTTTGATTGGGTAGAATGTAAATGCGCTAGAGACTTCAGGGTGCTGCCTGAAATTAACTTTGACGCGTGTTTGTAAGCCACTTATAGGCCAACACTTGTCACGTTCCTGATGTATCAATTTGTGTTTGTTATGTGAGAGGGTTTCCTAGTGGTTTGCTGATCGTTAGATCTATCCTTATCGATGGCCTACATGTGTTTTAAACCTATCCTTGTGCTATCCTGAGAACCAATCACATTCGACTTAACCACCCCCTTCTTATAACCCTTGGATCAAGTCAATATTAAGAAGACTTAATCTCATCCCTTGATTGCCTTCGACTATCCAGAACCTTCCTCCACTCCTATAAAAGCCCTCTAATTCTCAACCTTTCAAGACTTTTGGCAGTCGTCTTTTCTGAGAGAAAAAAATGGAGAGAAGAGAGAAGTGAGAGAGAAGAGAGAAAAAAAAAAGAGAAGAGAGAGAAAGGGAAAACTGTGTTAGCCAAACCCTAACCCTAACCCTAATAACTTCATATCTGATTCAAACCTTCGTATATACAAAACCCCAAACACAACCTTGAGTGTTTGAGAAAAAGTGTTGTTACTGGTTTGTTCATATTGAAGCTGTAACCTCTTAATCAGTGATCTTATTACCAACTTAAACTTTCGTGTGAAGATCTGTATTTCTTTTTCATAGAAATTTTAGATCTACACTCTGCATGTTATATTTCACTAGATCTGCAGTATTCTTTCATGATTTAAGAAAATCCTTACTGATTTAGTTTTGAAAATGTTTTATGGTTTCTATTCTTATGAAACTTAACATTGACCTAGTTGGATTCACACTTGGAGATTTTCAATCTCAAAAGTATTTTTAAAACAGAGATTGATTAAGATCTTGACCGATTTAGAAGCAAGATATCCGTGGAATCTGGGATATATTTAAAGGTCAAAAAGGTTTCAAGTTCTGTAAGAAAGAAAGAAAAGAAAATCACAGCATATAGTCGTTATATGTAATATTCTAGGACTGTCTGTAAAAACTAAGTGTGTGTGAGTTCATGCATGTTGATAGGAATCACATCACAAACACTTAACACACTACTACACTGGAAGTGTTGTGAATAAGATCAAAGATGATTGATTCGACACAAGGAAGCTAAAGCAAAAGGAAGTTATCAAACTGGAAGAACATCATCAACAATCAGATCTATGAGAAGTTAGAAGCACACCAAGTGGGGTATATTCCTAAACTTAGAATAGGTTGATTTGTGTGCATGTATGTTGTATTGTTTGTAACTGTTATTTGTTATTAGTGGATTTTTACTTTTATGACTTAAAAGTCACCGTGGATGTTTCCTCTATTGGGAGAGGTTTTACCACGTTAAAAACTGTGTGTTCTGATTATCTTCATCTCCTCATCTCATTCTATAGTGCACTGAATTTTTGAAACTGTCTTAGTTTTAAAACTGATTACAAAGTCTTGATTACTCTCGTACATAAGTTTTTGTAAACACATCTTGTTGTTTATAAGTTTTATTTTCAAAAGAAAAGGGTTTCTTCAACAAATATCTCGGAGTTGCTTATACAGTTTAATCTTGTATTAGACGACATTAGTAACGTTTTTCACTCCCACGATGAGTTCCGAACCACGTTTGCTTCTAATCCTGAATAGTTGAGGAAGGAACATACGGTCAACACTGTACCTAAGGTCCTCTTATAGACATAGCATTATACTTCTAAAATTGGTGATTGACTCCCATTAAATAACTTTGTCCCGAAAGCCAAGAAAATTTTCTCTAAATTTTCACTTTCAGTTAGCCACACTCCGTTCTATATCTAAACCTTTGCATACTTTACCTCCTTCGGTAAACACACAATTTCTGTGTTTTTAGAATTTCCCACTGACAGTTCTCTACACGTTTTGTAATACGTTGGGTGAGTTTACCCATCGTACCCCATTCGACTATAGCAGCACTTTGGAAATCATGGTTGTCCCTTAGTCAGCTTCCTATTCACGGCTTCTCGTGCCCTAATGGAGGTGACCTCGACGACGATCATCTTCCTCGAATATATTTTACCACCTCAACTGAACCCTGCCTCCTGATGTCCACTTAACGGTCCTCTTCTGACATCCGTCATCGCTCGGCACACGCACACATCCGAACGAAATTAGAATTCACTAAGATACATCTATTATAGCAGGAGAACATAATCCCATTAAAGAAATCGACAATCCTAAACATAGGGCTCTATATCAAACAAAGCAACGCTGAAAGCATAATAAGCCACACAGATCCTAAAGACACTAGAACCTGATGCTCTGATACCACCTGTGACACCCCGCGTAATTAAATATCGGGCGATCACTCCTTTATTAAATTAAAATCAAGGTGATCAGTTGGTTCATTCTTAGCATCACTTTCGTAAAAATAACTTTTCCAATTTAAACACCCTAATTAATTAAGCTAAGTGTCAAAACCATTTTTTGACATTACTTTCCAAATTCGATTTATAACCAATGATTTAAAACTTACATAATTCAATATTAAAGAATCACACCACAATTATCCTAGAACATATAATCCAAATAATTTAAACATTCAACAACTAAATCTCAACATTTATAACTTAAAGTAAAACATCCAGGCAGTAATAAATCCCAAAGTGACAATACTAGAAATAAATGAATCATAATGTCCAGTAAAACAGCTGGATAATGGAAACGGGCGACACATGACCAACTAAATAAATATGATAAGAGTGGAATCAAATGAATGAAGTCGTCTAATAAAGAGGCATGCAACTCCCACCTAAGATGCAACGCGTTCCTTCCAAAGGACCCTATGCAAGACGCCCCTGTGGCTGGGCACCTGTAATATATACATATATATATACAAGAGGGAAGAAAAGTGGAAAACGGGTCAGACCACGATAGTGAAAATGATTAAAATTTGTTTAGCAAGTATTTAAAATGTTTACAGGCCAATGCAACAACATATTAGTACGACATTCTCTTGAGAAATTCTCACCTCTCTTCTAATGTGCACACCTATCGCACTAACCTTCCCAACGGTTTAACTTAACTTATCTTAGTTGCTCGTATGATTTAAACTGGTGATTCAACTATTTAAGAGGTTAATTTCATTAGATCACAAAGTTCTCATTTTAACAATATTTGCCAATAAAGTCTCCTAGTGTCATATTATACTTTTTAAAACAAGTATCTCCAAATTGAAGTCATTATTCATTTCTTACTTACCATAACCACAATAGGAAGTTCTCAATTTCAGAATGAAATATATATATTTAACACTCGTACAATATATATATATATATATATATATATATATATATATATATATATTCAAATAGCACCCCACATAAAAATTATGGTGAGGGCATACTCTGCTATCCAATCCCCATCTCACTCGTACTAAGGGAAATACAAGTTCGGAATCACTCTCGAACAGTATTATCACATACACAAACAATATTGAGGCGAAGTATAGATTCCAAGTCTCTAAGAGGATAGCACATAACCACACGTCTCTTAGGACCGTCTGACCATCGATCAAATATCCTGTATCAAGGATATCTATCTTCTAGGGTACGAGTCAATATCCCCCATAAAGGCTCATCGAGATAAGACTGTCCCAGCGCGGTAACCTCAGGGATAGCAAGTAGCGCGGGCATGATTTTCACACGTATATAGTATATGCATAAACACAGTCATATAAATAGACTACTAATTACCATATCTCTTTAGGTACCTTTCATCACCCATAATATAATATTTATCATTATTACTCAATCTTTAATTATCACGTATAACGGTTCATCTCTTACATTAATTCAGGGATTAATCCAACTTACTACATAACACTCATGGACTTTATCCTCCCAAGTGTATAATTGAGTAGGTACTCATCTTTTTCCAACGTAGCTATTTTACGCGTCTCTCCCTTTAATACACAACCCCATCGTCCCTTATGTGTAAGCATCCCAAAAATGTAAATTTCGTCTTAGATTAAAGGTCTCATAGTTGTTAATAGCTCCTACTGGTCTCCTTTATCTTCCAAAGTATTTTAATAAGGATGCCCAAAGGTTTTCACTCATTTAATTTGAATTTAACAATTTAAAAAGGGGAAATATGAGTCTTCCAGGAGGGGTCAATCGATCGATGGCAGGCGCTCGATCGATTGAACCTTCGATCGATCGAAGCTCTTGGCTCGATCGATCGATCAAGCAGGTATGGCGAATTTTGCAGGAAACCAGTTACGGGTTCTACCATCCAACCTCATCCAAATCCATATTTTTCACACCCAAATGCCCAGAAATTTGTACTACTAACAGTATAAACCCATATTGTACAACTTCTACGTCAAGCATGCAAATTTTCATCAATAACTATGGATTAATAGGCCAAAAACTCATATTAATCTCAAGAACCCTAGAATTTCTTTAACCTTGTTCTAATCAATATTTCTCTAGAATTTCTTCTTCTAAAACATCATAAATTCGTGGTTCAATCTCTACATATGAAGGGGATTTCCAGATTTCCATTTATAACATTACTACATGCAATTTCCTATCTCCAACTTGGGTTTGCTTCTATGAAACTCATCCTAATCAACCCTAAACTAACATGAGTGATGCATTAACGAAAATAAGAAATATAAATACTTGCCTGTAATTTCAGAATTCTGATTTCTGGATGATTTTGGTGTAGTTGCGTTCCCCGTCGCGCGATCTACGCGTTGGTGGTGGTGGTGGTGCAATCGGATAATGTTTTGGCCTTAGATTGCTTGGAAAGCTTCCTCCTTCCCTCTCCTATGTCCGTTCGAAAGTTTTGAGTCTGATAACCCTAAAGGAAAATTCTCAATGGATGATATAGCCTAATAATTTTCGTGGGTTTAATTACCCCAAAATGCAAAATGTCCAAAATGCCCTCCCGGGGTGCTAAATAGGCCTAAAAATACCCCGAGACCCAAACTAAACTCCCGAGTACACTTTTCTGACTATCTCGACTCTTCCGGACACGTTGGCACACTCAAAATGACCATATGGATAAATTTAAAATATTTCAATTTTATTAATCAATATTTAGTCCCGACGCGACACGGGCGCGTCCCGACTCAAATTTTCAAAATTGTCCTTTTATTCACTCGTGACATGTCATAGAACCAATATTATATTCCTTTACTCATTTTTAATATTCAACAAGTTTCCCATAATTACTAACTCACATCACGTTAATAATTATAAAGTAATTAATTTTCGGATTTATATTAAATTAATAACTCACATTAAATTTAATAAATCCCCAAATTAATAAAGCATAAAAATACGGGGTATTACAATTTTCATATTCACTTTTTTAATCAT
This sequence comes from Sambucus nigra, assembly GCA_949130495.1. Lineage (NCBI taxonomy): Eukaryota > Viridiplantae > Streptophyta > Magnoliopsida > Dipsacales > Adoxaceae > Sambucus > Sambucus nigra. The sequence goes on from OX422222.1 coordinate 52,141,746, forward strand.
CATTAAAAATAAAGGTTTTTCTTCTTATTAGTGTCACTATTAATTATGTGATCTTTTTTAAAAATATACATACAAATTTTGGGTATTTATAGAGTACTTAATAAAATTTTGGAAACATCTATGCATGTCACCAATTTAAATCTAATGAATTTTATATGATCATATACCTAATACAAGTCATTAGGTTATTATTACTGAAACTCAAAATTGTTTCATGGCATTTTGAAATGATTTTATTCACTTATTAGGATTATTTGTTGTGTTTTTAATGTTTCAATAACAATGGTACAAATTGTACCATTTATATAATGAAAGACATCATACTATGTCCACATGTACAACAACCATATATATATATATATATATATATATATATATATATATATATATATATATATATATATATATATATATATATATATATATATATATATATATATAAAGAGAGAGAGAGAAAGGTTCTTAAGTGAACCAAAATAATGATCTTTTTAATGAACCTAATAAGACATTAAAAAAGAAACCAATCAATTTTAATTCCTTGTTGTAATTAGTCTGCGCCAGCGATAATGGACACGTGTGTTTTTTAATATACACACACACCCCTTACCCCCAACCCCAATCCCAACCCTAGGGGTGTAAAACGGACGGATACGGAGCGGATACCATAGTATCCACATATGTATCTGCCAAGTCTCCACACTATCCGTATCCGTATCCGTATCCGTATCTGCCCGGATAATAATTTTAGCTATCCGTATTCGTATCCGTATCCCTATCTGTATCCTCTCGAATTTCCCGGATTAAGATAATATCCTTATCCTTTTTTATTATTTAAGATACATTAAGATACACATAGCGTATTAAACACTAATTTAATTAATGAATTAAATATATAATTTTTCATTCCATGTAAGATATAGAGAATGTGTAAAGCATTAAATTAAACTATAAAAGAAGGTTCGAGCAAAAGTACTAACCTTTAATGTGCATTTTCCTATTCAATTGTGAGCCATTGAAATTTGTATCCTCTTAAGTTTCTCTAATGTTTGAAAAAAAATGAAGTGAAGCATCATCTTACCTGAAAAGTATAACTCAATTAAATTATTAACGGAGAAAATAAAGAATATATTTCAATAAAGATGGGATGTTATTTTTTACCCCTTTAAGTTCCTAAAGTGTGTCATTCTCATCTCCATTCCTTTGTATCCTTGTTGAATTAAGCATTAAGGTAATCACAACTCGCAAGTCAGTAGTAATACATAAAGATAAATTAAGACATTAATTGTTTGAACATACTAATTCACCCAAATAAAACTTCACCAATATATTGTACTAAAAAGGGAAATTCATGAGTTTAATAATTCATGTAAATAAGTTTTTCTTATACATAAAAGTTTCTTCCACCAAAATTCGCCCCCCGTGACACAAAAATTATCATCTTCAACTTCCAAGGTCCCACAAAGCTGGATTGGACAAGAATAAAGAAAAAATTATAAATGGATTATTAGAATTAGCTATTCATTATCACAAGAAGAACAATTCTAACAAAAATATTCAATTAATAATAATACCTGAAAATGAATGTTCGAGAGCCTAGCTATTCATTATCATCAGAAACCTTCTGATTTTCTAAAATTTTTGCAAATAAATAATAAGTCAGTGTTTATTTATGTTTAATAGTAATGACAAATATAAATTTTATTTTGACTTACCTAATTTCTCTCCAACGGAAGGCAACCAATCTTTCAAACAAAGAAGAGTCTCGACAGTCTCGGAAGCTAAAGATGAACGTGTATCATCCACAATTATGTGCCCCCAACTAAAAGCCGACTCTGATGCAATGGTAGTAACATGAATAGCTAAGATATCACATGCCATCTTCACAATCGGGGGGAACTTTGGCCCATTAGTCTTCCACCAATGCAAAATATCAATTGCAAACTCATTATCATGGCCGAGAGGGAATACAGGTTCCTCCAAGTACTATTCTAATTCACACTTCTGAACTATAGATGAAGTGTTAGAGCGCTCCATAATAAACCTTTAAATCCTCATATAAAGCCAGATATTTCTTGGGGAATATTATCAACTTCACGAGATGACTTTTCACATCTATCCCTAAGTGTAATGGGAGAACACGAAGATTCACTAATTAAACTTTTATATTCAGCATATAACTCAAACAAAGAGGTGTGAACTCTGGGAATGTAACTCTCTGCCAATGAACCATAAATCTCAAGATATGCATAGTGAGCAAACTCCATTTTGTACCAAGGGTCCAACACCAGTCCAAATTTTAACACCAAACTACAATCCTCCCAATATTTGTCAAACTTTTCTCGCATTTTCAACGCCATCAAATGAATATAATCCACATTACTTTGCATCCACTTATTCAACTGATAATTAATATTACAAACATCATTGAACTAGTAGTTTGCAGTTGGGTATTTTGTCCCTCAATTCATAAAAAAATTTCAAACATTCAAAAATTATTTTCCCCTGTTCCCAATCATGCTCATTTGGAAGAAACTCATAATCACGACCCAACTCTGCCAACCTCTCAAAATATGCTCTCAATTCTATGACACAGTCTAGCAAAAGATACGTAGAATTCCATCTAGTTTGACAATCTAATTCCACATTATTTTTAAAATTCAAGCGAGTATGACGTAACGTAACATTCCAAATTTAATTTCTTTAAAGTGATGAACAACCGTGCTTAACACTATTACGAATTCTCTAAGTAAAAGTATCAATCACTTTCAGCCCATTCCTAACAATTAGATTAATAATATGACTAGTGCAACAAGTATGGAACATATCACCATTTTGGAGAAGAACTTTTTTAGCAATCAACCATGACTTAATACGTTTGACCATTGTCTTATTGTATGCAGCATTATCAACCATAATAGTCATAAATTTTTTATTAATATTCCACTCTAAGATTCTAGTCTTCACCCATTCAGCTACATTTTCAGCATCATGTGGACATTCGATCTAGCAAAAAGAAATTATTTTCTTATGTAATTTCCATTCATTATATATATAATGGCAACTCAAACAACAATATCCAGTTCCTTGATGTTTAGGAGTCCATATGTCTGTAGTAAGGATAACCCTAGATGAAAGACTTTCAATGCTCTTGTAAAGTTTTTCTTTTTCACATTTAAAACCGCTTTTTAAATCATTCCTCATAGTAACTCTTGACCGAAATTTATAAGTAGGACAACAATAAGAAAGGAATAGTTGTCTTTAGCAACCATTTGAGCAAATAAAAGTCTCTCCATATCTGGGTCAAATTTGTAAGTCCTAAACATTGGAACCGGATCACTCGATGACTTAACTGCGCCAATAAGTTTCTACCGAATGTCTCCTCCACCCGCAACCTTACATTTACACGATTTGAAATGGTTGCTCAAGTGTGAGGTTCCTCTTGAACTCCCCACATCAAACTTTCTTTTGCAATGGTTTCCAGTCGCCGTAACAGAATTATCTGGATGAACCTCTCTATTAAAATCAAACCACATGTTAGGCGTAAGTTTTTTATTCTTCTTCGTCTCTTTACAAGCTTTGTTCTCACTAGCAACACTTGCGCAATCCGACGAAATACTCTCCCCTGGAACAGGGGGAGATTCATGTGTGAAAGGATTTTTTTATTAGCTTCTGTAGACATATTAAACTGCATTGTGTTGATTTTAAAAATTAATTAGTAAAAAAAACACTTAATAACATAAAATTGAATTAAGATAAAAAAAAATTAAATAGCCGTGAATAAAAAAATAGTAAACTCACAATAATTTCATACAAAATAACAAAAGAATTACATTCAGGTCTCCAAACAACACAAAAACACCAAAATCAGAAACAATGATTTCATACAACATAACAAAAGAATTACCAAGATGAGTAACAAAAAAGAATTACCAACATAACAAAAGAATTACCAAGAATTACATTCAGGTCTCCAAACAACACAGAAACACCAAAATTAGAAAGAAACAATAATTTCATACAACATAACAAAAGAATTACCATCACAGAAATAATAATTTTATACGACAATATAGAGTGTTGAGCAGGTTATTTATATCAGAGGGAACAAAAATTGTTTACACAGAAGTTCTGTACAACTCTCTCTACAAAAGTTCTTTATAGAAGTTTTCAATAGAATTTTTTTTAAACATCAGTAAGAAGATGAAAACAAGAAATTATTAAAGAAATTACTATAAAACCAGAAGTATATTTCCACTTTGATATGAAGAAAGTTTTGAGAAATTTCTCAGACTCTAGAACTCTCTTTACACATATGTTTGTGTGTAAATCTGTAGGTATGCTTGTGTAAATCTGTAAGTATATAGCAGATATTGGGTCGATTTGTTTTGTTTTAAGGGTTTGTGTTTACACATACCTACGAATTTCATACCAACCCGAGAAGAGAAAGAGAGAAGACGAGAGCAGATATGTTACATCAGAATCGGTAAGTAAGTATATTGAAGATAATGGGGATTTGTTTGAGATAATTTCATACCGTCGCTAAGTTAAGAGAGAGAAGAGGAGAGAAACTAGCTACACGAGATAGAGAAGACGAGAGATGCTACTAAGGTGAGAGAGATAAGACAACAGTTGGAAATGAAAAAAAGAACCCTAGTTCTGCTATTCGCTAGGAATGAAAAAACTTTTATATTATATTATTACATAGTTATATTTTACAATTTATATATAATTAATATTAACAATAAATTATTATTTAATATAATACAAATACAGATATCTAGAAAAATGGATATCCACAAATATGGATACTCTACTTCGAATACGGATTATCCATATCTAATACACATACTATCCGTATCCGTATCCATTTTCTTGGATATTTTAACACACTATCCATATTCATATCCATATCCATTTTTCAGATAAATATCTGTAAAATTCGGACTCGAATATCAGGCGGATTCGGATTTTTGAATATCCATTTACACCCATCCCCAACCATCTGCCATCATTTATCTGCTTTTGATAACTGATTAGGTTCCACTTTAGATGAGCTTGAAAACAACGCTGTAATCGACGGGTAGTTCAAATTCTCCAATAACCATAGTTCGATGTGGATGTGGATGGGTCGAAGGCTAGAATAAGAAGTAGGGGTCGCCGATGAGGGTGGGGCTGGATGGAGGGTTCAGTTGGTGGTTTCCGGCCAGAGATGTTTCCGTGGGTATTGGTGTTACCCCGATTTGGGTGGTGGATTCTGGGTATAGACAGTGGGTATGGGTTTTCGGGTTATGGGGGTAATGGTCTAGGCTCGGAATGGGGAGATGGAATGGTGGATTGTGGTCGGACAGTGGCCGACTTCCATGGACATCACTAGCAGTTTAAGGAGGATAACAGGTCCGGCGATGGGTTAAAGATGGAGTTGCCTGAGCTTTATACTGCTCGTAAAGGGTCGGAGGTTAGGTAGAAGTTTTAGGTGGTCAGGTTATTAGTTGGGGGTAAGGAGTGTGACCAATTACAACAAGGAATTAAAATTGATTGGGTTATTTTTTAATGTCTTTTTAGGTTCATTAAAAAGTTCATTATTTTGGTTCACTTAAGAACCCCTCTATCTATCTATCTATCTCTCTCTCTCTCTCTCTCTATATATATATATATATATATATATATATATATATATATATATATATATATATATATATATATAATATGATAACATGGTTTTAGAAATGTCTAAGCACAATAACAGCTCAAATTTGGCCACATCTCCCACTAAAAATGAAGGGCTTAGATTAAATCATCAATTTTCATTCAAAATTTGAAATTTTCAATTCCCCCCCCCCCCCCCCCCACATTTCATTTCCACACTTCTCATCCTCCCGCTTTTCATTTCCCCCCTCTTTCTTTCTATCTCCCGATTCCCGAGTTTTTTCATCCCCCACATCCCATTTCTGCGAACACCTCCTCTCACCCTCTCATGATTTCCTCAGGTTAGTTGATTTCCCCCCTCTTTCTTTATCTCCCCTTTAGGCTATTTTTGTTTTTTGTTTGATATTGTTACTAATCCATTTTCATTTTCTTACAGATTCAAAAAAGAGTATTTTTTAATTGTCACTCAAGGTATTTTGTTACTAATCCATTTTCGTTTTATGTTTTTTAGGCTATTTTCTTATTATCTCGCCTTTAGGCTATTTTAATTTTTTGTTTGATATTCTTTACTAATCCATTTTCGTTTTTTTACAGATTCACAAAAGAGTATTTTTTTTATTGTCATTCAAGGTATTTTTTTACTAATCCATTTTCGTTTTATGTTGTTTTGAGGTTTTTTATTGGAGATTCGTGAACCATCAAGAAAAAGATTAGTACTTTGTTATTTTGAGATCTAGTGGTTTTTATGTTTGTCACTCAAATTCTTGAATATGTTTGTGTTTGTAAGCTGCATTTTTATTATTATATTATGAGAAAAATTAGTGCTTAGTAGTGTAAGTTATTTTTTTTATTTAGTAGTGTAAGTTAATTTTTTTTTTATAAATACTATATATTTGATGAAATGCCAAGGTGGTGAGGTCTGGTGGTATTCGTGAATCAGCAAGAAAAAGATTAGTACTTTTTTATTTTGAGATCTGGTGATTTTTATGTTTGTCACTCAAATTCTTGAATATGTTTGTGTTTGTAAGCTGCGTTTTTATTATTATATTATGAGAAAAATTAGTGCTTAGTAGTGTAAGTTATTTTTTTATTTAGTAGTGTAAGTTAATTTTTTTATAAATACTATATATTTGATGAAATGCCAATATGGTGAGGTCTGTTGGTATTCGTGAATCAACAAGAAAAAGGTTAGTACTTTTTTATTTTGAGGTCTGGTGGTTTTTATGTTTGTCACTCAAGTTCTTGAATATGTTTGTGTTTGTAAGCTGAGTTTTTATTATTGTATTATGAGAAAAATTAGTACTTAGTAGTGTAAGTTAATTTTTTTATTTAGTAGTGTAAGTTAATTTTCTTTTATAAATACTATATGTTTGATGAAATGCCAATGTGGTGATGTAACTCATGTTCTTGAATATTATTGTGTTTGTAAGCTGAGTTTTTATTATTGTATTATGAGAAAAATTAGTACTTAGTACTGTAAGTTAATTTTTTTTATTTAATAGAGTAAGTTAATTTTTTTTATAAATACTGTATGTTTGATGAAATGCCAATGTGGTGATGTAACTCAAGTTCTTGAATATTATTGTGTTTGTATTATGAGAAAGATTAGTACTTCGTAGTGTAAGTAAATTTTTCGTTCTTAGTATTTGATTCCAGCATCTTTCATTTCATATCTGGTGGTAGAATGGTAAGTTTAATCTAACATTTGATTCCAGCAGCTTTTGTTTCGTATTTGGATTCTGCTCCAACATTCATGGATAATAATAATATTATGTTTGGCTATGTAAGTTTAATCTAAATGATGTTTTTCGTTTATAAACCTAGGTGGATTCTAATGTTAATATATTATTCATGTACATCAAAGTTTTATATCATTTGTGTTCACTATCGTAGGTTCAATTGTTGCACTGACAAAACCTCGGGGTGGTTATTGGAGATGAATCTGAATTAAACGCTATTCATATTGAGGTATATAGTTTAATTCTACATTTTCAAGTTATTTAATTATATTTTAGTTATAATTCCATTTATTTAATTCTGAAAATGTGAAGGCTCAACGCAATCAGTACATTGTAAATAGTTCTCACCAAGAGAATGGGAAGATAAAAGGCAAATAGAAAGTTGTTTATAATGTGGTATATTTTATTTATGTATCTTCATAATTTTCAATATACGCATGTTGCATAGTTTTGACAAAATCTAAATTTAATGAGCTCTTTTTCTGATATTTAGTATCCAAATGAAACTGGCATCTCGAAGGCAGCATTTTCCCAATGTCGACGCCATGAACGTGAATCATTGGGTCATCGTCAACCAATTCCCTTCCCTAACCTACCCCCATCAGGTCGGTCTTGGGGTAGTGCCATTAGAGAGGCAAATAGGGATGCTCTTTCCCAAAATCCATCCTTTTAAACACCTTCCCATGTCGAGCGTATTATTCATATTTCAACTCCACTCACCAATAATTTGACAACTAATCAATCTCATGTTCAACTACACTCATTAATTACTCCCCAAAATATTCACCGTGAATTTGCTTCACATAATTTATCAGACATGAAAAAATACCCTCAAACACCTTTATTTTATTTTGATTTGGTTTATTTTGAACATTATTTCATATGCACTTAGTTTGGTGATTGATGATTGTGGGTAAGGATACTGATGTCAAGCGTGTATGCGACTTCCAATTTTGGGGTAAGGATACTGATGTCAAGTGCGTATGCAACTACCGTGATAGTTTTATTGACTATAGAGGGACACATTGGCTTAACGAATGGATCACTGGTATTGGGGAAAATACAGTTCTTATTCTCGAAGTGTTTGCAGGACTTGCTTTTATGTTTTCATCCAGGATTCTGTTATAGATCCTGCCTTGCACGACATACAATAACTGGTGGCCAATGTTATCTTCTCTCATGTATGGTTTGGTGCCCTTGCCATGTTTTCTCTTTAGTGGAGGATCCACGTAATTTGTAACCTCCACCAAATTTGATTTGACCAAATATGATAAGTAGCTTGAGGACTGATTTTGTCCAGTAGTACTTGCTTTTCTTACTGAGGATGGGTTGTTCGACATGATCCGTACTTCAAACCGATCAAAACCACAACATAAAAAGAATAAATGAAACCTATGGAGAATATTGTTACTCTTCTTTGTTGAAGAAAAGCCCTCAGAAATTAGACACGAAGAGTATGCCCTTCTATTTCTATATTTCAATTGATTCATTTTGAGTTTTCTTCTTAATATTTAGTATTTCACTCTGGTGGTCATTTTAACTATAATTTTAGGATTTTTTTTACTTAATCCCCACTTTTTTCTTAGTCACCACTTTTTAATTTTGTGCCTTAATTATTGAAGACTTAATGTAGAGACAGGTGAAGCATATGACTATTATTATGATGCTACTTCTGGATATTATTAGAGACAGACAGGTGAAACCCAGCAGAGTTGGAACTAAATTTGAGTGTGTTCAGTGACGTATAGTTGAAATCTTCACTTGAAACATGTTAATGGTCCTTATATATAAGGATGAAAACTATAGTTGCAACTAAATTTGAGCGTGTTCAGCGATCTATAGTTGGAACAAAATGTCAGTGGTGATATTTTTATGTCAGTGCAGAGATTTTTATTGGTGATTTTTATAGTTGGAAGAAAATTGAGTGCAGAGATTTTTATTGGTGATTTTGAACTTTTGCTTTTGAATCACTGTGTCCATTGATCTGAAATGATATATGTGAATGTAGTCTAGGAATGAGTACTAGCCAAAGTATGCATTAACTTTAGGTACAAATATGAGCTGATTGAAGACACAAACATGGTAAAATTGCAAGCATGGGGTGGGTGAAGCTCTCACTCAGTCGCTTGCTTTCTTTCTCACAAAGTACACACACATTCACACAGTTGGTGCAAAGAATTGAATGAGATTTGAATTTCCCTTACTCATGTCTTCAGTGGTCACAAACCTGTCTCCTTCACCACCGTATGTCCGTGGAAGACAACCCCCTTCGAGAACTCTCCAGAAATTCATAGTCTCTACCATTGCAGAGAGACAGCGTCGTGTTGCTATTTTTGCAAAGGCTATAGGTGAAAACTCTTACTTTTTAGCCTTCACGAGCATTGTGGAATCTATAGAGAGACAAGGTTATGTTTATGTTATTGCAAAGGCCACAGGTGAAAGATCTGAATCTTCAACCTCCCTGAGCATTGTTGAGTCTGTACAGAATGTTTGGGACAAATCCGGATATCAAATTTCTCTTATTGGTTTGGGATTTGCAGGCATTGTGGCACTTTGGGCATAAGCAAATATTATTATGCAAGTGTACTTGAGTGCGTTGGGATACCGTTTCCTTCATGGTTCATCTATTGGTATCTCTTATTCAAACCTGGCAGGGAAGAGTTATTTGAAACCGTAAAAAAGTCAATATCTGATATATTGGGGCAGTAATCTATAACTAACATAATTGAGTGTTCATTTTCCAGATGTTACATTACTTTAGATCCATTTGTGGTGTTGTAATGAAATGCAAGCATCATATGCATAAAGGATATTTACAACTGGAGCAATTCATCTTGGTTAATGATTACAAAAATAAAAATAAAAATTGCAAGCATGAAAATGCCACTTACACTGATTTATCCCAGTTACGATTAAAAAGGTGGATATTTTTTTATGCCAATTAGTATTGTTGTTGATATTTTTTATTTCTTCAACAAGGTAGATCGTCGTATAAACAAAGAAACTTTTCCCAATATTTTTTATTTTTCTTTTAATGCCTTTGGTGTTTTTTATATGACATGACATTAAGGTTATTAGTCCTTTTAAGTTCTTAGTTTAGGCATTCACCTTTACTTTGTTTGAGGTATATGTAGGCATATACCCCTGCTCAATTGAGGTATAAGTTCTTGGTTATTAGTCCTTCTTTTAAGTTCTAGGTTTGAGGTATATGTAGGCATACACAGGTTCCTTATTGCTGTTATTCATGTTATATATTTTTTAGTCTTATTAGTTGTTTTCACTCTTTTTTGGCTAAAAGAAGCTTTGTTCCTTATATTTTTAGTCTTATTAGTTTCGTTTGAAAGTTGTATCGCATTATTTTTTTCTTCACAGGTATGCGATTGGGGGCTTTCTTCACACATTTAGTTTTTTTTTATGAAATTATTAATTTTCTTCACAGGTATGCAGTGAATCTAGCAGTGGTTTATGCAAGAAGTACCTTAAAGTTGATTTTGTATTTTCAATAATTATGCTCGGTAGAACTTGAACATGTTTGGGTGCTTCATTTTTTTATAGGGATTAGTGATGAATTTTAACTTGAACATCTTTGCAATTTGATATTGATTAAAAGTTGTTCATTGGTAAAAACATCATGGTGAATGTGGAAGATCATATCCGGATATGGAATCTATGAAGTTGGCTACATGTGCATCGACAGGGCATGACGAAAATGTTGTCGTTTCTCGAAGTTACTGCCTTCAGGTGAAGAAGTTAGGTCGCAATCCTAGCTGCCACTACGCTATTATCCTTTCTAACATGGTTAGGAATTCTGGAGTTAAACTCGCGCATGCTATAGCCATTCATATGACTTGGAATTTTGGAGTTAAAATGCACATAATGAAGACTTTATGAAACTGTATGCCATTTCTAAGAATTTCTCTTTATATTTGTGAGGTGAAGATCCAGACTTCAAGGTCTCAACTTTATGCCATTGGTGTTTTTTTTTCTTCAAAAATATGGAATTTATAGGTGAATTTGGACGTGGAAACGACCGAAGCTCAATGTTTCTTGGTTTAACTTTATGTTTCAACACGAATCAACTATATCTTAGGTATTTATTCAAATATTCATTCACAAATATGGAATTTATTTTTGTTTTGTACGTACTATTTTTGTTTTGTACATAATGTTTTCTGTTTTTGTTTCAGCACTCTTTTAGTTGGTTCAACACCACACCGACTTCATAATTGGATAGTAAGTCAGAACACGGGATTAATTAGTTTTGAACTTGGGCTCCAATTTGGACAGTATTGTTTGATCTGTTACAAATTTTAATCTGAGGGATTTTAAAATAAATAATTTTATAACGAAACAAAATATAAATAACTTTTACGTATTTGTTTAGAGTTTGAAAGTAGCGTATTGATTTTTTTTTATTGTTGAATGGAATGAATCCCAATATTGTGGGATTTTTTTTTTGTATTTTTATTGTGGAATGAATCCGTTAAACAGACCATGTTTAAGAGGGAAAATGAGCACTAAAGAAGTCAACGAATAGATGATCAACGTGCAAAACAAGAACTCTTGTTGCTTTGTCGAGTGGATCCCAAGCAATGTTAACTCTAGCGTGTGTGATATCCCACCGACCAGTCTGAAGATGGTGTCCACATTTGTGGGTAACTCGACGTCAATCCAGGAGATGTTTAGGAGAGTGAGTTAGCAGTTCACAACCAGGAAATGACTTCAAGGTTCCAGATTTTGAGTTTCATTATTGTAAATTTTTTGTACAACTTGTGGTATGACTTATTCTCAATATTTTGTGTTGGTCTTTATCAAGTGGATTAATTAGTTTGTGCTTTCTATTTGGTGTGTGGAAAAAAATACAAATTTGAATATTATTATTTTTTACAGGATTGTGTAGATAATTTTATTTGGAGGTATCTATTAGTTATCCTTTAAACCATGGTGTAGTATATATATATATCTTGTCAAACACATATCTTCTAACATTGATTATGTTTTTAATGTTGTAAATGTAGCCATCAAACAAGGGTGAGACGGGGTGAAGATAAGAGCATTGCTGATTTAATGGTATCTGGAGTATTGACATATGTCGCATTTTGATTTATTGATGGATACAGAAGTGCGATACATAACAAACTAAGAATATTTAATTTTGATTGATAACTTGTACATCTTTGAATATTGTTTTTTTTTCATTTCTTAAACAGGGTGGTTACTCTTATAAATAGAGGAAATTTTGTCCAATTTTTTTTAACTGTTTAAAAATATTTTTGTTATATAATAATTTTTTTCGACTTAAGTATTGGTGTTATTCTCATGAATTGAGTTGAATTGATGATTTTGTTTATATATGATGTTTAGGCCAGATTATTAGTATTATTATTGCTGTATTTTTTTCTTTCATAAATTAGGTGGGTAGTTTTACAAACAAAGGAAACTCTCCAAAAAATTTAAATTGTATAACACTATATACTATATATAAAACTTTATAACTTAAATTATATATGACTTAACACATTGTTTTGCTGGGGGAATGAAATTTTTTTCGTTTCGCGATTACGTACGTTTTGGAAATTTTTGTCGTTTTGCGATTACGTACTTTTTGAAAATTTTCTTCGTGCCTTAAGGCACGGGCATACGCTAGTATATATATATGTATATATATATGTGTGTGTGTGTGTGTGTGTGTGTGTGTGTGTGAGTGTGTTGTTAAATTCTATATGTAATCATAACTACGTAGTTATTTGCCGAAATGGACTTAGCAAAATGATGCATGAGTCAGTTTATTATCATAAAATGAACAAAGCTTACTTACTTTCAAGTATGCCAACTGACTGTTCACGAAAAAACTTCAATCACTCTCAAACTCAACTCCACGATAAGTTCCTAGTATAACATCAATTGACGAGTCAACAATCTACGGGTTTCGAATCATAATGTGTTGAACTTGTAGGCTCAACAACACAAAAGGGTGACACAAATTTTATCACACAAGACACAAAGTAAATATATATAATATTTACACAATTTAAAAAAACACACAAACCCGATATAAAACAGTATGCATTATACATGAATCTTAACGAATCATAAGAGTGGAGCATTTTTTTATGTGAAACCAGTATTGCATAATACAAATACGGTATGGCACGAGACGTTGCCAAATCCAACCACAAGTTATATGTATTCAGTTATACATATGTATTACTTTTCGAAGATATTAGAATTTATTTATAGGCATAATTACTCATAATTTTTGTCACCACTTTCAAATAATTATCCATACTCACCCATAAATTAAAGGGATTATTATATATAAGTCATATTTGAAGAGTGTTTACTTATTTAAGCCCTATTGACAAGTCAACCATTAATTGAGTCAACAATTTTTTAATATACCACCTCTCTATATTCCCTCCAAATTTAGAGTGGTAGTTGTTTTTTCCCCTTTAAACTTTAAAGAATTATATATTTTGATATACAAATCCAAAATTTACGAAATTGATATTTTTGAAAGCTACTAATCGAACCCTATAAATTAAGATCCAATTCTATATAAAATATTAACGTGTTTCCTTTATTCTTTATGCAAATAGTAACTATTTATTGTCTGTATAACATTAGCACAGTAAACGTAAACTTTCTTTAAAAACGTCACATATATAAAACAATTTTATTTTTTAGCGAGCACAATAAATATGTAATGTGCTAATGTTTTTTTATTCAAACTTTGTGAAGATTGATTTTCTCAATCAAAAGTTATACTATTTAAAATTTTTAAAAATGGAAAGAAAAACAAGTTGTAACCCCTTCTAAGTATTGTCTTTCACTAATTACGGTTGAGTCCATTATAAATTGTATTTATGTAGAATAAAAACTTAAATAATAAGGAATATGACTTAATTAAAGGTTGCAAAATCAATGAGACTTATATACTGAAAAAAATTCATATGGAACTTATATCTCAAAGCCTCCTTAAGATTTCTTCACTAGATGGAGTAAGTGTCTACATTGGCTCTCTAGAATTTCACACATCTATTGATAAGGGTGTTAGAATTATTTTATATAATTCTCCATTCTCTGTTCCATAATTATATTAATTCTAAGATTCACTTTGGTTTATGAAAGGTTACTCCAAATACCAAGAGTCAAAAGGACTCTTGGGCATCTACCTTGATGGACGGTTGATATTAAGTGACTGTTGGAGATTTATGTCATGTCCATGCCTATAAATAAGTGATTGATTTCCATCATTCAGACACTGAAAGACAACATAATGAAATTATAGGAAAAGGAGAGAAATCTAAATTCTCAATGAGAGTAAATTTCGAAAAAGTGTTTTGCCATACTGGGAGATCTAACCATTGAAATGGGTCCAAATTGGAGTATGTTTTTGCTACATACAAGATGAAGCTAAGTGAAAAATTCAGCCTCATCAGATATCGTTAAGGTTGACTGCTATGTCAATATTTCTAGTTGTGAAACTAATGGAGGTATGTTATTTTAACACCCTTTATGTTCCGCATAATGTTTAAATGTGATAATCATGACGATCTAAGATCCTTTTATTAAGAACATTTGTATGTGAAAATTTAATGAAAATAATGTTTTCTTGATTAATATTATGGTGTTCTTAAAAATAGTTTTACATGTGGTATCAGAGCTAAAGTTTAAGATCTCATGATTTTCCTTTATTGGTGTTTGTCTATAATGGAGTATACATTAAATCAATTTTTTTGTGTGCCTGGATTTTTTTTGTGATATTTTTCTTCTGTCGCCTATACTCACCATTAGAAATGTAAATGGTCAAAACTTGATCTGAATTTTCTGAAACTACTATGGTCGACTGGAAACGTCGTAATAAACAAAACCCATTCTTAACAATGGGCCCCAACCCAATTTTGCGTTTTGACATCAGTTAGACACCTAAAAATGCATTTTTTCCAATTTTGATAATAATGTCAATGCTAATAACTCTCGGTTAAAAACTGATTTTGCGATTTCGTGAAGTGGAGAGTAATCCTGGAGTAATTCTCTACATCCCTCGGGTGCTAACCAAAATTTTCTATTTTTGGCAAAATTTATGATTTTTCCAAATATTATGTATTTTTCCATCACGGGGGTTGATTTCTTTATTCACGGTTTGTCTAATATTCATTTTATGTATTATTTGTATTGACCAAAAGGTTGAATATAAAATTTTGAATATTAGATTTATGATTATGTGTTTGATAATAACATTTCGGTAAATTAGATTATTGTGCATAATACATACTTGGTAGCTCAAATGTTCGAATTGATGTTTCGACACTAATATTTATATGATGTTAAATGAAAAAGACATTAAAATATATTAATCTATAATTGTAAATATTAGATTATTGTGTACTCATCTATATTTGGACCCTTAATTATAAATTCAGTTTTGAGTATAATATTTTTTTTTTGACATTGATTTTACATAAATAATGTTTACGAAAATATCTCAATCCACAAAATTGATTTTGGAATTCCGCAATTTATTTTGAGATTTTGGAGTAACTATCTACATCCCTATAGTGTTAACTATTATGCGGGTGTTTTCATTATGGGAATTGTTTTATTTATTCATGAATTTATGTTTGTGTTAGATTAGAAACTAAACACGTGTTATGATCATTTCGTGAATATTGAATGAATGAATATATTTTGAGATTAATATTCTTGTATTATCTGCATTTAAATGCTAAACACACATCAACATATTTGATATGGTAGGATATTAGACTTATGTTATTGTTAATATTCATATTTTCATGAATCTCGTGCCAAACACAGGCCAACGATTCATATTAGTGAATATTATGTTATTATTAAGATTCATATTTTGATGAGTCTCATGGAAAACACATGCCAACAATTCATATTATTGAATATTGTAATTTTTTTTATTAATATTCATATTTTTTATGAGTCTCATGCCAAACACAAGTCAACGATTCATATTATTGAATCTTATGTTATTGATAATATTCACATTTTGATGGTCTCGTGCAAAACACAACTCAACAATTCATATTATTGAATATTGTATTTTTTTTTTTATTAATATTCATATTTTTGATGAGTCTCATTCCAAACAGAGGCCAACGATTCATATTATTGAATATTATATTATTGTTAATATTCATATTTTGACGAGTCTCGTGCCAAACACAGGCCAATGATTTATATTGTTGAATATTATGATATTCGTATTTTGACGAGTCTCGTGTCAAACACAGGCCAATGATTCATATTGTTGAATATTATGATATTCGTGTTTTAATGAGTCTCGTGCCAAACACAGGCCAATGATGCATGTAGTTGAAGAATTATTGTTTATCCAAATGATATTAATCCCATTAAGTTGAATTAAATATCAAACACCGTCAACTTAATGTTATAACCATATTGTGCATTAGTATGACCATGAATGATTTTGATCAATATTTCTGATTGGTTACTCATACATAAGTGATAAAGCAAAAGTAAATGATTCATGTTTTTCATTTACTACTATTCGTGTAATAACTCATGTGAACTCCTTGTCAATTTATTCATGTATTATGGGTAGTTTACACATGTATGCTTATCTATAATATTTATATAATGTAAGGATTGGTGTTCATTAAAGTACAACATTCCATTACAAATAAATATTGGACTAATTAATCCATATCATGCATATTTTGCTTACCTACCGGTCCATGTATCATATTGACTGCTAAGATTTATGATATTGCACACATATTATCATTTATTCAATTATTGTGATTCGGTAGCCTATAGGTCCAATTACAATTATTGAGCAAAAACAAAGTGCTGATATATATAATTCGGGAAGGAAATAATACTTATCAAATGAAGATGTCATTATTTCTTTCATAATATGATATCACCAATTAAGTGTATGAAACCCAAGAATGAATAATTTAGTTCATTGCTCATGCTATATTTAATGAACATAAGTGGAAAATTTATTGACTTGTGTATGTAAGTCTTTACTTACTATAACATTCATATTATGAAATATTTGGTAGTTGTGACAACCCGCTTACTAAAATAATAGGTGGCCAGCCCAATACTCTAATAATCACAGGAATCATAGATGGTTTATTCTCAGCATCACTGTCGATTAAAATAATAGTACGAGATAACCACCAATCATTTTAGAAAACGGACTGTCAATAAAAGAAAATTTTGAAAGTAAAAGAAAAAAATTTAGACAATCACATTTGCAAAAACGGTGGGTATCAAAAATCGATAAACAAAGAATGAAAATATCATAAATAATCACCGAATAAGCTCTCGGTGCATAGGCTAATACAAATAATTACACCGAGTATTACATTTGAATATTTACAATATAGTAAATGAGTGCAAGACTTGGACAAACACGTCCGAATAAGCAACTGAGCACGACTAGAGTACAAGGGAAAGAAGCGTCTAAACATGTAACCTACAACATCCGTAATATGTCGTAGCTCCATGACAACCGGAATGGAAATGTAAATACGGGTGTCCATGGGGTAGAGCACCTGTAATGACAAAGAGTATATGCAGAAATAAATAAATATAGATACGGGTTAGGGCCCAATTTGATATGATTCCCATGTGAATAAAATGCATGACAGTTAAGTGCGTAATTCTGTCGCAGTGAACAATAACATTCTCACCTCTCAATCTAAAAGAAACCTAGCGCAGTAACATTGATGATATTATAGTTAAACAAGGAACAGAAGGCTAACTTCTCTCCAATCACAACATTGTGCCCTTATTCGTGCATGGGGTGTCTCGCAAAGAGAAATACAAACAAGGAACCCCCCCGATACACTACTACTAAGAAAGGTCGATCGTCGAGATACATTAGACCCTCAGCACAATATTAATATATATGTATATAGCTCTAGCTACCAATTACTATGAGCTAACTTCTCCCCTGTCACAACACTATGCCCTTATTCGTGCGTGGGGTGTCTCGCAAAGCGAAATCCAAACAAGGACCCCCCCCCCCGATACACTACTACTATGCAAGGTTGATCGTCGAGATACGTTAGACTCGAAGTACAATATCCAATTATCATCTAAAAGAATTATTCTTATTTCATTCTTTCGGAATTTATATAAATGGTACAACATTTTATCAAATGTTTACCAATTATTTTCATCGTATACCAATTCGTTTCATAGTTCCATTCCTTATCAGGAATTATAATCATAGTTTTTATGCTTTTTGTGGCATTTATCTCAATTTTACACTTTGTAAAAATCTCTTCCTTTTCGGGAATATGCTCATCATCATATGCTCTTCGTGGCATTTTCATCATGCTCTTTATGGTACTTCATCATGCTCTTTATGGCATTACATTGTGCTCTTTATGGCACCACATACATCAAGCCCAACTTGATTTAGAATGGTTATAATTATATATATATAACGATACTAAGACCGCCCGTCCGGGTTTCCCCACTGTGCGCGCCCCTAAATGGCTATCATCTTCCAGGGTCTATCATTTAGACAACCTGGGATCCTACCAAAACGTCGAGAAATGGCCATGTGCCTGTGAGATAGTCAAGACCACACCCGAAATCTCCTACCCATCGCAGAAAAATATACAATCACAAACGCTCACATGTCCTTGGGACTATATCCACCCAACATTTTTTGTCAGGGGGCTTCACCACAATGCGCGAACTTCCCTTAAGATAGCGATTTAGAGAGGGTGTGTATCCATACCTTTTTTTTTAACATTTATGAAAATCATCTTCCTTTTCATTTGAAAACATCCACTTTTACATTTCCAAAATCGTTTGTACTTATTTATTAGTACAACATTTAATAATATTCATTTCTTAAGACGTCATTAACCTCAACTAGTCCCCAAGACTTGAATATAATATCATAAACCATTAAAATGGATCTCCGTCAAGGAGTGTCTCCCAAAAGTCTCAACATTAACATTTTATCCTTAATTTATCTTTCGGTTAACCTCCTATCTCATACGGACATTAACCTAAACAAACTATCCCTCGGGTAAGCCCAATCATCCCGTCCTAATTTAGGACATTAGTCTACCCAACACCATCCTCTAGGAAATTTTATTACTTCACAAAGGAAGGGTCCTAAACCTCGGATCTAAAAGAAAAAGTGCTAAAAATTAAACTAGGAAAAATGTCACAAAAATAGGGGACCCGAATTGATTCACCCCTTGGGCCGAATCGATTCGCCCTTGCGAATCGATTTGGTGAGAAAAATTGACTTTCTGTAATTGTCCGAATCGATACGGTCTTGACCCGAATCGATTCAGTCTGCCAGACCTGTAGCCTATCCCTTATCTGAATCGATTCACCCCTAGGGCCGAATCGATTCGGTCCTGAAATTTTGCCCAGTTTGGGCTACGGGTTATATGAACCCTAAAATCCCAAACCTCAAATCTTTGATTTTATCCAACATCAACAATGTCTAATTCTCCCAAATCATTTCTACACCATTAATAACTAATAGTTTATCATCAAATCAAATTAAAACTAAGATTTAAGGGTTAAATCCTCAAAGAACCCATTTAGGGTTTAAACCTCCAAAACTTATCTGCACATGAAATTTACCACATTAAATCAACATCTAGCAAGTAAGAAACTTCCCTTGAGGTTCGTAGTCTCGAATTCTCTTCCCGAAGCAACGGATTCCTGCTCCAATCTTCCAATTTCTCTCTTTTCTCTCCATTTCTCCCAAGCTCTCTCTTCTCTCTCTCTCTCTCTCTCCTTTGGATTTTCTCACAAATGAAGAAAGAAAAAGGGGTGGGGGACTTAATAGGGTCTTAAAACATAATTTCCCTCCTTTAATTGCTAATACACCATTAAAATGACTCGTATCCACTTAATTGAGTCATAACACCCCAAAAGTGCCCGAAACTCCCAAAATACAACATGGCACTTATTTCAACTATCTCGACTACTCTAAAAACAACCGCACCCCCTATTTTGGCATTTGGGAAAGTGTGAACAATTTTATGTTCTAAATTCATTTTATTTAATTAATTTTACCCAACTTAAAGTATAGGTCATAACCGTCGTTTTATATACAACGACGTAATATATTACAATATAATGCTATTTACCTTCTCATACGGTAAATAGACAAAACATTATAAATATTATCCCTTAATATCAAGGGAAACCATATTTACTCCAACTTCCCTTATTTTATAGAATAAGCCCATCGGGCAAAATAATATAAAATAGCCGCTCAAAAGCCTGGGTTGTTACATACTCCCCCCTTAGAAGGGAATTTTGTCCTCAAAATTTAGGCATATAGTATAACCATATAAAGGTATACTATACTGAACTATCGTTCTATCAAGCCTAGCAAACCCCTTGGTAAAAATGGCGTCCCTATTGGGCTCGGACTAAGGTCATCGTCATTCGATCTTAGGCTACCTTCTTCTTACTCTAACATAGCACCCAATCGTACCTCTAGAACTATCGATCCTACCTTTCTATTGCGGAAGGAGATACTTAAACATCCCGGAACCCTCTTACAAGAAATGATCCGAACAATTGTACAGAGGTTTCGATCCCTACAAACTACTATTCCCGTCCTTCCTCATCCCACCACTAGTCTTTTCACACTAGTAGGTGAGTCGGTCAATCACGGAATTGAACGCTCTTACTATAGCGTCCCCTCGGTGAAGCTCGTTCTACTTGCATCCCGTGCTTTCCCTAATCTCACCGACGGTTCCCTACTCGACACATCTACTGACCCATCCGCATTTCCTTAACGAAAGGGGATATTCAATCGATAGTCCCTCACGAACTCCAACTTCTTGCTCATGAAAAGACAAATTTCCTGCCCAGGAAGTAGTGCCTATATTCCTTAAGGCGTATACTACCGCTATGAACTCTATATCAAGTGGGGAAAAATTCCTCTCATGGAGTTTAAGTCTATGAGACGCATAAACAATGGGTTCATGCGCTAGCATTAATACTTCCCATTCCTGGCAAACACTCGTTCATCGAATTCACTCTCGGTCATAACGAGTGCAGGAAAAAAAAGTCAACTCATACTTCAACTCCTCTGAAGATAGGTTACTGATGTAACGCTCTATCTAAGAAAGGCCCCTCCATCAATTGTCTAACACTCCGAATCACTCAAGCTCCTAAACTTCCTCGTTCAGGGACTAAATCCCACTTAGAGTTAACCCACAAACCTATTGTGGTCAACTCCCTACCATCTTCCTAAAATCATGCTACATGCATTAAGGGTCTTACGTCCTAAAAATCTTAAAGTCAATTGATTTATTCTAGTCTAGTCGTATAAATATAATCCTACGTAGATCCCTAGTGTCCAAGACCTTTCCCAACCTCTGATAGTGACTCGGTTTCATGCGTGGAACGTCTCATCGAGGCGAAATTCAAACAAGGAACCCTCCTGTTACACTACTACCTCGCATCGTCGGTCGTCGAGAAGTAACGATCGAAGACACATGATCGGGATCGCTAAAATCCTAACTGTAAGTCTTACCACAACAACAGAAAAATAAAAATTTCTAACTGATCGAGCGCTTACTTTCTGTAAGGCACTACAAATGTTGTATCCCAATATATATACATACATCTTTTATAGATGGCCTTCTTATTAAGGCATAAACATAAGTTTCTATTCGAATTTCATATCTTAGCCTTCCCCATATCGATTAGAGGAAAAACTATCACAGTGTTCATATATCGCACATCAACTTAGCCCTTAATCACTCATTTACGCGATTCTTGGCTAAACCTTTCCAACCTAGCATCTCAACCAACAGAAAAGTAAAGAAAGAAAAAGAAAAGAATATATGACATCTCTCCACTTCCAACTTCGTTAAGGTTCATGTGTGGAGCGTCTCGCAAAAGCGAAATCCAAACAAGGAACCCCTCCAACACAATCCCCTTAAATTGTTGATCGTGGAGATCAGGCAACATCATACACAAGCAAAGCAAACAATCAAGAAAACGAATAAAGCAAGACAAATAATTAAAAAAAAATGAAAACTACCTACATACCATAAACCATCTCTATAAAGTCTCAATCCTATAGCTAGGTGAGATATTATAGAATAACTTGTCCTTCTCTAGAACTAGAAATAGGATAGAATCGCAATTTATTCGCTTACTATCGCACCAAACCATCTGAAAACATCTTTACTCGTATATTACATATAATACAAGTAGCGCACACCACATATATCAGCACTCGCCCCATAACGAGTGAAAGAAAATATAGAACTCCCCTATCCTGGAAGCCATACAAGTATAATTACTATAAAAATATCGATACTACCACAAGCTCGATATACACACCCGAATCTAGGGTAGATACAATACTATTCCATCTTATCAGAAGGAAATGCTCCACCCTCAACTACGGTGGAAATTCCCGCCAACATACTTGCCAATCTCTAGCCACTACCAAAGGTTTCTAGACACATCATTCTAGTCTTAATCGAACTAACTACTTAAATATCAAGCTACTTTAGCAATTGCTCACATAGTTCCCTTGACTTCTTTAGCAAAGAGAACATCCTACCGGCCTCCTCTGCCTTAGTTTAATAAGCCTTCCCTAGGTGGATGTCCACCAATGGGGTCTCCTGAACGTTACTTCTCCTATGGGTGAAGGATTTTCCTCCAAATATTCGCACCTGGGCACTTCTATGTCCCTCTTTAGGCCAAAACTCTCGGACCTTATATTCTCACCAAATGAGATTACGCCTCCTCCAATCCAACCAAAATTCAACATACGGTCCTCCTCAAGGACCTCTTATCTTCAAATCGATGTCGCCTGGAGTCGCAAGCGTAGTACCACTCCCTACTTGTAGCGGTACATGGAAAACTATACCTACTGTACTTAGTAGTCACAGTAGCAATATGAGAAAATGCTACAAAAGGGAGCGACCTCTAAAGTGGCCCACATCCCTGACTACAGATTACAGCTCTAAGAAATCCCGTCTCGCAATGCCTTCCCGACAACTTCCCTTGATGCCCATCATCTGATGACTTACTAGTCTCACACGATCGCGCAAAAGATTTTCGGGGTTCTCATAGTATAACAGAAGAACGCGACTCACAAGAGAAATCGACACTCTCAATCTTAAGGCTCTATATCAAATCAGAAGTAACGCTGAAAGCGAAATACATCCGCATAGATTCCTAAGGACTCTAGAACCTAATGCTCTGATACCATCTGTGACAACCCGCCACCTAAAATAATAGGTAGCCAACCCTATATTCTAATAATCACAGGAATCATAGATGGTCCATTCTCAGCATCACTGTCGATTAAAATAATAGTACGAGATAACCACTAATTATTTTAGAAAACGGAGTGTCAATAAAAGAAAATTTTGAAACTAAAAGAAAAACATTTAGACAATCCCATTTGCAAAAATGGTGGGTATTAAAAATTGATAAACAAAGAATGACAATATCATAAATAATCACTGAATAAGTTATCGGTGCACAGACTAATACAAATAGTTACACCGAGTATTACATTTCAATATTTACAATATAGTAAATGAGTGCAAGACTTGGACAAAAACGTCCGAATAAACAACTAAGCACGACTAGAGTACAAGGTAAAGAAGCGTCTAAACAAGTAACCTACAACATCCGCAATATGTCGTGGCTCCATGACAACCAGAATGGAAATGTAAATACGGGTGTCCATGCGGTAAAGAACCTGTAATGACAAAGAGTATATGCATAAACAAACAAATATAGATACGGGTCAGGGCCCGATTTGATATGATTCCCATGTGAATATAATGCATGGCAGTTAAGTGCGTAATTCTCTCGCAGTTAACAATAACATTCTCACCTCTCAATCTAAAAGCAACCTAGCACAGTAACAATGATGATACTATAGTTGAACAAGGAACAAAAGGCTAACTTCTCTCCAATCACAACACTGTGCCCTTATTCGTGCGTGGGGTGTCTCACAAATCGAAATACAAACAAGGAACCCACCCTGATACACTACTACTAAACAAGGTCGATCTTCGAGATACATTAGACCCTCAGCACAATATTAATATATATGTGTATAGCTCTAGATACCAAGTACTACGAGCTAACTTCTCCCCTGTCACAACACTATGCCCTTATTCGTGCGTGGGGTGTCTCGCAAAGCGAAATCCAAACAAGGAACCCCCCGATTCACTACTACTAAGCAAGGTTGATCGTCGAGATAAGTTAGACTCAAAGTACAATATCCAATTATCATATAAAAGCATTATTCTTATTTCATTATTTAGGAATATATATAAATGGTACAACATTTTATCAAATGTTTACCAATTATTTTCATCGTATACCAATTCGTTTCATAGTTCCATTCCTTATCAGGAATTATAATCATAGTTTTTATGCTCTTTGTGTCATTTATCTCAATTTTACACTTCGTAAAAATCTCTTCCTTTTGAGCAATATGTTCATCGTCATATGCTCTTTGGGGAATTTTCATCGTGCTCTTTATGGCACTTCATCATGCTCTTTGTGGCATTTCATTGTGCTCTTTATGGAACCACATACATCAAGCCCAACTTGATTTAGAATAGTTATAATTATATATACATAACGATTCTAAGATCACCCGTCCGGGTTTTCCCACTGTGCGCACCCCTAAATGGCTATCATCTTCTAGGGTCTATCATTTAGACAACCTGGGATCCTACCAAAATGTCGGGAAACGACCATGTGCCTCCGGGATAGTCAAGACCACACCCGTAATCTCCTACCCATCGCAGAAAAATATACAATCACAAACGCTCACATGGCCTAGGGACTATATCCACCCTACACTTTTAGTCAGGGGGCTTCACCACAACGCGCGAACTTCCCTTAAGGTAGAGATTTAGAGAGGGTGTGTATCCATACCTTCTTTTTTTTTTAAACATTTATGAAAATCATCTTCCTCTTCATTTGAAAACATCCATTTTTACATTGCCAAAATCGTTTGTACTTATTTATTAGTACAACATTTAATAATATTCATTTCTTATTCTTAGAGTCATATTTTATTAATGGCTTAAGACCCGAAGTGCCATTAACTTCAAATAGTCCCCAAGACTTCAATATAATATCATAAACTATTAAAATGGATCTCCGTCAAGGAGTGTCTCCCAAAAGTATCAACATTAACATTTTATCCTCAATTTGTCTTTCGGTTAACCTCCTATCTCATACGGACGTTAACCTAAACAAACTAGACCTAGGGTAAGCCCAATCATCTCATCCTAATTTAGAACATTAGTCTACCTAACACCACCCTCTAAGAACTTTTATTACTTCCCAAAGGAAGGCCCCTAAATATCGGACCTAAAAGAAAAAGGTCTAAAAATCAAACTAGGAAAAATCTCACAAAAACTGGGGACCCGAATCGATTCGCCCTTGCGAATCGATTCTCTAAACAGCCGAATCAATTCGATGAGCAAAACTGACTTTCTATAATTGTCTGAATCGATTCGATCTTGACCCGAATCGATTCGGTCTTCCAGACCTGTAGCCTATCCCTTATCCGAATCGATTCACCCCTAGGGCCGAATCGATTCGGTCCTGAAATCTTGCCCAGTTTGGGCAACGGGTTATATGAACCCTAAAATCCCAAACCTCAAATCTTTGATTTTATCCAACATCAACAACATATAATTCTCCCAAATCATTTCTACACCATTAATAACTAATAGTTTATCATCAAATCAAATTAAAACTAAGATTTAAGGGTTAAATCCTTAAAATCAACAAAGAACCCATTTAGGGTTTAAACCTCCAAAACTTATCTGCACATGAAATTTACCACATTAAATCAACATCTAGCAAATAAGAAACTTGCCTTGAGGTTCGTAGTCTCAGATTCTCTTCCCGAAGCAATGGATTCCTGCTCCAATCTTCCATTTTCTCTCTTTTCTCTCCATTTCTCCCAAGCTCTCTCTTCTCTCTCTCTCTCTCCTTCGGCTTTTCTCATAAATGAAGAAAGAAAAAGGGGTGGGGGACTTAAACGGGTCTTAAAACATAATTTCCCTCCTTTAATTGCTAATACACCATTAAAATGACTTGTATCCACTTAATTGAGTCATAACACCCCAAAAGTGCCCGAAACTCCCAAAATACAACATGGCACTTATTTCAACTATCTCGACTACTCTAAAAACAACCACACCCCCTATTTTGGCATTCGGTAAAGTGTGAACAATTTTATTTTCTAAATTCATTTTATTTAATTAATTTTACCCAACTTAAAGTATAGGTCATAACCGTCGTTTTATATACAACGACGCAATATATTACAATATAATGCTATTTACCTTCTCATACGGTAAATAGACAAAACAAAGTAAATATTATCCCTTAATATCACGGGAAACAATATTTACTCCAACTTCCCCTATTTTATAGAATAAGCCCATAGGGAAAAATAATATAAAATAGCCGCAGTGACTCAACTACAATGAAAATGAATATTAAATGTAAAGATGATAGAAATTGTAGCCTTCGATGCTTATAAATGTGGAGTATATTAAGTTTAATCATCACACAAGATTATTCCTTACAAGGAATTGATTCTGACTGATTGAATGAACTCTACATATCATATACATTATTAATGCATATATCATGTATATTTAGTACTCCAGTATCTACAAGCATCATATAATTGATAATCAATGGTTACAAATGAGAAAAATAAAATGCACATGAGGTATTAGCAAGATATTAACGTATGTGTTGTCTAATCAAAGTATTAATGTCGGGAGCAATTATCTCATATCCTTAATAAATTATGATCTAATTTTGTTTCTCTCGATTATTATGTTATATTATTTTTTTAATGAACTATTGATGATCAATGTTGTGTGAAACACTCCATATAAAGTTTAACGAAATGAAACAAATTAAGATGGTTTACATGTTGCACACTCGAACTAATAATGATAGAGATAATATGTATCCTTTATGACTTGATACGAGTTTTTATCTTAGTATAGTTTGCAAGTTAAACTTACTATGCTACATAAATTATTTACATTTGATGCAAGGATTGTTTATAAAACAAACTAGAAATAAAAATAAGATTTCTTCTCTTTCGTTCTTGGGGAATCAAGTCATTTGTTTTTCATAAACCCTCACTGCTTCCAATTTTCTTGAAAAATATTTTCATAGACTTGATTATGAGGGATATTTTTTAAAAGCATTTTTCAGTCCTTCTCAAAGGTTATGGTATTCCTTTGATGTTTTTGTATAAAACAATGTTTGGATATATTTATTTTAAATATTGTTTTGATCCCGCATCATAATCATAGTATTATTGATAAAACTCTTTAATCTTGTACCAAATTAAATCGAGACTCCTTATGAAAATTTTTTATGGACAAGATTTTTGTAATATCTCTTATAAATATTGATAGTCGAGTTATGCCCTTAAGGTATTACAATATCTAACATACGGATGACCTATGTGGCCCAGGTGGGAGATTATGAGAAAATTTCCTTAAAGTGGACCTACATAGATCATATCATCGTCATTGACATGTACTCATTGCATTAAAGAAAATCGAATGTCAAATTCATTATGAATGGTGAAATTGCTGGGAGTTGAAAATCATGAAATATGGTTTTAAAGGAAGGTAGGGTACTTATCCCATTATCGATAACTTTATAAAATACTTGTTCTTTTAGTTGTTGGATTGTTTAAACAATAAAGAACAAATGAATGATTAACCACGAAATTATGGTATTTATCATGTGAGACAAATGTAGATTAAATCATCAAGAATAATATTAAGAATATACTAAATAGAGTCTACTATTCTAAATGATTATGTGGTGTATCTACATGGATATGAATTTGACATAAAGATAAATATTTGGTTTTGTTTTCACAAAATCATAAGAAGTAAACTTACTGGATTACGATATCTCCTTGAATTGTGTTTAAGTTAAATTGTAGTAAAATGTTTTATGTGTAAAGAGAAAAGGGTTATAAATGAACGTTAATGAGAAAAGGGTTATAAATCAACCTTATCCCCTTTTCCAAGGATGTCATTTTTAAGGACGTAAAATTCTTATGAGATGAGTAACTCATTATGATGAGAGTTACATTTAGTGTATGTGAAAATTATTATGCTTATGATATTTTACACATGTTATAAGGAAATGATTTTATAAACTTAATTATGTTTCCCACCTATGGTATTTATAGAATTAATACCATTATATTTTCTAATCACTATATATTCAATTTATACAACTTATGACAAGTGGGAGTAAGTTTATATATTCAATTTATTGTAAAGTAGAGAAACAAAATGTTACATGAATTTTTAATATGTAATGGTTGAATTTATGAGATACTAAAAGATTATATGCTCACATTAAAGTTGATTGTTCATTTTTTTGGACGATCAGTTATTACAACTAAGATTTACTAGTTTTATGGAAATTATGAAGTTCACTCTTATCTACTTATGTTTGTTTTGGTTTAACGACTAATATAATGATGTAGTGCAACACAATCCATTGACTATTATGGATATCTAAATTTGTAGCATGCTTTGATGCAATAACTTATTGATTATGGCAACGTAACTTAAATTTCAGGACTTGGAGTGGTCAACAATATTGCCATGCCGCTGAAATATTATGATACTATCGTTGTATTCTTCTTTATTAAGATACATTAGGTATTATGCGAGTAACTAAGTACATTGAATGCAAATACTTTTTAAAGACGAAGTTCCAAAACAAGTGTTAACATAGAAACTCCACATGATTGGGCTATCACGAAAGGCATAATGAATAATGCTTAAGATACGAGTCTTAAAGTATAGCGGATAGAATCTTCATGTGGTGGATTTTTAGTGCATATTTTGACACTACGATATGATATCATACAGTGTTTCAGAATCATTTATTTATGTCGTTATTGTACATGTGAATGAAAGAATGTGACAGAAATAGTCTTTTACAAAGACATTATTGGACCATTATGGAATAACCTTATTTATAGAACTTATTTGATAACTTGTTAATGTTGTGGTACATGTAAGCGATCATGCTCTTGAATTAGTATGTGAGCGCCATGACTCACATTGATGAGGTGTTTGATGAAGGTCTTTATGGAAAACCATTTAAGGATGACTCAAGGATTATTGGGCACTTTATGATAATTATGGATCAAGGGGGAGACTGATAGAATTATTTTATATAATTCTCCATTGTGTGTTCCATAATTATATTGATTCTAAGATTCACTTTGGTTAATGAAAGGGTACTCTAAATACCAAGAGTCAAATTGACTCTTGGGCATCTACCTTGATGGACTGTTGATATTAAGTGACTTTTGGAGATTTAGGTCTTGTCCCTGCCTATAAATTAGTGACTGATTTCCATCATTCAGACATTGAAAGACAACATAATGAGATAAAGGGAGAGAAATCTAAATTATCAATGAGAGTAAATTTCGAAATAGTGTTTTACGATACTGGGAGATCTAACCATTGGAATGAGTCCAAATTGGAGTATGTTTTTCTACATACCAGATGAAACTGTGTTCCAAAATTCAGCCGATCAAACATCGTTAAGGTTGACTGCTCTGTCAATATTTCTAGTTGTGACAATAATGGATGTATGTTATTTTAACACCATTTATGTTCCGCATAATGATTAAATGTGATAATCATGAATATCCAAGATCCTTTTATTAAGAACATTTGTATGTGACAATTTAATCAAATTAATGTTTTCTTGATTAATATTATGGTGTTCTTAAAAATAGTTTTACAAAGGGAACATAATTGCTGATTATTTTCCAAAATCGGCCTTAATTATCAATATTTCCAAGGGTAAAGATATTGATTATTTTCTCTCATGAGATCCAAAGCTTTGTGGGTAAAGATGTTACTAAATTGTCAAACTACAGATTTAGCCTTGGGCTGTAATATTCTTATTCTCTCTTTACTCGTGTGGTAAGAGAGTTTATGTTATTCATATTTTTCTTTCTTGTCTTTGTAGAGGTTTTTCTACCTCTCCTTTTTATCTTTTCAATAATATATCATCTGCCTAGGCCCCGCCTAAGCTCGAGTTCCACAAAAAAAATCAACAAAATTAAAGAAACTAGGATGTTGTAGCTATAACTCCAAAACTAACAATTATGTGTGTTGGTTTTCAGTTCAATTCACCATCACCCATTAATTTATTTATACCAAAATTTCTTCAACATAATACACAGTAAACCCATTTATAGTCATCAGCAAAACTTGCCTTCTACATTACTTCACATTGATTTTCTTGGACATTAATGTAAAGGTATTATCCCAATTTGTTTTTGAAAATACATGTATGAACTTATAAGAAAATGAATGTTTGGTTTTTACACTTCTTGTTCTTGGGCCTATCTTCATCTCTCTTTCATTTTTCACAATTTCGTTTCTCACCAATTAATACAAGCTTTGGTTTTTTTTTTAATATTCAAACTAGTTAGACGAGCGTGTTTGTACTTGGGGGCTATTGCAGTAAATCCATATCAAAACAATTCTTTGTTTACGTTCTGTCCCAATTTTACTCTATAATGTTCTAATTTGGCAACCTGCATGTACTGTTTTAATAGTTGTACTTAGAATTATTTGCCTTCTTTTTCCCAATGAGAGCATGTAACATTCCGTGTTTTTTTAAATCATTTTAAGGCCTTAAAAAATCCATATTTATATTTTCACGCCCAATTTCTTATGATTTTCTTGCACATTCTTATAAAGGTATGATCCCTGTTTAATTTCTTGGTGCTGACATTATAAGAAAAATAAAATATACTTTTTTCAGTTGCTCTTATTTAGCTTCCCAGAATTGATAACAGAGGAGTCAATCGAGCTGAAGTTTTAAATTTTCACAAACTATTTTTTAACTAGTTCAAAGAGAGTGTTTAAACTTGGGTGTTATTGTAGTAAGTTGTATCAAAACAAGTCTTCATTTTCTTATTTTAGTTACGTCCTAATTCTGTATTAAAACTGCGAAATTTAATTATGGTGTATCGGTATTTTTAATATAGCCTATCCCAAATAATTGGAAAAAGGATTGGTTGAGTTGGTATTTTTTAATATCTATAATTGTAACTATTAGTCTTTGGTTTGAATGGATTTAGGTGATTAATGGGTAAAAATAAATACTTCACCTCTTATATACGACATAAAGCCGGTGTGATAAGAAATCAACAAGACACAACATGTTTTCAGGTTATGCTTGGTCCTGACAAGACACAACATGCAAGCACTATTTAGAGTGACAGGTTACGAAGAACACAGTTATTAGTTTTTACACATGACAATGCATGAAAATACGAATAATAACACATCACAACTTTGTGTCAAAAAAATCCCAACACGAACAGCCTATTACAACATGTGGTATTAATTTCGGGTTGTGTTCTCTTGTCATATCTCAAGTTGCCACCCTACATAACAATGGGTTGTTGTTGAAGGTGGTTAAATACCTTAATATTCTCATAGCCTAACCTAGAACCTAAAAATAATTAAATTCTTTAGATTCTAACTTATGGAAACCTGCACATGATTCTTTCCAATGAATTATCGTGAATTAGGCTTTCTGTCAATATTCAAATAAGAGAACACACACCTTTTACTTATGTGAAAGTGGATGGATATGATGATCATTATCATTTTCATGATTTTAACTACAGGACATATTATATTTTTGCCGAATTTTAATAGATCAATGGTTAAATGTTAGTTTGAAGAAATGTATTTATCAGTCAACTTTATTTTAAGTTGATTTTTTAATTGCTTTCTTTTATATAACATAAAAATAATAAGTGTTCTATATTTTACAGTAGCATGCCATCAAACATGAGCCGAAATTATGAAATTAGATTATGGGAGGATAACAGTATTCTCCCCAATAACCTACTTTTGCCCAATTGGTCTACCATCGCATTTTATATAAAAAAAATTGATCTCAAATTGGTTCGAATGGCCAAGTGTAAAATTTGATCTCAAATAGGTTCGAATAGCCAATTGGTCTACCATCGCATTTTACATAAAAAATTTGTGTCGTGTATGAATAGTGATGTCTTCTTATCTCATGAATTAATGAGAACTATCATGACGAGTGGTCGTATTTTCCATCATTTTGCAATGGAAGACAAAGAAGCAATGGTCGATTCTATAATTGATTTCGAAAATGAAATATTGGGGGATCCACGAAGCGAAGGGAAAAAATATTTTCAATAGTCGTCGATATCGGTATTGGATCATCAGCTCAAGATGAATATGGTAAAATCAACCTTCAAGGTGAGGATGAGTTTATAAGTGAAGGGGGAAAAAAGCCAATCCCAACAACTAAAGCGGTAATTCAGGCACTAGAGAAAGTTACATCTGTAGGACGGTAGTGAGACTGAGGTCTAGGAATAATTGGAAAGGGTGAGGTGTAACCCACTCCACTGGACTCTGTCTTCAAGGTCTTCAAAATATCTCTGAGCAGTTCGGTGTGAAAACCTTCCACTTTTGTAAAAATGGATTAAAACACTATGAAACTCCTCTTGCAAATATGAAACTCCACAATAACAATATCAACTTGGAGAAGAAGGATCTCGTGAGAGTAATGGTTGTCAAGGTGGGAGTGAAGAAACAAATACTCAACACTTAGTGAGAGAGAGCAGAGAGAGAATACTATGAGGTTCTGGTGTGATTTTGACAGAATAACTGTGCTATTGAGTTTTTCTATCTATATCTCCTTGACCTTGCCCAGGGGTCCTATTTATACTTGGGCACTAGGGTTGAGTTATCAATTTTGGCGCTAAAACTTAGAGGGTTGGTGAGGGACAAGGTCTGGAGTGTACCACTTGTCCTAACCTGTGTCCAGCAGCCTGTCGCCTCAGAGAGGTGCCACCTGGTGCAAACCAAAGTGAAAAAGAAAATATGTCTACGCTAGATGTCAAAATATTTCATTTGGTAAATATCCTTTGAAATGGTAACTTGTGGTACAAACTTTGAAAACTTGAGAGAGGAGGCCTGGAGGACCTCCTCCTCTAAAATTATCAATCTTGTGGTATGTGTGTGTGTGTGGGGGGGGGGGGGGGGGGGGGTGAGGACCCCTCTCTTCTCAAATCATTTTTCTTGGGAGGGGCCTTGAAGTCTAAGAAAATCATTTATGTAAAAGTTCATTTCTAGTGAGCAGCACTTTGGCTGCTCACTTCACTTGTGACTAAGTGTAAGATGTGTGTGGCCTTGACTGACTTATAAGGTCTTCCTATTAGTAATCTTTCAATCCTAAAGTGCTAAGTGGTTGAGCTTGCTCAACAAACCTTGTTCCTCAGCCGCCAAGCCAAAACTCCCAAGAGATCCCAACTAGCCAATTTGAGTCCTGCCTGCTCAACTAGGCTACCTGTACAAGAAAGTAAGTTTTAGTACTTTTGTTCTTTTAAAGAATGACTTTTAATGATGAGGGGTTGCTCATGGTAGCCACTCCCTCATCCTGGCGTATTTTTAGAAGCTGAGGGGGAGGTCCTTGAGGCTCCCTCGCCCAAAGTTTTGGTTAAGGACCCTGAGGGTTCCTCTCCCAAATGTGTTCTTGCAGTTGAGGGAGGGGAACCTTGAGGGTTCTTTGACCAAATGTTTTCTGAAGGTTGAGGTACCTTCGGGGTTCCTCAACTAATATAGGTTTTCTACTGTTGAGGGACCCTGGGGTTTCCTTCACCAATACGGATTTTTTGCGATCGAGAGACCCTTGGGGTTCCTTCACCAATATATTCTTTTTACGATCGAGGGACCCTAGGGTTCCTTCACTAATATAATTTTTTTGCGGTCGAGGTACCCTCGAGTTTCTTTCACCAATATGAATTTTATGCAGTTGAGGTACCCTGGGGGTTCTTTCACCAATATAATTTTTTTACGGTCGGGTTCCTTCACTAATATGAATTTTCTTTGGTAGAGGGACCCTGGAGGTTCCTTCACTAATATGAATTTTCTGTGGTCGATGGACCCTGGGGGTTCCTTTACCAATATAATTTTTTTGCGGTTGAGGGACCCTGGGGGTTCCTTCATTAATATAACTTTTCTGCGGTCGAGGGACCTTGGGGGTTCCTTCACTTATATGAATTTTCTACGGTTGAGGGACCCTGGGGGCTCCTTCACCAATATGACTTTTATATGGTTGAGGGACCCCTGGGGGTTCCTTCACTAATATGAATTTTCTGCGGTTGAAGGACCCTGGGGGTTCCTTCACCAATATGAATTTTTTGGGGTGTTCCTCAACCTCATATTTTCTGTAAGGTGAAGTGGGTTTTTGAGGGACCCCCACCCTAAAATATAGTTGTCAAGCTTGAAACAACCTTCTACATTATCCCCTCATGCAAAGTCTTTTGTGTCGGGAATACCAAAAGGGTTTGTATGCTATAAATTCGATTTTAAATTTTGAGAGACCCTAGGTTTTTTTCATCAATCCCCCTAGGGTTATTAAATGCTCTATCACTTCATCCCAAGTTTTGTAGATGAGGCTACTTATGGTGGACCTCCTTATCTAGGTATCAACTTGGGCAGATGGGTTGCTCGTCGTGAGCCCCTCATCCTTGGCCTTTTTCTGTGGCCTTCTATCTTGTTTAGATGGGTTACTTATAGTGAGCCCCTTATCCTTGGCCTTCTTTTCTGGACTTGTATCATGTTTAGAGGTGGTGCTCATGGTGAGCCCCTCGTCCTTGTCCTTTTTTGTGGCCTTTTACTCATGTTTAGAGGGGTTTCTCACGGTGAGCCCCCTCATCCTTGGCCTTTTTCTGCGGCCTTCTATCTTTGGTAGAGGGTTGATCAAAGTGAGCCCCCTCATCGTTGTCCTTTGTTATGTGGCCTTCTATCTTGTTTATAGGGGTTGCTCACAGTGAGACCCCTCATCCCTGGCCTTTGTTTTGTGGCCTTTTATCTTGTTTAGAGGAGTTTCTCATAGAGAGCCCCCTCATCCTTGGCATTTTTTCTGTGGCCTTCTATCTTGTTTATAGGGGTTTCTAACAGCAAGCCCCCTCATCCTTGGCCTTTATTATGTGGCCTTCCATCTTGTTTAAAGGGGTTGCTCACAGTGAGACCCTCGTCCGGGTATTATGCCTCGTCATAGGGCCATCCAAGGTGGACCCCATTGCTCTAGATATTTTCTTGTTAACTTGGGAAGTGGGAGCCCCACTAGGTAAGCTCACTCTCCCTTGGTTATTTTAGAGTAGCAGATTGATACCCATCTACATTAGTCTCCTCGTACAAAAATCTTTGTGTTGGGTAGTGATTAGGCATAAATTCTTCACATTTATCACTTTAATTTCTGTATTTGTATGATCTCCTGCGGTGTAAATAGATTCGATTTGGATTATATTTATGATACTAACCCTTTTTGGCAAGTATTTCGTATTTTGTGGATCTCTTATGTGTTTTACAGGTATTTCATGCAAGTTAGTGCCAAAGAGAACTCAAAACAGTGAAAGAAAACAAAGAAATGGGGAGAAAATGGCATTTTTGTAATTTTGCAGCCTTATTCCGGAGGTGGGGAAAGTTGAAGAGCTTTAAACTACAAGAACACTGGAAAAAATGGCACCTCAATCGGAGTCCCGGTGTGAAAGTTATGAGCAGTCAAAGATAGAAGAAAACGTCAAATAAAGACAGGACCAATCCGCCCAGAAATTAAAAGAACCGGTCCGCACATGACCAGTCCGCACAGAAATTAAAAGAACTGATCCGCATTCATGGCAAACCGGTCCGTAGGAGGACAGGAACGGTCCGGATCAAGGCAAATCGGTCCGGAGGAAGAGGGGACCGGTCCGGCAGTCGCAATTTTTATTTTCTTATTTTCCTCTAATGGAGAGTCCTAGTGCTGCTAAAACTCTTGGAGTCTTGTAGGGTATAAAAACCCGTTTTATTATCATTATTTGAACGGGGAATTACGAAAAATTAATAGAATTTTCCCTTATTTCCAGCAAACTCTAGTTTAGAGATATTTTACTGTTTTAATTCCAAAAGTTGAAGATTATTCAGAAGTTCTGTGATTACAAGTTTTATTAATTGATGTTGTTACTTCTTTGGTGAGATTAGTGAGTTATTTCCTCTCTACAATTCTTTCTACATCAATTCACAAGTTTTCCTTAGATTAATCATGGTTTTATGCATATCAAGCACTGTTTTCATTACTTTCAGCATGCTAGGATAGATTTTCAAAGGCGGGGATACATGAACCCAACCTGATGTGTTAGTTGCATGTGTATAACATTAGTCCTCTGAATTTAGTGATTGATTACGATCATATTGCGTAGGAACACAACAATTGTAGATCTTTATATCGCGTTTGCCTCTGGGTAATCGGGATGATTTAGAATGCAATTCGAGTGTCACTATCGTGATACCGATTTACTCGTCCTCAGATTAAGTATGACGCGGGCTTGAACCTCGTATACGTAATGATTGGGAGTACTAAATTCTTGGTCTAATTAATCAATTAAATTTATGATTAATATTATAACTGCAATACACTAGGGTTGGGGGATTGTATTCCCGTCCTATTTTTCTCTTCACATAATTTAATGTTTTAAATCAGTTTTCATCAGTCTTTTAAGTAATTTAAGATAGTTGCACATTTTCATAATTTCATAATTGCATTTAGTTGTAATCAGTTCCAAACCAAATCATTTTTTCTTTCTTTTTAGAGTCAAAGTTAGGATTCCTTCTTCTTTTCCTATCATTACAACTTCATTGCCTTAGTTCCCTGTGGATACGATCCCGACTTACCGGGTTTATTACTAACGCGACAGGCTTGCACTTGAGCCTAGAGTGAACACACATTAGAGACACTTTCTGAGTCGCGTCAAGTTTTTGGCACCGTTCCCAGGGAATTAGGTAGACTTTGGATTAGATCGAGTCAATCTAAAACTTTGCCAAAAAAAAATCGAAAAAATCCAAAAACATAAAAAAAATTCAAAAAAGCATAAAAAGATCCATCATCATCTCTTATAAGATGTTAATGAAAAATTCTGAACTCACTCCCACACCCCATAATACTCCAACCCGTATTCACAAAAATCCAATAGTTGATTACAACCCCGATAGCCCCTATACGCCTAACGTCCCACAGTTCTGGATTCTACCTCCCACACCGTTACACTCAATCTCAAATAACACTCCGTTTTTTTTTCTTAGGTCACACTTCAGAGTACGCTTCGAGCACACCTAGTGAGGATACCGAGTCGTTAAGAGAAAGAGAGATGTCGCAACGCGGTAGTTCAGCCGTCGGTGAGGAAGAGGTCCCATACCACCCGCTGAGAGAAATCTTATATCCCGAGCGCACTGTCACTCCGGGATGCATTATACTCCCATATATGCCGGGTTATTTCGTTTTAAAAATGGGATGATCCAGATTTTACCCCATTACCATGGTATGGATTCTGAAAAGCCATATATTCACATCAGGGAATTTGAGGATGTGTGTGGAACTCTCAATGATCAAACTTGCACACAACAGGTGATTCGCCTCAAACTCTTCCCCTTCTCGCTAAAAGATAAAGCTAAGAGTTGGTTATGGTCTTTGCCTCCAAGATCGATCCCATCTTGGAACGAGTTGCAATCTAGGTTTCTCAAGAAATTCTTCCCACCACATCGAATAATCTCCATAAAGGCTCAAATTTAAGCTTTCAGGAAATTTGAAAATGAGCCATTTCATTGATGTTATGAGCATTTCAATGAGTTAGTTACTTCATGCCCCCATCATGGATTTGATGCAGCGTAAATCATTTATTTTATCTATAATGGGCTGAATCTGAATTCCAAACAACCCGTTGAAACAATGGGTAGTGGTCCTTTTGACGGCTTAGACGCCCATGATGCTGAGCTTCACCTGAGGTATGAAGCCGAGACTACCCAATCCTGGGATACATCTGACCCTAATGCTCAAAATCGAAATCATCAAGTGACCACCACTCCATCAGCGTCCGGCCTATTTCATATAGAAAAGAGTTCTATAGTGGACAGTTGAATCTATATACTTGAGAAAGAAGTGCAAGACCTACGTGGGATATGTGGAAGAGGACCAACTAGATCCATACCAAACCCCGTCGAGAAGGTATGTCCAATTTATGAGGCGGGTCATTCAGCTAAGGAATGCCCGACTATACCCGCCTACAAAGTGATGCTTTAAGAACAAGTAAGCGGTATAGGAGGATTCAAGGATAATTTCGGTTCCCCGCACGGGAATTATTACAACCCTTCATGGAAAAACCACCCTAGTTTTAGCTATGGACAACAACATTCTGCAATCAATCCTAATTCACATGTTGCCCCTCCTCCACCACCACATTTTCAACAAGCTCCACACATGCAAGGACATGTACAAGCACCACCACCTCAAGGATCATACATCCCTCTACCGTGGAGAAGTCTCGAGGATACTATCAACCACTTTATTAATACCCAGACTGCAACTAATGCTAGGCATGAGCGCATAATGAATGACATGAATGCAAACATTTCACAGTTTCAATCATCGTGGAGTATCCAAGAGAAGGGCAAGTTTCCTGCCCAGGGCCAAAGACCTCTCCAAGGTCAAACTAGTGTTAGCTCGACACCCCATGACCATCCTGAGCAATGTAGCGCAATTACCACTCTACTTAGTGGGAGAGTAGTTGATTTGTCACCTCACCCATAAGACGTACCTAAAGACAAGGAGATTTCGCCCGGCACGAAAGAAGCCGAAGATGTCCCCTTGAATGAGAGTGATAAAGACGACACTAGTGAGACCGAGGTAGTAGTGAAACCACCCATCGCGGCACCGTTTCCTCAAAGGAAAATCCCTTCCCATAAAGGAAACCCACGTGATGACGTGCTAGACGTGCTAAAGCAAGTAAAGCTGAGCTTACCTTTCCTCGATGCCATTAAGAAAATTACAGCTTATGCAAAAGTCATCAAAGACTTGTTGACATTAAAGAGAAAGATGAAGGTAAAGAAAAATGTATTTCTAGCACAGAATGTGAGCTCCATTCTACTTAACGATCTCCCACCTAAATTCAAAGATCCCAGTGCACCCACCATTTCCTGCATCATTGGAGAAAATAAAATCGAAATATCTTTTCTTGATTTGGGAGAAAGTGTCAATATCCTCCCTTATTCCATTTATAGGAAACTTAATTTGGGAGATCTGAAGCCCACAAGTATCACTCTCCAATTAGCGGATCGAACTGTGAAGATCCCACGAGGTGTAGTTGAGGACGTGATCGTCCAAGTTGACACTTTCTACTTCCCGATAGACTTTGTCATTTGGGACACGGAGCCTTCCTTCGCCTCTAGCAATCATGTTCCCATCATTCTCGGGCTCCCATTTTTAGCTACGGCTAACGCTATTATCAACACTAGGAATGGGAAGATGCAACTCACCTTTGGGAACATGACCTTAGAGACTAACATCTTCCATATAGCCCAATTTATGGGGGAAGAAGATGATCTTCACACGGTGAGCCAAATTGATGAGATCATAGAAGAGCGCATTGAGGAAAATTTATATGGAGACGCCTTATAATATTGCTTAGTGTCCAGTCATGAGAGCGAGGGAACTTATACCACAATTGAAAGAGAGAGAGAGGGGTTAGAAGAGAGAAAAATGGTGGAGTTAGAGATCGAGCAAGTAAGAGAGGATGTAGGCACTACTCGAGAGAGAGAGCTAGGGGACATGAGCATGGAAGAATTTGAAAAAAAATTCGGTCCGGTGGATGAGAGCCTTAACGATGAAATCCAAACTCTATTGGATTCATCTAGTCACCTAGAAGAAAGCGAGTGGAAAGATAAAATCGATGAATTCCTTCTTTGCGACCATCCACCCATACCATTAGAGGTCCCTAAGGCGAGTGAGGAGAAAAGTTGTGGTTCATCCGACTTAGATCCCTACCCATGCATATTAAAAATTGAAAGAAACCTAGGTGTTCCCTTCGAGTCAACACACGCAGACCACGCTTTGAGTCAGCATCACGAGGATCCCTTTCCAATTAGTCACGATGAGTCTCCCGGTCTATCCTTTATCTATGGGTGAGGTCCCAACTTGTTCCGATTATTGGATTATAATCCTAGAACGGGAGAGACGAGGAGAGCATCGAACCCCGTGAGTGGGGTCGGGTGAGTTTGTGGAGAGATGAGAGATCGTTGCATCCCCGACGCGTATGGGGTGATTTTTAGTGTATTATTGAGTCATGTGCTATGGTCATTTAGTGTCTTTATGCATTTTAAATATTTGTTTGTTTTATTTTTCCGCACTTTTCATTCGCTTTGAGTTAGATTTTAGCCCTTTTTTCTTGAGGACAATGCAAAAGTCTAAGTTAGGGGGGTCACAAGTGAGTATTTCTAAAACTTCACAAATTTTCCAAAATGCCCTGAAATTTCCAAGAAAATCATAAAATTTTGAAAAATCCAAAAATATTTTTGTTCAAAATAAATAAAAATTGGAATTCAAAATTTTCAAAAATATCATTAAAAGTCGAATTGAAGTATCAAGTTGTAAAATTCAACATACACAAAGCCAAAATTGACTAAAGATGGAAATTGAGCGAAAATTGACAACTTAACGAATAAGTGTGGAGATTAACAAACCCGGTGAGATTCGAGCCTATCACTTTTTATGAGTTTTTAAATCAATCCGAGTTAATTGTTAACTCAAAGTTCTTTTCACTACATCAAATCCTGCAAATGGTCACGCCTCGTGGGTCACGGCCCAAATCCGCGACCAGCTGGTCGCAGACTTGGGCCGTGACCCACTCAATATTTGGCGTGACCAATTTTATCACCACACTAAATTATCCATGCTCGGGAAGTGGTCACGGACTAAATCCCTGACCACCGTGGGTCACGGACTATGGCCGTGACCAGGTCGTGACCAGTTTGTCGCCAATATTCCCTCCAAATTGGGTCACGGACTTTATCCGTGACCAGGTCGTGACTAGCTTAGTGCCAAAATTCCCTCCAAACTGGTCGCGGATGGGTCACGGACTTGGACCGTGACCAAAGGCGTGACGAAGTAGAAAACATACACATTAAAGGTCACGGGTGAGGACCGTGACCATCTGTTGGTCTGGGTCACGGCTATGGGCCGTGAACATACATCATTCAAACAATTTAGGCTGCAGGAAAAGGGTCGCGCGCATGGGTCACGGCTTTAGGCCGTGACCAGATCGAAGTCGCCATTGCCCAAGTCAGTAATGTGTCACGGCTATAGGTCGTGACTAGGTCGAAATCGCCAGGTCCTCAACTTCATTAATGGGTCGCGCACATAAGGTCATGGCTCGAGGCCGTGACCATAGTCTGGTCTTAAAAAAATATTCCTAGCTTCTCATTTGTTACGTGCGACTTTGTTTACTGTTAGGGTTCGTGCGATTTCGAGCTCCTACGATTTCGGTTGGATTTCAGTTGGATTTGCATTTGGCTAATCGATTTCAGTTGGTATGTATTGATTCATTTGGATTTCTCGATTTCTATCTGAAACCCTAATTTTTGTGTATGTATGTGTAGATTTATGTTTGTATGTGTGTATGTACAGGTTGTATGTGTGTGTATGTATAGATTTATGTCAAAAAAAATTAGGGTTTAGTGTTCCTTAAATAGTATGTGTGTGTATGTATAGATTATGTCAATAAACCCTAAATTGTATGTGTGTGTATGTATAGATTATGTCAATAAACCCTAGATTGGATATGTGTGTATTTTTTTTTGACAAAATATGCTTGTCTTGTTTTTTTTTTGAGAAAATATAATTAAATGATTTTTTTTGACATACGAGTCGAAAACACGTGTGCACGTTACTATAGTGAGATATTGTTGGCTTGGTTGTTGGATACTATGTTGAATTTATTGAATTGATACTAGTGTCGATAAATGTACATGTTATAAAATTTACTTGGGCCAACAAATAAATTGTGTATAGATTTATGTGTATATTCATGTTTATGTGTGTAACTATGAACAAATAAATTGTTTTTTTATCAATAAACCCTATATTGTGTATGTGTGTATGTATAGATTATATGTGTGTGTATGTATAGATTGTTATGTGTGTGTATGTATAGATTTATGGCAAAAAAAATATTATGGTTTAGTAAACCCTAAATAGTATGTGTGTGTATGTATAGATTATGTTAATAAACCGTAGATTGTATGTGTGTGTATGTATAAATTATTCCAATAAACCCTAGATTAACTTTCAAACCTAAACTGTAATAGTAGGACTCGTATTCATGCCCTCGTATACTTTTCTCAGGAAAAATGAGGCACGGTGATAATTACTGTCAATAAGAGTGGGAGAGGTTGCAATTAGACCGCATACATAACTCTTTTATTAGTGTGCATCATATACAGGGTACTCCTATTTATAGGTACGGAAATAAAAATATTGAACAATTTAACTACCTTATAAATCGTGGATTTAATATACAGCAAGATTACATGTTCGATCGTATTCTATTTTCTCTACCAGAAAACTGGGATGACGTTATACAAAATATATTTCACACACATAATCACGACATAGCCCTGACCTTGGTTACGTTGTTGGAAAAGGCGGAAAAAAAATCCACCCTTTATGGATACAACTGCGTTCAGAGAGCATTGACATAGATTGTGATGTCTCGCGCCACATGCACGTAAAATTGAATCTTGCCAACAAGTTGAGAAATAGGGGATTCCGAGTTCATGTCACTGACATCTACACATCAATCATAGATAACCTTCCTTCTAGTTGGCCACGTGCAAAAATTCATAGGTTCTTAAAAACTAATACCGAATGGATGGATATCAGACACATTGAACTTATTCTAAAGTCTTACATTGAAAAGGTATCTATGTATCAATATATATATAACTAATCAAGCTTGATTAATTAGTTTTACTTTCATATTACTATAATTATTTAGTCACATATTTTTTTTAATTTTTGTAGATAATTTCGAGAGGAAACAACCCAAGGGTACCAAGTGCCGAGGTGACACCACAACGAGGTTCACCATCTCATGCAGAACCTGGATTCTCAACACCAATGGCTGAGCAATTCACAACTCCACCAATGGTTCACTCCTCACCAAGTCCAACTCCAACTGCTCCTACGCCCCAATCCACCACTCCTGTTGCTTTAACGCCCCCATTTGACACTCCTGATGCCTCTCGCTCACATGAAAAGAAGTCTATTGGCTTCTCCCTTCTCAGGAATAACCCGATGGGTGATAGGAATGACGTGATGAACTTTAAAGCTAGGTGTTTGTCGCTAGGAAAAATGAACGTGGGAGTCGGTGGAGCAGATAATTGGAACCTTGTTGATCAAGCTGTCAAAGATGACGTACATGAACAACTTTGCAAGCATTTCTCATTTCCTGATTGTTCCAAGAATAAGGTTATATCTCGGGTTGCTGAAGGATTGAGAACATACAGGAGAAACCTTCGGAAGAAACATTTCCCGAAAGATGCAGCGAGCTCAGATATTTTGGCTTTGAAAGAGAGGGTGCCTCCCAATGTTGAAATGCCGTTGGATCAGTGGAATAAGTTTTTGGAGAATGAGGCGAAGGAAAAAAAGTTGGTCTAGAGGGATCAAAATAAAAAAAATAGGGCATAAAAAACTAATATCCATAGGCTGGGATCCAAATCATATGAGGATTTGAAGAATGAATGGGAGAGTAGGACAAAAGATGGTCCAGATGCCGGTAAAAACCCAAATCGGTCCAACTTATTCCTTCATGCTCGACGGGACAAAGATAATAAATTCCCGCCGCACTTGGCTAAGACACTGGAATCAATAGAGGCTATCAGCAGTCAATCCGATTCGATCCCTACTGATGACTTTGCCCTTGAAAATCATGCCCTGACTAAGACCTTTGGAAAGTACAAAAGGGGGAGGACGAGAGGTGTTGGCTCACATATGCCAAAAACAAAACTTCAACACATTGCACCTCTTGTGGACGAGCTTTCTTCGGTCAAGAATTGTATCTCATCGCAAAAGGAGCACTAGTTGAAGATCGATGGGGATGTCCATGAGATTAAAAATTCCCTGGGATTATTGTCAAATCAAATTGGGAAACTTGTAAACCTTTTCGAAAGCTATAGGCCCCCAATGCCTCCTCAAGGTTACCCTTACCCTACTCCTACTCAAGGTTTCACACATCCT
Organism: Sambucus nigra; assembly: GCA_949130495.1. Taxonomy (NCBI): domain Eukaryota; kingdom Viridiplantae; phylum Streptophyta; class Magnoliopsida; order Dipsacales; family Adoxaceae; genus Sambucus; species Sambucus nigra. The sequence continues at coordinate 52,186,340 of OX422222.1, forward strand.
TCCCCTCCAACATTACCCTCTCAAATGCCTCATCCTCCAACATTCCCCTCACCTGCACCTCCGCCAATCACGGGGCTCGGATCATCGTCAACAACTCACGGTGACTTTAGCGAAGAGTACTATTTCAAGGACATGAGCACTTCGAGGTTTGTTGGCGTGTGCATACTCATCTCCAGGGTTCCTGGAACTCTAGTACATCACCGACCTTTGGAGAAGGGTGATGCTAAAATAATGGTCGATGAAATATACAACGGCTGCGGAGATGTACTTGTGTACGTTAACAGCGGGGATGGGATGGAATTGAGGAATTATGCAAAATCTTATAGTACTTGGACACTTTATCTGTTGGGCAAGATTTAATAATAATTTCTTTCGTTTCAGTTGTAATATTTTTTGTTTGTTTTAGTTGTAAGAATATTGGTTTTGCTTCAGTTGCAATGATATTTTTTTTGTTTGAGTCGTAAGAATATTCGTTTTGTTTCATTTGGAATGATATTTTTTTTGTTTCAGTCATAAGAATATTCTTTTTGTTTCAGTTATAATAATATTTTTTAACCTATTACCACAGGATCAAAATTTGAAGATTATTACATGGATTTCCCACAATACAAAGAGTGGATGGGAGAGACTAACCGGATATCAAATAATCATGTAAAGGGTGTTTATGAATTTGTTAAATACGCTTCTAAAAAACTTAAAAGTGAGAAGATTCCATGTCCGTGCACTCATTGTATTAACGAAAAATAAAAGTCATTGGAAGTTGTTGAGTTGCATTTACTAAAGTGGGGAATCTGTCAAGACAATATAATATGGACATACTATGGTGAAAAAGTTGTACCTTATGTTCCAGAAGAATTACCGACACCCGACCGTGTAACGGAACCTCAAGGAGTAGAAGTGGTACATGATTCACCAACACATCATCCATTGATCGACTTAATTGATGATGCTTACGGACTCCACAACCAAAAAAAACACCAACCTATGGATACAAATAATGCGCATTAGGACCAAGTAAATGAACAAATTGATGCTGAACTACTAGGAGATCGGGAATACATACGGTTGAAAGCCGATGCGATTAGACCGTTGTATAAAGGTTGTGATGAAGATCACTCAGTATTATATGCAATGATTGGTTTGCATAATTTGAAGAGTCAATTTGGTTTGTCTGGAAACAGCATAACCGGAATTCTTAAGTGGGTTAAAGAAATTCTCCAATAAGAGAACATGTTACAAGACAATTATCCTACCATGAAGAAGAGTTTGAAGGGTTTAGGTTTGAAATACAAATCTATTCATGCTTGCAAGTATGATTGCATAATGTACCGAAATGAGCACGAAGAGAAGATGAATGTCCTGTATGCAGTGAGCCTAGATATATGGTTTGTGAGAATGGAAATGACAAACATGCAAAAAATCACAAGTGCTCGCAAGTCCCACAAAAGGTTTTGAAGTATTTTCCACTTGGGCCGCAGTTAAAACATTTTTTACTGTACTGTGGATAGCGAAGGCCATGACATGGCATGCTCGATGCGAGGTGGGTGGGAATTTGATGCGTCATCCGGTTGATTCACTCATCTGGAGAATTTCAAATGCACAACACCATGAATTTTCAAAGGAACCGCGCAACGTTCGTCTTGCAATCTCAACCGATGGGTTTAACCCTTTCGGTAATTTAAGTACTAGTCAGAGTTATTGGCCAGTTCTTATGGAACCTTTAAGTCTTCCTCCGATATTATGTATAATAAAGGAGTTCACATTGTTATCTTTGTTGATACCCGGGCCGAAGGCTCCCAGTGATGATATTGACATATTCTTAGCACCATTAATCGAAGAACTTAAAGAGTTGTGGGATAAAGGGGTGACGGCGTTCGATTCTCATAAGGGTGAAGAGTTCACACTTAAAGCAATGGTGATGTGGGCGATCCACGATCTTCCTGCTTATGGGATTTTGTCTTTTTGTAATGTTCATGCTTATTATGGATGTCCCATATGTGGGGAGGAAACTGAAGCCTGTTGGTTAAAACATAGTGGTAAGTTGAGTTACACGGGGCATCGTAGATTTCTGCTGACTAGTTACCCTTTTAGGAACGACAAGTCTAACTTTTTTCCTGTTGGTCATGAGCGCAGAACGGCACCTATTCAACTTTCTGGTCAGCAAATTGAGGAGAAGGTGGTGGCTGTGACTGAGGGGAATATGTACGTAGGCAAACACCCCCAGTTTGTAAACCTGAAGCGTAAAGCTATGGAGGATCCGAACGACCCTAGAATCATGCCCCTTTGGTGACCGGGGTAATCCTGTAACAAAGTCCATCGTTATATTCTCCCACTTCCATTCCGGAATAGGCAAAGACTGGAATAATCCTGCCGTCTTCTGATGCTCTGCTTTCACTTGCTGGCATACTAAACATTTAGCTACGAACTCTGCAATCTCACGTTTCATATTGTTCCACCAGCAATATTCTTTCAAATGTCTGTACATTTTGATACCTCCCGGATGCATAGAGTAAATAGAACTATGTGCCTCTTCTAATATATCTTTATTTAAGGGTGGATCATTCAGTACACAAATCCTATTTTTATAACACAATGATTCATCATTCTTAATTTCAAAGTCACTCTCTTTACCATCCAGGACATCTTGTTTCTTCTTCTCAAGGAATGGATCACTGGTCTGCAAATTTCGTATGTGTTCGGCCAATAAAGGTCTCACTGTGACATGTGCTAATAATCCTCGCTTTATGAAAACTTCAATTCAATCCCCATCCATGCCAAGTCAAGAATATTTCCAACACGGGCACACCGTATGCAACCAACCATCCCTGATGATTTTCAACTCAAAGAATCTTCTACTACATTGGCCTTCCTAGGGTGATGATGAATGGTACAATCATAGTCTTTAATCATCTCTATCCAACGCCTCTGCCTCAAATTCAGTTGTTTCTGTGTAAACAAGTATTTCAAACTTTGATGATCTGTAAATATCTCACAAGTTTCTCCATACAAGTAATGTCTCCACAACTCTAAAGAAAACACAGTGGATGCTAACTCCAAATCGTGTGTAGGGTAGTTTCGTTCATGTGTCTTTAATTTTCTGGAAGCATATGCTATTACCTTCCCATTCTGCATAAGAACGAATACCAACCCCTTAAATGAAGCATCTGTATAGATCACGAAAGACTCATTCCCATATGGAATAGTAAGTATAGGGGCTGAAACCAATCGATTCTTCAATTATTTAAAACTCCTCTCACATTCTTCATCCCATACAAACTTCACTTCTTTACGAGTCAACTTCATCAATGGTAATGCTATTGATGAAAAACATTTAATAAATCTGCGATAGTAGCCTGCCAATCCTAGGAATCTCCTAATTTCTATCACATTCTTAGGACTCTCCCATTCAACAATTGCTTTCACCTTCTTTGGATCAACATATATCCTATTTTCTGAGACAACGTGCCCTAAAAACACAATTTCATTCATCCAAAACTCACACTTGCTGAATTTAGCAAACGATTTCTTCTCTCTCAAAATCTGCAATACAAGTCTCAAATGTTTCTCATGTTCCTCCAAGCTACGCGAGTAAATCAACACATCATCTATGAATATAATCACAAATGAATCAATGAAAGGGTGGAATACCCGATTCATCAAATCCATAAAAACTGCTGGAGCATTAGTTAATCCAAATGGCATCACCAAAAACTCATAGTGCCCATATCGAGTCCGAAAAGCTGTTTTGGAAATATCACTATCCTTCACTTTCAGTTGGTGGTAACCCGATCTCAAATCAATCTTCGAAAATATAGTGGCCCCCTGTAATTGGTCAAACAAGTCATCGATACGAGGTAGAGGGTACTTTTTTCTAATGGTCACCTTATTCAATTGCCGATAATCAATACTTAATCGCATTGTCCCATCTTTCTTTTTCACAAATAACACCGGGGCTCCCCATGGTGAAACACTAGGCCGAATGAACCCTCTGCTTATCAGATCTTGTAATTGCACTTTCAATTCCTTCAACTCTGTTGGTTCCATTCTATAAGGATCAAGTGAAATCGGACCAGTTCCTAGAATTAATTCAATGGAGAACTTTACTTCCCTATCGGGTGGCAGTTCTTGCAATTCCTCTGGGAAGACATCAGAAAATTCTCTAACCACTGGTATATCTTCAACTTTAAGTGCTTACTTACTAACATCAACCACATACGCTAAATACCTAGTACAACCCTTACTCAATAACTTTCTGCTCTTTATTGCTGAGATAAGACAATTAGGGACAACATTCCTTTCCCCTGTAAACTGGAACTCGGGTTCACCAGGATGATGAAATGTAACTTCTTTTCGAAAACAATCAATGGAAGCATGATACAATGATAACCAATCCATCCCCAATATAATATCAAAATCCCGAATGGCCAATGGTAACAAATCAACATAGAAATCTCGCTCACCCATTCGTAAGACACAATCTTTATAAACATGCTCAACTAGAATTACACTTTCCATTGGGGTAGAAATATATAAGGAATAATTGAGGAATGAACATGGTCTACCCAAATATGAAACAATATCTAATGCCACAAATGAATGCGTAGATCCAGGATCAATGAGTGCATATAAATCTTTATTTGCAATAGAAAGTTTACCTGTAACCACTTCAGGTGTAGCATGGGCATCTTGCAACGTCATCGCAAACACTCTTCCTCCTGCCTTCGATCCAGTTGCTTGTTCTGTACCTCTCCCCCTGGTGGCACTTCCTGGAGAGGATCCCTTATGATGCCCCACACTACTAACTGAAACCTCTCTTGATAACATCGGACAATTCTTTCTCAGATGGCCCTTCTGATGACAGTTGAAACATTCTATATTCAGTAGCTTTGGGAAATTTCTCTTTACATGACCCGATGTCCCATAAAAGAAACAAACATTTGGATCTCCTTGTGCTGAAGCTCCTGAGCCACTTCCACTACTAGCCTCACCCTTCTGCGACCCACCTCCCATACCTCTACCACGCTGAAATTTCTTCCCTCCAAGTCTTGAATATTCTGTATCACTACCTTTTTGATAACTTGGATTGAATCTGCTTCTCTTTACACCTCGTTCTCGATTCCCTCTTGCTTCATTCACGTCATTTTCTACCAGCAGGGCTTTATTCACCAAGGCTGAATAATTAACAGTCTCTAAAGAGGACAACCTTGATTTAATAACTAACTCAAGTCCGTCAAGAAATCGGCTACACATGTCTTCCTCATTTTGGATAAACCTCGAAGCAAACCGAGATAAGGCTATAAGTTTGGCTTCATATTCCCTAACAGTCATGCTTCCCTGATTCAACAGGAAATATTCTTTCTCCTTTTATTTTCGATACATCGGAGGAAAATATTTATCATACAAGGCTTTAACAAAAGAATCCCATGAGATCAACTTACCACCTCCTGGAGTAATCAACAAATGTTTGGTGGCATCCCACCAATATTTAGCTTCTCCTTTCAGCATGTACGTTGCCAAGATCACTCGTTGATTTTCAGGCATTCTCATCACCCCGAAAATAAGTTCAATCTCTTTAACCCATTCTTCTGCCTCTGCTGGATCAACTGCTCCTTCAAATGAGGGTGGGTTCATCTTAATAAATTTCTCATGTTAAGTACTCCTTTCTTCCCGGTGTATCACCTCCTCAGCCCTAGCCAAGGCTTGTGCCTCCAGTTGCCTGGTCTGTTGTTCTTCCACATGAGCCATAAATCTAGCTTGTTGCTCTGCCATTAGAGTCATAGCACGTGCCAGTTTTTGCATGTCTATCAATTGTTCCTACTCGGGTTCTATATTTCCATGAACAGGTTGCTCAATCTCCGCTTCTGCTGCCATATTTGAAGCCTCATATTGTATTCCCACATTCACATTCCCTAGTTCCATTCTCTTATATCTGAAATGAATCAAAGATATAACAACATGCAGATATACATATATTTCCTAACATGATCGTTAGTATCAAATAAAATATATTTCTGATATTCACTGCCAAATCTAGACTCTTCCCACTCAAGAACCTCAAAAACTTAGGCTCTGATACCAAAAGCTGACACACCCCAACCCATTTACTTATAATTAAGTTTGAAAGTCAAAGTGAGTCAAACGATAATTCATTTAACCAAACCATAAAAATTGGTTTTAATTTCAGAGTCATCAACGTAACTCCATATAACTAAAAACTTTTTACAACAATACACTAGTCATACTTATGAAAACTTTATTGAAGGATAATTTAACTTAATTACATAATTTACATTAAAACAAAATCTTTGTTTCTCCCGTTCCTTGCTAACCAAACCCGACTTCCTAGATTTGGCAGTGACATCGCGTTTCCTGAAAAATGTGAACATAGGAACCATGAGAAAAATAGCCCAGTGAATGCATCACTACTATACTACTGCATAAATTTAAATGCAATAAATCATTTTCATATAATTATGTATTAACTTATCCGTCTCATTCATAATGAATGACCAACTTTTCCGAATCATGATTCACATATCCTATCTAAATAGACAATTCTCCCCCATTCCTGATCGAGGAGTAACCCCTTGTCCTTAATAGACAAATCTCCCCCATTCCGGGTCGGGGAGTAACCTCCCATTTCGATAAACCGAAATGAACAATTTTATATTCATAACATTATGATCATATTCGTAACATTAAACAAATACATCATTCCAATGAGTAGACTCATCTTGGTTGAATATGTATTCAGGTTTTCTTCTGGTGGAGCTGAACTGGGTTGATTAGACCTTATACCTGTCAATCCAACTAAATTAGTACTAAACCTCAATCATAAATATTATCCAAACATAATTATGTAACTTTCCATGATTATACATCAACAATATAATTCCAATTAAGTCACATTCCACAAAACATAGGTAAAGGCAAAACAATGATATACATGTTGATAAAGTTACGTACATTCAACCGTAGGAAATACCTTATGAGGAATTTATAACCAAAGTCAAGTAAACATGAAATTATACTCCTCAATGTATATACACATGAAACATGTACTCAAAGTACCCTTTGTAACGACGAAATACAAACATTCATTCAAGAGGTATCCAGTATGGCCTGAAATTATTGTACTACATACTTAACCATCCTATATTCCTAAATTGTATAAATACAGGGGTCCAACCTTAACAATATGAAAACATATATGAATATACTATCCAGTACACATGACGGTGTAATTTTTCAAGCTTCCTAGAGCACGTTATGACCATTTCTTTACAACATAAGAAATCTTCCCTACAATCTCCTCTATTGTTCCTTCAACTTGCAAGAATTTTCATAATTTTTATACATCATAAATTTCCATTATTTTCAAACTATTTCCAGTAAACATACTGAATAGTACAGAATTAAAGTTTCATAATTTTTTTACTTCATTTGCTATCTCAAAAGCTTGACTAAACTTAGGGCATACCGAAATCAAGTATACAAACAGAAACTATGTACCAACTTAAAAACATCATTACGGCCTAACCACAAGGAGATAAATTATCATTTTCGGATATGATATGAATATATGAGTCTAATTTCATATCCAATTGGAATTTCTCAATTCCAGTAGGTACACAAAGAGATATGCAAGTTTGAATGCAAGGGGTTTCAATACAAAGCAATTTTAAGGGTTTCTACATTCAACTTAACATAAACTTGCATCTAACCATACATACATATAAAGGGATAAAACTTTCGTAAACCTATGATGATTTATATCATATAAATCAGTAATGTAAGATAAATGACAAGATTTGCAATTAGGATTACCTTCGGGACTTTTACGTAATTTCCACAGATTTTTCTACACCTTTTCTCTCGGAAACCGAATTGATTCGGCCTTGGTCCTATTTGATTCGCTGTAACAGGTATCATTTTATTCCCTTATCTAATATGATATTTAACCATTTTAAGCCTCTAAACCTGCATTACACAATCCCAAATTCCTTTAAATGATTTCTAATGTAATAGAGTCATTAAAATCATCAAATAATACCTTTAAATTGAATTGATTCAAAAATAAATCCTAAAACCCCTAGATTATCACTTTTGTTCAAGAACATCAATAAGAACCCATATTTCTTCACATGTTCATACTAAAAATTCGTCTGATTCGTTCTACGTGTATAAGGGATTAAGCCTAATATGATTCCTACCTAAGAACATGTTATAAATCTTCCAAATTAAAGTTAATTTCCATAATTTCAAGAGATTATTCATCCTATACTAACATGGATGGTATATATATTCATAATTCAACAAGACAAATACTTGACTCAATTAGTAGGTCTGAATCTATGCAAAAGAATCGTGTGGTTGGTTTCCTTTCCTCCCTATCTACGCTCCAGTGGTTATTGACGGTGTGGGAAAGCCTTTGAAACTCTCTCATTTCTCCTCATGTGGCCTCTTTGTGCGTTTGTAACTTCTAACCCTATGTCCCTCACCCTAACATATGATATAGACTTAAAAATTTCATAGGTCCTTCTACCTCAAAAATCCAAAAGACCAAAATACCATCCCAGGGTGCCAATTTGGCCTAAAAATGCCTCGCAGTTTAAACTAAACTCCCGAGTACACTTTTCTGACTAGGTCTGAACACATTGGTGCACTGAAATAACCATTTGGAAGATCCATGAATAAATTACCTTTTATCTTATAAAATTAAGTCCCGACACGACTGACATGTGCGTCCTGATTAAATTACTATAACTGTCGTATTTTTCACTCACAACAATTAAAATGCGTTCTTAATAATTTATTACTTGTTCACTAAGTAATACTCAATATGATTCATACAAATATATATTAACTCTTTTCTCGCTAATTAACAATTATTTTAATTCAGATTAATTTCCCATTTTAATTTAATTAATCCCAATATAAAAATCATTAAAAATACGAGATGTTACAATAGGCTTCTCCAAATAAATATTTTTGACATTTCCCCAAATTACCTTTACTAAAATATCCATCATAATATTGTGTTTGAAATCCTTTATCAAACACAATCGAAGCATGGAACAAGATTGGTTATCGACCTTCTTCCACTTGTCCTTATTTATTATGTCGATTTTCCCTATTGTAGGGGTATCTAATCAACCATAATGATAAATTCTGAAACATGCCTAAAGTGTTATGCATGGTTGTAAAATGACTTAATATTTACATGAGTTCTGGATTATGTCCACGGGAAAGAGAGGGGAGTTGTTTCATTAATATTGAAACCAATTGGAGGTATAGGGTTGCTAGCTCAGAGTCCAACAGATGGATACAAAATATAGTTTGTAGACTAATATGTCACACTTATTCCCTTCTCATAATTGAGGGGGGGGGGGTCTTATTTATACAAAAAATGAAGCATAGTTACAATATTAGGGTGATTATGTTTGGTTATATTCCATCACCTTCCAAGTTGATCGGCTTTGTATCTCATGCAATTTCCCCCATTATTATGGTGGTTCATTTTTAGGCCAAGTCCTCCAGACTATGTTTGTTAATCTTTAAAACGTGCATGTAATTCTAAGATACAGTCACCACAACCCCGATTTTCTATGTATAAGGTGTTCAACATTATACATCTAGAATAAGGTTGGTCAAACAGTGTATATTGTTCTAAGCATTAGTGAATAACTAGTATAATAAAACCCACAACATAAAGCAATAATGAAACAAGATAATAAGATAGATATGAATATACAACATAATAAATGACTAAAATAAACGTCCATAATTAAAATCCTGAATAAATTGTCCCACATTTAAATGAACAATTATATAACCCCTACATGCCCATAAATGAATAACTAAAACATACCAATCTAACTAATAAGATAAATTCATAAAGATTTAAACTCCATGTGACATATATTATGATAAATGGATGATGTTGAATCTACAATCGATCCACTCATCTCTGCTCTTGCGAGTATCTGATACCTAGAAAGCAGTTTTAAGAAAAATAGTGGTTTAGACCCCACATTTGTAAGAAAAATCCAACTCATATTGAAAAACTATTCAGTGCATCTTTTTTACGTCTCATTTCGTCTCCGTTGACGTTCACTCACAAGGTAACTCATACCACCTCTATCTTAGGAAATCGTAGCCATACATGTCAATCCACCTTCAGGAATAGCCAACAACGTAAGTACTCAAGTCCCTCAATTAATCGTATAGTGTACATATCTCCTATCTCACATTATAGTTTAATATCGTCACTAATAATCATTTACTAAAGCTAAAACCAACTTGTAGAATCCATATGCCATACAATATCCGAACAGATTAAGACTCTCGATATGAACTAGTTAGTATCTTGCACAATATCCACATAAGCTTTACTCATCACTAGGTTAAAAAAAGTACTCCATAATATCCTATAATACCCCGTATTTTTAGGAACTAAATAAATGGTTATTAAATTATTTATTAATATTTACTCGGGTGAATTAACGGGTAATTTAATGAGCATTATTGGTTTGGATTATTAACCCAAATTTAAAATGATAATTTTAAAATATTTATGGATGACTCATAAATTAAATTAACTCAGTTGTAATTTATTTGATGTTACGGATTGATTTTGTTGAACGGGACTCTAGAGTTGTACAGAGGCCCATAATGGTATATTTAATGGAAAAAATTAGGCCCCGGGGTAGATATACCATTGGGATAAGTTTTAAGAGTATTGGGTTAGTGTTTTGGGCTCATTTGGAGTCCAAAAGTGGGCCTCTAGTAGACCTATGATTTTAGGGTTTTAAATAGTTTAATAACTCTTATTAAACTTCATAATACACAATAACTAAAATCCTAGCTTTAAAAGGCAAGCTTTATGAGAAGAGGAAGAACACTCAAGAAGAACTAATCAAGCTTTGTTTGAGGGAATACATACTTCTTTGCTTATGGTGTTAATGCAATCTATTTATGATTTCATCATTGTGTATGATTCATTGTGCAGGAGCATATTGTTAGGGTTGAAAATATTATTTGACTTGTATAATCTGATTTCTAAACAAGTTTAATGTATATTCGAATTAATTAATTGCTTAAACCCATGTTTATGTTAAAATGCGTATTTAACTCAAAACGATTTGGCCTATATCATTGGAAACCATTGATTTATATGTTTTGAATCATCACATGTTATAAATCAAATTCATTTTATAGTTTAAATAATTTATTAATGAGTAATCGTGTGTTTAATGATAGAATTTGTATTAATTATGTATTAATTTGGCTTAATTGAATTAGAAAGATGAAACTGGGGTTTGAATGTCAAGATTTGAAATTGAGCCCTTAATTATGTTGGGATCATATAGAATTTTGTAAAAAAAAAATTTAAGAGAATAATCTATAGTTGAAATGTATGGACAATTGGGTTTTAGTTGTTGTATAACTCCTCGGATGAATTTGAAAATTGTTGGGGCCACCATGGGTCAGTTTTCAGGCAAAGCTTTGACAACTGGACCTACTGGATCAATCTGACCCTGGAATTTTAGTACGGGTGATTATTTGGTTTTGTTTTGGTGGTTTGGTTCCTTTGAGAAATTTTGTTTGCTACTTTTATATATATTTCATGAGATGGTATATATATATATAGTGGGTGCTTGTGTGTGTGTGTGTGTATAGTTTATTTTGATGAACTAAAAGCATATAAAAGATGGGAATTTTAATTAGGTTCGAGTGTATTAAACTTATTATTATTAATGTAATCCGACTTTGTAGATTTGGAGAAGCATGGGTATATTAGTGTATGTTATGGTAGCCCCATTTATTATGTCAAAAAGAAATGTGATATGTTTGAGCCTTTAGTTCTAAAAATCATAGGTAGAATCCACAGTTGGAAAGCTAAAAGTATGATTGCTAGTGAAAAAGTAGTTCTCATCAAGAATGTTTTGTCTTCCATCCCTATCTATACAATGTTAGCGATATTGACCCAAGAAAAAGTTCATTTGTGCCATTGATATGTTGATGGAATTTTTTTGGGAGTTCTATCATGTAAGAAAGAAGTTATCATTGGTGTACTTGGCACCAAATCCGAAACCCCCTAAAAATGGAGGCCTTTGTATTATAAGGATGTGAGATATGTGTAAGGATTTTTTTATAAAGATTTGGTGGAAGTTTTGAAGCTCTTCTTCTTCTTTGTGGTCCTCTTTCATATTAGATAAATATTGTAGAAACTCTCATCCTTGTAAGATAAATGTTGGAGGAGGGTCTCAAACTTGGAGAAAGATATGTGAGATTAGAAGAGAAGCAGAAGAAGTTATTAAATGGAGGTTGGGAGAGGGTTTTATTAATTTTCTATAGGATAATTGGTTTGAAATTGGTCATCTTTATCTTTACTCTAATAATTCTAATTTGGTGCAAGTTAAAGAGCATCACCAGATATTGGGATCACCGTAAGCTCATCCAATAATTCCCTACGTAGAGCCATGATATCATGAATTCTAAAATTAAAAGACATGGGAACAAAGATCTATCATTTGGACACTAGAGGCTAATGAATAATTTTCCATTTATTTTTCATAGGAAGTAATTATAAATCACAATTTTTCTTATTGGTCCAATTCATTTGCCTGGCAGGGAGCTTTACCTATCAAAATATATGTATTTATATGGAAACTTCTTACACGTTTTTAGCGTTGGATGAAAAACTTTATCACATTTGTTAGAACGGCCCTTTAAAATGTCATTGATGTACTAGACCGGATGTCGACACTATATATCAGGTTTTTGCCATGGAGGACTTGGCTATTAAAGTATGGCATCACTTGAATAGAGTTCGAGGGATCCATATGATAATTTCCTCTCTTAAAAGAAGATTTTTCACTTGTGTAAAAATGCTAACAACTCTATCAGAGGTAAATTTGACAAAATTATGTCAAACATTATATGTTGGGCTCTATAGATCTAAAGAAATGAAATAAGGTTTGATAATGCTAAGCCAACTCCTGCTAAGGCTATATAGAACGTAAATACTTTATACCAAGACATTACTAAGTTGGTCCCAAAATTTCAAATTGGTTGTACTATATATAATTTGAACAATCTTTCCTTTGCCTCTATAAGGATCAAATCGGTTCAACTGTGTCAGTTTTTAAGCTATTAAAAACAAACAAAGTTTGACCGATTTTTTAAAATAGTAAAAAACTTCATTTTGAGTTGATTAGTTTTTTATGGTCCTAGTGAAATGTTTAAAAACCATAGAAAACAAATCAACTATAAAATATTTTTTTTACTATTTTAATAAAATGGACCTCATTCACGGTCCTCAAACTGGGGGACCTCACTAGATTCTCTCTCTCTCTCTCTCTCTCTCTCTATATATATATATATATATATATATATATAGAGAGAGAGAGAGAGAGAGAGAAGCCCCGTAAAATCTATAGCTAGATTTTATCAGGTCTAAAAATTAATAATACATGGGTATAAACAATTTAATACCATTCTAAGAATAACTAAAATACAATGAACTAATAAACTATTGAGCTGGAAAGTATAATTACAGGAATCAAACCATAAAATCCGATACCCTAAACCAAAAATTATTATAATCAATCAAGGGAAAATAAAAATTGTCTCAATCATAAACCAACTCCAAAGCAAAATAACTACTAATAAATTAACCCGACCCAACTGGAAATGTAAAAGATATAAAAGGAATGAGAAGGTAGGATCAATTCCTACATCATATATAATAGAAACAACTAAAAGGAATGCAAGTGAAAATCAGGGTTGAGGCAACAACGATAACCTAAGACTTGAAAACAAATTTCAAAACAACCTTATCAACTAGTCTACAAAGTATAAGAATTTAACCGAATTTGGGAAATATTAAGAATCATGCATGTATGTATCATATTTTAGCTTTTTGAAGTTAATACAAACCAAATAACCCTAAATATAACATGTGGTTCTAATCCCGAGACCAAGTTAACCCAATGATTAATTATGATTCTTCTCAATAGAATATAACTAAATGGTTCCATAATAAATTGCAGTATACAAGTGACACCTCCATATATTTTTAATAATTAGGTTGATCAAGTCTATTTATTAAAATTACACAGGTTGCTAAAACAATCATATATCATCCTTAGCATGTAATAAGAATTAATGATCACTGATAAACCAAAATAAAGATCGACATGAAAAATCCTCAGGTACTGATATAGAATGAATAAGAGTTATTTACATCACCAAGTGCAACATATGTTGTTTGATAATAACTGATGCATACAAACTCTCTCAATTCCTTATTATCTCCACAACTGAGTACAAACACTAGGAATAAATTAAAGAATGCATCTCTCAACATAAATGAAGTAAATCTAAAAGTAGGTGCAACCCCTATATCTTAAAATCTCAGTGATGCCTGGAATGGAACATAGTGCATTCGAATAAGATACTAGGATGGCTGCATTGGAGCACCTGTAACAACGCGATGCGTCTATTAGCTACACACTCAAGTTGTAAAACTATCAATAATGAGTATAAATAATAAAGTCTACATTTATTAGATTAACTGCTTATACCTTCCCTTACCGGTGTCAAATCCTTTAAACTTCACATATTCAACGACCATATTTTCAAAGCCCTGTATTTCCAATGATGAGAAAAGTTATCTAGCCCTCAGAATGTCTTTGACACCATAATCGAGATTTATCCCCAAACCACTATGTTGTGGATATATATATATATATATATATATCCACACACCCTTTTCCCCCCTCCAATGAAATATAAAGTGAAATAAAACCATGACTCTAAACCGAACAATACAGCATATTGGCAACATAGTGTTTAGTCTAAGTATGTACAAAAAGTTACTTTAATATTTTAATAAATATTATTCTATCGCTTTCTTATAAGGTTAATAATGTATCTTCTATACACGTAGGTTAAATTACACATGTTATACAATAAATGAAGAACACCACATGGATCCTTCATAAGACACCACGTGACCTCTTTAAAGGGATAAAGAGGTTATCCTCAGTATTAAATTGTGCTCGTCCAAGAAGGAATGTGCTCAGATCATTATTGCTTGTGCTCATCCCCGTCACTATGTCGCATGTCCTCATAGTTGTCTCACAGTGTTATTTAACTGCCCTTTTTGACTAAGTTAATATTTTTTTCGTACCTGCGTATATGCATAAGAGAAGATCGTTAGTCACGATTATCATGCTTATGCACATGCATAATTTAAGCTCATTCCCACTCCGTTTGTGTTGTAACAAACTCATCCTCATTTGTCCCCACTATGTATAAAATCTGTAACTTCCTGACCTATGAAGGCAATCCACTTGTCCCTTAATACTCTCCAATAACTAATTGTAAAAGGCACAGGATCCCATGGGGTTAGGAGGGATCATCATATCTTAGCTAACCCTAGAGAGAGATAGAAAATGTAATCCAGAGCTTGTACTCACTCTGATTCACTAAATCAAATAAAACAATCATCACAGCACCCATAAGCGTAGGTACCTCTTTTGGGCCGAACCATATAAATATTGTCTTCTCTATTTGTCTCTCACCCCCATTCTTTCTTTCCATTTACTACTTACACAATTATTTGTTATTATTTATTATTGATAAGTCCTCAGCTAAGACATAAAATACTTAAACTAATTTTAGACAGTAACAGATTGGCACCGTCTATGGGAAATTTAAAAGTTATTATTGTTTCCTACCTGTTCATAAATTTCCCTTTCAATGCTTGAACTTTTGGTAATAATAAAAAACCAAGAAATTAGTCATATATCAGAGGCTCTGCCACCCTCCACTCAGGTGGGGATGGGTGATATACAAGGAATTATTTTGAGTCTGGAAAAGGGCCAAGAATCTATGTAAGAGTGCATCAAGCAGTTTTCACAAATACTCCATGATGGGCAGAACAAGCCCACCATGGATCCTGCCACTCCAGCCTGAAACAGAGCATCAGAAAGAAGAGGAGGCACGTTATATCTCACCCCCCATAGAGATAGGAGGCATACGTATAATTCTAAAGCCCTAGAGAGCCCAAGAAGAGTGAACCCAATGTTTTAAGATGTCAGGAGTGTATCTAGACACTCTAGATCATGATAGGGTAAATCCTACTACCCCGGGTCACTTCCACCCTTGGGTCAACTAGATACGAAGATGATAAATCCTTCTTTAAGGAAAGGGCCACCATGCTAGAGAGGCTAATCAAAGAATATTCTTTTGATCATTTAGGCCCTTGTCGAATGAAGGGACAACTGTTTATAACTTTTAGAGAACATAATGCACGTAGGGAAGAATCATCCTAATTAGTCACCAGGGGATCACGACACTTGACCAAATCAAGGACGAGCGCAAGAAGATTCCAGGAAGAGATCTCATCTGGAGGCCGAGGCCAAACAATCAAATCCTTCGCAGTAAAGGCGGAGAAGAAGGATCAACCCTAGAAAGGATCCATCCAAAGACTAAAAGACCATTTGGAAAATGATTAGATACAAGAATCCCATACACATGGACTTTGTGACATGATCCCCCTTTGTCCCAGCAATAGTCTGTTACCTGATGCCTGCGAAATTAAAACCATCGATTATTACACCGACATATGATGGAAAAACTGATCCCATTCTACATATAGAGCTGTACGAGGTTGTTGATGATATCTACTCTATCCCAGATGAAATCCATTACCGATAATTCTCTATTACGATCACTAGTTCAACTCATATCTGGTATAACAGTTTGTCACGAGGTCAAATCTCTAATTTCCAATAATAGGCTGACCTCTTTGTCAGTAATTTCTATTTCGGGGCCATTCCTGGAAAGAGATTTGCCCATTTTCTCAACGTATGATAGAAGGACGATAAGACCACTCATGACTTAATTAATTTTTCAATAATAAGAAGTTTGAGGTAGTTGATTATAAGGAGAAAACTGCCATAACCGCACTGATGAGCTGGTTACAGCTGGAAAAACTATTTTGCGTGATCTTTAAGAAGACACACAAAATGATAATAGAACACCTAGACAAATAAGGTAAGATCATGAATGTCGAGGAGGCCATGGAAACCAAGGAATCAGATCGCCCAAAAGATACTTCCAATAGGGGCAACGAGGAAAAGGACTAGAAAGATAAGAAAATCAAAATGCCAGAAAAGTACGATGAGTACAGACCTCAGGTTGATTGGGAAGCTCATGGCACCCATAAAAGGCATGATAAGAGCAAATATTATGAATTTTACAAAGGCGATGACCATAAAATACATATATTTATTGCCTTTGAGAATTATATTAAAAGCCTAGTCAGGAAGGGTAAACTATCCAAGTACGTGGATAGAGATGGCCAAGTAAATCTCGATGAGCGTAAAGGTAGAAGATGATCATAATCCTTTTGTAGAAAGGCAAATTAGAAGAAAAGGGGGAGAAATAAAGATTGAGAAGATGACCTGAATCTTCCAAAGGAGCCAATCCATGAGGTAAAGATGATCTACTTTGGATGCCATTTCATCGCGCGTGGAGATGACGAAGGAGGAGATAAATTGGCTTAGAGGAAGGCTTATCTGAACGAGGTAAAATGTTGTGCCCATATCAGGTTGATCAACCCGATAGGCAATGATGATGCTCACCCAAGAAAGGTAAACAAATATCATCTCATTATTGTATTTTCCAAAGATGATTTGTCTGAAGTCTTTTACCCTCATGACGACCCTCTAGTTGTCACCTTGATGGTCCATGAAAGAAAAATGACCATAATCCTCATTGATAATGGAATCTCTACATATGTTTTGTTCTATGATTGCTTCCAAAAACGGAAGCTTCAACATAGCAAACTAACACCATATTATCTCCCATTAATCTCTTTCTCGAGAGAAAAGGTATGCCCCTTGGGAAATGTTGAGTTATAAGTCATAGTAGGTTCTTAGTTAACGTGATACAAAGATACTGTGCATTTATTTATCCTAGACAAAAATGTTCTTTCGGCGTACAACATCATCTTGGGTATAGTGTGATTATAGAAATTCGAGTTAGTGCCCTCCATGATTCACCAATGCTTGAAATTCCTAACCTACTACGGAGTATGTGTGGTCAAGGAGAAGCAAGTAAAGGCCGATGATTGTTATTATACTTTGGCTGACCAAGAAGAATAGAAAAAGTTGGCTACTACTTACCTGATAGATCAATGGGAAGAGGAGTTGGTTAGGGATAAGTGGTTAAAGAAATCAAAACTACTGTACTCTATGAAGAAACCCTAAAAAGAATATCCACATCGGGTTATCCCTGTAACCTAGAGATAAAGAAAAAATTAGTAGACTTCCTTCAGCAACGTATGAGCATTTTGGCTTAGAGCCATGAATTCATATGTAACTAATTAAGTATAGTGGAAAGTGAAAAATCGGTCAAATAAAAAATGTAAGTTTTTGATGTTGAGAAGAACATGGCAGTCCGGGAAGAGGTTTAGAAGGTGAAGAAGGTTAACTTCATAGAGGATGTCAAATATCCTTAATGTCTCTCTAATTTTGTAATGGTACACAAAAATAACAACAAGTGGTAGATTTCGGTGGACTTCACTAACTTAAATATGACTTGTCCCAAAGATCACTATCCCTTGGACAATCGACCAACTGGTTGATGCCACTTTGGGTCATGAGATGCCTAGTTTCATGGATGCTTATTTCGAATACAATCAGATCATAATGAAGCCAATATATAGAGATAAAACCTCCTTGATCACCAACATAGGTACCTATTGCTAAGATTTCATGCCTTTAGGTCTTAAAAATGTCGGTGTAACTTACCAAAGGCCATTAAACAAGGTATTTGAAAATCTGATTGGGAAGAACACATAACTATATGTCAATGACATTTTCATCAAGGGTAAAAAAACTGCCAATCACGTGAAATACTTACAAAAAACCTTCGATCAACTGGAGAAGCATCAGATGAAGTTTAATCCAACCAAGTGTGTGTTTGGAGTGAAAGAACAAATGTTCTTAGGCTTCATTATCAATCAAAAGATGGATTGCGGTAAATTCTGAGAAGATCTAGGCCTTGATTAATATGCAGTCCCCAACAATAAAAAAGTAGGTGTAGAGTAACATGATGCATTTTTGCGCTCAATAGGTTCGTGTCTATAGTCACTCAAAAGTGCCTAAATTTCTGTAAGGTCATGAGAAAAACATTTGAATGGAATGCTGAGTGTGAAACTACGTTCCTACAATTAAAGCAATATTTGGGGTCTGCACCTCTCTTATCAAGACCAATATTAGGGGAAAACTCTATACCTCTAACTGATCGTATCTAAATCTATTGTTAGCTCGGTTGTGGTGAGACAGGAAGAAGGAATATAGAGGCATGTATATTACACCAGTAAAACATACCGAGGAGAAAATATTCGGCATCCCAGGGTGGAAAAATTATCCCTTGCCCTAATCGAAGTTTCAAGAAGAATGAAGTCGTACATTCACGCCCACATTATTATTGTCTACACAGCTTTGCCTTTATGGCACATCTTCATAAGCCTAAAAAATTAGGGTGAATGATGGCTTGGGTAGAAAAACATAGAAAATATGACATCCAGTACGAATCCAGAACAACTATCAAAGGATAATTTATGGCAGACTTTATTACTGAATTCACTTACGACGAGAAACCTTTCGAGCAGACTCCTTCAGGAACAGCTCAACGCTCGTGGAAAATAAGACTTCTATGGAAGAGAGCTCATTCATGAATACTTTTTTGAAGAGATCTCACCTACCAAGAGAAACGAGCAAGCCCCTATGGGATATAACTACACTATGGCGATGTCATATCAAAGTAAAGATGTTCTACAATCATCAACCAGATGAGAAGATTTCGCTCATGACCAAGAGAAACTAATATAATTATTCAAATATGGATAATTGATGGTAGGACAATTTTAGCAAGAAATCCCATCTGGAAAATATTTTTGGATGGCTCATCCTACACCACAAGCAGCGGAGCAGGTCTTATCATCACTCTGCTAGATGAAATAGATGTGGAATATGCGGTACTATTTCAATTTGAGGCCTATAATAATGAAATAGAATATGAAGCACTCATAGCAGTCTTTGGGTTAGCCTCTTTGCTAAAATCCTAGAAGATTTTGGCACATTGTAACTCTCAATCGGTGGTTAACCAACTATTCGGAGTATATGAAGCTAGTGAGGAATCCATGGTCAAGTACTTAGCTAAAACGTACAGTTAGCTAACAAAATTTCCAGGTGTTATGATGCTAAGAATCTCTAAAATAGAAAATGCTTGGGCATATGCAGTAGCCCATTTAGCATTAGCTAACCACATAGAATTGTGTAGAATAGTCCTAGTGAGGATAATAACACACCGCAGTACAAATAAAGATGTGATAAACATCATGGAAGTAAACTTCGGCCCATCATGGATTGACCCAATACAGGCTTACATTGAGACCGACATTGCACCGTTTAACCCAAAAGAAGTAAGGAAGCTTCACTAAAGGAAACCCACTACGTGTTGGAACCAAAAGTCTTATAAATAAGAGGATACATTGTTTTGCTCTTACGATGAACAATTTGATCAAGGAATTACATGAAAGGTGCTACGGAGCACACTCGAGTAAGAGATCGTTAGTTTAGCGTGTGGCTACACAGGGCTATTAGTCGCCCACTATGAAAGCGGACCGCATAGACTATGCCAGAAAATGTGACAAATGTCAGAAGTACGCCAAGATCCATCACACTCTAGGAGCCTCTCTCAAGCCAATCACATCCTCGTGGAATTTTTCAATATGGGGAATAGATTTGGTCGACCCTTTACCTAAAACGGGAGGAATGTTCAAATATTTGGTGGTTGATGTGGATTACTTAACCAAGTGGGTGGAGGCAGATCCCCTAGTAGAGATACCAGATGAGAAAGTGTTCCAATTCATCTAGAATGACATCATTTGTTGTTACAGTATGCCCTTCGCCTTCATTACTGACCGGGTACCCAGTTCAACAACCAAGAGTCTGAGGACTATTTCATCCAATCTAAGATTCAAAAGTTATATTTTTCTCTAGTACATCCCTTATGCAATAGACAAATCGAGGTTTCCAATAAAATATTATTGGGTGGAATTAAGAAAAGGTTGGATGATGTGAAATGCAATTAGATCAACGAGTTATAGAGTGTCCGATGGGCTTATAGGACCACACCCATAATAGTTATGGGAGAGACTCCCCACTTGCTAGCCTTCAACACAGGAGTTCCTAGCCACAGATTCCTTATATTTAACTCATCGCGAAGTGACCTAATGAGGAAGCTGGACCTTTATCTCATGAAAGAAGTAAGGGAAATTATTGCACTGATGGTAGTTGCTTACCAGAAAAAAACAACATGATTTTACAATCACAGGGTGAGGTCAAGAAGATTGAAAAAGGGTGACTATGTATTGAATAAGGTAATCCAGAAAGGAAAAAATCTGGAACCCAACTGGAACGATCCAAGCCGCATCCATATTGTTGTCAGGACATGAACCTACTGAACTGATACTTTAGAAGGAGAGAAATTCAAGAATCCGTAGAACGTCGATCATTTGAGAAAATATTATCAGTAGTGTAATGGAAGAGTTTTATTCCTTGTTTACTCATTACGTAGTGTATACTCCCCATTTCATATGAATAAATTTTTTTGGTTCTTCCATCGATTTTGTTGTTTTTATATTTGCGAGCATGGTATATGTACATATCAATATTCACCACCGAACACTAAACTTCCTGTACAATATCTCGTTGCAAGATAGATTGCGAACAAGAAGTACTAACTTTAACCCTCTGTATATATATTCGTTGAATAAGAAAGTCAAGAACAAGAGGTCTAACTTCTTGTATCACTTAATTGAAATAGAAAGTCAAGAACAGGAGGTTAAACTTCTCATATGACTTAGTTGAACAAATAAGCCACGGACAAGAAGCCAAACTTCATGTATGATATCTTCCTATGACAGATTGCGAACAAGAAGTACCCCTACAAAAGTAAAGGGATTCATTTCTTTATGAGAGACTGAGGTCCGACCATAATCCGATACACGGATGACAACCTTTGAACTTTAGAATCGACCAAGATGACTAGTGTTGACATGAAATTTTCTTTCATAAGATTAAAAGTTTGATTAAAACACTGGTAGAACCCCGGTCCGAACAACGTAGGTTCGTCCACACAAGAGGATTATTGAAGATTAATGGATGAATGGTTAAAGGACCCAGACTTTGCAATAGAGTTATTCCTATCAACCAAATTAAATAGCGACATAAAGCTACACTTAATACTTGCAAAACTCAATTAGGAGAAACTAAACAAAAGGTCATGTTTATACCATAAGGTAAAAATAACAAATCAAAAGGAAATATTCAAGGAAGGATCATTCTGAAAAAATATTTTTTTTATTACTACTAGAAGGAGGGTTCAACTCAGAAGGCACTATCACGTACTCATCAACAGGCTCATCTACAACCATCATTTGTTCGGCTGCCAGAGTAGTAGCTTCATTATCATCACCCTGCCATTTGCTCACCACCTCAGCAATATCAGGATAATAGCTCATCACTATTTTCGTTTGTGCCTTATATTCATCCATAAAGAAGGCCACCCAATCGACATTGTAATATGTCGTGGACTTATACTTAGCCATACCCATTTCTTCAAAACTAATGAGAGATTATTTGGCCAGACAGTCAAGCATTCTAAAGCTCAGTTTAATGCAGACAAGTCTTCCTTGTCTTTGTTCAAGGCTTTCTCCATGATCTTTAACTTGTCATCATTAGTGATTTCCTTATCAAGAAGCTTTCAAATTTCCTCCTTAACTGTGCTGAGAGACGCCATTTGTCCATCAATTAGTCCTCCCGCTCTCGTTGTTCCTCAATTATTTTCTTGAGGTCCTTCGAAGTCTTCTCTAATTCGGCCTTTAACTTCTGGTTCTCATTAGCTAGCTCCGCATAAGAATAGTTATTACTCACATTTTTCTCTCTCAATAGCGTAGATTCTATAGCAGTCTGGCAATAAAAACTACTAGATCAAGTATTAAACAATTAGTAGTATAAAATGGAGAGCATTAATGAGAGAATTTACCACATCCTTTGCTGAATTAACTTTCGCAAAGAATTAGGGGTATACCCTCTCATGAACTCAAAATACTTACTATAACCATAATATCCCATCAGGTCGGTTGCATTATTGGCATGATGGCTTATATTTCAGGATCAAAACTCAGCTCATCAGAAGAAATCATGTGCTCTGGGTCGAACATAAACTCTTCGACCTCCCCATAGTGAGGGGAAGCTCCTTGACCTCGTACCAACCCATGTAAAGGCCTTGAGTGTGTTGTCCTCAACACCTGAGGGATATTTTTGTAACATCCCGTACTTTTGTGCATTTAATATTCAATTAATTCGGGAATTTTATATTACTTGTGTGTAATAATTTCTAATTAAATTAATTATGCAACATATATTTAAATATTAATCGGGGAGGGAATGGTTAATATTTAGGGAAATTTAACTACTAAGTGAATAGTAATAATTTAATTATGTCATTTCGGGTACTAATGATGGGGTATGTACTTATCTCAACCGGGAGTCAGTATAGACTAATTTGGGTGTGAGGATACAAATTCTGAGTGTACGGTTGAGTTCGGATGGGCCGAGATAGTCGGAAAAGTGTACCCGAGGGTAATAAATGGGTCACGAGGCATTTTTAGACGTAGTCGGGCCCACACGGGGACATTTGGATCACTTGGGCTTGGCCCATTAGGTAAAAAACGGGATTTAGCCTAATTAAGCAATTATAAGGAAAAATAGAACGACTGATTAGAGTTTAGAAAATACTTAGTGGGAGAGGAAACCCTAAGAGGCAGTTAAAGGAAAATTTGGGGGACAAAGGAAAGAACCAAAATAAAGGAGTTCATCTTCAACCATAGGAATTCACTACTCCGAATTAGACATTGCGAATCATAAGGCAAGTGCTTTTCGATTCATATTTATGTGATGTGAGTAATTAAAATTTCGTTTTGGGATTTAAAGGGTATAAACATGGGGGTTTTCGTAAACCAATATTCTGATTTCTAAATTGTGTAGAAATTCATGTGTAACCTGAGAGTAGTATATATATATTTGGTAAGATGTAATCCGGATGAACTAGAAACGAATTTGTGGCACAAATTTGATGTTTAAATGGGTTAAAAGTTAAATCGGATTTTTCCCCCAATTTATGAAAATAGTAGAGAACATGAATTAAATGGTGTTTGTGGACTTTATGGGGGTCCCTTATGAGGTTTTTGATATATGTTGTTGATGGGAAGGCTAGGGTTTTACTGTAGAAGAAATTAGGGTTCGAAGCTTTTCATCCATGGCTGAAACAGAAGGGGGGAGAAGACGTTAACCTATACGATCGATCCATCGAGGGCTGGGGATCGATCGATCGATGGCTCGAAGTTTCTGGATGTTCGGCCAGTTTATGTATATAAGGGAAATTAAGTTAAATTCTTTTCCATGCCTTATTTAATGAGAGATAAATATAGGACTTTGAAGCTAATTAATTATGAGTACAATTAATTGGGATTTGGAGAAAATTTATGTGTGACACATTATGGTTAAATTTTGGGAATAATATTTAAAAATGATTAAATACAGATTGAGTGGGAAAGTCTGGGTTTATTGGTTGAGCGATACCAAGAAGTTAATTTTATTTAGAGTGAAGGCTAAATAATTTGGAGTCGGGAATTTAGACTCGGGTATTATTTTATTTCGGGCCACGAGAGTAAGTTCGAATATATTGGTTGGTGGCGACACCAAATGTAATTTAATTAATTAAGGTGCGAATTAATTAATAATTAGAGTTGGACCATAAACTCATAGTAATTTGAATAGGATGGTGTTACGGACTTAGTACACGGTATAGTCAGGGTGGTTTATTTTTATTTATATATATATATATGGTGTGCGATAGTGTATAAATATATATATATATATATATATATATATATATATATGGTGTGTTCATAAATATCAGTGGTTAGATATTATTATTATATACTCTAGTGCCATCGGGGGAGGTTTCGCGTAGTGGAAGAATCCCCTATCTTGAGGAGTAGGGCGAGTATATTCCCAGGTCATAGCATCCATTATATGGGTGAGGGGCATCTCACTTTCAGGGAAGGAATATGATGGCCTTCAACATGTATGTATTAACCAAGTTAGTGAGTGATTCTGACCTGGGGTAACTAGGTTATGTGAATATTCCTAGTGGGATAGCACTTTAGAGAATATACATCCGGTGAGTTAACACTCGGGAGGATGCTTATTATTAGTTCTTATTTCAACATGTTTGTGAATGTTGTAGTATGACTGTACATATATAATAAGGTAAATAATTATATACGGGTAAATTAATACAGGCCATGAATTGTAATACATATAATGGATTTAAAAAGGCAATGATTAATTAAGTTAATGTTGATAATAACTTAGGAATCATAATATTGGCACACTCGGTTAGAGTAGGGTGGTTGCAAGGGAATTATATTAGTTATCTAGTCATGAGAAATAACTAGGTAAATTAATTAAGGCGTTAGTAGTGCACATTAGAGGAGGGGTGAGGATGTCCTCAAGGGAGTGAGGAACTAACTAAAATATGGAGAGTATGGATATTTATTTATTAATGCAAGTTAATCATTTTCTAAATATTTGCCAAATGTTTTGGGTACTAACCCTTGCTATAAAAACTTTTAAGAACCTTTTAGGTGTCCAGCCAGAGGGATGCCAAACTTGACTCATTCTATGGATCTGTTGCTGCAACATATGTGGATGTTGCGGGAGTTTGATAGGCACCACATTCCTTTCATTTCTATTGTAGAAATTTCCTATTAATTATTCGAGCATGCTACTCACTGTTTTATTTAATACTTATGTCAGAACTGTTCAGATTATCCCTTGCCTTTACTTCTATTGGATTTTTGAGCCGATGGTTTATTCGGTCAGTTAATTATTTGTGAATGGTTGAATTCAGTAATTTTGATTATTATATTATTTTTCTTCCACATGAGTATTTGATTTAAGTTAATGAAAGATAAAAATTGGCACCGTTCTAATTTTTCTCACTTAGGGGGTTAGTAATTAAAAAGGCAACAGTGATACTAAGAATGAACAAACTGAGAAACCTATTCTAATTTAATTTAGGACCAATCACCCGGGGTTAATTAGGATGGGTGTCACACATGGTATCAGAGCATCAGGTTCTAGTGTCCTTAGGATCTATGTGTCTTGCTACGTTTCAGCGTAGCGTTCGGTTGTTATAGAGCCCTATTATTAGGACTATTTTTCATTTTTCTCTTATGAGATAATTTGTGTACTTATACAATTTGATCGATTTTCAGATGCCACCGAAGAGGCAGAGAGAGGAGAGGGCTGAGGCTCAGGGAGGCTCATCAGAAGCCACAGGTACCGCCACCCCCACCCAAGTTGATCTCCACTACTTAGGTGGCAGTGATAGTGGCTCGGCAGTCGAGACAGCAATGCGGGCTATCGAAGCTCATTTTCCACAACCCCAGGCACCACCTCTAGTGGCACCAGCAGATCAGGATCCAGTGGGACCATCGTCTTGGCAGCGAGTTAGGGAGACCTTTCAGAAGGGTCACCCACCCGAGTTTATGGGTAGCACCGATGTAGTAGAGGCTTGTGACTGGAAGAAGAATTAACAGCTCCATCTGCGCATGCTGGAGTGTACCGATGTGCAGAAACAGATGCTTGCCACCTTTCATCTGTCGGGGGTATCCTTACAGTGGTGGGAGTCAGTTACCACCATTGAGGAGTGGGATTTGATGTCGATATCCGAATTATAGTTGCGGTTCGACAACAAATACTTCCCACCAGCGGTAGAGGCTGAGATGAGGAAGTAGTTCAGTGAGTTAGTAAAGGATGACCGATCAGTGGAAGACTATGAGGAATAGTTCACTCGTTTACAAAACTTTGTGCTAAATGAGGTGAGCGATGAGGAGCGAAAGAAGTCGAGATTCATAGATGGCTTAGCTTGGAGGATCAGACATAATTTGATTGGGAATCTAACATTAGTGACTTATACAGATGTCTTTAATGCAGCACTTCTACATTGCCAGGATCATCGTTCCCATGAGAAGGGAAGCAAGAGAGTAGGGGAGTCGAGCCAGTAGGGCAAGGGAGTTACTGGTGGTGACACGAGTTGTACTCAGTAACAGACTTGCAGCTAGTAGGGGAATCAGGCTACTGGTGGGTTTCGACTGGGAGAACAGGGGTTTAAGCAGGGGCAACCGAGACCAAATCAACAGTAGCAGGTTCCTTAAGGCCGTCAGGGCCAAGGGAACAATGGGGGAGGCAAACAGGATCAGCCACGTCAGGGCCAACGATAGGGGGATGGTCAGAAACATTGTTTTTTCTGTGGCCAGCTAGAAAACTTCAAGAGGGAGTGCCCGCAAATATGCAAAGGTCATTAGCAGAGTGACGAACACTACAGGAATATTGATTTTTTCCGGCATAAATTAAATGCCGAGAAAAACACTAAATATGCCGGTAACACTTTTTGCGGCACTTTTGGCGGCATTTGCACAAGTGCAGTAATAGGCAATGTGGTAAAAGAACAACATCATTTTAAAAAATGCCGCGAAAAGTTAGCGGAACTTTTGACGGCATTTCCACAAGTGCGGTAGCTAATGTGGTAAAAGAACAACGGCATTTTAAAAAATGCCGCAAAAAGTTAGGAGCATTTTTAAGCATTTATATTAATGTTGGTAATAACCATTTAGCGACCTTAAAAAAATGCTGATAATAACCTTTTGCAACACCAATTAAATGTTCAACACGCTTTTGGCAGCACTAAAAAAATGTCGAGAATGATAATAGCGACATTAAACAAAATTTTGATACTATTTTGCAATATATGACTGGGAACAAGTGTTAAACAAAATCATTTATTACAAGTATCGTATTTATGTGCAAATACACTACCATAACATTAAATTAAAAGGGCGGTAATCAAATTAAAACATCATTAAATTAAAACAAATAACATTCAACGTAAATAAACATAATTGAGCTTGGAACAATTATCCATCCACAAAATAAAATGTATTACATGTTCAATAAGAAAAAGCGGGAAAACATGAAGAGAAACGAAATTTTTATAATGAACGATCCTTGTCCATTTAAGTCAAACATCCTCTTTGACCTACAAATAAAAAAAGTCAATCGTTAGTCATTCATACTTTTTCTTTGGTATTTTAATTAAAAAAAAAATCAAAATTAGTACATTAGCAATATGCCATGCTACGGTTGAATGATTGCATCTCCAATTGTGGACTTGTTTCCGTAAGGTCTAGGCAATGGTTCATTTGTTACAAATGTTTTCTCAATACATACTTCTCAAAAGTCTTCACCAAGTGGTGTATCCCCTACTTTTGTTGAAAGATCCTTGCTCACAATGAATCCATGCGCCACAATCACTTTTGGAAGTCCGAAAGTAATAAGGTCTACAATTTTAGGAAGTGAATTATTTGAGACCCTTTGTCATGGTTGATGGTGCTTCTTTTTCTTCTTTGATGGTTCTTTCTACAAACAAGTTGAATATGTCATCAACCATGTATTTCTGGAAAAAATCGATAGAGTTTTATTTGTT
Organism: Sambucus nigra; assembly: GCA_949130495.1. Lineage (NCBI taxonomy): Eukaryota > Viridiplantae > Streptophyta > Magnoliopsida > Dipsacales > Adoxaceae > Sambucus > Sambucus nigra. Next base: position 52,215,047 of record OX422222.1, read on the forward strand.
TTTAAGACATCCCAAAAATTTTAAGACTATATACAAGCAAATAAACCAACAACCCAATGTAAAGTATACAAAACTCCCCAAGAAACTGAAGATATATTGTGCCCTTTAAAATCCTTTAAATTAGTAACATACCTGAATTGAAGTAGCATTTGTTTGTTCACTAACACGAGTAGCAGTCTCGGGGGTAGCCAAGTGTTGAAAATTTGCAATCTACAAAAAATAAATTATTTCAGTCATGAAAACATAAAGTCTTAAATTATGATTTTAAAAAGTAGTTATCTACTTACCTGTTGATATGGAGCTAAATGGTGATTTAATTGTGGTACCACTACATGTTGAAATTGGTTTGAATCTTCTAATTGTTGCTCGGGTTGCAAAATAGACCTATATGATGGTATGTTTTGCTCGTTGGAGGATTGAGGAACCTGTTAATAGCATGATTTAATAGTAAAATATACATTTATATATATACACGATAATTAATCACAAAAGATAAAAGTGTTTACTTATTAACCTGTTTGGATACAACGAAAGGGGCAAGTAATCATATGTGTGCATCTCAACTCAAACTGAGCCTCTAAATGATCACATTTATCCTAAAATTCAGATCAAATCTCAGATCATAGTCGCTCATAGTCTTTTTCATTAACCTTAAACCGTTTTGTTCCATGCACATTAGTTGGAGATGGCCTATGCCCATAATCTCGACAATAATAGTGTTTATCAGGTCCCAGGACTTCATAAAATATCTCGTCTTTACGATTGACGAATTCAGTACAGTCTGGCTAAAGTTGATCTACTTTTTGCCTTATTTTTGACTGAAATAAAATGATTATGCCGTACAAACAATGAATGATACATAAATAACATTGTATTAATGTTAAAATTAAATGTAAAATCGAATTTTCACCTTAATGGAAAATCCATATAGGCAAAGCAAGGTATCTGTCATACAATTTAGAATCGGAGAAGCTATTCTTAGACGTTGAGTACAGTACCGTTCGCACAAAGGCATCTGTTTGAGCCAGGCTGCATTAAGAAGCATTTTTTGTTAAAATTTTGTTCGAATTGAAACATGTTTTGATTCAGTAGCACAAATTATGCCGATTGTGTTAATGAATTCGAGTATGCTAACAAATAAGACTTTTGTATCTCAAAACATAAACATAAATCAATTCATATCAATAAACATCAAATGCAACAAAAAAATTCCATATTATGTTGAATAGTTCTAAAGTCTAAACCAACCATTTTAAAGGCTTAACTGACAAAAAAATGATGGATGACACAGAAATTTGTGGTTGTAATCCTCGAGATAGATCTTTAACTATGGGGAATTTCTGAACTCCTGTGACAGCTCTTAGGGATGTGCTTTATAAGCATCCTTACCCGATAGTGGCCCCTACACAACCTTTCTAAAACACTTTATGAGACTGCCTTTAGATATTAATTCTACTTTTCCCCTGCACTTGATACTTACACCATTTGACTTTCATAATATGATAGAATGGTTTACTCAAAGCCCCTCAAGAAAAGAGCTATGTAAAGTCACATACAATGACGATGTTCATTCTTTTGTTGTGGAAGATATACCATCTCTAAAAATATTGCACTTTAAGATTTGCATTTGGAAAATGTGAAATTACACTTGATATCACATTTGTGAAGTGCAAATTCATATAAAATTAATGGGTCATTAAATTCTTAATACGCTAATTGAATTCGCACTTCCCAAAAGAGTTTTTAGGTTAATTTGCACTTGGGAAGTGCAATTCATCTTTTACTCACTTTAAATTGTTAATACGCCAATTGAATTCATCCTTAGTCTAGAATGACAGTTTCAAATCATTAAAGCTGGATGTCTTGGTTACGTGTTTGTGCATATACCTTCAATAACTGACTGGACATCTTCAATTTGAGCCGTGATAGAAGGTTTAAAGCAAACTTTAATTGCGGTAACAGTAATCGATGGATTTATAAGAGATATTTTATGGGTTAACTGATCTCCCTTCTCAACAAGGTCATGTGTAAAAAAAATTGTGTAAAGAAATTTCAAGTATAGTTTATTCTTGAGTGCTAATATACTAAGACTTCATAGTCGATAAACTTAAATAACACTGAAAAAATAAATTAATGGGGAAATAATCAAGACAATAAGGGTTCCACCTATGAATAGTTGGCGACAAATAGTTTGCTTGTATCTGTCGACATTTGAACGTGTAAGACATGAAAACCTAGACTTATGCCCAAACTAAAATTTTGTATAATGCCCTATGTACCTCTCGCTTGTGACTTAAAGTGAACTCTCCAAATATAGTTAGACTTAACCCTTGTCAAAGATTGAATGTGAGAAATGAAATGAGATGACTTAAGCATCTTGTGATGATGACAGTTTAAAGGTAAGTGTATCTAGTGTATACTAAATGCATCAAGTCAGTCACTCATTCTATGGAGACTGTAGACACCCCACTCTATTACCCATCAACTCTCCTTAGGTCCTTAGTACCTCCCTTCATCACTATAAACCCATGTCACGTCCTGAGTACTGACCTGGAAGCCATCGGGCACCCCCCGGCTCAGTTTGACCCAAAAGTCAAACTCCTCATCTCGACCGAGACTCAATGAATTTTCGAAGGGCACTAAATACCCTTTCCAACAGTCCACCCCGTACGCAACTCCGACTTACCATGCAGACGAACGCGCCATTTGCGTCCGAAACCTGACCCAGAGGCTACCGGGCGCTCCCGGGCTCTATTTGACCTATGTCAACTCTTCAGCTCGACCAAGGCTGAATGAATCTTCGAAGGTTACTGAATAACCTTTCCAATGGTCCATCCCGTGTGCAATTCCGACTCTCCATGAGGACGAACGATCCGTTTAACTTTGGGAAGCCACCAAGCACTTCCCGGGGCCAGTTGACCAAAGTCAACTCTCCAAACCGGGTAAAACTCTTTGGAATGTCGAAGTACATCTCCTAAACTTTCCAACGGTATGCTCCATGCACGATTTGAACATACCATGTGGACGAACGTACCGTTTGCGTCCGCGCGATTCCCCGTCCAATGGACTGACAAACGCTTCTGAGCCAAATTTGACCCAAAGTTAACTCCCGAACTCGGGAGCGGTCCAAAGAACTTTCGAAGGTCTTTGAAATAACTTTCCAACGGTATGCCCTGTGCTCGATTCTGACCAATAGTTTGCCTTCGGTGACCATTTTCCAAAAAAGCCTAAGGCGCACTGCCAAATGGCAGGTCCTAGAACCTGCCTATCGGCACCTGTCGTTAGGCAGTGCCATGATAGGGCCGATCGGCAGTCCCATGGGGTTATAAAAGGAGGCCTTGGCCTAATTTGCAAGGGGATCCCAGATCTGATAGAAATCTCTCTGAATGAATCCCAGAAACCTCTCTCGAAGGCAGCGTGATTTGAACTTTCAAATCCTCTTTTTATTTCAACTTTCCATCATCCTTTTCATCAAACATGGTGAATTAACCACTCTCCATCATCATCCAAGCTCAAGGGCTGCTCTCCAACATTCAAGATCAAGCTCAAGATCTTCAATAAGGTCCAACTTTCTCAAACTCTCTCTCTTAAATTCTCTTGAATTCCCAATAACTTGTTTACTTACTTAGCACTTTTATAATATCATCTCACACATCCTAATATACTTTTTATTTAGTATTATTTCACATCTCTTATTTTCATATATATAAAAACCCCAAAACAAGAAAAAGAGGGTTTGCTCATAAATTCCAAGTAGGGATTCTCACACTTTTTCCACATTTTTCTCACAGCTAATACACCTTTTCTACACACACACACTTACAGATAAGAGATTCCACTTTTGGATTTATGGGATAAACTCCACCCCTTTGCTTTGTATCCAAACTACGTGGACTTTGATGCCTTTATAGGCTACGTAGGCATCTCGGGGTAAAACCCGAGACTCGAGTCCTTTCTCTCACTTTTTCTCTCATTTCCTATTTCTCTAAATCCATTTTTATTATATTATATATATCCTTGTTCTTAGTGATGCATTACCTCATATGCATTATCGTTCCCTTATAACGATCAACGTAGGGGTAACCGCATAAATCTTATTTTTCTAATATTAATTTGATAATCTTCCTATGGATAACTCGCTTTATCTTTTTCATGATACAAGTCGAGGATTCCTACCTCCATTATATATATACACATGCACACATCTCACGGGGGGGAAACATAAAGGAAAATAGCAAATATTCATGAGAGACCGAAAGTGCGGAATGGGTGCCTAACACCTTCCCATTTCGTAACTAAGCCTCCGAAGCCTTTTCGAATCATTTTGGTTTTGCACGCATCAGTATGTCTTTGGATGCCATCCTTCCGGGTGGTTTCCTCTTTTTTTTTCTTTTGTTTGTTTTGAGTAAAATAGACTGGCGACTCTAAATCTCTCTATATTTTTCACACCTCACAAAATCGACGCCAGCCGAAGCGCTCTCCCGAGAGGGGATGCGCGGGACCTGAAGGATTCTTCCTCCCTCCGCGACGGGGATCGGCGGGGATGGCCACAGTGGTGACTCCGCTGGGGACTTTTATTTATTTTGAGGGCTTGACTCTATTTACATGGATGCTATATTTGTTTATGCTTCCCCCCCCCCCCCCCCCCATATCTGCATGTTCCCCTTTCTCACATGTATATCCCATGCGTATGCTTATGTTCACACACTTGTATAAAATCCTCCATGTACACCTCACACCACGTGCACCTAGGATCACGTATATTCCCATGTTGCACGCATCACCTATCCATACTTGGCGTACCTTTTGGGGTGCTTGTACTTTGTTCCCGGTTTGGCATAATCAAAGAAATGAATTCTCATCATAAGCTACTAATAAGAGAGTCATGCATGATTCACACGACATCACCAAAGAGCATTGATATTGACCAAATTTTACCCAGTAACTGGAGGGTCACTTCGTGATGGGCGCTGGTACGACAGGTCGCAGTTAGCCTAAGCAATATGACTCTCACCTTCCATTGGCCAAGTACCTTCGACGTATATCGAACGGTTCCCCCGCATTATACCACTTGACCGAAGTCATGATGGGGGGTATATCATAGGGAATTCGTTCACGTACGCCGTGTATATCGAATTCGCTCTCACACGTACTGTCCCCACGAGGTATATGGTGAGGCAATTTACGTACACTCAGGTAAATCAAATGGCTTGTCCACACGTACTGATTGCCCGCAATAGCAAGACGTATATCGTGGAAGTCATGCCAAAGGGGGGAACCCATTCCGATTCACCCAACCAACTGCATACCCGCATATAGGTGTCAAACCTAGGACACGCACTTTAGATTGCCAGTTTCGACCGAAACTCTACCGAAATTTCGGGTCGATCCTTCGCCCAATTTTTACGCATTTTTTAAATGGGACTCTGTGCGCGAGCCTGGTTACATGTCCCAAACCGTAGCTTTGCATGTATTAAAACCCCACTTTTCCGCTCTGGTCTCGTCCGGCATTTCATTTAGGATAATTAAATACAAGTGAGAACATAATAATCATAATAATCATGCTGAGTTTCATCTCCAAAAACATTTCTCCCTTTCTTATCAAAAATCCAAAAAACATTCCTCCCTTTTTATCAAAAATCCAAAAATAGTTCCTTTCCTTTTCTCAAAAATAAATCTCATTCTACGCCTTCTCAGGTTGATCGCACGCCCTTGGCCTGGCTCCCTATTGGCTTAGGTCTTCAGTCAAATCACCCCGGAGTTTCGTCCGTTCCTCTATTACTTCTTCCGAGTCCGGAATCCATCCATCTTCCATGGAGAATGCAGATCAAACACTAGTTATACAACCGTATTTGCCGACAGTCCTAGCTCAGCTCATGGCCAAGATTGACAACCTCCAAGCTGAGGTCCGAGAAATGCAACGAACCAAGTTCCTATTCCTCAAGAGCCCGAGTCCCTGTTCCCTCGTGATATGGGTCCTCCCGAGCCCATCTAGGTCCCAGAAGAATATCAGCAAGCTCTGCGTGCCCCTCCTGCTAATGGGTGGTCGCATGCCTAGCTTTCAATGCCAAACATTGCCCAACCTATGGTTAACTTGCCTCTGGTTGCTGATCCAAAGGAGGAGGAGTTGAACAAAGTGAAAGAGGATCTCAAGATGCTCACCAAGAAGTTTGACCAAGTCAGGATCTCTGGGAATTACATGGACTACACCCATATGTCTCCTTATCCTAAAGCAAGGTTACCCGAGAAGTTCAAAATGCCAAATATCAAGAAATTTGGAGGGAGTGGTCCCCCGATTGTTCATCTTCGCAGTTATCATCGTTCCATGACTCTATTAGGGGCTTCCGAAGAGGTGATGGCCCAATTGTTTTAGCAAACTTTGAAAGACAGTGCTCTCCGATGGTTTTTATCTCTTGAGGAATCCAAAATCCATAACTGGGAGGATGTAGCCCGAGAATTCATGACGCAGTACAAATACAACGAAGAGCTTGAGGTCACCCGCCATGATTTAGAGTTGCTCTAACAGAACTCCGGAGAATCAGTCAGTAACTTTATAGCCTGATGGAGGGAAAAAGCGGCTCCCATGACCAATCGGCCGTTTGAAGAAGAACAAGTCAGCATAGTGAAGAAGAATTTCTTGCCCCATGTCCGAGCAACCATGGGAGGATAGTACTACCCCCATTTTCGAGCTCTCAGAGAAGTAGGAGTAGAAATCTAAGAGGGTCTTGCCAAAATAGAAGTTGAACCAAAGAAGGTGTCCGGATAGTTCATCCCCAGAAAATATGACAAGCCTGTCAGTGCCACAGTCTCAACCATCAATAACATCTCTCAACCAACCACATCATGGGCATTAAAAAGCCACCCTACTCCCATCCGAATGGAATACACTGAGCTCCACGCTCCCCTCTCCAAAGTTTACCAAGCCCTGTTAAGTTGAAACCTTATAAATCCCCTGGATCCACGTCGATTACCCAATCCACTTCCCAGAAATTTCAAGACCGATGTACATTACTCCTTTCACCAAACCGCTGGCCATACCACCGACCAATGATTTCACCTTCGAAACATAATCCAAGATCTCATTGACCGGGGCACCATCGCCCCACCAGCCAATCCTAAACCAAACACTACTCATAACCCACTCCCAAATCATACCAATGCCAACTTCTTTGAAGGAAACCCAGATTTCGATCCATCAACTCAAATCACACCCTTATACCCTCCTAAACCCCTTCAACTTTGCCCATATTTCCTCCTACACCATGCTATCCCCGATGATCAGGCTTTGTCACTCCTTACCAGAGCATGCATCACTGTCTGGACCTGTTCTGAAAGTGGAAGTATGGAATTATCATAGGTGTTAAACCAAATCCTAGAGTTCGGGCTGAAATTGCCCTCACAGATGATTATCGACTGCCAGAGGTTCAATTTGTTATTTCTGGAAGCACGGAAATGGGCCCGAGAATCATATAGGTGGATGGTACCAACCGATAAAATCTGCTTAGATGATGTTGTCCGGATCATGACAGAAGCATTCAGGCAAACCAACAACATTTGTAATATCACCGAGTTACTTGACGCTTTAAAGTTGTAAGGACACCTAGTCCCTTCACCCTTACATATCCCCACAGAATGGGAAGACCTATATGAAGAAGCCGTTGAGGTTATGGAATGCATTGACTTCACAATGGAAAATAGAATTATTGCCACCTGATGGGGGGAAGAATTCGAAGTTTCAAATGAAAAACGAGCTTCAGGAGGAAATGTCCCAATAGCTGACTTATGTGGGATGATCTCATTTGAGGAACTCCTCAGAGAAATAGATTAGGTGGTAGAACAACCTGAGATTGATGAGGAAATCGGATTTAAGTTTTTCCCTTCTTCAGTAAATCACATGACCAGATCTGGGAGACATTACCAGATTCCGAACTCGCTACCAACCAATGATAAGGGGAAGGGCGTTGAAAACCTTCCTATGCCAGAAATGACCCTCGAGGAGAGGAAGATCCTCGATCAATTGAAGAAAAATCAAGCTAACATCACTCTATCAGGGCTTTTCATGTCTTCCCATCTACATAGAAATGCTTTGATCAAATTGCTCATTGGACCCATAGTTCCTCCCTCTACCACACCAAAAGAAGCGGTGAACCTGGTTGGATCCTTGACCTCTGCCCGAATGCGGTCCTTTTCTGAAGAGGAAATCCCCAAAATTGGGCAAAGTCACAATCATGCACTCAACATCTCCGTCGAAGTTATGGGGAAGGTTTTACCACTCTCTCTCATTGACAATGGATCCGCGTTGAATGTCTGCCCGTTAAGAACCTTCAAATGTTTAGGTCTGAAAGAAAGTGACCTCGCTCCAACATCTGTTGTCGTGCATGCCTACGATAATACCCGCCGTGAGGTGATGGGGTCCATAAAACTTGTAATAGGGGTTGGACCTATAAACCCTGTCGTCGAATTCCAAGTCATCGATATCTCGGCCTGTTTTAACCTATTGCTCGGACGACCCTGTCACCATAGTATAAAGGGTGTCTCTTCCTCGTTCCTTCAGAAATTAAAGTTCTTCGCCGATGGGCGAGTCATCATCATCTTGGGTGACGACGGTAACGCTGAGGGTGCAAGCACCAGCATTCAATCCTTAAGATATAACATGGGTCAAATGATATGCTCCTAACAGGTTTCCAAGTTGAACCATCCCTACTTCCGGCAGGGGATGGTTTTAAAGAAAGGGTTTGTCCAGAATATGACCCTCATGGAAATGTCAATGTGATTGAGATGTTCAAAAACATGCACTTCATGCCCGGACTGGGGCTGGGACAAAGGCAGTAGGGGATACTTGAGCCCATCGAACTGAAGAAAGATTTCCCTCCTTGCGGCTTGGGATATCAACCATCAGAACCAGAACTCAGAATGATCCGCCAGACTCGATAATAGAGAGGGTTAGACTTCACACGAACTATCTCAGGAGATTCTTTAAATGGGCGATTCATCAAGGAGGGTGAATACTTCCCCTTTTGCGATTTTCCAGAACCGTGGTATGACCATAGAGATAAGAAGATGAAGCCTGGAATGGAGATCTTCTTCGAAGATATCTACCTATGGGCCGAAAGTTACCAATACCAGGTGCCACCGCTTATCAAGGATACTGAAGAAACAAAGGAAAGTGACTCTGAAGATTCCTTCAACCTGCAGACACTGGGGCTGACACTCTGCATGGTTCATTCAGGCACGACATCAAAGGACCCATCCCGTCTGATTAAAGCTTCGGATACACCTCTCCTCAACTGGCATGCTATGCCAACTCTGCCTGTTGAAATCTCCCCTAACCCCATTGTTTACCCTATTTTATCTACTATTGTCCATCCTTGCTCAAATGTAATCGAGACCTCTTTTGATGAGGTTCTCAATGCTGTTTTTCCTATCAATGAAATAAACGAAGATTTTGAGTATCTTGATGTGCCTTACATTAATTGTGTGGATTTTAATCAAACTTTTTATGATGATGATTTTGCAAATGAACAATTCTTAACTGATCTAAATAAGGTTAATAATAAAAAAACATAACCGCGTTCAACTTAATGAAGAAGAGACTGTTGTTATTAATCTCGGTTGTAGTAACCAACTGCTCGAGATTATGATAGGGGCCACCTTGGCGAGAATGAGCGCGCACAACTCGAAGAATTGCTAAAGGAGTTTGTGGATGTCTTCGCCTGATCCTACGAAGACATGCCCGGTATTGATCCCGAAATAGCTCAACACGAGATCCCCATTCTCCCAGATGCCAAGCCAGTCAAACAAAAGTTGAGAAAGCTCTGCACTGAATGGTCGCTTAAGGTCAAAGAAGAGGTGATCAAACAGTTGAACGTGGGTTTCATTCGAGTAATCGAATATCCCACGTGGCTGGCCAACATTGTACCTATACCAAAATCAAGAGGAAAGGTTAGAATGTGTGTAGACTACCGAGATTTAAACAAAGCCTCTCCGAAGGATGATTATCCGCTACCCAACATCGATATGATCGTGGACAACACAGCCAGTCATGCTCTTAATTCATTTGTCGATGGATTTTCTGGATACAACCAAATTAAGATTCATCCCAACCACCAAGAGAAAACCGCATTCATCACCCCATGGGGAACTTTTTGCTACACCGTTATACCATTCGGTCTCAAGAATGCTGGGGCTACCTACCAAAGGGCTGCCACAACCATCCTGCATGAATCTGATCCACAAGGAGGTCGAGGTTTACGTGGATGATATGATTATCAAGTCCAAAACTAGAGAAGGTCATGTTCCCCCTCTCTGGATGTTCTTCGAACGACTGCGGTAGTATCACATGAGACTTAATCCACAGAAGTGCGTCTTCGGCGTTACGAAGGGAAAACTCATAGGATTCATAATCGGTGAGAAGGGGATAGAAGCAGATCTCGCCAAGGTAAGGTCCATACTTGAGATGCCGCCTCCCTAAACAGAGAAGGAAGTCCGAGGCTTCCTACGGAAATTATAATATATCAGCCGGTTCATCAGCCAGCTTACCTCCATCTGTGAACCAATATTTAAGCTCCTCCGAAAGGATTCAACCAAGGTTTGGAACGAGGCCTGCCAAAAAGCTTTTGATCGAATCAAAGAATACCTAAGCCAACCTCCAGTTCTCATGACACCACAACCTGGTCTCCCTTTACTCCTATACATAACAGTAACCGACACTGCAGCTGGGGATTTGCTATCCTAGTACCTTGAGGACTCCCGCAAAGAAAGATCCATCTATTATGCCAGTCGCAAATTGGCCGGGTACGAGGTCAACTACACTGCTTTGGAAAAAGCATGTGTCGCACTTGTCTGGGTCACCTAAAAGTTACGACATTACATGCTCACCTTACCCATTAAACTTGTATCCCGAATAGATCCCATCAAATACCTTCTTGAGACACCCACCTTATCCAGCCGAATCGCCCGATGGTTGATGCTCCTAACCGAGTTCGATATCGTGTACGTCACACAAAAAGCCGTTAAAGGAAGAGCCATCTCTGACTACCTCGCTGACTACCCTATAGAAGAAGCAGATGTCTAGATCTCTGAATTCCCAGATGAAAACATCCTCTACACCACTCAAGACCGCCTTTGATGGAAAATATTCTTCGACGGCGCTGCCAACAAAAAGGGATATGGCATTGGGATACTTCCGGTCGCCCCAAATGACTCTAATACTCCCATCGCCATTAAATTGGATTTCCCTTGCACCAATAATATGACAGAATACGAGGCATGCACAGTGGGCCTCAAAGTTTCTCTCAAGAAAGGTATTCAATACCTTGATGTATACGGGGATTCTACCCTTATCATCGGTCAAGTGCTCAAAAAGTGGAAGGTCAAGGACGAAAAGCTTCAACCCTTTCATGACCAATTAGAAGAGTTGGCCTCCTAATTTTAAGATATCACCTTCCATTACCTACCCCAAGCTAAGAACAACCTAGCTGATGCTCTCGCTACTTTCGCTTCCATGGTCGACATGCCCAAGGGAATAACAATGACCCCCTTCCTAGTTCAAAAATAAGACAGACCGACCCATTGCTACCATATTGACCTTGCCCCCTCAAAAGATCCCGAACTAGTCGATTACTGGTACTATGATATTTGGTTCCTCCTCAAACAAGGTAGGTATCTCGAGGGTTCCAACAATAACGACCGAGCTACCCTCCGAAGGCTGGCCTATCAGTACATCATCTTCCATAAAGCACTACTCAAGAGGAATTTCGATGGAACCCATTTGCACTGTATTGCAGGGACTGACATTGAAAAGATAATGCAGAAAATCCACAGCAGGGAATGCGGACCTCACATGAACGGTCACATGCTTGCCAAAAAGATCATCCGATAAGGCTACTACTAGACCACCATGGCCCAGGATTGCACCGCCTATGTTCGGAGATGCCATAAATGCCAACAGTTCTCCAATCTTCAATATCTACCTTCACGGGAATTATACAACATGACTTCTCCCTGGTTGTTCTCCACCTGGGGTATCGACATCATAGGGAAGGTTACGCCAAAAGCGTCAAACGGGCATGAGTTCATCCTGGTTGACATCGATTACTTCACCAAATGGGTCGAAGCTGAGTCATACACAGTATTAAATGCCAAGAAGGTGGACAAATTCATCAAGAAGAATATCATCTGCCGATATGGGGTCCCGTACAAGCTAGTGTTGGATAATGGTTTGCACTTTGAGGCAGAAGTCACAGAAATAGTCAACGAATATGGGATTTAGAGACACAAATCTTCTCCCTACCGACCTCAGACCAATGGTGCATTTGAGGCCGCAAACAAAAACCTCAAAGCCTCATCAGCAAGATGACTGAAAGCTGTAGGGATTGGGCCGACCGGATCGCCTACGCCCTCTAGGTCTATCGAACCTCAATTCGAACCTCTACTGGGGCTACCCCTTACTCCCTAGTGTACGGTATGGAGGCGCGCCTACCTGTGGAGCTATAAATACCCTCGTTATGTGTCATGCTCGAAAGCAAGGTTAGTGAAGAAGACTGGTGCCAAGGCCGTCTTGATGAGCTAACCCTTTTAGATGAACGGATATTAAAAGCTATTTACCACATACAAGGATACCATCGCCGAATAGCGCGATCATTCAATAAGAGAGTCAAGAACTACGGTGTTCGAGAGGGGGATTTGGCCCTCAAAGAGATAATCGAACCCATCTGGGACCCAGAGGAAAGTTCAAACCCAATTGGAGCGGCCCTTACATTGTGAGGAAGATCTTGTATGGCGGTGCCGCCATGCTCACTGACCTGGATGGGGAAGAGATGGCTCGTCCAGTCAATTTGGACCGTCTCAAGAAGTTCTACCCCTAGTCCGAAATCTTGGCGCGCTACGACTCTTCTCATCCCCCATCTATTCTAAAAAAAAAAAAACTCTCTCCATTTCCTTCTACCCAGAACTACGTGGTCCTGATCCTCTGTAAAAACTATTTTCAAACAGTTAAGAACTTTTTTAAAAACCCCAGAGGTACGTAGGCAGCTCATACTCCTCACATAAGCACGGCCCCTTCTTTCTCACAAAAATACCATTCTTTTCTTACCCCCCGAGAACGACAGTTCAATCTAAACATCTACTTGAACAAAAGGATTATGTATGCCTTAGCGATTGGTATAGATAATTCAAAATGCAAAACTCACCAAAAGGCACAGCTGGATGATCAGAAACTTGTTTATTTCATTAATAAGAAACTACAGTACGTATTACATAAGAAAAAGGAACGGATAACTCCCTTCCCCCTACTACCATAAAAACCAGATAAAATCTCCCACATCTGTTACATAAATAAACTCCCCAGGAGTCCTACCCACATCTACCCGAAGAGCCTGCACCCTCATCATCCACGTCCTGAGGACCCCAATTTTCTCCTACCTGAATGGAGTGCCCCAAACACTCCATGGACCAATGAGCCTTAACCATCTTTGAAAATACCACAACACCCCCTTCCATAGAGTCAAATAAAACAAACCACCTCCGATCGGTCTCTACTACCAACATCTTGCTGACTACTTCCCTCCAAAACCACTTCATATAATCTTTAGGGACATGGCAAACCTTCCCAACAGACTGAGAGGGACGGGTCGACAGACGCCGATTTTCCCACAGAGATCCAAGCAACAGACACAAGCGCTCGGTCAAATCTTCTACCGGAAAGAAATTTGAGGTCCGAGGGGGCACGACCTGCGCCCAGCCAAATTGGCACAAAAGTCGCCAAGGGAAATAAAAAGAGGCCTGCCTGAGACCAACCAATCGCACATATGAATATTATCCTAGCTCTAGAACAGGCTGCAACTGTTCCCACCAAGGCACAAACCAATACAGCCCACGAGCCCCGTACTCCACAAGCCAATTCTCCCAGTTCTCAACATACCATGCGGATGAAGTAGTGCGAAAAGAAGTTGGGCACAGCCTACAAAGGATATTCTGGAGGAGTCGACAAGTGGAATCTTTCAGACAACCACATGAACATCATCACAGGGCTACTCCTCAAAAAGTCTGAACGGCCTTCTCTCCAAGCATCTAGGCCATTCAAAGTCTTTGCCAATATCACCGTCGCAGGATTGCGACGGTATGACATCCATGAGGTAATGGCTGCAAGTTGTGGGACCACCTGCAATTCCCCAGTCACCAACAGCAATTTTGAAACGAGGCCCAGAACGACGGATCCAGTATACCGAGCATCACTTACTTCCTGCGAACGCACGGACTGCAACACCGCTAGGAGGGAGATCATCCCTCTGGAAACCAATGACCTGGCCGCCGAAGGCGACATATGAAGAAGCTCGGCCAACAAATCCCTGGGAGAACGGGAAAATTCGGGTAATTTCGCGGAAACACTAGGATTCACGCCCAGTATGGCAGAAAACTCCTCGTAGGTTTGACAAACTTCTTCCAACCCAAAGCGGAATACATGGTCTTTGGGGTACCAAAATTATACGGCCGGCATCAGCATATTCCACTCAAAAGGTCGATTACGCCACAAGGAGACTCGACGCATATTAAAGGCATCCTAGTCGACATTATAAGAGCACATAGCTTCCAAGGTTTTGAGGTAATTGGCACACTCGATGCTACTAGGTAAAGCCATCTTGCAAGACTAAAAGATGATGGGTGGGTATGAAGAATGCAAAAGGTGTGAGGAAAACACTCCACCCTTCTCCCTTTTTGTACTTAAAAATCCTCACAAGGGACATAATCCCTGCAGAAATCGAAAGGAACCCTACCCCACAAGGTACTAAAGGCTGAAGAGAGTACCAATCAAAGCTTTCAATTGATGGGACTGGATAGAACTGCCGATAGGTAGGCCAGGTTGCTTGTCGATCGGCAACCCCCCATTTTTGGAAATCTCCCTTTTTCCTCTTTTGTCAAAATCAGAAAAATAAAAAGTGATATTCTCAAAAGAATTTCAAAATCCCTTTTCCTCCATTCCTTCTTTGTCAAATCAGAAAACTCCAAAAAAAATAAATTGATATTCTCAAAAGAATTTCAAGAATCCTGTTTTCTCCTTCTGGGATTCCCCCATTTTAAATAAAACAAATTTCTTTCGAAAAATTCCAAAAAAACCCCTATTTTACGGTCTCAGTAGCAAATTAAAAGGCGCATGTGCATGCATTCATTCATTCATCATTAAGATAGAAGATAGTAAAAAAACTGCATTGCATTGCATATATATGTTTTCTGTTTTACATCATTTTTTGCAGGAAATAAAGAAAAGCCAAAAACAACGGGACTCAGCCCGAACCCATATTTCACTCCCTCTCTCTCTCAAGAATTTCCTTCCCGACGATGCTCTCTCTTTCCCCTACGACGAGATGACGTGCCCCCACTACCTGAGCCAGAGTCTCCCCCAGACAAAGCTGACGGCACCAAGAAATAAGGAATAGGGACAGCCTCCCGAATGTGGGAAGTCGCCAATGATATCCAATCCCTGATGTCCCTGAGCCAAGTGGTCGACACCCAGATTTGCTGCAAAGGAAAGGCAGAATCAGTATCAAACAAAAGAAATCAAAAAAGAGAGGAAAAGGACCGAAAGGTTTACTGCAGGACGAAGGACGTCCTCTGTCAAGCCCAACTCCTCCGAATCCATCGCAAGAGGACGGTGTAGCATCGGCACTGTCCCTCCATCAGCCCGTCGGATGTTGTACGAAGGAGTGTGTAGCCGAACAAAAGGGACCTTCGAGGTTGTTGTCGCCGCAGGTGCCGACGGACCACCACCACTGTGGGAAGACCCCACCGCCCAACTCGAACTAGCATGAGGGAAAGGCAAAGCGTCATGTATACTGGGCGCCATCAACCAGCTCGTCATAAAGTACATATAGTCATATGGTGCAGCCGTATCAATATACAACGCGTAGGACTCGCCGATCATCACCGCGATCCTCTCATCCTCCAACAACTATCGCTCCCGCCTCATAGACGTGGGAGGCTGCGCGAGAGGCACCACCACCTCCTCCTCGGCAATCTGATGGATCACCCTCTCCCTGAGGTACCAGGAATGGCCAAACTCATGCGCCAACAAATGCCTCATCTGCGCGTTCACCCTTGTCACCCCCGTATCCTGAATGGCGGTCCCCCAAGGATAAAAGGTCACCTGAAAATCTCCAAGCAGGCATAAGTCAATATAGAATTAGAAGGTGCAAAAACTAAGACTGAAATGGAAAGTGTCTTACCCTACCACTAGTCAGGTCATTCAAGACCTGACGCACCGCCTCCAAAGAGAGAGATCCCTTCGACTGTTGGTTGGCGTTACGCCATCGGTATAGTCGGCAGAAGTCCCCGACGGTGTTGTTCTTCAGACAAATCAGCGGAGTGTTGCACCCAATCACTTCATAAAACCACGTTTGAATTCACGAGAAAAAAGACGCATAAGGAGAATGCGAATGCATGAAATAGAAATGCGCAAAGTAAAGAATACCTTAAGGAGATACGTGGCTCTAGTAAAAGCCTGCCGGCAGCACTGGCTGAACGTATCCAGAGAAGAGTAAAGGGTCGTCAAGGTCAGACTCACCCAATCATAGAAAGGGATGTTTGAAAACATCCACAAGTATGGCAGAAACCATAAATGGACGACGTCGCCGCTCGACGCCACCATGAAACCTCCCAGCACCAACAAGATGAACAACCGGGCCATCTCCTCACTTGCAGCCCGTCCTCCACATCAACCATCCTGCTTAGCAAAACATCCTTCAACAAGGACAACAGGATAGAACCTCCTGAGACTATCCTCCTCACATCACCGAGTGCCTCATACACCGCCTCCAGCCTCACCCGCAAAGAGTGGTCCACCTCTATCTGCTCCCCATCACAATACAGCCCCAGCAGTTGCTTCACATCTATGGGATTCACCGTCATCTCCCCGAATCCAAAATGAAAAGTGTGGTTAGTGTCCCACCACCTCTCCCCCAAGGCACACAAAACTGCTGTCGAATGAGGCGTCTCATCCAGCGCAGCCGCCAACCTCCCAAAACCTGCTGATGATACCATCCAGCACACCACAGGTGGGAGTTGCTCCCAAACATCCCTAAACCCCGTTGTCCCGCGGGCACGCGTGTTCTTCAAAGAAATATCCAACTGGCGAAAGGAAAAATTCAATCAAAGGTCAAGAAAAGGAAAAATCACCCAAAAAGGAAAAAAAATGCCAAAGGTCAGGTTACTTACATAACCATCGGGAATCACTCTCGAAGAGCGATGACTCCTGCAGTAAGGTCCGCTCATCCGTAACCGGCTCGAATGCATCAAAAGCATTCTCATTCCCCAAAGCAAGGGGCACCCTGTCCCTCCAATCCACATTCACCCAGTCATCAATGGTCAACCACTCCCGGTGGACAGCGGCGCTCACAAAAGGGGCCATTTCTTAAAGATCGGAATACTAGAACGATTCGCAGAGAGAAATCGTAGAAAGAGAGAAGGAAGGAAGTTGTGAAAAATGAGGGGAATTCGCCCCCTTTATATAGGAGGCCAAATGCCATGCCGATCGGCAACCCACCTCACAGTACCAATCGGCACTGTCTCCTCACCTTCCCGAGGCAGCCCAAAAGTCCATGCCATTGCCGAATGGCACTTCTCAGTCTATGCCGACCGGCACCCCCTTAAAATGTCGTGCAAAAATTCCCATAAAATACCAGAAAGCCTCGAAAAAAAAATCCCCGGAAAATTCCTAAAAATCCTAGGAGGGATTTAGAACGTTTTCATCAAGAAAATTTCGCACTCCTTCGAGCAATACACCGTTTTCCCCAACGGAGCCCTCAAAATCCAAGCGATTGACTTCTCGGGCAAGACGCCCGAACCATCTAATCACCTCCTCATCAGACTTTACAAAAGACCTCCCCGGCCATTGGCTACTCGGTGTGATACATTATCACCTGATACTTTTTCCCAGCAGAAATCAGAAGAACCACTCGCCCCGAACGATCTCTCCCAAAGGACAATCCAAATTTTCCCCGGCCCATTCATCATTCCCCAATGGAATCTCAGATCCAAATTCTTTTTCCCAGCGAAAACCCTCTTCCCCAGCGGAATCCTCAAAAACTAAGTGAAATATCCTCCCGACAAACTTCGGAGGGTCTCTAAGGATCATCTGATCACTTCCCCAGCGGAATTCTATCACAACACCCAAAATAGGTTGTTCCCCCTGCAAGGCCTCCTATAAAGCTTCCCTCAGCTAGCAGCTCCCCCAGCTCAAATCGGAATCACAAAGATCTTTCTCTAGCAGAATCAAAATACAATCTTTATCTACTCTTGGGCCAAAATTGGCCCCGGTCATGGATCGTCACCTCAGTTAGGTCAGAATTGACATCGGTCCTCGGTCGTCACCACTCTTGGGTTAGAATTGACCTCAGTCCTCGGTCGTCACCACTCTTAGGTCAGAATTGTCCCCGATATTGGATCGTCACCTTAGTTAGGTCATAATTGACCTCGGTCCTCGGTCGTCACCACTCTTGGGTCAGAATTGGCACCGGTCTTGGATCGTCACCTTAGTTAGGTCAGAATTGACCTCGGTCCTCGGTCGTCACCACTCTTGGGTCAAAATTGGCCCTGGTTTTGGATCGTCACCTTAATTAGGTCAAAATTGGCCTCGGTCCTTGGTCGTCACCGCTCTTAGGTCACAACTGACCTCGACCCTCTGAATTGGCCATCCTCATCTGCTTAGGTCCTCAGAATCGACCTCGACCCTCTGAAGCATCATGCGATGTCTAATCGGTGGCTATCATTTATTCCAAACTCACCCGTCGAGGGGCTCGGTAGACACCCCATTCTGTTACCCCTCAACTCTCCTTAGGTCCCTAGTACCTCCCTTCATCACTATAAATCCAGGTCACGTCCCGAGTACTGACTTGGAAGCCATCGGGTACCCTCGCGGCTCAGTTTGACCCAAAAGTCAAACTCCTAGTCTCGACCAAGACTCAATGAATTTTTGAAGGGCACTGAATACCCTTTCCAACGGTCCACCCCGTGCGCGATTCCTACTTTCCATGCGAACGAACGCGTAATTTGCGTCCGAAACCTGACCCATAGGCCACCGGGCGCTCCCCGGCTCTATTTGTCTATGTCAACTCTTTAGCTCCACCGAGGATGAATAAATCTTTGAAGTGCACTGAATACCCTTTCCAGCAGTCCGTCCCGTGCGCAATTCCAACTTTCCATGTGGACGAACGATCCGTTTGACTCCGGGAAGCCACTGAGTGCTTCCCGAGCCCGATTGACCCAAATTCAACTCCTGAACTCGGGAGCGGTCCAAATTACTTTCGAAGGTCTCTGAAATACCTTTCCAACGGTATGCCCCATGCATGATTCTGACCAACGATTTGCCCTGGCGGCCAATTTTCCAAAAAAGCCTAAGGAGCACAGCCAAATGGCAGGTCCGAGAACCTGCCTATCGGCACCTGCCGATAGGCAGTGCCATGATAGGGCCGATTGGTAGTCACCTGGGGTTATAAAAGGAGGCCTTGGCCTCATTTGCAAGGGGAGCCCAGATCTGATAGAAATCTCTCTGAACGAATCCTAGAAACCTCTCTCAAAGGCAGCGTGATTTAAACTTCCAAATCCTCTTTTTACTTCCACTTTACATCATCCTTTTCATCATACTTGGTGAATTAGCCACTCTCCATCATCATCCAAATTCAAGGGTTGCTCTCCAACATTCAAGATCAAGCTCAAGATCTTTAAGAAGGTCCAAATTTCTCAAACTCTCTCTTAAATTCTCTTGAATTCCCAATAACTTGTTTTCTTACTTAGCACTTTTATAATCTCATCTCACACATCCCAATATACTTTTTATTTAGTATTATTGCACATCTCTTATTTTCATATAAATAAAAACCCTAAAACAAGAAAAAGAGGATTTGCTCATAAATTCCAAGTAGAGATTCTCACACTTTTTCCACATTTTTCTCAAAACTAAAACACCTTTTCTACACACACACACAAACTTACAAATAAGATATTCCACATTTGGATTTATGGGATAAACCCCACCCCTTTTCTTTGTATGCGAACTACGTGGACTTTGATGCCTTTATAGGCTACGTAGGCCTCTCGGGGTAAAACCCGAGACTCGAGTCCTTTCTCTCACTTTTTCTCTCATTTCCTATTTTCTCTAAATCCATTTTTCTTATATTATATATATCCTTGTGCTTAGTGACACATTACCTCATATGCAATATCGTTCCCTTATAACGATCAACGTAGGGGTAACCGCGTAAATCTTATTTTTCTAATATTTCTTTTATAATCTTCCTGTGGATAACTCGCTTTATCTTTTCCATGATACAAGCCGACGATTCCTACCTCCATTCTATATATATACACATGCACACATCTCACGGGGGGAAACATAAAGGAAAATAGCAAATATCCATGAGACACCGAAAGGGAGGAATGGGTGCCTAACACCTTCCCATTTCGCAACTAAGCCTCCGAACCCTTTTCTAATCATTTTGGTTTCGCACGCATCAGTATGTCTTTGGATGCCATCCTTCGGGGTGGCTTCCTCTTATTTTTATTGTCTGTTTTGAGTAAAATAGACTGGTGACTCTAAATCTCTCTACATTTTTCACACCTCACAAAATCGACGCCGGTCGAAGCGCTCTCTCAAGAGGGGACGCACGCGCGGGACCCGAAGGATTCCACCTCCTTCCGCGGCGGGGATCGACGGTGATGGCCGCAGAGAAAATGGGCATGTCTTGAACATTCTGGCACCTGCTATATTGTCATTAGATATTAGGGAGTATTTAGAACATAGGAAGATTCAGCTACTAAATCTATCGCCTTGGGCTGAAGCAAAGCTCGACTTCTGCATTTCTATTCCATGTTCCGACAGAGATGATGATTTTAAATCGACTTGAGACATCCATGGTCATGGATGTTCTTACCATCTGTAACCATATTAACAACCTTGATCAGGAGAAATGGTACTTGATAGGGATGGCAAGCCTGTTACAAAGTTCACTTGATCCGAAGACATTGGTTATAGAATTTGAATCTTAATGCTTTGAGAAGCTTAATCAGCCCTTCAATTATCAATAATAATAAAAATACTACAGGTCTCTCTCAACTAATTCAAGCACTAAAGAGAGGTGGGGCAGGACATCGATAGACAACAAATAATTTTCTTCCGAAAATTGGCCTATTCATTCCTACACTAAATGTCTCTCTCAACTAATTCAAGCACTAAAGAGAGGACATCGATAGACAATAGACGAAGAGAAATCCATTGAGTTGACTGCTAAATTGAAGAGAGCATAAGGCACCTCACCTAACATTGTAGGACAAGGGGATTAAATCACTCAAATCTTGTTTGTGAAATTGAAGAATAAATGGGCAGGGATCTTAGACTCTCCTAACTGATACAAACTATGAAAGAAAACTAAAAACAATCTTGTAGTACGTTTAAACAATAAATCCTTCAAAATTCATACGAATCTTTCTCTCCTCCCAAAATAGAATCATTGCTCTCCTCGCAAAACATTTGTCATTTCAAAATTCATACCAATCTTGTAGTACGTTTAAACAATAAATTCTTCATTAATTTTTTTGTAAAGGAACAAAATATTAGAAAAGAAGAATCAGTATATTTAAATTCAATCTTATAATGATCATAGCTAAGATAGGTGCCAAAATAAGCATATGATATAATTCTCTACACTGTCTACATCTCAATATATAGGATTGATCAAGTAAGCAAAGTGAATTGCTATAGCAATCAAGCAGTTTACCTGTTCTGAATACTCAACACCACTGGCACCATATGATTCTGCAATAGCTTCTATTTTCTCTTTGATGAAAATATTCAAAGGATAAAAGAGTTTCAAGGGTTGTGTCACATTTTCACATGCTCTTTGAACAACAATCCCAAGGTCCACCTGAAAATCAAAAGATGCAAAATTAAGAAGTTGAAAAAAATAAGCTTTCTAGCAGTTCATTTAAATGAACACACAGATAGGCAAAAGAAACATTTCGACTACACTAATTTCAATCAATGATGTTAAACACGTGAGACCTAAATTAGAAGATTTTACCTCATTATATCTCAGTTCTTTGTAAAGAAAGGACCCCAGTTTTAGTGCCTACCACCGGTGACTAGTGAATAAACACAAGGAAAATTCACTAGATCTTAAAAACACAAGGACCCCAAATTTAGTACCTTCCAACGGTGTAGATATAATGATTCCGTAGAATATATCCTCATAGAATAACATCAGGATCTCAAAAATAACATAAGACTGCGAAACAGAGACTGCATACCCATAATTGAAAAGTTCACTAGCAGGGTCTCTGATTGGAAGGTTAGACATATATTATATGCAGGTAGGCTTGTGATTATGAAGTCAAATTTATTTGAAGCTCAGGTGTATTGGAGCAGGTGCTTCATGTGTCCTATCATAACTCATATACTCTGAAATTATTCTTGAATTATTTAGACTAAAATAGGATGGAAATTGGCTTCGCTTTAGAAGAGGGTGGCATTTGTGTAATGAACCTTAGATGGTGCAACATAGTTGCAACTATTACCACATACTTACCACATATTGGGATTGGCAAACAGAAAGAAACATATATGGTTCAATTTGAGGAAACATATATGGGGTTACTGTCTAATGATGCAAGACGTGTTCAGTGAAGTATCAAATACAGGGAAAGTTCACAAGTTGATTAGTTGGACTAAATATGACATGTGGAATTTTACATCCTCAAGGCTAAAAGAGGATTTAGAGTTTCATGTTACAACTGATCTTCTTCAAAATGTGTGGGTGATGATGAGTTTTCTTCACAACACTCGGGTGAAAAATTTAATGTGCTATCTCGTGATGAGCGGAAACAAGCTGAAGGTGTTTCAAAATGTATTGAATTAATACAGAGGGTAGCAAATTTGTTATTTGAGACTTAAGTATCCAAATGCTATAATCTTTCTTTGTAATCTTTGAGCACTTCAGGTAAGTTTGATTTTGCACAATGTCGTAAATGTCTAGCGGTATATTGTGCATAATGCACATGGTATTGGGGTCGGGGATGGTTTACCCCTGAAATTTTTCCTGTCATATATTATATACATAATAATGCCTTTAGTATTCTCATTAAAACACAAATGTCTAGCAGTATACAAAAAGTGTCTTTTATTAGTTGTTAAAAAGATTTATTGCCATTGTTTAAGATCTGATGCACTAGTACCTTGGTGCGTTGTCTCTCCGACATCACATGTTAGCTAGTGGAGAATAGTTCTCAAAGTAGAGGTATATTTGTTTAAATAAATAAGATGGACTACACAACTATCTCTATCCCCCCTTTCCACGTTTATTTTTATTAGCCCAAAAGGGGATTGTGCATCCAATTTATCAGCAAATTCAATTTTCCAAAGGGCCTGTATGGATTTAGTCCTAGTCTTAAAGAATTTTTAATCTTCGATCCTAAGTAACAAAATTTTTGTTGTAAGTCCTCATCCTCTATTTGTTTGAAAAATTCATGGGACACCTCGACAGTCATTTTGACTATAATACCTTTGAGGAGGCTAACATGACACCCAAGATCAAAACCAAAATAGCAGTTAATTGGCAAAAATTTACCAAGCAGCTTAACTGTCAGGGCTTTGAACTAAAGAAAAAAAAGATGGGACCGGTGGGATCCTAAACATGGGGTACAGGACTTATCACAAAATAACTATTTTCCAAATGGAGTGTATGTGTGGCCATGAAAGCATGATCGTTATGGACATCCAATTTATCACCAAATTTTATTTTCCAAATTATAAACCAATTAGACTATTAGTACAATATATCACAAGAACATCATATATCTATATGTGTGAGTAATTAAAACGGTTTACAAAAGGACTAGGACATCTTATGCTTGATCCATGACCTGAATCACTCAAGTCTTAGATCTCTGATCATAGATGAACACGAAATATGACGTTATAACCAAAGGTATACTACATTAGACTGGATGAATTCAGGAGGAAGATCGGGTATGATAAAGCTGAGGTCAACTCTGCTGACACAATTTGGTTTTTCTTCTCTCATGGAACTGAATTTGAAGTCATATCTCCAATGGACCAATGTAAAACTATAAGTGTAAAACATCAAGTCAGTCCCTCTAATATTAAAGTTTCTCTCTAGTGTATACTAGTGTGTACTAATATTAAAGTGAGTCTAGTGTATACTAAATGCATCAAGTCAGTCACTCTATACCAACACAGGGGATAGATACACTTTGTCATCGCTTTTGAGCATTTGGGCAGAGTTTGTGGCACTGCATTCTAAACCTAGAATTTTTTTCTAGGTTTAGAATGGTGGAAATTGAATTCAGTGAGTCGGATTTGTATCAAGCTAATTTGGAACTTAAAGCAGTTTTTTTGTGGTAATTCTTGTACTCTTGGTAACAATGGGAAGTCTCTGATGGTTAATTGGAAAGGAACCCCATCCATTCTCTTTCAGCTTGGAGGTTCAAGTAACATGACTGTCATGCAATTATTAGATAAATAAATAGTGTTCAACTATATTTATATCAACATACATGATTTTTGGAACATCGAAGCTGATACCAAGGTAGGGGAATCCTTGCAGGAGATAAAATACAAGATAGGCTTAAGCCAAGGAAGCCACCAGCAAGGCTAAGAACACTACAAGAAATGTGGAAATGTTTGATTTTTTTAACTGTAGAAACTAAAACTGAACATTTAATATTATCAGATTTCAATTTCAACCAAAGACAACAATAACAAAAATAGATAAGTTTATTTGTATCTTAGTCATTGTCAAACCTTACATGGTTGCATTTCTATTAAAGCCTAGATTAAGTTTTTGACATATTTTTCATAAAAGCTAACAAGCATCATTGGACAAATGGTTTGTTGTCCTTATCTCAGTAGTTAAATTATCACCATATAGATCTCATTATCTTATGACACACTATAGGGGTACATCAGCTTTTCATTCCCTCCTAGTCATTTTCCTTTGGCTCTAATCAGTGAAAAACTTCACCATCACAGTCTTTAACCACTTTTTCATTACCTTTTTGTCTATAACATTTTTAATTAGTTTAATTGTATAATTATAAGAACACAACAGTGATATGAACTGAGTTCTCATAATCATTTGACATAAAGATATAACAGTCTGCTGATCGATTGCTTCATTAAGATGGAGTATCCCATGTTCCCTTCTTTCAATTTCAATGAAATTCAAAGAGGGTATAATCTTATTAAAGGGTATAAAAATGAGTAACTAATCGCTAAAAGCAATCAACTACCAACATTTGAAATAACATATTGTTAAGGGATACATCCTTTGTGTTCAAAGAGCTGAATATGGAAACAAAACTAATTCAAATTATTGGGCGCAAAATAATTTGAACCAAAATTATAAAGCTACAAAAGAGGGGAAATATCAAACACCGATTTCTGAACTCACTGACATAATTACTAAAAAAATCCATATGCCATTTCCACACCGTCTATGAATCTCCTGAATAAATACGGAAGAGTAGATAAGTCGAGATGAAAATGTAAGCGATCTAGTCAACTACACTAATGTGGGCACCAAAAACTATCGACTGATGAAATAATGAGGGTGGCAGGAGAGAGACATATAGAGTTATCCACCCAAATGGTTATTGGCTTATTTGTGTTTATCCATCCCTACCGGTTCTTTTCTCCCTAGTTTGTTGATAGAAGAAACGAGAGACGTTGAACACGCTCATCTTGTTTAGAAGCAGCCGAAAAGGTAGGCTACAAGTAATTCGATTTGGCAAGAAGAAGGATTATCTGTTGTGCAAAGACAACTTTCGATAAGTTTAATCTGGTCGAGCGAACTATTTTGTATTTTGTTGAAGCTCTACACTGCAAAATTGGGAGAGAATTAGGAATGATCAAAATTACAAGGGAAGGTGAGCAAATAAGATATGCAAATTGTCTCTCTTCGGGTAATAATCTTACATTTTTGGCATGCCACTATAACACTCGTTCACTCAAGTGATGAAATTTGCAGGAATGCAAGTGATAATCGATAATGTTACAATAACAACCAACATGCATCTGATTAATCTCAATATACGGAGCGGGATTCATTAGACAACCCTGATGCCAGCTCTTTCATAAATAGAGAACCTTGAGCTTCCCAGGATCACTAGACAAATTTGGAATGTGCCTAATCTCATGCACCACGAAATATTTTCCTAACAATTAAAATAGGCAAAATATGAGTCTTGTTATGTCCTCTGGCAAAGCATCTCAAGGTGGATGACTATTTATTGAGGCAAAAGGGTAATAAAAAATGGTAGAAGGAGGAAGATAAACTAACACTTCTAATCCTAAGAAACAAATGGTTCTTCAACTAAATTTATCCCCTAAAAAATCCCCTAATGGAGCTGAACAGTTCTTAATTGGCCTAAATAAGTAAAATAACAAGTGAAGTAACTGCATTCAGAATAACGATGATGAAGTTTCTTCGTTAATCACTATTATAGTAGTCAATGTTTTAAAAGGCGCGGTGAGGCTTGCCTCGAGGCTCCACTTCAAGGTGAGGTGGGAGGAAGAAGCCTTGAGGCTCACGCCTTTGGGTATTTGGTTGAGGCTTACGCCTCAGAAGGTTGAGGCTTATGCCTTGGTGCGTTCTTCCTTGAGGCGGTTGAGGCTTATGCCTCACTAATTGTATTTTCAAAGAGGGTAAAATGTTTGAAAAAAAGTCACGTGAAAGAAATACCAAGAGACCAAATTTCTTTAGTGTGAGACCTAAACCTATCTTAACACATAAACCTCTCTCACTCTTTTGGGAGCCCTAAGCGGAGATCAAATTTCTTTCTTCCACTGAAGGTCAAATTTCCTACTTCCGGCCTCAATCAACGGGTAATTTCACATCCTTCTTCCTTTTCAGCATTCAAAACTTCTTCTTGATCTTTCTATTTTTTTGAATTTTTCTTAGTTTTTGGGCGTCGGTTTTTTTTATCCCATGAATGATCCTTTAAGAAATTATGATGGGGATGGGGATGGAGATGAAGTATATTATCCATTTTCTCGATCATTGGGTACTGATGATCCACTACTTATTATATAGTGATGATTTGATGATTCAGTGCTAGATACATTATTTTTCGTTATGGTTTGCTGATAGTGATGATGACTATCTCGTCTTTGAGGATTATGGTTTTAATTATGGGTTTCTTTTGTCTTAATGGTAGAATATGTATTATGATGATGATATGATGGTGTTATTATTTATATTGTTTTGTGGGATCAATTTTACACCGTTTTATTTTCATGATAGATATGATATATACTTTGTTCCATATTTAATTATTATTTCTATATCATTTTTAATGATATTTTGGAAAAGATTGAGGCTTAGGCATCGGTCCGCCTCAAGGTTTACGCATCGCCTCACAAAGACAAAATGCCTCAACTCCGCCTCGCGCCTTTTAAAACATTGATAGTAGTAGATGTAATCATCAATAAAAGGCAAGAAATATAAAATGCATTCATTTATTAATCATCAATAAATACAGAAATAAAACTAAAAACAAAAAGAACTTGACTCTCCATCATTATTTATTCATTCATACATATGATATGAAACAAATAAAATAGATTCATTACCTCAAAATATGCCAAGAATATTCAGATTAACTGTACCAGACCTTCTTTATTTCCCCAAAATAGCTAAAACAATTCTCCTTATGTTGAAAAATTTCAGATCTGCAATAAAATTGGTCACACATCTGACACATGACTTTTTCAATTTCTGAATATTCTTGGCATATTTTAAGGTATTGAATCTGTTTTAGGGAGGTTTGGAGTAAGAAAAATGATTGGGAATAGTATTTGTGGCAAAGGCGAGATTATTTTGCGGATAAAAAATGGTATTAGAATACTATAAATAGACATTACTATTCTTTTTTCAGCATATTTCATTCAGTGAGTTGAAATCTTGACCAATGTTTACATTAGATTATATAATGAAGGACTTATTCGATGGGACACCTTCAAAATACAATATTGTATTGAGGACCCCATACCATTTGTGATGCATTTTGTGTTAAGATTTTTTCCCTCGACTACGAAAACTACAGTTTTATGGGTAAAAATGTGTAAGGGTTATTACTTCTTCATGCTAAGTGTATAGAATATTTTACCTTAGTAACCGTTTCACGGACTATAACTCTGCCCGCTGCTTTATATTAAACCATGCTTTAATTTAAACATTTTCTAATCCATTACATATTGCAGGAGCAGAACACTTCCAATCAAGAACAAGTCAATACTCTAATAGAAGTTACTGATGTGACATCGGATATCAACCCAGCAAATACGCACAAAGCTAAAGATTTAAGAAAAATAGATGACACAGATGGGATAAATAACCGTCCATCCAAAGAATGAAATCAATAAGGTAACCATCTATGAATAATAATCAAACGATAAATCCTAACACAATATATGCAACAACAAAAAAATACATCAAAATAAAAAAAAACGTCACTTACCTTAAAAGCTTCAAAGATCAAAACTCTGAGTCGCTAATAGGAGTGAGATTGTTGAGAGCACCTTCTTCCTTTTATAACCGGGGTGAGATTGAGGCAGAGGTCTGGAACGATACGTGATAAGGTAAAAATCGTTCCAAGAATGTGATGGGTGAGATTGAGTCAGATACGTGATAAGGTTTGTTGAGGATTAGGTTTGTGAGATTGAGGTAGATACGGGATAGAGGAGAACGTGACGGGAGAGAGATTGAGGCAGATATGACTTTACCGCCAAAAATTGGGACACAAATAGTGTTTTTTTAAGCAAACAAGATCTGCCATATTTATTTTATGTGGAGGGAGCTTTCTTTTCCTAATTTAGTGGCATTAGTTATAAAATAACTTAAACATACTACATTTATTTGAGCATTAATTAAAAAATGTTATATTTATGCGGCACATCAATATAAATGCTGTGAATTTTCAATACTTATAAATAAATGTTGGTAAAAAGAAAATTCTCAGCATTTTTAAATAATACTGAGAAAAAAGTGCCGAACAAAATTAGTTTTCTTTTAGTGCAATACGGGAAGATGTCGCCAGCAGCACCAGTTGTACCCACCCCATCGGAGCAGAGGCAAATGCACTACGAGCGTGTGTATAACGTTTGGGATGTTCCCAATCCTCCAGCCCAACAGGCACCGCCAGGAGTTTAGGGTATGTTTATCATTCATGGTCATGAGGGTAGTACACTTTTTCACACGGGAGGATCACATTCATTCATCAAATCTAATTTTTCTAAACGGGTCGGGTTACTAGAGGCCGCAGATAGTCTTCATATGTGTGTAGAGTCGTCAGGAGGCAGCGGGGCTGCGATTCACTCGATTTGTCGGGGAGTGGATATTTTAATTGGGAGACTTAGTTTAGCAGTGGATCTCTTAGTGCTAGATACGGGGGGGGTACGATGTCATCCTGGGTATGGATTGGTTGGCAGGTTATCAGGCGACTGTGGATTGTTATGAGAGGACAATCGTGTTCTCCATTTCGGTACAGGAGATGTTCCTAATAGCGATGCCGCTACTTGAGGGAGGATCACGCACACATTTGTATTACATCAAGGAGGAAACCTCATAGGAGGTGGTGATTCCGTTGGACTCAATCCCAGTAGTGAGGAACTTTGAGGATGTGTTCCAAGAAATACTAGGGTTGCCACCCAGTAGGGAAATCGAGTTTGTCATCGATTTAGCACCGGGGACGAGGCCGATTGCTCGAGCCCCATACTGTATATCCCCCTCAGATTTGCATGAGTTGAGAGAGCAGATTCAACAACTCTTGGGTCAGGGTTTCATTCGTCGGAGTACATCACCGTAGAGTGCACCGGTGTTATTTGTAAAGAAGCGGTATGGTTCACTTCGGTTATGTGTGAACTATAGGGAGCTAAAAAAGATGATGATACGGAATAAGTATCTGTTACCTGGGATTGATGATTTATTTGACCAATTGAGAGGGACTTCTTACTTCTCTAAGGTTGACTTGAAGTCATGGTATCATCAAGTGCGTATCCGAGAGGAGGATGTTCCTAAGACCACTTTCCTGTCGCGGTATGGATCTTATGAGTTCAGGGTGTTTCCATTCGGGCTTACCAATGCACCAGTAATGTTCATGGATCTTATGAACAAGGTTTTCAGGGAGTATCTCGATCAATTTGTCATCATGTTCATTGATGACATCCTGATCTACTCGTGCTCCAAGGAGGAGCACGCAGAGCATTAGAGTATCATTTTACAGACACTACGGGATCATCAGATCTATGCCAAATTCAAAAAGTGTGGATTTTGGCCACGCGAGGTGCAGTTTCTTGGCCACGTTGTGTCAGACCGGGGTATTACGGTGGATCCAAGTAAGGTGTCGGCGGTGAGGGAGTGGGGACAACCCACGACACAGACCGAGGTGCGCAGTTTTTTGGGATTGGTTGGTTATTATAGGAAGTTCATTAAAGGAGTCTCAAAAATTACGGGCCCTTTGATGAATCTAACTCAAAAAGGAGTGCCTTTCACTTGGAGTGATAATTTTCAATTATCTTTCGACGAGCTAAAGGACAAGATGACATCTGCACCCGTACTTACCTTGCCGAAGGGAGGACTAGAGTATCAAGTTTACACTGACGCATCCTTATAGGGACTTGGGGGTGTGCTTCAACAGGAGGAAAGGGCTATAGCGTATGCGTCCAGAAAGCAAAATCCCCAAGAGAGGAATTACCCCACTCACGACCTGGAATTAGCAGCGGTCATTTTTTCTTTGAGGATATGGAGACATTATCTTCTAGGAGAGCAGTTCACTTTATTCACGGATCACAAGTCACTTCAGTATCTCTTCACACAGAAGGATCTGAATATGAGGCAGAGGTGGTGGCTAAAATTCATGAAAGATTACCAGTTTGATATTCAGTATCATCCTGGTAAGGCTAATATAATAGCAGACGCATTTAGCCAGAGACTGACTGGGGAGATATCAGAAGTCTGGAAAGCGAAGTGGAGAGAGATTCAATATAAGGATGATGTAGCGAGGGCCTACATGTTAGCATTATCCATCACACCTGAGATCATTATGCGGGTTGTGAGGGATGAGGGAGAGGATCAGATCTGCCAGGATAGGTAAGCCAGTTGTTAGCTGAGGGAGCAGAGGGTTACTCGATTAGCTCGGAAGGAGACCTACGCCTTAATGGGAGGTTAATTGTGCCAGAGGATGAGGAGTTGAGGCATGCTGTTATGACAGAGTCCCATGGTTCGAGATTTACGGTGCATCCCGATGGGGATAAAATGTACCAGGATATGAGGAGGTAGTATTGGTGGGAAGGAATGAAACGGGACATAGAAGAGTTTGTTTCGAAATGTGCCACGTGTCATCTTGTGAAATTTGACCATCAAAGACCACCAGGGATGCTACAGCCACTAGAGATTCTCGTGTAGAAGTGGGAAAGCATCACAATGGACTTTATTACAGGGTTACCTACATCACAGAGGGGTCACGATTCCATATGGGTCATTATGAATCGGTTGACCAAGGTGGCCCACTTCCTTCCAGTTCGCACAGATTTTGAGACTATGCGTTATGCATAGCTATTCAAAGAAGAGATTGTTAAGATGCACGGGGTGCCGATAAACGTTGTGTTTGACAGAGACAAAATTTTTGTGTCCCACTTTTGGTAGAGCTTTCAGGAGGCCATGGGCACGAATTTACGTCTGAGTACAGCCTATCACCCACAGACCAACAGGCAGACTGAGAGAGTAAATCAAATGCTGGAACACATGCTTAGAATGTGCATTTTAGACTTTGGGGGAGGATAAGAGAGATATCTTTCTTTGGTAGAGTTCGCGTATAATAACTCTTACCAATTCACGATCGATATGGCACCATTCGAGGCACTATATGGTAGACGTTTCCATTCACTCGCTTGTTGGTTAGAGGTGGGGGACAATAAGATATTGATTGTCCAGGAGACATCTTCCAAGATAGAGTTTATTCGAGGTCAGATTCGGATAGCTCATGATAGGCAGAAGAGTTATGATGATGCTTCAAGGAGACATGTGGAGTTAGAGGTTGGGGACCAGGTACTAGTCCGGGTGTCCCCTATGAAAGGGGTGATGAGGTTCAGCAATAATGGTAACTTAGCACCGAGGTACATGGGGCCTTTCCCTATTATTGAGAGAGTGGGACCAGTAGCTTATAGACTGGGATTGTTAGAGCATCTTTAGCGGATAAACGACGTGTTCCATGTGGCATCACTGAAGAAATATCGAAGGAGCGAGAGGGCCTTCTAGCACATTCCACTCGAGGAAATTGATTTACAACCAGACATCTCATATGAGGAGAGACCGGTGGCTATTCTGGATCGTAGTGAGTGGAAGTTATGATCCAAGGTTGTTCCACTAGTTAGAGTACAGTGGGGTCATCACAATGTTGACGAGTCTACCTTGGAGTTGGAGGAGGATATGCAGGAACAATATCTAGAGCTATTCACCACAGGTACGACCTAATTTCGGGGGAAAAATTCCTTTTTAAGGGGGAAAGTATGTAACACCCCATACTTTTATGCATTTAATATTTAATTAATCCGTGAATTTTAAATTACATGTGTGTCGTAATTTCTAATTGAATTAATTATGGAAATATATATTTAAATATTAATCAGGGAGGGAATGGTTAAAATTTAGGGAAATTTAATTTCTAAATGAATAGTAATAATTTAATTATGTCATTTCAGGTACTAATGACGGGGTATGTACTTATCTCAATCGAGAGTCAGTATAGACTAATTTGGATGTGAGATAAGGATTTTTATAAATTAATTCGAATGCCAATTCTGAGTGTATGTTAAGTCCGAATGGATCGAGACAGTTGGAAAAGTGTACCCGGGGGTAGTAAACGGGTCACAGTGCATTTTTAGACATAGCCGGGCCCATATGAGGACATTTGGGTCACTTGGGCTTGGCCCATTAGGAAAAAAAAGGGGATTTATCCTAATTAAACAATTATAAGGAAAAAGAGAACAACTGATTAGATTTTCGAAAATACTTAGCAGGAGAGGAAACCCTAAGAGGCAGTTAAAGGCAAATTTGGGGGACAAAGGAAAGAGCCCAAACAAAGGAGTTTAACTTCAACCATGGGAATTCACTACACCAAATCAGACAGTATGAATCATAAGGAAAGTGGTTAACTTGCTGTAGCATTTAAGTTTCTTTTCGATTCATATTTTTGTGATGTGAGTAATTAAAAATTCATTTTGGGATTTAAAGGGTATAAACATGACGATTTTTGTAAACCAATATTCTGATTTCTAAATTGTGTTGAAATTCATGTGTAATCTGAGAGTACTATATATATATCTGGTAAGATGTAATCCGAATGAATTAGAAACGAATTCGAGGCAAAGATTTGATGTTTAAATGGGTTAAAAGTTAAATCGAATTTTCCCCCAATTTTCGAAAACAGTAGAGAACGTGAATTAAATGGTGTTTGTGGTTATTATGGGGGTCCCTTATGAGGTTTTTGATATATGTTGTTGATGGAAAGGATTGGATTTTACTGTAGAAGAAATTAGGGTTCGAAGCTTTTCATACATGGCTGAAACAGAAGGGGGAAGAAGACGCTGACCTGTATGATCGATCGATCGAGGGTTGGGTATCGATCAATTGATGGTTCAAAATTTCTGGCAGTTCGGCCAGTTTATGTATATAAAGGGAAATTAAGTTAAATTCTTTTCCATGCCTTATTTAATGAGAAATAAATATAGGACTTTCAAGCTAAATAATTATGAGTACAATTAATTGGGATTTGGAGGAAATTTATGTGTGACACACTATGGTTAAATTTTGGGAATAATATTTCAAAATGATTAAATACAGATTAAGTGGGAAAGTATGGGGTTATTGGTTGAGCGATACCAAGAAGTTAATTTTATTTAGACTGAAGGCTAAATAATTTGGAGTCCGGAATTTAAACTCGGGTATTGTTTTATTTTGGGCCACGAGAGTAAGTCTGAATATATTGGTTGGGGGCGACACCAAAATTAATTTAATTAATTAAGGTGTGAATTAATTAATAATTAGAGTTGGACTATAAACTCATTATAATCTGAATAGACTTGTGTTACGGACTTAGGATACGGTATATCCGGGGTTGTTTATTTTTATTTATATATATACGGTGTGCGATAGTATATATATATATGGTGTGTACATTAATATCAGTGGTTAGATATTATTATTATATCCTGTAGTGCTATAGGGGGAGGTTGTGCGTAGTGGATGAATCCCCTAGCTTGAGGCGTAGGGCGAGTATATTCCCATGTCATAGCGTCCATTGTATGGGTAAGGTGCATCTTACTTTCGGGGAAGGAATATGACCGCCTCCAATATGTATGTATTAACCAAGTTAGTTAGCGATTTTGACTTGGGGTAACTAGGTTATGTGAATATACCTAGTGGGATAGCACTTTAGAGAATATGCATCCGTTGAGTTAGCACTCGGGAGGATGCTTATTATTAGTTCTTATTTTTAGCATGTTTGTGAATGTTGTAATATGACTCTACGTATATAATAAGGTAAATAATTATATACGGGTAAATTAATATAGGTCGTTAATTGTATTACATATAACGGGAGTGAAAGTTTTATGAATTTAAAAAGGGAATGGTTAATTAAGTTAATGTTGGTAATAACTTAGGAATCATACTATTGGCACACTCGGTTAGAGTAGGGTGGTTGCAAGGGAATTATATTATTTATCTAGTCATGATAAATAACTAAGTAAATTAATTAAGTCATTAGTAGTGCACATTAGAGGAGGGGTGAGAATGTCCTCAAGGGAGTGCGACACTAACTAAAATATGGAGAGTATGCATATTTATTTATTACTGCAAGTTAATCATTTGCTAAACTTTTCCAAATGTTTTGGGTACTAACCCTTGCTATAAAAACTTTTAAAAACCTTTTAGGTGTCCAGCCACAGGGACGCCAAACTTGACTCATTCCAGGGATCCGTTGCTGCAGCATATGTGGATGTTGCGGGAGTTTGATATGCGCTTCATTCCTTTCATTTCTAGTGTAGAAATTTCCTATAAGTTATTCGAGCATGTTACTCACTATTTTATTTAATACTTATGTCAGACCTGTTGATATTATCCCTTGCCTTTACTTCTATTGGATTTTTGAGTCGATGATTTATTCGGTCAATTAATTAATTGTGAATGGTTGAATTCAGTAATTGTGATTGTTATATTATTTTTCTTCCGCATGAGTATTTCATTTAAGTTAATGAAAGATAAAAATTAGCACCGGACTAATTTTTCATACTTAGGTGGTTAGTAATTAAAAAGGCAACCGTGATGCTAAAAACGAACTGACTGAGAAACCTGTTCTAATTTAATTTAGGACTGATCACCCGGGGTTAACTAGGCAGGGTGTCACAATTTTGACTAGCAGGGGGATCGACAGGATGCTTATCCCCCACATCAGAAACTTAGGAATGCTTAGGGGCCTTGCCCCTAGACTTCATTAATGCTGCAGTAGCTTTATTCCGAGCATTATGCTTGGCCTGATTCATTTATTCTTATCACTCCAAATTTCTCCTTCATAGCTTCTACCCCATTCTTCTCCGCCTCATACTTTTTTCAGCGAACAATTTCCATGATCTTCTGGTCGGTGTTTCTATGAGCCATTCCTATAGTAGACTAGGATGGAGGCTCGGAGATGGTAGGATATAGAGATGGACCAGCAAAAAGCTTAGTGATCCAGGAAAAATAGGATAAGGACATTCTAAAAATGGAAGGTATCGATACCTATGTCAACTTCGGCCTCGACCTCTAACTCACTTTCAGTCCTAAGGTTGGTCTTAAATAGCACATACTCTTCCAAAAGAATATCTACTTCCACCTCGAAGGGTGTGGTATCCACGAGCGATGAACTTTTCCATAGAGAATAAATCTTCAAATTTGGGGGCCTTTTCACACAATATGATTCCACCACATTCCTCACAGTAGCAAGTAGTCATGGGGACCTCTTCACTGAAATAAGTAAAGGGCAAACATCATAATATAACAGGTATAGACAAGGGATAAGGGTAGAGTTACGTGTATTAAAGACATATACAAAAATATATTGATTAACGATAAAGAAATTCTTGATAGATGGAAAAAGTATTTTAAAGGATTATTAAATGAATAACATCCCAGAAAGGATATCGAGAACATAGAACCGAATATAGGAATGGTGTGTCCATTTACTGAAAAAGAAGTAGATATATTAATAAGAAAAATGGGACGGAACAAAGTGGTTAGCCCAGATAAAATACCCATAGAGGTATGGTGGAACCTTGTAAGTATAGGGGTAAAATGTTTAATATGTTTATTTAATAAAATTTTAAAAGAGGGAAACATGCCCGATGAGTGGAGGAAAATCACCGTAATATCTTTGTATAAAAATTAAGGGGAAATACAAAACTGCACTAATTATAGAGGAATCAAACTGATGAATGACACTATGAAATTATGAGGAAAGGTTATATAACAATGATTACGAAATGAGTCAATAGTTTCGGACAATCAATTTGGATTTATGCCGGGGTTATCCATGACGGAAACTATTTATTTATTAAGACAATTAATGGAGAAATGTAGAAGTAAGAATAAAAATTTACATATGGTCATTATAGACCTGGAAAAGACATATGATAGAGTACTTAGGGATATTATATGGTGGGCTTTAAGGAGGACTAGAATCTCTCTGATTTATTTCAATGTTATGTAAGATATGTATGATAACATAAAGACTAGAGAAGAACTATTTGTGGAGAAACTAATGATTTTACAATTAAAGTGGGTTTACATCAAGGATTTCCCTTAAGTCTTTACTTATTTGACATAGTATTGGATGAGATTACTAAAAACATACCAAAAGATTTCCTATGGTGTATGTTTTTTGTGGATGATATAGTTTTAGTAGACACATTAAATGAGGCCTTAGCGATGAAAGTAGATACTTGTAAAAATTCCTTAGAGTCTAAGGGTCTTAAAATTAGTAGGAATAAAACTGAATTTATGCAATGTAAATTTAATAATGAGGCGTGCGATAACATAATGTTTAATATTGAATAACAAATTATAAACCAAACTAATAAATTTTAGTATTTAGGTTCACTGCTACTAAGTAATGGGGATATTGATGAGGATGTTACGAGTCGAATATCAGCTGGTTGGATGAAATGGAGGCAAACAAGTGGGAAGTTATGCGACAAGAGTATAACTCATAAATTAAAAGGAACATTTATAGAATAGTTTTTAGGCTAGTGACCCTTTTTGGAGAAGAGTGTTGGGCTTTAAATAAAAAACATGAACAAAGTATCCATGTTAGTGAGATGAGGATGCCCAGATGGATCTAGAAAGGACATGATTAAAAATCGTTATGTGAGAGAAAATTAGGAGTAGCTCTCATTAGTGATAAATTAAGAGAAAGTGGACTTAGAAATTACAAACATGTGTTGCGTAAACCATTAGATGCACCGATAACAAGAGAGATTATTGCAAATAAAGGGTAAAAGAGAAAGGGGACTCCCTAAGCTATCGTGGTAGGAAATTATTAAGAGAGATCTTAGGGCATTAAACTTGAATGATAATATTAATCATAACATATTAAAATGTAAAAGGAGAATCCATGTGGACGACGCCATGTGATGGGATTAAGGCAAGCACGATGATGAGGCAATACAAGGTGTGTAACAATTTGAAAATTTACCTATTATGTTATGCCCATTCCATTCGTGAGGAATCCTACACGATCTATCATGTTCATGAATCCTAAACTCCTATTCACCTTTGGTAAAAACATATCGACCCTTCCATCTATGGTTTCTAGGAGATAAATAGTAATACCCAAGGGCTTTGGAATTGTCCTTTAGGCCATGGACATATTTGAAAATATCTCATGTGAGATCAAATCCAATCACGACTTTCAATAACATCATCGCTCCCAAAATAGTTCTATAGGCATTAGGGGAAGATGGGTCAATGCAACGTCATTACAATAAGGATGGACCTGATACCGGGAGAAATGGAAATATAAGTCCCACTTGGAGGGCTCACAAAAGAAGACATTTCTAATCTGAGTTTGAATGATCATACAATATCTCTTCACTGGTGGGAAGCCTAGTTTGGATGCTAATAGGAATGTTGTACTTCCACCCAAGATGATCTATCTCACACTTTAGGATCTCACTATTATAGTCCTCTCATCAAGAGCCTCAAATATATGGGAAATGGAGGGGAATGGACTTACACTCTCTGGCCTGACATCATCAGCCCTATCCAAAATAACCTCCTCAGAGGAGAACTCAAAATTAATTATAGAGATTAACTCTATATTTTCTAATTAAACACCATCTTTACTAGGCACTAAAATACCTATTGCTTGATTGTCAATATTGAGGGTGAAAAATGGATATTCCGTGGGCAATGAAGCAAAACCACTTAAGGATGCTACTAGGGGTATATATTTGGGATTCCCTAGATCGTCCTTCGACCAAATAACCTAAAAGGGTCATGGAAACCTCATGGCAGTGATACCTTGATAGGTGGGTTCCAACTTAGCTAATATCTTTAATAAATGTTAGACGCGAGTAGGATAGTTCATCATGATGATAAAAAAAACCTTTTTGGCGGGAAAACTAGGGCTGGGGGCTAATTGGTGAAGAAGAAGAGGCTAAAGCAAGAAAAACCCTAAAAATATAAAATTTTAGGGCTTACTAACTCAATGGACATTTAAAGGTTCAAATTTACAACCAAGTATCCAACAAACTAAACCCAATGGTAAATTTGATTAACACAAAGCAAGAAAACCCCCCCAAAGATGAAGGAAAAATCCCTAAAAATCTTTAATGTGTAAATGGACATGCACCTTCTAAATACAAAAAGGAAGATGAAAGAAAAAGCTAAGGACTACACTAGAAAAGCGAGAAACTGAGTATAAAGTGGATGCCTAAGTAATGGAGGAATCATAACTTCTCTCTGCAACTGAGTTTTCCTCGCAACTGAGTTTTCTCTCTCTATGAATTACGCTTGAGATGTTTGAATAATGTTGATAAAAAATGAAGTTACAAACCCTTTAAATACTTAGGGTTTTACGATAAAGAGTCAGTCATCATTAAATGACATGGACTCTGAAAAGTTAAGCGGGGATGCAGGCCCTCTCCACCTATGCGCGTGCGTAATCATTACCTAAATATCATTTTCCATTGACTGACGCGCGTCCTCTTTGAACAAAAAAGAACTAAGTCAATCTGCTTGGTTTGGGAGGAGTAGAAAGTGGGATAGCCAAATCTTGCTCCACCAACCAAAATAAACACTTTGTTCATTCATTTCATGTAGCAACCACTCAGGAACAACACCAGTATAGAGAACTTAATATAAACATCACTCATTCATGAAGTCTTGGGAGCTTTTATTATACCATAAATGAAGAACACCACGTGGATACTTCATAAGATGCCACGTGGCATCCTTAAAGGAAGATAAAGAGGCCATCCTCAATATTAAATTGTGTTCGTCCAAGAAGGAATGTGCTAGTCTTAGATAAGTTTGTGCTCGGTCTTGACGTTCTCTCACCTGTCTCAACAGCTATTTGACTGTGTTAATTAACTGCGCTTGCTGACTAAGACAATATAATTTACGTAGCTGCCTATACGCATAAGAGAATATCGTTAGTTACGTTTATCATGCTTATGCACAAGCATAATTTAATCACATACCCACTCCGTCTATGCTATAACAAACTCATCCATATTTATCGCAACATATATAAAAGATGTAACTGCCCGACACTACAGGAATATTGATTTTTTTGGCATAAATTAAATGCCGAGAAAAACACTAAAAATGCCGGTAACACTTTTTGTGACACTTTTGGCAGCATTTCCACAAGTGCAGTAATAGCCAATGTGGTAAAAGAACAACGGCATTTTAAAAAATGCAGCGAAAAGTTAGCGGCACTTTTGACGGCATTTCCACAAGTGCGGTAGCTAATGTGGTAAAAGAACAACAGCATTTTAAAAAATGCCGCAAAAAGTTAACAGCATTTTTAAGCATTTATATTAATGTTGGTAATAACCTTTTAGCGACATTAAAAAACTGATGATAATAACCTTTTGCAACACCAATTAAATGTTCAACATGCTTTTGGCGGAACTAAAAAAATGCCGAGAGTGATAATAGCAACATTAAACAAAATTTTGATATTATTTTGCAATATATGACTGGGAACAAGTGTTAAACAAAATCATTTATTACAAGTATCATATTTATGTGCAAATACACTACCATAACATTAAATTAAAAGGGAGGTAATCAAATTAAAACATCATTAAATTAAAACCAATAACATTCAACGTAAATAAACATAATTGAGCTTGGAACAATTATCCATCCACAAAATAAAATGTATTACATGTTCAATAAGAAAAAGCAGGAAAACATGAAGCGAAACGAAATTTTTTATAATGTACGATCCTTGTCCATCAAAGTCAAACATCCTCTTGGACCTACAAATAAAAAAAGTCAATCGTTAGTCATTCATACTTTTTCTTTGGTATTTTAATTAAAAAAATTCAAAATTAGTACATTAGCAATATGCCATGCTACGATTGAATGATATGCGTCTCCAGTTGTGGACTTGTTTCCATAAGGTCTAGGCAATGGTTCATTTGTTACAAATATTTTCTCAATATATACTTCCCAAAAGTCTTCACCAAGTGGCGTACCCCCTACTTTATTGAAAGATCCTGGCTCACAATGAATCCACGTGCCACAATCACTTTTGGAAGTCCGAAAGTAATAAGGTCTACAATTTTAGGAAGTGCATTATTTGAGACCCTTTGCCATGGTTGATGGTGCTTCTTTTTCTTCTTTGATGGTTGTTTCTACAAACAAGATGATTATGTCATCAACCATATATTTCTGGAAAAAATTGGTTGAGTTTTATTTGTTTTTAAGACATCCCAAAAAATTTTAAGACTATATACAAGCAAATAAACCAACAACCCAGTGTAAAGTATACAAAACTCCCCAAGAAGCTGCAGATATATTGTGCCCTTTAAAATCCTTTAAATTAGTAACATACCTGAATTGAAGTAGCATTCGTTTGTTCACTAACACGAGCAGCAGTCTCAGGGGTAGCCAAGTGTTGAAAATTTGCAATCTACAAAAAATAAATTATTTCAGTCATGAAAACATAAAGTCTTAAATTATGATTTTAAAAAGTAGTTATCTACTTACCTGTTGAGATGGAGCTAAACGGTGATTTGATTGTGGTACCACTACATGTTGAAATTGGTTTGAATCTTCTAATTGTTGCTCGGATTGCAAAATAGACCTATATGATGGTATGTTTTGCTCGTTGGAGGATTGAGGAACCTGTTAATAGCTTGATTTAATAGTAAAATATACATTTATATATATACACGATAATTAATCACAAAAGATAAAAGTGTTTACTTATTATCCTGTTTGGATACAACGAAAGGGGCAAGTAATCATATGTGTGCGTCTCAACTCAAACTGAGCCTCGAAATGATCACATTTATCCTGAAATTCAGATCGAATCTCAGATCATAGTCGCTCATACTCGTTTTCATTAACCTTCAACCGTTTTGTTCCATGCACATTAGTTGGAGATGGCCTATGACCATAAGCTCGACAATAATCGTGTTTATCAGGTCCCAGGACTTCATAAAATATCTCGTCTTTACGACTGACGAATTCAGTACAGTCTGGCTGAAGTTGATCTACTTTTTGCTTTATTTTTGACTGAAATAAAACGATTATGCCGTACAAACAGTGAATGATACATAAATAACATTGTATTAATGTTTAAATTAAATGTAAAATCGAATTTTCACCTTAATGGAAAATCCATCTCGGCAAATCAAGGTATCTGTCGTACAATTTAGAATCGGAGAAGCTATTCTTAGATGTTGAGTACAGTACCGTTCGCACACAATCATCTATTTGAGCCAGGTCGCATTAAGAAGCATTTTTTGTTAAAATTTTGTTCAAATTGAAACATGTTTTGATTCAGTAGCACAAATTATGCCGAATGTGTTAATGAATTCGAGTATGCTAACAAATAAGACTTTTGTATCTCAAAACATAAACATAAATCAATTCATATCAATAAACATCAAATGCAACAAAAAAAATTCCATATTATGTTGAATAGTTCTAAAGTCTAAAGTCTAAACCAACCATTTTAAAGGCTTAACTGACAAAAAAATGATGGATGACAGAGAAATTGGTGGTTGTAATCCTCGAGATAGTTCTTTAACTATGGTGAATTTCTGAACTCCTATGACAGCTCTTAGGGATGCGCTTTATAAGCATCATTACCTGATAGTGGCCCCTGCACGACCTTGCTGAAACACTTTATGAGACTGCCTTTAGATATTAATTGTACTTTTCCCCTGCGCTTGATACTTACACCATTTGACTTTCATAATATGCTAGAATGGTTTACTCAATGCCCCTCAAGAAAAGAGCTATGTAAAGTCACATACAACGACGATGTTCATTCTTTTGTTGTGGAAGATATACCATCTATAAAAATATTGTACTTTAAGAATTTGCATTTGGAAAATGTGAAATTACACTTGATATCACATTTGTGAAGTGCAAATTCATATAAAATTAATGGGTCATTAAATTCTTAATACGCTAATTTAATTCGCACTTCCCAAAAGTGTTTTTAGGTTAATTTGCACTTGGGAAGTTCAATTCATCTTTTACTCACTTTAAATTCTTAATACGCCAATTGAATTCGTCTTTAGTCTAGAATGACAGTTTTAAATCAGTAAAGTTGGATGTCTTGGTTACGTGTTTGTGCATATACCTTCAACAACTGACTGGACATCCTCAATTTGAGTTGTGCTAGAAGTTTTCAAGAAAACTTTAATTGCGGTAACAGTAATCGATGGATTTGTAAGAGATATTTTATGGGTTAACTGATCTCCCTGCTCAACAAGGTCATGTGTAAAAAAAATTGTGTAAAGCAATTTCAAGTATAGTTTATTCTTGAGTGCTAATATACTAAGACTTCATAGTCAATAAACATAAATAACACTGAAAAAATAAAGTAATGGCGAAATAATCAAGACTATAAGGGTTTAACCTATGAATAGGTGGCGACAAATAGTTTTCTTGTATGTGTCGACATTTGAACGTGTAAGACATGAAAACCTAGACTTATGACCAAACTAAAATTTTGTAGAATGTCCTATGCACCTCTCGCTTGTGACTTAAAGTGAACTCTCCAAATATAGTTAGACTTAACCAATGTCAAATATTGAATGTGAGAAATGAAATGAGATGACTTAAGCATCTTGTGATGATGACAGTTGAAAGGTAAGTGTATCTAGTGTATACTAAATGGATCAAGTTAGTCACTCATTCTATGGAGACAATGGGCCTGGCTTGAGCATTCTGGAACCTACTATATTGTCATTAGATATTAGGGGGTATTTAGAACATAGGAAGATTCAGTTACTAAATCTACTATCTTTGGCTGAAGCAAAGCTCGACTTCTGCATTGTTATTCCATGTTCCGATAGAGATGATGATTTTAAAGCGACTTGAGACATACATGGTCATGGATGTTCTTACCAGTTGTAACCACATTAACAACCTTGATCAGGAGAAATGGTACCTGACAGGGATGGCAAGCCTTCTACAAAGTTCACTTGATCCGGAGACATTGGTTATCGATCTTGAATTTGACTGCTTTGAGAAGCTTAATCAGCCTTTCAATTATCGATAATAATAAAAACACTACAGGTCTCTCTCAACTAATTCAAGAACTAAAGAGAGGTGGGGCATGACATCGATAGACAATAAATAATTTTCTTCCAAAAACTGGCCTATTCATTCCTACACTAAATGTCTCTCTCCACTAATCAAGCACTAAAGAGAGGTGGGGCAAGACATCGATAGACAATAAACGGAGAGAAATACATTGAGTTGATTGCTAAATTGAAGAGAGCATAAAGAACCTCACCTAACATTATAGGACAAGGGGATTAAATCACTCAAATCTTGTTTATGAAATTGAAGAATAAATGGGCAGGGATCTTAGACTCTCCTAACTGATACAAACAAGGAAAGCAAAGTAAAAACAATCTTGTAGTACATTTAAACAATAAATCCTTCAAAATTCATACCAATCTTTCTCTCCTCCAAAAACAGAATCATTGCACTCCTCCCAAAACATTTGTCATTTCAAAATTCATACCAATCTTGTAGTACGTTTAAACAAAAAATTCTTCATTAATTTTTTTATAAAGGAACAAAATATTAGAAAAGAAGAATCAGTATCTTTAAATTCAATCTCACAATGATCATAGCTAAGATAGGTGCCAAAATAAGCAAATGATATAATTCTCTACACTCTCTACGTCTCAATATATAGGATTGATCAATTGAGCAAAGTGAATTGCTATAGCAATCAAGCAGTTTACCTATTCTGAGTACTCAACACCACTGGCACCATATGATTCTGCAATAGCTTCTATTTTCTCTTTGATGAAAATATTCAAAGGATGAAAGAGTTTCAAGGTTTGTGTCACATTT
This sequence comes from Sambucus nigra, assembly GCA_949130495.1. NCBI lineage: Eukaryota > Viridiplantae > Streptophyta > Magnoliopsida > Dipsacales > Adoxaceae > Sambucus > Sambucus nigra. The sequence continues at coordinate 52,259,707 of OX422222.1, forward strand.
TCACATGCTCTTTGAACAACAATCCCAAGGTCCACCTGAAAATCATAAGATGCAAAATTAAGAAGTTGAAAAAAATAAGCTTTCTTGCAGTTCATTTAAATGAACACACAGATAGGCAAAAGAAATGTTTCGACTACACTAATTTCAATAAATGATGTTAAACACGTGAGACCTAAATTAGAAGATTTTACCTCGTTATATTTCAGTTATTTGTAAAAAAAGGACCCCAGTTTTAGTGCCTACCACCGGTGACTAGTAAATAAACACAAGGAAAATTCACTAGATCTTAAAAACACAAGGACCCCAATTTTAGTACCTACCAACGGTGTAGATATAATGATTCCGTAGAATATATCCTCATATAATAACATCAGGATCTCAAAAATAACATAAGACTGCGAAACAGAGACTGCCTACCCATAATTGAAAAGTTCACTGGGAGGGTCTCTGATTGGAAGGTCAGACATATATTATATGCAGGTAGGCTTGTGATTATGAAGTCAAATTTATTTTAAGCTCAGGTGTATTGGAGCAGGTGCTTCATATGTCCTATCATAACTCATATACTCTGAAATTATTCTTGAATTATTTAGACTAAAAAAGGATGGAAATTGGCTTCGCTTTAGAGGAGGGTGGCATTTGTGTAATGAACCTTAGATGGTGAAACATAGTTGCAACTGTTACCACATACTTACCACATACCGGGATTGGATAACAAAAAGAAACATATATGGTTCAATTTGAGGAAACATATATGGGGTTATTGTCCAATGGTAGAAGACGTGTTCAGTGAAGTATCAAATACAGGGAAAGTTCACAAGTTGATTAGTTGGACTAAATGTGATATGTGGAATTTTACACCCTCAAGGCTAAAAGAGGATTTAGAGTTTCATGTTACAACTGATCTTTCTTCAAAATGTGTGGGTGATGATGAGTTTTCTTCACAACACTCGGGTGAAAAATTTAATGTGATATCTCGTGATGAGCGGAAACAAGCTGAAGGTGTTTCAAAATGTGTTGAATTAATACAGAGGGTAGCAAATTTGTTATTTGAGACTTAAGTATCCAACTGCTATCATCTTTCTTTGTAATCTTTGAGCGCTTTAGGTAAGTTTGATTTTGCACAATGTCGTAAATGTCTAGCGGTATATTCTGCATAATGCACATGGTATTGGGGTCAGGGATGGTTTACCCCTGAAATTGTCCCCGTCATATATTAGATACATAATAATGCCTTTAGTATTCTCATTAAAACACAAATGTCTAGCGGTATACATAAAGTATTTTTTTATTAGTTGTTAAGAAGATTTTCTCCCATTGTTTAAGATGTGATGCACTAGTAGCTTGGTGCATTGTCTCTCCGACATCACATGTTAGCTTGTGGAGAATAGTTCTCAAAGTAGAGGTACATTTGTTTAAAAATATAAGATGGACTACACAACTATCTCTGTCACCCCTCTCCACGTTTATTTTTATTAGCCCAAAAGGGGATTGTGCATCCAATTTATCAGCAAATTCAATTTTCCAAAGGGCCTGTATGCATTTTGTCCTAGTCTTAAAGAATTTTTAATCTTCGATCCTAAGTGATACAATTTTTGTTGTAAGTCCTCATCCTCTATTTGTTTGAATAAATCATGGGACACCTCGACAGTCATTTTGACTATAATACCTTTGAGGAGGCTAACATGACACCCAAGATCAAAACCAAAATAGCAGTTAATTGGCAAAAATTTACCAAGCAGCTTAACTTTCAGAGCTTTCAACTAAAGAAAAAAAAGATGGGACCGGTGGGATCCTAAACATGGGGTACAGGACTTATCACAAAATAACTATTTTCCAAATGGAGTGTATGTGTGGCCATGAAAACATGATCGTTATGGACATCCAATTTATCACCAAATTTTATTTTCCAAATTATAAACCAATTAGACTATTAGTACAATATATTACAAGAACATCATATGTTTATATGTGTGTGTAATTAAAACGGTTTACAAAAGGACTAGGACATCTTATGCTTGATCCATGACCTGAATCACTTAAGTCTTAGATCTCTGATCATAGATGAACAGGAAATACGACGTTAGAACCAAAGGTATACTGCAGTAGACTGGATGAATTCAGGAGGAAGATCGGGTATGATAAAGCTGAGGTCAACTCTGCTGACACAATTTGGTTTTTCTTCTCTCATGGAACTGAATTTGAAGTCGTATCTCCAATGGACCAATGTAAAACTATAAGTGTAAAACATCAAGTCAGTCCCTCTAATATTAAAGTTTCTCTCCAGTGTATACTAGTGTGTACTAATATTAAAGTGAGTCTAGTGTATACTAAATGCATCAATTCAGTCACTCGATACCAACACAGGGGTTAGATACACTTTGTCATCACTTTTGAGCATTTGTGCAGAGTTTGTGGCACTGCATTCTAAACCTAGAATTTTTTTCTTGGTTTAGAATGGTGTAAATTGAATTCAGTGAGTCGGATTTGTATCAAGCTAATTTGGTACTTAAATCCATTTTCTTTTGGTAATTCTTTTACTCTTGGTAACAATGGGAAGTTTCTGATGGTTAATTGGAAAGGAACCCCATCCATTCTTTTTCAGCTTGGAGGTTCAAGTAACATGATTGTCATGCAATTATTAGATAAATAAATAGTGTTCAACTGTATTTATATCAACATACATGATTTTTGGAACATCGAAGCTGATACCAAGGTAGGGGAATCCTTGCAGGAGATAAAATACAAGATAGGCTTAAGCCAAGGAAGCCACCAGCAAGGCTAAGAACACTACAAGAAATGTGGAAATGTTTGATTTTTTTAACTGTAGAAACTAAAACTGACCATTTAATATTATCGAATTTCAATTTCAACCAAAGAAAACAATAACAAAAATAGATAAGTTTATTTGTATCTTAGTCATGGTCAAACCTTACATGGTTGCATTTCTATTGAAGCCTAGATTAAGTTTTTGACATATTTTGCATAAAAGCTAACAAGCATCATTGGACAAATGGTTTGTTGACCTTATCTCAGTAGTTAAATTATCACCATATAGATCTCATTATCTTATGACACACTATAGGGGTACATCAGCTTTTCATTCCCTCCTAGTCATTTTCCTTTGGCTCTAATCAGTGAAAAACTTCACCATCACAGTCTTTAACCACTTTTTCATTACCTTTTTGTCTATAACATTTTTAATTAGTTTAATTGTATAATTATAAGAACACAACAGTGATATGAACTGAGTTCTCATAATCATTTGACATAAAGATATAACAGTCTGCTGATCGATTGCTTCATTAAGATGGAGTATCCCATGTTCCCTTCTTTCAATTTCAATGAAATTCAAAGACGGTATAATCTTATTAAAGTGTATAAAAACAAGTAATTATTCGCTAAAAGCAATCAACTACCAACATTTGAAATAACATGTTGTTGAGGGATAGATCCTTTGTGTTCAAAGAGCTGAATATGGAAACAAAACTAGTTCAAATTATTGGGCGCAAAACAATTTGAACCAAAATTAAAAAGCTACAAAGGAGGGGAAATATCAAACACCAATTTCTGAACTCAGTGACATAATTACTAAAAATCCATATGCCATTTCCACACCGTCTATGGAGCTCCTAAAAAAATACGGGAGAGTAGATAAGTCGAGATGAAAATGTAAGTGATTTAGGCAACTACACTAACGTGGGCACCAAAAACTATCGATTGATGAAATCATGAGGGTGGTAGGAGAGAGGAATATCGAGTTCTCCACCCAAATGGTTATTGGCTTATTTGTGTTTATCCAGCCATACCGGTTCTTCTCTCCCTGGTCTGTTGATTGAAGAAACGAGAGATGTTGAACACGGTCATCTTCTTTAGAAGCAGCCGAAAAGGTAGGTTACAAGCAATTCGATTTGGCAAGAAGAAGGATTGTCTGTTGTGCAAAGAAAACTTCTGATAAGTTTAATCTGGTCGAGCGAACTATTTTGTATTTTGTTGAAGCACTACACTACAAAATTGGGATAGAATTAGGAATGATCAAAATTACAAGGGAAGGTGAGCAAATAAGATACGCAAATTGTCTCTCTTCGGGTAATAATCTTGCATTTTTGGCTTGCCACTAATACACTCGTTCACTTGAGTGATGAAATTCGCAGGAATGCAAGTGATAATCGATAATGTTATAATATCAACCAACATCCATCTGATTAATCTCAATATACAGAGCGGGATTCATTCGACAACCCTGATGCCAGCTCTTTCATAAATAGAGAACCATGCGGTTGAGCTTCCCAGGATCACTAGACAGATTCGGTATATGCCTAATCTCATGCGCCCCAAAATATTTTCCTAACAATTAAAATAGGCAAAATATGAGTCTTATTATGTCCTCTGGTAAACCACCTCAAGGTGTATGACTATTTATTGAGGCAAAAGGCTAATAAAAAATGGAAGAAGGAGGAAGATAAACTAACACTTCTAATCCTAAGAAACAAATGGTTCTTCAACTAAATTTATCCCCTAAAAAATACCCTAATGGAGCTGAACAGTTCTTAATTGGCCTGAATAAGTAAAATAACAAGCGAAGTAACTGCATTCAGAATAACGATGATGAAGTTTCTTCTTTAATCACTATTATAGTAGTGAATGTTTTAAAAGGCGCGGTGAGGCTTGCCTCGAGGATCCACTTCATGGTGAGGCGGGAGGAAGAAGCCTTGAGGCTCACGCCCTTGGGTATTTGGTTGAGGCTTACGCCTCAAAAGGTTGAGGCTTATGCCTTGGTGCGTTCTTCCTTGAGGCGGTTGAGGCTTACGCCTCACTAATTGTGTTTTCAAAGAGGGTAAAATGTTTGAAAAAAGGTCACGTGAAAGAAATACCAAGAGACCAAATTTCTTTACTATGAGACCTAAACCTATCTTAACACATAAACCTCCCTCACTCTTTTGGATGCCCTAAGCGGAGATCAAATTTCTTTCTTCCACTGAAGGTCAAATTTACTACTTTCGGCCTCAATCAACGGGTAATTTCACATCCTTCTTCCTTTTCAGCATTAAAATATTCTTCTTGATCTTTCTATTTTTTTTGTATTTTCTTAGTTTTTGGGCGTGTGTTTTTTTTATCCCATGAATGATCCTTAAAGCAATTATGATGGGGATGGGGGTGGAGATGAAGTATATTATCCATTTTCTCGATCATTGGGTACTGATGATCCACTACTTATTATATAGTGATGATTTGATGATTCAGTGCTAGATACATTATTTTTTCGTTATGGTTTGGTGATAGTGATGATGATAATCTCCTCTTTGAGGATTATGGTTTTAATTATGGATTTCTTTTGTCTTAACGGTAGAATATGTATTATGATGATGATATGATGGTGTTATTATTTATATTGTGTTGTGGGATCAATTTTACATCGTTTTATTTTCATGGTAGATATGATATATACTTTGCTCCTTATTTAATTATTATTTCTATATCATTTTTAATGATATTTTGGAAAAGATTGAGGCTTACGCCTCGATCCGCCTCGAGGTTTGCGCATCACCTCACAAAGACAAAATGCCTCAACTCCGCCTCGCGCCTTTTAAAACATTGATAGTAGTAGATGTAATCATCAATAAAAGGCAAGAAATATAAAATGCAGTCATTTATTAATCATCAATAAATACAGAAATAAAACTAAAAACAAAAAGAACTTGACTCTCCATCATTATTTATTCATTCATACATATGATATGAAACAAATAAAATAGATTCATTACCTCAAAATATGCCAAGAATATTCATATTAACTGTAAAAAACCTTCTTTATTTCCCCAAAATAGCTAAAACAATTCTCCTTATGTTGAAAATTTTTAGATCTGCAATAAAATTGGTCACACATCTGACACATGATTTTTTTAATTTCTGAATATTCTTGGCATATTTTTTGAGGTGTTGAATCTGTTTTAGTGAGGTTTGGAGTAAGAAAAATGATTGGGAATAGTATTTGTGGCAAAGACCAGATTATTTTGCGGATAAAAAATGGGATTAGAATACTATAAACAGACATTACTATTCTTTTTTCATCATATTTCATTCAGTGAGTTGAAATCTTCACCAATGTCTACATTAGATTATATAATGAAGGACGTATTCGATGGGACACCTTCAAAATACAATATTGCATTGAGGACTCCATACCATTTGTGATGAATTTTGTGTTAAGATTTTTTCCCTCTACTACGCAGACTACAGTTTTATGGGTAAAAATATGTAAGGGGTATTACTTCTTCATGCTAAGCGTATAGAATATTTTACCTTAGTAACCGTTTCACGGACTATAACTCTGCCCGCTGCTTTATATTAAACCATGCTTTAATTTAAAGATTTTCTAATCCATTACATATTGCTGGAGCATAACAGTTACAATCAAGAACAAGTCACTACTCTAATAGAAGTTACTGATGCGACATCGGATATCAACCCAGCAACTACGCACAAATCTCAAGATTTAAGAAAAATAGATGACACAGATGGGATAAATAACCGTCCATCCAAAGAATGAAATCAACAAGGTAACCATCCATAAATAGAAATCAAACGATAAATCCTAACACAATATATGCAACAACAAAAAATACACCGAAATAAAAAAAAACGTCACTTACCTTAAAATCTTCAAAGATCAAAACTCTGAGCCGATAATAGGAGTGAGATTGATGACAGCACCTTCTTCCTTTTATAACAGGGGTGAGATTGAGGCAGAGGTCTGGAACGATACGTGATAAGGTAAAAATCGTTCCAAGAATGTGATGGGTGAGATTGAGGAATATACGTGATAAGGTTTGTGAGATTGAGGTAGATACGGGATAGAGGAGAACGTGACGGAAGAGATATTGAGGCAGATATTACTTTACCGCCAAAAATTGGGACAGAAATATTGTTTTTTTTAAGCAAACAAGATCCGTAATATTTATTTTACGTGGAGGGAGCTTTTTTTTCCTAATTTAGTGGCATTAGTTGTAAAATACCTTAAAAATACTACTTTTATTTGAGCATTAATTAAAAAAATGCTATATTTATGCGGCACATCAATATAAATGCTGTGAATTTTCAATACTTATAAATAAATGTTGGTAAAAAGAAAATTCTCAGGATTTTTAAATAATACTGAGAAAAAAGGGCCGAAAGAAATTAGTTTTCATGTAGTGCGACCTATAAAGGCAGTCCACTTGTCTCTTAATATTCTCTAATAACCAACTATAAATAGAACAGGATCCCATGGGGATAGGGGTATCATTATCTACTGGATAAGCCTGGAGAGAAAGAGAGAGAAAGTGTAGTCCAGACCTTGTACTCACCTTAATTTCCTGAAGTAAATAAAGCAATCATCACTGCACCTGTGGAGGTATGTACCTTTTCTGGGCCGAACCACGTAATTATCGCCTTCTCGATTTGTCTCTCACCCCCATTATCTCTTTAGATTTACTACTTACACATTTATTTGTTATTGTTTTATTATTTATAACTCCTCAGCTAAGACATAGAATCCTTAAACAAATTTTAGACGAGAACACCACATTTCATTTATGTCTAAATATTTTAGATTGTTATTATTTGCGCGGTAAATAATTGTCATCACAACTTATATACATACATCTATAGCCTAAACACTACTCACTAATTCACCACACTTACTAAAGTGTTTAAGGGGGTTTATTTATAAATTATTCCTAATAATAACTTATTCTAAAACATATGTTATGGTGTGGAGTGGAGGGAAAATATAGAATCCCAATCAAATAATCAAATCTCAATATCGTACTTTTGTCACAATTACCACCCTTTCTTAATATCCCAATTTCCCACTCTTACTTGTAAGAATTCAATATATCAGTCTATACCCAATTATTAGAATGAGAAGGGGAAATATCCAAAAACATGTCAAAGGGTAGTCTATAATGTGATTCCAAATGTGCATGGGATTCTAATAAGAATATAAAATTCTCTAACCCAATTCAATTATAATAATTTAGACTATTTTAACTAAACTTATAAATACCATAATTGGGCCCATTTACCTATTGGTGAAAATCATAATTTTTCCATATATAAAATAAACCCTAATGATTTATACACAATTTTTATAATTTATAAAACATTATTTAGGTTGAAATAATTATTTACATTATGAGAGGATAGAGTAGAATGATCTCGCCTTGATTGAGAAAAACCTCCAAAATAATATAGAAGAAATCCCTTCCAAATTATCTCCCCAAACACTCCTTAGTTGATGCCATTAGTCCCTCCAATTGTGTAGAATAAAGTATCCTAGCAAAGTAATTGATTTGCCCTTTAAAAGGTCCTTATAACTGGCCAAGTATTATCTAAAATAATCTTTAGAATCATATAATTTTATTTCTAGAATGGAAGGCTATATATCTGTGTTTGTAATATACATTTTGGGTTTGAATTGAAGGTTGAATCGTGGGGTTTTGATATAAAATATTAGGGTTTGTTTTATGTTTTTTGTGTGGTACATGAAGAGAAAGAGAGACAACGTTGTTCGTAAAAGGAAAAAAAATGCTCCCTTTGAAAAAATCTTTCGACCATACATATGCCTTAATAGAGACCCAATAACTACTCTATATCGGCACTCAACCCCGCTATAGCGGCTAGTCATGGGTGTTATATCGACCCCCAATTTCGCCGCCCCATTACTTTTACTATCTTACCCTCCTTTTAATAAAATTTAAATTCTAACCCTTTAACCTATATTTCTCTCCAAGAAAACCTTACAGTTACTTTTGATCCCTTATTCCATTACACTAATTTCCTTTATGCATACTAATTTCATTAATTACCAATTAGAATTCCAAGTTTAATTTATTTTAAATTAAACACACCACTTTATTCTTTTAATACATAAAGACCATAAATCCAATTACTTCCATTACATTTATTTTGTACTTAATTGTAAATTAAGTTTCTACGTGCAAAAAAATTTAAAAAATTTCCACTTTGAATTAAGTTCGAAAAATCTAATTAAATTCTTAAAAATTCATAATTAATTAATTATTTAATTAATTTAAAATCCTTTAAAATTATTGGTATTTCAGTATACATATTGAGTATGATGTCAACAAGGAAAAGATAATCTTAAAGTCTAATATCCACATAAGTATTGTCCCCGAAACATACAAATAAATGGGAGACTTACGAGCCCACACATACATAGGAAGGCCTATCCCTATTGCCTTCGGGGATCAATCGTGTATACTAGGTATAGTTATAGGTTGTCCCTTACCTATAACCTTAAATGATTGGCCAATGGATATATTAATATGTCTTACCATTATTTGTATATATCTCCTACCCAAGACTATATGAAGAGCTACCCCCCATTTATTCCCCCTCGGGATGCAGGTCCATCAGTAGTAGGACTCAGGGCAAAATGTCTAAGGTAAGATATCACCAAGTACCAATACGGTCGACGTCATACATGACCCATAAAGAATCCATCATAGTATATCCTCCATGAGTACTCACACATGGTATGACTAACAGGACAATAAAAAAAAATAGAACAAAACCCTACTCTAGGGATTCATTAACAAAACCCCTTGCTCGATTAGTTTAAAGCCCAACAACTACCAAGTTACATAAGTGTTTACACCAAGATCTCTAGGTTACTTATTAGTGATATAAATAATTTGCCCTAGTGATTACTAAGGTATTTTAACTATTCCATTAACCCTGTATGTGAAATAATTAAACTATGTCCACTGAACATTCCTAAACAACACCCTAAAGGAATTATGGCAAACTCGAATCAATTCTCCCTTAATACAAATCGATTAGCCTGACTGAATCAATTCTCCCCTGGTGAGAATCTACTCGCCTCATGTGCGACTGAAGCTTTCTAACATCATAAAAATGGGGATCAAATCTCAAATCAAACCAACCAAAAAGCATTTAAAATTCACCAAAAATCCATCTCCTTCAGATTTAAGTTACATAACATCATTAATAGCATATATCTACATGTTTTAAACAATTATATCATGGATTGAGGAATAAATTCTAGAGTGTGAACATAAGAACCCTAGTTTTATAACTTTACAAATTAATATCAGATTAACATCAACTCTCTATTTAAACAGTGGACTTTTATTTGATTATTTATAATGAATTTGTTTGAAATAAGTATAATTAGATTACAAATCCGATTTATGATATTTATCAATAAAATCAAATTATATCACTTACATAATGTTTAATATTAATTTATTTAATAAATTAATTACAAGATTAGGAATTGGATTATAAAATCAATTTAACATGTTGATTAGTTCATATTTAAATGTATAATCATTATTATAACAAAAAATCAATCAAATTACTAAACTATGTAAACTTTCCTTAGACAAATAGGGTGAAATCAAAGCTTACAATCTTCTAATCTCCGAAATTCCTATAGCATGTTCTTGTCGTTGGCTTCCTTTGACTTTTAGGGGTTCTGTCAATTGTTTTTAATGTGTTTAGGTTATGATTAATAACCTATTGATTTATCTTCCCATGAAATCAATCTTATGTGGCATATGGGTCTCACCCTAATGAGCCCAAATGTTACTCCAAATGGCAAAAAACTCCACCCAAGCCATATAATAACCCAATGGACTTTAAACCCACCATTTTAAGTCGAACAAATTTTGAATGTCCCAAATTCGAGCCCAAAATCGGACATATTCTAATAAATTAATTATCTCAATAAAATAATATATCATCCGGTACGAGCAAAATATATCAATTATTTAATTATTTATTAATTAAGTGTGACACGATATTATGTGAAACTACTTCATGACCAGCGGGGCCTAACACTGAGGGAATAGTCTAAACAAGGAAACCCTCGACACTTAGTCACTAACCATTCCATACTCTCACATAATAGTAAGTCACTTCTCAATATTTCATTAAAGCATTACCGTGTTTTGAGTCAGATTTCACAAATTGATTATATAAGACATATAAGAGATAAATAGTGACACCATATGTTTGTAGAAACCTAATTCTACTACCCTTACCTTAGTACCCATTGTGCACCTTCATAGGTCCTAAGCACGATCCCTTCAACCATCAGACTCCAACCCTTACCCCAAAATCTTAATCTAAAGATCACTGGATTATTTCGGACTCCATTTGACTCTATTCAACTCGTGGAACCATGGGTAAATGAATGAACTTCCATATGGCTCTTAATACCCATTCTAACAGTCTAGATCATGATCGAATCTTCCTTACGATTCACATTTATTTTCCATTTTATTCGAGAACCCTAATCTAAGGGTCAACAAACGCTTTCGAGATACGTTTAACCGTGGTCAACTCTCAAAATCAAGTGTAACTAAATGAATTTCCCGAAGGTTTTGAATACTCTTTCTAATGGTCCATACCTTGCGTAAATGTTCTCTACAGTTTGCATTTACTTGGCCTTTTTACTCTAAAATCCAAATCTAAAGGCCACCAGGCGCATAAGAGCTCCGTTTAACAATGGTGAAGTTTTGAACTCGAGAGTTTTCCCATATAATTTTCAATATCTCTAAATCTTATTTCCAGTGGTTCCGGTCCTATTTAATTCGGACTTATGGTTTGTATTTTATGCCCATTTTTCTAAAAAAATCTCTTTTGAATTTCCTATAAGCACTCTTGAACCTATGCTTATCAATATAGGGGTAAATTTACTTGGCCTACAATTCGGGGGTATGACGATAAGCAATTCTAGTTAAATGTTGATCAACAGAGACCTTAACCTTAAAAGCTCCCTATTTAAGGAGGTCCATGACCTCATTGAAGTACCCCCATTTTCGGATCCCAAAAACCTCTGCCTCAAAATCAGTGCGTAGTCTTTTACATTTACCTTTCAAACCATTCTCCTCACATTCCATTATATCACCTATACACCTCACCTTTCTTACCCACTTCACCACCATTACACCCCCATCAAAACCATCCTACTTCATTATCAAAGTCATAATTCAAGCTTTATAGAAATTCTACGTACTATTCATTCAAACTTGCTACTTTAGAGTTGTTAGTCATGTTTTTATGTATTAGTATATTGTCTACATTTATTTTTCATTTCCTCACCTTCATGACCTTTTCATTACTCATTTATACACAAAATATTTTTTTCATAAAATCAAAAATCAAAAAATAAGTTTTAATGTATTAACCCTAAATTAGATTTTCCTTCCATTTTTCTACACTTATTTCACGTGTGCACTCTTTTCAATGAATTAAAATAATGAAATTCTAGTTTTGGGTTCATAGGTCAAATCATATCCTTGCGTATATTCGAACTATTGGGACTTTGATGTCGTCCGATTACGTAGGTGTCCTGAGTTCATCTCGGTATTTGAGTCTTTTTTGTCATTTTATATATTGTTTTCTTATCTCATTTTCCTGTACTTATAGTCACTTATTTTTTTTTTACCTTTCCTCTAATTCTTTGACATGCACATTCACTCTTTTATGGTGAATCGTGATTCGGTGCATCACACATATTTGTCCATTTTCTTCATTCGTCAACTTATATTTTTAGTAGTCCCATTAACATGCACTTTCACTATTTTATAGTGAATTGTGATCCGACATAATTCTCACATTTGACTAATTCTTATGTTCTTTTTTTCTTTTATTTATACTCCTTCTCCTGACTCGTTCTCGCCGCTCCCATGGCACGGATCCGATGTGGAAACTATGCATGTACTTTTATTTCTCTCTCTCTCTCTCTCTCTTTCTATATATATATATATATATATATATATATATATATATACACACACACACACACACACGCACACACACACACAATTGTCACCCTGCACACGTTGGACATATTTTAGGAGAAAAAGGAGAATGTTATCATAGCCCATGAGAGACCAAAATGGCAGAATGGATGCTTAACATCTTCCCATTCCATAACTTAGTCCTCGATCCTGTTATCAATTTGGTTTTGTATCCATAAGTTTGTCGTGTGATACCATTTCTTCGGCGACGACTGAATCTTTTTCCTATTTTGAGAAAAATAGGTAGGCGACTCCATTTTCTATATTTTTACACCCCTTGACGACGAGTGATTATGTCCAAGGTAGCCCGCGAATATCGTGTGATTGGAGTATATAGGATTTTATTCCTTGATCCCCACACACAAATCAATCTTTTGGGGGCGAACCCCCTATCGAATCCCGGATGGCAATATTAGCGATATCACTAGGGATTTTTATTTTATGAGGACTAAACTCTATTTTATATGGGCTTTATTTTCTTTTTTCCCCTTTCTCTTTTTTTACATGCGTGTATGTATCTCCACTTGTATATTCTTCTCACTCTCATTCTCACATGTTGTATATATACCTTTCTCTTATGATGCTATCCATGTATATTATTCTATCTATCATGCTCCTTTTTCACATCACATGTATATACCACACTTTATATCACATGCTTAATACTTTATTCACTTTTGTATACTCTTACTCCATTCACATATTTCACTCTCACTTGCATGTACTTAGAATGTTACACTCCTCATATTCATATTTGCATATGCTTCGTATCACTTGTAAATATCCACCCTTGTTCCCACTTTTACATATTCATATGTTTTGTGTACCCCTTATGTATATGTCAACCTTACTCTCACTTACACATACTTTTACACTACTCTCACTTGCACACACATCATGTTATTCTCACTCGAACACATTTCCACCATATATGCTTCCATGTCACTCTAACTTTGCACATATATCTCTTTCTATAGTGTATATTCACCTGTCTCACGCCTTGTATACGTCACCATGCCTTGTGTATGTTCTATGCGTAATATTACTTTTACATAATTAATGAATTTATTCTCCTTGTATACTTAGCTTCTTTTCCATATGACATTCATATATATTCTCATGCTCTAATTTATGCTTAGTAGTACTACCTACGCCACCTTATCATACATACAACTTTGCATAAAATATTAATTAAGACTCATGCAATTTTGCACTACTCCATGTGAGCACTACATTTTGACCAAAATTTTATCCCATACTAGGGAGCCACATCGTGATGGGTTGTCGATTATGCGAAGCTTGATTAAACTAGTAGATATGATTCCCACCTTCCATTGGCCTAGGACCTTCAACATATATTGAATATTTCCCCTGCACCACACCGTTTGACCCAACTGATGACGAGAGATATTTAGTAGGTAAATCGTTCACGTACATTGAGTATATTGAATTCGTTCTCACACGTACCATCACCATGAGGTATAACGTGAGAAAATTCATGTGCACTCAGGTATATCAAACGGCTTTGCCATAAATACCGATGAACTATTTCCCTTATATGCAAGAGGTATATCGTGGAAGTCATACCAAAGGGGGTCACCCTTACACTAACCTCCCATTACATAAACATTATTCATGCATCTACCCTAGGACACTCATAACTAGTTTGTTGATTTCAATGCGAAACTCTATCAAAATTACGGGTCATCTTATCGCCCAAATTTTTTGCTATTTTCCCGTTTTTAAAACAGGACCATGTTCATGGGTCTGGAAACAAGTCAAATCGTGTCTTGCATCGCGTACTATATTTTTTCCCAACCTCGGGTCATTTCCATCATTTGACTTGCACCCTAGGTGGGACATAATAAAAGTGAAACCTATTAATAAAAATTACATCGGGAGATTTTCCTTCTTTCTATTCTCAAATAAAAAAAATATTTCCTTCTATTCTCCAAATACCAAAAATATGTCCTCCTCTTTAAATAGAAAAGACATTAAAAATATTTCCTTCTCTTGTCAAAAAACACCAAAAATATTTCCTTCCCTCTCTTAAAAATTCCAAAAATATTTTATCCTTCTTCCAAAAAACACCCAAAAACAAAAAATATCCTTTTTTTCCCACAAGAAAAAAAAAATCCCTTTCACGTGTGATCACATACCCCAGTTTGGCCTGGCTCCCTATTAGCTCAAATCTTCTATCAAGCCACCCTAGAGTTTTATACCCTGATTCAACAAAAATCTAGAGATCCTTCAGGAGATTACTTATGGAGAACCCATACAAGATCAATAATGTCCAAGACAAATTGATGATGGTTTTGATGATCTCAACGCTAAGATCAATAATATTATTAATGGTAAATTCACTTAAAAAGCATTGATACTAATTTGTGAATGCGGTGTGATACTAATTTTAATAAAATCGCAAATTCCAATTTAAACTTATTTAATTGGAGTCAATTTTTAAACCAATTTAATTCATCCCTAAAACATGCATCTAGGTGAGTCAAATCAAACCATCACAAACAAAATTGTTGACACTTAGATTTCAGGACAAAATCCCCGAAGGGAAAAATATTTAATTTCACTTAATAATACTCACACAATGATTAGAAGCAAAATATGTAATGAATATCTGAAGATACCCACAAGAACGCGTAGTTCTCAATCAACAATGAATCAATCGCAGAAGATTCACACAGATATGCAGTCCAATCAACCTAGGAACTCCCACAAGTACTTCATGTGACATGCAGTGAGTCAGCCCAATACCTACCTTAAGTGGCACCTAGATCAGTAGTAGGTTATCCTCCATACAAGATAAACTCTAGCAAAGATGTATTTTGGGTTCCAAACAATTCAAAAATATATTTGGATTTTTTATGAATTGAAAAACAAAGGGACTAAACCCTTAAATGAAGAAGACAAAGTGTTCTGCCGATTTGTAGTTTGTGCCGAATGAAAAATGTCAGGTATTCTCAACAAAAACGGAGTCATTTAACACGCTTTATATAGAAAAGTTGAGTTAGTAGATCGCTTGAACGAAACCCTTATGTCGCTCGAACGAGGACACATGTTGCTCGAATGAGCTTCGTGCGAGATCGACATGTCGCTGGAAAGACATGCTAAAGTCGCTCGAACGACGTTAGTGAAAAATTATTTTTTTATAAAGTTCCACTTAGAAAAAATTTCATTGATGAAAAACAACGCCAACACTTCAAAAAAAATTTAGGAAAATATCCCAGCAGTTTTAAATTAATCGTTAAAGGGATTAAACACGATCTCACTGAAATTGATCTTGCAGAGGCTTCAATGTTGAAGAACATTGATATTCGGATCCGTATTGATGCATCTTAAAACTTGAACATTTTCTTCGAAGTTTTTTAGCGGTATACGACATATACTTGTGTAAAATAGGACTTATAAAATTTGTCATTTCAAATATACAAGTAGATGTAGAGAAATAGGGATGAGACACCTGAAGTTCTTGAACCTACTGTTGTCTTCCCTCATTTCATGGGTCTGTAATTACCAGAACATATATTGGATCCAGAGGAGTATGAATAACGTTTTTATTCCCTACGTGTCCCACCAGTTAACGGGCCTCCGTCAGCTTAGTTACCATTACAAAACCTTTCCTAACTTAGGATGAACTTGTCGATGCCTATTTTGACTGATGTCAAAGAAAAATAATTGAAAAGATTTAAGTAAGACCTCATATTGCTATCTAAAATGTTTTACCAAGTCAAGGTTTCGAGGAACTATGTAGATTACACCCATATCTCTCCCTAATTGAAGGGCCAATTTCTAAAAAAGTTCAAGATGTCATACATCAAAAAGTTTGGAGGTAGTGGATCTCCCATCGTTCATCTTCACAAACATTACCTCTTTATGAGCCTATTGGGGTCCATTGAGGAGATAAAGGCCCAAATGTTTTAACGAAGTCTTAAAGAGAGCGCCATTTGATGGTTCTTATCAATAGAGGAATCTTGAATCTGTAGTTAGGAGGTTGTGGCTTGAGAATTGATGGCCTAAAAGAAATACAATGAAGAGTTGAAAATGACTCTTCGAGACCTCGAGTTACTTAAGGAGAAACCTATAGAGTCGATCAATAGCTTTATCAATAGATGGAGAGAAAAAGACGCTACATTGAAACATCGACCTTCTAAGGAGGACCATGCGAGTATCATGAAAAATAATTTTCTTCCACATGCTCGAACCTCAATGGCAAGCCAATAATTTCCACACTTCAAAGCCCTCGGGGAAGAAGGGGTCAAAATAGAAGAGAGTGCTAATAATAAAAAAGTAGAGTCCGAGCCGAAGAATACAACATGGAAGTTCACTCCTCGTAAATCGGCTAATACCACTATTTTAACCATCAACAACATTTCTTATTCTGCTACATCATGGGAACCAAAGGATCATCCTGCTACAGTTATAAAGGAATATACCGATCTTTAACCTTCCATCTCAAAAATTTATCAAACCTTCTTATCAAGAAACCTCATCAAACCTTTGGACCCTCTTCCATTGTAATACCCACTTCTAAAAAACTTTATGCATGATATTTGTTATGATTTCCATCAGATCGTCAGGAATACCATTGACGAGTGTTTCCACCTAAATAATGTCATTCAAAGCATTATTGATAAGGGGATCCTCACTCCTCCAGCCAATCCTAAACCCAATATCTAATCAAAACCCCTTTCAAATATAACACATGGTTATAAATTCTATTCTTATGGATAAAAACCCAGATTTTGATCCTTCTAACAGAATCCAACCCAATAATAGACTTAACTCCATATGCCAGTTCCTCCAAACCCCTAAAAATTTGTCTTTATTTCCTTATGCACCCTGAAAAATTCCCCAAACCAAACCCTATCCTTCATAAAAGGGCATGTATTGCCATCTGAACCCATTTAGAAATGGAGATCATGGACCTACCATCGATATTAGTTGAACTCAGAGATTTTGGGCTAAAGTTACCGCCTGGGCTGAACATCGAAGAAAATAGTTGTGAAATAATCAACAATGTCTACATGGAAGCCCGAGAGTGTTCTCGATAATTATATTATTGGTTTATGTTAACAAAATAATTCAGCTTAATAGTATTGTCCTAGTTATTTCAAATAAGTTGTTAATGAGAAATAGATTTGTAGAACTTCCAGACTACTTCCCATTCTAAGACTCTAGAGATACCTGGTTCCCTCTTTCCAACACATCTCCATTGCATGGTAAGATTTATATGACGAAGATGTTAAAGTCGTAGAATGCATCATTCTCTCATGGAGAGATAATATTGTTGACACCAAGTGGGGTGATGACTCTGACCCCTGAAACCATTCAAATGATGAACCTAATATTAGGAATTAAATAATAATTGCCTCCCACCATGGGATAAATTTTTTTTTGAAGAACTACTATAAAGAATCAATGAAATATTTTTCATGTCAGGACTGTATGAAGGCACACAATTTATACGCTTTGGTGGGATTTGCGGTGTGAGTTCTTGAGTTTTGCACCAAGAACACCTATGGACTCTCCTTCTTCCTCTGTGGTTCTCTCTCCCTCTCACTTAAGTGTAGAAACTGATAGACTTCCTCTCACCCATGTACACTCCATTTTATTTTTCTAATTTCCATCCATATTAATTCCCCAAAAATCCAAAAGATAAAAACACCCCTATGGGGTGCCGGTTTGGCCTAAAATATCCCGGAGTCCATATAAAATACCCGAATAGAGTTTTCCAACTATCTCGACCCTTCCGGACCCAATGGGGCACTCAAAATCACTATTAGAGTTACTTAAAAATAATTTACTTTTTTAATCCATTAAATTAGTCCCAACACGACTCACATGCGCATTTTGACTTAGTATACCAAACTGTCATATTTCTCACTCTCGATAATTTATAGAATTTAATAATTCCATATTACATATCCACACAGTGATATTCAATAAATTTCATCAATAAATAAGTATACCAAACTATCGTATTTCTCACTCTCAACAATTTATAAAATTTCATAATTACATTTAACATATTCACACGGTGATATTCAATAATTTTCATCAATAATATTAACCATTGGCACGCTAGTTAATAATTATAATATGTATTATATTATTTTCTTTTGACATACTTCGTGGATCATCCTATCGCCTTGGTTTTTGTGCGTTCGGGACTCCGTAACACACATCTGCATAGGTGGGCTAGACATTGTGTAGGTCATTTAGGTACTAATTAGCAGTGCCACTTATTAGATGGTAGGTGCTGATGTTGGGATCCTTTATCATCTTTGGGTATGGGCCATGAACTTGTGTAATGTGTAGGTACCTCAACACTTGCTTGTGTTTTGTCACCCGTTTAGGATAAGAGACTTCTTCGGGTATTACGGATAGAGCACGAACATGACACCGAAGATTGATGTCTTCATGTGTCATATATATATATATATATATATATGAACATATATATTTATCCAGTTACCCATTATGGTGTGCCTTGTATGGGAATGTGACCTCTCAGTCTATAGATGTAGACAATGCCTAATGATAATAATGTCGGGTTAATATAATGATGTGAATAATTAAGGTCGAAAAGTATCCTAATAAATAATGTGATAGACAATTATAAACAAGAATAATAATTGGGAAGTCTAAGAATGTAGATAATAATTAAAGAGAATGAATAATGTGGAATACAATTATTAATGAAACTAATAATTTGATAGTTTAACAGAATGAAACCTATATTCTAATGGGGTAGACAATGAGGAGTACGAATTAAATATCAAATATTCTGAAGAGATAGACTAAGGTTATGGAATATTACATGAGGTAAAATTACGCACTGAGTTTATATCAAAATGAGTAACCACATTATGAAATCAATTCAAGGGCTAGATTGTTAAGTATAAATACCCACTTTTAGTTAATGCATAGCTAGATGGCTTATTCTTTACATGTCACATTAAACAATGGAATTTTTAATTGGTATTTTATTTGAGGATATGAGTATGACTGCTCCTAGATGAGAGGCGAGGTACTTTTTTTTACATGTGAGCATCGATGGAGAGATGTGAAGTTTGAGTTAATAACATTTTTCATAATTACTGGTGAATAATCCTTGCAAATTATAAATGTTTTCCCCCCAGGTATTCCTAATGACAAGGTTAATAGGACTGACGGTGGATCAAACTTGCAATTGCATTGGACGTGGTGGATTTTGCTCCATTGATTCTAGTATAGGTTATACTTCAGTATTTTGTCATTTTATTTCGTACTGGGATTTGTGCGGGCATAAGCCCAAGTGTTTTTTATAACAATTATATTTAGCTTTACACTATGGAGATTGTATGATGATTCAATTTTGACTTTCATGTACAAAATCATTTTTATTTTTGAGATGGTTTCTTGTATTAATTGTGAATTATCGGTAAAAATATACTTCTATTTTTATAATTTAGTGGTGAGAATGGTATAAATTGTTGATAAGCCCAATCTTCAGCGTATCGTGTCTGGCCAACCATTACTGTGACACCCCGCCTAATTAAATACCGGGCGATCACTCCTTTATTAAATTAAAGTCAAGGTGAACAGTTGGATCATTCTTAGCATCACTGTCGTAAAATAATATTTTCCAATTTAACACCCTAAATAATTAAGCTAAGTTTCAAAACCATTTTAGACATTACTTTCCAAATTTTATTTTCTAAACCAACATTTAAAACTTTACATAATTCACAATTTAAAGAATCACAAAACAATCAACCTGTAACATATAATCCAAAGAATTTAAACATTCAACTAATTAATCCCAACATTAAAACTTAAAGGGAAACATCTTGACATTAATAAAATCCAAAGTGTAAATACTGGAAATAAATGAATCACAATGTCCAAATAAACAACTGAAAAATGGGAAAGGGCGACACATGCCCAACTGGATAAAATAAATGCTAGGATGGAATCAAGAAATGAGGTCGTCTAAGTAAGAGGCCTGCAACTCCCACCTAAGCTGCAACGCGTTCCTTCCAAAGAATACTATACAAGACGCCCCTATGGCTGGGCACCTGTAATATATATATATACATACAAGAGAGAAAAGAAAATGGAAACGGGTCAGAGCCTGATTGTAAAAATGATTTAAAATTTGTTTAAAAAGTATTTAAAATGTTTACTGGACAATGCAACAACATATTATTGTGACACTCGTTTGAAAAATTCTCACCTCTCTTTTAATGTGCACGCCTATCGCACTAACCTTCCCAACGGTTTAAGTTATTTTATCTTAGGTTGCTCGTAAGATTTAAACTGGCAAATTCAACTGATTAAGAGGTTTATTTCATTTGATAACAAAGTTCTCATTTAAACCTTATTTACTAATAAAGTTTCTCAGTATCATATTATACTTTTCAAACACATGTTCCCCAATTGAAATAATGATTCATTTTCTTACTTACCATAAACACAGTAGGTAGATACCAAATTCCATAATTTAATATATATATATTAAATACTCATATAATATATATATTCTAACAGCACCCCACATAATAATTATGGTGCAGGCATACTCTACTATCCAGTCCCCGTATCACTCGTACTAAAGGGAATACAAGTTCAGAATCACTCTCAAACTGTACTAACACAAACACAAACAATATTGAGGCGAAGCATAGATTCCAAATCTCTAAGAGGTTAGTACATGCCTCCACGTATCTTAGGACCGTCTGAACTATCGATTCGATAGCCTGTACCAAAGGATTTCTATCTTCTATGGTACGAGTCAATATCCCCCATAAAGTCTCATCGAGATAAGACTGTCCAAGGCGCGGTGACCTCAGGGATAGGAAGTAGCGCGGGCATGATTTTCACACATATATAGTATATGCATAAACAGAGTCATATAAATATACTACTATTACCATATCAAATTAGGTACATCTCATAACCCATAATTATGATATTTGTCCTTATTTCTCATTATTTAGTTATCACGTATAACGTTTTGCCTCTTATCTTAATTTGTGGGATTTTTCCAACTTATCAAGTGACACTCGTGAATTCCTATACTCCCAAGTGTAAATTTCAGTAGGTAACTCATCTATTTTCCAGCGTAACTACCTCACGCGTCTCCCACTTTTATAAATAATTCCATCGTCCCTTATGTGTAAACATCCCCAAAGAATGTAAATCTCGTCTTACATTAAGGTTTCATATTTCTAATAAGTCCTACTGGTCTTCTTTATCTCCTAAAATATTTTAATAAGGATGTCCAAAGATTATTACTCATTTAAATTTAATTCAACTATTTAGAAGGGGAAATATGAGTCTTCCAGGAGGGGTCGATCAATCGATTGCAGGAGCTCGATCGATCGATGCGTCGATCGATCGATACTTCTAGTTCGATCGATCGATCAAACTGGTATGACGAATTCTGCAGAAAACCAGTTACGGGTTCTATCATCCAACCTCATAAAAATTCAGATTTTTAACACCTAAACTCTCAAAATTTTGTACTACAAACATTATAAACCCAAATTAACAATCTTCTACATAAAGCATGCGAATTTTCATCAATACCCATGGATTAATGGGCCAAAACTTATATAAATCTCATGAACCCTAGAAATTTCTTTAACTTTGTTCTAATCAGTTTTTTTCCAGAATTTCTACTTCTAATCCATCATAAATCCGTGGTTAAACCTCTACATATGAAGGGGATTTCCATATTATCATTTATATCACTAGAACATGTAATTTTCTAATCTCCAACATGGGTTTTCTTCCATAGAACTCATCCTAATCAACCCTAAACTAACATGAATGAAGCATTAACGAAATTAAGAAAGATAAATACTTGCCTGGGGATTTTTGGTCTCTCATTTGTGCTGAAATCAGTGTGGCTATGATCGTTTGGCGGTGACGGCGGCGCAAACGGAGGAGTTTTCAGCCTAGAACACCTTGGCAAACTCTCTCCTTCCTTATCCAATGGCCGTCACTTGTTTTAGGTTGTGTTAACCCTAGAAGGCAACCCTAAGCATATGATATAACCCTAGTAAATTTGTGGCTTTAATTACCCAAAATTACAAAATGTCCAAAATGCCCTCCCGGGGTACTAATTAAGCTTAAAAATGCCCCGAGACCTAAACTAAACCCCCGGGTACACTTTTTTGACTATCTCAACCTTTCCGTACACTTTGGTGCACTCAAAATGATCATACGAGCAATTTATAGTTTATTCACTTTTATTAATCCATATATAGTCCGAAACACGACACAGGCGCGTCCCGACTTAAATTTCTCAAATTGTCATTTTATTCACTCGTGACATTTAATAGAACCAATATCATATATTATTTTGCTCATTAGTAATATTCAACAAGTTGCCCATACTTACTAACTCACATCACGTTAGTAATTATAAAAATGATTAATTTTTGGATTTATATTAAATTGATAACTCACATTAAATTTAATAAATCCCCAAATTTAGAAAGCCTAAAAATTCGGGGTATTACATACTTCCCCCCTAATAACGAAATTTCATTCCGAAATTCGAAAAATGAGGCATACCTAGTAAGAATAAATCTGGATATCTCTCGCGCATATCTGCCTCGTGCTCCCAGGTAGATTCCTCCACATTATGATGCTCCTACTGGACCCGTATAAGTGGAACTACCTTCGACCTCAATCTCCTCTCGCTATGGTATAGGATAGCCACTGGTATCTCCTCGTAAGAGCTGTCAGGCTGTAAGTATATCTCTTCTATCGCGATGTGGGTGTGAGCCATGTCACCCCGAAGGTATCGTCTCAACGACAAGATGTGGAATACATCGTGGATGCGATGTAGATGCTCTAGTAGTCCCAGTCTGTATGCTACCGGCCCAACCCTCTCGATAATGGGAAATGGTCCCACGTACCTCGGGGCCAATTTCCCTTTCTTCCTGAACCTCATCACTCCTTTCATAGGAGATACACGTAGTAACACTTGGTCCCCAACATTAAACTCTCGGAAGAACCGTTTCGCATCGGTGTAGCTTTTCTGCCTGTCCTGTGCTTCTCGAATGCGACTCCTGATAATCTCAATCCTCGCGAAGGCTTACTAAATCAACTCTGGTTCGAGAAACTTGTTATCCCCCACCTCTAGCCAACACGTTCGGGAACGACAAGGCCTGCCATACAAAGCCTCGAATGGAGACATGCCAATCATGAACTGATAAGAGTTATTATAAACAAACTCTACCAGTGGAAGATGTGGATCCCATTCTCCTCCAAAATCAAGGACACACATGCGTAGCATATCCTCCAACATCTGATTAGTATCCTATGTTTGTCCATCTGTCTGTGGGTGATAAGCTGAACTCAACCTCAACTTTGTACCCATAGCCTCCTGAAAGCTCTCCCAGAAACGCGATACAAAAATCTTGTCTCTATCAGACACAATATTCAAGGGCACCCCATGTAATCTGACAATCTTAGCAATGAACAACTGAGCAGACTGACTAGTGGTATAGTATGTTCGCATCGATAGAAAATGAGCCACCTTGGCCAAACGGTCCACAATCACCCAGATGGAGTCGTGGCCCCGTTGTGATGTAGGCAACCCAGTAATAAAATCTATTGAAATACTCTCCCACTTCCACGCGAGTTTTTCCAATGGTTGAAGCAACCCTGATGTTTTCTGATGATCCACCTTTACCAGCTGGCAGGTAGAACACTTGGACACGAACTCAGTAATATCCTTTTTCATTCCAGTCCACCAGTACTACCGCCTCATATCCTAGTACATCTTATCTCCCCCAGGATGTACTGTAAATCGGGACCCTGGAGACTCGGTCATCACTGCATGACATAAGTCTACTCCTTCTGGAACCACCAATCTCCCATTAAACCTCAAACCCCCATCAGAACTAACAGAATAGGACTCAGCACCCTCGACTAAAAGTCGTACAATCTTCTCCTAGAAAAATGAGTCTGCGGTTTGTGCCTATATCACCCTCGTAACAATCTCGGGTCTTATTATCATGACAGATATGAAGGAACGGGCTACTGCGTCCTGGTGACCAAACTCTTTCCACTTTGCTTTCCAGACGTCCGCTACATCGTCTACCGGTCTACGGCTCAACGCATCAGCAACTACGTTGGCCTTCACCGGATGGTACTTTATATCGAACTAATAGTCCTTTACAAACTCTAACCACATGCGCTGATGCATATTCAGCTCTCGCTGAGTGAAAAGGTATTGCAGTGACTTATGGTCTGTGAACAAGTGAAATTTCTCTCCCAATAAATAGTGCCTCCAAATCCTCAATGCAAAAACAATCGCTGCCAACTCTAGGTCGTGTGTGGGTTAATTCTTCTCGCACGGCTTAAGCTTGTGGGAGACAAAAGCTATAGCCTTCTCCTCCTGCTGAAGTACTCCCCTAAGTCCCCGTAAAGAGGCATCGGTGTAAACCAGGTACTCCACGCCCGGCTTAGGTAAAGCAAGGATCGGTGCTGAAGTAAGCTTGTCTTTCAGCTCGTCGAAAGCCAATTGACAAGCATCATCCCAAACATATGGAACCCCCTTGCGAGTCACGTTCATCAATGGACCCGCTATTTTGGAGAACCCTCGAATGAATCTCCTGTAGTATCCTGCTAATCTCAATAAACTATGCACTTCCGTCGGTGTCGTGAGTTGTCCCCACTCCCTCACCACTGACACTTTACTCGGGTCAACTGCTATCCATTGTTCAGAAACAACGTGTCCCAAGAACTGCACTTCACGTAACCAGAACCCTCACTTCTTGTACTTAACACACAGATGATGCTTTCGTAGAGTCTGAAGAACCTATCTCAAGTGCTCGACATTCTCCTCCTCGGAGTGTGAATATATCAGAATGTCATCTATGAAGACGATGACAAACTGATCCAAGAACCCTCTGAATACTCGGTTCATCAAGTCCATGAATACGGCTGAAGCATTTGTGAGTCCAAATGGCATCGCTCTGAACTCATAGGACCCATATCTCGTCAAGAAAGCAGTCTTTGAAACATCCTGCTCCCTAATACGTAGCTGATGGTACCCCGACCTCAGATCTATCTTCGAAAAGAAAGTTTCTCCCCTCATCTGGTCGAATAGATCATCAATTCGAGGCAACGGATACTTGTTCCGTATCATGACCCTGTTCAGCTCCCGATAGTCCACATATAGCCTCAGTGAACCATCTCTCTCTTTCACAAACAAAACTAGAGCGCCCCAAGGTGAGGTACTCCTGCGAATGAATCCCTGACCTAACAGCTTCTCTATCTGATCTCATAACTCTTGCATCTCCGCTGGAGCCATAACGTATGGAGCACATGCTATAGGTCGATTATCCGGTAATAAATCTATTACAATGTCTATATCTCGAATGGGGGGTAGGCCTGGTATCTCCTGAAATACATCGAAATACTCACGAACAACTGGGATCGAGTCTAAGGGAATCACAACCTCCTTAGAGGTATCCTCCTCTATGTCATACAAATGAGCGGTCGAGTCGGCATCGCCACTACAAACATCTCTTACCCCAGAATGGCAAAGACAATACTCCCACCGAAACAATTTATCATGGCTTTGTAAGTTGCGATCCAGTCCATACCGATAATAACATCGTGCTCATGCATATCTAAGACTAACATATCCGCTGGTAATACCAAGCTACCAATCTCTACCCCCACTCCCCGGCATATAAAGAAAATTAGCGATCCATTTCCCAATGGTGAGTCTACGCACATCACAGTGCTATCTGATGTGGCTAATAAACCTAAGGCCTTCACAAAATGGGTAGTTATAAAATAGTGCGTCTCCCCAGTATCAAATAAAACTCGACCCATAGTACCATGGATAGGAAACATACCCTCAATCGTAGGTGGTGCCTGTGGAACTGCTTCCTGGTGGACGTTATAGACACGTTCGTACTGTAACTGCCCCTGTTGCACTGGAATGGTTGGTAGGGCTGGTACCGGAGCTGGTGTTGGGAGGGCGGTTGGAAAAAGTGGCCTCTCTGGCTCATTACGGGAACCCTGCTGTTGTGGGGCCCTATCACCCTCTGGACAATCCTGGAAATTATGGCCATGCTTACCGCACACAAAACATCGGCCTTTGAAATTTCCTCCCCTCTGACCCTGCTGACCACGGCCCTGATGGCCTTTACCTCCCTGCCACTGGCCCTGTTGGCCCTGATGAAAACACTGTTGGCCCTGCTGCTGACCCTGCTGTTGGCGGTGTTGGCCTTGTTGGCCCTGCTGATTAGGCTGGCCCTACTGACCCTGCCTATATCCCCCAAATCCCTGCCTGGAATCACCTGATCGGAACCGCTTGGGAGGATCCTCCTGATGGGAACTCTGCTCATGCTGACGAGTCTTCCCTTGAGATGTCGGTGCTCCACTAGTGCCACTACCCCCTGTCCTGCCCTGCTGGCCGGAATCTCCTGCCCACTTGCTTCCCTGCAGATGGAAGCGGTGATCTTGGCAGTGTAGTAAAGCAGCATTAAGTACATCTGTGAAGGTACTTAGAGACATATTCCCTATAAGGTGCTGACGGATCCTTCAAGTTAGCCCGTCCATAAACAATAATATCTTCTTACCCTCAGTGGGTGCCTCATCTGGCACTATAGTGAGAAGTCTCGTGAACTACTCCTCATACTTAGCAACAATACATTTCTCTTGCTTCAAGTTCAGTAGCTTTCGCCTCATCTCAGTTTGCAAGGCGGGTGGAAAATACTTACGATCAAACCGCTCCCAGAATGACTGAATGGGGATAGTATCCCTCTCCTCCAAGGTGGTGGTGGACTCCCACCACTGCAAAGAGGCCCCCACTAGCTTAAATAAAGCCAACAACTGTTTATGCACGTATGTGCACTCATACATACGCAGATGCCTCTGGATATCTTTCTTCCATTGGCTGACGATGATGATATCTGAACTACTCGAGAACTCAGTGGGATGCGCCTTCTGAAATGCATCCCTAACCCGCTCCCATGCCGATGGAAGTTGTGCAGGTACTGGTGCCACTACCTGAATATGGGGTGGAGCTTGCTGTACTACCGCTAATGCGGCATTCATCGCCTGAGCAACAATAGCGTCTACCTCATTAGCACTCATCGTTCCCTGAGTCGGAGCTGCTGGCTTCTCGGCTTGAGCACGCCTATCTTTTGGTCCACGTCTCGGAGGCATCAGAAACGTGAAGAAATTTATTAGTCTATAGTTATTATCAAATCTCAAATAGCTGAAGAAGTAAACCTAAAAGTAGGAATATAACAATCCTGAAATAGGGATCTATAACAAAAATGCTAAGCTAAAATCGAAATAAGCCTTACAGATCCTAAGGACAATAGAAACTGATGCTCAGATACCACCTTTGACACCCCGCCTAATTAAATATCGGGCAATCACTCCTTTATTAAATTAAAATCAAGGTGAACAGTTGGATCATTCTTAGCATCACTGCCGCAAAATAATCTTTTCCAATTTAACACCCTAAATAATTAGGCTAAGTGTCAAAACCATTTTAGACATTACTTTTCAAATTTTATTTTATAAACCAACATTTAAAACTTTACATAATTCACAATTTAAAGAATCACACAACAATCAACCTGTAACATATAATCCAAAGAATTTAAACATTCAACTAATTAATCCCAACATTAAAACTTAAGGGAAACATCCCGACAGTAATAAAATCCAAAGTGTAAATACTGGAAATAATTGAATCACAATGTCCAAATAAACAACTGAATAATGGAAAAGGGAGACACATGACCAACTGGATAAAATAAATGCTAGGAGTGGAATCAAGAAATGAGGTCATCTAAATAAGAGGCCTGCAACTCCCACCTAAGCTGCAGCGCGTTCCTTCCAAAGGATCCTATGAAAGACGCCCCTGTTGCTGGGCACCTGTAATATATATATATATATATATATATATATATATATACATACATACAAGAGAGAAAAGAAAATGGAAACGGTTCAGAGCCCGATTGTAAAAATGATTTAACATTTGTTTAGCAAGTATTTAAAATGTTTACTGGCCAATGCAACAACATATTAGTGCGATACTCCCTTGAGAAATTATCACCTATCTTCTAATGTGCACGCCTATCGCACTAACCTTCCCAACGGTTTAACTTATTTTATCTTAGGTTGCTCGTAAGATTTAAACTAACAAATTCAACTAAGTAAGAGGTTTATTTCTTTTGATAACAAAGTTCTCATTTAAACCTTATTTACTAATAAAGTTTCTCAGTATCATATTATACTCTTCAAACACATGTTCCCCAATTGAACTAATGATTCATTTTCTTACTTACCATAAACACAGTAGGTAGTTCCCAAATTCCAGAATTTAATATATATATATCAAATACTCATATAATATATATATTCTAATGGCACCCCACAAAATAATTATGGTGCTGGCATACTCTACTATCCAGTCCCCGTATTACTCGTACTAAGGGGAATACAAGTTCGGAATCACTCTCGAACTGTACCAACACAAACACAAACAATATTGAGTCCAATCATAGATTCCAAGTCTCTAAGAGGTTAGTACATGCCCCCACTTCTCTTAGCACCGTCTGAACTATCGATTCGATAGCCTGTACCAAAGCATTTCTATCTTCTAGGGTATGAGTCAATATCCCCCATAAATTCTCATCGAGATAAGACTGTCCCAGCGCGGTAACCTCGGGGATAAGAAGTAGCGCAGGTATGATTGTCACACATATATAGTATATGTATAAACACAGTCATATAAATATACTACTATTATCATATCAAATTAGGTACATCTCATAACCCATAATTATGGAATTTGTCCTTATTTCTCGTTATTTAGTTATCACGTATAACGTTTTGCCTCTTATCATAATTTGTGGGATTATTTTAACTTATCTAGTGACACTCGTGAATTCCTATACTCCCAAGTGTAAATTTCAGTAGGTAACTCATCTATTTTCCAACGTAACTACCTTACGCGTCTCCCCCTTTTTATAAATAATTCCATTGTCCCTTATGTGTAAACATCCCCGAAGAATGTAAATCTCGTCTTACATTAAGGTTTCATATTTCTAATAAGTCCTACTGGTCTTCTTTATCTCCCAAAAT
Source organism: Sambucus nigra (assembly GCA_949130495.1). Taxonomy (NCBI): domain Eukaryota; kingdom Viridiplantae; phylum Streptophyta; class Magnoliopsida; order Dipsacales; family Adoxaceae; genus Sambucus; species Sambucus nigra. The sequence goes on from OX422222.1 coordinate 52,289,685, forward strand.
ATTTTAATAAGGATGTCCAAATATTATTACTCATTTAAATTTAATTCAACTATTTAGAAGGGGAAATATGAGTCTTCTAGGAGGGGTCGATCGATCGATGGCAGGAGCTCGATCGATCGATCGATACTTCTGGTTCGATCGATCGATCAAACAGGTATGACGAATTCTGTAGAAAACCAGTTACGGGTTCTATCATCCAACCTCATCAAAATTCAGATTTTTAACACCCAAACTCTCAAAAATTTGTACTACAAACATTATAAACCCAAATTAACAATCTTCTACGTAAAGCATGCGAATTTTCATCAATATCCGTGGATTAATGGGCCAAAACTTATATAAATCTCATGAACCCTAGAAATTTCTTTAACTTTGTTCTAATCAGTTTTTTTTTTCAGAATTTCTACTTCTAATCCATCATAAATCTCTGGTTAAACCTATACATATGAAGGGGATTTCCAGATTATTATTTATATCACTAAAACATGTAATTTTCTAATCTTCAACATGAGTTTTGTTCCATATAACTCATCCTAATCAACCCTAAACTAACATGAATGTAGCATTAACGAAATTAAGCAAGATAAATACTTGCCTGGGGATTTTTGGTCTATGATTTGTGCTGAAATCAGTGTGGTTATGATCCTCGCGACGTGATCTATCGTTTGGCGGTGACGGCAGCGCAAACGGAGGAGTTTTCGGCCTTGAACACCTTGGCAAGCTCTCTCCTTCCTTCTCCAATGGCCGTAACTTGTTTTAGGTTGTGTTAACCCTAGAAGGCAACCCTAAGCATCTGATATAACCCTTGTAAATTCGTGGGTTTAATTACCCAAAATTACAAAATGTCCAAAATGCCCTCCCGGGGTACTAATTAAGCCTAAAAACGCCCCGAGACCTAAACTAAACCCCCAAGTACACTTTTTCGACTATCTCGACCCTTACGTACACTTTGTCGCACTCAAAACGTCCATACGAGCAATTTATAATTTATTCACTTTTATTAATCCATATTTAGTCCCGACACGAAACAGGCGCGTCCCGACTTAAATTTCCCAAATTGTCATTGTATTCACTCGTGACATTTAATAGAACCAATATCATATATTACTTTTCTCATTAGTAATATTCAATAATTTTCTCATACTTACTAACTCACATCACATTAGTAATTATAAAAATGATTAGTTTTTGGATTTATATTAAATTAATAACTCACATTAAATTTAATAAATCCCCAAATTTAGAAAGCCTAAAAATATGGGGTATTACAATTACGTGAGAAAATAGGGGTTGCTACATTTTGGTTTTATCTCTTTCCCATGTTTGATCAATCAAAGATCCATGGATGAAATTTTTATTCCGCTTATATCAATCCACAACATCCCACCCTGGCCTACAACATCCCCTACCCGTCCCTCAACAACCTTGGACAATTATTTCCATGGATTTCATTTAATGGTTTACTAAATCAGGGGGAAAAGAATCCATTTTTATGGTTGGTGATCGGTTAACCAAATATGGACACTTTATTCTTCTTTCTTACCATTTCTCTACTACAATGATCACTCATGTTTTTTATATAACATACACAAACTATATGGCTTACAAAACATAATTATCTCTGATGGTAATACCATTGTTTAGCCACTTTTGGTTCCAATTATTCCAATTAGTTGACATTAAACTTCATTATTATTCTTCATATCACCCCCAATCGGATGAAGAAACCAAAAGATTAAATCAATGCCTAGAGAATTACCTTCGATGTATGTCTAGTGATACATAAAAAAATTGGTCGAAATAAATCCCTTTGACTAAATGCTGGTACAAGACCACTTACCACTCAATTATCCAAAGCACCCCATTCCAATTTCTTTCTCGATGTGACCCTCCACACCTAGATATATCCCAATAACTACCCATGCGCAAGCCTGTACTACATGCGTTTCTCTAAGAAAGGAAATTAATAATGCACACTTCACAAGACAGTTTGCAATAAGACCAAATCCAAATGAAGTTTTATGCTAATAAGCATAAGACATATAAGGTTTTAGACCGGGGACACCATGTGTTCCTTTGATTACATCCCTACAGACAAATATCCCTTTCCATGTGAAATATTCCATGCTGGCACCATGATTCCATTAGCCTTCTCAGATTATAGAGAAGGTGGTAATAATGGCTTATAGAATACAACTAGCGAGTGCTCGTACGGTTCACCCTATTTTACATGTGTTAATGCTTAAGAAAAAAGCCATGGATAAAATATCTACCTGAGCAAAACCTTCCATCCTCTAGCGATAAAGGCCAATCTCTTATAGAACCTCTCACGATTCTGGATCGAAGAATGATTCATCGTGGGAATCGTGCTATTACTCAAATACAGGTGCAGCGGGAGAGTACGCAAGTTGTCGCAGACACATGGGAGGAGTATGGTGCAATGGACAAATAATTTCCCCATTTTTATCCTTGGGGATAAAAATTGCTTACGTAATTGTTGGGGGCCTTAATTACTTACCTAATTAGCAGCTGTCAGCTAATTATTGAATTATTGTTAGTTAGATGGTTATTATTGGTCTTAAGAATGAGTTTGTCATATGGTTAGTAGTGATTTATTGTTAGTTAAGATGGTTGGAACTTCTATAAAAATAAGATGATGTATTTGTAATCATTCATTGAGTTGTTAATACAAATTTTTGTTCTCTAATCTCTCTAATTCCCTCGTCACTTCTCCTCCCTTGTTGTGTTCTTCTTCATCTTCTATATTTGTTAGGATTGTCTATAAGGCAATTGATCAAGCATTATCACCATAATCAGTTATGTCATAATAATAAAGGATGGCCAACATTGAATAAAATTAAACATTAGAGTTAACATTGCAATTTTTTTTTAAATTGATGCAAATTTCAAAATATCCCACCCATTCTTTTATTATTTGCAAGAATTTCTTTGCCATTTATTTATTTATTGGTTTGGTACTAAAACAATAAACATATTTCAAGGTATTATAATTTAAGGAGAATTAATTTTTAATATGTGGAGATAATTATATTTTGCATGTATTTCTCTTTATTTTTTTATGTTTTATAAAGTCCATTGTCTAATTTTTTGACAATTTTTTCTTAAGGTCAAGAATAAGAGAATAAAGAGTGTTTGTGAGCATTTTATATGATGAAGAACTTTTAACAAAATAAAAGGCTTAAAATGTTAATTAGAAAATGTCGAGTGACTTTTCATCGAATTACTCGAGAATTTAACAGTGTTAATATTTATAAATGTTTCTTATTATTCTTCTGTTTCACAAATAAAAGGTAATAGGGTTGAGTTAGGAAATGAATGATACGTAAAAGGAATCTCTCCATTTAGACACTTGGTTTATAGATCTGAATTATATAAAGGCGTAATGTGTGGTCTTATGTTATTATTCTAAGAGAAAATAAAGTGTAATGAACTTATAAATTAATAAAAAAATAATAAAAAAATGCATTTACTAATATATCTTAGGAAAACATGGTGATAAATTCCTAGACCCTTTAAAATTTAGCGATAAGGACAAGCTAAAAATACATTTTTCAATTAGTCTACGCGTGTTACAATTATTAATATAGATACATGAATATGTATATAATTACACTTATTAAAGTAAATGCAATTACACTTGTTAATATAAATAGAGTTATAATTACACTTATTAATGTAAAAAATAATTACACTTATTAATATAAATAGAGTTATAATTATAATTGTATCTATAATAATAAGTGTAATTGTATCAACATTAATAGCAGGCGATCGCCTAGGGCTCCTGATTAATCGGGCTGCCCTTCGGAAAAAAATAGGTATAAAAGAAATAAGTATAAAAAAAATTAGTTTTGAAAAAATATTAGAGTTATCATTTAGACAGGGCCTAAAAATAAAACTTGTTTCATTTAAAATAAATTACAAAAAAAAGTCCCAAAACAAAAGATTAGAAATTAATTTATAAGCCCAATTAAATAAGCCAACGCAACCCACTCATTTACCCACTTATTTTCTAACCTAAGTCTGTATTTCTTCTTTTCTCTCATTCATTTCTCACTCACTTTCTTCTCTCTCACACTACTACTAGAAAAGCAAAGCAAGGAGAAGACAACAACTCCCTCCCCCCCCCCCCCCCCCCCCCCCCTTTTTTTTACTTAAATAACCTCACTCATAAAAACAAGGGTTAAAAAATCTAGGGTTTTAATATCTTCAATTTCATAAATTTAGGTCTTTTGGGGGACATACTAAAGCATTTGGAGATTGTTTGGAGCTTGTGTGCAAGTATATATTCATTTTATTCGTTATATTTTTTTTACTATGCATATTTTGTTACTAATAGTTGTGATTTTATTCTATAGATTCCAATTTGTTATTTGGAGATTTACAAATTATAATTTGGGGTTGCTCTCAAATTGGTTACAAGTCAAGTTTTATTGTTCTTCTTTAGCATTCTTCCTTAATATATAATATTTTTGTGATTGTGTAATTAATTTTTTTGTTTGCAAATTACACTTGTTGTGTGATTAATATGTCTACTAGAAAATATCCCTTCGATCACGAAAAAAGAAAAAGACAAAAACAAATTGAAGAGGAAACATCAAAATTAGCGGGTTCACTAAGGGTATGTTAGATTGCAAACATGAAAAATGTGTGAAAAATAGTTTATTTAGAGGAGAAGTTGGAAAATGAGCGAAAAAAATATATTAGTTTTTGTTCTTATTTTTTTGATTTTCTATGGAAATCAATTATTTGGTGAGTGGATAAGAAATATTTTCCAATAAAAATGACGTTTAAGATGGAGCACTTGTTATTTGAATGGTGGTTGTTCTCATATAAAGTGTTTACAATCAATGTACTACAAGGAAAAACATAAGTCAAAATAACTATTTTTCATGAAAAAAAAAAATCATGTCAATCAAAGAAACCCTAAATAAATATTTTAATAAACAAAAAAAAAATAGAAAAAGAACATGTTGATGTTAAACATCAAACTATAGAAGATTTAAATGATAGTTTTTCATCGAAAAATACGAGAAGAACACATTTTTTTTTATTTTATAGGGTTAATTACACTCAGGCCCCTTGAACTTTGACCATATTTGCACTTTCCACCACATTCTTTAAATTTGTTCAATTTACACTCTAAACTTTGAAAACGGCTATAGTTTACCCCTTGTCGTCCAAGTCCGTTAACTTTTGCCAAAAACCGTCAGTCATGTGCGTGGCACATGACATTAATCAAGGGCATTTTTGTCCAAAACTAATTATTTTTAAAAAAAATCTTTAAATAACATAAAATGCATTTAAAAATTACAAAAAAATAAAAAATATTTTTAAAATATTAAAAAACGTTGGAATAAATTCTGAAAATAAGAGCATAAATCTAAAAAATTCGATAATAGCAAAAAATATTTTTTTTTTAAAAATCGAATAAATTCTGAAAATATGAATATATATTTAAAAATTCTGAATATACCAAAAAATATTTAAAATATAAAAAAACCTTGGGATAAATTCAAAAAATAAGAATGTATATATTTAAAAATTCTAAAAATAGCAAATAATATTTTTAAAATAATATTTAAAAATCCGAAAATAGCAAAATATTTTTTTTTTTAAAACTAGGAATAAATTCTGAAAAACATGAAAACCCTATAAACATAAAAAATCAACATAGTATAACACCATATGCAAGATTTTAAAAATTCTAAAAAAATTAATATATATTTAAAAATTCTGAAAAATACCAAAAAATATTTAAAATCTGCAAAATTCTAAAAATATCAATTCAAAAAATATATTTAAAATAATTAGTGAAAAATACATTAAATTGCAAATAAAGATATTTAAAAATATGGAACATAGGAAACAATTAAAATTTTGAAAATAACATAAAAATTAGAAATAAAAAATCTTTTCCCACAAATGGTAAATTATATATATATATATAATAGATCTGCTCCCCCTCCCCCCGACCCAAAAGTATATTACAAGTCTCAAATCTCCAAAAACAAACCTCAGGCAAGAAATTTCATACCCCCTAAAACAAGTCTCAAACCTCCCAAAATAAACCCCCTAAAAAATAAATCCCATACCCAAAACAAACCTCTTAAAACAGATCCCATACCCAAAACAAACCTCAAGCAACAAATCTCAAACCTACAAAAACAAATCTGGCAACAAATCGTAAGAGAGAAACAAGGCGTTTGGGCAAAGGGGCGGGGGCAGGGGCAGGGGACAGGGCCGAAGGGGGGAGGAAGGCTGCGAGTAGGAGGGGGCAAGGCACAGGGTCTAGAAAGGGGGAGGGGTGGGGGGAGGAAGCCATGGAGAGAGAGAGAGTAGAGAAAATAAATCGTAAAAGAGAGGGAAGAAATAAGGTAAAAGAAAAAAATGATTTGGACACAAATGCCCTTACTTAAAGGTACGTATCATGCACATGTTTAACGGTTCTCATAAAAAAATTAACGGATTTAAAGAGCAGGGGGATAATTGCAGTCTTTTACAAAGTTTGGGCTGGTATTTGCCAAAATTGAAAGAATGGGAGGGAAAATGAAAATAGGGGCAAATTTCAAGGGGACTGTGTGTAATTAACATTTTTTTAATGTAAAAGACCCCCAATTGATTGTTCTCTTAAGGATCCTAAAACTCCAGAGCCGACCCTGATTAATATATGTAACTGTATCTTTTGAACTTATCGTTAATTAATAAAAAAATATGAATTTAAGATTCCAACAAGATTATGGCTTAGACGGATCATATATATTGATAGAGTTTTAAAGGATTTATTATCTAATGCCTATATATCTTATATAAAATAATAAATTAGTGAGTAACATATTGTGGTGAAAATAAATATTAACACAAATTATAAGCAAAGGCAATCACCAGAAAATATAAAGAACATAAAGTAGCTGCAATCACACACGACACAAAATATATGTGGTTCGGAAAAAGGGTCTATGTCCTAGGTGGTGCTCTCTGATTTGTATTTCTCTTTACTCCAAGGGAGTGTTTCCAATTGCATGCCCTTTGCCCCGGGCCGGGGAGTTCAATATATACATATAATTCTCGAAGAGGGGATGTGTTGAGCACCTCCACGTTGCCCCATAATCCATAGAATATCTCCTGAGAGATTTTAGGGGTTGAATGGATCACTGCTAACTAACGTTTACAAGGCTTGGGAGTTTGGGCTGGGCTCTCCCTATTTTTAATAAGGCTTAGCCTGACTACTTCTCTGGGCCAAGATAAATAAACGTGGTACCCACAATTCCCCTAAAAATTTTGGGGTCACAATTTGGGCTCAATAATTTTAAATAATGGCTCTAATGGAAATATTGTGAATTGAGTAAAGCCTTGGGGATTGAAGCGTGTGATCCTCCTCATTTCTCGTGCATAATCATCCGGAAGGTTTAAAATTCCTCTAAATAGGTCATCTCTGATGTGGCTCCACAAGATTCAAATCTCCAAACCCTTTTGCTCTCCAAATTTCATACTTCGTCTCCAAGTTTTCTCTTGTTATTTCAATCTTCTTTGCCCGTTGCACCTCGTCGTCTCAGGATGATTTTCATCGGGTAAGTTTTCAAAATTCCTTCTCCTTTTTCCTTACTGTTTCAATCTATTTTTTATCACTGCTAGGTTTTTTTTCTGATGGCAAAGATAGGCAATGGATCAATAGCTGAGTTCAAGAAGTTTTACAATATTCCAAACTGGGTGGACATTGAATGTGTCCCTATTCCTCATAATGTTAGAGACATTGAGGAAGGGCATTGGATTCATGTTCTTCTGCTATCCCAAGAGGGTTTAAACTTTCCGCCAAATCGCTTGTTTTTACATTTCTTTAGTTATTTCTACATAGTTCCACCACAGTGTAAGAAGTTTTACAATATTCCAAACTGGGTGGACATTGAATGTGGCCTTGTTCCTCATAATGTTAGAGACATTGAGGACGGGCATTGGATTCATGTTCTTCTGCTATCCCGGGGTGTTTAACCTCTCCACCAAATCGCTTATTTTTACATTTCTTTAGTTATTTCTACATACTTCCTGCACAGTGCTCTCCAAATGTTTAGAAGATTGTCAATGGAGTATATAGGATTAATCATCTCTACGGCACTAATATAGGTCTTATTGAAATTTGTTATTGTTATTCCTTCTCTCGAACAAGCTCTGGTGTCCTTTATCTGAATGCTAGGAGTCCTGATAGGGTATTTGTAGTCATTCAACCTCTTTCCCACAAGGACTATTGGCAAGAAGGGTTTATTGATAGGAACTGGCAGTACCATCCCCAAACTAAAGGGGCAAGGTATAAGGGACCTGTGATTCCCTTTTATGGGGAGGAATATATAGGTAGGCATAGCTCGTGTTCTGTTAATTAACTTTTTATTAGTATATTGCCTTTCCTATATTTTCCTTTTCTCCTTTTTCAACGAAGACCAAGAACTTAAAACCTGCACTTTGCGACATTCGAGTTGCTGAACTAGTCAAAGCTTGGAAGATTAAGGAATATTTGGCTGATGGTGAGCATCCGCGATCAGTTGCATTCCTCTTGGAGTACAAGAATATTAGGTCTAGCTTTATTGCCCAACCTACAAATAGTATTCCTCAGATAGATATCACAGAAGAGGTTATTACTGAACCAATCCAATTGGACGAAGATAAGAGAAGCTCTGGTGAAGACAGTGTAGGGGCTGACAGAGGTAAAGTTGGGGGTGACTCTAGCAAAGAATCTTCTAGTTCGGAGGAGGGTTCTGAGGATTCGGGTATCTCCAATGAGGAAACTATGGCTCCTCCTAAGAAAAACTTAATCCAAGAAGATGATGAGGACAATGTGGCGCTTACTCGTAGATTCAAAAAGCATAAGTCTAGGAGTGGGGATACTGCCACTGGCTCTCAAACTATGGCTCATGAGCAAGAGAGGAAGAATAAATAGGAGTTGTTGGAGAGAGAGAGAGAGAGAGAGATAGAGAGAGAGAGAGAGAGAGAGAGAGAGAAAGAAAGAAGGTGGGAGAGAGAAAGAGGATTTAGAGGGAGAAGAAAGAGAGAGAAGAAGAAAAGAGGGGAGAAGAGGTGAGGATAGAAATGGGGAAGTCTTTGGATCCCGTGTCTACTCTGGCTTAGGGGGCTTTTGTTGCTCTTTCCCCTCAGTTGGCTCTGTCAGTGCTTGAGAGAGCAGTTCTACCAGCTGATCGCCAGAGGTCGATAAATATAGGGACCGACCAGTTAGACCTAAAGGCAAGACAGGGGCTAGCCTTGGTAAGTCTTCTCTTACTTATTTACTTTTTTAATGCTCTTTTAAATAATTTTATCGCTAAAGTTTTCTTTCTCTCTACTGTTTGTGACTAATTTCACCGTCCTCTATCGCAATCGTGATGAGATAGAAAAGAAGAACGCTGAGCTGGATAGGAAAAATACCAAGCTGAAGGCTGGTTTAAAGACTTCCAGTGCTTCTTAAAAGTCTTTGGACCTCGCCTTAGCCGAAGCTAACAGAGAAAAAGAGGTAGCGACCAAGGAGATGGGGGAACAGAGGCAGTCCTATAACTTGGTATGCATGAATAAGCTAGCGGTGGTGGAGGAGAACAAGGTTCTTGCTCAAAGGACATAAAAGCTGGAGTCTGAGGCTACCAATATCAAGGAGAACTCTTATAATGTTGGGTGGCTCATAGCATATGAAGATGCCCAGGCTCAGATTGACTACGTCAACCGTATCAATTTTAAAAAGGTTGGGATAGGGCTTTGCTCGTTGCTGAGGTGGATGTTGATTCACCTCTGTATTGACGAGCACGACCCTAGCCCGAAGTCTATTATAGAGGATGTGCCCCCTCCTGCTGGTAATGAAGATGATTTATTTGTTCCAACCATTACTACTAACACTCCCCTTGATCAGGGAGTGGAGAATGTTTCATCTGGGGGAGGTGGACAAGGGGAAACGACCATCATCTTCAGAGAAGACTGAGGTCGCAAGCTAGTCTTCTTAGGGAGCCTTTGTATTTATTTTTCTTCTTATTGACGTATTTTAAAATTTCTTCTAATGAAATGAAATTTTATTTCTTTTTGTCTGATGATTTATTTGTTCTTTGATGCTTCTATGGTTTGTAGCTTATCGAACTTGAGTACATCCCGTCTACATGTCGCCTAGGCTAAATCCTTGGTACTAAGGTGAGCGACCAAGTTCGTAGCATCTTCATAAGAATTTGCAAGTCTCTCAGAAAAAGGAACCAGGATTATCAGGACCAGACCGAGCTAATTAGCAATTTGAAAGATAGGTTCGGGGAAATAAGCGAGATTACTTCCTCTGTTAAAGAAGAGGTCAGTGCTCTTAGGTTGAAGCTCTTAGAAGCATCAGAAATAAACTTGGTCGGTGAGATGCTCCAACAATAAAATGACACTTTGAAGTGTGAGCACGCTTTCTTAAAAGGAAACACGTCGAGTATAGTCCCATTACTTACCTAGGAATCTTCATCATCATCTGTATAGCGAGCTATGACCAGGGCTTAAAATCTCCCCAGAAGTGCACAGAGGGTGATTGCACAAGCTGAAAATCTTCCCAGTAGTTCACAAAGGGAGGTTGTCAAGCTGAAAGGGGATGTTACCCGAGCATATATGATTGTAGCCAGGCTTTAGAGGGATGTAACTATATTGAGACACATGTTCAAGAATGGTCCTCGGCAAGTGTGGCCGGATGGTTATGACCAGGGCAGGACTGATACTCCCACAAAGTTGAAGGAGGTCAAGGAATTAGCCTTCGTGAAGGGGTGGCTAAGTGATCTTAGAGAGCTAAAAGTTTCCAAGGCTTCTCCTCTATGGTATAGACATGAGATTTCACCTTCGTCTTTGACCCTGAACCCATTCAGAAGGAACGATTTCTGGATTCCCATAGATGCCATTCCTAGGAAGCTTCTGGAGCAGGGATTAGAAGAAGTCAAAGAGGAATTTACCCCACATCCTGATGATGGTTGAAGAGCTCGGGTGTCTGACTATCTTGTCCAGCGACCTGCTCCTCCTTAGCATTTTGTACTCTATTGTTATAATACAAGTGATTATTTTGTAATATTGTAAAGGAAGGTATTTATGTTTTGGGCAGCTACCAACTAAACATGTGTTTCCATTTTTGAATTTATTCGTACTCAATTTTATTTTGGGCTTTTCTTAGCCGACTAGATATAAGTAAAATATAAGTGAGCATCCTCCCAGTCCAGTACACTTTGGTTGTACCATTCTGTCTTACTTTACCTTTTAGGTTGTGTCATCACACCGCCTTAGGCCTAAGTAAGGAAATGGCGAGGATACACCTGGTGACGGATCAGCGATCCAAGTAGGGTTTTTAAGCCAAACTACGTTGGTAACAATTCGGAGTTGGTCAAAATGCCTAAGGGTCCCTTGTAGGGCTTTATTTATTGTCAGGGGAAAACTAAAAGTCTAATTGTGTTCAACAAATGCCTAAGGAGGGTCTTTACATGTCCACCCTGCTAGCTATGTATCGGATAGTAAACAGTTAACCCACGAGGTGCAATTATAAAAGATCGCACAAAGGGGTTTCGATTAAGGGGATAAGCATATAACATGGAAAAGATGCATATACATAAATGCATTTAAGAATACCAATATCTAGGGAATGCTTGTGCCAGATCAACTTTATTAAGAATAATTCAAAAAGCAACATCGAGTTTTTATATACATAAAAAAGAAATATAAAAGTAAAATTTCTTCAAGTTGGTAGCATTCCAATATCTTGGTATCTCCCTACTCTCCAGCGTTTCCAAGTGGTAGGCTCCTTGTAGGTCATACCTTATCACCTTGAATGGTCCCTCCCAGTTTGGTCCTAACATATCATTTGATGGATTTACTGCGCTACTAAGAACTTTCCTTAGGACATAGTCCCCCACTAGGAATGTTCTCGGATTGACTTTTATATTGTAGTTCTTGGCGAGCTATTACTGGTAAGTTGTCAGTTTCACTAGGGACAATTCCCTTCATTCATTAGTTAAGTCAATTTCAGCAAGTAGTGTTGCATCGTTTTGGCCTTGATCGACCAAAGCATACCTCATAGTAGGGAGGCCAGCTCACAAGGGGATAATTGTATCCATTCCGTATGGATGTCAAAAGGTGTATCACTAGTTTCTTGCCTTGGGGTTGTGCGATAAGACCATAAGATATGGGGAAGTTCGTTTACCCATCCCCCTTTGGCTCGCTCTAAACACTTATTTAATCCGTCGATCACCGTCTTATTAGAAGCTTAAGCCTGTCCATTGCTCTGAGGATATGCCACAGAGCTGAAGTGGTTCCTGATCTTATGGTCACTATAAAAACCTGGGAGGGGTTCCATTATCAGTGTTGATAGTCGAAGCGATCCCAAAGCGAGTAATGATATTCTTCCAAATAAATCTTTTCATGTCTGCGCCCCTGATGTTTGCCAATGGCTCTGCCTTAATCCATTTGGTGAAGTAGTCTATTGCGACCAATAGATACTTATGATTTTCGATAGCCATTGGTAGAGGACCTATGATATCCAGTCCACTTTGAGCAACAGGCCATGGGATAGTAAGTGATTTGAGGTCGTTGGCTGGCTGATGGACCATGTGTGCGTGCTTTTGACATTTTTCGCATCTCCGAGCATAAATTTTAGCGTATTTCTGTATGTAAGGCAACCGATACCCTTCTTTTATTAATCGAAAGGCTAGCGACCTTCCCCCAATATGACTCCCACAGATTCCCTCATGAAGTTCGTACAAGACATGTTCGACGTCTTTAGGATGAACGCACTGAAGGTAGGGTCCATTGAAAGATCTTTTATATAACTTTCCCTCTAAAGATAAGTGAAAGCGAGCATCCTTGACTCTTATCTAGTGGGCGGTCTTCTTATCACTTGGGAGCACATCACTTCGCAAGTAATTCTTTATGGGATCCATCCATCTTGGGGTTGTTTCAATTTGGAGAATGTGTTCTTGGTTTGGTAGCTGAGTGTTCTTGGAAATGCTTGACTATGAGAGGAATTTAATAGGAATTGTTCTCTTTACATCTGAATTGATTGTTGAGCTTAAGGTGGAAAGGTAATCGGCGTGGATATTATGTCCCCTTGGGAACTGTCGAATATTTACGTTCTCAAAGTCAGTCATCAACCTCTTGACAATGGCGAGATATGATACCATTCTTTCATCTTTCGCGTTGAAGTCGCCATTTATCTGGTTGGAGACCAACTGTGAGTCATGAAAAAATTATATTTTCTTTGGTCCTAGCACCCGTGATTTATGCAGTCCTATGATCAGTGCCTCGTATTATGCTTCGTTGTTGGAGGTTTCAAATCCAAGTCTTATCCCCTGCCCGAGGACTGAATATTCTGGTGTTACTAGCACGATGCCTACTCCTGCTCCCTTAGAGTTAGAGGCTCCGTCAACATATAATTTCTAGATATCTATGTTTGGCGGTACTTCTTATTGATAATTGGATTGGGGCTAGTCGTAGGGATGTTTGCCTACAAACTCAGCGATGAAGTCGACAAGGACCTGCCCCTTGATGGTTATATTTAGCTGGAATTGAATGTCGAATCGCTCGAGCTCGGCCGACCACTTTGATAGTCTTCCTAAAAGATCTTCCCTTCTCAGTACTGCTTTGAGGGGGTGAGAAGTAAGTACAGTGATGGTGTGAGCTTCAAAATAGTGCTTTAACTTTCTCATGGCTACCACTAGTGCAAAGGCGAGCTTCTTTAGTGGAAGGTCTCTCTTCTCGGCATCCAACAGAGTCTTTCTCGCGTAATAAACTGGGTGATGGACTCCCTCCTCTTCACATACCAATGTTGAACTTACAACATGATTAGATACTACGAGATATAGGTATACATAATCATTCTCTTGGGGGATTACGATCAGAGGTGGTCTACAGAGGTAAGCTTTGATTTCTCCTAAAGCCCTCGAGCAATACTTTCTCCATTCCACATCCTTTCTTTACTTTAATAACTGGAAGAAAGGTTGACACCTTTTTGAAGACTTCGAGATGGACCGATTTAGGGCGGCGAGAATTCCTGTGAGTTTTTATACGTCTCTCGTAGTTCGGGGGGGTTGCACTCGATTGATGGCATCAATCTGGTCTGGGTTGGCCTCGATACCTCTCTTGTTGACCAAGTATCCAAGGAATTTTCCTTATTGGATGCCAAAGGAACATTTACTCGTGTTCAGTTTCATTCGGTCTTTCTTGAGGATTTCAAAGGTTCTTGATAGGTCAGAGAGGTGGTCATCTCTGAGCTTTCTCTTGACGATTATGCCATCGATGTAGACCTCTATAGTGCTTCCCATTTGGTCTTTGAACATTTTGGTGACCAACCGCTAGTAAGTTTCTCCTATATTTTTGAAATCAAAAGGCATGACTATGTAGCAATACAACCCAACTGTGGTGATGAACGTTGTTTTGTCATGATCTAGCTCGTACAGAGGGATCTGGTGATATTCGGACTATGCATCCATGAAACTCATTCTTTGATGGGTTGTCGTAGCATCCACTAACTGATCAATCTTTGGGAGAGGGAAGTTGTCTTTAAGGAAAGCCTTGTTAAGGTCAGTGAATTCGATGCAGACTCTCCACTTTCCATTATTCTTCGGGACTACTATTGGGTTGGACAACAATTTTGAGAATTGAACTTCTCGTATGGATCCTACATCCAACAACTTTTCCACTTCATTTTCTACAGACTTGGCCTTCTCGGGGGAAGTTCACCATGCCTTTTGTGCGATTGGATTGAAAGCCGAATCAATGTGTAGCCGATGACAGGCCATACTAGGATCAATTCGAGGAAGCTCGTAGGGTTCCCAGGCAAAAAAGTCCAAGTTACACCTCAAGAGTACTGTGAGTTCCTTCTTCTCTCGATCCGTGCAAGAGGCTTTGATAAAAAAAATCCTTTCTTCTTTATCTCCATCATTCACGACTTCCTCTAGGTTCTCAATGACTCTTTCATAGGGGAGGAGCCTGGTCTCCTCCACTTATGGTCTTCCATACCTTAGTTGTTATTTGGAGGGCATTAGCCCCCCTGCTCTTCATCCTTGCTTATAACTTTGTCAACCTTCTTCTCTGGCTTGGGATGGATGGCTTCTATGAAGCACTTCCTCACCATCGCCTGATCCCCATGAATCTCTACTACTTCTTATTTAGTCACACATTTGAGCTTCGGATGGTAGGTAGACGGGACAACCTTCATCGCGTGCATCCATCCTCTGCCAAGGATTTCTTAGTAGGGTAAATCAATATCAACCACAAGAAATTTGATCATCTTCGAGATGTTTCCTTCCCTTACTCGGAGTACAATCTTTACGAAGGGTATGGTTACTTTCCCAGTGAAACCAATTAGAGGAACGGTGGCTTCCTTTAGGTTGGCAACGCTTAGCTTCAACTTCCTGAACAGGTCGAGGTTCATTACTTCGGATGAGCTACCTTTTTCGACGAGCAACCTGTCGACGTCATAGTTAGTTATCCTGAGTGTAATGATCAATGCATCATGATGTGGGGTTCTTACTCCCACTAGGTCCTCATCTGTGAACACAATGTGCTTACTGTAATCAACATCTTCTGATCACCGACGCTTTTTCTTCTTGCATTTTGACTGGATCAATTTGCAAAGCTTGCATTACTTCTGTAACCTTTTTGAGTTCCATCCGAGATATATTTCCTTGAATCTGTTTGAGGTGAGATGCTCCATGAATTATCGCAAACTCATGGCCGACATCTTCCTCGAGCACGTTATCGGGTCTTTGATCTCCATTGGCAGCTACCTTCACTGCCTTCTTTTCCACAAATTCGGTCAAGTGTCCAGTTTGAGCTAACTCTTTAAGGTGAGATTTGAGGACTTTACAGTTCTCGATTGTGTACCCGCCCACTTTATGGAAAGCAAATCTCAGTGCGTTGTTCCTTTTTAAAGGGTCTCCATCCATCTTCCTGGGCCACTTAACTGTAATAACCCTTACTTTTGAGTAATTGAACTTATATTAATTTGCCATGTAAGGTAATTCTATAAAATTTGATGATGGAGTAAATATTACTTAAGTGAGTTAAAAGATAATGTTTACTTCATCTTTTCATATTTACTGTTAAGAGAATGTAAATAGTCCTATGCGATATTTTAATATGTCGTGTGATTAAAACGACAACTATGGTTTAAAATGAAGTTAAAATATGAGATGACTTATATTATTATGGATGCCATTTTGGAGGGCGTGGTTAGTCCCGAAATAGTCAAGATAGTCAAAATAAGTGCCATATTGTATTTTTAGGTACCTGGCACTTTTGACGGGTTATAACTTAAATTGTGTACTTACGAGTCATTTTAATAGTGTATTAAGATTTAAAGATGGAAATTACGGTTAAGTACTCGATTGAGTTTTATAACCCCTTTTATTTTCTTAAGTGTTTATTTTCTAAACCTAAAGAGAAAAAGAGAAGAAAAGAATTTTGGAAAAAAAAGGAAAAGAAAGGGAAGAGAAGTGAAGATTGAAGCTTGGATTTGTTGCTACCGAAAGAAAATATGAGATTTCAACCTTAAGGCAAGTTTCTTACTTGCTAATATATGATTTAAGGTCAATAAATTGTAGTGATGATTGTGTATTGATGATGATAGAACAAAAATGGGGTTTTAGGGGATTTGTAGTGTTTGAACCCTTAAACTTTGATTTAGATAGTCATTGTGTGAATTATAGTATTTAGGGTGCATCGATGATTGTTTTAGTTGGATTAATGATGTTGGTTTGGGTAGAAATGAGGTTGGAAAATAAATTGGAGTATTAAAACTTCATAGACGAAACTGGGAATTCTGGGCTAGGCGAATCGATTCGCTAAAGGGGTAGGCTATATGTTGGTGTTGGGAGAATCGATTCGGATCGGCAATAGAAAGAATCTTGGGTCCTCTTGACTAAATCGATTCGGCCTATCCGAATCAATTCGCTTTTAAGACCGAATCGATTTGGCCAGGGCGAATCGATTCGGAATTCATGTTGTTTTGAGTTATTTTCTTACTTAGTTTGTAACCCCTTTTCTTGTAGGATTAGGACCTAGGAACTTTCTTTTAGGATGAAATAGAATTTATTAGAGATTTAAATTGGGTATGTGACCCAACTAGATTAGAAAAGGGATACTTGGTCATATTTCAAAGTTTATTTAATAGATGTGAGGGTAATTGTTTCTCGAGTAAACTAGTTTGGGACTAGGGAAGAATAGAATTATATGAAATGTGGAACTTTAGGGATATGATTGAGGTATACGATAATTTGTATCCTATGGTAGCGTCATTATTCCTCGGAGACTAATTTGGGGATTCATTAAAAGTTGAAGCTTATAAGGATGAAATTTATTGTGTATGGCTCCAGATAAATCGTAATGCATCTTTTAAAATGAGAATAAATTATGAAGAATAAATTGTATATGCACACCTCTCTAAATTATATCATAGGGGAAGTATGCACATGAGGTGAAGTCCCCTAGCTAGTGAATGAAGGGAGAATATAGTCCTCGGCCATAGGACCGGTTATTATATATATTGTGTGATTATTGTTCGAAGTGAGGTAATTCCGAGTGTGGTTATGACTCACTATGGAAGGTATATGGCCGCTTCTCGACGTCGCGCGATGTAGGATGCCCAGCTTGTCTTGGTGATAGGCCCTGGAAGATGATAGCTATTTAGGGGCGCGTCCAGTGGGGAAACCCAGAAGGACGATCTTAGAATCGTTATATGTTGTGTAATATAACTATTCTTATTAAAGTGGGATTTAATTGATGACAAGGCACTCCATGAATTAAATTGCTTTAAATATGTTTCCGAATGAGATATGGAACGATGAAATGAAATTGTGTAAAAAGGATATTGAATCTGAGTTAATAATATTTTTATTCATACCCTCCTGCATAATTGAATTGTAATCATGGTCATTCTATTTGCGTTAGATTATGCTTTTAGATTGAGTAGTTAGATTTCTTATCATTACTCAAGATGATTAAATTGTCCTTAACTATCATACACTTTATTCACCTGGTGATCATATTAAACCGGGCTCTGACCCATTTATATCTCTATATTTGTAAGAATCTTATATTCGGCTAGGTGCTCCACCGCAAGGACGCCCGTATTGACTTTTACATCCCTGTGTCTTGGAGCTGTAACACCTTGAGAATGTTACGGGATTTTTGATATAGACGCTTCCATCTTTTTGTACCCTATTCAGGACCAGTTTACATATTCGAGCGTGTGGCCCCAGCTTTTGTATTTACTTAATACAATGTATTATGCAACCTATTTCACCTGATTTAAATTGTTTGTATGAGACTGTTAATCGACAGCTTATTCGGTTATTTTTTAAGCTTATGGTTGATTATCTAATATCAGTCTTTATGTTTATACATCTTCTTTTCAATTGAATTATTTAAATGTTTTCCTTAATTTACAAAATAAAATTTTGACAATCTGTTTTCTAAAATAATGGGTGGTTATCTCGTATACTCATTGTATTATTGTGATGCTGAGAATGAACCATCTATGATTCCTGTTACTATTGGAGTATCGGGCAGGCCACCTCTTATTTTAATAAGCGGGGTGTCACAGATGGTATCAGGGCATCAGGTTCTAGAGTCTGTAGGATCTATGTGTACTTGTCATGTTCTACAGTAGGATTCTTTGATATAGAGCCTTAATGTTGGGACTGTTTTGTTTGTTTATAACTGCGATCTTCTGCAAAGATAAATTGTTTTTAATAGTATTATAATCCAGTTGTTTCTTCGTCTCAGATGCCTCCTAAGAGAGGCCGCCCTGCGAGAAGAAATATACTTGTAGAAGATGAGGTAGATCCTCCACCACCACAACAAGGAACTATAAATGCCACTGAAGTAGCCAATATTGTGGCCCAGGCGATCAATGCAGTGATGATTACAGTGATTCAGTAAATTCCCCAAGCCCAACAGCCAAGGGTTCAAGAGGTACAAGCCCATGAGGACCTTCTTCGTGAGAAAGAGTTAGAGAATCCTTTCTAAAGGGCGATCCCCCATAATTTCAAGGTGGCTCTGACGTTATCGTAGCTAACCAATAAAAAAAGGATATGCATCGCCATCTTCGCATGGTGGAGTGTAGTGAGGAACGGAAGAAAATACTTGCTACTTTTAAACTAGTTGGAGTAACGTTACATTGGTGGGAATCGATGACCATGCCAGACCAAAGAGATACCATGACTATAACTGACTTTTGGGTTTTGTTTGATCGGAAGTATTTTCCTCCCGCGGTTCAAAGGGAGATGAGGAGAAAACTTTAAGATGTAGTTCAAGGTGAACGTTTGGTGACAGAGTATGAGGAGGAATTCACTCGTTTGGTTATTTTTGTACCGGATGAGGTAACTCCGGAGGAAAGGAGAATGTCCAACTTTATTGGAGGCTTACACTGGTGGATACGGCAACACTTGCTGGGCAATCCAACTTTACAAACTTTTGGGGATGTGATGAACGCAACGTTACTCCATTTTCAAGATCATCATTTGCATGTACAAGGAAGTAAGAAAGCTTTAGTTGTGGGTCAAGCAAGTAAGCCAGGAGTCAATGGTGCAGGAGGTGGAGAACCACCCTCGTCCTAGTCATTGGGGGGTAAGCAAAAGGAAAGGGATGCCCAACAAGGGGATTTATCCAAAAGGTAGCATTTCGGGGGACTTAATTTCAGAGGCGGTAATGTCAGGAACGGTCAAGGTGCCTAGTAACAGCAACATGTGGGTCAGGCACGCCGAGTTAATAATGGGGGATGAGGTCATCCGGGCTAAGGCTTTGGGCAGTTCAGAAATAACAAAGGCCGTAATCAGGAAAATATGACGGGTCATTGTTTTTAATGTGGGGATCCGGGTCATTATAGGAAATCGTGCCCGTAGTTGATCGGGGGATAGTTTCCTAGAATTCCACAGTATCAGAAGGCACAGTTACCGCCACCAATGCCCAATCCAGTCGTCCCTCCACAACAGGGACAACTATAGTATGGGCGTTTTTACCACATTCAGGATGCTATACCTCCTCCATCTCCACCCCCGCCGTCAGCTATTGAGGGTAAGTTTCCCATTCAAGGACATATGGGTCGTGTATTATTTGATACGGGTGCAACACACTCGTTTATATATAGAAGTTTTTCTTAATCGACGGAACTAATGAAATCTGTCGAAAGTACTTTCACTAGTGTCGAGTCTTCTATGGGTGATGGTTCACTCATTTTCTTTGTCTGTAAACAAGTAGGAATAAATCTTGGTAATTTGTGTTTTGAGGCCGATTTACTCGTCCTTGATATGGTCGGGTATGATGTTATCTTGGGTATGGATTGTCTAGTGAAGTATCGTGCGATAGTAAATTGTTATGGGAAGAGTTTAGTATTTGCCATTCCAGGGCAAGAGATGTTTTTAGTGGCTATGCCCCATTCAGAGGGGGGTTCTAGCACTTATTTGTATTGTATTGAGGAGGAGACTCCTCATGATATAGTCATTTCCTTAGACTCAATCCCCGTTGTTAGAGACTTTGAAGATGTTTTTTGGGAGATATCGAGTTTACCCCCAAGTAGGGAGATTGAGTTCGTGATTGATTTAGCACCGAGAACGCGAACGATTTCTAGAGATCCATACCATATGGATCCTGTTGAGATGAGGGAGTTAAGAGATCAAATTCAGAAGTTATTAGAATATGGGTTTATTAGGCGTAGTACGTCATCGTGGGGTACTCCGGTGTTATTTGTGAAGAAAAGAGATGGTTATCTCTTGTTATGTGTTGATTATCGGGAGTTGAATAAAGTTACTATCAGAAACAAATACCCATTACCTCGGATTGATGATTTGTTTTATCAACTTAGGGGAGCTTCGTACTTCTCTAAAATAGATTTGAGGATGGGGTATCACCAGCTACGGATACGAGAGCAGGATGTGTCCAAAACTCCATTCTTAACAAGATATGGGTCCTAAAAATTTTTGTTATGCCTTTCGGACTAACCAATGCTCCTACCGTGTTTATGGACCTCATGAATAGAGTGTTTCGGGACTTCCTGGATCAGTTTGTTATCGTATTTATTGATGACATTCTAGTTTACTCTCAAACTGAAGCCGAGCATGCTAAGCATTTACAGTTGGTTCTGCATAAGTTGAGGGACCATCAATTGTATGCCAAATTTTAGAAGTGTGCTTTTTAGCTACAGGAAGTAAAGTTTTTGGGTCACATTGTTACTACTGAGGGCATTTCGATGGACCCGAGTAAAGTTATTACCGTACACGAATAGGGTCAGCCCACGACGCCTACAGAAATTCACAATTTTCTATGATTGGCTGGTTATTACTGCCATTTATTAAGGGCTTTTCCATAATTTCTAGCCCTTTGATAAACCTAACTCGAAAGGGGGTGAAGTTTATTTGGGATGATTCTTGTCAACTAACCTTTGATGAGTTGAAGGACAAGTTGACTTTTTCTCCGGTACTTGCATTGTCGAGATCGGGGATGGAATATTTGGTCTTTACCGACTCATCTCTCCAAGGGTTGGGAGGTGTGTTACAACAAGAGCATCAGGCTATTGCTTATGCTTCTTGCAAGCTAAAGACCCATGAGAAGAATTATCCATTTCATGATCTGGAACTTGCTGCAATGATTTTTGCCTTGAAGATCTGGAGACATTACCTCATGGGGGAGAAGTTTAGTCTTTTCACAGACCATAAATCGTTGCAATATTTATTCTCACAGAAGGATTTAAATATGCAACAACGTCGATGGTTAGATTTTATCAAGGACTACCAATTTGATATTCATTATCACCCGAGTAAGGCTAATGTAGTGACAGATGCGTTGAGTCGAAAACCTGAGGGGGAGTTAGCAAATATATGGGAGGCTAAATGGAAATAACTTAGCCAATAGGACACTGTTACAAGGGAATTTATGTAGGTGTTGACTATCACGCCTACGATAGTGGTAAAGGTCGTGGAAGCCCAAAGAAGGGAAAAAGGTTGTCAGGACCTTATGCACCAATTATTAACTGAGGGAGCGGAATCCTACTCTATAAGTTCTGAGGGTGGTTTAAGTTTCCACAGAAGACTTATTGTCTCGGACGAAGGGGATTTGAGATGAGACGTAATGATAGAATCTCACGGGTCCAAATTTGCAGTATATCCTGGTGCAAACAAAATGTACCAAGACATGCGCCGTCAATACTGGTGAGCGAGTATGAAATGGGACATTTCTGAATTTATTTCCCAATGTACTACTTGTCAACTGGTGAAGATAGATCATCAGCGACCGACGGGATTGTTGCAACCCTTAAAATTACCAGTATGGAAGATGGAAAGTATTTCAATGGATTTCATCATGGGTTTGCCAACGTCACAAAGCGGTCATGGTTCCATTTGGGTTATCATTGTTCATTTAACCAAGTCGGCACATTTCTTACCGGTACACACAGATTATAATACGGCTCTCTATACTCAGCTATTTATTCCAGAGATTGTTAGACGCCATGTGGTGCCCATTAATATAGTCTCCGATCGAGACAAGATCTTTGTTTCCCATTTTTGGCAAACTTTCCAAGAAGCTATGGGGACCGAATTGAAGTTGAGTACCTCTTACCACCCTCAAACAGATGGAAAGACTGAAAGAGTCAACCAAATGTTGGAGGACATGCTTAGAATGTGTGTTCTTGACTTTAAAGGAAGTTGGGAACAATACCTTCCCTTGGTTGAATTTTCTTACAGTAATTCATACCAATTCACTATAGGTATGGAGCCCTATGAACCATTATATAGTCGATCGTGTAGATCACCTACTTGTTGGTTGGAAGTAGGTGATAATAAATTTCTTGGCCCTGAAATGATCCAATATACTTCTTCCAATATTGAGCTTATTTGCAACCGCATCCGAATCGTCCAAGATCGTCAAAAGAGTTATGCCGATGTGAATTTGGAAGTTGAAGATCAAGTTTTGGTACGGATATCACCAATGAAAGGTATAATGAGATTTGGTAAGAAGGGGAAGCTTGTGCCTCGCTATATGGGCCCTTTTCCCATTATTGCTAAGGTAGGCCCCGTAGCTTATCAACTTTCCTTGTCGGAACACTTACAACATATTCATGATGTGTTTCAAGTTTCATCCTTGAAAAATTACAAGAGGTGTGAAGGAGCTCACTGGTGCATTCCTTTAGATGATATCAAATTGCAGCCCGATATTTCATACGAGGAATAACCAGTTGCAATCCTAGATCACGGGGAGCATAGGCTAAGATCTCGAGTGGGGCCCTTAGCTCGGGTCCAATGGGGACATCACAATGTTGAGGAATCAACGTGGGAGCGCGAGGACGATATGCGAGAAAAGTATCCACATCTCTTTTTGCAAGCTACGCCTAAATTTTGAGGGCAAAAATCCCTTATAAGGGGGGAGTATGTAATAACCCTTACTTTTAAGTAATTGAACTTATATTAGTTTGCCATGTGAGGTAATTATATAAAATTTGATTATGGAGTGAATATTACTTAAGTGAGTTAAAAGATAATGTTTACTAGATCTTTGCATATTTACTGTTAAGAAAATGTAAATAGTCTTATGCGATATTTTAATATGTCGTGTGATTAAAATGACAACTATGGTTTAAAATGAAGTTAAAATATGAGATGACTTATATTATTCCGGATGCCATTTTAGAGGGCGTGGTTAGTCCCGAAATAGTCAAGATAGTCAAAATAAGTGCGTACCTGGCACTTTTGACGGGTTATAACTTAAATTGTGCAGTTACAAGTCATTGTAATGGTGTATTAAGATTTAAAGATGGAAATTACGGTTAAGTACTCGTGGAGTTTTATAACCCATTTTGTTTTCTTAAGTGTGTATTTTCTAAACCTAGAGAGAAAAAGAGAAGAAGAGAATTGTGGAGAAAAAAAAGAAAAGAAAGGGAAGAGAAGTGAAGTGAAGATTGAAGCTTGGATTTGTTGCTACCGGAATAAAATATGAGATTTTAACCTTAAGGCAAGTTTCTTACTTGCTAATATATGATTTAAGGTGAATAAATTGTAGTGATGATTGTGTATTGATGATGATAGAACAAAAATGGGGTTTTAGTGGATTTGTAGTGTTTGAACCCTTAAACTTTGATTTAGATAGTCATTGTGTGAATTATAGTAGTTAGGGTGCATTTATGATTGTTTTAGTTGGATTAATGATGTTGCTTTGGGAAGAAATGATGTTGGAAAAAAATTGGAGTATTAAAACTCCATAGCCGAAACTGGGAATTCTGGGCTAGGCGAATCGATTCGCCCCTAGCGAATCGATTCGCTAAAGGGGTAGGCTACAGGTCTATGTTGGGCGAATCATTTATCCTTATCCGAATCGATTCAAAAGTAGAAATAATGTTAGGTCCTCTTGATCGAATCGATTTGGCCTATCCAAATCGATTCGCTTTCAAGACCGAATCGATTCGGCCAGGGCGAATCGATTCAGAATTCTTGTTGTTTTGAGTTATTTTCTTACTTAGTTTGTAACCCCTTTTCTTGTAGAATTAGGACATAGGAACTTTCTTTTAGGATGAAATAGAATGTATTACAGATTTAAATTGGGTATGTGACCCCACTTGATTAGAAAAGGGATACTTGGGCATATTTCGAAGCTTATTTAATAGATGTGAGGGTAATTCTTTCTCGAGTAAACTAGTTTGGGACTAGGGAAGAATAGGATTATATGAAATGTTGAACTTTACAGATATGATTGAGGTATACGATAATTTTTAACCTATAGTAGCGTCATAATTTCTTGGAGACTAATTTGTGGATTCATTAAAAGCTTAAGCTTATAAGGATGAGATTTAACGTGTATGGCTCTAGATAAATTGTAATGCATCTTTTAAAATGAGAATAAATTGTGAAGAATAAATTGTATATACACACCTCTCTAAATGCTATCAGAGGGGAATTATGCGCATGAGGTGAAGTCCCCTGGCTAGTGAATGCAGAGAGAATATAGTCCTCTGCCATAGGACCGGTTATTATATATATTGTGTGATTATTGTTCGAAGTGAGGTAATTATGGGTGTGGTTATGACTCACTGTCGAAGGTATATCCCCGCTTCCCGACGTCACACGATGTAAGATGCCCAGGTTGTATTGGTGATAGGCCCTGGAAGATGATAGCTATTTATGGGCGCGTCCAGTGGGGAAACCCGGAAGGACGATCTTAGAATCGTTATATATTTTGTAATATAACTATTCTTATTAAAGTGGTATTTAATTGATGACAAGGCCCTCCATGAATTAAATTGCTTTGAATACGTTTCCGAATGAGATATGGAACGGTGAAATGAAATTGTGTAAAAAGGATATTGAATCTCGGTTAATAATATTTTTATTCATACCCTCCTGCATAATTGAATTGTAATCATGGTCATTCTATTTGCGTTAGATTATGATTTTAGATTGAGTAATTAGATTTCTTATCATTACTCATGATGATTAAATTGTCCTTAACTGTCATACACTTTATTCACCTGGTGATCATATTAAACCAGGATTTGTCCCGTTTATATCTCTTTATTTGCATGAATCTTATATTCGGCCAGGTGCTCCACCGCAAGGACGCTCATATTAAATTTTCCATCCCAGTGTCTTGGAGATGTAATACCTTGCGGATGTTACGTGATTTTTGATATAGATGCTTCCATCTTTTTGTACCCTAGTCAGGACCAGTTTACATATTCGAGCGTGTGGTCCAAGCTTTTGGATTTACTTAATATAATTTATTATGTAACCTATTTCACTTGATTTAAATTGTTGGTATGAGACTATTAACCGACAGCTTATTCGGTTATTTTTTATGCTTATGGTTGATTATCTAATCTTAGTCTTTATGTTTATACATCTTCTTTTCAATTGAATTGTTTAAATGTTTTCCTTAATTTATAAAATAAAATTTTGACAATCCGTTTTCTAAAAATAATGGGTGGTTATCTCGTATACTCATTGTATTACTGTGATATTAAGAATGGACCATCTATGATTCTTGTTATTATTGGAGTATCGGGCTAGCCACCTCTTATTTTAATAAGCGGGGTGTCACATTAACGAACGATTCATCCTTGATCTTTGCCAGAATCTTGTAGATTGGTTCCTTAAAAACTGTGTTCACTGCTTGGAATGCTTTCGAGGCATCACTCTTGTTTCTATTTTTAGGGCCGATCTTGCCCCCATTCTTACTTCCTTTCTTTTGAGTCTCGGTTTTATCGCTACCCTTGCCGGTGAACTTGGTGCAACCATTTTACCCTACACTGAGATGGGTCACATCTTCAATTTTGGAGTATTTTTCAATATGAGCCATTAAGTCGTCAATGGTCGTGGCCTCCTTCTTAGTGAGGGACTGGTGTAAGAGGCAAGAACTTGGTAAACCGATTTTAAAGGATGCGACAGCGACCTGCTCCGAGAAGTCCTCAACCTTGTTGAACAGTTCCCAATACCTCTTCGCATAGTCTCTGAGGCTCTCCCGAGGCTTTTTCTTCATAATCAACAAAGCATCCATCCTCTTCGGGTGGGAGCTGCTAGTAATGAAGCTAGCTGTGAAGAAATCTGCCACGGAATCGAAGCTTCTGATGGATCTATGAGGGAGTTTCTCGAACCACTTTTGAGCTACGTCATGCAATCTTGATGCAAAGATCTGGCACATTAATGGGTTATAATGGTTCCAGAGGGTCATGGCCTGCCTGTACAGCCTAATATGGTCGATAGGATCAGTCTTTCCATCGTAGATCTTGAATTTGAGCCTCGTGAACTTCTTGAGGGCTTCTTATTTTTTCTCCCTTAATAAAGGGGATTTCATTTGGGTCCTGAGATCTCGTCTGGTTAGCTCTATGGTCTACTTGGCACCCCGATATGCTGGGTGTTGGTCCATTTCTCTCCGGACTAAATTTCGTATGTCGTCGTTTCCCTGGCTTGGTCTCTTATAATGGTGAGCTGATCGTTGTTGCTCGGGCAAGTCATCATCTGACCTATGTCTCTCAAATCATTTAGATCCACGTCTAGGGCTCCTTCCTCCGCTGCGAGATCTGCTCGCCTAAGGGCTAGGAGTGCGATAATGGCGTTGCCTTGTGTTATGATGGAGTTCTCTCTCCATCTTCTCTAGTCTTATCTTGAGGCGAGCATTCTCGACTTCTTTCTTGTGAGTAGCCTCCTCTTGCTCCTGGAGCCTGGCATCGATCAGCCTAGAGACTTGTGTGGACTTAGCTGGACCCTAGCTTTCTTCTGAGGCCTGCCACTCTGGACGAGGCCTTAGATTTGAGCATCGAACTTCAGATCTAACCCTATGAGGAATGGGTTGCTCTTGAATATCCCCTGCTTGAGGGACATTGCTGTTGTGACCAGATATTTTGGGTTCTTGTTGGTGAAGGCATTTTTAAAGGAAGAACAATCGCTTCCCTCAGACGGCACCAATTGTGGTGACAATAAATCTCAACACAAATTATAAGCAAAAGCAAACACCTGAAAATATAAAGAACATAAATTAGTTGCAATCACACACGACATAAAATACACATGGTTCGGCAAAAGGGCCTACGTCCACGGTGGTGCTCTCTGATTTTTATTTCTCTTTACTCCAGGTCAGTGTTTACAATTGCATGCCCTTTGCCCCGGGCCGAGGGTTCAATATATACTTGTAATTATCGAAGAGTGGAGTTGTTGAGCACCTCCACGTTGACGCACAATCCCTAGAATATCTCCAGAGAGATTTTAGGGGTTGAATGGGTCACTGTTAACTAACATTTACAAGGCTTGGGAGTTTGGGTCAGACTCTCCCTATTTTTAATAAGGCTTACCTGACTACTTCTGAGCCAAGATAAATAAACGTGGTACCCACACATATTATATTCTTTTAAAATATTCACACAATTTGCTTTGTAAACTTAAAAA
Source organism: Sambucus nigra (assembly GCA_949130495.1). NCBI lineage: Eukaryota > Viridiplantae > Streptophyta > Magnoliopsida > Dipsacales > Adoxaceae > Sambucus > Sambucus nigra. The sequence continues at coordinate 52,317,593 of OX422222.1, forward strand.
TGTGATGAGTTAAATTAAGTTAAGTTTAATTTGATGAAAGATTCTACATAATTTTTACGATTTTTTTAAAATACAAAATTATCACCCACGATCACTGTTCTAAAAAACCCGCCTAGGCTTAAGGCTTGGGAGAAATGTCTCGCCTTACACTTTTTACGCTTTATTCTTGGTAAAACCCTTAAGGCGCACTTTTTTTCTAAAAGCAACAATGCTTTAGTGAAACAATGCCGCCTTTTAAAGAATTTGTTTACAAACCGGACCATTATCTCATCCAAAATAATCAAATAGTATTTTAATTTGCATATATTCAGACATATTTTTATAATATGTGCAATTTTTGTATTTTAATAGCCTTGTAATAGTTAAAAAATATTAAATTATATTAAGAAGGCCTAAACGCCTTTTCACACCTAGACCCGCCTAAGCTTCTAAAGCTTAAGGCTTAACCTCCACGCCTCAATCAAGACACGCGTTTCTTAAAACCTTACCCATGATCATGTGTATATTGTCCGAATTATAGTGATTAAATATACCTCTGCCACCTCACTATTCTCTAATATTTGAGAATTATCCACGTGTGAAGCAAATAATTGTATCCGAGTAGGATTAGGACTCCATCTTCGAGGTTTGATGAGTTTACCACGCTTCCATCTTCTCCTAACTAGAATTATAGTGTGTTTAGGACTGAAAAGAATCCTATAAATAAGACTCACATCATGGCCGTGAGGTAACGTAAACAAATATTTGTCCTATATTTTATTTCTTCTTCATTTGTCTTTGAATACCATCTTGTGAGTGAGGTTATTTTTCAATACCATCTGTGTCATCACAATATGATGAAGACAATGTAAGACAAGAAAAAACCACAGTTGTTTGTGTGGAAGAAAAAAATCGAACGTCACCTTTCACAAGGGTTGCCTTTGCGTACTTTGCTTTCGAAAAAGGGGAAAATAGAGAGAACGGCTGAGCTTCAGCAACTCAGAAAAAGAAGGAATGAAAGAGAAATTGAAAGAGCAAAGCGTGAGGATGAGAGAAGAGAGATAAACTGGGCTCGGGATTCTTCTCAATTTCATGATTGGGAGAAGAGAGACAAAGAGTTTGAATTAAGTCAAACTCAACTCAGGTCAGAAATTCGATTAAGTCATGGTCGTCCAAAACTAATAGATATTATGTTAAACCATTTACAAGGGCTTCATAATAATTACCCACCTGAAGAAATTAAGTCGTTAACACTTGAAGAAATTAAACAACTACGTGATGACTTGCAAACCCATTTGGAACTTGACAGATCACACACACAACATTGGGAGTCCCTTTTGGTGATTTGTGAATGGGAATTAACCAAATTGCTTGGTGGAGACAAAATGGGCTTGCACTCTTGTATTGGAGGGGATGTGGAGGAGTTGCTTCAAGGGAAAAGCTTTAATGAACTGGGGGAATTACAATCAGAGATTAAGACAAATTTGGGTTGTGGAACAGCTATGGTAGTTGAGTAATGGGAGGCCTTAGTCAAGCGTCTCCATTACTACAAGGCAAGGAGTTTTCTCAATAATAAGTATGCTCCTAAGAATTTAGATCAACAACCATTATTGGAAACTAAAAAAAGTGAGCAGACGAGTTCAATTAAGCATATAGAATATAAGGAAGAAGAAGATGGAAAGCACTGGTTGGGGCTCAAAATAGCCAAAGTACTGGAATCGAGTTATATCGGGGTACGACTGGAACCAGTACAACCGTACACATTATGACCACGATAGCCCCCCTCCAAAGCTGGTGCAAGGCCATAAGTTTAACATTTTCTATTCAGATCTGGTTTGTAATACAAAAACTCCGAGCTATAACATCATGAATGATGAGGGGGAGAGTGTTGATACTTGTGTTATAAGGTTCCACGCGGGGCCTCCTTATGAAGATATTGTGTTTCGAATCTTGAATAAGGAGTGGGAATACTCTCGTAAAAAGGGCTTCAAGTGTACCTTTGAGAAAGTAATTTTTTGCCTGCATTTTAACTTCAAGCGCGGCCGTTATCGTCGTTGAAGCACCTGTATTTTGAAGATGTAATTGATTTTTATTTTGTTAAGATTATTGATTTAGGTATTGATTTACCTGGTTGGAATTTATTGGTTATTTTTATTATTTACTTTGGCTTATTGGCGTTGTAGAGAGCAAGTGGAGAACTTAATGTTGGTTGATAGAAGAGTTTTTGACTAGTTGTTTGATTCTTTATGTTATAAACTCCAATTTTTTATCCATTATCTGTCTTCATTTTACATTTTACCCATTACAACAGTTTTTTGTTTTTTGTTTTTATTTTTTATTTATCAAAAATAGGATATGCAGTAAAAATAATTACTATTCATCTCTAGTATATTGTGAAGGGATAGGTAACTGCTAATGTTATGCCCATCTTTAGTTAATGTTGTTGGTACAAAACTAATATAATCCTGATGTAAGCTTAGTGGGTTCTCTCTGTCTAGGCTTTGCACTTCATCTATATTAGAATTTCTCACAGATCAGAGCTAATATCAGTAGGTTCTTTCTATCTAAAGTTGATTTTCATAGTTTATCTTATAACTAGCTAATTTGATTTTACAATGGTTCGTTTCTCTTAATGAAAGTTACAGAAATTATTAGTTTGCATTGGCATGTGTCATATGATTGAATGAAATTTCAATGCTCTATTTACTGGTTTAAGAGGTAGGACATGTTCACCGGACATGGTGGATTCTGGGAAGATAATCGCCTAAGCCTAGAGTGATTCATGACTCCAAAAATTCCCCCAAAAAACCAATAGGTAACCGGAAAGAAAGAGACGTATCTAACTGCAAAGCAAATCACATAGATAAAACAAATACACAAATCACAAGACAATATATACATGGTTTGTCAATGTGCCCATTTGATGCTGGTCACTTCTATTAATCAAGATCATTGGAAATTAAGATCAGAGAAATTAAACCCCTTAGATGCCTTATTATACCGAAAAAGATCCACACAAGAAATGATCCAAATGACCTAATTTATTTTCGAAGAACGAATCAACGGTACCTTCAAAGCAATCAACTATTTTAAGTAGAAATAAATCAAATGAGTAATGATGAAAGAACTGTCTACTTGGTCTTACAACGGTGATTGGTTCTTGTTTAGATATGAAAATGCACAGAGGAGTTATAGTTCAAGCATTCCCTTGGGGTTGTTTCCCCATTTTACACATTCCATTTTGTATATGTAACCTCTAAGTATTAATATTGTGTTTCTTCATTGATATTGTGACTAAAGAAAGCAATAGACAAGAATGGGGGAATCGATCTAACACTCTTACCCAAACATTAAGTATATAATATGTATACAATGATGTTGTCATGATTACAATTGATTAAATTAGATAGTTGAGAGTGAATCATCAGAAAAGTTATTCTTCCCTAGAAGCTGATTAATATGAGTTTTGCATAGATGAAAATTTTAGCTAATTTTGTTACTTCCCACCCATGTGGTATTGTATTTGTGAAATAAGGGAAAACTGTAGGTAGGGGTTAATAGAAGGATTAATGATGCACTTACCCACAATATTTACCCATTTCATACCCAATATTCCTTAAGGGTATTGTACTATGGTGTGGATCCCGCCAAGGCAGGGCACAAATTCTTAAAGCACATTGGGTATGAAATCGGTAAATATTTTCGGTAAGAGTAGCATTACTCTAACAGAAGACGTGTTGACTAATTGTTTGGTTCTTGGTATTTCAATCTCCAGAATTTAATTTTTGCCTTTATTCATTTTTCATATTATTCATTACAAAAGAAATATTGTTTAAAGCTCTCTCCCACATATTCTTCCACAACATTAGATGATTTTCATATCCTTCAGTCGCCCCCTTTGAATCTGCATTTTCTTTTTTATCCTCAAAACCAGCAAATATATAGAGGTGTAGCGAAGAAGTGTTGTAAGTGGATATCCCTCCTCACAATCAATCCATACATTTAGTCTCTGATGCAACATTTCACTCTCCACATTTAGATGTGAAACAACTCCTGAACTTGGTTATAATATCATTATTCTGAATTTTTGATTTTATTGATCAAGAGTCAACAACATCAAGGCTTTGTTTTACCTGCATATTGTCCAAGCACAGGGAAGTGAAAACTGCTAAGAATCTACATTGCGATTTGACTTCGAAACCGAAAATTACAAAAATAAGAAAGATTGAAAGTAAGTTTCAACCAATATTTATCTGGATGCATTTATTCAACTTTTGTTTATATAACTCACGTAGACAGTTTTGCACCTCTCTCATTAAAATCCTCAATATTGTTAAAAATGGTACTTAAAGAAAATTATAACCACTCGTGGTACTTTATATAAAAAGTCAGTGTATAATCAAGTTGTCTGCTAACCCAACTAAAGTTTAATTTTGGAACTTCAAAGGGAATATGTGATTCAAGTCCGAGCGATTGAAGTTATGGATTGGCCTCTGGCACAATTTCAATGTCCTTTGGCACTCTCTTTAAAGTCCAACATTATTATTATAACTGTTTCCTTCTTTTACGTCGGTAATTATTGTATATTTCCTCCTTTTCAAATCTTTTTTTCTTGTGCGTTATATGATCCAAACATTTAGTTTAGCTTTCGCTTGTGCACATCTATTTGAGATGGCCTACATAGGATCTTATATATCATTGTTCTAAATTTCTAAATATAACATGAACTTATGTGACACAGATTTATTATTGATATACATTTTTCCCCAGAACTTTCTAGGCTTAGCTTTAGATTGCCAGGTACATCGATCATTTCCTTGCCAACAACTGTTTGTTTTAATCAATTGAATACATTAATAGGAAGAAGAAAAATTAGTAAATACGAAAGAACCTTAACTGGTTCCCCGTTTAGAGACAAAAATTTATGATGGAGTCCATAGTTCAAGCATTCCCCAAGGGCTGGTGTACACTTCTGTATGATATCTTCATGTTTTAAAATATCGTTTTTCCATGTGACCTTTAAGTATAGGTATCAAATTTTCTTCAGTGATATTGTGATTAAAGAAATTAATGGGTGAGAACCTTATATTCAATATATATATACTATATTTATACTATGTATACAATGTTATACTCAATATTACAATTGGTTATATCAGATTATGAAGAATGAATCGTTGGAAAAGTATGAGTGTTTTATCATTGAACATTTTAGATGATTTTTCTTACTTCCCATCCTTGTGGCATTGTATTTGTGGATAAGTGAAGAACTATTAGCCTGGATTGTTATCCATTACCTGTCTTCATTTTTCACATTATTCGTAGCACTTATTCCAAATGATTTTCATATCTTTCGTTTGGCACCTTAGAATCTTTTTTTTTTCTTTATCCCCAAAACTAGAAAATACATAGAGGTGTTGTAGAAACAATAGTGTTGTAAGTGGACATACCTTCCCCTTAATTTTTCCATACACTTTGTCTAAGATGCCAAAGAGTCGGAACATTTCTGACTCCATATTGAATTGTAATAAGACCAGAATTTGGTTGCAACTTCAATAAATGAGAACTCATATTGTATTTTTATTTTTTTTTTCAATGCAGCAATGGCCCTTTGAAGCCTCATGGACTCCTATTTCCTTCATCATATCATCAAGAGGTAATCTATGTTTTAAATATCCAACTTAGTACATATCATTTGGTTGGAATATGACATTCCAAATTTAATTGCACTAGAACATAAGAATTTACTTGGCCATTCGACTTTAAAATCGAAAGGTACAATAATAAGAAAGATTGAAAGTCAGTTTTAACCAATCTTTACTTGGCTGAGAATATTCAACTTATTTAGATATAAGCTCCTGTAGACATCGTTGACTCTAATTTAAATCCTCGATATTATTTGCCAATTAGATTGTTATAAAATGTACACTAAATAACATTATACCAAGCATGGCACTGTAGATAAAAACTCTGAGTATAATCAATTTTGTTTGTTAAGACCAAATGATGGAACTTTTGGATGGGCTGTTGGCACTTTCTTTCAAGTCCAAGATTATTATAACCATTCCCTTCTCCTATTTTGGTATTATTTACCCCTTTTCTCTTCTTTGTTGCTTGTCAATTCTATTATCTAAATCTGTACTATACATTATATACTATTGTTTCCATTATCTGAAGTTTTGAATAATTTGACAAGAACTTGTGTGGCGCTGATTTATTGTCATAAAAAATTTCCCCAAAAGTTTTTTGGTTAAGCACAAATTCAATAAGAAAACATGTGCTTCAGTCAGATCATAATCCATGGACAAAAACATGAGCTAAAGCTTCTTCACTCTTACTCTTTCATTTTTTTATGTGTATTTTTTTTCTTCGTGACTACTCCATAGAAGATTGGTATATCATAGTGTTTTCACTTCCTGAGGCCGATAATAAATATATAGTTGGATGCAAGGCTGATGTAGTTTGTTGTGTGATATTCAAGACTACAGAGCGTGGTGTCTTTAAGTTCGAGCCGACTCATGCATCAGCTAAGCTGAGTCACCCCTGGACCAAATATCCCAAAATCAGTGAAGAAATATCCCAAAATAGTGATTACTTCAGTTATTTTATATCGTATATATTCTATTTGAGAAGAAATATCACGCGACATTCTAATTGCCGTCGGAAGATGCGTCGCGTGATAGCCCATATGCCGCAGCAAGGTTTAGTATACCTAATACTCTAGAGGCGAGAGCCTTTTTTGGTAGGGTAAACTAGAAATATGCCATTTTCTTCCCACTAAAATGCCATTATTCTAGGATAGAGCTGACAAGATGCAGCTTGACACCAATTGACACAAAGGTATAGATTAATACTTGAACGTTAATTGCTTTTGGGTCATATAAGTTCCAACCCACTGAGACATGGTACCTAACTGTTCCCTTCTTCTATGTTGGTAATTCTTGTATAATTCCCTCATTCCCTTTCATTATTGTTCTGAATTATATGACCTAAATATGTACTTTGGCTTCAACTCTGTGCACATATATTTTAGATGAACTTTATAAAATCTTATATACTATTGTTTCTATAATCTGAATTTATGAATAATTTACACCAACTTATGTGACACTGATTTATCATCATAACATAATTTTTTCCACACAACTTTTTATGTTTACCATGAAAATTGAAATGGAAGACATGCGCTTTAGCTTTCTAATTACATAAATCATTGCCTTACCAACTTGATAGGAACAGTTTTTAGCTAGATTAAATTCACTGGTACAAAACATGTGCTAAAGCTTATCTACCCATCCTTTTTTTCATTTTTTTCCGTATATTTATATCTCCTTACACTCAATTACTAATGTGAAGTAAGGTAGTGATTCATGTCGAAAAATCTATTTTATGAAATTCCACACTAATTTTTTTTTATATGTATCGTGGTACAAATAACCTACAGAAGAAAGGGTAAAAGAAAGATCAATTAAAGACCCAACCCCTTTTAGCAAGGGAATTCGTCTTCTATTTTTTTAGAGGAACCATCAAAGAATGAACAACCACGAAAATATAATAGTGAATTTGATGCATATTACATCTTTTAATCATATCTTATCACACGTCATTGTATTATAAAAAGCTAATTATAGAAAACATAGTTTAGAACGTACTGCTTTTCTTTCCTCTAATTGTTTGTTGTGGGTTTGTGACTAATGAAAATGGATGCATGGTCAGATGATACTTCATCCGATGATTCTGAACGAAGGCGTCTAGGTTACAGAACATAATGACAAATAAAGAAAAATAATGTGTGGTGCCTTAAAAGATTACGACGCAATGCACTATTCCAAAGTAATTTTAACTCGGTGTCCTCTCTATTACCGAGGGCATATCAAACCAGTATTATGGAGATGGTACTTTATACTGATGCAAGTCATCTAAATATATGTAGTTAGTATCCAAATCCTAGACGATTTATAGCCTTCTAAATATATACATATATATATATATATATATATATATATATATATATCAGAGCATGAAGAAAGGTAGCTCTTCACAAGGTTTGAAGTTGTGAGCCAAATTGAGGGCCTTTGTGGCATTGGAAAAAACTATGGCCTTCATCTTGGGCTGGGAAATTGATTTGAAACATATAAGCCAACCATTTCAATACTTTTTAAGCATAATAAAATTTAATAATAAGTACAAAGAATTCTTATTATTACATAATGCATTGCACATAAGGCATCCAGACACCACTAAGGTGCCTCTTTTCAGTAGTTGATCACCAGTGGTAATGTGTCATTAATTAACCTTAAAAAAATGAAATTCATTAAGGCCATAGATTGAGATATATATTGGCTTTGGGATATTTGGTTTGCAAGGTTTAATATCCTTCCTTGTAGAAATACTCATTAGAACTAGAAGGCTCCAAATGAATTATGTCTAGGGTATTCATTAACCTGAGGTATTTGTAGTTTCTCAATTTCCTCCATTATATTGGGGAAAGAAGAATTAAATATAGTACGGATATACCTTTTTTTAAATAGATAATTAGTAGGTATATAAAATTCACTATTCCTAATTAAAATCCCTACTTTCATCTTGATTTAGCCAAAACATTAGGAGGGCATCTAATATTCGGTACAATGGAGTTAGTCAACCATGTACCATTCCAAAATACAAGTAGATCAACCAATCATCCGATGTGTGTAAAAAAATTAATGAAATAACACATCAATCCATGAAAAATAAAAGAGGTAACAAACATGGGGTTATGAGAAAAAGCAAACAGTTTGAATCTGGCATGGAAGAATTTAGACAAGTATGAATAACCTTTGACAATAATAAAGGAAACCATTCCAAAAAAGTTTTGATAAGAATACTAGCAACCCTTAGGCACATACATCTTCCTGAAACGGGTGGTTACAATTTTTTGGGTTGCAGTATCCCCATACCAAAGGATATTTTTACGCCACTTAGAAAGATATTATAGCAGAGATTCTGGCCATTTATAAATTATGAAGTTATGCATGAGCATGCCTTGGTAAGCAGACTACAACGGTTGAGACCTATTAGGAAGCCATGGTTTGTAAATGTTCCTTACATCCACTGAGCTTTGCTTTGGCCCTCTCTTAAAGAGTTTCCTAGTGAGACTTATTGGTTTTACCTCTAAAAAGATATGGGGAAAATGCCCTTCACGAAGTCCCAAAATCTCAGCAATTCAAGTAGGTTTGCATTTGGCATACTTCCCTAGTAAAAAATGAATTTTACTTATTTACTTTAAAAAAAAGGTTCTACCATAAACATCCAAGAAATTCACCAGTTGTGAATCCTACTAAAATAACTATATAGTCTAGTATTGAAGAATGGGATAATTTTCTTGCAGCCTTTAGGTCCTGCGACTCAATCTTGAGACTACTTGCACTACTTAGTATGCCCAATTTGGCTCTTAGTATTGTCTGTTGATGTTAGCGATCGAACCATCGGCTCTGGTACCACTGGTAGATCTTCCAAACCTACTATTACCCACGGATGTTCTTTCCGACTTAACCACCTTGTGCCAAGATAAGTTGTCGAGTTTTAACTCAAAAGGCATTGGTGCTACTTAAAGGGTCCATCCAACTTAAGTATAGTTGGACTCTACATCTTTCCATGTTGGATAATTATTTGATAGACAAGGTATTCAACAATTTATTCAATAACTTTAGAGGAGTTCAATATTAACGAAGCTTGATTAGAATTAGGTTTCACAAGCTTAGTTGAAAAATGACTCATATTTATGCATGCATCCCTTCATATGAGGGTTAAAATGATCTTGTGGAATTATGTTCCACATGAAAAGGTCCTAATACTATAAATAAGTCCTCAAAAGCATAAGATTTGTTTCTCAACAAATAAATCCGTGTGAACTTTAAGAAAGCATCAATAAAATGCGTATAGTATTTGTAACCGCTAGAGGAGAGTGTAAGTGAGGAGCCCTAAATGTCAGAGTGAATAAGCAGCAAAAGCTTATTATATTCTGTCAGAGAATCTGAGAAAGGTAAATTGTGAATTTTCCCGTGGCAATAAGCAGAAAGAGATAAGACATGATTTTATTTTCATTAGGAATATTACATTTGGTCAAAACATAATGAACAATCTTAAGAGATGGATGGCCTAAATGACAATCCCACAAATCAATTTTCTATACACACTACACCATTTTGTAAGTAAATCTTCTATTAATTTATACTTTTTCCCATTCAATTTATGTTCGACTGTATTTATGTTACGTTATAAATCAATTTTGCAGTTCTTGTACTTTTTTAAGTTTAGTCTCTTGACCTGTGCAATAGTATTAAACTCAATTTTTAGTTTTATTAATTTTATATGAGTTGTTAATTATTCTCCCCCAATTTTGTACTTATGTTCATCTTCTCACTAACATATTTTTTTAATGATTTTTGTCTTATACCTTTAGTCAAAATATTATTTAAACATTTGACGTGTTACGCTTATTTCTCGTTGGTTCCTATAAAAGTTCTAAAAATAAAAACCTTTTGACCCCATAGGTTGATTTTTGGTAACTTGAAGCACAAACATATAGCCCCATATACGCAGGGACGGAGCTAGGATTTCTCGTGAATGAGGGCTAATTTAATGGAGATTTGGGAGGGTTCGAGGGCGGCAGCCCCGAAACCAAATTTTTTAAGGTTCTTTTCGAGTATTTGCCAAATAATTACGTAAATATTTATTTGATCTATTAGAAAGATAAATTGAAAATGATTAACTGAATTGTTAGAGTAAAATTTAATATTCGGGTTTATATATGAAATAAATATGAATTATAGGCTATCAAATAATATTAGGCCAATTAAAGTGATTAATTTAAGTTTTGGGGCCTTAATAATGTATTATTAAAGTGCAGGTTTTAATGTGTAGAGACTATCATAATTTCTATTTTTATGATGGGTTAAAATAGGAATATACGAAATATGAAAAGACACGATTGTCTTATAAATAGAGGTCATGGTCCCAGATCACACAACTCTATTCTTCTGATTCCCATTGTCATAGAAAAATTCAGGCATAATTGATCTGGAAGATCATAAGACCTCAGACTCAGATATTTTACTTTTCTCATTATGGATTCAGGTACGCTTCCGCAAATTCAAATTTTTTATTTCTTGATGATTTAATATGAATGTTCCTGTTTATATGATGGTTTTCACAAAATAGAAATTAATCTAACATGTGGTATCAGAGCAATTTCATGTTAAATTGTTAAGAATATATTAAGAAGATATTGATATTAATTTTGGGTTCAAAATATTTTTTCGAAAAGTTCAATATTTCTCAAATTTTTGGTACAAAAATATTCTTCATTTCATTACGATTCCAACAATATAAAATTCATGAAATTTGGACTACCGGTTGATTTTATATGATTTTTTGAAAATTAAGAAAAAAAGGTTGATTTGATGGTAGTGAAAGGTTAAAGGTTCGACTCTTGGTGTTTCATATTTAAGCCTCTTAAATGACGGAATTTATGAAGTAGCTCAAGGAGTTTTGAACCTATGACCTTTCAAGTTGAATATTACTTCCATGCTTATAATACCATACAAATTTAAATTTAAATGTTGGTATATATATATATATATATATATATATATATATATATATATATATATATATTTCGAGATAAATTAATTTAAACAATACATCACCAAAGTGACCTCTTTTGTTCAAAAAAATTGATTTTTTATTTCGAAATATAAAAAGATTATGTTCATGTAATTTATGTGAATATTAATCGTCCCAAAGGAAGATTAATTTTTAAGAAAATTGCATGTGCACCTTTAGTAATAAGCGTGTGATAATTATTTGGTTTTTTACATATGAATAACAAATCGGCCCAAAGGAAGAATTTCGATATGTTCTTAATATCAGTGTTTGATTACTACACCAAGATATCACTTATAAGTTGATATTTTGTCCAAAGATAAAATACTAATAGAGTGTCTGATATCTTAAAATGGGATTTGCCTTCATTTGAATTTATTTTTGTTTTAAGACTTATATGAGCTACTTTTATTTGATTGTTGTTCTCTGGATTCAGCAATTAGTTCTGCTTTTAACATTACTGCAAGTGTTAATTCTATTCATATGCTTAATGGCACAAACTTTAAGTTATGGCAAGAGAACCTCCATATAGTTCTCGGTGTCATGGATTTGGACCTTGCGTTAAGGGTTCCTTCTCCTGCACCTCTTACGGATAAAAGATCCTTTGATAACAAAAAGAAAGGTGGGAGAATTCAAATCGCATGTGTCTGATGATCATAAAGAAGGCCATTCTAGAAGCATTCAGGGGCACAATATCGGAAACGATAAAGACAGCTAAAGAGCTCCTAGAAGAAATTAAGAATATATTTGCCAAGAATGAAAAGGCTGAAACAAGTACACTTTTGGCAAGTCTCATCTTAATGAAATATAAAGGTACTTGGAACATTAAGGAGTACACTATGTAAATGTCTCATATCGCTTCAAAGTTAAGAGGACTTAAGCTTGATCTCTCTGAGGATTTACTTGTGCATTTGGTTATGATATCTCTTCCCACACAATTCAGTCAATTTAAGGAGAACTACAACTGCCAAAAGGAGACTTGGTCTCTTAATGCGCCCATCTCATATTGTGTGCAAGAAGAGGAAAGATTGAAGCAAGAAAAGATAGAAAGTTCTCATGTGGCTAGTACTTCCAAGGATAAAGGGAAGAAAATAAAGAAGGATAAAGAAGCTGCAGTGGTTCCATATCAAAAGAAATAAAAGAAATGTTGATGGTTGTTTATTCTGTTGAGCTTCGGGAAATAGAAACAAGCAATGTACCAAATATCATGTTAGGCATGTAAAGAAAGGTACACTTCTTAATCAGTTCGTTCTGAGGTTAGTTTGACTTCGATTGCTCCCACACGATTTCACACATGTGTTCTCACACGCACTCCCACACTTGTGCCTACTAATGCTACCACACAAAATCATTGAGATTTTGAGAGTTTTCGAGAGAAAGTGGAGTTTTCGATCAAAACTTCACAAAGTTTAATGGATCAATTCTAAATAATGCCTATTCCCGTGGAGAACACCTCCCAGACCACTGATTGAGTTTTGGGGCATTATCTAGTATATGATGATTATCATGTTCATATATTTTGTCCCTATTGGTAGATTTTATTTCTATGTGTATATATGTTTTTTTATATAGCTTAAAAAATCCAAAAAGATTTTATTTTTGATAAAAAATTTTGAAAAAGACAAAAAGATTTTTGTACTTTCATTTTTCACAATAAATGGATGTGAATTTAAGATGTTTGAATCACCCCTACATTTCATCCATTCATGTGACTTTTTCTTTTTTTTTAAGACACGGTTTTATTTCTTTAGTGTGCTTAATAACACGTGGCTAGCATTTCATAGTTCATTGATGATTACTTTCTTCATGCTAGACTTAGTGAATATAATATATGCTTATCGTGTGCCAAATATGGTGTTATCATCTCAATGGTGTTTAATAAAGAACCAAAATGTACTATAGATAAGTTGTGCTTCTAGGAAACATTGATGGGATTTCGTTTCCCAGGAAAAAAAATTTAAGTAGAAAGGAGCTACGAAGGAGAAAATTCTTTTCACATTAAGATCCACCATTGGAGAAAGAGCCTGAAACATTAACGTCACATAAAAACCGAAGTGCCAAGGTTATTTTTATTTCATTGATGCTTCACTAGACATGAGCATTATGATATCTTCAAAAATGTGAGAGTGAATTCTTAAATATGTGAGATTTTGAGGGTGTTATAAAGTAGGAGATTAGTGGGTTTGCACAACAGACTCTCTTGAAAAACATTAAATAGTTTGGCATTATTGATTTCAAGAGCATTTAAATTCATGTCATATTGCATAAGTCGAGTCAATTTCATTCATGTTCAATATTCTTACACCTAAGGTTGAGACTAAGTTATTTTTTTAGAAGTATCTCATTGACTTCGTGCACCTATGTTATGAATGCATATGTTGATTTGCCCGTGAAAAATGTTCACGTAATTACATTTCACTTTCATGATTCGTATATTTTAGTGTTATTCCATGGTGTGATGAATTTTTACCTATACATACTACTTACACCTATACTTGATTCTTTTCTAAATGAGAAAATTAAAAAAAATTCAAAAATAGTTGGTAAGCTTCTTTCTGAAATCTTATCGCACTTGCTGAATTGATTATCTTTGTGATGTGATTTGTTTTAGGTTCATATGATGCTTATAATTCATTGTTATTGTCAAACACTTTGTCTATTACGGACAAAGAGAGGGGAAACAAATTTAGGGGGTGTTTATTTTTTTAAACTCGTACGCATCACGATGTTTCTTTTATCTCATATGAGTAGGTCATTTTGGCTTAATGAAGATTTCATGGATCGCACAAGTTGAAGACTTTGAGTTGAAGACTTTGAGTTGAAGACTTATACATTTATGCATTTTTGTTTGTTGGTTTGGAAGGGCATTAGTTGTATTAGTCTTAGGGGTCAATTTGGCCTCAGTTTGTGTTTTGTAGTGGAATAGCCAAAGGGAAATATTTATAAGAGCAAAATTTGTAATTGCTAATTTTATTTTATTTAGGTTATCCCGTTATACCCCACTACGCCTTCCTGACCATTCTCAAGTCTTCAAAGAGAAGAAACATTGGTGACATTGGCCAAGATTGAAGATCATTCATCATAACTTTACCCAAGAAGTTTATGAAATGGTTTGGAAAAGCTTTGAATATCTAGTAGTTGATTTAAAAGTGTTTGCATTTAAAAGTTTTTAAAATGATTTTCAAAGAATATTTGAAAAATTCCCTAACTCGTCAGAATGATATTGATATGTCCTTCATATAAGTTGTATAAGGTCAATAGAACGAGATCTAGAACGTCGCTTTTCGGGCTGATTCTGGAATGTCGTTTGCAGTATCATTGGAAATCGTTTGAGCGAGATTAGGTACATCATTCGAACGAGGTAGCAACTCGTTCGTGTGTTTTTTATTTTTCATTAAATCTTTTTCAAATCTTTAGTCGTTATCTCTTTGCAACAACTTTCTCTATAAATAGAGATACGAGATTAGACTTTTTAAGAAGTCTTTTTAGAGTTCTTTTTGTGATCAAACTCAACCTTTTTTGCATCCAAACCCTTTGGATCTTTGAGGATCACTATTTCAAATCAAGAAGAATACAATAGAAGTTCTAAAAAGGTATTCTAAAAAGAATAATACCTTTTTTGTAGCCAAACCCCTTGTAAAGATTTTCTCTACTGCTGATTTATGGAGTCGAGGCTCTACTACTGAAGAAGAAGGGAATTGCACTTTCCAAGTTGTCTTGTGTCTGTCAATTCTGAAACAATATTGAATATAGGTTTTGCTTGAAAGAAATTTTTTATCAAAGTTCTTTTTCTGCTTATTTGGTTTAGAATTTGACTTCAATTTATCTTGCATATTCACTTTAAAGTAAATCAAGATAAGATTTGATAAAAAGGTGAATTTATGTGTTTGGACTAAAATCCAACTAAATCCGTATAACCCATGCATGTGCTTTTTCAATCCAAAATTTATAGTTGGGAGGATGTGTCTTGAGAATTCATGATCCAGTACAAGTACAACGAGGATATAGAGGTCACCCGTTGAGACATTGCTCTACTTAAGCGGAACCCAAGTGAGTCAGTTGGAAATTTTATCGGACGATGGAGGGAAAAGGCACTACCATGACAAATAAACCGTCTAAAGAAGAGAAGGTGAGTATTATGAAAAAGAATTTCCTATCACATATCAGAATATCAATGGAAAGCTATTACTACCCCCACATTAGAGCCCTTCGTGAGGCTGGGGTCGAGATAGAAGAATGGGTCATCAGTCAGAAAGTCGAATCTGAAAAAGCACCACTTAAGTTGTTTAATTCAAGATTAAACAGTCTAAATGGCTTCGAACAGTTTTTTGAAGAAACTATTTTCTCAAAAACAAACTAAGAACACAAGATGTGTATAAAAGGAATATGAACGAGATATTTCAATTATTAAGTATCCCGGTGTAGAAAACCAACCTAAAACGATTTTAAATCCGCACACTAGTAGAAGGTGATGAGAGGAGAATGAAATAGTAAGTACACATGAATTTTTAACGTGGTGAAACCCCACCCAATTGGGGAAACATCCATGGAGGTCTTTACTGTGACACCCCGCGATCCGAGATAAGGGGTGGCCAGCCCGATACTCAAACGTAACAGGAATCATGGATGGATATCATTCTCAGCATCAACAATAAAAACTGAGTATACAGGAAAACCACCCAATAAATCAGAAAATGGGTTGCCAAAAAGTGTAAAATTTTTAAAATGTAGTGATGAAAATTAAATTTAAACAACCCAATCTGATAAGCAAGTGGAATTCCACAAAAATATATAATACAACTAAAACGAATGTATACAAATGGACCGAATAAGCTGTCGGTCCACAGCTACATAGAACATCGTACAACCATTTAATATCGTAATTAATACATTCATTAAATCAATTACAAAAGTTTGGGCCACACGCCGAATATAAGACCCGATCATATCTAGAACGCAAAGAGGAAAGCGTCTAATACAATATCCTGTAATAGCCCGCAAAATCTTACAGCTCGTCGAAAACAAAGAAATGGGAACATCAAAACGGGCGTCCTTGCGGGGGATCACCTGAGCGGATATAATCATATATACAACAAGAAAAGTAAACCGGTCAGGGTCGGGTTCTATATGATCACCAGAAGAATAAAAAGCATGATAGAAATGAATAGTTATGCATGAATGACAAGGATGATAATATGACAATGACATGCTATTTACATTACACTTTAAGTAATTATGAAATGAAAAGTCGTATACATAACGAAAGAAAAGTAAATAACTTAAATTTAAAAACTTTCCTCATTAATCCAATTACCATAACCTTCTTAAATTCCTTAACAGGAATAAAACCATTTATTTGATTTTAAATGAAGAAGATATAAATTTCCTTTCATTTATTAAATTCCTTGGTTAATTATATTACCGTTCCTTTATAGGAACACCATTAATATTAAGTGCTCTTTATGGCACATATCTCATTTTTCATGCTCTTTATGGCACATATCCATGCTCTTTGTGGCATTTTTCATACGCTCTTTGTGGCGTTTATCAACCATCAAGTCCCACTTGATGTAAATATAGTTATATTCATACACATATAACGATATCTAAGACTGGCCGTCCGGGTTTCCCCACTGTGCGCGCCCCTAAATGACCATCATCTTCCAGGGCCTATCATAAGACAACATGGGCACCTATAACGCAAGACGTCGGGAAGCGGCCATGTGCCTGCGGGATAGTCAAGACCACACCCGGAATCTCCTATCCATCACAGAAGATATATATATATAACCAACGCTCACATGGCCTAGGACTATATCCACCCTGCATTCATTAGCCAGGGGGCATCACCATGAGCGCGAACTTCCCTTATGATGTCATTTAGAGAGGTGTGTAACAGTAAATTAACATTTACATTTTTAAATCTCATTATCATATTCAATGGTCATTACCAATTTCCATTTCCATTACCCATGTAATTAGTTCTTTTTATTAGAACCTATCATTATTAAACAACTGGGTTCCTTCTATTTGAACCAATCATCCTTAACACAATTTGGGTCAATTTTAGTTGAACCTATCATCTTTAAGCATTTGGGTTCATTATACGAACCTAGTTCCCCTCGAATATCGTCATTAATATTCCTCAATTTACAAGTCCCGACTAAATCTCCAAATGATCATTATGATCCTACAAGTCTCCAAAGTTCATATAACTTTGATAAGCGCCTAAGTCTCCAAGTTAGGGCATACAAACTCCTAACTTCTAAAAACTCAATAAAAGAAGTAATGCCTTAACATTACTTTAAACCTCCCCGGAATAAACTCCAGATGAACCCATTTCTAGTCTAGGGTAATGACCAAACTCAGCTAATACTCTAGGACTCTAAGTTTACTTCATTCAAGAAGGTTCTTAAGTCCTAATCCTAAAGAATAAGGACCAAAATTAAAAGGAAAAGACCCAAAACTGCTGGAACCGAATCGATTCGCCCTAAGGGCCGAATCGATTCGCTCCAGCGAATCGATTCTCTCATAAAGAGAATCGGTTTGGTAGAAAATTTCAAGTTTCTGCGTTTGCCGAATCGATTTGGCCTTAACCCGAATCGATTCGAAATCACATACCTGGGAAGCTACTTCTATGCGAATCGATTCGCCCTAGGGGCCGAATCGATTCGCCCCTCCGAAAATGCCAAGAATGGATATGGAGTCTTGAACTCCAATTTCTACCCAACTCCAAAACCAACCCCAACCGAAATCATTTGCTGAAATTACTACACCCTAAATGCCTCTAATTTCCAACATTTATCATTATTAAACACCCAAATCCATTTCAAAGGGTTTAATACCCATAAAACCAACAAAACCCTAAAATGGTTAAACACAACAAATTCACAACTATCAACACTAATTATTCTACTTAAATCAGATAATAGCAAGTAGATAACTTGCCTTGAAGTAGGAAACTCAGATTTGATTTGGTGGAGCCAACAATCCAAGCTCCAATCTCTCTTTTTCTCCAATGATATCTTCCTCTCTCTTTCTCTCTAGGGCTCAACTTGAAAGAAAAAAAAATGGAAGAGTAGAAATGGGGTTGGGGAAAAATAAAATGGGGCTTAAGTCTAAAAAGCCCAACTAAGTGACTAATACGCGATAAAATAATATGCAACTACACCTTTAAGCTATAACCAGTCAAAAGTGCCCGAAATACCAAAATGCAATATGGCACTTATTTTGACTGTTTCGTACGTACCGGGACTAACTGCACTATCCAAATTATCATTTGGAAATTTTATAACTCATTTTAAGTTTCTGTTTCATTTTAAACTAAAATGCCATTTTATATCTTATGACACTATAAATTACCACATGAATATTATTACCTACTTACAAGGTAACTAAACAACAATTTAGCAAATATTAAATTTTTTCATATTAAATTAATATTTACTCAACATCCATCATTTTATAATTAATTACTACACCCAGTAAATAAATATAAAATATACTATCAAACTTGAGGGTTGTTACATTTACACCTCAAAATAGAAATCCACTAAAATAGAGTTAACAGGTTACAAACTATTTAATAATCTAAACACACAATCAGACCCAATCTAAGTTTAGATAATATACCAACTCCTATGGATTATTCTAACTTCTCCCAAGGCTTCTGATGTTGTAGATGTTCTCTCAGCTTTGTAACTCCACTCCTTTTTAGCATCCAGTCGACTCCGAAAGTCAATTATCTCTCTTCCAATACTTTTTTAGTGTTGTGTGAAAGTGTTGTGATGTGATGTGCCTAACACATGAATGCAGCTCACACACACTTACAGACAATATGACTAACAAATTACAGATTTTGTTCTAAAATGCAATATATGGTTTTTGAATCTCAGTATATTGGAACTCTCAGACTTTTGATCTTTGTTTATATCCACAGATATCAAGGTTACCTTGCTATTAAAATCATCTAAGGTCCTAAACACTTTCCTTTTTATTAATAAAACTATTTCACAAATTGTGAAATATAGATACGAAAGTGTAAAACACCAATCAAGATCCTAACTAGATCTAAGTCTTATTTTCTCTAATCTCATAAATAAAAAAGGATTTGTTAGTAAAGGTTTTAAAATTAACATATAAGAGTAAAACAACAAACAAATGATGATTTCTTGAAATAAGAAATCAGCCTAAGTAAATAAACGTGTTTTGTATCACAAACAGTTTAGATTTACACTTTCTATTAAGAGAAAATGAAATCCAAACTTCGTGAGTGTTGGACAAGAGATTAAAGACCAGAGAGGATGGATATTCACAGCAATGGAACACACTCAACTCACAAGGTGTTTTTTCTAAGGAAAAATCTAGAGTTTGGTTTAGGGTTTCGAATTCTCTATTTTTCTTCTCTCTCTCTCTCTCTCTCTCTCTCTGTTTTCTTATTTTCTCTCAAATGTAAAATGATCCAAAGATTGTAAAAGTGAGGACGATGGTCTCCTTTTATGTTAATGAGAGAAGGATCTGGAACATCGATGTAAAAGGAATGACTGAGATCAAACGTGTTCCCATTGGTTGATCCAGTTGTTACAAAGATTAGCCAAGATTACATGCAGACCATTAATAAGAATTGATCTAAGGGTTCTCAATAAATTTCAGGTATGTGAGAGCAAACAAACACACATTCAGCCGTTATACCATCAGCACGTGTAAGGCCATGATCATATGTAAAATGCGTATTTTTTTAAGATTAAAAAATACCAATTGCTGCCGCTTTCAGTTTCTACCCAACAAGTTTTTAGGATGAAAATGTTAATTACACATCAGCCCAAACATTATAAAACCAAGTTTTAAATGATTTTAAAATGTTTAAAAAACTTAAACAATTATTTTAAACATCCCAAAAATTATTTAAAAATCATTTTAATGGGAATTAATACTCACACACTTAATATGATATGAATGCACTATAGAGTATGCAATCCTAGGTGTAGTGTTGGTATAGGACAATTGAGACTAGTAGAGGATGATTTGATGTAGTGTCTAAAGTTCTTTGGTTAGACAAGGACGGCTCTAAATTTTGTCAGTATTTCAAAACCAGATGAGCTCCTATATAGTATAGAATCAAGTGAGTCGAGGATATAGGGTGCTTAAGAATCTGAGCCAACGAGGCTAACTGGACAGTTCATCCCACGGAAGTATGATAAGTCCATCAACGCCTCGGTCTCAATCACAATAATATCTCTCAATCTCCTACCTCATGGACACCTAAAAATCGTACTAGTCATGTCCAAAGGGATTACAACGAACTCCATGACCCCTTATCAAAAGTTTACCAAGACCTTCTAGCTCGAAATCTCATCAATCCTATAGAACCTTGACCATTATAATACCTAATTCCTTGAAATATCAAGCATGATGCCTGTTTACTTCCATCAAACCACCGGGAACAACACCGACCAGTGTTTACACCTGAACAATATCATCAAAAGCCTCATTGCCATGGGGATCATTACCCTCCAGTTAATACAAAGCCCAATACCACTAAAAACCCTCTCCCAGATCGGGCTAAATACCATTCTTTCACAAAATATTCAAATTTTGACCCTTTCACAAAAATTAATCCCATCAAAGCACCCAATTCGTCTACTAGTTCACCCCAAACCCTCAAGTTTTATCCTTCTTTCCTCAGATATTCGGAGAATGAATCTGACCAAGCCTTATCCCTCGTAACCAGGGCTTGCATAGTGGTCTGAACCCGTTCAGAAAGGGTAAGTATGGAGCTGCAAGCAGTCTTGAATCAACTTCGAGATTTTGGGCAAAAACTTCCCTTAGAAATGAACCTCAGAGGAGACTGTTGCGAAAAGATCAATTTTATGTATATGGAATCTTGGGCTTGAAAGTTATATGAATGCTTCATGTCAGAAAAAAAGTTCTAATTGGATAGAATTATGCAAGTAATGTCTGACGAATTTGTCAAGAAGAAAGAAATATGTACAACCTTCGAACTGCTCACCATCCTGAAGCTCAAAGAGTATTTATCCCACTCCTTTCAACACTTCTCTGCTGAATTGGAACCTATACGACGAGGCTACTAAAGTTTTTTAATTCATTGACTTTTCGTGGAAAAATGACATTATTTCCACTGGATGGGGCGATGATTTTAACGGCTCTGATAACTAATCGGGAAGTAGAGATATCTATATAATTTCCTCATTATGCGGAATGATTTCTTTTAAAGAATTGCTAGAAGTGATCAATGAGGTATCCATCGTGACTGAGGTTGATGAAGATATTGGGTTTCTATTCTTCCATGCATCTATAAATCTCATGAATCGATCCACGCGGGACTACAAAGGCCCAATTCTCCCACTCGTAGGTACATATATAAAAAAGGAGTCGTTGAATAGCTCTCGATGTCAAAAGTCATTTAAGAAGAAAGTAAGCTCATCGCGCAACTCAAGAAAAACCAAGCCAACATCACTTTGTGGGGCTTTTCATGTCCTCCCAATTACACATAACTGCTTTGATCAAACTCCTCACATGTCCCACGGCTCCTCCTCCTACGTCCCCCGAAGAAGTCATTCACATGGTGAGATCTCTGAACACAACAGCAAGCATCCATTGTTTCGAGGAGGAAATCCCCAAGATCAATCCTAACTAGAACTATACTCTCAATATCTCAGTCTAAGGCATGGGGAAAATGGTTCTATTAGCACTTCTTAACAGTGGGTCTACTCTGAACTTGTGTCCATAAAAAACTCTCAACTACCTAGGGATAAAGGTCAGTGATCTCACCCCCACTTTTGTTGTAATGTGCGCATACGATAATACCCATCGAGAGGGTATCGGTTCGATAATACCCACACTAGGGGCTTGTCCTATATACCCCCAAACTGAGTTTCAAGTCATCGATATATCATCCTACTTCAACTTGATCCTCAGTCTCCCTTGGCTTCACAGTATTCCAAGCGTGTCTTCTTTCCTTCATCAAAAGCTCAAACTCTTTGTCAATAATTAGGTCATCACTATCCTTGAAAATGATGAAAACTCCGATGGAGTTGGCACGAGTAACCTTGTATTCAAAATCCAGCATGGGGCTAACGACATGTTCCTCTCAGACTTCAATATTGATCCACTTCCTATCCCGATCGAGGATAGTTTTAAAGATAGAGTATGCCCAGAGTAAAACCCACACGGTAATGTCAACGTGATCCAAATGTTCAAAAGTATGCATTTCATGCTAAGAATGGGGTTGGGTCGCCATCAATAAGGGATTATCGAGCCGATAATTTTCAAAAAAAAAATTCTCCCATGTGGCCTAGGCTACCAACCGTCATAAGTTGAACTCATGGCACTCCGTCAGCCATACCAAAAGAAAATATTGAAAAATAAAGAGACGATATCAGGAGATTCCTTAAATGGAAAATTTATTAAGAATGGTGAAGACTTCCTCTTCTGTGGGTTCTCCAATCTATGGTACGACTCCATGGAGAAGAAGATGAAGTCGGGACTGGAGACTTTCTTTGGGGACAAACTCACCTCGAATAAAGATCAGAAACATGAGGCAGAGCCTCTAACCATCAAAGTCATGGAAAGAACTGGAAACTCTCAAGGATATGACGATGATGAGTCGTTGGATCTCCTTACACTGGTGTTTCATCTCTACATGATCCACATTAAGTCCAAACTATTTGAGTCGTCAAATAAGATCACCCCTAGTAAGAAACCACTGCTTAACTTGCACCATATTCCAATAAAGCCTGCCCAAGACAATCCGAACCATGTTGTTCACCCCCTTTAAAATGAATCGGAGACTATCACTTATCCTTTTATCACAAATATAATTGTAAATGAAACCTCCTTTGACAAGGTTCTCACTGCTATATTTCTAAAAGACGTTTTTAATGAAATAAATGATGATTTTAAGTATCTTGTTGTGCCTTCTATTAATTTCATTGATTGTAATCAAACATTTTATGAAGATAGCCTAATAAATGAACAATTCTTAAGTTATCTCAATAAGTAAATAATTAAGCAACATAATCGTATTCAAACTTATAATGATGAGACAAATATTATCAATTTCGATTCTAGTAGTAATTCGTATGAGATTATGATAAGGTCCACCCTTAACGAGCATGAGCGGTCGTAATTTAAAGAACTTTTGAAATAATTTATGGACGTCTTGTGTGGTCCTACAACGATATGCTCGACATTTGACCTAAAAATCTCACAGCACGAGAGTCTTATCTTCCCATAAAAAAATCATTTCGAACATAAGTTCAGAAGGCTCTGGACGAAGTGGTTTCTCAATATCAAAGACGAAGTGGTAAAGAAATTAAATGTAGACTTCATCTACTTGGTCGAATATCCTACATGACTTGCAAACATCATCCCCATTCTAAAATCAAGATGAAAAATTTGCATGTGCCTCAACTATCGATATCTGAACAAATAATCCACAAGGACGATTACACTCTTCCCAATATCGACAGGATTATCGATTACACTACCAACCATGCCCTCAAATCATTTATCGACAGTTTTTCTGGTATAATCTGATCATAGTACATCTCGACCATCAAGAGAACACAACCTTTATCACCCTGTGGGGAACCTTTTGATATACAATCATGTCATTCAGTCTAAAAAATACTCGAGTTACTTACCAAATGGAAACTACAACCATATTACACGATCTTGTCCATAAAGAAGTTGAAGTCTATGTTATCGATATGATGATCAAGTCCAAAACTCAAGAAGGTGGCATCCATGCCATGATGAAATTCTTTGAAAGACTTTGGCAGTTTCAGATGCACCTTAGCCCATAAAAATGCATTTTTAGTGTCACGAAGGGCAAACTCCTCAGCTTCATGGTCAATGAGAAGGGGATCGAAGTGTACTCTTCCAAACTCATAGAGATTCTTGAAATGCAACCACCTGGGATTTAAAAATAAGTGCGCAGCTTCCTGGGCAAACTCCTATACATCAGTTAATTCATCTTCTAACTAACCTCCATTTATAATCCCATCTTCAAACTTCTTTATAATGATTCAACCAAAGTATGGAACAAATCATGTCAAGAAGCCTTTGACTACATCAAGCGTTACATTAATTGAACTCCGATTCTCTTACCTCTGTAGCAAGGTCTTCCCCTCCTTCTATACCTCATCGTCATAAATAATGCAGTTGGGATATGCTAGCCAATACATCAAAGAATCACACAAATAAAGAGCCATTTACTATGCTAGTTGAAAGCTAGCACGGCATAATATGAACTACGCTACATTAGAGAAGGCATGTGTCGCTTTAAATTAGGTCACCCGGAAGCTCCGACATTACATGCATGCGTTCCCCATCAAGTTAGTGTCCCAAATGGATCCCGTTAAACACCTTCCACTACCTTCCTCTCTCAATAAACATCCCATCCGACACATTATCAATCTTTGCCTCTATGGTCGACATGCTTGAGGGAAGAACAATGGCTCCCTTTCTAGTCCAAAAGAAGTCTACACCCACTCACTTCTACCACATTGACCTCGCACCAGAAGATGATCCATACATAACTCGGTTGTGGTATTATGACATTTAGCACCCCCTCTAGGATGGTAGATATCCTCAGGATGCTAAAAAGAAAGGTTGTGCCACCCTTCGCTGAGAAGGCCCCTAAGCAGTTATTTCTAGGCAAAAGAAATATTTTTAAATTTTCCAAATTTTAACATTAGCACCCACAAACTTTTCTTGTGAAAATAACTTGATTTACCAATTTTATCTTATTAACCCTATAACGTGCCTCTACGTGAGTAAGCAGATAAAGTAAATAAATCAAACACAAGACACGCCGATGTATGAGGAAACTACTAAGGGAAAAAACCTCGGACGGCCAGGCCAAACAATCAATATGATACGGAAAATTACAAAAAAAGAATTTAGTCTTAATCAAGGAATCGATCACCCAAAATCCTTAACGCATCTTCTTCTATTCTACCACTCCTCCATAGTTCCACGTAGGAATCCACCCACGCAAGTGTCCACAGTACACGAGTCCACGTGCACCTCGGGATCGACCGATGTAACCTCAGCAACGTCTATGAATTCGAACATGGAATACACCGTTTTTTCTTCGTGATCAGCACGTACGAAATCCACCACACGAAAACAATTGTTCAAAGTGATGGAACAATTTATGGTGCCAAACTCAAGATCACAAAACTATGTAATTATCATATTTTATCTTGAAAACTCAGGATGATGGAAAATAATTGGGAACTTTTGTAAACTAGATGTAGAAAAGTTTTTTTTTCAAAGTGAAATAAGTACTTAAATATGAAAACACAATTTTTGAGGCGACAGGTCGTTTGAGCGATAAACCAGTCTCGTTCGAATGAGAAATAAATCTTATTTAAAAGAATCCAAGATTCGTTTGAACGACAGGGAAGATAATTTTTCATTTTAAAAACAACCTCGAATTTTTCTAAAACTAAATCAATTTAGAAAATATTTTAAAAGTACGTTTCCAAAAATATTTTTCAAATTCCCAACATAATTTTAATTTTAAAACACATCCTTAATTAAGATCCTAAATCTCACAATCCATTAAGATTTCATGCCTGTGTTATCTAGGATCTACCAAGTGCAAAGAAATATAAAAGGTAGGAAACACAGCACGTATATCATCTTCAAAGCATTGTCGTAAATTCTTCAACACTAAACGTTGTAAGATTTATGGTATCACATCTGAAATACTATCCTACGACTCAAACAGTTTTGTTCGGAATTAAACCAATTATAACCAAATTGACTCGATTGGAAATTAGCCCTTACAAATCTCCCCCTTTAACTATTCTGAGACAAAACTATAAATAGTGAAATGCTAAGCTGGGGCATCAAGCCAAAAATCTATGCCCATCTCATAAACCCAAAAAATGAAAATATTTGACATGACAAATATCGATAAAATATCTGGTGAAACAAACATGTTTGAATGTGATGTAGCCAATATGTCTGAATCTCTGAAAATCATTACACACAAAAACAGACATACCACATGTGGAGTATGGAGATACATAAAAAAATATATAAATAAATATCAGTAATACTCCTTCTACGTAGCATATCTCTCCCCTTCATTTCCTATAATAGACAAATCATGGGAAAGATAAACCATAAACATCATATCTAGAAAGAATATAATGAATCAATAAAATCATGACTAGATAAACATAATCTCAGTATCATCAAACAATATAGACAAATGACAATGGATAATAAGCTAGCAGTGAACATATATATGGAGCATAAAATGCATAAAGATGTGAAACTAGATACACCAATAGAAATCATATGCCTCAGCAGAATGATCTAACTTCATAAAATGAATATCCATGCATCTCCCTGTCAAATAAATACAAGCAGTTGATATATATCCAAAAAGTGATAATCCAATAAAGTCATAAAGTACATCATATCGGAATAACACAATAAATAATTAAATCTTGAACAATAGTATATCTCATAATACAATGTAAATAAAATGAATCTCAACTATTTACATCAGAATCATCATCATCATCATCAAGAGTTGTGACATCATCTCTCCATCGCCTCGATGTCCCTACTCCACGACCCTTCTCTCTATGTCGCATCTCATCAATAAGTTCAAAAAGTTGGGACTGTTGGATGGCTCTCTGTTGTTCCTCTGCCTAAAAGTGGGCCATTATAGACTCCATCATCCGGTGATGCTCAGTTAGGTCTGCCTGCATAAGAATCATTTACTGCTCAAACCTACGATTTGTAGCGTCTTTACTATCTCTAGACTCAGTAGAAGGATTCTTAGTGTGAGTGGGACCGAATGTCTATGATGATAAACCACCTCCAGAAGATGACCTGGCAACAGATGGAACATGATGAGCTTCCTCATTGAGGTGACTATCTTATTTACCCACAATATTCACCTATATCGATGAAAACCCTAGCTGCTCAACTTTATCCTGAAAAGAGGTACTTGAGCCGCCTCACATATGCAAGATACCAAAACACCATATACAAGAGCAGTACGGATATGAGTGGGTCCGATTAGCTGAATATAGGATATCACATGAAGAAGGAAGTCAGGTAAATCAATCTACAAACCCTAACTGACAGCGTACATAAAGTATACGATGTCAAAAGAAATCGAAGTATGGCTGGTCCAAAGATAGACTGCTGAGGAAACAAACGAATTAAGTAGACAATAATTTGGATCGAGCTACTGGTGATACATAACGGAATAACGATGAGGAAGCTCTAGAAAATAGTGATGGATGATGTTGTCAAAATCAAGACTACTAGGGACATTGCCTGGGAAAATAGCGTTGGGAACTCTGAAAATCTATAGAACCTGGGAGATAAGATCAACGAAGACAGTAACCATAACATCGAGGACAGAAGTCTGAAGACCAGCGACAATCCTAACCAATCTAAAATAAAACTCTTGGACTATATCAGGATGAAGAATATCATACATCTCGAACATAAGCTCCCAACCTCTCCCTCTCAACCAATCACGGACATAATACTATCTAATATGAGCTATCCAAAAAACTCTCTCTAACAATAGTACGAATGTGCAATCCGAGCGTACAGTACTGCTCATACTCAACTCTACTAGACCAATGATCTTCAGGGTAACGCGAGCATTTGGCCTGAGAGACCTGAGCTCAAGCCGAGGTCGGCTGCTCATAAATAATAGGAAGAAGTAGGAATAGAGAATGTGTATAAGGAAAAACTAAGACTAGCCCAATAAATACAAACTCTCTAACATCCTATCTCCGTACAAAGTCCAACCTAACCACCATTTTAAACAAAAAAATCACAAGCAACAATGGCAGAATAAGACAAGATATAATCAGTAACATATATAAACCAGACATGCGTAAAGAAAATACACACCTAAACTAGTGTATGTGCCACATGTATCCAAAAAATAAAAATGAAAATTTTTCAATGAATATAAAAGAAATCGTATATTGGACTCACACAACCAAACTAGGGGCAAAACTCACTCGACAAAAAAAAAATGAAGAAAATAAAAAAGACCGCCCCCAAAAAAATGAATTTTGATCCTAAAATCCAATTAACCAACTTTCGTTCATACTTATGAGACAAAGAATCAGATAATAATGGGAGAAGTATATAGAAATTTAACATTTGATTTTAAAATCAAATTACAACAAACCCTAACAAAAACTCTATATAAACACAAAATAACATAAAATACCTAAAGAAAATGGAATGAGGACGAATGAATCAGGAATCTAGCTCAAGAAATCCAATTGAACGAAGATTTTCAAAGCTTATAATGATCAACAATGGCTGTCGTTAAGAACATGAGTGAGGAAGAGGTAAAAATGGCTGAAGGGGAAGTTAAATACCCTAATCGCGATTTCAGACATCATTCGAAATGAATCTGATGGTTGTTCGAACAACAAACGAACATCGTTAGAACCAAACCAAAGGTCCTTCTAACACAACTACCTCTCGTTTGAACTGACGCACCCTCGCTTCTTACGACGCTAAATTGTAGAACCTCATTCGAATCTCATCTGAAGACACCTTTTAATGACCTACAAATGTCCCCACATTGTATAAATATAAACCCTCAAATGGATCTCATTAGAACCCACCTATCGAACAACGTCAACATATCCTTCAAACGATAGTGTAATCTGAACCTTAAAACTTTCACTCATCTCCTCAAAAAATAGAAAAAAGAATCACTAAAACATCCAACTGACACAATTAAAAAAAATAAAAGACCAACTCAAAAATAAAAGAGTTACACTTTCATATGGTATCGATGTGCCTAAACATGGAATAGAATGAATGAGTGTGAACTAACACAAATGAATCATAACCTAAACAACTACCGCTAAATTTCTTCAAACTACGGTTTAGCCACATGCTACAATTATAACTTGAACTTAATGAACAAAACATACATCGTGCACACAAGTTTAGAATTTTGACGATTCTACCAAACAATAGCGCCATGACATGAGTGTTCAACGTAAGACTCATTGTGAAAACCCATTATTTTTCGATTAAACTCCCTCAAAAGATAAACATATATATATATATTTTATTTTCTAATGCAAGATTCTTTTGAAGTTATATCATCACTTTTAAGAGATATCGTATTGGCCCTTTTGGCAAATATTTTCTCTTTTTAATTCCTTAATTTTTTCTTAGTCTCTTTTAAATGGCGGCTTTCACACAAAGTCAATATGTCTTTTGCAACACTTTCTCGTGTACACTCACATTTTTAAATAATAAATAAATATCCTCACGGGCAACGGTTCATCCATGCATAACTCCCCAGAAGTCATATATGCACGTACATGACAAGATTTAGAGGAAAACGTCTCACCAAAATTAATTGTACATGAGAAGTCAAACGTTCAAACAAGCTCGTGCATGTGTGTACGATGGCATATACATAATCAAATCCAAATGCAAGTTAAGTTCGAAACAACTCCATGAAACTCATGGTTAAGATCAACCTAGGCATCTAATGTAATGATCAAATGTCCTAGCCAAATGAAAATTGCGAAGTGTAGGGGATTCAAGCACAGCAATACGCCATACCATACGTGTATGTTCAAAACACAAAAAAAACGAAAATCTTTTTGAGTTTTTCAAAATATTTTTATCCAAAAAAAACTCTTTTTGTATTTTCAAAAAGTATATGAAACCAAAACTTTTTGTATTTTTCTCAAAATGACTCAAAGAATGAAAAGTATAAAAATTCAAAATATACACTTCATAACCCTAGAAAAGATATATCTAGAAGACAAAACTAGAGTATGACAAACCAATGAACACGCTCAACAATAAGATCTAGCATGGGCAGAACCGCGTGCAATCAAACGAGAATCACCAAGTCTAATGCATAAAGCCTCTAGATCTGATTTCCTAACCTAAGTAGGTGTCTAATGACAAATACGGGCTTTGGGAACCGAAATGACTCTATTCTTAGACTTTCTAGGAACGTTCTTAAGATCGTAGAAATAATGTATAAGGTCACCCTTCCTACTGCAATAAGTGCAAATGTATATACAGCGAGGAGTGTTACCTAAAGGTTGATCCTTCCTAAGGTTCCTATTCCGCCCTCTCATATGCATGGTCTTGGCTTTGGGAATGGGAGAAGCATGATCATCGAAGCCAATTCCATGCCTATCATCTTTGATTTGGATGGTGACTAACATCCTATCCAACTTTTTTAACCTAGCCTCCAAATCAAACTTAACTCTACTAGGGTCTCTCAACTTCTCCTCAAGATCACCTATCCTAAAGTCAAGTAAATGTCTAGACTCCTCAAACTCTATAATCTTCTTCTTCATAGACTTCATTAAGCCACGAAGACTATCTCTCTCACCCTCAACGAATTTTAGTTTCTTTCGAAGAGTCTTATCACATGCCCTGTGTTCCTCAATCATTTCATCATTATTTTCTACGACACGTTCTTTCAACGTAGCTGCTAGTTTCACATTTTCCTTCTTCATCTTCAATGTTTCTGCATATAATTCACGAAAGGAAACTTGCAACTCACTCTCGTCTGTCTCATTATCCTCACTCACTGGGGTGTAACTCACTATGGCCTCAGAATTGTCGTGCAAAGGAATACCTTCATCGGAATATTTCTCGACATCGCTCACATTACTCGCCATGAACGCAGTGTAGATACGCTCATTGTGGGAATCTTCTCCCTCTTTTGGATCAATACCACTATGGGTGGCGTTAAATTCTATCAATTTCTTGCCCTCCTTCTTAAGCCTCATGGCGCACTACGCCACCCTATGGCCATAACCCTCACAACCATAACACATATCCAACTCATCCCTCTTAATATTCTCACTTTGGTTCTTAGGTAAGCCATCGGCCTTGTTGTTTTTATCTTTCAAGTATTTTTTCATATTTAGATTTCTTTTGGAACCTAAGAAACTTCTTAAACTTCTTTGCCAATATGTCCACATCTTCGAACTCGATGTCAGACTCATCATCTGAAACTCTAGTTTCCTCCTTCAAGGCTTTCAAAAAAATGCCATTTTCTTTCTTTGGCATTTACTTAGAGGTAATCATGTCAAGCTCATAAGTTTATAGGTCACCTACAAGCTCTTCAAGTATCATCGAGTCAAGCATATCCAAAGAGTTTAAAACGGTCACCTTTGGATTAAATTTATTGGGAAATGTCCTTAAATTTTCTTTATGACTCAGTTGTCGGGTATCTTCTCTCACAAGTCAAACGACGAGTTAACTATATCGGACAATCTAGCATAGAACTCATCAAAGGTCTCAATCTTTAACATCTGAATCATCTGAAACTGGGTGGTGAGGTTTTAGAGTTTGGAAGCCTTAACATCGTCGATTCCTTTATGGGTAAGTTGGAGAATATCCCAAGCCTCTTTAGACGTCTCACATGTAATGATACGATGGAATTCCTCTGCGGACACAGAACAGAATAGTGCATTCAAACCCTTGGGATTGTATTATGCTAGTTTGTGCTCGGCATCAGTCCACGACTCAACATGTTTTAATCTAATAACCTCTCCATCTCTCGTGACTGGTGGTGTCCACCCCTTAGCGACAACTAACCACACTCACTCATCTATAGCCTTAAGAGCTGACTTCATACGCATTTTCCAGTAAGCGTAATTATTCCCATCAAACATAGGTGTTCTAATAACCTCAAACCCTCCTGGATTCATGCCTAAAGACTAGGGATCATAGACACGATAAATTAGTGTTCTAGCTCTAATACAAATTTAAGAAGGCCCTTAAGCAGTTATCTCTATGCAAAAGCAATATTTTTAAATTTTCCAAATTTTAACTTTACTACCCACAAACTTATCTTGTGAAAACAACTTAATTTACCAATTTTATCTTATTAACCCTATAACATGCATCTACGTGATTAAGAAGATAAAGTAAATAAATTAAACACAAGACACGCCGATGTACGAGGAAACTACTCAGGGAAAAAATCTCGAACGTCCACGCCAAACAATCACTATGATACGAAAAAATACAAACTGACAATTTAGCCTTACTCAATGACTCGATCACCCACAAGACTTGACACCTCTTCATCTCTTCTACCGCTCCTCCACAGTGCCAAGTAGGAGTCCACCCAGTACATGAGTTCACGTGCACCTCGATATCCATCGATGTAGTCTCAACAACGTCTACGAATCCGAACACAAAATCCACCAGATGAAAACAATTGTTCAAAGTGATGGAACAATTTCTAGTACCAAATTAAATATCACCGAACTATGGAATTATCAGATTTGATGTTGAAAACTCTGGATGATGGGAAACAATTTGGAACCTTTATAAACCAGATGCATAGACGTTTTTTTCTCAAAAGTTCTTCCATTTTTCTTAGTAAAAGAAGTCCTTAAATATGAAAATGCAATTTTCGAGGCGACATGTCGTTCTAACGATAAACCAGTCTCGTTCGAACGAGAAACAAATCTCATTTGAACGACGGGGAAAATAATTTTTTGTTTTAAAAACATCCTCGAATTTTTCTAAAACAAAATCAACATAGAAAATATTTTAAAATTATGTTTCCAAAAATATATTTCAAATTCCCAACATAATTTAATTTTAAAATGCATCCTTAATTAAGATCCTAAATCTCACAATCCATTAAGCATTCATACATGTGTGATCTAAGATATACCAAGTGTGAAGAGATACGAAGGCACGAAACACAGCACCGATATCATCTTCAAAGCTTTACCGTAAATTCTTCAAAACTAAACGTCATTGGCTTTGTGGGATCACAACTTAAAGACTATCTTAAGACTTAAACGGGTTTGTTCGGAATTAAGTCAATTAGAAACAAATTGACTCTATTGAAAATTTGCCCTTACATTCGCAAGCTTGTTGCTTAGTACATCATATGTTATAAGGCACTCTTCACGAAAATTTTGATGGAACCCGTCTTCATTGCATAGAAAGAGTTGGGGATGAGGAAGTGATGCAGAAAATCCACAGCGGAGAATATGGACCCCACATGAACGGTCATATTCTTTCCAAAAAGGTCATCCCTCAAGAATATTACTCGACCACCATTGTTCAAGACTGCACTGCTTATGTTAGAAGATATCTCAAATGATAACAATTTGTTAATCTTCAGCACTTGTCTCCTTGAGAGTTATATAACATGACTTTGCCTTGGCCTTTCTTAACTTGGGGCATAGACAATATCGAGAAAGACATTCCTAAGGCATCAAAGGGGCATGAGTTCATCATGATAGCCATTGATTATTTTAGAAATTGGTTGAAGTTGTATCATACGTAGTATTAAATGTAAAGAAAGTATCCAAGTTCATCCTAAAAGAACATCATCTTCCGCTACGGAGTTCCCCACAAGTTGGTATTAGACAATGGGTCCACTTTGAAACTGAAGTCATAGAGTTAGTCGATGAATATGGAATTCAAAGGAAGAAGTCCTCTCCCTACCGACCACACCCAATGGGGTGATCAATGTTACCAACAAAAGCCTCAAGTCCATAATTAGAAAAATGATCGAAAGTTGTAGAGATTAGGCAGATCCAATCCCATATGCTTTCTGGGGCTACGGTACCTCCATCCGAACACCCAATGGGTCTATCCCTTACTACCTAGTATATGGCATGGAGGCAGTCCTACCTATTGAAAAAGAAATACCCTCCCTGTGAGTCATGCTTGAAAGTCAAGTCAGTGAAGAAGACCGGTGAAAAAGACTTCTACGATAAACTCACATTCTTGGATGAAAGGAAATTAAGGTCCTTATAGCATATACAAAGGTACCACCAGTATATTGCGTGATCAATAAATAAATAAAAAATCAAAAACCACTGAGTGAAATAAGGTGATATCTCCCTCCAAGAATTGATAGAATCCGTCTAGGATCTAAGAGATAAATTCAAACCTAACGCCCTACATCGTGAAGAAAATTTTGTTAGGTGGCGCCGCTATGATCCAGACATCGACAGAGAAGAGATGGAGCGTCCAGTCAATTTGGGTCATCTTAAGAAATTTCACCCCTAGTCCAACTCTCACCGCGTTACGACTCTTACCACCTCCCTTTTATTCTAAAAAATATTTTTCCCTTTCTTCTCAGAATGACGTGGGACCTGATCCTCTCAAAATCACCTTTTCAAGGAAAAACTCACAATTTTCAAACCCCACAGAGGTATGTAGGAAGCTCATAAAACACTTTGGGAATGGTCCTTTTTCTTTTACAAAATCTTATTCATATGTCCCACTGAGAACATCTCTCTCGCCATTTAAATGAAAAAAAAGGATTATGTGTCCTTAGCGATCGACATAGATAATTCAATCAATAGAGATTCTTCAAAAGCATAATAGTATATGTCGAAAACATTATATCATTCTTTTATTAAATACAAAATATGGCGATTACATGATGTATCAGTGACTAGAATGAAAACAATAAAAACACTTTACCATCCCCAGAACTTGACCTACACACAAACATATCTATTGCCAAAGTTGTCCCCATATTCCCACAAAACACACTTCAATTTATAGACAACCTCGTCATATCATTATTACAAGCCCCTGGAGTACCTCAGGAATCCCAATCCTGACTACATTTTCGTATGCACTCCATGCGACGATAAACTTTTATCATCTTGGAGAAAACAATAACGCCCTCATCTAGAGCACCAAACACAAGCTACTTTTGCCCTGTCTCCTCAACACAAACCTTCATAACCACCTTTTTCCATAGACATTTAAAATAGTCCCTGGGTGCAAACCCAAACTCCTCAATGGACTTGGATGGATGTATAGATGGTCGACGGTGCTGCCACAAAGGTCCTAAAATAATTTCCAGAGATTCAGTCAGATCCTCTACAGGAAAGAAGTTGGTTACAGGAGGAGAAAGAATCTTCCCCCAACCTACACTATGTAGAAGTCACTAAGGAAAATATAAATAAGTTTGGAGAAGTCCTACCAATCGAACATTATAATAGTCACCTAGTTGCAAAGTAGGTTGTAGGTCACCCCACATGGAACTAACCAATGAAGATGTTAGCCATGTGACCCACAAGACAACTCACCATGTTCGTAATAGATGGGCCAAAGTTATAAAGGGACGGTGTAAAAATGTTAGGGACACCTGTCAGAAGGTACTCGGGAGGAACCACAAGGTGAAGTCTCTTCGATAACAAAATTAACAACATCATGAGACTCCCTCAAAAAAGTAAGGACAGCCTTCCTTACAATCCTCCAGGGCATTTAGAGTCTCCACCAATATGACAGAAGTCAAATTATGATGATGTGACATCTACAGCACAATCATGGCCACCTGAGGGTCCGTTGTCATATCACAATTTACTAAGAGAACTCTGGAAGTCAATCCCAGAGCTACATCATTAGTAAAATCATTATCATTATGGTCTCTTAGATGCATCTAATTCAGCATTGTCAGAAGGATGATAATTTCCACATGCACTAGTGGTTGGGCATTCGAAGGGGAAACATGAAGAAACTTGCCTAGGGATGCTAGAGGGGAACGGGATAGGTCCAGCATAGTTGCAACAACACTAGGGTTAACACCCAATATTGCAAAAAAATCCTCGTAGGTGGGACACACTTCGTCTATGCCAAAGCAAAACATATGGTCCTCGAGGTGCCAGAACTGGAGTTCCACTTCAAAGAGTTTCCAATAGATGGAACAATTATTCCATAAGGTGCCCGATCGCAAGTTAAAATCCCCATAGTTAACATTATAAAAGAACATGGCCTACAAACCCTCATGATAAGTTT
Source organism: Sambucus nigra (assembly GCA_949130495.1). Lineage (NCBI taxonomy): Eukaryota > Viridiplantae > Streptophyta > Magnoliopsida > Dipsacales > Adoxaceae > Sambucus > Sambucus nigra. The sequence goes on from OX422222.1 coordinate 52,354,040, forward strand.
TGAATGCTTCAGTCATGGGAACTTCCATATCAAGGGAGCAAGAAAATTCGGGAAACAAAAAGAGAGAAAGAACCTGAAGTGTGGTGTGAAACTCCATAACAAGACCCCTTTCAGGAACAAAAGAGAAAAAGAAAATAAAAAGATTAAAAAAATTCAGGATGTAGCTCGGGCATTTCAAAAGCCTGCCTACTAAAACTACCTCCTCAAGCACCTCGACGAACACGCTTCCCCCGGCGGTAAGCAATGGACCCATCGTTCAGACGCATAGCTCTCCTTAAAAGTTTTTAGTAACCTATGCTTAATGGTAGTCCCCCCAAATTTTGTCACAAAAATTCTAAAAATAAATAAAAAATTGTTCAAAAACATTATAAAAAATCCCCCAAATCTTCAAAAGTTCATGAATCCCCAAACTCACCTAAAACACTCTTTTGTTAAAAAAACAAAAAAAAAAACTTAAAAGTTTGCCTGACATACTCCCCAGCAAGAATGAAATAAAATTGCACCGCATGTCGCAACCAAGGATCACCAGTCATATTTATCAACTCTTCTATCTCTTTAGATCTATAGAATTGACCTAAACCCATAGAATTGGCCTCGACCCTATGAATTAGGTTTCCATCACTCTTTAGGTTTTTAGAATCGACCTAGGCCTGTAGAATTTTCCTCGACCCTCTGAATTATGTCGCTATCACTCTTCAGGTTCGTAAAATTGACCTAGACTCATAGAATTAGCCTCAACCCACTAAATTAGGTCGCAATCACTGTTTAGGTCCGCAGAATTAACCTAGGCCCATAGAATTAGCCTCAACCCTCTGTATTATGTCACTATCACTCTTTAGGTCTGAAGAATTAACCAAGGCTAGTACAATTTTCCTCGACCCTATAAATTTGGTCTTTATATCTCTTTAGGTCCGGAGAATTTACCTAGGCCCGCATAATTGGCCTTACCCCTCTAAATTAGGCCATTATTACTCTTTAGGTCTGCAAAATTGTCCTTAACCCTCTTAATTAGGTATCTTTCACTCTTTAGGTCCTCATAATTGACCTAAACCCGTAGAATTTTCCTTAACAATCTAAATTTTATCGCTACCCACCTTAAAAGTCTCGACACGCTGAATTGGTGAATTACACTCCTTAGGTACTATGCGTTGAGCCTTTAACCTCAAAGCTCATAACCTTCCATGAAGTATATCCCTTTTGACAAGTTTCACTTCTCCTAAGCTCGCCCATTGTGGGGCTCTATAGACACCCCATCCTAGTACCCTCCAAATGCCTCCTTAGTTCTCTAACACTTTTCCTTTTACCCTGAGACCCCAGTCCTTCTTTAAACCTTAACCCAAAGGTTGTTTGACACTTTTAAGTTCTATTTATCTATTAATCAACTCTCTAAATCCAGTGTAGCTCTTGCACTTCCATAGGGCTCTGAATACCCATTCTAATGGTACATACCATGACGAATCGGCCTTACGGCTCACACATACTTGCATTTTTACTCAAAAACATTGCCCTAAAGGCTACCGATTAATTTTGAGCTCCATTTGACTTTAATCAATCCTCCAACCCGAGTGTATCTTATTGTACTTTCATAGGTCTCTATGTACCCTTTCTAACAGTCCCTATCGTGTGTGAATTGACCATACAGTTCACGTATACATGCCTTTTTACCTCGAGAACCCCAATTCAGAGGCCACCGGGCGCTTCCAAGCCTTGTTTGAATTTGGTCAACTCTCAAACCTCGAGAGTGGCTCGATATATTTTCATCGGGATCTGAATATACTTTTCAACAGTCGTGGATATGCGTGATTAGGACTTACAGTTTGCATTCAATAGTGCCATTATCTATAGTCAAAGGGGTACTTCGTTAGTAAGTCAAGGGTATACCGATAGGTAGGCTAGGGCCTATGTCGATTGGCACACACCCTAATCCTGATTTGTGTTATTTAAGGAGGCCATGAACTCATTCCCAAGGTCTCCAAGCTCCCTTTTCAGAATTAAGAACATTCTCTACCTCGAAATTAGTGCGTCGAGTTTTTCTCTCTTTTCGAGGCAATCCCATGCCGTAGGGCTCTCGAATGTCCACAGTGGCGACTCCACTAGGGATTATTATTTTTAGAGGACTAAAATCTATTTACATGGGCTTTATTTTATTCTTTCTCCGTTTCTCTATATCTCTACATGTGTGTATACCACTACTTGTATATCCTTCTCACTCTCATACTTACATGTTGTATATATGTCTTGCTCATATAATGATAACCATTCATATCCTTCTCTCTGTCATGCTCTTTTCCTCATTACATGTATATACCACCTTTTCTATCACATGCTTCATGCTTTATTCACGTTTATATAGTTACCATATTCACTCCACTTTCTTAAAGTTTTCACTTGCTCCATGTCACTTCTAGATATCTATGCTTAGTCTAACTAGAACACACTCCCACATTATTCTCGCTTGTATATATCCACATGTTTGCTCGCATGTTTCGCACATTACTTGTAGATATCCATGCTTAGTCCCACTAGCACACACTTCACAGATTACTCTCTCTTGTATATATCCACATATTTTCCTCACTTACACATATTCCTATATGACTCTCACCTTGAACATACCTTCTACTCACTTGTGTATATTCACATGACTCACACTTTGTATATAACATCATGCTTTATATACGCTCGATGCTTCAGGTACATACTTGCTAGCACTACTCTCTATGTATAGACCCTTTATCACATGCTACTCGTGTATATTCCATTTTCTCTCTCATACTTAGTACTAATAATTCCTTCGCTTAGCATACATAGAACTCTCCATAAAATGTTAATTAAGACTCATGCATTTTTGTACACTACATCATGGGAGCATTACATTTTGACTAAAATTTTGTCCTATACTAGGGGATCACTTCGTGATGGGTTCAGGTCCTGCGGGGCATAGTTAACCTAAGTAATACGATTCCCAACTTCCATTGACCTAGTACCTTCGACGTATATCGAATGGTCCCCCCCCCCACCGCATCGTACTTCTTAATCGAACTCAGACTGGGGTATATAGCTGGTAACTCATTCACATACGTCGAGTATATCGAATTCTCTCTTAAACGTATTGTCTCCATGAGATATATCATGAGGCAATTCACGTACACCCTGGTATATAAAATGTATTTTCCACACACATCGTAGAATGATTGCCCTTATAGGCAAGAGGTATAATGTGGAAGTCATTCCAAAGGGAGGAACATTTTAGTATTTTCTAGAAGAAAAATATTTTTTCAATAGGTCGTTAGATAGAAATTTGGCATGTCATTCGAATGATTATATGTAACTCATTAGATGATTCATGTTCCAATGAAACTTCAAACGAGACAATTCCTTACCTTCGATGGAATCCTATTGGAAATATTGTTAGAAAGGTGTTCAAACAAGATGGAAGATTGTGTTCGAATGAGATGTACCTCGTTCTAACGAGCGTGCGAATGTTTCATAAGTACAAGATTTTCCAAATTAATTTTCATCCTTATATCGTTTTTTAAAAACCTCCTATAAATAGGAGTGTAGAGCAACAGTTTTATTTGAGATCAAATCTTATATTTTCAGTTCGGAAACTCAATTAAAAAGGTCTTCAAAGACCTAGTTTATACCCAAGTTGTTTAGGATCCAAGTTTCAACTCATATATGCTTTGAAGATCCTATGTTGAGCACCAAGGTTTAGTTTCTCCTCATCTTAATAGTGAACTTCTTTCGTGCGGTGGCCTACGTGCCAGATCTATGTACATATTATGGACCCCGTATTATATGATGATTGTTGCATTATTCATTGGATGCAGAGGCATGTGTGGACTCACACGTTGTGACAGTTGCATGTGTTGATTCCTATGTTGTCCTGTGGAGGAGAGGTTGAAGATTGAAGAACAGTTCAAGGCTTGTGAGGGCATCGAGTCATTGAGTAAGTCTGATGTCAATCTTGTGAAAATCCATATCATTGTGAATTCATGTGGTTGGGCGGAAAAAAAAAGGGTTTTCCCATTTGACTTTTGCTTGTACTTCCGGAGTTCTGATTGATTTACTTTATTTTATCATGTACTCACCTAGATGCATGTTTAGCTTAAGATAAAATTGGTTAATCGTTTAATCGCAACTTGTTTAAAATCAGTGCAACGTTTTACTTTGGGATAAATTGTTTCAGTTTAATTGAAATAAAATTTTAATAATAGTTTTATTTGTTTGTTTTGTACCTTCTCACATATGGCTATAAGGTTCCAAAACTACCTTTATGAATGATCATGCAAAGAAATTGTCATTCATTAAAATACAAGTGACCGTATTCACTGTAACAAACCACATCTAGACCATTCCAAATCTCAAGAATTCAGGAAGATCATTAGGGATAAACAGTTTATATATATATATATATTAGAGTTCTAGGGTAACCCAATCATAACAGTCCAGATAGTCACAACAATGATGGGACATTTAGAACTTTATAACCCAATGTATTTCACCATGTTTTTATCTCTAGGAGTGTCCACACACAAGTCTTACTTTAGGGAGATCATATACAATAAGATTTTAGGCTTTTTGTAGATTCTAGCAACGTTTTAAGAGACCTTAGGAAGGCATCAAGATCATCATCTTCATCAATATATTTTTTCTTTTAAGGGTCACCAATAAAATCCACAAAGGTACCATGATTTGAAACCCTAGGTTTATGCTTTTAACCTATTTCTTATTTTTACTTTCTAATGCATGATCAATTAAAATTTTGGAGCTGAATAGTTTTTTGCGTTTATATCAATCCACCCACACACACAATCTAGCCTTGTTCAACAAGAGTTATGAACCAAGGAAGTCCATAAAAGTCCATGTCTTGACCGACTTCATAGCATACTACTCCAAAAGATGGGGATATTTAGTCAAGCCCCATTCTAAACATGTTCAATATCAAGTTGCAAGGGAATACCATGTCCAATCTTGATGAGTAGTCTATATGAAAATTATTTATGGAAAGGGCTTTCAACGAGCACGGAATAAACATCGACATAGTCATCATCACTACTGAGTCGGAGGAGTCCCCATCAACCCTGGACGTAGTCCAATAAATGGAACCTCTGGTGTTCTTTCCATTGATACAAGTGGAAATCTTATCTTACGTGACGAAAACAAAAGGTAATCCAATCCAATATGGTCTACTAATCTTAATTCAAAAAGTTCAACCACAAACAGTTATTATGCTCAGTTACTCGAATCCCAAAACATGGTGTTGTTTTCTCAAAGTGCTAGGAGAGTTGAAACATGGCAACGCTTTGATTATCCTACGGACACAATGCTTCCGAATTTGAAACTCAAATAAATAAAGATCCATCATCTGTCACTGCACTGTGGTAAGATTTTGGAATTTTTCTTCAATATTTGAATATTTTCTCATTATATATAGATTTAAAAATATATTTCGTTTTCTTTTGATTTTGAAACAGGCTTAATAGAGTCCACTATGTTTGATTCTTGATTAATGGGTTGGGTTTGTTGAACTTTAATGAGTTTGCATTATTCATGTTTTTGATGAACTTTATCAACAATTATAGTCTTCAATAATATCTCATTTTCTATGACCATTTATTCCAGTGATCAAATAATGTTTGAGAAAGAAACTTGGATATTAATAGTCTATCCACACAAAACATCACATACAAAGTAGAAAACCCCCAAATTGGATGCATCCCAGTTTTTTATGTCTATTTTTTTCTTCTAATTTAAAGAATATGCTTTATTTATTGGAAATTTAATATTTATGTTAGTTGTCGACAAACGTGTATTACCGATTGAAAAATTGTAGCACTACTTTAATTTTTCAATTGCACTAATATTTATTTGTTCAAGGCACAAACCAAATAGATAATATGGAACCTATTCTTGATTCTTGGATATTATCAACTTAATCCTTACTTTTGTTTTTGTAAAAAAGTTTATAACGTTTTTATAAAAATAAATAAACGGACATTGTTTATAATATTTTTAAATGTTACAAAATAATTGTTTATGTGAAAAAATTTGAAAAAAAACTATTGTTGTTATATATAATAATAATAATAAAAGATTCGTTTATAAAAACATTGTTTTGTGTTAAAGTTATTTAAAAAACTGTTTTTGTGATTTAAAAAAAATAGTTGGAAATAGCTTTTTATTAAAAAATTATTCTTATAAAAGAAGGTTTTATAAAAAGTTTAATAAGATATTTATAAAAAAATAAACACATGTTGTAAAAAAGGGTTGATAAACAAGGTTTCTTTTAAAAAAAGTATTTTTGTTATATATGATAATAAAAAAGTGATCTGTTTAAAAAAATATATTTTTTAATAAAGTTATACAAATTCTTATATGTTCAATGTTTCATTTTTATTTAACTGTCCCTCTCAAATTTCAAGTAGCTCAAGTGCACAATCCAAAACATCAAATAATATCTCCACAGTCTCGAGAAAAATAAATTCTCATTTATTCAAACCTTAAATCCCAAGGTTCATCTCTCTCTCTCTCTCTCTCTCTCTCTCTCTCTCTCTCTCTCTCTTTCTCTCTCTCTCATTATAAGCGTATATATTTAAGGAACATATAAGACTCCATATTGTTAGTAATTAAATAAACGTGAGATATTTTGACTTAATATTGTTAGTAATTAAATAAATGTATTAGTAAAATTTAGTATATTACAGGTATATTTTTTTTTTGATAACACATATACAACTCATATCCATACGTTAGTCTTTATGTACTTAATTAGTATAAAAAATCTATTATAATCTTTTTTTTAATTATATACAATTAAATTAAATTGTAATTGTGCCTATTACAAATGCTGTTGGGTTGTTTCCAATCTTTATATAGTGGGGGATTTTTATGATGTAATGATATATTTTGACTTAATATTAGTAGTAATAAAATAAATTTGTAAGTAAAATTTATTACATTAAAAGTATATTTTCTGTGTAAGAAATATTCAACTTATATACATATCTTAGTCTTTATGTAATTGATTAAAATCAAAATTTTAATATAATTCATTTTTAAATTTCTATGAAATTAAAATAAATTTTAATTGTACCTATTTTTTATGGTTTTGATTTGGGGGATTAGGAGAGAGAAAAATATTTTCATGTATCTATTTTTTTCATAAAAAATGGTTGTCTTTTTTTTTCCTAGAACCTATGATTTCTTGTTCTTTTAAATTATTAAAATCACATGTTCATAAAAAAAATCATATGTTCATTTCTTTAATTATCTTTACTACATATTTATTACCATAAAATTAAATAGATTTTTAAGAAAATTATAAAACACCTGCGCATCATACGGGAAACCTACTTGTATAGTTTACATTAGAGATGAAACAATAGTAATTGTCAAAATCATAATGTCGATTACAAATAACCTACAACCACCCACATATATAGGTTAATATCTTTTAATCATCTCACACAACATTTGCATATACCTATTGTGCCCAACATCAATCCAACTCACCCTATGGAACCTCTATCCTACCACCCAAATGATTGGAAAGATCTACAAACATTTGTGATAAACACTCTCTCATCCCGACCCATCTCACTAGTAACCCATAGACTCACTAATGTCTAACCCCATTTCTACCGTATAATGTCCGCTCCAATATACTAAGACAAAACACATAATGTTGTGTGGGTTCGTATACACCCATCTCATTAAACAACATAACTACGGACTACTCACACCCCTAAACATCATAAAATATCTACGTAAGGCTTATATATTGTTTCAAATTAAGGTTTATATATATATATATATATATATATATATATATATATATATATATATATATATATATATATATATATATATATATATATATATATATATATATATATATAGAGAGAGAGAGAGAGAGAGAGAGAGAGAGAGAAAATCAACTAGATCTATGAACAGTGACACCCCATCTAATTAAATACCTGGTGATCAGTCCTTTATTAAATTTTAACCAAGGTGAACAGTTGGTTCATTCTTAGCATCACTATCGCAAAAATAAATTTTCCAATTAACACCCTAAATAATTAAGCTAAGTGACAAAACCATTTTAAGACATCAATTTCCAAGTTTCATTTAAAAACAAACATTTAAAACTTTACATAATTCATAGTTTAAGAATCACACAACAACTATACTGGAATATATAATCCAAACAATTAAACATCCAACTAATTAATTCCAACTTTCAAACATAAAGGAAACATCCTGACAGTAATAAATCCCAAGGTATAAATACTGAAAATAAATGAATCACAATCTCTGATAAAAACATCTGAATAATGGAAAAAGGGAGACACATGCCTAACTGGAAAAATAGAGCTAGGAGTGGAATCAATAATGAGGTCGTCTAAGCAAAAGGCCTGCAACTCCCACCTAAGCTGCAGCGCATTTCTTTCAAAGGATCCTATGCAAGTTGCCCCTGTGGCTGGGCACCTGTAATATATACATATATATACAAGAGAGAAGAGAAAATAGGAAATGGGTCAGCGCCCGATTGTAAAACAATTTAAAATTAGTTTAGCAAGTATTTAAAATTCTTACCGGCTAATGCAACCAACATATTAGCGTGACACTCCCTTGAAAAATTCTCACCTCTCTTCTAATGTGCACACCTATCGCACTAATACTCCCAACAATTTAACTTATCTTATCTTAAGTTACTCATAAGATTTCATGTCGACAATTTCAATTGTTAAGGATGTAAATTTTATTAAACAGAAAAGTTTTCACATAAACCTCATTTGATTATAAAGTTTCTTAGTAACGTATCATACTTTTCAAACACTTATTCCCAAGTTGAAATAATTACACATTTCTTATTTACCATAGTCACAGTAGGTAGTTCCCAAATTCCAGGTTTAAATATATATATTAAATACTCATATTATATATATATATATATATATATATATATCCTAACGGCACCCCACATAAAATTTATGGTGCCGTCATACTCTGCTATCCAGTCCTCGTATCACTCGTAGTAAGGGAAATACAAGTTCGGAATCACTCTCGAACCGTATTAACACAAAATACATACAAATTGAGGTGAAGCATAGTTCCAAGTCACTAAGAGGTCAGCACATACCCTCACGTCTCTTAGGGCCGTATGACTATCGATCTGATAGCCTGTACCAAGGATTCCTATGTTCTAGGGTACGAATCAATATCCCCAATGTTGATGTAAAAAATTAGATTGCTTCTAATTATTTAATCACAGATAAATATAAATGAGACAGAATTTTAAAGTGGTTCAGCCTTATAAGAATGGCCTACATCCACTGTTTCTGTTATTGCCAAGTGTTTTGGAGTTCTCGATATGTAATTCTATCAAGAAAATCCCATCCCTTTGAATGAGGGTGATACAATGTATTTATAGCCCTTAGGCTGTACATGTGAAAGGGTAAACAATTAATGCCCTTTAAGAGTATACATCTGTATGATAAGCATTCAATGAATAGTTAAACTGTTGATTATCTGGCAATCAATGTTGTGGCCGAGATGCAGCTCGGACCGCCTTAGTTGCTCATCGTTCAGGAGTTCCTCAGAGTGTTGGAGTTCCTCGGAGCACTGGAGTTGGTCGGGGAAATGACTTCCTCGTTGCTATTGTGCCACGTAGATCAACACGTGTCTTCTTATAATTCATCTATATCAGCATACTAATTTTGGTATCAACAGAAGCCCCCAATGTTTCATATTTCGAAATTTGAGGAGTATGGAACATTCTTTCTCGGTATATGGCAATATTAAATGACCTTCCTGGTTTTTAGGAGCATTTTCTCTGTGTTTGAATGTCTTCCAAATTCGCAGAATCCGCCTTTTTGAATTTTTATAAGCGCTTCGATCTTCGCGCACTTTTTGTCCTTTTAGCCGCCGGTAGCGTAATAGTTTCTTTTTGTAATCATTTCTTTCACCGTTTACCAAGGCAAAGTATTTAAGCTTCATAGGCAATCCCATCATCTTCTACCTTTTCCAATTTCTACTTTCGAGTTTTCCATAGTCTTTCTCTCTCTTGTGCGTTCATCCTTTTCTTCGTTCGTTGTCAACAGATCTCCCTTTTTCCTGTAAGATCTTCTTCCTTCTTCTTCATTTCTTTTATTCTCCATGGTTTATGTTATTGAACCTCTTGAGAAATTCCGTTTTGATTTTTCTATTCCATCTTGGGTAACTCTGGAGGATCTTTCTGAGCCTTTAGATTATTTTCGTTTGGCTGGGGGACATTGGTTCCCCAGCCTCTTTATTGCTGAATGTGGATTTTCTTTTCCACCAAACCCTTTGTGCTTAGAGTTCTGTCATTATTTCGATGTTGTCCCTGCAGAAATAGCCCCCAACACATGGAGAATAGTTAATGGGGTGTATAGGTTAAATCAAACTCATGGAACGCGTATAGGAATTCCTGAGATTATATACTGTTATAGATGGGCTGTTCTAAACAATGTTTTTTATTTAAAAACTAGATTTTTGAATAGGGCCTTAGTAGTCAACCTCCCTGATGCCAATAGGGATTATTTTGAACGTAGGGTAGTTATTAAAAACTGGCAACATGCCCCTTTGATTGGAGATGAAGTATATCAAGGTCCTAGATGCCCTCCATATGGCAATGGGATAGGTTATTTTCATTTTAATTTATTTCTGAAATTATGATTTCATTATGTTTGATAAAATGTATGACTGATATTTCACTATGTATTTGTTTGCAGCTGACAGTAAGAGAAAAACTCCAAAAGAAGCTGAAGTTAATATCAAGCATTTGAAACTTATCTGGAGTTTGCATCAGAAAGTTGCAGACGAGCACATCAGGTCTGCTTCATATTTGTTGCAGTATAGGAGTTATACAACCTCTTTCACTGCTCGTCCTGTGGTCAGCACTAGTGATCCAGTGTCAGTTCCCGAGGACTCTTCTCCAGAATCTCACATTCCTCTGAGTCAGAAAATGGGCAAAATAAGAGTTCCTGCTATCTTTGAGGAGAATACCTCTGCTGGAGATGGAAAAAGAAACAAGACTGACATCCCAAAGGGGACAAAGAAAGTAGATGCTGCCCCTTCTGTTGCTCATCAGAAGGCTGCCGAGAAGCCCCCAGTGGCTCCGAGCAAGAAGGATGCACCTGTGGAAGTGGTCACCATCTCCCCAACCAAAATCTCTTCTTTGGTTGAAACTGTTGAAATGCCACCGAGGAGACTGAAGAAATCCTCCTCGGTCAGTTTAGCTGAAACCATTCCCCAGCTCCAAGTTAGTGGAGTTGGTGTTCTAACTATTATTCCTTCGAGCTCAGCTATGAGCTCGGTGAAGACTTGGACCATTCCTGAAGTCCAAGGAATTGAGGAGAATATGTATAGGGATGTGCTTACATCCCTGGCTACTCATCACATTGCTTCAGTAAGTTTCTCATATTCTGAATTTTCTTTCTTTCCATCAATACTTGTATTTCTGTGCTGACTTATCATTATCTCCTTTTTTTAGCTGGTGAGTTTCTTTAACACCATTGTGAAGAAGGATGAAGCGATCAAGGCTTCTAGCTCCTCATCCGGAGTGGAGGATACTTTACTAGGTTTGACCAAATCTTTGAAGGAGTCCTGTCAAAAGTATGATGAGGATAGGGCTGATTAGGAGAAAAAGTTGGCTGCAGTTGAGGCAGAGAAGGTGCAGCTCGTTGAAATTTCCAAGGGTTTGGAAAATAAAGTGAAGGATTTGGAGAAAGAGAACAAGAAGTATGCCGAGAAGCTCACGAACTTTGGGGAGCTTGAAAACAAAATGAAAATGGCAGAAGAAGAATTGTCCCTTCTACGAGAAGTGAATCGCTAGAAGGAGGAGGTGGAAGCTAAGTTGAAGGCCACCGAGGATCTTCTATCCGAGAAGCTCTCCTCGGAGAAAATAAAAAGAAAAATGGCGGTGAAAAAATCTTTCCGCACTGGTTGGGACAAAGGGTGGAACAGGGGGGTAGAAGCCATGATGACCCAAGTGCAATATGGGAGTCTTAAATACTTCCGATATGGTTGGGTTGCTGCCCTGCAAGAATTGAATATTAGTGAGGACTCAGAATTGTTTCAACAGCATCTCCCTGGTCCTCCCCCAATTATTGAAGATGAAGAAGAGGACGAAGCTGCCTCTGAAGAATCTTTAATGGTAGTGGGTGATCCAATCCTTACTCAGCCTACCGACGAGGAGCTTTTATCTCTGCCTGCTCCTCCTGAACAAGTTCCAGTCCTAGCCGACCAACTCATTATTTCCACCGAGCAACCAAGCTCCTCATCCCAGCCTCCTGAGAAAGTCTTGGGAGACAAGAAAAAGGTGTGAAGTTGTTCGGTATTTATTTTTCTTTTGTCACTTTTACTCTGTACTCTGAACACTGTACTTCTTTCAATGATGTAATAAAAAATCACCTTTTTTGTTTCTCTATGTTGTTGATGTTCTGTCTGCTTTTTTATTAACTCTTGCCTTCTCTTCTTTACTATTTTATGGCTAGAATGGAATTGCTGTCTGCCCATGACACAACTCTGCTTCGACAGTGTAATGAATATTTTAAGGCTGGCCACACTGACTTGGACAAATCCTAGATTTTAGATATTCTTGGTCGAGATTCTTCAGACCAAGCAGTGGCGGCATATCAATACTTGAAGTGTCTTCTTGATCGTGTTGTGGCCAACAATGTGGCTTATTACGAAATGATTGAAGACTTGCAAGGTACTCTCAATGAACTTCAGTAGCAGTATAAAGAATCAACTGCCCTGTTGCATGAGGGGTATAAGAAGAGGTATCAGCAGCTTTCTGCCGAGAAAGGCCACGAAAAGCTCCTTGCTGGGTACGATGTTAGGGAGAGAACCCTAAAGGGTGAAGTTGAAGCAGGTAGACAGATTGCCGAGCTGCTGGAGCAAGAGAATAACAATTTGCAGAAAGAGCTAGCACAGTATAAGTCTGCAGCTTCATCTTCCATTGCCTTGGTACCGATCACCGATGAAGGATTCTCATTTTTAGAAGTGGAAAATGCCAAGTTGCGAGAAGCGTTAGAGGCTTTGAGAAGAGCAGGGCCTTATACTGCTATTCGGGGATGAGGAAGAGGTTCTCGTGGACGAGGAAGAATTGCTCAGAATGTTGTCGAGGAACAAAGTACTCAACCTTCTCGGGGACGATCAAGAGTTCTTCGTCGTATTATTGAAGAAACTCGTACTCAATCAGCGTTGGAAAATCAAGCATTCCAATTAATGGCTAAGAACCAAGCTTTATCTGACATGTCAAAGAAAATTAGAGAACTGGAAAAACAACTCTCTTCAAAGAACTCAGTGTTGGAGACTAATGAACTTTTCATCCAGAGTCTTCACGAGAAGCTTGAGAGGTTAACATTTTAATTTCACAAACAGCCCCGGGAGTTCTGGATGGCTGGATACAACGAAGCATTATTCCATTTGGATGATCGTATCCAGAATGCCTATAATGAGGGCTACAAATAAGGTTGGATGAATGCCTTAGGCGTGCTGAAGCTCGAACAAGGACACTACCTGTGGGACTATTATGATCCTGGGGTACTTAACTTGCATGTGCCACCGTATAATTTGGACATGGAATGGATCCCAGCTGGTGCCATTCCTCGTAGCTTAATTGCAAAATACCACGGTGACTACAATCTTCACTCTCAAATCGAAGTATCTCGTCCCGAGCATCTTATAGATCGACCTTCTGTGATGAACGTCAGAATGCTGAAGGATTTGAACTTTATCAATTCTCCTCGGTCTTTAAATGATCCGCCTGTTGGCGAGGAACCTGTATCGAAAGATGAGGGGGAAAACCAATAGAATAGGAATTTTTTATGTAACAGTTAGTATACATATCCATGTAACTTGTAATTTATTTTGAATTTTATGAAAGACCTTCATTTTTGTTTGCAAATCTGTATTGCTATTGTCTTGTACTTGTCAAACACTTTATATTTGTGCTTGCATAACAATATTGTGTGGTTCATCGACCAGCTTAGTAATAAGAAAGTTACAAGTATTAGTAATGTTGCTCGATCACTAAATAATAAAATAATGAGTATAAAAATGTTTAAAATTTTTCCAACCAACCAAGGCTGTTAAATTGTGCTTGTCGACCAATTATAGTTAGTGGATTTTTATCCCCGACCAACCATACTTGGTAAATTTTTATCTTTTTCATAAAATGTGTCCGACCAACCAAGGTCGATAAATTCTCCTTGTCGACCAACTACAGTTAGTGGGTTTTTATCCCCGACCAACTATACTTGGTTCAGTTTGGAATATTTTGTTCTTCGAGGAACTTTTTTATTTTCTGTAATAATCTTACCTCCCGACCAACATAAATTGGCATTTGAGAGCATATCTTGTTTCCTAACCAACCGAGATTGGCATTTTTAGGAGTATTTAGCTTCCTAGCCAAACACATTGGCATTTTTAGGAATGTTGTTCTCGCCCTTTTACCAACCGGAGTTGATCTGAGTTCGAACTATCATGTCCACTTGCCCTTTTACCAAAATTGGTTTGAGCCAGTGTCAGCCTCCTAACCAAAGGAGTATGGTTTCCTAACCAACCGGAGCTGGTATTTTTAGGAATGTCGTGTTCTCGCCCTTTTACCAACCGGAGTTGGTCTGAGTTCAAACTATCGTGTCCACTCGCCCTTTTACCAACCGGAGTTGGTCTGAGCTAGTGTACGCCTCCTAACCAAAGGAGTATGGTTTGTTCTCGCCTTTTTACCAATCGGAGTTGGTCTGAGCTTGAACTATCGTGTTGTTTTTACTGCCGAGCAGCGTAGTGTTGCACACTAGTATTCCCCGAAAAACTTTCAATAAAAAGAAGATGGCTAAATATCATCGTTTTATTCATATTGATGGAACTTCTTTACATTTTACATCACTGATAATACTTGCGTAGGTGTTCAGCATTCCATGCATTCTTAAATTCCTCTCCTTCTAGAGTTGTTATTCGGTAGGTTCCTGGTCGAACAACTTCTGTAACTCGGTAAGGTCCATGCCAGTTTGCTTCCAACTTATTGTGCTTCTGAATGACCTCCTTTAGCACGTAATCTCCTTCTTTTAAGTCGCATTTTTTTACCCTCTTGTTGTAGAACAGGGCTGTTCGTTGTTGGAAAGAAGCATTCCTAATGGATGCCTCTTCTCTAACCTCCTCGAGCATGTCCAAATCTAATCTCCTCATTAAGTCGCTAACTGGGGAATTGAAATTCAGAACTCTGTGTGTTGGAAGACCCAACTCCGCAGATGCCAGCATATATGGTGATTCTCCAGTTGCTGCTCGGGGAGTTGTTCGGTAAGCCCACAATACTGACTGTAGCTTATTAATCCAATTAGCTTTAGCCTCATTTATCCTCTTCTTTAAACCATTGAGTAATGTTCTATTCGTCACTTCAGTCTGTCCATTGGTTTGAGGATGGCTTGGTGCTGAATGAACCTTCAAAATGTTTGACTGATGACAATAGGCGGCAAACTCCTCGTTATCAAATTGTGTTCCATGGTCTGTGATGAAGGCATGAGGGAGACCATATCGGCAGATGATGTTCTTCCAAACAAATTGGTATACCTTCTCGTATGCCATATCAATCAAAGGCTCAGCTTCTACCCACTTAGTAAAATAATCCACTGCGACGACGAGGTACTTGAATCTTCCTCGGGTCGTCGGTAGTGGTCCAACCAAATCAATTCCCCACATGGAAAATGGCAAAGGGGAAGTTATGGGTGTCAACAATTCTTGTGGAGTTCTTCGGATGGAGGAAAAACGTTGGCATTTATCACATCTCTTAGCATAGGCTACACAATCAGCCCTCATCGTTGGCCAGTAGTATCCCTGCGTCATCACCCTTTGTAAAAGTGTCCGACCTGCTACATGGGCTCCACAGGACCCTTCATGGATCTCTTCAATCAATTCTTTCACCTCGGAGGGATGTACACATCTTTGTAAACCTTCCATAATTCCTCGTCTATAAAAAATACCATTAGTTAGTACATACCGAGCAGCTTTAAACTTCAATTTCTTGGTAGCGAGCTTATCCTCCGGTAATCCTCCCTCCTCAATATATGCCCTGATGGGATCCATCCAAGATGGTCCTAAATCAAGGGAAATAATATCCATCCTCAGATCTTCATCTATGCTCCGACTTTCTAATACTTCAATTGGTATCGCTCTTCGCAGCTCGGTACGAGTAGCTGATGTTAGTCGGGCCAGTGCGTCTGCTCGTGCATTCTCCATTCTTGGTATTCTGATCAACTGAATGGCATCAAATTCTACCAACAACTTCATCACCTTTGCATGATACTTGACCATTAATTCTCCTTTAACTTCATATGTTCCCATCATCTGATTCATAATTAATTGAGAGTCGTTGAATACTATCACTTGTTGTGCTTTCATAATCTTTGCTAAATTAAGACATGTTATCATGGCCTCATACTCAGCCTCATTATTGGAGGCTTTGAATTGGAATCACAAGGCATATTCGATGTCAATCTCGTCTGGGGTGTTCAAAACAATCCCTGCTCCACAACCTGTTGTGCAAGATGACCCATCTACATATAATCTCCATATAGGTAACTCGTCTTCAAATTTCTTATCTGACAGAGTTCCTCGGTGAAATATTTGTTGTTTCCTTTCATCCTCCCTTGGTATTTCTCGCTCTTCGTCGACCATCTCTTCTCGCCCTCTTACCAACCGGAGTTGGTCTGAGCTCGAATTTGATGATCCTTCTACATTCACAAGCCCTTTTACCAACCGGAGTTGGTCTGAACTTGTGTTTGTTGATCCTGTAACATCCACAGGTTGATCAGCGAGCAACTTTTGTTCCTCAGGGGTATCAGGATATGTAAACTCCGCTATAAAGTCTGCTACAGCCTGCCCTTTTAGTGATGATCTGGGTTCATACACAATATCATATTCACCGAGCTCTATTGCCCAGTACATCAATCTCCCTGATTTTTATGGCTTATGAAGGGCTTGTCTCAATGGCATGTCGGTGTACACGACGATGGTATAGGCCTGGAAATATGGCCTCATTCTTCTACTTGCCTCAATTAATGCCAATGCTAATTTTTCCAGCTTTGGGTATCTGATCTCTGCACCTCGAAAAACCTTACTTGTGTAATAAATTGGCTTCTGGACTCCATTCTATATTCTGATCAATGCTGAGCTGACTGCATTCTTTGATACTGCCAGGTACAAGTACAACTTTTCTCCCATTACTGGCCTGGACAACAGTGGAGGTGCTCCCAAATATTTCTTCAAGTCTTGAAAGGCTTTTTCACATTTATCATTCCACTCGAAAGTTTTTCGAAGTGTTTTGAAGAATGGGAGGCATCTATAAGTTGCTCGGGATACAAATCTGTTGAGCGCTGCAACTCGTCCTGTAAGACTCTGTACTTCTTTCTTCGTCGTTGGAGATCTAAACCCTAAAAGAGCTTTGATCTTTTCTGGATTTGCCTCAATGCCTCGCTGGTTGACGATGTATCCGAGGAACATTCTTTTTCCTACTCCAAATCTGCACTTCGTCGGGTTGAGCTTCATTTGGTATTTATCCAATTGATTAAAGGTCTGACCTAAGTCAACTAGATGATCAGCAGCTTTCTTGCTCTTTGTCAGCATATCATCGACATAAACTTCCATATTGCAACTGATTTGTTCGGCAAAAACCTTGTTCATCAGCCGCTAGTACCTCGCTCCTGCATTTTTCAAACCAAAAGGCATAACATTATAACAATAAGTTCCCCTAGGGGTAATAAAAGAAGTACTTTCCCTGTCTTTAGGTTTCATTATGATCTGGTTGTAGCCAGAGTAAGCATCCATGAAGCTGAGCAGCTCCTGTCCCGAGGTAGCATCCACTAGTTGATCAATTCTGGGCAATGGAAAGTGATCCTTTGGGCACGCCTTGTTGAGATCGGTGAAATCAACACACATTCTCCATTTATTGTTTTTCTTCTTTACCATCACCACATTTGCTAACCAGTCCGGATATTTCACATCTTCAATGAATCGAGCTTTCTAGAGCTTCTCGACCTCCTCTTGTATAGCTTGATTCTTTTCGGGACTAAATACTCTTTTTCTCTGCTTTACAGGTTTGATCTCCTTATTCGCATTGAGCTCATGGCTAAGAAGTTTGGATCTATTCCTGGCATGTCTTCATGGCTCCATGCAAAAGTTTTCTTTCTGTTTCTCAAGAAAGTTATCAACTCCTATTTTATTGAAGCATCCAACGATGAACCCATCTGAGTTGTTCGTTCAGGGTGTTCTTCGTCCAGAATAACATTTTCTGTAGATTCCACAACCTGTCCTTTTACAAGTTAGGATTTATCTCTAGGATCCAGTGTTTCAATTTCTGTACCTTCATCCACCTGATAGGTAGTAGTCTTTTTCCTTGACTC
This sequence comes from Sambucus nigra, assembly GCA_949130495.1. Taxonomy (NCBI): domain Eukaryota; kingdom Viridiplantae; phylum Streptophyta; class Magnoliopsida; order Dipsacales; family Adoxaceae; genus Sambucus; species Sambucus nigra. The sequence goes on from OX422222.1 coordinate 52,372,471, forward strand.
TTCAAGCTCCTCTTGCTCGGCAGATGAATAATAGCATTCTCGAGCTACTTTTTGATCACCTTTCACAACTCCTACTCCAAAATTTGTTGGGAATTTTAAGCACTGATGTACTGTAGATGGAACTTCTTCGAACTTCTTCAAACCAACTCTTCCCATGATGATGTTGTAAGCTGATTGCACATTCTTATCCATCACAAAGAAGCGTATTCTTTCTGTTCGACAAGCAGGCCAAGTTCCAATAAATATATCCAACTTGATCGTCCCAAGTGGAAAAACCTTCTCGCCAGCAAAACCCAGGAGAGTTCTATGGTAAGGCTCCAATTGAGATAACTTTAAATTTAAACTATCAAAGCATGAGTAGAACATGATGTCTGACGAACTACCATTATCTACCAGAACCCTTGAAATCACTACTTCTTTCATCCTCATTTTGATCACCAAAGGGTCGTCGTGAGGGTAAAGAACACCTGCAAGGTCATTTTTTGAAAAACCAATGACCAGTTTCTCTTTGTTTATCTTCCTCGAGCGATCTTCTTCAGCCAAATTTATCCGTTGAATGTATGAGCAAGCCTGACCTCACCGAGGTAAGCTTTTCTCTCTGCAGTAAGATCTCCTCCTCCTGCATCTTCGCCTGTAATAACATTACAATGAAATGTTCCAAAACGTATTGAAAATACCTCGCATTTTGGTTGCCTTGGCCTTTTGGAAAGATCGGGGTCATCCTCTGTATCATCTCCATGATCTCTTTTCCTGTTTTCTTCTGTCCAACGAGGAGATCTAGATCTCTCTCTTGCTCGGTCTTCATTTCCTCTTTCACTTCTACGATCAACATACTTTGATAACTTTCCCCGTCTAATGAGCGTTTCAATCTCGTTCTGAAGGGCTATGCAATTTTTAGTCATATGACCATGATCCTTATGAAACTCGCAATATTTATCTCTATTTCTTTTGTCAGGGTCCGACCTCAGTTTCTTTGGCCACCTTACTTCCTCGTTATTCTTGATTTCTTCCAAGACATGATTAATACCCATTTTCAAAGGAGTATAATTATCGAATTTCTTCAGGACTTCCCATGACGACTTATTATTCTTGGAATGCTTGTCACCGCCATTGCCCTTATGCTCTTTCTTCTTAGATTTGTCGACTTCCACCTTGGTTTCTTTATCCATATTCTTCTTCGCAGACATAGCCTCCTCGGCATTCAAAATTTTGGTCACTTTTGCCATCAACTCGGACATAGTTGTAGGTGGATCTTTGGCCAAAGTGTAATACAACTTGTTAGGCAACAACCTACTCATCAAGGCGGTGATTGCTGTCTTTTCTTCACAATCTATGACTTCCAGCTTCTCATTATTGAAACGAGTTATGTAATCTCTAGTACTCTCACCAGATTTTTATCTAACACTTAACAAGTGTGCTACCCGTTTTACTGGCTTTGCTCCAAAACAGAAATTGCCGATGAACAACTCGGCCAATTGAAAGAAAGTTGAAATCTTACCCCGAGGAAGATTGTTGTACCATATCTGGGCAGATCCAGTAAGAGTTCTTGAGAATGCTCTACATCTCATCTCGTCGGGGACAGCATAGATGTCGATAGCAGCTTGATATTGCTCTATGTGCATAATAGGATCTGTCTTTCCATCATATTTGGGGGTTACCACAGGGGCTTTAAACTTTGACGGTGTAGGAAAATCCACAATGGCCTGTACAAAAGGTGTCCCTTGAACAAAAGTTCGTTATAGGGGGTTCTTTGCCTTAGCTATTTCTCCCAATCTATCCTCCAACCGCTGAATGGAACCTTTCCACGCATCATTTCCTTCCTCGGGCTTATTAGTTCGAGCAATTGATTGTTCTGAAGTGGCCTCCTGAGATCTATCTTGATGAGCAACTGGTCGTGATTGTGCTGATCCTTCTCTTAGATCTGATGGTTGTCGGAAACTCCTCGACATGGTCTTAGATGGACTCCTATTCCTCCTAGGGCCTAATCGGCTGAAAGGAGATACCCTGCTCAATCTTTCCAAGTCACTGGGTCTCTCTGGAGAGAGAGTGATACGTTGCTCAGTATCTGTAACCCGTATTGACGAAGTTCGCCCAGGTTGATAAGAGAAATCATCAGATTCCTCATTACGATACGCATCTGTACGCCTGGATCGTGAAGAAAGTAAATAGGTTTACCTCTGACCACTTCGTTATCCCGAATGTGCAGGTGTACCGCCATGAAGGGTCTGTATGAGTTGCCGCATTGTTTCTTGCATGGCGGTTTGTCCTAGAGCCAGATTCGTCATAATTCCAGCCAGATCTGGAGGTGCAGAGGGATTTGGAAGATTTCCAGCATTTCCAGCATTTCAATTGCTGGATTCTGGATTATCTGCCATTGATGATGAATGATTTTTGGTGAAAAACGATAACAACAGTCGTTTCCCACAGACGGCGCCAATCTGTTGATGTAAAAAATTAGATTGCTTATAATTATTTAATCACAGATAAATATAAATGAGACAAAGAATTTTAAAGTGGTTCAGCCTTATAAGAATGGCCTACATCCACTGATTCTGTTATTGCCAAGTGTTTTGGAGTTCTCGATATGTAATTCAATCAAGAAAATCCCATCCCTTTAAATGAGGGTGATACAATGTATTTATAGCCCTTAGGTTGTACATGTGAAAGGGTGAACAATTAATGCCCTTTAAGAGTATACATTTGTATGATAAGCATTCAATGAATAGTTGAACTGTTGATTATTTGGCAATCAATGCTGTGGCCGAGATGCAGCTCGGACCGCCTTAGTTTCTCATCGTTCAGGAGTTCCCCGGAGTGTTGGAGTTCCTCGGAGCGCTGGAGTTGGTCGGGGAAATGACTTCCTCGTTGCTATTGTGACACGTAGATCGACACATGTCTTCTTATAATTCACCTATATCAGCATACTAATTTTGGTATCAACACCCAATAAAGGTCCCATCGAGATAAGACTGTCCCAAGGCGGTAATCTCAGGGATAGCAAGTAGCGCAGGCATGATTTTTTTCGCGTATATAGTATATGCACAACCACAGTCATATATGTATACTACTATTCCCATATTAAATTTAGGTACACTCTCACGACCCATAATTATGATATTTATCCTTATTACTCATTATTAGGTTATCACGTATAACGGTTTGTCTCTTATTCTTATTTGTGGAATTATTCCAACTTACCACGTAACACTCGTGGATTCCTATTTCTCCAAGTGTAATTTTAGTAGGTATTCATTTATATTACAACGTAACTTCCTTACGAGTCTCAGCCTTTAAACACATGTTCCCATTGTCCCTTATATGTAAAACGCCCCCGTGTAATGTTAATCTTTTTCCACATTAAAGATTCCATTTTTTTTATAAAGTCCTACTGGTCTTCTCTATATCCCAAAATTTTCTAACATTAGTTTCCAAGAATGTCTAAGAAATTAAGTTGGATTAACCTATCAAAAGGGAAAAGTGAGTTATACATGAGGGGTCGATCGATCGATGGAAGGAGTTCGATTGATCGATGAATCGATCGATCGATGCTCTTGGTTCGATCGATCGATCAAGCAGGTATGGCGAATCTGCAGAATTTTCAGTTACGGGTTTCCTCTTCCAAAATCATCCAAAATAATATATTTGACTACCAAACTCCCAACCATTTATACTACAAGTGTTATAACCTCAAATAAGAGATATTCTACGTCAGGCATGCGGATTTTCATCGGAAATAGCGAATTAAAGGGGCCATAATTCATAAAAATATTAAGAAGCCTAATATTTTCTTTGTTTAGTTTCTTCCCATTCTTTTACCAGATTTCATACTCTTAATTTGCTGGAATTTCGTGGTTCAATCTCTACATGTGATTTGGTTTTCCAGAATACATCAATCACTCATACAACATGCGAATTCAATTCTCCAAATAGGTTTTTCTTTCACAAAAACTAGTCCTAATAAATCCTAGGATAATATTATTGGAGCATTAACTGAAATAGAGAAAGATAGATACTTGCCTGGGAATTCTTGGTTCAGATTTTGTGGAGAGTTTGGTGTGGTTGTGATCCTCGTTGAGCGATCTAACGTTTGGCGGCGACGGCGGTGCAAACGGTGGAGTTCTTGGCCTAGAACTCCTTGGAAACCCTCTCCTCTTCCTCTCCAATGGCCGTCTTTGGTTTATGGTGATTCTAACCCTAGAAGATGACTCTTACCATCTGATATACCCTTAGAAATTTCGTGGGTTTTCATGCCCAAAAATGTAAAATGTCCAAAACGCCCTCCCGGGGTGTTAATTAGGCCTAAAAACGCCCCGAGACCCAAACTAAACCACCGAGTACCTTATTTTGACTATCTCAACCCTTCCGGACACATTGATGCACTCAAAATGACCATAGGTGTAACTTATAATTTATTCACTTTTAATAGTCCGAATTTAATCCCAACACGACACAAGCGCGTCCCGATAAAATTCCAAAATTATCAATTTAAATGCTCGTGATAATTTTACCAAATTTAAATACACATCTTAATTTACTCATAAAGTAACTTACAACAAACTTCCAGTAATTACTAACTCTAGTCATGCTGGTAAGTATTTAAATGATCTTTCCGGATTAATATTAAATTAATATCTGTAATTAAATTTAATAAATCCCCAAAATTAAAAATCATAAAAATACGGGGTATTACATGAACTTCTTACAGTACCTTGATTCGTTAGTAGTAGTAGTAGCAGTAGTAGCAGTAGTAGTAGTAGTAGTAGTAGTAGTAGTAGTAGTAGTAGTAGTAGTAGTAGTAGTAGTAGTAGTAGTAGTAGTAACTTACAACAAACTTCCAATAATTACTAACTCTAGTCATGCTGGTAAGTATTTAAATGATCTTTCCGGATTAATATTAAATTAATATCTGTAATTAAATTTAATAAATCCCCAAAATTAAAAATCATAAAAATACGGGGTATTACATGAACTTCTTACAGTACCTTGATTCGTTAGTAGTAGCAGTAGTAGCAGTAGTAGCAGTAGTGGTAGTAGTAGCAGTAGTGGTAGTAGTAGTAGTAGTAGTAGTAGTAGTAGTAGTAGTAGTAGTAGTAGTAGTAGTAGTAGTAGTAGTAGTAGTAGTAGTAGCAGTAGTAGTAGCAGTAGCAGTAGCAGTAGCAGTAGCAGTAGCAGCAGCAGCAGTAGCAGTAGTAGTAGCAGTAGTAGTAGTAGTAGTAGTAGTAGTAGTAGTAGTAGTAGTAGTAGTAGTAGTAGTAGTAGTACTAGTAGTAGTAGTAGTAGTAGTAGTAGTAGTAGTTGTAAAATTCAGTTTCTTTTATTTGTTGTAATTATTGCAAAAATATTTTTAAGTTGCTAACATATAGTTGTGGTTTCTTTTGGTGTAGCAAATAACTTTTAATTTTGGTGGATATGTTTATAAAATTATTATGTAATTTCATTTATAGGTCGTGATATTTGTATTATGGATAGATTATATCTCTATTTTTTATGTGGTAAATTGATGATTATTAACTGACTCCTGATAGATGTCATGACCTTTGTTAATCTTTTTTTTTATAAGTAATGACCTATGTTAGTCTTGCCCTATGAAAATATCTAATTTGAACTAAAGGGATATTTTCACCATATGGCTTGAATAGGGCATAACCGCAGGGTGTAAGACACGACTTTACGTTTCCCTCAAATCATAGACATAGTTTTTCCTTGATATTCTATTTTAAAAATGATGCATGAGACAGTTTATGATCATGAAATGAACAAAGCTTACTTACTTTCGAGTACGCCCACTAACTATTCACGAACAAAATTCAATCACTCTCGAACTCAACTCCACGATAAGTGCGTAGTATAACATCAATTGATGAGTCAACAATCTACGGGTTTCAAATCATAACGTGTTGAACTTGTAGACTCGCCAACACTAATGAGTGACACAAATTTTATCAAACGAAACACACATTATATATATATATATATATATATATATATATATATATATATATATATATATATATATATATATATATATATATACACACACACTAGGGTATGCCCGTGCTTGAAGGCACGACGATATTCTGGAAAGCTAACATAATCATAACAAAATAACGATCGACCCGATTTAATTTCAATAGAAATAAGTTAAATCTTTTAAAAAGTTGAGGAAAATTTACTTTACTTTATTATAGGACTATTTATTTTTTAAGGTGAAAAAACACTTCAACAACAATATAAATATTCAATTATAAATCTTCTATAAACTACATAACCTATTTAATGCCAGAAATAACTAACACAACCTGGAAAAACTTAAAGCATTAAGAATTACACTAACTTTGTGAGTCATATATGATATGAAACAAATCATATGAACACAAACACAAATGGAGAACAATAGGAACATTTGGTATAGTGTCTTATAATTTCAAAATAAAATCACAACTGAAGTAGAAGAACCAAGATTAGAGCATAATAAATTTCATAAGTCCATCATGTCATCATCCCATAATAAATTTCACAAAGCCTCCATGTCACCATTTTTAAAAGAATCATTGTGAAAGTGATGGTCTATAAAAAAAAGGGAAGTAAGTATGATATGATAAAACAGAGAACAAAGTGGATATAATTCAATAAGTGAAACACCAAGAAAAACATCCAAGCAACACCCTTAGTACACACAAAAAATAGATTTGTACCCATACTGGGACATAGTAGTGTTGTAAGAGTTTTAGTGCTGATACAAAGTGGGTGGTGACAATAAGAGTATCAATACCCACCTGCATAATTCATTAGTGGCTGACTTAACTATAACATACTTTGATTAGTAATTACATTCTGAAATGGCAGAAAATAATTCATCAGTGTCCGACTTAACTATAACATACTTTGATTAGTAATTAGATTCTGAAATGGCTGAAAAATCATAATTATGAAGGTTCATGTTGTGTTTAAAATTGAAAACGAAAAAGAAATTGTATGGAACAAAATATGTGTATGCATATATAGCAAATTGATGCTCATTTATTTATCAAGACAAAACACAATGTAATACTTTTAGTGTGCTGCTTGTAAAACAAAAAATCAAAAACAATGTAAAATTGGCTACTTCTACCTACAAATAATAACAAATTTGATTGGAAATTGATTGGGATGGGTCTTGAAACTGCATATGGAGATGATTTCTTTAGGTTAACCAAACACAGGGGCAGTTAAGTAATATTTCAATTCATCATTTGTCAGATCTTCATGTCCAGCAGAATAAAGAAAGTACATACTTAAAAAACAAAATCAAACGCATAAATTATCGGATTAAGCATCCAAAATATAAACATCAAAATAGTTTACAAAGTACTTCTCGATTTTAAGCATCCCTGATTAAGTGCATAGATAAATGAAACTCTCAGGATCGGATTAAGTGCATAAACAAATGAAGAGTCTAAATGAACTCTAGTTTGTAAGACTGCAATTTAAACACCATTTTTTTAAACAAAGAAAATTTAGACAAAAGAAATTTGAATAGATAAATTTGAACAGATGAAACTTTCCCATACGTCGGTGGGATATCACACATGCTAGAATTAACATTGTTTTGGATCCACTCCACAAAGTAGGAAGTGTTCTTGTTATGCACTTTGATCATTTGTTCATCGACTTCCTTAGTGATCACTTTGCCCCTAAACATGGCTGAAGTCGTCAAGTAACTGTCACGGAGTGGGTCGGTTGTGAAAATCATGTTCTTTGAGTCCCACATTTGTTAGAGTCAGCTCTGGGATGGTGAAAGAGATGTATTGTTGGGACCCGCGAGAAGTGCGGGGAGAAAAACCCACCGTAAAGTGAGGACGTGGTAATGGAATAAGGTTTACAGGTAACTTTCCTAAGTCAGAGTTAAGCTGACCCGGGAATCTAAGACAACATCTTACCCCACTCATAATGGCAGAATATTAAATGGCTCAGGTCACCAAAACTTAGAGTGTTGAGATTCAAGGTCCAGAAACGAATGTCATGCAGTTCATTATCATGGACCATTCATTCATCGACATTCTCCACCAACTAATGCACCGAGAGAGTGGCATTGTATGGTTCTGAAGCAGTCTCGAAGACCTTTGAAGAAGGGAAAATAGAGAAAGTTAATCTCACTTGTACCTCCTGCTTGTTAATGTGATTAGAAATTGAAATCAGCTTAAAAAAAAATTTAGTGGATACCTTAATTTATGGTGGCCAAAGGAAATCTCGTTCATTAATTAACAAATGAATGGCACTTGCTAAAACTTATACCCATACAACAAAGCCTGCAAAAACATCACAATATAAAATAGAGATGTAATAAAACAGTGTGAGAGTTCGTGACTTTGGATTTTAGTCATCTAAATAGAAGGGTTATATCTTCAAAACAAAAAATTTAGGTTTCAATAACTTCATTTTTTAACTGCAATTTAAAATACCGAAAACTAAAACATCATTGATCAATTATAAAGAAAGAAGATAATACAAATAATTTACCTTATGTACCTTATAATGCTTTATCAGAAAATTTATGAAGTCGATCCAACACCAACTTCAAATCTACTTGCATTATTCACGTCTTTTTCTTAAATCCCCAAACATGGGGAAGTCCCTCCCACCTATCATTTAGTTTCACATCATAAGGGAGACATAATAGTGCTTTCTTGAATTAACTACATATTTTTCTGAAGTTACTACATACTTTTCTCAAGATACGTAATTGTAACTACATATTTGTGCATTGAAGAAAAAATAAACATAACATCAAGAGTTGCATAAGTAGTCCTTAGAGATGTATCTCACCAAAGAACATACTTAGTTCTGCTCCATAAACTCAACAGACTCTGCATCATAAAATACATAGTAAAAACGGGACTAAAAACACACAATCAAACATGCTTTAAATAAACAAAGGTATAAACATGCATAAGCATGTATAATTTAAGAAAAAGTAAGAGTATTGAGATAAACAGGTATTGAAATAAAATTTAAGAAAAAGATAAAATTTTATCTTTTGGAGGAATTTAAAATTAAGAGTTTGAAACCTCAAGTCTAAAAACAATGAACATGTTTGAAATATAAATCCAATATAATTTTGGATAAAGAAAATAAAACATGTCGTGAGAGAGAGAGACTGAGTTGGTTACGGAGGAAGGCAAATGAGTCAATTGATCGTTTGTTGTTTCATGTGATGTGACAGTGGGCATTACTTTCATCTCTTTTTTTAGTATGCACTGAATGACGACCGAGACTATTTCCGAGTTCAATCAACTTTCATCAGTAGAGAAACATGCATGATCCAAGATAAACAGTTGTGATTTTTTACTTAAATACCCTATTCTATTATCATCCAAAAAATCAGTTCATCCAAATGTGAAAATGAGAGTATAAAAATAAAAAATAAAAAATAAAACATTTTACACATTTTAGGACAAACTAAATATATGAATAAAAATGAATTTTAATCAACAATGAATTCAACATTTCAACACTTAAAAGTAAACACGTATCATATGTATACAAATCAAATCATTGAACATACACCAAAACCAAAGCTACTGTAAAAATGAAGACAACAATGGTGTACCAAAAATAGATGGTGTACTATTGCTTTCAATCCAACAGTGAAATAAACAATGGTGTAGCAAAAATAGTAAAATGTGTCAAATACTTATTAAGTACTCTGCTTGCAACCTGAAAAGACAGATGTAATCCAACATTCATTTTAATCCAACATTTTTATAAATTATTATTACTCCCTAACCATGACTTTAACTCGAAATAGAGACTTATATTTTTAAAGTCACTGTGGTACATCATACATATGGTAGAGCCAAGTCTCATCTAGAATACAAATCAACCTGTGATAGATGTAACTAACACAGTCAGTTTCTTAGTAACTAATACATGAGTATGAGTAGAAAATTCTTAGAAACTAAAACATGAGTAATTTGAATCAGCACTAACTTTAATTCTTAGTAATTAAATATCAGTCAAAAACTTATTGGAAAACAATATAAGCTCAACAGATGTAAGTACAGTCAGTTTATTTGACAACTATAAAGAAGCCAGTCTCATGAAAACACTATAGCATGCAAATTCACAATTAGTACCTCAATAGCATGTTTCTCATTAAGAGATTTCTTCGGGTTCTCTTTCGAATTGGACGGATCTCGTGATGGCAGTGAAGCCATGTGAAAATCCTAAATACAAATTCAAAGATGAGTAGCAAATTCTTAGTAACTAATAAGAGAGTAATTTGAATCAAAATTAACTTTAATTCTTAGTAATTAAAGATTAGTCAAAAACGTGTTGTAAAACAATATAAGCTCAACAGATGTAACAAACATTCAGTTTATTGGACAACTATAGAGAAGCCAGACTCATTAAAACACCATAGCATGGAAATACGCAATTAGTACCTCAATAGCATGTTTCTCATCGAGTGATTTCTTTGGGTTCTCTTCTGAATTGGATGGATCTCGTGGGCTTCTACGTGGGCTGCCTACTACATGGTAAAAGGGTGTAAATTGCGGACCTGCTACATGGGCAATGTAGGACAACAACAGACCTGCTAACATCACCATGAACATAAATTCATTTTCCATTAATATTTCGGGCTATGATGTTTTTTCGTCTCGACTTAGGAGTTCCTAGTTCACCATTCACCGGAACGTTTTCTTTAGAAAATAACTGGAATGATTCATGAAGCTCTGTTGAATTAGCCGTTTCATTATTAGTAGTTGATTCCAACTTGATTAATGTGTATTGCTGACTTCTCTGCCAATAACAACTATGGTACTATTTACACCTTTAATGAATATATCTAAAGAGACCTCACGTGTACTGGTAATGTACAAAAAATATATTTGGCGTACCAATTCTTGCCTTACATGTATTGTGAATGCCTTTAACCAATGGCAGCTCTACGAAAACAAAACATGTGTCAAAACATGCTAACATAATTCTCGTATAATCTTGATTATTTCTTCCATTTTCATTGTGTGAAAGCGCATGAGCGCTGTGTCAAGTGCATTGTAATATCTGTCGAGATCCTTGTTAGCCATCTCAGTTATCTTGAGTTGAATTAGTCCTTGTATTACGCCTGTTTAAGATCATGATTAGTTTGATTGCATTAGAATAACATTACAATTAAACTAAGATAATACATTCCATATGATCATATGTATGCATGATGGTGTGGATGATAACGATGATGACCATTGCCCACTCTCAATGAATGTTGGTTGTGGAAATAGTATGTGTGAATTTGTATTTTCCACTCATGTGAGTAGGAACTATGCTCAGTCTTCAATGATTCCATTTGAGAGAGAATGAGAGAGCAATGGAAACACCAAAATCTGTCGTGTGTGTATGAAATTATAGTTTTGAGTGAGTGTGAATGATAGTATTAATGGTTAAGCTCTGATAATTTAGCTAATGGTCAAGCCAATGGCTGGAAATATTTTTCCTTGAGGAAGTTGTGCTGTGAGATTAAGTGTCTAGGAAACTCTTTATTTTCACTGAGATACATAAAAAAATGTGTTATGTTGTATAATCATGTATGTTTGTAAAATAATTGGAGAAAGTTGTAAGAAATTTACATTGCCCCCAACTACAAAATCAACTTGAAGTTCTTGGATATTACCCTGCTCCAATCAACCTCTTCAAATAGTCATTTTATTCCCGCCCAATGACATGATATCTCATGGCATGGCAATAGTGTTATTCTCGATATGCTCGTGTATATGATCAGTGTACTTTCCTGTGAACTTGATTTCAGTATCCAAGGATGGAAATAACTACTCCCGTACTAAAAAAACTAACCCAATAATGGGTAGAAAGAAGAGAAAGGGTGCTATATGTCTGGAAACCACATAATAATCAAAACTTAAAATGCAAACAAAATTGTGCATACTCCTATCAATGGAAACTAAGAAGATTAAAAATGCAGAGAATCATTGCAAACAAATGAAAAAGGGGAAGAACAGAGGACATCAACAAAGCTTCGACAGTTTTCTTCTCTGCTTGAATGTACTGAGGTACATGAAGGAAGCACATGCAAATCGGAAGGAAGCATATTCGAATATGTCATTCAAGAATGGCATTCAAAATTTTGTAGTGTAATTTGATTATGGTATTCAACCTACAATATGATACAATCGCATTAGCCTAAATTGTGGAGTGGAAATTTCATTAAAAAACTGATTAAATAAAGAGTTTGGTTTTCTCCATGCTTTGTCTCAGAGAATCTTGGGAGAACCTTAATTTTTGTTGGTCCAATAATAAAAGGAAAAACAAAGGTTATTCAAAAGAAAAAAATGTGTCTTGTGGATTCTTAGTTTGGCTCAACTCTAGTTGCATTAATACATGCACCATTTCCCTATCACATGAGTATGAAAATTAATCATAATAAATAACAACGTTGAAACACGTAATAGAACTACAACAACAGGTATATGCATTATTGAGTCCAAAATGTAAATTTGAGATCGCTTTTAGCTGAGAACTTGCAGTCAAACTACAACAACAGCTATAGAAATCACTAATGTACCTCTACAAAATGTTCAGCTATAAAGATCACTATTGAGACCATTTTATAGTTTCTTTGTATAATATATAATCCATCAAACACGAAATTTAAATCCCTATGGAAGTGGCATATGACAAATTCCATAACAGTAAATCCACAAATGTACCTCTACAATATGTAACGATCATGATTTTTAACTGAATGTAAATCAAACCAAATATGAAACATAAAATATCGAATGAAAAATAAATGAAATGACTTACTCAATTCCCATATGTTTTTTTCTAATGGCCATTCCTCGCCCACGTGAAGCTGCTTCATGTATATATGCATATGAATTGAATGCTACAAATTCTACTTCATGTTAGTGAAGCTACTGCCCATGACATTGGTGAAAATGTTCGTCATCAAATTCAGAATTCCCATCATGTTCAATATTCCCATATTGTAGTTTTCACAGTTAATTTTAGTCCAATCTTTAGTCCAATGTGAATACATAGTGAATACAAATACAGAGTGAAAATGTGACACCCCGCCTAATTAAATACCGGGCGATCACTCCTTTATTAAATTAAATCAAGGTATACAGTTGGTTCATTCTCAGCATCACTGTCGATAAAAATAAATTTTCCAATTTAACACCCTAAATAATTAAGCTAAGTGTCAAAACCATTTTCATACATACTTTCCAAATTTTAATTTAAAGAAAAACATTTATTTAATTAAAAACAACATACTTACAATTAAGAATCACACTACAGTAAGCCAAATAATATAATACATTTGGCAATCGAATGGCAACAAATTAAAACTAAAACACAAGTCCATACTGAATAAATCCCAAAGAAAACAATACTGGAAATGACTGAAATATAAATCTCCCAACAACAAATGAAATAATGAAAAGGGGCGACACGTGCCCAATAAATAAGAGTACTAGGAGTGGAGTCAATAACAGAAGCCGTCTACTCAAGTGACCTGCAACTCCCACCTAAGTTACAGCTCGTTCTTCTCAAGGGATCCTACGCAAGACACCCCTGTGGATGGGCACCTGAAAATATACATATAAATACAAGAGAGAGAGAGGAGAAGAAACGGGTCAGAGCCCGAAAGTGTGTTTGATTTTAAAATACGTTTAGCAAGTATTTAAATTGATACAGGCCAATGCAATAACATATTAGAGCGTCGCTCTCTTGAGAAAATACTCACCTCTCTTCTAATGTGTACCCCTATCGCACTATCCTTCCCATTGGTTTGTTTTATCATCTAACGCACTAGTCTTTCTAAAAGATTTGACTTAACATCACTTACCCGAAAGATTTGCAATTCACGATTTCATTTAAAAGAGATGTTCCAATTTGTAACCAAATTTCTCTATTTCTAACTTTATAAAAACAATAAAGTTTTACAGTGACACATTATACTTTCACAAAACAAGCATTTATTATTGAGTCAACAACCATGTCCTACTTATCAAATCACAGTAGGCAGTTTAAAGTTCATAATCTCATATATATATTAACTACTCGTATAATATATATATATATATATATATATATATATATATATATATATATATATATATATATATATATATATATATATAACAGCACCCAAACTAAAACTATGGTGCGGGCATACTCTGCTATCCAATCCCCGTATCGCTCACACAAAGGGGAATACAAGTTCGGAATCACTCTCGAACTGTATTAACATAAACAAAACAACATTGAGGCGAAGCATAGATTTCCAAGTCCAAGAGGTTAGTACATACCCTCACGTCTCTTAGGACCGTCCGACTATCAGTTTGATAGCCCGTACCTAGGATCTCTATCTTCTAGGGTACGAATCAATATCCTCCATAAGGCAACACAGGATAAGACCGTCCCAGCGCGGTAACCTCAGGGATAGCAAGTAGCGCGGGTACGTTTTTCACATGTATATAATATATGTACACACAATCATATAAATATACCACTTTATCATATTAATATAGGTTCTTCTCATCACCCGTACATATACCATTTATCCTAAATTTTATATTTATAGAATAACGCATAAGGTTTCATTCCTAACCTCAACTCGAAGGGTTTACTCACTTATTACCTAACACTCATGGATTATATCTTCCAAATTCTAAAATTCAGTAAGTGCCTTTATTAGATTCCAACGTAACTCTCTTACGCACCTCCCCCTTTAAAAATTCATAAATCTACCAACCTGAAGTCAATATCCCGTAAATACCATTCTCGTTGAAGATTAAAGGTTCTAACGTTTATCCATATACCCTACTGGTCCTCAATGTCTCCCAAATCATTTTATTTAAGATGCCCAAAGATTATTTCACAATAAACTTAAGTTAACTAATTTAACAAGGGAAAATAGGAGTCTGCCAGGAGGGGTCGATCGATCGAACCTTCGATCGATCGAAGCTCTAGGCTCGATCGATCGATCAAGCAAGTCTGGGCAAAATTCTGCAGAATGCAGTGATGGATTTTAACCAATTTCTTCATCTAAAACGATGTTCTTCTATTCTAATCACCCCAAAAATCCTACCATCATTATAACATTATACCAGGTGTTTATAACGTATAGCATGCGTGTAACTATCATTAAACATGGATTTATAACCTAAAATCATGTCCAATTATCAAGAACTCTCCAATTATTCTTAAACAGATTTCTAATGCATTTCTTCAAAATTTCTTTTGTATAATCACCAGATTTTGTGGATTATTACCTCTACATGGCAAGGGTTTCCAGAATTTACATAAACATCAATACTACATGGATTCTCCAATAAAAAAATGGTGTTTTCTTCCATAGTTTTCGTCACAATTCAATCCTAAGCTAACATGAATATTGCATCAACGAAAATAGCAAGTTTAAACACTGGCCTGGGATTTTGGTATGCAGGTTCAAGGCTTATTTTCGTATGGATGCGTTCCTCGTCTCGTGATCTACGCGGTGGTGGTGGTGGCGGTGCAAACCGGTGGCCTTTTGGCCTTGGATTGCCTTGGAGTTCTCTCCTCTCTTCTCCAATGGACGTCATTTGATTTGTGAATGTTCTAACCCTAAGAGGCTGACCTAATGGCTGATATAGGTTGGCTGAAATTCGTGGGTTTAATTACCCTATTTTGTAAAATGACCAAAATGCCCTCTCGGGTCACTAATTAAGCCTAAAAACATCCTGAGATCCAAACTAAACCCCCGGTTACACTTTTCTGACTATCTCGACCCTTCCGGACGCGTTGGCGCACTCAAAATGACCATACGAACAACTTATAAAATATTCACTTTTATTTAACAAAATAAGTCCTGACGTGACACGAGCACGTCCTTACTTAAATTTCCGAATTAGTCATTTAATTCACTTATGACATTCAATATAACCAATACAATATATTACTATGCTCATCCAGTAATATGCAACAAATAACAAATTTCCAATAATTACTAACTCTCGTCACGCTAGTAAATATTTAAAGCAACATTCCGGATTAAAATTAATTTAATTTATCTCAATTAAATTTAATAAATCCCATAATTTAAAAGCTATAAAAATACGGGGTATTACATACTTCCCCCCTAATAACTGAATTTCGTCCCGAAATTCGGAAAATAAGGCCTAACAGGTAGCACAATTCTGGATATCCTTTTCCGTACACAAACTAACTACACATTACGGCGCTCAATCACTATAGCCCTTTCCTCACAGTAACATTGTTTTGCATTCTCTTTGGAGACACTTCACATTGTGCTCCCAACCGACAACATTCGCATAGGTCACGCCTGTACGTTATACATTTCATTATCTCACTATCATTAGGAGGCCGCACCTCACTACATGACAAAATACTCGGATTTAATCATATACAAAACTCCCATTCTGAGAAAATATTACGAACATTTGACCATTCTTGCTCGTCTAAAACAGTCGTGGAATTCTACCATAGTTATCGGATATTTTCTCGACCGATCCAAATATTATGATTATCTACTCTCCTCTAAACATACTGAAGGAGAATAGTCGAGGTTCTTCCATAACAAAACCTTAATAAGAGCATTTTTGAAATCATCGTACCAAGATTCCAAAATCTCCTTCACGTGGCTCCACTAATCTTTAATCACCATGCGCTTATTCTCTGGCTAAGGGTGATATATCCTACTTGAAACGAAATTTTATCTCCGCTGGTTCCTGAAATCCCATATCAAAGGTGAGATTCACCAATCTCATCCTGATTCAAAAATTTATACTGTGCCGGACCATTCACTGGCGCGATCCTTCCTTTCAAAGGAAGTCTGGGGCATACTAGTTAATATTGTAAGCCAGTCCAAAGGAATATCAATCACTTCCCTCTCAGCGACTTAATTCGCAAGTTCGGGATAAACCCTTGATCTTGTTTTGAGGATGGCAACTCATCCAAGAACTTTACCGACTTTACCAACCTCTTCCAATTTCAGTAATATTCAATAATCACAAAATTCTTTGGTTGATTCTCCTTTTTCAACCGAACCTTACCTATGGGCAGTGCATGCAGAGACTACTCACTACGTCTCGTTAAACGTCGATTCTTCCCTTGGAATGTCTCACATTAAGTGACACGTAATACTCCCCTTCCTTCCTTGGAGCATTCCGAGAGTTCCGACCCGTGTTTTCCCTCTCCACGAAGCGCACTTCTAGATCTCTTATGCCATCCTAACATCATTACTCGTTGTATGCGCAAGTCTCTCTCACACTTGACTAATGACCACTCTGTTCCGGGTGTGCTTCATAACAATTTAGTTCTACCCTATTCCAGGAATACCATTTCTTGAATGGCTTCCTACAGCCTTCCAATCAAGTTAGGGCGTGCTATTCTAATTGCACACTTATGTATGAATTATCGTCCCTCATGTGACGTTTAATCCACTCTATCACTTCCACTTCGTTATACTAGTCCCACAAACTTATATTTCACACGTCTATTACCACGTCCCTTTGACTTGGACTATTTTAACTGTGGTTAACCAAGATACCCACATTTTTACAACATCCGAACGGCATGCTACTCATCTGTAGGACTAACTAAATCCAACGGAATAGAAGGAATAAGGCATTAAAATTCCATGACAACAAAAGAGAAATAATAATTCTCAACCTTCCTCAGATAAGTATAACAAATTTTTTTTTCCAAATAGGTACAACAACCAAAATAAATCACTAATGCTTTATTCATCAAAATAATTACAGGTCATCTCTTGTATGATATGAAGTTCTTTTCAGATACTCCATGCTAAAAATCATTTTAACTCTTTATTCACCTTGTGTTCTGTACGCGGTTATGACATTTGGGGTACCTCCAATCACCCTAGAAAATCAAAATTCTTAAATTCTCCTTACCATCGTTCCACTCCTCAACTCGTGGGGATAACTTTCAATGCTTTCCTGCCATAAAATCCGGCTTCAATGACCTTAAAACAGAATTCAACTTCCAACTTACATATATAATTACTTGATCCTATTTCGACCAGAGTACCGTACTTATGGAATAGTGACCAAACGTCTCCCTATTTCCAACCTTACGCTAAGTTTCATGCGTGGGATGTCTCGCAAAGCGAAATCCAAATAAGGAACCCCCCCGATACACTACTACCTAGCATTTTCGGTTATCGGGATTCGCTAGGTCCTCCGTCCATAGCGTGTACCCCTTTATTCTGTCCCTTGGCAGAAAAGTTGTAATTTCTACTATAATTATGCTTAACGAATATCGTTTCCCAATTTTGCTATCGTATTGGTTGATGGAAATTTCATTCTATTAACCTCGGATACATACGATCGGAATCCTCGAGATTCCCTTCCCTAATAATAGGGGTATAACTAATAACTCCCACATCTTTAAAGGATAACTATAACATCGCACTTTTCCTATCACTAAGTCCGGAGTGCTAAACATAATTCTGAGTCAAATCTTTTCGCTCAAGGGTAAGTGCAAGTCCAACCTTCTTACAGGTGAGGCCTCGCCCAAAACAAACATAAAACATGTTGCACCAATGCAACTACTCCGATAGCCTCGAAATCAATGTACGCTATCATACTACCCATTTTATATAATATTTTATCAAAAATAATATTATACTCGTGTATCGCATCTCTACAACGAGCAACCTCTATAAATTATAAAACACTGCTAATATACTCATTCATCCTCCGCGGATAGCACTAAAGAAAAATCCCGCTACACTAGGGAAAAATATTCACAATGGTAACATTTATAATTATATGCATTAACTCGTCTCACATGCTAATATAGCAATGAACAAAATATGGTGACTCGCTCGTGTCACATAAACACGCCGCATCCTCTAAGGATATAACCTATGCTTCCATCTTGGCAATCGTCTTGACTGCACAAATGGTTTCGGACGTAACACGTCTGTCCAAATCAAAACAAAATTATTTTAATCGTTGCCTTTTACTAGGCACCATATTCTTGTCCCTTTTCTCATTTTGGAACATATTATCATGAGTGATCTCACTCCGCACAAAATACCTCAACGCATAATCCACTTACCACCTGTCCTACTAACCAGGTTAGGATTGTCCTTCTCTCGGACTTTAGTAGACTCGATTCCTGTTAGCCATCCCGGTTGTTCCCTTAGCCTTTTTAGGCCATAAAGATCATGTTACTATCTATAATAGTACTTACTGAATTTACCATCACTTGGTAAGAATATAACTATTTGAAGCACTTAAATGGTTTTCCAGATGTGTATCCACATCTTTTTGTGGTGCTATACCACCACCGATGTATTCAGGTTTATTCCTGACTAAATTCTTCGATTCCTTTAACTTTCCCCACAAAGAAGCGTCATCATTTATATTGACAAAATATGACATTGTCAACTTCCGAATCGGTCGCCCATCATAATTTCCTCCTCGAGTATTATTAATTTATTATTACAAGTTGACCTCCCACTTGGAGTCGTTTCCCCCACTTGTATCTACATCCTTCGATACAAAATTCGTTGACGGTTACGATTCATATTCACGGATGGACCCTTGACATGCCCTTCCTCGATGAGCTCAGGACCACTTTTGCCTCATCCTGAACAGTTGAGGAAGGGACATACGGTCAACATTGTACCTAAGGTTCTCCCATAGGCATAGCATTCCACTTTTAAAATTGGTGGTTGGATACAACCATTATAATTTCGTCCCGAAAGCCAAGAAAATTTTCTCTAAATTTTCACTTTCGGTTTGCCATACTCCGTCCTATATTTAAGCATATGAATACTTTACCTCATTTGGTAAACACATTCAATTTTCGCGTTTCTAAAATTTCCACTGACAGTCTCTACACGTTTTCGTAATATGTTGGGTAAGTTTACCCTCGCACCTCGTTTGGCTATAACAGCATTTGAAAATCCTTGTTGTACCTTAGTCGCCTTTCTAGTCGTGGATTCTCATGCCATAATGGAGGTGACCTCGACTACGGTCATCATCCTCAGATATATTTCATAATTTTCAATTGAGCCCTGCCTCCTGATGTATGCTTAACGGTCCTCTTCTGACATCCGTCATCGCTCGGCACACGCACACATCCGAACGAAATTAGAATTCACTAGTGTTTACACATTACAGCAGGAGAACGAAATCTCGTCAAAGGAATCGACAATCCTAAACATAGGGCTCTATAACAAACAAAGCAACGCTAGAAGCATAATTAGCCGTACAGATCCTAAGGACACTAGAACCTGATGCTCTGATACCACCTGTGACACCCCGCCTAATTAAATACCGGGAGATCACTCCTTTATTAAATTAAATCAAGGTATACAGTTGGTTCATTCTCAGCATCACTGTCGATAAAAATAAATTTTCCAATTTAACACCCTAAATAATTAAGCTAAGTGTCAAAACCATTTTCATACATACTTTCCAAATTTTAATTTAAAGAAAAACATTTATTTAATTAAAAACAACATACTTACAATTAAGAATCACACTACAGTAAGCTAAATAATATAATACATTTGGCAATCGAATGGCAACAAATTAAAACTAAAACACAAGTCCATACTGAATAAATCCCAAAGAAAACAATACTGGAAATGACTGAAATACAAATCTCCCAACAACAAATGAAATAATGAAAAGGGGCGACACGTGCCCAATAAATGAGAGTACTAGGAGTGGAGTCAATAACAGAAGTCGTCTACTCAAGTGACCTGCAACTCCCACCTAAGTTGCAGCTCGTTCTTCTCAAGGGATCCTACTCAAGACGCCCCTGTGGATGGGCACCTGAAAATATACATATATATACAAGAGAGAGAGAGGAAAAGAAACGGGTCAGAGCCCGAAAGTGTGTTTGATTTTAAAATACGTTTAGCAAGTATTTAAATTGATACAGGCCAATGCAATAACATATTAGAGCGTCGCTCTCTTGAGAAAATACTCACCTCTCTTCTAATGTGTACCCCTATCGCACTATCCTTCCCATTGGTTTGTTTTATCATCTAACACACTAGTCTTTCTAAATATTTGACTTAACATCACTTACCCGAAAGATTTGCAATTCACGGTTTCATTTAAAAGAGATGTTCCAATTTGTAACCAAATTTCTCTATTTCTAACTTTATAAAAACAATAAAGTTTTACAGTGACACATTATACTTTCACAAAACAAGCATTTATTATTGAGTCAACAACCATGTCCTACTTATCAAATCACAGTAGGCAGTTTAAAGTTCATAATCTCATATATATATTAACTACTCGTATAATATATATATATATATATATATATATAACAGCACCCAAACTAAAACTATGGTGCGGGCATACTCTGCTATCCAATCCCCGTATCGCTCACACAAAGGGGAATACAAGTTCGGAATCACTCTCGAACTGTATTAACATAAACAAAACAACATTGAGGCGAAGCATAGATTTCCAAGTCTAAGAGGTCAGTACATACCCTCACGTCTCTTAGGACCGTCCAACTATCAGTTTGATAGCCCGTACCTAGGATCTCTATCTTCTAGGGTACGAATCAATATCCTCCATAAGGCAACACAGGATAAGACCGTCCCAGCGCGGTAACCTCAGGGATAGCAAGTAGCGCGGGTACGTTTTTCACATGTATATAATATATGTACACACAATCATATAAATATACCACTTTATCATATTAATATAGGTTCTTCTCATCACCTGTACATATACCATTTATCCTAAATTTTATATTTATAGAATAACACATAAGGTTTCATTCCTAACCTCAACTCGAAGGGTTTACTCACTTATTACCTAACACTCATGGATTATATCTTCCAAATTCTGAAATTCAGTAAGTGCCTTTATTAGATTCCAATGTAACTCTCTTACGCACCTCCCCCTTTAAAAATTCATAAATCTACCAACCTAAAGTCAATATCCCGTAAATACCATTCTCGTTGAAGATTAAAGGTTCTAACGTTTATCCATATACCCTACTGGTCCTCAATGTCTCCCAAATCATTTTATTTAAGATGCCCAAAGATTATTTCACAATAAACTTAAGTTAACTAATTTAACAAGGGAAAATAGGAGTCTGCCAGGAGGGGTCGATCGATAGAAGCTTGGGGCTCGATCGATCGAACCTTCGATCGATCGAAGCTCTAGGCTCGATCGATCGATCAAGCAGGTCTGGGCAAAATTCTGCAGAATGCAGTGATGGGTTTTAACCAATTTCTTCATCTAAAACGATGTTCTTCTATTCTAATCGCCCCAAAAATCCTACTATCATCATTATAACATTATACCAAGTGTTTATAACGTATAGCATGCGTGTAACTATCATTAAACATGGATTTATAACCTAAAATCATGTCAAATTATCAAGAACTCTCCAATTATTCTTAAACAGATTTCTAATGAATTTCTTCAAAATTTCTTTTTTATAATCACCAGATTTCATGGATTATTACCTCTACATGGCAAGGGTTTCCAAAATTTACATAAACATCAATACTACATGGATTCTCCAATAAAAAAAATGGTGTTTTCTTCCATAGTTTTCGTCACAATTCAATCCTAAGCTAACATGAATATTGCATCAACGAAAATAGCAAGTTTAAACACTTGCCTGGGATTTTGGTATGCAGGTTCACGGCTTATTTTCGTATGGCTGCGTTCCTCGTCTCGTGATCTACGCGGTGGTGGTGGTGGCGGTGCAAACCGGTGGCCTTTTGGCCTTGGATTGCCTTGGAGTTCTCTCCTCTCTTCTCCAATGGCCGTCATTTGATTTGTGAATGTTCTAACCCTAAGAGGCTGACCTAATGGCTGATATAGGTTGGCTGAAATTCGTGGGTTTAATTACCATATTTTGTAAAATGCCCTCCCGGGTCACTAATTAAGCCTAAAAACATCCCGAGATCCAAACTAAACCCCCGGGTACACTTTTCTGACTATCTCGACCCTTCCGGACGCGTTGGCGCACTCAAGACGACCATACGAACAACTTATAAAATATTCACTTTTATTTAACAAAATAAGTCCCGACGTGACACGGGCACGTCCTTACTTAAATTTTCGAAATAGTCATTTAATTCACTTATGACATTCAATATAACCAATAAAATATATTACTATGCTCATCCAGTAATATGCAACAAATAACAAATTTCCAATAATTACTAACTCTCGTCACGCTAGTAAATATTTAAAGCAACATTCCGGATTAAAATTAATTTAATTTATCTCAATTAAATTTAATAAATCCCATAATTTAAAAGCTATAAAAATACGGGGTATTACAGAAAACTACTGCCATTGTGAATTAGGTATATCTTGGACATTTGTTTCTTTGGACAATGTTTAGTCTAATGTGAATACAGAGTGAATACTAAATGCATCCATCTGTTCCTTTTGACAATCGTTCACAACCACAACCAATAAAAAGAAAAACAAAGGAACATTAAACGAAAACATAAGAAAAGGCAGAGGAGATCCAAAGAAGAGAGAACTTAGGTAAAAAACATACCTTAAGGTTGAAAAATTCAAGGACAACCCTCTCTTTACCCCCATATTATCAAACAGATTTCAATAGAAGCAAACCGAGTTCAAATCTTGCTCACAAATCTGAGAAATGGACAACAATATGCAATAAAAGTGTAAACTTAAAAATATGATGAGTTAAATTAAGTTAAGTTTAATTTGATGAAAGATTCTTCATTATTTTTACGATTTTTTTGAAATACAAAATTATCACCCACGATCATGTGTATATTGTCCGAATTATAGTGATTAAATATACCTCTGCCACCTCACTATTTAAATAAGACTCACATCATGGTAGTGAGGTAACGTAAACAAATATTTCTCTTATATTTTGTTTCTTCTTCATTTGTCTTTGAATACCATCTTGTGAGTGAGGTTATTTTTAAAATACAATCTTGTGAGTGAGGTTATTTTTAAAATACCATTTGTGTCATCACAATATGATGAAGACAATGGAAGACAAGAAAAAACCACAGTTGTTTGTGTGGAAGAAACAAATCGAACATCACCTTTCAGAAGGGGTGCCTTTGCGTACTTTGCTTTCAAAAAAGAGGAAAACAGAGACAACGGCTGAGCTTCAGCAACTCAGGAAAAGAAGGAATGAAAGAGAGATTGAAAGAGCAAAGTGTGAGGAGGAGAGAAGAGAAATAAATCGGGCTCGGGATTCTGCTCAATTTCATGATTAGGAGAAGAGAGACAAAGAGTTTGAATTAAATCAAACTCAACTCAGGTCACAAATTCGGTTAAGGCATGGTCGTCCAAAACCAATAGATTTAATGTTAAACCATTTACAAGGACTTCATAATAATTACCCACCTGAAGAAATTAAGTCTTTAACAATTGAAGAAATTAAACAATTAAGTGATGACTTACAAACCCATTTGGAGGTTGACAGATCACACACACAATATTGGGAGTCCCTTTTGGTGATTTTTGAATGGGAATTAACCAAATTGCTTGGTGGAGACAAAATGGGCTTGCACTCTTGTATCGAAGAGGATGTGAACGAGTTGCTTCAAGGGAAAAGCTTTAATGAACTGGGAAATTACAATCAGAGATTGAGACAAATTTGGGTTGTGGAACAGCTATGGTAGTTGAGTATTAGGAGGCCTTAGTCAATCGTCTCCATTACTACAAGGCAAGGAGTTTTCTCAATAATAATTATGCTCCTAAGAATTTAGATCAACAACCATTGTTGGAAACTGAAAAAAGTGAGCAGACGAGTTCAATTAGGCATATAAAAGATAGGGAAGAAGAAGATGGAGAGGAGTGGCTTGGGCTCAAAAAGCCAAAGTACTTGAACCGAGTTATATCCGGGTACGACTGGAATCAGTACAACCGTACACACTATGATGACGAGGGTCCGCCTCCAAAGATGGTGCAAGGCTATAAGTTTAATAGTTTCTACCCGGATCTGGTTTGTAGGGCGAAAACACTGAGTTATACCATAGTGAATTATGAGGGGAACGGTACTGATACTTGTGTTATAAGGTTCGATGGGGGGGCTCCTTATAAAGATATTGCATTTCGGATCGTGAATAGGGAGTGGGAATACTCTCGTAAAAAGGGCTTCAAGTGTACCTTTGAGAAAGGAATTTTGTGCTTGAATTTTAACTTCAAGCGCTACCGTTATCGTCGATGAATGAAGCACCTGCACTTTGAAGATGTAATTTGTTTTTATTTTGATAGGATTATTAATTTAGGTATTGAGTTACCTAGTTGAAATTTATTAGTTGTTTTAATTATTTACTTTTATCTTAGTGCCATTGTAGAGAGCCAGTGAAGAACTGTATGTTGGTTGATTAATGAGTTTTTGAATAGTTTTTTGATTCTTTATGTTTTAAACTCCAAATTTTTATCCATTATCTGTCTTCATTTTACATTTTACCCATTACAACAGATTTTTGTTTTTATTTTTTATTTATCAAGAATAGGATGTGCAGCATAAATAATTACTATTCATCTCAAGTATATTGTGAAGGGATAGGTAACTGCTAATGTTATGCCCATCTTTAGTTAATGTTGTTGGTAAAAAACTAATATAATCTTGATGTAAGCTTAGTGGGTTCTCTCTGTCTAGGCTTTGCACTGCATCTATATTAGAATTTCTCACAGATCTGAGGTAATATTAGTAGGTTCTTTCTATCGAAAGTTGGTTTTCATAGTTCATCTTATAACTAGCTAATTTGATTTTACAATGATTCGTTTCTCTTAATGAAAGTTACAAAAATTATTAGTTTGCATTGGCATGTGTCATATGATTGTATGAAATTTCAATGCTCTGTTTACTGCTTTAAGAGGTAGGACATGTTCACCGGACATGGTGGATTCTGGGAAGATAATCGCCCAAGCCTAGAGTGATTCATGACTCCAAAAATTCCCCAAAAAAACCAATAGGTAACCGAAAAGAAACAGACGTATCTAACTGCAAAGTAAATCACACAGATAAAACAAATACACAAATCACAAGACAATATATACATTGTTTGTCAATGTTCCCATTTGATGCTCGTCACTTCGATTAATATAGCTCATTGGAAAATGAAGATCAGAGAAATTAAACCCCTCAGATGCCTTATTATACCGAAAAGGATCCACACAAGAAACGATCCAAATGACCTAATTTATGGTCGAAGAACGAATCAACGCTACCTTCAAAGCAATCAACTATTTTAAGTAGAAATAAATCAAATGAGTAATGATGAAAGAACTGTCCACTTGGTCTTACAACGGTGACTAGTTCTTGTTCAAATATGAAAATGCACAGAGGAGTTATAGTTTAAGCATTCCCTTAGGGTTGTTTCCCCATTTTACACATTCCATTTTGTATATGTAACCTCTAAGTATTAATATTGTGTTTCTTCATTGATATTGTGACTAAAGAAAGCAATAGACAAGAATGGGGGAATCGATCTAACACGCTTACCCTTACATTAAGTATATAATATGTATACAATGATGTTGTCATGATTACAATTGATTAAATTAAATAGTTGAGAGTGAATCATCACAAAAAGTTATTCTTCCCTATAAGCTGATTAATATGAGTTTTGTATAGATGAAAATTTTACCTAATTTTGTTACTTCCCACCCATGTGGTATTGTATTTGTGAAATAAGGGAAAACTTTAGGTAGGGGTTAATAGAAGAATTAATGATGCACTTACCCAAAATATTTACCCATTTCATACCCATTATTATTTAAGGGTATTGTACTATGGTGTGGATCAAGCCAAGGCAGGGCACAAATTCTTAAAGCACATTGGGTATGAAATTGGTAAATATTTTTGGTAAGAGTAGCATTACTTTAATAGAAGACGGGTTGACTGATTGTTTGGTTCTTGGTATTTCAATGTCCAAAATTTAATTTTTGCCTTTATTAATTTTTCATATTATTCATTACAAAAGAAATATTATTTAAAGCTCTCTCCCACATATTCTTCCACAACATTAGATGATTTTCATATCCTTCAGTCGCCCCCTTTGAATCTGTATTTTCTTATTTATCCTCAAAACTAGAAAATATATAGAGGTGTAGCGAAGAAGTGTTGTAAGTGGATATCCCACCTCCAAATCAATCCATACATTTAGTCTCAGATGCAATATTTCACTCTCCACATTTAGATGTCAAACAACTCCTGAACTTGGTTATAATATCATTATTCCGAATTTTTGATTTTATTGATCAAGAGTCAAGAACATCAAGGCTTTCTTTTACCTGCATATTATCCAAGCACAGGGAATTGAAAACTGCTAAGAATCTACATTGCGATTTGACTTCGAAACCGAAAATTACAAAAATAAGAAAGATTGAAAGTAAGTTTCAACAAATATTTATCTGGATGCATTTATTCAACTTTTGTTTATATAACTCCCGTAAACAGTTTTGCACCCCTCTCATTAAAATCCTCAATATTGTTAAAAAATGGTACTTAAAGAAAATCATAACCACGCGTGGTACTTTATATAAAAAGTCAGGGTGTATAATTAAGGTGTCTGCTAACCCAACTAAAGTTTAATTTTGGATCTTCAAAGGGAATATGTGATTCAAGTCCAAGCGATGGAAGTTATGGATTGGCCTCTGGCACAATTTCAATGTCCTTTGGCACTCTCTTTAAAGTCCAACATTATTATTATAACTGTTTCCTTCTTTTATGTCAGTAATTATTGTATATTTCCTCCTTTTCAAATCTTTTTTTCTTGTGCGTTATATGATCCAAACATCTAGTTTAGCTTTCGCTTGTGCACATCTATTTGAGATGGCCTACATAGGATCTTATATATCATTGTTCTAAATTTCTGGATATAATGACATGACCTTATGTGACATAGATTTATTATTGATATACATTTTTCCCCAGAACTTTCTAGGCTTAGTTGTAGATTGCCAGGTACATCGATCATTTCCTTGCCAACTACTATTTGTTTTAATCAATTGAATACATTAATAGGAAGAAGACAAATGAGTAAATACCAAAGAACCTTGACTGTTTCCCCATTTAGAGACGAAAATTTATGATGGAGTCCATAGTTCAAGCATTCCCCAAGGGCGGGTGTACACTTCTGTATGATATCTTCATGTTTTAAAATATCGTTTTTGCATGTGACCTTTAAGTATAGGTATCAAATTTTCTTCAGTGATATTGTGATTAAAGGACTTAATGGGTGAGAACCTTATATTCAATATATATATATATATATATATATATATATATATATATATATATACTATGTATACAATGTTATACTCAATATTACAATTGATTATATCAGATTATGGAGAACGAATCATTGGAAAAGTATGAGTGTTTTATCTTTGAACATTTTAGATGATTTTTCTTACTTCCCATCCTTGTGGCATTGTATTTGTGGATAAGTGAATAACTATTAGCCTGGATTGTTATCCATTACCTGTCTTCATTTTTCACATTATTCGTAGCAGTTATTCCAAATGATTTTCATATCTTTCTTTTGGCACCTTTGAATCTTTTTGGTTTCTTTATCCACAAAACTAGAAAATACATAGAGGTGTTGCAGTAAAATAGTTTTGTAAGTGGACATACCTTCCCCTTAATTTGTCCATACACTTTGTCTCAGATGCCATAGAGTCGGAACATTTCTGACTCCATATTCAATTGTAATAAGACCAGAACTTGGTTGCAACTTCAATAAATGAGAACTCATATTCTAATTTTTTTTTTCAATGCAGCGATGGCCCTTTGAAGCCTCATGGACTCCTATTTCCTTTATCATATCATCAAGGGGTAATCTATTTTTAAATCTCCAACTTAGTACAGATCATTTGGTTGGAATATGACATTCCAAATTTAATTTCACTAGAACATAAGAATTTACTTGGCCATACGACTTTAAAACCGAAAGGTACAATAATAAGAAAGATTGAAAGTCAGTTTTAACCAATCTTTACTTGGCTGAGAATATTCAACTTATTTAGATATAAGCTCCTGTAGACATCATTGACTCTAATTTAAATCCTCGATATTGTTTGCCAATTAGATTGTTAAAAAATGTACACTAAATAACATTATAACCAAGCATGGCACTGTAGATAAAAACTCGAAGTATAATCAATTTTGTTTGTTAAGACCAAATGATTGAACTTTTGGATGGGTTGTTGGCACTTTCTTTCAAGTCCAAGATTATTATAACCATTACCTTCTCCTATTTTGGTATAATTTACCCCTTTTCTCTTCTTTGTTGCTTGTCAATTCTATTATCTAAACCTGTACTATACATTATATACTATTGTTTCCATTATCTGTAGTTTTGAATAATTTGACAAGAACTTGTGTGGCGCTGATTTATTGTAATAAAATATTTCCCCCAAAGTTTTTTGGCTTAGCACAAATTCAATTAGAAAACATGTGCTTCAGTCAGATTATAATCCATGGACAAAAACATGAGCTAAAGCTTCTTCACTTTTACTCTTTCATTTTTTTATGTGTATTTTTTTTCTTCGTGACTACTCCATAGCAAATTGGTATATCATAGTGTTTTCACTTCCTGAGGCCAATAATAAATATAGCTGGATGCAAGGCCGATGTAGTTTAATGTGTGATATTCAAGACTACGGAGCATAGTGTCTTTAAGTCTGAGCCGACTCATGCATTAGCTAAGCTGAGTCACCCCTGGACCAAATATCCCAAAATCAGTAAAGAAATATCCCAAAATAGTGATTACTTAAATAATAAATTTTCAGTTATTTTATATCGTATATATTCTAATTGAGAAGAAATATCATGCGACATTCTAATTACCGTAGGAAGATGCATCGTGTGATAGCCCATATGCCGCAACAAGGTTTACTATACCTAATACTCTAGAGGTGAGAGCCTTTTTTGGTAGGGTAAACTAGAAATATGCCATTTTCCCCCCACTAAAATGCCATAATTCTAGGATAGACCTGACAAGATGCGTCATGGAACCAATTGACACGAAGGTATAGATTAATACTTGAACGTTTAATGCTTTTGGGTCATATAAGTTCCAACCCACTGAGACATGATACCTAACTGTTCCCTTCTTCTATGTTGGTAATTCTTGTATAATTCCCTCATTCCTGTTCATTATTATTCTGAATTATATGACCTAAATATGTACTTTAGCTTCAACTCTGTGCACATATGTTTTAGATGACCTTAATAAGATCTTATATATTATTGTTTCTATAATCTGAATTTATGAATAATTTAAACCAACTTATGTGACACTGATTTATCACCATAACATAATTTTTTCCCCACAACTTTTTATGTTTAGCATGAACATTGAAATGGAAGACATGCGCTTTAGCTTTCTAATTACATAAATCATTGCCTTACCAACTTGATAGGAACAGTTTTTAGCTAGATTAAATTCAAAGGTACAAAACATGTGCTAAAGATTATCTACCCATCCCTTTTCTCATTTTTTTCTTCCGTATATTTATATCTCCTTACACTCAATTACTATTGTGAAGTAAGGTAGTGATTCATGTCGAAAAATCTATTTTATGAAATTGCACACTAAACTCTTGTTATATGTATCGTGGTACAAATAACCTACATAAGAAAGGGTAAAAGAAAGATCAATTAAAGACCCAACCCCTTTTTGCAAGGGAATTCGTCTTCTATTTTTTTAAGGGGACCATCAAAGAATGAACAACAACGAAAATATAATAGTGAATTTGATGGATATTACATCTTTTATTCTTATCTTATCACACTTCTTTGAATTATAAAAAACTAATTATAGAAAACAGAGTTTAGAACGTATTGCTTTTCTTTCCTCCAATTGTTTGTTGTGGGTTTGTGACTTGTGAAAATGGATGCATGGTCAGATGATACTTCATCCGATGATTCTGAACGAAGGCATCTAGGTTACAGAACATAATGATAAACAAAGAAAAATAATGTGTGGTGCCTTAAAAGATTACGACGCAATGCACTATTCCGAAGCAATTTTAACTCGGTGTCCTCTGTATTACCGAGGGCAGATCAAACCATTATTTTGGAGATGATATTTTATACTCATGCAAGTAATCTAAATATATATAGTTAGTATTCAAATTCTAGACCATTTATAGCCTTCTATATATATATATATATCAGAGCATGAAGAAAGGTAGCTCTTCACAAGGTTTGAAGTTGTGAGCCAAATTGAGGGGCTTTGTGGCATTGGAAAAAACTATGGCCTTCATCTTGGGTTGGGAAATTGATTTGAAACATATAAGCCAACCATTTCAATACTTTTTAAGCATAATAAAATTGAATAATAAGTAAAAAGAATTCTGATTATTACATAATGCATTGCACATAAGGCATCCAGACACCACTGAGGTGCCTCTTTTCAGTAGTTAATCACCAGTGGTAATTTGTCATTAATTAACCTTAACAAAATGAGATTCATTAAGGCCATAGATTGAGATATATATTGGCTTTGGGATGTTTGGTTTGCAGGGTTTCATATCCTTCCTTGTAGAAATACTCATTAGAACTAGAAGGCTCCAAATGAATTATGTCTAGGGTATTCATTAACCTGAGGTATTTGCAGTTTCTCAATTTCCTCCATTATAATGGGGAAAGAAGAATTAAATATAGTACGGATATAACTTTTTTTTTTAATAGATAACTAGTAGGTATATAAAATTCACTATTCCTAATTAAAATCCCTACTTTCATCTTGATTTAGCCAAAACATTAGGAGGGCATCTAATATTCGGTACAATGGAGTTAGTCAACCATGTACCATTCCAAAATACAAGTAGATCAACCAATCATTCGATTTGTGTAAAAAAATTAATGAAATAACCCATCAATCCATGAAAAATAAAAGAGGTAACAAACATGGGGTTATGAGAAAAAGCAAACAGTTTGAATCTGGCATGGAAGAATTTAGACAAGTATGAATGACCTTTGACAATAATAAAGGCAACCATTCCAAAAAAGTTTTGATAATAATACTAGAAACCCTTAGGCACATACATCCTCCTGAAACGGGTGGTTACAATTTTTTGGGTTGCAGTATCCCCATCCCAAAGGAGATTTTTATGCCACTTAAAAAGATATTATAGCATACAATCTGGCCATTTATAAATTATGAAGTTATGCATGAGCATGCCTTGGTAAGCAAACTACAACGCTTGAGCCCTATTAGGAAGCCATGGTGAGTAAATGTTCCTTACATCCACTGATCTTTGCTTTGGCCCTCTCTTAAAGAATTTCCCAGTGAGACTTTTTGGTTTTACCTCTAAAAAGATATGGGGAAAATGCCCTTCACGAAGTCCCAAAATCTCAGCAATTCAAGTAGCTTTGCAGTTGGCATACTTCCCTAGGAAAAAATGAATTTCACTTGTATACTTTAAAAAAAAGGTTCTACCATAAACATCCAAGAAATTCAACAGTTGTGAATCCTACTGCAATAATTATATAGTCAAGTATTAAAGAATGGGATAATTTACTTGCACCCTTTATATCCTGCGACTCAATCTTGAGACTACTAGCACTACTTAGTGCGCTCAACGTGGCTCTTAGTGTTGTCCGTTGATGTTAGCGATCGAACCATCGGCTCTGGTACCACTGGTAGATCTTCCAAACATACTATTACCCACCGATGTTCTTTTCGACTTGACCACCTTGTGTCAAGATAAGTTGTCGAGTTTTAACTCAAAAGGCATTGGTGCTACTTAAAGGGTCCATCCCACTTAAGTATAGTTGGACTCTACATCTTTCCATGTTGGATAATTATTTGATAGACAAGGTATTAAAAAATTTATTCAATAACTTTTGAGGAGTTCAATATTAACGAAGCTTGATTAGAATTAGGTTTCACAAGCTTAGTTGAAAAATGACTCATATTTATGCATGCATCTCTTCATATGAGGGTTAAAATGATCTTGTGGAATTATGTTCCACATGAAAAGGCCCTAATACTATAAATAAGTCCTCAAAAGCATAAGATTTGTTTCTCAACAAATAAATCCGTGTGAACTTTAAGATAGCATCAATAAAATGCGTATAGTATTTGTAACCGCTAGAGGAGAGTGTAAGTGAGGAGCCCTAAATGTTAGAGTGAATAAGCAGCAAAAGCTTATTATATTCTGTCAGAGAATCTGAGAAAGGTAAATTGTGAATTTTCCCGAGGCAATAAGAAGACAGAGATAAGACATGATTTTATTTTCATTAGGAATATTACATTTGGTCAAAACGTAATGAACAATCTTAAGAGATGGATGGCCTAAATGACAATTCCACAAATCAATTTTCTATACACACTACACCATTTTGTAAGTAAATCTTCTATTAATTTATACTTTTTCCCGTTCAATTTATGTTCGACTGTATTTATGTTACGTTATAAATCAATTTTGCAGTTCTTGTACTTTTTTAAGTTTAGTCTCTCGACCTGTGCAATAGTATTAAACTCAATTTTTAGTTTTATTAATTTTATATGAGTTATTAATTATTCTCCCCCAATTTTGTACTTATGTTTATCTTATCACTAACATATTTTTTAATGATTTTTGTCTTATAACTTTAGTCAAAATATTATTTAAACATTTGACGTGTTACGCTTATTTCTCATTGGCTCCTATAGAGTTCTAAAAATAAAAACCTTTTGACCCCATAGGTTGATTTTTGGTAACTTGAAGGACAAAAATATAGCCCCATATACGCAGGGACGGAGCTACGATTTCTCGTGAATGAGGGCTAATTTAATGGAGATTTGGGAGGGTTCGAGGGCGGCAACCCCGAAACCAATTTTTTTGAGGTTATTTTCGAGTATTTTCCAAATAATTACGTAAATATTTATTTGATCTATTAGAAAGATAAATTGAAAATGATTAACTTAATTGTTAGAGTAAAATTTAATATATGGGCTTATATATGAAATAAATATGAATTATAAGCTATCAAATAATGTTAGGCCAATTAAAGTGATTAATTTAAGTTTTGGGGCCTTAATAATGTATTATTGAAGTGTGGGTTTTAGTGTGTAGAGACAAGCGTAATTTCTATTTTTGTGATGGGTTCAAATAGAAATATACGAAATATGAAAAGACATGATTGTCTTATAAATAGAGGTCATGGTCCCAGATCACACAACTCTATTCTTCTGATTCCCATTGTCATAGAGAAATTGAGGCATAATTGATCTGGAAGATCATAAGACCTCAAACTCAGATATTTTACTTTTCTCGTTATGGATTCAGGTACGCTTCCGCAAATTCAATTTTTTTATTTCTTGATAATTTAATATGAATGTTCCTGTTTATATGATGGCTTTCATAAAATAGAAATTAATCTAACATGTGGTATCAGAGCTATTTCATGCTGAATTGTTAAGAATATATTAAGAAGATATTGATATTAATTTTGGGTTCAAAATATTTTTTTCGAAAAGTTCAATATTTCTGAAATTTTTGGTACAAAAATATTCTTCCTTTCATTACGATTCCAACAATATAAAATTCATGAAACTTGGACTACCGGTTGATTTTATATGATTTTTTGAAAATTAAGATAAAAAGGTTGATTTGATGGTAGTGGAAGGTTAAAGGTTCGACTCTTGGTGTTTCATATTTAAGCCTCTTAAATGACGAAATTTATGAAGGAGCTCAAGGAGTTTTGAACCTATGACCTTTCAAGTTGAATATTACTTTCATGCTTATAATACCGTACAAATTTTAATTCAAATGTTGGTGTATATATATATATATTTCGAGATAAATTAATTTAAACAATAGATCACCAAAGTGACCTCTTTTGTTCCAAAAAATTAATTTTTTATTTCGAAATATAAAAAGATTATTTTCATGTAATTTATGTGAATATTAATCGTCCCAAAGGAAGATTAATTTTTAAGAAAAATGTATGTGCACCTTTAGTAATAAGCGTGTGATAATTATTTGGTTTTTTACAGATGAATAATAAATCGGCCCAAAGGAAGAATTTCGATATGTTCTTAATATCAGTGTTTGATTACTACACCAAGATATCACTTATAAGTTGATATTTTGTCCAAAGATAAAATACTAATAGAGTGTCCGATATCTTAAAATGGGATTTGCCTTCATTTGAATTTATTTTTGTTTTAAGACTTATATGAGCTAGTTTTATTTGATTGTTGTTCTCTGGATTCAGCAATCAGTTCTGCTTTTAACATTACTGCCAGTGTTAATTCTATTCATATGCTTAATGGCACAAAATTTAAGTTATGGCAAGAAAACCTCCATATAGTTCTCAGTGTCATGGATTTGGACCTTGCGTTAAGGGTTCCTTCTCCTGCACCTCTTACGGATAAAAGATCCTTTGATGACAAAAAGAACATTTAAAGGTGGGAGAAGTCAAATTGCATGTGTCTAATGATCATAAAGAAGGCCACTCCAGAGGCATTCAGGGGCACAATATCAGAAATGAGAAAGAGAGATAAAGAGCTCCTAGAAGAAATTAAGAATAGATTTGCCAAGAATGAAAATGCTGAAACAAGTACACTTTTGGCAAGTCTCGTCTGAATGAAATATAAAGGTACTTAGAACATTAGGGAGTACATTATGGAAATGTCTCATCTCGCTTCAAAGTTAAGAGGACTTAAGCTTGATCTCTCTGAGGATTTACTTGTGCATTTGGTTATGATATCTCTTCCCACACAATTTAGTCAATTTAGGGAGAACTACAACTGCCAACAGGAAACTTGGTTTCTTAATGAGCCCATCTCATATTGTGTGCAAGAAGAGGAAAGATTGAAGCAAAAAAAGATAGAAAGTGCTCATGTGGCTAGTACTTCCAAGGATAAAGGGAAGAAAATAAAGAAGGATAAAGAAGCTGTAGTGGTTCCATATCAAAAGAAATAAAAGAAATGTTGGCGGTTGTTTATTCTGTGGAGCTTCTGGACATAGAAAGAAGCAATGTACCAAATATCATGCTAGGCATGTAAAGAAAGGTACACTTCTTAATCAGTTCGTTCTGAGGTTAGTTTGACTTCGGTTGCTCCCACACGATTTCACACATGTGTTCTCACACGCACTCCCACACTTGTGCCTACTAATGCTACCACACAAAATCGTTGAGATTTTGAGAGTTTTCGAGAGAAAGTGGAGTTTTTGATCAAAAATTCACAAAGTTTAATGGATCAATTTTAAATAATGCCTATTCCTGTGGAGAACACCTCCTGGACCAATGATTGAGTTTTGGTACATTATCTAGTATATGATGATTATCATGTTCATTTATTTTGTCCCTATTGCTAGATTGTATTTCTATGTGTATATATGTTTTTTTATATAGCTTAAAAAATCCAAAAAGATTTTATTTTTGATAAAAAAATTTGAAAAAGACAAAAAGATTTTTGTACTTTCATTTTTCACAATAAATAGATGTGAATTTAAGATGTTTGAATCACCCCTACATTTCATCCATTCATGTGACTTTTTCATATTTTTTGGAGACACGGTTTTATTTCTTTAGTGTTCTTAATAACACGTGGCTGGCTTTCCATAGTTCATTGATGATTACTTTCTTCTGTAACAACACGCCTAATGGGATACCGGGCGATCACTCCTATATCAAATTAAAACAGGAGTCATATATGGATCATTCTTAGCATTACTGTCGAAAATCCATTTAATTACTAATATCCTATTAGGCGAGCGTTAAAAACTTTTACTTAACTACTCTTTTTAACGATTAAAATAAAACATCCACAAGTTAATGCATAAATGGACTGAAATGAACATAAAATGAATTAAAATAATCGAACACTCGGTTCAAATTATACAACCATATCGAATGCTGTACTAAAAGAATAAATAAATGCAATTGAGGCATTGGCTCCAATGTTTATACAGTACCTCCTATCTAGAGTACAACGATGGAAGCGGCTATCAAAAACCTGCACGCATCCACAGCTGCTGCAGCTGACGTCTGACTCGAAAGAAGGGTCATCCAGGCGTCCCTGTGTCTGGACACCTATATATATATATATATATATATATATATATATATATATATATATATATATATATATATATATATATAATATAGCAAGAAAGGAAAAGTAGATAAACGGGTCAGAGCCCGAATTTTGAAAATATTTTGCAAGTGCATAAATGCCTTATTATTTTGAAAAAGGTTTTATCTCATATTTAAGTTTGGTATCGCACTCCCATGAGATACCCCTCACCTCTCCACTAGTAGTGCACTCCTAGCGCATCCCTCTAAACATCCTAGTCAAGCTACCCTGCTAGACTAGTCTATCACCCAACCACTATCAACCCTAGATAGTCCAAGTAATGTACTAAGGGCTAACCTTCACCCCAGTCTCAACGCTATGCCATGTTCATGCATGGGGTGTCTCACAAAGCGAAATCCAAACAAGGAACCCCCCCGATACACTACTATGCGGCAAGGTCGATAGTCGAGATCCGCCAGTCCCTCAGTACATAAAGATATATAAATATATATATATATATATATATATAATATTAGAGAACTAAGGATTAAACTTTTCCCCAGTCTCAACACATTGCCATATTCATGCGTGGCGTGTCTCGCAAAGCGAAATCCAAACAAGGAACCCCCCCGATACATTACTATGCGGCAAGGTCGATCGTCGGGATCCATTAGACCCTCGGTACTCGATTTATCCATATATATATAATCATATTTTACCATAACCATCCGGATCTATCTCCCGGACTGAGGATTCATTTATCAAGTATTTATCAATACTTCATTTTTCTCAAAACTTCCCATTTCCCTTTTTATACTCAGGAAATGTAAATATAAAAATCCAATTCATTATCATGAATTTCTTTAACAAATCATATACTTTTAAAAGCCAATTTTATTATCATAAAAATGCTTTTCCTTTATATGTCATCCCATTTCCCTTTTTACACTCAGGAAATGTACCCAAAGCCATTTTCATTATCATAAAAATGCTTTGATCAAATCATGCTTCCACATCCCTTCTTCCATCCGGGAGTGTTACCGAAGCCAAACCTTTATCCCATTTCCCTTTTTATACTCAGGAAATGTAAATTAAAGCCAATCCATTATCATGAATTGCTTTAATAAATCTAAGACCACCCCTCCGGGTTTCCCCACTGGACTCACCCCTAAATGGCTATCATCTTCTAGGGCCTATCTATACAAGACAACCTGGGAACCTACCAACGTCGGGAAGCGGCCATATGCCTGCGGGAAAGTCAGGACCACACCCAGAATCCCCTAACCAGCGCAGTAAACAAATAAACGCCCATATGGCCTAGGGACTATATCCAACCTGCTCAATAGCCAGGAAGGCTTCACCACAACGCGCGCAACTTCCCTTATGATAGCGATTTAGGGAGGTGTGTAACCATAATTTATCAATTATGAAAATCATTTATCTTTCCATTTTGACAATATTCATTTTTATATTTTCAAAATCATTTACATCATATCACATATATATATAATTTAATCACATAGTATATATATATATATATATATATATATATATATATATATATATATATATATATATATATATATATATATGATGGCCATATTTTCCAAACCATCTATCGAAGATCAATAATCCCAAAGATTCTCTCAAGGAATCATAATCATGCATTCATATATGCATAATACTAAACCCAAAGTATATTCTTACTTTAATAAGTAATATATACCAAAATCCCATCTACGGATTCATTTGGATATCTCCAATTATACTAATTCACTCTAAGTGAATATACACATATATATATTCCCAATTCCTCAAGTCCTTTAGGACATAACCCTCCATACTACTCTAATTTAGAGGGCCCTTAAACATTAAACTCAAAAAGGAGAAATAATCCTAATCTCCAAAATCTTGGGCTGAAAACAGGGCACCGGTCGACCGGTCCTAGACCCCCGGTCGACCGCGGATTGCAAATAAACCTTCGAAATATAGCAGTAGGCCCTTTCTCCTTGACGCGGTCGACCGGCCTTAGGGGCGCAGTCGACCGGTCACACCAGGTCTCCTAAAATATTTTTCCTCAATTACTTTTATCCAACAATCCAAATTCATTTTCGGGGTTTCTAAAATACCCCAAAAATTATCCCGAACATCTACGCAATTAATCCTAGCCGTAATTTTTCCAATTCCCGATTTGATTTCCGAGTTGATGATTTCAACCCGGAGCTGCCATCTTGTAAAAATCATATCAAATCGTAGAAAAATTAGAAAAATACGCAGTCGGCGCCCACGCGACCGTATAAAAAAGATCTACAACTTTTGTCTTTTGGCCAAAAGCTAAATCAATTCTTTTCCTGGCCAAAAAGGCCCCCTAAAGTGACGGGTTGCTATTCATCATCTTCTCCGAGACGATTTCGGCAATTAAAGCTTCTCCCAAGCTTTTGTTGCCTTACCCAACGTCCTACAACCTCAACCAACTACAAATACACATATATTAAGGGTTCTAAACATCCTAGAACCCAAAACCACCAATTAATTTAGGTTAAAACCTAAGTTCCACAAAAATGAAATATTAATGGGGTTTAATTGTTTTAACTCCCAAAAACCCGTTTTATCGACGATAACCCACCCCAAAACCATTAGGGTTTGTTTATACCAAACTACGGTATGAGATATTTATGCAAAAAGATAAATAAAGCAAGTAAACACTTGCCTCGTGGATATAATCCGACGATCTCGAGCCGAATCCCGCGGAGGTAGGCCGGAATCTCCCCTTTTCTTCCTCTTTTCTTCTTCCTCTCTCTCTTCTCTCTCTTTTCTCTTCTTTCTTTCTCTTTTTCTCCCTCTCTTCCTCCTTTAATAAGGAGAAAAGGGTTTTAAACCCTTAAAACCCAAAAACGACTCGTTTACCCAATTACGAGTTACTTTTACCTCTAAAATTACCCGAAACTCATTTTCGACAATCGGACACTCTTTTTCGACTATCTCGGACATTCCAAGACTCACGGCGCAGTCAAAATTCCCATCCGAGATACTTGACCGCAAATCACTATTCCAACCCAAAATAAATAAATGCGGGTTTTCCAATTAAAAATCTTACCTCATGTCGCTTTACTCAACGGCGACATATAATTAAAATATTTCGACCTATATAATCCCAAAAATAATTACAGCACCCATCGAAAATCATTCAATCCTCGAAAATCCCAAAAATTACTATTTAGAAAAATTCCCCAAATTGCCAATTTATATTTACTTAGGGAATTTAATTGTCTTCAAAAGGGCGGGTTGTTACATCTTCATGCTAGACTTAGTGAATATAATACATGCTTATCATGTGTCAAATATGGTGATATCATCTCAATAGTGTTTAATAAAGAACCAAATGTACTATAGATAAGTTTTGCTTCTAAGAAACATTGATGGGATTTTGTTTCCCGGGAAAAAAAATTGTTAAGTAGAAAGGAGCTACGAAGGAGAAAATTCTCTTCACATTAAAATCCACCATTGGAGAAGGAGCCTGAAACATTGACGTCACATAAAAACCGAAGTGCCAAGGTTATTTTTATTTCATTGATGCTTCACTAGACATGAGCATTATGATATCTTCAAAAATGTGAGAGTGAATTCTTAAATATGTGAGATTTTGAGGGTGTTATAAAGTAGAAGATTAGTGGGTTTGCATAACAGACTCTCTTGAAAAACATTAAATAGTTTGGCATTATTGACTTCAAGAGCATTTAAATTCATGTCATATTGCATAAGGCGAGTCAATTTCATTCATGTTCAATATTCTTACACCTAAGGTTGAGACTAAGTTATTTTTTTAGAAGTATCTCATTGACTTCGTGCACCTATGTTATGAATGCATATGTTGATTTGCCCGTGAAAAATGTTCACGTAATTACATTTCACTTTCACGATTCGTATATTTTAGTGTTATTCCATGGTGCGATGAATTTTTACCTATACATACTACTTACACCTATACTTGATTTTTTTCTAAATGAGAAAATATAAAAAAATTCAAAAATAGTTGGTAAGCTTCTTTCTGAAA
This sequence comes from Sambucus nigra, assembly GCA_949130495.1. Taxonomy (NCBI): domain Eukaryota; kingdom Viridiplantae; phylum Streptophyta; class Magnoliopsida; order Dipsacales; family Adoxaceae; genus Sambucus; species Sambucus nigra. Next base: position 52,413,531 of record OX422222.1, read on the forward strand.
TCTTATCGCACGTGCTTAATTGATTATCTTTGTGATCTGATTTCTTTTAGGTTCATGTGATGCTTATATTTAATTGCTAATGTCAAACACTTTGTATATTATGGACAAAGAGAGGGGAAACAAATTTAGGGGGTGTTTATTTTTTTAAACTCATACGCATCACAATATTTCTTTTATCTCATGTGAGTAGGTCATTCTGTCTTAATGAAGATTTCATGGATCGCACAAGTTGAAGACTTTGAGTTGAAGACATATACATTTATGCATTTATGTTTGTTGGTTTGGAAGGGAATTAGTTGTATTAGTCTTAGGGGTCAATTTGGCCTCGGTTTGTGTTTTCTAGTGGAATAGCCAAAGGGAAATATTTATAAGAGCAAAATTTGTAATTGCTAATTTTATTTTATTTAGGTTATCCCGTTATACCCCACTACACCATCCTGACCATTCTCAAGTCTTCAAAGAGAAGAAACATTGGTGACATTGGCCAAGATTGAAGATCATTCATCATAACTTTACCCAAGAAGTTTATGAAATGATTTGAAAAAGCTTTAAATATCTAGTAGTTGATTTAAAAGTGTTTTCATTTAAAAGTTTTTAAAATGAGTTTCAAAGAATATTTGAAAAATTCCCTAACTCATTAGAATGATATTGATATTTCCTTCATACAAGTTGTGTAGGGTCAATAGAACGAGATCTGGAACGTCGCTTTTCGGGCGGATTCTAGAATGTCGTTTGCAGTATCGTTGGAAATCGTTCGAGCGAGATTAGGTACATCATTCGAACAAGGTAGCAACTCGTTCGCGTGTTTTTTATTTTTCATTAAATCTTTTTCAAATCTTTAGTCCTTATCTCTTTTCAACAACTTTCCCTATAAATAGAGATACGGGATTAGACTTTTCAAGAAGTATTTTTAGAGTTCTTTTTGTGATCAAACTCTACCTTTTTTGCATCCAAACCCCTTGGATCTTTGAGGATCACTTTTTTAAATCAAGAAGAATACAATAGAAGTTATAAAAAGGTATTCTAAAAATAGTAATACCTTTTTTGCAGCTAAACCCCTTGTAGAGATTTTCTCTACTGCTGATTTATGGAGTCGAGGCTCTACTACTGAAGAAGAAGGGAATTGCACTTTCCAAGTTGTCTTGTGTCTATCAATTCTGAAACAATATTGAATATAGGTTTTGCTTGAAAGAAATTTTTTCTCAAAGTTCTTCTTCTGCTTATTTGGTTTAGAATTTGACTTCAATTTATCTTGCATATTCACTTTAAATTAAATCAAGAAAAAATTTGATAAAAAGGTGAATTTATATGTCTGGGCTAAAATCCAAGTAAATCCGTATAACCCATGCATGTGCTTTTTCAATCCAAAATTTATAGTTGGGAGGATGTGTCTTGAGAATTCATGACCCAGTACAAGTACAACGAGGATATAGAGGTCACCCGTTGAGACATTGATCTACTTAAGCGGAACCCAAGTGAGTCAGTTGGCAATTTTATTGGACAATGGAGGGAAAAGGCGCTACCATGACAAATCAACCTTCTAAAGAAGAGAAGGTGACTATTATGAAAAAGAATTTCCTATCACATATCAGAATATCAATGGAAAGCTATTACTACCCCCACATTAGAGCCCTCCGTGAGGCCGGGGTCGATATTGAAGAATGGGTCATCAGTCAGAAAGTCGAATCTGAAAAAGCACCACTTAAGTTGTTTAATTCAAGATTAAACAATCTAAATGGCTTCGAACAGTTTTTTGAAGAAACTATTTTCTCAAAAACAAACTAAGAACACAAGATGTGTATAAAAAGAATATGAACGAGATATTTCAGTTATTAAGTATCCCAGTGTAGAAAACCAACCTAAAATGATTTTAAATCAGCACACTAGTAGAAGGTGATGAGAGGAGAATGAAATAGTAAGTACACAGGAATTTTTAACGTGGTGAAACCCCGACCAATTGGGGAAACATCCATGGAGATCTCTACACTTCAAAACAGAAATCCACTAAAATAGAGTTAACCGGTTACAAACTATTTAATAATCTAAACACACAATCAGACTCAATCTAAGTTTAGATAATATACCAACTCTTCTGGATTATTATAACTTCTCCCCAGGCTTCTGATGCTGTAGATGTTCTCTCAGCTTTGTAACTCCACTCCTTTTTAGCATTCAGTCGACTCCGAAAGTCAATGATCTCTCTACCAACACTTTTTTAGTGTTGTGTGAAAGTGTTGTGATGTGATGTGCCTAACAGGTGCATGCAACTCACACACACTTACAGACAATATTACTAACAAATTAAAGATTTCGTTCTAAAATGCAATATATGGTTTTTGAATCTCAGTATATTAGAACTCTCAAACTTTTGATCTTTGTTTATATCAACAGATCTCGAGGTTACCTTGCTATTAAAATCATCCAAGGTCCTAAACACTTTCCTTTTTATTAATACAACTATTTCACAAATTGTGAAATATAGATACGAAAGTGTAAAACACCAATCAAGATCCTAACTAGATCTAAGTTTGATTTTCTCTAATCTGAGAAATAAAAAAGGATTTGTTAGTACATATTTTAAAATAAACATATAAAAGTAAAACAACAAACAAATGATGATTTCTTGAAAGAAGAAATCAACCTAAGTAAATAAACGTGTTTTGTATCACAAACAGTTTAGATTTACACTTTCAATTAAGAGAAAATGAAATCCAAACTTCGTGAGTGTTGGACAAGAGATTAAAGACCATAGAGGATGGATCTTCATAGCAATGGAACACACTCAACTGACAAGGTATTTTTTCTAGGGAAAAATCAAGAGTTTGGTTTAGGGTTTCGAATTCTCTATTTTTCTTTTATCTCTCTCCCCCCTCTCTCTATCTTTATCTCTCTCTCTCTCTCTCTCTCTCTCTCTCTCTCTCTATCTCTATCTCTATCTATCTATCTCTCTCTCTCTCTGTTTTCTTCTTTTCTCTCAAATGTAAAATGATCCAAAGATTATAAAAGTGAGGACGATGGTCTCCTTTTATGTTAATGAGAGAAGGATCTGGAACATCAATGTAAAAGGAACGACTGGTTCCCATTGGTTGATCCAGTCGTTACAAAGATTAGCCAAGATTACATGAAGACCATTAATAAGAAATGATCTAAGGGTTCTCAATAAATTTCAGGTATGTGAGAGAAAACAAACACACATTCAACCGTTATACCGTCAGCACGTGTAAGGCCATGATCATATGTAAAATGCGTATTTTTAGAAGATTAAAAAATACCAATTGTTGTCGCATAAGTCTCTGTCGCTTTCGGTTTCTACCCAACAAGTTTTTAGGATGAAAATGTTAATTACACATCAGCCCAAACATTCTAAAACCAAGTTTCAAATGATTTAAAAATGTTTAAAAAACTTAAACAATTATTTTAAAAATCCCAAAAATTATTTAAATATCATTTTAATGGGAATTAATACTCACACACTTAATATGATATGAATGCACTATAGAGTACGCAATCCTAGGTGTAGTGTTGGTATATGACAATCGAGACTAGTAGAGGATGAGTTGATGTAGTGTCTAAAGTTCTTTGGTTAGACAAGGATGACTCTGAATTTTGTCATTATTTTAAAACCATATGAGCTCCTATATAGTATAGAATCAAGTGAGTCGAGGATATAGGGTGCTTAAGAATCCGATCCAACGAGGCTAACTGGGCAGTTCATCCCACGGAAGTATGATAAGTCCATCAACGCCTCGATCTCAATCACAATAATATCTCTCAATCTCCTACCTCATGGACACCTAAAAATCGTACTAGTCCTGTCCAAAGGGATTACAACAACTCCACGACCCCTTATCAGAAGTTTACCAAGCCCTTCTATCTCGAAATCTCATCAATCCTATAGAACCTTGACCATTATAATACCTACTTCCTCGAAATATCAAGCATGACGCCTGTTGACTTCCATCAAACCACCGGGAATAACACCGACCAGTGTTTTCACCTGAACAATATCATCAAAAGCCTCATTGACATGGGGATCATTACCCTCCAGTTAATACAAAGCCCAATACCACTAAAAACCCTCTCCCAGATCGGGCTAAATACCATTCTTTCCATAAAAATATCCAAATTTTGACCCTTTCACCAAAATTAATCCCATCAAAGCACCCAATTCATCTACTAGTTCACCCCAAACCCTTAAGTTTTATCCTTCTTTCCTCATATATCCATAGAATGAATCCGACCAAGCCTTATGCCTTCTAACCAAGGCTTGCATAGTGGTCTGAACCCGTTTAGAAAGGGTAAGTATGGAGTTGCAAGTAGTCTTGAATCAACTTCGGGATTTTGGGAGAAAACTTCCCTTAGAAATGAACCTCAAAGGAGACTGTTGCGAAAAGATAAATTTTATGTATATGGAAGCTTGGGCTCGAAAGTTAGATGAATGCTTCATGTCAGCAAAAAAGTTCAGTTTGGATAGAATTATGCAAGTAATGTCTGACGAATTTGTCAAGAAGAAAGAAATATGTAAAACCTTTGAACTGCTCACCATCCTGAAGCTCAAAGAGTATTTATCCCACTCCTTTCAACACTTCTCTGCTAAATTGGAACCTATACGACGAGGCTACTAAAGTTTTGTAATTCATTGACTTTTCGTGGAAAAATGACATTATTTCCACTGGATGGGGTGATGATTTTAACAGCTCTGATAACTAATCGGGAAGTAGAGACATAAACATAATTTCCTCATTACGTGGAATGATTTCTTTTAAAGAATTACTAGAAGTGATCAATGAGGTATCCATCGTGACTGAGGTTGATGAAGATATTGTGTTTCTATTCTTACATGCATCTATAAATCTCATGACTCGATCCACGCGGGACTATAAAGGCCCAATTCTCCTACTAGTAGGTACATATATAAAAAAAAAGGAGTCGTTGAACAACTCTCGATGTCAAAAGTAATTTAAGAAGAAAGTAAGGTCGTCGCGCAACTCAAGAAAACCCAAGCCAACATCACTTTGTGGGGGATTTTCATGTCCTCCCAATTACACATAAATGCTTTGATCAAACTCCTCACATGTCCCACGGTTCCTCCTCCTACGTCCCCCGAAGAAGTCGTTCACATGGTGAGATCTCTGAACACAACAACAAGCATCCACTTTTTTGAGGAGGAAATCCCCAAGATCGATCCTAACCATAACTATACCCTCAATATCTCAGTCTAAGGCATGGGGAAAATGGTTCCATTAGAAATTCTTGACAGTGGGTCTGCGCTGAACGTGTGTCCATAAAAAACTCTCAACTACCTTGGGATAAAGGTCAGTGATCTCACCCCCACTTCTGTTGTGATGTGCGCATACGATAATACCCATCGAGAGGGTATCGATTCGATAATACCCACACTAGGGGCTTGTCCTATATAGCCCCAAACTGAGTTTCAAGTCATCGATATATCATCCTACTTCAACTTGATCCTCAGTCGCCATTGGCTTCACAGTATTCCAAGCATGTCTTCTTTCCTTCATGAAAAGCTCAAACTCTTTGTCAATAATTAGGTCATCACTATCCTAGAAAATGATGAAAACTCCGATGGAGTTGGAACGAGTAACCTTGTATTCAAAATCCAGTATGGGGATAACGACATGTTCCTCTCAGACTTCAGGATTGATCCACTTCCTATCCGGACCGGGGATAGTTTTAAAGACAGAGTATGCCCAGAGTACAGCCCACACTGTAATTTCAATGTGATCCAAATGTTTAAAAGTATGCATTTCATGCTAAGAATTGGGTTGGGTCCCCATCAATAAGGGATTATCGATTCGATAATTTTAAAAAAAAACATTTCTCCCATGTGGCCTGGGCTACCAACCGTCATAAGTTGAACTGATGGCACTTCGCCAGCCATACCAAAAGAAAATATTGAAAAATAAAGAGACGATCTCAGGAGATTTCCTAAATGGAAAATTTATTAAGAATGGTGAAGACTTCCTCTTATGTGGGTTCTCAAATCTATGGTACGACCCCATGGAGAAGGAGATGAAGTCGGGACTGGAGACTTTCTTTGGGGACAAACTCACCTAGGATAAAGATCAGAAACATGAGGCAGAGCCTCTAACCATCAAAGTCATGGAAAGAACTGGAAACTCTCAAGGATATGAAGATGATGAGCCGTTGGATCTCCTTACACTGGTGTTTGATCTCTACATGATCCACATTAAGGCCAAACTATTTGAGTCATCAAATAAGATCACCCCTACTAAGAAACCACGACTTAACTTGCACCATATTCCAATAAAGCCTGCCCAAGACAATTCGAACCATGTTGTTCACCCGATCTAAAATGAATCGGAGTCTATCACTCCTCCTTTTATCACATATATAATTGTAAATGAAACCTCATTTGATGACGTTTTCACTGATATATTTCTAAAAGACGTTTTTAATGAAATAAATGATGATTTTAAGTATCTTGTTGTGCCTTATATTAATTGCATTGATTGTAATCACACATTTTATGAAGATAGCCTAATAAATGAGCAATTCTTAAGTTATCTCAATAAGTAAATAAGTAAGCAACATAATCGTATTCAAACTTATAATGATGAGACTAATATTATCTATTTCGGTTCTAGTAGTAATCCATGTGAGATTACGATAAGGTCCACCCTCAACGAGCATGAGCGGTCGTAATTTAAAGAACTTTTGAAATAATTTATGGACATCTTTGTGTGGTCCTACAACGATATGCTCGACATTTGACCTAAAAATCTCACAGCACGAGAGTCTTATCTTCCCATAAAAAAATCATTTCAAACATAAGTTGAGAAGGCTCTGGACGAAGTGGTTTCTCAATATCAAAGACGAAGTGGTAAAGCAATTAAATGTAGACTTCATCTACTTGGTCGAATATCCAACATGGCTTGCAAACATCATCCCCATTCTAAAATCAAGATGAAAAATTTGCATGTGCCTCAACTATCGAGATCTGAACAAATCATCCACAAGGACGATTACACTGTAATACCCCGTATTTTCAGGCTATATTAATTTGGGGAATTATTAAATTTAATGTGAGTTAATTATTTAATAGAAATCCAAAAATTAATTATGTTATAATTATTAACGTGACGAGAGTTAGTAATTATATGAAATTTGTTGAATATTACTAATGATCAAAGTAATATATTATATTAGTTATATTGAATGTCATGAGTGAATTAAATGATAATTTCGGAAATTTAAGTCGGGACGTGCTCATGTCGCGTCGGGACTAAATTTTGGTAAATAAAAAGTGAATATTTTATAAGTTATTCGTATGGTCATTTTGAGTGCGCCAACGCGTCCGAAAGGGTCGAGATAGTCAGAAAAGTGTACCCGGGGGTCTAGTTTGGGTCTCGGGGCGTTTTTAGGCCTTATTAGTACCCCAGGAGGGCATTTTGGTCATTTTACATTTTTGGATAATTAAACCCACGAAAATTAGAAGGGTTATATCTGATATTGAGGTTGTCACCTAGGGTTAGAACACACAAAACCTAGGACGGCCATTGGAGAAGAGAGGAGAGAGCTCTCAAGGGATTCCAAGGCTCGAAACTCAACGGTTTGCACCGCCGCCACCACCAATGCGTAGATCGCGAGACGGGGAACGCGACCACACCAAAATCAGCCGTAAACCAGACTTCTAAAAATCCCAGGCAAGGAATTATCTTGCTTATTTCATTGGTTCAATTTCCATATTAGTTTAGGAATGATTAGGGATGAAATATATGGAAGAAAACTCAAATTGTGATAGGAATTTGCATGTAGTAAAGACTTAAACCTTATTCTGGAAATCTTTTGTGATGTAAAAGAATAATCAATGAAATTTTGGTGTAATTAAGAAAGAAATTCTGGGGTAAAACAGATTAGAACCATGATTTAGAGACTTTTAGGGTTCTTGAGTTTTAAATGAATTTCGGTATGATTAATCCATGTTTAGTGGCGTAAATTGACATGCTTTACGTAGGATGTGTATCATATCATGTTAGGATATTAGTAGCACAAAATTTTGAACGTTTGGGAATGTAAAACTTGGATTTGGTTGAAGATAGATGGTAGAACCCGTAACTGCAATTCTGCAGAAATCAAAATACCTCCTTGATCGATCGATCGAGCCTAGAGCTTCGATCGATCGAAGGCTCGATCGATCGATTCCCAAACCTTGATCGATCGACCCCTCCTGGCAGACTCCTATTTTCCCTTTTTAAATGAGTTACATTCATTTGATCGTGAAATAATTCTTGGGCATTCTTAATAAAATGATTTGGGAGACATGGGGGACCAGTAGGGTATATGAATTAATGTTGGGATCTTTAATGTACGATGAGAATGGTATTTATGGGATATTTACTTTAGGGTTGGTAAAATTTATGTATTAAATGAGTGAGGTGCGTAAGAGAGTTACGTTGGAACATAATAAGGACACCTACTGATTTTTATACTTGGGAGGATAGGGTCCACGAGTGTCACATAATGGGTTGGAGAACCCTTAGAGTTAAGGTTAGAGACGAACCCCTATAAGAAATACTTAATGCGAAAAGTAAGGATAAATATGGTAATTCTGGGTGATGAGAGAAACCTATATTGATATGATAACAAGTGGTATATTTATATGATTGTGTATGCATATATTATATACATGTGAAAACCGTGCCCGCGCTACTTGCTATCCCTGAGGTTACCGCACTGGTACGATCTTATCCTGTGTTGCCTTATGGGGGATATTGATTCGTACCCTAGGAGATAGATATCCTTGGTACTAGCTATCGGAATGATAGTTCAGACGGTCCTAAGATACGTGAGGGTATGTACTGACCTCTTAGAGTCTTGGAATCTATGCTTCGCCTCAATCTTGTTTATGTATATATGTTGATATAGTTCGAGAGTGATTCCGAGCTTGTATATCCCTTAGTGTGAGCGATACGGGGATTGGATAGCTGAGTATGCCTGCACCATAGTTTTATTTGGGGTGCCGTTATAATATATATATATTGTACGAGTAGTTAATATATATATGAAATTATGAGATTTGGAACTGCCTACGGTGCTTTGTTAAGTAGGACATCTTGATGACTCAAATTGTAGATACTTGTTTGAAAAGTATAATATGACACCGGGAAACTTTACAAATTAATGAAGCTAAAACGAGAGTTGTGCTACTAATTGGAAGTATCCTCTTTAAACAATGATATTGTTCGGTTTTGAAATCTTACGAGTAATTTAAGATAAGCTAAATTATTGGCAAGGTTAGTGATAAAATGATAGGATAAACCGTTGGGAGGTTAGTGCGATAGGTGTGCACATTAGAAGAGAGGTGAGAATTTCTCAAGAGAGTGACGCACTAATATGTTGTTGCATTGGCGTGTATCAATTTAAATACTTGCTAAACGAATTTTAAATCATACACACTATCGGGCTCTGAACCGTTTCTCTTTCTCTCTCTCTCTTTTGTATATATATGTATGTATTACAGGTGCCTAGCCACAGGGTCGTCTTGCTTAGGATCCCTTGGAAGGAACGCGCTGCAGCTTAGGTGGGAGTTGCAGGTCTCTTGATTAGACGACTTCGTTCATTCGGATCCACTCTTAGTACTTTCATTTAGTTAGGCATGTGTAGCTCTTTACATTATTCCGTCGTTATTGGACATTTGTATTTCAGTTATTTCCAGTACTGTTACTATGGGATTTATTCAGTTTGGATATATGATTTTAGATTTTGTATGTTGACATTCGATTGACAAATGTTTTATATTAATTGGATTATGTTGCAGAATTAATGTGGTGTAATTATTACTTATTGGATGTTGTTAATAAAATAAAATAAATAATTTTTCTTTAAATAAAATTTGGAAAGCTAATTATGAAAATGGTTTTGACACTTAGCTTAATTAATTAGGGTGTTAAATTGGAAAATTTATTTTTCGACAGTGATGCTAAGAATGAACCAACTGTTCACCTTGATTTAATTTAATAAATGAGTGATCGCTCGGTATTTAATTAGGCGGGGTGTCACATGTGGTATCAGAGCATCAGGTTCTAGTGTCCATAGGATCTGTACGGCTTATTTCGCTTTCAGCTTAACGTTATTGCTATAGAGCCCTATTATAGGATGGTTGTATTCTTGCTTTCAAGTTTATGTCTTCAGCTATTTGAGATTTAATAATGACTGTAGACTAATAAACTTCTTCACGTTTCAGATGCCTCTGAGACGTGCACCGAAGGATAGGTGTGCCCAGGCCGAGCAGCCAGCAGCTCCGGCACAAGGCACTATGAATGCTAATGAAGTAGCCGCCATTGTTGCTCAGGCGGTGAATGCCGCGTTAGCGGTGATTCAGCAGGCTCCACCCCAGATTCAGGCAGTGGCGCCAGTACCAGCACAGCTTCCATCTGCATGGGAGAGGGTTCGGGATGCTTTTCAGAAAGCGCATCCCCCTGAGTTCTCTGGCAGCTCCGATATTGTCACAGTTAACCAATGGAAGAAAGACATCCAGCGAAATCTCCGTATGTATGAGTGCATTGACGTGCAAAAGCAGTTATTGGCTTCTTTTAAGATGGTGGGGGCCGCATTACAGTGGTGGGAGTCCACTACCACTTTGGAGGAGAGGGACACGATCCCTATTCAGTCGTTCTGGGAGCGGTTTGACCGCAAGTACTTTCCACCTGCAGTGCAGACTGAGATGAGGCGGAAATTACTAAATCTGAAGCAGGAGAGTCTTACTGTAGCAGAGTATTAGGAGGAGTTCACGAGACTTCTCACCATTGTGCCAAATGAGGCACCCACTGAGAGCAAGAAGATTATGTTATTTGTCGACGGGTTAGCTTGGAGGATCCGTCAGCACCTTATTGGGAATTTATCCCTGAGTACTTTCACTGATGTACTCAATGTTGCGTTACTACATTGCCAGGATCACCGCTTCCATCTTCAGGGAAGCAAGAGAGAAGGAGAGTCCAGCCAGCAGGGCAGGGTTGTGGGTAATAGTGCCAGTGGGGCACCATCTCATGGACAGACTCGTCAGTACGAGAAGAGTTCCCATCAGGGGGACCCTACTAAGCGATTTTGTTCCGGCGATTCCAGGCAGGGATTTGGGGGTTATAGGCAGGGCCAGCCTAATCAGCAGGGCCAGTAAGGCCAACACCGACAGCAGGGTCAGCTACAAGGCCAGCAGGGCCAACAGCGTGCTAATCAGGGCCAACAGGGCCAGTGGCGAGGAGGTAACGGCTAGCAGGGTCGTGGTCAGCAGGGACAGAGGGGAGGAAACTTCAGAGGCCGATGTTTTGGGTACGGTAAACATGGCCACAGACGTCAGGATTGTCCGGAGGGTGATAGGGCCCCACAGCAGCAGGTTGCCCGTAATGAGCCACAGAGACCACTTTTTCCACCTACCCTCCCAGCTCCAGCCCAGGTGCCAGCCCTACCAGCCATTCCAGCAGCTCCCGTGCAGCAGGGGAAGTTACAGTATGGACGTCTATATAACGTCCACCAGGCAGCAGCTCCACAGGCACCACCCGCGATTGAGGGTATGTTTCCTATCCATGGTACTATGGGTTGAGTTTTGTTTGATACGGGAGCAACACATTGTTTTATAGCTACGCATTTTGCGAAGGCCTTAGGGTTGTTAGCCATAGCAGAGAGCACAGTGACTTGTGTAGACTCACCACTGGGGAGTGGGTCACTTATTTTCTTTATATGCCAGGGAGTGGGGGTAGAGATTGGTAGTTTGGTGTTACCTACAGACATGTTAGTCTTAGACATGCACGAGCATGATGTGATTATTGGTATGGATTGGCTCACAGCTTATAGTTCCATGATTGATCGATTCGGTGGGAGCATTATTTTTGCCATTCCGGGGCAAGAGATGTTTGTAGTGGCGATGCCTCGCCCAGAGGGAGGTTCGACCGCTCATCTGTATTATATAGAGGAGGATACCTATATGGAGGTTGTGATTCCCTTAGATTCGATCCCAGTTGTCATGGAGTATTCCGATGTGTTTCAGGAGATACCAGGCCTACCCCCCAGTCGTGAGATAGACTTTGTCATAGATTTATTTCCAGATACGAGACCTATAGCACGCGCACCGTACCGTATGGCTCCAGAAGAGATGCGAGAGCTACGAGATCAGATAGCGCAGCTGTTAGGTCAGAGATTCATTCGTAGGAGTACTTCACCTTGGAGCGCTCCAGTCCTATATGTGAAGAAGAGAGATGGTTCACTGAGATTATGTGTGGACTACCGAGAGCTGAACAAGGTCATGATACGGAATAAGTATCTGTTACCTCGAATTAATGATCTGTTCGACCAGTTAAGGGGAGCAACATTCTTTTCGAAGATGGATCTGAGGTCGAGGTACCATTAGTTACGTATTAGAGAGCAGGATGTTTCAAAGACTGCCTTCTTGAATAGATATGGATCCTATGAGTTCAGGGTGATGCCGTTCGGACTCACAAATGCTCCATCCGTTTTCATGGACTCGATGAATTGAGTATTCAGAGAGTTCTTGGATCAGTTTGTCATCGTCTTCATAGATGACATCTTGATATATTCACACTCCGAAGAGGAACATGCCGAGCACTTGAGGCAGCTTCTTGAGACTCTACGAGAGCATCAGTTGTATGCTAAGTACGAGAAGTGCGGATTCTGGTTGCGAGAGTTACAGTTCTTGGGGCATGTTGTTTCTGAGCAAGGGATAGCAGTTGACCCGAGCAAAGTGTCAGCGGTGAGGGAGTGGGGACATCCCACGACACCGACGGAAGTGCGTAGTTTCTTGGGGTTAGCTTGTTACTACAGGAGATTTATTCGGGGATTCTCCAAAATAGCGGGTCCACTGACGAATTTAACTCGCAAAGGGATACCGTATGTTTGGGATGATGCTTGTCAGTTGGCTTTCGACGAGATGAAAGACAAGATTACTTCAGCACCAGTCCTTGAATTACCTAAGCCGGGTGTGGAGTACCTGGTTTACACCGATGCGTCTTTACGGGGACTTGGGGGAGTACTTCAGCAGGAGGAGAAGGCCATAGCTTTTGCCTCACGCAAGCTTAAGCCGCATGAGAAGAATTACCCCACCCACGACCTGGATCTAGCAGCGGTCGTCTTTGCATTGAGGATATGGAGACACTACTTATTGGGGGAGAAATTTCATTTTTTCATAGACCGCAAGTCATTGCAGTACCTGTTCACTCAGCGAGAGCTGAATATGCATCAGCGCAGATGGCTAGAGTTTGTGAAGGACTACCAGTTCGATATACAGTATCATTCGGGAAAGGCCAACGTAGTTGCTGATGCGTTGAGTCGTAGACCGATAGACGAGGTAGCGGACGTCTGGAAAGCAAAGTGGAAGGAGTTGGGTCACCAGGATGCAGTAGCCCGTTCTTTCATATTCGTTATGTCAGTCACACCCGAGATTGTTACGAGGGTGATACAGGCACAGACCACAGACCCGTTTTGCCAGGAGCAGATTGTACGACTTCTAGCCGAGGTTGCTGAGTCATGTTCTGTTAGTTCTAATGGAGGTTTGCGGTTTAATGGGAGGTTGGTAGTTCCTGAAGGGGATGAATTACGTCATGCAGTGATGACCCAATCTCACGGGTCCCGGTTTGCGGTGCATCCTGGAGGGGATAAGATGTACCAGGATATGAGGAGACAATACTGGTGGAGTGGGATGAAGAAGGACATTGCTAAGTTCGTGTCCAAGTGTTCTACCTGCCAACTGGTGAAGGTGGACAATCAGAAACCGTCAGGGTTGCTTCAGCCATTGGAAGTACCCGCGTGGAAGTAGGAGAGCATTTCCATGGATTTTATTACAGGGTTGCCTACATCACAGCGGGGCCATGACTCTATCTGGGTGATTGTAGATCGTTTGACCAAGGTGGTTCATTATCTATCGGTGCGAACAGATTATACCACGGGTCAGTATGCTCAGCTGTTCATTGCTGAGATCGTCAGATTACACGGGGTGACCCTGAATATTGTGTCAGATAGAGACAAGATTTTCGTGTCACATCTCTGGGAAAGCTTTCAGGAGGCTATGGGTACTGAGTTGAGGTTAAGTTCATCTTATCACCCACAGACAGATGTACAGACAGAGCGTACTAATCAGATGTTATAGGATATGCTACGCATGTGTGTTCTTGATTTTGGAGGAGGTTGGGAGCCACACCTTCCACTGGTAGAGTTTGCTTATAATAACTCGTATCAGTTCACGATTGGCATGGCTCCATTTGAGGCTTTGTATGGCAGGCCTTGTCGTTCCCCAGCTTGTTGGCTCGAAGTGGGGGATAACAAGTTGCTAGGACCAGAGGTGATTCAGGAGACCTCCGCGAGGATTGAGATGATCAGGAGTCGCATTCGGGTAGCCAAAGACAGGCAGAAGAGCTACGCCGACACGAAACGGTTCTTCCGGGAGTTTAGTGTGGGGGACCAAGTGTTATTGCATGTATCTCCTATGAAGGGAGTGGTGAGGTTCGGGAAGAAGGGGAAGTTGGCTCCGAGGTACGTGGGACCATTTCCCATCATCGATAGGATTGGGCCAGTTGCATATAGGTTGGGACTGCCAGAGCATTTACATCGCATTCACGATGTATTCCACATCTCGTCGTTGAGACGGTATCTTCGGGATGATATGGCCCATACTCACATTGCGATAGATGAGATTGACTTACAGCCTGATAGCTCTTACGAGGAGAGACCGGTGGCTATCCTAGACTTTAGTGAGAGGAGATTGAGGTCTAAGATAGCTCCACTTGTGCGAGTCCAGTGGGAGCACCATAATGTGGAGGAATCCACTTGGGAGCGCGAGGCAGATATGCGTGAGAGATATCCAGACTTGTTCTTACCAGGTATGCCTTATTTTCCGAATTTCGGGACGAAATTCCGTTATTAGGGGGAAGTATGTAATACCCCGTATTTTCAGGCTATATTAATTTGGGGAATTATTAAATTTAATGTGAGTTATATTAAATTTAATGTGAGTTAATTATTTAATAGAAATTCAGAAATTAATTATGTTATAATTATTAACGTGATGAGAGTTAGTAATTATATGAAATTTGTTGAATATTACTAATGAGCAAAGTAATATATTATATTGGTTATATTGAATGTCATGAGTGAATTAAATGACAATTTCGGAAATTTAAGTCGGGAGGTGCTCGTGTCGCGTTGGAACTAAATCTTGGTAAATAAAAAGTGAATATTTTATAAGTTGTCTGTATGGTCGTTTTGAGTGCGCCAACGCGTCCGAAAGGTTCGAGATAGTCAGAAAAGTATACCCGGGGGTTTAGTTTGGGTCTCGGGGTGTGTTTAGGCCTTATTAGTACCCCTAGAGGGCATTTTGGTCATTTTACATTTTTGGGTAATTAAACCCACGAAAATTAGAAGGGTTATATCTGATATTGAGGTTGTCACCTAGGGTTAGAACACCCAAAACCTAGGACGGCCATTGGAGAAGAGAGGAGAGAGCTCTCAAGGGATTCCAAGGCTCAAAACTCAATGGTTTGCACCGCCGCCACTACCAACGCGTAGATCGCGAGACGGGGAACGCGACCACACCAAAATCAGTCGTAAACCAAACTTCTGAAAATCCCAGTCAAGTGTTTATCTTGCTTATTTCATTGGTGCAATTTCCATATTAGTTTAGGAATGATTAGGGATGAAATATATGGAAGAAAACTCAAATTGTGATAGGAATTTGCATGTAGTAAAGACTTAAACCTTATTCTGGAAATCTTTTGTGATGTAAAAGAATAATCCACGAAATTTTGGTGTAATTAAGAAATAAATTCTGGGGTAAAACAGATTAGAACCATGATTTAGAGATTTTTAGGGTTCTTGAGTTTTAAATGAATTTCGGTATGATTAATCCGTGTTTAGTGACGTAAATTGACATGCTTTACGTAGGATGTGTATCATATCATGTTAGGATGTTAGTAGTACAAGATTTTGGACGTTTGGGAATGTAAAACTTGGATTTGGTTGAAGATAGATGGTAGAACCCGTAACTGCAATTCTGCAGAAATCAAAATACCTGCTTGATCGATCGATCGATCCCCAAACCTCGATCGATCGACCCCTCCTGGAAGACTCCTATTTTCCCTTTTTAAATGAGTTACATTCATTTGATCGTGAAATAATTTTTGGGCATTCTTAATAAAATGATTTGGGAGACATGGGGGACCAGTAGGGTATATGAATAAATGTTGGGATCTTTAATGTACGATGAGAATGGTATTTACGGGATATTTACTTTAGGGTTGGTAAAATTTATATATTAAAGGGTGAGGTGCGTAAGAGAGTTACGTTGGAACATAATAAGGACACCTACTGATTTTTATACTTGGGAGGATAGGGTCCATGAGTGTCACGTAATGTGTTGGAGAACCCTTCGAGTTAATGTTAGAGACCAACCCCTATAAGAAATACTTAATGTGAAATGTAAGGATAAATATTGTAATTATGGGTGATGAGAGAAACCTATATTGATATGATAACAAGTGGTATATTTATATGATTGTGTATGCATATATTATATACATGTGAAAACCATGCCCACGCTACTTGCTATCCCTGAGGTTACCGCACTGGGATGATCTTATCCTGTGTTGCCTTATGGGGGATATTGATTCGTACCCTAGGAGATAGATATCCTTGGTACAGGCTATCGGAATGATAGTTCAGACGGTCCTAAGAGATGTGAGGGTATGTACTGACCTCTTAGAGACTTGGAATCTATGCTTCGCCTCAATCTTGTTTGTGCATATATGTTGATACAGTTCGAGAGTGATTCCGAACTTGTATATCCCTTAGTGTGAGCGATACGGGGATTGGATAGCGGAGTATGCCTGCACCATAGTTTTATTTGGGGTGCCGTTATAATATATATATTGTATGAGTAGTTAATATATATATATATATATATGAAATTATGATATTTGGAACTGCCTACGATGATTTGTTAAGTAGGACATCTTGATGACTCAAATTGTAGATAATTGTTTGAAAAGTATAATATGACACCGGGAAACTTTACAAATTAATGAAGCTAAAACGAGAGTTGTGCTACTAATTGGAAGTATCCTCTTTAAACAATGATATTGTTCGGTTCTGAAATCTTACGAGTAATTTAAAATAAGATAAATTATTGGGAAGGTTAGTGATAAAATGATAGGATAAACCATTGGGAGGTTAGTGCGATAGGTGTGCACATTAGAAGAGAGGTGAGAATATCTCAAGAGAGTGTCGCACTAATATGTTGTTGCATTAGCCTGTATCAATTTAAATACTTGCTAAACGAATTTTAAATCATACACACTATCGGGCTCTGACCCGTTTCTCTTTCTCTCTCTCTCTTGTATATATATGTATGTATTATAGGTGCCCAGCCACAGGGGCGTCTTGCTTAGGATCCCTTGGAAGGAACGCGATGCAGCTTAGGTGGAAGTTGCAGGTCTCTTGATTAGACGACTTCGTTCATTCGGATCCACTCTTAGTACTTTCATTTAGTTGGGCATGTGTAGCTCTTTCCATTATTCCGTTGTTATTGGACATTTGTATTTCAGTTATTTCCAGCACTGTTACTATGGGATTTATTCAGTTTGGATGTACGATTTTAGATTTCGTATGTTGACATTCGATTGACAAATGTTTTATATTAATTGGATTATGTTGCAGAATTAATGTGGTGTAATTATTACTTATTGGATGTTGTTAATAAAATAAAATAAATAATTTTTCTTTAAATAAAATTTGGAAAGCTATGTATGAAAATGGTTTTGACACTTAGCTTAATTAATTAGGGTGTTAAATTGGAAAATTTATTTTTCGACGGTGATGCTAAGAATGAACCAACTGTTCACCTTGATTTAATTTGATAAAGGAGTGATCGCTCGGTATTTAATTAGGCGGGGTGACGATTACACTCTGCCCAATATCGACATGATTATCGATAACACTACCAATCATGCCCTCAAATCATTTATCGATAGTTTTTCCTAGTATAATCTGATCATAATACATCTCGACAATCAAGAGAACACAACCTTTATCACCCTGTGGGGAACCTTTTGCTATATAATCATGTCATTCAGTCTAAAAAATACTCGAGCTACTTACCAAATGGAAAATGCAACCATATTGCACGATCTTATCCATAAAGAAGTTGAAGTCTATGTTATCAATATGATGATCAAGTCCAAAACTCAAGAAGGTGGCATCCATGCCATGATGAAATTCTTTGAAAGACTTTGGCAGTTTCAGATGCACCTTATCCCACAAAAAAGCATTTTTAGTGTCACGACGGGCAAACTCCTCAGCTTCATGGTCAACGAGAAGGGGATCGAAGTGTACTCTTCCAAACTCATAGAGATTCTCGAAATGCAACCACCTGGGATAAAAAAAGAAGTTCGCAGCTTCTTGGTCAAACTCCAATACATCAGTTAATTCATCTGCCAACTAACCTCCATTTACGATCCCATCTTCAAACTTCCTTATAATGATTCAACCAAAGTATGGAACAAATCATGTCAAGAAGCCTTTGACTAGATCAAGCGTTACATTAATCGAACTCCGATTCTCTTACCTCTGTAGCAAGGTCTTCCCCTCCTTCTATACCTCATCGTCATAAATAATGCAGTTCGGATATGCTATCCAATACATCAAAGAATCACGCAAAGAAAGAGCCATTTACTATGCTAGTTGAAAACTAGCACGTCATAATATGAACTACACTACATTAGAGAAGGCATGTGTCACTTTAAATTAGGTCACCCGGAAGCTCCGACATTACATGCAGGCGTTCCCCATCAAGTTAGTGTCCCAAATGGATCCCGTTAAACACCTTCCACTACCTTCCTCGCTCAATAAACATCCCATCCGACACATTATCAATCTTGGCCTCTATGGTCGATATGCTTGAGGGAATAACAATGGCACCCTTTCTAGTCCAAAAGAAGTCTACACCCACTCACTGCTACCACATTGACCTCGCACCAGAAGACGATCCATACATAACTCGGTTGTGGTATTATGACATTTTGCTCCCCCTCAAGCATGGTAGATATCCTCAGGATGCTAAAAAGAAAGGTTGTGCGATCGTTCACTGAGAAGGCCCCTAAGCAGTTATTTCTAGGCAAAAGCAATATTTTTAAATTTTTCAAATTTTAACTTTAGCACCCACAAACTTTTCTTGTGAAAATAACTTGGTTTACCAATTTTATCTTATTAACCCTATAACATGCCTCTGCGTGAGTAAGCGGATAAAGTAGATAAATCAAATACAAGACACGCCGAAGTATGAGGAAACTACTAAGGGAAAAACCTCGGACGGCCAGGCCAGACAATCAATATGATACGGAAAATTAAAAAAAAAAATTAGTCTTAATCAAGTGTCCACAGTACACGAGTCCACGTGCACCTCGGGATCGACCGATGTAACCTCAGTAACGTCTATGATTCCGAACATGGAATACACCGCTTCTTCTTTGTAATCAGCACGTACGAAATCCACCACATGAAAACAATTGTTCAAAGTGATGGAACAATTTATGGTGCCAAACTCAAGATCACAAAACTATGTAATTATCATATTTTATCTTGAAAACTCAGGATGATGGAAAACAATTGGGAACTTTTGTAAATTAGATGTAGACAAGTTTTTTTTTCAAAAGTTCATCCGTTTTTCAAAGTGAAATAAGTCCTTAAATATGAAAACACAATTTTCGAGGCGACATGTCGTTCGAACGATAAACCAGTCTCGTTTGAATGAGAAACAAATCTTATTTGAAAGGATCCAAGATTCGTTTGAACGACAGGGAAAATAATTTTTTATTTTAAAAACAACCTCGAATTTTTCTAAAACAAAATCAACTTAGAAAATATTTTAAAAGTACGTTTCCAAAAATATTTTTCAAATTCCCAACATAATTTTAATTTTAAAACACATCCTTAATTAAGATCCTAAATCTCGCAATCCATTAAGATTTCATGCCTGTGTTATCTACGATCTACCAAGTGCAAAGAAATATAAAGGCATGAAACACAGCACGTATATCATCTTCAAATCATTGTCGTAAATTCTTCAACACTAAACGTTGTAGGATTTATGATATCACAACTCAAAGACTATCCAACAACTCAAACAGTTTTGTTCGGAATTAAGACAATTACAAACGAATTGACTCGTTTGGAAATTAGCCCTTACAAATCTCCCCCTTTAACTATTCTGAGACAAAACTATAAATAGTGAAATGCTAAGTCGGGGCATCAAGCCGAAAATCTATGCCCATCTCATAAACCCAAAAAATGAAAATACATGACATTATAAATATCGATAAAATATCCGGTGAAACAAACATGTTTGAATGTTATGTGGCCAATATGTCTGAATCTCTGAAAATCATTACACACAAAAAACATACATACCACACGTGGAGTATGGAGATACATAAAAAAATATATAAATGAATATCAGTAATACTCCCCCTACATAGCATATCTCTCCCCTTCTTTTCCTGGAATAGAAAAATCATGGGAAAGATAAACCATAAACATCATATCTAGAATGACTATAATGAATCAATAAAATCATGACTAGATAAACATAATCTCAATATCAGCAAACAATATAGACAAATGACAATGGATAATAAGCTAGCAGTGAACATATATATGGAGCATAAAAAGCATAAAGATGTGAAACTACATACACCAATAGAAATCATACGCCTCATCAGAATGATCTAACTTCATAAAATGAATATCCATGCATCTCCATGTCAAATAAATACAAGTAGTTGATATATATCCAAAAAGTGAAAATCCAATAATGTCATAAAGTACATAATATTGGAATAACACAATAAATAAGTAAATCATGAACAATAGTATATCTCATAATACAATGTAAATAAAATGAATCTCAACAATCTACATAAGAATCATCATCATCATCATCATCAAGAGTTGTGACATCATCTCTCCATCGCCTCGATGTCCCTACTCCGCGACTCTTCTCTCTATGTCGCATCTCATCAATAAGTTCAGAATGTTGGGACTATTGGATGGCTCTCTGTTGTGCCTCTGAGTAAAAATGTGCCATTATAGACTCCATCATCCAGTGATGCTCAGTTAGTTCTGCCTGCATAAGAATCATTTACTGCTCAAACCTACGATTTGTAGCGTCTTTACTATCTCTAGACTCAGTAGAAGGATGCTTAGTGTGAGTGGTACCGGATGTCTATGATGATAAACCACCTCCAGAAGATGATCCGGCAGCAGATGGAACATGACAAGCTTCCTCATTGAGGTGACTATCGAATTTACCAATAATATTTGCCTATATCGATGAAATCCCTAGCTGCTCAACTTTATCCTGAAAAGAGGTACTTGAGCCGCCTCACATATGCAAGAGACCAAAACACCATATGGAAGAGAAGTATGGATATGAGTGGGTCCGATTAGCTGAATATAGGATATCACGTGAAGATGGATTGCAGGTAAATCAATTAATAAACCCTGACTGACAGCTTACATAAAGTATACGATGTCAAAAAAAATTGGAGTATGGATGGTCCAAAGATAGACTGCTGAGGAAACAAACCAATTAAGTAGACAGTAATTTGGATCGAGCTGTTGGTGATACATAACGACATAACGATTAGGAAGCTCTCGAAAACAGTGATGGATGATGTTGTCAAAGTCAAGACTACCAGAGACATTGTCTGGGAAAATAGCATTGGGAACTCTGAAAATCTATAGAACCTGGGAGATAAGATCAACGAAGACAGTAACCATAATGTCGAGGACAGAAGTCTGAAGACCAGCGACAATCCTAACTAATCTAAAATAAAACTCTTGCACTATATCAGGATGAACAACATCATATATCTTGAACATAAGCTCCTAACCTCTCCCTCTTAACCAATCACGGACATAATACTATCTAATATGAGCTATCAAAAAACTCTCTCTCTAACAATAGTACGAATGTGCAATCCGATCACACAGTACTGCTCATACTCAACTCAACAAGCCCAGTGATCTTCAGGGTAACACGAGCATTTGGCCTGAGCGGCCTAAGCTCAAGCCGAAGTCGGCTGCTCATCGAAAACAGGAAGAAGTAGGAATAGAGAATGTGTATAAGTAAGAACTAAGACTAGCCCAATAAATACAAACTATCTAACATCCTATCTCCGTACAAAGTCCAACCTAACCACCATTTTAAACAAAAAAATCACAACCAACAACGACAGAATAAGACAAGATATAATCAGTAACATATATAAACCAGACATGCGTAAAGAAAATACACACCTAAACAAGTGTATGTGCCACATATATCCAAAAAATAAAAATGAAAAATTTTCAATGAATATAAAAAAAATCGTGTATTGGACTCACACAACCAAACTAGGGGCAAAACTCACTCAACACACAAAAAAAATGAAGAAAACAAAAAAGACCGCCCCCCAAAAAATGAATTTTGATCCTAAAATCCAATTAACCAACTTTCGTACATACTTATGAGACAAAGAATAAGATAATAATGGGAGAAGTATGTAGAAATTTAGCATTTGATTTTAAAATCAAATGACAACAAACCCTAACAAAAACTCTTTATAAAGACAAAATAACATAAAATACCTAAAGAAAATGGAATGAGGATGAATGAATCAGGAATCTAGCTCAAGAAATCCAATTGAATGAAGATTTTCAAAGCTTATAATGACCAACAATGGCTGTCATTAAGAACAGGGGCGAGGAAGAGGTAAAAATGGCTGAAGGGGAAGGTAAATACCCTAATCGCGATTTTAGACATCATTCGAACGGAATCTGATGGTTGTTCGAACAACAAACGAACATTGTTAGAACCAAACCAAAGGTCCTTCTAACACAACTACCTCTCGTTTGAACTGAGGAACCCTCGCTTCTTACGACGCTAAATTGTAGAACCTCATTCGAAGCTCGTCTGAAGACACCTTTTAACGACCTAAAAATGGCCCCACACTGTATAAATATAAACCCTCAAATGGAGATCATTAGAACCCACCTATCGAACAACATCAACATATCCTTCAAACGATAGTGTAATCTGAACCATAAAAGTTTCACTCATCTCCTCAAAAAATAGAAAAAAGAATCACTGAAACATCCAACTGACACAATTAAAAAAAAAAAAAAAGACCAACTCAAAAATAAAAGAGTTACACTTTAATACGGTATCGATGTGCCTAAACATGGAATGGAATGAATGAGTGTGAACTAACACAAATGAATTATAACCCAAACAACTACCGCTAAATTTCTTCAAACTACGGTTTAGCCACATGTTACAATTATAATTTGAACTTAATGAACAAAACATACATCGTGCACACAAGTTTAGAATTTTGACGATTCTACCAAACAATAGCGCCATGACATGAGTGTTCAACGTAGGACTCATTATGCAAACCCATTATTTTTCGATTAAAATCCCTCAAAAGATAAACATATATATATATATATTATTTTCTAATGCAAGATTCTTTTGAAGTTCTATCATCACTTTTAAGAGATATCGTATTGGCCCTTTTGGAAAATATTTTCTCTTTTTAATTCCTTAATTTTTTCTTAGTCTCTTTTAAATGGCGCCTTTCACACAAAGTCAACATGTCTTTCGCAACACTTTCTCGTGTACACTCACATTTTTTAATAATAAATAAATATCCTCATGGGCAACGGTTCATCCATGCATAACTCCCCAGAAGTCATATATGCACGTACATGACAAGATTTATAGGAGAACGTCTCACCAAAATTAATTGTACATGAGAAGTCAAACATTCAAACAAGCTCGTGCATATATGTACGATGGCATATACATAGTCAAATCCAAATGCAAGTCAAGTTTGAAACAACTCCATGAAACTCATGGTTAAGATCAACCTAGGCATCTAAAGTCATGATCAAATGTCCTAGCCACATGAAAATTGCGAAGAGTAGGGGATTCAAGCATAGCAATATGCCATACCATAAGTTTGTGTTTAAAACACAAAAAAAAAATCGAAAATATTTTTGAGTTTTTCGAAATATTTTTATTCAAAAAAAACTCTTTTTGTATTTTCAAAAAGTATATGAAACCAAAATCTTTTTTGTATTTTTCTCAAAATGTCTCAAAGAATGAAAAGTATAAAAATACAAAATATACACTTCATAACCCTAGAAAAGATATATCTAGAAGACAAAACTAGAGTATGACAAACCAACGAACACGTTCAACCATAAGATCTAGAATGGGCAGAACCGCGTGCAATCAAATGAGAATCACCAAGTCTAATGCATAAATCCTCTAGATCTGATTTCCTAACCTAAGTAGGTGTCTAATGACAAATAGGGGCTTTGGGAACCGAAATGAATCTATTCTTAAACTCTCTAGGAACGTTATTAAGATCGTAGAAATAATGTATAAGGTCACCCTTCCTACTGTAATAACTGCAAATGTATATACATCGAGGAGTGTTACCTAAAGGTTGATCTTTCCTAAGGTTCCTACTCCGCTCTCTCATATGCATGGTCTTGGCTTTGGGAATGGGAGAAGCATGATCATCAAAGCCAATTTCGCGCCTATCATCTTTGATTTGGATGGTGCCTAACATCCTATCCAACTTTTTTAACCTAGCCTCCAAATCAAACTTAACTCTACTCGGGTCTCTCAACTTCTCCTCAAGATCACCTATCCTAGAGTCAAGTAAATGTCTAGACTCCTCAAACTCTATAATCTTCTTCTTCATAGCCTTTATTAACTCGCAAAGACTATCTTTCTCACCCTCAACGTATTTTAGTTTATTTCGAAGAGTCTTCTCACATGCCCTAAGTTCCTCAATCAATTCATCATTATTTTCTATGACACGTTCTTTCAATGTAGCTGCTAGTTTCACGTTTTCCTTCTTCATCTTCAATGTTTCTGCATATAATTCACGAAAGGCAACTTGTAACTCACTCCCCTCTGTCTCATCATCCTCACTCATATCACCCTCACTCACTGGGGGGTCACTCACTATGGCCTTAGAATTGTCGTGCAAAGGAATACCTTCATCAGAATATTTCTCGTCGTCGCTCACATTACTAGCCATGAACGCAGTGTAGTTACGCTCATTGTGGGAATCTTCTCCCTCTGTTGGATCAATATCACTATGGGTGGCGTTAAATTCTATCGATTTATTGCCCTCCTTCTTAAGCCTCATGGGGCACTACGCTACCCTATGGCGATAACCCTCACAACTATAACACCTATGTGACTCATCCCTCTTAATATTCTCACTCTGGTTCTTAGTTAAGCCACCGGCCTTGTTGTTTTTATCTTTCTCAAGTATTTTTGCATATTTAGATTTCTTTTGGAACTTAAGAAACTTCTTAAACTTCTTTGCCAACATGTCCACATCTTCGGACTCGATGTGAGACTCATCATCTGAAACTCTAGTTTCCTCCTTCAAGGCTTTCAAAACAATGCCATTTTCTTTCTTTGGCATTTACTTGGAGGTAATCATGTCAAGCTCATATGTTTATAGGTCACCTACAAGCTCTTCAAGTTTCATCGAGTCAAGCATACCCAAAGAGTTTAAAATGGTCACCTTTGGATTAAATTTTTTGGGAAATGACCTTAAATTTTCTTTATGACTCGGTTGTCGGGTATCTTCTCTCACAAGTTAAACGACGAGTTAACTATATCGGACAATCTAGCATAGAACTCATCAAAGGTCTCAATCTTTAACATCTGAATCATCTCAAACTGGGTGGTGAGGTTTTGGAGTTTGGAAGCTTTAACATCATTGGTTCCTTTATGGGTAAGTTGGAGAATATCCCAAGCCTCTTTAGACATCTCACATGTAATGATACGATGGAATTCCTTCGGGGACACAGAACAGAATAGTTCATTCAAACCCTTGGAATTGTATTGTGCTAGTTTGTGCTCGGCATCAGTCCACGACTCAATATGTTTTAATCTAATAACCACTCCATATCTCGTGACTGGTGGTGTCCACCCCTTAGTGACAACTAACCACACTCACTCATCTATAGCCTTAAGAGCTGATTTCATACGCATTTTCCGGTAAGCGTAATTAGTCCCATCAAACATAGGTGTTCTAATAACCTCAAACCCTATTGGATTCATGCCTAAAGACTAGGGATCATATACACGATAAATCAGTGTTCTAGCTCTAATACCAATTAAAGAAGGCCCCTAAGCAGTTATCTCTAGGCAAAAGCAATATGTTTAAATTTTCCAAATTTTAACTTTACTACCCACAAACTTATCTTGTGAAAACAACTTCATTTACCAATTTTATCTTATTAACCCTATAACACGCATCTACGTGATTAAGAAGATAAAGTAAATAAATTAAACACAAGACACGCCGATGTACAAGGAAACTACTAAGGGCAAAAATCTCGAATGTCCACGCCAGACAATCACTATGATACGAAAAAATACAAACAGACAATTTAGCCTTACTCAATGACTCGATCACCCACAAGCCTTGACACCTCTTCTTCTCTTCTACCGCTCCTCCACAGTACCAAGTAGGAGTCCACCCAGTACGTGAGTTCACATGCACCTCGGTATCCACGGATGTAGCCTCAGCAACGTCTACGAATCCGAACACAAAATCCACCAGATGAAAACAATTGTTCGAAGTGATGGAACAATTTCTAGTACCAAACTCAAGATCACAGAACTATGGAATTATCAGATTTGATCTTGAAAACTCTGGATGATGGGAAACAATTGGGCACTTTTATAAACCAGATGCATAAACGTTTTTTCTCAAAAGTTCTTCCATTTTTCTTAGTAAAAGAAGTCCTTAAATATGAAAATGCAATTTTCGGGCGGCATGTCGTTCTAACGATAAACCAGCCTCATTCAAACGACAAACAAATCTCATTTGAACGACGGGGAAAATAATTTTTTGTTTTAAAATCATCCTCAAATTATTCTAAAACAAAATCAACATAGAAAATATTTTAAAATTATGTTTCCAAAAATATATTTCAAATTCCCAACATAATTTAATTTTAAAATGCATCCTTAATTAAGATCCTAAATCTCACTGTTGATACCAAAATTGACATGCTGACATGGATGAATCACAAGAAGACATGTGTCAGGTTACGTGGCACCTACAGACATTTCTACAATCATTTTAGCAATGAGGAACTCTACTTCCCCGATCAACTCAGATACTCCGAGGAACTTCATTGCTCCAAGGAACTCCTGAATATCGAGCAACTAAGGCGGTCCGAGCTGCATCTCGATCACAGCATTAATTGCAAAATAACCAACAGTTCCACTATTCATTGAATGATTATTATACAGATGTATACACTTAAGGGGCATTAATTATTTACCCTTTCACACGTACAGCCTAAGGGCTATAAATACATTTATCATCCTCATTTGAAGGGGACCGGAATTTTTTGATCAAACCTATAATTGAGAATTCCAAAACACTCAGCAATAACAGAAATAGTGGACGTAGGCCATTCTTATAAGACTGAACCACTTTAAAAATTCTTTGTCTCATTTAAATTTATCTGTGATTAAATAATTAGATATAATCTAATTTTTTACATCAACAGATTGGCGCCGTCTGTGGGAAGCGACTAGTAATATCATTTTTCACCCAAAATAATTCATCATCAATGGCTGATAATCCTGAATCCAGCAATCGAAACGCTAGAAATCCCACAAATCCATCTGCTCCGCCGAATGTTCCAGATCTGGCTGGAATCATGACAAATCTGGCTCAGAGCCAGACTGCCATGCAAGAAACCATGCGGCAACTCATACAAACCCTTCATGGCGGTGCACCTGCCCATTCAGGACAGCGAAGTGTTCAAAGACAAACCTGTTTACTTTCTTCATGAACCAGACGTACTGATTCATATCATACTGAGGAATCTGATGATTTCTCTTGTCAACCTGGACGAACTTCGTCCGTACGGGCCACAAATACTGAACAGCGTATCACTCTCTCTCCATAAAGGACCAGTGCACTGGAAAGATTAAGTAGGGTGTCTCCTTTCAGCCGATTAGGCCCCAGGAGGAATAGAAGTCCACCTAAGGCCATATCAAAGAATTTTCGACAACCTTCATATTTAAGAGAAGGATCAGCGCAATCGCGACCAGCTGCTCGTCAAGATAGATCCCGGGAAGTCACATCAACTCGATTAATTACTCGAACCAACAGGCCCGATGAAGGAAATGACGCGTGGAAAGGTTATATTCAGATATTGGAAGATAGATTGGGAGAAATGGCTAAGGCGAAGAACCCCTTACAACGAACTTTTTGTTCAAGGGACACATTTTGTTAAGGTCATTGTGGATTTTCCTACACCGTCAAAGTTCAAAGCACCTGTGGTGACCCCTAAATATGATGGAAAGACAGATCCTATTCTTCATATATAGCAATATCAGGCTGTCGCCGACATTTATGTTGTCCCCGACGAGATGAGATGCAGAGCATTCTCGGGAACTCTTACTGGATCTGCTCAAATATGGTACAATAATCTTCCTCGGGGTAAGATTTCATCTTTCTTTCAACTGGCCGAGTTATTCATTGGGAATTTTTGTTTTGGGGCGAAGCCAGTCAAACGAGTAGCACATTTGTTAAGTGTCAGACAAAAAGCTGGTGAGAGTACTAGAGATTATATAACTCGTTTTAATAACGAGAAGCTCAAAGTCATAGATTATGAAGAAAAGACAGCGATCACCGCCTTGATGAGTGGGTTGTTGCCCAATAAGTTGTACTAGACTTTAGCCAAAGATCCACCCACAACCATGTCAGAATTGATGGCAAAAGCGGCCAATATCATGAATGCCGAGGAAGCTATGGCTGCGAAGAAGAATATGGATAAAGAAACCAAGGTGGAAGTCGTCAAAGCTAAGAAGAAAGAGCATAAGAGCAATGGTGGTGACAAACAATCCAAAAATAGGTCGTCATGGGAAGTCTTGAAAAAATTTGATAATTATACTCCTTTGAAGATGGGAATCAACCACGTCCTGGAAGAAATAAAGAATAACGAGGAGTAAAAATGGCTAAAGAAGATGAAAGCAGACCCTGACAGGAGGAATAAGGAAAAATATTGCGAGTTTCACAAAGATCATGGCCATATGACTAAAAATTGCATAGCTCTTCGGAACGAGATATAAACACTCATCAGACGAGGAAAATTGACAAAGTATGTTGATCGAAGAAATGAAAGAAGAAATAACGACCGAACAAGAGAGAGGTCTAGATCTCCTCTTCGAGCAGAGGAGAACAGGAAAAGAGACCATGAAGAGGACATGGAAGACGACCCCAATCTTCCAAAAATACCAAGGCAACCAGAACGCGAGGTATTCTCAATACGTTTTGGGTCATTTGATTGTAATGTTATTACATGTGGATATGCAGGAGGAGGAGATCTTACTGCAGAAAGAAAGGCTTACCTCTGTGAGGCTCAAGCTTGCTCATATATTCAACGGATAAATTTGGCCAAGGAGGATAGCTCGAGAAAGGTAAACGAAGAGAAGTTAGTTATTGGTTTCTCAAAGAACGACCTCGCAGGTGTACTTTATCCTCATGATGACCCATTGGTGATCAAAATGAGGATGAAAGAAGTAATGATTTCAAGAGTTCTAGTGGATAATGGTAGCTCGACAGACATCATGTTCTACTCGTGCTTCGACAGTTTAAATCTGAAGTTATCTCAACTGGAGCCTTATCATAGGCCACTCCTCGATTTTGCTGGAGAGAAAGTTTTTCCACTTGGGACGATCAAGTTGGATATATTCATTGGCACATGGCCTGCTTGTCGAATAGAAAGAATATTCTTCTTCGTGATGGATAAGAATGTTCATTCATCTTATAACATCATCATGGGAAGGGTCGGATTAAATAAGTTCAAAGCTAACCCATCTACAGTACATCAGTGTCTAAAATTTCCAACAAACTTTGGAGTAGGAGTTGTGAAAGATGATCAAAAAGTAGCTCGAGAATGCTATTATTCGTATATCGAATAAGAGGAACTGGATGAGTCAAGGAAGAAGACTACTACCTATCAAGTGGAAGAAAGTACAAAAATTGAAACATTGGATCCTAGAGATGAATCTCAACTTGTAAAAGGTCAGGTGGTAGAAGTTACAGAAAATATCATTCGGGACAACGAGCATCCTGAACGAACAACCCAAATAGGATCGTCGTTGGATGCCTCAATAAAATAGGAGTTGATAACTTTCCTAAGAAGCAGAAAGAAACCTTTTGCATGGAGTCATGAAGATATGCCGGGAATAGACCCAAACTTCTTATGTCATGAGCTCAACGTCAATAAGGAGATCAAGCCAGTAAAGCAGAAAAGAAGAGTATTCAGTTCCGAGAAGAATCAAGCTATACAAGAGGAGGTCGAGAAGCTCCAGAAAGCTCGATTCATCGAAGATGTTAAATATCCAGACTGGTTAGCAAATGTGGTGATGGTAAAGAAGAAAAACAACAAATGGAGGACGTGTGTTGATTTCACTGATCTCAACAAAGCATGCCCAAAGGATCACTTCCCACTGCCCCGAATTGACCAACTAGTGGATGTTACCTCGGGACACGAGGTACTCAGCTTCATGGATGCGTATTCTGGTTACAATCAGATCAAAATGAAACCCGAAGACAGGGAGAGTACTTCTTTTATTACCCCTAGGGGAACTTATTGTTATAATGTTATGCCTTTTGGTTTGAAAAATGCAGGTGCGACATATCAGCTGCCGATGAACAAGGTCTTTTACGAAAAAATCAGTTGAAATATGGAACTCTATGTCGATGATATGCTGACAAAGAGTAAGAAAGCTACTGATCATCTAGTTGACTTAGGTCAGACCTTTGATCAACTGGATAAATACCAAATAAAGCTGAACCCGACAAAGTTCATATTTGGAGTATGAGAAGGCATGCTTCTCGGGTACATCGTCAATCAACGAGGCATTGAAGCAAATACAGAAAAGATCAAAGCTCTATTAGGGCTACGATCTCCAACGACGAAGAAAGAAGTGCAAAGTCTTACAGGACGAGTAGCAGCACTCAATAGATTTGTATCGCGAGCAATTGATAGATGTCTCCCGTTCTTCAAAACACTCTGAAAAACTTTTGAGTGGAATGATGAATGTGAGAAGGCCTTTCAAGACTTGAAAAAGTATCTAGGAGCATCTCCGCTATTATCCAGGCTAGTGATGGGAGAAAAATTGTACTTGTATCTGGCAGTATTAGAGAATGCAGTTAGCTCGGCATTGATCAGAATGGAGAATGGAATGCAAAAGCCAATTTATTACACAAGTAAGGCCTTCCGAGGAGCAGAGATCAGGTATCCAAAGCTGGAAAAATTAGCACTGGCGCTGATTGAAGTGAGTAGGAGAATGAGGCCATATTTCCAGGCCCATACCATAGTCGTATATACTAATATGCCATTGAGGCAAGCCCTTCACAAACCAGAAAAATCAGGAAGATTGATGTACTGGGCAATAGAGCTCGGGGAATATGATATAATTTATGAGCCCAGATCATCGCTTAAAGGGTAAGCAGTAGCAGATTTTATAGTAGAATTCACCTATCCTGATACCCTCGAAGAGCACAAGCAGCTCGCCGATCAACCTGTGGATGTTACAGGATCGACAAAACTAGCTCAGACCAACTTATGTTGGTAAAAGGGCAAGTGGATGTTACAGGACCATCAAATTCGAGCTCAGACCAGCTTAGGTTGGTAAAAGGGCAAGAAAAAATGTTCGACGAATATCATCGACATGTCGACGAATATCATCTACATGTGGGTGATAGATTTGGTCGGGCCATTACCAACGACCAGGGGAAGGTTTAAATACCTCGTCGTCGCAGTGGATTATTTTACCAAGTGGATAGAAGCTGAGCCTCTTATCAACATGAACTACGAAAAGGTATATCAATTTATCTGGAAAAATATCATTTGTAGATATGGTCTTCCTCGTGGATTCATCACCGACCATGGAATGCAATTTGATAATGAGGAATTTGCTGCCTATTGCCATCAGTCCAATATTTTGAAACTCCATTCAGCACCAAGTCATCCCCAAAGTAATGGACAGACTGAAGTGACGAATAGAACACTACTAAATGGGTTGAAGAAAAGACTCAGTGAAGCAAAAGAAAATTGGATCAACGAGTTACAGTCAGTACTGTGGGCTTATCGTACTACTCCCCGAGCAGCAACTGGAGAATCCCCATATATGCTGGCATTTGGAAGTGAAGCTGTAATACCTACCGAGTTGGGTCTCCCAACACACCGAGTATTGAATTTCAACTCCCCAGTCAGCGACTTAATGAGAATATTGTATTTGGACATGCTCGAGGAAGTTAGAGATGAAGCAGCCATCAGGAATGTTGCTTACCAACAACGAACAACTCTGTTCTACAATAAGCGGGTGAAGAGGTGCGATCTAAAATAAGGAGATTATGTGCTAAAGAAAGTCATTCAGAAGCACAAGAAATTAGAGGCAAATTGGCATGGACCATACCGAGTTGCAAAAGTTATTCGACCAGGAACTTACCGAATAGCAACTTTAGAAGGGGAAGAGTTTAAGAATGCATGGAATGCAGAACATTTGCGCAAATACTATCAGTGATGTAAAATCTCATGTAAAGCAGTTCCATCAGTATGAATAAAATGACGATATTTTTCCAGCTTCTCTCCTTTTATTGAAATTTTTTTGGGGAATACTAGTGCTATGCACTACACTGCTTAGCAACATCAAAATATCCCTAAAAATGCCAACTCGGTTTGGTTAGGGAACGACATTCCTAAAAATGCCAACTCCAGTTGGTTAGGAAACCATACTCCTAAAAATACCAACTCGGTTTGGTTAGGAGGAAAAAATATTCCTAAAAATGCCAACTCCGGTTGGTTAGGAAACCATACTCCTAAAAATACCAACTCGGTTTGGTTAGGAGGCAAAAATATCCCTAAAAATGCCAACTCGGTTTGGTTTGGGAACGACATTCCTAAAAAAGCCAACTCCGGTTGGTTAGGAAACCATACTCCTAAAAATGACAACTCGGTTTGGTTAGGAGGCAAAAACATTCCTAAAAATGCGAACTTCGGTTGGTTAGGAAGAAAAACATATTTTCCAAAAAGTACCAAAGTTGGTCGGGAAAAGAAAAATTCACCAAGTTATATTGATTGAAAATCAAAAAACGTTAACAATTGAGACCAAGTTAAATTTTTATTACTTGTAATTAGTCGAGAGGTAAAACATCATTATTTTTGGTCAATTCGTTACCACAAATTCAAGTTAGTCGATAACAAGTTTGAATCAACTACAGTTGGTCGACAAGATAGATAATATTGTTATCTTTTTAACAAATATACATACACAAATGAAAAATGTTTTATAACGACAAAATAACAGCAATCAACATTTGCAAGAAAAATAAATGTCTTTCATTAAATTCAAAAATAAAGTACATTGATTATGAAATGTATAAATAACTATTACATCAAGAACCCTATTCTATTGATTTCTTTCCTTGTTCTTTTGAAACAGGTTCTTCGCCAGCAGGAGGATCCTTCAAGGAAAGGGTAGAGTTGATGAAGTTAGGGTCTTAAAGCATTCTAATATTCATTACAGATGGTCTATCTAGCAGGTGCTCGGGACGAGATAATTCTGCATTTGAATGGAGATTATAATCACCAAGATACTTAGAAATCAAGCATCGAGGAATAGCCCGAGCAGGTATCCAACTCATGTCAAGATTATATGGTGGAACTAGCAGATCGAGCAGCCCAGGGTTATGGTAATCCCATAAATAGTGACCTTGCTCCAATTTCAGTACACCCAGAGCGTTCAACCACCCCTGCTTGTAGCCTTCATTATTGGCATATTCAATACGAGCATCCAAATGGTAAAGGGCTTCGTTGTAGCGTGCCATCCAGAATTCTCGAGGTTGCTTATGGAATTGATAAGTTAATCTCTCTAATTGTTCGTGAAGACTTCTGGCAAAAATTTCCTTGGTCTCCAAAGCAGACTTCTGCGCAGCAAGTTGCTCGTCCAAATTCAGGATTTTCTTGGACATTTCAGACAAGGCTTGATTTTTTGCCATCAACTGGAATGCTTGGTTTTCTAATGTTGACTGAGTTTGAGCTTCTTCAATAGTAGGACGAAGAACTCTTGGTCATCCCCGAGCAGGTGGAGTATCCTATTCCTCGACAGTACTTAGAGCAGCTCTTGCTCGCCCCCGAGAAGCTCTTGCTCGTCCCCAAGCAGGAGTAGAAGGACCAGCTCTCCTCAAAGTTTCTAACTCATCTCTCAATTTAGCGTTTTCAACTTCCAAGAAGGAGAATCCATCATCAGTCACAGGGACCAAGGCATTTGAGGAGGAGGCAACAGACTTCAATTGAGCCAGTTCCTTTTGCAGATTATTATTCTCTTGTTCCAATAGCTCAGCTATTTGCCTATGCTCCTCAACCTCAGTTTTCAGATTTTTCTCTCTCACTTCGTAAGCAGTAAACCTCTTTTCATAGCCCTTGTCAGCATTGAGTTGTTAGTATTTCTTCTCATACCCCTCATGCAAAAGAGCTGAAGATTCTTTGTATTGCTGCTGAAGTTCATCAAGAGTTCCTTGTAAGTCTTCAATCATTTCATAATAAGCCACGTTATTGGCTACAGCACGTTCAAGCAGACACTTCAGATATTGATAAGCCTTAATTGCCTGCTCTGAAGCATCTTGGCCCAGGATGTCTACAATTTGTAACTCATCCAAATCAGTGTGACCAGCCTTAAAGTATTCGTTGCATTGTCTCAACAGTTTTGTGTCATGAGAAGAAAACAACTCCATTCTGGCCATAAACTAATAAAGAGGAGAAGGCGAGAATTAATAAGAATGCAAACAGAGTATAAAGGAAAGAATCAACAACATGTATGATCGAAAATGCAAGTTTTATTACATCATGGAAAAGGAGTACAAAGTTCAAAGTTACATCTGCAAAAAGAAAATAAAACAAAGATAAATACCGAACAACTTTACACCTTTTCCTTGTCTCCCAAAACTTTCTCAGGAGCCTGGGACGAGGAGCTAAGTTGCTTGGTTGAAATAGAAAGTTACTCGGCAAGTGCAGGAGTTTTCTCGAATGAGGTAGGAAGAAGTGGGAGCTGCTCGTTGGTTGGTTGGATAACTTGGGTAGCAGGGATTTGATCACCCACGACCATGGAGGACTCTTCGGAGGCAGCTTCGTCCTCTTCTTCTTCCTCGGGAGTAGGAGGGGGACCTGAAATATGTCGTTGAAATAGGTCAGAACCCTCATCAACCTTCAATTCTTGTAGATCAGCAACCCAACCATCTCTGAATTACTTTAGACTATCATACTCAACTTGGGCCATCATTGCAGCCACTCCTTTATTCCATCCCTTGTCCCATCCAACGCTGAAGGACTTCTTCACTACTAATTTTCTTTTTGTTTTCTCCAAGGATAACTTCTCAGATAGAAGCTCCTCGGCAGCCTTCAACTTGCCTTACACCTCCTCCTTTTGACGATTTACCTCGCGAAGATGGGTTAGTTCTTCCTCATTAATTTTGAGCTTGTTCTCAAGCTCACCAGAATTCTTGAGCTTCTCGTCAAGCTCCTTATTCTTCTCTTCTAAATCTTTCACTTTGCTCTCCAACCCCTTGGAGACTTCAACAATTTGAGCCTTCTCTGCCTCGACCAAGGCCAGTTTCTTCTCCCAATCAGCTTTATCCTCGTCATATTTCTGACGGGAGTCCTTCAGAGATTGGGTCATACCCACTAAAGCTTCCTCCACACCAGGCGAGGAGCTAGAAGCCTTGATTGCTTCATCTTTCTTCACAATTATATTAAAACACCTCACCAACTGGAAAAAGGAAATAACTACAAGTCAGTATAGAGACAGATACAACAAGGGAAAGATAAAAAGATTCAAAATAAGAAAAACTTACTGAAGCAATATGGCGAGTAGCGAAAGAGGTGAGCATATCTCGAGAAATGTTTTCTTCAAGACCTTGGATCTTGGGGATGATCCAAGTCTTCACCGAGCTCATGGCAGAGCTCGGGGGAACAATGATAGGAACACCAGTACCACTAACTGGGAGATGGGAAATGGTTTCAGTCAGATTGACCGAGGATCTTTCGGGGGCACAGGAATAGTTTTGACCAAAGAAGAACTCTTGGTCGGGGAAATGGTAATCACTTCCTTGGGAGCATCATTCTTGCTCGGAGCCACTGGGGGCTTCTCAGCAGCCTTCTTGGTTGCAACAGAAGGAGCAACATCTATTTTTTTGTCCCCTATGGGACATCAGACTTACTTATTTTTGCCTCCCCAGAGCCGAAGGCAGATTTCTCAAAGAGAGAAGGATGTTTTCTTTTACCCATCTTCTGATTCAAGGGAATGTGAGATTCAGGAGAAGAATCTTGAGGAACTGGCACCGGTTCAATATTGTTGATCACCGGACGAGCAGTAAAAGAAGATATGTAGCTCTTATACTGCAGCAAGTATGAGGCAAACCTAATGTACTCGTATGCAACTGTCTGATGCAAGCTCTAGATAAGTTTTAATTACTTTATGATAATTTTTGCCTCTTTTGGAGCTTTTCTCTTACTGTCAACTGCAAACAAATAAAAATTAAAATATCAGTCACACATTTTATCAAACACAATGAAAGTATAAAACACAAAATAAAATCAAAATAACCTATCCCATTGCCATAGGGAGGGCATCTGGGACCCTGATATACTGCATCTCCGGTCAAAGGAGCATGTTGCCAATTTTTTATAACAACCCCATGTTCAAAATAGTCCATATTGGCATCTGGGAGGTTGACCACTAAAGCCTTATTTAAAAATCTAGTTTTTAAGTAAAAAGTATTATCCCCAACTGCCCATCTATAACATAACATAATTTCTAGAATTCCGAAACGACTTCCATGAATTTGATTGAGCCTATGCACCCCATTAACTATTCTCCATGTGTTGGGGGTTATTTTTGTAGGAACAACATCAAAGTATTGACAGAATTCTAAACATAAAGGATTTGGTGGAAAAGAAAATCCACACTCATCAATAAAGAGGCTGGGGAACCAATGTCCCTCAGCCAATCGAAAATAATCTGAAGGCTCAGAAAGTTCCTCCAGAATTACCCAAGAAGGGATAGAAAAATCAGAGCGAAATTTATCAAGAGACTCTAGAGCATAAACCATGATGAAAGAAGAAGGAAATCAAAGAGAAAGAATAAAATCTTACAGGAAAAGGTTGATTCTGTGACAACGAACGATGGGAAAGATGAACGCACAAGAGAGAGAGAGAGAGATAATGGAAAACTCGAAAACATAAATTTGAAAAAGTAGAAGACGATGGGATTGTCTGCGACGCTTAAATACTTTGCCTCGGGAAATGGTAAAGGAAATGATTACAAAAAGAAACGATTACGCTACCGGCGGCTAAAAGGATAAAAAGTGCACGAAGATCGAAGCAATTATAAAAATTCAAAAAGCCTGATTCTTCGAATTTGGGAGGAAAAATAAATACGAAGGAAACGCTCCTAAAAATCAGGAGGATCATTTAAAATTGTCATATTCCAAGAAAGAATGTTCCATACTCCTTAAATTTTGAACTATGAAACATTGAGGGCTTCTGTTGATACCAAAATTGACATGCTGACATGGATGAATCACAAGAAGACACGTGTCAGGTTACGTGGCACCTACAGACATTTATACAATCATTTTAGCAACGAGGAAATCTACCTCCCCGATCAACTCAGATACTCCGAGGAACTTCATTGCTCCGAGGAACTCCTGAATATCGAGCAACTAAGGCGGTCCGAGCTGCATCTCGACCACAGCATTAATTGCAAAATAACCAACAGTTCGACTATTCATTGAATGCTTATTATACAGATGTATACACTTAAGGGGCATTAATTATTTACCCTTTCACATGTACAGCCTAAGGGCTATAAATACATTGTATCATTCTCATTTGAAAGGGACCGGAATTTCTTGATCAAACCTGTAATTGAGAATTCCAAAACACTCAGCAATAACAGAAACAGTGGACGTAGGCCATTCTTATAAGGCTGAACCACTTTAAAAATTATTTGTCTCATTTAAATTTATCTGTGATTAAATAATTAGATATAATCTAATTTTTTACACTAACACTCACAATCCATTAAGCATTTATACATGTGTGATCTAAGATATACCAAGTGTGAAGAGATACGAAGGCACGAAACACAACACGGATATCATCTTCAAAGATTTACCGTAAATTCTTCAACACTAAATGTAATTGGCTTTGTGGGATCACAACTTAAAGACTATCCTACGACTTAAACGGGTTTGTCCGGAATTAAGACAATAAACAAATTGACTCTATTGAAAATTTGCCCTTACATTCGCAAGCTTGTTGCTTAGTACATCATATGTTATAAGGCACTCTTCAAGAAAATTTTGATGGAACCCGTCTTCATTGCATGGAAGGAGATGGCGATGAGGAAGTGATGCAGAAAATCCACAACGGAGAATATGGACCCCACATGAACGGTCATATGCTTTCCAAAAAGGTCATCCGTCTAGAATATTACTCGACCACCATTGTTCAAGACTGCATTACTTATTTCAGAAGATGTCTCAAATGATAACAATTTGCTAATCTTCAGCACTTGTCTCCTTGAGAGTTATATAACATGACTTTGCCTTGGCCTTTCTCAACTTGGGGCATAGACAATATCGAGAAAGACACTTCCAAGGCATCAAAGGGGCACAAGTTCATCATGATAGCCAGTGATTATTTTAGAAATTGGTTGAAGTAGTATCATACGTAGTATTAAATGTAAAGAAAGTATCCAAGTTCATTCTAAAAGAACATCATCTTCCGCTACGGAGTTCCCCACAAGTTGGTATTAGACAATGGGTCCACTTTGAAGCTGAAGTCATGAAGTTAGTCGATGAATATGGAATTCAAAGGAAGAAGTCCTCTCCCTACCGACAACAAACCAATGGGGTTATCAAAGTTTCCAACAAAAGCCTCAAGTCTATAATTAGCAAAATGATCGAAAGTTGTAGAGATTGGGCAGATCCAATCCCATATGCTTTCTGGGGCTACAATACCTCCATCCGAACACCCACTGGGTCTATCCCTTACTATCTAGTATATGGCATGGAGGCAGTCCTACATATTGAAAAAGAAATACCTTCCTTGTGAGTCATGCTTGAAAGTTAAGTCAGTGAAGTAGATCGACGGAAAAGACTTCTACGATAAACTCACATTCTTGGATGAAAGGAAATTAAAGTCCTTATATCATATACAAAGGTACCACCAGTATATTGCGTGATCAATAAATAAAAAAAATCAAAGACCACTGAGTGAAATAAGGTGATATCTCCCTCCAAGAAATTATAGAATCCGTCAAGGATCTAAGAGATAAATTCAAACCTAATGCCCTACATCGTGAAGAAAATTTTGTTAGGTGGCGCCACTATGATCCAGACATCGACAGAGAAGAGATGGCACGTCCAGTCAATTTGGGTCATCTTAAGAAATTCCACCCCTAGTCCAACTCTCATTGCGCTACGACTCTTACCACCTCCCTTTTATTCTAAAAAATATTTTTCCCTTTCTTCTCAGAACTACGTGGGACCTGATCCTCTCAAAATCACCTTTTTAAGGAAAAACTCACAATTTTCAAACCCCACCGAGGTATGTAGAATGCCCGTAAAACACTTTGGGAATGGTCCTTTTTCTTTTACAAAATCTTATTCATATGTCCCACCGAGAACATTAGTCTCTATCGCCATTTAAATGAAAAAAAATGATTATGTGTCCTTAGCGATCGACATAGATAATTCAATCAAAAGAGATTCTTCAAAAGCATAACAGGATATGTCGAAAACATTATATCATTGTTTTATTAAATACAAAATATGGCGATTACATGATGTATCAATGACTAGAATGAAAAATAATAAAAACACTTTACCAACCCCATAAATTGACCTACACACAAACACATCTATTGCCAAAGTTGTCCCCATATTCCCACAAAATACAATTCAATTTATAGACGACCTCGTCATATCATTATTACCAGCCCCTGGAGTACCTCAGGAATACCAATCCTGACTACACTTTCGTATGCGCTCCATGCGACGATAAACTTTTATCATCTTGGAGAAAATAATAACTCCCTCATCTAGAGCACCAAACATCACAAGCTACCTCTGCCCTGTCTCCTCAACACAAACCTTCATAACCACTTTCTTCTATAGACATTTAAAATAGTCCCTGGGTGCAAACCCAGACTCTTCAATAGACTTTGATGGATGTATAGATGGTCGACGGTGCTACCACAAAGGTCCTAAAATCATTTCCAGAGATTCAACCAGATCCTCTACAGGAAAGAAATTGGTTACAGGAGGAGAAAGAATCTTCCCGCAACCTACTTGATGTAGAAGTCACTAAGGACAATATAAATAAGTTTGTCGAAGGCCTACCAATCGAACATTATAATAGTCACCTAGTTGCAAAGTAGGTTGTAGGTCACCCCACATGGAACTGACCAATGAAGATGTTAGCCATGTGACCAACAAACCAACTCACCATGTTCTTAATAGATGGTCCAAAGTTATAAAGGGACGGTGTAAAAATGTTAGGGACACCTGTCAGAAGGTACTCAGGAGGAACCACAAGGCGAAGTCTCTTCGATAACAGCATGAACAACATCATGAGACTGCCTCAAAAAAGTAAGGCTAGCCTTCCTTACAATCCTCCATGGCATTTAGAGTCTCCACCAATATGACAGGAGTCAAATTATGATGATGTGACATCCACAGCACAATCATAGCCACCTGAGGGTCCGTTGCCATATCACAATTTACTAAGAGAACTCTGGAAGTCAATCCCAGAGCTACATCATTAGTAAAATCATTATCATTATGGTCTCTTAGATACGTCTAATTCAGCATTGTAAGAAGGATGATACTTTCCCCATGCACTAGTGGTTGGGCATTCAAAGGGGAAATTTGAAAAAACTCGCCTAGGGATGCTAGAGGAGAACGGGATAGGCCCGGCATAGTTGCAACAACACTAGGGTTAACACCCAATATTGCAAAAACATCCTCGTAGGTGGGACACACTTCGTCTATGCCAAAGCAAAACATATGGTCCTCGAGGTACCAGAACTGGAGTTCCACTTCAAAGAGTTTCCAATAGATGGAATAATTATTCCATAAGGTGACCGATCGCAAGTTAAAATCCCCATAGTTAACATTGTAAAAGCACATGGCCTCCAAACCCTCAAGCTAAGTTTTGAATGCTTCAGCTATGGGAACTTCCATATCAAGGGAGCAAGAAAATTCGGGAAATAAAAAGAGAGAAAGAACGTTAAGTGTGGTGTGAAACTCCATAAAAAGACCCCTTTCAGGAACAAAAGAGAAAAAGAAAACAAAAAGATTAAAAAAATTTAGGATGTAGCTCGGGCATTTCAAAAGCCTGCCTACTAAAACTACCTCCTCAAGCACCTCGACGAACACGCTTCCCCCGATGGTAAGCAATGGACCCATCGTTCCCAGACGCAGAGCTCTCCTTAGAAGTTTTTAGTAACCTATGCTTATTGGTAGTCCCCCCAAATTTTGTCACAAAAATTATAAAAATAAATAAAAAATTGTTCAAAAACATTATAAAAAATCCCCCAAATCTTCAAAAGTTCATGAATCCCCAAACTCACCTAAAACACTCTTTTGTTAAAAAAAAAAAAAAAAAAAAACCTAAAAGGTTTGCCTGACATACTCCCCAGCAAGAATGAAATAAAAGTGCACCGCATGTCGCAACCAAGGATCACTAGTTATATTTATTAACTCTTCTATCTCTTTAGATCCATAGAATTGACCTAAACCCGTAGAATTAGCCTCGACCCTCTGAATTAGGTCTCCATCACTCTTTAGGTTTGTAGAATCGACCTAGGCATGTAGAATTTTCCTCGACCCTCTATATTAGGTCACTATCACTCTTCAGGTTCGTAAAATTGACTTAGAATCGTAGAATTAGCCTCGACCCACTAAATTAGGTCGCAATCACTCTTTAGGTCTGCAGAATTTACCTAGGCCTATAGAATTAGCCTCAACCCTCTGTATTATGTCACTATCACTCTTTAGGTCTGAAGAATTGACCAAGGTTAGTAGAATTTGCCTCGACCCACTGAATTTGGTCTCTATCACTCTTTAGGTCCGGAAAATTTACCTAGGCCAGCATAATTGGCCTTAACCCTCTGAATTAGGTCGTTATTACTCTTTAGGCCTGCAAAATTGTCCTTAACCCTCTTAATTAGGTATCTTTCACTCTTTAGGTCCGCATAATTGACCTAAACCCGCATAATTTTCCTTAACAATCTAAATTTTATCGCTACCCACCTTAAAAGTCTCGACACGCTGAATTGGTGAATTACACTCCTTAGGTCCTATGCGTTGAGACTTTAACCTCAAAGCTCATAACCTTCCATGAAGTATATCCCTTTTGACGATCTTCACTTCTCCTAAGCCCGCCCATTGTGGGGCTCTATAGACACCCCATCCTAGTACCCTCCAAATGCCTCCTTAGTTCTCTAACACTTTTCCTTTTACCCTAAGACCCCATTCCTACTTTAAACCTTAGCCCAAAGGTTTTTTGACTCTTTTAAGTTCTATTTCGCTATTAATCAACTCTCTAAATCCAGTGTGGCTTTTGCACTTCCATAGGGCTCTGAATAACCATTCTAATGGTACATACCTTGCACGAATCGGCCTTACGGCTCGCACATACTTGCATTTTTACTCCAAAACATTGACGTAAAGGCTACCGATTAATTTTGAGCTCCATTTGACTTTAATCAATCCTCCAACCCGAGTGTATCTTATTGTACTTTCATAGGTCTCTGATTACCCTTTCTAACAGTC
This sequence comes from Sambucus nigra, assembly GCA_949130495.1. Taxonomy (NCBI): domain Eukaryota; kingdom Viridiplantae; phylum Streptophyta; class Magnoliopsida; order Dipsacales; family Adoxaceae; genus Sambucus; species Sambucus nigra. The sequence goes on from OX422222.1 coordinate 52,456,526, forward strand.
CCTACCGTGCGTGAATCGACCTTACAGTTCACGTATACTTGCCTTTTTAACTCGAGAACCCCAATTCAGAGGCCACCGGGCACTTCTAGGCCTTGTTTGAATGTGGTCAACTCTCAAACCTCAAGAGTGGCTCGATATAATTTCATCGGCATCTGAATATACTTTTCAACAGTAGTGGATATGCGTGATTAGAACTTACAGTTTGCATTCAATAGTGCCTTTATCTATAGTCAAAGGGGTACTTCGCTAGTAAGTCAAGGGTATACCGATAGGTAGGCTAGGGCCTATGCCGATTGGCACACACCCTAATCCTGATTTTTGTTATTTGAGGAGGCCATGAACTCATTCCCAAGGTCTCCTGGCTCCCTTTTTGAAAATAAGAACATTCTCTACCTCGAAATCAGTGCATCGAGTTTTTCTCTCTTTTCGAGGCAATCCCATTCCGTAGGTTTCTCGAATGGCCACAGTGGCGACTTCGCTAGGGATTATTAGTTTTAGAGGACTAAACACTATTTACATGGGCTTTATTTTCTTCTTTTTCCTTTTCTCTATATCTCTACATGTGTGTATACCACTACTTGTATATCCTTATCACTCTCATACTTACATGTTGTATATATGTCTTGCTCATATAATGATAACCATGCATATCCTTATCTCTGTCATGCTCTTTTCCTCATTACATGTATATACCACATTTTCTATCACATGCTTCATGCTTTATTCACGTTTATATAGTTTCCATATTCACTCCACTTACTCAAATTTTTCACTTGCTCCATGTCACTTGTAGATATCTATGCTTATTCTCACTAGTACACACTCCCACATTATTCTCGCTTGTATATAGCCACATGTTTGCTCGCATGTTTCGCACACTACTTGTAGATATCCATGACTAGTCCCACTAGCACACACTTCACACATTACACTCTCTTGTATATATCCACATATTTTCCTCACTTACGCATATTCCTATATGGCTCTTACCTTGCACATACCTTCTACTCACTTGTGTATATTCACATGACTCACATTTTGTATATAACATCATGCTTTATATACGCTCGATGCTTCAGGTACATACTTGCTAGCACTACTCTCCATGTATAGACCCTTTATCACATGCTACTCGTTTATATTCCATTTTCTATCTCATACTTAGTAGTAATATTTCCTTCGTTTAGCATACATAGAACTCTCCATAAAATGTTAATTAAGACTCATGCATTTTTATACACTACATCACGGGAGCACTACATTTTGACCAAAATTTTGTCCTATACTAGGGGATCACTTAGTGATGGGTTTAGGTCCTGCGGGGCACAATTAACCTACGTAATATGATTCCCAACTTCCATTGACCTAGTACCTTTGACGTATATCGAATAGTCCCCCCCCCCCCCACCGCATCGTACTTCTTAACCGAACTCAGACAGGGGTATATAGCTGGTAACTCATTCACGTATGTCGAGTATATCGAATTCTCTCTTAAACATATTGTCTCCATGAGATATATCATGAGGCAATTCACGTACACCTTGGTATATAAAATGTATTTTCCACACACATCGTAGAATGATTGTCCTTATAGGCAAGAGGTATGACGTGGAAGTCATTCCAAAGGGAGGAACATTTTAGTATTTTTTAGAAGAAAAATATTTTTTCGATAGGTCGTTAGATAGAAATTTGGCATGTCATTCGAACGATTATATGTAACTCATTAGATCATTCATGTTCCAATGAAACTTCAAACGAGACAATTCCTTACCTTCGATGGAATCCTATTGGAAATATTGTTAGAAAGGTGTTCAAACAAGATGCAAGATTATGTTCGAATGAGATGTACCTCGTTCGAACGAGCGTGCGAATGTTTCATAAGTACAAGATTTTCCAAATTAATTTTCATCCTTATATCATTTTTTAAAAACCTCCTATAAATAGGAGTGCAGAGCAATAGTTTTATTTGAGACCAAATCTTATATTTTCAGTTCGAAAACTCAATTAAAAAGCTCTTCAACGACCTAGTTCACACCCAAGTTGTTTAGGATCCAAGTTTCAACTCATATATGCTTTTAAGATCCTATGTTGAGCACCAAGGTTTAGTTTCCCTCCATCTAAATAGTGAACTTCTTTCATACGGTGTCTTATGTGCCAGATCTATTTACATATTATGGACCCCGTATTGTATGATGATTGCTGCGTTATTCATTGGATGCAGAGGCATGTGTGGACTCACACATTGTGACAGTTGCATGTGTTGATTCTTATGTTGTCCTGTGGAGGATAGGTTCAAGATTGAAGAATGGTTCAAGGCTTGTGAGGGCAATGAGGCATTGAGTAAGTATGATGTCAATCTTATGAAAATCCATATCATTGTGAATTCGTGTGGTTAGGCGAAAAAAAAAGGGTTTTCCCATTTGCCTTTTCCTTGTACTTCTGGAGTTTTGATTGATTTACGTTATTTAATCCTATACTCACCTAGATGCATGTTTAGCTTAAGATAAAATTGGTTAATTGTTTAATCGCAACTTGTTTAAAATCAGTGCAACGTTTTACTTTGGTTTAAATTGTTTCAGTTTAATTGAAATAAAATTTTAATAATAGTTTGGTTTGTTTGTTTTGCACCTTCTCACATATGGTTATAAGGTTCCAAAACTACCTTTATGAATGATCATGCAAAGAAATTGTCATTCATTAAAATAAAAGTGACCATATTCGCTGTAGCAAACCACATCTAGACCGTTCCAAATCTCAAGAATTCAGGACGATCATTAGGGATAAACATTATATATATATATATTAGAGTTCTGGGGTAACCCAATCATAACTGTCCATATAGGCCCAACAATGATGGGTCATTTAGAACTTTATAATCCATTGTATTTCACCATGTTCTTATCTCTAGGAGTGTCCACACCCAAGTCTTACTTTAGGGAGATCATATACAATAAGATTTTAGGCTTTTCGTAGATTCTAGCAACGTTTTAAGAGACCTTAGGAAGGCATCAAGATCACCATCTTCATCAATATATTTCTCCTTTTAAGGGTCACCAATAAAATCCACAAAGGTACCATGATTTGAAACCCTAGGTTTATGCTTTTAACCTATTTCTTATTTTTACTTTCTAATGCATGATCAATTAAAATTTTGGAGCTGAATAGTTTTTTGCATTTATATCAATCCACCCACACACACAATCTAGCCTTGTTAAACAAGAGTTATGAACCAAGGAAGTCCATAAAAGTTCATGTCTTGACTGACTTCATAGCATACTACTCCAAAAGATGGGGATATTTAGTCAAGCCCCATTCTAAACATGTTCAATATCAAGTTGTAAGGGAATACCATGTCCAATCCTGATGAGTAGTCTATATGAAAATTATTTATGGAAAGGGCTTTCAACGAGCATGGAATAAGCATCAACATAGTCATCATCACTACTAGCTCAAAAATATACCCAATGGGGGGCATGAATTGGGTATATTGGTTTAATGGAAATTTCAAAACTTTCTTAACTTAGTTGTAATGATTAATTGAAATATAATAAATCAATTCAAGAGAAAAGAATTAATCAATCAATAAGCATATTTAGTTAAGAGTTGGGGTAAATATGAACTTTGAAAAATGAGGTTTTAATGTGGTTCGACCACTGCTTATATCCATGCTCAAAACGACACTTGTAAACTTCACCATCTTATGTTCACTTATGGCGAAACCAAAACCTTATAAGGAACATTACCTTGCAAATCGCAACCAACAAGACGTTAAACTAGTCCTTGCCTAAGTAGTATCCACTCAAGAGTCTAAGTTCTTTAAACTCCTTGACTTCCCGCAATAACAAAACTACCGACTGAAAAGATTCAATGAAATTAACCATAAGATAAAATAATAAGATCCATAACCAAAATATAAAGCAAATTTTCTTTACTAAAAACAATGGTGAAATGGGTTTACTTTCTCTCTGTAGAAACGTAGGCAAACAAGATTCACAAGTATATTTATGGAATGAGTTTTTGGGTAAAGATTTAGCACAAGTGAATGTTGGGATTATAACTTTACTAAAAGAGGATTGAGGTTGGAGCTTTTGCTTCAAGTGGGTTTTCTTGAATCTTTGGCTATAATGGACTTTTTTTGGTTTGAAGCTCTCAAATGGATTTTCTTTACTTCTCTCTATAAATTCAAGGAAATGAATGACACAAGCTTGGATGATGGAATTTTACTCAAAGGCATTGTTGTTGAATTCTTCTGTGTTTTGAGAAGAAGGTTAGAGGGTCTATTTATAGGGTTAGGAGGCCACCAAAGGTTTATAAAGGTTAAGGTTATGGGGATAAAATTTGGGGAAGTTTTACCAAATTTATTTTGAAATCTGAACACTTTTAGTCGACTAAACATGTGATTTCGTCGACTAAACCTTCATTTCTTTGACTATGCATGTGTTTAGTGAATTTCCCAAAACATTTAGGAGAGTAAACTTTTACTTTTAATCGACTAAACGAACTTTTTGTCGAATAGACCTCCCAGGTTTTAGGCTATATGATGTGGGTTTGGGGCCATACTTTTAGGAAGGTTTAGGGAGATTTTGGGTAGATTTAGGTGATTAGGTTTTGAGCATATACAAGTTAAAACATGTTACTTTACTTTTGTAAAATAGTTCCTAAAGTACAACTATGAAATAGAGTAATAATAATTGGGACTTTTAAGCATTCTTTTCAAATGCATGAGTCATGAAATGTTGGCTTGAGAGATGATGCTTTCTTGAGCCTAATCTCCTAGCTTGTGGGGTGTGGTAATGATCTTGGTTGTGTGACTGGTTGATGTTGAAATTATCTTAAGAAATAAGATATGATATTTTCTAGGATTTCATGGATGCTTTGAGTTAACATTGAATAGCTTGTGATCTTCATTGTCTTGGTTGTGACCTTTATTTTCTTAGTTGAGAACTTCATTGTAATGCATAGATATGATTGCATGGATGATGTATTTCTTATAACATACTTCGTAATGTGTTGAGTGCTTGTTTAATATCAATTACATTAGAGATAAAATAGTGAAGTGTGATCTTATATAAATTGTGTTGTAATCATAAAAGATCCTTTTGGTTGAAATACGTTTGGTTTCACAATAACCCTTAAGGGTCTATTGTCCACATTTAGGGTGATCAGTAATAAACATGTATTTATGGGTATCAGACAATTAATAATCATTCTAATCATAATAATAAGATAAAGAGTGACAACAATATATATAGATATCACAAACCACCCGGATTACAATGTAATAAAACCATAATAAATCTTCATACATAGATAAATCAAAATAGAAAATAGGGACCCTAAATTAAAATTTGAGTCAAACAAGTACAATCGATATGTTGGAAGAAAATCACGCTAAACTTTATGCTGACTCCAACTCCAATATAAATCCACACTACATGGATTACTCCAAAATCTAGCACGACTATACCTAAAAATGTCATCAATCAAATGTGGGTCAAGCCTATTGCAAGACAATCCATATATGATCCAAAAATAGAGACATCTATATTATACCTCTAATATGATAGTATTAGAGGTATTAATAGCATTTAATGCATTTATTTATTAAATTTCATTTTCCATTTCAATCCATTATGCATTAATCTATATCCATCATTATAATGCAAGTTGTTTATCTCCCCTATCTCTTGATCTTCCAATTCTATTTATTCTCATCACTTTCCATTCGTTTTCTCGATCCCTCTATTATATAAATCATTTCATTTATATGACCCACGTAATATTGGTTAAAATTTGTGGTCAAACATGATTAAAAAAAAGCCCAATATAGTTACCAGTATTGCGAAAGCTGAGTCGGAGGAGTCCCCATCAACCCTGGACATAGTCTAATAAATGGAACCTCTCGTGTTCTTTCCATTGATACAAGTGGAAATTTTATCTTACGTGACCAAAACAAAAAGCAATCATATTCAATATGGTCTACTAATCTTAATTCAAAAAGTTCAACCACAAACAGTTATTATGCTCAGTTACTCGAATCCCGAAACATGGTGTTGTTTTCTCAAAGTGGTAGGAGAGTTGAATCATGGCAAAGCTTTGATTATCCTACAGACACAATGCTTCCGAATTTGAAACTCAAATCAACAAAGATCCATCATCTGTCACTGCACTGTGGTAAGATTTTGGAATTTTTCTTCAAATATTTGAATATTTTCTCATTATATATAGATTTAAAAATATATTTCGTTTTCTTTTAATTTTGAAGCAGGATTAACGGATGTAACAACCCGCCTAATGGGATACCGGGAGATAACTCCTATATCAAATTAAAACAGGAGTCACATATGGATCATTCTTAGCATCACTGTCGAAAATCCATTTAATTTCTAATATCCTATTAGGCGAGCGTTAAAAACCTTTACGTAACTACTCTTTTTAAACCATTAAATAAAACATCCACAAGTTAATGCGTAAATGAACTGAAATGAAAATGAAATAAATTAAAATAACCAAACACTCGGTTCAAATTATACAACCATATCGAATAACGTGCAAAGAATAAATAAAAACAGTTGGACCATTGGCCCGAATGTTTATACAGTACCTCCTATCTAGAGTACAAGGATGGAATCGGCTATCAAAAACCTGCACGCATCCACAGCTGATGCAGCTGACGTCTGACTCGAAAAATGTGCCATCCAGGCGTCCCTGTGTCTGGACACCTATATATATATAGAGAGAGTATATAGCCAGAAAGGAAAGTAGATAAACGGGTCAGAGCCCGAGTTTTGAAAATATTTAGCAAGTGCATAAATGCCTTATTATTTTGAAAAAGGTTTTATCTCATATTTAAGTTTGGTATCGCACTCCCATGAGATACCCCTCACCTCTCCTCTAACAGTGCACTCCTAGCGCATCCCTCTAAACATCTAAACATCCTAGTCAAGCTACCCTACTAAACTAGTCTATCACCCAACCACTATCTACCCTAGATAGTCCAAGAAATGTACTAAGGGATAAACTTCACCCTAGTCTCAACGCTTTGCCATGTTCGTGCGTGGGGTGTCTCGCAAAGAGAAATCCAAACAAGGAACCCCCCCCCCCCCGATACATTACTATGCAGCAAGGTCGATCGTCGAGATCTGCCAGTCCCTCAGTACAGAATATATATATAAATAAATATGTATACCACAAGATATACTAATATTAGAGCACTAAGGATTAAACTTCTCCCCAGTCTCAACACAGTGCCATATTCGTGCGTGGGGTTTCTCGCAAACCGAAATCTAAACAAGGAACCCCCCCGATACACTACTATGTGGCACGGTCGATCTTCGGGATCCATTAGACCCTCGGCACTCGATTTATACATATACATACATTTTACTACATACATCCGGATCTATCTCCCGGAATGAGAATACATTTACAAAGTATTTATCAAAACTTATCACTTTTATCTCAAAACCTTCCATTTCCCTTCTCATATTCAGGAAATGTATTTAAAAGCCAATTCATTATCATGAATTGCTTTAATAACTCATATACCTTTTTAAAAGCCAATTTTATTAACATAAAAATGCTTTTCCGTTTCAAAATATCCCATTTCCCTTTTTATATTCAGGAAATGTACTCAAAGCCATTTTCATTATCATAAAAATGCTTTGATCATATCATATGCTTCCACATCCCTTCTTCCATCCGGGAAGTGTTACCGAAGCCAATCCATATAACCCATTTCCCTTCCTATATCCAGGAAATATAATTAAACCCAATCCATTATTATTAATTGATTTAACATAACGCGTTCTAAGACTGCCCGTCCGGGTTTCCCCACGGTGCGCGCCCCTAAATGGCTATCATCTTCAAGGGCCTATCATAAAGACAACCTGGGATCCTACAACGCAAGACGTCGCGAAGCGGCCATGTGCCTGCGGGGTAGTCAAGACCACACCCGAAATCTCCTACCCATCGCAGAAAATATATATCAACAAGCGCTCACATGGCCTATAGGACTATATCCACCCTGCGTTAATTTGTCAGGGGGCTTCACCATACGCACGCAACTTCCCTTATGATAACGATTTAGAGAGGTGTGTATCCTCATTTTTATTATTTAAGAAAATCATTTGTCTTTCCATTTTGAAAACATTCATATTTTATTTTCAAAATCATTTACATCATATCATATATACTTTAATCACATAGTGTATACATATACCGTATATTCATCCTCGAATATACATAAATGGCCATATTTTCCAACTATATATAACGATGGCCATTAATCCCAAAGATTCTCTCAAAGAATCATAATCATGCATTCATATATGCATAATACTAAACCTAAAGTATATTCTTACTTTAATAAGTAATATATATACCAAAATCCCATCTACGGATTCATTTGGATATCTCCAATTATACCAATTCACTCTAAGTGTATATACATATATATATATTTCCAATTCCTCAAGTCCTTTAGGACATAACCCTCCATAATCTCTAATTTGGAAGGCCCTTAAACATTAATCTCAAAAAGGATAAATAATCCTAATCTCCAAAATCTTGGGCTGAAAACAGGGCACCGGTCGACCGGTCCTAGACCCCCGATCGACCGCGGGTTGTAAATAAGCCTACGAAACAAAGCAGTAGGCCCTTTCTCCCGGTCACACTAGGTACTCAAAACTAAATTCTCCAAATCCTCCATCCAACAACCCAATTTCATTATCGGGGTTTCTAAACTACCCCAAAAATTATCCCGAACATCTACTGAATTAATTCTAGCCGTAATTTTTCCAATTCCCGATTTGATTTTCGAGTTGATGATTTCAACCCGGAGTTGCCATCTTGTAAAAATCATATAAAATCGTAGAAAAATCAGAAAAATACGAGGTTGGAGCCCACGTGACCTTATCGAAAAGATCTATAACTTTCGTGTTTTGGTCGAAAGCTAAATAAATTCTTCTCCTGGCTAAAATGGCCCCCTAAAGTGACGGGTTACTATTCATCATCTTCTCCGAGACGATTTCGGCCATTAAAGCTTCTCCCAAGCTTTTGTCGCCTCACCCAATGTCCTACAACCTCAACCAACTACAAATACACATATATTAAGGGTTATAAACATCCTAGAACCCAAAACCACCAATTAATTTAGGTTAAAACCTAAGTTCCACAAAATTAAAATATTATTGGGGTTTAATTGTTTTAACTCCCAAAAAACCCGTTTTATCCACGATAATCCACCCCAAAACCTTTAGGGTTTGTTTATACCAAACTACGGTATGATATATTTATGCAAAAAGATAAATAAAGCAAGTAAACACTTGCCTCGTGGATAAAATCCGACATCCTCGAGTCGAATCCGGCGGAGTTTGGCCCAAATCTCCATTTCGCTCCTCTTTTCTCTCCTCCTCTCTCTCTTTTCTTTCTTTTCTTTCTCTTTTTCTCCCTCTCCCTCTCTGTATAAAGAAGGAAAAATGGTTATACCCCTTAAAACCCAAAAAAGTCTCGTTTATCTAATTACGAGTTAGTTTTACCTCTAAAATTACCTGAAACTCATTTCGACAATCGGACACTCTTTTCCGACTATCTCGGCCATTCCGAAAATAATGGCGCAGTCGAAATTTCCATGCGAGGTATTTGACCGCAAATCACTATTCCAACCCAAAATAATTAAATGCGGTTTTCCAATTAAAAATCTTACCTCGTGTCGCTTTACTCAACAGCGACATATAATTAAAATATTTCGACCTATATAGTCCCAAAAATAATTACAGAACCCATCGAAAATCATTCAATCCTCGAAAATCCCAAAAATTACTATTTAGGAAAATTCCCCAAATTGCCAATTTATATTTAATTATGGAATTTAATTGTCTCCAAAAGGGCGGGTTGTTACAATGGAGTCCACTATGTTTGATTCTTGATTAATGAGTTTGGTTTGTTGAACTTGAATGAGTTTGCATTATTCATGTTTTTGATGAACTTTAGCAACAATTATAGTCTTCAATAATATCTCATTTTCTATGACCATGTATTCCAGTGATCAAATAATGTTTCAGAAAGAAACTTGGATGTCAATAGTCTATCGACACAAAACATTACATACAAAGTAGAAAACCCCCAAATTGGATGCATCCCAGTTTTTTATGTCTATTTTTTTCTTCTAATTTAGAGAATATGCTTTATTTATTGGAAATTTAATATTTTTGTTAGTTGTCGACAAACGTGTATTACCGATTGAAAAATTGTAACATTACTTTAATTTTTCAATTGCACTAATATTTATTTGTTCAAGGCACAAACCAAATAGATAATATGGAACCTATTCTTGATTCTTGGATATTATCAACCTAATCCTTACTTTTGTTTTTGTAAAAAAGTTTATAACATTTTTATAAAAATAAATAAACGGACATTGTTTATAATTTTTTTTAAATGTTACAAAATAATTGTTTATGTGAAAAAATTAGAAAAAAAACTACTGTTGTTATATATAATAATAAAAAAAGATTCTTTTATAAAAACATTGTTTTGTGTTAAAGTTATTTAAAAAACTATTTTTGTTATTTAAAAAAATAGTTGGAAATAGCTTTTTATGAAAAAATTATTCTTATAAAAGAAGGTTTTATAAAAAGTTTAATAACATATTTATAAAAAAAATAAACACATGTTGTAAAAAAGGGTTGATAAACAAGGTTTCTTTTTAAAAAAAGTATTTTTTTTATATATGATAATAAAAAAGTGATCTGTTTAAAAAAAATTAATAAATTTAATCAAATTCTCATATGTTAAATGTTTCATTTTTATTTCATTGTCCCTCTCAAATTTCAAGTAGTTCAAGTGCACGATCCAAAACATCAAATAATATCTCCACAGTCTCGAGAAAAATAAATTCCCATTTATTCAAACCTTGAATCCCAAGGTTCATCTCTCTCTCTCTCTCTCTCTCTCTCTCTCTCTCTCATTATAAGCGTATATATTTAAGGAACATATAAGACTCCATATCGTTAGTAATTAAATAAACGTGAGATATTTTGACTTAATATTGTTAGTAATTAAATAAATGTATTAGTAAAATTTAGTATATTACAAGTATATTTTTTTGTAACAAATATACAACTCATATCCATACTTTAGTCTTTATGTACTTAATTAGTATAAAAAATCTACTATAATCTATTTTTTTTTAATTCTATACAATTAAATTAAATTGTAATTGTGCCTATTACAAATGTTGTTGGGTTGTTTCCAATCTTTATATAGTGGGGGATTTTTATGATGTAATGATAGATTTTGACTTAATATTAGTAGTACTAAAATAAATTTGTAAGTAAAATTTATTAGATCAAAAGTATATTTTCTTTGTAAGAAATATTCAACTTATATACATATCTTAGTCTTTATGTAGTTGATTAAAATCAAAAGTCTAATATAATTCATTTTTAAATTTCTATGAAATTAAAATAAATTTTAATTGAACCTATTTTTTATGGTGTTGATTTGGGGGATTAGGAGAGAGAAAAATATTTTCATGTATCTATTTTTTTCATAAAAAATTGTTGTTTTTTGTCCTAGAACCTATGATTTCTTGTTCTTTTAAATTATTAAAATTATATGTTCATAAAAAAATCATATGCTCATTTCTTTAATTATCTTTACTACATATTTATTACCATAAAATTAAATAGATTTTTAAGAAAATTATAAAACACCCGCGCATCATACGGGAAACCTACTTGTATAGTTTACATTAGAGATGGAACAATAGTAAATTTCGAAATCATAATGTCGATTACAAATAACCTACAACCACCCACATATATAGGTTACTATCTTTTAATCATCTCACACAACATTTGCATATACCTATTGTGCCCAACATCAAGCCAACTCACCCTATGGAACCTCTATCCTACCACCTAAATGATTGGAAAGATCTACAAACATTCGTGATAAACACTCTCTCATCCCCACCCATGTCACTAGTAACAACATAGACTCACCAATGTCTAACCCCATTTCTACCGTATAATGTCCGCTCCAATATACTAAGACAAAACATATAATTTTGTGTGGGTTCGTATACACCCATCTCATTAAACAACATAACTACGGACTACTCACACGCTTAAACATCATAAAATATGTACGTAAGGCTTATATATTGTTTCAAATTAAGGTATATATATATATATATATATATATATATATATATATATATATATATATATATATATATATATATATATAGAGAGAGAGAGAGAGAGAGAGAGAATCAACTAGATCTATGAACTGTGACACCCCGCCTAATTAAATACTGGGTGATCACTCATTTATTAAATTTTAACCAAGGTGAACGGTTGGTTCATTCTTAGCATCATTGTCACAAAAATAAATTGTCCAATTAACACCCTAAATAATTAAACTAAGTGACAAAACCATTTTAAGACATCAATTTTCAAGTTTCATTTAAAAACCAACATTTAAAACTTTACATAATTCATAGTTTAAGAATCACACAACAACTATACTGGAATATATAATCCAAACAATTAAATATCCAAATAATTAATTCCAACTTTAAAACTTAAAGGAAAACATCCTGACAGTAATAAATCCCAAGGTATAAATACTGAAAATAAATGAATCACAATCACTGATAAAAACATGTGAATAATGGAAAAAGGGCGACACATGCCCAACTTGAAAAATAGAGCTAGGAATGGAATCAATAATGAGGTTGTCTAAGCAAAAGGCCTGCAACTCCCACCTAAGCTGCAGCGCGTTTCTTTCAAAGGATCCTATGCAAGATGCCTCTGTGGCTGGGCACCTGTAATATATACATATATATACAAGAGAGAAGAGAAAATAGGAAATGGGTCAGAGCCCGATTGTAAAACAATTTAAAATTAGTTCAGCAAGTATTTAAAATGCTTATCGGCTAATGCAACCAACATGTTAGTGCGGCACTCCCTTGAAAAATTCTCACATCTCTTCTAATGTGCACACCTATCGCACTAATACTCCCAACAGTTTAACTTATCTTATCTTAAGTTACTCATAAGATTTCATGTCGGCAATTTCAATTGTTAAGGAAGTAAATTTTATTAAACAGAAAAGTTTTCACATAAACCTCATTTGATTATAATGTTTCTCAGTAACGTATCATACTTTTCAAACACTTATTCCCAAGTTGAAATAATTATACATTTCTTATTTACCATAGTAACAGTAGGTAGTTCCCAAATTCCAGGTTTAAATATATATATATTAAATACTCATATAATATATATATATATATATATATATATATATATATATATATATATATATATATATATATATATATATATATATATATATATATATATATATCCTAACGGCACCCCACATAAAATTTATGGTGCGGTCATACTCTGCTATGCAGTCCTCGTATCACTCGTAGTAAGGGAAATACAAGTTCGGAATCACTCTCGAACCGTATTAACACAAAACACATACAAATTGAGGTGAAGCATAGTTCCAAGTCACTAAGAGGTCAGCACATACCCTCACGTCTCTTAGGACCGTCTGACTATCGATCTGATAGGCTGTACCAAGGACTCCTATGTTCTAGGTTACGAGTCAATATCCCCCATAAAGGTCCCATCGAGATAAGACTGTCCCAGCGCGGTAACCTCAAGGATAGCAAGTAGCGCGGGCATGATTTTTTTCACGTATATAGTATATGCACAACCACAGTCATATATGTATACTACTATTCCCATATTAAATTTAGGTACACTCTCACGACCCATAATTATTATATTTATCCTTATTACTCATTATTAGGTTATCACGTATAACGGTTTGTCTCTTATTCTTATTTGTGGAATTATTCCAACTTACTACGTAACATTCGTGGATTCCTATTTCTCCAAGTGTAATTTGAGTAGGTATTCATTTATATTACAATGTAACTTCCTTACGAGTCTCACCCTTTAAACACATGTTCCCATTGTCCCTTATATGTAAAACACCCCCGTGTAATGTTAATCTTGTTCCACATTAAAGATTCCATTTTTTTTTTATCAAGTCCTACTGGTCTTCTTTATATCCCAAAATGTTTTAACATTAGTATCCAATAATGTCTAAGCAATTAATTTGGAGTAACCTATCAAAAGGGAAAAGTGAGTTATACAGGAGGGGTGATCGATCGATGGAAGGAGTTCGATCGATCGATCAAGCAGGTATGGCAAATCTACAGAATTTCCAGTTACGGGTTTCCTCTTCCAAAATCGTCCAAAACAATATATTTGACTACCAAACTCCGAACCATTTATACTACAAGTGTTATAATCTCAAATAAGTGATATTCTACGTCAGGCATACGGATTTTCATCAGAAATAGCGAATTAAAGGGGCCATAATCCATAAAAATATTAAGAAGCCTAATATTTTCTTTGCTTAGTTTCTTCCCATTCTTTTACCAGATTTCATACTCTTAATTTGCTGTAATTTCTTGGTTCAATCTCTACATGTGATTTGGGCTTCCAGAATACATCTATCACTCAGACAACATGCGAATTCAAGTATCAAAATAGGTTTTTCTTTCACAAAAACTAGTCCTAATCAATCATAGGCTAATATTATTGGAGCATTAACTGAAATAGAGCAAGATAGATACTTTCCTGGGAATTATTGGTTCAGATTTTGTGGAGAGTTTGGTGTGGTTGTGATCCTCGTTGCGTGATCTAACGTTTGGCGGCGACGGCGGTGTAAACGGTGGAGTTCTTGGCCTAGAACTCCTTGGAAAGCCTATCCTCTTCCTCTCCAATGGCCGTCTTTGGTTTATGGTGATTCTAACCCTAGAAGATGACTCTTACCATCTGATATACCCTTAGAAATCTCGTGGGTTTTCATGCCCAAAAATATAAAATGTCCAAAACGCCCTCCCGGGGTGTTAATTAGGCCTAAAAATGCCCCGAAACCCAAACTAAATCCCCGGGTACCTTATTTTGACTATCTTAATCCTTCCGGACACATTGACGCACTCAAAATGACCATACGGGTGACTTATAATTTATTCACTTTTAATAGTCCGAATTTAATCCCGACAGGACACAAGCGCGTCCAGATAAAATTCCAAAATTATCAATTTAAATTCTCGTGATAGTTTTACCAAATTTAAATACACCTCTTACTTTACTCATAAAGTAACTTACAATAAACTCCCAATAATTAATAACTCTAGTCACGCTAGTAAGTATTTAAATGATTTTTCCGGATTAATATTAAATTAATATCTGTAATTAAATTTAATAAATCCCCAAAATTAAAAATCATAAAAATACGGGGTATTACATGAACTTCTTACAGTCCCTTGATTCGTTAAGCTAGGAGGTGAGGAGTAATGGCATACCGTAAGCTATTCCGGATTTGTTGTAATTATTGCAAAAATATTTTAAGTTACGAACATATAGTTTTGGTTTCTTTTGGTGTAGCAAATAACTTTTAATTTTGGTGGATATGCTTATAAAATGATTATGTAATTTCATTTATGGGACGTGATCTTTGTATTGTGGATAGATTATATCTCAATTTTTTATGTGGTAAATTGATGATTATTAGCTGACTCCTGATAGATGTCATGACCTATGTTAATCTTTTTTTTATATAAGTAATGACTTATGTTAATATTGCCCTATGAAAATATCTAATTTGAACTAAAGGGAGATTTTCACCATATGGCTTGAATAGGGCATAAACGCAGGGTGTAAGACACGACTTTATGTTTCCCTCAAATCATAGACATAGTTTTTCCTTCATATTTTATTTTAAAAATGATGCATGAGTCAGTTTATGATCATGAAATGAACAAAGCTTACTTACTTTCAAGTACGCCCACTGACTATTCACGAACAAACTTCAATCACTCTGAAACTCAACTCCACGATAAGTGCCTAGTATAACATCAATTGATGAGTCAACAATCTACGGGTTTCAAATCATAACGTGTTGAACTTGTAGGCTCGCCAACACTAACGAGTGACACGAATTTTATCAAACAAAACACCAATTATATATATACATATATATATATATATACACAAGGGTATGCCCATGCCTGAAGGCACGACAATATTCGGGAAAGCTAATATAATCACAAAAAAATAACGATCGACCCGATTTAATTTCAATAGAAATAAGTTAAATCTTTTAAAAAGTTGAGGAAAATTTACTTTACTTTATTATAGGAATATTTATTTTCTTAAGGTGAAAAAACACTTCAACAACAATATAAATATTCAATTATAAATCTTCTATAAACAACGTAACCTATTTAATGCCAGAAATAACTAACACAACCTAGAAAAACTTAAAAAAATTAAGAATTAAACTAACCTTGTAAGTCATATATGATATGAAACAAATCATATGAACACAAACACAAATGGAGAACAATAGGAACATTTGGTATAGTGTCTTATAATATAAAAATAAAATCACAATTGAAGTAGAAGAACCAAGATTGGAGCATAATAAATTTCATAAGTCCATCATGTCATTATCCCATAATAAATTTCACAAAGCCTCCATGTCACCATTTTTAAAAGAATCATTGTGAAAGTGATGATCTATAAAAAAAAAGGAGGGAAGTAAGTACGATATGATAAAATAGAGAACAAAGTGGATATAATTCAATAAGTGAAACACCAAGAAAAACATCCAAGCAACACCCTTAGTACACACACAAAATATATTTGTACCCATACTGGGACATAGTAGTGTTGTAAGAGTATTAGTGATGATACAAAGTGGGTGGTGACAATAAAAGTATCAGTACCCACCTGCATAATTCATTAGTGGCTGACTTAACTATAACATACTTTGATTAGTAATTACAATCTGAAATGGCAGAAAATAATTCATCAGTGTCCAACTTAACTATAACATACTTTGATTAGTAATTAGATTCTGAAATGGCAGAAAAATCATGTTTATGAAGGTTCATGTTGTGTTTAAAATTGAAAACGAAAAAGAAATTGTATGGAACAAAATATGTGTATGCATATATAGCAAATTGATACTTATTTATTTATCAATAGAAAACACAGTGTAATACTTTTAGTGTGATTCTTGTAAAACAAAAAACAAAAAACAATGTAAAATTGGCTACTTTTACCTACAAACAATAACAAATTTAATTGGAAATGGAATGGAATAACAATAACTTTTACCTACGTGGGAATGTAATAAGGTTTACAGGTAACTTTTGTAAGTCAGAGTTCAGCTGACCCGGGAATCTAAGACAACATGTTACCCCACTCATAATGGCAGAATATTAATTGGCTCAGGTCACCAAAACTTAGAGTGCTAAGATTCAAGGTCCAGAAACGAATGTCATGCAGTTTATTATCATGGACCATTCATTCATCAACATTCTCCACCAACTAATGCACCTAGAGAGTGGCATTGTATGGTTCTAAAGCAGTGTCGAAGACCTTTGAAGAAGGGAAAATAGAGAAACTAACCTCACTTGTACCTCCTGTTTGTTAATGTGATTAGAAATTGAAATCATCTTATAAAACAATTTAGTGGATACCTTAATTTATGGTGGCCAAAGGAAATATCGTTCATTAATTGACAAATGAATGGCACTTGCTAAAACTCATACCCATACAATGAAGCCTGCAAAAACATCACAATATAAAATAGAGATGTAATAAAACAGTGTGAGAGTTCATGACATTGAATTTTAGTCATCTAAATAAAAGGGTTATATGTTCAAAACAAAAAATTTAGGTTTCAATAACATCATTTTTTAATTGCAATTTAAAATACCGAAAACTAAAACATCATTGATCAATTATAAAGAAAGAAGATAATATAAATAATTTACCTTATGTACCTTATAATGGTTTCTCAGAACATTTATGAAGTTGATCCAACACCAACTTCAAATCTACTTGCATTATTCAAATCTTTTTCTTAAATCCCCAAACACGGGGAAGTCCCTCTCACCGATCATTTAGTTTCACATCATAAGGGAGACATAACAGTGCTTTCTTGAATTAACTACATATTTTTCTGAAGTTACTACATACTTTTCTCAAGATACGTAATTGTAACTACATATTTATGCATTGAAGAAAAAATAAACTTAACATCAAGAGTTGCATAAGTAGTCCTTAGAGATGTATCTCATCAAAGAACATACTTAGTTCTGCTCCATAAACTCAACAGACTCTGCATCATAAAATACATAGTAAAAACGGGACTAAAAACACACAATCAAACATGTTTTAAATAAACAAAGGTATAAATAGGCATAGGCATGTATAATTTAAGAAAAAGTGAGAGTATTGAGATAAACAGGTATTGAAATAAAATTTAAGAAAAAGATAAAATTTTATCTTTTGGAGGAATTTAAAATTAAGAGTTTGAAACCTCAAGTCTAAAAACAATGAACATGTTTGAAATATAAATCCAATATAATTTTAGATAAAGAAAATAAAACATGCCGTGAGAGAGAGACTGAGTTGGTTACGGAGAAAGGCGAATGAGCCAATTGATCGTTTGTTGTTTCATGTGATGTGACAGTGGGCAGTACTTTCATCTCTTTTTTTTAGTATGCACTGAATGACGGCCGAGAATATTTTCGAGTTCAATCTACTTTCATCAGTAGGGAAACATTCATGATCCAAGATAAACAGTTGCGATTTTTTACTTAAATACCCTATTCTATTATCATCCAAAAAATCAGTTCTTCCAAATGTGAAAATGAGAGTATAAAAATATAAAAAAAAACATTTTACACATTTTAGGACAAACTAAATATATGAATAAAAATGAATTTTAATCAACAACGAATTCAACATTTCAACACTTAAAAGTAAACACGTATCATATGTATACAAATCAAATCATTGAACATACACCAAAACCAAATCTACTGCAAAAATGAAGACAACAATGGTGTACCAAAAATAGATGGTGTATTATTTCTTTCAATCCAACAGTGAAATAAACGATGGTGTAGCAAAAATAGTAAAAATAGTAAAATGTGTCAAGTACTTATTAAGTACTCTGCTTGCAACCGGAAAAGACAGATGTAATCCAACATTCATTTTAATCCAACATTTTTATAAATTATTATTACTAACTAACCATGACCTTAAACTCGAAATAGAGACTTATATTTTTAAAGTCACTGTGGTACATCATACATATGGTAGAGCCAAGTCTCATCTAGAATACAAATCAACCTGTGATAGATGTAACTAACATAGTCAGTTTCTTAGTAACTAATACATTAGTAGCAAATTCGAACATGAGTAGAAAATTCTTAGAAACTAAAACATGAGTAATTTGAATCAGCACTAACTTTAATTCTTAGTAATTAAATATCAGTCAAAAACTTGTTGGAAAACAATATAAGCTCAATAGATGTAAGTACAGTCAGTTTATTTGACAACTATAAAGAAGCCAGTCTCATGAAAACAATATAGCATGCAAATTCACAATTAGTACCTCAGTAGCATGTTTCTCATTAAGAGATTTCTTTGGGTTCTCTTCCGAATCGGATGGATCTCATGATGGAAGTGAAGCCATGTGAAAATCCTAAATACAAATTCAAACATGAGTAGCAAATTCTTAGTAACTAATAAGTGAGTAATTTGAATCAACATTAACTTTAATTCTTAGTAATTAAATATTAGTCAAAAACGTGTTGGAAAATAATATAAGCTCAACAGATGTAACTAACATTCAGTTTATTAGACAACTATAGAGAAGCCAGACTCATTAAAACACCATAGCATGTAAATTCACAATTAGTACCTCAATAGCATGTTTCTCATCAAGTGATTTCTTTGGGTTCTCTTCTGAATTGGATGGATCTCGTGGGCTTCTACGTTGGCTGCCTACTACATGGTAAAAGGGTGTAAATTACAGACCTGCTACATGGGCAATGTAGGACAACAACAGACCTGATAACATCAACATGAACATAACTTCATTTTCCATTAATATTTCGGGCTATGATGTTTTTTCTTCTCGACTTAGGAGATCCCAGTTCACCATTCACCGGGACTTTCTCTTTAGAAACCAACTGGAATGATTCATGAAGCTCTGTTGAATTAGCCGTTTCATTATTAGTAGCTGATTCCAACTTGATTAATGTGTATTGCTGACTTCTCTGCCAATAAAAACTATGGTACTATTTACACCTTTAATGAATATATCTAAAGAGACCTCACGTGTACTGGTAATGTACAAAAAATATATTTGGCGTACCAATTCTTGCCTTACATGTATTCTGAATGCCTTTAACCAATGTTAGCTCTACGAAAACAAAACACGTGTCAAAACATGCCAACATAATTCTCGTATAATCTTGAATATTTCTTCCATTTTCATTGTGTGAAAGCGCATGAGCGCTTTGTCAAGTGCATTGTAATATCTGTCGAGATCTTTGTTAGCCATCTCAGTTGTCTTGAGTTGAATTAGTCCTTGTATTACGCCTGTTTAAGATCACGATTAGTTTGATTGCATTTGAATAACATTACAATTAAACTAAGATAATACATTCCATATGATCATATGTATGCATGATGGTGTGGATGATAACGATGATGACCATTGCCCACTCCCAATGAATGTTGGTTGTGGAAACAGTATGTGTGAATTTGTATTTTCCACTCATGTGCATAGGAACTATGCTCAGTCTTCAATGATTCCATTTGGGAAAGAATGAGAGAGCAATGGAAACACCAAAATCTGTCGTGTGTGTATGAAATTATAGTTTTGAGTGAGTGTGAATGATAGTATTAATGGTCAAGCTCTGATAATTTGGCTAATGGCTGGAAATATTTTTCCTTGAGGAAGTTTTGTTGTGAGATTAAGTGTCTAGGAAACTCTTTATTTTCACTGAGATACATAAAAAAATGTGTTATGTTGTATAATCATGTATGTTTGTAAAATAATTGGAGAAAGTTGTAAGAAATTTACATTACCCCCAACTGCAAAATCAACTTGAAGTTCTTGGATATTACCCTGCTCCAATCAACCTCTTCAAATAGTCATTTTATTCCCGCTCAATGACATGATATCTCCTGGCATGGCAATAGTGTTATTCTCGATATGCTCGTGTATATGGTTAGTGTAATTTCCTGTGAACTTGATTTCAGCATCCAAGGATGGAAATAACTACTCCCGTACTAAAAAAAACTAACCCAATAATGGATAGAGAGAAGAGAAAGGGTGCTATATGTATGGAAACCACATAATAATCAAAACTTAAAATGAAAACAACATTGTGCATACTCCTATCAATGGAAAGTAAGAAGTTTAAAAATGCAGAGAATCATTGCAAACAAATGAAAAAGGGGAAGAACAGAGGACATCAACAAAGCTTCGACAGTTTTCTTCTCTGCTTGAATCTACCGAAGTACATGAAGGAAGAACATGCAAACCGGAAGGAAGCATATGCGAATATGTCATTCAAGAATGGCATTCAAAATTTTGTAGTGTAATTTGATTATGGTATTCATCCTACAATATGATACAATCGCATTAGACTAAATTGTGGAGTGGAAATATAATTAAAAAACTGATTAAATAAAGAGTTTGGTTTTGCCCATGATTTGTCTAAGAGAATCTTGGGCGAACCTTAATTTTTGTTGGTCCAATAATAAAAGGTAAAACAAAGGTTATTCAAAAGAAAAAATATGTCTTGTGGATTCTTAGTTTGGCTCAACTCTAGTTGCATTAATACATACACCATTTCCCTATCACATGAGTATGTAAATTAATCATAATAAATAACAACGTTGAAACACGTAATAGAACTACAACAACATGTATATGCATTATTGAGTCCAAAATGTAAATTTGAGACCGCTTTTAGCTGAGAACTTGCAGTCAAACTACAACAACAGCTATAGAAATCACTAATGTACCTCTACGAAATGTCCAGCTATAAAGATCACTATTGAGGCCATTTTATAGTTTCTTTGTATAATATATAATCCATCAAATACGAAATTTAAATCCCTGTGGAAGTGGCATATGGCAAATTCCATAACAGTAAATCCACAAATGTACCTCTACAATATGTAACGATCATGATTTTTAACTTAATGTAAATCAAACCAAATATGAAACATAAAATATGGAATGCAAAATAAATGAAATGACTTACTCAATTCCCATATGTTTTTTTCTAATGGCCATTCCTCGCACACGTGAAGTTGCTTCATGTATACATGAATATGCCTTGAATGCTACAAATGCTACTTCATGTTAGTGAAGCTGCTGCCCATGACATTGGTGAAAATGTTCGTCATCAAATTCAGAATACCCATCATGTTCAGAATTCCCATCTTGTAGTTTTCACAGTTAATTTTAGTCCAATGTTTAGTCCAATGTGAATACATAGTGAATACAAATACAGAGTGAAAACTACTTCCATTGTGAATTAGTTATATCTTGGACATTTGTTTCTTTGGACAATGTTTAGTCCAATGTTTAGTCTAATGTGAATACAGAGTGAATACTAAATGCATCCATCTGTTCCTTTGGACAATCGTTCACAACCACAACCAATAAAAAGAAAAACAAAGGAACATTAAACGAAAACATAAGAAAAGGCAGAGGAGATCCAAAGAAGAGAGAACTTAGGTAAAAAGCATACCTTAAGGTTGAAAAAGTCAAGGACATCCTTCTCTTTACCCCCAGATTATCAAACCGAGTTCAATAGAAGCAAACCGAGTTCAACAGAAGCAAACCGAGTTCAAATCTTGCTCACAAATCTGAGAAATGGATAACAATATGCAATAAAAGTGTCATTAAAGAGTGTAAATGTGAACTTTTCATTAAGAATGACACGAACTTTTATTCTTGAAATTAAAGATATCTTATCATGCCATTAAATCCATAATGTTAAACAACGTCACTGTATATCCACATCACCACATATCCACATCACTGCATATCCATTCCATTTCATCAAAGGGAAGATTAGCAGATTGTACATACAAACAAAAAAATCATGAAAACTATTTGCAAAAAATGAAATTCAATACAGAGTTGGATAAGTATGTTCGCATACCATTGAGGTTATTACACTTTCACATGGTTTTTGATGATCCACACAATGTTGCAGGATCTTAGCCATCATCAAAAGTCATTGATGTTGGAATATTGTCAATTAAAAACAGCAGGAACTGCCATCATCTAACCTTTCATTGTGGGAATACTGTCAATTAAAAATAGAAGACACTGTCAAATATGGCTAATAGACTTACTTTTATGTATACGAAAAGACATTCAAAAAATTAATTAACAGAGCTAATAGACTTACTTTTATGGTGTATATAATTCACCCCATACATTGTTTTTCTCCACTTTTACTTGAGAGACGTAAGTTTCAAAATTATTATGGTATTAAAAAACTAAATTCCCTGCACTAGAATAAAAAATGAATTATTTTAAACAATGAACAATGTCTTAATGCTAAAAGGCCTATGCATAAATAAGTACCACAATATCTTAACGTTAGGGTTTAAGATCAACACCACAGCCAGTGTCTTATACTGCTTCAATGATGAGATCAGTATTGTGTTCTTTTAATCACAATTAAATTTTCCTTCTTTGAGAGTTAAACCCGACACTGCTTTTTTCACTCCAACGACTATGGAAAGGGTAATCTCGAAAGAATCTATTTAAAATTCTTCGGGTGTACGCGTTAAGAAACATGTGTCGCAATAAACAATGTCTCTCAAGTATATATATACACAATGTCTTTAGGCTACCTGTTTGGAAGTGGAGAGACTCTTAACAATCCTCAAGCTCCGCAGATCAAGTGCAGGATTAAAATATTGGGCCTTCTCACAGGGCTGTTATGGTTGCTACCCCTTCACCACACGTTGAAAACATGAAGCAGAGAGCAACAGGATCTAGTGACAAAGTCTGCTTCCCCTTCGCAAGTTGTTGATAACCACTTGCATAATTCATCAGTGACTATTTTGATCAGTAATTACATTTTGTCCCCAACATTCTCTTATAAAGGTATTGAAAAGAAATCATCATATACTAAGAAACTTGACAAATTAAAGTTAGATAAATCAAGGACTAATGGTGGTCCATATTTCATTTGGAAATATAAGATCTACTGCATCTAAATCTAAGAAGAAATGACACTGAGAAACGTATGGTATAAACAATTAAAAAATGGTCGTATGCCGCCTATTTGTGAGCATACGATATTCTTTAGTAAAAGGAAAAATATTAGTTCATTGTGTGCTCATTGTGTGGCTGCATCAATCTACAATACACTACATAACTAAAAGTTCAATAAAAAAGCCGAGGACTTGCTTTATCTACACATAAGCATGATATATACTCCAAACAACTGATCTCTTGATTTATCTACACATAAGCATAAAACAATGGTTAACCTTAAAACTAAAATAAATAAAGTATAACTTGATAAACCCAGTACCAAATAATTATATTTAAGATTCCACATATGATCATAAAAACTAAAGTAAGAGTGAGACAAATACAAACAAAAGATACAAGCATGTCTCCCTTTAGATTCCAACATCTATTTCCATGCACACAAATACACACATTTCAAACTCGTGAAAAAACTACAACAAGTGCAACATAATGCATATGTTAAGTGAAAAATATAGTCATAACTTATGCTTATGGAACTATTTTAGTTGGTGCACAAACTAACGGTCAAAGTAATAGTATATAATTCCAACATTTCAAACTACTTGAACATCACAAATGGATACGAACTTAAAATATTTTTAAGAAAACATTATGTACAGACCTACTAATTCCGACATTTCAAACTACCCTGTTTTGCATTGGTCAGCACCGATTCACGCCTCCGAAAAATTTTAGAAAATGAAAAAAAAGTGACTGCATCAAGCAACAACAAAAATAGTTATTAATAATAATTAAAATAATAATAACTAAAATAATAATAAAAATCCATGGGTAACCACTACTATACCACTTGTTTGCAATGGAAACATTTGTAAGACATCTCATCCTAACCTGCATATGGAGTATTCAAATGTCTTCAAAAGCAAAGGCATGAGCTCCTCACCTGAGTCAAGTTACTTAAAAATTAATGACAAAAGCATAAAGTCTCCCTTTCTATATAAACTTGAGCTCACATAAAGGTTAATTCACTTAAAACATTGAAGTCGAATGTACAATGCTCTTGTTAGATGCGAAAGGATCTGTATGTAACACCAAAAACATAATATACTGGGTAAAGTGTAGTAGTGACAGTCGTAGTATATAGTGTACTTCGGTATCTTACATTAATATCATACCGTTTTTATTAAGGACATGACCTGTGTAACTACCGAGAATTTCAAAATGAAACAAAATTGAATGTAATTCGATTAAAAAGGCATCAAAAGCTGATAGAGATTAGATAATGACCATTAAAACTTCATTGCAAAATGAAATATGTAGGACTACATACATACTACATAAATACCTTCATCCCATAAATTCCACCAAAAAAAGAATCACCATGAAAGTGATATCCTACAAAGAGAAAATGAATCACATATTCAATAAAACATAGAAAAAAGTTCATATACTTAATATGTTATGTACTAAATTTTCACCAAAATGTTTAGTATTAAACAGAGAAAAAAGTGGGTCCTTTTTCAAAACTTCTTATAAGTAAGAGTTATAAAGTCATAACTTACGTATTAATAGACACACCTTGCAAGTAACCAAAACAGACAAAGACATCGGTACCATGATAATCCACCACCACAAAAAAGATAAAAAAAATCGGTACCAAGGTTTAATTTATGAACCAAAAGAATTCAAACTCACTTGGATTTTTATCAAACACCTTGCAAGTAACCAAAGAAATCCAAAAGTGCAAATTCATTTCAACAATTCTTTTACCCAATTTCAAAATGGAACCCAATCTTGATTTCTATGAAGGGGTTCCTATTGTCAAACACGATACAAAATCACGAATAAAAAACCCTAAATATAAAATGCAAACAAAACAATAAAACACAATATAAAATGTAAAAGAGTATAGCTGTAAACAGGGTACGAACTATAGGGTTTTGAAGTATAATCAGGCCTTGATCTGGAAAAAAAAAACACAAAAATAATTAGATCCCAAGATATAAACATATATATAAACAAATCTTAAACAAAATCTAAGTTACAAAGACCCAATTTATCACAATATCTTAGAAGATATCACAATGAAGAAATTATATTGTACAAAAATCGCACCATCGCTAAAAATTTTAAAAAAAATCGCCACAAAATAACCCAACAACGATTCCCGTGTTTAAAATCAAAACCGAGATTAAGAACATATCTTGAAATCACCTAAAAATGAATAGATCTTGAAATCACCTAAAAAATGAACAGATCTTCAGATCTTCAAATCTCGTGTTTAAAATCAAAACCGAGATTAAGAACCAAAAAATGAACTGATATTTAGAACCCTGCTTTTCAAAAATTCAAAATGTAAATGGAGATTCGTAGACCCTCATTTAAAATCAAAACCCAAAAACGGACAGATTAAGAACCCTCATTTTATGTGGAGTGCTGATGAGGGAACGGGAGAAAGTGATAGAGTGAGATAGAGGTTGTGCTTGTGAAATGAGGGTCGGGGGGAGAGAGAGTGTGCGATTTGGTAATTGGTATTTGATAGTAAGCGTGTAATTTCCTCTTTTATTCGTGTATTTGAATTTTGGGTAAGAGTGAGGAAAGAAAATGAAGGGTTAAAAAGGGGGGGAAATCAAACATTTAAGTGGCAAATATGGTAAGAGGTGTATTTTAATCTCAACCATTGGATCGTTGCCTTGTTGGCTTCGATCTGAATCGTGAAGTGTCTTCCCATCTTATGAATAGTGAAAACAACATTGTAACTTATTATATAGATATATATATATACAATCTTGCTCTTGTGCGGACTAGTCCGCATTTTAAGAATGCGGACCGAACATGTGTCACCTGGCGGTGAGCCCAAAAAAGAGAGAGAGTGTGCCTATAATTTAGGCGACGATTTCTTGGTACAACATTAGGTGACACATGTCCGGTCCGCATTCTTTAAATGTGGACTAGTCCGCATAAGAGCAATATTATATATATATATATATATATATATATATATATATATATATATATAACTTTACTGTATGCACCAGAAAATGAAATAGTCTTATATCTGTGACATTTTCACAAACAGTAACATTTAGTGTGTTGAAAAAGTGGTTTGGATCCACCGGAGCTCCCATTTGGGGTGAGTAGGGGTGCATGGGGAGCCGCTGGTGCGGACCTTCAAAATAGGAGAATATTGGATAAATGAGTGTTTGAGCGACTAAATGGATTAAACTAAAAATATGTGTCATTTTTTCAATATATATATACGAGTTTATATATTATTTGACCCATTTATTTAACCAGTAAATTTTACTCTGTGTAATATTAACACAAAAAATGGTACTGTTTGTGAAAATGTCATAGATTTAACTATTTCATTTTCTAGTGCATACAGTAAAGTTTACTGTATGTGAATTTTTTTTTTTTTTAAATCTTATAAGCTTCACGGGTCTTTTTTGTAGAGCTCGACGACGAGGAGATCAAAAATTATGATGGTTCCCACACATATTATATTCTTTTAAAATATTCACACAATTTGGTTTGTAAACTTAAAAATATGACGAGTTAAATTAAGTTAAGTTTAATTTGATGAAAGATTCTTGATAATTTTTACGATTTTTTTAAAATACAAAATTATAACCCACGATCGTGTGTATATTGTCCGAATTATAGGGATTAAATATACCTCTGCCTTGTATTCGAGTAGGATTAGGACTCCATCTTCGCCATCTTCTCCTAACTAGAATTATAGTGTGCTTAGGACTGAAAAGAATCCTATAAATAAGACTCACATCATGGCCGTGTTCTCTTATATTTTGTTTGTTCTTGATTTGTCTTTGAATACCATCTTGTGAGTGAGGTTCTTTTTCAATACAATACCATCTGTCTGTGTCATCACAATATGATGGAAGACAAGAAAAAACCACAGTTGTTTGTGTGGAAGAAAAAAATCGAACGTCAGCTTTCAGAAGGGGTGCCTTTGCGTACTTTGCTTTCAAAAAAGAGGAAAGCAGAGACAACGGCTGAGCTTCAGCAACTCAGAAAAAGAAGGAATGAAAGAGAGATTGAAAGAGCAAAGCGTGAGGAGGAGAGAAGAGAGATAAACCGGGCTCGGGATTCTGCTCAATTTCTTGATTGGGAGAAGAGAGACAAAGAGTTTGAATTAAGTCAAACTCAACTCAGGGCACAAATTCGGTTAAGGCATGGTCGTCCAAAACCAATAGATTTAATGTTAAACCATTTACAAGGAGTTCATAATAATTACCCACCTGAAGAAATTAAGTCGTTAACACTTGAAGAAATTAAACAACTGCGTGATGACTTGCAAACCCATTTGGAACTTGACAGATCACACGCACAATATTGGGAGTCCCTTTTGGTGATTTGTGAATGGGAATTAACCAAATTGCTTGGTGGAGACAAAATGGGCTTGCACTCTTGTATCGAAGAGGATGTGGACGATTTGCTTCAAGGGAAAAGCTATGATGAACTGGGGTTATTACAATCAGAGATTGAGACAAATTTGGGTTGTGGAACAGCTATGGTAGTTGAGTATTGGGAGGCCTTAGTCAAGCGTCTCCATTACTACAAGGCAAGGAGTTTTCTCAATGATAATTATGCTCCTAAGAATTTAGATCAACAACCATTGTTGGAAACTGAAAAAAGTGAGCAGACGAGTTCAATTAGGCATATAGAAGATAAGGAAGAAGAAGATGGAGAGGAGTGGTTGGGGCTCAAAAAGCCAAAGTA
Organism: Sambucus nigra; assembly: GCA_949130495.1. Taxonomy (NCBI): domain Eukaryota; kingdom Viridiplantae; phylum Streptophyta; class Magnoliopsida; order Dipsacales; family Adoxaceae; genus Sambucus; species Sambucus nigra. Next base: position 52,485,440 of record OX422222.1, read on the forward strand.
CTGGAACCGAGTTATATCCGGGTACGACTGGAATCAGTACAACCGTACACACTATGATCACGAGAGCCCGCCTCCAAAGATGGTGCAAGGCTATAAGTTTAATATTTTCTACCCGGATCTGGTTTGTAGGGCGAAAACTCCGAGCTATACCGTAGTGAATTATGAGGGAGACAGTGTTGATACTTGTGTTATAAGGTTCCATGCGGGGGCTCCTTATGAAGATATTGCGTTTCGGATCGTGAATAGGGAGTGGGAATACTCTCGTAAAAAGGGCTTCAAGTGTACCTTTGAGAGAGGAATTTTGTGCTTGCATTTTAACTTCAAGCGCTACCGTTATCGTCGATGAATGAAGCACATGCACTTTGAAGATGTAATTTGTTTTTATTTTGATAGGATTATTTATTTAGGTATTGAGTTACCTAGTTGAAATTTATTGGTTGTTTTAATTATTTACTTTATCTTAGTGGCATTGTAGAGAGCCAGTGAAGAACTGTATGTTGGTTGATTAAAGAGTTTTTGAATAGTTGTTTGATTCTTTATGTTTTAAACTCCAAATTTTTATCCATTATCTGTCTTCATTTTACATTTTACCCATTACAAGAGATTTTTGTTTTTATTTTTTATTTATCAAAAATAGGATGTGCAGCATAAATAATTACTATTCATCTCAAGTATATTGTGAAGGGATAGGTAACTGCTAATGTTATGTCCATCTTTAGTTAATGTTGTTGGTACAAAACTAATATAATCCTGATGTAAGCTTAGTGGGTTCTCTCTGTCTAGGCTTTGCACTTCATCTATATTAGAATTTCTCACAGATCCGAGCTAATATTAGTAGGTTCTTTCTATCTAAAGTTGATTTTCATAGTTTATCTTATAACTAGCTAATTTGATTTTACAATGATTCGTTTCTCTTAATGAAAGTTACGGAAATTATTAGTTTGCATTGGCATGTGTCATATGATTGTATGAAATTTCAATGCTCTGTTTACTGGTTTAAGAGGTAGGAAATGTTCACCGGACATGGTGGATTCTGGGAAGATAATCGCCCAAGCCTAGAGTGATTCATGACTCCAAAAATACCCCAAAAAAACCAATAGGTAACCGGAAAGAAATAGACGTATCTAACTGCAAAGTAAATCACATAGATAAAACAAATACACAAATCACAAGACAATATAGACATGGTTTGTCAATGTGCCCATTTGATGCTCGTCACTTCTATTAATCTAGATCTTTGGAAAATGAAGATCAGAGAAATTAAACCCCTTAGATGCCTTATTATACCGAAAAATATCCACACAAGAAACGATCCAAATGACCTAATTTATGGTCGAAGAACGAATCAACGGTACCTTCAAAGCAATCAACTATTTTAAGTAGAAATACATCAAATGAGTAATGATGAAAGAACTGTCTACTTGGTCTTACAACGGTGACTGGTTCTTGTTCAGATATGAAAATGCACAGAGGAGTTATAGTTCAAGCATTCCCTTAGGGTTGTTTCCCCATTTTACACATTCCATTTTGTATATGTAACCTCTAAGTATTAATATTGTGTTTCTTCATTGATATTGTGACTAAAGAAAGCAATAGACAAGAATGGGGGAATCGATCTAAGATCCTTACCCTTACATTAAGTATATAATATGTATACAATGATGTTGTCATGATTACAATTGATTAAATTAGATAGTTGAGAGTGAATTATCACAAAAAGTTATTCTTCCCTATAAGCTGATTAATATGAGTTTTGTATAGATGAAAATTTTAGCTAATTTTGTTACTTCCCACCCATGTGGTATTGTATTTGTGAAATAAGGGAAAACTGTAGGTAGGGGTTAATAGAAGGATTAATGATGAACTTACCCAAAATATTTACCCATTTCATACCCAATATTATTTAAGGGTATTGTACTATGGTGTGGATCCCGCCAAGGCAGGGCACAAATTCTTAAAACACATTGGGTATGAAATTGGTAAATATTTTTGGTAAGAGTAGCATTACTCTAATAGAAGATGTGTTGACTGATTGTTTGGTTCTTGGTATTTCAATCTCCAGAATTTAATTTTTGCCTTTATTCATTTTTCATATTATTCATTACAAAAGAAATATTAATTAAAGCTCTCTCCCACATATTCTTCCACAACATTAGATGATTTTCATATCCTTCAGTCGCCCCCTTTGAATCTGCATTTTCTTTTTTATCCTCAAAACAGCAAATATATAGAGGTGTAGCGAAGAAGTGTTGTAAGTGGATATCCCTCCTCCCAATCAATCCATACATTTAGTCTCAGATGCAACATTTCACTCTCCACATTTAGATGTGAAACAACTCCTGAACTTGGTTATTATATCATTATTCCGAATTTTTTATTTTATTGATCAAGAGTCAAGAACATCAAGGCTTTCTTTTACCGGCATATTGTCCAAGCACAGGGAAGTGAAAACTGCTAAGAATCTACATTGCGATTTGACTTCGAAACCGAAAATTACAAAAATAAGAAAGATTGAAAGTAAGTTTCAACCAATATTTATCTGGATGCATTTATTCAACGTTTGTCTATATAACTCCCGTAGACAGTTTTGCACCCCTCTCATTAAAATCCTCAATATTGTTAAAAAATGGTACTTAAAGAAAATTATAACCACGCCAGGTACTTTATATAAAAAGTCAGGGTGTATAATCAAGGTGTCTGCTAACCCAACTAAAGTTTAATTTTGGATCTTCAAAGGGAATACGTGATTCAAGTCTGAGCGATTGAAGTTATGGATTGGCCTCTGGCACAATTTCAATGTCCTTTGGCACTCTCTTTAAAGTCCAACATTATTATTATAACGGTTTCCTTCTTTTATGTCGGTAATTATTGTATATTTACTCCTTTTCAAATCTTTTTTTCTTGTGCGTTATATGATCCAAACATCTAGTTTATCTTTCGCTTGTGCACATCTATTTGAGATGGCCTACATAGGATCTTATATATCATTGTTCTAAATTTCTGAATATAATGACATGACCTTATGTGACACAGATTTATTATTGATATACATTTTTCCCCAGAACTTTCTAGGCTTAGCTTTAGATTGCCATGTACATCGATCATTTCCTTGCCAACTACTGTTTGTTTTAATCAATTGAATACATTAATAGGAAGAAGACAAATGAGTAAATACCAAAGAAACTTGACTGGTTCCCCATTTAGAGACGAAAATTTATGATGGAGTCCATAGTTTAAGCATTCCCCAAGGGCTGGTGTACACTTCTGTATGATATCTTCATGTTTTAAAATATCGTTTTTGCATGTGACCTTTAAGTATAGGTACCAAATTTTCTTCAGTGATATTGTGATTAAAGAACTTAATGGGTGAGAAGCTTATATTCAATATATATACTATATATATACTATGTATACAATGTTATACTCAATATTACAATTGATTATATCAGATTATGGAGAATGAATCATTGGAAAAGTATGAGTGTTTTATCTTTGAACATTTTAGATGATTTTTCTTACTTCCCATCCTTGTGACATTGTATTTGTGGATAAGTGAAGAACTATTATCCTGGATTGTTATCCATTACCTGCCTTCATTTTTCACATTATTCGTAGCACTTATTCCAAATGATTTTCATATCTTTCGTTTGGCACCTTTGAATCTTTTTTGTTTCTTTATCCACAAAACTAGAAAATACATAAAGGTGTTGCAGAAACAATAGTGTTTTAAGTGGACATACCTTCCCCTTAATTTGTCCATACACTTTGTCTCAGATGCCATAGAGTCGGAACATTTCTGACTCCATATTGAATTGTAATAAGACCAGAACTTGGTTTCAACTTCAATAAATGAGAACTCATATTGTAATTTTTTTTTTGCAATGCAGCGATGGCCCTTTGAAGCCTCATGGACTCCTATTTCCTTCATCATATCATCAAGAGGTAATATATGTTTTAAATCTCCAACTTAGTACAGATCATTTGGTTGGAATATGACATTCCAAATTTAATTGCACTAGAACATAAGAATTTACTTGGCCATTCGACTTTAAAACTGAAAGGTACAATAATAAGAAAGATTGAAAGTCAGTTTTAACCAATCTTTACTTGGCTGAGAATATTCAACTTATTTAGATATAAGATCCTGTAGACATCGTTGACTCTAATTTAAATCCTTGATATTGTTTGCCAATTAGATTGTTAAAAAATGTACACTAAATAACATTATAACCAAGCATGGCACTGTAGATAAAAACTCGGAGTATAATCAATTTCGTTTGTTAAGACCAAATGATTGAACTTTTGGATGGGCTGTTGGCACTTTCTTTCAAGTCCAAGATTATTATAACCATTCCCTTCTCCTATTTTGGTATTATTTACCCCTTTTCTCTTCTTTGTTGCTTGTCAATTCTATTATCTAAACCTGTACTATACATTATTTACTATTGTTTCCATTATCTGAAGTTTTGAATAATTTGACAAGAACTTGTGTGGCGCTGATTTATTGTCATAAAAAATTTCCACCAAAGTTTTTTGGTTTAGCACAAATTCAATTAGAAAACATGTGCTTCAGTCAGATTATAATCCATGGACAAAAACATGAGCTAAAGCTTCTACACTTTTACTCTTTCATTTTTTTATGTGTATTTTTTTTGTTCGTGACTACTCCATAGCAGATTGGTATATCATAGCGTTTTCACTTCCTGAGGCCGATAATAAATATAGCTGGATGCAAGGCCGATGTAGTTTATTGTGTGATATTCGAGACTACAGAGCGTAGTGTCTTTAAGTTCGAGCCGATTCATGCATCAGCTAAGCTGAGTCAACCCTGGACCAAATATCCCAAAATCAGTGAAGAAATATCCCAAAATAGTGATTACTTAAATAATAAATTTTCTGTTATTTTATATCGTATATATTCTATTTGAGAAGAAATATCATGCGACATTCTAATTGCCGTCGGAAGATGCGTCGCGTGATAGCCCATATGCCGCAGCAAGGTTTAGTATACCTAATACTCTAGAGGCGAGAGCCTTTTTTGGTAGGGTAAACTAGAAATATGCCATTTTCCCCCCACTAAAATGCCATAATTCTAGGATAGACCGAACAAGATGCGGCATGACACCAATTGGGACGAAGGTATAGATTAATACTTGAACGTTTAATGCTTTTGGGTCATATAAGTTCCAACCCACTGAGACATGATACCTAATTGTTCCCTTCTTCTATGTTGGTAATTCTTGTATAATTCCCTCATTCCTGTTCATTATTGTTCTGAATTATATGACCTAAATATGTACTTTAGCTTCAACTCTGTGCACATATGTTTTAGATGACCTTAATAAGATCTTATATGCTATTGTTTCTATAATCTGAATTTATGAATAATTTACACCAACTTATGTGACACTGATTTATCATCATAACATAATTTTTTCCCCACAACTTTTTATGTTTAGCATGAACATTGAAATGGAAGACATGCGCTTTAGCTTTCTAATTACATAAATCATTGCCTTGCCAACTTGATAGGAACAGTTTTTAGCTAGATTAAATTCACAGGTACAAAACATGTGCTAAAGCTTATCTACCCATCCCTTTTTTCATTTTTTTCTTCCGTATATTTATATCTCCTTACACTCAATTACTAATGTGAAGTAAGGTAGTGATTCATGTCGAAAAATCTATTTTATGAAATTGCACACTAAACTCTTGTTATATGTATCGTGGTACAAATAACCTACAGAAGAAAGGGTAAAAGAAAGATCAATTAAAGACCCAACCCATTTTAGCAAGGGAATTCGTCTTCTATTTTTTTAGGGGGACCATCAAAGAATGAACAACCACGAAAATCTAATAGTGAATTTGATGCATATTACATCTTTTAATCATATCTTATCACACTTCTTTGTATTATAAAAAACTAATTATAGAAAACAGAGTTTAGAACGTACTGCTTTTCTTTCCTCCAATTGTTTGTTGTCGGTTTGTGACTCATGAAAATGGATGCATGATCAGATGATACTTCTTTCGATGATTCTGAACGAAGGCGTCTAGGTTAAAGAACATAATGATAAACAAAGAAAAAGAATGTGTGGTGCCTTAAAAGATTACGACGCAATGCATTATTCCGAAGCAATTTTAACTCGGTGTCCTCTGTATTACCGAGGGCAGATCAAACTAGTATTATGGAGATGGTATTTTATACTGATGCAAGTCATCTAAATATATGTAGTTAGTATTCAAATCCTAGACCATTTATAGCCTTCTAAATATATATATATCATAGCATGAAGAAAGGTAGCTCTTCACAAGGTTTGAAGTTGCGAGCCAAATTGAGGGGCTCTGTGGCATTGGAAAAAAATATAGCCTTCATCTTGGGCTGGGAAATTGATTTGAAACATATAAGCCAACCATTTCAATACTTTTTAAGCATAATAAAATTGAATAATAAGTCCAAAGAATTCTTATTATTACATAATGCATTGCACATAAGGCATCCAGACACCACAGAGGTGTCTCTTTTCAGTAGTTGATCACCAGTGGTAATTTGTCATTAATTAACCTTAAAAAAATGAAAATCATTAAGGACATCGATTGAGATATATATTGGCTTTGGGATATTTGGTTTGCAAGGTTTCATATCCTTCCTTGTAGAAATACTCACTAGAACTAGAAGGCTCCAAATGAATTATGTCTAGGGTATTCATTAACCTGAGGTATTTGCAGTTTCTCAGTTTCCTCCATTATATTGGGGAAAGAAGAATTAAATATAGTACGGATATACCTTTTTTTTAATAGATAACTAGTAGGTATATAAAATTCACTATTCTTAATTAAAATCCCTACTTTCATCTTGATTTAGCCAAAACATTAGGAGGGCATCTAATATTTGGTACAATGGAGTTAGTCAGCCATTTACCATTCCAAAATACAAGTAGATCAACCAACCATCCGATGTGTGTAAAAAAATTAATGAAATAACGCATCAATACATGAAAAATAAAAAAGGTAACAAACATGGGGTTATGAGAAAAAGCAAACAGTTTGAATCTGGTATGGAAGAATTTAGGCAAGTATGAATGACCTTTGACAATAATAAAGGCAACCATTCCAAAAAAGTTTTGATAAGAATACTAGCAACCCTTAGGCACATACATCCTCTTGAAACGGGTGGTTACAATTTTTTGGGTTGCAGTATCCCCATCCCAAAGGAGATTTTTACGCCACTTAGAAAGATATTATAGCAGAGATTCTGGCCATTTATAAATTATGAAGTTATGCATGAGCATGCCTTGGCAAGCAGACTACAACGGTTGAGCCCTATTAGGAAGCCATGGTGAGTAAATGTTCCTTACATCCACTGAGCTTTGCTTTAGCCCTCTCTTAAAGAGTTTCCCAGTGAGACTTTTTGGTTTTACCTCTAAAAAGATATGGGGCAAATGCCCTTCACGAAGTCCCAAAATCTCAGCAATTCAAGTAGCTTTGCAGTTGTCATACTTCCCTAGGAAAAAATGAATTTTACTTATTTACTTTACAAAAAATGCTCTACCATAAACATCCAAGAAATTCACCAGTTGTGAATCCTACTGCAATAACTATATAGTCTAGTATTGAAGAATATGATAATTTACTTGCAGCCTTTAGGTCCTACGACTCAATCTTGAGACTACTAGCACTACTTAGTGCGCTCAACGTGGCTCTTAGTGTTGTCCGTTGATGTTAGCGATCGAACCATCGGCTCTGGTACCACTGGTAGATCTTCCAAACCTACTATTACCCACCGATGTTCTTTCCGACTTAACCACCTTGTGTCAAGATAAGTTGTCGAGTTTTAACTCAAAAGGCATTGGTGCTACTTAAAGGGTCCATCCCACTTAAGTATAGTTGGACTCTACATCTTTCCATGTTGGATAATTATTTGATAGACAAGGTATTCAACAATTTATTCAATAACTTTAGAGGAGTTCAATATTAACGAAGCTTGATTAGAATTAGGTTTCACAAGCTTAGTTGAAAAATGACTCATATTTATACACGCATCTCTTCATATGAGGGTTAAAATGATCTTGTGGAATTATGTTCCACATGAAAAGGTCCTAATACTATAAATAAGTCGTAAAAAGCATAAGATTTGTTTCTCAACAAATATATCCATGTGAACTTTAAGAAAGCATCAATAAAATGCATATAGTATTTGTAACCGCTAGAGGAGAGTGTAAGTGAGGATCCCTAAATGTCAGAGTGAATAAGCAGCAAAAGCTCATTATATTCTGTCAGAGAATCTGAGAAAGGGAAATTGTGAATTTTCCCAAGGCAACAAACATAACAGAGATAAGACATGATTTTATTTTCATTAGGACTATTACATTTGGTCAAAACATAATGAACAATCTTAAGAGATGGATGGCCTAAATGACTATCCCACAAATCAATTTTCTATACACACTACACCATTTTGTAAGTAAATCTTCTATTAATTTATACTTTTTCCCGTTCAATTTATGTTCAATTGTATTTATGTTACGTTATAAATCAATTTTGCAGTTCTTGTACTTTTTGAAGTTTAGTCTCTCGACCTGTGCAATAGTATTAAACTCAATTTTTAGTTTTATTAATTTCATATGAGTTATTAATTATTCTCCCCCAATTTTGTACTTATGTTTATCTTATCACTAACATATTTTTTAATGATTTTTGTCTTATACCTTTAGTTAAAATATTATTTAAACATTTGACGTGTTACGCTTATTTCTCCTTGGCTCCTATAGAGTTCTAAAAATAAAAACCTTTTGACCCCATAGGTTGATTTTTGGTAACTTGAAGCACAAACATATCGCCCCATATATGTAGGGACGGAGCTAGGATTTCTCGCGAATGAGGGCTAATTTAATGGAGATTTGGAAGGGTTCGAGGGCGGCAGCCCCGAAACCAAATTTTTTGAGGTTCTTTTCGAGTATTTGCCAAATAATTACGTAAATATTTATTTGATCTATTAGAAAGATAAATTGAAAATGATTAACTGAATTGTTAGAGTAAAATTTAATATATGGGTTTATATATGAAATAAATATGAATTATAGGCTATCAAATAATGTTAGGCCAGTTAAAGTGATTAATTTAAGTTTTGGGGCATTAATAATGTATTATTAAAGTGTGGGTTTTAATGTGTAGAGACAAGCGTAATTTCTATTTTTATGATGGGTTAAAATAGAAATATACGAAATATGAAAAGACACAATTGTTTTATAAATAGAGGTCATGGTCCCAGATCATACAACTCTATTCTTCTGATTCCCATTGTCGTAGAGAAATTCAGGCATAATTGATCTGGAAGATCATAAGACCTCAGACTCAGATATTTTACTTTTCTCGTTATGGATTCAGGTACGCTTTCGCAAATTCAAAATTTTTATTTCTTGATGATTTAATATGAATGTTCCTGTTTATGTGATGGTTTTCACAAAATAGAAATTAATCTAACATGTGGTATTAGAGCTATTTCATGTTGAATTGTTAAGAATACAATAGGAAGATATTGATATTAATTTTGGGTTCAAAATATTTTTTTCGAAAATTTCAATATTTCTGAAATTTTTGGTACAAAAATATTCTTCGTTTCATTACAATTCCAACAATATAAAATTCATGAAATTTGGACTACCGGTTGATTTTATATGATTTTTTGAAAATTAAGAAAAAAAGGTTGATTTGATGGTAGTGGAAGGTTAAAGGTTCGACTCTTGGTGTTTCATATTTAAGCCTCTTAAATGACGGAATTTATGAAGGAGCTCAAGGAGTTTTGAACCTATGACCTTTCAAGTTGAATATTACTTTCATGCTTATAATACCGTAAAAATTGAAATTCAAATGTTGGTGTATATATATATATTTCGAGATAAATTAATTTAAACAATACATCACTAAAGTGACCTCTTTTGTTCAAAAAAAATAATTTTTTATTTCGAAATATAAAAAGATTATGTTCATGTAATTTATGTGAATATTAATCGTCCCAAAGGAAGATTAATTTTTAAGAAAATTGCATGTGCACCTTTAGTAATAAGCGTGTGATAATTATTTAGTTTTTTACATATGAATAATAAATCGACCCAAAGGAAGAATTTCGATATGTTCTTAATATCAGTGTTTGATTACTACACCAAGATATCACTTATAAGTTGATATTTTGTCCAAATATAAAATACTAATAGAGTGTCCGATATCTTAAAATGGGATTTGCCTTCATTTGAATTTATTTTTGTTTTAAGACTTATATGAGCTAGTTTTATTTGATTGTTGTTCTCTGGTGTCAGCAATCAGTTCTGCTTTTAACATTACTTCCAGTGTTAATTCTATTCATATGCTTAATGGCACAAACTTTAAGTTATGGCAAGAGAACCTCCATATAGTTCTCGGTGTCATGGATTTGAACCTTGCGTTAAGGGTTCCTTCTCCTGCACCTCTTACGAATAAAAGTTCCTTTGATGACAAAAAGAACATTTAAAGGTGGGAGAAGTCAAATCGCATGTGTCTGATGATCATAAAGAAGGCCATTCCAGAAGCATTCAGGGGCACAATATCGGAAACGATAAAGACAGCTAAAGAGCTCCTAGAAGAAATTAAGAATATATTTGCCAAGAATAAAAAGGCTGAAACAAGTACACTTTTGGCAAGTCTCATCTTAATGAAATATAAAGGTACTTGGAACATTAGGGAGTACATTATGAAAATGTCTCATCTCGCTTCAAAGTTAAGAGGACTTAAGCTTGATCTCTCTGAGGATTTACTTGTGCATTTGGTTATGATATCTCTTCCCACACAATTCAGTCAATTTAAGGAGAACAACAACTGCCAAAAGGAGACTTGGTCTCTTAATGAGCCCATCTCATATTGTGTGCAAGAAGAGGAAAGATTGAAGCAAGAAAAGATAGAAAGTGCTCATGTGGCTAGTACTTCCAAGGATAAAAGGAAGAAAATAAAGAAGGATAAAGAAGCTGCAGTGGTTCCATATCAAAAGAAATAAAAGAAATGTTGATGGTTGTTTATTCTGTGGAGCTTCGGGACATAGAAAGAAGCAATGTACCAAATATCATGCTAGGCATGTAAAGAAAGGTACACTTCTTAATCAGTTCGTTCTGAGGTTAGTTTGACTTCGGTTGCTCCCACACGATTTCACACACGTGTTCTCACACGCACTCCCACACTTGTGCCTACTAATGCTACCACACAAAATCGTTGAGATTTTGAGAGTTTTCGAGAGAAAGTGGAGTTTTCAATCAAAACTTCACAAAGTTTAATGGATCAATTTTAAATAATGCATATTCCTGTGGAGAACACCTCCCGGACCAATGATTGAGTTTTGGTACATTATCTAGTATATGATGATTATCATGTTCATATATTTTGTCCCTATTGCTAGATTGTATTTCTATGTGTATATATGTTTTTTATATAGCTTAAAAATCCAAAAAGATTTTATTTTTGATAAAAAAATTAGAAAAAGACAAAAAGATTTTTGTACTTTCATTTTTCACAATAAATGGATGTGAATTTAAGATGTTTGAATCACCCCTACATTTCATTCATTCATGTGACTTTTTCATGTTTTTTTTAGAGACGGTTTTATTTCTTTAGTGTGCTTAATAACACGTGGCTAGCATTTCATAGTTCATTGATGATTACTTTCTTCATGCTAGACTTAGTGAATATAATACATGCTTATCATGTGTCAAATATGGTGTTATCATCTCAATAGTGTTTAATAAAGAACCAAATGTACTATAGATAAGTTGTGCTTCTAAGAAACATTGATGGGATTTCGTTTCCCGGGAAAAAAAATTGTTAAGTAGAAAGGAGCTACGAAGGAGAAAATTCTCTTCACATTAAAAGCCACCATTGGAGAAAGAGCCTGAAACATTAACGTCACATAAAAACCGAAGTGCCAAGGTTATTTTTATTTCATTGATTCTTCACTAGACATGAGCATTATGATATCTTCAAAAATGTGAGAGTGAATTCTTAAATATGTGAGATTTTGAGGGTGTTATAAAGTAGAAGATTAGTGGGTTTGCACAACAGACTCTCTTGAAAAACATTAAATAGTTTGGTATTATTGATTTCAAAAGCATTTAAATTCATGTCATATTGCATAAGTCGAGTCAATTTCATTCATGTTCAATATTCCTACACCTAAGGTTGAGACTAAGTTATTTTTTTAGAAGTATCTCATTGACTTCGTGCACCTATGTTATGAATGCATATGTTGATTTGCACGTGAAAAATGTTCACGTAATTACATTTCACTTTCATGATTCGTATATTTTAGTGTTATTCCATGGTATGATGAATTTTTACCTATACATACTACTTACACCTATACTTGATTTTTTTCTAAATGAGAAAATTAAAAAAAATTCAAAAATAGTTGGTAAGCTTCTTTCTGAAATCTTATCGCACGTGCTTAATTGATTATCTTTGTGATGTGATTTCTTTTGGGTTCATGTGATGCTTATAATTCATTGTTAATGTCAAACACTTTGTCTATTACGGACAAAGAGAGGGGAAACAAATTTAGGGGGTGTTTATTTTTTTAAACTCGTACGCATCACGATATTTCTTTTATCTCATGTGAGTAGGTCATTCTGGCTTAATGAAGTTTCATGGATCGCACAAGTTGAAGAATTTGAGTTGAAGACTTATACATTTATGCATTTTTGTTTGTTGATTTGGAAGGGCATTAGTTGTATTAGTCTTAGGGGTCAATTTGGCCTCGGTTTGTGTTTTGTAGTGGAATAGCCAAAGGGAAATATTTATAAGAGCAAAATTTGTAATTGCTAATTTTATTTTATTTAGGTTATCCCGTTATACCCCACTACACCTTCCTGACCATTCTCAAGACTTCAAAGAGAAGAAACGTTGGTGACATCGGCCAAGATTGAAGATCATTCATCATAACTTTACCCAAGAAGTTTATGAAATGGTTTGGAAAATCTTTAAATATCTAGTAGTTGATTTAAAAGTGTTTGCATTTAAAAGTTTTTAAAATGATTTTCAATGAATATTTGAAAAATTCCCTAACTCGTCAGAATGATATTGATATGTCCTTCATACAAGTTGTGTAGGGTTAATAGAACGAGATCTGGAACGTCACTTGTCGAGCTGATTCTGGAATGTCGTTTGCAGTATCATTGGAAATCGTTCGAGCGAGATTAGGTACATCATTCGAACGAGGTAGCAACTCGTTCGCGTGTTTTTTATTTTTCATTAATTTTTTTTCAAATCTTTAGTCCGTATCTCTTTGCAACAACTTTCCCTATAAATAGAGATACGGGATTAGACTTTTCAAGAAGTCTTTTTAGAGTTCTTTTTGTTATCAAACTCCACCTTTTTTTCATCCAAACCCCTGGGATCTTTGAGGATCACTTTTTCAAATCAAGAAGAATACAATAGAAGTTCTAAAAAGGTATTCTAAAAAGAATAATACCTTTTTTGTAGCCAAACCCCTTGTAGATATTTTCTCTACTATTGATTTATGGAGTCGAGGCTCTACTACTGAAGAAGAAGGGAATTGCACTTTCCAAGTTGTCTTGTGTCTGTCAATTCTGAAACAATATTGAATATAGGTTTTGCTTGAAAGAATTTTTTTCTCAAAGTTCTTCTTCTGCTTATTTGGTTTAGAATTTGACTTCAATTTATCTTGCATATTCACTTTAAATTAAATCAAGATAAAATTTGATAAAAAGGTGAATTTATGTGTTTGGATTAAAATCCAAGTAAACCCGTATAACCCATGCATGTGCTTTTTCAATCCAAAATTTATAGTTGGGAGGATGTGTCTTGAGAATTCATGACCCAGTACAAGTACAACAAGGATATAGAGGTCACCCGTTGAGACATTGATCTACTTAAGCGGAACCCAAGTGAGCCAGTTGGCAATTTTATCGGACGATGGAGGGAAAAGACGCTACCATGACAAATTAACCGTCTAAAGAAGAGAAGGTGTGTATTATGAAAAAGAATTTCCTATCACATATCAGAATATCAATGGAAAGCTATTACTACCCCCACATTAGAGCCCTCCGTGAGGCCGGGGTCTATTTTGAAGAATGGGTCATCAGTCAGAAAGTCGAATCTGAAAAAGAACCACTTAAGTTGTTTAATTCAAGATTAAACAATCTAAATGGCTTCGAACAATTTTTTGAAGAAACTATTTTCTCAAAAACAAACTGAGAACACAAGATGTGTATAAAAAGAATATGAACGAGATATTTCAGTTATTAAGTATCCCAGTGTAGAAAACCAACATAAACGATTTTAAATCAGCACACTAGTAGAAGGTGATGAGAGGAGAATGAAATAGTAAGTACACGGGAATTTTTAACGTGGTGAAACCCCACCCAATTGGGAAAACATCCATGGAGGTCTCTACACCTCAAAACAGAAATCCACTAAAATAGAGTTAACAGGTTACAAACTATTTAATAATCTAAACACACAATCAGACCCAATCTAAGTTTAGATAATATACCAACTCCTATGGATTATTCTAATTTCTCCCAAGGCTTCTGATGTTGTAGATGTTCTCTCAGCTTTGTAACTCCACTCCTTTTTAGCATTCAGTTGACTCCGAAAGTCAGTGATCTCTCTACCAACACTTTTTTAGTGTTGTGTGAAAGTGTTGTGATGTGATGTGCATAACACGTGCATGCAACTCACACGCACTTACAGACAATATTACTAACAAATTACAGATTTCGTTCTAAAATGCAATATATGGTTTTTGAATCTCAGTATATTGGAACTCTCAGACTTTTGATCTTTGTTTATATCCACAGATCTCGAGGTTACCTTGCTATTAAAAGCATCCAAGTTCCTAAACACTTTCCATTTTATTAATACAACAATTTCACAAATTGTGAAATATAGATACGAAAATGTAAAACACCAATCAAGATCCTAACTAGATCTAAGTCTGATTTTCTTTAATCTTAGAAATAAAAAAGGATTTGTTAGTACAGGTTTTTAAATAAACATATAAGAGTAAAACAACAAACAAATGATGATTTCTTGAAAGAAGAAATCCGCCTAAGTAAATAAACGTGTTTTGTATCACAAACAGTTTAGATTTACACTTTCTATTAAGAGAGAATGAAATCCAAACTTAGTGAGTGTTGGACAAGAGATTAAAGACCAAAGAGGATGGATCTTCATAGCAATGGAACACACTCAACTCACAAGGTGTTTTTTCTAGGGAAAAATCAAGAGTTTGGTTTAGGGTTTCGAATTCTCTGTTTTTCTTTTATGTCTCTCTCTCTCTGTTTTCTTATTTTCTCTCAAATGTAAATTGATCCAAAGATTGTAAAAGTGAGGATGATGGTATCCTTTTATGTTAATGAGAGAAGGATCTGGAACATCGATGTAAAAGGAACGACTGAGATCAAACGTGTTCCCATTGGTTGATCCAGTCGTTACAAAGATTAGCCAAGATTACATGCATACCATTAATAAGAAATTATCTAAGGGTTCTCAATAAATTTCAGGTATGTGGCAACAAACAAACACACATTCAGCCGTTACACCATCAGCACGTGTAAGGCCATGATCATATGTAAAATGAGTATTTTTAGAAGATTAAAAAATACCAATTGCTTCCGCATAAGTCTCTGCCGCTTTCGGTTTCTACCCAACAAGTTTTTAGGATGAAAATGTTAATTACACATCATCCCAAACATTATAAAACCAAGTTTTAAATGATTTAAAAATGTTTTAAAAACTTAAACAATTATTTTAAAAATCCCAAAAATTATTTAAAAATCATTTTAATGGGAATTAATACTCACATGCTTAATATGATATGAATGAACTATAGAGTATGCAATCCTAGGTGTAGTGTTGGTATAGGACAATTGAGACTAGTAGAGGATGAGTTGATGTAGTGTCTAAAGTTCTTTGGTTAGACAAGGATGACTCTGAATTTTTTCAGTATTTCAAAACCAGATGAGCTCCTATATAGTATAGAATCAAGTGAGTCGAGGATATAGGGTGCTTAAGAATCCGAGCCAACGAGGCTAACTGGGAAGTTCATCCCACGGAAGTATGATAAGTTCGTCAACGCCTCGATCTCAATCACAATCATATCTCTCAATCTCTTACCTCATGGACACCTAAAAATCGTACTAGTCCTGTCCAAAGGGATTATAACGAACTCCATGACCCCTTATCAAACGTTTACCAAGCCCTTCTAGCTCGAAATCTCATCAATCCTATAGCACCTTGACCATTATAATACCTACTTCCTCGAAATATCAAGCACGGCGCCTGTTGACTTCCATCAAACCACCGGGAACAACACCGACCAGTGTTTTCACATGAACAATATCATCCAAAGCCTCATTAACATGGGGATCATTACCCTCCAGTTAATACAAAGCCCAATACCACTAAAAACCCTCTCATAGATCGGGCTAAATACCATTCTTTCAACAAAATATCCAAATTTTGACCCTTTCACCAAAACTAATCCCATCAAAGCACCCAATTCATCTACTAGTTCACCCCAAACCCTCAAGTTTTATCCTTCTTTCCTCATATATCCAGAGAATAAATCCGACCAAGCCTTATCCCTCCTAACGAGGTCTTGCATAGTGGTCTGAACCCGTTCAGAAAGGGTAAGTATGGACCTGCAAGCAGTCTTGAATCAACTTCGGGATTTAGGGCGAAAACTTCCCTTAGAAATGAACCTCAAAGGAGATTGTTGCGAAAAGATCAATGTTATGTATATGGAAGCTTGGGCTCGAAAATTAGATGAATGCTTCATGTCAGCAAAAAAGTTCAGTTTGGATAGAATTATGCAACTAATGTCTGACGAATTTGTCAAGAAGAAAGAAATATGTACAACCTTTGAACTGCTCACCATCCTGAAGCTCAAAGAGTATTTATCCCACTCCTTTCAACACTTCTTTGCTGAATTGGAACCTATACGACGAGGCTACTAAAGTTTTGTAATTCATTGACTTTTCATGGAAAAATGACATCATTTCCACTAGATGGGGCGATGATTTTAACAGCTCTAATAACTAATCGGGAAGTAGAGACATCGACATAATTTCCTCATTATGCGGAATGATTTCTTTTAAAGAATTGCTAGAAGTGATCAATGAGGTATCCATCGTGACTGAGGTTGATGAAGATATTGGGTTTCTATTCTTCCATGCATCTATAAATCTCATGTCTCGATCCACGCGGAACTACAAAGTCCCAATTCTCCCACTAGTAGGTACATATATATAAAAAAAAGTAATCGTTGAACAGCTCTCGATGTCAAAAGTAATTTAAGAATAAAGTAAGGTCGTCGCGCAACTCAAGAAAACCCAAGCCAACATCACTTTGTGGGGGCTTTTCATGTCCTCCCAATTACACATAAATGATTTGATCAAACTCCTCACATGTCCCACGGTTCCTCCTCCCACCTCCCCCGAAGAAGTCGTTCACATGGTGAGATCTCTGAACACAACAACAAGCATCCATTTTTTCGAGGAGGAAATCCCCAAGATCGATCCTAACCATAACTATACTCTCAATATCTCAGTCTAAGGCATGGGGAAAATGGTTCCATTAGCACTTCTTGACAGTGGGTCTGCTCTGAACGTGTGTCCATAAAAAACTCTCAACTACCTAGGGATAAAGGTCAGCGATCTCACCCCCACTTCTGTTGTAATGTGCGCATACGATAATACCCATCGACAGGGTATCGGTTCGATAATACCCACACTAGGGACTTGTCCTATATACCCCCAAACTGAGTTTCAAATCATCGATATATCATCCTACTTCAACTTGATCCTCAGTCTCCCTTGGCTTCACAGTATTCCAAGCGTGTCTTCTTTCCTTCATCAAAAGCTCAAACTCTTTGTCAATAATTAGGTCATCACTATCCTTGAAAATGATGAAAACTCCGATGGAGTCGGCACGAGTAACCTTGTATTCAAAATCCAGCATGGGGCTAACGACATGTTCCTCTCAGACTTCAAGATTAATCCACTTCCTATCCCGACCAGGGATAGTTTTTAAAAAAGAGTATGCCCCGAGTACAGCCCACACGGTAATGTCAACGTGATCCAAATGTTCAAAAGTATGCATTTCATGCTAAGAATGGGGCTGGGTCGCCATCAATAAGGGATTATCGAGCCGATAATTTTGAAAAAAGAACATTTCTCCCATGTGGCCTGGGCTACCAACCGTCATAAGTTGAACTCATGGCACTCCGCCAGCCATACCAAAAGAAAATATTGAGAAATAAAGAGACAATCTCAGGAGATTCCCTAAATGGAAAATTTATTAAGAATAGTGAAGACTTCCTCTTCTGTGGGTTCTCCAATCTATAGTACGACCCCATGGAGAAGAAGATGAAGTCAGGACTGGAGACTTTCTTTGGGGACAAACTCACCTAGGATAAAGATCAGAAACATGAGGCATAGCCTCTAACCATCAAAGTCATGCAAAGAACTGGAAACTCTCAAGGATATGACGATGATGAGCCGTTGGATCTCCTTACACTGGTGTTTGATCTCTACATGATCCACATTAATTCCAAACTATTCGAGTCGTCAAATAAGATCACCCCTACTAAGAAACCACTACTTAACTTGCACCATATTCCAATAAAGCATGCCCAAGACAATCCGAACCATGTTGTTCACCCCCTCTAAAATGAATTGGAGTCTATCACTTCTCCTTTTATCACAAATATAATTGTAAATGAAACCTCCTTTGACGAGGTTCTCACTGTTATATTTCTAAAAGACGTTTTTAATGTAATAAATGATGATTTTAAGTATCTTGTTGTGCCTTATATTAATTGCATTGATTGTAATCAAACATTTTATGAAGATAGCCTAATAAATGAACAATTCTTAAGTTATCTCAATAAGTAAATAATTAAGCAACATAATCGTATTCAAACTTATAATGATGAGACTAATATTATCAATTTTGGTTCTAGTAGTAATCTGTGTGAGATTATGATAAGGTCCACCCTCAACGAGCATGAGCGATCGTAATTTAAAGAACTTTTGAAATAATTTGTGGACGTCTTTGTGTGGTCCTACAACGATATGCTCGACATTTGACCTAAAAATCTCACAGCACGAGAGTCTTATCTTCCCATAAAAAAATCATTTCAAACATAAGTTGAGAAGGCTCTGGACGAAGTGGTTTCTCAATATCAAAGACGAAGTGGTAAAGCAATTAAATGTAGACTTCATCTACTTGGTCGAATATCCTACATGGCTTGCAAACATCATCCCCATTCTAAAATCAAGATGAAAAATTTGCATGTGCCTCAACTATCGAGATCTGAACAAATCATCCACAAGGACGATTACACTCTGCCCAATATCGACATGATTATCGATAACACTACCAATCATGCCCTCAAATCATTTAGCGATAGTTTTTCCTGATATAATCTGATCATAATACATCTCGACCATCAAGAGAACACAACCTTTATCACCCTGTGGGGAAACTTTTGCTATACAATCATGTCATTCAGTCTAAAAAATACTCGAGCTACTTACCAAATGGAAACTACAACCATATTGCACGATCTTATCCATAAAGAAGTTGAAGTCTATGTTATCGATATGATGATCAAGTCCAAAACTCAAGAAGGTGGCATCCATGCCATGATGAAATTTTTTGAAAGACTTTGGCAGTTTCAGATGCACCTTAGCCCACAAAATGCATTTTTAGTGTCACGAAGGGCGAACTCCTCAGCTTCATGGTCAACGAGAAGGGGATCGAAGTGTACTCTTCCAAACTCATAGAGATTCTCGAAATGCAACCACCTGGGACAGAAACAGAAGTTCGCAGCTTCCTGGGCAAACTCCAATACATCAGTTAATTCATCTGCTAACTAACCTCCATTTACGAGCCCATCTTCAAACTTCTTTATAATGATTCAACCAAAGTATGGAACAAATCATGTCAAGAAGCATTTGACTAGATCAAGCGTTACATTAATCGAACTCCGATTCTCTTACCTCTGTAGCAAGGTCTTCCCCTCCTTCTATACCTCATCGTCATAACTAATGCAGTTGGGATATGCTAGCCAATACATCAAAGAATCACACAAAGAAAGAGACATTTACTACTCTAGTTGAAAGCTATCACGGCATAATATGAACTACACTACATTAGAGAAGGCATGTGTCGCTTTAAATTAGGGCACCCGGAAGCTCCGACATTACATGCATGCGTTCCCCATCAAGTTAGTGTCCCAAATGGATCTCGTTAAACACCTTCCACTACCTTCCTCGCTCAATAAACATCCCATCCGACACATTATCAATCTTTCCCTTTATGGTCGACATGCTCGAGGGAATAACAATGGCACCCTTTCTAGTCCAAAAGAAGTCTACACCCACTCACTGCTACCACATTGACCTCGCACCAGAAGACGATCCATACATAACTCAGTTGTGGTATTATGACATTTAACGCCCCCTCAAGTATGGTAGATATCCTCAGGATGCTAAAAAGAAAGGTTGTGCGACCCTTCGCTGAGAAGGTCCCTAAGCAGTTATTTCTAGGCAAAAGCAATATTTTTAAATTTTCCAAATTTTAACTTTAGCACCCAAAAACTTTTCTTGTGAAAATAACTTGATTTACCAATTTTATCTTATTAACCCTATAACATGCCTCTGCGTGAGTAAGCAGATAAAGTAAATAAATCAAACACAAGACACGCCGATGTATGTGCAAACTACTAAGGGAAAAAACCTCGGACGGCCAGGCTAGACAATCAATATGATACGAAAAATTACAAAAAATGAATTTAGTCTTACTCAAGGAATCGATCACCCAAAATCCTTAACGCATCTTCTTCTCATCTACCACTCCTCCATAGTGCCACGTAGGAGTCCACCCACGCAAGTGTCCACAGTACACGAGTCCACGTGCACCTCGGGATCGATCGATGTAACCTCAGCAATGTCTATGAATCCGAACATGGAATACACCGCTTCTTCTTCGTAATCAGCACGTACGAAATTCACCACACGAAAATAATTGTTCAAAGTGATGGAACAATTTCTGGTGCCAAACTCAAGATCACAAAACTATGTAATTATCATATTTTATCTTGAAAACTCAGGATGATGGAAAACAATTGGGAACTTTTGTAAACTGGATGTAGAAAATTTTTTTTTTCAAAAGTTCTTTTGTTTTTCAAAGTGAAATAAGTCCTTAACTATGAAAACACAATTTTCGAGGCGACAGGTCATTCAAATGATAAACAAGTCTCGTTCGAACGAGAAACAAATCTTATTTGAAATAATCCAAGATTCGTTTGAACGAGAGGGAAAATAATTTTTCATTTTAAAAACAACCTCGAATTTTTCTAAAACAAAATCAACTTAGAAAATATTTTAAAAGTACGTTTCCAAAAATATTTTTCAAATTCCCAACATAATTTTAATTTTAAAACACATCCTTAATTAAGATCCTAAATCTCACAATCCGTTAAGATTTCATGCCTGTGTTATCTAGGATCTACCAAGTGCAAAGAAATATAAAGGCACGAAACACAGCACGTATATCATCTTCAAAGCATTATCGTAAATTCTTCAACACTAAACGTTGTAGGATTTGTGGTATCACAACTCAAAGACTATCCTACGACTCAAACAGTTTTGTTTGGAATTAAGCCAATTACAAACGAATTGACTCGATTGGAAATTAGCCCTTACAAATCTCCCCCTTTGACTATTCTGAGACAAAACTATAAATAGTGAAATGCTAAGCCGGGGCATCAAGCCGAAAATCTATGCCCATCTCATAAACCGAAAAAATGAAAATACATACCATGACAAATATCGATAAAATATCCAGTGAAACAAACATGTTTGAATGTGATGTGGCCAATATGTCTGAATCTCTGAAAATCGTTACACACAAAAAACAAACATACCACACGTGGAGTATGGAGTTACATAAAAAAATATATAAATGAATATCAGTAATACTCCGCCTACATAGCATATCTCTCCCCTTCTTTTCCTGGAATAGAAAAATAATGGGAAAGATAAACCATAAACATCATATCTAGAAAGAATATAATGAATCAATAAAATCACGACTAGATAAACATAATCTCAATATCAGCAAACAATATAAACAAATGACAATGGATAATAAGCTAGCAGTGAACATATATATGGAGCATAAAAAGCATAAAGATGTGAAACTAGATACACCAATAGAAATCATATGCCTCATCAGAATGATCTAACTTCATAAAATGAATATCCATGCATCTTCATATCAAATAAATACAAGCAGTTGATATATATCCAAAAAGTGATAATCCAATAATTTCATAAAGTACATCATATCGGAATAACACA
This sequence comes from Sambucus nigra, assembly GCA_949130495.1. Taxonomy (NCBI): domain Eukaryota; kingdom Viridiplantae; phylum Streptophyta; class Magnoliopsida; order Dipsacales; family Adoxaceae; genus Sambucus; species Sambucus nigra. The sequence goes on from OX422222.1 coordinate 52,507,849, forward strand.
ATAAATAAGTAAATCATGAATAATAATATATCTCATAATAAAATGTAAATAAAATAAATCTCAACAATCTACATCAGAATCATCATCATCAAGAGTTGTGACGTCATCTCTCCGTCGCCTCGATGTCCCTACTCCGCGACTCTTCTCTCTATGTCGCATCTCATCAATAAGTTCAGAAAGTTGGGACTGTTGGATGGCTCTCTGTTCTGCCTCTGCCTAAAAATGTGCCATTATAGACTCAATCATCCGGTGATGCTCAGTTAGTTCTACCTGCATAAGAATCATTTACTGCTCAAACCTACGATTTGTAGCGTCTTTACTATCTCTAGACTTAGTGGAAGGATGCTTAGTTTGAGTGGGACCGGATGTCTATGATGAGAAACCACCGCCAGAAGATGATCTGTAAACAGATGGAACATGACGAGCTTCCTCATTGAGGTGACTATCTAATTTACTAACAATATTCGCCTATATCGATGAAATCCCTAGCTGCTCAACTTTATCCTAAAAAGAGGTACTTGAGCCGCCTCACATATGCAAGAGACCAAAACACCTTATGGAAGAGAAGTACGGATATGAGTAGGTCAGATTAGCTGAATATAGGATATCATGTGAAGAAGGATTGCAGGTAAATCAATCTATAAACCCTGACTGACAGCGTATATAAAGTATACGATGTCAAAAGAAATCGGAGTATGGCTGGCCCAAAGATAGACTGCTGAGGAAACAGACCAATTAAGTAGACAATAATTTGGATCGAGCTGCTGGTGATACATAACGACATAATGATGAGGAATCTCTCAAAAATAATGATGGATGATGTTGTCAAAATCAAGACTACCAGGGACATTGCCTGGGAAAATAGCATTGGGAACTCTGAAAATCTATAGGACCTAGGAGATAAGATCAACGAAGACAGTAACCATAACATCGAGGATAGAAGTCTGAACACCAGCGACAATCCTAACTAATCAAAAATAAAACTCTTGGACTATATCAGGATGAAGAATATCATACATCTCGAACATAAGCTCCCAACCTCTCCCTCTCAACCAATCACGGACATAATACTATCTAATATGAGCTATCCAAAAAACTCTCTCTCTAACAATAGTACGAATGTGCAATCCGAGCACACAGTACTGCTCATACTCAACTCTACTAGTCCAATGATCTTTAGGGTAACGCGAGCATTTATCATGAGCGACCTGAGCTCAAGCTGAGGTCGGCTTCTCATCGAAAACAGGAAGAAGTAGGAATAGAGAATGTGTATAAGGAAGAACTAAGACTAGCCCAGTAAATACAAACTCTCTAACATCCTATCCCTGTACGAAGTCCAACCTAACCACCATTTTAAACAAAAAAATCACAACCAACAACGGCAGAATAAGACAAGATATAATCAGTAACATATATAAACCATACATGCGTAAAGAAAATACACACCTAAACTGGTGTATGTGCCACATATATCCAAAAAATAAAAATGAAAATTTTTCAATGAATATAAAAAAAATCGTATATATTGGACTCACACAACCAAACTAGGGGAAAAACTCACTCAACACACAAAAAATGAAGAAAACAAAAAAGACCGCCCCCCAAAAAATGAATTTTGATCCTAAAATCCAATTAACCAACTTTCGTACATACTTATTAGACAAAAAATCAGATAATAATGGGAGAAGTATGTAGAAATTTAGCATTTGATTTTAAAATCAAATTACAACAAACCCTAACAAAAACTCTATATAAACACAAAATAACATAAAATACCTAAAGAAAATGGAATGAGGACGAATGAATCGGGAATCTAGCTCAAGAAATCCAATTGAACGAAGATTTTCAAAGCTTATAATGATCAACAATGGCTGTCGTTAAGAACAGGAGTGAGGAAGAGGTAAAAATGGCTGAAGGGGAAGGTAAATACCCTAATCGCGATTTCAGACATCATTCGAACGGAATCTGAAGGTTGTTCGAACAACAAACGAACATCGTTAGAACCAAACCAAAGGTCCTTCTAACACAACTACCTCTCGTTTGAACTGACGAACCCTCGCTTCTTACGACGCTAAATTGTATAACCTCATTTGAAGCTCGTCTGAAGACACCTTTTAACGACCTACAAATGGCCCCACATTGTATAAATATAAACCCTCAAATGGAGCTCATTAGAACCCACCTATCGAACAACATCAACATATCCTTCAAACGATAGTGTAATCTGAACCTTAAAACTTTCACTCATCTCCTCAAAAAATAGAAAAAAGAATCACTGAAACATCCAACTGACACAATTAAAAATAAAATAAAAGACCAACTCAAAAATAAAAGAGTTGCACCTTAATACGGTATCGATGTGCCTAAACATGGAATGGAATGAATGAGTGTGAACTAACACAAATGAATCATAACCCAAACAACTACCGCTAAATTTCTTCAAACTATGGTTTAGCCACATATTACAATTATAACTTGAACTTAATGAACAAAACATACATCGTGCACACAAGTTTAGAATTTTGACGATTCTACCAAACAATAGCGCCATGACATGAGTGTTCAACGTAGGACTCATTGTGCAAACCCATTATTTTTCGATTAAACTCCCTCAAAAGATAAACATATATATATATATATATATATATATATATATATATATATATATATATATATATATATATATATATATATATATATATATATATATAATTTTCTAATGCAAGACTCTTTTGAAGTTCAATCATCACTTTTAAGAGATATCGTATTGGCCCTTTTGGCAAATATTTTCTCTTTTTAATTCCTTAATTTTTTTCTTAGTCTCTTTTAAATGGAGGCTTTCACACAAAGTCAACATGTCTTTCGCAGCACTTTCTCGTGTACACTCACATTTTTCAATAATAAATAAATATCCTCGCGAGCAACGGTTCATACATGCATAACTCCCCAGAAGTCATATATACACGTACATGACAAGATTTAGAGGAGAACGTCTCACCAAAATTAATTGTACATGAGAAGTCAAACTTTCAAACAAGCTCGTGCATGTGTGTATGATGGCATATACATAGTCAAATCCAAATGCAAGTCAAGTTCGAAACAACTCCATGAAACTCATGGTTAAGATCAACCTAGGCATCTAAAGTCATGATCAAATGTTTTAGCCACATGAAAATTGCGAAGTGTAGGGGATTCAAGCACAGCAATATGACATACCATAAGTGTATGTTTAAAACACAAAAAAAAACGAAAATCTTTTTGGGTTTTTCAAAATATTTTTATCCAACAAAAAATGTAATACCCCGTAATTTTTATGACTTTTAAAATGGGTTATATTTTAAATTAATGGATTAATTGGATTTTTATTATTAATTAATTCATTTGGATTTTATCCGGATTGTGAATATTAAAATGGATGATTCTGAATATTACTTAAAGATATTTAGGTAATATATGAATGTGATGTCATTGATATGACGGTATGATATAATTTCTCGGTAAATTGGATTTTTAGTCAGACGCGGTATGGGACGTGTCAGGACTAATTTATTAAATTAAAAAAAAAATTATTTTCTATCGACCTTATAGTCATTTTGACTGCGTCGTTGCGTCTGGAAGGTTCGAAATAGTCAGAAAAGTCTATTGGGACGTCGAATTTGAGTCTCAGGTCATTTGGAAATGAATAGACAACCCAAAAGAGCATTTTGGTCATTTTTCTAGGGGGAATGAATAGTGATTTCGGATTTTGTTCTATTATAAGTATTGGTAGATTAAGTGTACGTGGGTTATTCATCTCCTCTACACAAAATAGTGAAGTCATCTTCCTAGAGAGAGAGAAAGGGTGCTTGGGAAGGGAAAAGCCTACTTGGGAAGGAGAAAAACAAGAACCAAGGATCACCACCACCGGAAGCTCACCGGAAAAGGGAGAACCACCTAAGATAAACTACACCAAAGGATCAGACCTTCAGTAAAGGCAAGTGTTTGATAATGGCAATTTAGGTTCGTATATTGTCCATGTTAGAATAGTTATGAAAAGAGAAGATTATTCATGTTTGGAAGAAATAATGGAGTGATTAAATGAATTTCTGGAAACTGAAAGGATATAGGAATTAAACTCATGTTGTAGGTTGATAATAATCCAAGAGATAGTCATGAATCTGATGAAGAAATTATGAAAACCATTGATGTGTGCTTGAAGATGATATGTTGATAATTTTCTGGAAATAAGGAGATAAACATGCTTTTTAATCCAATCCCTTGATGATTCTAAGATGTTTAGAGTACTGGAAATCGTTCATATATGTTGATATATCATGTAGTAATAATTATAACTCATTTTGGAGGTTAATATGAAGGATAGAATGAATAAAAATGGTGAAACCCGTAGTTGTAGAAATGCAGAAAAATCAGGTTGTGACCTGAGGGATCGATTGATCGACCCCCTGCCTTCGATCGATCGACCTCCCCAGAATTCCTATAGTTGTTTCTTTTAAATATTGATTCTTATTCCCAAACCTTTTGAGGATCTTTGGTGATTATTATTTGGATATTATGGGACTTAGAAAATATCAGTGAGCCCTTGATAAGATTTGAATTAATTTAATTGGGAATTAATTGATTGGAATAATGATAATTAATTTAAAGGAATTTCGGTTGCTAGATTCAATGGTTGGACTTTAATTAATATGTATGAGGATTAAATATAGGACCAGTAGGGGTGATTGAATATAATACCTCGGTATCCTTAAGTTTACAAGAGGGTTTAATCCTAAGTGAAAGAAGAGGTGTTTATAAGAGATATAAAACTATCGGTTTTAACCCTAATTAAAGGGAGAGTTTAATTCGTAGCAATTCGGGTGATATGACGATATGGACCAGTAGGATATTAGTGACTTCTTACTGAATATATGTTGAGGAAAAACCTATTTGAACCTTGGGAAATGAGTGAGACTCGGGGATAATTAAATTAAAGATGAAAAGTCATATTATTTTATATGTAGGATTTAAAGAGATATAAAACTACGTATGGGAATTATCTTAGGGTAATGTGAGTACCTTATTGATATTATATTATAGGTATGATAATGCCTATTTGATTAATTAATGATTATGTATAGGACATACCTAGCTTACTTGCTATCGACGGGAGGTTTGCGCGTGAGGGCGGTCATATCCTGATGAATCCATGGGATCTTTGATTTGTCGCTCGAGAACATAGGTCTATGAAAGACTTATCGGGGAGTTGATAAGTCCGCTGACTGTGGGTATGTAGGTATGTGCGTGACCCATGGATATGAGAACTATGTTCGCCTCCAATGTTTGTGATGTTGTTTATGGCTCGAGAAATCTTTACCGAGCCTTTTGTCCCCTATTCGGCGACCAGCGATATTGGGACATGATAGCAGAGTAATGCATTGCACCGCAGCTGTGACTCGAGGTGCCGTATTATATATGAATATATATAATGAATTAAAGGAATGAATCGTTATATTGTGGTTAAGTTATGTATTGCGTGGTAATTGTAGATAACGGTAAATTGAGAAAGAATGAAAATTAAGATAATGAATGTTTATTAAAAAGATGAATTCATGTTAATGAGAAACGATTCATATATTTGAGAAATGTAAATGAATAATAATGTGAGGTGTGGTATGGGACATACGAGGTTTTGATATGGGAATGGAATTTAAATATCGAGACTAGAAAAGAGAAACCATTAACTATGAAGTTAATAGGAAACGTTAAGTGTGCACTCTAGTTGAGAGGTGAGAATGGCAAGTGAGAGTTGGATACTAACATGTACATAATAAATGATTTATTTCACTTGTTAAATACTTGCTGTTTTAAAAATCATTTACACATTCGGGCTCTGACCCGTTTCCTTGCATATTTTCTCTTCTATTGTATCTCAATATCAGGTGTCCAGCAGCAGGGACGCCAACCTTAGCGGATTATGACAGGCTATGGAGCTATGGAGTTTTGCTTGGACGCCTATCTTCATTTGATTCACAGTATTCTCTTAGTTGGGGCCTGTCGGCCAAAGGATTTCAGTCATCATGTTCTATCGGAGTCAAATACTATTGTATTCGTGTCTTTTTAATACATTTGACATTGTTAGGATTATTGTAATAGATTTATATTATTTGGGAATGTTTATTCCAATTGCATTTAAATTCTTTTGTGTTATCTATTTAGTTATCAGTGTTGTAAAATAAAATGTGTTGTGTTATTCTTAAACTGGAAATGGATTTTGTTAAATTAAAATTTGGAAAGTTTTTAACACCAGCTTAATTGTGTATTGGGTGAGTTGTAAATGTTTTCGACAGTGATGCTAAGAATGAGCCAACTGTATATTCTGTTTTAATTTGGTATGGGACTGGCCACCCGGTATTTAATTAGGCGGGGTGTTACAAAAAACTCTTTTTGTATTTTCAAAAAGTACATGAAACCAAAATCTTTTTGTATTTTTCTCAAAATGACTCAAAGAATGAAAAGTATAAAAATACAAAATATACACTTCATAACCCTAGAAAAGATATATCTAGAAGACAAAACTAGAGTATGACAAACCAACGAACACGCTCAACCATAAGATCTAGCATGGGCAGAACCGCGTGCAATCAAACGAGAACCACCAAGTCTAATGCATAAAGCCTCTAGATCCGATTTCCTAACCTAAGTAGGTGTCTAATGACAAATAGGGGCTTTGGGAACCGAAATGACTCTATTCTCAGACTTTCTAGGAACGTTCTTAAGATCTTAGAAATAATGTATAAGGTCACCCTTCCTACCACAATAAGTTCAAATGTATATACAGCGAGGAGTGTTACCTAAAGGTTGATCTTTCCTAAGGTTCCTACTCTGCTCTCTCATATGCATGGTCTTGGCTTTGGGAATGGGAGAAGCATGATCATCGAATCCAATTCCACGCCTATCATCTTTGATTTGGATGGTGCCTAACATCCTATCCAACTTTTTTAACCTAGCCTCCAAATCAAACTTAACTCTACTCGGGTCTCTTAACTTCTCCTCAAGATCACCTATCCTAGAGTCAAGTTAACGTCTAGACTCCTCAAACTCTATAATCTTCTTCTTCATAGCCTTCATTAAGACGCGAAGACTATCTCTCTCTCCCTCAACGTATTTTAGTTTCTTTCGAAGAGTCTTCTCACATGCCCTAAGTTCCTCAATCAATTCATCATTATTTTCTACAACACGTTCTTTCAACGTAGCTGCTAGTTTCACATTTTCCTTCTTCATCTTCAATGTTTCTGCATATAATTCACAAAAGGCAACTTGCAACTCACTCTCCTCGGTCTCATCATCCTCACTCATATCACCCTCACTCACTGGGGGGTCACTCACTATGGCCTCAGAATTATCGTGCAAAGGAATACCTTCATCGGAATATTTCTCGTCATCGCTCACATTACTAGCCATGAACGCATTGTAGTTACGCTCATTGTGGGAATCTTCTCCCTCTTTGGATCAATATCACTATGGGTGGCGTTAAATTCTATCGATTTCTTACCCTAATTCTTAAGCCTCATGGGGCACTACGCTACCCTATGGACATAACCCTCACAACCATAACACCTATCCTACACATCCCTCTTAATATTCTCACTCTGGTTCTTAGGTAAGCCATCGACCTTGTTGTTTTTATCTTTCTCAAGTATTTTTGCATATTTAGATTTCTTTTGGAACTTAAGAAACTTCTTAAACTTCTTTGCCAATATGTCCACATCTTCGGACTCGATCTCAGACCCATCATCTGAAACTCTAGTTTCCTCCTTCAAGGCATTCAAAACAATGCCATTTTATTTTTCTGGCATTTACTTGGAGGTAATCATGTCAAGCTCATAAGTTTATAGGTCACCTACAAGCTCTTCAAGTTTCATCGAGTCAAGCATACCCAAAGATTTTAAAACGGTCACCTTTGGATTAAATTTATTGGGAAATGACCTTAAATTTTCTTGATGACTCGGTTGTCGGGTATCTTCTCTCACAAGTTAAACGAAGAGTTAACTATATCGGACAATCTAGCATAGAACTCATCAAAGGTCTCAATCTTTAACATCTGAATCATCTCAAACTGGGTGGTGAGGTTTTGGAGTATGGAAGCCTTAACATCGTTGGTTCCTTTATGGGTAAGTTGGAGAATATCCCAAGACTCTTTAGACGTATCACATGTAATGATACGATGGAAATCCTCCGGTGACACAGAACAGAATAGTGCATTCAAACCCTTGGAATTGTATTGTGCTAGTTTGTGCTCGGCATCAGTCCACGACTCAACATGTTTTAATCTAATAACCTCTATATCTCTCGTGACTGGTGGTGTCCACCCCTTAGCGACAACTAACCACACTCACTCATCTATAGCCTTAAGAGCTGACTTCATACGCATTTTCCAGTAAGCGTAATTAGTACCATCAAATATAGGTGTTCTAATAACCTCAAACCCTACTGGATTCATGCCTAAAGACTAGGGACCATAGACACGATAAATCAGTGTTCTAGCTCTAATACTAATTTAAGAAGGCCCTTAAGCAGTTATCTCTAGGCAAAAGCAATATTTTTAAATTTTCCAAATTTTAACTTTACTACCCACAAACTTATCTTGTGAAAACAACTTGATTTACCAATTTTATCTTATTAACCCTATAACACGCATCTACGTGATTAAGAAGATAAAGTAAATAAATTAAACACAAGACACGCCGATGTACGAGGAAACTACTAAGGGAAAAAATCTCGAACATCCACGCCAGACAATCACTATGATACGAAAAATACAAACAGACAATTTAGCCTTACTCAATGACTCGATCACCCACAAGCCTTGGCACCTCTTCTTCTCTTCTACCGCTCCTCCATAGTGTCAAGTAGGAGTTCACCCAGTACATGAGTTGATGTGCACCATGGTATCCACCGATGTAGTCTCAGCAACGTCTACGAATCCGAACATAAAATCCACCAGATGAAAACAATTGTTCAAAGTGATGGAACAATTTCTAGTACTAAACTCTAGATCACAGAACTATGGAATTATCAGATTTGATCTTGAAAACTCTGGATGATGGCAAATAATTGGGAACTTTTATAAACCAGATGCATAAACATTTTTTCTCAAAAGTTCTTCCATTTTTCTTAGTAAAAGAAGTCCTTAAATATGAAAATGCAATTTTCGAGGCGGCATGTCGTTCTAACGATAAACCAGCCTCGTTCGAACAAGAAATAAATCTCATTTGAACGACGGGGAAAATAATTTTTCGTTTTAAAAACATCCTCGAATTTTTCTAAAACAAAATCAACATAGAAAATATTTTAAAATTATGTTTCCAGAAATATATTTCAAATTCCCAACATAATTTAATTTTAAAATGCATCCTTAATTAAGATCCTAAATCTCACAATCCATTAAGCATTCATACATGTGTGATCTAAGATATACCAACTATAAAGAGATACGAAGGCACGAAACACATCACGGATATCATCTTCAAAGCTTTATCGTAAATTCTTCAACAATAAACGTCATTGGCTTTGTGGGATCACAACTTAAAGACTACCCTACGACTTAAACGGGTTTGTCCAGAATTAAGTCAATTACAAGCAAATTGACTTTATTGAAAATTTGCCCTTACATTCGCAGGCTTGTTGCTTAGTACATCATATGTTATAAGGCACTCTTCAAGAAAATTTTGATGGAACCCGTCTTCATTGCATAGAAGGAGCTGGGGATGAGGAAGTGATGCAGAAAATCCACAGCGGTAAATATGGACCCCACATGAACGGTCATATGCTTTCCAAAAAGGTCATCCGTTAAGAATATTACTCGACCACCATTGTTCAAGACTGCACTGCTTATGTCAGAAGATGTCTCAAATGATAACAATTTGCTAATCTTCAGCACTTGTCTCCTTGAGAGTTATATAACATGACTTTGCCATGGCCTTTTTCAACTTGGGGCATAGACAATATTGAGAAAGACACTCCCAATGCATCAAAGGGGCACGAGTTCATCATGATAGCCATTGATTATTTTAGAAATTTGTTGAAGTTGTATCATACGTAGTATTAAATGTAAAGAAAGTATCCAAGTTCATCCTAAAAGAACATCATCTTCTTCTACGGAGTTCCCCACAAGTTGGTATTAGACAATGGGTCCACTTTGAAGCTGAAGTCATAGAGTTAGTCGATGAATATGGAATTCAAAGGAAGAAGTTCTCTCCCTACCGACCACAAACCAATGGGGTTATCAAAGTTTCCAACAAAAGCCTCAAGTCCATAATTAGCAAAATGATCGAAAGTTGTATAGATTAGGCAGATCTAATCCCATATGCTTTCTGGGGCTACCGTACCTCCATCCGAACACCCACTGGGTCTATCCCTTACTACCTAGTATATGGCATGGAGGCAGTCCTACCTATTGAAAAAGAAATACCCTCCCTGCGAGTCATGATTGAAAGTCAAGTTAGTGAAGTAGATCGGCGAAAAAGACTTCTACGATAAACTCACATTCTTAGATGAAAGGAAATTAAAGTCCCTATATCATATACAAAGGTACCACCGGTATATTGCGTGATCAAAAAATAAAAAAAATCAAAGACCACTGAGTGAAATAAGGTGATATCTCCCTCCAAGAAATTATAGAATCTGTCTAGGATCTAAGAGATAAATTCAAACCTAATGCCCTACATCGTGAAGAAATTTTGTTAGGTGGCGCCGCTATGATCCAGACATCTACAGAGAAGAGATGGCGCGTCCAGTCAATTTGGGTCATCTTAAGAAATTTCACCCCTAGTCCAACTCTCATCGTGCTACGACTCTTACCACCTCCCTTTTATTCTAAAAAATATTTTTCCCTCTCTTCTCAGAACTACGTGGGACCTGATCCTCTCAAAATCACCTTTTTAAGGAAAAACTCACAATTTTCAAACCCCACAAAGGTATGTAGGCAGCCCATAAAACATTTTGGGAATGGTCCTTTTTCTTTTACAAAATCTTATTCATATGTCCTACCGACAACATTAGTCTCTCTCGCCATTTAATTGAAAAAAAAGGATTATGTGTCCTTAGCGATCGACATAGATAATTCAATCAAAAGAGATTCTTCGAAACCATAACAGGATATGTCAAAAACATTATATCATTCTTTTATTAAATACAAAATATGGCGATTACATGATGTATCAGTGACTAGAATGAAAAATAATAAAAATACTTTACCAACCCCATAACTTGACCTACACACAAACACATCTATTGCCAAAGTTGTCCCCATATTCCCACAAAACACACTTCAATTTATAGACGACCTCGTCATATCAGTATTACCAGCCCCTGGAGTACCTCAGGAATTTCAATCCTGACTACACTTTCGTATGCGCTCCATGCGATGATAAACTTTTATCATCTTGGAGAAAACAATAACGCCCTCATCTAGAGCACTAAACATCACAAGCTACCTCTGCCATGTCTCCTCAACACAAACCTTCATAACCACCTTCTTCCATAGACATTTAAAATAGTCCCTGGGTGCAAACCCAGACTCCTCAATGGACTTGGATGGATGTATAGATAGTCGACGGTACTGCCAAAAAGGTCCTAAAATTATTTCCAGAGATTCAGTCAAATCCTCTACAGGAAAGAAGTTGGTTACAGGAGGAGAAAGAATCTTCCCCCAACCTACTTGATGTAGAAGTCACTAAGGAAAATATAAATAAGTTTGGCGAAGGCCTACCAATCGAACATTATAATAGTCACCTAGTTGTAAAGTAGGTTGTAGGTCACCCCACATGGAATTGACCAATGAAGATGTTAGCCATGTGACCCACAAGACAACTCACCATGTTCTTAATAGATGGGCCAAAGTTATAAAGGGATGGTGTAAAAATGTTAGGGACACCTGTCAGAAGGTACTCGGGAGGAACCACAAGGCGAAGTCTCTTCGATAAAAACATGAACAACATCATGAGACTGCCTCAAAAAATTAAGGCCAACCTTCCTTACAATCCTTTAGGGCATTTAGAGTCTCCACCAATATGACAGAAGTCAAATTATGATGATGTGACATCCACAGCACAATCATGGCCACCTGAGGGTCCGTTGTCATATCACAATTTACTAAGAGAACTCTGGAAGTCAATCCCAGAGTTACATCATTAGTAAAATCATTATCATTATGGTCTCTTAGATACATCTAATTCAGCATTGTCAGAAGGATGATACTTTCCCCATGCACTAGTGGTTGGGCATTCGAATGGGAAACTTGAAGTAACTCACCTAGGGATGCTAGAGGGGAACGTGATAGGTCCAGCATAGTTGCAACAACACTAGGGTTAACACCCAATATTATAAAAAAGTCCTCGTAGGTGGGACACACTTCGTCTATGCCAAAGAAAAACATATAGTCCTCGAGGTACCAGAACTGGAGTTCCACTTCAAAGAGTTTCCAATATATGGAACAATTATTCCATAAGCTGACCGATCGCAAGTTAAAATCCCCATAGTTAACATTGTAAAAGCACATGGCCTCCAAACCCTCAAGTTAAGTTTTGAATGCTTCAGTCATGGGAACTTCCATATCAAGGGAGCAAGAAAATTCGGGAAACAAAAAGAGAGAAAGAACGTGAAGTGTGGTGTGAAACTCCATAACAAGACCCCTTTCAGGAACAAAAGAGAAAAAAAAAACAAAAAGATTAAAAAAATTCAGGATGTAGCTCGGGCATTTCAAAAGCCAGCCTACTAAAACTACCTCCTCAAGTACCTCGACGAACACGCTTCCCCCGACGGTGAGCAATGGACCCATCGTTCCTAGACGCAGAGCTCTCCTTAGAAGTTTTTAGTAACCTATGCTTATTGGTAGTCCCCCCATATTTTGTCAGAAAAATTCTAAAAATAAATAAAAAAATTGTTCAAAAACATTATAAAAAATCCCCCAAATCTTCAAAAGTTCATGAATCCCCAAACTCACCTAAAACACTCTTTTGTTAAAAAAAACAAAAAAAAAAACTTAAAAGGTTTGCCTGACATACTCCCCAGCAAGAATGAAATAAAAGTGCACCGCATGTCGCAACCAAGGATCACCAGTCATATTTATCAACTCTTTTATCTCTTTAGATCCATAGAATTGACCTAAACCCGTAGAATTGGCCTCGACCCTCTGAATTAGGTCTACATCACTCTTTAGGTTTATAGAATCGACCTAGGCCTGTAGAATTTTCCTCGACCCTCTGAATTAGGTCGCTATCACTCTTCAGGTGCGTAAAATTGACCTAGACTCGTAGAATTAGCCTCGACCCACTAAACTAGATCGCAATCACTCTTTAGGTCCGCAGAATTGACCTAGGCCCATAGAATTAGCCTCAACCCTCTGTATTATGTCACTATCACTCTTTAGGTCTGAAGAATTGACCAAGGCTAGTAGAATTTTCCTCGAAACTCTGAATTTGGTATTCATCACTCTTTAGGTCCGGAAAATTTACCTAGGCCCGCATAATTGACCTTAACCCTCTGAATTAGGTCGTTATTACTCTTTAGGTCTGCAAAGTTGTCCTTAACCCTCTTAATTAGGTAGCTTTCACTCTTTAGGTCCGCATAATTGACCTAAACTCGCAGAATTTTCCTTAACAATCTAAATTTTATCGCTACCCACCTTAAAAGTCTCGACACGCTGAATTGGTGAATTACACTCCTTAGGTCCTATGCGTTGAGCCTTTAACCTCAAAGCTCATAACCTTCCATGAAGTATATCCCTTTTGAAGAGCTTCACTTCTCCTAAGCTCACCCATTATGGGGCTCTATAGACACCCCATCCTAGTACCCTCCAAATACCTCCTTAGTTCTCTAACAATTTTCCTTTTACCCTAAGACCCCAGTCCTACTTTAAACCTTAACCCAAAGGTTGTTTGACGCTTTTAAGTTCTATTTGGATATTAATCAACTCTCTAAATCCAGTGTAGCTCTTTCACTTCCATAAGTCCCTGAATACCCATTCTAATGGTACATACCATGCATGAATCGGCCTTACGGCTCGCACATAGTTGCATTTTTACTCCAAAACATTGACCTAAAGGCTACCGATTAATTTTGAGCTCCATTTAACTTTAATCAATCCTCCAACCCGAGTGTATGTTATTGTACTTTCATAGGTCTCTGAGTACCCTTTCTAATAGTCCGTACCGTGCGTGAATCGACCTTACAGTTCACGTATACTTGCCTTTTTACCTCGAGAACCCCAATTCAGAGGCCACCGGGAGCTTCCAAGCCTTGTTTGAATTTGGTCAACTCTCAAACCTCGAGAGTGGCTCGATATATTTTCATCGGGATCTGAATATACTTTTCAACAGTCATGGATATGCGTGATTAGGACTTACAGTTTGCATTCAATAGTGCCTTTATCTATAGTCAAAGGGGTACTTCTCTAGTAAGTCAAGGGTATACCGATAGGTAGGCTAGGGCCTATGCCGATTGGCACACACCCTAATCCTGATTTGTGTTATTTAAGGAGGCTGTGAACTCATTCCCAAGGTCTCCTGGCTCCCTTTTTGAAAATAAGAACATTCTCTACCTCGAAATCAGTGCGTCGAGTTTTTCTCTCTTTTCGAGGCAATCCCATGCCGTAGGGTTCTCAGATGGCCACAGTGGCGACTCCACTAGGGATTATTATTTTTAGAGGACTAAACTTTATTTACATGGCCTTTATTTTCTTCTTTCTCCTTTTCTCTATATCTCTACATGTGTGTATACCACTACTTGTATATCATTCTCACTCTCATACTTACATGTTGTATATATGTCTTGCTCATATAATGATAACCATGCATATCCTTCTCTCCGTTATGCTCTTTTCCTCATTACATGTATATACCACCTTTTCTATCACATGCTTCATGCTTTATTCACGTTTATATAGTTACCATATTCACTCCACTTACTCAAATTTTTCACTTGCTCCATGTCACTTGTAGATATCTATGCTTAGTCTCACTAGTACACACTCCCAC
This sequence comes from Sambucus nigra, assembly GCA_949130495.1. Taxonomy (NCBI): domain Eukaryota; kingdom Viridiplantae; phylum Streptophyta; class Magnoliopsida; order Dipsacales; family Adoxaceae; genus Sambucus; species Sambucus nigra. Next base: position 52,522,863 of record OX422222.1, read on the forward strand.
ATTATTCTCGCTTGTATATATCCACATGTTTGCTCGCATGTTTCGCACACTACTTGTAGATATCCATGCTTAGTCCCACTAGCACACACTTCACACATTACTCTCTCTTGTATATATCCACATATTTTCCTCACTTACATATATTCCTATATGACTCTCACCTTGCACATACCTTCTACTCACTTGTGTATATTCACATGACTCACACTTTGTATATAACATCACGCTTTATATACGCTCGATGCTTCAGTTACATACTTGCTAGCACTGTTTCATAAGTACAATATTTTCCAAATTAATTTTCATCCTTATATCGTTTTTTAAAAACCTCCTATAAATAGGAGTGTAGAGCAACAGTTTTATTTGAGACCAAATCTTATATTTTCAGTTCGAAAACTCAATTAAAAAGCTCTTCAAAGACCTAGTTTACACCCAAGTTGTTTAGGATCCAAGTTTCAACTCATATATGCTTTGAATATCCTATGTTGAGCACCAAGGTTTAGTTTCTCTTCATCTTAATAGTGAACTTCTTTCGTTCGGTGGCTTACGTGCCTGATCTATTTACATATTATGGACCCCGTATTGTATGATGATTGCTGCGTTATTCATTGGATCCAGAGGCATGTGTGGACTCACACATTGTGACAGTTGCATGTGTTGATTCCTATGTTGTCCTGTGGAGGAGAGGTTTAAGATTGAATAATGGTTCAAGGCTTGTGAGGGCATCGAGTCATTGAGTAAGTCTGATGTCAATCTTATGAAAATTCATATCATTGTGAATTCGTGTGGTTGGGCGGAAAAAAAGGGCTTTCCCATTTGCCTTTTCCTTGTACTTCCAGAGTTCTGATTGATAGATGCATGTTTAGCTTAAGATAAAATTAGTTAATTGTTTAATCGCAACTTGTTTAAAATCAGTGCAACGTTTTACATTGGGTTAAATTATTTCAGTTTAATTGAAATAAAATTTTAATAATAGTTTTGTTTGTTTGTTTTGCACCTTCTCACATATGGCTATAAGGTTCCAAAACTACCTTTATGAATGATCATGCAAAGAAATTGTCATTCATTAAAATACAAGTGACCATATTCACTGTAACAAACCACATCTAGACCATTCCAAATCTCAAGAATTTAGGAAGATCATTAGGGATAAACATTATATATATATATATATATATATATATATATATATATATATATATATATATATATATATATATATATATATATATATTAGAGTTCTAGGGTAACCCAATCATAACAGTCCGGATAGGCCCAACAATGATGGGTCATTTAGAACTTTATAATCCATTGTATTTCACCATGTTTTTATCTCTAGGAGTGTCCACACACAAGTCTTACTTTAGGAGATCATATACAATAAGATCTTAGGCTTTTGGTGGATTCTAGCAAGGTTTCAGGAGACCTTAGGAAGGCATCGATATCATCATCTTATTCAATATATTTCTCCTTTTAAGGGTCACCAATAAAATCCACAAAGGTACCATGATTTGAAACCCTAGGTTTATGCTTTTAACCTATTTCTTATTTTTACTTTCTAATGCATGATCAATTAGAATTTTAGAGCTGAATGTGTTTATATCAATCCACCCACACACACAATCTAGCCTTGTTCAACAAGAGTTATGAACCAAGGAATTCCATAAAAGTCCATGTCTTAACTGACTTCATAGCATACTACTCCAAAAGATGGGGATATTTAGTCAAGCCCCATTCTAAACATGTTCAATATCAAGTTGTAAGGGAATACCATGTCCAATCCTGATGAGTAGTCTATATGAAAATTATTTATGGAAAGGGCTTTCAACGAGCATGGAATACGCATCGACATAGTCATCATCACTACTGGCTCAAAAATATACCCAATGGGGGGCATGAATTGGGTATATTAGTTTAATGGAAATTTCAAAACTTTCTTAACTTAGTTGTAATGATTAATTCAAATATAATAAATCAATTCAAGGGAAAAGAATTAATCAATCAATAAGCATATTTAGTTAAGAGACGGGGTAAATATGAACTTTGAAAAATGAGGTTTTAATATGGTTCGACCACTGCTTATATCCACGCTCAAAATGACACTCGTAAACTTCACCATCTTATGTTCACTTATGGCGAAACCAAAACCTTATAAGGAACATTACCTTGCAAATCGCAACCAACAAGACGTTAAACTAGTCCTTGCCTAAGCAGTATCCACTCAAGATTCTAAGTTCTTTAAACTCCTTGACTTCCCGCAATAACAAAACTACCGGCTGAAAAGATTCAATGAAATTAACCATAAGATAAAACAATAAGATCCATAACCAAAATCTAAATCAAATTTTCTTTACTAAAAACAATGGTGAAATGGGTTTACTTTCTCTCTGTAGAAACGTAGGCAAACAAGATTCACAAGTATATTTATCGAATGAGTTTTTGGGTAAAGATTTAGCACAAGTGAATGTTGGGATTATAACTTTACTAAAAGAGGATTGAGCTTGGAGCTTTTGCTTCAAGTGGGTTTTCTTGAATCTTTGGCTATAATGGACTTTTTTTGGTTTGAAGCTCTCAAATGGATTTTCTTTACTTATCTCTATAAATTCAAGGAAATGAATGACACAAGCTTGGATGATGGAATTTTACTCAAAGGCAGTGTTATAGAATGCTTCTGTGTTTTGAGATGAAAGTTAGAGGGTCTATTTATAGGGTTAGGAGGCCACCAAAGGTTTATAAAGGTTGAGGTTATGGGGATAAAATTTGGGGAAGTTTTACCAAATTCATTTTGAAATCTGTAACACTTTTAGTCGACTAAACATGTGATTTCGTAGACTAAAACTTCATTTGTTTGACTATGCATGTGTTTAGTGAATTTCCCAAAACATTTAGGAGAGTAAACTTTTACTTTTAATTGACTAAACGAATTTTTAGTCGAATAGACCTCCCAGGTTTTAGGCTATATGATGTGGGTTTGGGGCCATACTTTTAGGAAGGTTTAGGGAGATTTTGGGTAGATTTAGGTGAGTAGGTTTTGAGCATACACAAGTTAAAACATGTTACTTTACTTTTGTAAAATAGTTCCTAAAGTACAACTATGAAATAGAGTAATAATAAATGGGACTTTTAAGCATTCTTTTCAAATGCATGAGTCATGAAATGTTGGCTTGAGAGAAGATGCTTTCTTGAGCCTAATCTCCTAGGTTGTGGGGTGTGGTAATGATCTTGCTTGTGTGACTGGTTGATGTTGAATTTATCTTAAGAAATAAGATATGATATTTTCTAGGATTTCATAGATGCTTTGAGTTAACATTGAATAGCTTGTGATCTTCATTGTCTTGGTTGTGACCTTTATTTTCTTAGTTGAGAACTTCATTGTACTGCATAGATATGATTGCATGGGTGATGTATTTCTTATAACATACTTCGTAATGTGTTGAGTGCTTGTTTAATATCAATTACATTAGAGATAAAATAGTGAAGTGTGATCTTATATAAATTGTGTTGTAATCATAAAAGATCCTTTTGGTTGAAATACGTTTGGTTTCACAATCACCCTTAAGGGTCTATTGTCCACATTTAGGGTGATCAGTCGTAAACATGTATTTATGGGTGTCAGACAATTAATAATCATTCTAATCATAATAATAACATAAAGAGTGACAACAATATATATAGATCTCACAAACCACCCAGATTAAAATATAATAAAACCATAATAAATCTTCATACATAGATAAATCAAAATAGAAAATAGGGACCCTAAATTAAAATTTGAGTCAAACAAGTACAATTGATATGTCGGAAGAAAATAAACGCTAAACTTTATTCTGACTCCAACTCCAATATAAATCAACACTACATGGATTACTCCAAAATCTAGCACGACTATACCTAAAAATGTCATCAATCAAATGCGGGTCAAGCCTATTGCAAGACAATCCATATATGATCCAAAAATAGAGACATCTATATTATACCTCTAATACGATAGTATTAGAGGTATTAATAGCATTTAATGCATTTATCTATTAAATTTCATTTTCCATTTGAATCCATTATGCATTAATCAATATCCGTCATTATAATGCAAGTTGTTTACCTCCCCCATCTCTCGATCTTCCAATTCTATTTATTCTCATCACTTTCCATTCGTTTCCTCGAGCCCTCTATTATATAAATCATTTCATTTATATGACCCACGTAATATTGGTTAAAATTTGTGGCCAAACATGATTAAAAAAAAGCCCAATATAGTTACCAGTATTGCGAAAGATGAGTCGGAGGAGTCCCCATCAACCCTGGACATAGTCCAATAAATGGAACCTCTGGTGTTCTTTCCATTGATACAAGTTGAAATCTTATCTTACGTGACCAAAACAAAAATCAATCCAATCCAATATGGTCTACTAATCTTAATTCAAAAAGTTCAACCACAAACAGTTATTATGCTCAGTTACTCGAATCCCGAAACATGGTGTTGTTTTCTCAAAGTGGTAGGAGAGTTGAAGCATGGCAAAGATTTGATTATCCTACGAACACAATGCTTCCGAATTTGGAACTCAAATCAACAAAGATCCATCATCTGTCACTGCACTGTGGTAAGATTTTGGAATTTTTCTTCAAATATTTGAATATTTTCTCATTATATATAGATTTAAAAATATATTTCGTTTTCTTTTGATTTTGAAACAAGCTTAATGGAGTCCACTATGTTTGATTCTTGATTAATGGGTTTGGTTTGTTGAACTTGAATGAGTTTGCATTATTCATGTTTTTGATGAACTTTAACAACAATTATAGTCTTCACTAATATCTCATTTTCTACGACCATTTATTCCAGTGATCAAATAATGTTTCAGAAAGAAACTTGGATGTTAATAGTCTATCCACACAAAACATCACATATAAAGTAGAAAACCCCCAAATTGGATGCATCCCAGTTTTTTATGTCTATTTTTTTTTCTAATTTAGAGAATATGCTTTATTTATTGGAAATTTAATATTTCTGTTAGTTGTCGACAAACGTGTATTACCGATTGAAAAATTGTAACATTACTTTAATTTTTCAATTGCACTAATATTTATTTGTTCAAGGCACAAACCAAATAGATAATATGGAACCTATTCTTGATTCTTGGATATTATCAACCTAATCCTTACTTTTGTTTTTGTAAAAAAGTTTATAACGTTTTTATAAAAATAAATAAATGGACATTGTTTATAATTTTTTTAAATGTTACAAAATAATTGTTTATGTGAAAAAATTAGAAAAAAAAACTATTGTTGTTATATATAATAATAAAAAAAGATTCGTTTATAAAAGCATTGTTTTGTGTTAAAGTTATTTAAAAAACTATTTTTGTTATTTAAAAAAAATAGTTGGAAATAGCTTTTTATTAAAACATTATTCTTATAAAAGAAGGTATTATATAAAGTTTAATAACATATTTATAAAAAAAAAATAAACACACGTTGTAAAAAAGGGTTGATAAACAAGGTTTCTTTTAAAAAAAGTATTTTTGTTATATATGATAATAAAAAGGTGATCTGTTTAAAAAAATATATTTTTTAATAAAGTTAAACAAATTCGCATATGTTCAATGTTTCATTTTTATTTCACTGTCCCTCTCAAATTTCAAGTAGCTCAAGTGCACAATCCAAAACATCAAATAATATCTCCACAGTCTCGAGAAAAATAAATTCTCATTTATTCAAACCTTGAATCCCAAGGTTCATCTCTCTCTCTCTCTCTCTCTCTCTCTCTCTCTCTCTCTCTCTCATTATAAGCGTATATATTTAAGGAACATATAAGACTCCATATTGTTAGTAATTAAATAAACGTGAGATATTTTGACTTAATATTGTTAGTAATTAAATAAATGTATTAGTAAAATTTAGTATATTACAAGTATATTTTTTTTTGTAACAAATATACAACTCATATCCATACTTTAGTCGTTATGTACTTAATTAGTATAAAAAATCTACTATAATCTATTTTTTTAATTCTATACAATTAAATTAAATTATAATTGTGCCTATTACAAATGTTGTTGGGTTGTTTCCAATCTTTATATAGTGGGGGATTTTTATGATGTAATGATAGATTTTGACTTAATATTAGTAGTAATAAAATAAATTTATAAGTAAAATTTATTAGATCAAAAGTATATTTTCTTTGTAAGAAATATTCAACTTATATACATATCTTAGTCTTTCTGTAGTTGATTAAAACCAAAAGTCTAATATAATCCATTTTTAAATTTCTATGAAATTAAAATAAATTTTAATTGTACCTATTTTTTATGGTTTTGATTTGGGGGATTAGGAGAGAGAAAAATATTTTCATGTATCTATTTTTTTCATAAAAAATGGTTGTCTTTTTTTTCCCTAGAACCTATGATTTCTTGTTCTTTTAAATTATTAAAATCATATGTTCATAAAAAAAATCATATGTTCATTTCTTTAATTATCTTTACTACGTATTTATTACCATAAAATTAAATAGATTTTTAAGAAAATTATAAAACACCCGCGCATCATACGGGAAACCTACTTGTATAGTTTACATTAGAGATGAAACAACAGTAAATGTCGGAATCATAATGTCGATTACAAATAACCTACAACCACCCACATATATAGGTTACTATCTTTTAATCATCTCACACAACATTTGCATATACCTATTGTGCCCAACATCAAACCAACTCACCCTATGGAACCTCTATCCTACCACCCAAATGATTGGAAAGATCTACAAACATTCGTGATAAACACTCTCTCATCCCGACCCATCTCACTAGTAACAACATAGACTCACTAATGTCTAACCCCATTTCTACCGTATAATGTCCGCTCCAATATACTAAGACAAAACATATAATGTTGTGTGGGTTCGTATACACCCATCTCATTAAACAACATAACTACGGACTACTCACACTCTTAAACATCATAAAATATGTACGTAAGGCTTATATATTATTTCAAATTAATGTTTATATATATAGAGAGAGAGAGAGAGAAAATCAACTAGATCTATGAACTGTGACACCCCGCCTAATTAAATACCGGGTGATCAGTCCTTTATTAAATTTTAACCAAGGTGAATGTTTGGTTCATTCTTAGCATCACTGTCACAAAAATAAATTTTCCAATTAACACCCTAAATAATTAAGCTAAGTGACAAAACCATTTTAAGACATCAATTTCCAAGTTTCATTTAAAAACCAACATTTAAAACTTAACATAATTCATAGTTTAAGAATCACACAACAACTATACTGGAATATATAATCTAAACAATTAAACATCCAACTAATTAATTCCAACTTTAAAACTTAAAGGAAAACATCCTGACAGTAATAAATCCCAAGGTATAAATACTGAAAATAAATGAATCACAATCTCTGATAAAAACATCTGAATAATGGAAAAAGGGCGACACATGCCCAACTGGAAAAATAGAGCTAGGAGTGGAATCAATAATGAGGTCGTCTAAGCAAAAGGCCTGCAACTCCCACCTAAGCTGCAGTGCATTTCTTTCAAAGGATCCTATGTAAGACGCCCCTGTGGCTGGGCACCTGTAATATATACATATATATACAAGAGAGAAGAGAAAATAGGAAACGGGTCAGAGCCCGATTGTAAAACAGTTTAAAATTAGTTTAGCAAGTATTTAAAATGCTTACCGGCTAATGCAACCAACATATTAGTGCGGCACCTCTTGAAAAATTCTCACCTCTCTTCTAATGTGCACACCTATCGCACTAATACTCCCAACAGTTTAACTTATCTTATCTTAAGTTACTCATAAGATTTCATGTCGACCATTTCAATTGTTAAGGAACTAAATTTTATTAAACAGAAAAGTTCTCACATAAACCTCATTTGATTATAAAGTTTCTCAGTAACATATCATACTTTTCAAACACTTATTCCCAAGTTGAAATAATTATACATTTATTATTTACCATAGTCACAGTAGGTAGTTCCTAAATTCCAGGTTTAAATATATATATTAAATACTCATATAATATATATATATATATATATCCTAACGGCACCCCACATAAAATTTATGGTGCGGGCATACTCTACTATCCAGTCCCCGTATCACTCGTACTAAGGGAAATACAAGTTCGGAATCACTCTCGAACCGTATTAATACAAAACACATACAAATTGAGGTGAAGCATAGTTCCAAGTCACTAAGAGGTCAGCACATACCCTCACGTCTCTTAGGACCATCTGACTATCGATCTGATAGCCTGTACCAAGGATTCCTATGTTCTAGGGTACGAGTCAATATCCCCCAGAAAGGTCCCATCGAGATAAGACTGTCCCAGCGCGGTAACCTCAGGGATAGCAAGTAGTGCGGGCGTGATTTTTTTCACGTATATAGTATATCCACAACCACAGTCATATATGTATACTACTGTTACCATATTAAATTTAGGTACACTCTCACGACCCATAATTATGATATTTATCCTTATTACTCATTATTAGGTTATCACGTATAACGGTTGGTCTCTTATTCTTATTTGTGGAATTATTCCAACTTACTACGTAACACTCGTGGATTCCTATTTCTCCAAGTGTAATTTTAGTAGGTATTCATTTATATTACAATGTAACTTCCTTACGACTCTCACCCTTTAAACACATGTTCCCATTGTCCCTTATATGTAAAACACCCCCGTGTAATGTTAATCTTGTTCCACATTAAAGATTCCATTTTTTTTATAAAGTCCTACTGGTCTTCTTTATATCCCAAAATGTTCTAACATTAATATCCAAGAATGTCTAAGCAATTAAGTCGGAGTAACCTATCAAAAGGGAAAAGTGAGTTATACAGGAGGGGTCGATCGATCGATGGAAGGAGTTCGATCGATCGATGAATCGATCGATCGATGCTATTGGTTCGATCAATCGATCAAGCAGGTATGGAGAATCTGCAGAATTTATAGTTACGGGTTTCCTCTTCCAAAATCGTCCAAAATAATATATTTGACTACCAAACTCCCAACCATTTATACTACAAGTGTTATAACCTCAAATAAGTGATATTCTACGTCAGGCATGCGGATTTTCATTAGAAATAGCGAATTAAAGGGGCCATAATCCATAAAAATATTAAGAAGCCTAATATTTTCTTTGTTTAGTTTCTTCCCATTCTTTTACCAGATTTCATACTCTTAATTTGCTGTAATTTCGTGGTTCAATCTCTACATGTGATTTGGGTTTTCAGAATACATCTATCACTCATACAACATGCGAATTCAAGTTTCCAAATAGTTTTTTCTTTCACAAAAACTAGTCCTAATCAATCCTAGGCTAATATTATTGGAGCATTAAGTGAAATAGAGCAAGATAGATACTTAACCTGGGAATTCTTAGTTCAGATTTTGTGGAGAGTTTGGTGTGGTTGTGATCCTCGTTGCACGATCTAACGTTTGGCGGCGACTGCGGTGCAAACGGTAGAGTTCTTGGCCTAGAACTCCTTGGAAAGCCTCTCCTCTTCCTCTCCAATGGCCGTCTTTGGTTTATGGTGATTCTAACCCTAGAAGATGACTCTTACCATCTGATATACCCTTAGAAATTTCGTGGATTTTCATGCCCAAAAATGTAAAATGTCCAAAACGCCCTCCCGGGGTGTCAATTAGACCTAAAAAAGCCCCGAGACCCAAACTAAACCCCCGGGTACCTTATTTTGACTATCTCAACCCTTCCGGACACATTGACGCACTCAAAATGATCATACGGGTGACTTATAATTTATTCACTTTTAATAGTCTGAATTTAATCCCGACACGACACAAGCATGTCCCGATAAAATTCCAAAATTATCAATTTAAATTCTCGTGATAATTTTACCAAATTTAAATACACCTCTTACTTTACTCATAAAGTAACTTACAACAAACTCCCAACAATTACTAACTCTCGTCACGCTAGTAAGTATTTAAATGATTTTTCCGAATTAATATTAAATTAATATCTGTAATTAAATTTAATAAATCCCCAAAATTAAAAATCATAAAAATACGGGGTATTACATGAACTTCTTACAGTCCCTTAATTCGTTAGGCTAGGAGGTGAGGAGTAATGGCATACCGCAAGCTATCCCAGAGATAGTTTAACAATGACATAGTAGTAGTAGTAAATTCAGTTTCTTTTATTTGTTGTAATTATTGCAAAAATATTTTAAGTCGCGAACATATAGCTGTGGTTTCTTTTGGTGTAGCAAATAAATTTTAATTTTGGTGGATATGTTTATAAAATGATTATGTATTTTCATTTATGGGTCGTGATCTTTGTATTGTGGATAGATTATATCTCTATTTTTTATGTGGTAAATTGGTGATTATTAACTGACTCCTGATAGATGTCATGACCTATGTTAATCTTTTTTTATATAAGTAATGACCTATGTTAATATCGCCCTATGAAAATATCTAATTTGAACTAAAGGGAGATTTTCACCATATGGCTTGAATAGGGCATAACCGCAGGGTGCAAGACACGACTTTATGTTTCCCTCAAATCATAGACATAGTTTTTCCTTCATATTCTATTTTAAAAATGATGCATGAGTCAATTTATGATCATGAAATGAACAAAGCTTACTTACTTTCGAGTACGCCCACTGACTGTTCACGAACAAACTTCAATCACTCTCGAACTCAACTCCACGATAAGTGCCTAGTATAACATCAATTTATGAGATACACACACACACACACTAGGGTATGCCCGTGCCTGAAGGCACGACGATATTCGGGAAAGCTAACATAATCACAACAAAATAACGATCGACCCGATTTAATTTCAATAGAAATAAGTTAAATCTTTTAAAAAGTTGAGCAAAATTTACTTTACTTTATTATAGGACTATTTATTTTTTTAAGGTGAAAAAACACTTCAACAACAATATAAATATTCAATTATAAATCTTCTATAAACTACATAACTTATTTAATGCCAGAAATAACTAACACAGCCTGGAAAAACTTAAAGCATTAAGAATTACACTAACCTTGTGAGTCATATATGATATGAAACAAATCATATGAATACAAACACAAATGGAGAACAATAGGAACATTTGGTATAGTGTCTTATAATTTCAAAATAGAATCACAACTGAAGTAGAAGAACCAAGATTGGAGCATAATAAATTTCATAAGTCCATCATGTCATCATCCTATAATAAATTTCGCAAAGCCTCCATGTCACCATTTTTAAAAGAATCATTGTGAAAGTGATGGTCTATAAAAAAAAAGAGGTAAGTAAGTACGATATGATAAAACAGAGAACAAAGTGGATATAATTTAATAAGTGAAACACCAAGAAAAACATCCAAGCAACACCCTTAGTACACACAAAAAATAGATTTGTACCCATAGTGGGACATAGTAGTGTTGTAAGAGTATTAGTGCTGATACAAAGTGGGTGGTGACAATAAGAGTATCAGTACCCACCTACATAATTCATTAGTGGCTGACTTAACTATAACATACTTTGAATAGTAATTACATTCTGAAATGGCAAAAAATAATTCATCAGTGTCCGACTTAACTATAACATACTTTGATTAGTAATTAGATTCTGAAATGGCAGAAAAATCATGATTATGAAGGTGCATGTTGTGTTTAAAATTGAAAACGAAAAAGAAATTGTATGGAACAAAATATGTGCATGCATATATAGCAAATTGATACTCATTTATTTATCAAGAGAAAACACAGTGTAATACTTTTAGTGTGCTGCTTGTAAAACAAAAAATCAAAAACAATGTAAAATTGGCTACTTCTAACTACAAACAATAACAAATTTGATTGGAAATTGACTGGGAGAGGTCTTGAAACTGTATATGGAGATGATTTCTTTAGGTTAACCAAACACAGGGGCAGTTAAGTAATATTTCAATTCATCATTTGTCAGATCTTCATGTCCAGCAGAATAAAGCAAGTACATACTTAACAAACAAAATAAAAAGCATAAATTATCGGATTAAGCATCCAAAATCTAAACATCAAAACAGTTTACGAAGTACTTCTCAATTTTAAGCATCCCTGATTAAGTGCATACATAAATGAAACTCTCAGGATCGGATTAAGTGCATAAACAAATGAAGAGTGTAACTGAACTCTAGTTTGTAAGACTGTAATTTAAACACCATTTTTTTTAAACAAATAAAATTTAGACAAAAGAAATTTGAATAGATGAAATTTGAACAAATGAAATTTACACAAATGAAACTTTCCCACAGATCGGTGGGATATCACACATGCTAGACTTGACATTGGTCTGGATCCACTCCACAAAGTAGGAAGTGTTCTTTTTACGCACTTTGATCATCTGTTCATCGACTTCCTTAGTGATCACTTTGCCCCTAAACATGGCTGAAGTCGTCAAGTAACTGTCACGGTGTGGATCGGTTGCGCAAATCATGTTCTTTGAATACCACATTTGTTAGAGTCAACTCTGGGACGGTGAAAGAGATGTCTTATTGGGACCCGCAAGAAGTGAGGGGAGAAAAACCCACCATAAAGTGAGGACGTGGGAATGGAATAAGGTTTACAGGTAACTTTCGTAAGTCAGAGTTCAGCTGACCCGGGAATCTAAGACAACATGTTACCCCACTCATAATGGCAGAATATTAAATGGCTCAGGTCACCAAAACTTAGAGTGCTGAGATTCAAGGTCCAGAAACGAATGTCATGCAGTTCATTATCACGGACCATTCATTCATCGACATTCTCCACCAACTAATGCACCGAGAGAGTGGTATTGTATGGTTCTAAAGCAGTGCCGAAGACCTTTGAAGAAGGGAAAATAAAGAAAGTTAACCTCACTTGTACCTCCTGTTTGTTAATGTGATTAGAAATTAAAATTAGCTTAAAAAACAATTTAGTGGATACCTTAATTTATGGTGGCCAAAGGAAATATCGTTCATTAATTAACAAATGAATGGAACTTGCGAAAACTCATACCCATACAATGAAGCCTGCAAAAACATCACAATATAAAATAGAGATATAATAAAACAGTTTGAGAGTTCATGACTTCTAATTTTAGTCATTTAAATAGAAGGGTTATATCTTCAAAACAAAAAATTTAGGTTTCAATAACGTCATTTTTTAACTACAATTTAAAATACCGAAAACTAAAATATCATTGATCAATTATAAAGAAAGAAGATAATACAAATAATTTACCTTATGTACCTTATAATGCTTTCTCAGAACATTTATGAAGTCGATCCAACACCAACTTCAAATCTACTTGCATTATTCACATCTTTTTCTTAAATCCCCAAACATGGGGAAGTCCCTCCCACCTATCATTTAGTTTCACATCATAAGGGAGACATAACAGTGCTTTCTTGAATTAACTACATATTTTTCTGAAGTTACTACATATTTTTCTCAAGATACGTAATTGTAACTACATATTTGTGCATTGAAGAAAAAATAAACTTAACATCAAGAGTTGCATAAGTAGTCCTTAGAGATGTATCTCACCAAAGAACATACTTAGTTCTGCTCCATAAACTCAACAGACTCTGCATCATAAAATACATAGTAAAAACGGGACTAAAAACACACAATCAAACATGTTTTAAATAAACAAAGGTATAAACAGGCATAAGCATGTATAATTTAAGAAAAAGTAAGAGTATTGAGATAAACAGGTATTGAAATAAAATTTAAGAAAAAGATAAAATTTTATCTTTTGGAGGAATTTAAAATTAAGAGTTTGAAACCTCGAGTCTAAAAACAATGAACATGTTTGAAATATAAATCCGATATAATTTTAGATAAAGAAAATAAAACATGCCGTGAGAGAGAGACTGAGTTGGTTACGGAGGAAGGCGAATGAGTCAATTGATCGTTTGCTGTTTCATGTGATGTGATAGTGGGCAATACTTTCATCTCTTTTTTTAGTATGCACTGAATGACGGCCGAGACTATTTCCGAGTTCAATCAACTTTCATCAGTAGGGAAACATGCATGATCCAAGATAAACAATTGTGATTTTTTACTTAAATACCCTATTCTATTATCATCCAAAAAATCAGTTCATCCAAATGTGAAAATGAGAGTATAAAAATATAAAAAAACATTTTACACATTTTAGGACAAACTAAATATATGAATAAAAATGAATTTTAATCAATAATGAATTCAACATTTCAACACTTAAAAGTAAACACGTATCATATGTATACAAATCAAATCATTGAACATACACCAAAACCAAAGCTACTGCAAAAATGAAGACAACAATGGTGTACCAAAAATAGATGGTGTACTATTGCTTTCAATCCAACAGTGAAATAAACAATGGTGTAGCAAAAATAGTAAAAATAGTCAAATGTGTCAAGTACTTATTAAGTACTCTGCTTGCAACCTGAAAAGACAGATGTAATCCAACATTCATTTTAATACAACATTTTTATAAATTATTATTACTCCCTAACCATGACTTTAACTCGGAATAGAGACTTATATTTTTAAAGTCGTTGTGGTACATCATACATATGGTAGAGCCAAGTCTCATATAGAATACAAATCAACCTGTGATAGATGTAACTAACACAGTCAGTTTCTTAGTAACTAATACATGAGTAGCAAATTCAAACATGAGTAGAAAATTCTTAGAAACTAAAACATGAGTAATTTGAATCAGCACTAACTTTAATTCTTAGTAATTAAATATCAGTCAAAAACTTGTTGGAAAATAATATAAGCTCAACAGATGTAAGTACAGTCAGTTTATTTGACAACTATAAAGAAGCCAGTCTCATGAAAACACTATAGCATGCAAATTCACAATTAGTACCTCAATAGCATGTTTCTCATTAAGAAATTTCTTTGGGTTCTCTTCCGAATCGGACAGATCTCGTGATGGCAGTGAAGCCATGTGAAAATCCTAAATACAAATTCAAACATGAGTAGCAAATTCTTAGTAACTAATAAGTGAGTAATTTGAATCAGCATTAACTTTAATTCTTAGTAATTAAAGATTAGTCAAAAACGTGTTGGAAAATAATATAAGCTCAACAGATGTAACTAACATTCAGTTTATTGGACAACTATAGAGAAGCCAGGGTCATTAAAACACCGTAGCATGTAAATTCACAATTAGTACCTCAATAGCATGTTTCTCATCGAGTGATTTCTTTGGGTTATCTTCTGAATTGGATGGATCTCGTGGGCTGCTTGCTACATGGTAAAAGGGTGTAAATTGCAGACCTGCTACATGGGCAATGTACGACAACAACAGCCCTGCTAACATCAACATGAACATAACTTCATTTTCCATTAATATTTCGGGCTATGATGTTTTTTCGTCTCGACTTAGGAGATCCCAGTTCACCATTCACCGAAACTTTCTCTTTAGAAACCAACTGGAATGATTCATGAAGCTCTATTGAATTAGCCGTTTCATTATTAGTAGCTGATTCCAACTTGATTAATGTGTATTGCTGACTTCTCTGCTAATAACAACTATGGTACTATTTACACCTTTAATGAATATATCTAAAGAGACCTCACGTGTACTGGTAATGTACAAAAAATATATTTGGCGTACCAATTCTTGCCTTACATGTATTGTGAATGCCTTTAACCAATGGTAGCTCTACGAAAACAAAACACGTGTCAAAACATGCTAACATAATTCTCTTATAATCTTGATTATTTCTTCCATTTTCATTGTGTGAAAGCGCATGAGCGCTTTGTCAAGTGCATTGTAATATCTGTCGAGATCCTTGTTAGCCATCTCAGTTGCCTTGAGTAGAATTAGTCCTTGTATTATGCATGTTTAAGATCACGATTAGTTCGATTGCATTAGAATAACATTACAATTAAACTAAGATAATACATTCCATATGATCATATGTATGCATGATGGTGTGGATGATAACGATGATGACCACTGCCCACTCCCAATGAATGTTGGTTGTGGAAACAGTATGTGTGAATTTGTATTTTCCACTCATGTGTGTAGGAACTATGCTCAGTCTTCAATGATTCCATTTGAGAGAGAATGAGAGAGTAATGGAAACACCAAATTTGTCGTGTGTGTATGAAATTATAGTTTTGAGTGAGTGTGAATGATAGTATTAATGGTCAAGCTCTGATAATTTGGCTAATGGCTATGCCAATGGCTGGAAATATTTTTCCTTGAGGAAGTTGTGTTGTGAGATTAAGTGTCTAGGAAACTCTTTATTTTCACTGAGATACATAAAAAAATGTGTTATGTTGTATAATCATGTATGTTTGTAAAATAATTGGAGAAAGTTGTAAGAAATTTACATTACCCCCAACTGCAAAATCAACTTGAAGTTCTTGGATATTACCCTGCTCCAATCAACCTCTTCAAATAGTCATTTTATTCCCGCCCAATGACATGATATCTCCTGGCATGGCAATAGTGTTATTATCGATATGCTCCTGTCTATGATCAGTGTAATTTCCTGTGAACTTGATTTCAGTATCCAAGGATGGAAATAACTACTCCCGTACTAAAAAAACTAACCCAATAATGGATTAAAAGAAGAGAAAGGGTGCTATATGTCTGGAAACCACATAATAATCAAAACATAAAATGAAAACAACATTGTGCATAGTCCTATCAATGGAAAGTAAGAAGTTTAAAAATGCAGAGAATCATTGCAAACAAATGGAAAAGGGGAAGAACAGAGGACATCAACAAAGCTTCGACAATTTTCTTCTCTGCTTGAATCTACCGAAGTACATGAAGGAAGCACATGCAAACCGAAAGGAAGCATATTCGAATATGTCATTCAAGAATGGCATTCAAAATTTTGTAGTGTAATTTGATTATGGTATTCAGCCTACAATATGATACAATCACATTAGCCTAAATTGTGGAGTGGAAATATAATTAAAAAACTGATTAAATAAAGAGTTTGGTTTTGCCCATGCTTTGTCTAAGAGAATCTTCGGTGAACCTTAATTTTTGTTGGTCCAATAATAAAAGGAAAAACAAAGGTTATTCAAAAGAAAAAAATATGTCTTGTGGATTCTTAGTTTGGCTCAACTCTAGTTGCATTAATACATACACCATTTCCCTATCACATGAGTACGTAAATTAATCATAATAAATAACAACGTTGAAACACGTAATAGAACTACAACAACAGGTATATGCATTATTGAGTCCAAAATGTAAATTTGAGATCGCTTTTAGCTGAGAACTTGCAGTCAAACTACAACAACAGCTATAGAAATCACTAATGTACCTCTACAAAATGTTCAGCTATAAAGATCACTATTGAGACCATTTTATAGTTTCTTTGTATAATATATAATCCATCAAACACGAAATTTAAATCCCTGTGGAAGTGGCATATGACAAATTCCATAACAGTAAATCCACAAATGTACCTCTACAATATGTAACGATCATGATTTTTAACTGAATGTAAATCAAACCAAATATGAAACATAAAATATGGAATGCAAAATAAATGAAATGACTTACTCAATTCCCGTATGTTTTTTTCTAATGTCCATTCCTCGCGCACGTGAAGCTACTTCATGCATAGGGTTTTGAAGTATAATCAGGCCATGATCTGGAAAAAAACACAAAAATAATTAGATCCCAAGATATAAACATATGTATAAACAAATCTTAAACAAAATCTAAGTTACAAAGACCTAATTTATCACAATATCTTAGAAGATATCACAATGAAGAAATTATATTGTACAAAAATCGCACCATCGCTAAAATTTTTTAAAAAAATCACCACAAAATAACCCAACAACGATTCCCGTGTTTAAAATCAAAACCGAGATTAAGAACATATCTTGAAATCACCTAAAAATGAATAGATCTTGAAATCACCTAAAAAAATGAACAGGTCTTCAGATCTTCAAATCTCGTGTTTAAAATCAAAACCGAGATTAAGAACCAAAAAATGAACTGATATTTAGAACCCTGCTTTTCAAAAATTCAAAATGTAAATGGAGATTCGTAGACCCTCATTTAAAATCAAAACCCAAAAACGGACAGATTAAAAACCCTCATTTTGTGTGGAGTGCTGATGAGGGAACGGGAGAAAATGATAGAATGAGATAGAGGTTGTGCTTGTGAAATGAGGGTCGGGGGGAGAGAGAGTGTGCGATTGGGTAATTGGTATTTGACAGTAAGCGTGTAATTTCCTCTTTTATCTATGTATTTGAATTTTGGGTAAGAGTGAGGAAAGAAAATGAAGGGTTAAAAAGGAGGGGAAATCAAACATTTAAGGGGCAAATATCGTAAGAGGTGTATTTTAATCTCAACCATTGGATCGTTGCCTTGTTGGCTTCGATCTGAATCGTGAAGTGTCTTCCCATCTTATGAATAGTGAAAACACCATTGTAACTTATTATATAGATATATATATATATATATATATGCAGTCTTGCTCTTGTGCGGACTAGTTCGCATTTTAAGAATGCGGACCGAACATGTGTCACCTGGCGGTGAGCCCAGAAAAGAGAGAGAGTGTGTCTGTAATTTAGGCGATGATTTCTAGGTACACCGTTAGGTGACACATGTCTGGTCCGCATTCTTTAAATGCGGACTAGTCCGCACAAGAGCATTATTATATATATATATATATATATATATATCATTTTCACAAATTCTTGTGAAAATATCACATTTTCTGATTAACGCAGTTAACTTTACTGTATGCACCAGAAAATGAAATAGTCTTATATCTGTGACATTTTCACAAACAGTAACATTTAGTGTGTTGAAAAAGTGGTTTGGATCCACCGGAGCTCCCATTTGGGGTGAGTATGGGTGTCATGGGGAGCCGCTGGTGCGGACCTTCAAAATAGGAGAATATTGGATTAATGAGTGTTTGAGCGACTAAATGGATTAAACTAAAAATATGTGTCATTTTTTCAATATATATATACGAGTTTATAGATTATTTGACCCATTTATTTAACCAGTAAGTTTTACTCTCTGTGTAATATTAACACAAAAAATGTTACTGTTTGTGAAAATGCCATAGATTTAACTATTTCATTTTCTAGTGCATACAGTAAAGTTTATTGTATGTGAAATTTTTTTTTTTTGAAATTTTATAGGCTTCACGGGTCTTTTTTGATAGATCTCGACGAGGAGATTTTAAAAATAGTAATTTTGCGAAAAACAGATTTGTCAATCAAAAGTTATGATGGTACCCACACATATTATATTCTTTTAATATATTCACACAATTTGGTTTGTAAACTTAAAAATATGATGAGTTAAATTAAGTTAAGTTTAATTTGATGAAAGATTCTTGATAATTTTTAGGGTCAATTATTAAATAGTCCCTACTATAAATATATATTTTTTAAAAAGGACACATATTTTTAGTTTAACCCATTTAGTCCCTCAAGCACTCAATATCCTCTTATTTTTAGAGGTCCGCGCCAGCGGCACTCCCTCTCCAAAATATGTGGCAAAGGACTTTTTGAGGCAAAATAAAAAAGTTTGGACTAAATGGGTATTAAAAAATGTCCGAGGGACTATTTGGTATATGTCCCTAATTTTTACGATTTTTTTAAAATACAAAATTATAACCCACGATCGTGCGTATATTGTCCGAATTATAGGGATTAAATATACCTATTCCAGTAGGATTAGGACTCCATCTTCGCCATCTTCTCCTAAGTAGAATTATAGTGTGCTTAGGACTGAAAAGAATCCTATAAATAAGACTCACATCATGGCCGTGTTCTCTTATATTTTGTTTGTTCTTGATTTGTCTTTGAATACCATCTTGTGAGTGAGGTTCTTTTTCAATACAATACCATCTGTCTGTGTCATCACAATATGATGGAAGACAAGAAAAAACCACAGTTGTTTGTGTGGAAGAAAAAAATCGAACGTCAGCTTTCAGAAGGGGTGCCTTTGCGTACTTTGCTTTCAAAAAAGAGGAAAACAGAGACAACGGCTGAGCTTCAGCAACTCAGAAAAAGAAGGAATCAAAGAGAGATTGAAAGAGCAAAGCGTGAGGAGGAGAGAAGAGAGATAAACCGGGCTCGGGATTCTGCTCAATTTCTTGATTGGGAGAAGAGAGACAAAGAGTTTGAATTAAGTCAAACTCAACTCAGGGCACAAATTCGGTTAAGGCATGGTCGTCCAAAACCAATAGATTTAATGTTAAACCATTTACAAGGACTTCATAATAATTACCCACCTGAAGAAATTAAGTCGTTAACACTTGAAGAAATTAAACAACTGCGTGATGACTTGCAAACCCATTTGGAACTTGACAGATCACACGCACAATATTGGGAGTCCCTTTTGGTGATTTGTGAATGGGAATTAACCAAATTGCTTGGTGGAGACAAAATGGGCTTGCACTCTTGTATCGAAGAGGATGTGGAGGAGTTGCTTCAAGGGAAAAGCTTTTATGAACTGGGGGAATTACAATCAGAGATTGAGACAAATTTGGGTTGTGGAACAGCTATGGTAATTGAGTATTGGGAGGCCTTAGTCAAGCGTCTCCATTACTACAAGGCAAGGAGTTTTCTCAATGATAATTATGCTCCTAAGAATTTAGATCAACAGCCAATGTTGGAAACTGAAAAAAGTGAGCAGACGAGTTCAATTAGGCATATAGAAGATAAGGAAGAAGAAGATGGAGAGCAGTGGTTGGGGCTCAAAAAGCCAAAGTACTGGAACCGAGTTATATCCGGGTACGACTGGAATCAGTACAACCGTACACACTATGATCACGAGGGCCCGCCTCCAAAGATGGTGCAAGGCTATAAGTTTAATATTTTCTACCCGGATCTGGTTTGTAGGGCGAAAACTCCGAGCTATACCGTAGTGAATGATGAGGGAGACAGTGCTGATACTTGTGTTATAAGGTTCCATGCGGGGGCTCCTTATGAAGATATTGCGTTTCGGATCGTGAATAGGGAGTGGGAATACTCTCGTAAAAAGGGCTTCAAGTGTACCTTTGAGAGAGGAATTTTGAACTTGCATTTTAACTTCAAGCGCTACCGTTATCGACGATGAAGCACCTGCATTTTGAAGATGTAATTGGTTTTTATTTTGTTAAGATTATTGATTTAGGTATTGAGTTACCTAGTTGAAATTTACTGGCTGTTTTTATTATTTACTTTAGCTTAGTGGCATTGTAGAGAGAAAGTGGAGAACTGTATGTTGGTTGATAGAAGAGTTTTTGACAAGTTGTTTGATTCTTTATGTTATAAACTCCAATTTTTTATCCATTATCTGTCTTCATTTTACATTTTACCCATTACAACAGATTTTCGTTTTTATTTTTTATCTATAAAAAATAGGATGTGCAGCAAAAATAATTACTATTCATCTCTAGTATATTTTGGAGGCATAAGTACTATTAATGTTATGCCCATCTTTAGTTAATATTTTTGGTACAAAATGATAATGTGATTCAAGTCCGAGCGATTGAAGTTATGGATTGGCCTCTGGCACAATTTCAATGTCCTTTGGCACTCTCTTTAAAGTCCAACATTATTATTATAACATCTAGTTTAGCTTTCGCTTGTGCACATCTATTTGAGATGGCCTACATAGGATCTTATATATCATTGTTCTAAATTTCTGAATATAATGACATGGCCTTATGTGACACAGATTTATTATTGATATACATTTTTCCGCAGAACTTTCTAGGCTTAGCTTTAGATTGCCAGGTACATCCATCATTTCCTTGCCAACTACTGTTTGTTTTAATCAATTGAATACATTAATAGGAAGAAGACAAATGAGTAAATACCAAAGAACCTTGACTGGTTCCCCGTTTAGAGACGAAAATTTATGATGGAGTCCATAGTTCAAGCATTCCCCAAGGGCTGGTGTACACTTCTGTATGATATCTTCATGTTTTAAAATATTGTTTTTGCATGTGAGCTTTAAGTATAGGTATCAAATTTTCTTCAGTGATATTGTGATTAAAGAACTTAATGGGTGAGAACCTTATATTCAATATATATACTATATATATACTATGTATACAATGTTATACTCAATATTACAATTGATTATATCAGATTATGGAGAATGAATCATTGGAAAAGTATGAGTGTTTTATCTTTGAACATGTTAGATGATTTTTCTTACTTCCCATCCTTGTGGCATTGTATTTGTGGATAAGTGAAGAACTATTAGCCTGGATTGTTATCCATTACCTGTCTTCAATTTTCACATTATTCGTAGCACTTATTCCAAATGATTTTCATATCTTTCGTTTGGCACCTTTGAATCTTTTTTGTTTCTTTATCCACAAAACTAGAAAATACATAGAGGTGTTGCAGAAACAATAGTGTTGTAAGTGGACATACCTTCCCCTTAATTTGTCCATACACTTTGTCTCAGATGCCATAGAGTCGGAACATTTCTGACTCCATATTGAATTGTAATAAGACCAGAACTTGGTTGCAACTTCAATAAATGAGAACTCATATTGTAATTTATTTATTTTTGCAATGCAGCGATGGCCCTTTGAAGCCTCATGGACTCCTATTTCCTTCATCATATCATCAAGAGGTAATCTATGTTTTAAATCTCCAACTTAGTACAGATCATTTGGTTGGAATATGACATTCCAAATTTAAATGCACCAGAACATAAGAATTTACTTGGCCATTCGACTTTAAAACCGAAAGGTACAATAATAAGAAAGATTTTTTAACCAATCTTTACTTGGCTGAGAAAATTGAACTTATTTAGATATAAGGTCCTGTAGACATCGTTGACTCTAATTTAAATCCTCGATATTGTTTGCCAATTAGATTGTTAAAAAATGTACACTAAATAACATTATAACCAAGCATGGCACTGTAGATAAAAACTCGGAGTATAATCAATTTTGTTTGTTAAGACCAAATGATTGAACTTTTGGATGGGCTGTTGGCACTTTCTTTCAAGTCCAAGATTATTATAACCATTCCCTTCTCCTATTTTGGTATTATTTACCCCTTTTCTCTTCTTTGTTGCTTGTCAATTCTATTATCTAAACCTGTACTATACATTATATACTATTGTTTCCATTATCTGAAGTTTTGAATAATTTGACAAGAACTTGTGTGGCGCTGATTTATTGTCATAAAAAAATTTCCCCAAAGTTTTTTGGTTTAGCACAAATTCAATTAGAAAACATGTGCTTCAGTCAGATTATAATCCATGGACAAAAACATGAGCTAAAGCTTCTTCACTTTTACTCTTTCATTTTTTTTATGTGTATTTTTTTTCTTCGTGACTACTCCATAGCAGATTGGTATATCATAGCGTTTTCACTTCCTGAGGCCGATAATAAATATAGCTGGATGCAAGGCCGATGTAGTTTATTGTGTGATATTCAAGACTACAGAGCGTAGTGTCTTTAAATCCGAGCCGACTCATGCATCAGCTAAGCTGAGTCACCCCTGGACCAAATATCCCAAAATCAGTGAAGAAATATCCCAAAATAGTGATTACTTAAATAATAAATTTTCAGTTATTTTATATCGTATATATTCTATTTGAGAAGAAATATCATGCGACATTCTAATTGCCGTCGGAAGATGCGTCGCGTGATAGCCCATATGCCGCAGCAAGGTTTAGTATACCTAATACTCTAGAGGCGAGAGCCTTTTTTGGTAGGGTAAACTAGAAATATGCCATTTTCCCCCCACTAAAATGCCATAATTCTAGGATAGACCTGACAAGATGCGGCATGACACCAATTGACACGAAGGTATAGATTAATACTTGAACGTTTAATGCTTTTGGGTCATATAAGTTCCAACCCACTGAGACATGATACCTAACTGTTCCCTTCTTCTATGTTGGTAATTCTTGTATAATTCCCTCATTCCTGTTCATTATTATTCTGAATTATATGACCTAAATATGTACTTTAGCTTCAACTCTGTGCACATATATTTTATATGACCTTAATAAGATCTTATATACTATTGTTTCTATAATCTGAATTTATGAATAATTTACACCAACTTATGTGACACTGATTTATCATCATAACATAATTTTTTCCCCGCAACTTTTTATGTTTAGCATGAACATTGAAATGGAAGACATGGGTTTAGCTTTCTAATTACATAAATCATTGCCTTGCCAACTTGATAGGAACAGTTTTTAGCTAGATTAAATTCACAGGTACAAAACATGTGCTAAATCTTATCTACCCATCCCTTTTTTCATTTTTTTCTTCCGTATATGTATATCTCCTTACACTCAATTACTAATGTGAAGTAAGGTAGTGATTCATGTCGAAAAATCTATTTTATGAAATTGCACACTAAACTCTTGTTATATGTATCATGGTACAAATAACCTATAGAAGAAAGGGTAAAAGAAAGATTAATTAAAGAACCAACCCCTTTTAGCAAGGGAATTCGTCTTCTATTTTTTTAGGGGGGCCATCAAAGAATGAACAACCACGAATTTATAATCGTGAATTTGATGCATATTACATCTTTTAATCATATCTTATCACACTTCTTTGTATTATAAAAAACTAATTATAGAAAACAGAGTTTAGAACGTACTGCTTTTCTTTCCTCCAATTGTTTGTTGTGGGTTTGTGACTAATGAAAATGGATGCATGGTCAGATGATACTTCATCCGATGATTCTGAACGAAGGCGTCTAGGTTACAGAACATAATGATAAACAAAGAAAAAGAATGTGTGGTGACTTAAATGATTACGACGCAATGCACTATTCCGAAGCAATTTTAACTCGGTGTCCTCTGTATTACCGAGGGCAGATCATGTTGATTTTGGCTCTCCTATTTTTTTCAGTTTTGGTTTATTTACAAATTTGCCATTTTGGCTCAAATCTATAAATACAAGTGCCATTTCTAGGTTTTGAGAGAGGACAAGTTTGAGAGGTATTTTGTGTGTTATCAAAGCTAAAGAGAGATAGAGCTCCCATTTGAGGGGTGAGTTCTTGTGAGGTTGTGAGTGACTTTCTAAGAGAGATAAATTGTGTGTGTGTATAACCTTTGGGTTCCTCCATTTATCTATAGAAAGAAGAAACCCTCCTTGGTGGATGTAGCCCAAATTTGGGTGAACCACGGTATATCGTTGTTGTTTTGCTTTGATGATTGCTTGTATGTTCTTATTGTCTCTTCATTGATGTTTGGTTGATTCGATTGGGAGTTTGCACACTAGTTCATTTTGGGAACAAGGTCTTGGGTGTTTTCCGCACACCAAGTGTTTGATAAAATTCCCGAGTGAGTTTTATCGTCTTGGTCTCTAGAGATAGTCTTGCTTTAGCGCAACAAGTGGTATCAGAGCTTAGGTTGCATTGTTTGCCCGGTATTTTTGGTTCGAGGTTGAATCAATTTTGGCAATTTTGGCATAGCTTTTGCTTTTGTTCCAAATGACGGAAAATGTGAAGAGTACTCGAGAATCAACCTCTACGAGCAGAGGCTCTAAGAGATGGGATCCGAGTTATGGATCGAGTGGCTCAATGAAGACGGACATGAAGGCTTTTGATGAGAAGATCAATTTCGGGTTATGGCAAAGACGAATGTGAGGCGTTCTTGTCCAACAGAGGTTGCAATTAGCATTGTTGGGGGTAGAGGGACGACCGGTAGGCATGACCGATGCCGAGTGGATTGACATTGATCAAAGAGCGGCTTCGTGTATTGAGATGCTTATCACGGATGATGTGTTGAATAACGTGATAGCGGAGACCACGGCTAAAGGCATGTGGGATAAGCTTGAAGAGATTTATTTGGGAAAGTCGTTGTCAAATAAATTGTTCCTCAAGAAGAAACTCTTCAAGCTTGAGATGAAGGAGGGTGAGGATATGATGAAGCATATCAATGTTTTTAATACCTTGATAAATGACTTGAACCGGATAGACGTTCAATTCATTGAGGAGGATCGAGCATTGTTGTTTCTTACATCATTACCCGATTCATACGAGCATTTTTTGACCACGCTCATGTTCGGGAAGTCTACGCTCCGGTGCAACGAGGTTGTGCAAGATATTCAATCTCATGTCACGATGAGAAAGAAGAAAGGTGGAGGTGACGGGTATTCCCATAATGAAGGCCTTATGGCGAGAGACGGAGGTGGGCAAAATGGCGGGAGGAACTCCAACCGGGGATTTAATGAAGGTAGTAGGTCTAGATCGAGAGGTGTTGGTGGTAAAGGGCCGAAATGCTACAAGTGCCGGGAATGGGGTCATATGATCCGAGAATGTCCTTTGTGGAACGACAAGGTTAAGGGCAAGGTTGATTCCGAGAGGGCAACGGTAGCGAGTGTGAATTATGAAGATGAACTTGGAGAACTTCTCACAATCTCCAAGGTTAACTCTCTTTCCCAAGATGATTGGATATTAGATTCGGGATCGTCGGATCACGTTTACTCCAAGAGGGAATATTTTGAGACTTTCACAGAAAATGGAAAAGGTTCCATGTCTTTGCCTAACGGAGAGAGGGTTTCCGTTGAGGGTGTCGGGACGGTGAAACTCAAGATGTTCGATGGGGTGGAACGCACATTGGGTGGT
This sequence comes from Sambucus nigra, assembly GCA_949130495.1. Lineage (NCBI taxonomy): Eukaryota > Viridiplantae > Streptophyta > Magnoliopsida > Dipsacales > Adoxaceae > Sambucus > Sambucus nigra. The sequence goes on from OX422222.1 coordinate 52,549,412, forward strand.
GTGGCCTATGTCCCAAAGTTGCGAAAGAATTTGATATCCATTAGCCGTTTGGATTCCAAGGGTTGCCGGGTGTCGGTGGCGGGTGGAGTCTTGAAAGTCACACGCGGTTGTATGGTCCTAGCGAGGGGAGAGGAGAGAGAGGGGTTGTATCGTCTAAATCAGACTTCGAGGAAGACGGGGAAGCGGTGTGCACAAGTGATCGAACGTTCGAGGCATGTCTCGTTTGTGAACAAAACGGAGTCATTGGGTGCTAGCTTTCCGAGAGTAGACGGTAGTGATGAGAGAATACCTACAAGTGGAGGGGATGGATCGAAGTCCCCCTCCAGGGCCAACGGGTGATGTTGACCCGGTTTAGTTGCACACATGCACTGGCCGATTCGAATCGAGGAGGTGCAGGACTGTGATGGATTCGAGGTGTGTGTAGCTAGTTCAAGGAAGGCCGATGAGTTATTGTTTGCGAGCATTGGCAAACGGGAGTTTTTCGTGATAAAGACTTGGTATATCTTTCGAGGGTGAGATTTGGAGGGTATGAGAGGTGAGGAATTTTCCCTCTCATCCGTGGTTATTTCTCAAGGTGGAAGATGGTGTTGATGTGTTTGAATGTTTCGTGTAAAGAAGGTGTATGCTATATGTATTGTGTGGGGGTGTACTCAACGGGTTACATGAGGAGCGAGCTTCACCGTATGGTTACATGGGAAGCATTCAGGGGAGTTCTTAGTTTAGAACTTGGTTCCTCGGCGGGTGGAGTCGTTTGGAGTCTTGGAGTGAAGACTTGCGGTATCTCACTTCATGGTTGAAGTTTGAGGTGGCTTAGCATCGGGTGGAGCGTATTGGCTTGTTAGATGTCGGGATGATCTTAGAGCGGATTTGATGTTTGCATTCCGAGTTCGGTTGGATCGTGAGGATCGCCTGGGGGAATCGCATTAGCTTGGTAGATGGTGGGACAGTCTTCAAGCGGGTTCAATTTCAGCATTCTAGAGATTGGTTGGATCGTCAGGATCGCCAAGGTGGAGTTTGTTGATTTTGGCTCTCCTATTTTTTTCAGTTTTGGTTTATTTACAAATTTGCCATTTTGGCTCAAATCTATAAATACAAGTGTCATTTCTAGGTTTTGAGAGAGGACAAGTTTGAGAGCTATTTTGTGTGTTATCAAAGCTAAAGAGAGATAGAGCTCCCATTTGAGGGGTGAGTTCTTGTGAGGTTGTGAGTGACTTTCTAAGAGAGATAAATTGTGTGTGTGTATAACCTTTGGGTTCCTCCATTTATCTATAGAAAGAAGAAACCCTCCTTGGTGGATGTAGCCCAAATTTGGGTGAACCACGGTATATCGTTGTTGTTTTGCTTTGATGATTGCTTGTATGTTCTTATTGTCTCTTCATTGATGTTTGGTTGATTCGATTGGGAGTTTGCACACTAGTTCATTTTGGAAACAAGGTCTTGGGTGTTTTTTGCACACCAAGTGTTTGATAAAATTCCCAAGTGAGTTTTATCGTCTTGGTCGCTAGAGATAGTCTTGCTTTAGCGCAACAGATCAAACCAGTATTATGGAGATGGTATTTTATACTGATGCAAGTCATCTAAATATATGTAGTTAGTATTCAAATCCTAGACCATTTATAGCCTTATATATATATATATATATATATATATCAGAGCATGAAGAAAGGTAGCTCTTCACAAGGTTTGAAGTTGTGAGCCAAATTGACGGGCTTTGTGGCATTGGAAAAAACTATGGCCTTCATCTTGGGCTGGGAAATTGATTTGAAACATATAAGCCAGCCATTTCAATACTTTTTAAGCATAATAAAATTGAATAATAAGTACAAAGAATTCTTATTATTACATAATGCATTGCACATAAGGCATCCAGACACCACTGAGGTGCCTCTTTTCAGTAGTTGATCACCAGTGGTAATTTGTCATTAATTAACCTTAAAAAAATGAAATTCATTAAGGCTATAGATTGAGATATATATTGGCTTTGGGATATTTGGTTTGCAAGGTTTCATATCCTTCCTTGTAGAAATACTCATTAGAACTAGAAGGCTCCAAATTAATTATGTCTAGGGTATTCATTAACCTGAGGTATTTGCAGTTTCTCAATTTCCTCCATTATATTGGGGAAAGAAGAATTAAATATAGTACGGATATACCTTTTTTTTAATAGATAACTAGTAGGTATATAGAATTCACTATTCCTAATTAAAATCCCTACTTTCATCTTGATTTAGCCAAAACATTAGGAGGGCATCTAATATTCGGTACAATGGAGTTAGTCAACCATGTACCATTCCAAAATACAAGTAGATCAACCAATCATCCGATGTGTGTAAAAAAATTAATGAAATAACGCATCAATCCATGAAAAATAAAAGAGGTAACAAACATGGGGTTATGTGAAAAAGCAAGCAGTTTGAATCTGGCATGGAAGAATTTAGACAAGTATGAATGACCTTTGACAATAATAAAGGCAACCATTCCAAAAAAGTTTTGATAAGAATACTAGCAACCCTTAGGCACATACATCCTCCTGAAACGGGTGGTTACAATTTTTTGGGTTGCAGTATCCCCATCCCAAAGGAGATTTTTACGCCACTTAGAAAGATATTATAGCAGAGATTCTGACCATTTATAAATTATGAAATTATGCATGAGCATGCCTTGGTAAGCAGACTACAACGGTTGAGCCCTAGTAGGAAGCCATGGTGAGTAAATGTTCCTTACATCCAATGAGCTTTGCTTTGGCCCTCTCTTAAAGAGTTTACCAGTGAGACTTTTTGGTTTTACCTCTAAAAAGATATGGGGCAAATGCCCTTCACGAAGTCCCAAAATCTCAGCAATTCAACTAGCTTTGCACTTGGCATACTTCCCTAGGAAAAAATGAATTTTACTTGTTTACTTTAAAAAAAAGGTTCTAACATAAACATCCAAGAAATTCACCAGTTATGAATCCTACTGCAATAACTATATAGTCTAGTATTGAATAATGGGATAATTTACTTGCAGCCTTTAGGTCCTGCGACTCAATCTTGAGACTACTAGCACTACTTAGTGCGCTCAATGTGGCTCTTAGTGTTGTCCGTTGATGTTAGCGATCGAACCATCGGCTCTGGTACCACTGGTAGATCTTCCAAGCCTACTATTACCCACCGATGTTCTTTCCGACTTAACCACCTTGTGTCAAGATAAGTTGTCAAGTTTTAACTCAAAAGGCATTGGTGCTACTTAAAGGGTCCATCCCACTTAAGTATAGTTGGACTCTACATCTTTCCATGTTGGATAATTATTTGATAGACAAGGTATTCAACAATTTATTCAATAACTTTAGAGGAGTTCAATATTAACGAAGCTTGATTAGAATTAGGTTTCACAAGTTTAGTTGAAAAATGACTCATATTTATGCACGCATCTCTTCATATGAGGGTTGAAATGATCTTGTGGAATTATGTTCCACATGAAAAGGTCCTAATACTATAAATAAGTCCTCAAAAGCATAAGATTTGTTTCTCAACAAATAAATCCATGTGAACTTTAAGAAAGCATCAATAAAATGCATATAGTATTTGTAACCGCTAGAGGAGAGTGTAAGTGAGGAGCCCTAAATGTCAGAGTGAATAAGCTGCAAAAGCTCATTATATTCTGTGAGAGAATCTGAGAAAGGGAAATTGTGAATTTTCCCAAGGCAACAAGCAGCACAGAGATAAGACATGATTTTATTTTCATTAGGAATATTACAATTGGTCAAAACATAATGAACAATCTTAAGAGATGGATGGCCTAAATGACTATCCCACAAATCAATTTTCTATACACACTACACCATTTTTTAAGTAAATCTTCTATTAATTTATACTTTTTCCCGTTCAATTTATGTTCGATTGTATTTATGTTACGTTATAAATCAATTTTGCAGTTCTTGTACTTTTTGAAGTTTAGTCTCTCGACCTGTGCAATAGTATTAAACTCAATTTTTAGTTTTATTAATTTCATATGAGTTATTAATTATTCTCCCCCAATTTTGTACTTATGTTTATCTTATCACTAACATATTTTTTAATGATTTTTGTCTTATACCTTTCGTCAAAATATTATTTAAACATTTGACGTGTGACGCTTATTTCTCCTTGGCTCCTATAGAGTTCTAAAAATAAAAACCTTTTGACCCCATAGGTTGATTTATGGTAACTTGAAGCACAAACATATAGCCCCATATATGCAGGGACGGAGCTAGGATTTCTCGCGAATGAGGGCTAATTTAATGGAGATTTGGAAGGGTTCGAGGGCGGCAGCCCCGAAACCAAATTTTTTGTGGTTCTTTTCGAGTATTTGCCAAATAATTACGTAAATATTTTTTTGATCTATTAGAAAGATAAATTGAAAATGATTAACTGAATTGTTAGAGTAAAATTTAATATATGGGTTTATATATGAAATAAATATGAATTATAGGCTATCAAATAATGTTAGGCCAATTAAAGTGATTAATTTAAGTTTTGGGGCATTAATAATGTATTATTAAAGTGTGGGTTTTAATGTGTAGAGACAAGCGTAATTTCTATTTTTATGATGGGTTAAAATAGAAATATACGAAATATGAAAAGACACGATTGTCTTATAAATAGAGGTCATGGTCCCAGATGATACAACTCTATTCTTTTGATTCCCATTGTCATAGAGAAATTCAGGCATAATTGATCTGGAAGATCATAAGACCTCAGACTCAGATATTTTACTTTTCTCGTTATGGATTCAGGTACGCTTTCGCAAATTCAAAATTTTTATTTCTTGATGATTTAATATGAATGTTCCTGTTTATGTGATGGTTTTCACAAAATAGAAATTAATCTAACATGTGGTATCAGAGCTATTTCATGTTGAATTGTTAAGAATACAATAGGAAGATATTGATATTAATTTTGGGTTCAAAATATTTTTTTCGAAAATTTCAATATTTCTGAAATTTTTGGTACAAAAATATTCTTCGTTTCATTACAATTCCAACAATATAAAATTCATGAAATTTGGACTACTGGTTGATTTTATATGATTTTTTGGAAATTAAGAAAAAAAGGTTGATTTGATGGTAGTGGAAGGTTAAAGGTTCGACTCTTGGTGTTTCATATTTAAGCCTCTTAAATGACGGAATTTATGAAGGAGCTCAAGGAGTTTTGAACCTATGACCTTTCAAGTTGAATATTACTTTCATGCTTATAATACCGTACAAATTTAAATTCAAATGTTGGTGTATATATATATATATATATATATATATATATTGAGATAAATTAATTTAAACAATACATCACTAAAGTGACCTCTTTTGTTCAAAAAAAATAATTTTTTATTTCGAAATATAAAAAGATTATGTTCATGTAATTTATGTGAATATTAATCGTCCCAAAGTAAGATTAATTTTTAAGAAAATTGCATGTGCACCTTTAGTAATAAGCGTGTGATAATTATTTAGTTTTTTACATATGAATAATAAATCGACCCAAAGGAAGAATTTCGATATGTTCTTAATATCAGTGTTTGATTACTACACCAAGATATCACTTATAAGTTGATATTTGGTCCAAAGATAAAATACTAATAGAGTGTCCGATATCTTAAAATGGGATTTGCCTTCATTTGAATTTATTTTTGTTTTAAGACTTATATGAGCTAGTTTTATTTGATTGTTGTTCTCTGGAGTCAGCAAGCAGTTCTGCTTTTAACATTACTGCCAGTGTTAATTCTATTCATATGCTTAATGGCACAAACTTTAAGTTATGGCAAGAGAACCTCCATATAGTTCTCGGTGTCATGGATTTGGACCTTGTGTTAAGGGTTCCTTCTCCTGCACCTCTTACGGATAAAAGTTCCTCTGATGACAAAAAGAACATTTAAAGGTGGGAGAAGTCAATCGCATGTGTCTGATGATCATAAAGAAGGCCATTCCAGAAGCATTCAGGGGCACAATATCGGAAACGATAAAGACAGCTAAAGAGCTCCTAGAAGAAATTAAGAATATACTTGCCAAGAATGAAAAGGCTGAAACAAGTACACTTTTGGCAAGTCTCATCTTAATGTAACATAAAGGTACTTCGAACATTAGGGAGTACATTATGGAAATGTCTCATCTCGCTTCAAAGTTAAGAGGACTTAAGCTTGATCTCTCTGAGGATTTACTTATGCATTTGGTTATGATATCTCTTCCCACACAATTCAGTCAATTTAAGGAGAACTACAACTGCCAAAAGGAGACTTGGTCTCTTAATGAGCCCATCTCATATTGTGTGCAAGAAGAGGAAAGATTGAAGCAAGAAAAGATAGAAAGTGCTCATGTGGCTAGTACTTCCAAGGATAAAGGGAAGAAAATAAAGAAGGATAAAGAAGCTGCAGTGGTTCCATATCAAAAGAAATAAAAGAAATGTTGATGGTTGTTTATTCTGTGGAGCTTCGGGACATAGAAAGAAGAAATGTACCAAATATCATGCTAGGCATGTAAACAAAGGTACACTTCTTAATCAGTTCATTCTGAGGTCAGTTTGACTTCGGTTGCTCCCACACGATTTCACACACGTGTTCTCACACGCACTCCCACACTTGTGCCTACTAATGCTACCACACAAAATCGTTGAGATTTTGAGAGTTTTTGAGAGAAAGTGGAGTTTTCGATCAAAACTTCACAAAGTTTAATGGATCAATTTTAAATAATGCATATTCCTGTGGAGAACACCTCCCGGACCAATGATTGAGTTTTGGTACATTATCTAGTATATGATGATTATCATGTTCATATATTTTGTCCCTATTGCTAGATTGTATTTCTATGTGTATATATGTTTTTTATATAGCTTAAAAAATCCAAAAATATTTTATTTTTGATAAAAAATTTTGAAAAAGACAAAACTATTTTTGTACCATCATTTTTCACAATAAATGGATGTGAATTTAAGATGTTTGAATCACCCCTACATTTCATTCATTCATGTGACTTTTTCATGTTTTTTTTAGAGACGGTTTTATTTCTTTAGTGTGCTTAATAACACGTGGCTAGCATTTCATAGTTCATTGATGATTACTTTCTTCATGCTAGACTTAGTGAATATAATACATGCTTATAATGTGTCAAATATGGTGTTATCATCTCAATAGTGTTTAATAAAGAACCAAATGTACTATAGATAAGTTGTGCTTCTAAGAAACATTGATGGGATTTCGTTTCCCGGGAAAAAAAATTGTTAAGTAGAAAGGAGCTACGAAGGAGAAAATTCTCTTCACATTAAAAGCCACCATTGGAGAAAGAGCCTGAAACATTAACGTCACATAAAAACTGAAGTGCCAAGGTTATTTTTATTTCATTGATGCTTCACTAGACATGAGCATTATGATATCTTCAAAAATGTGAGAGTGAATTCTTAAATATGTGAGATTTTGAGGGTGTTATAAAGTAGAAGATTAGTGGGTTTGCACAACAGACTCTCTTGAAAAACATTAAATAGTTTGGCATTATTGATTTCAAAAGCATTTAAATTCATGTCATATTGCATAAGTCGAGTCAATTTCATTCATGTTCAATATTCCTACACCTAAGGTTGAGACTAAGTTATTTTTTTAGAAGTATCTCATTGACTTCGTGCACCTATGTTATGAATGCATATGTTGATTTGCACGTGAAAAATTTTCACCTAATTACATTTCACTTTCATGATTCGTATATTTTAGTGGTATTCCATGGTGTGATGAATTTTTACATATACATACTACTTACACCTATACTTGATTTTTTTCTAAATGAGAAAATTAAAAAAAAATTCAAAAATAGTTGGTAAGCTTCTTTCTGAAATCTTATCGCACGTGCTTAATTGATTATCTTTGTGATGCGATTTCTTTTGGGTTCATGTGATGCTTATAATTCATTGTTAATGTCAAACACTTTGTCTATTACGGACAAAGAGAGGGGAAACAAATTTAGGGGGTGTTTATTTTTTTAAATTTGTATGCATCACGATATTTCTTTTATCTCATGTGAGTAGGTCATTCTGGCTTAATGAAGTTTCATGAATCGCACAAGTTGAAGACTTTGAGTTGAAGACTTATACATTTATGCATTTTTGTTTGTTGATTTGGAAGGGCATTAGTTGTATTAGTCTTAGGGGTCAATTTGGCCTCGGTTTGTGTTTTGTAGTGGAATAGCCAAAGGGAAATATTTATAAGAGCAAAATTTATAATTGCTAATTTTATTTTATTTAGGTTATCCCGTTATACCCCACTACACCTTCCTGACCATTCTCAAGACTTCAAAGAGAAGAAACATTGGTGACATTGGCCAAGATTGAAGATCATTCATCATAACTTTACCCAAGAAGTTTATGAAATGGTTTGGCAAAGCTTTAAATATCTAGTAGTTGATTTAAAAGTGTTTGCATTTAAAAGTTTTGAAAATGATTTTCAAAGAATATTTGAAAATTTTCCTAACTCGTCAGAATGATATTGATATGTCCTTCATACAAGTTGTGTAGGGTTAATAGAACGAGATCTGGAACGTCGCTTTTCGGGCTGATTCTAGAATGTCGTTTGCAGTATCATTGGAAATCGTTCGAGCGAGATTACGTACATCATTCGAACAAGGTAGCAACTCGTTCGCGTGTTTTTTATTTTTCATTAAATCTTTTTCAAATCTTTAGTCCTTATCTCTTTGCAACAACTTTCCCTATAAATAGAGATACGGGATTAGACTTTTCAAGAAGTCTTTTTAGAGTTTTTTTTGTTATCAAACTCCACCTTTTTTTCATCCAAACCCCTGGGATCTTTGAGGATCACTTTTTCAAATCAAGAAGATTACAATAGAAGTTCTAAAAAGGTATTCTAAAAAGAATAATACCTTTTTTGCAGCCAAACCCCTTGTAGAGATTTTCTCTACTATTGATTTATGGAGTCGAGGATCTACTACTGAAGAAGAAGGGAATTGCACTTTCCAAGTTGTCTTGTGTCTGTCAATTCTGAAACAATATTGAATATAGGTTTTGCTTGAAAGAAATTTTTTCTCAAAGTTCTTCTTCTGCTTATTTGGTTTAGAATTTGACTTCAATTTATCTTGCATATTCACTTTAAATTAAATCAAGATAAAATTTGATAAAAAGGTGAATTTATGTGTTTGGACTAAAATCCAAGTAAATCCGTATAACCCATGCATGTGCTTTTTCAATCCAAAATTTATAGTTGGGAGGATGTGTCTTGAGAATTTATGACTCAGTACAAGTACAACAAGGATATAGAGGTCACCCGTTGAGACATTGATCTACTTAAGCGAAACCCAAGTGAGCCAATTGGCAATTTTATCGGACGATGGAGGGAAAAGGCGCTACCATGACAAATCAACCGTTTAAAGAAGTGAAGGTGAGTATTATGAAAAAGAATTTCCTATCACATATCAGAATATCAATGGAAAGCTATTACTACCCCCACATTAGAGCCCTCCGTGAGGCCGGGGTCGATTTTGAAGTATGGGTCATCAATCAGAAAGTCGAATCTGAAAAAGAACCACTTAAGTTGTTTAATTCAAGATTAAACAGTCTAAATGGCTTCAAACAATTTTTTGAAGAAACTATTTTATCAAAAACAAACTGAGAACACAAGATGTGTATAAAAAGAATATGAACGAGATATTTCAGTTATTAAGTATCCCAGTGTAGAAAACCAACATAAACGATTTTAAATCAGCACACTAGTAGAAGGTGATGAGAGGAGAATGAAATAGTAAGTACACGGGAATTTTTAACGTGGTGAAACCCAACCCAATTGGGAAAACATCCATGGAGGTCTTTACACCTCAAAACAGAAATCCACTAAAATAGAGTTAACAGGTTACAAACTATTTAATAATCTAAACACACAATCAGACCCAATCAAAGTTTAGATAATATACCAACTCCTCTGGATTATTCTAACTTCTCCCAAGGCTTCTGATGTTGTAGATGTTCTCTCAGCTTTATAACTCCACTCCTTTTTAGCATTCAGTCGACTCCGAAAGTCAATGATATCTCTACCAACACTTTTTTAGTGTTGTGTGAAAGTGTTGTGATGTGATGTGCCTAACACGTGCATGCAACTCACACACACTTACAGACAATATTACTAACAAATTACAGATTTTGTTCTAAAATGCAATATATGGTTTTTGAATCTCAGTATATTGGAACTCTGAGACTTTTGATCTTTGTTTATATCCACAGATCTCGAGGTTACCTTGCTATTAAAAGCATCCAAGGTCCTAAACACTTTCCATTTTATTAATACAACAATTTCACAAATTGTGAAATATAGATACGAAAATGTAAAGCACCAATCAAGATCCTAACTAGATCAAAGTCTGATTTTCTCTAATCTGAGAAATAAAAAAGGATTTGTTAGTACGGGTTTTAAAATAAACATATAAGAGTAAAACAACAAACAAATGATGATTTCTTGAAAGAAGAAATCCGCCTAAGTAAATAAACGTGTTTTGTATCACAAAAAGTTTAGATTTACACTTTCTATTAAGAGAGAATGAAATCCAAACTTCGTGAGTGTTGGACAAGAGATTAAAGACCAAAGAGGATGGATCTTCACAGCAATGGAACACACTCAACTCACAAGGTGTTTTTTCTCGGGAAAAAGCAAGAGTTTGGTTTAGGGTTTCGAATTCTCTGTTTTTCTTTTATCTCTCTCTCTCTCTCTGTTTTCTTATTTTCTCTCAAATGTAAATTGATCCAAATATTGTAAAAGTGAGGATGATGGTATCCTTTTATGTTAATGAGAGAAGGATCTGGAACATCGATGTAAAAGGAACGACTGAGATCAAACGTGTTCCCATTGGTTGATCCAGTCGTTACAAAGATTAGCCAAGATTACATGCATACCATTAATAAGAAATTATCTAAGGGTTCTCAATAAATTTCAGGTATGTGACAACAAACAAACACACATTCAGCCGTTATACCATCGGCACGTGTAAGGCCATGATCATATGTAAAATGAGTATTTTTAGAAGATTAAAAAATACCAATTGCTGCCGCATAAGTCTCTGCCACTTTCGGTTTCTACCCAACAATTTTGTAGGATGAAAATGTTAATTACACATCAGCCCAAACATTATAAAACCAAGTTTTAAATGATTTAAAAATGTTTAAAAAACTTTAACAATTATTTTAAAAATCCCAAAAATTATTTAAAAATCATTTTAATGGGAATTAATACTCACACGCTTAATATGATATGAATGAACTATAGAGTATGCAATCCTAGGTGTAGTGTTGGTATAGGAAAATTGAGACTAGTAGAGGATGAGTTGATGTAGTGTCTAAAGTTCTTTGGTTAAACAAGGATGACTCTGAATTTTGTCAGTATTTCAAAACCAGATGAGCTCCTATATAGTATAGAATCAAGTGAGTCGAGGATATAGGGTTCTTAAGAATCCGAGCCAACGAGGCTAACTGGGCAGTTCATCCCACGGAAGTATGATAAGTCCATCAACGCCTCGGTCTCAATCACAATAATATCTCTCAATCTCCTACCTCATGGACACCTAAAAATCGTACTAGTCATGTCCAAAGGGATTACAACGAACTCCATGACCCCATATCAAACGTTTACCAAGCCCTTCTAGCTCGAAATCTCATCAATCCTATAGCACCTTGACCATTATAATACCTACTTCCTCGAAATATCAAGCACGACGCCTGTTGACTTCCATCAAACCACCGGGAACAACACCGACCAGTGTTTTCACCTGAACAATATCATCAAAAGCCTTATTAACATGGGGATCATTACCCTCCAGTTAATACAAAGCCCAATACCACTAAAAACCCTCTCCCAGATCGGGCTAAATACCATTCTTTCAACAAAATATCCAAATTTTGAGCCTTTCACCAAAACTAATCCCATCAAAGCACACAATTCATCTACTAGTTCACCCCAAACCCTCAAGTTTTATCCTTCTTTCCTCATATATCCAGAGAATAAATCCGACCAAGCCTTATCCCTCCTAACCAGGTCTTGCATAGTGGTCTGAACCAGTTCAGAAAGGGTAAGTATGGAGCTGCAAGCAGTCTTGAATCAACTTCGGGATTTTGGGCGAAAACTTCCCTTAGAAATGAACCTCAAAGAAGACTGTTGCGGAAAGATCAATTTTATGTATATGGAGGCTTGGGCTGGAAAGTTAGATGAATGCTTCATGTCAGCAAAAAAGTTCAGTTTGGATAGAATTATGCAAGTAATGTCTGACGAATTTGTCAAGAACAAAGAAATATGTACAACCTTTGAACTGCTCACCATCCTGAAGCTCAAAGAGTATTTATCCCACTCCTTTCAACACTTCTTTGCTGAATTGGAACCTATATGACGAGGCTACTAAAGTTTTGTAATTCATTGACTTTTCGTGGAAAAATGACATCATTTCCACTAGATGGGGCGATGATTTTAACAGCTTTGATAACTAATCGGGAAGTAGAGACATCGACATAATTTCCTCATTATGCGGAATGATTTCTTTTAAAGAATTGCTAGAAGTGATCAATGAGGTATCCATCGTGACTGAGGTTGATGAAGATATTGGGTTTCTATTCTTCCATGCATCTATAAATCTCATGTCTCGATCCACGCGGGACTATAAAGTCCCAATTCTCCCACTAGTAGGTACATATATATAAAAAAAAGTAATCGTTGAACAGCTCTCGATGTCAAAAGTAATTTAAGAATAAAGTAAGGTCGTCGCGCAACTCAAGAAAACCCAAGCCAACATCACTTTGTGGGGGCTTTTCATGTCTTCCCAATTACACATAAATGCTTTGATCAAACTCCTCACATGTCCCACGGTTCCTCCTCCCACCTCCCCCGAAGAAGTCGTTCACATGGTGAGATCTATGAACACAACAACAAGCATCCATTTTTTCGAGGAGGAAATCCCCAAGATCGATCCTAACCATAACTATACTCTCAATATCTCAGTCTAAGGCATGGGGAAAATGGTTCCATTAGCACTTCTTGATAGTGGGTCTGCTGTGAACGTGTGTCCATAAAAAACTCTCAACTACCTAGGGATAAAGTTCAGCGATCTCACCCCCACTTCTGTTGTAATGTGCGCATACGATAATACCCATCGACAGGGTATCGGTTCGATAATACCCACACTAGGGGCTTGTCCTATATACCCCCAAACTGAGTTTCCAATCATCGATATATCATCCTACTTCAACTTGATCCTCAGTCTCCCTTGGGTTCACAGTATTCCAAGCGTGTCTTCTTTGCTTCATCAAAAGCTCAAACTCTTTGTCAATAATTAAGTCATCACTATCCTTGAAAATAATAAAAACTCCGATGGAGTCGGCACGAGTAACCTTGTATTCAAAATCCAGCATGGGGCTAACAACATGTTCCTCTCAGACTTCAAGATTGATCCACTTCCTATCCCGACCGGGGATAGTTTTTAAAAAAGAGTATGCCCAGAGTACAGCCCACACGGTAATGTCAACGTGATCCAAATGTTCAAAAGTATGCATTTCATGCTAAGAATGGGGCTGGGTCACCATCAATAAGGGATTATCGAGCCAATAATTTTGAAAAAAAAACATTTCTCCCATGTGGCCTGGGCTACCAACCGTCATAAGTTGAACTCATGGCACTCCGCCAGTCATAACAAAAGAAAATATTGAAAAATAAAGAGACAATCTCAGGAGATTCCCTAAATGGAAAATTTATTAAGAATAGTGAAGACTTCCTCTTCTGTGGGTTCTCCAATCTATAGTACGACCCCATGGAGAAGAAGATGAAGTCAGGACTGGAGACTTTCTTTGGGGACAAACTCACCTAGGATAAAGATCAGAAACATGAGGCAGAGCCTTTAACCATCAAAGTCATGGAAAGAACTGGAAACTCTCAAGGATATGACGATGATGAGCCATTGGATCTCCTTACACTGGTGTTTGATCTCTACATGATCCACATTAAGGCCAAGCTATTAGAGTCGTCAAATAAGATCACCCATACTAAGAAACCACTACATAACTTGCACCATATTCCAATAAAGCCTGCCCAAGACAATCTGAACCATGTTGTTCACCCCCTCTAAAATGAATCGGAGTATATCACTTCTCCTTTTATCACAAATATAATTGTAAATGAAACCTCCTTTGACGAGGTTCTCACTGTTATATTTCTAAAAGACGTTTTTAATGTAATAAATGATGATTTTAAGTATCTTGTTGTGCCTTATATTAATTGCATTGATTGTAATCAAACATTTTATGAAGATAGCCTAATAAATGAACAATTCTTAAGTTATCTCAATAAGTAAATAATTCAGCAACATAATCGTATTCAAACTTATAATGATGAGACTAATATTATCAATTTCGGTTCTAGTAGTAATCTGTGTGAGATTATGATAAGGTCCAACCTCAACGAGCATGAGCGGTCATAATTTAAAGAACTTTTGAAATAATTTGTGGACGTCTTTGTGTGGTCCTACAACGATATGCTCGACATTTGACCTAAAAATCTCACAGCACGAGAGTCTTATCTTCCCATAAAAAAATCATTTCAAACATAAGGTGAGAAGGCTCTGGACGAAGTGGTAAAGAAATTAAATGTAGACTTCATCTACTTGGTCGAATATCCTACATGGCTTGCAAACATCATCCCCATTCTAATATCAAGATGAAAAATTTGCATGTGCCTCAACTATCGAGATCTGAACAATCATCCACAAGGACGATTACACTCTGCCCAATATCGACATGATTATCGATAACACTACCAATCATGCCCTCAAATCATTTATCGACAGTTTTTCTTGGTATAATCTGATCATAATATATCTCAACCATCAAGACAACACAGCCTTTATCACCCTGTGGGGAACCTTTTGCTATACAATCATGTCATTCAGTCTAAAAAATACTCGAGCTACTTACCAAATGGAAACTACAACCATATTGCACGATCTTATCCATAAAGAAGTTGAAGTCTATGTTATCGATATGATGATCAAGTCCAAAACTCAAGAAGGTGGCATCCATGCCATGATGAAATTCTTTGAAAGACTTTGGCAGTTTCAGATGCACCTTAGCCAACAAAAATGCATTTTTAGTGTCACAAAGGGCGAACTCCTCAGCTTCATGGTCAACGAGAAGGGGATCGAAGTGTACTCTTCCAAACTCATAGAGATTCTCGAAATGCAACCACCTGGGACAGAAACAGAAGTTCGCAGCTTCCTGGGCAAACTCCAATACATCAGTTAATTCATCTGGTAACTAACCTCCATTTACGAGCCCATCTTCAAACTTCTTTATAATGATTCAACCAAAGTATGGAACAAATCATGTCAAGAAGCCTTTGACTAGATCAAGCGTTACATTAATCGAACTCCGATTCTCTTACCTCTGTAGCAAGGTCTTCCCCCCCTTCTATACCTCATCGTCATAAATAATGCAGTTGGGATATGCTAGCCAATACATCAAAGAATCACACAAAGAAAGAGACATTTACTACGCTAGTTGAAAGCTAGCACGGCATAATATGAACTACACTACATTAGAGAAGGCATGTGTCGCTTTAAATTAGGGCACCCAGAAGCTCCTACATTACATGCATGCGTTCCCCATCAAGTTAGTGTCCCAAATGGATCCCGTTAAACACCTTCCACTACCTTCCTCGCTCAATAAACATCCCATCCGACACATTATCAATCTTGCCCTCTATGGTCGACATGCTCGAGGGAATAACAACGGCACCCTTTCTAGTCCAAAAGAAGTCTACACCCACTCACTGCTACCACATTGACCTCGCACCAGAAGACGATCCATACATAACTCAGTTGTGGTATTATGACATTTAACGCCCCCTCAAGTATGGTAGATATCCTCAGGATGCTAAAAAGAAAGGTTGTGCAACCCTTCGCTGAGAAGGCCCCTAAGCAGTTATTTCTAGGCAAAAGTAATATTTTTAAATTTTCCAAATTTTAACTTTAGCACCCACAAACTTTTCTTGTGAAAATAACTTGATTTACCAATTTTATCTTATTAACCCTATAACATGCCTCTGCGTGAGTAAGCAGATAAAGTAAATAAATCAAACACAAGACACGCCGATGTATGAGGAAACTATTAAGGGAAAAAACCTCGGACGGCCAGGCTAGACAATCAATATGATACGGAAAATTACAAAAAATGAATTTAGTCTTACTCAAGGAATCGATCACCCAAAATCCTTAACGCATCTTCTTCTCAGCTACCACTCCTCCACAGTGCCACGTAGGAGTCCACCCACGCAAGTGTCCACAGTACACGAGTCCACGTGCACCTCGGGATCGATCGATGTAACCTCAGCAATGTCTATGAATCCGAACATGGAATACACCGCTTCTTCTTCGTAATCAGCACGTACGAAAATCACCACACAAAAATAATTGTTCAAAGTGATGGAACAATTTCTGGTGCCAAACTCAAGATCACAAAACAATGTAATTATCATATTTTATCTTGAAAACTCAGGATGATGGAAAACAATTGGGAACTTTTGTAAACTGGATGTAGAAAAGTTTTTTTTTCAAAAGTTCTTCCGTTTTTCAAAGTGAAATAAGTCCTTAACTATGAAAACACAATTTTCGAGGCGACAGGTCATTCAAACGATAAACCAGTCTCGTTCGAACGAGAAACAAATCTTATTTGAAATAATCGAAGATTCGTTTGAACGAGAGGGAAAATAATTTTTCATTTTAAAAACAACCTCGAATTTTTCTAAAACAAAATCAACTTAGAAAATATTTTAAAGTACGTTTCCAAAAATATTTTTCAAATTCCCAACATAATTTTAATTTTAAAACACATCCTTAATTAAGATCCTAAATCTCACAATCCGTTAAGATTTCATGCCTGTGTTATCTAGGATCTACCAAGTGCAAAGAAATATAAAGGCACAAAACACATCACGTATATCATCTTCAAAGCATTCTCGTAAATTCTTCAACACTAAACGTTGTAGGATTTATGGTATCACAACTAAAAGACTATCCTACGACTCAAACAGTTTTGTTTGGAATTAAGCCAATTACAAACGAATTGACTCGATTGGAAATTAGCCCTTACAAATCTTCCCCTTTGACTATTCTGAGACAAAACTATAAATAGTGAAATGCTAAGCCGGGGCATCAAGCCGAAAATCTATGCCCATCTTATAAACCCAAAAAATAAAAATACATACCATGACAAATATCGATAAAATATCCAGTAAAACAAACATGTTTGAATGTGATGTGGCCAATATGTCTGAATCTCTGAAAATCGTTACACACAAAAAACAAACATACCACACATGGAGTATGGAGTTACATAAAAAAATATATAAATGAATATCAGTAATACTCCGCCTACATAGCATATCTCTCCCCTTCTTTTCCTGGAATAGACAAATCATGGGAAAGATAAACCATAAACATCATATCTAGAAAGAATATAATGAATCAATAAAATCATGACTAGATAAACATAATCTCAATATCAGCAAACAATATAAACAAATGACAATGGATAATAAGCTAGCAGTGAACATATATATGGAGCATAAAAAGCATAAAGATGTGAAACTAGATACACCAATAGAAATCATATGCCTCATCAGAATGATCTAACTTCATAAAATGAATATCCATGCATCTTCATATCAAATAAATACAAGCAGTTGATATATATCCAGAAAGTGATAATCCAATAATTTCATTAAGTACATCATATCGGAATAACATAATAAATAAGTAAATCATGAATAATAGTATATCTCATAATACAATGTAAATAAAATGAATCTCAACAATCTACATCAGAATCATCATCATCAATAGTTGTGACATCATCTCTCCGTCGCCTCGATGTCCCTACTCCGCGACTCTTCTCTCTATGTCGCATCTCATCAATAAGTTCAGAAAGTTGGGACTATTGGATGGCTCTTGATTCTGCCTCTGCCTAAAAATGTGCCATTATAGACTCAACCATCCGGTGATGCTCAGTTAGTTCTGCCTGCATAAGAATCATTTACTGCTCAAACCTACGATTTGTAGCGTCTTTACTATCTCTAGACTCAGTAGAAGGATGCTTAGTGTGAGTGGGACCGGATGTTTATGATGATAAACCACCTCCAGAAGATGATCTGGAAACAGATGGAACATGACGAGCTTCCTCATTGAGGTGACTATCTGATTTACCAACAATATTCACCTATATCGATGAAATCCCTAGCTGCTCAACTTTATCCTAAAAAGAGGTACTTGAGCCGCCTCACATATGCAAGAGACCAAAACACCATATGGAAGAGAAGTATGGATATGAGTAGGTCAGATTAGCTGAATATAGGATATCACGTGAAGAAGGATTGCAGGTAAATCAATCTATAAACCCTGACTGACAGCGTATATAAAGTATACGATGTCAAAAGAAATCGGAGTATGGCTGGTCCAAAGATAGACTGCTGAGGAAACAGACCAATTAAGTAAATAATAATTTGGATCGAGCTGCTGGTGATACATAACGACATAACGATGAGGAAGCTCTCAAAAACAATGATGGATGATGTTGTCAAATCAAGACTACCAGGGACATTGCCTGGGAAAATAGCATTGGGAACTCTGAAAATCTATAGGACCTGGGAGATAAGATCAATGAAGACAGTAACCATAACGTCGAGGATAGAAGTCTGAAGACCAGCGACAATCTTAACTAATCTAAAATAAAACTCTTGGACTATATCAGGATGAACAATATCATACATCTCGAACATAAGCTCCCAACCTCTCCCTCTCAACCAATCACGGACATAATACTATCTAATATGAGCTATCCAAAAAACTCTCTCTCTAACAATAGTACGAATGTGCAATCCGAGCACACAGTACTGCTCATACTCAACTCTACTAGTCCAATGATCTTCAGGGTAACGCGAGCATTTAGCCTGAGCGACCTGAGCTCAAGCCGAGGTCGGCTGCTCATCGAAAACAGGAAGAAGTAGGAATAGAGAATGTGTATAAGGAAGAACTAATACTAGCCCAGTAAATACAAACTCTCTAACATCCTATCTCCGTACGAAGTCCAACCTAACCACCATTTTAAACAAAAAAAATCACAACCAACAACGACAGAATAAGACAATATATAATCAGTAACATATATAAACCATACATGCGTAAAGAAAATACACACCTAAACTAGTGTATATGCCACATATATCCAAAAAATAAAAAGGAAAATTTTTCAATGAATATAAAAAAATCGTATATATTGGACTCACACAACCAAACTAGGGGAAAAACTCACTCAACACACAAAAAATGAAGAAAACAAAAAAGACCGCCCCCCAAAAAATGAATTTTGATCCTAAAATCCAATTAACCAACTTTCGTGCATACTTATGAGACAAATAATCAAATAATAATGGGAGAAGTATGTAGAAATTTAGCATTTAATTTTAAAATCAAATTAACAAACCCTAACAAAAACTCTATATAAACACAAAATAACATAAAATACCTAAAGAAAATGGAATGAGGACGAATGAATCAGGAATCTAGCTCAAGAAATCCAATTGAACGAAGATTTTAAAAGCTTATAATGATCAACAATGGCTGTCGTTAAGAACAGGAGTGAGGAAGAGGTAAAAATAGCTGAAGGGGAAGGTAAATACCCTAATCGCGATTTCAGACATCATTCGAACGGAATCTGATGGTTGTTCGAACAACAAACGAACATCGTTAGAACCAAACCAAAGGTCCTTCTAACACAACTACCTCTCGTTTGAACTGAAGAACCCTCGCTTCTTACGACGCTAAATTGTAGAACCTCATTCGAAGCTCGTCTGAAGACACCTTTTAACGACCTACAAATGGCCCCACATTGTATAAATATAAACCCTCAAATGGAGCTCATTAGAACCCACCTATTGAACAACATCAACATATCCTTCAAACGATAGTGTAATCTGAACCTTAAAACTTTCACTCATCTCCCCAAAAAATAGAAAAAAGAATCACTGAAACATCCAACTGACACAATTAAAAAAAAATAAAACACCAACTCAAAAATAAAAGATTTGCACCTTAATACGGTATCGATGTGCCTAAACATGGAATGGAATGAATGAGTGTGAACTAACACAAATGAATCATAACCCAAACAACTTCCGCTAAATTTCTTCAAACTATGGTTTAGCCACATATTACAATTATAACTTGAACTTAGTGAACAAAACATAAATCGTGCACACAAGTTTAGAATTTTGACGATTCTACCAAACAATAGCGCCATGACATGAGTTTTCAACGTAGGACTCATTGTGCAAACCCATTATTTTTCTATTAAACTCCCTCAAAAGATAAACATATATATATATATATATATATATATATATATATATATATATATTATTTTCTAATGCAAGATTCTTTTGAAGTTCAATCATCACTTTTAAGAGATATCGTATTGGCCCTTTTGGCCAATATTTTCTCTTTTTAATTCCTTAATTTTTTCTTAGTCTCTTTTAAATGGAGGCTTTCACACCAAGTCAACATGTCTTTCGCAACACTTTCTCGTGTACACTCACATTTTTCAATAATAAATAAATATCCTCACGAGCAACGGTTCATACATGCATAACTCCCCAGAAGTCATATATACACGTACATGACAAGATTTAGAGGAGAACGTCTCACCAAAAGTAATTGTACATGAGAAGTCAAACTTTCAAACAAGCTCGTGCATGTGTGTACGATGGCATATACATAGTCAAATCCAAATGCAAGTCAAGTTCGAAAGAACTCCATGAAACTCATGGTTAAGATCAACCTAGGCATTTAAAGTCATGATCAAATGTCTTAGCCACATGAAAATTGCGAAGTGTAGGGGATTCAAGCACAGCAATATGACATACCATAAGTGTATGTTTAAAACACAAAAAAAAAACGAAAATCTTTTTGAGTTTTTCAAAATATTTTTATCCAAAAAAAATGTAATACCCCGTAATTTTTATGACTTTTAAAATGGGTTATATTTTAAATTAATGGATTAATTGAATTTTTATTATTAATTAATTCATTTGGGTTTTATCCGGATTGTGGATATTAAAATGGATGATTCTGAATATTACTTAAAGATATTTAGGCAATATATGAATGTGATGTCATTGATATGACGGTTTGATATAATTTCTCGGTAAATTGGATTTTTAGTCAGACGCGGTATGGGACATGTCAGGACTAATTTATTAAATTAAAAAGAAAATTTATTTTCTATCGACCTTATAGTCATTTTGACTGCGTCGTTGCGTCCGGAAGGTTTGAAATAGTCAGAAAAGTCTATTGGGACATTGAATTTGAGTCTCAGGTCATTTGGAAATGAATAGACAACCCAAAAGGGCATTTTGGTCATTTTTCTAGGGGGATGAATAGTGATTTCGGATTTTGCTCTATTATAAGTATTGGTAGATTAAGTATACGTGGGTTATTCATCTCCTCTACACAAAATAGTGAAGTCATCTTCCTAGAGAGAGAGAAAGGGTGCTTGGGAAGGGAAAAGCCTACTTGGGAAGGAGAAAAACAAGAACCAAGGATCACCACCACCAACCACCACCGAAATCTCACCGAAAAAGGGAGAACCACCTGAGATAAACTACACCAAAGGATCAAACCTTCAGTAAATGCAAGTGTTTGATAATGGCAATTTAGGTTCGTATATTGTCCATGTTAGAATAGTTATGAAAAGAGAAGATTATTCATGTTTGGAAGAAATAATGGAGTGATTAAATGAATTTCTGGAAACTGAAAGGATATAGTAATTAAACTCATGTTGTAGGTTGATAATAATCCAAGAGATAGTCATGAATCTGATGAAGAAATTATGAAAACCATTGATGTGTTCTTGAAGATGATATGTTGATAATTTTCTGGAAATAAGGAGATAAACATGCTTTTTAATCCAATCCCTTGATGATTCTAAGATGTTTAAAGTACTGGAAATCGTTCATATATGTTGATATATCATGTAGTAATAATTATAACTCATTTTGGAGGTTAATATGAAGGATAGAATGAATAAAAATGGTGAAACCCGTAGTTGTAGAAATGCAAAAAAATCAGGCTGTGACCTGAGGGATCGATTGATCGACCCCCTGCCTTCGATCGATCGACCTCCCCAGAATTCCTATAGTTGTTTCTTTTAAATGTTGATTCTTATTCCCAAACCTTTTGAGGATCTTTGGTGATTATTATTTGGATATTATGGGACTTAGAAAATATCAGTGAGCCCTTGATAAGATTTGAATTAATTTAATTGGGAATTAATTGATTGGAATAATGATAATTAATTTAAAGAAATTTCGGTTGCTAGATTCAATGGTTGTACTTTAATTAATATGTATGGGGATTAAATATAGGACCAGTAGGGGTGATTGAATATAATACCTGGGTATCCTTAAGTTTACAAGAGGGTTTAATCCTAAGTGAAAGAAGAGGTGTTTATAAGAGATATGAAACTATCGGTTTTAACCCTAATTAAAGGGAGAGTTTAATTCGTAGCAATTCGGGTGATATGACGATATGGACCAGTAGGATATTAGTGACTTCTTACTGAATATATGTTGAGGAAAAACCTATTTGAACCTTGGGAAATGAGTGAGACTCGGGGATAATTAAATTAAAGATGAAAAGTCATATTATTTTATATGTAGGATTTAAAGAGATATAAAACTACGTATGGGAATTATCTTAGGGTAATGTGAGTACCTTATTGATATTATATTATAGGTATGATAATGCCTATTTGATTGATTAATGATTATGTGTAGGACATACCTAGCTTACTTGCTATCGATGGGAGGTTTGCGCATGAGGGCATTCATATCCTGATGAATCCATGGGATCTTTGATTTGTCGCTCAAGAACATAGGTCTATGAAAGACTTATCGGGGAGTTGATAAGTCCGCTGACTGTGGGTATGTAGGTATGTGCGTGACCCATGGATATGAGAACTATGTTCGCCTCCAATGTTTGTGATGTTGTTTATGGCTCGAGAAATCTTTATCGAACCTTTTGTCCCCTATTCGGCGACCAGCGATATTGGGACATGATAGCAGAGTAATGCATTGCACCGCAGCTGTGACTCGGGGTGTCGTATTATATATGAATATATATAATGAATTAAAGGAATGAATGGTTATGTTGTGGTTAAGTTATGTATTGTGTGGTAATTGTAGATAACGGTAAGTTGAGAAAGAATGAAAATTAAGATAATGAATGTTTATTAAAAAGCTGAATTCATGTTAATGAGAAACGATTCATATAAATGAGAAATGTAAATGAATAATAATGTGAGGTGCGGTATGGGACATACGAGGTTATGATATGGGAATGGAATTTTAATATGGAGACTAGAAAAGAGAAACCATTAACTATGAAGTTAATATGAAACGTTAAGTGTGCACTCTAGTTGAGAGGTGAGAATGGCAAGTGAGAGTTGGATACTAACATGTACATAATAAATGCTTTATTTCACTTGTTAAATACTTGCTGTTTTAAAAATCATTTACACATTCGGGCTCTGACCCGTTTCCTTGCATATTTTCTCTTCTATTGTATCTCAATATCAGGTGTCCAGCAGCAGGGACGCCAACCTTAGCGGATTATGACAGGCTATGGAGCTATGGAGTTTTGCTTAGACGCCTATCTTCATTTGATTCACAATATTCTCTTAGTTGGGGCCTGTCGCCCAAAGGATTTCAGTCATCATGTTCTATCGGAGTCAAATACTATTGTATTCGTGACTTTTTAATACATTTGACATTGTTGGGATTATTATAATAGATTTATATTATTTGGGAATGTTTATTCCAATTTCATTTAAATTCTTTTGTGTTATCTATTTAGTTATCAGTGTTGTAGAATAAAATGTGTTGTGTTATTCTTAAACTGGAAATGGATTTTGTTAAATTAAAATTTGGAAAGTTTTTAACACCAGCTTAATTGTGTATTGGGTGAGTTGTAAATGTTTTCGACAGTGATGCTAAGAATGAGCCAACTGTATATTCTGTTTTAATTTGGTATGGGACTGGCCACCCGGTATTTAATTAGGCGGGGTGTTACAAAAAACTCTTTTTGTATTTTCAAAAACTACATGAAACCAAAATCTTTTTGTATTTTTCTCAAAATGACTCAAATAATGAAAAGTATAAAAATACAAAATATACACTTCATAACCCTAGAAAAGATATATCAAGAAGACAAAACTAGAGTATGACAAACCAACGAACACGCTCAACCATAAGATCTAACATGGGCAGAACCACGTGCAATCAAACGAGAACCACCAAGTCTAATGCATAAAGCCTCTAGATCCGATTTCCTCACCTAAGTAGGTGTCTAATGACAAATAGGGGCTTTGGGAACCGAAATGACTCTATTCTCAGGCTTTCTAGGTCACCCTTCCTACCACAATAAGTGCAAATGTATATACAGCGAGGAGTGTTACTTAAAGGTTGATCTTTCCTAAGGTTCCTACTCCGCTCTCTCATATGCATGGTCTTGGCTTTGGGAATGGGAGAAGCATGATCATCGAATCCAATTCCACGCCTATCATCTTTGATTTGGATGGTGCCTAACATCCTATCCAACTTTTTTAACCTAGCCTCCAAATCAAACTTAACTCTACTCGGGTCTCTTAACTTCTCCTCAAGATCACCTATCCTAGAGTCAAGTAAACGTCTAGACTCCTCAAACTCTATAATCTTCTTCTTCATAGCCTTCATTAAGCCACGAAGACTATCTCTCTCACCCTCAACGTATGTTAGTTTCTTTCGAAGAGTCTTCTCACATGCCCTAAGTTCCTCAATCAATTCATCATTATTTTCTACAACACGTCCTTTCAACGTAGCTGCTAGTTTCACGTTTTCCTTCTTCATCTTCAATGTTTCTGCATATAATTCACGAAAGGCAACTTGCAACTCACTCTCCTCTATCTCATCATCCTCACTCATATCACCCTCACTCACTGGGGGGTCACTCACTATGGCCTCAGAATTGTCGTACAAAGGAATACCTTCATCGGAATATTTCTCGTCGTCGCTCACATTACTAGCCATGAACGCAGTGTAGTTACGCTCATTGTGGGAATCTTCTCCCTCTTTGGATCAATATCACTATGGGTGGCGTTAAATTCTATCGATTTCTTGCCCTACTTCTTAAGCCTCATGGGGCACTAAGCTACCCTATGGACATAACCCTCACAACCATAACACCTATCCTACACATCCCTTTTAATATTCTCACTCTGGTTCTTAGGTCAGCCATCGACCTTGTTGTTTTTATCTTTCTCAAGTATTTTTTCATATTTAGATTTCTTTTGGAACTTAAGAAACTTCTTAAACTTCTTTGCCAACATGTCCACATCTTCGGACTCGATGTCAGACTCATCATCTGAAACTCTAGTTTCCTCCTTCAAGGCATTCAAAACAATGCCATTTTCTTTTTTTGGCATTTACTTGGAGGTAATCATGTCAAGCTCATAAGTTTATAGGTCACCTACAAGCTCTTCAAGTTTCATCGAGTCAAGCATACCCAAAGAGTTTAAAACGGTCACCTTTGGATTAAATTTATTGGGAAATAACCTTAAATTTTCTTTATGACTCGGTTGTCGGGTATCTTCTCTCACAAGTTAAACGAAGAGTTAACTATATCGGACAATCAAGCATAGAACTCATCAAAGGTCTCAATCTTTAACATCTGAATCATCTCAAACTGGGTGGTGAGGTTTTGGAGTTTGGAAGCCTTAACATCGTTGGTTCCTTCATGGGTAAGTTGGAGAATATCCCAAGCCTCTTTAGACGTATCACATGTAATGATACGATGGAATTCCTCCGGGGACAAAGAACAGAATAGTGCATTCAAACCCTTGGAATTGTATTGTGCTAGTTTGTGCTCGGCATCAGTCCATGACTCAACATGTTTTAATCTAATAACCTCTACATCTCTCGTGACTGGTGGTGTCCACCCCTTAGCGACAACTAACCACACTCACTCATCTATAGCCTTAAGAGCTGGCTTCATACGCATTTTCCAGTAAGCGTAATTAGTACCATCAAATATAGGTGTTCTAATAACCTCAAACCCTCCTGGATTCATGCCTAAAGACTAGGGACCATAGACACGATAAATCAGTGTTCTAGCTCTAATACCAATTTAAGAAGGCCCTTAAGCAGTTATCTCTAGGCAAAAGCAATATTTTTAAATTTTCCAAATTTTAACTTTACTACCCACAAACTTATCTTGTGAAAACAACTTGATTTACCAATTTTATCTTATTAACCCTATAACACGCATCTACGTGCTTAAGAAGATAAAGTAAATAAATTAAACACAAGACACGCCGATGTACGAGGAAACTACTAAGGGAAAAAATCTCGAACATCCACGCCAGACAATCACTATGATATGAAAAAATACAAACAGACAATTTAGCCTTACTCAATGACTCGATCACCCACAAGCCTTCACACCTCTTCTTCTCTTCTACCGCTCCTCCATAGTGCCAAGTGGGAATCCACCCAGTACATGAGTTCACGTGCACCATGGTATCCACCGATGTAATCTCAGCAACGTCTACGAATCCGAACACAAAATCCACCAGATGAAAACAATTGTTCAAAGTGATGGAACAATTTCTAGTACTAAACTCAAGATCACAGAACTATGGAATTATCAGATTTGATCTTGAAAACTCTGGATGATGGCAAATAATTGGGAACTTTTATAAACCAGATGCATAAACGTTTTTTCTCAAAAGTTCTTCCATTTTTCTTAGTAAAAGAAGTCCTTAAATATGAAAATGCAATTTTTGAGGCGGCATGTCGTTCTAACGATAAACCAGCCTCGTTCGAACGAGAAATAAATCTCATTTGAAAGACGGGGAAAATAATTTTTTGTTTTAAAAACATCCTCGAATTTTTCTAAAACAAAATCAACATAGAAAATATTTTAAAATTATGTTTCCAGAAATATATTTCAAATTCCCAACATAAATTAATTTTAAAATGCATCCTTAATTAAGATCCTAAATCTCACAATCCATTAAGCATTCATACATGTGTGATCTAAGATATACCAAATATAAAGAGATACGAAGGCACGAAACACATCACGGATATCATCTTCAAAGCTTTACCGTAAATTCTTCAACAATAAATGTCATTGGCTTTGTGGGATCACAACTTAAAGACTATCCTACGACTTAAACGGGTTTGTCCGGAATTAAGTCAATTACAAGCAAATTGACTCTATTGAATATTTGCTCTTACATTCGCAGGCTTGTTGCTTAGTACATCATATGTTATAAGGCACTCTTCAAGAAAATTTTGATGGAACCCATGTTCATTGCATAGAAGGAGCTGGGGATGAGGAAGTGATGAAGAAAATCCACAGCGGTAAATATGGACCCCACATGAACGGTCATATGCTTTCCAAAAAGGTCATCCGTCAAGAATATTACTAGACCACCATTGTTCAAGACTGCACTGCTTATGTCAGAAGATGTCTCGAATGATAATAATTTGCTAATCTTCAGCACTTGTCTCCTTGAGAGTTATATAACATGAATTTGCCATGGCCTTTCTCAACTTGGGGCATAGACAATATCGATAAAGACACTCCCAAGGCATCAAAGGGGCATGAGTTCATCATGATAGCCATTGATTATTTTAGAAATTGGTTGAAGTTGTATCATACGTAGTATTAAATGTAAAGAGCGTATCCAAGTTCATCCTAAAAGAACATCATCTTCTGTTACGGAGCTCCCCACAAGTTGGTATTAGACAATGGGTCCACTTTGAAGCTGAAGTCATAGAGTTAGTCGATGAATATGGAATTCAAATGAAGAAGTCCTCTCCCTACCGACCACAAACCAATGGGGTTATCAAAGTTTCCAACAAAATCCTAAAGTCCATAATTAGCAAAATGATCGAAAGTTGTATAGATTAGGCAGATCTAATCCCATATGCTTTCTGGGGCTACAGTACCTCCATCCGAACACCCACTGGGTCTATCCTTTACTACCTAGTATATGGCATGGAAGCAGTCCTACCTATTGAAAAAGAAATACCCTCCCTGCGAGTCATGCTTGAAAGTCAAGTCAGTGTATTAGATCGGCGAAAAAGACTTCTACGATAAACTCACATTCTTAGATGAAAGGAAATTAAAGTCCCTATATCATATACAAAGGTACCATCGATATATTGCGTGATCAAAAAATAAAAAAATATCAAAGACCACTGTGTGAAATAAGGTGATATTTCCCTCCAAGAAATTATAGAATCTGTCTAGGATCTAAGAGATAAATTCAAACCTAATGTCCTACATCGTGAAGAAATTTTGTTAGGTGGCGCCGCTATGATCCAGACATCTACAGAGAAGAGATGGCGTGTCCAGTCAATTTGGGTCATCTTAATAAATTTCACCCCTAGTCCAACTCTCATCGCGCTACGACTCTTACCACCTCCCTTTTATTATAAAAAATATTTGTCCCTTTCTTCTCAGAACTACGTGGGACCTGATCCTCTCAAAATCACCTTTTTAAGGAAAAACTCACAATTTTCAAACCCCACAAAGGTATGTAGGCAGCCCATAAAACACTTTGGGAGTGGTCCTTTTTCTTTTACAAAATCTTATTCATATGTCCCACCGAGAACATTAGTCTCTCTCGCCATTTAAATGAAAAAGAGGATTATGTGTCCTTAGCGATCGACATAGATAATTCAATCAAAAGAGATTCTTCGAAAGCATAACAGGATATGTCGAAAACATTATATCATTATTTTATTAAATACAAAATATGGAAATTACATGATGTATCAGTGACTAGAATGAAAAACAATAAAAACACTTTACCAACCCCATAACTTGACCTACACACAAACACATCTATTGCCAAAATTGTGCCTATATTCCCACAAAACACACTTCAATTTATAGACGACCTCGTCATATTAGTATTACCAGCCCCTGGAGTACCTCAGGAATCCCAATCCTGACTACACTTTCGTATGCGCTCCATGCGACGATAAACTTTTATCATCTTGGAGAAAACAATAACGCCCTCATCTAGAGCACTAAACATCACAAGCTACCTCTGCCATGTCTCCTCAACACAAACCTTCATAACCACCTTCTTCCATAGACATTTAAAATAGTCCCTGGGTGCAAACCCAGACTCCTCAATGGACTTGGATGGATGTATAGATAGTCGACGGTGCTGCCAAAAAGGTCCTAAAATTATTTCCAGAGATTCAGTCAAATCCTCTACAGGAAAGAAGTTAGTTACAGGAGGAGAAAGAATCTTCCCCCAACCTACTTCATGTAGAAGTCACTAAGGAAAATATAAATAAGTTTGGCAAAGGCCTACCAATCGAACATTATAATAGTCACCTAGTTGCAAAGTAGGTTGACGGTCACCCCACATGGAACTGACCAATGAAGATGTTATCCATGTGACCCACAAGCCAACTCACCATGTTCTTAATAGATGGGCCAAAGTTATAAAGGGACGGTGTAAAAATGTTAGGAACACCTGTCAGGAGGTACTCGGGAGGAACCACAAGGCGAAGTCTCTTCGATAAAAACATAAACAACATCATAAGGCTGCCTCAAAAAATTAAGGCCAGCCTTCCTTACAATCCTTTAGGGAATTTAGAGTCTCCACCAATATGACAGAAGTCAAATTATGATGATGTGACATCCATAGCACAATCATGGCCACCCGAGGGTCCGTTGTCATATCACAATTTACTAAGAGAACTCTGGAAGTCAATCCCAGAGCTACATCATTAGTAAAATCATTATCATTATGGTCTCTTAGATACATCTAATTCAGCATTGTCAGAAGGATGATACTTTCCCCATGCACTAGTGGTTGGGCATTCGAATGGGAAACTTGAAGTAACCCGCCTAGGGATGCTAGAGGGGAACGTGATAGGTCCAGCATAGTTGCAACAACACTAGGGTTAACACCCAATATTGCAAAAAAGTCCTCGTAGGTGGGACACACTTCGTCTATGCCAAAGAAAAACATATGGTCCTCGAGGTACCAGAACTGGAGTTCCACTTCAAAGAGTTTCCAATATATGGAACAATTATTCCATAAGCTGACCGATCGCAAGTTAAAAGCCCCATAGTTAACATTGTAAAAGCACATGGCCTCCAAACCCTCAAGTTAAGTTTTGAATGCTTCAGTCATGGGAACTTCCATATCAACGGAGCAAGAAAATTAGGGGAAACAAAAAGAGAGAAAGAACATGAAGTGTGGTGTGAAACTCCATAACCAGACCCCTTTCAGGAACAAAAGAGAAAAAGAAAACAAAAAGATTAAAAAAATTCAGGATGTAGCTCGGGCATTTCAAAAGCCTGCCTACTAAAACTACATCCTCAAGTACCTCGACGAACATGCTTCCCCCGACGGTGAGCAATGGACCCATCGTTCCCAGACGCAGAGCTATCCTTAGAAGTTTTTAGTAACCTATGCTTATTGGTAGTCCCCCCAAATTTTGTCAGAAAAATTCTAAAAATAAATAAAAAATTATTCAAAAACATTATAAAAAATCCTCCAAATCTTCAAAAGTTCATGAATCCCCAAACTCACCTAAAACACTCTTTTGTTAAAAAAAACAAAAAAAAAAACTTAAAAGGTTTGCCTGACATACTCCCCAGCAAGAATGAAATAAAAGTGCATCGCATGTCGCAACCAAGGATCACCAGTCATATTTATCAACTCTTATATCTCTTTAGATCCATAGAATTGACCTAAACCCGTAGAATTGGCCTCGACCCTCTGAATTAGGTCTCCATCACTCTTTAGGTTTATAGAATCGACCTAGGCCTGTAGAATTTTCCTCGACCCTCTGAATTAGGTCGCTATCACTCTTCAGGTTCGTAAAATTGACCTAGACTCGTAGAATTAGCCTCGACCCACTAAATTTGGTCGCAATCACTCTTTAGGTCCGCAGAATTGACCTAGGCCCATAGAATTAGCCTCAACCCTCTGTATTATGTCACTATCACTCTTTAGGTCTGAAGAATTGACCAAGGCTAGTAGAATTTTCCTCGACCCTCTGAATTTGGTGTCTATCACTCTTTAGGTTCGGCAAATTGACCTAGGCCCGCATAATTCACCTTAACCTTCTGAATTAGGTCGTTATTACTCTTTAGGTCTGCAAAATTGTTCTTAACCCTCTTAATTAGGTAGCTTTCACTCTTTAGGTCCACATAATTGACCTAAACCCGCAGAATTTTCCTTAACAATCTAAATTTTATCGCTACCCACCTTAAAAGTCTCGACACGCTGAATTGGTGAATCACACTCCTTAGGTCCTATGCGTTGAGCCTTTAACCTCAAAGCTCTAAACCTTCCATGAAGTATATCCCTTTTGAAGAGCTTCACTTCTCCTAAGCTCGCACATTGTGGGGCTCTATAGACAACCCATCCTAGTACCCTCCATATACCTCCTTAGTTCTCTAACACTTTTCCTTTTACCTTAAGACCCCAGTCCTACTTTAAACCTTAACCCAAAGGTTGTTTGACGCTTTTAAGTTCTATTTGGCTATTAATCAACTCTCTAAATCCAGTGTAGCTCTTTCACTTCCATAGGGCTCTGAATACCCATTCTAATGGTACATACCATGCACGAATCGGCCTTACGGCTCGCACATAGTTGCATTTTTACTCCAAAACATTGACCTAAAGGCTACCGATTAATTTTGAGCTCCATTTGACTTTAATCAATCCTCCAACCCGAGTGTATGTTATTGTACTTTCATAGGTCTCTAAGTACCCTTTCTAATAGTCCCTACCGTGCGTGAATCGACCTTACAGTTCACGTATAATTGCCTTTTTACCTCGAGAACCCCAATTCAGAGGCCACCGGGAGCTTCCAAGTCTTGTTTGAATTTGGTCAACTCTCAAACCTCGAGAGTGGCTCGATATATTTTCATCGGGATCTGAATATACTTTTCAACAGTCGTGGATATGCGTGATTAGGACTTACAGTTTGCATTCAATAGTGCCTTTATCTATAGTCAAAGGGGTACTTCGCTAGTAAGTCAAGGGTATACCGATAGGTAGGCTAGGGCCTATGCCGATTGGCACACACCCTAATCCTGATTTGTGTTATTTAAGGAGGCCGTGAACTCATTCCCAAGGTCTCCTGGCTCCCTTTTTGAAAATAAGAACATTCTCTACCTCGAAATCAGTGCGTCGAGTTTTTCTCTCTTTTTGAGGCAATCCCATGCCGTAGGGTTCTCAGATGGCCACAGTGGTGACTCCACTAGGGATTATTATTTTTAGAGGACTAAACTTTATTTACATGGCCTTTATTTTCTTCTTTCTCCTTTTCTCTATATCTCTACATGTGTGTATACCACTACTTGTATATCATTCTCACTCTCATACTTACATGTTGTATATATGTCTTGCTCATATAATGATAACCATGCATATCCTTCTCTCCGTTATGCTCTTTTCCTCATTACATGTATATACCACCTTTTTTTATCACATGCTTCATGATTTATTCACGTTTATATAGTTACCATATTCACTCCACTTACTCAAATTTTTCACTTGCTCCATGTCACTTGTAGATATCTATGCTTAGTCTCACTAGTACACACTCCCACATTATTCTCGCTTGTATATATCCACATGTTTTCTCGCATGTTTCGCACACTACATGTAGATATCCATGCTTAGTCCCACTAGCACACACTTCACACATTACTCTCTCTTGTATATATCCACATATTTTCCTCACTTACATATATTCCTATATGACTCTCACCTTGCACATACCTTCTACTCACTTGTGTATATTCACATGACTCACACTTTGTATATAACATCATGCTTTATATACGCTCGATGCTTCAGTTACATACTTGCTAGAACTGTTTCATAAGTACAATATTTTCCAAATTAATTTTCATCCTTATATCGTTTTTTAAAAACCTCCTATAAATAGGAGTGTAGAGCAACAGTTTTATTTGAGACCAAATCTTATATTTTCAGTTCGAAAACTCAATTAAAAAGCTCTTCAAAGACCTAGTTTACACCCAAGTTGTTTAGGATCCAAGTTTCAACTCATATATGCTTTGAAGATCCTATGTTGAGCACCAAGGTTTAGTTTCTCTTCATCTTAATAGTGAACTTCTTTCGTTCGGTGGATTACGTGCCAGATCTATTTATATATTATGGACCCCGTATTGTATGATGATTGCTGCGTTATCATTGGATCCAGAGGCATGTGTGGACTCACACATTGTGACAGTTGCATGTGTTGATTCCTATGTTGTCCTGTGGAGGAGAGGTTTAAGATTGAAGAACGGTTCAAGGCTTGTGAGGGCATCGAGTCATTGAGTAAGTCTGATGTCAATCTTATGAAAATCCATATCATTGTGAATTCGTGTGGTTGGGCGGAAAAAAAGGGTTTTCCCATTTGCCTTTTCCTTGTACTTCCGGAGTTCTGATTGATTTACTTTATTTTATCCAGTACTCACCTAGATGCATGTTTAGCTTAAGATAAAATTGGTTAATTGTTTAATCGCAACTTGTTTAAAATCAGTGCAACGTTTTACTTTGGGTTAAATTATTTCAGTTTAATTGAAATAAAGTTTTAATAATAGTTTTGTTTGTTTGTTTTGAACCTTCTCACATATGGCTATAAGGTTCCAAAACTACCTTTATGAATGATCATGCAAAGAAATTGTCATTCATTAAAATACAAGTGACCATATTCACTGTAACAAACCACATCTAGACCATTCCAAATCTCAAGAATTCAGGAAGATCATTAGGGATAAACATTATATATATATATATATATATATATATATATATATATATATATATATATATATATATATATATTAGAGTTCTAGGGTAACCCAATCATAACCGTCCAGATAGGCCCAACAATGATGGGTCATTTAGAACTTTATAATCCATTGTATTTCACCATGTTTTTATCTCTAGGAGTGTCCACGCACAAGTCTTACTTTAGGGAGATCATATACAATAAGATCTTAGGCTTTTGGTGGATTCTAGCAAGGTTTCAAGAGACATTAGGAAGGCATAAATATCATCATCTTCTTCAATATATTTCTCCTTTTAAGGGTCACGAATAAAATCCACAAAGGTACCATGATTTGAAACCCTAGGTTTATGCTTTTGACCTATTTCTTATTTTTACTTTCTAATGCATGATCAATTAAAATTTTAGAGCTGAATAGTTTTTTGCGTTTATATCAATCCACCCACACACACAATCTAGCCTTGTTCAACAAGAGTTATGAACCAAGGAAGTCCATAAAAGTCCATGTCTTAACTGACTTCATAGCATACTACTCCAAAAGATGGGGATATTTAGTCAAGCCCCATTCTAAACTTGTTCAATATCAAGTTGTAAGGGAATACCATGTCCAATCCTGATGAGTAGTCTATATGAAAATTATTTATGGAAAGGGCTTTCAACGAGCATGGAATAAGCATCGACATAGTCATCATCACTACTGGCTCGAAAATATACCCAATGGGGAGCATGAATTGGGTATATTGGTTTAATGGAAATTTCAAAACTTTCTTAACTTAGTTGTAATGATTAATTCAAATATAATAAATCAATTCAAGAGAAAAGAATTAATCAATCAATAAGCATATTTAGTTAAGAGACGGGGTAAATATGAACTTTGAAAAATGAGGTTTTAATGTGGTTCGACCACTGCTTATATCCACGCTCAAAATGACACTCGTAAACTTCACCATCTTATGTTCACTTATGGCAAAACCAAAACCTTATAAGGAACATTACCTTGCAAATCGCAACCAACAAGACGTTAAACTAGTCCTTGCCTAAGCAGTATCCACTCAAGATTCTAAGTTCTTTAAACTCCTTGACTTCCCCCAATAACAAAACTACCGACTGAAAAGATTCAATGAAATTAACCATAAGATAAAACAATAAGATCCATAACCAAAATCTAAATCAAATTTTCTTCACTAAAAACAATGGTGAAATGGGTTTACTTTCTCTCTTTAGAAACGTAGGCAAACAAGATTCACAAGTATATTTATCGAATGAGTTTTTGGGTAAAGATTTAGCACAAGTGAATGTTGGGATTATAACTTTACTAAAAGAGGATTGAGTTTGGAGCTTTTGCTTCAATTGGGTTTTCTTGAATCTTTGGCTATAATGGACTTTTTTTGGTGATAAGCTCTCAAATGGATTTTCTTTACTTCTCTCTATAAATTCAAGGAAATGAATGACACAATCTTGGATGATGGAATTTTACTCAAAGGCATTGTTATTAAATGCTTCTGTGTTTTGAGATGAAAGTTAGAGGGTCTATTTATAGGGTTAGGTGGCCACCAAAGGTTTATAAAGGTTGAGGTTATGGGGATAAAATTTGGGGAAGTTTTACCAAATTCATTTTGAAATCTGTAACACTTTTAGTCGACTAAACATGTGATTTCGTCGACTAAAACTTCATTTGTTTGACTATGCATGTGTTTAGTGAATTTCCCAAAACATTTAGGAGAGTAAACTTTTACTTTTAATCGACTAAACTAATTTTTAGTCGAATAGACCTCCCAGGTTTTAGGCTATATGATGTGGGTTTGGGGCCATACTTTTAGGAAGGTTTAGGGAGATTTTGGGTATATTTAGGTGAGTAGGTTTTGAGCATATACAAGTTAAAACATGTTACTTTACTTTTGTAAAATAGTTCCTAAAGTACAACTATGAAATAGAGCAATAATAATTGGGACTTTTAAGCATTATTTTCAAATGCATGAGTCATGAAATGTTGGCTTGAGAGAAGATGCTTTCTTGAGCCTAATCTCCTAGGTTGTGGGGTGTGGTAATGATCTTGATTGTGTGACTGGTTGATGTTGAAATTATCTTAAGAAATAAGATATGATATTTTCTAGGATTTCATAGATGCTTTGAGTTAACATTGAATAGCTTGTGATCTTCATTGCCTTGGTTGTGACCTTTATTTTCTTAGTTGAGAACTTCATTGTACTGCATAGATATGATTGCATGGATGATGTATTTCTTATAACATACTTCGTAATGTGTTGAGTTCTTGTTTAATATCAATTACATTAGAGATAAAATAGTGAAGTGTGATCTTATATAAATTGTGTTGTAATCATAAAAGATCCTTTTGGTTGAAATACGTTTTGTTTCACAATCACCCTTAAGGGTCTATTGTCCACATTTAGGGTGATCAGTCGTAAATATGTATTTATGGGTGTCAGACAATTAATAATCATTCTAATCATAATAATAACATAAAGGGTGACAACAATATATATAGATATCACAAACCACCCATATTAAAATATAATAAAACCATAATAAATCTTCATACATAGATAAATCAAAATAGAAAATAGGGACCCTAAATTAAAATTTGAGTCAAACAAGTAGAATTGATATGTCGGAAGAAAATATACGCTAAACTTTATGCTGACACCAACTCCAATATAAATCAACACTACATGGATTACTCCAAAATCTAACACGACTATACCTAAAAATGTCATCAATCAAATGCGGGTCAAGCCTATTGCAAGACAATCCATATATGATCCAAAAATAGAGACATCTATATTATACCTCTAATACGATAGTATTAGAGGTATTAATAGCATTTAATGCATTTATCTATTAAATTTCATTTTCCATTTGAATCCATTATGCATTAATCTATATCCGTCATTATAATGCAAGTTGTTTACCTCCCCCATCTCTCGATCTTCCAATTCTATTCAGTCTCATCACTTTCCATTCGTTTCCTCGAGCCCTCTATTATATAAATCATTTCATTTATATGAGCCACGTAATATTGGTTAAAATTTGTGGCCAAACATGATTAAAAAAAAGGCCCAATATAGTTACCAGTATTGCGAAAGATGAGTCGGAGGAGTCCCCATCAACCCTGGACATAGTCCAATAAATGGAACCTCTGGTGTTCTTTCCATTGATACAAGTGGAAATCTTATCTTACGTGACCAAAACAAAAAGCAATCCAATCCAATATGGTCTACTAATCTTAATTCAAAAAGTTCAACCACAAACAGTTATTATGCACAGTTACTCGAATCCCGAAACATGGTGTTGTTTTCCCAAAGTGGTAGGAGAGTTGAAGCATGGCAAAGCTTTGATTATCCTACGGACACAATGCTTCCGAATTTGAAACTCAAATCAATAAAGATCCACCATCTGTCACTGCACTGTGGTAAGATTTTGAAATTTTTCTTCAAATATTTGAATATTTTCTCATTATATATAGATTTGAAAATATATTTCGTTTTCTTTTGATTTTGAAACAAGCTTAATGGAGTCCACTATGTTTGATTCTTGATTAATGGGTTTGGTTTGTTGAACTTGAATGAGTTTGCATTATTCATGTTTTTGATGAACTTTAGCAACAATTATAGTCTTCAATAATATCTCATTTTCTATGACCATTTATTCCAGTGATCAAATAATGTTTTAGAAAGAAACTTGGATGCTAATAGTCTATCCACACAAAACATCACATACAAAGTAGAAAACCCCCAAATTGGATGCATCCCAGTTTTTTATGTCTATTTTTTTTCTAATTTAGAGAATATGCTTTATTTATTGGAAATTTAATATTTTTGTTAGTTGTCGACAAACGTGTATTACCGATTGAAAAATTGTAACATTACTTTAATTTTTCAATTGCACTAATATTTATTTGTTCAAGGCACAAACCAAATAGACAATATGGAACCTATTCTTGATTCTTGGATATTATCAACCTAATCCTTACTTTTGTTTTTGTAAAAAAGTTTATAACGTTTTTATAAAAATAAATAAATGGACATTGTTTATAATTTTTTTAAATGTTACAAAATAATTTTTTATGTGAAAAAATTAGAAAAAAAACTATTGTTGTTATATATAATAATAAAAAAAGATTCGTTTATAAAAACATTGTTTTGTGTTAAAGTTATTTAAAAAACTGTTTTTGTTATTTAAAAAAAATAGTTGGAAATAGCTTTTTATTAAAACATTATGCTTATAAAAGAAGGTATTATAAAAAGTTTAATAACATATTTATAAAAATAAATAAACACATGTTGTAAAAAAGGGTTGATAAACAAGGTTTCTTTTAAAAAAAAGTATTTTTGTTATATATGATAATAAAAAGGTGATCTGTTTAAAAAACATATACTTTTTTATAAAGTTAAACAAATTCTCATATGTTCAATGTTTCATTTTTATTTCACTGTCCCTCTCAAATTTCAAGTAGCTCAAGTGCACAATCCAAAACATCAAATAATATCTCCACAGTCTCGAGAAAAATAAATTCTCATTTATTCAAACCTTGAATCCCAAGGTTCATCTCTCTCTCTCTCCCTCTCTCTGTCTCTCTCTCTCTCTCTCATTATAAGCGTATATATTTGAGGAACATATAAGACTCCATATTGTTAGTTATTAAATAAACGTGAGATATTTTGACTTAATATTGTTAGTAATTAAATAAATGTATTAGTCAAATTTAGTATATTACAAGTATATTTTTTTTTGTAACAAATATACAACTCATATCCATACTTTAGTCTTTATGTACTTAATTAGTATAAAAAATCTACTGTAATCTATTTTTTTTAATTCTATACAATTAAATTAAATTATAATTGTGCCTATTACAAATGTTGTTGGGTTGTTTCCAATCTTTATATAGTAGGGGATTTTTATGATGTAATGATAGATTTTGACTTAATATTAGTAGTAATAAAATAAATTTATAAGTAAAATTTATTAGATCAAAAGTATATTTTCTTTGTAAGAAATATTCAACTTATATACATATCTTAGTCTTTATGTAGTTGATTAAAATCAAAAGTCTAATATAATCCATTTTTAAATTTTTATGAAATTAAAATAAATTTTAATTGTACCTATTTTTTATGGTTTTGATTTGGGGGATTTGGAGAGAGAAAAATATTTTCATGTATCTATTTTTTTCATAAAAAATGGTTGTCTTTTTTTTCCTAGAACCTATGATTTCTTGTTCTTTTAAATTATTAAAATCATATGTTCATAAAAAAAACCATATGTTCATTTCTTTAATTATCTTTACTACATATTTATTACCATAAAATTAAATAGATTTTTAAGAAAATTATAAAACACCCGCGCATCATACGAGAAACCTACTTGTATAGTTTACATTAGAGATGAAACAACAGTAAATGTCGGAATCATAATGTCGATTACAAATAACCTACAACCACCCACATATATAGGTTACTATCTTTTAATCATCTCACACAACATTTGCATATACCTATTGTGCCCAACATCAAACCAACTCACCCTATGGAACCTCTATCCTACCACCCAAATGATTGGAAAGATCTACAAACATTCGTGATAAACACTCTCTCATCCCGACCCATCTCACTAGTAACAACATAGACTCACCAATGTCTAACCCCATTTCTACCGTATAATGTCCGCTCCAATATACTAAGACAAAACATATAATGTTGTGTGGGTTCGTATACACCCATCTCATTAAACAACATAACTACGGACTACTCACACCCTTAAACATCATAAAATATGTACGTAAGGCTTATATAATGTTTCAAATTAAGGTTTATATATATATATATATATATATATATATATATATAGAGAGAGAGAGAGAGAGAGGGAGAGAGAGAGAGAAAATCAACTAGATCTATGAACTGTGACACCCCGCCTAATTAAATACCAGGTGATCAGTCCTTTATTAAATTTTAACCAAGGTGAATGTTTGGTTCATTCTTAGCATCACTGTCACAAAAATAAATTTTCCAATTAACACCCTAAATAATTAAGCTAAGTGACAAAACCATTTTAAGACATCAATTTCCAAGTTTCATTTAAAAACCAACATTTAAAACTTAACATAATTCATAGTTTAAGAATCACACAACAATTATACTGGAATATATAATCCATATAATTAAACATCCAACTAATTAATTCCAACTATAAAACTTAAAGGAAAACATCCTGACAGTAATAAATCCCAAGGTATAAATACTGAAAATAAATGAATCACAATCTCTGATAAAAACATCTGAATAATTGAAAAAGGACGACACATGCCCAACTGGAAAAATAGAGCTAGGAGTGGAATCAATAATGAGGTCGTCTAAGCAAAAAGCCTGCAACTCTCACCTAAGCTGCAGTGCGTTTCTTTCAAAGGATCCTATGTAAGACGCCCCTGTGGCTGGGCACCTGTAATATATACATATATATACAAGAGAGAAGAGAAAATAGGAAACGGGTAAGAGCCCGATTGTAAAACAGTTTAAAATTAGTTTAGCAAGTATTTAAAATGCTTACCGGCTAATGCAACCAACATATTAGTGCGGCACCCCTTGAAAAATTCTCATCTCTCTTCTAATGTGCACACCTATCGCACTAATACTCCCAACAGTTTAACCTATCTTATCTTAAGTTACTCATAAGATTTCATGTCGACCATTTCAATTGTTAAGGAAGTAAATTTTATTAAACAAAAAAGTTCTCACATAAACCTCATTTGATTATAAAGTTTCTCAGTAACGTATCATACTTTTCAAACACTTATTCCCAAGTTGAAATAATTATACATTTCCTATTTACCATAGTCACATTAGGTAGTTCCCAAATTCCAGGTTTAAATATATATATTAAATACTCATATAATATATATATCCTAACGGCATCCCACATAAAATTTATGGTGCGGGCATACTCTACTATCCAGTCCCCGTATCACTCGTACTAAGGGAAATACAAGTTCGAAATCACTCTCGAACCGTATTAACACAAAACACATACAAATTGAGGTGAAGCATAGTTCCAAGTCACTAAGCGGTCAGCACATACCCTCACGTCTCTTAGGACCGTCTGACTATCGATCTGATAGCCTATACCAAGGATTCCTATGTTCTAGAGTACGAGTCAATATCCTCCCAAAAGGTCCCATCGAAATAAGACTATCCTAGCGCGGTAACCTCAGGGATAGCAAGTAGTGCGGGCATGATGTTTTTCACGTATATAGTATATGCACAACCACAGTCATATATGTATACTACTATTACCATATTAAATTTAGGGACACTCTCACGACTGTGACACCCCGACTAATTAAATACCGGGTAGCTACTCCTTTATTAAATTAAACCAAAATGCCAAGTTGGCTCAGTTAATAGCATCACTGTCAAAAACATTTTTATTATTACTAACCACCTAGTATTTAAAAAGTAAGTTGCCAAATTTTAATTAAAGTCTGATTAACATGCAGTAAAAGATTTAATGCAAGAATAATATCACCATTCACCATAACGAAATAATAGAATATCCATCATATGATATAAATAAATCCGGAGGAAACTCCTCACAACAAACTCCACAACTGAAATG
This sequence comes from Sambucus nigra, assembly GCA_949130495.1. Classification (NCBI taxonomy): domain Eukaryota; kingdom Viridiplantae; phylum Streptophyta; class Magnoliopsida; order Dipsacales; family Adoxaceae; genus Sambucus; species Sambucus nigra. The sequence continues at coordinate 52,590,947 of OX422222.1, forward strand.
AATAACTAAATACTGAATACCGAATCAATACATGCCAAAGTCTGAAAAACTGAAATGGAAATGTAACTCTAATGGAACTGGGCAACATGCCCTAAAACTGAGGAATACTTAACATGGAATCCAAATGATAGAAGCGTCTACAAGCAAATCCCTGTAACTTCCACAAATAGCTACAGCTCGTCATCTGAATGAGTACCCTATGCATTGTGTCCTTGTGGCTGGGCACCTAAAATGATTTTACAAGAAAAATAGATTTGAAAGAAAACGGGTCAGAGCCCGAATGTGGAGATATTTTAAAAACCTGCAAGTGCTTTAAAAACATTTAAAACATTAAATGCAAAGTACATGTTAGGACGTGCACTCACATGAAATTCTCACCTCTCGACTAAATGTGCACTCCTAACGTAAGTACCCATCTAAAATGACACTAACCACTAGCTAAGTGACATCATATCTAGCTAGACGGTCATAGGTTCTACCCTTAATACTTGGTTCCCGTTAACATAATAACGATCTCAATTAAATAGGGCTTAACGTAAATTCAGGTTCTCATATAAAAGTAATGCAACTCGTTATAGATTATCCCTTTTATTTTATTCCATAGTTATACACACAATACCATATGTAAGTTCTCATTTTACTAAGTGTATATTATCACGTCATAAATATACAATACAAGCACCCCAAGCCTAAGCTGTGGTGCACACATACTCTGCTATCCATCCCGGTACATCACGTACATAAGGATCACGCATTCCGAATCTCTCAGGAATCGTTCTCAGATAACAACATCACAAATAATGGAGGCGAACACAGTCACATCACATGGGTCACGCACATACCTACGCTCCCACGATCAGCGGACTTATTAACATCCCAATAAGTCTTTCTCTGACCTATGTTCATCGAGGTAACCAGTCTAAATCCGGGCAACACAAGGATTAGAGGGCCCTAAGCGAACGCAAACCTCCCGTGATAGCAAGTATGGTAGGTATGTCATACACACAAATCATATATCAATACTAAGTAAACACGCATCTTAGTAATCACAGTAGTTTAATTGTAGTACATATGGCCTTCTCGTACTAACTTATAATTTATACAATTTATATAATCCCGGTTCGTAATTCATACACGCCATAATTTATTCTCACGTCGTAGTAGGCACTCACGTCTCGACTCAAAATGTCTATTTGATTCGTTCCAGAATTATATAATTTACTCCTCATTATATACCAAATGTCCCAAGTATACCAATACATCATCAAAGGAATGTTATCTCTATCATCAAACAAGTTTACGGGACTCCCAAAATCCAAACAGGCCAAAAAGGCCTAAACTGCCAGCTCGTTAGAAGTCTCGTTCGAACGAGGCTGTTCGAACGAACTGGGCTATCTAACGAGATCTCGTTCGAACGAGATTATCGAACGAACATCCCTCTCGTTAGAACCCCAAACTGTCAACTCGTTAGAAGCTCATTCGAACGAGCTCGTTCGAACGACCTGGGTAGGTCTTCTAACGAGTGACCAGATTCAAGCCCAGAAATCCTATCTCGTTTTTCACCAATTTCTACACCTCAAATCTCAACCAAAATTCGTCCCAACAATGTTTAAAGGTCTCCAATCATCCTAAAACATACTAAGGTCATATGCTAACATCTTTTAAGGAATTAACACATCCTAAACATCATTCATTCATCAAATCTCTACCCTTTTTCCCCAAATTTTCAAGAACATAAACCCTAGAATTTTAAATCCTCAATAAGTCCATTCTAGATCCGTTTTTGTTACATCCAACATATATTAACATCTGAATAATCATCTACATACTATTCTACATGCAATTTGTTCTCAAAATTCAAGTTCTAAGTCCAATTAAAATGGGTTTTTATTTAACTTCCAAGAACAAAATGTAAATCTTTCAATTTATCTAACATGGAAGAAACATTATCTGAATTAAATAGAATTAAATCACTTGCCTTGAGTGTCTCTGAATTTGGTGTTGATTTGATGAAGCTTTTTCTGCAGAATTCCTTCTCTCTCTCTCTCTACAAGCCTTCTTCTCCAAAGGTGGCTAGGGTGGCTAGGGTTTGTTTAGGAGACTTAGAAAACAAATTTTAAAACTCCCCGTAGTCTTATGCGTCAATATGGGTGGTAGTGGGTTTAGTGGTTAGCTACCCAAATCAGATTATAAATCCTAATTTTCGTCATTATTAAATCCCAAAAATACAATATTACCAAACTACCCTTATAAGATGCCGGTATGGCCTAAAAATACCCCGGGACCCAAACTAAACCCCCGGCTAGTGTTTTCTGACTATCTCGACCCTTCCGGACGCGTTAGCGCACTCAAAACGACCATACGGTTAATAGAATTTAAATTCACTTTTATAATCAAAATAATTATATCCTGACGCGACTGTCTCACGCGTCCCAATAAAATGTCCAAATTGTCGTATATCAATCTCACGACAAATTTCATAATTCAATATTCATATATACTCAATATAGTCAAATACCAACTCACATCTCGCTAGTATTTTATCCGGATTAATTCCCAATTAATTCACATTTAATTAATCCCAAAAATAAATATCGCCAAAAATACGGGGTATTACAACGACCCATAATTATGATATTTATCCTTATTACTCATTATTAGGTTATCACGTATAACGGTTTGTCTCTTATTCTTATTTGTGGAATTATTCCAACTTACTACGTAACACTCGTGGATTCCTATTTCTCCAAGTGTAATTTTAGTAGGTATTCATTTATATTACAACGTAACTTCCTTACGAGTCTCACCCTTTAAACACATTTTCCCATTGTCCCTTATATGTAAAACACCCCCGTGTATTGTTAATCTTGTTCCACATTAAAGATTCCATTTTTTTTATAAAGTCCTACTGGTCTTCTTTATATCCCAAAATGTTCTAACATTAATATCCAAGAATGTCTAAGCAATTAATTCGGAGTAACCTATCAAAAGGGAAAAGTGAGTTATACAGGAGGGGTTGATCGATCGATGGAAGGAGATCGATCGATCGATGAATCGATCGATCGATGCTATTGGTTCGATCAATCGATCAAGCAGGTATGGAGAATCTTCAGAATTTCTAGTTACGGGTTTCCTCTTCCAAAATCGTCCAAAACAATATTTGACTACCAAACTCCCAACCATTTATACTACAAGTGTTATAACCTCAAATAAGTGATATTCTACGTCAGGCATGCGGATTTTCATCAGAAATAGCGAATTAAAGGGGCCATAATCCATAAAAATATTAAGAAGCCTAATATTTTCTTTGTTTAGTTTCTTCCCATTCTTTTACCAGATTTCATACTCTTAATTTGCTGTAATTTCGTGGTTCAATCTCTACATGTGATTTGGGTTTCCAGAATACATCTATCACTCATACAACATGCGAATTCAAGTTTCCAAATAGTTTTTTCTTTCACAAAAACTAGTCCTAATCAATCCTAGGCTAATATTATTGGAGCATTAACTGAAATAGAGCAAGATAGATACTTAACCTGGGAATTTTTTGTTCAGATTTTGTGGAGAGTTTGGAGTGGTTGTGATCCTCATTGCGCGATCTAACGTTTGGCGGCGACGGCGGTGCAAACGGTAGAGTTCTTGGCCTAGAACTCCTTGGAAAGCCTCTCCTCTTCCTCTCCAATGGCCGTCTTTAGTTTATGGTGATTCTAACCCTAGAAGATGACTCTTACCATATGATATACCCTTAGAAATTTCGTGGGTTTTCATGCCCAAAAATGTAAAATGTCCAAAACGCCCTCCCGGGTGTCAATTAGGCCTAAAAACGCCCCGAGACCCAAACTAAACCCCCGGGTACCTTATTTTGACTATCTCAACCCTTCCGGACACATTGACGCACTCAAAATGATCATACGGGTGACTTATAATTTATTCTCTTTTAATAGTCCGAATTTAATCCCGATACGACACAAGCGTGTCTCGATAAAATTCCTAAATTATCAATTTAAATTCTCGTGATAATTTTACCAAATTCAAATACACCTCTTACTTTACTCATAAAGTAACTTACAACAAACTCCCAACAATTACTAACTCTAGTCACGCTAGTAAGTATTTAAATGATTTTTCTGAATTAATATTAAATTAATATCTGTAATTAAATTTAATAAATCCCCAAAATTAAAAATCATAAAAATACGGGGTATTACATGAACTTCTTACAGTTCCTTGATTCGTTAGGCTAGGAGGTGAGGAGTAATGGCATACCGCAAGCTATTCCAGAGATAGTTTAACAATGACATAGTAGTAGTAGTAAATTCAGTTTCTTTTATTTGTTGTAATTATTGCAAAAATATTTTAACTCGCGAACATATAGTTGTGGTTTCTTTTGGTGTAGTAAATAACTTTTAATTTTGGTGGATATGTTTATAAAATGATTATGTAATTTCATTTATGGGTCTTGATTTTTGTATTGTGGATAGATTATATCTCTATTTTTTATGTGGTAAATTGGTGATTATTAACTGACTCCTGATAGATGTCATGACCTATGTTAATCATTTTTTTTTATAAGTAATGACCTATGTTAATCTTGCCCTATGAAAATATCTAATTTGAACTAAAGGGAGATTTTCACCATATGGCTTGAATAGGGAATAACCGCAGGGTGCAAGACACGACTTTATGTTTCCCTCAAATCATAGACATAGTTTTTCCTTCATATTCTATTTTAAAAATGATGCATGAGTCAATTTATGATCATGAAATGAACAAAGCTTACTTACTTTCGAGTACGCCCACTGACTGTTCACGAACAAACTTCAATCACTCTCGAACTCAACTCCACGATAAGTGCCTAGTATAACATCAATTGATGAGTCAACAATCTACAGGTTTCAAATCATAACGTGTTGAACTTGTAGGCTCGCCAACACTAACGAGTGACACGAATTTTATCAAATAAAACACACATTATATATATATATATATATATATATATATATATATATATATATATATATATATATATATATATATATATATATATATACATATATATACACACACACACACACACACACACACACACTATGGTATGCCCGTGCCTGAAGGCACGACGATATTCGGGAAAGCTAACATAATCACAACAAAATAACGATCGACCCGATTTAATTTCAATAGAAATAAGTTAAATCTTTTAAAAAGTAGAGCAAAATTTACTTTACTTTATTATAGGACTATTTATTTTTTTAAGGTGAAAAAACACGTCAACAACAATATAAATATTCAATTATAAATCTTCTATAAACTACATAACTTATTTAATGCCAGAAATAACTAGCACAACCTGGAAAAACTTAAAGCATTAAGAATTACACTAACCTTGTGAGTCATATATGATATGAAACAAATCATATGAACACAAACACAAATGGAGAACAATAGGAACATTTGGTATAGTGTCTTATAATTTCAAAATAGAATCACAACTGAAGTAGAAGAACCAAGATTGGAGCATAATAAATTTCATAAGTCCATCATGTCATCATCCCATAATAAATTTCACAAAGCCTCCATGTCACCATTTTTAAAAGAATCATTGTGAAAGTGATGGTCTATAAAAAAAAAGAGGTAAGTAAGTACGATATGATAAAACAGAGAACAAAGTGGATATAATTTAATAAGTGAAACACCAAGAAAAACATCCAAGCAACACCCTTAGTACACACAAAAAATAGATTTGTACCCATACTGGGACATAGTAGTGTTGTAAGAGTATTAGTGCTGATACAAAGTGGGTGGTGACAATAAGAGTATCAGTACCCACCTATATAATTCATTAGTGGCTGACTTAACTATAACATACTTTGAATAGTAATTACATTCTGAAATGGCAGAAAATAATTCACCAGTGTCCAACTTAACTATAACATACTTTGATTAGTAATTAGATTCTGAAATGGCAGAAAAATCATGATTATGAAGGTGCATGTTGTGTTCAAAATTGAAAACGAAAAAGAAATTGTATGGAACAAAATATGTGTATGCATATATAGCAAATTGATACTCATTTATTTATCAAGAGAAAACACAGTGTAATACTTTTAGTGTGCTGCTTGTAAAACAAAAAAACAAAAACAATGTAAAATTGGCTACTTCTAACTATAAACAATAACAAATTTGATTGGAAATGAAGACAACAATGGTGTACCAAAAATAGATGGTGTACTATTGCTTTCAATCCAATAGTGAAATAAACAATGGTGTAGCAAAAATAGTAAAAATAGCCAAATGTGTCAAGTACTTATTAAGTACTCTGCTTGCAACCTGAAAAGACAGATGTAATCCAACATTCATTTTAATACAACATTTTTATAAATTATTATTACTCCCTAACCATGACTTTAACTCGGAAGAGAGACTTATATTTTTAAAGTCACTGTGGTACATCATACATATGGTAGAGCCAAGTCTCATATAGAATACAAATCAACCTGTGATAGATGTAACTAACACAGTCAGTTTCTTAGTAACTAATACATGAGTAGAAAATTCAAACATGAGTAGAAAATTCTTAGAAAATAAAACATGAGTAATTTGAATCAGCACTAACTTTAATTCTTAGTAATTAAATATCAGTCAAAAACTTGTTGGAAAATAATATAAGCTCAACAGATGTAAGTACAGTCAGTTTATTTGACAACTATAAAGAAGCCAGTCTCATGAAAACACTATAGCATGAAAATTCACAATTAGTCACTCAATAGCATGTTTCTCATTAAGAGATTTCTTTGGGTTCTCTTCCGAATCGGACGGATCTCGTCATGGCAGTGAAGGCATGTGAAAATCCTAAGTACAAATTCAAACATGAGTAGCAAATTCTTAGTAACTAATAAGTGAATAATTTGAATCATAATTAACTTTAATTCTTAGTAATTAAAGATTAGTCAAAAACGTGTTGGAAAATAATATAAGCTCAATAGATGTAACTAACATTCAGTTTATTGGACAACTATAGAGAAGCCAGGCTCATTAAAACACCATAGCATGTAAATTCAGAATTAGTACCTCAATAGCATGTTTCTCATCGAGTGATTTCTTTGGGTTCTCTTCTGAATTGGATGGATCTCGTGGGCATGTACGTGGGCTGCCTACTACATGGTAAAAGGGTGTAAATTGCAGACCTGCTACATGGGCAATGTAGGACAACAACAGACCTGCTAACATCAACATGAACATAACTTCATTTTCCATTAATATTTCGGGCTATGATGTTTTTTCGTCTCGACTTAGGAGATCCCAGTTCACCATTCACCCAAACTTTCTCTTTAGAAACCAACTGGAATGATTCATGAAGCTCTGTTGAATTAGCCGTTTCATTATTAGCAGCTGATTCCAACTTGATTAATGTGTATTGCTGACTTCTCTGCCAATAACAACTATGGTACTATTTACACCTTTAATGAATATATCTAAAGAGACCTCACGTGTACTGGTAATGTACAAAAAATATATTTGGCGTACCAATTCTTGTGTATTGTGAATGCCTTTAACCAATGGTGGCTCTACGAAAACAAAACACGTGTCAAAACATGTTAACATAATTCTCGTATAATCTTGATTATTTCTACCATTTTCATTGTGTGAAAGCGCATGAGCGCTTTGTCAAGTGCATTGTAATATCTGTCGAGATCCTTGTTAGCCATCTCAGTTGTCTTGAGTTGAATTAGTCCTTGTATTATGCATGTTTAAGATCACGATTAGTTTGATTGCATTAGAATAACATTAAAATTAAACTAAGATAATACATTCCATATGATCATATGTATGCATGATGCTGTGGATGATAACGATGATGGCCATTACCCATTCCCAATGAATGTTGGTTGTGGAAACAGTACGTGTGAATTTGTATTTTCCACTCATGTGTGTAGGAACTATGCTCAGTCTTCAATGATTCCATTTGAGAGAGAATGAGAGAGCAATGGAAACACCAAAATCTGTCGTGTGTGTATGAAATTATAGTTTTGAGTGAGTGTGAATGATAGTATTAATGGTCAAGCTCTGATAATTTGGCTAATGGCCAAGCCAATGGCTGGAAATATTTTTCCTTGAGGAAGTTGTGTTGTGAGATTAAGTGTCTAGGAAACTCTCTCTTTATTTTCACTGAGATACATAAAAAAATGTGTTATGTTGTATAATCATGTATGTTTGTAAAATAATTGGACAAAGTTGTAAGAAATTTACATTGCCCCCAACTGCAAAATCAACTTGAAGTTCTTGGATATTACCCTGCTCCAATCAACCTCTTCAAATAGTCATTTTATTCCCGCCCAATGACATGATATCTCCTGGCATGGCAAAAGTGTTATTCTCGATATGTCTATGATCAGTGTAATTTCCTGTGAACTTGATTTCAGTATCCAAGGATGGAAATAACTACTCCCGTACTAAAAAAAACTAACCCAATAATGGATTAAAAGAAGAGAAAGGGTGCTATATGTCTGGAGACCACATAACAATCAAAACATAAAATGAAAACAACATTGTGCATACTCCTATCAATGGAAAGTAAGAAGTTTAAAAATGCAGAGAATCATTGCAAACAAATGAAAAAGGGGAAGAACAGAGGACATCAACAAATCTTCGACAGTTTTCTTCTCTGCTTGAATCTACCGAAGTACATGAAGGAAGCACATGCAAACCGAAAGGAAGCATATTCGAATATGTCATTCAAGAATGGCATTCAAAATTTTTTAGTGTAATTTGATTATGGTATTCAGCCTACAATATGATACAATCACATTAGCCTAAATTGTGGAGTGGAAATATAATTAAAAAACTGATTAAATAAAGAGTTTGGTTTTGCCCATGCTTTGTCTAATAGAATCTTCGGCGAACCTTAATTTTTGTTGGTCCAATAATAAAAGGAAAAACAAAGGTTATTCAAAAGAAAAAAATATGTCTTGTGGATTCTTAGTTTGGCTCAACTCTAGTTGCATTAATACATACACCATTTCCCTATCACATGAGTATGTAAATTAATCATAATAAATAACAACGTTGAAACACGTAATAGAATTACAACAATAGGTATATGCATTATTGAGTCCAAAATATAAATTTGAGATCGCTTTTAGCTGAGAACTTGCAGTCAAACTACAACAACAGCTATAGAAATCACTAATGTACCTCTACAAAATGTTCAGCTATAAAGATCACTATTGAGACCATTTTATAGTTTCTTTGTATAATATATAATCCATCAAACACGAAATTTAAATCCGTGTGGAAGTGGCATATGACAAATTCCATAACAGTAAATCCACAAATGTACCTCTACAATATGTAACGATCATGATTTTTAACTGAATGTAAATCAAACCAAATATGAAACATAAAATATGGAATGCAAAATAAATGAAATGACTTACTCAATTCTCGTATGTTTTTTTCTAATGTCCATTCCTCGCGCACTTGAAGCTGCTTCATGCATATGGTTTTGAAGTATAATCAGGCCTTGATCTGGAAAAAAAACACAAAAATAATTAGATCCCAAGATATAAACATATATATAAACAAATCTTAAACAAAATCTAAGTTACAAAGACCTAATTTATCACAATGTCTTAGAAGATATCACAATGAAGAAATTATATTGTACAAAAATCGCAACATCGCTAAAAATTTTAAAAAAAATCACCACAAAATAACCCAACAACGATTCCTTTGTTTAAAATCAAAACCGAGATTAAGAACATATCTTGAAATCACCTAAAAATGAATAGATCTTGAAATCACCTAAAAAATGAACAGGTCTTCAGATCTTCAAATCTCGTGTTTAAAATCAAAACTGAGATTAAGAACCAAAAAATGAACTAATATTTAGAACCCTGCTTTTCAAAAATTCAAAATGTAAATGGAGATTCGTAGACCCTCATTTAAAATCAAAACCCAAAAATGAACAGATTAAAAACCCTCATTTTGTGTGGAGTGCTGATGAGGGAACGGGAGAAAGTGATAGAATGAGATAGAGGTTGTGCTTGTGAAATGAGGGTCGGGGGAGAGAGAGTGTGCGATTTGGTAATTGGTATTTGACAGTAAGAGTGTAATTTCGTCTTTTATCTATGTATTTGAATTTTGGGTAAGAGTGAGGAAAGAAAATGAAGGGTTAAAAAGGGGGGGAAATCAAACATTTAAGGGGCAAATATTGTAAGAGGTGTATTTTAATCTCAACCATTGGATCGTTGCCTTGTTGGCTTCGATCTGAACCGTGAAGTGTCTTCCCATCTTATGAATAGTGAAAATACCATTGTAACTTATTATATAGATATATATATATATATATATATACAGTCTTGCTCTTGTGCGGACTAGTCCGCATTTTAAGAATGCGGACCGAACATGTGTCACCTAGCGGTGAGCCCAGAAAAGAGAGAGAGTGTACTGTAATTTAGGCGATGATTTCTAGGTACACCGTTAGGTGACACATGTCTGGTCCGCATTCTTTAAATGCGGACTAGTCCGCACAAGAGCATTATTATATATATATATATATCATTTTCACAAATTCTTGTGAAAATATCACATTTTCTGATTAACGCAGTTAACTTTACTATATGCACCAGAAAATGAAATAGTCTTATATCTGTGACATTTTCACAAACAGTAACATTTAGTGTGTTGAAAAAGTGGTTTGGATCCACCGGAGCTCCCATTTGGGGTGAGTACGGGTGTCATGGGGAGTCGCTGGTGCGGACCTTCAAAAATAGAAAAATATTGGATAAATGAGTGTTTGAGCGACTAAATGGGTTAAACTAAAAATATGTGTCATTTTTTCAATACATATATATATGAGTTTATATATTATTTGACCCATTTATTCAACCTGTAAATTTTACTCTCTGTGTAATATTAACACAAAAAATGTTACTGTTTGTTAAAATGTCATAGATTTAACTATTTCATTTTCTAGTGCATACAGTAAAGTTTATTGTATGTGATTTTTTTTTTTGAAATCTTATAGGCTTCACGGGTCTTTTTTGATAGAGCTCGACGACGAGGAGATTTCAAAAATAATAATTTTGCGAAAAACGAATTCGTCAATAAAAAATTATGATGGTTCCCACACATATTATATTCTTTTAAAATATTCACACAATTTGGTTTGTAAACTTAAAAATATGATGAGTTAAATTAAGTTAAGTTTAATTTGATGAAAGATTCTTGATAATTTTTACGATTTTTTTAATATACAAAATTATAACCCACGATCGTGTGTATATTGTCCGAATTATAGGGATTAAATATACCTCTGCCTTGTATTCGAGTAGGATTAGGACTCCATCTTCGCCATCTTCTCCTAACTAGAATTATAGTGTGCTTAGGACTGAAAAGAATCCTATAAATAAGACTCACATCATGGCCGTGTTCTCTTATATTTTGTTTGTTCTTGATTTGTCTTTGAATACCATCTTGTGAGTGAGGTTCTTTTTCAATACAATACCATCTGTCTGTGTCATCACAATATGATGGAAGACAAGAAAAAACCACAGTTGTTTGTGTGGAAGAAAAAAATCGAACGTCAGCTTTCAGAAGGGGTGCCTTTGCGTACTTTGCTTTCAAATAAGAGGAAAACAGAGACAACGGCTGAGCTTCAGCAACTCGGAAAAAGAAGGAATCAAAGAGAGATTGAAAGAGCAAAGCGTGAGGAGGAGAGAAGAGAGATAAACCGGGCTCGGGATTCTGCTCAATTTCTTGATTGGGAGAAGAGAGACAAAGAGTTTGAATTAAGTCAAACTCAACTCAGGGCACAAATTCGGTTAAGGCATGGTCGTCCAAAACCAATAGATTTAATGTTAAACCATTTACAAGGAGTTCATAATAATTACCCACCTGAAGAAATTAAGTCTTTAACAATTGAAGAAATTAAACAACTGCGTGATGACATGCAAACCCATTTGTAACTTGACAGATCACACACATAATATTGGGAGTCCCTTTTGGTGATTTGTGAATGGGAATTAACCAAATTGCTTGGTGGAGAAAAAATGGGCTTGCACTCTTGTATCGAAGAGGGTGTGGAGGAGTTGCTTCAAGGGAAAAGCTTTTATGAACTGGGGGAATTACAATCAGAGATTGAGACAAATTTGGGTTGTGGAACAGCTATGGTAGTTGAGTATTGGGAGGCCTTAGTCAAGCGTCTCCATTACTACAAGGCAAGGAGTTTTCTCAATAATAATTATGCTCCTAAGAATTTAGATCAACAACCATTGTTGGAAACTGAAAAAAGTGAGCAGACGAGTTCAATTAGGCATATAGAAGATAGGGAAGAAGAAGATGGAGAGGAGTGGCTTGGGCTCAAAAAGCCAAAGTACTTGAACCGAGTTATATCCGGGTACGACTGGAATCAGTACAACCGTACACACTATGATCACGAGGGCCCGCCTCCAAAGATGGTGCAAGGCTATAAGTTTAATATTTTCTACCCGGATCTGGTTTGTAGGGCGAAAACTTCGAGCTATACCGTAGTGAATGATGAGGGGGACAGTGTTGATACTTGTGTTATAAAATTCCACGCGGGGGCTCCTTATGAAGATATTGCGTTTCGAATCGTGAATAGGGAGTGGGAATACTCTCGTAAAAAGGGCTTCAAGTGTACCTTTGAGAAAGGAATTATGTGCTTGCATTTTAACTTCAAGCGCTACCGTTATCGTCGATGAATGAAGCACCTGCACTTTGAAGATGTAATTTGTTTTTATTTTGATAGGATTATTTACTTAGGTATTGAGTTACCTAGTTGAAATTTATTGGTTGTTTTAATTATTTACTTTATCTTAGTGGCATTGTAGAGATCCAGTGAAGAGCTGTATGTTGGTTGATTAAAGAGTCTTTGAATAGTTGTTTGATTCTTTATGTTTTAAACTCCAAATTTTTATCCATTATTTGTCTTTCATTTTACATTTTACCCATTACAACATATTTTTGTTTTTATTTTTTATTTATCAAAAATAGGATGTGCAGCATAAATAATTACTATTCATCTCAAGTATATTGTGAAGGGATAGGTAACTGCTAATGTTATGCCCATCTTTAGTTAATGTTGTTGGTACAAAACTAATATAATCCTCATGTAAACTTAGTGGGTTCTCTCTGTCTAGGCTTTGCACTTCATCTATATTAGAATTTCTCACAGATCCGAGCTAATATTAGTAGGTTCTTTCTATCTAAAGTTGATTTTCATAGTTTATCTTATAACTAACTAATTTGATTTTACAATGATTCGTTTCTCTTAATGAAAGTTACTGAAATTATTAGTTTGCATTGGCATGTGTCATATGATTGTATGAAATTTCAATGCTTTGTTTACTGGTTTAAGAGGTAGGACATGTTCACCGGACATGGTGGATTCTGGGAAGATAACCAACCAAGCCTAGAGTGATTCATGACTCCAAAAATTCCCCAAAAAAACCAATAGGTAACCGGAAAGAAACAGACGTATCTAACTGCGAAGTAAATCACATAGATAAAACAAATACACAAATCACAAGACAATATATACATGGTTTGTCAATGTGCTCATTTGATGCTCGTCACTTCTATTAATCTAGATCATTGGAAAATGAAGATCAGAGAAATTAAACCCCTTAGATGCCTTATTATACAGAAAAAGATCCACACAAGAAACGATCCAAATGACCTAATTTATGGTCGAAGAACGAATCAACGGTACCTTCAAAGCAATCAACTATTTTAAGTAGAAATAAATCAAATGAGTAATGATGAAAGAACTGTCTACTTGGTCTTACAACGGTGACTAGTTCTTGTTCAGATATGAAAATGCACAGAGGAGTTATAGTTCAAGCATTCCCTTAGGGTTGTTTCCCCATTTTACACATTCCATTTTGTATATGTAATAAGTATTAATATTGTGTTTCTTCATTGATATTGTGACTAAAGAAAGCAATAGACAAGAATGGGGGAATCGATCTAACATGCTTACCCTTACATTAAGTATATAATATGTATACAATGATGTTGTCATGATTACAATTGATTAAATTAGATAGTTGAGAGTGAATCATCACAAAAAGTTATTCTTCCCTATAAGCTGATTAATATGACTTTTGTATAGATGAAAATTTTAGCTAATTTTGTTACTTCCCACCCATGTGGTATTGTATTTGTGAAATAAGGAAAACTGTAGGTACCAGCTGGTTAATAGAAGGATTAATGATGCACTTACCCAAAATATTTACCCATTTCATACCCAATATTATTTAAGGGTATTATACTATGGTGTGGATCCCGCCAAGGCAGGGCACAAATTCTAAAAGAACATTGGGTATGAAATTGGTAAATATTTTCGGTAAGAGTAGCATTACTTTAATAGAAGACGGGTTGACTGATTGTTTGGTTCTTGGTATTTCAATCTCCAGAATTTAATTTTTGCCTTTATTCATTTTTCATATTATTCATTACAAAAGAAATATTATTTAAAGCTCTCTCCCACATATTCTTCCACAACATTAGATGATTTTCATATCCTTCAGTCTCCCCCTTTGAATCTGCATTTTCTTTTTTATCCTCAAAAACAGCAAATATATAGAGGTGTAGCGAAGAAGTGTTGTAAGTGGATATCCCTCCTCCCAATCAATCCATACATTTAGTCTCAGATGCAACATTTCACTCTCCACATTTAGATGTGAAACAACTCCTGAACTTGGTTATTATATCATTATTCCGAATTTTTTATTTTATTGATCAAGAGTCAAGAACATCAAGGCTTTCTTTTACCGGCATATTGTCCAAGCACAGGGAAGTGAAAACTGCTAAGAATCTACATTGCGATTTGACTTCGAAACCGAAAATTACAAAAATAAGAAAGATTGAAAGTAAGTTTCAACCAATATTTATCTGGATGCATTTATTCAACGTTTGTCTATATAACTCCCGTAGACAGTTTTGCACCCCTCTCATTAAAATCCTCAATATTGTTAAAAAATGGTACTTAAAGAAAATTATAACCACGCCAGGTACTTTATATAAAAAGTCAGGGTGTATAATCAAGGTGTCTGCTAACCCAACTAAAGTTTAATTTTGGATCTTCAAAGGGAATACGTGATTCAAGTCTGAGCGATTGAAGTTATGGATTGGCCTCTGGCACAATTTCAATGTCCTTTGGCACTCTCTTTAAAGTCCAACATTATTATTATAACGGTTTCCTTCTTTTATGTCGGTAATTATTGTATATTTACTCCTTTTCAAATCTTTTTTTCTTGTGCGTTATATGATCCAAACATCTAGTTTATCTTTCGCTTGTGCACATCTATTTGAGATGGCCTACATAGGATCTTATATATCATTGTTCTAAATTTCTGAATATAATGACATGACCTTATGTGACACAGATTTATTATTGATATACATTTTTCCCCAGAACTTTCTAGGCTTAGCTTTAGATTGCCATGTACATCGATCATTTCCTTGCCAACTACTGTTTGTTTTAATCAATTGAATACATTAATAGGAAGAAGACAAATGAGTAAATACCAAAGAAACTTGACTGGTTCCCCATTTAGAGACGAAAATTTATGATGGAGTCCATAGTTCAAGCATTCCCCAAGGGCTGGTGTACACTTCTGTATGATATCTTCATGTTTTAAAATATCGTTTTTGCATGTGACCTTTAAGTATAGGTACCAAATTTTCTTCAGTGATATTGTGATTAAAGAACTTAATGGGTGAGAAGCTTATATTCAATATATATACTATATATATACTATGTATACAATGTTATACTCAATATTACAATTGATTATATCAGATTATGGAGAATGAATCATTGGAAAAGTATGAGTGTTTTATCTTTGAACATTTTAGATGATTTTTCTTACTTCCCATCCTTGTGACATTGTATTTGTGGATAAGTGAAGAACTATTATCCTGGATTGTTATCCATTACCTGCCTTCATTTTTCACATTATTCGTAGCACTTATTCCAAATGATTTTCATATCTTTCGTTTGGCACCTTTGAATCTTTTTTGTTTCTTTATCCACAAAACTAGAAAATACATAAAGGTGTTGCAGAAACAATAGTGTTTTAAGTGGACATACCTTCCCCTTAATTTGTCCATACACTTTGTCTCAGATGCCATAGAGTCGGAACATTTCTGACTCCATATTGAATTGTAATAAGACCAGAACTTGGTTGCAACTTCAATAAATGAGAACTCATATTGTAATTAATTTATTTTTGCAATGCAGCAATGGCCCTTTGAAGCCTCGTGGACTCCTATTTCCTTCATCATATCATCAAGAGGTAATCTATGTTTTAAATCTCCAACTTAGTACAGATCATTTGGTTGGAATATGACATTCTAAATTTAATTGCACTAGAACATAAGAATTTACTTGGCCATTCGACTTTAAAATCGAAAGGTACAATAATAAGAAAGATTTTTTAACCAATCTTTACTTGGCTGAGAAAATTGAACTTATTTAGATATAAGGTCCTGTAGACATCGTTGACTCTAATTTAAATCCTCGATATTGTTTGCCAATTAGATTGTTAAAAAATGTACATTAAATAACATTATAACCAAGCATGGCACTGTAGATAAAAACTCGGAGTATAATCAATTTTGTTTGTTAAGACCAAATGATTGAACTTTTGGATGGGCTGTTGGCACTTTCTTTCACGTCCAAGATTATTATAACCATTCCCTTCTCCAATTTTGGTATTATTTACCCCTATTCTCTTCATTGTTGCTTGTCAATTCTATTATCTAAACCTGTACTATACATTATATACTATTGTTTCCATTATCTGAAGTTTTGAATAATTTGACAAGAACTTGTGTGGCGCTGATTTATTGTCATAAAAAATTTCCCCCAAAGTTTTTTGGTTTACCACAAATTCAATTAGAAAACATGTGCTTCAGTCAGATTATAATCCATGGACAAAAATATGAGCTAAAGCTTCTTCACTTTTACTCTTTCATTTTTTTATGTGTATTTTTTTTCTTCGTGACTACTCCATAGCAGATTGGTATATCATAGCGTTTTCACTTCCTGAGGCCGATAATAAATATAGCTGGATGCAAGGCCGATGTAGTTTATTGTGTGATATTCAAGACTACAGAGCGTAGTGTCTTTAAGTCTGAGCCGACTCATGCATCAGCTAAGCTGAGTCACCCTTGGACCAAATATCCCAAAATCAGTGAAGAAATATCCCAATATAGTGATTACTTAAATAATAAATTTTCACTTATTTTATATCGTAAATATTCTATTTGAGAAGAAATATCATGCGACATTCTAATTGTCGTCGGAAGATGCGTCGCGTGATAGCCCATATGCCGCAGCAAGGTTTAGTATACCTAATACTCTAGAGGCGAGAGCCTTTTTTGGTAGGGTAAACTAGAAATATGCCATTTTCCCCCCACTAAAATACCATAATTCTAGGATAGACCTGACAAGATTCGGCATGACACCAATTGACACGAAGGTATAGATTAATACTTGAACGTTTAATGCTTTTGGGTCATATAAGTTCCAACCCACTTAGGCATGATACCTAACTGTTCCCTTCTTCTATGTTGGTAATTCTTGTATAATTCCCTCATTCCTGTTCATTATTGTTCTGAATTATATGACCTAAATATGTACTTTAGCTTCAACTCTGTGCACATATATTTTAGATGACCTTAATAAGATCTTATATACTATTGTTTCTATAATCTGAATTTATGAATAATTTACACCAACTTATGTGACACTAATTTATCATCATAACATAATTTTTTACCCACAACTTTTTATGTTTAGCATGAACGTTGAAATGGAAGACTTGCGTTTAGCTTTCTAATTACATAAATCATTGCCTTGCCAACTTGATAGGAATAGTTTTTAGCTAGATTAAATTCACAGGTACAAAACATGTGCTAAAGCTTATCTACCCAACCCTTTTTTCATTTTTTTCTTACGTATATTTATATCTCCTTACACTCAATTACTAATGTGAAGTAAGGTAGTGATTCATGTCGAAAAATCTATTTTATGAAATTGCACACTAAACTCTTGTTATATGTATCGTGGTACAAATAACCTACAGAAGAAAGTAAAAGAAAGATCAATTAAAGACCCAACCCCTTTTAGCAAGGGAATTCGTCTTCTATTTTTTTAGGGGGACCATCAAAGAATGAACAACCATGAAAATATCATAGTGAATTTGATGCATATTACATCTTTTAATCATATCTTATCACACTTCTTTATATTATAAAAAACTAATTATAGAAAACAGAGTTTAGAACGTACTGCTTTTCTTTCCTCCAATTGTTTGTTATGGGTTTGTGACTAATGAAAATGGATGCATGGTCAGATGATAGATGATACTTCATCCGATGATTCTGAACGAAGGCGTCTAGGTTACAGAACATAATGATAAACAAAGAAAAAGAATGTGTGGTGCCTTAAAAGATTACGACGCAATGCACTATTCCGAAGCAATTTTAACTCGGTGTCCTCTGTATTACCGAGGGCAGATCAAACCAGTATTATGGAGATGGTATTTTATACTGATGCAAGTCATCTAAATATATGTAGTTAGTATTCAAATCCTAGACCATTTATAACCTTCTAAATATATATATATATATATATATATCAGAGCATGAAGAAAGGTAGCTCTTCACAAGGTTTGAAGTTGTGAGCCAAATTGAGGGGCTTTGTGGCATTGGAAAAAACTATGGCCTTCATCTTGGGCTGGGAAATTGATTTGAAACATATAAGCCAACCATTTCAATACTTTTTAAGCATAATAAAATTGAATAATAAGTACAAAGAATTCTTATTATTACATAATGCATTGCACATAAGGCATCCAGACACCACTAAGGTGCCTCTTTTCAGTAGTTGATCACCAGTGGTAATTTGTCATTAATTAACCTTAAAAAAATGAAATTCATTAAGGCCATAGATTGAGATATATATTGGCTTTGGGATATTTGGTTTGCAAGGTTTCATATCCTTCCTTGTAGAAATACTCATTAGAACTAGAAGGCTCCAAATGAATTATGTCTAGGGTATTCATTAACCTGAGGTATTTGCAGTTTCTCAATTTCCTCCATTATATTGGGGAAAGAAGAATTAAATATAGTACGGATATACCTTTTTTTTAATAGATAACTAGTAGGTATATAAAATTCACTATTCCTAATTAAAATCCCTACTTTCATCTTGATTTGGCCAAAACATTAGGAGGGCATCTAATATTCGGTATAATGGAGTTAGTCAACCATGTACCATTCCAAAATACAAGTAGATCAACCAATCATCCGATGTGTGTAAAAAAATTAATGAAATAACGCATCAATCCATGAAAAATAAAAGAGGTAACAAACATGGGGTTATGAGAAAAAGCAAACAATTTGAATCAGGCATGGAAGAATTTAGACAAGTATGAATGACCTTTGACAATAATAAAGGCAACCATTCCAAAAAAGTTTTGATAAGAATACTAGCAACCCTTAGGCACATACATCCTGCTGAAACGGGTGGTTACAATTTTTTGGGTTGCAGTATCCCCATCCCAAAGGATATTTTTACGCCACTTAGAAAGATATTATAGCCGAGATTATGTCCATTTATAAGTTATGAAATTATGCATGAGCATGCCTTGGTAAGCAGACTACAACGGTTGAGCCCTATTAGCAGAGATCCTTACATCCACTGAGCTTTGCTTTGGCCCTCTCTTAAAGAGTTTCCCAGTGAGACTTTTTGGTTTTACCTCTAAAAAGATATGGGGAAAATTCCCTTCACGAAGTCCCAAAATCTCAGCAATTCAACTAGCTTTGCAGTTGGCATACTTCCCTAGGAAAAAATGAATTTTACTTGTTTACTTTAAAAAAAAAGGTTCTACCATAAACATCCAAGAAATTCACCAGTTGTGAATCCTACTGCAATAACTATATAGTCTAGTATTGAAGAATTGGATAATTTACTTGCAGCCTTTAGGTCCTGCGACTCAATCTTGAGACTACTAGCACTACTTAGTGCGCTCAACGTGGCTCTTAGGGTTGTCCGTTGATGTTAGCGATCGAACCATCGGCTCTGGTACCACTGGTAGATCTTCCAAACCTACTATTACCCACCGATGTTCTTTCCGACTTAACCACCTTGTGTCAAGATAAGTTGTCGAGTTTTAACTCAAAAGGCATTGGTGCTACTTAAAGGGTCCATCCCACTTAAGTATAGTTGGACTCTACATCTTTCCATGTTGGATAATTATTTGATAGACAAGGTATTCAACAATTTATTCAATAACTTTAGAGGAGTTCAATATTAACGAAGCTTGATTAGAATTAGGTTTCACAAGCTTAGTTGAAAAATGACTCATATTTATGCACGCATCTCTTCATATGAGGGTTAAAATGATCTTGTGGAATTATGTTCCACATGAAAAGGTCCTAATACTAAAAATAAGTCCTCAAAAGCATAAGATTTGTTTCTCAACAAATAAATCCATGTGAACTTTAAGAAAGCATCAATAAAATGCATATGGTATTTGTAACCGCTAGAGGAGAGTGTAAGTGAGAGCCCTAAATGTCAGAGTGAATAAGCAGCAAAAGCTCATTATATTCTGTCAGAGAATCTCAGAAAGGGAAATTGTGAATTCTCCCAAGGCAACAAGCATGACAGAGATAAGACATGATTTTATTTTCATTAGGAATATTACATTTGGTCAAAACATAATGAACAATCTTAAGAGATGGATGGCCTAAATGACTATCCCACAAATCAATTTTCTATACACACTACACCATTTTGTAAGTAAATCTTCTATTAATTTATACTTTTTCCCGTTCAATTTATGTTCGACTGTATTTATGTTACGTTATAAATCAATTTTGCAGTTCTTGTACTTTTTTAAGTTTAGTCTCTCGACATGTGCAATAGTATTAAACTCAATTTTTAGTTTTATTAATTTTATATGAGTTATTAATTATTCTCCCCCAATTTTGTACTTATGTTTATCTTATCACTAACATATTTTTTAATGATTTTTGTCTTATACCTTTAGTCAAAATATTATTTAAACATTTGACGTGTTACGCTTATTTCTCCTTGGCTCTTATAGAGTTCTAAAAATAAAAATCTTTTGACCCCATAGGTTGATTTTTGGTAACTTGAAGCACAAACATATAGCCCCATATACGCAGGGACGGAGCTAGGATTTCTCGCGAATGAGGCCTAATTTAATGGAGATTTGGAGGGTTCGAGGGCGGCAGCCCCGAAACCAAATTTTTTGAGGTTCTTTTCGAGTATTTGCCAAATAATTACGTAAATATTTTTTGATCTATTAGAAAGATAAATTGAAAATGATTAACTGAATTGTTAGGGTAAAATTTAATAAATGGGTTTATATATGAAATAAATATGAATTATAGGCTATCAAATAATGTGAGGCCAATAAAAGTGATTAATTTAAGTTTTGGGGCCTTAATAATGTATTATTAAAGTGTGGGTTTTAATGTGTAGAGACAAGCGTCATTTCTATTTTATGATGGGTTAAAATAGAAATATACGAAATATGAAAAGACACGATTGTCTTATAAATAGAGGTCATGGTCCCAGATCACACAACTCTATTCTTCTGATTCCCATTGTCATAGAGAAATTCAGGCATAATTGATCTGGAAGATCATAAGACCTAAGACTCAGATATTTTACTTTTCTCGTTATGGATTCAGGTACGCTTCCGCAAATTCAAAATTTTTATTTCTTGATGATTTAATATGAATGTTCCTGTTTATGTAATGGTTTTCACAAAATAGAAATTAATCTAACATGTGGTATCAGAGCTATTTCATGTTGAATTGTTAAGAATATATTAGGAAGATATTGCTATACCAAGGATTCCTATGTTCTAGGGTACGAGTCAATATCCCCCATAAAGGTCCCATCGAGATAAGACTGTCACAGCGCGGTAACCTCAGGGATAGCAAGTAGCGCGAGCATGATTTTTTTCACGTATATAGTATATGCACAACCACAGTCATATATGTATACTACTATTACCATATTAAATTTAGGTACACTCTCACGACCCATAATTATGATATTTATCCTTATTAGTCATTATTAGGTTATCACGTATAACGGTTTGTCTCTTATTCTTATTTGTGGAATTATTCCAACTTACTACGTAACACTCGTGGATTCCTATTTCTCCAAGTGTAATTTTAGTAGGTATTCATTTATATTACAACGTAACTTCCTTACGAGTCTCGCCCTTTAAACACATGTTCCCATTGTCCCTTATATGTAAAACACCCCCGTGTAATGTTAATCTTGTTCCACATTAAAGATTCCATTTTTTTATAAAGTCCTACTGGTCTTCTTTATATCCCAAAATGTTCTAACATTAATTTCCAAGAATGTCTAAGCAATTAAGTTGGAGTAACCTATCAAAAGGGAAAAGTGAGTTATACAGGAGGGGTCGATCGATCGATGGAAGGAGTTCGATCGATCGATGAATCGATCGATCGATGCTCTCGGTTCGATCGATCGATCAAGCAGGTATGGAGAATCTACAGAATTTCCAGTTACGGGTTTACTCTTCCAAAATCGTCCAAAACAATATATTTGACTACCAAACTCCCAAACATTTATACTACAAGTGTTATAACCTCAAATAAGTGATATTCTACGTCAGGCATGCGGATTTTCATCTGAAATAGCGAATTAAAGGGGCCATAATCCATAAAATATTAAGAAGCCTAATATTTTCTTTGTTTAGTTTCTTCCCATTCTTTTACCAGATTTCATACTCCTAATTTGCTGTAATTTCGTGGTTCAATCTCTACATGTGATTTGGTTTTCCAGAATACATCTATCACTAATACAACATGCGAATTCAAGTTTCCAAATAGTTTTTTCTTTCACAAAAACTTATCCTAATCAATCCTAGGCTAATATTATTGGAGCATTAACTAAAATAGAGTAAGATAGATACTTGCCTGGGAATTCTCCTTTCAGATTTTGTGGAGAGTTTGGTGTGGTTGTGATCCTCGTTGCGCGATCTAACGTTTGGCGGCGACGGCGGTGCAAACGGTAGAGTTCTTGGCCTAGAACTCCTTGGAAAGCCTCTCCCCTTCCTCTCCAATGGTCTTCTTTGGTTTATGGTGATTCTAACCCTAGAAGATGACTCTTACCATCTGATATACCCTTAGAAATTTCGTGGGTTTTCATGCCCAAAAATGTAAAATGTCCAAAACGCCCTCCCGGGGTATTAATTAGGCCTAAAAACTCCCCGAGACCCAAACTAAACCCTCGGGTACCTTATTTTGACTATCTCAACCCTTCCGGACACATTGACGCACTCAAAATGACCATACAAGTGACTTATAATTTATTCACTTTTAATAGTCCGAATTTAATCCCGACACGACACAAGCGCGTCCTGATAAAATTCCAAAATTATCAATTTAAATTCTCGTGATAATTTTACCAAATTTAAATACACGTCTTACTTTACTCATAAAGTAACTTACAACAAACTCCCAATAATTACTAACTCTAGTCACGCTAGTAAGTATTTAAATGATTTTTTCGGATTAATATTAAATTAATATCTGTAATTAAATTTAATAAATCCCCAAAATTAAAAATCATAAAAATACGGGGTATTACATGAACTTCTTACAGTCCCTTGATTCGTTAGGCTAAGAGGTGAGGAGTAATGGCATACCACAAGTTATTCCGGAGATAGTTTAACAATGACATAGTAGTAGTAGTAGTAGTAAATTCAGTTTCTTTTATTTGTTGTAATTATTGCAAAAATATTTTAAGTTGCGAACATATAGTTGTGGTTTCTTTTGGTGTAGCAAATAACTTTTAATTTTGGTGGATATGTTTATAAAATGATTATGTAATTTCATTTATGGGTTGTCATCTTTGTATTGTGGATAGATTATATCTCTATTTTTTATATGGTAAATTGATGATTATTAACTGACTCCTGATAGATGTCATGACCTATGTTAATCTTTTTTTTTTAATAAGTAATGACCTATGTTAATCTTGCCCTATGAAAATATATAATTTGATCTAAAGGGAGATTTTCACCATATGGCTTGAATAGGGCATAACCGCAGGGTGTAAGACACGACTTTATGTTTCCCTCAAATCATAGACAAAGTTTTTCCTTCATATTCTATTTTAAAAATGATGCATGAGTCAGTTTATGATCATGAAATGAACAAAGCTTACTTACTTTCGAGTACGCATACTGACTGTTCACGAACAAACTTCAATCACTCTCGAACTCAACTCCACCATAAGTGCTTAGTATAACATCAATTGATGAGTCAACAATCTACGGGTTTCAAATCATAACGTGTTGAACTTGTAGGCTCGCCAACACTAACGAGTGACACGAATTTTATCAAACAAAACACACATTATATATATATATATATGATATGCCCATATATACACAGGGGCCGACCGTTCATCGGGCTCCAGACGACCCTTCGAGGGGCCGACCCTTCATCAGGCTTTAGACGACCCTCCGAGGGGCCTACAGTACGAGGCCTAAATTGGGCCTGACTCACTATCAGAAGGAACTTCCACACGTCCACTTCATTCTGTTAGCCCCACCAACACATTTTCCACACGTCCATTGCCACGCCCCTTCATCTCGGACGAGTCTTAACATCAGTTAACCAGGATGTCTACACACCCTATAAACCGGGCATACTAGCGTAAGCATCACATACGCTCCATACTAATAAACAAATTATTTGTTTTCCTTGGTGCTTGCAGCGTGATTACAACACTCTAATCACCCTAAAAAATCAAAATTTAAAATCTTCCTTATCATCGTTCCAACCCTCAACTCGTGGGGTAACTTTCAATGCTTTCTTACCACAAGATCCGGCTTCCAATAGCTTTAAGACAAAATTAAACTTCCAACTTACATACATAATTACTTGATCCCATTTGATCAGGGTACCGAACTCATGGAATAGTGACCATACGTCTCCCTATTTCCAACCTTACGCTAAGTTTCATGCGTGGGATGTCTCGCAAAGCGAAATCCAAATAAGGAACACCCCCGATACACGACTACCTAGCATTGTCGGTTATCGAAATCCGTTAGGTCCTCCGTTCATAGAATATACCCCTTTATTCCGTCTCTTGAGAGAAAAGTTACAATTTCTCCCGTAATTATTCTTAACAAAGAACGTTTCACTAATTGCACTATTGTTCAGTATAGGTTGGTGGTAATAGCATTCCATAAACCTCGAATACATACAATCGGAATTCTCAAAATTCCTTTCCCTAATAATAGGGGTATAAATATTAATTCCCACATCTCTAAAGGATAAATATAACAATGCACTCTTCTTATCACTAAGTCCGGAGTGCTAAACATAATACTGAGTCAAATCTTTTCGCTCAACGGTAAATCCCGATACATATGGAATTATACTGACAAAGTATATACATACATTGGCATCGAATATCTCGAGCCCACTATCTCCTCCGAAGTCTTTAGGATAGATAATATAAGTGCGAGTCCAACCTTCTCACAGGTAAAGCCTCGCCAAAACAAACATAATACATGTTGCAGTAATGCAACCACTCCGATAGTCTTGCAATAAATGCCCACTATCGTACTAACCATTTCTATAATGTTTTAGAAAAGATAATATCATACTCATGTATCGCATCACTACAACGAGTAACCTCAATAAAATACGTAACACTGTTAATATACACATTCATCCTCCGCGGATGGTACCAAAGAAAAATCCCGTTACGCTATGGAAGAAATATTCACATTTTAATAACGTTTATAATGATATGCCTTAAGCTCTTTCACATGCTAATCTAGCAAGGAACAAAATATAGTGACTCGCTCGTGTCACATAAACACGCCTCATCTTCTGAGGATACAACTTACACTTCTACCTTGTTAATCGTCTTGACTGCGCAAATGGTTTTCGGACGTAACACGTCTACTCAAACCAAACAAAATTACTTTAATCGTTGCCTTTTACTAGGCACCGTATTCTTGTCCTTATACTCACTTTGGAACATATTATCGCGAGCGATCTCACTCCGCACAAAATACCTCTGTACATAATCCACTTATCACCTGTCCTACTAACCAGGTTAAGATTTGTTCTCCTCTCGGACTTTAGTAAACTCGATTCCTCTTAATCATCCCGATTGTTCCTTTAACTTTTTAGGCCATAAAGATCATGTTACTATCTATAATAGTACTTTCTAAATTTACCATCACTTGGTAAGAATTCCATTATCCGAATCATTTAAATGGGTCCCCTGATGTATATCCACATCCCTTTGTGGTGCTACACTACCACCCTCGTATTCAGTCTTATTCTCGACTAACTTCTTTGATTCCTTTAAGCTTCCCACACAAGGAGCTTTATCATCTTTATTGAAAAAATACAACATTTTCAATCTCTGAATTAGCCGTCCATCAGAATTCCTCCTCGAGTATTATCAATTATTATTATTACGAGTTGGTCTCCCACTTGGAGTCGTTTCCTCCACTCGTATCTACATCTTTCGATGCAAAATTCGTTAGCGGTTAAGATTCATATTCACAAATGGACCCCTGACATGCCCTCCCGCGATGAGTTCAGAACCACGTTTGCTTCCAATCCTGAACAGTTGAGGAAGGAACATACGGTCAACACTGTACCTAAAGTTCTCGTATAGGCATAGCATTCCATTTCTAAAATTGGTTGTTGCCTCCAACCATTATAACTTCGTCCCGAAGCCAAGAAAATTTTCTCTAAATTTTCACTTTCAGTTTGCCACACTCCGTCCTATATCTATACCTTTGGGTACATTACCTCCTATGGTAAAGACACATACAATTTCCGCATTTCTAAAATTTCTCACTGACAATCTCTACGCGTTTTTGTAATACGTTGGGTAAGTTTACCCTCGCACCTCATTTGACTATAACAGCATTTGAAAATCATTGTTGCGCCTTAGTCGCCTTTCTAGTCTTGGCTTCTCGTGCCACAATGGAGGTGACCTCAACTACGGTCATCATCCTCGAATATATTTCATAATCTCAACTCAGCCCTGCCTCCTGATGTACGCTTAACGGTCCTCTTCTGACATCTGTCATCGCTCGGCACACGCACACATCCGAACGAAATTAGAATTCACTAATGTATACACATTATAACAGGAGAACGAAATCTCGTCAAAGAAATCGACAATCCTAAACATAGGGCTCTATAACAAACAAAGCAACGCTGAAAGCATAATAAGCCGTACAGATCCTAAGGACACTAGAACCTGATGCTCTAATACCACCTGTGACACCCCGCCTAATTAAATACCGGGCGATCACTCCTTTATTAAATTAATTCAAGGTGAACAGTTGGTTCATTCTTAGCATCACTGTCGTAAAAATACTTTTCCAATTTAAACACCCTAAATAATTAAGTTAAGTGTCAAAACCATTTAAAACCTTATTCTCATTTTATTAAATCCGGTTATAAAACCTTAAACCATTAACCTCTAAAGAGACACACAATAAGTAGAAGAATAAAATGAACATTTAAGAATTTAACCATCAATAAATAGTCCCAACATTTACAACGCCAAAGGAAAACTTCCTGACAGTAATAAATCCCTAAATAAAGGTACTGAAAGTAAAAATTACAATCTCTGAAAATACCAACTAAATAATGGAAAAGGGCGACACATGCCCCAGCTGGATAAAGCTGAACTAGATGTAGAGTCAACAATGAGGTCGTCTAAGCAATGGCCTGCAACTCCCACAAAAGCTACAGCGATTTCCATTCAAAGGGTCCTAAGCAAGACACCCATATGGCTGGGCACCTGTAATACATATATATATACACACAAGAGAGAAGAAGTAACAGCAAACGGGTCAGAGCCCGAATGTAGAACCGTTTTAAAAATAGTTTAGCAAGTATTTAAATTGATTACAGGCCAATGCAACAACATATTAGTGCGACACTCTCTTGAGAAATTCTCACCTCTCTTCTAATGTGCACACCTATCGCACTAACCTTCCCAATGGTTTATCTCGTCATATACCACACTATCTTTCCCCAATGATTTAACTTATCTTAGGTTATTCGCAGGATTTACAACTGAACAACACAAGTATTTAAAACGTAAGATTTCAATTTGTCACCAAAGTTCTCCTTTTAACTTTATTAATCACTAAAGTTTTCCAGTGTCATATTATACTTTCTCAACACAAGTATTTATAATTTGAGTCATCAACCATGTCCTACATATCAAATCACAGTAGGCAGTTCTAGATTTCAGAATTTCATATATATATTAACTACTCGTATAATATGTATATCATAACAGCACCCCACATAAAAACTATTGTGCGGGCATACTCTGCTATCCAATCCCCATATCAATCGCACTAAAGGGAATACAAGTTCGGAATCACTCTCGAACTATATCAATACATACACAAACAATATTGAGGCGAAGCATAGATTCCAAGTCCAAGAGGTCAGTACATACCCTCACGTCTTTTAGGACCGTGACTACCGATTTGATAGCCTGTACCTAGGATTTTTATCTTCGAGGGTACGAGTCAATATCCCCCATAAGGCACACGAGTTAAGATCGTCCCAGCGCGGAAACCTCAGGGATAGCAAGTAGCGCGGGCATGATTTTCACAAGTATATAATATATGCATACACAATCATATAAATATACCACTTTTATTATATCAATTTAGGTTTATCCCATAACCCACATTCACAACATTTATCCTTATTTTCCCATTATTATTTATCACATATAATGGTTCGTTTCTCACTTTAATTCGAAGGGTTTTTTCAACTTACTACGTAACCCTCATGGACTCTATTCTTCCAAATGTACAATTCAGTAGATATCCATTTATGTTCCAACGTAACTCTCTCTTATGTGTCTCTCCCCTTTAATATATACTTACATTATCCCTTATGCAAAATATCCCAAAAATATAGATTTCGCCTTACATTATAGGATTTTAAATTTTATTTTCAAAGATGAGAATTTCAAATGGTTTCGAAATCGGAATAAAAATGGAGTTTTAATTGAATTTTTTTATTATTTAGAAGAGTCCTCAAAATATAAAACTCTCTAAGAGTCCTCAAAATATAAAACTCTCTAAGAGTCCTCAAAACATAAAACTCTCTAGTAAAAATAATATTTTTAGAAATCCGACCGTTCGATCAAGCTGAATTTTTGTCAGCAGTCATGTCTCGCCGTTCGCTACAACATACTAAAATTTTAAGCGATTCCAATGGTCCGATCATCCGGAATAAAAATTTTAGTGTTTGTATCTAATTAGAACTCTTTTCTTAATCAAACTCTTAATCCTTTACATGACAAAGGGTTTCCAGAATATCATTTAAATCATCACTACATGCAATTTCCTATCTCAAATTGGGTTTTTCTTCCATACAATTCATCCTAATCATTCCTAAACCAATATGAAAGATGCATCAACGAAATAAGCAAGATAAACACTTGCCTGGAATTTTTAGAAATCTGGTTTGGTGTTGAATTTGGTGTGGTTGCGTTCCCCGTCTCGCGATCTACGCGTTGGCGGTGGCGGCGGTGTAAACGGATGAGTTTTGAGCTTTGGAATGCCTTGAGAGCTCTCTCCTCTCCTCTTCAATGGCCGTTCTAGTGTTTTGAGTTATCTAACCCTAGGAGATAACCTAAACATCTGATATAACCCCTTTAATTTTCGTGGGTTTAATTACCCAAAAATACAAAATGACTAAAATGCCCTCCCGGGGTACTAATTAGGCCTAAAAACGTCCCGAGACCCAAATCAAACCCCCGAGTATACTTTTATGACTATCTCGACCCTTTCTGACGCGTTGGCGCACTCAAAACGACCATACGAACAACCTATAAAATATTCACTTTTATTAATCCACATTTAGTCCCAACACGACACAGGCGCGTCCCGACTTAAATTTCCACAATTGTCATTTTATTCACACGTGACAATATTATAAAAATAAATCTCATATATTACTATACTCATCCAGTAATATGCAACAAATAATATGTTCCCAATAATTACTAACTCTTGTCACGCTAGTAAATATTTAAAATAACATTTCGGATTAAAGTTAAATTAATTTATCTCAAATTAAATTTAATAAATCCCATAATTTAAAAGCTGTAAAAATAAGGGGTATTACATACTTCCCCCCTAATAACGGAATTTCGTCCCGAAATTCCGAAAATAAGGCCTATCAGGTAGCACAATTCTGGATATCCTTGTCAGTACGCAAACTATCTACATAGTACGACGCTCAATCACTATAGCTTTTTCCTTACAGCAACATTGTTTTACATTCTCATTGGAGACACTTCACATTGCACTCCCAACTGACAACATTTGAATAGGTTATGTCTATACGTTATAAATTCCATTATCTCACTATCATTAGAAGGCCGCACCTCACTACATGACAACTACTCGGATTTATTCATACACAAAATTCCCATTCTGAGAAGATCATACGAACATTTGACCACTCTTGACTGCCTAAAACAGTCGTGGAATTCCACCATAGTTATCGAATATTTTCTCGACCGATCCAAAAATTCTGATTATCTACTCTCCTCTAAACATACGAAAGGAGAATAGTCGAGGTTCTTCCATAACAAAACCTTAATAAGTACCTCGTACGCGACAAACAGGTACGAGTGCTTCTACAGAGTATTCTTGAAATCATCGTACTAAGATTTCAAAATCTCCTTCACGTGGCTCCACTAATCTTTAATTACCATATGCCTATTCCCTGGCTAAGGGTGATACATCCTACTCGAAACGAAATCTTATCTCCGCTGAAATCCCATATCAAAGGTGGGATTCACCAATCTTATCCTGATTCAGAAATCTATACTGCGCCGGATCACTGGCACGATCCTTCCTTTCAAAGGAAGTCTAGGGCATACTAGTTAATATTGTAAGCCAGCCCAAAGGAATATCAATCACTTCCTTCACGGTGACTTAATTCACATGTTCGGGATAAACCCTTGATCTTGTTTTGACGATGGCAACCCATCCAAGGACTGTACCGACTTTACCGACCTCTTCCAATTTTAAGAATTGTCGATAAACACAGAATTCTTTGGTTGATTCTCCTCTTTCAACCAAACCTTACCTATGGGTGGTGCATGTAGAGACTACTCACTATGTCCCGCTAAACATCGATTTTTCCTTGAAATGTCTCACATTAAGTGACACGTAATACTCCCCTTCCTTCCTTGTAGTATGCCGAAAGTTCCACCCGTGCTCTTTTCTCCACGAAGCGCACTTCTGGATCTCTTATACCATACCAACATCATCACCCTTTGTATGTGCAAGTCGCTCTCATACTTGCCTACTAACAACTCCGCTCCGAGTGTTCTTCATAATCATTTAATTCTTCTCCATTCAAGGAATACTCTTCTTAAATGACTTCCCACAGTCTTCCAATTCAAATTTAGGTGTGCTATTCTAATTACACACCTATGTATGGATTATCGCCCCTCATGTGACGTTTAATCCACTATATCACTTCCACTTCATTCTGTTAGCCCCACTAACACATTTTCCACACGTCCATTGCCACGCCCCTTCATCTCGAACGAGTCTTAACATCAGTTAACCAGGATGTCTACACACCCTATAAACCGGGCATACTAGCGTAAGCATCACATACGCTCCATACTAATAAATAAATTCTTTGTTTTCCCTGGTGCTTGCAGCGTGATTACAACACTCTAATCACCCTAAAAAATTAAAATTTTAAATCTTCCTTATCATCGTTCCACCCCTCAACTCGTGGGGTAACTTTCAATGCTTTCTTACCACAAGATCCGGCTTCCAATAGCTTTAAGACAAAATTCAACTTCCAAATTACATACATAATTACTTGATCCCATTTGATCTGGGTACCGAACTCATGGAATAGTGACCAGATGTCTCCCTATTTCCAACCTTACGCTAAGTTTCATGCGTGGGATGTCTCGCAAAGCGAAATCCAAATAAGGAACCCCCCCGATACACTACTACCTAGCATTGTCGGTTATCGAAATCCGTTAGGTCCTCCGTTCATAGCATATACCCCTTTATTCCGTCTCTTGACAGAAAAGTTACAATTTCTCCCGTAATTATGCTTAACAAAGAACGTTTCACTAATTGCACTATTGTTCAGTATAGGTTGGTGGTAATAGCATTCCATAAACCTCGAATACATACAATCGGAATTCTCGAAATTCCTTTCCCTAATAATAGGGGTATAAATATTAACTCCCACATCTCTAAAGGATAAATATAACAATGCACTCTTCTTATCACTAAGTCCGGAGTGCTAAACATAATACTGAATCAAATCTTTTCGCTCAACAGTAAATCCCGATACATACTAAATTATACTGACAAAGTCTATACATACATTGGCATCGAATATCTCGAGCCCACTATCTCCTCCGAAGTCTCTAGGATAGATAATATAAGTGCGAGTCCAACCTTCTCACAGGTAAAGCCTCGCCAAAACAAACATAAAACATGTTTCAGTAATGCAACCACTCTGATAGTCTTGCAATAAATGCCCACTATCGTACTAACCATTTCTATAATGTTTTAGCAAAGATAATATCATACTCGTGTATCGCATCACTACAACGAGTAACCTCAATAAAATACGTAACACTGTTAATATACACATTCATCCTCCGCGGATAGTACCAAAGAAAAATTCCGCTACGCTAGGGAAGAAATATTCACATTTTAATAACGTTTATAATTATATGCCTTAAGCTCTTTCACATGCTAATCTAGCAAGGAACAAAATATAGTGACTCGCTCGTGTCACATAAACACGCCTCATCCACTGAGGATACAACTTACACTTTTACCTTGTCAATCGCCTTGACTGCGCAAATGGTTTCCGGACGTAACACGTCTACTCAAACCAAACAAAATTACTTTAATCGTTGCCTTTTACTAGGCACCGTATTCTTGTCCTTATACTCACTTTGGAACATATTATCGCAAGCGATCTCACTCCGCACAAAATACCTCAGTGTGACACCCCGACTAATTAAATACCGGGTATCTACTCCTTTATTAAATTAATTCAAAATGTCAAGTTGGTCTAGTTAATAGCATCACTGTCGAAAACATTTTAATGATTACTAACCACCTAGTATTTAAAAAGTAAGTTGCAAAATTTTAATATAAGTCTGATTAACATGCAACAAGTATAATGAAGAATAATAACACAATTCACCATAACGAAGTAAATAGAATAACCATCACATAATGTAAGTAAAGTCTGGAGGAAAAACTCCTCACTACAAATCCCACAACTGAAATAACTAAACTGAATACTGAATCAATACATGACAAAGTCTGAAAACTGAAATGGAAAGATGTCTCTAAAAGAAATGGGCAACATGCCCTACAACTGATAAATACTAAATCAGGAATCCAAACGGTAGAAGCGTCTAAAAGAAATTCCATGTAGCTTCCACAAACAGCTACAGCTCATCACCTGAATGAGTATTCTATGCTTGGTGTCCTTGTGGCTGGGCACCTAAAATGGTTTTACAAGAAAAAATAGATTTGAAAGCAAACGGGTCAGAGCCCGAATGTGGAGATATTTTAAAAACCTGCAAGTGCTTTAAAAACATTTAAAACATTAAATGCAAAGTACATGTTAGGACGTGCACTCACATGATATTCTCACCTCTCGTCTAACTGTGCACTCCTAACGTACGTACCCATCTACAACGACACAAACCACTAGCTAAGTGACATCATATCTAGCTAGACTGTCATAGGTCCTACCCTTATTACTCGATTCCATTAACATTATAACGATCTCAGTTAAATAGGTTCTTAACCTAAATTCAGGTTCTTATACAAAAGTAATACAACTCGTTATAGATTAGCCTTCTATGTTATTCCATAGTTACACACAATACCATAAGAAAGTTCCCAGTTTATTAAGCGTATATTTTCCACAACATAAATATACAATATAAGCACCCCGAGACTAAGCTGCGGTGCACACATACTCTGCTATCCATCCCGGTACATCACGTACATAAGGATCACATATTCCGAATCTTTCAGGAATAGTTCACAGATAACAACATCACAAATAATGGAGGCGAACACAGTCACATCACATGGGTCACGTACATACCTACGCTCCCATGATCAGCGGACTTATTAACATCCCAATAAGTCTTTCTCTGACCTATGTTCATCGAGGTAACCAGTCTAAATCCGGGCAGCACAAGGATTAGAGGGCCCTAAGAGAACGCAAACCTCCCGTGATAGCAAGTATGGTAGGTATGTCATACACACAATTCATATACCAATACTAAGTAAGCACACATCTTAGTAATCCCGTAGTTTAATTGTAGTACTATTCTCATTCTAGTACCAATATATAATTTACACACTTTATACGATTCCGGTTTATAATCGTACGCGCCATAATTTATTCTCACGTCGTAGTAGACACTCACGTCTCAACCCAAACGGTCCATTGATTTAAATCACTCGTATATAATTTACTACTCATAATAACCCAAAAGTCCCAAATCTATCAATACATCATCAAAGGAATGTTATCTCTACCCTCGAACAAGTTTACGGGACTCCCGAAAACAAAACAGGCCAAAAAGGCCTAAACTGCCAGCTCGTTAGAAGTCTCGTTCGAACGAGGTTGTTCGAACGAGATTCCAGTTCGTTCGAACGAACTGTACCTTCTAACGACATCTCGTTCGAACGAATGTATCGAACGAAATACAGTTCGTTCGAACGAAGGTATCGAACGAAGTCTCCCCTCATTAGAAGCGACTGGTCAACTCGTTAGAAGCTCGTTCGAACGAGCTCGTTCGAAGTCTCCCCTCATTAGAAGCGACTGGTCAACTCGTTAGAAGCTCGTTCGAACGAGCTCGTTCGAACGACCTGGGGAGGCCTTCTAACGACCGACCAGTTTCAAGCCCAGAATTTCTTAGTTACGTTTTTTCACCATTTCTACTCCTCAAATCTCCTCTAAAATTAGTCCCAGCGATGTTTTAAGGTCTCCAATCAATCCTAAACATATTATAGTCACATCCTAACACGTTTTAAAGGATTATCCCATCCTAACATCAATCAATTTACAAATCTCTACACTTTTCCCCCAATTTTTCAAGAACATGAACCCTAAACTTTTAAGTCCTCAATTAGTCCATTCTAAATCCGTTTTTCTTACATCCAACATATATTAATACCAGAATAATCATCTCTATATGATTCTACATGCAATTTGTCCTCAATATTCAAGTTCTAAGTGCAAACAACATGGGTTTTCATTTATCTTCCAAGAACAATTGTAAATCTTCAAATTATCTAACATGGAGGAAACATTCTCTGAATTAAAAGAAATTAAATCACTTGCCTCGATTGTCTCTGAATTTGGTGTTGATTTTGTAAAGATTTTCTGCAGAATTCCTTCTCCTTATCTCCCTCTCTAAGCTTTCTTCTCCAATGGCTATGGTGGCTAGGGTTTTCTTATGGAAAGTAATGGAACCTAATTCTAATAACCTACGTAACCTATTGGGTTAACATGGGTTGGTTAGTGGCTTAGTGGGTCAAACCCACATCAGATTTTCTTCTCTAATTTTCGTCATTTTTAATTCCTAAAAATACGAAATTACCAAAATACCCTTTATATTGACGGTATGGCCTAAAAATACCTCGGGACCCAAACTACACCCCCGCCTTGTGTTTTCTGACTATCCCGACCCTTCCGGACGCGTTGGCGCACTCAAAACGACCATACGGTTAATAGAATTTAAATTCACTTTTATAATCAAAATAATTATATCCTGACGCGACTGTCACACGCGTCCCAATAAAATGACCAAATTGCCGTATATCAATATCACGATAAATTTCATAATTCAATATTCATATAACATCATATATACTCAATATAGTCAAATACCAACTCACATCTCGCTAGTATTTTATCCGGATTAATTTCCAATTAATTCACATTTAATTAATTAATCCCAAAAATAAATATAGCCAAAAATACGGGGTATTACACTCAGTACATAATCCACTTATCACCTGTCCTACTAACCAGGTTAGGATTTGTCCTCCTCTCGGACTTTAGTAAACTCGATTCCTGTTAACCTTCCCGATTGTTCCTTTAACTTTTTAGGCCATAAAGATCATGTTACTATCTATAATAGTACTTACTAAATTTACCATCACTTGGTAAGAATTCCATTATTCGAATCATTTAAATGGGTCCCCTGATGTATATCCACATCCCTTTGTGGTGCTACACTACCACCCTCGTATTCAGTCTTATTCTCGACTAACTTCTTTGATTCCTTTAAGCTTCCCACACAAGGAACATTATCATCTTTATTGACAAAATACAATAT
Organism: Sambucus nigra; assembly: GCA_949130495.1. Lineage (NCBI taxonomy): Eukaryota > Viridiplantae > Streptophyta > Magnoliopsida > Dipsacales > Adoxaceae > Sambucus > Sambucus nigra. The sequence goes on from OX422222.1 coordinate 52,627,464, forward strand.
TGTCAATCTCTGAATCAGCCGTCCATCAGAATTCCTCCTCGAGTATTATCAATTATTATTATTACGAGTTGGTCTCCCACTTGGAGTCGTTTCCTCCACTCGTATCTACATCTTTCGATGCAAAATTCGTTAGCGGTTAAGATTCATATTCACAAATGGACCCCTGTCATGACCTGCCGCGATGAGTTCAGAACCACGTTTGCTTCCAATCCTGAATAGTTGAGGAAGAAACATACGGTCAACACTGTACCTAAAGTTCTCCTATAGGCATAGCATTCCATTTCTAAAATTGGTGGTTACCTCCAACCATTATAACTTCGTCCCGAAGCCAAGAAAGTTTTCTCTAAATTTTCACTTTCAGTTTGCCACACTCCGTCCTATATCTAAACCTTTGGGTACATTACCTCCTTTGGTAAAGACACATACAATTTTCGCATTTCTAAAATTTCTCACTGACAGTCTCTACACGTTTTTGTAATACTTTGGGTAAGTTTACCCTCGCACCTCATTTGACTATAACAGCATTTGAAAATCATTACTGCGCCTTAGTAGCCTTTCTAGTCTTGGCCTCTCGTGCCACAATGGAGGTGACCTCAACTACGGTCATCATCCTCGGATATATTTCAAAATCTCAACTCAGCCCTGCCTCCTGATGTACGCTTAATGGTTCTCTTCTGACATCCGTCATCGCTCGGCACACGCACACATCCGAACGAAATTAGAATTCACTAATGTATACACATTATAACAGGAGGACGAAATCTCGTCAAAGAAATCGACAATCCTAAACATAGGGCTCTATAACAAACAAAGCAATGCTGAAAGCATAATAAGCCGTACAGATCCTAAGGACACTAGAACCTGATGCTCTAATACCACCTGTGACACCCTGCCTAATTAAATACCGGGCGATCATTCCTTTATTAAATTAATTCAAGGTGAACAGTTGGTTCATTCTTAGCATCACTGTCGTAAAAATACTTTTCCAATTTAAACACCCTAAATAATTAAGTTAAGTGTCAAAACCATTTAAAACCTTATTCTCATTTTATTAAATCCGGTTATAAAACCTTAAACCATTAACCTCTAAAGAGTCACACAATAAGTAGAAGAATAAAATGAACATTTAAGAATTTAACCATCAATAAATAGTCCCAACATTTACAACGCCAAAGGAAAACTTCCTGACAGTAATAAATCCCAAAATAAGGGTACTGAAAGTAAAAATTACAATCTCTGACAATACCAACTAAATAATGGAAAAGGGCGACACATGCCCCAGCTGGATAAAGCTGAACTAGAAGTAGAGTCAACAATGAGGTCGTCTAAGTAATGGCCTGCAACTCCCACAAAAGCTACAGCGCGTTCCATTCAAAGGGTCCTAAGCAAGACACCCATGTGGTTGGGCACCTGTAATACACATATATATTGACACAAGAGAGAAGAAGTAACAGCAAACGGGTCAGAGCCCGAATGTAGAACCGTTTTAAAAATAGTTTAGCAAGTATTTAAATTGATTACAGGCCAATGCAACAACATATTAGTGCGACACTCTCTTGAAAAATTCTCACCTCTCTTCTAATGTGCACATCTATCGCACTAACCTTCCCAATGGTCTATCTCGTCATATACCACACTATCTTTCCCCAATGATTTAACTTATCTTAGGTTATTCGCAGGATTTACAACTGAACAACACAAGTATTTAAAACGTAAGATTTCAATTCGTCACCAAAGTTCTCCTTTTAACTTTATTAATCACTAAAGTTTTCCAGTGTCATATTATACTTTCTCAACACAAGTATTTATAATTTGAGTCATCAACCATGTCCTACATATCAAATCACAGTAGGCAGTTCCGGATTTCAGAATTTCATATATATATTAACTACTCGTATAATATATATATCATAACAGCACCCCACATAAAAACTATGGTGCGGGCATACTCTGCTATCCAATCCCCATATCAATCGCACTAAAGGGAATACAAGTTCGGAATCACTCTCGAACTGTATCAATACAAACACAAACAATATTGAGGCGAAGCATAGATTCCAAGTCCAAGAAGTCAGTACATACCCTCACGTCTCTTAGGACCGTGACTACCGATTCGATAGCTTGTACCTAGGATTTCTATCATGTAGGGTACGAGTCAATATCCCCCATAAGGCACACGAGATAAGATCGTCCCAGCACGGAAACCTCAGGGATAGCAAGTAGCGCGGGCATGATTTTCACAAGTATATAATATATGCATACACAATCATATAAATATACCACTTTTATTATATCAATTTAGGTTTATCCCATAACCCACATTCACAACATTTATCCTTATTTTCCCATTATTATTTATCACGTATAATGGTTCGTTTCTTACTTTAATTTGAAGGGTTTTTCCAACTTACTACGTAACCCTCATGGACTCTATTCTTCCAAATGTACAATTCAGTAGATATCCATTTATGTTCCAACGTAACTCTCTCTTACGTGTCTCTCCCCTTTAATATATACTTACATTATCCCTTATGGAAAATATCCCAAAAATATAGATTTCGCCTTACATTAAAGGATTTTAAATTTTATTTTAAAAGATGAGAATTTCAAATGGTTTCGAAATCGGAATTAAAATGGAGTTTTAATTGAATTTTTTTATTATTTAGAAGAGTCCTCAAAATATAAAACTCTCTAAGAGTCCTCAAAATATAAAACTCTCTAAGAGTCCTCAAAACAAAAAACTCTCTAGTAAAAATAATATTTTTAGAAATCTGACCGTTCGATCAAGCTGAATTTTTTACAGCAGTCCTGTCTCGCCGTTCTCTACAACATACTAAAATTTCAAGTGATTCCAGTGGTCCGATCATCCGAAATAAAATTTTTATTGTTTGTATCTAATTAGAACTCTTTTCTTAATCAAACTCTTAATCCTTTACATGACAAAGGGTTTCCAGAATATCATTTAAGTCATCACTACATGCAATTTCCTATCTCAAATTGGGTTTTTCTTCCATACAATTCATCCTAATCATTCCTAAACCAATATGAAAGATGCATCAACGAAATAAGCAAGATAAACACTTGCCTGGAATTTTTAGAAATCAGGTTTGGTGTTGAATTTGGTGTGGTTGCGTTCCCCGTCTCGCAATCTACACGTTGGCGGTGGCGGCGGTGTAAACGGATGAGTTTTGAGCCTTGGAATGCCTTGAGAGCTCTCTCCTCTCCTCTCTAATGGTCGTTCTAGTGTTTTGAGTTATCTAACCCTAGGAGATAACCTAAACATCTGATATAACCCCTTTAATTTTCGTGGGTTTAATTACCCAAAAATACAAAATGACTAAAATGCCCTCTCGGGGTACTAATTAGGCCTAAAAACGTCCCGAGACCCAAATCAAACCCTCGGGTATACTTTTCTGACTATCTCAACCCTTTCGGACGCGTTGGCGCACTCAAAACGACCATACGAACAACCTATAAAATATTCACTTTTATTAATCCACATTTAGTCCCGACACTACACAGGCGCGTCCCGACTTAAATTTCCATAATTGTCATTTTATTCACACGTGACAATATTATAAAAATAAATCTCATATATTACTATACTCATCCAGTAATATGCAACAAATAATATGTTCCCAATAATTACTAACTCTTGTCACGCTAGTAAATATTTAAAACAACATTTCAGATTAAAATTAAATTAATTTATCTCAAATTAAATTTAATAAATCCCATCATTTAAAAGCTGTAAAAATAAGGGGTATTAAAGGAGGAAGCCCCCATAGAATAATGGGAGCCCTATGAGGTCTCCAACAATACGGTACGACCTCTCCAGGAGAGCAGAGGGAAGTGTGGAAGGCAAAATCCTGACAATCACCCGAGAGGCTCTGCTTTCGATCGCCTGAGCAGGGGATCGGCCTTTGAGAGGCTGGGCCCAGTGAATGACCTGAGGAAAAAATTGTCTAGATCAAGGAGTGCTGTGAGGTCCTGAAGGGAGGCGGATGATGTCCAACCCTATGGGGCCGACCCCAAGGATGGGACGACGGTCAGGGGGAGGTCAATAACCAACACAGGCCAGCCGTGACAGAACCCTCAGTCCATCTCAAAAAAGCGGCAGGGGATAACATTGGCCAAGCCGACCCTACGAGGCCTTGGAATGACTCGATCCAGCGACTGGAGGATAAGATTGGCGATATACTGAAAAGACGTGATCCTCTTCATAGGGGATACACCATAGGCTCACCCTTTGTGGAAAAGATAGTCAACTTCCCTACGCCATCAAAGTTCAAGCCACTAGTGGTCTCCCCAAGATATGACGGGAGCACCAACCCTGTCCACCATATTGTGATGTATCAATCAGTAGCAGACATATACTCTATCTCAGATGAGATGAAGTGTCATGCCTTCTCTGGTACCCTGACTGGGGCTGCACATGTCTGGTACACGTCTCTTCCAAAAAATTCCATTAAAAACTTTAAGCAGTTGGCAGACCGATTCATCCACAACTTTTTCTTTGGGATGAGGCCACAGAAGAAAACCACCTACCTACTCTATGTTAAGCAGGGGAAGAATGAGAGTCTGAGGGACTACATAGCCAGATTCAATAAAGAGAAGCTGGAGGTGGAAGACTATGAGGAGAGCATAGCTATGACAGCCCTGATTGGAGGACTCCAAAAGGGAAGTTGTTATGGAAGCTTGCTGAAGACCCCCCTAGAACGATGGCTGAATTACTGTCAATAGCAGGAAAGGTGATAAACGCCGAAGAGGCGATGGCCGCAAAGTACGAAGACTAAAAAGGAGGCGATAGTGGGGGTAAATACCCTAAGAAGAACAAAGAAGGGAAGAAGATGTCTACGGACGACGACAAGTTCGCTGGTTACACCCCACTAATGGTCAGCTATGAACATATTCTCAATGAAATAAAGAGTGACCGATCCCTGAAGTGGCATGAGAAGTTGAGGGCAGCCCCCAACAAGAGGAACAAGAACCTGTGGTGCGAATTTCACCAAGACCACGGCCACATAACAGAAAAATGCTTTGCTCTGAAAGATGAGATTGAGAAGATGCTGAAAGAAGGGAAGCTTAGAAAGTACGTCGATAAAGGTGCCTTTAAGAGAGGCCGAGGGGACGACCCCAGAAAGAAGCGAGGTGATGCATGTAGAGAAGGTCCTCAAAAAAGAAGGGACGACCCTTCTGATGATGAGGACGACCCTGACCTCCCGCCGATAGACGACCAAAGCCATGTCAAGAGGCTTAATATAATCTCGCTCAGGGTGGGAATGATCTCCGGGGTTCTAGCAAGAGGAGGGTTTGAGTCGCTGACATGAAGGCCCATGTGGCTGAGGCCAAGGCAGTGACGAAGATGGTACACTCAACCTCTCTGGAGGTCAAGTCAGAAAAGAGAAAGAAGGTAGATATGGACACTCTGATAGTGGGGTTCTCAAGAATGGACTTTAAAGGCCTCCTATCCCCACACAACGACCCACTCGTCATCATAACTAGGGTGCACGGGTGTGAGGTGACGAGGATATTGGTCGATGGGGGCAGTTCTGCAGTTGTAATGTTTTGGCCGTGCTTCAAAGCCTTAGGTCTCAGCCGTGCTAGACTCGTCCCATACCATCATCCATTGATTGGGTTCAGTGGGGAAAAGGTTCATCCCCTTGGAGTGTATGAGGCCGATGTCAGGATGGGGGACGAGTGGCCGAGATGGCTTACCAAGAAGGTCAGTTTCTTTATGATGGATGAACATGTGTTTTTGTCCTACAACATCATACTGGGGGGTGTGGCCCTCAAGGGGTTTGAAGTTGTGCCGTCTACGGTCCATCAGATGATTAAATTTCCTACCCCTTACGGGGTGGGGGAAGTTCAGGGAGATCAGACGACAGCGCGAGAATGTTACTACAACTCCGCTGAAGAAAGAGAGGCACACAAGAGGGCTACAACCACTTACAATATTGATACCCTAGACCCCAGGGATGAGACGAAGCTAAAGAAAAGGGAGGCCGCGGAAGAGGTAGAATCCATCATCCTCGATGAGGATGACCCGAAAAAAACTATCCAAGTCGATAAGTCTCTGAAGCCCAATATCAAGGAAGACCTCAATAAACTGTTGAGGAGAAGACGAAGCGTCTTTGCGTGGAGTCATGTAGATATGCCGGGGATCGACCCTAAAATCATGTGCCACAAGCTCAATGTGGTAGAGGGAGAAAAACCGATAAAGCAGAAGAGGAGAATTTACTCTAGAGAAAAGTATGAGGTCATATGGGATGAGGTCAAAAAATTAGAAGATGCTGAATTTATCAGAGAGGTCATCTACCCTGAATGGCTGTCCAATGCAGTCATTGTGCCAAAGGCCAACGAGAAGTGGAGAATGTGTGTGGACTTCACCGACCTCAACAAGCACTGTCCTAAAGATAGCTTCCCTCTCCCCCACATTGACCAGATGGTAGACGCCACCGCAGGCCACGAGCTCATGAGCTTTATGGATGCCTATTCAGGGTCCCTGAAGACGCAGAGAAGACATCCTTCATTACTGATAAGGGGACATACTGTTATAGGGTCATGACCTTTGGTCTAAAAAATGCGGGGGCAACGTACCAGGGCCTCGTAAATAAAATGTTCGAAGACCAAATTGGGAAGTCTATGGAGGTTTATGTAGATGACATGCTGACTAAGAGTTTGAAGGCAGAGGATCATGTGGCAGACCTGGAGAGGACCTTTAATACGATGGACAAATACCAGATGAAGCTTAACCCGGCCAAGTGTGTCTTCGGGGTCGGAGCAGGGAAGTTCTTGGGGTTCATTGTCAACCAAAGAGGCATCGAGGCCAATCCTGAAAAGATAAAGGCCCTTATTGAGATGAAGACCCCCAAGTCCATTAAAGACGTTCAGAGACTCACAGGGAGAGTTGCTGCCTTGAACAGGTTTGTGTCTAGGGCCACAGACAGTGTCTACCATTCTTTAAAATTCTCAGGAAAGCTTTTGAATGGAGTGAAGAGTGTGATGAGGCCTTTAAGGAATTAAAATCATACATGGGGTCTCCCTTGCTGTTGTCACAGCCCATGCAGGGTAAACGACTTTATATATACCTCACCATCTCAGAGTCAGCCATCAGTGCAGCCATTGTGAGAGACGAAGACGGAGTACAGAAGCCTGTGTATTTTAACAGCAAGGCACTCCAGGGGGCAGAGCAAAGATATACAAGGATGGAAAAGTTGGCCTATGCCTTGATCCATGCATCGAGAAAAATGAAGCCATACTTCCAGTCCCATACAATGGTCATCCTCACTGACTCTCCCCTTAGGCAGGTTTTGCACAAGCCTAAAAAATCAGGGAGGTTAATGGCCTGGGCTATAGAACTGGGGGAGTTTGACATAGTGTATCAGCCTAGGACGGCCATTAAGGGGCAAGCATTGGTAGACTTCGTGGCCGAGTTTACTTGGGAAGATAATGAAGTCGAGGATGAGAGCCTCGGGAAGATAGATACCCGATAAGGTGAGCTCACCGACACACCTGCAGATAAGGCTGAGACAAGCACCGCTAGAAGGAAAGTGATTGAAAACGAAGAGGGAAGATATCTCTTTAGATAGGGGTCACTCACTGAGGGAAGTTTCTCGAAAGAACATACCGTGTGGAGTCTCTTCGTCGATGGGTCCTCTTGCGAAAGCGGGAGCGGAGCTGGATTAATAGTATCAGCACCCGACGGCACAGACATTGAGTACGCCATGAGGTTTAACTTTAAGGCCTCCAATAACGAGGTCGAATATGAGGCCTTCATAGCAGGCCTGTCCTTGGCCAGACCTCTTAGTGCCGGGCAGATTTTGGTTCATAGTGATTCGATGCTAGTAGTGAATCAGATACTAGGAGCCTACGAGGCCAAGGACGAGAGGATGGCTAGGTACCTTGAGAAGGTACGGTCATTACTGAATAGATTAAGAGAAGTAAAGTTGAAGAGGATACCGAGGCTCGATAATGGTCGAGCTGACGCCCTTGCTAGGTTGGCCTCCGCGACTAGGATGGATATCCGGAGGACAGTCCCGGTGGAAATTCTGCTTCGACCAACTATCAAAGATGTTGTGGGGAACACTTAGCAATTGCCTGAATGTTTCTCAGGAAGCTTCATGGATGGACCCTCTGATCAGATACATCAAAGAGGGAGAGATGCCAAAAGCAAGGCAAGAAAGGAGGAAGCTGAGATACAGGGCTGCAAAATTCACTATCATCGGAAACACTTTGTACAAAAAGGGGTTTTTGCTCCGCTTACTTAGGTGTGTGCACCCCTCTTAAGTCCCTTCCATTTTGCAAGATGTGCACGAAGGATCGTGCTCAAGCCACATTGGGGGCAGGTCCTTAGCGAAGAGGGTGATCACCCAAGGGTATTAGTGGCCGACCTTGGGGAAAGATGTCGTGGCATATGTAAAAAAGTGTGATAAATGCCAAAGATTTGCCACCATCCCTCACCAACCCCATCAGCCTCTTACCTCCATTACATCCCCATGGCCATTTGCAGTATGGGGGATAGACCTAGTAGGACCCTTACCAAGGGCAGTCAATAACTATCGGTTCCTCATCGTAGCAATTGACTATTTCTCAAAATGGGTGGAGGTCGAACCGATGGTCACGATTACAGAGCAGAAGACCTTCCAGTTCATCTGGAAATATGTTATATGCAAATATGGTCTCCCCAACACCCTCATCTCGGATAACGGGACTCAATTCAAGAATACCTCTCTACAAAAGTATTGTGAAAGGGTGAGTATCAAACAATTCTTCTCTACCCCGGGCCGACCTCAAGCCAATGGGAAAACAGAGGTTACAAACAGGACAATCCTAGATGGAATCAAAAAGAGGCTTGAGGAGGCAAAAGGAAGATGGGTCGAGGAGATATATGTCGTGCTGTGGGCATACAGGACGACAGTGAGGACCTCTACCGGAGAGACCCCATTCATGCTAGCTTATGGATCAGAAGCCGTCATCCCCACCGAGATTGGGTTTCCTACTCATAGGGTCCAAATATATGACCCCCGGAGATATACAGAAGAGAGGAGACTCGACTTAGACCTGATTGAGGAAAGGAGGGAAGACGCTGAGATAAGGCAAACTGCCTACCAGCAGAGAACTGCAAGGTTTTACAATCAGAGAGTTAAGCAGAGACCAATTGCAGTAGGGGACTTGGTCCTCAAAAAGACTTGGCATAAGCCCAACAAGATCCATCCTAATTGGCATGGCCCATATAGGGTCATCGATGAAGTCATCCCTGGGACCTATAGACTAGAAAACCTAGAGGAGGAACCCTTTTCCAACCCCTGGAATGCAGATAATTTGAAGAAATACTATCAGTAGTTTTGTAAAGTCCTATCGGACGACAGTTGTAATAGGTGTTGCTCCAACAGAACACTTTGAAAATTAATGAGAAATATCGGTGTTTCCTCCCATCTTGTGTTTTTTAGTTCTAGTACGCATGGGATCATCTTTGGGTTCATCTTTGGAGAACGACCCTCAGCTATAATGAGGGTCAATGTAGGGGACGACCCCTCCATCACCCTCAAGGAAGACGAGGGAGGACATGATTAAAAACCATTTAAGTTGGTTAAAAACCACCCTCGGTTATAATGAGGGTCAATGTAGGGGACGACTCCTCCATCACCCTCAAGAAAGACGAGGGGGGAACTTCATTTAAAAACCATTAAGGTGGTAAAAACCACCCTCGGCTATAATAAGGGTCAATGTAGGGGACGGCCCCTCCATCACCCTCAAGAAAGACGAGGGGGAACTTAATTGAAAAATCATTAAGGTGGTAAAAACCACCCTCGGCTATAATGAGGGTCAATGTAGGGGACGACCCCTCCATCACCCTTAAGAAAGACGAGGGGGAACTTAATTGAAAAATCATTAAGCTGGTAAAAACCACCCTCGGCTATAATGAGGGTCAATGGAGGGGACGACCCCTCCATCTCCCTCAAGAAAGACGAGGGGGGGACTTGATTAAAAACCACCCTCGGCTATAATAAGGGTCAATGTAGGGGACGACCCCTCCATCACCCTCAAGAAAGACGAAGGGGAACTTAATTGAAAACATCATTAATTTGGTGGAATCTACCCTCGACTATAATGAGGGTAAATGTAGGGTACGACCCCTCCATCACCCTCAAGAAAGACGAGGGGGAACTTAATTGAAAACCATTAAGGTGGTAAAAACCACCCTCGGCTATAATGAGGGTAAATGTAGGGGACGACCCCTCCATCGCCCTCAAGAAAGACGGGGGGAACTTAATTGAAAAACCATTAAGGTGGTAAAAACCACCCTCGGCTATAATGAGGGTCAATTGAGGGGACGACCCCTCCATCTCCCTCAAGAAATACGAGGGGGGGGATTGATTAAAAACCATTAAGTTGGTTAAAAAACACCCTCGACTATAATTAGGGTCAATGTAGGGGACGACCCCTCCAGCACCCTCAAGAAAGACGAGGGTGAACTTAATTGAAAAACCATTAAGGTGGTAAAAACCACCCTCGGCTATAATGAGGGTTAATGTAGGGGACGACCCCTCCATCGCCCTCAAGAAAGACGAGGGGGAACTTAATTGAAATCATCATTAATTTGGTGGAATGCACCCTCGGCTATAATGAGTGTCAATGTAGGGGACGACCCCTCCATCACCCTCAAGAAAGACAAGGGGGAACTTAATTGAAAAACCATTAAGGTGGTAAAAACCACCCTCGGATATAATGAGGGTCAATGTAGGGGACGACCCCTCCATCACCCTCAAGAAAGACGAAGGGGAACTTAATTAATAAACCATTAAGGTGGTAAAAACCACCCTCAGCTATAATGAGGGTCAATGTAGGGGACGACCCCGCCATCACCCTCAAGAAAGACAAGGGGGAACTTAATTGAAAAACCATTAAGGTTGTAAAAACCACCCTCGGCTATAATGAGGGTCAATGGAGGGGACGACCCCTCCATCGCCCTCAAGAAAGACGAGGGGGAGACTTGATTAAAAACCACCCTCGGCTATAATGAGGGTCAATGTAGGGGACGACCCCTCCATCACCCTCAAGAAAGACGACGGGGAACTTAATTGAAAACATCATTAATTTGGTGGAATCCACCCTCGGCTATAATGAGGGTCAATGTAGGGGACGACCCCTCCATCACCCTCAAGAAAAACGAAGGGGAACTTAATTGAAAAACTATTAAGGTGGTAAAAACCACCCTCGGCTATAATGAGAGTCAATGTAGGGGACGACCCCTCCATCACCCTCAAGAAAGACGAGGGGGAACTTAATTAAAAAACCATTAAGGTGGTAAAAACCACCCTCGGCTATAATGAGGGTCAATGTAGGGACGACCCCTACATCACCTTCAAGAAAGACGAGGGGGAACTTAATTGAAAACATCATTAATTTGGTGGAATCCACCCTCGGCTATAATGAGGGTCAATGTAGGGGACGACCCCTCCATCACCCTCAATAAAGATGAGGGGGAACTTAATTGACAAACCATAAGGCGGTAAAAAACACCCTCGGCTATAATGAGGGTCAATATAGGGAACGACCCCTCCATCACCCTCAAGAAAGACGAGGCGGAACTTAATTGAAAGACCATTAAGTTGGTTAAAAACCACCCTCGGTTATAATGAGGGTCAATGTAGGGGACGGCCCCTCCATCACCCTCAAGAAAGATGAGGGAGGGGGCTAGTGATATTGTCAATCCAAAAACATCACAGTGCAAATTTTATAAGAGAGAAGTATGGAAGACAGAAAGAGGCATTATATTACAGAATGATGTTTGTTCTACAAAAGTAAAGTACAAAAATGGAGTACATAAAGAGGGTATTGGCTACAAACAGCCACCCTATTGAGCAACATCAAAGGCAGGGTCTCAACATCAATAAGAGGAGTATCCTCAACGACCAAGACAGTCCGATCCTCAGACGTGCCTGTGCCTTCTACATGCTGAGATTCCACTTGAGTTAAGGCTTCAGCAATGAGGGGATCATCAAGCTAAACTGCTTCAAGAGAAGGTCGAACAGACGACACTACATCAGTGAACTTTAAGACGAACCATCGACAGGCCGTCCTAATTCCCCTCTCCAAGTATTCAAGGCCGAAGCCTTGAAATTTGTCCGAGAGTTTGTAGGCCTCCACAGCATCGACCTCGGCTTTCTTGACAGACGTCTCAAGATCGGCCTTATGCTGAACCTCCAAGTTGATCAAGGCTTCATCCTTCTCCTTTATAAGCAGGTCCTTAGCCTGCTGGTCAGCATCATGATGTCTCGTCAACTCATCCAACACCCTGGCATGCTCAGTCCTGGCACTCTCCAGTTCAGCCCTTACAGTCTAGAGCTCCGTCTGCAGGTCGGCCTCATGCTGAATGGCCCTCTCGACTTCATGAAACTTCTGTTGATTCTCAGCCATCCACTTAGTGGCCGAGGTAAAGGCACAGACAGACTGCACAAAAAAAGACACTTGTTAAGAGGCTGAGGAAACAGTAAGTGAAAAATTCAACTAAGGAGATGAAGTAAAAATAAATATCTGAGCCAGTGTGTGAAGACCATAGTCATACACCTTGGCCGGGGGCATTTTAGACAAGAAATCATAGTCGGCGGCCGAGGGGGCAGAGAACATAGAGGCTTTGGCCGCCCTCAGATTGGCAATCAGGGAGGATGGCTCGGCCTTTAAAAGCCCCATGTTCTGGGACCAGAAGGCCCCCGTGATGGAAGATGAACCAGCCCCCTCAGACGACTCTACCCTCGGCCTCGTCCTTGAGTCCAGCCGAGGGTCAACAGGAGTTTCAGGCTCTTTCCTTTTGTGGCCATCAGCAGTCGGCTCAACAACCGTCGGCCCCACGGCCTTCGTCTTCCTCGGAGCTTGCTGAGGCTCCTTACCTTTTCTTTTTGCCTAGACCTGATAGTAAGCTGGGAGCAGTCATTTCCCAAAGTTGATCCGATATGCCAGAAGGATCACCTGAAAGGAGGACGACACGTCAGAAAAATGCAGAGGCAATGATGAAACACTTGAAAAAAGTAAAGAATGGGAAACATTAAGTATAACACACATAGTTCTGTCAGGGGGCCGACCCTCAGACTAGCTTCCTTGAGGAACTGAGAGGTCATCAGATCTTCAAACTTTGGAAGTTCACCCCCTCTCCCTCGTCCTCTCAGATATTCAACTATGTCTTTCTCTTCCAGACTAAGTCCAGATTCTGACCTGGCCTTCATTGAAGGGTTAGACCATCTTCTGAGAACCCTCGGACCATCGGCTACAGGTTGTGCCTGGGCAGAGAACTCCCACTCTCCGAAGACAAAGAATAATCTCTTCTTTCAATTGTAGTTGGAGGTTTGTGCCACGTGGAGAAGTTTTTTGTCAGACCTCCTCGCCCCCAGGTGATAGTACCCAGGCTGTTTGGACGAGGAGGTGATGTTGTAACAGGCCAAGAATACGTCGACCGAGGGCTCATCAGTGAAAGCATTCTTCCACACGGGAATGTAGCCAAGGATTGTCCTCCAGGAGTTGGGAGGAAGCTGAGAGGGGGCAACGCCGAGGGCTGAGAGGATATCCACGACAGCAGGATGTAGAGGAAATCTGACACCAACCTTGAACATTTGTTCATATACCGCAACCTCTCCCTCTTCACCCTCGAAGACCCTCTCAGACTCAGAGGGAACCCTCATAGTTATACTGTGGGACACTCCATAGGCATGCCTCCACAATAAGAGGTCACGTTCCTTAACTGAGGAGATATAGGATGAGGCGTGGGAGGTGTCAACCCGGTCAACATCCAAGTCCTCACCCTCGTCCTCAGTCCCCTCACCCTCGGCCTCATCACCTGTCAAAGACCTCTGGGGAAAAGCCATCTGGAAGGCATGTGGAGATAGAGTAGTCACAGGGACGGCCTCGGAAGCAACCATACCCTCGGCCTGTCAGCCTGGGCTCAGATTAGGCGTCTCTCTTCTCCCAGAAGAACCAGCGCCAGTTGGCGACGACGCTCTCTCATCCATCTCTCTGGAATAACTCTTGGTTGGACGATAGGATTACCCACAAGACTCAGATGGATCAAATGTTTTTATTATGGCAAGAGGAATGGGAAAGATGGGTCGTACCCAATTAGGGTCGGCCCCTCGTCTTCTATCCTCCTCTTCCTCTATTCTTCTGATCTTAACAAATAACTTCTCTCTCAGGGAAGGGAATTCCTCAGCTAAGCTGTAAAGCCTCCTAAGAATTAAGGGGGAGACCCTACACTTAGATGAATTTCTAAGCTAACTACAAACAAGTTTACAATTGACAAACTGGACTTTTGGATTGAAACAAAAGAAATCAAGTGTTTTAATCAAGAACACTCAAGAACCAGTCGCCGAAGAAGACACCAGAAAAGTTATGAAACACCCTAAGGAAAATCCAACCCTACAAGCCTAAAATAAGAAAGCAAGCAATAAATGATGGTAAGAGGACACTAGGGCAGAGGGATTACCTGAGAGGGAAGAGCGAGACTACCAAACTCGAAATGTTGAAAATTGCAGAAATGGTGGTTTATTTGCTAAAAATCTAGAGAGAGAGAGGGCTTGGGCGCGAAGAAGAAGAAGAAAGAGAGAGACTTCAAAAATATGTTTAAATATCTTTCCAATGAGTGGGCCCACTCACCAATGCAGAGCACAGCCCACGAGGGGGGCATCATTAGGGCACAAAGCCCTAGGCAAAGTGTGCAGCCGCCACGCCTTGGAAACTGGAACGACAATGAGTAACTCCCTAGGTGTCATATCAGCTTAACTGGTGTCACTCACCCAACTGATTGCACACCCATCTCAATTACAACTCTATCCCTCAGCCATCTCAACAACATCTATGGCTAAGGGCAGGGGGTGATTGATATACCCATATATACACAGGGGCCGACCCTTCATCAGGATCGGACGACCCTCCAAAGGGACGACCCTTTATCAGGCTCCAGATGACCCTTCATCAGGCTCCAGACGACCCTTCGAGGAGCCGACCCTTCATCAGGCTCCAGACGACCCTTCGAGGGGCCGACCCTTCATCAGGCACCAGACGACCCTTCGAGGCGCCGATGACCCTTCGAGGGGCCGACCCTTCATCAGGCTCCAAACGACCCTTCGAGGGGTCGACCCTTCATCAGGCTCCAGACGACCCTCCGAGGGGATGACCCTTCATCAGGCTCCAGACGACCCTCCGAGAGGCCGACAGTACGAGGCCTAAATTGGGCCTGACTCACTATCAGAAGGAACTTTGCCCTTGGCCTCGTGTTACAGGCCGAGGGTGACGTTATCACAGCGCGTGGTTTGGGAGACGCGTGGAACAGTGCGCGTGAGGCTCCCACGGCACGTGGAAAACCATTATAACAATATCACCCCCTCACGTGAAGGAATATTATGTCATCATTAGCCATAGGTGGAATCTACATGTGTCAACAGGGGATTGGCTAGATCATCATTCACATGCACCATACATACTTGGGGGGTACACTACACCTCCCAAGACCTATATATACTTGTCACCTACAACCCTACAGGGGTGGAATCAATCAATAATCATAACCCTAACAAAAACTCTGCTTATACACATAGTAGAGAGAGAAAGTGAGCTTATGTGCATTGTATCCAAGGCCATTAGTGCCCATACTTAGTGGATCACACACTCACAGTGGATGTAGGACAAATTGGCTGAACCACTATACATCATTGTCTGATTCCTCTTATACTCATTTCCTTCTACACACTTACACACTGATACACTTACATCACTATGGCTGCCATGGTTACTATTGTTTGAGCTCATCATCACTTATCCGGTGGTGCTGAATTTCAGCATCATCAATATATATATATACACACACACACATATACACACACACTAGGGTATGCCCGTGCCTGAAGGCACGACGATATTCGAGAAAGCTAACATAATCACAACAAAATAACGATCGACCCGATTTTATTTCAATAGAAATAAGTTAAATCTTGTAAAAAGTTGAGCAAAATTTACTTTACTTTATTATAGGACTATTTATTTTTTTAAGGTGAAAAAACACTTCAACAACAATATAAATATTCAATTTTAAATCTTCTATAAACTACATAACCTATTTAATGCCAGAAATAACTAACACAACCTGGAAAAACTTAAAGCATTAAGAATTACACTAACCTTGTGAGTCATATATGATATGAAACAAATCATATGAACACAAACACAAATGGAGAATAATAGGAACATTTGGTATAGTGTCTTATAATTTCAAAATAGAATCACAACTGAAGTAGAAGAACCAAGATTGGAGCATAATAAATTTCATAAGTCCATCATGTCATCATCCCATAATAAATTTCACAAAGCCTCAATGTCACCATTTTTAAAAGAATCATTGTGAAAGTGATGGTCAATAAAAAAAAAGAGGGAAGTAAGTACGATATGATAAAACAGAGAACAAAGTGGATATAATTCAATAAGTGAAACACCAAGAAAAATATCCAAGCAACACCCTTAGTACACACAAAAAATAGATTTGTACCCATACTGGGACATAGTAGTGTTGTAAGAGTATTAGTGCTGATACAAAGTGGGTGGTGACAATAAGAGTATCAGTACCCACCTGCATAATTCATTAGTGGCTGACTTAACTATAACATACTTTGATTAGTAATTACATTCTGAAATGGCAGAAAATAATTCATTAGTGTCCGACTTAACTATAACATACTTTGATTAGTAATTAGATTCTGAAAAGGCAAAAAAATCATGATTATGAAGGTGCATGTTGTGTTTAAAATTGAAAACGAAAAAGAAATTATATGGAACAAAATATGTGTATGCATATATAGCAAATTGATACTCATTTATTTATCAAGAGAAAACACAGTGTAATACTTTTAGTGTGCTGCTTGTAAAACAAAAAATCAAAAATAATGTAAAATTGGCTACTTCTACCTACAAACAATAACAAATTTGATTGGAAATTGACTGGGAGGGGCCTTGAAACTGTATATGGAGATGATTTCTTTAGGTTAACCAAACACAGGGGCAGTTAAGTAATATTTCAATTCATCATTTGTCAGATCTTCATGTCCAGCAGAATAAAGCAAGTACATATTTAACAAACAAAATCAAAAGCATAAATTATCGGATTAAGCATCCAAAATCTAAACATCAAAATAGTTTATGAAGTACTTCTCGATTTTAAGCATCCCTGATTAAGTGCATACATAAATGAAACTCTCAGGATCGGATTAAGTGCATAAACAAATGAAGAGTTTAACTGAACTCTAGTTTGTAAGACTGCAATTTAAACACCATTTTTTTTAAATAAATAAAATTTAGACAAAAGAAATTTTAATAGATGAAATTTGAACAGATGAAATTTACACAGATGAAACTTTCCCACAGGTCGGTGGGATATCACACATGCTAGACTTAACATTGTTCTGGATCCACTCCACAAAGTAGGAAGTGTTCTTGTTATGCACTTTGATCATCTGTTCATCGACTTCCTTAGTGATCACTTTTGCCCCTAAACATGGATGAAGTCGTCAAGTAACTGTCACGGCGTGGGTCGTTTGCGCAAATCATGTTCTATGAGTCCCACATTTGTTAGAGTCATCTCTGGGACGGTGAAAGAGATGTATTGTTGGGACCCGGGAGAAGTGAGGGGAGAAAAACCCACCATAAACTGAGGACATGGGAATGGAATAAGGTTTACAGGTAACTTTCGTAAGTCAGAGTTCAGCTGACCCGGGAATATAAGACAACATGTTACCCCACTCATAATGGCAGAATATTAAATGGCTCAGGTCACCAAAACTTAGAGTGCTGAGATTCAAGGTCCAAAAACGAATGTCATGCAGTTCATTATCATGGACCATTCATTCATCGACATTCTCCACCAACTAATGCACCGAGAGAGTGGCATTGTATGGTTCTAAAGCAGTAAGAAGGGAAAATAGAGAAAGTTAACCTTACTTGTACCTCATGTTTGTTAATGTGATTAGAAATTGAAATCAGCTTAAAAAACAATTTAGTGGATACCTTAATTTATGGTGGCCAAAGGAAATACCGTTCATTAATTAACAAATGAATGGCACTTGCTAAAACTCATACCCATACAATGAAGCCTGCAAAAACATCACAATATAAAATAGCGATGTAATAAAACAGTGTGAGAGTTCATGACTTTGAATTTTAGTCATCGAAATAGAAGGGTTATATCTTCAAAACAAAAAAAAAATTAGGTTTTAATAACGTCATTTTTTAGCTTCAATTTAAAATACCGAAAACTAAAACATCATTGATCAATTAAAAAGAAAGAAGATAATACAAATAATTTACCTTATGTACCTTATAATGCTTTCTTAGAACATTTATGAAGTCGATCCAACACCAACTTCAAATCTACTTACATTATTCACATCTTTTTCTTAAATCCCCAAACATGGGGAAGTCCCTCCCACCTATCATTTAGTTTCACATCATAAGGGAGACATAATAGTGCTTTCTTGAATTAACTACATATTTTTCTGAAGTTACTACATATTTTTCTCAAGATACGTACTTGTAACTACATATTTGTGCATTGAAGAAAAAATAAACTTAACATCAAGAGTTGAATAAGTAATCCTTAGAGATGTATCTCACCAAAAAACATACTTAGTTCTGCTCCATAAACTCAACAGAATATGCATCATAAAATACATAGTAAAAACGGGACTAAAAACACACAATCAAACATGTTTTAAATAAACAAAGGTATAAACAGGCATAAGCATGTATAATATAAGAAAAAGTAAGAGTATAGAGATAAACAGGTATTGAAATAAAATTTAAGAAAAAGATAAAATTTTATCTTTTGGAGGAATTTAAAATTAAGAGATTGAAACCTCAAGTCTAAAAATAATGAACACGTTTGAAATATAAATCCGATATAATTTTAGATAAAGAAAATAAAACATGCCACGAGAGAGAGACTGAGTTGGTTATGGAGGAAGGCGAATGAGTCAATTAATCGTTTGCTGTTTCATGTGATGTGACAGTGGGCAGTACATTCATCTCATTTTTAGTATGCACTGAATGACGGCCGAAACTATTTTTGAGTTCAATCAACTTTCATCAGTAGGGAAACATGCATGATCCAAGATAAACAGTTGTGATTGTTTACTTAAATACCTTATTCTATTATCATCCAAAAAATCAGTTCATCCAAATGTGAAAATGAGAGTATAAAAATATAAAAAAAAACATTTTACACATTTTAGGACAAACTAAATATATGAATAAAAATGAATTTTAATCAACAATGAATTCAATATTTCAACACTTAAAAGTAAACACGTATCATATGTATACAAATCAAATCATTGAACATACACCAAAACCAAAGCTACTGCAAAAATGAAGACAACAATGGTGTACCAAAAATAGATGGTGTACTATTGCTTTCAATCCAACAGTGAAATAAACAATGGTGTAGCAAAAATAGTAAAAATAGTAAAATGTGTCAAGTACTTATTAAGTAATCTGCTTGCAAACTGAAAAGACAGATGTAATCCAACATTTTTATAAATTATTATTACTCCCCAACCATGACTTTAACTCGGAATAGAGACTTATATTTTTAAAGTCACTGTGGTACATCATACATATGATAGAGCCAAGTCTCATCTAGAATACAAATCAACCTGTGATAGATGTAACTAACACGGTCAGTTTCTTAGTAACTAATACATGAGTAGAAAATTCTTAGAAACTAAAACATGAGTAATTTGAATCAGCACTAACTTTAATTCTTAGTAATTAAATATCAGTCAAAAACTTGTTGGAAAATAATATAAGCTCAACAGATGTAAGTACAGTCAGTTTATTTGACAACTATAAAGAAGCCAGTCTCATGAACACACTATAGCATGCAAATTCACAATTAGTACCTCAATAGCATGCTTCTCATTAAGAGATTTCTTTGGGTTCTCTTCCGAATCGGACGGATCTCGTGATGGCAGTGAAACCATGTGAAAATCTTAAATACAAATTCAAACATGAGTAGCAAATTCTTAGTAACTAATAAGTGAGTAATTTGAATCAGCATTAACTTTAATTCTTAGTAATTAAAGATTAGTCAAAAACGTGTTGGAAAACAATATAAGCTCAACCGATGTAACTAACATTCAGTTTATTGGACAACTATAGAGAAGCCAGACTCATTAAAACACCATAGCATGTAAATTCACAATTAGTACCTCAATAGCATGTTTTTCATCGAGTGATTTCTTTGGGTTCTCTTCTAAATTGGATGGATCTCGTGGGCTTCTACGTGGGTTGCCTACTACATGGTAAAAGGGTGTGAATTGCAGACCTGCTACATGGGCAATGTAGGACAACAACAGACCTGCTAACATCAACATGAACATAACTTCATTTTCCATTACTATTTCGAGCTATGATGTTTTTTCGTCTCGACTTAGGAGATCCCAGTTCACCATTCACCGGAACTTTCTCTTTAGAAACCAACTGGAATGATTCATGAAGCTCTGTTGAATTAGCCGTTTCATTATTAGTAGCTAATTCTAACTTGATTAATGTGTATTGCTGACTTCTCTGCCAATAACAACTATGGTACTATTTAAACCTTTAATGAATATATCTAAAGAGACCTCACGTGTACTGGTAATGTATAAAAAATATATTTGGCGTACCAATTCTTGCCTTACATGTATTGTGAATGCCTTTAACCAATGGTAGCTCTACGAAAACAAAACACGTGTCAAAATATGCTAACATAATTCTCGTATAATCTTTATTATTTCTTCCATTTTCATTGTGTGAAAGCGCATGAGTGCTTTGTCAAGTGCATTGTAATATCTATCGAGATCCTTGTTAGCCATCTCAGTTGTCTTGAGTTGAATTAGTCCTTGTATTACGCCTGTTTAAGATCACGATTAGTTTGATTGCATTAGAATAACATTACAATTAAACTAAGATAATACATTCCATATGATCATATGTATGCATGATGGTGTGGATGATAACGATGATGACCATTGACCACTCCCAATTAATGTTGGTTGTGGAAACAGTATGTGTGAATTTGTATTTTCCACTCATGTGCGTAGGAACTATGCTCAGTCTTCAATGATTCCATTTGAGAGAGAATGAGAGAGCAATGCAAACACCAAAATCTGTCATGTGTGTATGAAATTATAGTTTTGAGTGAGTGTGAATGATAGTATTAATGGTCAAGCTTTGATAATTTGGCTAATGGCCAAGCCAATGGCTGGAAATATTTTTCCTTGAGGAAGTTGTGTTGTGAGATTAAGTGTCTAGGAAACTCTTTATTTTCACTGAGATACATAAAAAAATGTGTTATGTTGTATAATCATGTATGTTTGTAAAATAATTGGAGAAAGTTGTAAGAAATTTACATTACCCCCAACTGCAAAATCAACTTGAAGTTCTTGGATATTACCCTGCTCCAATCAACCTCTTTAAATAGTCATTTTATTCCCTCCCAATGACATGATATCTCCTGGCATGGCAATAGTGTTATTCTCGATATGCTCGTGTCTATGATCAGTGTAATTTCCTGTGAACTTGATTTCAGTATCCAAGGATGGAAATAACTACTCCCGTACTAAAAAAAACTAACCCAATAATGGATAGAAAGAAGAGAAAGGGTGTTATATGTCTGGAAACCACATAATAATCAAAACTTAAAATGAAAACAACATTGTGCATAGTCCTATCAATGGAAAGTAAGAAGTTTAAAAATGCAGAGAATCATTGCAAACAAATGAAAAAGGGGAAGAACAGAGGACATCAACAAAGCTTCGACAGTTTTCTTCTCTGCTTGAATCTACCGAAGTACATGAAGGAAGCACATGCAAATGGAAAGGAAGCATATTTGAATATGTCATTCAAGAATGGCATTCAAAATTTTGTAGTGTAATTTGATTATGGTATTCAGCCTACAATATGATAAAATCGCATTAGCCTAAATTGTGGAGTGGAAATATAATTAAAAAACTGATTAAATAAAGAGTTTGGTTTTGCCCATGCTTTGTCTAAGAGAATCTTGGGCGAACCTTAATTTTTGTTGGTCCAATAATAAAAGGAAAAACAAAGATTATTCAAAAGAAAAAAATATGTCTTGTGGATTCTTAGTTTGGATCAACTCTAGTTGCATTAATACATACACCATTTCCCTATCACATGAGTATGTAAATTAATCATAATAAATAACAACGT
The DNA here is from genome assembly GCA_949130495.1 of Sambucus nigra. Classification (NCBI taxonomy): domain Eukaryota; kingdom Viridiplantae; phylum Streptophyta; class Magnoliopsida; order Dipsacales; family Adoxaceae; genus Sambucus; species Sambucus nigra. The sequence continues at coordinate 52,649,712 of OX422222.1, forward strand.
TGAAACACGTAATAGAACTACAACAACAGGTATATGCATTATTGAGTCCAAAATGTAAATTTTAGACCGCTTTTAGCTGAGAACTTGTAGTCAAACTACAACAACAGCTATAGAAATCACTAATGTACCTCTACAAAATGTTCAGCTATAAAGATCACTATTGAGACCATTTTATAGTTTCTTTGTATAATATATAATCCATAAAACACGAAATTTAAATCCGTGTGGAAGTGGCATATGAAAAATTCCATAACAGTAAATCTACAAATGTACCTCTACAATATGTAACGATCATGAGTTTTAACTGAATGTAAATCAAACCAAATATGAAACATAAAATATGGAATGCAAAATAAATGAAATGACTTACTCAATTCCCATATGTTTTTTTCTAATGGCCATTCCTCGCGCACGTGAAGCTGCTTCATGTATATATGCATATGCCTTGAATGCTACAAATGCTACTTCATGTTAGTGAAGCTGCTGCCCATGACATTGGTGAAAATGTTCGTCATCAAATTTAGAATTCCCATCATGTTCAGAATTCCCATCCTATAGTTTTCACAGTTAATTTTAGTCCAGTGTGAATACAAATACAGAGTGAAAACTACTTCCATTGTGAATTAGTTATATCTTGGACATTTGTTTCTTTGGACAGTGTTTAGTCCAATGTTTAGTCTAATGTGAATACAGAGTGAATACTAAATGCATCCATCTGTTCCTTTGGACAATCGTTCACAACCATAACCAAGAAAAAGAAGAAAAAAGGAACATTAAACGAAAACATAAGAAAAGCCAGAGGAGATCCAAAGAAGAGAGAACTTAGGTAAAAAACATACCTTAAGGTTGAAAAAGTCAAGAACATCCTTCTCTTTACCCCCATATTATCAAACCGAGTTCAATAAAAGCAAACCGAGTTCAACAGAAGCAAACCGAGTTCAAATCTTGCTCACAAATTTGAGAAACGGACAACAGTATGCAATAAAAGTGTCATTAATGAGTGTAAATGTGAACTTTTCAATAAGAATGACGCGAACTTTTATTCTTGAAATTAAAGATATCTTATCATGCCATCAAATCCATAATGTTAAACAACATCACCGTATATCCACATCACCACATATCCACATCACTGCATATCCATTCCATTTCATCAAAGGGCAGATTAGCAGATTGTACAAACAAACAAAAAAAAATCTTGAAAACTATTTGCAAAAAATGAAATTCAATACAGAGTGGGATAAGTATGTTCGCATACCATTGAGGTTCTTACACTTTCACCTGGTTTTTGATGATCCACACAATGTTGCAGGATATTAGCCATCATCAAAACTCACTGATGTTGGAATACTGTCAATTAAAAACAGCAGGAACTCCCATCATTTAACCTTCCATTGTGGGAATACTGTCAATTAAAAATAGCAGACATTGCCAAATATGGCTAATAGACTTAATTTTATGTATACGAAAAGACATTCAAAAAATTAATTAACATAGCTAATAGACTTACTTTTATGGTGTATATAATTCACCCCATACATTGTTTTGCTCCACTTTTACTTGAGAGACGTAAGTTTCAAAATTATCATGGTATTAAAAAACTAAATTCCCTGCACAGAATATAAAATGAATTATTTTAAACAATGAAAAATGTCTTAATGCTAAAAGGCCTATGCATAAATAAGTACCACAATATCTTAATGTTAGGGTTTGAGATCAACACCATAGCCAGTGTCTTATATTGCTTCAATGATGAGATCAGTATTGTGTTCTTTTGATCACAGTTAATTTTTCCTTCTTTGAGAGTTAAACCCGACACTGCTTTTTTCACTCCAACGACCATGGAAAGGGTACTCTCGAAATAATCTATTTAAAATTCTTCAGGTGTACGCGTTAAGAACCATGTGTCGCAACAAACAATGTCTCTCAAGTATAGATACACACAATGTCTTTAGGCTACCTATTAAGAAGTGGAGAGACTCTTAACAGTCCTTAAGCTCCGCAGATCAAGTGCAGGATTAAAATATTGGGCCTTCTCACAGGGCTGTTGTGGTTGCTACCCCTTCACCACACGTTGAAAACATGAAGTAGAGAGCAACAGGATCTAGTGACAAAGTCTGCTTCCCCTTCGCAAGTTGTTGATAACCACCTGCATAAATCATCAGTGGCTATTTTGATCAGTAATTACATTTTGTCCCCAACATTCTCTTATAAAGGTATTGAAAATAAATCATCATATACTAAGAAAATTGACAAATTAAAGTTAGATAAATCAAGGACTAATGGTGGTCCATATTTCAGTTTGGAAATGTAAGATCTACCGCATCTGAATCTAGGAAGAAATGACACTCGGAAACTTATGGTATAAACAATTAAAAAAAAGGGCGTATGCCGCCTATTTGTGAGCATACGATATTCTTTAGTAAAAGGCGAAATAATAGTTCATTGTGTGCTCATTGTGTGGCTGCATCAATCTACAATACACTACATAACTAAAAGTTCAATAAAAAAAGTTGAGGACTTGGTTTATCTACGCATAAGCATGATATATACTCCAAACAACTGATCTCTTGACTTATCTACACATAAGCATAGAACAATGGTTAACCTTAAAACTAAAATAAACAGAGTATAACTTGATAAACCCAGTACCAAATAATTATATTTAAAATTCCACATCTGATCATAAAAACTAAAGTAAGAGTGAGACAAATACAAACAAAAGATACAATCATGTCTCCCTTTAGATTCAAACATTTATTTCCATGCACACAAATACACACATTTCAAACTCCTGAAAAAACTACAAAAAGTGCAACATAATGCATATGTTAAGTGAAAAATATAGTCATAACTTGTGCTTATGGAACTATTTTAGTTGGTGCACAAACTAACGGTCAAAGTAATAGTATATAATTCCAACATTTCAAACTACTTGAACATCACAAATGGATAAGAACTTAAAATATTTTTAAGAAAACATTATGTACAGACCTACTAATTCCAACATTTCAAACTACCCTGTTTTGCATTGGTCAGCACCGATTTCACGCCTCCAAAAAATTTTAGAAAATAAAAAAAAATCTGACTACATCAAGCAACAACAAAAATAGTTATTAATAATAACTAAAATAATAATAAAAATCCATGGGTAACCACAACTATACCACTTGTTTGCAATGGAAACATTTGCAAGACATCTCATCCTAACATGCATATGGAGTATTCAAATGTCTTCAAAAGCAAAGGCATGAGCTCCTCACCTGAGTCAAGTTACTTAAAAATAAATGACAAAAGCATAAAGTCTTCCTTGCTATATAAACTTGAGCTCACATAAAGGTTAATTCACGTAAAACACTGAAGTCGAATGTACAATGCTCTTGTTAGATGCGAAAGGATCTGTATGTAACACCAAAAACATAATATACCGGGTAAAGTGTAGTAGTGACAGTCGTAGTATATAGTGTACTCCGGTATCTTACATTAATATCAAACAGTTTTTATTAAGGACGTGACCTGTGTAACTACCGAGAATTTCAAAATGAAACAAAATTGAATGTAATTCGATTAAAAAGGCATCAAAAGTTGATAGAGATTAGATAATGACCATTAAAACTTCATTGCAAAATGAAATATGTAGGACTACATACATACTACATAAATACCTTCATCCCATAAATTCCACCAAAAAAAGAATCACCATGAAAGTGATATCCTGCAAAGAGAAAATGAATCGCATATTCAATAAAACATAGAAAAAAGTTCATATACTTAATATGTTATATACTAAATTTTCACCAAAATGTTTAGTATTAAATAGAGAAAAATGTGGGTCCTTTTTCAAAACTTCTTATAAGTAAGAGTTAAAGTCATAACTTACGTATTAATAGACACACCTTGCAAGTAACCAAAACAGACAAAGACATCGGTACCATGATAATCCACCACCACAAAAAAGATAAAAAAATCGGTACCAAGGTTTAATTTATGAACCAAAAGAATTCAATATCTTAAAAAAAAATTGCACCATCGCTAAAATTTTTTAAAAAATCACCACAAAATAACCCAACAAAGATTCCCGTGTTTAAAATCAAAACCGAGATTAAGAACATATCTTGAAATCACCTAAAAATGAATAGATCTTGAAATCACCTAAAAAATGAACAGATCTTCAAATCTCGTGTTTAAAATCAAAATCGAGATTAAGAACCAAAAAATGAACTGATATTTAGAACCCTGCTTTTCAAAAATTCAAAATGTAAATGGAGATTCGTAGACCCTCATTTAAAATCAAAACCCAAAAACGGACAGATTAAGAACCCTCATTTTGTGTGGAGTCTTGATGAGGGAACGGGAGAAAGTGATAGAATGAGATAGAGGTTGTGCTTGTGAAATGAGGGTCGGGGGGAGAGAGAGTGTGCGATTTGGTAATTGGTATTTGACAGTAAGCGTGTAATTTCCTCTTTTATCCGTGTATTTGAATTTTGGGGTAAGAGTGAGGAAAGAAAATGAAGGGTTAAAAAGGGGGGGAAATCAAACATTTAAGTGGCAAATATGGTAAGAGGTGTATTTTAATCTCAACCATTGGATTGTTGCCTTGTTGGCTTCGATCTGAACCGTGAAGTGTCTTCCCATCTTATGAATAGTGAAAACACCATTGTAACTTATTATATAGATATATATATATATATATATAAAATCCTACTCTTATGTGGAGAATGCGGACCGAACATGTGTCACCTGGCGGTGAGCCCAGAAAAGAGAGAGTGTGCCTATAATTTAGGCGACGATTTCTAGGTATACCGTTAGGTAACACATGTCTGGTCCGCATTCTTTAAATGTGGACTAGTCCGCATAAGAGCATTATTATTATTATTATTATTATTATTATTATTATTATTATTATATATATATATATATATATATATATCATTTTCACAAATTCTTGTGAAAATATCACATTTTCTGATTAACGCAGTTAACTTTACTGTATGCACCAAAAAATGAAATAGTCTTATATCTGTGACATTTTCACAAACAGTAACATTTAGTGTGTTGAAAAAGTGGTTTGGATCCACCGGAGCTCCCATTTGGGGTGAGTAGGGGTGCATGGGGAGCCGCTGGTGCGGACCTTCAAAATAGGAGAATATTGGATAAATGAGTGTTTGAGCGACTAAATGGATTAAACTAAAAATATGTGTCATTTTTTCAATATATATATATACGAGTTTATATATTATTTGACCCATTTATTTAACCAGTAAATTTTACTCTCTGTGTAATATTAACACAAAAAATGGTAATGTTTGTGAAAATATCATAGATTTAACTATTTCATTTTCTAGTGCATACAGTAAAATTTACTGTATGTGAATTTTTTTTTTTTTGAAATCTTATAGGCTTCACGGGTCTTTTTTGTAGAGCTCGACGACGAGGAGATCAAAAATTATGATGGTTCCCACACATATTATATTCTTTTAAAATATTCACACAATTTGGTTTGTAAACTTAAAAATATGATGAGTTAAATTAAGTTAAGTTTAATTTGATGAAAGATTCTTGATAATTTTTACGATTTTTTTAAAATACAAAATTATAACCCACGATCGTGCGTATATTGTCCGAATTATAGGGATTAAATATACCTATTCCAGTAGGATTAGGACTCCATCTTCGCCATCTTCTCCTAAGTAGAATTATAGTGTGCTTAGGACTGAAAAGAATCCTATAAATAAGACTCACATCATGGCCGTGTTCTCTTATATTTTGTTTGTTCTTGATTTGTCTTTGAATACCATCTTGTGAGTGAGGTTCTTTTTCAATACAATACCATCTGTCTGTGTCATCACAATATGATGGAAGACAAGAAAAAACCACAGTTGTTTGTGTGGAAGAAAAAAATCGAACGTCAGCTTTCAGAAGGGGTGCCTTTGCGTACTTTGCTTTCAAAAAAGAGGAAAACAGAGACAACGGCTGAGCTTCAGCAACTCAGAAAAAGAAGGAATCAAAGAGAGATTGAAAGAGCAAAGCGTGAGGAGGAGAGAAGAGAGATAAACCGGGCTCGGGATTCTGCTCAATTTCTTGATTGGGAGAAGAGAGACAAAGAGTTTGAATTAAGTCAAACTCAACTCAGGGCACAAATTCGGTTAAGGCATGGTCGTCCAAAACCAATAGATTTAATGTTAAACCATTTACAAGGAGTTCATAATAATTACCCACCTGAAGAAATTAAGTCGTTAACACTTGAAGAAATTAAACAACTGCGTGATGACTTGCAAACCCATTTGGAACTTGACAGATCACACGCACAATATTGGGAGTCCCTTTTGGTGATTTGTGAATGGGAATTAACCAAATTGCTTGGTGGAGACAAAATGGGCTTGCACTCTTGTATCGAAGAGGATGTGGAGGAGTTGCTTCAAGGGAAAAGCTTTTATGAACTGGGGGAATTACAATCAGAGATTGAGACAAATTTGGGTTGTGGAACAGCTATGGTAATTGAGTATTGGGAGGCCTTAGTCAAGCGTCTCCATTACTACAAGGCAAGGAGTTTTCTCAATGATAATTATGCTCCTAAGAATTTAGATCAACAGCCAATGTTGGAAACTGAAAAAAGTGAGCAGACGAGTTCAATTAGGCATATAGAAGATAAGGAAGAAGAAGATGGAGAGCAGTGGTTGGGGCTCAAAAAGCCAAAGTACTGGAACCGAGTTATATCCGGGTACGACTGGAATCAGTACAACCGTACACACTATGATCACGAGGGCCCGCCTCCAAAGATGGTGCAAGGCTATAAGTTTAATATTTTCTACCCGGATCTGGTTTGTAGGGCGAAAACTCCGAGCTATACCGTAGTGAATGATGAGGGAGACAGTGCTGATACTTGTGTTATAAGGTTCCATGCGGGGGCTCCTTATGAAGATATTGCGTTTCGGATCGTGAATAGGGAGTGGGAATACTCTCGTAAAAAGGGCTTCAAGTGTACCTTTGAGAGAGGAATTTTGAACTTGCATTTTAACTTCAAGCGCTACCGTTATCGACGATGAAGCACCTGCATTTTGAAGATGTAATTGGTTTTTATTTTGTTAAGATTATTGATTTAGGTATTGAGTTACCTAGTTGAAATTTACTGGCTGTTTTTATTATTTACTTTAGCTTAGTGGCATTGTAGAGAGAAAGTGGAGAACTGTATGTTGGTTGATAGAAGAGTTTTTGACAAGTTGTTTGATTCTTTATGTTATAAACTCCAATTTTTTATCCATTATCTGTCTTCATTTTACATTTTACCCATTACAACAGATTTTCGTTTTTATTTTTTATCTATAAAAAATAGGATGTGCAGCAAAAATAATTACTATTCATCTCTAGTATATTTTGGAGGCATAAGTACTATTAATGTTATGCCCATCTTTAGTTAATATTTTTGGTACAAAATGATAATGTGATTCAAGTCCGAGCGATTGAAGTTATGGATTGGCCTCTGGCACAATTTCAATGTCCTTTGGCACTCTCTTTAAAGTCCAACATTATTATTATAACATCTAGTTTAGCTTTCGCTTGTGCACATCTATTTGAGATGGCCTACATAGGATCTTATATATCATTGTTCTAAATTTCTGAATATAATGACATGGCCTTATGTGACACAGATTTATTATTGATATACATTTTTCCGCAGAACTTTCTAGGCTTAGCTTTAGATTGCCAGGTACATCGATCATTTCCTTGCCAACTACTGTTTGTTTTAATCAATTGAATACATTAATAGGAAGAAGACAAATGAGTAAATACCAAAGAACCTTGACTGGTTCCCCGTTTAGAGACGAAAATTTATGATGGAGTCCATAGTTCAAGCATTCCCCAAGGGCTGGTATACTCTTATGTATGATATCTTCATGTTTTAAAATATCGTTTTTGCATGTGAGCTTTAAGTATAGGTATCAAATTTTCTTCAGTGATATTGTGATTAAAGAACTTAATGGGTGAGAACCTTATATTCAATATATATACTATATATATACTATGTATACAATGTTATACTCAATATTACAATTGATTATATCAGATTATGGAGAATGAATCATTGGAAAAGTATGAGTGTTTTATCTTTGAACATTTTAGATGATTTTTCTTACTTCCCATCCTTGTGGCATTGTATTTGTGGATAAGTGAAGAACTATTAGCCTGGATTGTTATCCATTACCTATCTTCAATTTTCACATTATTCGTAGCACTTATTCCAAATGATTTTCATATCTTTCGTTTGGCACCTTTAAATCTTATTTGTTTCTTTATCCACAAAACTAGAAAATACATAGAGGTGTTGCAGAAACAATAGTGTTGTAAGTTGACATACCTTCCCCTTAATTTGTCCATACACTTTGTCTCAGATGCCATAGAGTCGGAACATTTCTGACTCCATATTGAATTGTAATAAGACCAGAACTTGGTTGCAACTTCAATAAATGAGAACTCATATTGTAATTTATTTATTTTTGCAATGCAGCGATGGCCCTTTGAAGCCTCATGGACTCCTATTTCCTTCATCATATCATCAAGAGGTAATCTATGTTTTAAATCTCCAACTTAGTACAGATCATTTGGTTGGAATATGACATTCCAAATTTAATTGCACTAGAACATAAGAATTTACTTGGCCATTCGACTTTAAAACCGAAAGGTACAATAATAAGAAAGATTTTTTAACCAATCTTTACTTGGCTGAGAAAATTGAACTTATTTAGATATAAGGTCCTGTAGACATCGTTGACTCTAATTTAAATCCTCGATATTGTTTGCCAATTAGATTGTTAAAAAATGTACACTAAATAACATTATAACCAAGCATGGCACTGTAGATAAAAACTCGGAGTATAATCAATTTTGTTTGTTAAGACCAAATGATTGAACTTTTGGATGGGCTGTTGGCACTTTCTTTCAAGTCCAAGATTATTATAACCATTCCCTTCACCTATTTTGGTATTATTTACCCCTTTTCTCTTCTTTGTTGCTTGTCAATTCTATTATCTAAACCCGTACTATACATTATATACTATTGTTTCCATTATCTGAAGTTTTGAATAATTTGACAAGAACTTGTGTGGCGCTGATTTATTGTCATAAAAAATTTTCCCCAAAGTTTTTTGGTTTAGCACAAATTCAATTAGAAAACATGTGCTTCAGTCAGATTATAATCCATGGACAAAAACATGAGCTAAAGCTTCTTCACTTTTACTCTTTCATTTTTTTTATGTGTATTTTTTTTCTTCATGACTACTCCATAGCAGATTGGTATATCATAGCGTTTTCACTTCCTGAGGCCGATAATAAATATAGCTGGATGCAAGGCCGATGTAGTTTATTGTGTGATATTCAAGACTACAGAGCGTAGTGTCTTTAAGTCCGAGCCGACTCATGCATCAGCTAAGCTGAGTAACCCCTGGACCAAATATCCCAAAATCAGTGAAGAAATATCCCAAAATAGTGATTACTTAAATAATAAATTTTCAGTTATTTTATATCGTATATATTCTATTTGAGAAGAAATATCATGCGACATTCTAATTGCCGTCGGAAGATGCGTCGCGTGATAGCCCATATGCCACAGCAAGGTTTAGTATACCTAATACTCTAGAGGCGAGAGCCTTTTTTGGTAGGGTAAACTAGAAATATGCCATTTTCCCCCCACTAAAATGCCATAATTCTAGGATAGACCTGACAAGATGCGGCATGACACCAATTGACACGAAGGTATAGATTAATACTTGAACGTTTAATGCTTTTGGGTCATATAAGTTCCAACCCACTGAGACATGATACCTAACTTTTCCCTTCTTCTATGTTGGTAATTCTTGTATAATTCCCTCATTCCTGTTCATTATTATTCTGAATTATATGACCTAAATATGTACTTTAGCTTCAACTCTGTGCACATATATTTTAGATGACCTTAATAAGATCTTATATACTATTGTTTCTATAATCTGAATTTATGAATAATTTACACCAACTTATGTGACACTGATTTATCATCATAACATAATTTTTTCCCCACAACTTTTTATGTTTAGCATGAACATTGAAATGGAAGACATGCGTTTAGCTTTCTAATTACATAAATCATTGCCTTGCCAACTTGATAGGAACAGTTTTTAGCTAGATTAAATTCACAGGTACAAAACATGTGCTAAAGCTTATCTACCCATCCCTTTTTTTCATTTTTTTTTTTCCGTATATTTATAGCTCTTCACAAGGTTTGAAGTTGTGAGCCAAATTGAGGGGCTTTGTGGCATTGGAAAAAACTATGGCCTTCATCTTGGGCTGGGAAATTGATTTGAAACATATAAGCCAACCATTTCAATACTTTTTAAGCATAATAAAATTGAATAATAAGTACAAAGAAGTCTTATTATTACATAATGCATTGTACATAAGGCATCCAGACACCACTGAGGTGCCTCTTTTCAGTAGTTGATCACCAGTGGTAATTTGTCATTAATTAACCTTAAAAAAATGAAATTCATTAAGGCCATAGATTGAGATATATATTGGCTTTGGGATATTTGGTTTGCAAGGTTTCATATCCTTCCCTGTAGAAATACTCATTAGAACTAGAAGGCTCCAAATGAATTATGTCTAGGGTATTCATTAACCTGAGGTATTTGCAGTTTCTCAATTTCCCCCATTATATTGGGGAAAGAAGAATTAAATATAGTACGGATATACCTTTTTTGTAATAGATAACTAGTAGGTATATAAAATTCACTATTCCTAATTAAAATCCCTACTTTCATCTTGATTTAGCCAAAACATTAGGAGGGCATCTAATATTAGGTACAATGGAGTTAGTCAACCATGTACCATTCCAAAATACAAGTAGATCAACCAATCATCCGATGTGTGTAAAAAAATTAATGAAATAATGCATCAATCCATGAAAAATAAAAGAGGTAACAAACATGGGGTTATGAGAAAAAGCAAGCAGTTTGAATCTGGCATGGAAGAATTTAGACAAGTATGAATCACCTTTGACAATAATAAAGGCAACCATTCCAAAAAAGTTTTGATAAGAATACTAGCAACCCTTAGGCACATACATCCTCCTGAAACGGGTGGTTAAAATTTTTTGGGTTGCAGTATCCCCATCCCAAAGGAGATTTTTACGCCACTTAGAAAGATATTATAGCAGAGATTCTGTCCATTTATAAATTATGAAGTTATGCATGAGCATGCCTTGGTAAGCAGACTACAACGGTTGAGCCCTATTGGGAAGCCATGGTGAGTAAATGTTCCTTACATCCACTGAGCTTTGCTTTGGCCCTCTCTTAAAGAGTTTACCAGTGAGACTTTTTGGTTTTACCTCTAAAAAGATATGGGGCAAATGCCCTTCAGGAAGTCCCAAAATCTCAGCAATTCAAGTAGCTTTGCAGTTGGCATACTTCCCTAGGAAAAAATGAATTTTACTTGTTTACTTTAAAAAAAAGGTTCTACCATAAACATCCAAGAAATTCACCAGTTGTGAATCCTACTGCAATAACTATATAGTCTAGTATTGAAGAATGGGAAAATTTACTTGCAGCCTTTAGGTCCTGCGACTCAATCTTAAGGCTACTAGCAGTACTTAGTGCGCTCAACGTGGCTCTTAGTGTTGTCCGTTGATGTTAGCGATCGAACCATCGGCTCTGGTACCACTGGTAGATCTTCCAAGCCTACTATTACCCACCGATGTTCTTTCTGACTTAACCACCTTGTGTCAAGATAAGTTGTCAAGTTTTAACTCAAAAGGCATTGGTGCTACTTAAAGGGTCCATCCCACTTAAGTATAGTTGGACTCTACATCTTTCCATGTTTGATAATTATTTGATAGACAAGGTATTCAATAATTTATTCAATAACTTTAGAGGAGTTCAATATTAACGAAGCTTGATTAGAATTAGGTTTCACAAGCTTAGTTGAAAAATGACTCATATTTATGCACGCATCTCTTTATATGAGGGTTAAAATGATCTTGTGGAATTATGTTCCACATGAAAAGGTCCCAATACTATAAATAAGTCCTCAAAAGCATAATATTTGTTTCTCAACAAATAAATCCATGTGAACTTTAAGAAAGCATCAATAAAATGCATATAGTATTTGTAACCGCTAGAGGAGAGTGTAAGTGAGGAGCCCTAAATGTCAGAGTGAATAAGCAGCAACAGCTCATTATATTCTGTCAGAGAATCTGAGAAAGGGAAATTGTGAATTTTCCCAAGGCAACAAGCATGACAGAGATAAGACATGATTTTATTTTCATTAGGAATATTACATTTGGTCAAAAGATAATGAACAATCTTAAGAGATGGATGGCCTAAATGACTATCCCACAAATCAATTTTCTATACACACTACACCATTTTGTAAGTAAATCTTCTATTAATTTATACTTTTTCCCGTTCAATTTATGTTCGATTGTATTTATGTTACGTTATAAATCAATTTTGCAGTTCTTGTAATTTTTTAAGTTTAGTCTCTCGACCTGTGCAATAGTATTAAACTCAATTTCTAGTTTTATTAATTTTATATGAGTTATTAATTATTCTCCCCCAATTTTGTACTTATGTTTATCTTATCACTAACATATTTTTTAATGATTTTTGTCTTATACCTTTAGTCAAAATATTATTTAAACATTTGACGTGTTACACTTACTTCTCCTTGGCTCTTATAGAGTTCTAAAAATAAAAACCTTTTGACCCCATAGGTTGATTTTTGGTAACTTGAAGCACAAACATATAGCCCCATATACGCAGGGACGGAGCTAGGATTTCTCGCGAATGAGGGCTAATTTAATGGAGATTTGGGAGGGTTCGAGGGCGGCGGCCCCAAAACCAAATTTTTTGAGGTTCTTTTCGAGTATTTGCCAAATAATTACGTAAATATTTATTTGATCTATTAGAAAGATATATTGAAAATGATTAACTGAATTGTTAGGGTAAAATTTAATATATGGGTTTATATATGAAATAAATATGAATTATAGGCTATCAAATAATGTTAGGCCAATTAAAGTGATTAATTTAAGTTTTGGGGCCTTAATAATGTATTATTAAAGTGTGGGTTGTAATGTGTAGAGATAAGTGTAATTTCTATTTTTATGATGGGTTAAAATAGAAATATACGAAATATGAAAAGACACGATTGTCTTATAAATAGAGGTCATGGTCCCAGATCACACAACTCTATTCTTCTGATTCCCATTGTCATAGAGAAATTCAGGAATAATTGATCTGGAAGATCATAAGACCTCAGACTCAGATATTTTACTTTTCTCATAATGGATTCAGGTACGCTTTCGCAAATTCAAAATTTTTATTTTTTGATGATTTAATATGAATGTTCCTGTTTACGTGATGGTTTTCACAAAATAGAAATTAATCTAACATGTGGTATCAGAGCTATTTCATGTTGAATTGTTAAGAATATATTAGGAAGATATTGATATTAATTTTGGGTTCAAAATATTTTTTTCGAAAAGTTCAATATTTCTGAAATTTTTGGTACAAAAATATTCTTCGTTTCATTACGATTCCAACAATATAAAATTCATGAAATTTGGACTACCGGTTGATTTGATGGTAGTGGAAGGTTAAAGGTTCGACTCTTGGTGCTTCATATTTAAGCCTCTTAAATGACGAAATTTATGAAGGAGCTCAAGGAGTTTTGAACCTATGACCTTTCAAGTTGAATATTACTTTCTTGCTTATAATACCGTACAAATTTAAATTCAAATGTTACTTTCGAGATAAATTAATTTAAACAATACATCACCAAAGTGACCTCTTTTGTTCAAAAAAATTATTTTTTTATTTCGAAATATAAAAAGATTATGTTCATGTAATTTATGTGAATATTAATCGTCCGAAAGGAAGATTATTTTTTAAGAAAATTGCATGTGCACCTTTAGTAATAAGCGTGTGATAATTATTTGGTTTTTTACATATGCATAATAAATCGGCCCAAAGGAAGAATTTCGATATGTTCTTAATATCAGTGTTTGATTACTACACCAAGATATCACTTATTAGTTGATATTTTGTCCAAAGATAAAATACTAATAGAGTGTCCGATATCTTAAAATGGGATTTGCCTTCATTTGAATTTATTTTTGTTTTAAGACTTATATGAGATAGTTTTATTTGATTGTTGTTCGTTGGATTCAGCAATCGGTTCTGCTTTTAACATTACTGCCAGTGTTAATTCTATTCATATGCTTAATGGCACAAACTTTAAGTTATGGCAAGAGAACCTCCATATAGTTCTCGGTGTCATGGATTTGGACCTTGCGTTAAGGGTTCCTTCTCCTGCACCTCTTACAGATAAAAGTTCCTTTGATGACAAAAAGAACATTTAAAGGTGGGAGAAGTCAAATCGCATGTGTCTGATGATCATAAAGAAGGACATTCCAGAAGCATTCAGGGGCACAATATCGGAAATGATAAAGACAGCTAAAGAGCTCTTAGAAGAAATTAAGAATATATTTGCCAAGAATGAAAAGGCTGAAACAAGTACACTTTAGGCAAGTCTCATTTTAATTAAATATAAAGGTACTTGGAACATTAGGGAGTACATTATGGAAATGTCTCATCTCACTTCAAAGTTAAGAGGACTTAAGCTTGATCTCTTTGAGGATTTACTTGTGCATTTGGTTATGATATCTCTTCCCACACAATTCAGTCAATTTAAGGGGAACTACAACTGCCAAAAGGAGACTTAGTCTCTTAACGAGCCCATCTCATATTGTGTGCAAGAAGAGGAAAGATTGAAGCAAGAAAAGATAGAAAGTGCTCATGTGGCTAGTACTTCCAAGGATAAAGGGAAGAAAATAAAGAAGGATAAAGAAGCTGCAGTGGTTCCATATCAAAAGAAATAAAAGAATGTTGATGGTTGTTTATTCTGTGGAGCTTCGGGACATAGAAAGAAGCAATGTACCAAATATCATGCTAGGCATATAAAGAAAGGTACACTTCTTAATCAGTTCGTTCTGAGGTTAGTTTGACTTCGATTGCTCCCACACGATTTCACACACGTGTTCTCACACGTACTCCCACACTTGTGCCTACTAATGCTACCACACAAAATCGTTGAGATTTTGAGAGTTTTCGAGAGAAAGTGGAGTTTTCGATCAAAACTTCACAAAGTTTAATGGATCAATTTTAAATAATGCCTATTCCTGTGGATAACACCTCCCGGACCAATGATTGAGTTTTGGTACATTATCTAGTATATGATGATTATCATGTTCATATATTTTGTCCCTATTGCTAGATTGTATTTCTATGTGTATATATGTTTTTTTATATAGCTTAAAAAATCCAAAAAGATTTTATTTTTGATAAAAAAAATTGAAAAAGATAAAAAGATTTTTGTACTTTCATTTTTCACAATAAATGGATGTGAATTTAAGATGTTTGAATCACCCCTACATTTCATCCATTCATGTGACTTTTTCATGTTTTTTTGAGACACGGTTTTATTTCTTTAGTGTGCTTAATAACACGTGGCTAGCATTTCATAGTTCATTGATGATTACTTTCTTCATGCTAGACTTAGTGAATATAATACATGCTTATCATGTGTCAAATATGGTGTTATCATCTCAATAGTGTTTAATAAAGAACCAAATGTACTGTAGATAAGTTGTGCTTCCAAGAAACATTGATGGGATTTCGTTTCCCGGGAAAAAAAAATTGTTAAGTAGAAAGGAGCTACGAAGGAGAAAATTCTCTTCACATTAAAAGCCACCATTGGAGAAAGAGCCTGAAACATTAACGTCACATAAAAACCTAAGTGCCAAGGTTATTTTTATTTCATTGATGCTTCACTAGACATGAGCATTATGATATCTTCAAAAATGTGAGAGTGAATTCTTAAATATATGAGATTTTGAGGGTGTTATAAAGTAGAAGATTAGTGGGTTTGCACAACAGACTCTCTTGAAAAACATTAAATAGTTTGGCATTATTGATTTCAAGAGCATTTAAATTCATTTCATATTGCATAAGTCGAGTCAATTTCATTCATGTTCAATATTCTTACACCTAAGGTTGAGACTAAGTTATTTTTTAGAAATATCTCATTGACTTCGTGCACCTATGTTATGAATGCATATGCTGATTTGCACGTGAAAAATGTTCACGTAATTACATTTCACTTTCATGATTCGTATATTTTAGTGTTATTCCATGGTGTGATGAATTTTTACCTATACATACTACTTACACCTATACTTGATTTTTTTCTAAATGAGAAAATTAAAAAAAATTCAAAAATAGTTGGTAAGCTTCTTTCTGAAATCTTATCACACGTGCTTAATTGATTATCTTTGTGATTTGATTTCTTTTGGGTTCATGTGATGCTTATAATTCATTGTTAATGTCAAACACTTTGTCTATTACGGACAAAGAGAGGGGAAACAAATTTAGGGGGTGTTTATTTTTTTAAACTCGTACGCATCACGATATTTCTTTTATCTCATGTGAGTAGGTCATTCTGGCTTAATGAAGATTTCATGGATCACACAAGTTGAAGACTTTGAGTTGAAGACTTATACATTTATGCCTTTTTGTTTGTTGGTTTGGAAGGGCATTAGTTGTATTAGTTTTAGGGGTCAATTTGGCCTCGGTTTGTGTTTTGTAGTGGAATAGCCAAAGGGAAATATTTATAAGAGCAAAATTTGTAATTGCTAATTTAATTTTATTTAGGTTATCCCGTTATACCCCACTACACCTTCCTGACCCTTCTCAAGTCTTCAAAGAGAAGAAACATTGGTGACATTGACCAAGATTGAAGATCATTCATCATAACTTTACCCAAGAATTTTATGAAATGGTTTGGCAAAGCTTTAAATATCTAGTAGTTGATTTAAAAGTGTTTGCATTTAAAAGTTTTTAAAATGAATTTCAAAAAATATTTGAAAAATTCCCTAACTCGTCAGAATGATATTGATATGTCCTTCATACAAGTTGTGTAGGGTCAATAGAACGAGATCTGGAACATCGCTTTTCGGGCTGATTCTGGAATGTCGTTTGCAGTATCATTGGAAATCGTTCGAGTGAGATTAGGTACATCATTCGAACGAGGTAGCAACTCGTTCGAGTGTTTTTTATTTTTCATTAAATCTTTTTCAAATCTTTAGTCCTTATCTCTTTGCAACAACTTTCCCTATAAATAGATTAGACTTTTCAAGAAGTCTTTTTAGATTTCTTTTTGTGATCAAACTCTACCTTTTTTGCATCCAAACCCCTTGGATCTTTGAGGATCACTTTTTCAAATCAAGAAGAATACAATAGAAGTTCTAAAAAGGTATTCTAAAAATAATAATACCTTTTTTGCAGCCAAAGCCCTTGTAGAGATTTTCTCTACTACTGATTTATGGAGTCGAGGCTCTACTACTGAAGAAGAAGGGAATTGCACTTTCCAAGTTGTCTTGTGTCTGTCAATTCTGAAACAATATTAAATATAAGTTTTGCTTGAAAGAATTTTTTTCTCAAAGTTCTTCTTCTGCTTATTTGGTTTAGAATTTGACTTCAATTTATCTTGCATATTCACTTTAAATTAAATCAAGATAAAATTTGATAAAAATGTGAATTTATGTGTTTGGACTAAAATCCAAGTAAATCCGTATAACCCATGCATGTGCTTTTTCAATCCAATATTTATAGTTGGGAGGATGTGTCTTGAGAATTCATGACCCAGTACAAGTACAACGAGGATATAGAGGTCACCCGTTGAGACATTGATCTACCTAAGCGGAACCCAAGTGAGTCAGTTGGCAATTTTATCGGACGATGGAGGGAAAAGACGCTACCATGACAAATCAACCGTTTAGAGAAGAGAAGGTGAGTGTTATGAAAAAGAATTTCCTATCACATATCATAATATCAATGGAAAGCTATTACTACCCCCACATTAGAGCCCTCAATGAGGCCCGGGTCGAGATTGAAGAATGGGTCATCAGTCAAAAAGTCGAATCTGAAAAAGCTCCACTTAAGTTGTTTAATTCAAGATTAAACAGTCTAAATGGCTTCGAACAGTTTTTTGAAGAAATTATTTTCTCAAAAACAAACTAAGAACACAAGATGTGTATAAAAAGAATATGAACGAGATATTTCAGTTATTAAGTATCCTAGTGTAGAAAACCAACCTAAAATGATTTTAAATCAACACACTAGTAGAAGGTGATGAGAGGAGAATGAAATAGTAAGTACACAGGAATTTTTAACATGGTGAAACCCCACCCAATTGGGGAAACATCCATGGAGGTCTCTACACCTCAAAACAGAAATCAACTAAAATAGAGTTAATAGGTTACAAACTATTTAATAATCTAAACACACAATCAGACCCAATCTAAGTTTAGATAATATACCAACTCCTCTGGATTATTCTAACTTCTCCCAAGGCTTCTGATGTTGTAGATGTTCTCTCAGCTTTGTATCTCCACTCCTTTTTAGCATTCAGTTGACTCCGAAAGTCAATGATCTCTCTACCAACACTTTTTTAGTGTTGTGTGAAAGTGTTGTGATGTGATGTGCCTAACACGTGCATGCAACTCACACACACTTACAGACAATATTACTAACAAATTACCGATTTCGTTCTAAAATGCAATATATGGTTTTTGAATCTCAGTATATTGGAACTCTCAGACTTTTGATCTTTGTTTATATCCACAGATCTCGAGGTTACCTTGCTATTAAAAGCATCCAAGGTCCTAAACACTTTCCTTTTTATTAATACAACTATTTCACAAATTGTGAAATATAGATACGAAAATGTAAAACACCAATCAAGATCCTAACTAGATCTAAGTCTGATTTTCTCTAATCTGAGAAATAAAAAAGGATTTGTTAGTACAGGTTTTAAAATAAACATATAAGAGTAAAATAACAAACAAATGATGATTTCTTAAAAGAAGAAATCAGCCTAAGTAAATAAACGTGTTTTGTATCACAAACAGTTTAGATTTAAACTTTCTATTAAGAGAAATTGAAATCCAAACTTCGTGAGTGTTGGACAAGAGATTAAAGACCAGAGAGGATGGATCTTCACAACAATGGAACACACTCAACTCACAAGGTGTTTTTTCTAGGGAAAAATCAAGAGTTTGGTTTAGGGTTTCGAATTCTCTGGTTTTCTTTTATCTCTCTCTCTCTCTCTCTCTCTCTCTCTCTCTGTTTTCTTATTTTCTCTCAAATGTAAAATGATCCAAAGTTTGTAAAAGTGAGGACGATGGTCTCCTTTTATGTTAATGAGAGAAGGATCTGGAACATCGATGTAAAAGGAACGTCTGAGATCAAACGTGTTCCCATTGGTTGATCCAGTCGTTACAAAGATTAGCCAAGATTACATGCAGACCATTGATAAAAAATGATCTAAGGGTTCTCAATAAATTTCAGGTATGTGAGAGAAAACAAACACACATTCAACCATTTTAACATCAGCACGTGTAAGGCCATGATCATATGTAAAATGCGTATTTTTAGAAGATTAAAAAATTCCAATTGTTGCCGCATAGGTCTCTACCGCTTTCGGTTTCTACCCAACAAGTTTTTTGGATGAAAATGCTAATTACACATCAGCCCAAACATTATAAAACCAAGTTTTAAATGATTTAAAAATGTTCAAAAAACTATAGAGTATGCAATCCTAGGTGTAGTGTTGGTATAGGACAGTTGAGACTAGTAGAGGATGAGTTGATGTAGTGTCTAAAGTTCTTTGGTTAGACAAGGATGACTCTGAATTTTGTCAGTATTTCAAAGCCAGATGAGCTCCTATATAGTATAGAATCAAGTGAGTTGAGGATATAGGGTGCTTAAGAATCCGAGCCAACGAGGCTAACTGGGCAGTTCATCCCACGGAAGTATGATAAGTCCGTCAATGCCTCGGTCTCAATCACAATAATATCTCTCAATCTCCTACCTCATGGACACCTAAAAATCGTACTAGTCCTGTCCAAAGGGATTACAACGAACTCCATGACCCCTTATCAAAAGTTTACCAAGCCCTTCTATCTCGAAATCTCATCAATCCTATAGAACCTTGACCATTATAATACCTACTTCCTCGAAATATCAAGCATGACGCCTGTTGACTTCAATCAAACCACCGAGAACAACACCGACCAGTGTTTTCACCTGAACAATATCATCAAAAGCCTCATTGACATGGGGATCATTACCCTCCAGTTAATACAAATCCCAATACCACTAAAAACCCTCTCCCAGATCGGGCTAAATACCATTCTTTCAACAAAATATCCAAATTTTGACCCTTTAACCAAAATTAATCCCATCAAAGCACCCAATTCATCTACTAGTTCACCCCAAACCCTCAAATTTTATCCTTCTTTCCTCATATATCCGGAGAATGAATCCGACCAAGCCTTATCCCTCCTAACCAGGGCTTGCATAGTGGTGTGAACCCATTCAGAAAGGGTAAGTATGGAGCTGCAAGAAGTCTTGAATCAACTTCGGGATTTTGGGCAAAAACTTCCCTTAGAAATGAACCTCAAAGGATACTGTTGCGAAAAGATCAATTTTATGTATATGGAAGCTTGGGCTTAAAAGTTAGATGAATGCTTCATGTCAGCAAAAAAGTTCAGTTTGGATAGAATTATGCAAGTAATGTCTAACGAATTTGTCAAGAAGAAAGAAATATATACAGCCTTCGAACTGCTCACCATCCTGAAGCTCAGAGAGTATTTATCCCACTCCTTTCAACACTTCCCTGCTGAATTGGAACCTATACGACGAGGCTACTAAAGTTTTTTAATTCATTGACTTTTCGTGGAAAAATGACATTATTTCCACTGGATGGGGCGATGATTTTAACAGCTCTGATAACTAATCGGGAAGTAGAGAAATCGACATAATTTCCTCATTATGCAGAATGATTTCTTTTAAAGAATTGCTAGAAGTGATCAATGAGGTATCCATCGTGACTGAGGTTGATGAAGATATTGGGTTTCTATTCTTCCATGCATCTATAAATCTCATGACTCGATCCACGTGGGACTACAAAGGCCCAATTCTCCCACTAGTAGGTACATATATAAAAAAAGTAGTCGTTGAACAGCTCTCGATGTCAAAAGTAATTTAAGAAGAAAGTAAGGTCGTCGCGTAACTCAAGAAAACCCAAGCCAACATCACTTTGTGGGGGATTTTCATGTCCTCCCAATTACACATAAATGCTTTGATCAAACTCCTCACATGTCCCACGGTTCCTCCTCCCACGTCCCCCGAAGAAGTCGTTCACATGGTGAGATCTCTGAACACAACAACAAGCATCCATTTTTTCGAGGAGGAAATCCCCAAGATCGATCCTAACCATAGCTATACTCTCAATATCTCAGTCTAAGGCATGGGGAAAATGGTTCCATTAGCACTTCTTGACAGTGGGTCTGCTCTGAACGTGTGTCCATAAAAAACTCTCAACTACCGAGGGATAAAGGTCAGTGATCTCACCCCCACTTCTGTTGTAATGTGCGCATACGATAATACCCATCGAGAGGGTATCGGTTTGATAATACCCACACTAGGGTATTGTCCTATATACCCCCAAACTGAGTTTCAAGTCATCGATATATCATCCTACTTCAACTTGATCCTCAGTCGCCCTTGGCTTCACAGTATTCCAAGCGTGTCTTCTTTCCTTCATCAAAAGCTCAAACTCTTTGTCAATAATTAGGTCATCACTATCCTTGAAAATGATGAAAACTCCGATGGAGTCGGCACGAGTAACCTTGTATTCAAAATCTAGCATAGGGCTAACAACATGTTCCTCTCGGACTTCAAGATTGATCCACTTCCTATCTCGACTGGGGATAGTTTTAAAGACAGAGTATACCCAGAGTACAGCCCACACGGTAATGTCAACGTGATCCAAATGTTCAAAAGTATGCATTTCATGCTAAGAATGGGGCTGAGTCGCCATCAATAAGGGATTATCGAGCCGATAATTTTGAAAAAAAAAACATTTCTCCCATTTGGCATGGGCTACCAACCGTCATAAGTTGAACTCATGGCACTCCGCCGGCCATACCAAAAGAAAATATTGAAAAATAAAGAGACAGTCTCAGGAGATTCCCTAAATGGAAAATTTATTAAGAATGGTGAAGACTTCCTCTTCTGTGGGTTCTCCAATCTATAGTACGACCCCATGGAGAAGAAGATGAAGTCGGGACTGGAGACTTTCTTTGGGGACAAACTCACCTAGGATAAAGATCAAAAACATGAGGCAGAGCCTCTAACCATCAAAGTCATGGAAAGAACTGGAAACTCTCAAGGATATGACGATGATGAGCCGTTGGATCTCCTTACACTGGTGTTTGATCTCTACATGATCCACATTAATGCCAAACTATTCGAGTCGTCAAATAAGATCACCCCTACTAAGAAACCACTGCTTAACTTGCACCATATTCCAATAAAGCCTGCCCAGACAATCCGAACCATGTTGTTCACCCCCTCTATAATGAATCGGAGTCTATCACTTCTCCTTTTATCACAAATATAATTGTAAATGAAACCTCCTTTGACGAGGTTCTTACTGCTATATTTCTAAAAGACATTTTTAATGTAATAAATGATGATTTTAGGTATCTTGTTGTGCCTTATATTAATTGCATTGATTGTAATCAAACATTTTATGAAGATAGCCTAATAAATGAACAATTCTTAAGTTATCTCAATACGTAAATAATTAAGCAACATAATCGTATTCAAACTTATAATGATGAGACTAATATTATCAATTTTGGTTCTAGTAGTAATCCGTGTGAGATTATGATAAGGTCCACCCACAACGAGCATGAGCGGTCGTAATTTAAAGAACTTTTGAAATAATTTATGGACGTCTTTGTGTGGTCCTACAACGATATGATCGACATTTGACCTAAAAATCTCACAGCACGAGAGTCTTATCTTCCCATAAAAAAATCATTTCAAACATAAGTTGAGAAGGCTCTGGACGAAGTGGTTTCTCAATATCAAAGACGAAGTGGTAAAGCAATTAAATGTAGACTTCATCTACTTGGTCGAATATCCTACATGGATTGCAAACATCATCCCCATTCTAAAATCAAGATGAAAAATTTACATGTGCCTTAACTATCGAGATCTGAACAAATCATCCACAAGGACGATAACACTCTGCCCAATATCGACATGATTATCGATAACACTACCAATCATGCCCTCAAATCATTTATCGATAGTTTTTCCTGGTATAATTTGATCATAATACATCTCTACCATCAAGAGAACACAACCTTTATCACCCTGTGGGGAACCTTTTGCTATACAATCATGTCATTCAGTCTAAAAATTACTCGAGCTACTTACCAAATGGAAACTACAACCATATTGCACAATCTTATCCATAAAGAAGTTGAAGTCTATGTTATCGATATGATGATCAAGTCCAAAACTCAAGAAGGTGGCATTTATGCCATGATGAAATTCTTTGAAAGACTTTGTCAGTTTCAGATGCACCTTAGCCCACAAAAATGCATTTTTAGTGTCACGAAGGGCGAACTCCTCAGCTTCATGGTCAATGAGAAGGGGATCGAAGTGTACTCTTCCAAACTCATAGAGATTCTTGAAATGCAACCACCTGGGACAGAAAAAGAAGTTCGCAGCTTCCCGGGCAAACTCCAATACATCAGTTAATTCATCTGCTAACTAACCTCCATTTACGAGCCCATCTTCAAACTTCTTTATAATGATTCAACCAAAGTATGGAACAAATCATGTCAATAATCCTTTGACTAGATCAAGCGTTACATTAATCGAACTCCGATTCTCTTACCTCTATAGCAAGGTCTTCCCCTCCTTCTATACCTCATCGTCATAAATAATGCAGTTGGGATATGCTAGCCAATACTTCAAAGAATCACGCAAAGAAATAGCCATTTACTACGCTAGTTGAAAGCTATCACGGCATAATATGAACTACACTACATTAGATAAGGCATGTGTCGCTTTAAATTAGGTCACCCGGAAGCTTCGACATTACATGCCTGCGTTCCCCATCAAGTTAGTGTCCCAAATGGATCCCGTTAAACACCTTCAACTACCTTCCTCGCTCAATAAACATCCCATCCGACACATTATCAATCTTGGCCTCTATGGTCGACATGCTCGAGGGAATAACAATGGCACCCTTTCTAGTCCAAAAGAAGTCTACACCCACTCACTGCTACCACATTGACCTCGCACCAGAAGACGATCCATACATAACTCGGTTGTGGTATTATGACATTTGGCGCCCCCTCAAGCATGGTAGATATCCTCAGGATGCTAAAAAGAAAGGTTGTGCGACCCTTCGCTAAGAAGGCCCCTAAGCAGTTATTTCTAGGCAAAAGTAATATTTTTAAATTTTCCAAATTTTAACTTTAGCACCCACAAACTTTTCTTCTGAAAATAACTTGATTTACCAATTTTATCTTATTAACCCTATAACATGCCTCTGCGTGAGTAAGCAGATAAAGTAAATAAATCAAACACAAGACACGCCGATGTATGAGGAAACTACTAAGGGAAAAAACCTCGGACGGCCAGGCTAGACAATCAATATGATATGGAAAATTACAAAAAAAGAATTTAGTCTTACTCAAGGAATCGATCACCCAAAATCCTTAATGCATCTTCTTCTCTTCTACCACTCCTCCACAATGCCACGTAGGAGTCCACCCACGCAAGTGTCCACAGTACACGAGTTCACGTGCACCTCAGGATCGACCGATGTAACCTCAGCAACGTCTATGAATCCGAATGTGGAATACACCGCTTCTTCTTCGTAATCAGCACGTATGAAATCCACCACACAAAAACAATTGTTC
Organism: Sambucus nigra; assembly: GCA_949130495.1. Classification (NCBI taxonomy): domain Eukaryota; kingdom Viridiplantae; phylum Streptophyta; class Magnoliopsida; order Dipsacales; family Adoxaceae; genus Sambucus; species Sambucus nigra. The sequence continues at coordinate 52,674,595 of OX422222.1, forward strand.
AAAGTGATGGAACAATTTCTGGTGCCAAACTCAAGATCACAAAACTATGTAATTATCATATTTTATCTTGAAAACTCAGGATGATGGAAAACAATTGGGAAATTGTAAACTAGATGTAGAAAAGTTTTTTTTTCAAAAGTTCTTCCGTTTTTCAAAGTGAAATAAGTCCTTAAATATGAAAACACAATTTTCGAGGCGACAGGTCGTTCGAACGATAAACAAGTCTCGTTCGAACGAGAAGCAAATCTTATTTGAAAGAATCCAAGATTCGTTTGAACGAGAGGGAAAATAATTTTTCATTTTAAAAACAACCTCGAATTTTTCTAAAACAAAATCAACTTAGAAAATATTTTAAAAGTACGTTTGCAAAAATATTTTTCAAATTCCCAACATAATTTTAATTTTAAAACACATCCTTAATTAAGATCCTAAATCTCACAATCCATTAAGATTTCATGCCTGTGTTATCTAGGATCTACCAAGTGCAAAGAAATATAAAGGCACGAAACACAGCACGTATATCATCTTCAAAGCATTGTCGTAAATTCTTCAACACTAAACGTTGTAGGATTTATGGTATGACAACTCAAAGACTATCCTACGACTCAAACAGTTTTGTTCGGAATTAAGCCAATTACAAACGAATTGACTCGATTGGAAATTAGCCCTTACAAATCTCCCCCTTTGACTATTCTGAGACAAAACTATAAATAGTGAAATGCTAAGCCGGGGCATCAAGCCGAAAATCTATGCCCATCTCATAAACCCAAAAAATGAAAATACATGACATGACAAATATCGATAAAATATCCGGTGAAACAAACATGTTTGAATGTGATGTGGCCAATATGTCTGAACCTCTGAAAATCATTACACACAAAAAACAAACATACCACACGTGGAGTACGGAGATACATAAAAATATATATAAATGAATATCAGTAATACTCCCCCTACATAGCATATCTCTCCCCTTCTTTTCCTGGAATAGACAAATCATGGGAAAGATAAACCATAAACATCATATCTAGAAAGAATATAATGAATCAATAAAATCATGACTAGATAAACATAATCTCAATATCAGCAAACAATATAAACAAATGACAATGGATAATAAGCTAGCGGTGAACATATATATGGAGTATAAAAAGCATAAAGATGTGAAACTAGATACACCAATAGAAATCATATGCCTCATCAGAATGATCTAACTTCATAAAATGAATATCCATGCATCTTCATGTCAAATAACTACAAACAGTTGATATATATCCAAAAAGTGATAATCCAATAATGTCATAAAGTACATCATATCGGAATAACACAATAAATAAGTAAATCATGAACAATAGTATATCTCATAATACAATGTAAATAAAATGAATTTCAACAATCTACATCAGAATCATTATCATCATCATCAAGAGTTGTGACATCATCTATCCATCGCCTCGATGTCCCTACTCCGCGACTCTTCTCTCTATGTCGCATCTCATCAATAAGTTCAGAAAGTTAGGACTGTTGGATGGCTCTCTGTTGTGCCTCTGCCTAAAAATGTGCCATTATAGACTCAATCATCCGATGATGCTCAGTTAGTTATGCCTGCATAAGAATCATTTACTGCTCAAACCGACAATTTGTAGCGTCTTTACTATCTCTAGACTCAGTAGAAGGATGCTTAGTGTGAGTGGGACCGGATGTCTATGATGAGAAACCACCTCCAGAAGATGATCTGGTAGTAGATGGAACATGACGAGCTTCCTCATTGAGGTGACTATCTGATTTACCAACAACATTCACCTATATCGATGAAATCCCTTGCTGCTCAACTTTATCCTAAAAAGAGGTACTTGAGCCGCCTCACATATGCAAGAGACCAAAACACCATATGGAAGAGCAGTACGGATATGAGTGGGTCCGATTAGATGAATATAGGATATCACGTGAAGAAGGATGAGGAAGCTCTCGAAAACAGTGATGGATGATGTTGTCAAAATCAAGACTACCAGGGACATTGCTTGGGAAAATAGCATTGGGAACTCTGAAAATCTATAGGACCTGGGAGATAAGATCAACGAAGACAGTAACCATAACGTCGAGGACAGAAGTCTGAAGACCAGCGACAATCCTAACTAATCTAAAATAAAACTCTTGGACTATATCAGGACGAAAAATATCATATATCTCGAACATAAGATCCCAACCTCTCCCTCTCAACCAATCACGGACATAATACTATCTAATATGAGCTATTCAAAAAACTCTCTCTTTAACAATAGTATGAATGTGCAATCCGAGCAAACAGTACTGCTCATACTCAACTCTACTAGCCCAATGATCTTCAGGGTAACGCGAGCATTTGGCCTGAGTGACCTGAGCTCAAGCCGAGGTCGGCTGCTCATCGAAAACAGGAAGAAGTAGGAATAGAGAATGTGTATAAGGAAGAACTAAGACTAGCCCAATAAATACAAACGCTCTAACATCCTATCTACGTACAAAGTCCAACCTAACCACCATTTTAAACAAAAAAATCACAACCAACAACAGCAAAATAAGACAAGATATAATCAGTAACATATATAAACCAGACATGCGTAAAGAAAATACACACCTAAACTAGTGTATGTGCCACATATATCCAAAAAATAAAAATGAAATTTTTTCAATGAATATAAAAAAAATCGTATAGATTGGACTCACACGACCAAACTAGGGGCAAAACTCACTCAACACACAAAAAAGAAAGAAGAAAACAAAAAAGACCGCCCCCTAAAAAATGAATTTTGATCCTAAAATCCAATTAACCAACTTTCGTACATACTTATGAGACAAAGAATCAGATAATAATGGGAGAAGTATGTAGAAATTTAGCATTTGATTTTAAAATCAAAATACAACAAACCCTAACAAAAACTATATATAAACACAAAATAACATAAAATACCTAAAGAAAATGGAATGAGGACGAATGAATCAGGAATCTAGCTCAAGAAATCCAATTGAACGAATATTTTCGAAGCTTATAATGATCAACAATGGCTGTCGTTAAGAACAGGAGCGAGGAAGAGGTAAAAATGGCTGAAGGGGAAGGTAAATACCCTAATCGCGATTTCAGACATCATTCGAACGGAATCTAATGGTTGTTTGAACAACAAACGAACATTGTTAGAACCAAACCAAAGGTCCTTCTAACAAAACTACCTCTCGTTTAAACTGACGAACCCTCACTTCTTACGACGCTAAATTGTAGAACCTCATTAGAAGCTCGTCTGAAGACACCTTTTAACGACCTAAAAATGTCCCCACAATGTATAAATATAAACCCTCAATTGGAGCTCATTATAACCCACCTATCGAACAACATCAACATATCCTTCAAATGATAGTGTAATCTGAACCTTAAAACTTTCACTCATCTCCTCATAAATAGAAAAAAGAATCACTGAAAACACAATTAAAAATAAATAAAAGACCAACTCAAAAATAAAAGAGTTACACTTTAATACGATATCGATGTGCCTAAACATGGAATGGAATGAATGAGTGTGAACTAACACAAATGAATCATAACCCAAACAACTACCGCTAAATTTCTTCAAACTACAGTTTAGCCACATGTTACAATTATAACTTGAACTTAATGAACAAAACATACATCGTGCACACAAGTTTAGAATTTTGACGATTCTACCAAACAATAGCGCCATGACATGAGTGTTCAACGTAGGACTCATTGTGCAAACCCATTATTTTTCGATTAAACTCCCTCAAAAGATAAACATATATATATATATATATATATATATATATATATATATATATATATATATATATATATATATATATATATATATATATATATATTTTTTTCTAATGCAAGATTCTTTTGAAGTTCTATCATCACTTTTAAGAGATCTCGTATTGGCCCTTTTGGCAAATATTTTCTCTTTTTAATTCCTTAATCTTTTCTTAGTCTCTTTTAAATAGAGGCTTTCACACAAATTCATCATGTCTTTCGTAACACTTTCTCGTGTACACTCACATTTTTTAATAATAAATAAATATCCTCACGGGCAACGGTTCATACATGCATAACTCCCTAAAAGTCATATATGCACGTACATGACAAGATTTAGAGGAGAACGTCTCACCAAAATTAATTGTACATGAGAAGTCAAACGTTCAAACAAGCTCGTGCATGTGTGTACGATGGCATATACATAGTCAAATCCAAATGCAAGTCAAGTATGAAACAACTCCATAAAACTCATGGTTAAGATCAACCTAGGCATCTAAAGTCATGATCAAATGTCATAGCACATGGAAATTGCGAAGTGTAGGGGATTCAAGCACAGCAATATTGTGACACCCCGACTAATTAAATACCGGGTAGCTACTCCTTTATTAAATTAAATCAAAATGCCAAGTTGGCTCAGTTAATAGCATCACTGTCGAAAACATGTTTATAATTACTAACCACCTAGTATTTAAAAGTAAGTTGTCAAATTTTAAATTAAGTCTGGTTATCATGCAGTAAAAGAATTATGAAAGAATAACATAACTATTCACCATAACGAAGAAATGGAATAACCAACAAATAATAATAAGTCCGGAGGAAAACTCCTCACAACAATCCCACAACTGAATTAAATGAAACTGCATCCTGAATTAATTACATGCCAAAAGCCTGAAAATCTGAAATATGAAATGTCTCTAATAGAATGGGGCGACATGCCCTACAACTGGTGAAAACTGAATATAGAGTCAAGACAAATGAAGCGTCTACTAGAAAGGCCCTGTAACTTCCACAACATCTACAGCTCATCACCTGAATGAAAATCCTATGCATGGTGTCCTTGTGGTTGGGCACCTAAAAAGGTTTTTACAAAAAGTAGATTTGAAAGCAAACGGGTCAGAGCCCGAAAGTGGAGAGTATTTTAAAAACAGCAAGTGCTTTAATAACATTAAAACAATGAATGAAAAATACATTTTAGGACGTGCACTTACATGAAGTACTCACCTCTCGACTAATTGTGCACTCCTAACGTACCGTACCCATCAAAGTGACATACATATCTAACCAAGCTGTAATAAGTTCTACCCCTTACTACTCGATTTCCATTATACTTTCTAGCGTTATCAATTAAATAGAGGGCTTTACTTAAACTCAGATTCTTAATTATTAGCAATATAATTCAGTACCGGTTGTCCCGTTATATATTCACAAAACATTACCATAATTATACTTACAATACCAACATGAAAGTTCTCATTATTTAAGTGTATATTATTCACGTCATATATATACAATACAAGCACCCCGAGACTAAGCTGTGGTGCACACATACTCTGCTATCCATCCCGGTACATCATGTACATAAGGATCAAGCATTTCGAATCTCTCAGGAATCGTTCTCAAATAATAGCAAATCACAAAAACAATGGAGGTGAACACAGTCACATCACATGGGTCACGCACATACCTACGCTCCCACGATCAGCAAACTTATTAACATCTCAATAAGTCCTTCTCTGACCTATGTTCTAGAGGTACCAATCTATATCCCCCCGTAGACACACAAAGATTAGATGGCCATAAATATCATTTGGTTCAAACCGTACTTCTATGTTTTATTCTTCAATATATCCCAAATGTCCCAACTATGTCAATTAGTCATCAAGGAAATGTCATATCTACAATTAAATAAGGTTACAGAACACTAGAAATCAAATCGGGCCAAAAAGACCAAACTGTCAGCTCGTTAGAAGTCTCGTTTGAACGAGGCTGTTCGAACGAGAGTTCGTTCGAATGAAGTGGGCATCTAACGAGATCTCGTTCGAACGAAAGGCATCAAACGAACATCCCACTCGTTAGAAGTCAAACTGTCAACTCGTTAGAAGCTCGTTCGAACGAGCTCGTTCGAACGACCTGGGCAGGCCTTCTAACGAGGTGACAGTTTCGAGCCCAGAATTTTCCCTTTTCGTTTTTCCCAAATTTCTTCACCTCTAATCCATATAAAAATCGTCCCAACAGTATTTTAAGGTTTCTAATCCACATTAAACATTCATAGGTCATAAATAAACATTTATATAGGGCCAAATCTTCCTAAATGTCATCTAATCATCAAATCTCTCCAATTTTTTCCCCAAATCCCATGAACACGAACCCTAGAAAATTAAAGTCACCCATAGACATAATTAAATCCGTTTTTGGTGATATAAAAGAGGTATTTCTATCAGCATAATTACCCTAACACAATTCTACATGCAATCTCCTCATCAAAATGTAAATTTCTAATTCCAATTCAATGGGTCTTTATCATTCTCTAAGAACAAAACAATTATATAAATTTCCTACGCATGGAAGAAACATTCTTTGCAAATAACGTAATTAAACCACTTGCCTCTAATCTTTCTCTGAATTTGATAATGAATCTTGAAGGTTGAATTGTTCTCTCTCTCTCTGCAGAATTCTCTTCTCTCTCTCTCTCTACAAGTTCTTCTCTAAAGATGACAATGGAGGTGGAGGTTTATTTTTGGACCCTTAACTTCTCTTCTAAACTTCTCCCGTAGCCCACTACTTAGTTTTGTGCTGATAATGGGTTGGTAGGTTTATTTAATAATCATAATTAAACTCTAATTTTCGTGGGTTTTAATTCCCAAAATTCCAAAATTACCAAAATACCCTTTTAAGTTGCCGGTATGGCCTAAGAATGCCCCGGGACCCAAACTAAACCCCCGGCTAGTGTTTTCTGACTATTTCAACCCTTCCGGACGCGTTGGTGCACTCAAAATGACCATACGTTTAATATAAATAAAATTCACTTTTTTAATTAAATAATTACTTTCCTGACGTGACTGTCACGTGCGTCCCAACAAAATTTCCCAAATTGTCGTATTTCAATCTCACGACAAATTCAACAATTTCAATATTCATTTATTGCCATATATACGCATTAAAATTAAATACCAACTCACATCTCGCTAGTATTTTATCCGGATTAATTCCCAATTAATACACATTTAATTCAATTAATCCCATAAATAAATATCACAAAAATACGGGGTATTACATACTTCCCCCCTAATAACAGAATTTCGTCCCGAAATTCGGAACTAGAAAGTATCTGGTAAGAACAACTCTAGATAATGTTTGCACATCTCATCCTCGCGCTCCCATGTGGACTCCTCGACATTATGATGTCTCCACTGAACACGCACTAACGAAATTATCTTTGACCGCAGTTTTCGCTCGCTTCGGTCCAAAATAGAAATTGGCCCCTCCTCGTAGGAGCTATCAGGCTGGAGATCGATGTCCTCCAAAGCAATGAGAGAATGAGCCAAATCGTCTCTAAGATATTTCCTTAGCGAGGAAATATGAAACACATCATGAATCCAATGCAAATGCTCCGGTAACCCAAGTCGATATGCAACAGACCCAATCCGCTCGATGACAGGGAATAGCCCCACATATCTCGGTGCCAACTTTCCCTTCTTCCCAAATCGCATAATACCCTTCATAGGAGATACTCTGAGTAACACCTGGTCCCCCACTTGGAACTCCCTGAAGAACCTCTTCGCATCAGCATAACTCTTTTGCCGATCCTGAGCTACCCGAATGCGACTCCGTATCAATTCTATCCTCGCCGAAGTATCCTAAATTACTTTCGGTCCAAGTAGTTTGTTGTCCCCCACCTCCAACCAACATGTTGGGGAACGATAAGGTCTACCGTACAACGCCTCAAATGGAGCCATGCCAATGGTGAACTGGTAGGAGTTGTTGTAAGCAAACTCCACCAGTGGAAGATACTGCTCCCATCCACCCCCGAAATCAATGATGCACATACGCAACATGTCCTCCAACATCTGGTTTGTACGCTCGGTCTGCCCATCGGTTTGCGGGTGATATGCCGTACTCAACCGCAATTCCGTGCCCATGGCCTCCTGAAAACTCTCCCAAAACCGTGAAACAAATATCTTGTCTCTGTCAAACACGATATTTAGGGGCACACCGTGAAGTCTCACTATTTCTGCAATAAAGAGCTGGGCATACTGTCCCGTAGTGTAGTCTGTCCTTACGGGCAGAAAATGAGCGACTTTGGTCAACCTATCCACAATCACCCAAATGGAGTCGTGACCCCTCTGTGACGCAGGTAACCCCGTGATAAAGTCCATGGATATGCTTTCCCACATCCACATTAGGACCTCCAATGGTTGTAGAAGTCCTTCCGGTCTCTGATGATCCACTTTTACCAGCTGACAAGTGGCGCATTTAGAAACAAACACGGAAATATCTCTCTTCATCCCGCTCCACCAATACTGTCGTCTCATGTCTTGGTACATTTTGTCCCCACCAGGATGTACCGTGAACCGTGCGACTCTGCCATCACCTCGTGTCGCAATTCCTCCCCTTCCGGAACTATCAGTCTGCCATTGAAGCGTAATCCCCCGTCTGAGCTAACGGTATAGGACTCAGCTCCCTCTGCTAATAATCGAACTATCTGCTCCTGACAGAACGAGTCATCTATTTGTGCCTTTACCACTCTCGTGACAATCTGCGGTGTAACAGTCATCACCAACATGAATGATTGGGCCACAGCATCCTGGTGTCCCAACTCCTTCCACTTTGCCTTCCACACCCCTACCACCTCATCTACTGGCCTACGGCTCAACGCGTCTGCTACCACGTTAGCCTTCCCCGGGTGATATTGGATATCGAACAGATAATCCTTCACAAACTCAAGCCACCTTCTTTGCCGCATATTCAACTCCTTCTGCGTGAATAGGTACTGTAGGGACTTATGGTCCGTGAACAATCGAAACTTCTCCCCCAAAAGGTAGTGTCTCCAAATCCGAAGGGCAAATACTACTGCCGCTAACTCCAAGTCATGGGTGGGGTAATTCTTCTCGTGAGGCTTAAGCTTACGGGAAGCATAAGCTATGGCCTGACTCTCCTGCTGCAATACACCTCCAAGTCCTTGTAAGGACGCATCGGTGTAAACTAGATACTCAACTCCCAGTCTCGGCAATGCTAACACAGGTGCTGAGGTCAATTTGTCCTTCAACTCATCGAATGCCAACTGACAGGCATCACTCCAAATGAACGGCACACCTTTACGAGTCAGATGTGTCAAAGGACCTGCTATCTTGGAGAAACCCCGAATAAACCTCATGTAGTATCCTGCTAGGCCCAAGAAACTACGGATCTCAGTCGGTGTCATGGGCTGTCCCCACTCCCTCACCGCGGATACCTTCCCCGGATCAACAGATATCCCCCAGTCCGAAATAATATGCCCCAAAAACTGAACCTCCTTCAGCCAAAACCCGCACTTCTCATATTTTGCATACATGTAGGACAACAACAGACCTGCTAACATCAACATGAACATAACTTCATTTTCCATTAATATTTTAGGTTATGATGTTTTTTGTCTCGACTTAGGAGATTCCAGTTCACCATTCGTCGAAACTTCCTCTTTAGAAACCAACTTGAATGATTCATGAAGTTCTGTTGAATTAGCCGTTTCATTATTAGTAGCTGATTCCAACTTGATTAATGTGTATTGCTGACTTCTCTGCCAATAACAACTATGGTACTATTTACACCTTTAATGAATATATCTAAAGGGACCTCACGTGTACTGGTAATGTACAAAAAATATATTTGGCGTACCAATTCTTACCTTACATGTATTGTGAATGCCTTTAACCAATGGGAGCTCTACGAAAACAAAACACGTGTCAAAACATGCTAACTTAATTCTCATATAATCTTGATTATTTCTTCCATTTTCATTGTGTGAAAGAGCATGAGAGCTTTGTCAAGTGCATTGTAATATCTGTCGAGATCCTTGTTAGCCATCTCAGTTGTCTTGAGTTGAATTAGTTGTATTATGCATGTTTAAGATCACGATTAGTTTGATTGCATTAGAATAACATTATAATTAAACTAAGATAATACATTCCATATGATCATATGTATGCATGATGGTGTGGATGATAACGATGATGACCATTGCCCACTCCCAATGAATGTTGGCTGTGGAAACAGTATGTGCGAATTTGTATTTTCCACTCGTGTGCGTAGGAACTATGCTCAGTCTTCAATGGTTCCATTTGAGAGAGAATGAGAGAGCAATGGAAACACCAAAATCTATCGTGTGTGTATGAAATTATAGTTTTGAGTGAGTGTGAATGATAGTATTAATGGTCAAGCTCTGATAATTTGGCTAATGGCCAAGCCAATGGCTGGAAATATTTTTCCTTGAGGAAGTTGTGTTGTGATATTAAGTGTCTAGGAAACTCTTTATTTTCACTGAGATACATAAAAAAAATGTGTTATGTCGTATAATAATGTATGTTTTTAAAATAATTGGAGAAAGTTGTAAGAAATTTACATTACCCCCAACTGCAAAATCAACTTGAAGTTCTTGGATATTACCCTGCTCCAATAAACCTCTGCAAATAGTCATTTTATTCCCGCCCAATGACATGATATCTCCTGGCATGGAAATAGTGTTATTCTCGATATGCTCGTGTCTATGATCAGTGTAATTTCCTGTGAACTTGATTTCAGTATCCAATGATGGAAATAACTACTCCCCTACTAAAAAAAACTAACCCAATAATGGATAGAAAGAAGAGAACGGGTGCTATATGTCTGGAAACCACATAATAATCAAAACTTAAAATCAAAACAACATTGTGCATACTCCTATCAATGGAAAGTAAGAAGTTTAAAAATGCAGAGAATCATTTCAAACAAATGAAAAAGGGGAAGAACATAGGACATCAACAAAGCTTCGACAGTTTTCTTCTCTACTTGAATCTACCGAAGTACATGAAGGAAGCACATGCAAATCGGAAAGAAGCATATTCGAATATGTCATTCAAGAATGGCATTCAAAATTTTGCAGTGTAATTTGATTATGGTATTCAGCCTACAATATGATACAATCGCATTAGCCTAAATTGTGGAGAGGAAATATAATTAAAAAACTGATTAAATAAAGAGTTTGGTTTTGCCCATGCTTTTTTTAAGAGAATCTTGGGAGAACCTTAATTTTTGTTGGTCCAATAATAAAAGGAAAAACAAAGGTTATTCAAAAGAAAAAAATATGTCTTGTGGATTCTTAGTTTGGCTCAACTCTAGTTGCATTAATACATACACCATTTCCCTATCACATGAGTATGTAAATTAATCATAATAAATAACAACGTTTAAACACGTAATAGAACTACAACAATAGGTATATGCATTATTGAGTCCAAAATGTAAATTTGAGACTACTTTTAGCTGAGAACTTGCAGTCAAACTACAACAACGGCTATAGAAATCACTAATGTACCTCTACAAAATGTTCAGCTATAAAGATCACTGTTGAGACCATTTTATAGTTTCTTTGTATAATATATAATCCATCAAACACGAAATTTAAATCCCTGTGGAAGTGACATATGACAAATTCCATAACAGTAAATCCACAAATGTACCTCTACAATATGTAACGATCATGATTTTTAACTGAATGTAAATCAAACCAAATATGAAACATAAAATATGGAATGTAAAATAAATGAAATGACTTACTCAATTCCCATATGTTTTTTTCTAATGGCCATTCCTCGCGCACGTTAAGTTGCTTCATGTTATATATGCCTATGCCTCGAATGCTACAAATGCTACTTCATGTTAGTGAGGCTGCTGCACATGGCTTTGGTGAAAATGTTCGTCATCGAATTAAAAATTCCCATCATGTTCAGAATTCCCATCCTGTAGTTTACACAGTTAATTTTAGTCCAATGTTTATTCCAATGTGAATACATAGTGAATACAAATACAGAGTGAAAATTACTTCCATTGTGAATTAGTTATATCTTGGCCATTTGTTTCTTTGGATAATGTTTAGTCCAATGTTTATTCTAATGTGAATACAGAGTGAATACTAAATGAATCCATTTATTCCTTTGGACAATCGTTCACAACCACAACCAAGAAAAAGAAGAAAAAAGGAACATTAAACAAAAACATAAGAAAAGGCAGAGGAGATCCAAAGAAGAGAGAACTTAGGTAAAAAGCATACCTTAAGGTTGAAAAAGTCGAGGACATCCTTCTCTTTACCCCCAGATTATCAAACCAAGTTCAACAGAAGCAAACCGAGTTCAAATCTTGCTCACAAATTTGAGAAACGGACAACAATATGCAATAAAAGTGTCATTAAAGAGTGTAAATGTGAACTTTTCAATAAGAATGACACGAACTTTTATTCTTGAAATTAAAGATATCTTATCATGCCATCAAATTCATAATGTTAAACAATGTCACCGCATATCCACATCACCACATATCCACATCACTGCGTATCCATTCCATTTCATCAAAGGGCAGATTAGCAGATTGTACAAACAAACAAAAAAAATCATGAAAACTATTTGCAAAAAATGAAATTCAATACAGAGTGGGATAAGTATGTTCGCATACCATTGAGGTTCTTACACTTTCACATGGTTTTTGATGATCCACACAATGTTGTGAGATATTAGCCATCATCAAAACTCACTGATGTGGGAATACTGTCAATTAAAAACAGCAGGCACTGCCATCATCTAACCTTCCATTGTGGGAATACCTTCAATTAAGAACAGCAGACACTGCCAAACATGGCTAATAGACTTACTTTTATGTATACGAAAAGACATTCAAAAAATTAATTAACAGAGCTAATAGACTTACTTTTATGGTGTATATAATTCACCCCATACATTATTTTGCTCCACTTTTACTTGAGAGACGTAAGTTTCAAAATTATCATGGTATTAAAAAACTAAATTCCCTGCACCAGAATATAAAATGAATTATTTTAAACAATAAACAATGTCTTAATGCTAAAAGGCCTATGCATAAAGAAGTACTACAATATATTAATGTTAGGGTTTGAGATCAACACCACAGCCAGTGTCTTACACTGATTCAATGATGAGATCATTATTGTGTTCTTTTGATCACAGTTAAATTTTCCTTCTTTGAGAGTTAAACCCGGCATTGCTTTTTTCACTCCAACGAACATGGAAAGGGTACTCTCGATAGAATCTATTTAAAATTCTTCGGGTGTACGCGTTAAGAACCATGTGTCACAACAAACAATGTCTCTCAAGTATAGATATACACAATGTCTTTAGGCTACATGTTTGGAAGTGGAGAGATTCTTAACAGTCCTCAAGCTCCGCAGATCAAGTGCAGGATTAAAATATTGGGCCTTCTCACAGGGCTGTTGTGGTTGCTACCCCTTCACCACACGTTGAAAACATGAAGCAGAGAGCAACAGGATCTAGTGACAAAGTCTTCTTCCCCTTCGTAAGTTATTGATAACCACCTGCATAATTCATCAGTGGCGACTTTGATCAGTAATTACATTATGTCCCCAACATTCTCCTATAAAGGTATTGAAAAGAAATCAATTGACACGAAGGTATAGATTAATACTTGAACGTTTAATGCTTTTGGGTCATATAAGTTCCAACCCACTGAGACATGATACCTAACTGTTCCCTTCTTCTATGTTGGTAATTCTTGTATAATTCCCTCATTCCTGTTCATTATTGTTCTGAATTATATGACCTAAATATGTACTTTAGCTTCAACTCTGTGCACATATATTTTAGATGACCTTAATAAGATCTTATATACTATTGTTTCTATAATCTGAATTTATGAATAATTTACACCAACTTATGTGACACTGATTTATCATCATAACATAATTTTTTCCCCACAACTTTTTATGTTTAGCATGAACATTGAAATGGAAGACATGCGTTTAGCTTTCTAATTACATAAATCATTGCCTTGCCAACTTGATAGGAACAGTTTTTAGCTAGATTAAATTCACAGGTACAAAACATGTGCTAAAGCTTATCTACCCATCCCTTTTTTCATTTTTTTCTTCCGTATATTTATATCTCCTTACACTCAATTACTAATGTGAAGTAAGGTAGTGATTCATGTCAAAAAATCTATTTTATGAAATTGCACACTAAACTCTTGTTATATGTATCGTGGTACAAATAACCTATAGAAGAAAGGGTAAAAGAAAGATCAATTAAAGACCCAACCCCTTTTAGCAAGGGAATTCGTCTTCTATTTTTTTAGGGGGACCGTCAAAGAATGAACAACCACGAAAATATAATCATGAATTTGATGCATATTACATCTTTTAATCATATCTTATCACACTTCTTTGTATTATAAAAAACAAATTATAGAAAACAGAGTTTAGAACATACTTCTTTTCTTTCCTCCAATTGTTTGTTGTGGGTTTGTGACTAATGAAAATGGATGCATGGTCAGATGATACTTCATCCGATGATTCTGAACGAAGGCGTCTAGGTTACAAAACATAATGATAAACAAAGAAAAAGAATGTGTGGTGCCTTAAAATATTACGACGCAATGCACTATTCCGAAGCAATTTTAACTCGGTGTCCTCTGTATTACCGACGGCAGATCAAACCAGTATTATGGAGATGGTATTTTATACTGATGCAAGTCATCTAAATATATGTACTTAGTATTCAAATCCCAGACCATTTATAGCCTTCTATATATATATATATATATATATCAGAGCATGAAGAAAGGTAGCTCTTCACAAGGTTTGAAGTTGTGAGCCAAATTGAGGGGCTTTGTGGCATTGGAAAAAACAATGGCCTTCATCTTGGGCTGGGAAATTGATTTGAAACATATAAGCCAGCCATTTCAATACTTTTTAAGCATAATAAAATTGAATAATAAGTACAAAGAATTCTTATTATTACATAATGCATTGCACATAAGGCATCCAGACACCACTGAGGTGCCTCTTTTCAGTTTTTGATCACCAGTGGTAATTTTTCATTAATTAACCTTAAAAAAATGAAATTCATTAAGGCCATAGATTGAGATATATATTGGATTTGGGATATTTGGTTTGCAAGGTTTCATATCCTTCCTTGTAGAAATACTCATTAGAACTAGAAGGCACCAAATGAATTATGTCTAGGGTATTCATTAACCTGAGGTATTTGCAGTTTCTCAATTTCCTCCATTATATTGGGGAAAGAAGAATTAAATATAGTACGGATATACCTTTTTTTTAATAGATGACTAGTAGGTATATAAAATTCACTATTCCTAATTAAAATGCCTACTTTCATCTTGATTTAGCCTAAACATTAGGAGGGTATCTAATATTCGGTTCAATGGAGTTAGTCAACCATGTACCATTCCAAAATACAAGTAGATCAACCAATCATCCGATGTGTGTAAAAAAATTAATCAAATAACGCATCAATCCATGAAAAATAAAAGAGGTAACAAACATGGGGTTATGAGAAAAAGCAAACAGATTGAATCTGGCATGGAAGAATTTAGACAAGTATCAATGATCTTTGACAATAATAAAGGCAACCATTCCAAAAAAGTTTTGATAAGAATACTAGAAGCCCTTAGGCACATACATCCTCCTGAAACGGGTGGTTATAATTTTTTGGGTTGCAGTATCTTCATCCCAAAGGAGATTTTTACGCCACTTAGAAAGATATTATAGCAGAGATTCTGGCCGTTTATAAATTATGAAGTTATGCATTGAGCCCTATTAGGAAGCCATGGTGAGTAAATGTTCCTTACATCCACTGAGCTTTGCTTTGGCCCTCTCTTAAAGAGTTTCCCAGTAAGACTTTTTGGTTTTACCTCTAAAAGATATGGGGCAAATGCCCTTCATGAAGTCCCAAAATCTCAGCAATTCAAGTAGCTTTGCAGTTGGCATACTTCCCTAGGAAAAAATGAATTTTACTTGTTTACTTTAAAAAAAGGTTCTACCATTAACATCCAAGAAATTCACCAGTTGTGAATCCTACTGCAATAACTATATAGTTTAGTATTGAAGAATGGGATAATTTACTTGCAGCCTCTAGGTCCTGCGACTCAATCTTGAGACTACTAGCACTACTTAGTGCGCTCAAGGTGGCTCTTAGTGTTGTCCGTTGATGTTAGCGATCAAACCATCGGCTCTGGTACCACTGGTAGGTCTTCCAAACCTACTATTACCCACCGATGTTCTTTCCGACTTAACCACCTTGTGTCAAGATAAGTTGTCAAGTTTTAACTCAAAAGGCATTGGTGCTACTTAAAGGGTCCATCCCACTTAAGTATAGTTGGACTCTACATCTTTCCATGTGGATAATTATTTGATAGACAAGGTATTCAACAATTTATTCAATAACTTTAGAGGAGTTCAATATTAACGAAGCTTGATTAGAATTAGGTTTCACAAGCTTAGTTGAAAAATGACTTATATTTATGCACGCATCTCTTTATATGAGGGTTAAAATGATCTTGTGGAATTATGTTCCACATGAAAAGGTCCTAATACTATAAATAAGTCCTCAAAAGCATAAGATTTGTTTCTCAACAAATAAATTCATGTGAACTTTAAGAAAGCATCAATAAAATGCATATAGTATTTGTAATCGCTAGAGGAGAGTGTAAGTGAGGAGCCCTAAATGTCAGAGTGAATAAGCAGCAAAAGCTCATTATATTCTGTCAGAGAATCTGAGAAAGGAAAATTGTGAATGTTCCCAAGGCAACAAGCATGACAGAGATAAGACATGATTTTATTTTCATTAGGAATATTACATTTGGTCAAAACATAATGAACAATCTTAAGAGATGGATGGCCTAAATGACTATCCCACAACTCAATTTTCTATACACACTACACCATTTTGAAAGTAAATCATCTATTAATTTATACTTTTTCCCGTTCAATTTATGTTCGATTGTATTTATGTTACGTTATAAATCAATTTTGCAGTTCTTGTACTTTTTTAAGTTTAGTCTCTCGACATGTGCAATAGTATTAAACTCAATTTTTAGTTTTATTAATTTTATATGAGTTATTAATTATTCTCCCCCAATTTTGTACTTACGTTTATCTTATCACTAACATATTTTTTAATGATTTTTGTCTTATACCTTTAGTGAAAATATTATTTAAACATTTGACATGTTACGCTTATTTCTCCTTGGCTCCTATAGAGTTCTAAAAATAAAAACCTTTTGACCCCATAGGTTGATTTTTGGTAACTTGAAGCACAAACATATAGCCCCATATACGCAGGGACGGAGCTAGGATTTCTCGCGAATGAGGGCTAATTTAATGGAGATTTGGGAGGGTTCGAGGGCGGCAGCCCCGAAACCAAATTTTTTGAGGTTCTTTTCGAGTATTTGCCAAATAATTACGTAAATATTTATTTGATCTATTAGAAAGATAAATTGAAAATGATTAACTGAATTGTTAGGGTAAAATTTAATATATGGGTTTATATATGAAATAAATATAAATTATAGGCTATCAAATAATGTTAGGCCAATTAAAGTGATTAATTTAAGTTTTGGGGCCTTAATAATGTATTATTAAAGTGTGGGTCGTAATGTGTAGAGATAAGCGTAATTTCTATTTTTATGATGGGTTAAAATAGAAATATACGAAATATGAAAAGACACGATTGTCTTATAAATAGAGGTCATGGTCCCAGATCACACAACTCTATTCTTCTGATTCCCATTGTCATAGAGAAATTCAGGCATAATTGATCTGGAAGATCATAAGACCTCAGACTCAGATATTTTACTTTTCACGTTATGGATTCAGGTACGCTTCCGTAAATTCAAAATTTTTATTTCTTGATGATTTAATATGAATGTTCCTGTTTATGTGATGGTTTTCACAAAATAAAAATTAATCTAACATGTGGAATCAGAGCTATTTCATGTTGAATTGTTAAGAATGTATTAGGAAGATATTGATATTAATTTTGGGTTCAAAATATTTTTTTCGAAAAGTTCAATATTTCTGAAATTTTTGGTACAAAAATATTCTTCGTTTCATTACGATTCCAACAATATAAAATTCATGAAATTTGGACTACCGGTTGATTTTATATGATTTTTTGAAAATTAAGAAAAAAAGGTTGATTTGATGGTAGTGGAAGTTTAAAGGTTCGACTCTTGGTGTTTCATATTTAAGCCTCTTAAATGACGAAATTTATGAAGGAGCTCAAGGAGTTTTGAACCTATGACCCTTCAAGTTGAATATTACTTTCTTGCTTATAATACCGTACAAATTTAAATTCAAATGTTGGTGTGTGTGTGTGTATATATATATATATATATATATATATATATCGAGATAAATTAATTTAAACAATACATCACCAAAGTGACCTCTTTTGTTCAAAAAAATTATTTTTTTATTTCGAAATATAAAAAGATTATGTTCATGTAATTTATGTGAATATTAATCGTCCCAAAGGAAGATTAATTTTTTAAGAAAATTGCATGTGCACCTTTAGTAATAAGCGTGTGATAATTATTTGGTTTTTTACATATGAATAATAAATCGGCCCAAAGGAAGAATTTCGATATGTTCTTAATATCAGAGTTTGATTACTACACCAAGATATCACTTATAAGTTGATATTTTGTCCAAAGATAAAATACTAATAGAGTGTCCGATATCTTAAAATGGGATTTGCCTTCATTTGAATTTATTTTTGTTTTAAGACTTATATGAGCTAGTTTTATTTGATTGTTGTTCGGTGGATTCAGCAATCATTTCTGCTTTTAACATTACTGCCAGTGTTAATTATATTCATATGCTTAATGGCACAAACTTTAAGTTATGGCAAGAGAACCTCTATATAGTTCTCGGTGTCATGGATTTGGACCTTGCGTTAAGGGTTCCTTCTCCTGCACCTCTTACAAATAAAAGTTCCTTTGATGACAAAAAGAACATTTAAAGGTGGGAGAAGTCAAATCGTATGTGTCTGATGATCATAAAGAAGGCCATTCCAGAAGCATTCAGGGGCACAATATCGGAAACGATAAAGACAGCTAAAGAGCTCCTAGAAGAAATTAAGAATATATTTGCCAAGAATGAAAAGGCTGAAACAAGTACACTTTTGGCAAGTCTCATCTTAATTAAATATAAAGGTACTTGGAACATTAGGGAGTACATTATGGAAATGTCTCATCTCACTTCAAAGTTAAGAGGACTTACGCTTGACCTCTCTGAGGATTTACTTGTGCATTTGGTTATGATATCTCTTCCCACACAATTCAGTCAATTTAAGGGGAACTACAACTGCCAAAAGGAGACTTGGTCTCTTAATGAGCCCATCTCATATTGTGTGCAAGAAGAGGAAAGATTGAATCAAGAAAAGATAGAAAGTGCTCATGTGGCTAGTACTTCCAAGGATAAAGGGAAGAAAGTAAAGAAGGATAAAGAAGCTGCCGTGGTTCCATAGCAAAAGAAATAAAAGAAATGTTGATGGTTGTTTATTCTGTGGAGCTTCGGGACTTAGAAAGAAGAAATGTACCAAATATCATGCTAGGCATATAAAGAAAGGTACACTTCTTAATCAGTTCATTCTGAGGTTAGTTTGACTTCGGTTGCTCCCACACGATTTCTCACACACACTCCCACAATTGTGCCTACTAATGCTACCACACAAAATCGTTGAGATTTTGAGAGTTTTCGAGATAAAGTGGAGTTTTCGATCAAAACTTCACAAAGTTTAATGGATCAATTTTAAATAATGCCTATTCCTGTGGAGAACACCTCCCGAACCAATGATTGAGTTTTGGTACATTATCTAGTATATGATGATTATCATGTTCATATATTTTGTCCCTATTGCTAGATTGTATTTCTATGTGTATATATGTTTTTTTATATAGCTTAAAAAATCCAAAAAGATTTTATTTTTGATAAAAAAATTTGAAAAAGACAAAAAGATTTTTGTACTTTCACTTTTCACAATAAATTGATGTGAATTTAAGATGTTTGAATCACCCCTACATTTCATCCATTCATGTGACTTTTTCATATTTTTTTGAGACACGGTTTTATTTCTTTAGTGTGCTTAATAACACGTGGCTAGCATTTCATTGATGATTACTTTCTTCATGCTAGACTTAGTGAATATAATACATGCTTATCATGTGTCAAATATGGTGTTATCATCTCAATAGTGTTTAATAAAGAACCAAATGTACTATAGATAAGTTGTGCTTCTAAGAAACATTGATGGGATTTCGTTTCCCGGGAAAAAAAATTGTTAAGTAGAAAGGAGCTACGAAGGAGAAAATTCTCTTCACATTAAAAGCCACCATTGGAGAAAGAGCTTGAAACATTAACGTCACATAAAAACCTAAGTGCCAAGGTTATTTTTATTTCATTGATGCTTCACTAGACATGAGCATTATGATATCTTCAAAAATGTGAGAGTGAATTCTTAAATATATGAGATTTTGAGGGTGTTATAAAGTAGAAGATTAGTGGGTTTGCACAACAGACTCTCTTGAAAAACATTAAATAGTTTGGCATTATTTATTTCAAGAGCATTTAAATTCATTTCATATTGCATAAGTCGAGTCAATTTCATTCATGTTCAATATTCTTACACCTAAGGTTGAGACTAAGTTATTTTTTTAGAAGTAACTCATTGACTTCGTGCACCTATGTTATGAATGCATATGCTGATTTGCACGTGAAAAATGTTCACGTAATTAAATTTCACTTTCATGATTCGTATATTTTAGTGTTATTCCATGGTGTGATGAATTTTTACCTATACATACTTCTTACACCTATACTTGATTTTTTTCTAAATGAGAAAATTAAAAAAAATTCAAAAATAGTTGGTAAGCTTCTTTCTGAAATCTTATCACACGTGATTAATTGATTATCTTTGTGATGTGATTTCTTTTGGGTTCATGTGATGCTTATAATTCATTGTTAATGTCAAACACTTTGTCTATTACGGACAAAGAGAGGGGAAACAAATTTAGGGGGTGTTTATTTTTTTAAACTCGTACGCATCACGATATTTCTTTTATCTCATGTGAGTAGGTCATTCTGGCTTAATGAAGATTTCATGGATCACACAAGTTGAAGACTTTGAGTTGAAGACTTATACATTTATGCCTTTTTGTTTGTTGGTTTGGAAGGGCATTAGTTGTATTAGTTTTAGGGGTCAATTTGGCCTCGGTTTGTGTTTTGTAGTGGAATAGCCAAAGGGAAATATTTATAAGAGCAAAATTTGTAATTGCTAATTTAATTTTATTTAGGTTATCCCATTATACCCCACTACACCTTCCTGACCCTTCTCAAGTCTTCAAAGAGAAGAAACATTGGTGACATTGACCAAGATTGAAGATCATTCATCATAACTTTACCCAAGAATTTTATGAAATGGTTTGGCAAAGCTTTAAATATCTAGTAGTTGATTTAAAAGTGTTTGCATTTAAAAGTTTTTAAAATGAATTTCAAAAAATATTTGAAAAATTCCCTAACTCGTCAGAATGATATTGATATGTCCTTCATACAAGTTGTGTAGGGTCAATAGAACGAGATCTGGAACATCGCTTTTCGGGCTGATTCTGGAATGTCGTTTGCAGTATCATTGGAAATCGTTCGAGTGAGATTAGGTACATCATTTGAACGAGGTAGCAACTCGTTCGAGTGTTTTTTATTTTTCATTAAATCTTTTTCAAATCTTTAGTCCTTATCTCTTTGAAACAACTTTCCCTATAAATAGATTAGACTTTTCAAGAAGTCTTTTTAGAGTTCTTTTTGTGATCAAACTCTACATTTTTTGCATCCAAACCCCTTGGATCTTTGAGGATCACTTTTTCAAATCAAGAAGAATACAATAGAAGTTCTAAAAAGGTATTCTAAAAATAATAATACCTTTTTTTCATCCAAACCCCTTGTAGAGATTTTCTCTACTGCTGATTTATGGAGTCGAGGCTCTACTACTGAAGAAGAAGGGAATTGCACTTTCCAAGTTGTCTTGTGTCTGTCAATTCTGAAACAATATTAAATATAAGTTTTTCTTGAAAGAAATTTTTTCTCAAAGTTCTTCTTCTGCTTATTTAGTTTAGAATTTGACTTTAATTTATCTTGCATATTCACTTTAAATTAAATCAAGATAAAATTTGATAAAAATGTGAATTTATGTGTTTGGACTAAAATCCAAGTAAATCCATATAACCCATGCATGTGCTTTTTCAATCCAAAATTTATAGTTGGGAGGATGTGTCTTGAGAATTCATGACCCAGTACAAGTACAACAAGGATATAGAGGTCACCCGTTGAGACATTGATCTACTTAAGCGGAACCCAAGTGAGTCAGTTGGCAATTTTATCGGACGATGGAGGGAAAAGGCGCTACCATGACAAATCAACCGTTTAGAGAAGAGAAGGTGAGTATTATGAAAAAGAATTTCCTATCACATATCAGAATATCAATGGAAAGCTATTACTACCCCCACATTAGAGCCCTCCATGAGGCCGATGTCGAGATTGAAGAATGGGTCATCAATCAAAAGGTTGAATCTGAAAAAGCACCACTTAAGTTGTTTAATTCAAGATTAAACAGTCTAAATGGCTTCGAACAGTTTTTTGAAGAAATTATTTTCTCAAAAATAAACTAAGAACACAAGCTGTGTATAAAAAGAATATGAACGAGATATTTCAGTTATTAAGTATCCTAGTGTAGAAAACCAACCTAAAATGATTTTAAATCATCACACTAGTAGAAGGTGATGAGAGGAGAATGAAATAGTAAGTACACAGGAATTTTTAACGTGGTGAAACCCCACCCAATTGGGGATACATCCATGGAGGTCTCTACACCTCAAAACAGAAATAACCTAAAATAGAGTTAACAGGTTACAGACTATTTAATAATCTAAACACACAATCAGACCCAATCTAAGTTTAGATAATATACCAACTCCCCTGGATTATTCTAACTTCTCCCAAGGCTTCTGATGTTGTAGATGTTCTCTCAGCTTTGTAACTCCACTCCTTTTTAGCATTCAGTTGACTCTGAAAGTCAATGATCTCTCTACCAACACTTTTTTAGTGTTGTGTGAAAGTGTTGTGATGTGATGTGCCTAACACGTGCATGAAACTCACACACACTTACAGACAATATTATTAACAAATTATATATTTCATTCTAAAATGCAATATATGGTTTTTGAATCTCAGTATATTGGAACTCTCAGACTTTTGATCTTTGTTTATATCCACAGATCTCGAGGTTACCTTGCTATTAAAAGCATCCAAGGTCCTAAACACTTTCCTTTTTATTAATACAACTATTTCACAAATTGTGAAATATAGATACGAAAGTGTAAAACACCAATCAAGATCCTAACTAGATCCAAGTCTGAGTTTCTCTAATCTGAGAAATAAAAAAGGATTTGTTAGTACAGGTTTTAAAATAAACATATAAGAGTAAAACAACAAACAAATGATGATTTCTTGAAAGAAGAAATCAGCCTAAGTAAATAAACGTGTTTTGTATCACAAACAGTTTAGATTTACACTTTCTATTAAGAGAAAATGAAATCCAAACTTTGTGAGTGTTGGACAAGAGATTAAAGACCAAAGAGGATGGATCTTCACAGCAATGGAACACACTCAACTCACAAGGTGTTTTTTCTAGGGAAAAATCAAGAGTTTGGTTTAGGGTTTCGAATTCTCTGTTTTTCTTTTATCTCTCTCTCTCTCTCTCTCTCTCTCTCTCTCTGTTTTCTTATTTTCTCTTAAATGTAAAATGTAAAATGATCCAAAGTTTGTAAAAGTGAGGACGATGGTCTCCTTTTATGTTAATGAGAGAAGGATCTGGAACATCGATGTAAAAGGAACGACTGAGATCAAACGTGTTCCCATTGGTTGATCCAGTCGTTACAAACATTAGCCAAGATTACATGCAGACCATTAATAAAAAATGATCTAAGGGTTCCCAATAAATTTCAGGTATGTGAGACCAAACAAACACACATTCAGCCATTATACCATCAGCACGTGTAAGGCCATGATCATATGTAAAATGCGTATTTTTAGACGATTAAAAAATTCCAATTGCTGCCGCATAGGTCTCTGCCGCTTTCGATTTCTACCCAACAAGTTTTTAGGATGAAAATGTTAATTACACATCAGCCCAAACATTATAAAACCAAGTTTTAAATGATTTAAAAATGTTCAAAAAACTTAAACAATTATTTTAAAAATCCCAAAAATTATTTAAAAATCATTTTAGTGGGAATTAATACTCACACACTTAATATGATATGAATGCACTATAGAGTATGCAATCCTAGGTGTAGTGTTGGTATAGGACAATTGAGACTAGTAGAGGATGAGTTGATGTAGTGTCTAAAGTTCTTTGGTTAGACAAGGATGACTCTGAATTTTGTCAGTATTTCAAAGCCATATGAGCTCATATATAGTATAGAATCAAGTGAGTCAAGGATATAGGGTGCTTAAGAATCCGAGCCAACGAGGCTAACTGGGCAGTTCATCCCACGGAAGTATGATAAGTCCGTCAACGCCTCGGTCTCAATCACAATAATATCTATCAATCTCCTACCTCATGGACACCTAAAAATCGTACTAGTCATGTCCAAAGGGATTACAACGAACTCCATGACCCCTTATCAAAAGTTCACCAACCCTTCTAGCTCGAAATCTCATCAATCCTATAGAACCTTGACCATTATAATACCTACTTCCTCGAAATATCAAGCATGACGCCTGTTGACTTCCATCAAACCACCGGGAACAACACCGACCAGTGTTTTCACCTGAACAATATCATCAAAAGCCTCATTGACATGGGGATCATTACCCTCCAGTTAATACAAAGCCCAATACCACTAAAAACCCTCTCCCAGATTGGGCTAAATACCATTCTTTCAACAAAATATCAAAATTTTGACCCTTTCACCAAAATTAATCCCATCAAAGCACCCAATTCATCTACTAGTTCACCCCAAACCCTCAAGTTTTATCCTTCTTTCCTCATATATCCGGAGAATGAATCCGACCAAGCCTTATCCCTCCTAACCAGGGCTTGCATAGTGGTCTGAACCCGTTCAGAAAGGGTAAGTATGGAGCTACAAGCAGTCTTGAATCAACTTCGGGATTTTAGGCGAAAACTTCCCTTAGAAATGAACCTCAAAGGAGACTGTTGCGAAAAGATCAATTTTATGTATATGGAAGCTTGGGCTTAAAAGTTAGATGAATGCTTCATGTCAGCAAAAAAGTTCAGTTTGGATAGAATTATGCAAGTAATGTCTAACGAATTTGTCAAGAAGAAAGAAATATGTACAGCCTTCGAACTGCTCACCATCCTGAAGCTCAAAGAGTATTTATCCCACTCCTTTCGACACTTCTCTGCTGAATTGGAACCTATACGACGAGGCTACTAAAGTTTTTTAATTCATTGACTTTTCGTCAAAAAATGACATTATTTCCACTGGATGGGGTGATGATTTTAACAGGTTTGATAACTAATCGGGAAGTAGAGACATCGACATAATTTCCTCATTATGCGGAATGATTTCTTTTAAAGAATTGCTAGAAGTGATCAATGAGGTATCCATTGTGACTGAGGTTGATGAAGATATTGGGTTTCTATTCTTCCATGCATCTATAAATCTCATGACTCGATCCACGTGGGACTACAAAGGCCCAATTCTCCCACTAGTAGGTACATATATAAAAAAAAGTAGTCGTTGAACAGCTCTCGATGTCAAAAGTAATTTAAGAAGAAAGTAAGGTCGTCGCGCAACTCAAGAAAACCCAAGCCAACATCACTTTGTGGGGGATTTTCATGTCCTCCCAATTACACATAAATGCTTTGATCAAACTCCTCACATGTCCCACGGTTCCTCCTCCCACGTCCCCCGAAGAAGTCGTTGACATGGTGAGATCTCTGAACACAACAACAAGCATCCATTTTTTCGAGGAGGAATTCCCCAAGATCGATCCTAACCATAGCTATACTCTCAATATCTCAGTCTAAGGCATGGGGAAAATGGTTCCATTAGCACTTCTTGATAGTGGTTCTGCTCTGAACGTGTGTCCATAAAAAACTCTCAACTATCGAGGGATAAAGGTCAGCGATCTCACCCCCACTTCTGTTGTAATGTGCGCATACGATAATACCCATCGAGAGGGTATCGGTTTGATAATACCCACACTAGGGGATTGTCCTATATACCCCCAAACTGAGTTTCAAGTCATTGATATATCATCCTACTTCAACTTGATCCTCAGTCGCCCTTGGCTTCACAGTATTCCAAGCGTGTCTTCTTTCCTTCATCAAAAGCTCAAACTCTTTGTCAATAATTAGGTCATCACTATCGTTGAAAATGATGAAAACTTCGATGGAGTCGGCACGAGTAACCTTGTATTCAAAATCTAGCATAGGGCTAACAACATGTTCCTCTCAGACTTCAAGATTGATCCACCTCCTATCTCGACTGGGATAGTTTTAAAGACAGAGTATGCCCAGAGTACAGCCCACACGGTAATGTCAACGTGATCCAAATGTTCAAAAGTATACATTTCATGCTAAGAATGGGGCTGGGTCGCCATCAATAAGGGATTATCGAGTCGATAATTTTGAAAAAAAAAACATTTCTCCCATGTGGCCTAGGCTACCAACCGTCATAAGTTGAACTTATGGCACTCCGCCAGCCATACCAAAAGAAAATATTGAAAAATAAAGAGACAATCTCAGGAGATTCCCTAAATGGAAAATTTATTAAGAATGGTGAAGACTTCCTCTTCTGTGGGTTCTCCAATCTATAGTACGACCCCATGGAGAAGAAGATGAAGTCGGGACTGGAGACTTTCTTTGGGGACAAACTCACCTAAGATAAAGATCAGAAACATGAGGTAGAGCCTCTAACCATCAAAGTCATGGAAAGAACTGGAAACTCTAAAGGATATGACGATGATGAGTCTTTGGATCTCCTTACACTGGTGTTTGATCTCTACATGATCCATATTAAGGCCAAATTATTCGAGTCGTCAAATAAGATCACCCCTACTAAGAAACCACTACTTAACTTGCACCATATTCCAATAAAGCCTGCCCAAGACAATCCGAACCATGTTGTTCACCCCCTCTATAATGAATCGGAGTCTATCACTTCTCCTTTTATCACAAATATAATTGTAAATGAAACCTCCTTTGACGAGGTTCTCACTGCTATATTTCTAAAAGACATTTTTAATGTAATAAATGATGATTTTAAGTATCTTGTTGTGCCTTATATTAATTATATTGATTGTAATCAAACATTTTATGAAGATATCCTAATAAATGAACAATTCTTAAGTTA
The DNA here is from genome assembly GCA_949130495.1 of Sambucus nigra. Classification (NCBI taxonomy): domain Eukaryota; kingdom Viridiplantae; phylum Streptophyta; class Magnoliopsida; order Dipsacales; family Adoxaceae; genus Sambucus; species Sambucus nigra. The sequence continues at coordinate 52,701,848 of OX422222.1, forward strand.
TCTCAATAAGTAAATAATTAAGCAACATAATCGTATTCAAACTTATAATGATGAGACTAATATTATCAATTTTGGTTCTAGTAGTAATCCGTGTGAGATTATGATAAGGCCCACCCTCAACGAGCATGAGCGGTCTTAATTTAAAGAACTTTTGAAATAATTTATGGACGTCTTTGTGTGGTCCTACAACGATATGCTCGACATTTGACCTAAAAATCTCACAGCACGAGAGTCTTATCTTCCCATAAAAAAATCATTTCAAACATAAGTTGAGAAGGCTCTGGACGAAGTGGTTTCTCAATATCAAAGATGAAGTGGTAAAGCAATTAAGTGTAGACTTCATCTACTTGGTCGAATATCCTACATGGCTTGCAAACATCATCCCCATTCTAAAATCAAGATGAAAAATTTGCATGTGCCTCAACTATCAAGATCTGAACAAATCATCCACAAGGACGATAACACTCTGCCCAATATCGACATGATTATCGATAACACTACCAATCATGCCCGCAAATAATTTATCGACAGATTTTCTTAGTATAATCTGATCATAATACATCTCTACCAGCAAGAGAACACAACCTTTATCACCCTGTGGGGAACCTTTTGCTATACATTCATGTCATTCAATCTAAAAAATACTCGAGCTACTTACCAAATGGAAACTACAACCATATTGCACGATCTTATCCATAAAGAAGTTGAAGTCTATGTTATCGATATGATGATCAAGTCCAAAACTCAAGAAGGTGGCATCCATGCCATGATGAAATTCTTTGAAAGACTTTGGCAGTTTCAGATGCACCTTAGCCCACAAAAATGCATTTTTAGTGTCACGAAGGGTGAACTCCTCAGCTTCATGGTCAACGAGAAGGGGATCAAAGTGTACTCTTCCAAACTCATAGAGATTCTTGAAATGCAACCACCTGGGACAGAAAAAGAAGTTCGCAGCTTCCTGGGCAAACTCCAATACATCAGTTAATTCATCTGCTAACTAACCTCCATTTACGAGCCCATCTTCAAACTTATTTATAATGATTCAACCAAAGTATGGAACAAATCATTTCAAGAAGCCTTTGACTAGATTAAGCGTTAAATTAATCGAACTTCGATTCTCTTACCTCTATAGCAAGGTCTTCCCCTCCTTCTATACCTCATCGTCATAAATAATGCAGTTGGGATATGCTAGCCAATACATCAAAGAATCACGCAAAGAAATAGCCATTTACTACGAAAGTTGAAATCTAGCACGGCATAATATGAACTACACTACATTAGAGAAGGCATGTGTCACTTTAAATTAGGTGACCCGGAAGCTCCGACATTACATGCCTGCGTTCCCCATCAAGTTAGTGTCCCAAATGGATCCCGTTAAACACCTTCCACTACCTTCCTCGCTCAATAAACATCCCATCCGACACATTATCAATCTTGGCCTCTATGGTCGACATGCTCGAGGGAATAACAATGGCACCCTTTCTAGTCCAAAAGAAGTCTACACCCACTCACTGCTACCACATTGAACTCGCACCAAAAGACGATCCATACATAACTCGGTTGTGGTATTATGACATTTGGCGCCCCCTCAAGCATGGTAGATATCCTCAGGATCCTAAAAAGAAAGGTTGTGCGACCCTTCGCTGAGAAGGCCCCTAAGCAGTTATTTCTAGGCAAAAGCAATATTTTTAAATTTTCCAAATTTTAACTTTAGCACCCACAAACTTTTCTTCTGAAAATAACTTGATTTACCAATTTTATCTTATTAACCCTATAACATGCCTCTGCGTGAGTAAGCAGACAAAGTAAATAAATCAAACACAAGACACGCCGATGTATGAGGAAACTACTAAGGGAAAAAACCTCGGACGGCCAGGCTAGACAATCAATATGATATGGAAAATTACAAAAAAAGAATTTAGTCTTACTCAAGGAATCGATCACCCAAAATACTTAACGCATCTTCTTCTCTTCTACCACTCCTCCACAGTGCCACGTAGGAGTCCACCCACGCAAGTGTCCACAGTACACGAGTTCACGTGCACCTCAGGATCGATCGATGTAACCTCAGCAACGTCTATGAATCCGAACATGGAATACACCGCTTCTTCTTCGTAATCAGCACGTACGAAATCCACCACACGAAAACAATTGTTCAAAGTGATGGAACAATTTCTGGTGCCAAACTCAAGATCACAAAACTATGTAATTATCATATTTTATCTTGAAAACTCAGGATGATGGAAAACAATTGAGAAATTGTAAACTAGATGTAGAAAAAAAAATTCAAAAGTTCTTCCGTTTTTCAAAGTGAAATAAGTCCTTAAATATGAAAACACAATTTTCGAGGCGACAGGTCGTTCGAACGATAAACCAGTCTCGTTCGAACGAGAAACAAATCTTATTTGAAAGAATCCAAGATTCGTTTGAACGAGAGGGAAAATAATTTTTCATTTTAAAAACAACCTCGAATTTTTCTAAAACAAAATCAACTTAGAAAATATTTTAAAAGTACGTTTGCAAAAATATTTTTCAAATTCCCAACATAATTTTAATTTTAAAACACATCCTTAATTAAGATGCTAAATCTCACAATCCATTAAGATTTCATGCCTGTGTTATCTAGGATCTACCAAGTGCAAAGAAATATAAAGGCACGAAACACAGCACGTAGATCATCTTCAAAGCATTGTCGTAAATTCTTCAACACTAAACGTTGTAGGATTTATGGTATCACAACTCAAAGACTATCCTTCGACTCAAACAGTTTTGTTCGGAATTAAGCCAATTACAAACGAATTGACTCGATTGGAAATTAGCCCTTACAAATCTCCCCCTTTGACTATTCTGAGACAAAACTATAAATAGTGAAATGCTAAGCCGTGAAAAACGTTGCTAATGCCGTTTAATACAAGATTAAACTGTATAAGCAACTCCGAGATGTTTGTTGGAGAAACCCTTTTCTTTTGAAAAATAAAAATTATAAACAAGATGTCTTTACAAAGAAACTTATGTACGAGAGTAATTAAGACTGTGTAATCAGTTTTTAAAACTAAGGCAGTTTCAAAAAATTCAGCACACTTATAGAATGAGATGAGTAGATGAAGATAATCAACACATAGTTTTTAACGTGGTAAAACCTCTCCCAACAGAGGAAACATCCACGGTGACTTCTAAGTCACAAAAGCAAAAATCCACTAATAACAAATAATAGTTACAAACAATTCAACATGCAAGCACACAAATCAACCTATTCTAAGTTTAGGAATATACCCCACTTGGTGTCCTTCTAACTTCTCATAGATCTGATTTGTTGATGATGTTTCTCCAGTTTGCTAACTTCCTTTGCTTTAGCTTCCTTACGTCGACTCAATGATCTCAGATTTTATACACAACACTTCCAGTGTAGTAGTGTGTTAAGTGTTTGTGTAGTGATTCCTACCAACATGCATGAACTCACACACACTTAGATTAACAGATAGTCCTAGTAAATTACATATAAAGACTATATGCAGTGATTTGAGTTTGTTTCTTTCTCACAGAACTTGAACCCTTTTGACCTTTAAATATAACCCAGATTCCACGGAGATCTTGCTTCAGAAATCGGTCAAGACCTTAATCAATCTCTTTTGAAAATATTTATGAGATTGAAAACCCTCCAAGTGCGAATCCAACTAGGTCAGGGTTAAGTTTCGTAAGAATAGAAACCAGAAAACATTTTCAAAACCAAATCAGTAAAGATTTTCTTAAATCAAGTAGAAAAAATGCATATCTAGTGAAAATGTAACATGCAGTATTAGATCTAAAGTTTCTATGAAAAAGAAACAAGATCTTCACACGAATGTTTAAGTTGTGAACAAGATCAAAAGATCAAGAGGTTACAGCAACGATATGAACAAACCACTCTCACTCTCAAACACTCAAGGTTGTGTTTGGGGTGTTATAAACAGGAAGGTTTGTTTTAGAAGATGAACTGTTTAGGGTTAGGGTTTGGCTAACTGTTTCCTTTCTCTTTCTTCTCTCTTTTCTTTTTTCTCTTCACTCTCACTTCTCTCTTATTTTTTTTCTCTCAGAAAGACGAATGCCCAAAAGTCTTCTAAGGCTGAGAAGTGGAGGGTATTTATAGGGTTGAGGGAAGGTTCTGAATGTTCGAGGCAAATCAAGGGCTGGGATCAAGTCATGCAAACTTTGACTTGATCCAAAGGTTATAAAACAGCGGTGATTAAAGATGATTGTGATTGGTTCATATGGATGGCACCGGGATTAACTAAGAACACATGCAGACCCTCGATTAGGAATGATCCAACGATCACCAATGCACCAGGCTATCCTCTCACACAACAAACACAAACTAACGCAGCTAGAGGATGACAAGTGTTGGCCTGTGAGTGGCTCTCACACGCGCGTCAAAATAATTACAAAACATCACCCTGAAGTCTCTAGCGCTTTTGTATTCTACCCAATCAAACTTTCGAGTGAAATATGAAGTTTACAAAATAGAATATTAACCCCACATACTTTATAATCCCATTTTATTAATAAAAACTTTTATTTAAAAAATGTTTAAAAAATGTTTAAAAAATGTTTAAAAAATGTTTAAAAAATGTTTAAAAAATGTTTAAAAAATATTTAAAAATTCCCAAAAAATTATTAAAGCTCCAATTCAAGGGGAATTAATCACACACTCAATTTTAAGCAATATGAACACATGTATGCACTTCTAATTGTGTGTAGTGTGATTCATTTTATACCTTCATGGATCATTGAAGAGGATTAAAGAGATAGGTTCTGAGGATTTTTGGATTCTAGGATACACAACCAATTTTGTCACTATTTCCAAACTAGTTGAACACTTATACAGTATAGACTTAAGCAAGTCAAAGGTATAAGGTGCTTCAATCTCCCCCTTTGGAAATATGAGACAAAATCTCCTTTGAGTTAGCTTAAAACTCGTAGGGAACCAAAAAAAATAAAACCTAGTCCTATACTAAAGATTCTATCTACCCATTTCCTAGAAAGTCAAAATTTACATAACTCAACTATTTACAAATTTTTACACTAGTAAAGGTAGACAATCAGTAGAAGAGATTCCTGCAAATATACACACTAAGATCAAGCAGTTTAGATGAAATGTGAACAAAATATTGAACTCATAAAACTCAAATTTCTCCCCCATTTTGTCTCAAATGGACAAAGGGTAAAAATTAAGGTCTTAAGAGTTTAATCAGCGCATACCATGCCTATAGAATTACGCAAATATAGAAATCTGTTATAGTCTAGAGGTTTAGTGAACATGTCTGCAAGTTGCAGATCAGTAGGCAGGTAATGAATTTCTAATTCCTTAGTCTCAACAAGTTTGCGTATAAAATGATGTCTGATTTTAATATGCTTAGTTCGCGAGTGTTGAACCGGGTTTTTAGATATGTTAATGGCGCTTTGATTGTCACAATACAATTGTAATTGATCTTCTTTAATCCCATAATCGATTAACATCTGTTTTATCCATAATAATTGAGCACAGCAACTTCCTGTTGCTATATATTCGGACTAAGCCGTAGATAAAGATGTGCAATTCTGTTTTTTGCTACTCCAACCAACTAAATTATTGCCGACATAATAACAGGCACCTGATGTACTTTTATTATCATCAGTACACCCGGCCCAATCAGCATCAGTATACCCTATGATGGTGCTACAGGTATCCTTAGTATACCTAAGTCCAAGATTAAGAGTGCCCTTAATGTACTTTATTATACGTTTTACACACGATAAATGGCTCTCTTTAGGGTTATTCTGGTAACGAGCACACAGACATACAGCATACATTATGTCTGGTCGTGAGGCAGTTAGATAGAGTAGGCTACCAATCATACTACGGTAAAGTGTGGAATCAACTGATTTTCCACTTTCATCTTTACATAATTTAACAGTAGTACTCATAGGCGTTTTGGCAACTTTAGAATTCTCTAAACCAAATTTCTTAACAAGGTCTAAGGCATACTTAGTTTGAGAGACAAATAGACCATCAGAATTCTGTTTTACTTGAAATCCTAAGAAAAGTTGTAACTCCCCCATAAGGGACATGTGAAACTCCTTGTGCATAATAGCAGAAAAGGATTTAAGTTCAGATTTTGAAGTTGACCCGAAAATGATGTCGTCTACATAGACTTGGGCTATAATAATGTTTTTGTCAAAATGTTTGACAAAGAGAGTCTGGTCATTTCCTCCTCTCTTAAAACCTTTATCCAACAAAAAGTTGGAAAGGCGTTCATACCAAGCTCGAGGAGCTTGTTTTAATCCATACAGAGCCTTTTTTAGACGAAAGACATGGTTAGGGTATTTAGGGTCAATGAACCCTTTGGGTTGTTCTACATACGTTTCTTCGGACAGAATTCCATTTAGGAAAGCAGATTTGACGTCCATTTGATAAGGTGTGAATTTTAAGTGACATGCTATGGCGAAAAGAAGTCGAACAGATTCAAGACGAGTGACAGGGGCAAATGTCTCGCTGAAATCTATCCCTTCTATTTGAGAGTATCCTTGAGCAACAAGTCTAGCTTTGTTTCTAAGAATCACCCCATTTTCATCAAATTTGTTCTTAAAGATCCAACGTGTTCCAATAACATTTTTGTTTTGAGGCCGAGGTACAAGATACCAGACATCGTGAATGACAAATTGTAAAATTTCTTCCTGCATAGCAGAAATCCAGTGTGTGTCATTCAATGCTTCATTAACATTTTTCGGTTCCACAAGGGAGACGAAACATGCATAATTAGCATAATTTCTTAACTGGGATCTAGTACGAACTGGCTCATTAGGATTACCGACCACGTTGTCAATGGGATGGTCTTTAGAGACCCAGCCAGGTACTTCAGGACTCTCAATAGGTAATGACTCATCTATTTCTGGTGAATTAGTTTTGAAATCATTTTCAGATTCAACCACAATAGGTGATTCAGATATCTTATTTTCGACAATAGTGTCGCTTACAATTACATTTATCGATTCCATAAGGGCCTTAGTACGCAGATTGTATATACGATAAGCACGACTGTTTGGGGAGTATCCTAAGAAGATGGCTTTATCACCACGAGTTTCGAATTTAGACAAATGTTCTCTATCTTTACAGACATAACATTAACTTCCAAAAGTTCTTAGGTATTTCAGATTAGGCTTCTTACCGTACCACAACTCATAAGGGGTTTGTTTAGAGTTTTTCCTAGGATAGACCCTATTAATGATATGACAAGCAGTTCTAATAAATTCTACCAAGAAGTATTTGGGCAGAGATTTGGCATGGAGCATGACTCGAGACATCTCTTGAAGAGTTCGGTTTTTCCTTTCGGCAATACCGTTCTGCTGAGGGGTCTTAGGGGCACTGAATTCGTGTTTGTAACCGTTGTAGTCACAATATTCAACCATTCTTGTGTCTATGAACTCTCCCCCTCTATCACTACGAATGCGATTGACTTGTGTGTCCTTCTCATTTTCAATTCTTAATAGAATTTTCAAAAAATTCTGAAACGTGTCAAATTTATGTTTCAAGAAGGCAACCCAAGTGAATCGTGTGAAATCATCAACCATGACAAGGATATAACTGTGTCCACAAAGACTAACAGTTCTAGAGGGACCAATAAGGTCCATATAGATGAGATCTAGAGGTCTATAGGTGAGGATGTCTTTAACCTTTTTATGCGAAGTCTTAACTATTTTTCCTTCTTGGCAATGACCACAGACAACACTAGAAATAGGTTTAATTTTAGGAATTCCTCTAACTATCTCTTAACTAGACAATCTACCAAGGATATCATAACTTAAGTGACCCATACGATTATGCCAAATTTCATTGTCATCCAATCTGACAATGTTACAGGTTTCAGAACTAGTCTTGACAATATAACAATTGTCAGGTGTTCTAAATCCTGTAATAATGCATTCACCTTTATCATTTAGAATTTTACAATTGTTCTTTGAAAAGGTGACTGTATGGTCAGAGTCACAAAATTGTGATATACTTAGGAGGTTGGCTTTAAGGCCTTTAACTAATAGAACATTTTCAAGAACAGGCATTCCTTCTTCTTTTAGGGTTCCTTTACCTATGATCTGGGATGAAACACCGTCACCAAAAACTACTTTTCCTCAAGCAAATTTGGTTTTGTTTAAAAGTTTGGTTTCATCTCCTGTCATATGTTTGGAGCATCCTGAATCTAAATACCAACCAGATGAAGTGTGTTCAGCTTTTAAAGCAGTGATGACAATGTTACACTTCATTTGAGGTAAAAGATCATCTTTTCTAACCCAAATAGCTCTAGTTTTAATTTTGCGTAAGTTTGCCCTCATTTGATAAAACTTTCGAGAAACAACTTTTTGTCGAAAAACATTTGGGGCAACAAACTGATTATTGTGGAAAATTTGAGCTTTTGGTTTAGGAAAGTTTCTGGGAGCCTTTCTCTTAAATGAACTCTTAGTTTTGGTCTTTCTATTCCTGTAGTTAGAGTTCTTATCAGGTTGTCTTGGAAGGACATAATGGTTACGATTTTGCCTAGAATAGTTAAAGTTCTTATAGACAGAAGTATTGTACACAGGGGTGTTTAGACGCCTAGCATAACAACCTTCAAAGGAATGACCATAAATGTCACAATAGGAGCAATATTGATTGCTCGAGGGATGAATTTCCTTAGGAAAACTTCAAAAGATGGGTTTAACAGCATTCTGTTCAGTGGTGTTATTCCTAGGAGGGATGGTTTTAAAGGTAGATTCAGCCTTTCTGATCAAAGGACAAACGTATTTAGTCTTAAGTGTAGTGTCAGCCTTAGAGTTACTAGACTCTCCAATGTCTTTCAGTTGTTTCTTTTGATCAAATTCCTTTTTAATAAACTGAAAGTCTGGACATGTTTCAATTGGTCTTTTTCCCCCAGACACAAACTTAATAGGTTCAAGTTTTGTAGTTTGTGGTTTGTTCTTAGGACAAAATCCAATACCGGTTCTATCATCAGAATTGGTCTTGGAGTCAACAACAAAGTCAGTAAAACAATTTGAATTGCTTTCAAACTTAGAAAACTTTTTGAAAACAGTAGCTGTCTTTGTTTTTGCTTCCTCCAGTTCTAATAATGTTCCCTTGTATTTCATTTCCAGAGTTTCATTAATTTTAGTCAACTCTTTTAATTTTTGATCAAAAGTTTCAATTTCAGATTGATGGGAAAGACACTGGTTAGTGTACTCTTCGGCATTCAGCTTCACAATAAGACTTAGATCATCTAATTTCTTAGTTAAGTCTCTAATAGTCTTCTCCAGTCTAGTGCCTTTTTTAAGAGTTTTAGCATACAAAGTATGAATATCTGGGAGGTCATTTGTGTCTGAGTCGCTAAGTGAAGTGTGTGTAGTGACCCCTAACGATTCAGTTTTAGTACTCACGCACCCATTTGCATCGTCATTATCGAGATCACTTTGACTCACACACACGGAACTAGAACTAGCAACATTTTCAGATAGTAAGGCATCTAGGCCAGTCAAAACAGTATTCACACAAGCAGGAGTAGAAGCATCATTATCACACACAGGCATATCATCATTGTAAATGATCTTGGCATAAAAGGACATGCAAGGGTCAAGTACATTAGATGACTAAGTTCCTCTTCATCAGAGTCACTTGAATCATCCCAAGTTTTACAGACATTGGCTCTATTGTGTGTGTTGGCTTTATTCAGATTAACTCTGCAATCGTGAGCAATGTGACCTAGTTTCCCACATCTAAAACATTCAATCTTTTTAAGGTCTCTAGTGGGTCTGGAGTTGTTGTCCTTAGGATGTTTGTCAAGACCTCTCTCATGAGGTTTGGGATTAGACAGAGTAGGATAATTAGGCTTGCCTTGTTTAGTTGCCTGTTTGTTTCGAAATTTGACAATTTTCTTAAATTGTTTAGACATCAGGGCAATCTGATTATCTAGTTTGTCTATATCGCATTCCTCATCAGAGTCAGAGTTGATCAAATTAGACTCAAGTTTGGGTATCTTAGAGGCAAAACTCAAGTTAGAGTTGGGTTGTTTTCTTTGAGAATGATTTAATTGTTTCTTAAAGTCTAATTCCATTTCCACAGTTCTAAGTTTTCTACTGAGTAACTCAGGGGTAAGGTTTTGATCATTCATTTCCTCAATAGCATACCTCTTACTGTCAAACTTTTATGGTAATGACCTTAGGATTTTAGAAATAATTTCATTTCTATCATAAGTAATACCATTAGCATGCAACTTAGTGACTATATCAGTTAAGTTCATGTAAAAATCATCAAAAGACTCAGAATCAGACATGATCAAAGAGTTGTACTGTTGGATAAGCATTTGAGTTTTAGCAGCTTTAACTCTTGAGTCTCCTTCATGTGCAGTGATTAATGTGTCCCACGCTTTCTTAGAAGTGGCACAAGATGAGATTCTTTTGAACTCATACTCATTAATAGACATAAAAATGGCACTCTTGCCTTTATTGTTATTACGAGAAATGGTTTTTTCTTCTTGGGTAAATTCACTTAAGATTTTCTTTACCCTCTCATCACTTCCTTCAGTGACTGGTTTTGTAGGATAAGTGTATCCATTTTCAATAATGTCCTAGACATCATCTCCTAAAGTCCCTTGGATGAAGGCAACCATTCTTACTTTCCAGTAAGCAAAGTTGTTTCCATCAAAGAGTGGAGGTCTGGACAGATTACCAAACCTTTCATTCTTCTCGTCCATAGTTAGGTTTTTCAGAAAACGATTTCAGAAACACAAGATCTTTTTGAAATAAAAGTTAACAGGGCTCTGATACCAATTGAAAAACGTTGCTAATGCCGTTTAATACAAGATTAAACTGTATAAGCAACTCTGACATGTTTGTTGGAGAAACCCTTTTCTTTTGAAAAATAAAAATTATAAACAAGATGTGTTTACAAAGAAACTTATGTACGAGAGTAATTAAGACTGTGTAATCAGTTTTTAAAACTAAGGCAGTTTCAAAAAATTCAGCACACTTATAGAATGAGATGAGTAGATGAAGATAATCAACACACAGTTTTTAACGTGGTAAAACCTCTCCCAACAGAGGAAACATCCACGGTGACTTCTAAGTCACAAAAGCAAAAATCCACTAATAACAAATAATAGTTACAAACAATTCAACATGCAAGCACAAAAATCAACCTATTCTAAGTTTAGGAATATACCCCACTTGGTGTCCTTCTAACTTCTCATAGATCTGATTCGTTGATGATGTTTCTCCAGTTTGCTAACTTCCTTTGCTTTAGCTTCCTTACGTCGACTCAATGATCTCAGATCTTATACACAACACTTCCAGTGTAGTAGTGTGTTAAGTGTTTGTGTAGTGATTCCTACCAACATGTATGAACTCACACACACTTAGATTTACAGACAGTCCTAGTAAATTACATATAAAGACTATATGCTGTGATTTGAGTTTGTTTCTTTCTCACAGAACTTGAACCCTTTTGACCTTTAAATATAACCCAGATTCCACGGAGATCTTGATTCAGAAATCGGTCAAGACCTTAATCAATCTCTTTTGAAAATATTTATGAGATTGAAAACCCTCCAAGTGCGAATCCAACTAGGTCAGGGTTAAGTTTCGTAAGAATAGAAACCAGAAAACATTTTCAAAACCAAATCAGTAAAGATTTTCTTAAATCAAGTAGAAAAAATGCATATCTAGTGAAAATGTAACATGCAGTATGTAGATCTAAAGTTTCTATGAAAAAGAAACAAGATCTTCACACGAATGTTTAAGTTGTGAACAAGATCAAAAGATCAAGAGGTTACAGCAACGATATGAACAAACCACTCTCACTCTCAAACACTCAAGGTTGTGTTTGGGGTGTTATAAACAGGAAGGTTTGTTTTAGAAGATGAACTGTTTAGGGTTAGGGTTAGGTTTTGGCTAACTGTTTCCTTTCTCTCTCTTCTCTCTTTTCTTTTCTCTCTTCTCTCTCACTTCTCTCTTATCTCTCACTTCTCTCTTATTTTTTTTCTCTCAGAAAGACGAATGCCCAAAAGTCTTCTAAGGCTGAGAAGTGGAGGGTATTTATAGGGTTGAGGGAAGGTTCTGGATGTTAGAGGCAAATCAAGGGCTGAGATCAAGTCATGCAAACTTTGACTTGATCCAAAGGTTATAAAACAGCGGTGATTAAAGATGATTGTGATTGGTTCATATGGATGGCACCGGGATTAACTAAGAACACATGCAGACCCTCGATTAGGAATGATCCAACGATCACCAATGCACCAGGATATCCTCTCACACAACAAACACAAACTAACGCAGCTAGAGGATGACAAGTGTTGGCCTGTGAGTGGCTCTCACACGCGCGTCAAAATAATTACAAAACATCACCCTAAAGTCTCTAGCGCTTTTGTATTCTACCCAATCAAACTTTCGAGTGAAATATGAAGTTTACAAAATAGAATATTAACCCCACATACTTTATAATCCCATTTTATTAATAAAAACATTTATTTAAAAAATGTTTAAAAAATGTTTAAAAAAGTTTAAAAAATATTTAAAAATTCCCAAAAAATTATTAAAGCTCCAATTCAAGGGGAATTAATCACACACTCAATTTTAAGCAATATGAACACATGTATGCACTTCTAATTATGTGTAGTGTGATTCATTTTATACCTTCATGGATCATTGAAGAGGATTAGAGAGATAGGTTCTGAGGCTTTTTGGATTCTAGGATACACAACCGATTTTGTCACTATTTCCAAACTAGTTGAACACTTATACAGTATAGACTTAAGCAAGTCAAAGGGATAAGGTGCTTCAAGTCGAGGCATCAAGCCAAAAATCTATGCCCATCTCATAAACCCAAAAAATGAAAATACATGACATGACAAATATCGATAAAATATCCGGTGAAACAAACATGTTTGAATGTGATGTGGCCAATATGTCTGAATCTCTGAAAATCATTACACACAAAAAACAAACATACCACACGTGGAGTTTGGAGATACATAAAAAAATATAAAAATGAATATCAGTAATACTCCACCTACATAGCATATCTCTCCCCTTCTTTTCCTGGAATAGACAAATCATGGGAAAGATAAACCATAAACATCATATCTATAAAGAATATAATGAATCAATAAAATCATGACTAGATAAACATAATCTCAATATCAGCAAACAATATAAACAAATGACAATGGATAATAAGCTAGCGGTGAACATATATATGGAGCATAAAAAGCATAAAGATGTGAAACTAGATACACCAATAGAAATCATATGCCTCATCAGAATGATCTAACTTCATAAAATGAATATCCATGCATCTCCATGTCAAATAACTACAAACAGTTGATATATATCCAAAAAGTGATAATCCAATAATGTCATAAAGTACATCATATCGGAATATAACAATAAATAAGTAAATCATGAACAATAGTATATCTCATAATACAATGTAAATAAAATGAATTTCAACAATCTACATCAGAATCATTATCATCATCATCAAGAGTTGTGACATCATCTATCCGTCGCCTCGATGTCCCTACTCCGCGACTCTTCTCTCTATGTCGCATCTCATCAATAAGTTCAGAAAGTTGGGACTGTTGGATGGCTCTCTGTTGTGCCTCTGCCTAAAAATGTGCCATTATGGACTCAATCATCCGGTGATGCTCAGTTAGTTCTGCCTGCATAAGAATCATTTACTGCTCAAACCAACAATTTTTAGCGTCTTTACTATCTCTAGACTCAGTAGAAGGATGCTTAGTGTGAGTGGGAACGGATGTATATGATGAGAAACCACCTCCAGAAGATGATCTGGCAGCAGATGGAACATGACGAGCTTCCTCATTGAGGTGACTATCTGATTTACCAACAACATTCACCTATATCGATGAAATCCCTTGCTGCTCAACTTTATCCTAAAAAGAGGTACTTGAGCCGCCTCACATATGCAAGAGACCAAAATACCATATGGAAGATCAGTACGGATATGAGTGGGTCCGATTAGATGAATATAGGATATCACGTGAAGAAGGATGAGGAAGCTCTCGAAAACAGTGATGGATGATGTTGTCAAAATCAAGACTACCAGGGACATTGCCTGGGAAAATAGCATTGGGAACTCTGAAAATCTATAGGACCTGGGAGAAAAGATCAACGAAGACAGTAACCATAACGTCGAGGACAGAAGTCTGAAGACCAGCGACAATCCTAACTAATCTAAAATAAAAGTCTTGGACTATATCAGGATGAACAATATCATACATCTTGAACATAAGCTCCCAACCTCTCCCTCTCAACCAATCACGGACATAATACTATCTAATATGATCTATCCAAAAAAACTCTCTCTCTAACAATAGTACGAATGTGCAATCCGAGCAAACAGTACTGCTCATACTCAACTCTACTAGCCCAATGATCTTCAGGGTAACGCGAGCATTTGGCCTAAGTGACCTGAGCTCAAGCCGAGGTCGGCTGCTCATCGAAAACAGGAAGAAGTAGGAATAGAGAATGTGTATAAGGAAGAACTAAGACTAGCCCAATAAATACAAACTCTCTAACATCCTATCTCCGTACAAAGTCCAACCTAACCACCATTTTAAACAAAAAAATCACAACCAACAACAGCAAAATAAGACAAGATATAATCAGTAACATATATAAACCAGACATGCGTAAAGAAAATACACACCTAAACTAGTGTATGTGCCACATATATCCAAAAAATAAAAATGAAAATTTTTCAATGAATATAAAAAAAATCGTATAGATTGGACTCACACGACCAAACTAGGGGCAAAATTCACTCAACACACAAAAAAGAAAGAAGAAAACAAAAAAGACCGCCCCCCAAAAAATGAATTTTGATCCTAAAATCCAATTAACCAACTTTCGTACATACTTATGAGACAAAGAATCAGATAATAATGGGAGAAGTATGTAGAAATTTAGCATTTGATTTTAAAATCAAATTACAACAAACCCTAACAAAAACTCTATATAAACACAAAATAACATAAAATACCTAAAGCAAAATGGAATGAGGACGAATGAATCAGGAATCTAGCTCAAGAAATCCAATTGAACGAAGATTTTCAAAGCTTATAATGATCAACAATGGCTGTCGTTAAGAACAGGAGCGAGGAAGAGGTAAAAATGGCTGAAGGGGAAGGTAAATACCCTAATCGCGATTTCAGACATCATTCGAACGGAATCTGATGGTTGTTCGAACAACAAACGAACATCGTTAGAACCAAACCAAAGGTCCTTCTAACACAACTACCTCTCGTTTGAACTGACAAACCCTCACTTCTTACGACGCTAAATTGTAGAACCTCATTCGAAGCTCGTCTGAAGACACCTTTTAACGACCTACAAATGTCCCCACACTGTATAAATATAAACCCTCAAATGGAGCTCATTATAACCCACCTATCGAACAACATCAACATATCCTTCAAATGATAGTGTAATCTGAACCTTAAAAGTTTCACTCATCTCCTCAAAAATAGAAAAAAGAATCACTGAAACATCCAACTGACACAATTAAAAAAAAATAAAAGACCAACTCAAAAATAAAAGAGTTACACTTTAATACGATATCGATGTGCCTAAACATGGAATGGAATGAATGAGTGTGAACTAACACAAATGAATCATAACCCAAACAACTACCGCTAAATTTCTTCAAACTACGGTTTAGCCACATGTTACAATTATAACTTGAACTTTATGAACAAAACATACATCGTGCACACAAGTTTAGAATTTTGACGATTCTACCAAACAATAGCGCCATGACATGAGTGTTCAACGTAGGACTCATTGTGCAAACCCATTATTTTTCGATTAAACTCCCTCAAAAGATAAACATATATATATATATATATATATATTATTTTCTAACGCAAGATTCTTTTGAAGTTCTATCATCACTTTTAAGAGATATCGTATTGGCCCTTTTGGCAAATATTTTCTCTTTTTAATTCCTTAATTTTTTCTTAGTCTCTTTTAAATAGAGGCTTTCACACAAAGTCATCATGTCTTTCGTAACACTTTCTCGTGTACACTCACATTTTTCAATAATAAATAAATATCCTCACGGGTAACGGTTCATACATGCATAACTCCCCAGAAGTCATATATGCACGTACATGACAAGATTTAGAGGAGAACGTCTCACCAAAATTAATTGTACATGAGAAGTCAAACGTTCAAACCAGCTCGTGCACGTGTGTACGATGGCATATACATAATCAAATCCAAATGCAAGTCAAGTTCGAAACAACTCCATGAAACTCATGTTTAAGATCAACCTAGGCACCTAAAGCCATGATCAAATGTCCTAGCCACATGAAAATTGTGAAGTGTAGGGGATTCAAGCACAGAAATATGACAAACCATAAGTGTATGTTTAAAACACAAAAAAAAACGAAAATCTTTTTGAGTTTTTCAAAATATTTTTATCCAAAAAAAACTCTTTTTGTATTTTCAAAAAGTAGATGAAACCAAAATCTTTTTGTATTTTTCTCAAAATGACTCAAAGAATGAAAAGTATAAAAATACAAAATATACACTTCATAACCCTAGAAAAGATATATCTAGAAGACAAAACTAGAGTATGACAAACCAACGAACACGCTCAACCATAAGATCTAGCATGGGCAGAACCGCGTACAATCAAACGAGAATCACCAAGTCTAATGCATAAAGCCTCTTGATCTGATTTCCTAACCTAAGTAGGTGTCTAATGACAAATAGGGGCTTTGGGAACCGAAATGACTCCATTCTTAGACTTTCTAGGAACGTTCTTAAGACCGTATAAATAATGTATAAGGTCACCCTTCCTACCGTAATAAGTGCAAATGTAAATACAGCGAGGAGTGTTACCTAAAGGTTGATCTTTCCTAAGGTTCCTACTCCGCTCTCTCATATGCATGGTCTTGGCTTTGGGAATGGGAGAAGCATGATCATCGAAACCAATTCCACGCATATCATCTTTGATTTGGATGGTGCCTAACATCCTATCCAACTTTTTTAACCTAGCCTCCAAATCAAACTTAACTCTACTCGGGTCTCTCAACTTCTCCTCAAGATCACCTATCCTAGAGTTAAGTAAATGTCTAGACTCCTCAAACTCTATAATCTTCTTCTCTATAGCCTTCATTAAGCCTCGAAGACTATCTCTCTCACCCTCAACGTATTTTAGTTTCTTTCGAAGAGTCTTCTCACATGCCCTAAGTTCCTCAATCAATTCATCATTATTTTCTACGACACGTTCTTTCAACGTAGCTGCTAGTTTCACGTTTTCCTTCTTCATCTTCAATGTTTCTGCATATAATTCACGAAAGGCAACTTGCAACTCACTCTCCTCTGTCTCATCATCCTCACTCATATCACCCTCACTCACTGGGGGGGTCACTCACTATGGCCTCAGAATTGTCGTGAAAAGGAATTCCTTCATCGGAATATTTCTCGTCGTCGCTCACATTACTAGCCATGAACGCAGTGTAGTTACGCTCATTGTGGGAATCTTCTCCCTCTTTTGGATCAATATCACTATGGGTGGCGTTAAATTCTATCGATTTCTTGCCCTACTTCTTAAGCCTCATGGGGCACTACGCTACCCTATGGCCATAACCCTCACAACCATAACACCTATCCGACTCATCCCTCTTAATATTCTCACTCTGGTTCTTAGGTAAGCCATCGGCCTTGTTGTTTTTATCTTTCTCAAGTATTTTTGCATATTTAGATTTCTTTTGGAACTTAAGAAACTTCTTAAACTTCTCTGCTAACATGTCCACATCTTCGGACTCGATGTCAGACTCATCATCTGAAACTCTAGTTTCCTCCTTCAAGGCTTTAAAAACAATGCCATTTTCTTTCTTTGGCATTTACTTGGAGGTAATCATGTCAAGCTCATAAGTTTATAGGTCACCTACAAGCTCTTCAAGTTTCATTGAGTCAAGCATACCCAAAAATTTTAAAACGGTCACCTTTGGATTAAATTTATTGGGAAATGACCTTAAATTTTCTTTATGAATCGGTTGTCGGGTATCTTCTCTCACAAGTTAAACGAAGAGTTAAATATATCGGACAATCTAGCGTAGAACTCAACAAAGGTCTCAATATTTAACATCTGAATCATCTCAAACTAGGTGGTGAGGTTTTGGAGTTTGGAAGCCTTAACATCGTTGGTTCCTTTATGGGTAAGTTGGAGAATATCCCAAGCCTCTTTAGACGTATCATATGTAATGATACGATGGAATTCCTACGGGGACACAGAACAGAATAGTGCATTCAAACCCTTGGAATTGTATTGTGCTAGTTTGTGCTCGGCATCAGTCCACGACTCAACATGTTTTAATCTAATAACCTTTCCATCTCTCGTGACTGTGGTGTCCACCCCTTAGCGACAACTAACTACACTCACTCATCTATAGCCTTAAGAGCTGACTTCATACGCATTTTCCAGTAAGCGTAAGTAGTCCTATCAAACATAGGTGTTCTAATAACCTCAAACCCTCCTGGATTCATGCCTAAAGACTAGGGATCATAGACACGATAAATCAGTGTTCTAGCTCTAATACCAATTTAAGAAGGCCCCTAAGCAGTTATCTCTAGGCAAAAGCAATATTTTTAAATTTTCCAAATTTTAACTTTACTACCCACAAATTTATCTTGTGAAAACAACTTGATTTACCAATTTTATCTTATTAACCCTATAAAGCGCATCTATGTGATTAAGAAGATAAAGTAAATAAATTAAACACAAGACACGCCGATGTACGAGGAAACTACTAAGGGAAAAAATCTCGAACGTACACGCCAGACAATCACTATGATACGAAAAAATACAAACAAACAATTTAGCGTTACTCAATGACTCAATCACACACAAGCCTTGACACCTCTTCTTCTCTTCTATCGCTCCTCCACAGTGCCAAGTAGGAGTCCACCCAGTACATGAGTTCACGTGCACCTCGGTATCCACCGATGTAGTCTCAGCAACGTCTACGAATCAGAACACAAAATCCACCGGATGAAAACAATTGTTCAAAGTGATGGAACAATTTCTAGTACCAAACTCAAGATCACAGAACTATGGAATTATCAGATTTGATCTTGAAAACTCTAGATGATGGGAAACAATTGGGAACTTTTATAAACCAGATGCATAAACGTTTTTTCTCAAAAGTTCTTCCATTTTTTATAGTAAAAGAAGTCCTTAAATATGAAAATGCAATTTTCGAGGCGGAATGTCGTTCTAACGATAAACCAGCCTCGTTCGAACGAGAAACAAATCTCATTTTAACGACAGGGAAAATAATTTTTTTTTTAAAAACATCCTCAATTTTTTCTAAAACAAAATCAACATAGAAAATATTTTAAAATTATGTTTCCAAAAATATATTTCAAATTCCCAACATAATTTAATTTTAAAATGCATCCTTAATTAAGATCCTAAATCTCACAATCCATTAAGCATTCATACATGTGTGATCTAAGATATGCCAAGTGTGAAGAGATATGAAGGCACGAAACACATCATGGATATCATCTTCAAAGCTTTACCGTAAATTCTTCAACACTAAACGTCATTGGCTTCGTGGGATCACAACTTAAAGACTATCCTACGACTTAAACAGGTTTGTCCGGAATTAAGTCAATTACAAGCAAATTGACTTTATTGAAAATTTGCTCTTACATTCGCAGGCTTGTTGCTTAGTACATCATATGTTATAAGGCACTCTTCAAGAAAATTTTGATGGAACCCGTCTTCATTGCATAGAAGGAGCTGTGGATGAGGAAGTGATGCAGAAAATCCACATCGGAGAATATGGACCCCACATGAACGGTCATATGCTTTCCAAAAAGGTCATCCGTCATGAATATTACTCGACCACCATTGTCAAGACTGCACTGCTTATGTCAGAAGATGTCTCAAATGATAACAATTTGCTAATCTTCAGCACTTGTCTCCTTGAGAGTTATATAACATGACTTTGCCTTGGCCTTTCTCAACTTGGGGCATAGATAATATCGAGAAAGACACTCCCAAGGCATCAAAGGGGCACGAGTTCATCATGATAGCCATTGATTATTTTTTAAATTGGTTGAAGTTGTATCATACGTAGTATTAAATATAAAGAAAGTATCAAAGTTCATCCTAAAAGAATATCATCTTCTGCTATGGAGTTCCCCACAAGTTGGTATTAGACAATGGGTCCACTTTGAAGCTGAAGTCATAGAGTTAGTCGATGAATATGGAATTCAAAGGAACAAGTCCTCTCCCTACCGACCACAAACCAATGGGGTTATCAAAGTTGCCAACAAAAGCCTCAAGTCCATAATTAGCAAAATGATCGAAAGTTGTAGAGATTAGGCAGATCCAATCCCATATGCTTTCTGGGGCTACAGTACCTCCATCCGAACACCCAATGGGTCTATCCCTTACTACCTAGTATATGGCATGGAGGCAGTCCTACATATTGAAAAAGAAATACCCTCCCTGCGAGTCATGCTTGAAAGTCAAGTCAGTGAAGTAGATCGGCAGAAAAGACTTCTACACTAAACTCACATTCTTGGATGAAAGGAAATTAAAGTCCCTATATCATATACAAAGGTACCACCGGTATATTGCGTGATCAATAAATAAAAAAAAATCAAAGACCACTGAGTGAAATAAGGTGATATCTCCCTCCAAGAAATTATAGAATCCGTCTAGGATCTAAGAGATAAATTCAAACCTAACGCCCTACATCGTGAAGAAATTTTGTTAGGTGGCGCCGCTATGATCCAGACATCGACAGAGAAGAGGTGGCGCCTCCAGTCAATTTGGGTCATCTTAAGAAATTCCACCCCTAGTACAACTCTCATCGCACTACGACTCTTACCACCTCCCTTTTATTCTAAAAAATATTTTTCCCTTTTTTCTCAGAACTACGTGGGACCTTATCCTCTCAAATATTTACAACTCTCATGAAGTTATAAAGGGACGGTGTAAAAATTTTAGGGACACCTGTCAGAAGGTACTCGGGAGGAACCACAAGGCGAAGTCTCTTCGATAACAACATGAACAACATCATGAGACTGACTCAAAAAAGTAAGGCCAACCTTCCTTACAATCCTCCAGGGCATTTAGAGTCTCCACCAATATGACAGAAGTCAAATTATGATGATGTTACATCCACAGCACAATCATGGCCACCTGAGGGTCCGTTGTCATATCACAATTTACTAAGAGAACTCTGGAAGTCAATCCCAGAGCTACATCATTAGTAAAATCATTATCATTATGGTCTCTTAGATACATCTAATTCAGCATTGTCAGAAGGATGATACTTTCCCCATGCACTAGTGGTTGGGCATTCGAAGGGGAAACTTGAAGTAACTCGCCTAGGGATGCTAGAGGGGAACGTGATAGGTCCATCATAGTTGCAACAACACTAGGGTTAACACCCAATATTGCAAAAAAATCCTCGTAGGTGGGACACACTTCGTCTATGCCAAAGAAAAACATATGGTCCTCGAGGTACCAGAACTGGAGTTCCACTTCAAAGAGTTTCCAATAGATGGAACAACTATTCCATAAGCTGACCGATCGCAAGTTAAAAGCCCCATAGTTAACATTGTAAAAGCACATGGCCTCCAAACCCTCAAGTTAAGTTTTGAATGCTTCAGTCATGGGAACTTCCATATCAAGGGAGCAAGATCGGGAAACAAAAAGAGAGAAAGAACGTGAAGTGTGGTGTGAAACTCCATAACAGGACCCCTTTCAGGAATACTGCTTGATCGATCGATCGAGCCCAGAGCTTCCATAACATAAAGAAATGTGTTAGAACCCGTAACTGCAAAACTGCAGAAATCGCAATACCTGCTTGATCGATCGATCGAGCCCAGAGCTTCGATCGATCGAAGGTTCGATCGATCGAGCCCCAGACCTCGATCGATCGACCCCTCCTGGCAGATTCCTATTTCCCTTTCTAAATTAGTTAAGTTCAATTTATTGTGAAATAATTCTTGGGCAACCTTAATAAAATGTTTTGGGAGATAGGGAAGACCAGTAGGACGTGTGAATAAATTTTGGGACCCTTGATGTCGGGCAAAGATTGTATTTTGGGATAATTACATAAGGGTCGGTGAATTTATGATTTAAAGAAAGAGACGCGTAAGAGAATTACTTTGGGACAAATGTGTATACCTACTGATGCGAGGGAAACCGAGTGTTCGTGTAGGGACACTATCGTTGATTTCGGTTCCCGCTCGACATGCAAAAGAATAAACCTAAGCTACAGCTACACTTGACAAGCAAGTAGAGCGGTAAGTCGGGTGTCGAGAATCCACAGGGAGTTATTAAATTTTAGATGTTAATTACTTTAAAACTTCAAGAATAAAAGTGTAAAAGGTGATGTGTGGTTATCGTGAATAAAGAAAATGAGAAGTTACGCTAAAATTAAAGGAAAGCGAGAATCGGGATCGCATTCTACCAAACGGATCGAAACAACTACTAATTAGAATTAAGGCTCGAAAGCAATTTAATCGAGCATTTTCAATTAAGCATAAACATCACACAATAAGGAATTTAAGCCAAAGTTGCGAGATTAAACATTTAACAGAAAATGGTCGCATGCGGATTAAATTCGGATTGTCGCTATAAACACTAAAGTTGCGTGACAAATAAAGTTAAACGCTTAACAATCCAACTTTAATACACGCAGTTTCAATTAAAAGTGATTTTGCACTAAACCTAGTTTTCGGAGCTCGGGTCCCGCAAATGGCGGAAATGAAATCTCGACCCTATTTATCTAAGGGTGCATGGTGAGTTAAACTAAATTATGCTAATTAGACTAAGAAATCAAGAATTAAAACATGTAAACTAGTTGGAAAGCATTGAAACTAAATTACAAGGCAAGAGAAGAGAAGAAGAAGAACAAACTATATAAATGGAGAGGAAGTGAATAGTTCAATCTTACAAACCACATGGGTTGTCAATCCAAGAAGAAGAAGAAAGGAAATCTCCACACCAAACCCCAACTAACTATCTAATCTGAATATCTCTAAGTATATAAGGTCTCCCTATATATTACAACAAAAACCAACTTATATAGTAAGTTGGAATAAAAGAAAGAAAATATCTGCAGGGGAGAAAACAGGGGATCGATCGATCGACCTCTGGTGTCGATCGATCGACAGTGTAATTCGTGGCAAAAATAAGAAGGGTCGATCGATCGACCCTTATGGTCGATCGATCGATCAAGCAGGCAGTATGCCGAATCCCCTGTTTTGGCATACAATTCAACGTCGCTCAAATCGACGTAACTTTGTCGTTATGCATCGGAATCGCGCACCGTTCACGGCCACGCGAAGCTAGTGAGGAGGGCTACAACTTCCGTGTAGATGTCGGGCCAGGTTCCCAAGCTGTCAAAAGACTAAAATGCCCTTGCGCGTGCGGTTGTGTACGGAAATCGAGCGAAACGCATCCGGACTTCACACTTAGCATCCAAATACCTACAAAAGCTCAATTAACCCCTGCAAAACATGTCAACATAGAAATCCGAGGGTTGTCTGGTTAACGAGCATAAATATAGGGAATAAGATACCCGAGGGGGCTAATAACGCGTAGGTTAACGGGTGAAATACGCAATATTTCCGCCGTATCACACCCCCTAACTTACACATTGCTAGTCCCTAGCAATGAAATAGGAAACAACAAGAACTACAAGAAAACCAAAAGCAGGAGAAGAACAAAAGTATGGTATAAAAGCAATAAAAAGATAAGGCCACTTTCGCGGGCGATACGATTGCATTTAGCGTATGCAATAAGCCGTTAAACCCCTAGGTTACCCTAGTGGACGAGTGTCGTCTCGTGAGGGTTTTCAGGGATGAAACCCACAAACATCATAAAGTTTCCTCAAAATATGCCCAATCAAGTAAGACAAACTCATCAGTGCGAACAAGATTTCAACATGTTATTAGCATAGCAAACGAATTCGCATGAGAAGTCCGTAGTTATTAACATTATCGAATGCACCTCAATGAATTGAAACTCTAACATGTGGGAGGGGAGTGAGCATATGCAAAGTATGATTTGGCGAAAAACTTAAATAATTCGGATACTAAACATCAAAGCATGCATACATTCAATCCTCACGGGCATTACGCTCAACAAATGAATTCACTATGAAAAGGGAGGTAATACACGGGACATGCGGGCATAAAGAGTAAATGTAAATGGAAACTAGGCCGCGCACATGTCACAAAAGAAGAACGCTATATAGGAAATAAAAATTGCAATCTCAGTGAAAGGATACCGCACACTAAAAGAGGCGAAATGCATTTTCACAGATTATCAACACCATTTAAACATTTGAATTACATCTACTTAAGATCACATAGGACTTGTAATAGGGTTGTAATGTATGGCTAGGTTAAGGTACGAAATGAAAGGGATGTATATACGGATTCAAAGTGTTTGGGGATGAAACTCAGAATAATGTGAAAAAGTGGGCAATATCAAAAGTTGGACAAAGATGTCCAAACGAGCATAGATATAACAATTGAGAGAGTAATCAAAGCTTATTGAAACACTACAAACAATATTTACAACTTTCTCTTTCTTTTTCTTTTCATCCTTTTTCTCACTTTTTCTCTTTTGTTTTCTTTGCTTTTTGTTTGTCTTTTTCTTCTTTTTCACTACATTCTTTTCCTGACACTTCTTACTCTTTTCATACTCAAATTGAAACCACACAACAATAATAACATTCAATTCCAAGCAACAATCCAAACAAGGGTATGTAAGGTAATATATGGTATAAAACTCCAATTTGGAGTTGGTTATGGGATTTTGGGTAATGAAAAGAAAGGCTAGTATATAGGCTCAAGTGGGTTGACTAGGGAACATATAAAGGTGAGGTCAAGGTCATATGGGTGATATATCAAAGAGGGCCTATGATCATTTCACAAAGTATACGCAATTCGCGAGTCAAAACAACATATGAAAATCATGCTCAAGTAACACATTTTAATGATGAACTCAATTAATGAACGGTCAATGAAAAAATAAAGAGATTACCAACGACTGTAACGTTTTCAATGAGAAAAGAATAGTGTATACACTCACAAATGAAGATAAGTCTCTAATCTCACTCGGTGTAAGTATATACAATGCAGCAAAAGCATACCGAGTTATAAAAATCTTAAGCCAATTCAATATAACAAGAATGGTGCATAAGTTCACGGATAAAGTTTAATTCATGAAGTTATTCATAATATTAATGATTTAGGGACTAGAATCTAATAACTTCTAAAATTGAGAACATGCATAGTTGAATTGTCTATTTGATCGGGCAATTATTAAAATTTATCATCGGAAACAAGGGCAAAATGCCCAACAAAGGAGAAAAAAGAAAGAAAATATTTTTGAAATTTTTCAAATTTTAACAAAAACATGCTTCGTAACTAAATTGTAATCCAATCCAAGGACTAAACAGAAAAATGGATAGACTATCCTACACCCCCTAACTTAAATGTTGCATTGTCCCCAATGCGTCCATTAAAGAACACAACACAAAGCTAGGAAAAGAATGATATTACCCACACGTGGAGCGATCTCCATAAGTACAAGTCCAAATGAAGCTGCAAAACAAGTTAGTACAAAGCATATGAAGAATATGTACCGATGTATCAAGTGAAGAGAATCTATGTCACAAGTCACAATAATATAGAGGGGCTGAAGTGCAAATACTAGATAAATTGATGGTGAACTTTTTGATTTTATAAAATGGAAGGTCACACACATCAAAATCCAATAAACAACCACAAACTACATTTTCATTTCTCATTTCATAAGTTCAATACAAAATAACTTAATACATTACAACTTCTGAAATAAAAGAAATACAAATAAAAATAAAAAGAAAAAAAATAAAAATAAAAAAATACAACATACTATCCGATCCCCAAAATACAAAAATGAAACCCAGCACAACAACAGCCTAGTGGCCAGAACCACTAGGATCGGAGGGGTCCTGAAAATGAGGAGGCACTGGTGCGTCGGAATCACTGCGCTGCAGATAAAGATCTCTCATCATCCGCTGCATCATCCGGTACTCCTGTCTACTCTGTGCCCTGGCCTGCCTCTGCACTGACCACTCCTGCCGCTGCTCGGCCTGAAACTGCTCCTGATGAGCCTGCTGCTGATCCCAATGTTGTCGTTGCTCGGCCTGCAACTGGTCCAGGCGCGACTCCCAAGTCGCCCACCTGAGCTGGGTCTCCTCCCAGCGCTGGTCCTGCACAGCCTGAAATGCCGCAAAGCGGGCATCGTCCTCTGTGTGTGGCATGCCAGAACCCTCACCAGTCTCCATCTCTCTAATCTCATCCTCCTCGGCCATATCGTCAGCAACCTCTGCCCTCTGCCTCTTTGTCGCCGGTTGCCCCCACTCGTGCCTGAGCATCTTAGTAATGTTGGCCTTTGCTAGAAGCCCGAGTGGATCGTGTTTGCGGTCGGTGTCGAACTCTGGGCAACCGTGAGAAATACAAATCTTGGTGATGAGGGCAGGAAAAGGGAGGGAAAAAGTCTTGGCTCTCTCCTTGGCCGTTGCGCACATCATATCCAGAAATATGTTGGGCAAACTGATATTGCCCAAATTATTAATCAGCGCGTAGATAAATGCGGCGTGCTTGTGACGCACCTCAGATCAGTTGCTCATCACCATAAAGGAGTGGACATTGATGTAGTGAAGTAGCCTCGGTAGGTCCTCCATTGCAGCCGAACGAAAAGCCATTCTTTTCCATTCTTCACCCGGTGTAAGGCTCTCTATCAATGTCGTCAACCCAAAAACATCCCCATCGGTTAAACTGACAGCATTCTCGGGGTTCGGTACATTCATGAAGGCGGCCAAATCGGATAAGCGGAAAGGTACCCTCACCCCTCGAACCATGGCCTCGAAAGTGATCGGCCCGTCACCTTTCACCACCACTAATGTCGCATAAAAGATTCTGACCAATTCTTCATTGATGCGCCCATTAATGGCGAGAAAAGGCTCCCATCCCTGGCGCCTCAAAATAACACGCGCCTCACTCGGCAAATCCTCAAGCTTCCAGGCAAGATTTTAGGCCAACGGCCTCTGAGCTGTCTCAAAATAAGCCTGAAACCATTCCCGTTCCTTCTTGCAATGGAAACCCTCAAAACCCAGGGTGGGCACGCACACAGTGGAATTATATTTCTTCGATTGTGCCATTTCACCCTACAAAACAAGAATTAAGCAATACAAAAAATTATAAGCGCAATTAATTGTTAGTTTAGTGTACGAGTTGAAATGGGGTGCTAGTGCCCAAAACCGAGGTAACAAAGTGCAACATTGCGCTAAAATATGTCGGAATACGACAACGAGTAAAAATCACCCAAGTGTGCGCCAAAAAATGCATTGAAAACTATTTTGGGCATTTTGGCGAACACTTGGCGTGCGCAATGTGCGTCAAGGGTGTGAAATGTGCCAATGAACCAACAAAAAGCCCCACTCATGAACAAAACAACAATGCAGCAATTTACATGTGTTCATGAGTGGATATATAACACTAATCACAGCAAAAATCAGTTGGAATAAGGGAAAAACCATACACATTCAACATATGTCAATAAAGGGTTTAAACATGTAAATTGTGACAAAAATCAACCTTAATCTACAAAAACATAAGTAAGTGGGAAGAATTATACCTTAAAAATGTAGAGAATTGAAGAAAAATGATGAAATGTGATGTAGGGAAGTATTAGGGCACGAAAATGGTATAGAGAGGAGAAGAGAGAAATAAAAAGAAAGGGGGAAATAAAGAGGCAGATTCGGTTTTACTGGTCGATCGATCGATCGACTCCCAAGGGTCGATCGATCGACCAAACAGGAAAAACTCACTGCATTGGCTGTTTGGAAATGAGGGGGGGGGGAAATTGAATTAGGGGCAATATGGGGGGCTTTAATGTAATATAAATATATATAGAGTATATATAAGTATATATATATAAAAATATGAAATAAAAATATAAAAATAAAAATAAAATTATATAGATATAGGCTAAAATATACACATACATAGGCCTAAGCTAACCAAAAAAAAATGTTTTTGTGATTTTCGTGAATTTTCTTAATAAAAGTGCGTGTCGGGGCGCGTAATCTCTGCAAATTCAAGTCCGTTGAACCTACAAAAGAGTTAGAACCAAGCATGCAAAAAGAAATAAAAAGAGATTAAGTAATTACACTATGCTAAAATCAAGAAAAACAAAAATAAAGAAGTTAGTATATACAACCTACGCTTAGAATGTGCACTTAACTATATACCAAAAGTCGAAATTTTTGAGGGTCCATCCAAAACACGATTTGACTTTGGAGGATCAACGGTGGACCCTCCTGAGCATGCATGCCTCCCGGAAAATAGGAATTCCGTTTGAACAACGGAAGGCATGTGGGAGGTGAAAGAAATGAACCATCGCCAATTTGAAATTCTAGGCGGACGATGGTGGATTTGGATAACAAGGGGGAAAAGTACACTTGAGGTCCAAGAAAAATCGATTCATCTCCCAAAGGTTTTTCAAAGGAAATGGGAGATGGTGCACACATCGGGATAACGTCCATCGAAAACAAGTCCGGTAAAGAGTCCTCGTCGGCAAAAAGTGTAGAAATTTTAAAAGTTTCTACCGACTCATAGGAATCAACCGGTGATTCTAATGGTTCAATGACGGAAAACGAATATGGTGATGAAACAAATTCAATCTCAATCGACTCATCGTCGGAAGGAGATTGAATTTCGAGGGAGAGAGATTCACACTCGATGAGAAATTCTTTGAAAAATTGAGGTGAAACACAAGTTTCCACCTCCTCGTTGTTTTGTGGAAAAGAATTAATCTCATCGCAAAGTTCACCAAGTCTCATTCCAGCATCATTTAAGCTTTCCAAACCTTGGGAGTAAAGAAGAAAAGTTTCTTCCAAAGTAGGCTTCCTCGGCTCAAGAGCCTCAGACTCCTCATTTGTTTGAAACTCGTCTTCGAAAGTAATGAGATGAAGATCGTCATTGGATTCGAATAATGAATCCAACTCAAGCTCCCAATGACGATTTTCATTTCGATAAATGTTTTCAAGTCTTTGATTTTCAAGAAAATCTTCAAAATGGAAAACTTGAAAACTATCCCCAAAGTATGAATCATTAGAATAACCGTAATTACTATAAAAGAAAGACATGGTTACCTCGTTGTTGAAAGATGGATAATCCAAGAAAGAAAGTGAGCAACCGCGAATGAAAGTTTCTTAGCGCTCAAAGTATGCAAATCCTGCAAGAAAGGTTAAAAGAAAAAATACAAATAGAAAAGGAAAAATACTACGAAATCAGAAAACAATTACTATCTAAAACAATAAATCCCCGAAAACGGCGCCAATTTGATGCGAGGGAAACCGAGTGTTCGTGTAGGGACACTATCGTTGATTTCGGTTCCCGCTCGACATGCAAAAGAATAAACCTAAGCTACAGCTACACTTGACAAGCAAGTAGAGCGGTAAGTCGGGTGTCGAGAATCCACAGGGAGTTATTAAATTTTAGATGTTAATTACTTTAAAACTTCAAGAATAAAAGTGTAAAAGGTGATGTGTGGTTATCGTGAATAAAGAAAATGAGAAGTTACGCTAAAATTAAAGGAAAGCGAGAATCGGGATCGCATTCTACCAAACGGATCGAAACAACTACTAATTAGAATTAAGGCTCGAAAGCAATTTAATCGAGCATTTTCAATTAAGCATAAACATCACACAATAAGGAATTTAAGCCAAAGTTGCGAGATTAAACATTTAACGGAAAATGGTCGCACGCGGATTAAATTCGGATTGTCGCTATAAACACTAAAGTTGCGTGACAAATAAAGTTAAACGCTTAACAATCCAACTTTAATACACGCGGTTTCAATTAAAAGTGATTTTGCACTAAACCTAGTTTTCGGAGCTCGGGGCCCGCAAATGGCGGAAATGAAATCCTGACCCTATTTATCTAAGAGTGCATGGTGAGTTAAACTAAATTATGCTAATTAGACTAAGAAAGCAAGAATTAAAACATGTAAACTAGTTGGAAAGCATTGAAACTAAATTACAAGGCAAGAGAAGAGAAGAAGAAGAACAAACTATATAAATGGAGAGGAAGTGAATAGTTCAATCTTACAAACCACGTGGGTTGTCAATCCAAGAAGAAGAAGAAAGGAAATCTCCACACCAAACCCTAACTATCTAATCTGAATATCTCTAAGTATATAAGGTCTCCCTATATATTACAACAAAAACCAACTTATATAGTAAGTTGGAATAAAAGAAAGAAAATATCTGCAGGGGAGAAAACAGGGGATCGATCGATCGACCTCTGGTGTCGATCGATCGACAGTGTAATTCGTGGAAAAAATAAGAAGGGTCGATCGATCGACCCTTATGGTCGATCGATCGATCAAGCAGGCAGTATGCAGAATCCCCTGTTTTGGCATACAATCCAACGTCGCTCAAATCGACGTAACTTTGTCGTTATGCATCGGAATCACGCACCGTTAGCGGCCACGCGAAGCTAGCGAGGAGGGATACAACTTCCGTGTAGATGTCGGGCCAGGTGCCTAAGCTATCAAAACACTAAAATGCCCTTGCGCGTGCGGTTGTGTACGGAAATCGAGCGAAACGCATCCGGATTTCACACTTAGCATCCAAATACCTACAAAAGCTCAATTAACCCCTGCAAAACATGTTAACATAGAAATCCGAGGGTTGTCTGGTTAACGAGCATAAATATAGGGAATAAGATACCCGAGGGGGCTAATAACGCGTAGGTTAACGGGTGAAATACGCAATATTTCCGCCGTATCACCTACTGAATTTTATAATTTGGAGAATAAAGCCATGAGAGTTATGTGGTACGTTGGAATAATACCGAATCAAGGTTAGAAACGAACCGTTATAAGTGTTTACTAAAATATTATAATATGGATAAAAGTCGTAACTATGGGATTTGAGAATATACCCATTATTGACATGGTAATATTACTATAGTTATATGATTGTGTATGCATATGCTATCTATGTGTGAAAAACATACCCACGCTACTTGCTATCCCTGAGGTTGCCGCGCTGGGACGATCTTATCCTGTGTTGCCTTATGGGGGATATTGACTCGTACCCTAGAAGATAGATATCCTTGGTATAGGCTATAGATTTGATAGTTCAGACGGTCCTAAGAGACGCGGGTATGTGCCATCCTCTTAGAGACTTGGAATCTATGCTTCGTCTCATATTGTTTGTGTGTAGATATCCTTGGTACAGGCTATCGCAGTGATAGTTCAGACGGTCCTAAGAGACGCAGACATATGCCATCCTCTTAGAGACTTGGAATCTATGCTTCGCCTCAATATTGTTTGAGTATGTGTTAATAAAGTTCGAGAGTGATTCCGAATTTGTATTTCCCTTAGTACGAGTGATACTGGGATTGGATAGTAGAGTATGCCCGCACCATAGTTTTTATTTGGGGTGCTGTTATGATATATATATATTTTACGAGTAGTTAATATATATATGAAATTCTGAAATCTGGAACTGCCTACTGTGATTTGATATGTAGGACATGGTTGATGACTCAAATTGTAAATACTTTTTTTGAGAAAGTATAATATGACACTGGAAAACTTTATTGATTAATAAAGTTAAAATGAGAACTTTGGTTACTAATTGAAATATTCTTTTCAAACAATTGAATCGTTAAATTTTGAATCCTGCGAATAATCTGAGATAAGTTAAACCATTGGGAAAGGATAGCGTGATATATGATGAGTTAGACCACTGTGAAGGTTAGTGCGATAGGTGTGCACATTAGAAGAGAGGTGAGAATTTCTCAAGAGAGTGTCGAACTAATATGTTGTTGCATTGGCCTGTATCAATTTAAATACTTGCTAAACAATTTTTAAATCATATACACTATCGGGCTCTGACCCATTTCTCTCTCTCTCTCTCTCTTGTATATATATGTATGTACTACAGGTGCCCAGCCACGTCTTGCTTAGGATCCCTTGGAAGGAACGTGCTGCAGCTTAGGTGGGAGTTGCATGCCACTTGCTTAGACGATTTCATTTACTTGATTCCACTTCTATGATTCTCAGTTATTGGAGCATGTGTCGCCCTTTCCACTATTTATCTGTTTTGTTGGGACATTTGTATTTCAGTTATTTCTAGTACTGTTGCTTTGGGATTTATTCAGCATGTATGTTTTTACTTTAAGTTTTAAATGTTGGAATTTTGGATGTTGAATGTTTAAAGTAATTGGATTATGTTCCAAGATAATTGTTGTATGATTCTTACTTATTGAAAATGTTGTTACTAATTAAATAAATAATTTTCCTTTAAAAAATAAAATTGGTCAGAAATGTTGAAAAATGGTTTTGACACTTAGCTTAATTAATTAGGGTGTTAATTTGAAAAAAGTTATCTTTACGACAGTGATGCTAAGAATGAACCAATTGTTCACCTTGATTTTAATTTAATAAAGGAGTGATTGCCCGGTATTTAATTAGGCGGGGTGTCGCAGGTGGTATCAGAGCATCAGTATCTAGTGTCCATAGGATCTGTACGGCTTATTTCACTTTCAGCTTAACGTTTTTGCTATAGAGCCCTATTATAGGATGGTTGTATTCTTGCTTTCAAGTTTACGTCTTCAGCTATTTGAGAATTGTTAATGACTGTAGACTAATAAACTTCTTCATATTTCAGATGCCTCCGAGACGTGCACAGAAGGATAGGCGTGCCCAGGCCGAGTAGCCAGTAGCTCCGGCACAAGGCACTATGAATGCTAATGAAATAGCCGCCATTGTTGCTCAGGCGGTGAATGCCGCGCTAGCGGTAGTTCAGCAGGCTCCACCCCAGATTCAGGCAGTGGCGCTAGTACCAGCACAGCTTCTATCTGCATGGGAGAGGGTTAGGGATGCTTTTCAGAAGGCGCATCCCCCTGAGTTCTCTGGTAGCTCAGATATCGTCACAGTCATCCAATGGAAGAAAGACATCCAGCGGCATCTTCGTATGTATGAGTGCACCGACGTGCAAAAATAGTTGTTGGCTTCCTTTAAGTTGGTGGGGGTCGCTTTGTAGTGGTGGGAGTCCACTACCACATTGGAGGAGAGGGACACGATCCCTATTCAGTTGTTCTGGGAGCGGTTTGACCGCAAGTATTTTCCACCCGCCGTGCAGACTAAGATGAGGCGGAAATTACTGAATTTGAAGCAGGAGAACTCTACCGTTGCTGAGTATGAGGAGGAGTTCACGAGACTTCTCACCATCGTGCCAGATGAGGAACCTACTGAGAGTAAGAAGATTATGTTATTTGAGGACGGGTTAGCTTGGAGGATCCATCAGCATCTTATAGGGAATCTATCTCTGAGTACTTTTACTGATGTACTCAATGCTGCGTTACTACATTGCCAGGATCACCGCTTCCATCTGCAGGGAAGAAAGAGAGCAGGAGAGTCCAGCCAGCAGGGCAGGACCGGGGGTAATAGTGCTAATGGGGCACCATCTAATGGACAGACTCGTCAACACGAGTAGAGTTCCCATCAGGGGGACCCTGCTAAGCGATTCCGTTCAGGTGATTCCAGGCAGGGATTTGGGGGTTATAGGCAGGGTCAGTAGGGCCAGCCTAATCATCAGGGCCAGCAGCAAGGCCAACAGGGCCAACAGCGTGTTCATCAGGGCCAGCAGGGCCAGTGGCGGGGAGGTAACGGCCAGCAGGGCTGTGCTCAACAGTGTCAGAGGGGAGGCAACTTCAAAGGCCGATGTTTTGGGTGTGGTAGACACGGCCATAGGCGCCAGGATTGTCCGGAGGGAGATAGGGCCCCACAGCAGCAGGGTGCCCGTAATGAGCCACAAAGACCACTTTTTTCGGCTGCCCTCCCAGTTCCAGCCTAGGTGCCAGCCCTACCAGCCGTTCCAGCAGCTTTAGTGCAGCAGGGGCAGTTACAGTACGGACGTCTCTATAACGTCCACCAGGCAGCAGCTACACAGGCACCACCCGCGATTGAGGGTATGTTTCCTATCCATGGTACTATGGGTCGGGTTTTGTTTGATACTGGGGCGACTCATTATTTTATAGCTACGCATTTTGCGAAGGCCTTAGGGTTGTTAGCCACAGCAGAGAGCACAGTGACGTGTGTAGACTCACCACTGGGGAGTGGGTCGCTATCTTCTTTATATGCCGTCGTGTGGGGGTAGAGATTGGTAGTTTGGTATTACCTGCAGACATGTTAGTCTTAGATATGCATGAGCATGATGTTATTATTGGTATGGATTGGCTCGCAGCTTATAGACCCATGATTGATTGCTTCGGTGGGAGCATTGTTTTTGCCATTCCGGGGAAAGAGATGTTTGTAGTGGCGATGCCTCGCCCAGAGGGAGGTTCGACCGCTCATTTGTATTATATAGAGGAGGATACCTCTAAGGAGGTTGTGGTTCCGTTAGACTCGATTCCAGTAGTTCGAGAGTATTCCGATGTGTTTCAGGAAATACCAGGCCTACCCCCCAGTTGAGAGATAGACTTTGTCATAGATTTATTACCGGATACTAGACCTATAGCACACACTCCATACCGTATAGCTCCGGCGGAGATGCGAGAGTTACGAGATCAGATAGAGTAGCTGTTAGGTCAGGGCTTCATTCGCAGGAGTACCTCACCTTGGGCGCTCCAGTTCTGTTTGTGAAGAAGAGAGATGGTTCACTGAGGTTGTGTGTGGACTACCGGGAGTTGAACAAGGTCACGATACGGAATAAGTATCTGTTGCCTCGAATCGATGATCTGTTCGACCAACTGAGGGGAGCAACTTTCTTTTCGAAGATAGATCTGAGGTCGAGGTACCATCAGCTACGTATTAGAGAGCAGGATGTTTCAAAGACTGCCTTCTTGACGAGATATGGGTCTTACGAGTTCAGAGTGATGCCATTTGGTCTCACAAATGCTCCAGACGTATTCATGGACTTAATGAACCGAGTATTCAGAGAGTTCTTGGATCAGTTTGTCATCGTCTTTATAGATGACATTTTGATATATTCACACTCCGAGGAGGAGCATGCCGAGCATTTGAGGCAGGTTCTTCAGACTCTACGAGAGCATCAGTTGTATGCTAAGTACGAGAAATGTGGATTCTGGTTACGAGAAGTACAGTTCTTGGGGCATGTTGTTTCTGAGCAGGGGATAGCAGCCGACCCGAGTAAAGTGTCAGCGGTGAGGGAATGGGGACAGCCCACGACACTGACGAAAGTGCGTAGTTTCTTGGGGTTAGCCGGTTACTATAGGAGATTCATTCGGGGATTCTCTAAAATAGCGGGTTCATTGACGAATCTGACTCGCAAGGGGGTACCATATGTTTGGGATGACGCTTGTCAGTTGTCTTTCAACGAGCTGAAAGACAAGCTTACTTCAGCGCCAGTCCTTGCTTTACCGAAGTCGGGTGTGGAGTACCTGGTTTACACCGATGCCTCTTTACGGGGACTTGAGGGAGTACTTCAGCAGGAGGAGAAGGCTATAGCTTTTGCCTCCCACAAGCTTAAGCCGCATGAGAAGAATTACCCCACCCACGACCTGGAGTTAGCAGCGGTGGTTTTTGCATTGAGGATATGGAGGCACTATTTATTGGGGGAGAAGTTCCGTTTGTTCACAGACCACAAGTCACTGCAGTACCTATTCACTCAGTGAAAGCTGAATATGCGTCAGCGCAGATGGTTAGAGTTTTTGAAGGACTATCAGTTTGACATACAGTATCATCCGGGGAAGGCCAACGTAGTTGCTGATGCGTTGAGCCGTAGACCGGTAGACGAGGTAGCAGATGCCTGGAAATCAAAGTGGAAGGAGTTAGGCCATCAGGACGCAGTAGCCCGTTCCTTCATATCTGTTATGACAGTCACACCCGAGATTGTTATGAGGGTAATACAGGCCCAAACCACAGACCCGTTTTGCCAGGAGCAGATTGTACGACTTTTAGCTGAGGGTGCTGAGCCCTACTCTGTTAGTTCTGATGGGGGTTTGAGGTTTAATGGGAGATTGGTGGTTCCAGAAGGATCATAATTACGTCATGCAGTGATGACCCAGTCTCACGGGTCCCGATTTGCAGTACATCCTGGAGGAGATAAGATGTACTAGGATATGAGGAGGCAATACTGGTGGAGTGGGATGAAGAAGGACATTGCTGAGT
Organism: Sambucus nigra; assembly: GCA_949130495.1. Lineage (NCBI taxonomy): Eukaryota > Viridiplantae > Streptophyta > Magnoliopsida > Dipsacales > Adoxaceae > Sambucus > Sambucus nigra. The sequence goes on from OX422222.1 coordinate 52,738,092, forward strand.
TCGTGTCCAAGTGTTCTACCTTCCAGCTGGTAAAGGTGGACCATCAGAAACCGTCAGGATTGCTTCAGCCATTAGAAGTACCCGCGTAGAAGTGGGAGAGTATTTCCATGGATTTTATTACAGGGTTGCCTACATCACAGTGGGGCCACGATTCTATCTGGGTGATGTAACACCCCGCTCGCCCGGGGAGAGCGAACGGAATGCTAATATCGATAAAACTAAACTAATCCACAATCACAAGGTATAGAGCATCTAAATAAACCCACAATAATATAAATCCACTAATCTCAATCTCTTCAATTACAACAAGTCACTCGAATTAAAATTACAACTATCTAACTCGAATAAAAATACAAATCTCCAAAGCTCTATACATCAAAATAATACAAATCTTTCCCAAACAATCCTCGCTAAAATCAATCTCCATAGCACCCCAAAATCCGCACTAACCTGCCACTAAAAGAAAATATGGGGAAGTACACAATACGACAAGAAAGATGCTCAACAAATATATGATAGTGATGAATAAAACATAACAACACCAGTACGAATATTCAAATCAAAATGAAAATCTCAAAGCATTTATCAATATAATTTCTCAACAACACTTTAACCGGGTCATCAGGCCTCACCACATCCGCATATGCTTTATCAAGACATAGCCCGGGAAGCAGGAATTTTGGCGGGTGCCCAACCTCCGTGCCATATTAAAATCTCATGACAACGTGCTCATCAACAATATAATGATACAACATGAATCAAAATAATTCCAACAATTATTTTTCCAGATTTCAATGAATTTAACAATTCAAATAGGAGTTCAATAATCACATGAATTCAAAGGGAATAACTCTCGCGAGATTAAGGAGCATATTGTGTAAAACCCCATACCTCAAACCATGATGAGAAACCAACGATCACATCCTCAAGATCAACTCAAAAGATCTAAAAATTCTCCTCCAAGAACCTCCAATAAAATAGCCCCAAGAACACCTCTAATCTAAGGTTGTAACTCATAAATCTCAAGGGCCAATGTGTATATAAAAAGAAGAGGAATATAAAATATATTTGCTGCCAAATATTGGGCCGAAAGTATGTTAAAAGTATTGCCCACGACTTCCTTTTATAATGTAAAGAAATGAAGAGTTGGAAGTCAAAAGACTCCTTTAAATAAGGCAAAGAAATGAAGAGTTGGAAGTCAAAACAACTCTTGAAAATTACTTGTTGTTCACGAAATCCGCTTTAACTCCATTTTCGAAACCGTTTGAAATTCTCGCCTTTAAAAATAATAACCAATATATTTGAGCAATAAAAATAATTTTATCAAAAACTTTATTTTCCTCCATTTTCCAAAAATTAATTAAAATTGCCCAAAATTACGCGGGTTGTTACAGGTGATTGTAGACCGTTTGACCAAGGTGGCTCATTTTCTGCCGGTGTGGACAGACTATACCACGGGTCAGTATGCTCAGTTGTTCATTGCTGAGGTTGTCAGATTACATGGGGTGCCCCTGAATATTGTGTCAGATAGGGACAAGATTTTCGTGTCGCGTTTCTGGGAAAGCTTTCAGGAGGCTATGGGTACTGAGTTGAGGTTGAGTTCAGCTTATCACCCACAGACAGATGGACAGACAGAGCGTACTAATCAGATGTTAGAGGATATGCTACGCATGTGTGTTCTTGATTTTGGAGGAGGTTGGGATCCACATCTTCCACTGGTAGAGTTTGCTTATAATAACTCTTATCAGTTTACGATTGGTATGGCTCCATTTGAGGCTTTGTATGGCAGGCCTTGTCGTTCTCCAACTTGTTGGCTCGAGGTGGGGGATAACAAGTTGCTAGGACCGGAGGTAATTCAGGAAACCTCCGCGAGGATTGAGATGATCAGGAGTTGCATTCGAGTAGCCCAGGACAGGCAGAAGAGCTACGCCGATGCAAAACGGTTCTTCCGGGAGTTTAATGTGGGGGACCAAGTGTTACAGCGTGTATCTCCTATGAAAGGAGTGATGAGGTTCGGGAAGAAGGGGAAATTGGCCCCGAGGTACGTGGGACCATTTCCCATCATCGAGAGGATTGGGCCGGTAGCATACAGATTGGGACTGCCAGAACATTTTCATCGCATTCACGATGTATTCCACATCTCGTCGTTGAGACGGTATCTTCGGGATGATATGGCCCATACTCACATTGCGATAGATGAGATAGACTTACAGCCTGACAGATCTTATGAGGAGAGACCGGTGGCTATCCTAGACTATAGTGAGAGGAGATTGAGGTCGAAGATAGTTCCACTTGTGCGAGTCCAGTGGGAGCATCATAATATGGAGGAATCCACTTGGGAGCGCGAGGCCGATATGCGCGAGAGATATCCAGATTTGTTCTTACCAGGTATGCTTGTTTTCCGAATTTCGGGACGAAATTCCGTTATTAGGGGGGAAGTATGTAATACCCCGTATTTTTATGCTATATTAATTTGGGGATTTATTAAATTTAATGTGAGTTAATTATTTAATAAAAATCCAGAAATTAATTATGTTATAATTATTAACGTGACGAGAGTTAGTAATTATGGGAAATTTGTTGAATATTACTAATGAGCAAAGTAATATGTAATATTGGTTATATTGAATGTCACGAGTGAATAAAATGACAATTTTGGAAATTTGAGTCGGGACGCGCCCGTGTCGCGTCGGGACTAAATAGTGAAAAATAAAAGTGAATATTTTATAAGTCGTTCGTATGGTCGTTTTGAGTGCGCCAACGCGTCCGAAAGGGTCGAGATAGTCAGAAAAGTATACCTGGGGGTTTGGTTTGGGTCTCGGGGCGTTTTTAGGCCTAATTAGTACCCCGGGAGGGCGTTTTGGACATTTCGCAATTATGGGTAATTAAACCCACGAAATTATAAGGGTTATATCAGATGGCTAAGGTTGTCTTCTAGGGTTAGAACAACCAAAGACAAGTGACGGCCATAGGAGAGGGAAGAAGAGAGCTTCCAAGGCAATCCAAGGTCCAAAATCCTTCCGTTTGCACCGCCACCACCACCAACGTGTAGATCGCGCGACGGGCTACGCAACCACACCAAAAACATCTGCAAATCAGAACACCAAAAATCCCAGGCGAGTGTTTATCTTGCTTATTTCGTTGGTGCATCTTTCATATTAGTTTAGGAGTAATTAGAATGAGTTTTTATGGAAGAAAACCAACGATTTGAGATAGGAATTGCATGTAGTGATGGATAAATTGATAATTCTAGAAACCCTTGCCATGTAGAGGAATTACCCACGAAATTATGATGTTTATAAGAAGAAATTTCTGTAAATACTTGTTAGAACCATGTTTAAGAGAATTCTAGGGTTCTTGATAATTATGATAATTTTTGGGCTGTTAATCCATGTATAGTGATAGAAATCCACATGCCTTACGTTGGAAATACTTAGTATGATGATATAATGTTAGTAGGATGAATCTTTGGACATTTGGGAATGAAAAACTTAAATTTGGATGAAGAAATGTGTTAGAACCCGTAACTACAAAACTGCAGAAATCGCAATACCTGCTTGATCGATCGATCGAGCCCAGAGCTTCGATCGATCGAAGGTTCGATCGATCGAGCCCCAGACCTCGATCGATCGACCCCTCCTGGCAGACTCCTATTTCCCTTTCTAAATTAGTTAAGTTCAATTTATTGTGAAATAATTCTTGGGCATCCTTAATAAAATGTTTTGGGAGATAGGGAAGACCAGTAGGACGTGTGAATAAATTTTGGGACCCTTGATGTCGGGTAAAGATTGTATTTTGGGATAATTACATAAGGGTCGGTGAATTTATGATTTAAAGAAAGAGACGCGTAAGAGAATTACTTTGGGACAAATGTGTATACCTACTGAATTTTATAATTTGGAGAATAAATCCATGAGAGTTGTGTGGTACGTTGGAATAATACCGAACTAAGGTTATAAACAAACCGTTATAAGTGTTTACTAAAATATGATAATATGGATAAAAGTTGTAACTATGGGATTTGAGAATATACCCATTATTGACATGGTAATATTAGTATAGTTATATGATTGTGTATGCATATGCTATCTATGTGTGAAAAATATACCCACGCTACTTGATATCCCTGAGGTTGCCGCGCTGGGATGATCTTATCCTGTGTTGCCTTATGGGGGATATTGACTCGTACCCTAGAAGATAGATATCCTTGGTACAGGCTATAGATTTGATAGTTCAGACGGTCCTAAGAGACGCGGGTATGTGCCATCCTCTTAGAGACTTGGAATCTATGCTTCGCCTCATATTGTTTGTGTGTATATATCCTTGGTACAGGCTATCGCAGTGATAGTTCAGACGCTCCTAAGAGACGCAGACATATGCCATCCTCTTAGAGACTTGGAATTTATGCTTCGCCTTAATATTGTTTGAGTATGTTTTAATACAGTTCGAGAGTGATTCCGAATTTCTATTTCCCTTAGTACGAGTGATACGGGGATTGGATAGTAGAGTATGCCCGCACCATAGTTTTTATTTGGGGTGCTGTTATGATATATATATATTTTACGAGTAGTTAATATATATATGAAATTCTGAAATCTAGAACTGCCTACTATGATTTGATATGTAGGACATGGTTGATGACTCAAATTGTAAATACTTTTTTTGAGAAAGTATAATATGACACTGGAAAACTTTATTGATTAATAAAGTTAAAATGAGAACTTTGGTTACTAATTGAAATATTCTTTTCAAACAATTGAATCGTTAAATTTTGAATCCTGCGAATAATCTAAGATAAGTAAAACCATTGGGAAAGGATAGCGTGATATATGATGAGTTAGACCACTGTGAAGGTTAGTGCGATAGGTGTGCACATTAGAAGAGAGGTGAGAATTTTTCAAGAGAGTGTCGAACTAATATGTTGTTGCATTGGCCTGTATCAATTTAAATACTTGCTAAACAATTTTTAAATCATATACACTATCGGGCTCTGACCCATTTTTCTCTCTCTCTCTCTCTTGTATATATATGTATGTACTACAGGTGCCCAGCCACGTCTTGCTTAGGATCCCTTGGAAGGAACGTGCTGCAGCTTAGGTGGGAGTTGCATGCCACTTGCTTAGACGATTTCATTTACTTGATTCCACTTCTATGATTCTCAGTTATTGGGGCATGTGTCGCCCTTTCCACTATTTATCTGTTTTGTTGGGACATTTGTATTTCAGTTATTTCTAGTACTATTGCTTTGGGATTTATTCAGCATGTATGTTTTTACTTTAAGTTTTAAATGTTGGAATTTTGGATGTTGAATGTTTAAAGTAATTGGATTATGTTCCAGGATAATTGTTGTATGATTCTTACTTATTGAAAATGTTGTTACTAATTAAATAAACAATTTTCCTTTAAAAAATAAAATTGGTCAGAAATGTTGAAAAATGGTTTTGACACTTAGCTTAATTAATTAGGGTGTTAGTTTGGAAAAAGTTATCTTTACGACAGTGATGCTAAGAATGAACCAATTGTTCACCTTGATTTTAATTTAATAAAGGAGTGATCGCCCGGTATTTAATTAGACGGGGTGTCACAGGTGGTATCAGAGCATCAGGTTCTAGTGTCCATAGGATCTGTACGGCTTATTTCACTTTCAGCTTAACGTTTTTGCTATAGATCCCTATTATAGGATGGTTGTATTCTTGCTTTCAACTTTATGTCTTCAGCTATCCCAGGCCGAGCAGCCAGTAGCTCCGGCACAAGGCACTATGAATGCTAAGGAAGTAGCCGCCATTGTTGTTCAGGCGGTGAATGCCGCGTTAGCGGTAGTTCAGCAGGCTCCACCCCAGATTCAGGCAGTGGCGCCAGTACCAGCGGGAGAGGGTTAGGGATGCTTTTCAGAAGGCGCATCCCCCTGAGTTCTCTGGTAGCTCAGATATCGTCAAAGTCAGCCAATGGAAGAAAGACATCCAGCGGCATCTTCGTATGTATGAGTGCACCGACGTGCAAAAACAGTTGTTGGCTTCCTTTAAGCTGGTGGGGGCCGCTTTGCAGTGGTGGGAGTCCACTACCACATTGGAGGATAGGGACACAATCCCTATTCAGTTGTTCTGGGAGCGGTTTGACCGCAAGTATTTTCCACCCGCCGTGCAGACTAAGATGAGGCGGAAATTACTGAATTTGAAGCAGGAGAACTCTACCGTTGCTGAGTATGAGGAGGAGTTCACGAGACTTCTCACCATCGTGCCAGATGAGGAACCTACTGAGAGTAAGAAGATTATGTTATTTGAGGATGGGTTAGCTTGGAGGATCCGTCAGCATCTTATAGGGAATCTATCTCTGAGTACTTTTACTGATGTACTCAATGCTGCGTTACTACATTGCCAGGATCACCGCTTCCATCTGCAGGGAAGCAAGAGAGCAGGAGAGTCCAGCCAGCAGGGCAGGACCGGGGGTAATAGTGTTAATGGGGCACCATCTCATGGACAGACTCATCAACACGAGCAGAGTTCCCCTCAGGGGGACCCTGCTAAGCGATTCCGTTCAGGTGATTCCAGGCAGGGATTTGGGGGTTATAGGCAGGGTCAGTAGGGCCAGCCTAATCATCAGGGCCAGCAAGGCCAACACCAACAGCAGGGTCAGCAGCAGGGCCAACAGGGCCAACAGCATGTTCATCAGGGCCAGTGGCGGGGAGGTAACGGCCAGCAGGGCCGTGCTCAACAGGGTCAGAGGGGAGGCAACTTCAAAGGCCGATGTTTTGGGTGTGGTAGACACGGCCATAGGCGCCAGGATTGTCCGGAGGGAGATAGGTCCCCACAGCAGCAGGGTGCCCGTAATGAGCCACAAAGACCACTTTTTTCGGCTGCCCTCCCAGTTCCAGCCCAGGTGCCAGCCCTACCAGCCATTCCAGCAGCTTCAGTGCAGCAGGGGCAGTTACAGTACGGACGTGTCTATAATGTCCACCAGGTAGCAGCTCCACAGGCACCACCCGCGATTGAGGGTATGTTTCCTATCCATGGTACTATGGGTCGGGTTTTGTTTGATACTGGGGCGACTCATTATTTTATAGCTATGCATTTTGCGAAGGCCTTAGGGTTGTTAGCCACAGCAGAGAGCACAGTGACGTGTGTAGACTCACCACTGGGGAGTGGGTCTCCTGGCTCCCTTTTCAAAAATAAGAACATTCTCTACCTTGAAATCAGTGTGTCGAGTTTTTCTCTCTTTTCGAGGCAATCCCATGCCGTAGGGTTCTCGGATGGCCACAGTGGCGACTCCACTAGGGATTATTATTTTTAGAGGACTAAACTCTATTTACATGGGCTTTATTTTCATCTTTCTCATTTTCTCTATATCTCTACATGTGTGTATACCACTACTTGTATATCCATCTCACTCTCATACTTACATGTTGTATATATGTCTTGCTCATATAATGATAACCATGCATATCCTTCTCTTCGTCATGCTCTTTTCCTCATTACTTATATATATAACCTTTTCTATCACATGCTTCATGCTTTATTCATGTTTATATAGTTACCATATTCACTCCACTTACTCAAATTTTTCACTTGCTCCATGTCACTTGTAGATATCTATGCTTAGTCTCACTAGTACACACTCCCACATTATTCTCGCTTGTATATATCCACATGTTTGCTCGCATGTTTCGCACACTACTAATAGATATCCATGCTTAGTCCCACTAGAACACACTTCACACATTACTCTCTCTTGTATATATCCACATATTTTCCTCACTTACACATATTCCTATATGACTCTCACCTTGCACATACCTTCTACTCACTTGTGTATATTCACATGACTCACACTTTGTATATAACATCATGCTTTATATACGCTCGATGCTTCAGGTACATACTTGATAGCACTACTCTCCATGTATAGACCCTTTATCACATGCTACTCGTGTATATTCCATTTTCTATCTCATACTTAGTAGTAATATTTCCTTCGCTTAGCATACATAGAACTCTCCATAAAATTTTAATTAAGACTCATGCATTTTTGTACACTACATCACGGGAGCACTACATTTTGACCAAAATTTTGTCCTATACTAGGGGATCACTTCGTGATGGGTTCAGGTCCTGCGGGGCACAGTTAACCTAAGTAATATGATTCCCCACTTACATTGACCTAGTACCTTCGACGTATATTGAATGGTCCCCCCCACCGCATCGTACTTCTTAACCGAACTCAGACAGGGGTATATAGTTGGTAACTCATTCACATACGTCGAGTATATCGAAATCTCCCTTAAACATATTGTCTCCATGAGATATATCATGAGGCAATTCACGTACACCCTGGTATATAAAATGTATTTTCCACACACATCGTAGAATGATTAGCAAGAGGTATAACGTGGAAGTCATTCCAAAGGGAGGAACATTTTAGTATTTTTTAGAAGAAAAATATTTTTTCGATAGGACACGTTAGATAGAAATTTGGCATGTCATTCGAACGATTATATGTAACTCATTAGATCATTCATGTTCCAATGAAACTTCAAACGAGACAATTCCTTACCTTCGATGGAATCCTATTGGAACTATTGTTAGAAAGGTGTTCAAACAAGATGCAAGATTGTGTTCGAATGAGATGTACCTCGTTCGAACGAGCGTGCGAATGTTTCATAAGTACAAGATTTTCCAAATTAATTTTCATCCTTATATCATTTTTTAAAAACCTCCTATAAATAGGAGTGTAGAGCAACAGTTTTATTTGAGACCAAATCTTATATTTTCAGTTCGAAAACTCAATTAAAAAGCTCTTCAAAGACCTAGTTTACACCCAAGTTGTTTAGGATCCAAGTTTCAACTCATATGTGCCTTGAAGATCCTATGTTGAGCACCAAGGTTTATTTTCTCTTCATCTTAATAGTGAACTTCTTTCGTGCAGTGGCTTACGTGCCAGATCTATTTACATATTATGGACCCCGTATTATATGATGATTGTTGCGTTATTCATTGGATGTAGAGGCATGTGTGGACTCACACATTGTAACAGTTGCATGTGTTGATTCCTATGTTGTCCTGTGGAGGATAGGTTCAAGATTGAAGAACGGTTCAAGGCTTGTGAGGGCATCGAGTCATTGAGTAATTCTGATGTCAATCTTATGAAAATCCATATCATTGTGAATTCGTGTGGTTGGGCGAAAAAAAAGGGTTTTCCCATTTGCCTTTTCCTTGTACTTCCGGAGTTCTGATTGATTTACTTTATTTTATCTTGTACTCACCTAGATGCATGTTTAGCTTAAGATAAAATTGGTTAATTATTTAATCGCAACTTGTTTAAAATCAGTGCAATGTTTTACTTTGGGTAAAATTGCTTCAGTTTAATTTAAATAAAATTTTAATAATAGTTTTGTTTGTTTGTTTTTCACCTTCTCACATATGGCTATAAGGTTCCAAAACTACCTTTATGAATGATCATGCAAAGAAATTGTCATTCATTAAAATACAAGTGACCATATTCACTGTAACAAACCACATCTAGACCATTCCAAACCTCAAGAATTCAGGAAGATCATTTGGGATAAACATTATATATATATATATATATATATATATATATATATATATATATATATATATATATATATATATATATATATATATATATATATATATATATATTAGAGTTCTAGGGTAACCCGATCATAACAGTCCAGATAGGCCCAACAATGATGGGACATTTAGAACTTTATAATCCATTATATTTCACCATGTTTTTATCTCTAGGAGTGTCCACACACAAGTCTTACTTTAGGGAGATCATATACAATAAGATCTTAGGCTTTTGGTGGATTCTAGCAAGGTTTCAGGAGACCTTAGGAGGGCATTAAGATCACCATCTTCATCAATATATTTCTCCTTTTAAGGGTCACCAATAAAATCCACAAAGGTACCATGATTTGAAACCCTAGGTTTATGCTTTTAACCTATTTCTTATTTTTACTTTCTAATGCATGATCAATTAAAATTTTGGAGCTGAATAGTTTTTTGCGTTTATATCAATCCACCCACACACACAATCTAGCCTTGTTCAACAAGAGTTATGAACCAAGGAAGTCCATAAAAGTCCATGTCTTGACTGACTTCATAGCATACTACTCCAAAAGATGGGGATATTTAGTCAAGCCCCATTCTAAACATGTTCAATATCAAGTTGTAAGGGAATACCATGTCCAATCCTGATGAGTAGTCTATATGAAAATTATTTATGGAAAGGGCTTTCAACGAGCATGTAATAAGCATCGACATATTCATCGAATGAGTTTTTGGGTAAAGATTTAGAACAAGTGAATGTTGGGATTATAACCTTACTAAAAGAGGATTGAGGTTGGAGCTTTTGCTTCAAGTGGGTTTTCTTGAATCTTTGGCTATAATGGACTTTTTTTGGTTTGAAGCTCTCAAATGGATTTTCTTTACTTCTCTCTATAAATTCAAGGAAATGAATGACACAAGCTTGGATGATGGAATTTTACTCAAAGGCATTGTTGTTGAATGCTTCTGTGTTTTGAGATGAAGGTTAGAGGGTCTATTTATAGGGTTAGGAGGCCACCAAAGTTTTATAAAGGTTGAGGTTATGGGGATAAAATTTGGGGAAGTTTTACCAAATTCATTTTGAAATATGTAACACTTTTAGTCGACTAAACATGTGATTTCGTCGACTTAACCTTCTTTAGTTTGACTATGCATGTGTTTAGTGAATTTCCCAAAACATTTAGGAGAGTAAACTTTTACTTTTAATCGACTAAACGAATTTTTAGTCGAATAGACCTCCCAGGTTTTAGGCTATATGATGTGAGTTTGGGGCCATACTTTTAGGAAGGTTTAGGGAGATTTTGGGTAGATTTAGGTGAGTGGGTTTTGAGCATATACAAGTTAAAACATGTTACTTTACTTTTGTAAAATAGTTCCTAAAGTACAACTATGAAATAGAGTAATAATAATTGGGACTTTTAAGCATTATTTTCAAATGCATGAGTCATGAAATGTTGGCTTGAGAGATGATGCTTTCTTGAGCCTAATCTCCTAGGTTGTGGGGTGTGGTAATGATCTTGCTTGTGTGACTGATTGATGTTGAAATTATCTTAAGAAATAAGATATGATAATTTCTAGGATTTCATGGATGCTTTGAGTTAACATTGAATAGCTTGTGATCTTCATTGTCTTGGTTGTGACCTTTATTTTCTTAGTTGAGAACTTCATTGTACTGCATAGATATGATTGCATGGATGATGTATTTCTTATAACATACTTCGTAATGTGTTGAGTGCTTGTTTAATATCAATTACATTAGAGATAAAATAGTGAAGTGTGATCTTATATAAATTGTGTTGTAATCATAAAAGATCCTTTTGGTTGAAATACGTTTGGTTTCACAATCACCCTTAAGGGTCTATTGTCCACATTTAGGGTGATCAGTCGTAAACATGTATTTATGGGTGTCAGACAATTAATAATCATTCTAATCATAATAATAACATAAAGAGTGACAACAATATATATAGATATCACAAGCCACCCGGATTAAAATATAATAAAACCATAATAAATCTTCATACATAGAGAAATCAAAATAGAAAATAGGGACCCTAAATTAAAATTTGAGTCAAACAAGTACAATTGATATGTCGGAAGAAAATATACGCTAAACTTTATGCTGACTCCAACTCCAATATAAATCAACACTACATGGATTACTCCAAAATCTAGCACGACTATACCTAAAAATGTCATCAATCAAATGCGGGTCAAGCCTATTGCAAGACAATCCATATATGATCCAAAAATAGAGACATCTATATTATACCTCTAATACGACAGTATTAGAGGTATTAATAGCATTTAATGCATTTATCTATTAAATTTCATTTTCCATTTGAATCCATTATGCATTAATCTATATCCGTCATCATAATGCAAGTTGTTTACCTCCCCCATCTCTCGATCTTCCAATTCTATTTATTCTCATCACTTTCCATTCGTTTTCTCGAGCCCTCTATTATATAAATCATTTCATTTATATGACCCACGTAATATTGGTTAAAATTTGTGGTCAAACATGATTAAAAAAAGCCCAATATAGTTACCAGTATTGCGAAAGCTGAGTCGGAGGAGTCCCCATCAACCCTGGACATAGTCCAATAAATGGAACCTCTGGTGTTCTTTCCATTGATACAAGTGGAAATCTTATCTTACGTGACCAAAACAAAAATCAATCCAATCCAATATGGTCTACTAATCTTAATTCAAAAAGTTCAACCACAAACAGTTATTATGCTCAGTTACTCGAATCCCGAAACATGGTGTTGTTTTCTCAAAGTGGTAGGAGAGTTGAAGCATGGCAAATCTTTGATTATCCTATGGACATAATGCTTCCGAATTTGAAACTCAAATCAACAAAGATCCATCATCTGTCACTGCACTATGGTAAGATTTTGGAATTTTTCTTCAAATATTTGAATATTTTCTCATTATATATAGATTTGAAAATATATTTTGTTTTCTTTTGATTTTGAAACAAGCTTAATGGAGTCCACTATGTTTGATTCTTGATTAATAGGTTTGGTTTGTTGAACTTGAATGAGTTTTCATTATTCATGTTTTTTATGAACTTTAGCAACAATTATAGTCTTTAATAATATCTCATTTTCTATGACCATTTATTCCAGTGATCAAATAATGTTTCAGAAAGAAACTTGGATGTTAATAGTCTATCCACACAAAACATCACATACAAAGTAGAAAACCCCCAAATTGGATGCATCCCAGTTTTTTATGTCTATTTTTTTTTTCTAATTTAGAGAATATGCTTTATTTATTGGAAATTTAATATTTCTGTTAGTTGTCGACAAACGTTTATTACCGATTGAAAAATTGTAACATTACTTTAATTTTTCAATTGCACTAATATTTATTTGTTCAAGGCACAAACCAAATAGATAATATGGAACCTATTCTTTATTCTTGGATATTATCAACCTAATCCTTACTTTTGTTTTTGTAAAATAGTTTATAACGTTTTTATAAAAATAAATAAATAAATGGACATTGTTTATAATTTTATTAAATGTTACAAAATAATTGTTTATGTGAAAAATTAGAAAAAAAAAACTATTGTTGTTATATATAATAATAAAAAAAAGATTCGTTTATAAAAACATTGTTTTGTGTTAAAGTTATTTAAAAAACTGTTTTTTTTATTTAAAAAAAATAGTTGGAAATAGCTTTTTATTAAAACATTATTCTTATAAAAGAAGGTTTTATAAAAAGTTTAATAACATATTTGTAAAAAACAATAAACACATGTTGTAAAAAAGGGTTGATAAACAAGGTTTCTTTTAAAAAAAGTATTTTTGTTATATATGATAATAAAAAAGTGCTATGTTTAAAAAAAAATATTTTTTAATAAAGTTAAACAAATTCTCATATGTTCAATGTTTCATTTTTATTTCACTGTCCCTCTCAAATTTCAAGTAGCTCAAGTGCACAATCCAAAATATCAAATAATATCTCCACAGTCTCGAGAAAAATAAATTCTCATTTATTTAAACCTTGAATCCCAAGGTTCAACTCTCTCTCTCTCTCTCTCTCTCTCTCTCTCTCTCTCTCATTATAACCTTTATATATTTAAGGAACATATAAGACTCCATATTGTTAGTAATTAAATAAACTTGAGATATTTTGACTTAATATTGTTAGTAATTAAATAAATGTATTAGTAAAATTTAGTATATTACAAGTATATTTTTTTTGTAACAAATATACAACTCATATCCATACTTTAGTCTTTATGTACTTAATTAGTATAAAAAATCCACTATAATCTATTTTTTTAATTCTATACAATTAAATTAAATTGTAATTGTGCCTATTACAAATGTTGTTGGGTTGTTTCCAATCTTTATATAGTGGGGGATTTTTATGATGTAATGATAGATTTTGACTTAATATTAGTAGTAATAAAATAAATTTGTAAGTAAAATTTATTAGATCAAAAATATATTTTCTTTGTAAGAAATATTCAACTTATATACATATCTTAGTCTTTATGTAGTTGATTAAAATCAAAAGTCTAATATAATCCATTTTTAAAATTCTATAAAATTAAAATAAATTTTAATTGTACCTATTTTTTATGGTTTTGATTTGGGGGATTAGGAGAGAGAAAAATATTTTCATGTATCTATTTTTTTCATTGAAAATGGTTGTCTTTTTTTTCCTAGAACCTATGATTTCTTGTTCTTTTAAATTATTAAAATCATATGTTCATAAAAAAAATCATATGTGCATTTCTTTAATTATCTTTACTACATATTTATTACCATAAAATTAAATAGACTTTTAAGAAAATTATAAAACACCCGCGCATCATACGGGAAACCTACTTGTATAGTTTACATTAGAGATGAAACAACAGTAAATGTCGGAATCATAATGTCGATTACAAATAACCTACAACCACCAACATATATAGGTTACTATCTTTTAATCATCTCACACAACATTTGCATATACCTATTGTGCCCAACATCAAACCAACTCACCCTATGGAACCTCTATCCTACCACCCAAATGATTGGAAAGATCTACAAATATTCGTGATAAACACTCTCTCATCCCGACCCATCTCACTAGTAACAACATAGACTCACCAATGTCTAACCCCATTTCTACTGTATAATGTCTGCTCTAATATACTAAGACAAAACATATAATGTTGTGTGGGTTCATATACACCCATCTCATTAAACAACATAACTACGGACTACTCACACCATTAAACATCATAAAATATGTACGTAAGGCTTATATATTGTTTCAAATTAAGGTTTATATATATATATATATATATATATATATATATATATATATATATATATATATATATATATATATATATATATATATATATATATATATATAGAGAGAGAGAGAGAGAGAGAGAGAGAGAGAGAGAGAAAATCAACTAGATCTATGAACTGTGACACCCCGCCTAATTAAATACCGGGTGATCAGTCCTTTATTAAATTTTAACCAAGGTGAACGGTTGGTTCATTCTTAGCATCACTGTCGCAAAAATAAATTTTCCAATTAACACCCTATATAGCTAAGTGAAAAAACCACTTTAAGACATCAATTTCCAAGTTTCATTTAAAACCCAACATTTAAAACTTTACATAATTCATAGTTTAAGAATCACACAACAACTATACTGGAATATATAATCCAAACAATTAAACATCCAACTAATTAATTCCAACTTTAAAACTTAAAGGAAAACATCCTGACAGTAATAAATCCCAAGGTATAAATACTGAAAATAAATGAATCACAATCTCTGATAAAAACATCTAAATAATGGAAAAAGGGCAACACATGCCCAACTGGAAAAATAGAGCTAGGAGTGGAATCAATAATGAGGTCGTCTAAGCAAAAAGCCTCCAACTCCCACCTAAGCTGCAGCGCGTTTCTTTCAAAGGATCCTATGCAAGACGCCCTTGTGGCTGGGCACCTGTAATATATACATATATATACAAGAGAGAAGAGAAAATAGGAAACGGGTCAGAGCCCGATTGTAAAACAGTTTAAAATTAGTTTAGCAAGTATTTAAAATGCTTACCGGCTAATGCAACCAACATATTAGTGCGGCACTCCCTTGAAAAATTTTCACCTCTCTTCTAATGTGCACACTTATCGCACTAATACTCCCAACAGTTTAACTTATCTTATCTTAAGTTACTCATAAGATTTCATGTCGACAATTTCAATTGTTAAGGAAGTAAATTTTATTAAACATAAAAGTTCTCACATAAACCTCATTTGATTATAAAGTTTCTCAGTAACGTATCATACTTTTCAAACACTTATTCCCAAGTTGAAATAATTATACATTTCTTATTTACCATAGTCACAGTAGGTAGTTCCCAAATTCCAGGTTTAAATATATATATTAAATACTCATATAATATATATATCCTAACGGCACCCCACATAAAATTTATGGTGCGGGCATACTCTGCTATCCAGTCCCCGTATCACTCGTACTAAGGGAAATACAAGTTCGGAATCACTCTCGAACCGTATTAACACAAAACACATACAAATTGAGGTGAAGCATAGTTCCAAGTCACTAAGAGGTCAGCACATACCCACACGTCTCTTAGGACCGTCTGACTATCGATCCGATAGCCTGTACCAAGGATTCCAATGTTCTAGGGTACGAGTCAATATTCCCCATAAAGGACCCATCGAGATAAGACTGTCCCAGCGCCGTAACCTCAGGGATAGCAAGTAGCGCGGGCATGATTTTTTTCACGTATATAGTATATGCACAACCACAGTCATATATGTATACTACTATTACCATATTAAATTTAGGTACACTCTCACGACCCATAATTATGATATTTATCCTTATTACTCATTATTAGGTTATCACGTATAACGGTTTGTCTCTTATTCTTATTTGTGGAATTATTCCAACTTACTACGTAACACTCGTGGATTCTTATTTCTCCAAGTGTAATTTTAGTAGGTATTCATTTATATTACAACGTAACTTCCTTATGAGTCTCACCCTTTAAACACATGTTCCCATTGTCCCGTATATGTAAAACACCCCCGTGTAATGTTAATCTTGTTCCACATTAAAGATTCCATTTTTTTTATAAAGTCCTATTGGTCTTCTTTATATCCCAAAATGTTCTAACATTAATATCCAAGAATGTCTGAGCAATTAAGTTGGAGTAACCTATCAAAAGGGAAAAGTGAGTTATAAAGGAGGGGTTGATCGATCGATGGAAGGAGTTCGATTGATCGATGAATCGATCGATCGATGCTCTTGGTTCGATCGATCGATCAAGTAGGTACGGAGAATCTGCAGAATTTCCAGTTACGGGTTTCCTCTTCCAAAATTGTCCAAAACAATATATTTGACTACCAAACTCCCAACCATTTATACTACAAGTGTTATAACCTCAAATAAGTGATATTCTACATCGGGCATGCGGATTTTCATCAGAAATAGCGAATTAAAGGGGCCATAATCCATAAAATATTAAGAAGCCTAATATTTTCTTTATTTAGTTTCTTCCTATTCTTTTACCAGATTTCATACTCTTAATTTGCGGTAATTTAGTGGTTCAATCTCTACATGTGATTTGGGTTTCCAGAATACATCTATCACTCATACAACATGCGAATTCAAGTTTCCAAATAGTTTTTTCTTTGACAAAAACTAGTCTTAATCAATCCTAGGCTAATATTATTGGAGCATTAACTGAAATAGAGTAAGATAGATACTTTCCTGGGAATTCTTGGTTCAGATTTTGTGGAGAGTTTGGTGTGGTTGTGATCCTCGTTGCGCGATCTAACGTTTGGCGGCGACGGCGGTGCAAACGGTGGAGTTCTTGGCCTAGAACTCCTTGGAAAGCCTCTCCCCTTCCTCTCCAATGTCCGTCTTTGGTTTATGGTGATTCTAACCCTAGAAGATGACTCTTACCATCTGATATACCCTTAGAAATTTCGTGGGTTTTCATGCCCAAAAATGTAAAATGTCCAAAACGCCCTCCCGGGGTATCAATTAGGCCTAAAAATGCCCCGAGACCCAAACTAAACCCCCGGGTACCTTATTTTGACTATCTCAACCCTTCCGGACACATTCACGCACTCAAAATGACCATACGGGTGACTTATAATTTATTCACTTTTAATAGTCCGAATTTAATCCCGACACGACACAAGCGCGTCCCGATAAAATTCCAAAATTATCAATTTAAATTCTCGTGATAATTTTACCAAATTTAAATACACATCTTACTTTACTCATAAAGTAACTTACAACAAACTCCCAATAATTACTAACTCTAGTCACGCTAGTAAGTATTTAAATGATTTTTCCGGATTAATATTAAATTAATATCTGTAATTAAATTTAATAAATTCCCAAAATTAAAAATCATAAAAATACGGGGTGTTACATGAACTTCTTACAGTCCCTTGATTCGTTAAGCTAGGAGGTGAGGAGTAATGGCATACCACAAGCTATTCCGGAGATAGTTTAACAATGACATAGTAGTAGTAGTAGTAGTAGTAGTAGTAGTAGTAGTAGTAGTAGTAGTAGTAGTAGTAGTAGTAGTAGTAGTAGTAGTAGTAGTAGTAGTAGTAGTAGTAGTAAATTCAGTTTCTTTTATTTGTTGTAATTATTGCAAAAATATTTTAAGTTGCAAACATATAGTTGTGGTTTCTTTTGGTGTAGCAACTAACTTTTAATTTTGGTGGATATGTTTATAAAATGATTATGTAATTTCATTTATGGGTCATGATCTTTGTATTATGGATAGATTATATCTCTATTTTTTATGTGGTAAATTGATGATTATTAACTGACTCCTGATAGATGTCATGACCTATGTTAATCTTTTTTTTTTAATAAGTAATGACCTATGTTAATCTTGCCCTATGAAAATATCTAATTTGAACTAAAGGGAGATTTTCACCATATGGCTTGAATAGGGCATAACCGCAGGGTGTAAGACACGACTTTATGTTTCCCTCAAATCATAGACATAGTTTTTCCTTCATATTCTATTTTAAAAATGATGCATGAGTCAGTTTATGATCATGAAATGAACAAAGCTTACTTACTTTCGAGTACGCCCACTGACTGTTCACGAACAAACTTCAATCACTCTAGAACTCAACTCCACGATAAGTGCCTAGTATAACATCAATTGATGAGTCAACAATCTACGGGTTTCAAATCATAACGTGTTGAACTTGTAGGCTCTCCAACACTAACAAGTGACACGAATTTTATCAAACAAAACATATATATATATATATATATATATATATATATATACACACACACACACACACACACACTAGGGTATGCCCGTGCCTGAAGGCACGACGATATTCGGGAAAGCTAACATAATCACAACAAAATAACGATCGACCCGATTTAATTTCAATAGAAATAAGTTAAATCTTTTAAAAAGTTGAGCAAAATTTACTTTACTTTATTATAGGACTATTTATTTTTTTAAGGTCAAAAAACACTTCAACAATAATATAAATATTCAATTATAAATCTTCTATAAACTACATAACCTATTTAATGCCAGAAATAACTAACACAACCTGGAAAAACTTAAAGCATTAAGAATTACACTAACCTTGTGAGTCATATATGATATGAAACAAATCATATGAACACAAACACAAATGGAGAACAATAGGAACATTTGTTATAGTGTCTTATAATTTCAAAATAAAATCACAACTGAAGTAGAAGAACCAAGATTGGAGCATAATAAATTTCATAAGTCCATCATGTCATCATCCCATAATAAATTTCACAAAGCCTCCATGTCACCATTTTTAAAAGAATCATTGTGAAAGTGATGGTCTATAAAAAAAAAGAGGGAAGTAAGTACGATATGATAAAACAGAGAACAAAGTGGATATAATTCAATAAGTGAAACACCAAGAAAAATATCCAAGCAACACCCTTAGTACACACAAAAAATAGATTTGTACCCATACTGGGACATAGTAGTGTTGTAAGAGTATTAGTGTTGATACAAAGTGGGTGGTGACAATAAGAGTATCAGTACCCACCTGCATAATTCATTAGTGGTTGACTTAACTATAACATACTTTGATTAGTAATTACATTCTGAAATGGTAGAAAATAATTCATCAGTGTCCGACTTAACTATAACATACTTTGATTAGTAATTAGATTCTGAAAAGGCAGAAAAATCATGATTATGAAGGTGCATGTTGTGTTTAAAATTGAAAACGAAAAAGAAATTGTATGGAACAAAATATGTGTATGCATATATAGCAAATTGATACTCATTTATTTATCAAGAGAAAACACAGTGTAATACTTTTAGTGTGCTGCTTGTAAAACAAAAAATCAAAAACAATGTAAAATTGGCTACTTCTACCTACAAACAATAACAAATTTGATTGGAAATTGACTGGGAGAGGTCTTGAAACTGTATATGGAGATGATTTCTTTAGGTTAACCAAACACAGGGGTAATTAAGTAATATTTCAATTCATCATTTGTCAGATCTTCATATCCAGTAGAATAAAGCAAGTACATACTTAACAAACAAAATCAAAAGCATAAATCATCGGATTAAGCATCCAAAATCTAAACATCAAAATAGTTTACGAAGTACTTCTCGATTTTAAGCATCCCTGATTAAGTGCATACATAAATGAAAATCTCAGGATCGGATTAAGTGCATAAACAAATGAAGAGTCTAACTGAACTCTAGTTTGTAAGACTGTAATTTAAACACCATTTTTTTTTAAACAAATAAAATTTAGACAAAAGAAATTTGAATAGATGAAATTTACACAGATGAAACTTTCCCACAGGTCGGTGGGATATCACACATGCTAGACTTAACATTGTTCTGGATCCACTCCACAAAGTAGGAAGTGTTCTTGTTATGCACTTTGATCATCTGTTCATCGACTTCCTTAGTGATCACTTTGCCCCTAAACATGGATGAAGTCGTAAAGTAACTGTCACGGTGTGGGTCGATTGCACAAATCATGTTCTTTGAGTCCCATATTTGTTAGAGTCAGCTCTGGGACGGTGAAAGAGATGTATTGTTGGGACCCGCAAGAAGTGAGGGGAGAAAAACCCACCATAAAGTGAGGACGTGGGAATGGAATAAGGTTTACAGGTAACTTTCGTAAGTCAGAGTTCAGCTGACCCGGGAATATAAGACAACATGTTACCCCACTCATAATGGCAAAATATTAAATGGCTCAAGTCACAAAAACTTAGAGTGCTGAGATTCAAGGTCCAGAAACGAATGTTATGCAGTTCATTATCATGTACCATTCATTCATCGACATTCTCCACCAACTAATGCACCGAGAGAGTGGCATTGTATGGTTCTAAAGCAGTGTCGAAGACCTTTGAAGAAGGTAAAATAGAGAAAGTTAACCTCACTTGTACCTCATGTTTGTTAATGTGATTAGAAATTGAAATCAGCTTAAAAAACAATTTAGTGGATACCTTAATTTATGGTGGCCAAAGGAAATATCGTTCATTAATTAACAAATGAATGGCACTTGCTAAAACTCATACCCATACAATGAAGCCTGCAAAAACATCACAATATAAAATAGAGATGTAATAAAACAGTGTGAGAGTTCATGACTTTGAATTTTCGTCATCTAAATAGAAGGGTTATATCTTCAAAACAAAAAAAATTAGGTTTTAATAACGTCATTTTTTAAGTGCAATTTAAAATACCGAAAACTAAAGCATCATTGATCAATTATAAAGAAAGAAGATAATACAAATAATTTACCTTATGTACCTTATAATGCTTTCTCAGAACATTTATGAAGTCGATCCAACACCAACTTCAAATCTACTTGCATTATTCACATCTTTTTCTTATCCCTCCCACCTATCATTTAGTTTCACATCATAAGGGAGACATAACAGTGCTTTCTTGAATTAACTACATATTTTTCTGAAGTTACTACATATTTTTCTCATGATACGTAATTGTAACTACATATTTGTGCATTGAAGAAAAAATAAACTTAACATCAAGAGTTGCATAAGTAGTCCTTAGAGATGTATCTCACCAAAGAACATACTTAGTTCTGCTCCATAAACTCAACAGACTCTGCATCATAAAATACATATTAAAAACGGGACTAAAAAAACACAATCAAACATGTTTTAAATAAACAAAGGTATAAACAGGCATAAGCATGTATAATTTAAGAAAAAGTAAGAGTATTGAGATAAACAGGTATTGAAATAAAATTTAAGAAAAAGATAAAATTTTATCTTTTGGAGGAATTTAAAATTAAGAGTTTGAAACCTCAAGTCTAAAAACAATGAACATGTTTGAAATATAAATCCGATATAATTTTAGATAAAGAAAATAAAACATGCCGTGAGAGAGAGACTGAGTTGGTTACGGAGGAAGGCGAATGAGTCAATTGATCGTTTGATGTTTCATGTGATGTGACAGTGGGCAGTACTTTCATCTCTTTTTTTAGTATGCACTGAATGACGGCCGAGACTATTTTCGAGTTCAATCAACTTTCATCAGTAGGGAAACATGCATGATCCAAGATAAACAGTTGTGATTTTTTACTTAAATACCTTATTCTATTATCATCCAAAAAATCAGTTCATCCAAATGTGAAAATGAGAGTATAAAAATATAAAAAAAACATTTTACACATTTTAGGACAAACTAAATATATGAATAAAAATGAATTTTAATCAACAATGAATTCAACATTTCAACACTTAAAAGTAAACACGTATCATATGTATACAAATCAAATCATTGAACATACACCAAAACCAAAGCTACTGCAAAAATGAAGACAACAATGGTGTACCAAAAATAGATGGTGTACTATTGCTTTCAATCCAACAGTGAAATAAACAATGGTGTAGCAAAAATAGTAAAAATAGTAAAATGTGTCAAGTACTTATTAAGTACTCTGCTTGCAAACTGAAAAGACAGATGTAATCCAACATTCATTTTAATCCAACATTTTTATAAATTATTATTACTCCCTAACCATGACTTTAACTCGGAATAGAGACTTCTATTTTTAAAGTCACTGTGGTACATCATACATATGGTAGAGCCAAGTCTCATCTAGAATACAAATCAACCTGTGATAGATGTAACTAACACAGTCAGTTTCTTAGTAACTAATACATGAGTAGCAAATTCAAACATGAGTAGAAAATTCTTAGAAACTAAAACATGAGTAATTTGAATCAGCACAAACTTTAATTCTTAGTAATTAAATATCAGTCAAAAACTTGTTGGAAAATAATATAAGCTCAACAGATGTAAGTACAGTCAGTTTATTTGACAACTATAAAAAAACCAGTCTCATGAAAACACTATAGCATGCAAATTCACAATTAGTACCTCAATAGCATGTTTCTCATTAAGAGATTTCTTTGGGTTCTCTTCCGAATCGAACAAATCTCGTGATGGCAGTGAAGCCATGTGAAAATCCTAAATACAAATTCAAACATGAGTAGCAAATTCTTAGTAACTAATAAGTGAGTAATGTGAATCAGCATTAACTTTAATTCTTAGTAATTAAAGGTTAGTCAAAAACGTGTTGGAAAACAATATAAGCTCAACAGATGTAACTAACATTCAGTTTATTGGACAACTATAGAGAAGCTAGACTCATTAAAACACCATAGCATGTAAATTCACAATTAGTACCTCAATAGCATGTTTCTCATCGAGTGATTTCTTTGGGTTCTCTTCTAAATTGGATGGATCTCGTGGGCTTCTACATGGGTTGCCTACTACATGGTAAAAGGGTGTAAATTGCAGACCTGATACATGGGCAATGTAGGACAACAACAGACCTGCTAACATCAACATGAACATAACTTCATTTTCCATTACTATTTCGGGCTATGATGTTTTTTCGTCTCGACTTAGGAGATCCCAGTTCACCATTCACTGGAACTTTCTCTTTAGAAACCAACTGGAATGATTCATGAAGCTCTATTGAATTAGCCGTTTCATTAATAGTAGCTGATTCCAACTTGATTAATGTGTATTGTTGACTTCTCTGCCAATAACAACTATGGTACTATTTACACCTTTAATGAATATATCTAAAGAGACCTCACGTGTACTGGTAATGTACAAAAATATATTTGGCGTACCAATTCTTGCCTTACATGTAATCTGAATGCCTTTAACCAATGGTAGCTCTACGAAAACAAAACACGTGTCAAAACATGCTAACATAATTCTCGTATAATCTTGATTATTTCTTCCATTTTCATTGTGTGAAAGTGCATGAGCGCTTTGTCAAGTGCATTGTAATATCTGTCGAGATCCTTGTTAGCCATCTCAGTTGTCTTGAGTTGAATTAGTCCTTGTATTACGCCTGTTTAAGATCACGATTAGTTTGATTGCATTAGAATAACATTACAATTAAACTAAGATAATGCATTCCATATGATCATATGTATGCATGATGGTGTGGATGATAACGATGATGACCATTTCCCACTCCCAATGAATGTTGGTTGTGGAAACAGTATGTGTGAATTTGTATTTTCCACTCATGTGCATAGGAACTATGCTCAGTCTTCAATGATTCCATTTGAGAGAGAATGAGAGAGCAATGGAAACACCAAAATCTGTCGTGTGTGTATGAAATTATAGTTTTGAGTGAGTGTGAATGATAGTATTAATGGTCAATCTCTGATAATTTGGCTAATGGACAAGCCAATGGCTGGAAATATTTTTCCTTAAGGAAGTTGTGTTGTGAGATTAAGTGTCTAGGAAACTCTTTATTTTCACTGAGATACATAAAAAAATGTGTTATGTTGTATAATCATGTATGTTTGTAAAATAATTGGAGAAAGTTGTAAGAAATTTACATTACCCCCAACTGCAAAATCAACTTGAAGTTCTTGGATATTACCCTGCTCCAATCAACCTCTTCAAATAGTCATTTTATTCCCGCCCAATGACATGATATCTCCTGGCATGGCAATAGTGTTATTCTCGATATGCTCGTGTCTATGATAAGTGTAATTTCCTGTGAACTTGATTTCAGTATCCAAGGATGGAAATAACTACTCCCGTACTAAAAAAAACTTACCCAATAATGGATAGAAAGAAGAGAAAGGGTGCTATATGTCTGGAAACCACATAATAATCAAAACTTAAAATGAAAACAATATTGTGCATACTCCTATCAATGGAAAGTAAGAAGTTTAAAAATGCAGAGAATCATTGCAAACAAATGAAAAAGGGGAAGAACAGAGGACATCAACAAAGCTTTGACAGTTTTCTTCTCTGCTTGAATCTACCGAAGTACATGAATGAAGCACATGCAAACCGAAAGGAAGCATATTTGAATATGTCATTCAAGAATGGCATTCAAAATTTTGTAGTGTAATTTGATTATGGTATTCAACCTACAATATGATACAATCGCATTAGCCTAAATTGTGGAGTGGAAATATAATTAAAAAACGGATTAAATAAAGAGTTTGGTTTTGCCCATGTTTTGTCTAAGAGAATCTTGGGCGAACCTTAATTTTCGTTGGTCCAATAATAAAAGGAAAAATAAAGATTATTCAAAAGAAAAAAATATGTCTTGTGGATTCTTAGTTTGGCTCAACTCTAGTTGCATTAATACATACACCATTTCCCTATCACATGAGTATGTAAATTAATCATAATAAATAACAACGTTGAAACACGTAATAGAACTACAACAACAGGTATATGCATTATTGAGTCCAAAATGTAAATTTGAGACCGCTTTTAGCTGAGAACTTGCAGTCAAACTATAATAACAGCTATAGAAATCACTAATGTACCTCTACAAAATGTTTAGCTATAAAGATCACTATTGAGACCATTTTATAGTTTCTTTGTATAATATATAATCCATCAAACACGAAATTTAAATCCGTGTGGAAGTGGCATATGACAAATTCCATAACAGTAAATCCACAAATGTACCTCTATAATATGTAACGATCATGATTTTTAACTGAATGTAAATCAAACCAACTATATGAAACATAAAATATGGAATGCAAAATAAATGAAATGACTTACTCAATTCCCATATGTTTTTTTCTAATGGCCATTCCTCGCGCACGTGAAGCTGCTTCATGTATATATGCATATGCCTTGAATGCTACAAATGCTACTTCATGTTAGTGAAGCTGCTGCCCATGACATTGGTGAAAATGTTCGTCATCAAATTCAGAATTCCCATCATGTTCAGAATTCCCATCCTGTAGTTTTCACAGTTAATTTTAGTCCAATGTTTAGTCCAATGTGAATACATAGTGAATACAAATACAGAGTGAAAACTACTTCCATTGTGAATTACTTATATCTTAGACATTTGTTTCTTTGGACAATGTTTAGTCCAATGTTTAGTCTAATGTGAATACAGAGTGAATAATAAATGCATCCATCTGTTCCTTTGGACAATCGTTCACAACCACAACCAAGAAAAAGAAGAAAAAAGGAACATTAAACGAAAACATAAGAAAAGGAAGAGGAGATCCAAAGAAGAGAGAACTTAGGTAAAAAGAATACCTTAAGGTTGAAAAAGTCAAGGACATCCTTCTCTTTACCCCCAGATTATCAAACCGAGTTCAATAGAAGCAAACCGAGTTCAACAGAAGCAAACCGAGTTCAAATCTTGCTCACAAATCTGAGAAACGGACAACAATATGCAATAAAAGTGTCATTAAATAGTGTAAATGTGAACTTTTCAATAAGAATGACACGAACTTTTATTCTTGAAATTAAAGATATCTTATCATGCCATCAAATCCATAATGTTAATCAACATCACCGTATATCCACATCACCACATATCCACATCACCGCATATCCATTCCATTTCATCAAAGGGCAGATTAGCAGATTGTACAAACAAACAAAAAAAATCATGAAAACTATTTGCAAAAAATGAAATTCAATACAGAGTGGGATAAGTATGTTTGCATACCATTGAGGTTCTTACACTTTCACATGGTTTTTGATGATCCACACAATGTTGCGGGATATTAACCATCATCAAAACTCACTGATGTTGGAATACTGTCAATTAAAAACAACAGGAACTGCCATCATCTAACCTTCCATTGTGGGAATACTGTCAATTAAAAACAGCAGACACTGCCAAATATGGCTAATATACTTACTTTTATGTATACGAAAAGACATTCAAAAAATTAATTAACAGAGCTAATAGACTTACTTTTACGGTTTATATAATTCACCCCATACATTGTTTTGCTCCACTTTTACTTGAGAGACGTAAGTTTCAAAATTATCATGGTATTAAAAAACTAAATTCCCTGCACCAGAATATAAAATGAATTATTTTAAACAATGAACAATGTCTTAATGCTAAAAGGCCTATGCATAAAGAAGTACCACAATATCTTAATGTTAGGGTTTGAGATCAACACCATAGCCAGCGTCTTATACTGCTTCAATGATGAGATCAGTATTGTGTTCTTTTGATCACAGTTAAATTTTCCTTCTTTGAGAGTTAAACCCGACACTACTTTTTTCACTCCAACGACTATGGAAAGGGTACTCTCGAAAGAATCTATTTAAAATTCTTCGGGTGTACGCGTTAAGAACCATGTGTCGCAATAAACAATGTCTCTCATGTATAGATATACACAATGTCATTAGGCTACCTGTTTGGAAGTGGAGAGACTCTTAACAGTCCTCAAGCTCCGCAGATCGAGTGCAGGATTAAAATATTGGGCCTTCTCACAGGGCTAATGTGGTTGCTACCACTTCACCACACGTTGAAAACATGAAGCAGAGAGCAACAGGATCTAGTGAAAAAGTCTACTTCCCCTTCGCAAGTTGTTGATAACCACCTGCATAATTCATCAGTGGCTATTTTGATCAGTAATTAAATTTTGTACCCAACATTCTCTTATAAAGGTATTGAAAAGAAATCATCATATACTAAGAAAATTGACAAATTAAAGTTAGATAAATCAAGGACTAATGGTGGTCCATATTTCAGTTTGGAAATGTAAGATCTACCGCATCTGAATCTAGGAAGAAATGACACTGAGAAACTTATGGTATAAACAATTAAAAAAGTGGGCGTATGCCGCCTATTTGTGAGCATACGATATTCTTTAGTAAAAGGCGAAATAATAGTTCATTGTGTGCTCATTGTGTGGCTGCATCAATCTACAATACACTACATAACTAAAAGTTCAATAAAACAGCCGAGGACTTGCTTTATCTACACATAAGCATGATATATACTCCAAACAACTGATCTCTTGATTTATCTACACATAAGCATAGAACAATGGTTAACCTCAAAACTAAAATAAACAGAGTATAACTTGATAAACCCAGTACCAAATAATTATATTTAAAATTCCACATCTGATCATAAAAACTAAAGTAAGAGTGAGACAAATACAAACAAAAGATACAATCATGTCTCCCTTTAGATTCCAACATCTATTTCCATGCACACAAATACACACATTTCAAACTCGTGAAAAAACTACAAAAAGTGCAACATAATGCATATGTTAAGTGAAAAATATAGTCATAACTTGTTCTTATGGAACTATTTTAGTTGGTGCACAAACTAACGGTCAAAGTAATAGTATATAATTCCAACATTTCAAACTACTTGAACATCACAAATGGATACGAACTTAAAATATTTTTAAGAAAACATTATGTACAGACCTACTAATTCCAACATTTCAAACTACCCTGTTTTGCATTGGTCAGCACCGATTTCACGCCTCCAAAAAATTTTAGAAAATGAAAAAAAAACTGACTACATCAAGCAACAACAAAAATAGTTATTAATAATAACTAAAATAATAATAAAAATCTATGGGTAACCACAACTATACCACTTGTTTGCAATGGAAACATTTGCAAGACATCTCATCCTAACATACATATGGAGTATTCAAATGTCTTCAAAAGCAAAGGCATGAGCTCCTCACCTGAGTCAAGTTACTTAAAAATAAATGACAAAAGCATAATGTCTTCCTTGCTATATAAACTTGAGCTCACATAAAGGTTAATTCACTTAAAACATTGAAGTTGAATGTACAATGCTCGTGTTAGATGCGAAAGGATTTGTATGTAACACCAAAAACATAATATACCGGGTAAAGTGTAGTAGTGACAGTCGTAGTATATAGTGTACTCCGGTATCTTACATTAATATCATACAGTTTTTATTAAGGACATGACCTGTGTAACTACCGAGAATTTCAAAATGAAACAAAATTGAATGTAATTCGATTAAAAAGGCATCAAAAGCTGATAGAGATTAGATAATGACCATTAAAACTTCATTGCAAAATGAAATATGTAGGACTACATACATACTACATAAATACCTTCATCCCATAAATTCCACCAAAAAAAGAATCACCATGAAAGTGATATCCTGCAAAGAGAAAATGAATCGCATATTCAATAAAACATAGAAAAAAGTTCATATACTTAATATGTTATATACTAAATTTTCACCAAAATGTTTAGTATTAAACAGATAAAAATGTGGGTCCTTTTTCAAAACTTCTTATAAGTAAGAGTTAAAGTCATAACTTACGTATTAATAGACACACCTTACAAGTAACCAAAACAGGCAAAGACATCGGTACCATGATAATCCACCACCATAAAAAAGATAAAAAAATCGGTACCAAGGTTTAATTTATGAACCAAAAGAATTCAAACTCACTTGGATTTTTATCAAACACCTTGCAAGTAACCAAAGAAATCCAAAAGTACAAATTCATTCCAAAAATTCTTTTACCCAATTTCAAAATGGAACCCAATCTTGATTTCTATGAAGGGGTTCCTATTGTCAAACACGATACAAAATCACGAATAAAAAACCGTAAAATATAAAATGCAAACAAAACAATAAAACACAATATAAAATGTAAAAGAGTATACATGTAAACAGGGTATGAACTATAGGGTTTTGAAGTATAATCAGGCCTTGATCTGGAAAAAAAACACAAAAATAATTAGATCCCAAGATATAAACATATATATAAACAAATCTTAAACAAAATCTAAGTTACAAAGACCTAATTTATCACAATATCTTAGAAGATATCACAATGAAGAAATTATATTGTACAAAAATTGCACCATCGCTAAAAATTTTAAAAAAAATCACCACAAAATAACCCAACAACGATTCCTGTGTTTAAAATCAAAACCGAGATTAAGAACATATCTTGAAATCACCTAAAAATGAATAGATCTTGAAATCACCTAAAAAATGAACAGATCTTCAAATTTCGTGTTTAAAATCAAAATCGAGATTAAGAACCAAAAAATGAATTGATATTTAGAACCCTGCTTTTCAAAAATTCAAAATGTAAATGGAGATTCGTAGACCCTCATTTAAAATCAAAACCCAAAAACGGACAGATTAAGAAACCCTCATTTTGTGTGGAGTGCTGATGAGGGAACGGGAGAAAGTGATAGAATGAGATAGAGGTTGTGCTTGTGAAATGAGGGTTGGGGGGAGAGAGAGTGTGCGTTTTGGTAATTGGTATTTGACAGTAAGCGTGTAATTTCCTCTTTTATCCGTGTATTTGAATTTTGGGTAAGAGTGAGGAAAGAAAATGAAGGGTTAAAAAGGGGGGGAAATCAAACATTTAAGGGGCAAATCTGGTAAGAGGTGTATTTTAATCTCAATCATTGGATTGTTGGCTTCGATCTGAACTGTGAAGTGTCTTCCCAACTTATGAATAGTGAAAACACCATTGTAACTTATTATATATATATATACAGTCCTGCTCTTGTGCGGACTAGTCCGTATTTTAAGAATACGGACCGAACATGTGTCACCTGGCGGTGAGCCCAGAAAAGAGAGAGAGTGTGCCTATAATTTAGGCGATGATTTCTAGGTACACCGTTAGGTTACACATGTCCGGTCCGCATTCTTTAAATGCGGACTAGTCCGCACAAGAGCATTATATATATATATATATATATATATATATATATATATATATATATATATATATATATATATATATATATATATATATCATTTTCACAAATTCTTGTGAAAATATCACATTTTCTGATTAACGCAGTTAACTTTACTGTATGCACCATAAAATGAAATAGTCTTATATCTGTGACATTTTCACAAACAGTAACATTTAGTGTGTTGAAATAGTGGTTTGGATCCACCGGAGCTCCCATTTGGGGTGAGTAAGGGTGGCATGGGGAGCCGCTGGTGCGGACCTTCAAAAATAGTAGAATATTGGATAAATGAGTGTTTGAGCGACTAAATGGGTTAAACTAAAAATATGTGTCATTTTTTCAATATATATATATATGAGTTTATAGATTATTTGACCCATTTATTTAACCAGTAAATTTTACTCTCTGTGTAATATTAACACAAAAAATGTTACTATTTGTGAAAATGTCATATATTTAACTATTTCATTTTCTAGTGCATACAGTAAAGTTTACTCTATGTGAATTTTTTTTTTTTGAAATTTTATAAGCTTCACGGGTCTGTTTTTTATAGATCTCGACGAGGAGATTTTAAAAATAATAATTTTGCGAAAAACGGATTTGTCAATCAAAAGTTATGATGGTACCCACACATATTATATTCTTTTAAAATATTCACACAATTTGCTTTTGTAAACTTAAAAATATGATGAGTTAAATTAAGTTAAGTTTAATTT
Organism: Sambucus nigra; assembly: GCA_949130495.1. NCBI lineage: Eukaryota > Viridiplantae > Streptophyta > Magnoliopsida > Dipsacales > Adoxaceae > Sambucus > Sambucus nigra. The sequence continues at coordinate 52,769,418 of OX422222.1, forward strand.
GATGAAAGATTCTTCATTATTTTTACGATTTTTTTAAAATACAAAATTATCACCCACCATCATGTGTATATTGTCCGAATTATAGTGAATAAATATACCTCTGCCACCTCACTATTTTCTCTAATATTTGAGGATTATACACGTGTGAAGCAACTAATTGTTTTCGAGTAGGATTAGGACTCCATCTTCGAGGTTTGATGAGTTTCCATCTTCTCCTAACTAGAATTATAGTGTGTTTAGGACTGAAAAGAATCCTATAAATAAGACTCACATCATGGCCGTGAGGTAACGTAAAAAAATATTTGTCTAATATTTTGTTTGTTCTTGATTTGTCTTTGAATACCATCTTGTGAGTGAGGTTCTTTTTCAATACAATACCATCTGTCTGTGTCATCACAATATGATGGAAGACAAGAAAAAACCACAGTTGTTTGTGTGGAAGAAAAAAATCGAACGTCAGCTTTCAGAAGGGGTGCCTTTGCGTACTTTGCTTTCAAAAAAGAGGAAAACAGAGACAACGGCTGAGCTTCAGCAACTCAGAAAAAGAAGGAATGAAAGAGAGATTGAAAGAGCAAAGCGTGAGGAGGAGAGAAGAGAGATAAACCGGGCTCGGGATTCTGCTCAACTTCTTGATTGGGAGAAGAGAGACAAAGAGTTTGAATTAAGTCAAACTCAACTCAGGTCACAAATTCGGTTAAGGCATGGTCGTCCAAAACCAATAGATTTAATGTTAAACCATTTACAAGGAGTTCATAATAATTACCCACCTGAAGAAATTAAGTCTTTAACAATTGAAGAAATTAAACAACTGCGTGATGACTTGCAAACCCATTTGGAACTTGACAGATCACACACACAATATTGGGAGTCCCTTTTGGTGATTTGTGAATGGGAATTAACCAAATTGCTTGGTGGAGACAAAATGGGCTTGCACTCTTGTATCGAAGAGGATGTGGAGGAGTTGCTTCAAGGGAAAAGCTTTTATGAACTGGGGGAATTACAATCAGAGATTGAGACAAATTTGGGTTGTGGAACAGCTATGGTAATTGAGTATTGGGAGGCCTTAGTCAAGCGTCTCCATTACTACAAGGCAAGGAGTTTTCTCAATGATAATTATGCTCCTAAGAATTTAGATCAACAGCCATTGTTGGAAACTGAAAAAAGTGAGCAGACGAGTTCAATTAGGCATATAGAAGATAGGGAAGAAGAAGATGGAGAGGAGTGGTTGGGGCTCAAAAAGCCAAAGTACTGGAACCGAGTTATATCCGGGTACGACTGGAATCAGTACAACCGTACACACTATGATCACGAGGGCCCGCCTCCAAAGATGGTGCAAGGCTATAAGTTTAATATTTTCTACCCGGATCTGGTTTGTAGGGCGAAAACTCCGAGCTATACCGTAGTGAATGATGAGGGAGACAGTGCTGATACTTGTGTTATAAGGTTCCATGCGGGGGCTCCTTATGAAGATATTGCGTTTCGGATCGTGAATAGGGAGTGGGAATACTCTCGTAAAAAGGGCTTCAAGTGTACCTTTGAGAGAGGAATTTTGTGCTTGCATTTTAACTTCAAGCGCTACCGTTATCGTCGATGAATGAAGCACCTGCACTTTGAAGATGTAATTTGTTTTTATTTTGATAAGATTATTAATTTAGGTATTGAGTTACCTAGTTGAAATTTATTGGTTGTTTTAATTATTTACTTTTATCTTAGTGGCATTGTAGAGAGCCAGTGAAGAACTGTATGTTGGTTGATTAAAGAGTTTTTGAATAGTTGTTTGATTCTTTATGTTTTAAACTCCAAATTTTTATCCATTATGTTGTGAAATATTACTGAGTGATTATGGTAATATGTGATCATCAATTTTATTAAAATTGTCGTGAGTTGAAAATACGGCAGTTTCGGTAATTAAGTTGGGACGCGCATGTCAGTCGCGTCAGGAATGAATTTAATTAGATTATAAAGTAAAGTATAATTTTATCAACCGAATGGTCATTTTAAGTGCGCCAACGTGTCCGGAAGGGTCGAGATAGTCGGAAAACAGTAGCCGGGTTTGGTTTGGGTCCCGGGGCATTTTTAGGCCAAACCGGCAACCCAGAAGGGTATTTTGGTAATTTTAAAAATTGAGGAGTTTAGACCCACGAATTTTAGAGTTTAATTATATATTATTAGATAGACCATTAAGGCCATTATCAGCCAAAAATCAAGGGAGTGGGCTACGGGACTGGGAATACTCTCGTAAAAAGAGTTTAGAACGTAACGCCTTTCCTTTTCCACTTCGCTACTATTCTTTGTTGGAGGGTTGTGACTAATGGAAATGGAGGCATGATTAGCTAATACATTATCCAATGATTGTAAAAGAAGGAAGACATAAGTTAGGTTACAGAATAGAATCGTAAATGAAGGAATATTCTTAACCAGTTTTAACTCGGTGTCCTCTGTAGTACATAGGGCAGTTCAAACCAGCATTATGGATGTTGGGTTTTATACTTATGTGAGTCCTTCAAAATATAGGTTGTTTGTCTTCAAATCTAAGACCATTTATAGCCTTCCAAATATCTATTAGAGCATCAAGAAAGGCAGCTCTCTACAAGTATTGAAGATGTGAGCCAAATTGAGGGGCTTTGTAGATTTTCAAAAAACTATGGCCACCTTGTTCTATGAAATTAATTTGAAACATAAGAAGAATTGAAGAATAAGTGCAAAGTTTCTTAGTAGTACATGCATTGCACATAAGGCAGCTAGACACCACTGAGATGCCACTTTTCTGTAGTTGATCATCAGTGGTAATTTTTCATTAATTAACCTCCAAAAATATGGTGATATTAGGTGAAATTTCACTTTGGCCATAGATTGAGATAGTCATTGTCTTTGGGATATCTGGTTGTCAAGGTCTCATAGCCTTCTTCGGTCACAAATGAATCTGTCCAGGATATCCCCCTGAGGTATTTACACTTATTAATTTCCATCATTGTATTGGGGAAGAAGCATATAATATAGTAGGGATATACATTTTCTTAATATATAATTAGTTGTGATATACAATTCATGGTTTCTAATTAAACTGCCTACTTTCATCTTGATTTAGGCGAAACATTAGGACGACATCCAATACTCTTCATAATAGATTACTCAGCCATGTTCCATTCGAAAGAGAAGTAGATGTATCATTACCAACCAAAAATCTGATGTGTGTAAATATTAACGAAAGAATGCTTCAATCTGTGTCGAATAAAAGAGGTCACATATAGGGGGTTTAGCAGAAAAAGCGAACAGGTCGAATCTGGCATGGAATAATTTGGACAAGTCTGTATCACCTTTCATGATACTCGAGGCATACATTTCTAACCAGCTTTGTTAAGAATACTAGCTACCCTTAGACACACACACCCTCTTACAAGGGATGGTTACGATTTTTTTGGTTGCAGTATCCCCGGCACAAAAGCAAGTTTTACCCCCTTAGATTTTTAGGACAGCTTCTGACCATTTTTAAATTATAAAGCCATGCATGAGCATGCCTAGATTAGCTGATTGCAATAGTTGAGCCCTACCAGGAAGCCATGGTGAGTAAACTTCCTTTTCATCCACCGAGCTTGGCTTTGACCCTCTCTTCCAGAGATTTTAAGTGAGGCTTTCTATATTTACCCTTGAAGCCCACCGAAGTAATTGAATTGGATATAAGGAATATTCCCTTCATGAGATCACAGAATATCAAGAAAGGGGACGTCACAGATATTGTTTCTCTAGGCAATTGAGAATATTAGTCGAGATACCAAATTTGCGCTCGTTTTCAACCTAGATTTTGATCACACTCATTGATTTTCAATCATTCAAGATTTTGATGAAATCAGTGTAGCTGTCTAATCTTTTTTTCCTGATCAATATCATTCAGTCCTAAACTAGGGCTATTGAATTGAAATTAGAGCTTTTTTTTAAATTAAGTGTATTTTACCAAAGAACTGTTTGTTCTAACAGGAGTTTTCATTTCTAAGATTGCTTGACACCTGAATTCTTCAGAGATTTAAGATTTTCATGATTGATCTTATTTTGAAGTCTGATTTTTGAAAAATACATTTGGGGCAAAAGATGATAAGAGTACAAGATTGGGAGAAGAATTGAGGATTTGTATGTCAACTAGCCCGAAAGCAGTGGAAGTTTGCAAAGAGGAAGATTTTTCATCTGCCAAATGCGACAAAAATCCATCCAATGAATTCTAGAGTCATGATGAATGTCATTATACTTTGGTTGGTTCCGTCCCTCGCTAAAAATGGGAATTTTGAAGGAGGCAATGAGGTAAGGAATAAAGAAGGTGGTGTTGATATTGATGTTCAGGACTCTCCACATCAACGAATCAAGAGTTGGAATGAAGGGAGCGATAAGGTGTTTGATAAGGTTCATATGAAAATTAATTCCTATACGTGGTCTAACATTATTTACCCCAATAGAGATATTAATTCTGGGATCCAAATTGATTTCATTGATGCTGACAGGAATAATAATGGGCTGTTGTGTGTTAAATTCATCTATCAGGAGACTAAAGAAGAAGTGCACAGGTAGAGGAATGCTGACATTGCGTATGAGTTGGGAATGAAATTCAGTTTTGGGGAAATGAGAATCTATGTTAATCGCAAATGGGATAATTTTGGCACGTTTGAGATGTTTTACTAAAATCAGGAGTGTTTATTATATCTTTAGAGTATGAAACACAATCGAAGGCTGTAAACATGGGATCGTGGGTTGAACTTCCCATTTGGGTGAGATTACCCGGCCTTTAACTTCATTGTGGTCAACTCCCATGCTTAGTAACATTGCAAGCATGACTGGTAAAGCCTTATTTACGCATAGAATGACAACAAGGAGAGAGATATTATGTATGAGAGAGCTTGTGTTGAAATAAATGCATAACGTGATTTTCCATATATTATCCCAATCTACGGACAGATTGTTGTAAACGTTTCAAAATGTTAGTCCAAAAAGGGAGAGTTGCAAATTCAAGCCCAAAGAGGTTCAAACGTGGTCCAAGATTAATGACGTGCCGAAGGATGCTAATGCAAAAAATCACAGGGGTTGTAATAAGGAAAGTTAAAAATGGCTCAACTGGAAATAAAATGGAGAAAGGGGAAAGCCCTAAAAAACGCAGATTTGAAATTATGGGTTTTCCTTGATAATTACAGTGATAAGTCGTTTGAATAAGCCGTGTCCTAGAGAGAGTGGTGGGTAAAATTGAAAATGTGAATGCGTTCATTGGGGTGAAACGCAATCATACCCATGATGTAAACATCCACAACTCCTATGATTCCTTGAATATTAGTATTGAAGCGTGTCATATATCTCAAGAATTGTGCTCTACTGGCGATGAGGTACCAACTATTGTTAAAGCGAAGACTATTACGTCCAACCATAAATAAGGGAGAGGGTGTAAACAAGCAATCAGCAGAGTAAAGGAGGGGGTATCGGGGAAGAGGTAGACATAAAAAAATTAGTTTAATTAGTTTGTTGTTGGTGTATTATGTCAACTGTTTGTTTCCCTTTAGGAGTAGGTGGTGCTTCCAGGAGAAGTGTAGTCATCGTCAATGCATATTCTATTGTTTTCCCTCCTTTTGGTAATAAGATTTACATTATACCCAAACAAAAAAGGAAATCCCACAATCTCAATAGTTCTAGCAACTTTGGGGTTAGCTTGTTTCCAGAGGCTTTACCATAAGATTCCAAAACATTCACCAGATTTGTTGTCTACTGAAAATAACAATAAAGAGGGGGATAATTACATTGACTCCCTAAGGGACAAACAAAAACTTCATTTGATCTGTTTGAAATATCTTAGTTATGCCCCAACTTAAGTCCTCCGCGATACAAATTGAATGGGGAGAGAGGGTCCTCTACATCACTCTTCTAGTTCACCCAGAATATTTCTTAGGAGTTCCACTTATCATAAATAAAGTTTTGCATCTTTTAGAAGAACATTAACCCATTAAATAAAAAATACATTAAACCTCAATTTCTGCAAAGAAGTAGCAAGGAAATCCATCTAAAGATATCAGAAGTTTTAATTATAACTTATATCTACCTTTATCCCCACATCCCCTTCATAGGCATTCTAGTCAAGAACATTACCATTAAACCAACACTTTAGTTTTTCATAAAATTTCAACTTATTTCTCGTGTAAGATTCTTCTTGCACAACTAACAAATTGCAAATTTTGAGCAGAGTGTCAAATGGATTTGTTATCCCACTTGCTCATTAAAAGTTAAGGATTGTGATTTGCCATGATCATGAAAAGAAGTGATTGGATGATTTTTTTAATACAATTGGTAAAGTAGATTAAAAACTATTGTTGCTTTTTTAATAACTTTAGAGGAGTTCAATATAAGAATTAGCCTGATTAGAATTTTGTTTCACAAGCTTAGTTAGAGAAGAACTCACACTCATGCACGTATCTCTCCATGTGAGGGTCAAAAAAATCTAGTGGAATTTGGTTCCACTTGAAAAGACCTAGTTTGATACATATGGTATTCTCCCCTGTTTCGTTTTAGTGTCATTTATGGTGAAATGTGCAAAATTTGTCTTCACTTCCTGAAAATATTCAATTCCTGAAGATAGATGCAGTGAGAAGGTAGTACCTCTTGCTTGCAGAGAGATTTTATAAAGGCACGCATAGGATTCATGGTTGGAGTATGGTGCAACTTATTAAAAATCCGTATATGCTTCCAACTAAAAAAATATCTCGACAGGAGAAAATACAAGCCTAACAATCTTCTTAGATACATGTAATGCACAAAAATTGGACGTGACAAAATCCACTATGGAGGTTACGTCACATAAATTAGAAACAATATGTATTCGTTATTAAATTTTTAATAATAAATACTCAAAGAGATAATTATTTTCCTTCAAAATGATCCATAAGAATATTGAAGTCTTAGGAAAAGGATAATAAATTAAACATAAGACTAGAACGAGGGAAAAAAATGAAGTCAGTGGTTGAACATTCAACCCTAGATTTACTCTTGTAAGTGGTAATAGTTTTCTTAGTTCCTTCCATTTCTTGGTTTTATTCGGATTCTTTGTTGGTTGCCAAGGACATCACTCATATAACAGAGATAAAAGTGGAAAAGTATAAGATATGATATTCTTTCTTTAATGAGAACTACTACTTACCCCCGAAAGATATCCTCTGTTGAAGCCTCTTAACTGTGTTTCAGAATACATTTTGTTTAATACATGTATTCAAATGTGGTTTTGCGGGACTTCTTATCTCCCACTAAGCTGTACTTATTTAGTATATTATACGTTTGTCTTGTTGTTTAAAAATTGAATGAAAAACTAGAATTTTAGTGCTTAAGCTGAACTGTGTGGGGATAACATTGCCATCTTGACTTTGATGTATTCTTGGATTGGTTTTTAGAATGATTAGGTCTATTACGTAATTGAGTATTCAATACTTGAACATATCCAAGGATATTGCGCTTTAGGATTTCGTTATCCTCACTATTCTTGTTTAAGTGTCATACACCAACATGTGATATACCATGTATATTTTTTATTTCAATAGATTGCCTACACTTTTGCCATCCTTTCCACCCTTCCTGCTTATGCGGTATACCCAACTAGAACTTGCCAACTTAAAATTGTGCAAGTTGCTAGGACTATCATAGTTAATATGATAACCATTCCTAAATACATAATGTTTTCCTTAGAATTCAATAAGTTCCTAAACAAAGCACAGTTTGAACTGTTGTACAATATTGTAAGAAGCTAATTTGAAGTACAAACCAAAGCCCTGGTTATTCTGTACATTTGGAATTGCCCTTATTTCCATTACCTCTTATAAGTTTGGATCAATATTACCTAGTACGTGGATCTCTTCGGTGCGGGGTAAAGATACGCGACGTAAATGGTGTCAATGACACAAAAAAACTCAATATTTTGATTGATCTTCCCCAAAAGGGTTATACAATATAGGCCTAGGAAGAATGTTCTAGAGGGCATAATCCTACTACTAGGGGGAATATTCAAGCATCCATTTGATGTCATGCATCAATAAATGATGGTTGCCTTCCATGATATCATGTGGTTTAGAATATTCTTGTTACATAAGTACTAAAATGACCCTCACTTATCCTAATAACTACTAACAAATTCATAAAAAGAGAAATGCCATGAAAGGCAACATAAGTTCAAAAAGGATGATTACACCCTGCCCTTGATTCACATATGTACGTGGTATGCTATTATGATTGGTACATGGTACGTTGGAGATAGGATTAATTAGGACACTTTTTTTTATTCATGGTTCATTATGAACCATTATTTTGATTGTTTTTGATACCATATAAAGTGTGTGTGTATATGTAATGCACCAGCATGCTCATTCTCTTAGTTGAATTTGGTTTTCGTATTAAACATTTAATATTAGAGTACCTAAGTTTTTATAGTTATTCTTAAGACAATTCCAATCAACATATTTTTTCATTTTACTTTTTTCTTTGTTTACTCTCTTCTTCTCTCCAAAGAAAAAGCTGCTCTCAGATCCTAAAGTAACCTAAAAGGCGACAAGATATTTGGAACACACTACGTAAGGGGAAGTTAAAAAAAGGACCTAATTAAAACTATGTCGTTACTAACCTTTAACACTTCCACCTATAATACTAATCAAAACAACTAATAAAAGAAAGTACATCAAAATATAGAAAATAACCAAAATGCCACTATGTACCAAAAATACAGAAAATAGATAAGCCACCTTCTTCACATCATTCTCCCCTCCATGAAAAAGAGTTTGTCCTCAAACGCATAGGGAGATTCCATCGGTGTCACCCTCCAGAATGGTGATGAGAGCATACTCTGGTGCGGCATCATCGATCTCGAGTATTCTGGGTCTTTCGAAGGAAGCAAGGAATGATGATGTGGCAAGAAACAATCCAAAGTCATGTGGCGTACTACTTCACAATTGTAACATTTAAATGTTATAGGATGAAAAGAGGATGCAGGAGGAGGAGTAGAGGCTGGTGCCACCGTCGTAGTAGTAGAGGGTGGATCATTGGAGGTAGCAGGGGATGCATAAGTAGTAGCGTGCATACGAGTAGAGGGAGCAGTCTGATGATACGCCTCAACCTTCATTGAATACTGTATGCCTTCGCAATGGTGGAGATGTCACGTAATGCAAGATCCCGCTGAATATAGTCCTTAAGTCCATGAATGCAATAGCGGATCCACTACTCATCAGCCTCTCCTAGGCGAGCTCATGTGCACAAGATCTTAAACCTCTTAGTGTAGTCCAATACGGATGTATCCTATCAGAGGGCCTGAACTCATAGAAATAGGTCTCGCTCGTATGTGGCTGGAACGAAGGAATCCATCATCACTGGTCGCAACTCTGCCCATGACTGAATAGGAGGATATCCCTCAATCACTCGGTGCTGCTCCAAATTATGCCACCAAACACTAGCCCTCGAATTTGGTCACCGCACGAAGGACACAATGTCAGCTACTCAACCTCTTATACTCAAAAATACGCTCCATAGTAGCAAGCCAAGCAATCAATGCATCAGGCTAGTGATGACCATCAAACTTCGGCACATTAACCTAGATACCCCCCTGCATGCTCTTAGAAAGCATCTGTATAGCCATGAAAGGCGGTGGATGAGAAGGAACTGGAGTTGGAGGAGTTGTCTTAACCAGTGTTGGAGGTGGAACGTATAAAGGAATCACAGTCACCGTAGGTGTTGCTATAATTGACTGGCGTTGTGGGCACTGATTCATCAAATTCCATCTTTGGTAGCACAAAAAGAAATACCAATCAGCAATTAGCACAAATGGAGTGACCTTCGGAATCAAAGAGTCAAAAGGTGACATATCTATGTGCCACTCTGTAGGTAGAGGTGGCCCAAAATTTGGTAACAACTATGGCCAAGGGGAAGGGGGACATCCTACGGTAAGTAACCTAACAAACTCTTAACATGCTTAAAAGTATCAACAGGAGCGGATTATGCTAAACGGGCATCCCAGACAGGCTGTGGGTGGTGAAGATAACCCATGTAGTGGGGTGGAGGCAAGGAGGTATGAAGTAGGGGTGGGGGCGAAAGCGTGGCAAAAAGAGTATGTGAGTGGGGTGTGGATCAATGAAAGTAGGTGTATCCAGGGGAATGGATGGAAGAAGATGTGGATGGTATAACTCGTGATGTCTCTGGGGGTGGTGGTGGGGTTATATGAAAATGTAAGGACATTATTTTATAAGTCCGTTATCAATTAAGTATGTCGTATACCGCTACACCGTCGAAGAGCATTCAAAAACATTCAATCATCAAAGACGGATCCGAATATCAAGATCTTCAACATTCAATCCTCCACGAGGTTAAGTTTGGTAAGGTTGTGTTTTAATTCCATAGCATTTCACTTAAAGTGTTGGGATATTTTTATCAAAGATTTTTCTAAAGATTTTGTTCTCGGACACCTTTCCGTAGAAAATTTATATCAATTCAAAGAAAAATTAGAAAATATGAAACTGGTGGTCACGCGTTCGTATCGAAATTATCTACAAGCACGCGTGAAATTTCGTTTGACAGGTCGTTCAAACGACCTGCTTTTGTCATTCAAAAGACATAGAAAGCTCGCGAGAAGTCATTCAAGCGACATTGGCCACGTGTCATGTTTCTCGTTCGAGCGACATTCAACCTCGTTCGAATGACGCGCCGCCTTATGTTTTTTATAAATAGGAGTCTCCAACTCCATTTTTCATAAGAAGACTTGCGTTTTTGAACTGCTAATTTAGGTGCAATAGTTTTCTGCCTGAAAATGGACAAACATGAGTTTTATTATGTAAGGAGGCTCTTATAGAGCTGGTAAAGAGATACTTGGCATTTTGTTTTAAGGATATTTCAACATGTGAGGACTTTTTTCATTGTTTTCATGGTTATGGTTTTCTCAGGTGTATCACCTTTCTTAACTCTATGAAAGGATACAAATTGGTTTGATTCCATAGAAGTACAAGACGCGTATTATTCCCAGAGAAAATCTTGTTCGGATACATAGTTACGACGACAATTCACCAGCATAACTTGAGGTTGTTGCGGGTATGAGTACCACATTCGTTGTGATTATGTTTGTTAAGCAATTGAGTGTTGAGCTTCATCTATGCAGGTTAGGTATAATTTTACTTTATCATTTTACTCTTTATAAATAGCAACTTCAACGAAGTAGATATTGATAATTCATTATTATTTGCCACTCATTTTCGTCTTCTGCTTAAATGTTACTGAATTACTCTGCAATTTTTGTTCAACAACTGGAATTTCGACTATAAATAAATAGCGAAAACTAAATAGCAAAGCTTTACCTTTTATTACTCCCCGCGTGTTCGTGTTTCTTGCTTACAATCTGTCATAGAATCAAACATTACATTTGGGGCTTTTCATTGTCATTTATACTAATTTATGGATTATACTATATTTTAAGAATTTCTCCTTTTGTATTCATCGCTCCCCCCCTCCCCAATTCTGTTTAAATGTTGTTTATTTTGGCTTAAACTAACTAAAAGCCAAAAAAACTATAACATAATTTTGCTGAATAATTTGATCACAAGTTTCAGAGTTTTATGCATTTGTAGTAGCTGAAATATCCAATATTATTACTGAGATTGGCCTGTTGTTTCTTCATAAACTGTAACATCTTATTTGATTCCATGTTTTGTATAATATGTGCACCACTTTACTTAGGCTATGGCCTAGGCCTAGATAGAGATTAAGACCTACACGTGCTTTGGTTTAATAGCTATGAACGAAAATATGAAAAAAATTGACCAAAATATTAATTATTAAGAATCCGTATATTAGGAAATATAGTAATATATGGAAGTCATTGCCACATATACCCATTTCAAACAAAATATAATGCAAATCAAGATATCCTGGTTCGCTTGTACACAAGAAAATAGGGCATAAAGGGAAAATATTTTCTTAAAGTTGTCATTCTAAAAGTATTAATTATGCCACTAGTGCATGTTGTTATATTTACACTCTTTTCTATCTAATTATTATTTATTAAACAAATGGGCAGAAATAGAACCAAAGATCAATACACAACTTTGGTCATGAACCTGAGATACTTTCCTCTAAGCTCGATACTTTCCTTAATTACAATCTATTTTTTAATAACACACTATAAAGTGGGTTTTTCATTGTCATTCATAGTAATTTAAGATCATGACATATTTTATGTCTTTACCCACCGGCACCCAGTTTCGATTTACGGCTCAAAATTGTGGTAGGTGAGTCAAATATTGTAAGCATTCAAAATATGGTTGCTGGGATATGGTTAATGAGTCAAAACATGTGAAACATTTGTATGTTCGGTGCCTACAATTAGGATTTTAACTTGTCAGGCGCCTACAATTGAAATAGTAACTTTGATCTCAACCATCTAACCTTATTTTGATCCAATGGATGTGGCTAATTTTAAGTATCTACAAGTTGGATTAATTCATTAATTATATCAATATGAATAAAAGTGAAAGAAAGAGGAAGTGAGAGTGTTTGGAAAGGTTTTAGAATGAAATAAACATGAGAAATTGAGAGTGTTACAATTTGTGTTCCTTATTTCTCATAGTGAGGATTTCTCCTCTCCTCCCGTCGACGTAGCCAATTAGTGAACCATGTTAAATATTTGTGTCTCTCTTGTGTTTTGTCACTTTCATTATTTATCTTCATAATGTGTTTCATTATCCATAGAGATAAAGTACTTGTTTGTATACGATCCGAGACAATGGATTTGGCATTAAATCCCAACAACTGGTATCCGAGCTCCAGGTTGATACAATAAGTTCTTGGCGTATATTTTTCTCTAATGGATGGCAAAAATTAAATCGTGGTTACTCCCTCAATTTCTTATACCTATAAGAAGTGAAATCCAATTTATGGATCAGGAAGTAGAATGAAGTTTGAAATAAATCCTTTTGACGAAAAGATCAATTTCATCTTATGGCTAAGGCCGATACGTGGTTATCTTATCCAACAAAGAGTGGGGATTACATTATTGGGAGTAGAGAAGAAACTGAAGGACATGACTGATACTAATTGGCATGATATTGATCAAAGGGAAATCTTTTCTACTAGAATGAATATTATAGATGATGTGTTGAATCATGTGATTGAAGAGACCACGACAAGGGCATGTGGGATAAGCTTAAGGAGATATACTTGGGAAAATCTTTGTCAAATAAGCTTCAACTCAAGAAGAGTTTCTTCAAGATGGAGATGAAGGAATGTGAGGATGTGATGAAGCATACTAATATTTTCAAAGCTTTAATCAATAACTTGAGTTGTATAGAGTTCAATTCAACGAGGAGGATTGAGCTTTGTTATAAATGCAAGGAATTGGGCCATAAAATATGGGAATGTTCTTCATGGAATAAGAAGGAAGATGTGACACCCCGCCTAATAAAATAGCGGGTGATCAGACATTTATTAAATTAAAATCGGATTCCCATTTGGTTCATTCTTATCATCACTGTCGAAACATTTTAAACATTTTACTAACCACCTAGTATTCAAAAAGTTGGTGCCCAATTTTATCTTTTTATTAAACTATAACAACGTATGGAAATAAATACCACAATCACATTCCATGCAACAATAGATAATGTAAACTATCACCAAATAAATAGATGAAATAGAATAATATCAAATAAACCATCGGTTCCAAATTCCAATATAAAAGTCAAACATAAATAACAATCTGAATACAGAGTTAAATGAAATAACTTAGGGAAACACGTACGAATGAAATACTGAACTGCACCCTACACTAGGAATGAATCAGCTGCAGCGACTAAGTCCAAATCCTATAAGCATCCACAAGTTATGTAGCTACGCATCCCTGGAATAGATCATTATGTTTGGCGTCCCTGTGGCTAGACACCTAAAAGGTTTTGGAATTTTTTTTTTGCAAGTACGAGTCAGAGCCTAAGTAAAAACCATTTGAAAACATTTAGCAAGAATTTAAATTGCAATGTAAATGAACAGTTATTAGATACACATGTTAGGTTGCGAACACTCCCTTGAGTTCCTCACCTCTCATCTATAGTGTGCACCTATCATTTCTACTAAGCCCACCTAGTCATGCTGCCCAATCTAACTACATCTCCAGTATCTAACTAACTACTAACCACTCTAGCTCACCCGTACAACCCATACAGTACGCTACATTATACCCTTAATTATCATTAAGTCCTTAGTTAAGTTCTCCTTTAACTAACCCGTACCACCCATACAATACGCTATCAATTTACTTAATAATTAACATCTCCCTTATGTTATTATTAAATCCAATTAACATTTCACATATGTAATCATTCATCTTTTTATTAAGTTTCCCCACTTAGATTTCATGTAAGATATATGCTATCTATCTTTCCTAATATTTTAACATTAGTAGATCAAACATTGTTGAGATATACACTATCTAGTCCCCTTTACTATTACACGTAAGTAAGATTACACATCCATGAGTATATATTTATGTCACATTATATATATATATATATATAAACAATACCGCATCTCCTTATTTCGTCATAACAATGCATAATCGCGTACTCTGCTATCAGTCCAAGTACCTCTCGTACCTAATCATGGACTATCGGTTCAGAATGTCTCCTCGAACCATCAATCAAATCACAAATATTGGAGGCAAATATAGAAATAAGTCTTTGGGGTTGCGCACATACCTAACATACCCAAACAACTTGTCGGCATCACTATTTCTCTCACATAGTTATCCACTATCAGTATTATGCTTTGGGGCACAAATTCAGACCTCACTAAAATCGTCAAGGTGGGATTGCCCACTGCACGGGACCTCCATGATAGCGAGTAACGTAGATATGTTAACATACACAAAATCACGTAATAGGCATACACACCATCTAATCATATGTATATTCAATATAGGCGCACACACGACCTATAATAATAAATCCGTATGGGTATATACTCAACCTATGATTATCGCCTGAACATGGTATTTATCTCTCGAATACTCACCGTACAATTAATTTACAATATTAATTCACTATCGTAAATTTTCTAGCATTATTCTCTACCCAAAGGACCTATGGTTACTTCTTAAGTTAATTCAGTAGTTAATTCACAAATACCCTACTGGTCCACCTTATAGTTTCCCTCACCCTCACCATAATCCATTCGCATTCTCTCGAATTATTACGTTAAACTCTATGCCCATCTAACCTTAGCCTTAAACTCTCACATATGGATAAATCTCAAACCTACCAAGGTCGAGTGTCTTCTAATCTATCCTTCATTATATTCTAAGGATGTATCCAAAAGGTTCCCAATTAATACATCACATTTTATGGGCTTAAAGGGGAAATTTCAACAATCTAGCCGAACCAAATCGATTAGGCCTTGGTCCGAAATGATTCACCTAACCAAATCAATTTGGCTAAGGACTGAATCGATTCGAGAATCCGCAGAAACCCAGTTCTTGTACATAGTTGCATTTTTCCAACTTTTAACCAATCAAAACCTCATGATTCTTTACCAAACTTTAAACCAACATAACTAAACCTTATGTTAGTACATAGGGATGATTTCGAATGAAAATTTTACACAAAAACATTAATGATTCAATCCAAGAATCGAATTTTTCTTCAATTAACACAAAATCCTAGTTTTCTCATGTTCTTCATCTCTATAACCAAGAACCCCAGATTCTATTCATATAAATCATCCCAAATCCTCTGATTTCGTGGTACCAACATCAAGGAATATATTTACATGCAATTCCTACTTCAATTCATGGATTTTCCTAACCAAATACATATTAAATCTTCCTAAAATATGAAATCAAACCCTATTCTACATGGGTATTATAACATGCTTATAATAAATGAAATTTAAACACTTGCCTCTCTATAACAGGTCTGAAATTCGTTGATAGGAATGATCTCCTCTCACTCAGATCTTGATCCCGTTGCGTTCGGGACGAAAAATGGTGTAGGAAGCTTGGTTCCCTCCTCCTCTTCCTCTCTTGTGGCCTCTCTTCCCTAAGCTTTGTGTCAACCCTAGCCCCCTCTCTCTCTAATGACAGATATAAACCTACAATTTTCGGAGTTCTCTAAACCTCAAACTCCCGAATGACCGAAATGTCCTTAATTGGTGTCGGGTTGGTCTAAAATCACCTCGGGACCCAAACTATACACCCGAGTATACTATTTTGACTATTTAGACTCTTTAGGAACCAACCATGACCTCAAAATCACCATCTGAGTCACTTTATAAAACCATCTTATTTCCACCTCAAAATACGGTACGCGTGAAATTAAACTTAAACTGAATTAATTAAGTCTAAATCATCGAATTAGATCATTTCTCCCAATTAAATAAATTTCTAATTCACCAATTTAATTAATTTCTATATTCTCCAAAAATACGGGGTGCTGCAGAAGACAATAATCGAGATAATGTTGTGATAAATGCTGCAAGTAAGTGATAATTGCTTTTGAGATGCTCGCACTATTTCTAAACATAACTCTTTGTCTCGAGAAGATTAGGTATTAGATTCAAGTTCAACACATCATGTGTGTTCCAATATTGATAGTTTTGATTCCTTCCATTGTAAAATAAAAGGCTTTATATGACATTACCCAATGGTAAAACTTATGTCGTAAAAGGGGTTGGAGCAATGAAGATCAAGATGTTTGATGGTGTGAAACGTGTTTTGGATGGTATGGCCTATATCCCCGAGGTATGTAAAAATCTAATATCCATTAGCCAATTGGATTCTAAGGGCTACCGGATATCGATAAAAGGTGGAGTCATGAAAGTGGCACGTACTTGTATGGTTTTAGCGAGGGGAGAAAAGAGAGAAGGGTTGCATCGTCGAATAAAAACTATAAGGAAACAGGGATCACAAGATATCAAGTGCTTGAGACATGATTCGATTATGGGTAGAGCAATGAAAACACGGGTCTTATGTTTCCAGGCAGTGGACGAGGGTGAAAATGGAAAACCTACTAGAGAAGGGAAAATCATGAAGTCCCCCTTTGGAGTCGAAAAATAAAGTCACCTGGAGACACTACACAAAAATGGATAAATTGGCACCCTTCCAGCGCTTAGCCTTATCACGGTCAATGACCATGACAACAAACACACATTTTGTGTCACGTTTATTGACCGTGACTAGGCCGTGACAAGGGATTGTCACAGTCATTGACCGTGATAAGTCCGTGACAATTCTATTTGTCACGGGCTTGTCACGGTCAATGACCGTGACAATACTTATAATGTTATCACAGTCAATGACCATGACATGACCATGACAAATGTCGCAGTAAAAAAACTCTTTCCCTTCTTTTTTCCCCTCTGTTTCTTCTCTCTCTCTCTCTCTCTCTCTATCTCTCTTCCATTATATATATATATATATATATATATATATATATATATATATATATATATGTGTGTGTGTGTGTGTATATGTGCATGTGTATGTGTATGTATGTGTGTGTGCATGTGTGGTGGGTAGGGGTGGGGAGGGGGTAGGGGTGGAGACTGTGCATGTGTGTGTGTGTGCATGTGTGGGGGGTGGGCGTGGGGTGGGGGGTATGGGGCAGGGTGGGGGCTGTGCGTGTGTGGTTGGTGGGGTGTGTGTGGGGGGGGGGGAGGAGGGGTTGTTTGTGTGTGTGTAGTGTGTGTGCATGTGTGTGGTTGGTGGGGGGTGGGGAGGGGGTATATGTGTGTATGTGCGCATATGCGTATATGTGTGTGTAGTGTGCATGTTTGTGCATAATGTCCCTTGTAAACGAATTGATTGATTGTCCCTCATTGTAAATTAGTAAATTAATATATGATTAATTATGAAAGTATGATTGCCCCTCATTGTAAATTAGTAAATTATTAATTGTATACTTTAATTGTTAGTTTAATTGATGAAAATAATTAATTGAGTAGATGAATTAGAAGGAGTACGGGATACACATTTATTGTTGACATTGTTGTTGGATTATAGTGGATCGATGTTGGGTTGGTTAATTTTAAAAGTGGCATGACCACTGGATTATTGTCCATATGGGGGTGGGATTTTTCAACTTTTTTTGAAAATTACTTTGTATATCGAACAATATATATATATAGTATGATAATTAAATGAAACATACTTGAAATTATATATAGTGCACATAGATGCTAGCCTTCTAGTTCTTATGCGTGCGCATTCAATAGCCCTTAGACCCGTTCGAGAGTCATTACCCCTGTAATGAGATCTCTCGAATTGTTCCGTTTGGACAATTTGGGACTGCATAATTTCTGTATAATATTCTTAGTGGCTTAACGTTATTACTTTTGGAGGAAGTTCTGTAGTCGTATCCTAATGTTCTCTGGGTACATGCTGATTGACAAGTGTCATTGTTATTTTAATTGATCAATTGATATAACACACACACTTGACAATCTACGTCGTGTACTTGGAGAACTACGGGGATATGCTACCGATTTTTTTTCAAATTGTAACAATGTGCATGCGCTGTTAAGTATATTACAGAAAAATGCGGTCTTGAATGGGATAGGACCACTCACCCTTTAGAGGAGATGGAGGAAATAGAAATTTCTATTATAAATTGAATTTGAATATAAATAAGACTTAATTAAATGAAACATACTATAAATCTAAGTTTTGTTTATACTAATCCATGAATATACGCTTTGTACCTGTAATAGGTGATTAGTTGTGGTAGCTGTGATGGGATACCCGAAATACTAAGAGTGGATGGGTGAGACAAATAGAATGGGGGATGTGTTTCACAGAGGTGCTAATGAATTTGTGAAATATGCAAAGAGATGTCATAATGATGAAGAGTTTTCGTGTTCGTGTGCTAGGTGTAAGAATGGTATGGTGTTTGAGTGGAAAACAGTTGAACTACATTTGTTAAGATCGGGTATGCAAGATAGTTATCAATTTTAGAGTTTTCACGGTGAATTGAAAGTTCCTTTTGTACCCGACCAACCTTTACAACAACCATCAACAAGTACGATAGATGTAGAAGGGGATGACGTAGATCATAATATGTTAGAGGATTTAGTTGATGATGCGTACGGAGTTTATAAAGAAGAGGAGAATGAGGTTACTGATGATGTAGAAGGTTCAAGTGCTCGTGAAGATATCACGATAAAACTTGACGATGACTACCAAAGTTTAAAATTTAAGGCGACCCAACCGTTATTCTCTGGCTGTGAGAAAGATCAAATAACTTTACATGCCTTGGTTGGTTTGCACAGTTTGAAGATCCAGTATGGTTTGTCTGGCAATAACGTGACAGGAATTCTGAAATGGGTGAAGGGCTTATTATCCAAGGAGAATACACTTACAAATAGCTATCCTATAATGAAGAACAGTTTGAAAGGTTTGGGAATGAAGTATAAATCGATTCATGCTTGTGTGTATGACTGCATACTATACCGAAAGGAGTATGAAAATCTCGATCGTTATCTGGTATACGATGAACCTAGATATGTCCAATCTACTAGTAAGGAAGGCACAAGCTCAAAAGTGCCTCAAAAAGTATTGAAATATTTTCCCGTTGGGCCTAGATTAAAGCGATTTTTCATAATACCATGGATAGTAGAGGCAATGACTTGGCATGCTAGGGAAGAAGTAGGGGGTAATATCATGCGTCATCCTATTGGTTCCTCTATTGTTTAAGCACTGTTTCTCCAAGCACAAGGATTTGTGGAGGGC
Organism: Sambucus nigra; assembly: GCA_949130495.1. Classification (NCBI taxonomy): domain Eukaryota; kingdom Viridiplantae; phylum Streptophyta; class Magnoliopsida; order Dipsacales; family Adoxaceae; genus Sambucus; species Sambucus nigra. The sequence goes on from OX422222.1 coordinate 52,789,165, forward strand.
TATTATGCAAATTAGTATTACCTTCTCACTCTTATGTGAGAAAGTAGTGAATCGAGAACACATAGTGGCCGCAAAATTGGCGGTGACCGAAGCGATTTGTGTATTGGAGAAGTACTTCCCCCAGCATTCTTTGACATAAGTGTTCACTTGTTGGTACACCTATGCGACGAGGAACTTCTTTGTGCTCCATTTTGATATCGGTGGATGTATCCGTTTGAAAGATTGATGAATGTTTTTAAAGATTACGTCAAGAATACGCGATACATTGCAGGATCAATTGCAGAGGAATACATAACTGTGGATTCATCAATATATACTCAGGAATATATGCCTGACTCGAATAGCGTTGATGACACTGATGAGTTCGTCGATGATGGTGGTCATGTGATGGGAAAACGAGTGAAATTAACGAGTTTGCAACATGAACAAGTAGCTCGTTATCTATTTAACACGCATAAAGATGTCGAAGAATGGAAAAAATAAGTTTCAATTATTATAATGTTTAACATTATTTTAGATTATTTTATACATGATTAATTTTGTAATATGCAAAAAATATGAAGCCTGTGAGAACAATAAAAGACGAAAAACAATGGTACAATCAGATAGCGAATTTAGGCTGTGGTTGACACAAGAGGTAATTATAATGAAAATGGTTGTTATATAACGTTACATTACCCTCAAATTTTACCACTAATATAATTAATTTATCTATATTCTCAGCTCTTAAAGACGGGTGATGCGACATCAAGGCTTGCTCGTCTGGCCACTGGACCCTTGTTCGTGGCAAAAGAGTACAAAAAGCATCGATTGAACGGTTACATTTTCGGCGCTAAAGTGTACGAGGAGAGTACAAATGAACAGAACTCGGACATTTCATACAAGGCTCTTACTTTCTTTCGAGCGAGCGCAACAGATAAAAATCTCGTTGAAGCTGAAATGACTTACTATGGTGTAATCCGAAATATATTTGAATTGGATTATATAAGCTTCAAAGAGGTTCTATTTTACTGTGACTGGGCAAGAGTTGAGGATAAAAATGCTTGTAAAGTTGATCCTGTCACCAATTTGATCATGGTTGACTTGTCCAAGTTGAAGAGCGATGAGCCGTTTGTTTGTGCATTTTAAAAGGTTAACCAAGTGTTTTACTCGGAGTATATCAACAACGAGCCTTGGTCAATTATACAACACGTGCCAAACATTCTAAATAGTTGTGTGGATGACTTGGCTGCTCCTACCGAATATCAATCCATTTTTTATGATAACCCGAATTTCAAATAATTTTTCAATTTGTAGTAAATATTCCAATTTGTACCGAAATATTCCAATGCGTTTGGACAGTTTGGGAGTGCATAATTTCTGTATAATATTCTTAGTGGCTTAAAGTTGTTACTTTTGGAGGAATTTTCTATTATAAATTGAATTTGGATTTGAATTTGGATTTGAATTTGAAATTTAAGTTTTGTTTATACTAATCCATGAATATACGCTTCTTACCTTTAATAGGTGATTAGTACATAGTTATTTGGGGTGTCATATTTCTGGAGAGGAGACTGAATCTCTTCATCTATCCTTTATATCCGAACACTAAGAAATGCCATAATTCTATGGAGTGATGCTCTGCAAATTCCTTCCAACCGTTGTGTATCCAAACATCACCAGTTGAAGTTGTCAATTACACTTTCCATACCCCACCACTTGGAACCTCTAGCAAAACATGGGAAAATATGGAAAGTGGAATTGACAACTTCAACTGGTGATGTTTGGCTACACAGCGGTTGGAAGGAATTTGTGGGGCATAACTCCATAGGATTATGTCATTTATTAGTGTTAATATATTAAGGGAATTATATTTGACACGATTGTCCGGGGTATATTAGTTGGAAGGAAGTGCCATATGAGCTCAAGTTAACTGGTTGGATGGCACTATAGGTAATGTATTTATATTTATATTTATATGAATATTTAAATTTTAATTTCGATTTCAATTTTTATGAATATTTGTTGTTGGGTGGCACTACACTCTTGTGCAGTATCTTGCAGTGGTTGATTCTTATAGTGGAACTGGAACGGGAAATTGGTGATGGATTTTCACAAAAGTTGTCCTCTTCTAGAGGTTCTTATCTTTAAGGTACGTCAAGGGTTCATAACATCACTTCCAGCTAAATAGTTTGTAGATTTGAGATAATTGATGGTAATGTTGTTTCTTCTTATATTAGGGTTTTTCATTTTGTTGTGAACAAATCGGGACATCGTGGTTGGAATGGTATGCACCTGATTGTTTGAGATCACACCTAAAGATAATCGAAATTATGGGAGGATTGGGGTTGAACAATAGAGTTGAACAGTTGAGGTACTTTGTGGAGAATGCCAAAGTTTTAAATAGGTACGGGATTGTTTCTATTTTGAATGTATATTTGCACTATCTATATTTTATCTGGATATATAATGTTTGAATAGGTACAACGTTGCTATAACAAGTATATATATACTGCTGGGTAGTGGCAGTGGCCATACTTCCCAGCATATTTTTTTTCAATTCTGCCCAGAATTATCACGGTCATTGACCGTGATAATTTTTTTAACATTGTCACGGGTTTGTCATGGTCCTTAACCGTGACAAAACTTGTCACGGTCAAGGCCCGTGACACGACCGTGACAATCCTAACGAACTTGTCACGATCAATGACCATGACAAAAAACGTTGTCTCGCCTAGAATTGTCATAGTTAGTGACCTTGACAAGCTGAAGTTGTCAAGTTCAATGACCGTGACAATTCGACAAATTTGGTGTAGTGAGATGCTATACATATTCATTGGCCGACATTAATAAAGGTGAGTTAGGACCTCGTTGCTTGATTCAGGTATGCGTACAAGGGTACGTGTAGAAGGACTAATGGCGAACATTTGTGTGTGTTAAAATCGGGAAGACTTGGCATATGGTGATGGTGTAAATTCTTGTCAAGGTGGAGTCGTGTTTGACGACGTGAGGATTTATGAGTGGGAACTCTCTGCATTCAGGGATGTGTTTTTCGCCAAGGTGGAGAATGTTGGATTTATAGCTCAAAATTGTGGTAAGTGAGTCAAATATTGTGAGCATTCAAAATATGGTTGGTGAGATATGGTTAATAAGTCAAAACATGTGAAACATTTGGATGTTAAGTGCCTACCATTGGGATAATAACTTGTTAGGGGCCTACAATTGGAATAGTAACTTTGATCTCAACCATCGAACCTTATTTTGAACCAATTGATGTGGCTAATTCCAAGCACCTATAAATTGACTTAAATCATTCATTATATAAATATGAATAAAAGTGAAAGCAAGAGTAAGTGAGAGTGTTTTGCAAGGGTTGTAGAGTGAAATAGACATAAGAGATTGAGAGTGTAACAATTTGTGTTCCTTATTTATCACATTGAGGATTTTTCCTCTCCCCCCGTGGACGTAGACAATTTGGTGAACCACGTTAAATCATTGTATCTCTCTTGTGTTTTATCACTTTCTTTATTTATCTTCATAGTGTGTTACATGAGCTACAAAGACAATGTACTTGTTTGTATACAATCGGAGGAAGGAGATTTGGCATTAAATCCTAACACCCCCACACACCCATCCACCTACCCCACCACCAAAAAACAGAACATGTGTTTAAGTGTTTTGTTTATTTGTTCTGCAATTGGTTTTAACTGGATAAAAATCAAAAAATTATATCATGATTTTGCTGAAATTTCTTTGAAGTGGCTGAATAATTTGGTCAAAAGTTTCTGAATTCTTATGTATTGGTGTTTAGTAGTTGAAATATCTAATATAATTACTAAAATTGGTCTTATGTTGCTTCATAAACTTTTCGGATTTAATTGCATGTTTGTAAAATATGTGCATCATTGTATTTAGGCTTAGGCCTAGGCTCAGAGAGAGATTACCACCTACATGTGCTTTTGGTTAGATAACTATGAATGAAATTATGAAAAAAAATTGAACAAAATACCAGTTACCAAGAATTAGTATATCAAGAAAATACTAATATACGGAAGTCATTGCCACCCATACCCATGACAACATGGCTTGGTTTTCTTGTCCACACAAAAAAAGTGCACAAAGAGAGAAACATTTCTTGAAGTCATCAATCTAAAAGTATTAATCATGGCACTTGTACATGTTGTGATTGCTACATTTCTTTCTATCTATTTATTGATTTATTAAAGAAAAGGATGGATATGGGACCAAGTTCAAAAATTTCCCTTTTTACCCTAGTCAATTGTTGGAGCATAAATACCACTCACTTGCACAATAGTATATAACCATTTTGGGTTTGGCCCGAGGCATAAATCAAGCCCTTTTGTGTGTGTGTGGGGTGGGGGGGGGGGAGTCGCTTAATATTTTTTAAACATGATACAAAATTATTTTTTAAACTTGGACCTTTTTTACAAGAATAGATTATAGTATTTCGATATTATTTTTTTTAAGCTCGGATTATTTCACATCTTATCACACATTGCCACGTGTAGGAAATTCTTTTTTATTATAAAAATAGATTATATTCTGATTTATTACAACTTGACTGGATTTTATTAGTGACAATTTAATATTTAACAATTTAAATCCTAAGTTTAAAAGCTTTTAAATATAACAAAAACATGAAATGCAATTAAGTAATGGTAAATATTGTTTACTTGACTTTCAAGTAATTATAATTTAGAACATTTTTCATCGTTAAATGTCACTAAATATCACTTTTAGTAGCGAAAATTTCACATTTAGTGACGACAAATGTAATGAAGTCTAATAAACTAATTAAAATATATTTAAGTCCAATACAAATAATTAGTAATATATTAAAGTAAAAAATTGTGACAACCCGCCTACTAAAATAATAGGTGGCCATCCCAATACTCTAATAATTACAGGAATCATAGATGGTCCATCCTCAGCATCACTGTCGATTAAAATAATAGTACGAGATAACCACCAATCATTTTATAAAATGGACTGTCAAATTTAAAATTTAGTAAGTAAAAGAAAAACACTTAGACAATCCCATTTGAAAAAATGGTGGATATCAAAAATCGATGAATAAAGAATGACAATATATTAAATAATCACCGAATAAGCTGTCGGTGAACAGACCAATACAAATAGTTACACCGAGTATTACAATTCAATTATTACATCATAATAAATAAGTGCAACACTTGGGCAACACGCCCGAATGAATAACTGAACATAACTAGAGTACAATGGAAAGAAGCGTCTAAACAATTAACCTACAACATCCGCAATATGTCGTAGCTCCATGACAACCGGAATAGAAATGTAAATACGGGTGTCCATGCGGTAGAGAACCTTTATGGCAAGAAGTATATGCGAAAACAAAGAAATATAGACGGGTCAGGGCCCGGTTTGATATGATTCCCATGTGAATAAAATGCATGACAGTTAAGTGCGTAATTCTCTCGCAATTAATAATAATAATTCTCACCTCTCAATCTAAAAGCAACCTAACGCAATATCAATGCAATGCTCTAGTTAACCCAAGTACTAAGGGCTAACTTCTCCCCATTCTCAACATTATGCCCTATTCGTGCGTGGGGTGTCTCGCAAAGCGAAATCCAAACAAGGAACCCCCTCGATACACTACTATTTAGGCAAGGTTGATCATCGAGATCCATTAGACCCTAAGTACAATATTGATGTATTGATTCATCTAATTTAATTTCCCTTAACATAGTACTAAGGGCTACACTTCTCCCCAGTCTCAACACTCTACCAAGTTCGTGCGTGGGGTGCCTCGCAAAGCGAAATCCCAACAAGGAACCCCCCCCCGATACACTACTACTAGGCAAGGTCGATCGTCGAGATACATTAAACCCTCAGCACAACTAATATATATATATAAATGGGAAATTATCTATAGCTACTCAAGGAAACATAAATAAATCCATTCATCATCTAAAATCATAATTCCTAATTCTTTCTTTAGGAATATATATAAATGGTAAAACACTTTATCAAATGTTTACCAATCAATTTCATTCAGTATACTAGTTCATTTCATAGTTCCATTCCTTATCAGGAAATATAATCACAGTTTTTATGCTCTTTGTGGCATTTTATCTCAATTATGCACTTTGTAAAAATCTCTTCCTTATCAGGAATATAATCATCATCATATGCTCTTTATGGCATTTCATTGTGCTCTTTATGGCACTTCATCATGCTCTTTATGGCATTTATCATACATCAAGTCCCACTTGATTTAGAATAGTTATAATTATGTATATATATAACGATTCTAAGACCGTCCGCCCGGGCGCGCCCCTAAATGACCATCATCTTCCAGTGCCTATCAATTACGACACCTGGGCACCTATACGCAAGACGTCAGGAAGCGGCCATATGCCTTCGGGCTAGTCATAACCACACCTGGAGTTACCTAACCATCGCAGAAAACATAACATAAACGCTCATATGGCCTAGGACTATATCCACCCTGCATTCACTAGCCAGGGGGATTCACCTCACGCGCGGACTTCCCTTATAATGTCATTTAGAGAGGGTGTTAACCATAATTTAACATTTATGAAAATCATTTCTTTTTCCTTTTGAAAACATCCAAATTTTACATTCTCAAAATCATTTGTACATATTCATTTTGTACCATATTTCATAATATACATTTCTTATTCTTAGTGTCATATTTTAGTAATGACCTAAGACTCGAAGTACCATAAACCTCAAACTAGTCTCCAAGAGTTCATACATTTCATAAACCCTCAAAGTAAGCCTCCCTCAAGGAGTATCTCCCAAGAGTCATAATATTTACATTTTATCTCCAATTTATCTTTAGGTTAACTTCCCATATAATTCGGACATAAACCTATACAAACTAGCCCTCGGGTAATCCCAATCATCCCATTTTATCCTAGGACATTAGTCTACCCAAAACAACCCTCTAGGACTCCCATTACTTCCCAAAGGAAGGTCCCTAAACCTTGGACCTAAAAGAAAAGGGCTAAAAACTAAGCTGGAAAAAATCCCAAAAATGCAAGAATTCCGAATCAATTCGCCTTGGCCGAATCGATTCGGTCCTGAAAGCGAATCGATTCGGTGAGTCCGAATCTATTCGGTCATGAGGACCCAACCATTCTTCATAACCCCGAATCGATTTGGTCGACTCAGACCTGACATTTTCCCCTTTACTGAATCGATTCGCTAGGGGCGAATCGATTCGGCCATGCAGAATTTCCAAGATTGGGATACAGGTTGTTTAAACCCTAAAATCTCAAAACCTCCAAACCCTTGATTTTACCCAACATCAACAACAACAATTTATACCACATCATTCCTACACATCAAATAACTAGTTTTCTCAACTCAAATCAAATTAAACTCCAAGATTAAAGGTTTAATCACTAAAAACCTACAAATCCCAAATATGGTTTAAATCTCCAAATATATAACTATACATGCAATTTATCACATTAAATCAATATCTAGAAAGTAAGAAACTTGCCTCGAGGTTGTAGTCTCGGATTCCCTTCCGGTAGCAACGAATTCCGGCTCCAATCTTGCATTTTCTCTCCATTTCTCCCAACTCTCTCTTCTCTCTCTCTCCTTTGGCTTTTCTCACAAATTAAGAAAGAAAAAGGGATGGGGGAACTTTAACGGGCCTTAAAAAATAAATGCCCTCTTTTAATTGCTAATACACCATTAAAATGACTCGTATCATCATAATTGAGTCATAACGCGTCAAAAGTGCTCGAAATCCCGAAATACAACCTGGCATTTATTTCAACTATCTCAACTGTTCTAAAAACAACCATACCCCCTATTTTGGCATTCAGAGAAATGTGAACTATTTTTTGTGTTCCAATTTCATTTTATTTCATTAATTATACTCCAAATTAAATATGAGTCGTAACCGTCGTTTTACATATAACGACACAATATATCACAATATAATGCCATTTACCTTCTCTTAACGGTAAATAGACAAAACATAGTAAATATTATCCCTTAATATCACGGGAAACAATATTTACTCCAACATCCCTTATTTTATAGAATTAGCCCATCAGAAAAAATAATATAAAATAGTCGCTCAAAAACCTGGGTTGTTACATACTCCCCCCCATAGAAGGGAATTTTGCCCTCAAAATTTAGGCATACAGTACGACCATATAAAAGTATACTATATTAAACTATCGTTCTATCATACTTAGCAAACCCCTTAGCAATGCGGCGTCCACACTGGACTTGGACTAAGGTCATCACTATTTGATATCAGTCTACATTCTTCGTGCTCTAACATAGCACCAAATTGTTCCTTAGGAACTATCGATTCTACCTTTCTAATACGGAAGGAGATACCTACACATCCCGGCACCAATTTCCTTTCTTCCCGAATTACATTACACCCTCGCCAGGGAATAACTACACTAGGCCACACTTACGGCACTACCCTTATAGAAAATGATCCGAACTATTGTACGAAAATTCAATCCATAAAAGCTACTACTCCAATCCTTCCTCTTCCCACCACTAGTCTCTTCACACTAGTAGGGGAATTGGTTAATCACTGACGTGAACGCTCTTGCTATAGCATCCCCTCGGTGAAGCTCGTTCCATTTGGCATTCCATGCCTCAACTAATCTCTCCGACGGGTTTTCTACTCAACGCATCTACTACTCCCATTTGCATTTCTTTAGCGAAAGGGAATATCCAATTGATAGTCCTTTACAAACTCCAACTATTTCTCGCGAAAGGACCAAATTCTTACCCAGGAAGTAGTGCCTCTATTCCTTTAAGGCGAATACTACCTCTACGAACTCTACATCAAGCGGGGGATAATACATCTCACAAAATTTAAGTCTGTGAGACGCATAAATAATGGGTTCATGCTCTTGTATTAATACTTTCCGTTCCTGGCAAAGACTCATTCGTTAAATCCAATCTCGATCTTAACAACACGAGTGCCGGAGTAAAGGTCAGTTCATACTTCAACTCCTCGGGATATAGGTTACCAACGTAACGCTCCATCTAAGAAAGGCCCCACCTTCTACGGCCTAACATTTCAAATTACTCGAGATCCCAAACTTCTTCATTCTAGGGACCTAATCCCACTTAGAGTTAACCCACAAACCTATCGTGGTCAACACCCTACCGCCTTCCTAAAGCAAAGATACATGCCTTAAGGGCCTTACGTCCTAATAATCCTAAAGTCAATCTATCTATCCTAATCTAGTCGCATAAGTATTATCCTAACTAGATCCCTAGTGTCCAAGACCTTTCCCAACTTCTGACATTCGCTCGGTTTCATGCGTGGGACGTCTCGTCGAGGCGAAATGCAAACAAGGAACCCTCCCGTTACACTACTACCTCGCATCGTCGGTCGTCGAGATGTAATGGTCGAAGACACATGATCGGGATAGCTAGAGTTCTAATTTGTAATCCTAGTAATGCACTTCTACTTCTAAGTCCTACCATCTCAATCAACTGAAAATTTGACCAACCTGGCATGTACTTTCTGTAAGATGCCACAAAATGTGTTATCCCAAAACACATACATATATCTTTATAAATGGCCTTCTCATTAAGGCATAACCATAAGTCTCTATTCAACTTTCATAACTTAGTCTTCCCCACATCGATCAGAGGAAAACTATCACAGTGCTCATATCTCGCACTTCAACTTAGCCCTTTAATCACTCATTTACGTGATTCTCGGCTAAACTTCCAACCCAACACTTAACCAACGGAAAGAAAGAAAAGAAAATGCAACATCTCTCCACTCCCAACGTCGTTAAGGTTCATGCGTGGAGCGTCTCCCAAAGCGAAATCCAAACAAGGAACCCCTCCAACACAATCCCCTTAACTTGTTGGTCGTGGAGATAAGGCAATATCATACACAAGCAAAGCAAGCAAATAATCAAACAAGACAAAAAAAGCAAAACAAATAAAAATGAAAACTACCTACGTACCGTAAACCATCTCTATGAAGTCTCAATACTATATCTAGGTGAGATATTATAGAACAACTATCTCCTCTCTAGAACTAGAAATAGGATAGCCTCACGATTTATTCGCTTGCTATAGCATCAACCAAACCAAGAATATCTCTACTCGTATAATACATATGATACAAGTAGCACATACCACACATACCATCACTCGCCCCATAACGAGTGAACGAAAAATATAGAACCTCCCTACCACGGGAGTCATATAGATACATTCACTATAATAATATCGATACTACCACGAACTCGATATACCCTTCCGAATCTAGGGTAAATACAAAACTACTCCATCTTATCATAAGGAATGCTCCACCCTCAACTACGGTGGAAATCCCCGCCAAAAGTCATGCCAATCTCTGGCCACTACCAATAGTTCCTAGACACATATTCTAGTCTCATCCGAACTAATCTACTTCCAGCTCAAGCTACTTTAGCAATCACTCACGTAGTTCACTTAACTTCCTTAGCAAAGAGAACATTCTATCAGCCTCCCCGGCCTTAGTTCAATGAGTCTTCCCCGGGTGGATGTCCACCGATGGGGTCTCACGAACACTACTTCTCTAGAAGTGTTAGCAACACTTAATTGTGATCCTATCATTTCACTGAAGGTCTCTCTCTCTACCTTATAACATCCTTATTTCAGTGTATAGTTTCTTAACCGTAACACCCTTTATTCACTATCGGCCTCTAACCGAACCTCGCGTGAATACTTGAGAATCCTACCTTCTCATCATTCCCGACATCCTAGAGAAACTCGCTGTTAAAATTATCTAACGGGTTTCTCTATGGGCAACCTCCTACTCCCTTAAAATATGGCGACTACCATTTCCTCCACTTCAACCTTACTCTTATATGTTAAATATTTTCCTCCATTCTTCGCACCTGGGAACTTCTATACCCCTTTCGAAGCCAAAACTCTCGGGACTTATAATCTAATCAGATGAGTTTGCACTTCTTCCATCCAATCGAACTTCAACATATAGTCCTTGTCAAGGACTTCTCATCTTCAAATCGACATCGCATGGAATCCCAAGCTTAGCACCATTCTCTGCTGGCAGCGGTACTTGGAAAACTATATCTACTGTACTCAGTAGTCGTGGTAGCAATATAAGAAAATTCTACGAAGGAAGCGACCTCTAAATAGGCCATCATCCCCAACTACAGCTCACAGCTCTTAGTAATCCCGTCTCATGACACCTTCATAACGGCCTTCCTTGACGCCCCTCATCTGACGACTTACAAGTCTAACATGAACGCGTAAAAGATTTTCGGGGTTCTCATAACTTAGCAGGAGAACAAAATCTCACAAGAGAAATCAACAATCTTAATCTTAAGTCTCTATATCAAATCAAAAGAAACGCAGAAGACGCAATACATCCGCACAGATTCCTAAGGACTCTAGAACCTAATGTTCTGATACCATCTGTGACAACCCGCCTACTAAAATAATAGGTGGCCATCCCAATACTCTAATAATTACAGGAATCATAGATGGTCCATCCTCAGCATCACTGTCGATTAAAATAATAGTACGAGATAACCACCAATCATTTTAAAAAATGGACTGTCAAATTTAAAATTTAGTAAGTAAAAGAAAAACACTTAGACAATCCCATTTGAAAAAATGGTGGATATCAAAAATCGATGAATAAAGAATGACAATATATTAAATAATCGTCGAAGATGTCGATGAACAGACCAATACAAATAGTTACACCGAGTATTACAATTCAATTATTACATCATAATAAATAAGTGCAACACTTGGGCAACACGCCCGAATGAATAACTGAACATAACTAGAGTACAATGGAAAGAAGCGTCTAAACAATTAACCTAAAACATCCTCAATATGCCGTAGCTCCATGACAACCGGAATAGAAATGTAACTACGGGTGTCCATGCGGTAGAGAACCTGTATCGCAAGAAGTATATGCGAAAACAAAGAAATATAGACGGGTCAGGGCCCGGTTTGATATGATTCCCATGTGAATAAAATGCATGACAGTTAAGTGCGTAATTCTCTCGCAATTAATAATAATAATTCTCACCTCTCAATCTAAAAGCAACCTAACGCAATATCAATGCAATGCTCTAGTTAACCAAAGTACTAAGGGCTAACTTCTCCCCATTCTCAACACTATGCCCTATTCATGCGTGGAGTGTCTCGCAAAGCGAAATCCAAACAAGGAACCCCCCGATACACTACTACTTAAGCAAGGTTGATCATCGAGATCCATTAGACCCTAAGTACAATATTGATGTATTTATTCATCTAATTTAATTTCCCTTAACATAGTACTAAGGGCTAAACTTCTCCCCAGTCTCAACACTCTGCCAAGTTCGTGCGTGCGGTGTCTTGCAAAGCGAAATCCAAACAAGGAACCCCCCGATACACTACTACTAGGTAAGGTCGATCGTCGAGATACATTAAACCCTCAGCACAACTAATATATATATATATATATATATATATATATATATATATATATAAATGGGAAATTATCTACAACTACTCGAGGAAACATGAATAAATCCATTCATCATCTAAAAGCATAATTCCTAATTCTTTCTTTAGGAATATATATAAATGGTAAAACACGTTATTAAATGTTTACCAATCAATTTCATTCAGTACACTAGTTCATTTCATAGTTCCATTCCTTATCAGGAAATATAATCGCAATTTTTATGCTCTTTGTGGCATTTTATCTCAATTATGCAGTTTGTAAAAATCTCTTCCTTATCAGGAATATAATCATCATCATATGCTCATTGTGGCATTTCATTGTGCTCTTTATGGCACTTCATCATGCTCTTTATGGCATTTATCATACATCAAGTCCCACTTGATTTAGAATAGATATAATTATGTACATATATAACGATTCTAAGACCGCCCGCCCGGGCTCGCCCCTAAATGACCATCATCTTCCAGTGCCTATCAATTACGACACCTGGGCACCTATACGCGAGACGTCGGAAAGCGGCCATATGCCTTCGGGCTAGTCATAACCACACCCGTAGTTACCTAACCATCGCAAAAAACATAACATAAACGCTCATATGGCCTAGGACTATATCCACCCTGCATTCACTAGCCAGAGGGCTTCACCTCACGTGCGGACTTCCCTTATGATGTCATTTAGAGAGAGTGTTAACCATAATTTAACATTTATGAAAATCATTTCTTTTTCCTTTTGAAAACATCCAAATTTTACATTCTCAAAATCATTTGTACATATTCATTTTGTACCATATTTCATAATATACATTTCTTATTCTTAGTGTCATATTTTATTAATGACCTAAGACTCGAAGTACCATAAACCTCAAACTAGTCTCCAAGAGTTCATACATTTCATAAACCCTCAAAGTAAGCCTCCCTCAAGGAGTATCTCCCAAAATTCACAATATCTACATTTTATCTCCAATTTATCTTTAGGTTAACTTCCCATATCATTCGGACATTAACCTATATAAACTAGCCCTCGGGTAAACCCAATCATCCCATTTTATCCTAGGACATTAGTCTACCCAAAACAACCCTCTAGGACTCCCATTACTTCCCAAAGTAAGGTCCCTAAACCTTGGACCTAAAAGAAAAGTGCTAAAAACTAAGCTGGAAAAACATCCCAAAAATGCAGGAATTTCGAATCGATTCGCCCTGGCCGAATCGATTCGGTCCTGAAAGTGAATCGATTCGGTGAGTCCGAATCGATTCGATCAAGAGGACCCAACCATTCTGCATAACCCCGAATCGATTCAGATGGTCCGAATCGATTCGGTCGACTCAGACCTGACATTTTCCCCTTTACTGAATCGATTCGCTAGGGGCGAATCAATTCGGCCCTGCAGAATTTCCATGATTGGGCTACGGGTTGTTTAAACCCTAAAATCCCAAAACCTCCAAACCCTTGATTTTCCCCAACATCAATAACAAAAATTTATACCACATCATTCCTACACATTGAATAACTAGTTTTGTCAACTCAAATCAAATTAAACTCCAAGATTAAAGGTTTAATCACTAAAAAACTACAAATCCCAAATATGGTTTAAATCTCCAAATATATAACTATACATGCAATTTATCACATTAAATCAATATCTAGAAAGTAAGAAACTTGCCTCGAGGTTGTAGTCTCGGATTCCCTTCCGGTAGCAACGAATTCCGGCTCCAATCTTCCATTTTCTCTCCATTTCTCCCAACTCTCTCTTCTTTCTCTCTCCTTTGGCTTTTCTCACAAATTAAGAAAGAAAAAGGGGTGGGGGAACTTTAACGGGCCTTAAAACATAAATGCCCTCTTTTAATTGCTAATACACCATTAAAATGACTCGTATCTACATAATTGAGTCATAACGCGTCAAAAATGGTCGAAAACCTGGCACTTATTTCGACTATCTCAACTGTTCTAAAAACAACCGCACCCCCTTTTTGGCCTTCGGAGAAATGTGAACTATTTTTGTGTTCCAATTTCATTTTATTTCATTAATTATAATCCAAATTAAATATGAGTCTTAACCGTCGTTTTACATATAACGACGCAATATATCACAATATAATGCTATTTACCTTTTCAGAACGGTAAATAGACAAAACATAGTAAATATTATCCCTTAATATCACGGGAAACAATATTTACTCCAACATCCCTTATTTTATAGAATTAGCCCATTAGGACAAATAATATAAAATAGTCGCTCAAAAACCTGGGTTGTTACAAAAATCCCTTATAAATATGGAAATTAGTAAAAAAAGGTCATGACAAATCAAGTGATTGACTTTATCCAAACGGTTAACATAATGTGACATGTAAAATTTCCAATGTTAATAAACCACCCATACATAGTAATGAATAAAATTTCAAATTATACAAAAATTATGATCGCAACAATATTATAGAACTCGAGTATTTTAGATATTTTATTTTTAATTTTGAGCCAAATAAATTTTTAAAGCAATGCAATTTTATTTAATTTCAGATTATATCATATGTATAAATAATATATCAGGTGGTGTATATTTGTTGGTTATCTAGATTGATGGAGGTTTAATTTTTTTCAATTTATTTGGGAATCAGTTGGGATCAAGTGTGAGAAATTATTATGTTTATGAAGGTATTGCAAATTAAAACACTATACCCACCAACCCAAATTTATGAAAAAAATATATTAAAGCAAAAGAAGAAAAAATGGTCTAGATTGGAAACTGATTAAATTAAAAGCCAAAATAAAAAAATGACCGGATTTTAAAAAAAAAATTCCTAAAGGGCTAGATTGGCCAAAAAAGTGGTGGTTGGGCCCCTTAAATGAGGGGCAAAATATGCAAAACAATGCATTAAATAAGTGAACTGACGATCAAATTAGCTTGATTAACGAAATTATTAAAAGTGGGGGCCAACCCCATAATAATTTAACAAGTTAGAGTTTTCCTTAATAGTGAAAAAAAAACGCAGGCCTAACCCAAAATAATCCAAAAAATTAAAAAATCTTTCGAAAATTACTTTAATTGGTTATTATTTACATATGAGTAAAAAATTACTATAAAATCCAACTTTACCAATCACTCCCAAATCAAAAATGTAAATTTTGCCCAACTTTTTGTTCAATACTAACAAAAGGGATATTATCGACATTTACAAACATAATAATGACATTAGTTGTGCCTATTGAGACACTTGATGTAACACTGTCGCATCATCAACAACGTCGACATATCTCACAATTCTAATGGAGTCACGTCCTTGTGAGACCTTAAGCCTTGAGTGGTAAAAAAAAGTACAACTAAGTTCACTATGGGTTTAAGTCACTCTAACAAGTAAAATTTGTTTTTCAAACTGGACTACAAATTATTTGACCAAGAATCATTTTGTTTAATAAATGCAAAAAAAAAAACGTATGAATTAGCGAAAAAATCACAGACATATACATAAAAATTATGTATACGCTACTAGAATAATCGCATATACATTAAAAAATATCATGTATTCATTACAAAAATATCACATTTACATTATGGGAAAAACTATTTATCGCGTATGCATTACATAAAAAATGTAATAGATAACACATAATCTTTTAAATAAAGTTAAGCATTAACCTGGTAGGATATGGAGAGTGAGAGATGTTGGAACTTTGTAGCCTTAGAACAGTGATCCATTAAGCTTGGGATTGTACTGAATTATCCTAGAAATTGGTATTTTCTTACTATTTTAAATTGTCGAACTGACATTGATTATGTGTATTTTAAGAATTTTCAGTTTCTTTTTCATTTGTTTCTCAACTATCATCTTCGGCGTCTATGGAAAGAACATAGTTAACTAGAATTTTAATTTTCATTTTAAATAACTTTTGGAAACCAATAAAAAATGAATCAGTTTTAAGTAAGAGGCAGTTTCATATCATTTTGTTTTATTTTCTTTTGATTTTGACTACTACATGCAAATAAAATTTAAAAAAAATCTACATTTCCTTTATTTTTACAGTTAAATACAATTATTAATGAAGTCCCCCTTCATTAAATTTGATTTGGTTATGGAAGTACAAAATAAATAGTTGAAGAAGGATGACGTTGGCCAAGCTCACAGAGCAGGACTCGTGGTTATAAGTGTAAGGAAATTATCAATTAACCTTTGGGTTCCTTAATAGTTTTAATTCCTTCCTCGAAATGTGGTCATTGGTATTTCGATTTTTAATTAGAATATGTTATTTCCTAACAACATATTTCATCTTTCAAAACGAAATGGATATTAAAAGGAGTTAAAATTCCATTTAAATCTCAATCTCTACCTTGATGGACGGTTGAGATTAATTGACCTCTGGAATTTAGGCCACCTTTCCACATATAAATAGATGCATTTCTTAGATCTAAAAGGTATCCACGAAATACACATATAAAGATTTATAGGGAAGGAGAGAGAATCCAAAATTCTCCGCTGAAAGACTGCTAAAGTGGTTGGCCGACGGCAATCAACGGCGACAAACAACGACATCATATCCATGATGATGAAAGAAGGTATTTCATTATCCCTCTTTTCACATACCTATTAGGTGATTATCATGATGTTCACGATCTTAGGATTCATGTAAATAATTTTTTTTACAATAAGGTACCAAAACTACCTTTATGCTTGACCAGCCAAAAAAATTATCGTTCATCAAAGTACCACTAACCATAGTAAATGTAACAAACCATATCTAAACCATGCCAAATCTGAATAATTCAGGAAGATCCTTAAGGATAGACATTATAGACATTACAGTTCAAGTGTAACCCAATCACAATAGTCCAGATTGGCCTACTAGTGATGGGTCATCTAGAAGATTATAATCCATTGTATTTGTATAGTTATAGGAATATTATGTAATATAATCAAACCCCGTTATGAGGATGGGATATATAAAACACTGTATATTGATAGACTTAACTCTCAACTAGCCTCTGGGCACCCAAGTCTATTTATCATAACAAACTATCTTTTACCATGGGTGTAGATAAGAAATACTTGATGAACCATGTATAATGTAACAACCCATCCTTTTGGGGATGTTAAATTCCATAATTGGGTATAAATAGGAAAATTGAGGAATTTCTCGAAATAGTGATTTTTTGGATTTCCAAGGATTAGATGATTTCCGATGGGTGATATATTTACTTTTGGGATTAAGTCAATATGTCGGAGTATTTTAATTATATGTCGTCGTTGAGTAAAGAGACAAAAGGTAAGATTTTAATTAGAAAACTCGCGGTGAGATGTATTGGGTTAAAATAGGGGGTTGTGGTCAAGTACCTCGGATGGAAATTTTAACTGCGCCATGAGTCTCGGAATGGCCGAGATAGTCGGAAAAGAGTGTCCGATTGTCGAAATTGAGTTTCGAGGAATTTTAGAGTTAAAAGGGCTCGTAATTGAGTAAACGAGTCGTTTTTGGGTTTTAAGGGGTATAAACCCTTTTCTCCCTATATAAGGAGGGAGAGAGGGAGATAATAGAAAGAAAAGAGAGAAGAGAGAGAGGAAGGAAGAAAAAGAGGAGAAAAAGGATATTTCGGGCCAAACTCCGCCGGACTCGACTCGGGATCATCGGATTTTATCCACGAGGCAAGTGTTTACTTGCTTTATTTACTTTTGAGCATAAATTTTATATCGTAGTTTGGTAACAATAAACCCTAAAGATTTTGGGTTGGGTTTTCATGGATAAAATGGGTTTTCGGAAATTAAAACGAGTAAACCCCGAATAATTTCTAATTAGAGAAACCTAGAAATTCGTAGAAATTAATGGTTGATTTTGGGTTCTAGGATGTTTAGAACTTATTTTCATGGTGTATATATAGTTGGTTGTTGTTGTATGTGGGTGGAATAACGGATAAAATAAAGCTTGGAGATTCGTTAATGGCCGAAACATCTTCTCAGAGAAGAAGTTGTCCGCCATGATCGATCGATCGAGCGGGGGTGATCGATCGATCGAGGGCCATGGGTCGATCGCTCGACCCTTCAGGAAGTTCGGTAATTTTCCTAGGGTTAATTGGGTGAGATGAATTCCAATTTCAAATGGATTCTAGATTATTTAAGAATAGAACTAAGTAATCTTTTGGGAATAAATAGTCCTCCAATTGAGGAAAATCATGGGGGTTATGAGAGTGTCTTTAAAGTATGACACTAAAACTATATTTTCGAGGAAAATAGAATAATTGAGGAATTAGAATGTTGGGATTCCTAAAATAGAGTGGTGACCTCTAAATGATTGTTTGGACGAGATGTAGTCCTTGGGTTTGTGGGAAAGAAATCCACAACCTATTTAATTTTAGGGTATTGTGGGCTTACGTTAGGGAGTCAAATATCCTAGACTAGCATGGGGTTAATTGGGTTTATTCTAAGGATGTTTTATAGAGTTTAAAGTTCCATATGATATAGGAAGTTAACCTAGAATTAATAGAACGTAGAATGGTGATTTTTTGGATTATTGGGCGACTAGCGTGAGGACAATTACACTTTGGGTCCTAGGTCATTAATAAAATATGACTATGAGAATAAGAAATGTATATTCTAAAACTTGGTGCTTAATAAATAAGAAAATGGTTTTTGTGAATGTAAAATATGAATGTTTTCAAATTGGAAAAAGAAATGATTTTCATAAATGATAATTTATGTGAACACACCTCTCTAAATCGCTATCATAAGGGAAGTTTTGTGCGTAAGGTGAATTCCCATGGCTAATGAATACAGGGGAATACAGTCCTAGGCCATATGAGCGATTATTGTATGTTTTTCTGCGATGGTGAGGTAATTCTGGTTGTGGTTATGACTCTCCCGCGGGCATATGGTCGTTTCTTGATGTCTTGTGTTGTAGGATCCCAGGTTGTCTTGGTTATAGGACCTGGAAGATGATAGCCATTTAGGGGTGCACACAGTGGGAAAACCCGGACGGGCGGTCTTAGAAACGTTATATGATATGAAATATAACTATTCTCAATAATGTGGGACATTATTTATGTTAAAGCAATTTATGATAATAAATTGGCTTTAATACATTTCCCGGATGGAAGAAGGGAAATGGGATAAATGATTTGGCTTTATATACATTTCCTAGATGGAAGAAGGGAAATGGGAGCATATAAGATGAAAAATCATTTTTATGATAATAAAATTGGCTTTTAAAGACATTTCCTGGATAGAAGAAAGGAAATGGAAAGTTTTGAGATAAAAATGAAAATAAAGTAAACCTCAGTCCGAGTGATATATCCGGATGTGCATTATATAGATGAATATCGAGTAAATGAATTCTCATTTCGGGAGATATATCCGGAAGTGTAACGTGATATGTATCTAAAAGATGAGTATGTATAAATTGAGTAATGAGGGTCTAATGGATCCCGACGATCGACCTTGCCGCATAGTAGTGTATCGGGGGGGTTCCTTGTTTGGATTTCTCTTTGCGAGACACCCCACGCTCGAACATGGCTTAGTGTTGAGACTGGGGAGAAGTTTAACCCTTAGTGATCTAATATTGGGATTTACTATATGGTGTAAATATATTTATATGTTATGTACTGAGGGTCTAATGGATCCCCACGCACGAACATGGCATAGTGTCGTGACTGGGGAGAAGTTTAGCCCTTAGTACTTGCATTAACTAGGGTTGTTAGAAGATGGGTGACGGCTTAGTTAGTCGGTGTGGTCTGACTAGGATGTTTAGAGGGATGAGCTAGGAGTGCACTATTAGAAGAGAGGTGAGGGGTATCTCATGGGAGTGCGATACCAAATTTAAATATGAGATAAAATATTTTTTAAAATAAGGCATTTATTCACTTGCTAAATATTTTCAAAACTCGGGCTCTGACCCGTTTATCTAATTTTTCCCTCTCTTGCTATATATATATATATATATATATATATATATATATATATATATATATATATATAGGGGTCCAGGCACACGGAAGCCTGGATGACACATCTTTCGAGTCAGACGTCTGCTGCAGCAGCTGTGGATGCATGCAGGTTCTCGATAGACGCTTCTATCCTTGTAATCTAGATAGGAGATACTGTATAAACATTCGGGCTAATGGCCCAATTGCATTTATTTATTCGTTACCTCCTTTTAGTGCGACATTAGATATGGTTGTATCATATTTGAACCGAGTGTTCGGTTATTTTATTTCATTTCAGTTTCATTTACATAAACTGTGTGGATGTTTTTATCGTTTAGTCGTTTAAAAAGAGTAGTTAAGTAAAATTTTGACGCCAGTCTAATAGGTTATTAGTAATTAAATTGGTTTTCGACAGTGATGCTAAGAATGATCCATATGCGACTCCTGTTTTAATTTGATATAGGAGTGATCGCCCGGTATTTTATTAGGCGGGGTGTCACGTATAACTCTACTATATTTTATATTTTTGTATTCTGCCTAAGGAAAATTGGGTAATTTTATTATTTTATAATTGAACCCTCTTATAATTTAGTTCCATCTATGGGAAGAATCGATCGCGTCACCTGAAAATCTACATACAATATGTTATAAGTTACTATATAATAGCTCAGGTGTAAAATTTGGATCACCCATTTCCTCAATTGCATATATCTTGCAATTAAATATTTCTAGTAAATATCTTAATAGTATCATTTTTATGTCAATATCATCCAAAATTACACCATTAGCATAAAGAATTAAAAAAAGCAGTCAATTTCAAGTAAAAATCACCTGAAAATGCATTTAAAATTTTAATAACTTTACTACATAACAACCCAGGTGTAACACTTGGATCATCCATTTCCTCAATTGCACATTTCTTATGATAAAATCTTTCTATTAAATATCCTAATATTATCATTTCTACATCAATATCATCAAAATTAGACATCTAACATCAAGATTATTTATGAAATCGGTCATTCTTGGGTAAAAGTCACCAAGCTTCTAATTTTATTCATCATTACAGTGTTTAGATGTAGAATAGGAGGAGATTATTTTGAATTATCCTTATGTCATCGACATAGAGATAAGGCTTTTTTATCTTTAGTATATTCATTCACAACTTTGTTAATGGCTCATAGGAGTTTTTATTTTTGTTTTGTCCCAGAATAGCCAGCGGGGTGGATTTGTATGGACAAATTTTCAATAAAGTCAATTTGTATGTATTTTGAATTATTATGTGTTTGAAAAACAATTCATTTTGAGTCATAGGTTGGGCTTTGTATATGTTGAATTTTCAAGCCTAAGATGTTTTTGGATGAAGACGTTGCGACCAAGCTTCAGAGATTGCATAATCGTGTCGTGTTTAGGGCCACATGTTTTTTCACTTTTCGAGGATCTCTCGTGTATAGATGCGTATATATTTTGATCCTTGGAGATTTTTGTTTTGGGAGGTAGGATTTTATAAAATTATTTTTATATTTTTTAATAGTATTTTATTACTTTTAATATTTTTAGAAGCAAAATACTTTTTTCAGAGGTCGTTAGAATGACATTGGATGTGTCATTCGAACGAGTATATGTACCTCGTTAGATCATTCACGTTATAATGAAACTTCGAACGAGACCATTTCTCCCCTTCAATGAAATCTCGTTGGAAGTATCGTTAGATAGGTGTTCGAACGTGATGAATGGCAGCTATAGAACGAGATGTACCTCATTCGAACGAGCCTATGAATTTTTCATAATTCCAAGATTTTCCAAATTTCTTTTCATCCCTATCTTATTTTTCAAAAACCTCTTATAAATTGGAGTGCATTGCATCAGTTTTAATTGAGAACAATCTTATATTTTAAGTGACCAAACTCAATTAAAAAGCTCTCCAAAACCTTATTTTGCACCAAGTTGTTTAAGATCCAAGTTTCAATTCATATATGCTTTGAAGTTCATGTTTTGGGTAACACGATTACTTTTTCTTCATCTTCATATAGAACTTATTTCGTGAGGTGTATTTCGTGCCAAATTTATATACATATGGTGTACTACGCATTGTGTGATGTTTGTTGAGTTGTTCGGTGAATACAGAGGCATGTGTGGACTCACACGTTGGGGCATTTACGTGAGTAGATTCCTATATTATCCTATGGTGGAGTGGTTTAAGATTGAAAAAATGCAGCAAGGCTTATGAGGGCATCGAGTGATTGATTAAGTCATCATCAGTCTTATGTAAATTCGTATAATAGTGAATTTGTGTGGTTGGGCCATCCAAAAAAAATTCTATTTAGGTTTTCCTCGTACATTAAGCATTGTGATCCATTTACTATATTTTATTCTCCACTCACCTGGATGGATATTTAGGTTAAGATAAAATTGGTTAATTTTTTTAATCATAACTCATCAAAAATCAGTGTAATGTTTTACTTTGGGGTAAATTGTTTATGTTTAAATGAAATAAAATTTTAAAAATAGTTTATTTGTTTGTTTTGCATGTTCTCACATGTGTGTATAAGGTTCTAAGACTACCTTTACACATGATCAGCCAAAGAAATTGTTATTCAACAAAGTATAACTAACCATAGTCAATTTAACAAACCACGTGTAGACCACACCAAATCTCATGAATTCAGGATAATCTTTAGGAATAAACACTGGAGATGTTACAGTTCCACTATAACCCAATCACAACAGTCTAGATTGATCAACAGTGATGGCTCATCTAGAAGATTATAATCCATTGTATTTGTGTAGTTATAAGATTGTTATGTAATATAAATCAGACTCCCCATTCTGAGGAAGGAATACATGAAACGCTTTATACTAACAAACTTAGTTATTAACTAGCCTCCTAGCACCCTAAGTATTTTTATAATAACAAGTTGTCTTTCCTAGTTGGTGTACAGAAGAAATATATTGTAACCATGTATAACTCTAATCGATTTAATATTTTCGGATTCCACTTAAGGAAAATTAGGTAATTATCATATTTTATAATTGAACCCGCTTACAATTTAGTGTCATCTACGGGAAGAATTGGTCGCATCACCTGAAAATTGCATATCACATGTTATAAGCTTACTACGTAACAGAAAATTCCATATCATCCATTTCCTTGATTTCATATCTCTTATGATTAAATATTTCAGGTAAATATCTTAATATTATTTCTATGTCAATGTCATCCAAAATTACACCAGTAGCATTAAGAATTAATGAAAGAAATGAATCTAGGGTAAAAATAACCTCAAAATTGCATTTAAAATGATATTAGTTTACTACACAACAACTTAGTTGTAAGACTTGGATCAGCCATTTCCTCAACTTCATATTTCTTGTGATCAAATATTTCTAGTAAATATCTTAATATTATAATTTATATGTCAATATCATCAAAATTTAACCATTATAATCAAGATTATTAAGGAAATCAGTTAGTCTCGTGTAAAAGCCACCACACTTTCAATCTTCATTCAGCAATATTACAGTGTTAAACTCTTGTAACATAAGTTGTTATTTTCCCTATTTGACACGCTTGTCACCTCGTGAACAGTGACCAGAGAGTCCGAAGATTGTTTAGATAAGGCCTTTTTTACCTTTAGTATACATATAAATAAGGAATTTTTAATCTTTAGTATATTCACTCACAACTTTCTTAACGGCCTATAAGAGTTTTTATTTTTTGTTTTGTCCCAAAATAGCTAAAGGGGAAGATTTGTAAGGAAAAATTTTCAATAGAGTGAATTTGTATATATTTTGGCTTTATTTCGTGTCTGGGAAAACCTGTTTCAGTCATAGGTTAGGCTTTGTGTATGTTGGCCTTTTAATCCTACAACGTGTTACTCTGAAGTCCTAGCGGCCCAACTTCAGAGATTATATCATCGTGTCATGTTTAGTTCCACGATTCGTCTTCATGTTTTGAGGATGTCTCATGTAGGGATGCGTACATATTTTCATCCTTGGAGATTCCATTTTTGGGTGTTAGGATATTATAAAAAAATTAAAAAAATGTTTTTAAAATGATTTTATTCCTTTTAATATTTTTGAAAAGAAACATACTTTTTTCGAGAGATCGTTAGAATGACATTGGGTGTGTCGTTCTAACGACTCTATATACCTAATTAGATCATTCATGTTCCAACAAAACTTCAAACGAGATAATTTTTCCCTTCGCTGGAATCTTTTTAGAGGTGTTGTTAGAAAGGTGTTCGAACGAGACACATGATTTTGTTTGAATAGGATGTACCTCATTTGAACGAGCCTGGAAATTTTTCATAAACTCAAAATTTTTCAAATTTCTTTTCATCCTTATCTCATTTTTGGGAAACCTCCAATAAAAATGAGTGCGGAGAAGAACTTTTATTTAAGACCAAATCTTATATTTTGAGTTCCCAAACTCAATGAAAAAGATCTCCAAAACCATAGTTTAATCACAAGTTGTTTAGTATCCAAATTTCAATTCATATATGCTTTGAAGATACTATTTTGTGAAATAAGATTTAGTTTCTCTTCCTCCTGATAGAGAACTTATTTCGTGCAATGGATTTTGTGCCTGATCTGTTTACATAGGGTGAAGTCCGTAATGTGTGATTGTTTCTCAGTTTTTCAGTGGATAGAGAGGCATGTGTGGACTCACACGTCATGGTAGTTGCGTGGGTAGATTCCTACCTTGTGTAATACCCCGCCCTTGAAAATAGATGTTAAATAATAATTGGAGTATTTCATTCAGAAATGGAATTGGAGAAACAATTAAATAAGTGCTTGAACTAGAATTGTACATAAAACGACAAGTTGCACAAGGTGAATAAAAAGGAAAAATTAACGTTGCATGGGCGGCATGGAGGGACATTTAGATTCAAATGGCCAAAATCAATATATTGTTAGAGTACAACGCTATTAAATTAAGAACCGAAGGACCTACGGTCGTGAGTAAGTATAAATGGAAATTTAGTCGGTACGCGACACTATAAAGTGCAACCTTGCGTGATTTTTAGAAAAATAATCATAAGGAGTATATATGGTTTGACCATATATAATGGGTAATAAAAATAAGGATAACAAGTCTATGGGGTCAAATTGAAAAAAAAAATAAGAGTTTTTGAGAAGGGGTCGATCGATCGACGATGAGGATCGATCGATCGATCGATCAGGTCTTTCGACAGTCTGCCTTATTTGATGCGCTGTTTGATTATGGTCCCCTAATTTTACCACTTGTAAGCTTCTTATGTACTCCAGACCAAGATGATTTCGGTCTAGGGCATCACCTGGTGGTATATAAACGTTAGTGGGGGGTGCTAGGGTTGAAAAACCCTCTCCCCATTCTTGCATCCCCCTTCTCTCTCTCATTCTCTAAGTTGTAGTTCTTGAGGATGTTTTCTGGCCAGAAATGATAAGGCCAAAACCACCATATGACACCTCCATTTACAAAGATGAACCATCCATTAGTATTTGTTTCTATGCAAATAGTCATGATGAAAGTGTGTGGCACCAAGTTTGAAATCATAAACTGCCTAATGTGTAAATGTTGGTTGAAATGGGGTTTTAATGTTAAAGTCACAAAATCAAGTGCGGGAACTTTAATATGTGAAAGGCATGATATTATATATTAAAGAGGCTAAAACGCAAAATGTGTAATTTTGACAAAGTGAGAAGTTGAACAAGTGTTTTAATGACGAAATGCCTACGTGTCAAGAACGGAACGCAAAAAGGGTGTTTTTGTGAATAACACTTGAAAAAGAATAAGGTTGCAAGTTTTGGTGAAGAAAAAGGGTAAATCGGTAATTTACCTAAAGTGGAAAATTTTTATGAAATAAAAATGTAAGTGAATGTTTTTATACAAGTACGGTGAAAACGAATTAAGTCCTAAAGTGTGAATGACATTTGGTATAAATTCAACGTCTGTGTAAATAAAGGACTTAAAGAAGAATGAAATTATTTTCCAACTATTAATGAAAATAAAAGGACGAATGGTTAAGTTCGGGGTTTTGTCCTCGGTCGAGTAAAAAGGAAAAGTGAATAAATGTGAACATTATGAAAATGTTGAATACATTGGCAAGATAATGATATTGGATGATGTCGGGATACACAATTAAGCAGGGCTATGTTGTCCCTTGGGTGAAAAACCCTAAAGCAACTGCAGTTTACTTGGCGCTCAATGCCGGACGGTGAAATTCCCTGAAACCATGGTTGTGCGTGTGTTGGCGGAATCCCTTAAGATAATGCTAAGTAATGAATCGAATATTCATAAAAGGGCCATAGATGGATGGTAATGATTCAAAGATTTATTAATGCAAGAATAATGCATTAAAACGTTTAATGGCATGTGGCAACATAGGATGGTTTAATAAGGTGACTTAATAAAATTAAGCTACCTAAGAAGGTTTGAATTAAAGTAAATACACGCGTGTGTTACATGAGGTTTACAAAGAAAAGGAGTATTTTTCTAAACACGACATGTATGCGTGTTGAATGGAAATCCTGAAATGGTTAAGTAACTCTGGCATGAGTTAATGAACATTGGATGGTAAATCTTTATGAAAGTAAGAGGAATGTCTTCCAAACAAATTCCATTTGTTTAAACTGTGTGAGTTAATGGGAAACACGTACAAGTCCTAAGCATGGTAATGCAAATGACTGTTTTGTAATGTAAGGGAAGTTAAATGGTATTAAATGATGTTTTTGGAATAAAACGATTAAATACATTGGCATATGTATTTTTCAAAGGTATATATTTATACATATACATATTTTCACATGCATGTAGTGTAGCGTGTGAGTATTTATTTCGGTCGCTCGTTTCTATACTGCATTTGTATATGATCCCATTGAGCATTCGTCTCACATCCCTTCTTTTATTGCGGCAGGTTGTATGATATTTCGTACTTTGAGAGAGTTATACAAGTAAGTAACTATATGCATTTACGATTAGTAGCTATGTTTACTTGGCCTTGGGAGAACTTCCTTTGGGTCATATCACGTAGTTATTGTAAATTGGACTAGCATGCTAATAAGTGTAACGTTAAATACTAATAAAAATGGATTAGAAATATTATTTAGGATGTTTCATTGCACTTCACTATTAAAGTATGAACTGGATCGGGTTAATACTTTTTTAACCTTTAAATACGGGTCGGGGCGTTACACCTTTTCTAATGGAGGAGCAGTTTAAGATTGAAGAATTAGTCAAGGCTTGTGAGGGCATCGATTATTGAGTAAGTCTTTTGTCAGTATCATGTAAATTCGTATCATTGTGAATTTTTATGGCTCTGTCGTCCGAAGTTTTTTCCATTTGGATTTTCTTCATACATTGGGCATTCTAATTGATTTACTTTATTTTATCCTTCACTTACCTAGATGCATGTATAGGTTGAGATAAAATTGGGTAATTTGTTTAATCACAACTTGTTTAAAATTGGTGCAACATTTCATTTTAGGTTTGAATTTTTTATGTTTAATTGAAATAAAATTTTAAATGCTAAAAATAGTTTGTTTATTTGTTTTGCACATTCTCAGACAGATATAAGGTTCCAAGACTACATTTATGCCTGATTAGCCAAAGAAATTGTCATTCATCAAAGTATAACTCATCATAGTCAATGTAACAACCACATCTAGACCACACCAAATCTTATGAATCCGAGAAGATCTTTAGGAATAAACATTGTAGATACTACAGTTTTAGTGTAACCCAATCACAACAACGTACATATGCCCAACAATGATGGGTCAACTAAAAGATTATAATCCATTATAGTTGTATAGTTACATGACTCTTATGTAATATAAATCGAACTCCCCATTATCAGGAAGGAATATATGAAACACTCTACACTGATAGACTTAGATCTCAACTAGCCTCCTAGCACCCAAGTCTATTTATCATAGCAAGCAATCTATCCCCATGGGTGTAGAGAAGAAATACTAGATGAACCATGTATAACTCTACTTAATTTTATATTTTTGGATTCCATTTAAGGAAAATTGGGTAATTATCATATATTATAATTGAACCTGATTTGTATCGAATATTGCATATTTCCGCCAGTTATCTTTATGCATTCTAGCACTTTTACGGTCCTAAATGCCTATAATTATGCTCATTAACCAGAAAACCTTGGATTTGGATATATACATGCTTTGCAGGGGTTATTTGTGCTTTTATAGGTACTGGAACGCTAAAAGTGAGGTTCGGTTGCATTTCGGAGAAGTTCCGTCGTCGAATGCTATTTCAAGGGCAATTTGGTCTTTTCAAACTCACTATTTTTTATGGAATGAAGTTACCAACATGTAGATCATCAAATTATCTTTCCGTGGCCACTAACCGTGCATCATTCTGACTCCGTATGTAGAAGTTATGCCCATTTTCGGAAGGTTTCGATATTTTCTTCTACTTCAAGGGCATTTTGGTAATTTCATATTGCATAATTTGGAGGGTTTCAAAACATAATCATGTATATAATTGAATTAGCTTCGCGTCAGTTCCGACCACGCCTCATTTCGATTCTGTATAAGGGAGTTATAGTTGTTTCCGTGCAACGCGTCAAAATTGGTTCAAAGTGGAAAGTGGGAGGAAAATTCCAAAAGTGCGGTCGACCGGTCCCAAAACAGAGGTCGGCCGGTCCTATCAGATATGGACGAAAATTGACTTATTTTGGGTTTTTTGGCTTGGTTTTATTCGGGGTTTGTTTTGGGGTATAAATAGAATGTTGTAGGCTTTTCTTTGGAGGATATAATTCATTTAGGTTAGTTTTTAGGTGATATTTTTTAGAGCTTCTCTCTCCTAGGGTTCCATCCCAATTTGTATGTAAGTTGTTACTATTCATCTTCTTCCTCTTTAATAAAGCTTCCATTTCTTGATTTCTTGCTTTGATAACTAGTTTCCTTGCTTTCAAATTAGTTTATTGTTGTTATTTATTGCTTTAATTAGTTTAGTTATTGTTTAAAGTAGTTTAATCCATGTATTGTCAGTAGATAACGGGTTGGGATTGAGTTTCCACCATTGATGGGCGTTGAGCTCCGAAAATTAGGTTTTGGGAAAAATTGCGTTTAATTGAAACCTCGGGTATTAAAGTCGGATTATTCCGCGTTTAACTTTCTTTGTCACGCAACGTTAGTGTTTATAGCGATAATCCGAATTTAATCCGCGTGTGACCATTTTTGATTAAATGTTTAATCTCGCAACTTTGGGTTAAATTCCTTATTGTGTGATGTTTATACTTAATTGAAAATGCTCGATTAAATGTTTTCGAACCGAAATTCTAATTATTAGTTGTTTAGCCCATGGTGGGGACACGATCCCGACTCTCATTTTATTAATTCAAGTTTAGACTTAACTTCTTAATTTTTTCCTTTTCTTTATTTTCCAACCTATCACCTTTTACACTTTTATTTTAGGAGTATTAAACCCTATAAATTCTAGCAACTCGTCTCTGTGGATTTTCGATACCCGACTTACCGCTATACTTGTATCGCAAGTGCAATCGTAATTTAGGTTTTTTGTATTAATGCGGTGAAACGAATTCAACGATTAGCGTTTTGACGCGACGCTACTTTTCAGCCTTAATCAGAACCCCCTTACAATTTAAAGACATATATAGGAAGAATCAGTTTTATCACTTGAAAATCGCATATCATATGTTATATGTTTACTACATAACAACTCAGGTGCAAGACTTGTATCATCCATTTTCTCAATTTCATATTTCGTTTCATTAAATATTTCAATTAAATATTTTCATATTATCATTTATAGGTCAATATCATTAAAAATTACCGCATTAGTATCAAGAATTAATGAAAGTAGTCAGTCTTGGGCAAAAATACCTAAAAATTGCATTTAAAATGTTATAAGTTTACTGCATAACAACTCAGGTGTAAGACTTGCATAATCCATTTCCTCAATTGCATATTTCTTATGATCAAATCTAACTGGTAAATATCTTAATATCTTTTTTTATTTCAATATAATCAAAATTACACCATTAGCATTAAGATTATTAATGAAATCAGTCAGTCTCTAGTAAAAGTCACCAAACTTCTAATCTGCATTCCTCATTACACTGTTGAACTCTTGTAAAAAAAAGTTGGTATTTTCTCTGTTTGATGCGCTTATCACCGTCACGGTAGTGACTAGAGTGTCCAAGCTTGTTTAGATGTAGAATAGGTGGATATTCTTGTAACACTCCGCGTGCCCAAAAAGGACACGCGGCGTGTTACAATGATAAAACTAAACTAAAACCATCAACAATAGGTATAGAGTATCTAAATTCCCACAATTTAAATATAACCAAACCACAATTCTTCTATTTCCAGAATAATGATTTACAATAAAGTTTCTCTCAAATACAAAATTCTTCAATTAAAATTACACCACTAATTTACACAACAAAATAATTCTTCCAATCCATGCTCTAAGATAAACCTCCAAATAAGCCTTAGCGTCCCAATCCACGTTAACCTGTCAACTAAAAGAACATACGGGGAAGTATACAATATGACAGGAATAGATTCTCAAAAATAATTAGCGCAATGAATAAATCGCAACAATATGAATCCACATATACAAATCAAATGCAATACTCAAGCATTATATCAATATCAATTTCTCAACAACACATCAATAAGTCACCAAACTTCACATCACCGCGCCTATTCATTCTTAAGCATATCTGGATTTTGGACTATTGGCTGGTGCCCATTCTCCGTGCCATATTAAAATCTCATGACACGATGCTCAAATCACAATATAATATATTACAATGAATCAATATTTAGATTCCAACAATTTTCTCAGATTTCAAAGAATATCACAATTCAATATGAGTGCAATCGACACAGAAATCAAAATGGAATACTCTCGAGAGAATTTAGGAGCATATTGTGTAAGTCCCGTACCTCAAAATCATCACATGATTTCAGCCTCAAAATCTGATCACACCATCACGTTCCTCTGGCGAAAATAATCAAATCTCGTTCTAACCCAAACTCGAAAAAACACCAAATAAGCCTTCTAATCTAAGTTTGAAATCTTCAATAAGTTTGGGGCTATGGTTTGTAGATGAAAGGGAGTAATTTTGGAGAGGTCTTCTGGTTGAAAGTTTGAGAAAAAGTGATTTGATAAGCCAAGCCACGAATTTGTTGATATATAAAGGATTAAGAATTTGATTAAGAAAAGAGTTATAATCAGATAAAAACACTAAAAAATTTATTTAGGACGATCAGACTGTTGGAATTGGATGAAATTTTAAAGAGAATTACCTGATGACGAGAGGAAACTGCAAAAAAAAATTCAGATCAATTGAACGGTGATATATGTTTAAATATTATTTTTTTGTAGAGACTTTTATGTTTTGAGGACTCTTAGAGAGTTTTATGTTTTAAAGACTCTACTATATAATAAAAATTCATTTAAAACTCCATTTTAATTATGATTCCAATTCCGTTTGAAAATCTATTTTTCAAATATATAAAACCAATATTTTAAATTATAAAATCCAAAACTTCATTTTTTTCTCCAATTTTCAAAATTAGCTTAAAAATTCGGGTTGCTACATACTTCCCCACTAGCAAAGGAATTTCTCCCTCAAAATTCAACGTAGTCTAATGCTCGAAATTAAAATGACACTTGATTATATATCCCAAACATCACAACACTAAGTCCCCAATCAATTCTACACGTTCTCACATCAAGATCATAAACTATTTACGATCCACAAAGTAAATTTAACACATAATATTAATCATTATCTCTATCTTAATTAATATTTAATAACCACATTATTATTTTATTAAATCAAATTACGTCACTCGTGTAATTTAAAATATAACGAATTAATTACAGAAATAATAAAATTCCAAGTACGCAGAAATATGGGGTATTGCAATGTCAACCACAGCCATCCATATAATCTCAATAGTGAAGGGTCATCAAAAACATTATAATGGATTGTATATGTGTAGTTATTGGACACTTATGTAATTTAAATTAGACGCCCATTATGAGGAGGGGATATATTAAGCATTTTATACTAAAAGACATAGTTGTCAATTAACATTTTATCACCCAAATTCATTGTCACAATAAGATATCTATCTCTCTTCCTCCATGTGTGTATTTGTATGTGAACGTAAACAAGAAACACTTGATGAAATATGTATATATTTTACCCAATTTAATATCTAGGGATCCACTTAAGGGAAAATTGGGTAATTGTCATATTTTAAAATTGAACATCCTCACAATTGGGTGCACTCTGTGGGAATAATCGATCCCAACACCTAAAAATTGCCATATTTTACACCAAAGGGGCAAGATAGTCCTTCTACTCCCATGGAAGCGATCAGAAATTCAAATTTATAGGAACGATCATTGTCATACTCAATCCATTCCCTACCCTAGCAAGGATAGATACAAGGGATGATCAATCATAGATTTATCAATAGTTATCGTAATCATTATCACGATCATCTAAGAAGGATAAAGAATATAATGATTTAAAGATCGATCCATTTAAATAGAAATTAAATGTATTTTGGCGTAGGGGTGAAGATATTAGTGTTGCTTGTAAAGGCTAAGACATAGAGTAAGTAAAAACAATCCCTCCCAATACATCATAACCCTAAAATAAAAATCCATATCGATTCAAAATTGCTAAAAGAAGAAAAATCCAAGCAGTTAATTTCACTGCTAAAGAAGAATGTGGAAGTATTTTCTTAGAATTTATACCATCTGTCATGCATTGGCCCTAAGACCGCATGCCACCATTTTCACATGGATCCTAATGCTAAAAAACTAAGAAAAATAAAGGAAGGCATACCTTAATAGTCGAACAATTTAAGGAAAATAAAGGAAGGCATTGACCATAAGATCACAACTCGAGGCAAGGCATTGACCCTAAAATCACAACTCGATGCCTATATTATTATAAGGTTATGCAATTTGGGCTTAAGAACACTAGGGTAACCTTTCATTAATTAGTGATTTTTTATTTTTGAAAAAACTTTTTTGGTTCACTTATGGAAGTATATATTTATCACATTCTTTTAAATATCAAGTGTGCCGCCAATCATATCTATAACCTCTAGAACACTTTTAAAATATTGAGAAATTAGAAGATAAAGTTGAACACCTCAAAATGTGCTTATGGGGTCAGCTCAAGTTCTTGGGCTACCTCATACCTCAAAGGGTCATTGAGACAAACTCTGGCTATATCAAGGTCTTATAAGAGTTAGTTTGACCACGGTCAGTGAGGTGCAGATACTCATATGGATGTTTAATATGCTCAATCGGTTTATCTTCAGATCTTTAAACAAGTGCAAAAAAAAACATTCAAGACCTATAGAAGAAAAAAACCACAATACGGACTAGGCAATGTGATGAAGCACTATCAAGGAATATCTTATCTCTTACCCCTCTTGTCAATATTATTAAGTGACGATAAGCTCCATTTGTACTTAGTCATTTCTTAGGGACACTAGTCCATTCAAGGGAAGGATGTCAAAAGTGTTTCTTATATTTAATCCACACACTCATAGATGAAGAACATATGTGCATGCTCTAGATAAATCATTACTATGAAGCACACTCAACA
The DNA here is from genome assembly GCA_949130495.1 of Sambucus nigra. Classification (NCBI taxonomy): domain Eukaryota; kingdom Viridiplantae; phylum Streptophyta; class Magnoliopsida; order Dipsacales; family Adoxaceae; genus Sambucus; species Sambucus nigra. Next base: position 52,823,178 of record OX422222.1, read on the forward strand.
AGATGACGAACTGGTTACTCGATCTAACGTAGTTCAATAGAAGTTATGACCATAGATGTCATAAAAGGTCTTGTCTTGGCTGACTTTATAACAGAGTTCTTCTTTAGTCAATCCCCGTTCTAAAGATGTTCAATATCAAGTTGGGAGGAAAGACCATGTTCATTACTGATGAGTAATCTGTATGAAAATTATTATTGGAAAGAGCTTCCAATGAGTATGTCATAAGCATCGACATTGTCATCATGACCCCGTAAGGGTCCATTTTCCACATTCAGTGTGATCGGGCCTAAATACGTATTTACAAGCATTAAATAATTAATAATCAATCTAGGTATGATAATAACACAAATAATGACAATAATATATATATATATATATATGTATGTCATAAACCACCCAGATGATAATGTAATAAAACCAGAATAAATATTCATACATATCTAAATCAAAATTAAAAAACAAGTACAATTCTTGAATACCACAAACTAGGGACCCAAAATCAAAGTTATGCCTGATAAGTACTACTAATATGTCCAAATAAAATCTACACTAAAATTCATGTTAACTAAATCAGCACTACGTGGCTTGCTCCGAAATCTTAATCCACAAAACCAGAAAATTTTAGCAACAAAATGTGGGTCAAGACTAATATAAGAGAATTCTTATATGATCCCAAAATAGAGACATATAGTCACAATAGAGATTAAATTAAAAAAAATATCACAGTTATTAAGTCAATTATTATTAACCTAAAAGTACTCACCCCTATATGTTACTATTATTTACGCATCTCACACGACATCTACATATACCTACAATGTCCAACATCACACTAACTCACCCTATGAAGCCTATATGCTACCACCCAAATTATTGGAAACCTAATCTATAACCATCTGTGATAATGGTTTTCTCGTCCCAACCCATCTCACTATCAACAATATAGACTCACCGATGTATAACCCCCTCCTATTGTAAAATGTCGACTCTAATATGCTAAGATTAAACATATAATATTTTGTGAGTTCACATACACCCATATCATCGCACAACATAACTATGGATTACTCACATCCTTAAACGTCATAATATATAGACCTAAGGCTCATATATCATTTCAAAAGGTTTTGATAAAGTGTTAATATTTCATATTTATCCTTTTAATTTCGATTCTTTTATGATCCCTTGCATTGTATATAGACAAGATTTATCTCATATTTATGATACAAACTCTCTTTTGAGAGTATTTCATGTTTTGTGTATCTTTCATGTGTTTTAAAGGTATTTCATGAAAGTTAGTGTGGCAGAGAAATCGAAATTGTGAAAGAAACCAAGGAAAGGGAAGTTGAAGGGCATTTTTGTAATTTTGCATCCATAGTTTGGTGGCGGAGCCAACTAGAAAGTTGAATAATACAAAATTTCAAGAACACTGGAATAAATGGCACCTTAATCCGAGCTACGGAGGAAAAGTTATGATCAATCGAAGTTAAGAACAAAATCTAGAAGAAAGAAGAGAAAATACAAGTTGACCATCCGAACCGGTTAGGAGTACCTGACACATAAATTTTCATTTAATTATGATTTTCTGTAGGAGTTGTGTTAAGTTAGAACTCTTGCAAAAACGACCTTAGGAACTTATAATTTCATGCAAGACGTAGTTTTTAATAGAGTATTAGAGAGAAAAAGAGGAAATAACCATAACTTTCAATTTCTGCAATAAGATTACACTTTTATGGATTGCTTTTCAAGATTTAATAGCAAAAGTTTGTCTTCTCTTCTTTATTCTTGAATCCTCTTCCTCTTTACATGTTTTGTTTATTTTCTAGGATTTTAAGAACTTCGTTCATGTTTAGATATAATTTTATTATGATGTTGGCTACATGCAATGTTAGAATTTTGTTTATTATCCACATCACCATATCCGGCTAAGCTATTCGAGGGTTGCGGTACATGAACCCAACCTAAGTGTTACAAATGGATTCAAAAGAGAATAAAATTTAATTAACAATTCAAAGGCATGATTTCATATCGAAATAAATATTTTAGGTCTTTTAATTCCATTTTCCCTAGGTAACTGGAATGTTTAAGGATATATTATGAGTTTCGGTAATTTGTCATTCCCATTAAATACAATTTTTGATTTGATATTGTGAGGAGTAAAATTCGCATATGTTAAATGCTTAGAAAGTATTTGATGTTTCTTTGAATTGAGAATGAAAGGTTTTATGTTCTACGTAATCACCAACGGTTTGGGGGAGTGTACTCCAACTCCATTTTCTCACATTTATTTAAAATCACTTAGTTATTTTCGCATGCGTAGTTAATTCACTAGTTAATTAATCTGCATTAGTTGATAGGAAAGTTTCACAAACAATAATATTTCCTTTTCTTCCTCCGAGTCAAACTTAAGGATATTCTTCGTTCCTATACGTCATCATGAGCATTTGTCCTAGTCTCTGAGTTCAACACTTGGTTTATCGAATTATTACTTGAGCAATCGGCTTACACTTGAGCCGTAATCACATGCGTTAGAAACACATTTGTTTATTTATGTCAAGTTTTTGGCACCGTTGCCAAGAAATAGGTAGACATTTAGGTTAGCTCGAGTTAATCGAAAATTTGACTTTAATTCTTAAAAATGCAAAAAAAAAATCAAAATTCAAAAATTTTAAAAATTCAGAAAAATAAAAAGAATTTTTTTTAGAATCTCTCAAATCTTTACAGGCAAAATCCTCAAACAACTCCTACCAGAATTCATGAAAATCCTATAGTAGAGTACAACCCCGATAGCCCACACACTCCTCACGTTCAACAGTTTTGGGTTCCACCTCCTACACTCCCAAACTCCATCACGAGTCACACTGTGAGTCACACTTCTAGGGCGTCGAGTGAGGATATTGAGTCATTAAGAGAGAAAATGATGTTTGACAACACTAGTTATGGTACCAGTGAGGGTGAGATGTCATATCGTCCTATAAGAGACCTCTTATATCCCGAGCGAACCATCACTCCGAGATGCAACATATTCCCGTGTAATGCGAGGCAATTCCACTTTCGCAATGGGATGATTCAGATTCTTCCCACATTTCTTGGTATGGAGTCAGAAAAACCATACCTCCACATCCGCGAGTTCGAAGAGGCATGGGAAACTTTTAGCGATCAAGCATGCACTTAAGAAACCATTCACCTCAAACTCTTTCCCTTATCTTTGAAGGATAAGGCCAAGACTTGGCTATGGTATTTGACACCGAACTCGATTGGAACGTGGAGAGATATGCAAGCTAACTTTCTCCTAAAACTCTTTTCCCAAGATCGAACCAATTCCATAAAATCTAAAATTCAAAGTTTAAACTTCAAGAGAATGATCCCTTTGATAAATGTTGGGAGAATTTTAACGAGTTACTTAATATGTTCCCACACCATGATTTCGAGAAATGGAGACTCATCTCCTTTTACCATCACGGGCTAAGATTAATTTCCAAACAACTCATTGAAACCATGTGCTTCAAAAAAATTCTAGTGCTACACGTGGACGATGCTGAGGCTCACCTTAAGTACGTCGCCGAGACTACTCAAGCGTTGAACAAATCCAATCCAGACACCTAATCTCAGGCTCGACAAACATCCACAGCTCCTTCTGCGTTCGTACATTATCATTTGGACAAAGAAGATGAGTTGAAGATTAAAATCAACCAACTTGCCAAGAGGTTGGAAGACGTAGTCGAATTGAGAGGAAGAGAAACATACGGCTCCTCTCAAGCATCGATAGAAGAGGCGTGCGCGATTTGTGAGGCTGAACATTCAACGAAGGAATGTCCGATAATACTCGCCTACAAAGTGATGCTTCAAGAGAAAGTGTAACAGGTAGGATCTTTTAAGGGTAATTTTAATGCCCCTCACAGGAATTCCTATAACCCTTCGTGGAGGAACCATCCCGATTTCAATTATGGTAAACCACACGCGACAATGAATCCTAATTCATAGGTTGCTCCACCGCTACCACCGCTCCTTATTTTCCAATAAGCTACCCCATGCAAGCACCACCTCCTACGTTGTATATCACCCCACCGCGTAGAAACCTCGAGCACATTTTGAACCAATTTATGAAAACTTAGTCGGTGATCAACGCTCAAAATGCCCAATATTTTGGTGAATTAAGATCTTCGTTTTCTAAGTTACAATCATCCTTAAGTGTTCAGGATAAGGGCTAGTTTCCAGTCCAAGGTCAAACTGGTGTTAGCTCTATTTTTTATGATAATAAACAGTAATGTCAAGCCATGACCACACTACGTAGTGGGAGAGTCATTGATTTATCACCTCCCCCACACGATGAACTTAAAGACAAGGAGATTTCATCCGGGAAGAAAGAGGCCAAATATTCCCCTTTGAATGAGTGTGATAATAATGACACTATTAGGCTCAAGATTGAAGTGAAACCACCCAATTCTGCGCGTTTCCCTCAATAGTTGGTTCCTTCTCCTAAAGGATCCTCCAGTGAAGATGTGCTAGATGTGCTAAAGCAAGTCAGACTTAATTTACCTTTTCTCAAGGCAATCAAGCAAAATTCCCGCTTATGCAAAGTTCCTTAAAGACTTATTGACGGTGAAACATAGGTTAAAGGTAAAAAAAATAATGTTTTCCTAGAACAAAATGTAAGGTCGGTTCTTTTAAATGACATCCCACCGAAGTTTAAAGATTTTGGTGCACAGACCATTTCGTCCATCATTGGACAGAATCGCATCGAGAGAGCCTTATTAGATTTAGGGTCGAGTGTTAAAATTATCCTTACTCCATCTATAGGCAATTATATTTGGGGGACCTCAAGCCCACTAAGATCACTCTCCAACTCGTGGATCGTACTGTGAAGATACCTCAAGGGATTGTTAAGGACGTGATAATCCAGGTGGACACTTTATACTTCCCGGTAGATTTTGTCATTTGGGACATAGAGCCCTCCACACCCTCGAGTAATCATATTCTCATTACCCTCGGTCGCCCATTCTTAGCTACGGCTAACGCACTGATTAATACTCGAGATGAGCAAATGCAACTCACATTTGGGAATATGACTCTTGAGACAAATATCTTCAACATCACCAAGCAAGTGGGTGATGAGGATGAGTTTCAAGTGATAGATCTTATAGAGGTGGTAGTTGATGAGCACATAGAGGGAAGTTTTAGTGGGTATTCGCTAGGAGCGTGCCTTATTTCGAGTAGTGAGAGCGACGGGATGTACACCGATTTCAAGAGGGAGGTGAATAAGTTGAGAGAAATTTTGGATGAGAATGCGACGGATGAGGATGTGAGAGACGTTAGTTGGGTTTTCAGATTCGAGGAATTACCACTGAAGGAGTCGGTCACAGTTCCCTCCGATGCGAAACTTTCCACCTTCGAATTGAAGAAACTAAATATGCTTATTTTGGAGAGGATGATACATCTCCTATTGTGGTCTCCTCAAGCCTAAATAAAAAGTAAGAGGGTAAGCTCTTATCTATTTAGAAGAAGTACCGTAGTGATTTTGGTTGGAACATCACGGATTTGAAAGGTATAAGCTCCCTAATTTGTACTCATAAAATCCATCTCGAGGAGGACATGAAGCCTTCAAGGCAGATGCAGAGGTATTTGAATCCCACGATGAAAGATGTCGTGAGGGAAGAAACTATTAAGTTATTGGACGCGAGCATAATTTACCCCATTTCGGATAGCAAGTGGTTGAGTCCTATTAAAGTCTTTCCGAAGAAGTCGGGAATGACCGTGGTTAAAAACACAAAGAGTGAGCTTATTCCACAATGTACCACCACCGGGTAGCGCATTTGCATTTACTACCGGAAGATCAATGCCGACACTAGGAAATATCACTTCCCCTTACCGTTTATCGACCAAATGATAGAGCGACTAGCGGGACACCCATTATATTGCTTTCTCGACGATTATTCTGGGTATAACCAAATTGAGGTAGATATGCTAGATAGAAAAAGATGACGTTCACATGTCCTTTTGGCACGTTTGCCTACCAATGTATGCCTTTTGGATTATGTAATGCACCTGCGACCTTTCAAAGATGTATACTTAGTCTTTTTAGCGATATGATTGAAAAGGGCCTTGAGGTTTTTATGGATGACAATAGTGTCTTCGGCCCCTCTTTTAACCTTTGCCTCGCTAATCTCAAGAAAGTGTTAGCCCGTTTTGTGGAAAAGAACTAGGTGCTAAATTGGAAGAAGTGCCATTTTATGGTCACTGAAGGAATATTTCTTAGCCACATAGTTTCGTCCAAAGGTATAGAGGTATATAGGGCTAAAATAGACGTCATAGCCAATCTTCCCCCACCTAAGTCACTAAAGGACGTGCTCTCTTTTTAGGCCACGGGGGTTTCTATCGGAGGTTTATTAAGGATTTTTGTGACATCGCTAGGCCTTTGAGTAACCTACTTGTGAAAAATGTCCCCTTTGAGTGGAATGAAGCGTGCCAAAGTGATTTTGAAAAATTGAAAAGCATGCTCGTGACCGCTCCCATTATGCAAGCTCCGGATTGATCCCTCCCATTCGAGCTTATGTGTGATGCGAGTTATTATGATATAGGGGTTGTTTTGGGTCAAAGAAAAGATAAGAAGGCTCATGTCATCTACTATGCTAGTCGGACGTTAATCGGAACACACAACTAAATTACTCCACCACGGATAAAGAATTTCTAGCTATAGTCTTCACCCTAGACAAATTCTGCTCTTACCTCATAGGATCTCCCATTAAATTCTTTACCGACCACGTGGCTCTTAAGTACCTCCTTTCCAAAAAAGATTCTAAATCGCACCTCATAAGATGGATCATACTCCTACAATAGTTCAATCTCTCCATAAAGGATAAGAAATGAGTATAAAACGTCGTAGTCGACCATTTGTCAAGGCTTTCGTTCGACGTACCTAGTGATCCCATACCCATAGACGAATACTTTTCGGATGAGCAATTATTTTTCAGTTTTTTCTTTCCGCTGGTTTGCGGGTATAATGATTTACCTTGTCATGGGGGTTGTTCCCCCCAATTGGACACTGTAAGAGAGAAAGAATTTCCTCACTTGGTCGCGTATGTTCTTCTATGACGATCCATGTTTGTTCAAGTATTGTGTAGACCAAATCATCCGAATATGCTTACCGGACGACGAGATACCTAATGTCATCCGTTTTTATCATATGGAGGCTTGTGGAGGCCACTTTTTGATGAATAAGGCGGTTGTTAAGATTCTTCAATGCGGTCTCTATTGGCCCATAATTTTTCTAGATGTAAGTGCTTATTGCAAATCTTGCGATAGATGTCGTCACACGATGATGTATGATGCCATTAACCCCTATTGTCATCATTGAGATATTCGATTGTTAGGGCATTGAATTTATGTCCCTTTCCTCCATCCTTTGTATTCCTATACATCCCCGTCGAGGTAGATTTTGTGTCCAAATGGGTTGAGGCCATAGCTACGAAGACAAATGACAACAAGGTGGTGATAAAGTTTTTACAAGAGTACATACTTTCTCACTTCGGAACTCCAAAGGCAATCATTAGTGATAACAGTAAACACTTTTGTAATAGGCCGTTTGAAAAACTCGTGAGAAAGTATGGGGTCGTCCATAAGGTTGGGATGACTTATCACCCCCAAACGAATAGGCAAGCCGAGCTAGCAAATCGTGAAATTAAACACATTTTAGAGAAGATCGTGAATCCTAACCGGAATGATTGGTATCTCCGATTAAACAATGTGCTATGGGCTTATCAAACCGCGTATAAGAACCCCCTCAGGATGTCCCCATTTTTCTTTGTCTATTGAAAGCCTTGCCATCTCTCGGGGGAACATAAGTCATATTGGGTAATCAAGAGGTTGAACTATAACATCGATCAAGCCGGTGAAGCACGTAAACTTTAATTGAATGAGTTGGAAGAGATACGCAATGATGCGTATGAGAGAGATAAAATATCCAAAAAAAGAATGAGACCTGCACATGACCGAATTATCCATTGAAAGGAGTTTCATTCGCGTCAAAAAGTGTTACTCTACAACTCTCGTTTACACTTGTTTCTCGGTAAGTTACGTTCGGGGTGGACTGGCCCGTTTGTTGTGAGAGAGGCGTTTCCCCATAGAGCCGTCGAATTTGAAGATCCGAAGGGGGAGACACGTTTAAAGTGAGCTTAAAGGAGAGGTCGTCACGCCCCCGAGTAGGTGTTGTATACTAGTGAGTAGAGTTAGTTTCAAGGTAGTTTAGAAGTTCGTAAAGGTCGCGAGGTAGGAAGGTTTTGAGCACCACATTGGGTTTTCACGCACCCACATTTCGAGAGTAAGGTTGAGGTGTCGTGGGGTCCCGAGTGTTCAGAGAGGCGTTAGATACATTAGATAGGAGAGATTCAGGGTTGGAACACTTAGAATGTGAAAAACAAGGCAATTTTGAGGTTTGAGGCAAAGAGTTTGGCCGAACCACAGGTGAACTGGTTCTCCTGCACACCGGAACTGGTTCGAATCGCCTGCATACCCGAACCGATTTGGATGACCTGGTCAGATATTCTCCCCCCCTCTTAAATTTCCCCCCTTTCCCAGCTCCCTCCTACGAAAATACTTCCCCCCAACCCTCCCCCAACCAAATTTTCTATCCTTTTCCTTCCCTCCACCCTTTTCCACATCTACCTTTTCCATTCCCCCCCAAATCCCACCCTTCCCCACGTATAAATACCATCCCCTTCCCACCCTTTCCTTCACACTAAATCTATTATTCACCTGTACTCTCCAATTCCTCAAAGCTCAAATTCCTTCACAGCATGGTCTCCCGTCGTAAAAACCAAGTCCGCAAATACGACTTCACCACCATCTTCCACGAGGGATCCGCCACAAGTTTTTTTACCTATAAGAATGTGATTGGTTCCAAGCGTACTTCATGCCCACTAGCACAATCCATATTGAGCATCGGGGCAATTGGGAAGAGATGCCCGGTGCGGTCACCGTCCTCTTCCACCGCCGAGGGTAGTGCACTTTCTTCACCCTGTAGCACGATCAGGTATATGATGAAGACATGCGATTTTTCCATGCAACTCTTGTTCAGAAATCCCCCACTCTCCATGAGGATTTTGCGAACAACATCCGCATCCCATTCTCCCTTGCTATTATCCAACAAACGATGCGTGCGAAAGGGGTTGCTTTACCTGAATAATTTTGTATCCGGACAACGGAGCACTCTGCACCAAATTCGAATGCATTGGGTGCATAGCCCCGAATGATAAGTGGCTCCAAGATACCTTTCCGTTGGGAATGCTACTAGAGACGGTGCGCTACGTGCACCTCATCATTTATGGCACAATTCTTCAAACCACCAATGACTTGGTGGTCCACCAACACCACGAAAATTTCCTCTACCATTTCCTCGACCCAGATAAAGCCATCAATCTTGCCCAACTTTTCTAGTCGAAAATCATCCATTTCGAATATGAGGACAAAGGTAAATATGCTCTTCCTTATGCCCGCTGCATCACCAAAATCATGTATGTACTCAAGGTGGGGGCCTTTGAATCTCAAATAAAAATTCTGAAACTAATTAGGGCACTTTCGCCACCACCCCCCCCCCCCCCCCTCGAAATGATCATCAAATGTGAGTGGCCCACCCCATCTCGCCAGTTATTGATGAGGAGGAGCCTATTGAGCACGATGCCCCAATGCTGGATGCAGGTGGTGATCCAGAGGAGGAAGAGACTGATGAATCGGCGGACCCGAAATTACGAGCCCGACTCGACAGAGATCTACCGTCGCCTTGATAACTTGGATGCTCGTCTTGACACTTTTACGAGTAATTACCAGCATGACACGAGCATTATGATTAAGCTCCAAGAGGAGATGTACCAGATGCAAGTTGGACCAAATGTATCACTCCCGACGTACTTCGATGATCCATATGACCCTAGTGCCCTCGACTCCTCCCATCCGCCGCCACAGTAGCTCTCCTGTTGTTTGATGTTTTTTATGTTCACCTTTTGTGTAGTTCTTACATGCTTCAAATTGCTTATTTTGCCAAAGAACTTTGTATTTCCTCTACCCTTTCTTTCTGTACTTATGTGGTGATTATAATGGACATGCAAAAATCTAAGTTAAGGGGGTGACAAGTGCATCTTTTAGAAAAACTTCACAAATCTTTAAAATGTCCAAAAAATAAATTGAAAAACTTCAAAAACTTCAAAAAAATATTTAAAAAATTCAAAAATTTCCAAAAAAGTTTGAATTTTTTTTCAAAAAAGCCAAAAATATATTTTTTCAAAATAAATAAAAATTTAAATTTAAAATTTTCAAAAATATCACTTAAATTTTGTTTAAAGTCTCAAATTGTAAAAATCAAATGCACAAAGCCGAAATTGACTAAAAAACGAAAATCGAATGAAAATTGACGACTTTAGGAATAAGCGTGGAGATTAATTAACCCGGTGAAGCCTATTATTTTTTCGAGTAATTAAATCAAACCGAGTTATAATTAACTCAACGTTCGATCCACTGTTTATATAAGTCGTTGAAGATCTCTATTCCTTTGTTTTAATCGGTTACGGAAAATGAGCGAGATGTTGTCTTAAAAATGCGCTAAAAATATCTCTAAATTAATTATAATCTCGAGACGCATATGTAAAATAATTAGTAATTCGGATAACTAAAGTTAGGCCATCGATTGTTTACCCAAAAATATTAGCCATAAAAAGTAATGAAAAATTATCCTTTTGCTAGTCAATTTGAGCCTAATAACGTATGCCGAGAGAACTAGTTGCATTCCAAGTGATCCGTTTGTGAGCGCATCCCGTGATAATTGAATCAAAATGAATTTTCGAAAAGTAACGTAATGATCAATCGGTGGAAGTTAGCAGTTTAATTTTCGACTTCTCACACACACACACACTACAAATTGAGACTATTGAATATAAATTTACGGTGACTTTTTTCTCGAGAGTTTAAGTTGTACAATTTTTAAGTAATTTAATTTTTCTTTGTGGGTATATTCACTTTAAATCCTCACGAGACACCACTCGTCCTACTAGGGTAATCTAGGGGTTTAATGGCTTGTTGCATACGCTAAATGCAATCGCTTGCCCGTGAAAGTGATATTTTATCCCAATAAAGTTTTTACAAATTTCTTTAACTCATACTCTTATGCTTTTACATTGCTCGGGACGTGCAACGTTCTAAGTACGGGGATTTGAGATATTCTATCCTAATAAAGTTTTTGCAAATTTCTTTAACTCATACTCTTATGTTTTACATTGCTCGGGATGCGCAACTTTCTAAGTTAGGTGGATTTGATAAAGCATAAATATTTTATATTATCCCTTTAATTTCGGTTCTTTTATTATGATCCTATGCATTGTAAATAGATTGGATTTATCTCATATTTATGATACTAACTCTCATTGGCGAGTATTTCATGTTTTATGTATCTCTCATGTGTTTTACAAGTATTTCATGCAAGTTAGTGCAGGAGAGAAACCGAAACAGTGAAAGAAACCAAGGAAATGGAAGTTGAAGGGAATTTTCATAATTTTGCATCTATAGTTCGGTGGCGGAGCCAACTAGAAAGTTGAAGACTACGAAATTACAAGAACACAAAAAGAAACAGCGCCTTTATCCGAGGTACGGAGGAAAAGTTATGATCGATTGAAGTTGAGAACGAAATCCAGAAGAAATAAGAGAAAATACAAGTTGAGGCAGGAAGTTCAGCCAAACCTCACCCCATACTGGTTCGTTGAAGAACTGGTTTGCCTGACCATCTGAACCGGTTCCAAGTACCTAACATGCGAATTTTCATTTAATTCTAATTTTCTCTAGGAGTTGTGTTAAGTTAGGACTCTTGCAAAAACGACCTTAGGAACTTATAGTTTCATGCTAGACAAAGTTTTTATCAATTTTTAATCGAGCATTAGAGAGAAAGAAAGGCAAGAACCATAGCTTTCAATTCCTGCAATTAGATTACACTTTTGTGGATTTCTTTTCAAGATTTAATAGCAAAGGTTTGTCTTCTCTACTTTATTCTAAAATCCTCTTCCTCTTTGCATGTTTTGTTTATTTTCTGGGATTTTAAGAACTTCATGCATGTTTAGATATAATTTCATCATGATGTGGACTACATGCTACGTTAGAATTTCGTTTATTTAAGCTATTCGAGGGTTGGGGTACATGAACCCAACCTAAGTGTTACAAATGGACTTAAAAGCGAATAAAATTTAATTAACAATTCAAAGGCTTGATTTCTTATCGAAATAAATATTGTATGTCTTTTAATTCCATTTTCCCTAGGTAACCGGAATGTTTAAGGATACATTATGAGTTTCGGTAATTTGTCATTCCCGTTAAATACAATTTTTTATTTGATATTGTGAGGAGTAAAATATGCATACGTCAAATGCTTAGAAAGTATTTGATGTTTCTTTGAATTGAGAATTAGTCTTTTGAAGGTTTTATGTTCTAAGTAATCACCGACAGTTCGGGGAAGTGTATTTCAACTCCATTTTCTCACATTGATTTAAAATCACTTAGTTATTCTCGCATGCATCGTTAATTCACTAGTTAATTAATCTGCATTAGTTGATACGAAATTTTCACAAACAATCATCTCTCATTTTCTTATTTTTTTTCCTAACATTCGAACTTTGTTTCCATAATGAAGAATGGCAAGTGTCTCTTGTTGATTCTTGTCTAGACCAACAAATTTCAATTATGTTCTAGTTCTGCAAGTTTTGTCTCATGGAGTCGTTTCTTTTTTTATTATTATTATTTTGTTTTGCTTTAAATTATGTTCTAGTTAGCACGAAATAAAATAGTTGTGTTATTTTCTTGGCTCATACAAGACTTCAATTACTCCCGTTGATTTTCTTGCACATTCTTGGTATAATCCCTGTTAACTTTCTTGGTGACAAAATTATAAGAAAAATGAAAGAAAGTTTTCTAGTTGCTCTTGCTTAGCTTCCCAGAATTGATAACAGGGGAGACATCGACTTGAAGGTTTAAATTTTCACAAACGAGTGTATTTGTACTTGAGGGCAATTGATTTTCTCGTTTTAGTTTTGTCCTAAGTTTGTTGTAAACCTGTAACATTTAATTATGTTCTAATTTTGCATCTACTGTTTTAATATCTGTAGTTGTAATTATTGGTCTTTTTAACGAGGCATGTAACATTGTAACATTCCATGTTCTTTATCCTTAAAACGCATTAAAACATCCATGATTTTATATTTTTCATCTCCAATTTTTAAAATTTATATGGAATTAGTACTTTTTAGAACTCAACATACACTCATTAACACAATGCAAAGTTTGTTGTTTTGGATTCGGTCTTAATGGATTGAGGTGGTTATTGGGTAAAAATAAAGAATCCAGGTCTTAAACATGATACAAACCTGAGATGATAATAAATCGACATGACACATGTTTTTAGTTCATGTTTGGTCTGGACACGCCATTTAGACACAAAAACATGTTTTTAGTTCATGTTTGGTCTTGACACGACATACCACGACATGACACGAAATCATGTCATTCTTTTACTTAACACGATTCCTTTAAAACCAACACAGCACGACTAACACGATTAATAATTTTTACACGCGAACTATGACAAGAACTATAGCTCGACTAGGACAGAGTCAAAAACAACACAACTGCGTCAAAAAAATCCCAACTCAATCACGACACTGACAGTCGGACACAAAATATCGTATCAACTTCATGTTGTGCTATTGTATCATGTCTCAAATTGCCACCCTATACAACAGTGGGTTTTTTGTAGGTGTTTAAATTCCTCCCTCAATATTCTCATGGCCTAACCAAGAACCCAACAAAAATTAAATTCTCTCGATTCTAAACAATGGAGACCTGCACATTATTTTTTTAATCTTATTCTTATGTCAAAATTCCAAGCATAAAGCTGCCTTTTACTTCTGCAAAAGTGAATTGATATGAAGATTGTTAGCATTCTCATAACTTTGACATTTTATAATTTTCCAAAGTCGAAATATTCAATGGTTTAATGCTAATTCACCTTATTTCTAGTTGTTGATTTGTTTATTTTATTACTCTTTTAAATTACATACCAACAATTAGTGTTCCATTTTTGCAGTAGGTCATCTAACATGAGCCGCAAATATGAAATTAGATTGTGGGAGGATAACAATATACTCCCCAGTAACCTACTCTTGGGCAATAGGTCTAATGTCGCATTTTACGTAAAAATTATGTTCTCAAATAGGCTTGAATGGTTAAGTGTCCACTCGTTTTGCATGAATAATGACGTCTTCTTATCTCATGAATTAATGACAACTATCATGACAGGTGGCCCTATCTTCCATCATTTTGCAATGGAAGACCAAGAAGCAATGGTCGATTCGATAATTGATTTCAGAAATGCAATAATGGGGGATCCACAAAACGAAGAGAAAAAATTATTTTCAATAGTCGTCAATATCGGTGTTGGATCATCAGCTGAAAATGATGATGGTAACATCAACCTTGAAGGTGAGGATGAGTTTACAAGTGAAGAGGGCAAAAGGCCAGTCCCAGCAACTAAAGCGGCAATTCAGGCACTAGAGAAGGTTACATCTATTGTTGATTCGTTTTCCGAAGATATTTGTATGATTTGTTTGGAGATATTAGTGATAGACTAGTCTTAGACGATTGCCGTGTTCACACATATTTCACGACGAGTGCATCATCCAGTGGTTGGAAAATAACTTGTCCCCCTTGTGCTGCTATGCCATGCCCTCAGATTAGCCATCATTATTGTTTTTATCTTCTGCACTTTTTCCCTCTATGTATTTTATTGTTCATATATGTTTGTAACTTGTTTTGTATCATTAATAAAACTAGGTGTCAACCCGCACGATGTGCGGGCGTTTACAGATTTTTACATGATACATTTGACATATTTGTTATATTAATTTTAATAAGCTTATACTTTCAAAGTTTTCAAACATTATCATTTTTGTACTCACCATTGGAAATAGTCTCCCTACTATCAACATAAATCGCATTTCACCAGCTAGTGTTTGACAGGCCCATGGATCCATGCTCAAACCCATCTAAGTGTACTTCGAGAAACATTGAGAAAAATATAACAAACACATGGAATATAACATTACCAAAATAACACCAAGTAGCAACTACACATCCAATAAAATATAATATTACCAAAACAACACCCAAAAAAATTATGTAGTTCTAATATAGGAAAATTTAGTAAGAGTTTAGGTGTCTAAATCTTATCTTAAACCCTTAGAAGCATTTTAACAAACATCATGTGTATAAAAAACATTAACCAAGGCAACCAATTTGTAAAAAGATAGGCACTTATGACTTCACATCACCTTGATGCAAAAGAGGGAAAAGCTTCTAAATCAAACATAAATAATATCAAAAGAAAAACGGATATTTATAAGGCAATTCACTGTGATGCAACAAATGAAGAATAAAGATGATATATTCATTAACTACAAAATTATGTGGGCTTCATTCTCACAAACACTTAAATGAAACCCATCATTTTGTCTCTATTCGAAATTAACAGATTGGAAGTATAAAAGTTTGAAGAATTACCGTGAATATATCATGGAAAATTGCTATGGCTCATATCAAAGCTACAGACAATGAATATATATATTATAGAGGAACACAATTTTACATTAAATATTTTTTTAGCAACTCACAATCCTTTCTGATTTTCAAAAATATAAAATAAATATCCATCCAAAAATATCATCTGTGGTTGTAGACTATCTAAGATCCCAAAATCAAACATCAGATAATCTTTGAAAGCTCCGCCACGATGACTGAAGCTAGGTTGATTGTTTTTTGGGATACTCCCTCCAAATATGGTAGATCCAATTCTCATATTGGTAGTATCCATTTCAACTGCTAACTCAAAGTCGCTAGACATTCCCATTGATAAGTTGCTCTTCGGTTATACCAATAAACAAACTTCATTGAGCGACTTTGAGTTATGATTAATCACTGTGGCGATGACTAATCACCCAAAGAATCACTCCCAGGATCCGAATCAGTACCCGATTCTTTCAGGTCATGACTCTCAATCAGCACCCACATCCAATTTCATAGTCCATCCAGCAAATCAAACAATCTTCATCTCTCTCCTCTTCAGTTATCTTCAGCGCCGGTAAAGCCTCAATCGGCGCCTTGATCGACGGTGAAATACAACGCTGCTACAGTTGGGAGTCGTGTTTGAAAAGTTAAATTTCTGACAAAATTTAACTGCTATACAAAGAGATACAACGCTGCTGCAGTGTCTTCCCATTTTGGTGTCGTGTATTTGATATGCTGAAGGTCATCTGGGTTCTATTTATAGTTGGGTGTGTGTATGGCATAAGAGAAACGTTCGGAAGGTTAACGGCGGGATACGGAAGAGATGAGCAAAAAGGCAATTAAAAAGTCATCTAAAATTAAAAGGAGATACAACACTTTACAGAGAGAGAGAGATGGAAAATGGAGGGCCCCGTATATAATATATGCCACGTGGATATGCTCCCTGTTCAGTACTCTTAATGGCTTGTACAGCATTTTAGAGTAATATAAAGATAGTTGCTTTTTAAATATCTCAGGCTCTCACATATTTGCAGTTTAGATCTTTTCTCTCTTTTATCTTCGTTAACCAACTCCTCATTACACTTTCTTTCAATTTCATTAAATACCCATTTGAGTTGATTATTATCAACATGAGGAATGCTAGAGTTTTACATAGAGGTCAGATTATTCTCAGTTTTCCATGTAATAAGTCTAATTGTGTACTGTGTGAAATTGAGAGAAAATTAACCGAGAATATCCAAATCCTTGGTTATCAACCAAAAGCAAGCTATCGTTTTGTGTCAACCAACATATTGCAAATTTGTGCCCCTTCGTAAAAAAAAATAGCATACCAAATTGAGATGGTTGATTTCTCTCGTTACTAGACTTATTATTGTCTAGGAGTTGGCACCATGTGTTTTGAGTATGAAGATGAACTGCGTATCGTTTGTCTAAGAACTTCTCTACATAAAACCCATCCCAAACATTGATAGTTGTCTGCTAAAACTTCCTCCGCAAAAATTTAGCGTGTCAACACAAGAACTCATTTATAGTCACTCTTCCAACTTCGTGGTTAGGGGTTCAGCCCTGGATTTTTTTTTAAATGAAAACTACAAAAAATGTGACTAAAATTTAAGGTTTTAACAAAAAAAAAATGTACTCAAATCGTTGGTCTCCTAAAAAAATCTTAGATGGCATGCAGAAACTTTAGAGGAGACATCACTATCATAACCTGTACTAAACTGGAGTTGGAAGTCGGGAGCTTCGATTTGCAATTCCATTCTCTTTGAAGAGTCATCTGTCTCAGTCTCAAACACAATACCTATATCAAAATCGAATGTATATGATTAGCTTGATAGCTTGAATAAGTCAAAAAAATATTAGCAAATCTTAAAGGCATGAAAAAACAATTATACCTTCCCATGCATGTAACTGTTAGCTTTATTGTTAAAATTCGCTACTGGAAAAACAAAAATACATAAGGTTATCTGTCAAGAACAGTGCATATTGGTTATTATTAAGAAATTTCTGAAATCTAAATAAGCATGTGGGCATGTACAAGTGTGGGAGTAATTTTACGCGTACCCTCAAACAATACCCTACGGAGTAGTTGTCACTTTACATGATAAAAATATATTGAGAGTTTGAGAGAGATTATCGTGTTTGATTTTACATTAAATTACTATGTATAGAGCATTAAACGAGCAACACGAACTTATGATGATATAAAGAGTTCAGGGTCCTTACCGATGGTTGGTCTCACTAATATTTGTACGAAGTGCATCCTCGACAATGTAAATGAAAGGGGCAGACTCCAGATCTTCTTCTGTGCGGTAGCAAACAAATAAATTGCAAAGCATACAGTTCATGCGAAACTGCCTCTCAAATTTCTTCTCACCTCTGGAAAAGGGAATGGACATGGTTAACAGAGTAAAACAGGATGTAACTTTGCTACAAATGGAATAGGAAATAAGCATGCTTTTATATTGATCACACCTTTGAGTACAGAGGTGAATATTGGAATTTATATCTGCAAACTTGGACTATTGTATGTAAGCATGCTTTCTCATTAAAATAGCCTTAAATAAGCAAGTAAATGTTAGAGAAATTTTTACTTAAAGCTTGACCTACTGTAATTCTTCACCCAAAAAAGTAAAGCATGTGAGATCCGGAAAGAAGCATTTTTAGATCATCTTTATCCCTTTCATTCTCAAACTTTCTATCGATCCCAAAATGCAAACACCACCAGATCAAGTCACTAGAAAACCTGAGAAAAAAGTTCACATAAATTAGCACCTTGGATCTGTCTAGGTAATTAAGACCTCAAAAGATTTACAGTGAAGTTGAACAAACATGACCTCATAGGCTAAAAAAAACTCTCATCCCTGCATTATCGATATGAATAATTTAATATGGTTATCATTCACAGCAATGTTCTAACAAACGCTAGGCGATCATTGGGTGTCCAAAGGCCTTCTAACCTAAATGGCTAGAGGGGGATTAATCCGTCTTCTAGGTGGACTTTCTTATATATTTTTTACATAGCTTACTCCCGAACAAAATTATTCAACTATGTCGAATTTAAACAAAAAGAAGTCCATACATAATAAACCCAAAATCTAAACTTTGAGCACATTTATTATAACAAAAGGCAATAAATAATATTATACCTTCACACACAAACCAGGTATAAAAACTCAAATTTAGTAAATAATGGAAAATTAGACGACAACCAGTCACCTTCTAGATCCTAGGTGCGGATTAATCAGCCTTCTAGGCCTTTTATTAGAACATTTATCCACATATAAATAATTAGCATGCTTGAACTAGCCATGGTGGCCAAGTCAATGACAGATAAACAAAGTGTACCAAGTACTAACTTAAAAGTACAAAAAAGACTTTAAAAATTTACCACCTCACCTTCTCACTCATGTACTCTATTATCTACTCCAGTTGCCTAAAGCACCAGTTTAATTCCCTTTTCTTTAACATTAACAATTGGAAGTTTAATTTTCACGAGTCTTAGATATATTTTTTATTCAATTATTATACAATATTTATTTTTATATTTTGTAGTAGAGAAGATTGCACGCATAATCTAATTGTCACTGAAATCGTATCCCCTTCATTAGCTTTCAAGCCAAACCATGTGTTCATGTATCTAACTTCTATATGTTTCAATTCTGAAAGCATGATGATTTCGTATTTATCTCACCAGTCAAAATATTGAAAAATCATGAAATATCCTCAGCAATGACATTTCATGGTATTTGATATGGCAGATATATCACATCATATCACTTAATAAATTTATTACATAGACAAATACAGCTTTTTATAGTTAAAGCAAACATGTGATTTGCCTTCTCTTGTCTTTTGAACTTTCAATTTCCCATTTCCCCATTTAGTTCTTTTGGACTCATCCTTAAACATACTTTTTGTTGCCATCAAAGGTACTTACAATATATATCACATGGGGTCTGAGCAATTTCCCACTAGGGAACAACAAAGCAAAATGTATCTTTAAATGTATATCCAACAAGTGAAACCAAACCCATAGGAAAGACCGTTCTTTAAATAATATATTTAGTGAACCTTATTCTCATCCCAATGCATATGCACACATACACCTTCGCCTTTCTCGACAATGTATCCTTGTCATCATTTGCTAATTATCCATACACATTATAGTACATTCACACTATAATAATTAATCATATTAAGATGCTTTTAAGAGGTCGTGCCTTAATGCGATGGCAAGTGGCCTCGCCCAAACTACGGTTGTTCTCGGGATCGAGCCATGGGAGCAGCCTCTCCATATATGGGGGTAAGGTCATCCGACATCCGACTCTCACACATCCGACTCTCACAGACCTGCAGTTAAGCGGGAGCCTTGTGCACTGGGTACAACCTTTAAGATGCTTTTACTCCTTGAAGTCAATACAGGGCAACTTGGCCTACCTTGAAAATCATTCTCTCTAAAAGTACAATATAGTCTTCCATCAAAACATATCTTTTCTAACCAATCGTTTCCATTCTGTGTACATTTCTAACAATGGCATACTTTTTATTTTAGTTCAACCTCAAATCCATTAAGTTATGAATCTTGAACAATCAAAATTTACATCTTGGCCTATTGATGAATTTAAATGGTCCAAATACAAATCCAGATAAACACCAGTTCCATCATACAATACTTCGGAGGATTTAATGCAAGGAGCAGAGCAGGTTTGGAACCCTAACCCAGACAACGAGGGAAAATATATCCTTAATCTTTGTTGTTGGAACAGTAAGGGCTGGTGTCCCTCTAGGTCAGGTCAGACCGCATGAGCTGGGCCAATTAAACAATGGTTTGCCCATGATACAGCACAGGATCTTGTAGATAGTTTCTATGAAGACTATGCTGATGCTTCTTGCATGGCTTTGCGCAGCCTTAGTATATTTTTACAAGTTGCATTGTTCGAATTTCATTCTTAATACAATTGTTTGTTGAGAAGAATTGTTTGCTGAGAAGAGATCCCTATTTTATTTTATTTTTAGGAAAGAGAGATTATTTATATATACATGTGGGAAAAACCACAAAAAGAGACTTACAACCGGTAACTAAAGCCCAACAAAAATTAGGCTCTTTATAACTAGAGCCCTTGCATAGAAGAGGAAACAAAAGAAAACCAAGACTAGACATATTTTGATGTGAATAAAGACCTTTTTGTCATTTTATCATTTTATGGTCTTTCTTTTATTTCTAGTATTTCATTGTATTCTCCTTTTTGTTAGTATTTAGATGAAGGAAGGTTATTGGCTCCTAGGGACGTAACTGTAATTAGATTCTTAGCTTAGAGGCCAAGCAACTTCCTTCCTATAAATACTCTTATGTAGCCTCATTTGGGACATTCTTCCATTTATGAGATATTGATTAGAGAGAGTTGGGACAAGAGTTCTCTTTTCTTGTTCCCATTTGACGTCATTTACGTCAATTAGTATCAGAGCCTAGTCGGTTCTACCCGTTGTTGTTGTAAAAAAACAAAAACTCGTAAAAGTCACGATGGGTTCAAGAAAGGTGCAAACCCCCATGGAAACTCCCAACGAGAGTCTTATAGAGGACATCAATCGATTGATGGCCCGGATGGATGAAATCAACGCGCGACTTCCTCCACCAACAACCACCGTTGGCCGCCCTCGCACCGCCCCGGTATCATCTCAAAACCCTAACCCTATTCTCCCAAATCAACCCATTCTACACCCCTACCACAAAAAAACCTTAATCTCACAAACCCTAACTCCATATACATCCAAGAAAGAACCACCACCGAAGATGGCGCCCCACCACCACAACCCGCTGGCCGGACTACCCAAAAAAACGCTCTGAACAACCATCCCGATCCAAAACAATCCCAACATTCACCGAAACCCCAAACCACACAAAACCGACACCAAAATCCACCCGCCCCACACCCGGCGTTACCCCAACCCACCAAAAACCAAACTCCGGTCATCGGTTACCTACTCCGAAGCCGAACGGTCCCAAATAAAACCCTAACGCAGTTGATACAGCCCGTGGGTGCGTCTGAACAACCCGTTGCTTTGGGCCGACGGTTCCGCCACTCGAACAGCCCTACCGAGGGTCATATGCCACCTCCAGGTCATTCCGACACTTTTCTAGCAATTTCTTCTCCATTATGTGTGCAAATGGCACCACCCATGATCGAAACGTACTGTCCAACAATAGCCGAGATAATCCGTGACATTTGGCACACAAAGGGTTCAAATCCAACTCATCCACAAGCAAAGGTAACAATTCCGGTGTTAAATGAATCCAACATGCATCTTAACCCAAATCTTGAAGAACAAACCCCAGAATTTCACCCCCGCACATCCACAATACTCTTACCCTCCAAAATTCACAAACATCTCCCATATACCCTCCACCACCACCCAAACCTTCAACACACCAGCATGTAGCCTCACCATACCTTCCTCCACCTCGTATTCTTGTCCCACCCCATTCACCATCACAAAACCACCCTTCTTACCCCACACCTCCTCCACATGACCACCCCCTACATCACATCTCCATTGACCCTCGCCATCACCCACAAAAACACCTCAAACCTCATCATCTTCCCTCCATGCCTCCGGCTCCACCTACTACAACTCACCCTCACCCACCCCATATAGCCTTTTCCACGCTTCCGCCCCCACCTATTCTACACACATCACCACCACCCGATCACTCAACACATGTACCCCACCCTCATTCTACATGGGATGCACGCTCTATCCATTCCGCCCCCGTTGATTCACATGAGCGGGGTACGGGAGTGGATTAGCCTACCCCCACATGACGGCCCACCTTCACCCCGACCCCACTCCGCCCCAGAGTTTGAGCCTTCTCCTCCCACTGAGTGGCGCACCGATATCTCCCCTTTTTATTCTCTGGGTCCGAAGGTCAGCCCGTATGTACCTCTCTTAGAGCGACATTATTTTTTGTGTTATCAGAAGAGGCACCAGATGAACCACTTCCCCTATCGGCAGCCGTTGGTCCCCGCTCCACCTCCTTCCCCACCACAAGAGGACATTCCACCTTATATTCCTACTCCACCCGCCCCTTTAATACCACCACCAGCTCCTGATCCTCCTGATTCACCGCCTCGGAGACGGCCATAGTGAGCACTACTTCCCGAGCTTCCGCCAGGCGATGATGACCTAGATGAGGATGCCTTGGCCCTACAGGGTGGTGACGCCATTACACACTTGGCCCTTTAGTTACTATCGAGGAGTATGCAGAGTGATATTCGGGTGGATATCTCGATGTTTGATGGCCACCTACAGCCCGATGCCGTTATTGATTGGCTTGCTGCCATGGAGAGGATATTTGAGTACAAGTGACTGAAAGGTCGCAGGTGTGTCATGTTAGCAGCCAGCAAGTTTCAGGGCTACGCGAGCGTATGGTGGAATGATTTGGAGCAGTGCCGCGTTATTGAGGGTCAGCCTCCAATACAGTCTTGGGCAGAGCTCCGGGCACAGTTGATGAGCACTTTTGTTCTCGCTACTTACGAGCGTGACACTTTTTACGGGTCCAATCTCTTTAGCAGGACACTACAGTCTTAGACTACACGGAGCGCTTTCAACTTCTTCGTACTCGTGCCCGCCTCGGTGAGAGCAATGTGCAGCGGATTAGTCGGGGTGATTGGCCATTAAACATCGGACTGCTCTCTCCCACGGCTTCGTGCTCTCCTAGCTTCGGGCGATGCTGAGTATCTTGAGGAGATGACGGAGGTTCCACCCCAGTCTGCTCTCATTACTATCCTCGATGGAGACACTGAAGGCCTTCCCCTCTGAGTTCGAGGACGAACTCTTTCAAGAGGGGGTGAGTGATGTGAATAAGGACCTTTTTGTCATTTTTTAGTCTTTCTTTTATTTTTAGTATTTCATTGTATTCTCCTTTTTTGTTAGTATTTAAAAGAAGAAAGGTTATTGGCTCCAAGGGACGTAATTATAATTAGATTCTTAGCTTAGAGGTCAAGCAACCTCCTTCCTATAAATATCCTTATGAAGCCTCATTTGGGGCGATCTTCCATGTATGAGATATTGATTAGAGAGAGTTGAGACGTGAGTTCTCTTTTCTTGTTCCCATTTGGCATCATTTACGGCATATTTAAAAGAAGGTATATTGATCTTATCCATCCTAATAATGGCCCCTTGAGCTGACTTGGAAGAAGATCAGTGATTGTCTTTGAGCACTGCCAATCTTTGATAAGAAATCTGCAGCCATGTTGGCTTCTCGATAGACATGGTTCAAACAGTAAGAGAACTGAGAAGAAATTGACTGGATTTTCTCCACAAACCATTTAATTTTCCAAGGACATTTAGTTCTTCGATGCATCACTTCAATAAGAATCTTCGAGTCAGACTCAATGATAGGATCGTAGTCTTTTAAATCTTGAAAATACAGCAAGCCTTGTAGGGCAGCAGCTTCCACTTCTAAGCTTGAAGAATCCTAAATGAAAGAATAGAAGATCCAAACCACCTGACCAAGGTGATTTTTGAGGATTCCACCACCACTTGGGCCAGGATTGCCCAATGAGTTGCCATCTACATTAATTTTTAACACACCTTTAGGAGGAAGCATCCATATAGGAAACTGAGGCACAAAAGTTAAATTGAAAGAATCATATATTTGTTTGATGGTGCAATGGGGAACCATTTTTGACATTGTCATATTTGGCCTTGTTTCTACTGATCCATAAATGCCAACACAAGATAACAAGAATCAACTTGAATTCCTTATGAGAAGAACTTATAAGAGACAACCACCAAGAAATCTGATGTAAATCTTCAAATGCGAAAGCATTATTATTACACTACACAACTATTAACTACACAACAACAAAAAAAAAAAAACTAATGAAATGGGTTTCTTTCTCTCTCTATTTTCAATTCCCAATATTCAAGGTTGATTACAAATGTGGGCCAAAGGCCTATTTATAGGAAGAGTTAGCCTGCTAGCCAAGCTATTACCCAAAAAGACAAAAAAGGATAAGTAATAACTAAAAATGACTCATTAGCCCCAAACATGCTTGGAGACTAATTAAACACTAAAAATAAAAGAAAATGACAATAAACCCTATGCTAAAAATATAAAATAAAAAATAGTCTTCTCCCGGAGGCACAACCACGCGCCACGTGTCGCTATAAATCCCATACACATCATTCTCCACATTTTCGAAAAAGCTCGTCCTCGAGCTTGGAAGGGGTGACTCATCAACGCCAAATGTACACGAGTCGCAACAAGTGTTAACTTCCAAAGTAAAACCCAAATGAAATCCAACTCGCAAATAGACCGACCGAATTTCTGTTAGACCCATATGGATCATCAACAATAGGGACTAATATACCCGAATCTCAACGATGCCCCCTACGGAATCCGAGCAGCCAAAACTGAAGATCATATCCGCCTTCTCAACAGCAATGAGGACATGGATGCAACTTGACTTGGTGGACCCTTGAATCTGACCAGACGGTAACTCCGGCGTCCGCACATTTGCGAGTACGATGGCGAAATAAATGGACTGAAGACGGCGACATCACGAAAAGCCGGACCCAAAAATGACAAATAGTCGAAAAATGGATGCCAAGTGGGTACATTTCTCATGGAAGTCATATGTTGTGTCAAAAGTTAACCAGATTAGAGGTCAATAGGGAGGGTGAGACCGGATCAAAGTAGGACAGCCCCATCTTGGATTGGATTTGCTTGCGTTTGGGCATTAAATGAGTGGGAAAGGGGAAATTAGGGTTAAAAAGAGGGTGGGGCTGTTTGGGGGTAAAAAGAAAAATGCTAGGGTTTGGTATTTGGGGATTGAGGTAAAATAGGGGTTTTTTGGTGTAGACAGTAATCATGGGGGCTGGCAGAGTAATCATGGGGGCTGGCCGACCACCTGTGGAGGAGGGGTGAGGTGGTTGTTGTACTAGATGTTGGTCGAAATAGGCAGTAAGTGAGGGAGGGAGGGTGGGGGCATTTTGAAGGTGGCCAGGGCGGCCGGCTGCCCTTATGGCAGGCAGACCTCCGGTGGAGGAAATCTGATTAGATCGGGGTAGGGAAGTGTGGATCGAAGGCGCCAGGGAAGTGGCTGAGGGCTTAGGGTAGGTCGGCGGGGGTTTGTAGACAACAGTGGGTGGTCGGTGGGGTTTACAAGGTGGGGGAGTCTGATCGGAGACTAAAATAAGTAGGCCGGCCCCTGTTCGACTGCGGCAGGTGGTTCTGGGCTTTTCTGGAGTTTTTTGGCCAGTGGGGTTGGTCGGTTAGGTTTTTGGGGGGGGGGCTAGAGGGAGGTCGGAACAGGGTGAGGTTGGTTGGTTGAGGAGTAGGGTTAGGGTTTGAGTAAAATTGATGACGGAGATTCATGTAGACGTGGTGGTGGTTGTGTGGCGATAGGAGGTGGAGGTGGAGGTGGAGGTGAAGGAGGGTGGTGGTGGAGATGGAAGTTGGAGGAGGCTAAAAGGGTTAGTATCCCCCCTTTAGCGATGATGGAATTCAGGGTTTCCATCCATCCAATTTTCATTTGGGCATTTATCAATCTTTCGATTGAAAGGTTACCAGAGTTGGAATCGTAACTTGTGACCCGCTTCACGCACCACGACGAACACCAAGAACAAACCTCGCTCCGATACCAATTTAATGTAAATCTTCAAATGCGAAAGCGTCAAAGTTGAACCATATTCAAAATTTCTCTAAACTATCTATTAACTATATAAGCTTATTGTTTGATTAATTTTTTATACTTAACGTCACTAATTCTATTGCAATTAATCTCTAAAGAAAGTAAAGGAACGTTTTTAAGTTTTCATTGAGTTCATAACTATCCAATTCATCTCTTTTGGTATATTTTCGGCCAAAAAATTGCCATTGTTGTAATTGATTTGAACATTTTATGCTGACGGCCTTTTTTGTCAAGTAAGGGTTTTAAGCAACAATTGGATTACAGACATGCCTAACTTGTCTAAAGGTGGAGGATCTTGTTCGAGGGGCGTTGGACAGCGTGACGATCAAGGATGAATGGTGCGATTTATGTCTTGGCGTGGGGATCTGGGCGAGTCAGGGATCATCTCTTTGTATGCGAGGATGTGTCGCATGGTAGATCATTAGTTTGGGTATGACAAGTGCTTGGCGAGAATGGTGTACTCTAGATCATGACAGATTAACATATGATTCCTCCACCCAGACCTCCTCATCATTATATAAGGGATTCATAGAACATTTTAAAGGAGGATGCTGTTGAGTGCATGTAATTTAACAATGTGGGCACCCTGGGAGACATGGAGTTTTTCCATGTAAAAATGATGTCAAAACAGACTCATAATTCTCTTAAGGATGTTGTTTCTACCATTGGAAATGAACTAGAGGCTGGTGTTAGATAACGGACGGAATCGACTCATGTTTTTGGTAGTGCGACGGCTGGGGAGAATTTGAGAGTTAGGTAGGCAGATTTGGAACAAAACATTGAGGACATTATAGGGATTTCTAAAAAATGAGATCCCTTGTTGTCTAGGTGTTGTGTTAGATGGTTTTTATCATCGAGGATGTTAAACTGGGAGGTATGCATTTTTAAGTTTGTTACTTTTAAACATTATGTTTTAGGATGTGTTTGATTAAAAAAAAAAATGCGGAAGCGTTATTGTTACACTACACAACTATTAGCTACACAACAACAACAAATAAACTAAACTAATGAAGTGGTTTTCTTTCTCTATTTTCAATATTCAAAGTTGATTACAAATGAGGGCCAAAGGCCTATTTATAGGAAGAGTTAGCGGGCTATCCACGCTATTACCCAAAAAAATAAAAAAGGACAACTAATAACTAAAAATGACTCATTAGCCCCAAACATGCTTGGAGACTAATTAAACACGAAAAATAAAAGAA
This sequence comes from Sambucus nigra, assembly GCA_949130495.1. Lineage (NCBI taxonomy): Eukaryota > Viridiplantae > Streptophyta > Magnoliopsida > Dipsacales > Adoxaceae > Sambucus > Sambucus nigra. The sequence continues at coordinate 52,850,665 of OX422222.1, forward strand.
AAATGACAATAAACCCTAAACTAAAAATAGAAAATAAAATATAGTCTTCTCCCGGAGGCATAACCACGCGCCACGTGTCGCTATAAATCCCATACACATCAAAATCAATCTCCGTTTAATTGAACCATCTTGAGATAACACCCCAAACTTCTTGCTAAAATGATCTGAGACCTTGTATACTTCATTGGATTAGAACAGGTGTTCCAGAGATTCTTCAGTGCTTGGAGTACAACAAACACATTTAGAAGATCCATGGATGCCTGTCTTACTAATGTTTTCATCAGTGGGCAGCAAACCTCTAAGATGTTTCCAATTAAGAATTGAGCTTTTTGGAGGAATATTGGGATCCCAAATAAAATTGGAGGATCTAACCTCTAAAGAAGCATTTCTGATCAGATTCCAAGCAGACCAAAAACTAATTTCTCCTGAGGAGGTAACTGTCCAAATAATCTCATCTTCTTGACTATTCCATCTTTTAGCTTGCACAACATAGTTCACCACATGTTGGGAAAGATCTTGAGAGAGTTTCTCACGATCCCATTGCCCGTCACTAGTACAGTAATCCATAACATTACAACGACTATAGTCATGTGGTGGAAATATTTAGTATTTATTTCATTTAAAAGATATACAAAATATAGACCTTAGTCTCTTACCTGTAAGTCACCTTTTTAAAAATCTTCATTGTGTTGTCAAAATTCTAACCCAATCATTGGTTAATGTAGCTCCTGAATTCGAAGAGGATTTAGGCAAGGGGTATGAGGATTTCGGAGTCACCACCTTCACTGTCATCAACGTATAGCCTTCGAGCTTCTGTCTTTACCTGATTCTAGTTCTTTTGGGTTTTCTTAAAAGCCATTGAAATAGTGGAACTGACATGCACAGGTAGGACCAAGGGATTTTCCGAAAATTATCGGGTTGTATTTGGTTTATCAATTAATTCAATTTTAGTGATCAAAGTAACAAAAAAAAAAAAGTTAAAGTTTGGGATTTCGGAGGAGGAGGAGCGAGGAAGAAGACAAGGGTATTTTGGACGATAAAAACGTGGGGGTTAAGTCAATATATAAATTAGAGGGGGTTTGTAAACAAATGAGTAATGATGTTAGGATCTAGGGGGTTATAACTATGTTTTAAACTTTGAGTGATGCATGTATACAGTATACAGCATTATTGTAGAGGATTAAGTAAAAAAGAAACAAGAAAAAAATTAACATTGTTCCAACAGTTAAATATACTAAATGTAAAAATAAGAAAAAATTGATAAATGAAGAAGTAGAAAAAAATTAATACCGTTTTAAGAGAACTTTTCCTCCATCAAATATGTTGAGGTTGATAAGATGATTCTTGTCCAACACATGCGCTTTGTCGGTTTTCCTCCTCGGTAATTTCTCCAATTTGGTATCTAAGAATATTTATATCATAGAAATTCCATAGTCACTGGATATAACAATAAACGAGATGATATAAAGATATAGTATTTATTTTAATAGAAAAGCAACATTTCATATTTTTGGCACTAGATTTCACCCTTTGCCACAAGGTCACATGACGCAGAACAAGAATAGATGTGGAAATAAAGAATGAAGAGAGGAGAAGAGTAGTTGAGATGGAAACAGTTCACAGCTAAATAATTCACAACAAGGGCCTAATTATACATATATACAAATCCAAATTTAGTGAAAATCGAATCCAAAGGAAGACCAGTTGCACAGAAGCTGGAACGGTTCAGAGACACTTGACCAAAGCAAAGAGATCTCACTCATAGGGTTGCTAGACCAAGACTTATTGGGCCTTGCGACACAGTGAGGTGGAACACCCCCGAAACTTTGTAGCCGCCAAACAGATGCACTAAACTCCCGATATACTCATGTATTTGAACAACTTAATGGTGACGAGCCAATAAATGGAAGTATCCACGTCTATATGTCCATCAAAGTAGATGCATTTTCCTATATATCCCTAGGGAGGCCCTTCTCAAAGAGGCTTAAACTCTGGCCAAATGATCAGGCTCACTCATGACACAATCCTCCTATTAAAATAGATATTGATAGAACCAAGCGCACATGGATTTCTAGCCCTTAAAAATCTCAACACACAGCATTGCGATTCAAGCGGGCCTCCCCCTTCATCGGGGATTCTCCACATACTATTTATTTACACCATAAATACACACCTGCTGGTATATGCGGCATCACACACACCACACAAAAGAAATTACTGCTTTACTGACTCACACACACAAACACTGCACCCACCTACCTCTTATTAACACACTCACTTACACACACACACACACACACACAAATTGTTGTCCACCCCCACACCCACACCTACGTAGTATACATTCTCTCGGCAGCCTCTGCTGTTATACACTAGCACCTGCGGCCACGTGCATGCACCTAAACAAATACTCACAGCCTAACGCACACTCACAGGCTGCGCTGTACACTCAGTAGGACTACATTGCTACTGCGCACACATACAACGGCAACAGTAGCAGCACCATACACAAACCAATTTACACCAGTACATAGACCTAGCAGTTTACACCAGCACGCATACACTGCCTTATACTCGCACACAATCACATAAACACTTAAGCGGGCACACACTGATGCATAGAAGTACCACATATTAGTCCACTCTCTTTATTTCTTCCATCAAGACCACAGACCGGAAAGGGAAGAACACACACAGGTGCACAGTTAATTTTCTCCCCCTAAATTTTCTTATATTTCTTCTTCGGTGTCTTTGGAATCAAAGAAAGTGAGAGAGAAAAATAAGAATGAAGGGAATCGGGCGATACTTAGAGAAGGAAGGAAATAAGATGGATTAAAAAGATTACCACATTTATATTTGAAGAAATTCCTTACAGATCATAAAACAGTAGCTCAAATCCAAATCTTTGTAGGAATCCCCCCCCCCCCCCCCCCCAACCCTCTTTTTTAAGCACTAGGATCATCCTTTTTTTTATAGGAACGAGCTCGATAGAAAGGGTAATTGTGCAGCAGTATCAACTGAGATGGCTCTGGTTACCTCATGTAGTTATCTCGGGGCTTGACATGGCTCGTCATACTTGTTGCGTTTTGTTCGATTTTTTTTTTGTTTGATGGATGAATGTATTAATTTATGTTTAAGTTGATGGTTCTATTAAGTTACTACGGCTTCTGGTTAGGATGACTAATGTGATCTGTTATGTATTTGAATTTAGGAGAAGTATTTGAATAATAATAAGTGGACTCATGAAGTTATATTTATCATTGAATAATAATAAGTGGACTCATCAACTTATAGCCTTCGAGATCCTGCCTTACCTGATTCTAGTTCTTATGGATTTTCTTAAAAGCCATTGAAATAGTGGAACTGACGTGGACAAGCAGGACCAAGGGATTTTCCGAAAATTATCGGGCAGAATTTGGTCGGTCAATTTTAGTGTTCAAAGTGAATAAAAAAAGTTAAGTTCAGGATTTCAGAGAAGGAGAAGCGAGGAAGAAGACAAGGGTATTTTGGACCATATAAACATGGGTGTTAAGTCCAAATATAAATTAGAGGGGTTTTGTAAACAAATGAGTAATGATGTTAGGATCTAGGGGGTTATAACTAACTTTTGAACTTTGAGTGATGCATGTATACAGTATACGGCATTATTATAGGGGGATTAAGTAAAAAAGAAACAAGAAAGAAATTAACATTGTTCCAACAGTTACATATACTAAATGTAAAAATAAGAAAAAAATGATAAATGAAAAAAAGTAAAAAAAAATTACTACCGTTTTAAGAGAACTTTTCCTCCCTCAAATATGTTGAGGTTGATAAGATGATTCTTGTCCAACACATGCGCTTTGTCAGTTTTCCTCCTAGGCATTTTTTCCAATTTGGTATCTACGAATATTTATACCATATATATAAATCCAAATTTAGTGAAAATCGAACCTAAAGGAGGACCAGGTGCACAGAAGATGGAATCGTTCGGAGACACTTGACCCAAGCAAAGAGATCTCGCTCATAGGGCTGCTAGGCCAAGACTTGTTAGGCCTTGCGACACATTGAGGTGGAACGCCCCCAAAATTTCGTAGCCACCAAACAGACGCACTAAACTCTCGATATACTCATGTATTTGAACAACTAAATGATGACGAGCCAATAAATGGAAGTGTCCACGTCTACCTGTCCATCAAAGTGAATGCATCCACCCATATATCCTTGGGGAGGATCTTCTCATGGAAGCTTAAACTCTGGCCAAATGATCAAGCTCACTCATGACATCATCGACACCATCCTCCTATTCAAATAGATATCAATAGAACCAAGCGCATATGGATTTCTAGCCCTTAAAAATCTCAACATACGGCATTGCGACTCAACCGGGGCCTTCCCCTTCATCGGGGGGGTCTCCACATACTATTTATTTACACCATAAATACACGCCTTCTGATATATGCGGCATCACACACACTACACAACAGAAATTACTGCTGTACTGACTCACACACAAACACTGCACCTACCTACCTCTTATTAACACACTCCCTTACACACACACACACTGGTTTGGATGACTAATGTGATCTGTTATGTATTTAAGTTTAGGGGCAGTATTTGAATAATAATAAGTGGACTCGTGAAGTTATGTTTATCATTGTTTAACGTTTAATTAAGGACCGTGATAGATGGAAAATGGTTGAAACGCAAACTGTTGGATATTGAATTGAAGAGTGAAAATTTTAAGAAATTTGTTATGAAAGAGTAAGGGCCCGTTTGGTTGCGTAAATTATTTAATTTTATAAATTGATCAATTTGAAATGAATAGATTGTCGATGTATTAATTTTAAATGGGTTTAAATCTAATTTGTGGTGTGTTTGGAAAAGAAAAATGAAGTTATTTACTTTTGATATATGCGTGTGTGTGTGTAGAGAGAGAGAAAGAGAGAGACTAGTATGGTGAGAGTACTCTATGGGAGTTGTGCATTTAAGATTCATGTTGTAATTATAAATTGTGCAATTTCAAGCTTTTGGTGAAATGAACTAATTTAAGTTTTTGTGAATCAACATGAATTGGTTCATTTTTGAATTTATTCATTCTTATAACCAAACACTAATAATAAGTCAATTCAGGAATGAGTTAATTTTAAATTGGCTAATTTACAATTTTAGGGACAACCAATCAGGCCCTAATTGTTTATCAATTTATACAATCAAAAACAAAGGAAATAATTGAGATATGGATTAAGATTTGAGTAATTATATCCTCAAAAACCAAAAACGGAAATGAATAGCCTAGATAGAGAGAGTGATAGATGTACCGATGATGCAGACGTAATTTCCACAGTAGTTGCAAAAATAGGTGACTGGACCATTTGGTGTTGACATCCTCTTTCTCTCTCTCTTATACGCAATGTGTCAAACAAGAAACTAACAAAAATGGGGTGTTTAAATAAAAGAACAACCCTCTGTATAATTGAATAAAGGGCTGTGGTAGATGGAAAACAGTTGAAACGCAAACGATTGGGTAATTGAATTAAAGAAAATTAAAATTTTAAGAAATTTCTTATGAAAGAACAATTAGCTAATAGGGTATATAAACCCTAGCCATCTCCTTGTATGTATCACCTCAAAATTCCACCCTAACCAAAATTGTTAACTCAATTACAAAAATCATAAGCCCATAAAAATAACCCAACGTCCATTCCCAAATGGAAAAAAAAAAAAGCATTCAAACAAAACACGACAAATTTCATGTTTATGATAAAAAAGGTGTGGGGGGCAAACCGCAATGGTCGAAATTTCGACCTCCCAAATAGGCCTAACTCAGAAATATTGAACGTGTTGCTCAAGTTAGAATTAATATCACGTGGGATAAATATGAAAAGTTTAATCTTGTTATCTATAATATCAAAGGACATCAACATGAATGGATCAACCAGGGGCAAGGAAATATGTAATTCTTGGTTACAAAATTTTTAAAGAATTAATATACACAGAAAAATACCCCGCAAACGTAGGCAATTCTTAAACCACATAAATCCTTTGTGTCGTGATATTATTTTGCTCCTTGATTCTTTCCCTATTGCATATAATCATTAATTTATTTACAGTCACAATTGACGTCATCTGTGAGAAACGATTATTTTCTCTAAGCAACGTTAAATTAGCGAGTTAAGCAATGTGTCACCCTCGCAGTATACATATTGCAAGCGATATGCGAGTCAAGCTCTCATTACACTGAGTCAGATCTGAGATCCACCTGGACAGAAATCAGACCGTCAACCATCCATGTCGACCATAAGAGAAACCTTCTGAGCAGAGCAATGAGCAACCCAGATCAACCCAGATCTCGTGGCTAGCCGAAACCTATAACTCTACACCAAAATGGTCAAATTGACACATTTCAACCGGCCAGCCTCGTCACGGTCATTGACCGTGACAAAAAAAACACGATTTTTTTGTCATGGTCAATGACCGTGACAATCCTATAATATTGTCACGGTTAATGACCATAACATGTCCGTGACAATTCTGTCAGTAAAAAACCCTTCTCTCTTCTTTTTTCCCACTGATTTTTATTCCCTCCATTTCTCTCTCTCTCTCTACGGTTTTGGTATATTTTCTCTCTCTATTTCTCTTCCATTTATATGTGTGTATATGTGCGTGTGTGTTTGTGTTTATCGTGTATATATGCGTGGGGGGAAGGGGGCAGGGTTGGGGGGAGGGGAGGGGGCACTGTGTGTGTGTGTGTGTGTGTGTATGCGTGTGTGTGTATATGTGTGTGTGTGTGTGTGTGTGTGTGTGTGTGTGTGTGTGCGTGTGTGTGTATATGTGTGTGTGTGTATGTGTGTGTGTGCGTGTGTGGTGGGCAGTGGCAGTGGGGGGGAGGGGGCAGCGCTGGGGGGGAAGGGGTGGGCTGTGTGTGTGTGTATGTTCGTGTGTATTTTTTTTAATTAAATTTTTATTGGTTTATTCTATTCATATTGTAGTGCCCCTTGTAAAAGAATTGATTGATTAAATATTGATTGGTTGTTAATTTTTTTAGTATATTAATAATTAGTGCCCATCAAGTAGGATTGTCGCTCATTGTAAATTAGTAAATTAATAATTATATACTTTAATTGTTAGTTTAATTGATTAAAAGAATTAATTGAGTAGATGAATTAGAAGGAGTACGGGATACACATTTATTGTTGCCATTGCGGTTGGATTATAGTGGATCGATGTTCGGTTGATTAATTTTAAAAGTGGCATGACCATTGGATTATTGTCCATATAGGGGTGATATTTTTCAACTTTTTTTGAAAATTACTTTGTATCAAGAACAATATATATATATAGTATCATAATTAAATGAAACATACTTGAAATTACATATAGTGTTCATAGATACTAGCCTTCTAGTTCTTATGTGTACGCATTCAATAGCCCTTAGGCATGGGCTATTGAATGTACAGAACTCGGGCATTTCATACAAGGCTCTTACTTTCCTTCGAGCGAGCGCAAAAGATAAAAACTTTGTTGAAGATGAAATGACTTACTATGGTGTAATTCGAAATATATTTGAATTGGATTATATAATCTTCAAAGAGGTTGTATTTTATTGTGACTGGGTAAGAGTTGAGGATAAAAATGCTTGTAAAGTTGATCCTGGCACCAATTTGATCATAGTTAACTTGTCCAAATTAAAGAGCAACGACCACGTGAGCGATGAGCCGTGTGTTTGTGCATTTCAAAAGGTCAACCAAGTGTTTTACTCGGAGTATATAAAAAACGAGTCGTGGTCAATTGTCCTACATGCGCCAAAGCGTCTAAATAGTAGTGTGGATGATTTGGATGCTCCTACCGAATATCAATCCATTTTTTATGATAACCCGAATTTGAAACAATTTTTCAATTTGTAATAAATATTCCAATTTGTACTTTATCAATCCATTTTTAATGTTTTTAATTGATTTGCACTTTATCATTTTCACTCTTGTGTAGTGTGTGTGGGCAGTATGAGTTAGATTCTGTTGTTTTGGAATTCAGAATTGACGTGTTAAACAGTAATAATTCATTTGTATTTGTAGTAATTGTACATATTTGCATGTCTTCTTCTAATTCATTTTGATTTGTGCTAATAACAATATTTTTTTACAGAAAATGTCTCCTTCAGGTATTAAGGCAAGGATGATGATGCTGATTATGATGATGTCATCTGAGATCGGTAGTAACGGAGGCGACGAGGAATCCTCGGACCCTAGGCTCCCCAAATATGGCAAATTGGGGATGACCATCGAGAACAAGACGGGGCTATTAGCGATATCCTTCGAGCTGGTAAAGACGATCATCGGCCCGGGGTACACTAGTTAGAGGGAGATGCCAAATGAGCTCAAGTTAGCTATTTGGGCGGCACTACATGTAATGTATTTATATTTATATTTATATGAATATTTCAATTTCAATTTCAATTTTGATTTTGATTTCAATTTTATTTTATATTTATATTTATATTTATTCGCAACTAACATTGTATTTGTTGGACAGGAACAATTCAGCCTGGATCTAAAACTACGAGATTCCGTCTTGGAGCAGTTGAGGGAGCAATACAAGACATGGAAGAAAAATATGCGGACCCGGTACTTTGGAAAGACCCGAGAGTTTGTTATTCGAATGCGTGACTACGTCCCATCGAAGGAGCCGATCTCATTGGCATAATGGTAAAATTTCATTGACAATGAGATCGATGAGCGACAATTGGCATTTCGCCTATCGAGGAGGGAAAATTGGGCGAAAAAGACGGACGTGTACTACTCCGGCCGTACGTCCTACGCCGAGGTGGAGCATAGGATGATGGTATGATTTAATTTTTCTATAATTACAAAAATATATTATTTTGCATTATTTTACTTTGCGGGGCCGATACTAATTTTGCATTATTTTATTTCAGGGGACGGGGAGTGGCCCTGGGGGTAGGCCACATAGGCTCGATACTTATGTGGGTATTCGAACGAAGAAGGAGAAGGATAAGGAGGTGTCCCCGAGCGTCGCGACCAATATTGTAAGTAATCTGACAGTTTACTTTTTGTTAATTACGTTATAATTTTTTTATTTACTTATTTAATTAATCATGTGCTTTTTGTCCTTTCAGGCAAAGCTTAAGAAAGTGCATGAGTTGCAGTCTGATGCCGACAAGGCATCTTTGTCCACAGACGCACTCAGTCAAGTGCTTGGCATTGATCGCAAGGGTAGGACAAAGGGGGAGTTCGCGGGTGGCCAAATCTAGGATCATCGGATTGGAGACGAGTGACACCGAGTTGGCTCGAATGGTGGACTCGCATGATGCGAAGTTGTTCCGTTTAGAGGTGACGGTCCAAGATATGTTCCCATTCATGAAGTGTTCGTTGGGTGGAAATCGTAAGGTGAAAGGGAAGGAGAAGGTGGTGGAGAAGGAGGTGGAGGATGAGGACCTCGATGCTTCATCGATAACACGTGCGGACTCTAATGATCCAGTCCCCTATTTGGCTCCCTTCGACCGACCTAGGTCGACACTTGGTTGGCCAAGCATGTATATACATGACATATTTGATGGTCAGCGGATAGGGCGGGGGTTGAGGGACTTGAATACCGTCCAGGGTATGCCGGTACATGGACGTACATTTCAAGACATCAAGGTGAAGGTGCTCGTAACGCATGTGATACCCGAGAATGAGAACTCCCCATTGTGGTTGCGCGAACAATGTGGCACGATGAATCTACAAGGGTGTATTAATTCGTCTATCGTGTGGTTTATCCACCTCCTCAGACCTACTCTAGACATGTAGTGACATTATTTGAATTGAATTGATTTAAGTTGTTACATTTGAATTATATCGTGATATATATTATTTTGAATGTATATTTGCATTATATCTATTTTATTTGGATATATGATGTTTAAACAAGTACAACATTGCTATAACAGGTACAAATATACTGCTGGGCAGTGGCAGTGGCCATACTACCCAGTAATATTTTTTTCAATTCTGCCCAAAATTGTCACGATTATTCACCGTGACAAAGGAAACTTGTCACCAACGTGTCACGATCATTGACCGTGATAATTTTTTTTAAAAGGTCACGAGTTTGTCACGATTTTTTACCCTGACAAATATTATCACGGTCAATGATCGTGACATGACCATGACAAGTCTAATGAACTTATCATGGTCAATGATCGTGACAAGTCCGCAAAAACAACAGTTGTCACCCCCAGACTTATCACGGTCATTGACCTTGACAAGTTGAACTCGTCACGGTCAATGACCGTGATAATTCGGCAGATTTGGTGTAGTGTAAGGAATGACTCAATCAACAAGAAGAAGCAACACGCCTCCAAGTGGAGAAAAACACGTGTCTTCAATGACGCCTAGAAAAAATGGAGCGAGAACTCCATTGCGATAATTACAAGCATCGTGGTCGGACTCTTAGCCCTCGGGCGAGCAAAACTCGCAGCAAAGGATGAAGTTCGCTCCGCAAACAGGATCACTCGGGACATGAAATCCATTTCACAAAGCAAAACCAAGATGAAAAATATCATAGGCACGTTATACGAAGCCTAGTTCAGAGAGAAATGGATCAACACCCATCTAATTACGAGGTTAGATCTACCAAAAGCCTGGCAAGGAGGGCACTCGTCACTAAGATGCAATCCCCCCTTTTAAGAGAATTAACCCCAAAGAAGTTCGCAACCCCAAAGTTCAAGATATGTGATGGAAAGACAAATCACATAGACCATGTGCGATAATATAGGTAAGTGATGACCCTGTAGAACCAGAGCGATGCCCTCATGTGTCGTATATTCCCATCCAGCCTAGGAGATGTCTCCCAAAAGTGGTTTAAAAGTTTGCGTCACAGGTCGGTCAAAAACTTTAAGTCACTCACAAAGGCCTTCACAACTCTCTTTATAATAAGCAGCTCACACCCAAAGAGGATGGATTCTCTCTTCACCATGAGGAAGAAACATTACTGTAATACTCCGTATTTTTATGGCTTTTAAATTTAGAGATTTATTAAATTTAATTGAGATAAATTAATTTAATTTTAATCCGGAAAGTTATTTTAAATATTTATTAGCGTGACGAGAGTTAGTAATTATTGAAATTTGTTGATTTGTTAAATATTACTTATTGAGTAAAGTAATATGTAGAATTGATTTTATAAAAAAAAATTATCACGGGTGAATAAAATGACAATTATGGAAATTAAGTCGGGACGCGCCTGTGTCGTGTCAGGACTAAATTATTATTGTTACTAGGTTTCAACCCCACGCGATGCGCGAGCAATATATAGTGTCTCATTATAATTTATATGTAATAACGTCGTCAATGAATTGAATAGTATATCTAAAATTTCATTAGTAGTGCAAAAATTATAAAAATACCATCAATGTAATGTAGTTCTTATATTATGTCAATATGTGTAAAATCCTTAAAAAACTACAAAACAAAAAATACATACACTAAAAAGGCAGGCTAAAGATTGGTGATTTATCACTCATATTTAAGATACACTATCAACAATTAAGAATTATGATGCCAAAGATTCAAATAAGGGTGTTGCCTTCATAAAGAATAATAAACTTTGATGGTAGAAAAGTGAAAACTGTTTCATGCCCTAATGAATCACTGATGCAAACTTACTCCCTGTAATTTAGGTGTAATAATGGGCACCACTGAAACTCTCATTTAAATCACCTACCTGAAACTCTTGCTTCTAAGTGTCTTCCTCATTTATAGTTATGGAGGTTTTAGACTTATGTGTCATTTGAGATTTTAAACTCAACGGTAGTTTTCATTTTCACGATCAACAAAAGATTCTTCTCAACAAATACTCGAGATCAAACATTTAATTATATCATGCGGAGAAGACAAACTTAGTAAATAGCTTATTTCAAATCAATATAAAGGTTGTAGTTGAATGTGGTGAACACAAATTCAGTTCCAAGTCAACTCAGTACAAAATAGAATAGTATCATAATATTAAGATTTCTAAAATTACCACTTGCAAAAAGAAATAAAAAAAAATATAATCTAGATAAATGCGCAATTCTCTTGCCTACAAAACTACTTAACAAATATTTTATTTCAAATAAACATAAAGGTTCTAGTTGTATGCGGAGAAGACAAACTCAGGCCCAAGCTATCTCTGTAAAAAATTGAACACTATCATAATATTGAGATTTTTAAATTATCACTTGCAAAAAGAAATAAAACATAGGATCAAGATGAATGCACAGTTTTTTTTGTCAAACTTAAATTAAGAAAACAAAAATTGGAGACTACTCAATTGCAGTATTTCTCAAAGTAGAAAATTAGAAACAAAGTTTTCTGATTTTTCCAGAAATACAGAAAATTTAATTGTATGTTTTCTATGTGATTTCCCATCTAAATACTAATATGCTAAACCCCATTTCTCTTTCCTCTAATTTTCATAATTTTTTATAGAAAGGAAACTCGAAATAAACAATAAAAACTATAATACGTTAAACACATATTCTTCTTCCCTACACATTACAAAAATTTGATGAAATACTGACACGGTGGTAATACAGCTCCTGGGTTTCCTCCATCCACTCTTGGGGTATTTTGGCTTTAGAGATTTTTGGTTCTTCATTATGCGAACTGGTACTGAGATTCGGAGCAACCCGTCGGACCTATACAGTCCCGTTTAAACCCCCACCGTCGGCGATCCATCTCTGTCCACAATAGTCTCGACCTTGATGCAGATCGGATGGAAGAAAATAGGCCCCTCGCCGGAGTCTCAACCTGTATAAATCAAACGACTTTCCCATTACTTTTCTTCCCTTTATTCTTTTTCTTACTCTTTGCCTCATCTATATAACCAAAAAATATTCAATTACACAAAACCCAAAAGAAAATAATTAACAAAACACCGAAAATAATTTACCTTGTCGTTCAGTTTCATCCTCATTAAGGTTAAGAACTTCACGGGTATTGAAACAGGACTTGTTCTCTCAACCCTACATTTTCTGAAACACCCAAAACCAATTACCCTCCACAAAATCCAAATTCACAATTAAATATTTTCAGCAGTAAAAACATACCAATAATAACTTAGCAGTGACAGCACAAAGCGGTAAAATCCCATGGCTAAGAAAAGGTTTTTCATAAAAATGTTGTGGGTGCCAAAGTCATGAAGTGGAAATGTATTCCAAAATGTGGATAGACGACTATGATGGGATTTAATATATATAGGGAGAATGTGAAATAGATGAAAGGTTTATAGAAAGATGAAAAGTCTCAACTACTTTTTTTGGGGAAGGTACAATTCTTTAGGGAAATGAGAGAGATGGGGAGGAGTATTGTAATTAAATACACTTATTGTGCCCGTTGGTTTTAGACGGAGAAAATAAATTTGGTTTTCTTTTCGCATAAGCCACGTGGACAGGTCCAATGTTTAGCATAATTAAAGGCTTGCCACGTGGACACTCTCAATGAGGAGGAGTCTTAAATGCTCATAAATGCCTTGTTCTGCATTTTATAGTATATAGAGATAGAGATTATTATAAGTGAATAAATTATAAGTCACCCGTGTGGTCATTTCGAGTGCGCCAACATATCCGTAAGGGTCGAGATAGTCAGAAAATTGTACCCAGAGGTTTAGTTTGGGTCTCGGGACGTTTTTAGGCCTAACCGATAATCCGAGAGGGCATTTGGGTAATTTTCTATTTTTGGCCTTTAATAATGGCGAAAATCATTAAGGTTATATCAGATTGAATGCTAGGTAAGTTAGGGTTCTTAGAACCAAAAGAGAAAAAGGCCATAGGAAGATGAAGGGAAAAGCCTTTCAAGTGTTCAAGGCCAAGAACCACCAATTTTGCAATTCCACCACCACCAAAGCGTAGATCGGAAGAAGAGGATTACTGCTATACCAATTAGAGTCATCGAATCAGAACCTTAAATTCCCAGGCAAGTATCTATCTTTCTTTTCTTGTAGTTAATGTTTCACTCATGTTAGATTAGGATTGATAAACCTATGTCTCATGGAAAAATTCAAGGATTTAGAGAATCAAATCACATGTTTTAGAGGGAATAAATAAATTCTGGAAATCTCAATCACATGTAGAGGATTACCCACGAAATTGGAGTGATTTAAAAATGAGAAATCTGGAAAAAGAATTAGAACAATAGAAGTTTAGTGTAAAATTCGGGTTCTTTATAATTAAGACAAATTGTCCCTTTAATACAATCTCGTTGATGATTTTGTACATGTTTCACGTAGGGAATCATGCATATATGTATAGAGAACTAGTAGAAATGTTATTTTGGAGTTTGGGAATCGATAATGATGTTTTGGAGAAATTTGGAAGATGAAATCCGTAGGTTTAATTTGCAGTTTTTGGGCAAGAACTGCTTGATCGATCGATCGACCCAAGAACATCGATCGATCGATGGTTGATTGATCGACCCCTTTTCCTCGATCGATCGATCCCTTCTGGAAAAATGTATACTTTTCCCCTTTTTGTTTAATCCGGTTAAAATTTGTAAGGACCTCTTGATTATTATTTATGGAGTAAAATGGGTTATGAAGAGGACCAGTAGGGTCTACGTAAAATCCATTAAGTGAGATTTAATATGGGATGAAATTGGGGGTTAACGGGGAGTTTCGTCATACATTAGAAATTATGCGTACGTCCACTAAAGAATTTAAAGATTCGTGAAAGACTTAGACCAGAAGGTTAGAGAGGGTATACCTACAGAGATTACAGTTAGTAAGAAAGAGTACTTCGAGAGATGAGAAGGAAATATGCAACGATTAATTAAAAGTAAAAGCAATAAATCCCTTATGTGGGGTAATTGGGTAAAAGTTGTACAATGTAAGGTTAGTAATTGTTATCTTTGGGTCGCGTGCGAACCTAATTGGGAAAAATGAGAATATTGATATATATAACTGAATGCATATGTGTACATATTTATATTATGCTTGTGTATAATCATACCCGCGCTACTTTCTATCACGGAGGTTGTCGCAGTGGGACAATCTTATCTCAATGGGACCTTTATGGGGGATATTGACTTGTACCCTAGAACATAGGATTCCTTGGTACAGGCTATCTGATTGATAGTCAGACTGTCCTAAGAGACGTGAGGGTAGGTGTTGACCTCTTAGTGACTTAGAACTATGCTTCACCTCCATTTGTATGTGTTTTATATAAATACAGTTCGAGAGTTATTCCGAACTAGTATTTCCCTTAGTACGAGTGATACGGGGACTTGATAGTAGAGTATGCCAGCATCATAGATTTTATGTGGGGTGCCAACAGTATATATATATATATATATATATATATATATATGGGAACTTTCTACCATGCATAAAAGTAGTTAAGAAATGAATGAATACTCCAACTCCGTTATAAGTGTTTTGGGAATTTTGTAACATCACTGAGTTATGTTAATTAACATGAGATATGAGAGAGCTTAATTTTCAGAAATTGATTATTTTAGCCACAGTATTTCTCGGGATGAAACCTTATGGAAAAGTTAAGTTAAAATAAACTTTTGAGGTTAATAGTATGATAGGCGTGCACACTAGACGAGAGGTGAGAATTCTCAAGAGAGTGTCGCATACTAACATGGTTGTTACATTAGCCGATAAGCATTTTAAATACTTGCTAAACTAAATTTTAAACTATTTTACAATTGGGCTCTGATACCATCTGTGACAACCCGTGATCCGAAATAAGGGGTGGCCAGCCCGATACTCTAATATGACAGGAATCATGGATGGAATCATTCTCAGCATCACCACAATATACAAAGTATACGGGATAACCACTCCATATTTAAGAAAAATGGGTTGCCAAAATTTTTGGTTTTAAAGTTAAAGAAAGAATTTAAACAACCCAATTTAAAAAGAAGGTGGAGATCCCAAGAATATATATTACAATCATGACAAGTAAACAATAAGAGGACCGCATATGCTGACGGTCAACAGGTACATACCACGTGATACAACATTCTAATGTAAATTACATAATACATTACATTAAGCAAATACAACCGTTTGGGCCACGCGCCCTAGTAAAAGACCCGATCTTGACTAGAGAATAAGGATGACGACGTATATTTCAAAACGTCCCGTAATACCCGCAAAGCATCACGACTCGCCAAAAAAATCACCGGATTTGGAAAGTCAGAACAGGCGTCCTTGCGGCAGAGCACCTGAGCGGAAACAAGATGCATGCACAACAATAAATATGAACGGTTCAGGGCCCGGTTTTATATGATCACCAGATGAGTAAAAAGTATAACAGTTATGAATGGAAAATCGTGACTACATAGGAATAAGAATCTACCTACACAATTTAAAGCATAAGCTAAGACAATTTTAATTAATCATAAATCTAATTAAGCTATGCAGGAGAATAAGAATAATTAACGTTAGTTTAAACGCTTTCATCAAAAATATTAATCCATTTCATAGTTCTATTCCTTAACAGGAAAATATACTCAAAATTTTAAGCTCTGTATGGCTTTTATGTCAATCATATGCTCTTTATGGCATCCCATTCCTTATCAGGAATATCATCATCAACAAATGCTCTTTGTGGCATTTCATTGTGCTCTTTATGGCACTTCATCATGCTCTTTATGGAATATCTCAATACATAAAGTCCCACTTGATTATGAATTGTTATATTTATATACATATAACGATTCTAAGGTCGCCCCTCCGAGTTTCCCCACTGGGCGCCCCCCTAAATAACCATCATCTTCCAGGGCCTATCAAACAAGGAAGCCTGGGAACCTATAACGCAAGACGTCGGGAAGCGGCCATATGCCTGCGAGAGAGTCAAGACCACACCCGAAATCTCCTCACCAGCGCAGAAAACATAACATATCGCTCATATGGCCTAGGACTATATCCACCCTGTATTCACTAGCCAAAGGGCTTCACCTCGCCCGCGAACTTCCCTTATGATGGCATTTAGAGAGGTTTGTTTAAGTAAATTATCATTTACCAATTTCATTATGAAGCAAATTAGCATTTACCATACTTATTACCATTTCCATTTCATTTTCAGTCACCATTATTCATATGTATGTTTTATTTTTATCCGAAACCATAATCATTTACATTTTGTAAATAATTCACCTTTTTATCCGGAGCCATACGATAATTGATCTCATCATTATAACCTCAAAGAATAAGTGAACTCCCAATTTAGTTCACCCAACACTCTTTTAGGGTGTTATACTATTAATCATCAAGGCCAACATAGCTCAATTGAGCTTCTAAAGTCTCCCGAACATAATACTACAACTCCTAGTTTTATAATAATTACTAGAAGAAAAGAATGCCCTAACATCAATTGGCATATCCCTGGAAAAGTCCCCACATAACGCATTTCTAATCTAGGATGGTTACCTAACTCATTTAGGACTCTAGAACTCTAAATTTACTTCATATAAGAAGGTTCCTAGTTCCCTATTGAAGAGAATAAATCTAGGAAACAAAATAAGGTTTAAAGGTGAAAAATAGGGGGCCGGTCGACCGCGTCTCAAAATTTTCCTTAAGAAGAAAAGCAGAAAACTCGGTTTAGAGGGGTCGGTCGACCGGTCAGGGGACCGCGGTCGACCGCACACCAATTTATATGCCTTCGTGGGAAAGCAGTAGGCCCTCCCCCGAAGGCCCGGTCGACCGGTCATAGCAGACCTAGGACCCTTTCTTCTTCCAAAACTAAAACCCAAGTTATACTTTTAAACCCCAATCTCATTTCCCAAATCACCACTCATATACATATAACCACAACAATATTAAACTCCAACTACTCTCTAAATCACATTAACCCTACAAATCGAAGGTTTAATCACTTGTATATCAACATACACATACATATATATACAAACCCAATAACTTCGTCAAATCAACCAAACACACAACTATCATACAATTTATCCATCTTCGATCATATATTAGCAAGTAGAAAACTTGCCTTAAAATTGAAATCTCGGATTTCTTTATCGTAGATGCAATCTCCAAGCTTGAATCTCTCTCTTTCCATCTTTCTCTCAAATTTCTCCACTCTTCCCTCTCTCTCTCACTCTCTCTAGGGCTTGTGGTGTGTAGTGGAAGGAATGGAAAAGGTTGGGAGACTTAAATCGTGGCTTAAGTCTAAAGTCCCCAACTTAAATGGTAAATACCACATTAAAATGACTCTCAAATACGCATTTAAGTTAAAACCAGTCAAAAGTGTCCGGAACCTAAAAATACAATATGGCACCTATTTTGATTGTCTCGCACAACTTGGGACTAACTACTCCCTCTAAACTGGCATCCGACAATTTTATAAATTATTTCGAGTTTCGATTTTATTTAAACCATAATGTCATTTAAAACACATGACACTATAAAACATACCCCATGATGATATTTACTTACACACACCGTAAATATGCAACAATCTAGTAAATATTAACATTCAACCTGAAGCCCTTATACCGTTGACTCACTTGAGTCTATATTGTATAAGTGCTCATCTAGTTTGGAAATTGTGACAAAATTATGTTCATCCTAGAAACCAAAGAGCCTCAGAAGTTGGATTGCCTATTCATCTCTCTTACTTGTAGTGATCAAGAGACTATTGCCAACTCTCACACACAGTAGAATTCAATTCATACATGTCATACTGCATAATAATGTGTGTACATATGTTGAGTGTGTTTAAATCCCTAAGTTTGATTTTTAATAATTTTTTGGGATTTTTTAAACAATTTTTAAACCATGTTTTATTAATTAAAACTTGATTTATAAGTTTTGGGGGTCAAACTCTAAATATACTTTGTTGTGTATTATGGCCTAATGTTACCTTGGGTATAAACATGAGGGTATGGTTTTTAATTATTTTAGACGCGTGTTTCAGATCCTGCATTTACCCTACATCTGTCTGCCTCTGATTGCTTGGAAGTGTGTTTCTTTACTGAGATAACAACGCGTGTGTTATCAACCCTTGGATCATTTGTTATCAATGGTCTGCATGTCGTCTTGATGAATCCCTGTGTAACCTTCTAAACCAATCAGCTTTCGTTTAAACCACCGCCTTGTTTGAGCCCTTAGATTCAAGTCAATTTAAATTGAATTAATCCTGACCCTTGATTTTGAACCAACATCTCGAACCTTCTCATCTCACTATAAAAAGGCCTCTATTCTATGAATTCGAAGACTTTTGCCATTTCATTATTTCTGAGAGAAGAGAGAGTAGAGAGAGAAGAGAGAAACCAAAGAGAGAAAGAAATTTAGAAACCCTAACTTCATTCGTCTAAATCCTCTTCAAACCTAACCCAAACACCTCTTTAAAACACCATATCCAAAAACACTACCCTGAGTGTTCTTGAGTGTTTGAGAGTTTGAGTTGAGTTATTTTTGTTGTTGTAACCTTGTGTTCGTGAGATCTTGTTTCTAACTTAGACTTTTACTTGGATCTAGTTTCTGATTTCATAGAAATCTCAGATCTGAGTTATTCATGTTACATTACACTTAGTTTCACTCTTTATTTCTATCTTGAGAAATATATTGTTGATTATTTTCTCTAAAACTCTTTCTTACTTTGAAATCAACAATAAATGCTTTCTGTTTCTTGTTCTTGTAAAAATAAACCTTTGACCTAGTTTGGAATCTCACTTGGAGGTTTTCAATCTCGAAAATCTTTTCAAAACTGAGATTGGTTAAGATCTTGGCTGATTTCTAAGCAAGATATCCATGGATTCTGGGATTAATTGAAAGGTCAAATAAGGTTCAAAGTTTTGTAAGAAGAAAGAAAAGAAAAGATCACAGCATATAGTGTAACTGTAATTTGTTAGGACTGTTTGTACTTAATAAGTGTGTGTGTGTGCATGCATGTGTTAGAAAGCACCTCCACAAACACTTACACCCTACAACACGAAAAGTGTTGGTAATAAGATCTTGTGAACATAAGTCGACGTAAAGTGCTGGAACAAATCAGAAGTTGACAAACTGAGAGAACTACATCTACAATCATAACTGCAGAGAAGTTATAAGGACACCAGAGGGTACATTCCTAAACTTATATAGGTCTGAGTTGTTTGCATGTTAGTTATATAGTTTGTAACTCATAAATTTGTTTTAGTGGATTCATTTTACTCCGTAGAGGGAGTCGTGGATGTTTCCTCAATTGGTGAGGTTTTACCACGTAAAAAATTATGAACAGAATCTTTCTACATTTTCTCATCTCATTCTTGGTTGTGCTGTGTTTAAAACTTGTTTAAACTATCTTTTAAACTTGTTGCCTAAATCTTGAATAAGATCTCGTACATACTGTTTTATTGAACACTTCTTGTGATTAATCCTTTTTTATTTAAGAAAAGAGTTTCTTAAAAAAATAACTCGGAGTTACTTAAATAGTTTATTTTCAATAAACGACTTTAGTAATGCATTTTTCAATTGGTATCAGAGCTGGGCAAAACTGCTTTTAAAGAGATCCTGTGTTTCTGAAATTGTTTTCTGAAAATCAAATATGGACGAGAAAAATGAAAGATTTGGTAACTTGACCAGACCTCCAATCTTTGATGGAACCAATTTTGCTTACTGGAAAGTAAGGATGATTGCTTTCATTCAAGGAACTTTGGGAGATGATGTCTGGGACATTGTTGAAAATGGTTATACTTTTCCTACTAAACCAGCCAATGAAGGAAGTAATGAGAGAGTTAAGAAAGCTTTAAGTGAGTTCACTCAAGAAGAGAAACAAGTTTCTCGAAATAATAACAAAGGAAAGAATGCCATATTTATGTCCATAAATGAACATGAGTTCAAAAGAATCTCATCCTGTACCACTTCTAAGGAAGCTTGGGACACCTTGGTTACTGCTCATGAAGGAGACACTAGAGTTAAGGCTGCTAAAACCCAAATGCTTATCCAGCAGTATAACTCCTTAATTATGACTGAGACTGAATCATTTGATGACTTCTATATGAACCTGACTGATATTGTGACCAAACTGCATGCTAATGGGATAACCTATGATAGACAAGAAATTGTATCTAAAATTCTGAGATCATTACCACAGAAGTTTGATAACAAAAGATATGCTATTGAGGAAATGTGTGATATAAATCTCACTCCTGAATTACTCAGTAGTAAATTAAGAACTGTGGAAATGGAACTGGAATTTAAGAAACAATTAACCCAATCCCATAGGAAACAGACTAGTGCCAATCTAATCTTTCTTCTAAATTGATTAAGATTGAGTTTAATACTTCCAATGATAAATCTGATGAGGACCGCGATATAGAGAGTTTGGACAATCAGATTGCCTTAATGACAAAACAGTTCAAGAAAATCATTAAGTTCAGAAACAAAGTGGCAAATAAACAAGGCAGGTCAAATTATCCAACTCCCTCTAGTCAAAGACCTCATGAGAAAAACAATGGCAAAAATCACAAGGACTCTCATATCAGACCTAATAGAGGCCTTAAGAAGACTGAATGCTATATATGTGGTAAACTGGGGCACATTGCACAAGACTGTAGAGTTAATTTGAACACTCAAAACAAACACACTAGAGCTAACATCTGCAAAACATGGGATGATTCAAGTTACTCTGAAAATGAGGAACCTGAGTCATCAGATGTTTTTTATCCTTGCATGTCTTTCTTTGCCAAGATTATTTATAATGATGACATGCCTATGTTTGTTAATGAGGATGAACCAAATAATTCTATGACTGATACTTCGAATGTGGTTATTACTGGTTTAGATGCTTTGATTACTGAGAATGTTGCATGTTCTACCTCGGGGTGTGTGAGTCAAAGGGAATGTGATAATGACGATGTTAATGGGTGTGTGAGTTCTAAGAATGAAGCCTTAGGGGTCACTTCACACACCACACTTAGTGAATCGGACAAAGAAGACCTCCCAGACATTCACACACTTTACACTAAGACTCTCAAGAAAAGCGCTAGACTAGACTGTTAAAGATCTTACCAAGAAATTGGAAGATCTAAGCCTGATGGTTAAACTGAATGCTGAAGAGTACACTACCCAATGTTTAACTCATGAAAGTGAAATTAAAGTTTTTGATGAAAAACTGAAAAGTTTGACTGAAACAAATGAAATTCTGGAGAAAAAGTACAAAGGGACATTGTTAGAATTGGAACAAACCAAAGAAAAGACAGCAACTGTTTTAAAAAAATTTACAAAATTTGAAAATAAATTTAATTGTTTTGATGAATTTGTTGCTGAATCTAAAACCAATTCTAATGATCGAACTGGTATAGGATTTTGTCCCAATTTGAAAACACAAACAAAACCTTTTGAACCTATCAAGTTTGTGTCAGGAGGCAAAAGACCTATTGAAACATTCCCAGATTTTCATTCCTAAAAAACTGAGTTTGATTTAAAACATCAAAACTTCAACATTGGGGAATCAAGTTGCTCTAAGCATGAAAGTTTATCTAAGGCTAAATACGTCTGCCCTTTTATCAGAAAGAGTGAACCTACTTTCAAACCTGTACTACCCAGGAATAAAGTTTAGACTGGAAACTTTTCAAAACCTTTGTTTAGAGACTTTCCTAAGGAGACCCCCATCTTGAGCAATCTTTATTGCTCCTACTGTGACATATATGGTCACTCTTTCGATGGTTGCTATGCTAGGAGACTTGTTAAACCTATCTATAATCCTCGTACTTACCAGAACTTTAACTATTCTAGGAGGAGTCGAAACAATTATATACTTCCTAGACAGCCAGATAAAAACTCTAAATATAGAAAGAGAAAGACCAAACCTAAAAGAACATTTCCTAGAAGGAATCCTAAGCACTTTCCTAAACAAAATGCTAAAGTCTTTCACAAAATTCAAAATCATGCGCAAAACATTTTTCAGCAAAAATCTAATGCTCGCAAATTTTATCAGTTGAGAGCTAATAAGCGAAAGATGAAAACTAGAGCAATTTGGATTAGAAAAGATGATCTATTACCTCAGATGAAGTGTAATATTGTTGTTACTGCTTTAAAAGCCGAACACACATCATCTGGTTGGTATTTAGACTCTGGATGTTCTAAGCACATGACTGGAGATGAATCTAAACTTTTAAACAAAACCAGATTTACTGGTGGTAAAGTCATTTTTGGTGATGGAGTTTCATCTCAAATCATAGGCAAAGGAACTCTCCAAGAAGATGGGCTTCCTATTCTTAAAGATGTTCTTCTAGTTAAAGGTCTAAAGGCCAACTTACTTAGTATTTCGCAATTTTGTGACTCAGACCATACTGTTACCTTTTCAAAGAACAATTGCAAGATTTTAAATGAAAAAGGTGAATGCATAATTACTGGATTCAGAACCCCTGAAAACTGCTACACTGTCAAGAACAATTCTGAAATTTTCAATGTTGCCAGAATGGATGACAACGAGATATGGCATAACAGAATGGGTCACATAAATTACGATAATCTTAGTAAATTATCTACTCACGACATAGTAAGAGGAATTCCAAAAATTAAACCCATTCATAATATTGTTTGTGGTTCCTGTCAAGAAGGTAAAATTGTTAAGGCCCCTCATAAGAAAGTTAAAGATATTCTCACCTCTAATCCCTTAGAACTCATCCATATGGACCTAATGGGTCCTTCCCAAACTGTTAGCCTTAGTGGACACAGTTATATCTTAGTTATGGTTGATGACTTCACCAGATTTACTTGGGTAGCCTTTTTAAAACAAAAGTCTGACACTTTTCAAACCTTCCTAAAAATCCTTCTTAGTATTGAAAATGAAAAGGACACTTAAGTAAATAGCATCCGTAGTGATAGAGGTGGTGAATTCAAAGACACTGGTATTATAGAATACTGTGACTATAATGGTTACAAACACGAGTTTAGTGCTCCTAAGACTCCTCAACAAATGGAATCGCCGAGAGAAAGAATCGTACCTTGCAAGAGATGGCACGTGTCATGTTACATGCCAAGAATTTACCTAAATATTTTTGGGTAGAATCTATTCGTACTGCGTGTCACATCATTAATAGGGTCTATCTTAGAAAGAATTCCAAACAAACCCCTTATGAACTTTGGTACACTGATGCTGACTGGGCTGGATGTACTGATGATAGTAAAAGCACTTTAGGAGCATGTTATTATATTGGTAATAACTTGGTAGGATGGAGTAGTAAAAAACAAAACTGCACATCACTCTCGACTGCTGAATCTGAATACATAGCCGCTGGTAGCTGTTGTGCTCAATTATTGTGGCTTAAACAAATGCTAAGTGATTATGGTATTCAAGAAAATCAATTGCATCTCTATTGTGATAATCAAAGTGCGATTAATATTTCTAAAAACCCTGTTCAACACTCGCGAACAAAGCATATAAAAATAAGACATCATTTTATACGCGAATTAGTTGAATCTAAGGAATTAGAAATCAATTATCTTCCTACTGATCTACAACTCGCAGATATGTTTACCAAACCTCTAGATTATAATAGATTCATTTCATTACGTAAATCTATTGGTATGGTTTGTGCTGAGTAATACCTTTGCTGCTTGTCCAAGTTTTTCCCTTTGTCCATTTGAGACAAAATGGGGGAAAAATTTGAGTCTACTAATCTCTTACATATACTAAACAGCTTGATCTTAGTGATTCATTGCAGGTATTCCTTTTTGTACAGTCATTCTCAACTGATGTATTAGGGTATTAAATTGTAAATAGTTGAGTTATGTACTTTTTGATTTCTAGGATTTGGGTAGATAGAATTTTGATAGGACTAAGTTTTTCTTATTTTTGTTGCCCTACGAGTCCTAGTTGACTCAAAGGAGATTTTGTCTCATATTTCCAAAGGGGGAGATTGAAGCCCTTATACCTTTGACTCACTTGAGTCTATATTGTATAAGTGCTCATCTAGTTTGGAAATTATGACAAAATAACGTCCATCCTAGAAACCAAAGAGCCTCAGAAGTTGGATTGCCTATTCATCTCTCTTACTTGTAGTGATCAAGAGACTATTGCCAACTCTCACACACAGTAGAATTCAATTCATACATGTCATACTGCATAATAATGTGTGTATATATGTTGAGTGTGTTTAAATCCCTAAGTTTGATTTTTAATAATTTTTGGGATTTTTTAAACAATTTTTAAACCATGTTTTATTAATTAAAACTTGATTTATAAGTTTTGGGGGTCAAACTCTAAATATACTTTGTTGTGTATTATGGCCTAATGTTACCTTGGGTAGAAACCGAAAGTGGCATAAACATGAGGGTATGGTTTTAATTATTTTAGACGCGCATTTCAAATCCTGCATTTGCCCTACATCTGTCTGCCTCTGATTGGTTGGAAGTGTGTTTCTTTACTGAGATAACAACGCGGGTGTTATCAACCCTTGGATCATTTTTTATCAATGGTCTGCATGTCGTCTTGATGAATCCCTGTGTAACCTTCTAAACCAATCAGCTTTCGTTTAAACCACCGCCTTGTTTGAGCCCTTAGATTCAAGTCAATTTAAATTGACTTAATCCTGACCCTTGATTTTGAACCAACATCTCGAACCTTCTCCTCTCACTATAAAAAGGCCTCTATTCTCTGACTTCGAAGACTTTTGCCATTTCATTATTTCTGAGAGTAGAGAGAGAAGAGAGAAACCAGAGAGAGAAATAAAGTTAGAAACCCTAACTTCATTCGTCTAAATCCTCTTCAAACCTAACCCAAACACCTCTTTATAACACCATATCCAAAAACACTACCCTGAGTGTTCTTGAGTGTTTGAGAGTTTGAGTTGAGTTATTTTTGTTGCTGTAACCTTGTGTTCGTGAGATCTTATTTCCAACTTAGACTTTTACTTGGATCTAGTTTCTGATTTCATAGAAATCTCAGATCTGAGTTATTCATGTTACATTACACTTAGTTTAACTCTTTATTTCTCATCTTGAGAAATATATTGTTGATTATTTTCTCTAAAACGCTTTCTTACTTTGAAATCAACAATAAATGCTTTCTGTTTCTTGTTCTTGTAAAAATAAACCTTTGACCTAGTTTGGAATCTCACTTGGAGGTTTTCAATCTCGAAAATCTTTTCAAAACTGAGATTGATTAAGATCTTGGCTGATTTCTAAGCAAGATATCCGTGGATTGTGGGATTAATTGAAAGGTCAAATAAGGTTCAAAGTTTTGTAAGAAGAAAGAAAAGAAAAGATCACAGCATATAGTGTAACTGTAATTTGTTAGGACTGTTTGTACTTAATAAGCGTGTGTGTGTGCATGCATGTGTTAGAAAGAACCTCCACAAACACTTACACCCTACAACACGAAAAGTGTTGGTAATAAGATCTTGTGAACATAAGTCGACGTAAAGTGCTGGAACAAATCAGAAGTTGACAAACTGAGAGAACTACATCTACAATCAGAACTGCGGAGAAGTTATAAGGACACCAGAGGGTACATTCCTAAACTTATATAGGTCTGAGTTGTTTGCATGTTAGTTATATAGTTTGTAACTCATAAATTTGTTTTAGTGGATTTTTTATTTTACTCCGTAGAGGGAGTCGTGGATGTTTCCTCAATTGGTGAGGTTTTACCACGTAAAAAATTGTGAATAGAATCTTCTACATTTTCTCATCTCATTCTTGGTTGTGCTGTGTTTAAAACTTGTTTAAACTATCTTTTAAACTTGTTGCCTAAATCTTGAATAAGATCTCGTACATACTGTTTTATTAAACACTTCTTGTGATTAATCCTTTTTGATTTAAGAAAAGAGTTTCTTCAAAAAATAACTCGGAGTTACTTAAATAGTTTATTTTCAATAAACGGCTTTAGTAACGCATTTTTCACAACCTATACAATTAATATTTACCCCAGTCTCATCATTTTATATAATTACTTCATGCGGTCAATTAATATAAAATGGGTCTCCTAAAAGTGAGGGTTGTTGCATACTCCCCCCTTATGAGGGAATTTTGCCCTCAAAATTCGGGCATACCCCAATCGCATAAAGGGTATACTATCCTAAACTATCATTCTATCACTTTTCACAACCCCTCAATATTGTGGCATCCCAAATGGACTCGAACTAAGGTCGTCACTATCAATCTCAGTCTACATTCTCCGTGTTCCACATGACCCAAAACGTTCCTCGCAAACTATCGATCCCACCTTCCCACGGCGGAAGACGATACCCACATGACTCAGCACAAATTACCTTACTTCGTAAGTCATGTTACATCCCTCCTCGGGGTATACCTATACCAACGCTAAGTTGCTTAACCCCAACACTGTACAACTACCCTTCGTATAAGCAGAGCCCCCCCACTAAGTCCATCATTTAGGAAATGATCCGGGACCCCACCAAGTCCCCATAACCTATTGTTCACTGGTCTCATCCAACGAATATGCGAATTATTCACCCGGATACAAAAGGCCACACACGGTGCCACGCTGTAGAAAAGGATCTAAATTATTGTACGGAAATTTCCATCCATACAAGCTACTGCCCCCGTCCGTCTATTTAGCCTAAGGGTACCTTTAAGGTATGCCTTTCGGCTTTACTTTAACTTCCTCCATTCATCCATCCACTTTAGGGTGGTAAGATATACTCCATTTCCATACGGTTCCCATTACTTCCTAGTAACTTTACCAAATCTTCGACTCGAATATCTAGTCTCGGTCCACCACTATTATTAGGCACTTCACACGGTTTTACCGCCCCTCCGTAAAGAGCGGGACGTACTAGGATCATGACTAGTTCGGTGACGACAATTCAATGCAGACGTCTATGAATATACCCTCTTTCGTTCCACCACTACTCTCTTCACACGAGTGGGTGATATGGTCAGTCACAGACATGAATGCTCTTGCTCCAAAGTTTTCCTAGTTATGCTCGTTCTATTTGGCTTTTCGTGCCATCACAAATTTTTTGACGGGTTTTCTACTTGACGCATCTACTACCCCAAATCGCATTCCCTTAGCGAATGGGAATATCCAATCCATAGTCCTTTATAAATTCCTTACACCAACTCTATTCAACCTGAAACAAATTGCAACAACTTGTTGCTCACGAGAAAGACTAAATTTCCTGCCCAGGAAGTAGTGCATCCATCTTTTTAAGGAAATCACTACCACAATGAATCTTAATTTAAGCATGGGATAATACTTCCCACAAAGTTTAAGCTTGTGAGATGCATAAACAATGGGTCCATGCTCGAGTATTATTACTCCCCATCCTGGCAGAGACTTATTCATTAAATCCACCTTCGAGCTCACTAACATGGGCTCAGGAGCAAAAGTCAACTCATCCTTTTACTCCTTGAAAGTTAGGTTACCAAATTAACACTCGAACCAAGAGAGACCTCATCTCCTTCGTCCTAACTTTCCAAATCTCTCGAGATTCCATACTTCTCATTTATAGGGATCGAATCCCTATTAGAGTTAACCCACGACCTAATCGTGGCCAACTCCCTACAGCCTTTATAACTCAACGTCACATTCCCTAAAGGCCTTACATCCTAATAATCCTAAGGTCTATCTATATATATCCTATCTAAGTTGTATACATACATTACTAAGTAAGTCCCTAGTGCCCAAGACCTTTCTCAATTTTTGACATTCACTCGGTTTCATGCGTGGGACGTCTCGCTGAAGCGATATCCAAATAAGGAACCCTCTCGTTACACTACTACCTCTCATCGTCGGTCATTAAGATATGACGGTCTAAGACACATGATCGGGACCGGAAAAATTTTCTAACCCTCAACCCTATTAATAAGATTCTACTTATATACCTTACCATTCAAATAATTGAGGATTTTAACTAATAGGACATTTACTTTCAGTAAAGTCGTACAAATATTTATCCCATAACATATATACATCTCTTTAAATAGCCTTCTCATCAAAGCATAACCCGAAGTCTAAATTCGACTTCATATCTCAGTCTCCCTCACATCGATAAGAGGAGAGAACTATATTTAGTGCTTTTATCTCGTACTTTAGTAGCCCTTAATCACTAAACTACGTGATTCTCGGCTAAGCCTTTCAACCCAACTCCTAATCCACAAAATAAATAAAATAAAACAAAAGAAGAAAAAGAACAGCATCTCTCCACTTCCAACGTCGTTGAGGTTCACGCGTGGAGCGTCCCGCAAAAGCGGAATCCAAACAAGGAACCCCTCGTATGCATTACTACTCAACCTTGTTGGTCATGGAGATAAGGCATAACAATCACATACAATGCAAACAAACATCCAAACACTCAAACAAGATAACACAACAAGTACTAAAATCTCCTACCTACCTCAACCACCCCTATAAAGTCACAATCCAGTATCCAGGAGAGATATTATAGTACAACTAGTTCCATTTGGAAACTAAAAGAAAGATAGCCTCGCAATTTAATTGCTTGCTATCACCCCAATCAAATCGATATATCTATACTCGTATAATAAACATAATACAAGTAGCACATACATCACATATACATTCAAAATATCATCACTCGCCTCATAACGAGTGAGAAAAATATAAAACTTCCCTACCGAGGAAGTCATATATTTACCCTATTTAGTAGCGTCGATACTACCACAAACTCAATATGCACACCCGATTCTAGAGTAAACCTAATACTACTCTATCTTATCGTAAGGAAGGTACCACCCCTACTTAGGTGGAGTTACCACCAACATTCTTGCCAATCACCCCAGGTCAATCCAAATGGTTCTCAGACACCGTACTTGAGTCTTATTTGAACCGATATTACTTCCATTAACGCCGCAACCAAGCACCTTATCCTTGCACTTGTTCTCCAATCAATAGAATCAGGATGAGTGGAGTGGTTCTACATTCCACGTCATAGCCATTGTTCCGCCCCTAACTGCCAAACAATGGTCCACGCAACCCCTTTTTCCTTTTCAACAAAAGAGAACACGCTACCAGCCTCCCCTTCCTTAGTTCAATGAAACCTCCCCGGGCGGATATCCACCAACGAGGTTTCATGAACACTGTTCCTTCAGAAGTGTTAACGACACTTATCCTAGAGCCTATCATTCTACTGAAGGGCTCCTTCTTCCTTATACCTACCCTATTTTGGTGCACGGCCTCCCTAACCGTAAAACTATTTATTCACATATCGGCCTCTGACCGAGCCTCGCGTGAACATTTGAGGATCTACCTTTTCCTCATTCCAGTTATCCCAGATAAACTCATTGTTGACAATGTCCACCGGGTTTCTCCATGGGCAAAACTTCCTGCACCCACAAATATGGTCACTATACTCCCACTACTTCAACACTACTCCTTCGGGTGAAGGATTTTCCTCCATCCTTTTCATCGGGGAACTTCTATACCCTCTTCGAGGTAAAAACTCTTGGACCTTATACTTCTACCAAATGAGGATGCCCTTCCTCCATCTTACTTCGACATGTGGCCCTTATCATGGGCTCTTCTCAACTTCGATTTAACGTCGCTTGAAATCCCAAGCTTAGTACCACTCTCTGATTCTAGCGGTACGTGGAAAACTATGTCTACTGTAATTAGTAGTCGCAGTAGCAAGATAAAAAATGCCAGAAAAAGGAGTGACTTCCAAATCGGTCCTCATCCCCGACCATAACTTACAGTTCCTGGTAATCCCATCTCGCGACGCCTTCACAACAACCTTCCCTGGCGCCCTTCTTCAATCGACCTACTAATCTCACACGAACGTGCAACAGATTTTATAGGTTCTACCTCATGGAAGGAGAACGAAATCTCACAAGGGAAATCAACCATCTTAATCCTAAGGCTCTACGTCCAATCAAAAGCAACGCTGAAAATGTAAAGCATTCACACAGACCCCTAAGGACTCTAGAACCTGATGATCTGATACCATCTGTGACAACCCGTGATCCGAAATAGGGGGTGTCCAGCCCGATACTCCAATATGACAGGAATCATGGATGGAATAATTCTCAGCATCACCACAATATACAAAGTATACAGCATAACCACTCCATATTTCAGAAAAACGGGTTGCCAAAAATTTTGGTTTTAAAGTTAAAGAAAGAATTTAAACAACCCAATTTAAAAATAAGGTGGAGATCCCAAGAATATATATTACAAGCACGATAAGTAAACAATAAGAGGATCGCATATGCTGACGGTCAACAGGTACATACCACGTGATACAACATTTTAATGTAAATTACATAATACATTACATTAAGCAAATACAACCGTTTGGGCCACGCGCCCGAGTAAAAGACCCTATCTTGACTATAGAACAAGGATGACGACGTCTATTTCAAAATGTCCCGTAATACCAGCAAAGCATCACGGCTCGCCAAAAAAATCACCGGATTTGGAAAGTCAGAACAGGCGTCCTTGCGGCAGAGAACCTGAGCGGAAACAAGATGCATGCACAACAAGAAATATGAATGGGTCAGGGCCCGATTTTATATGATCACCAGATGAGTAAAAAGTATAACAGTTATGAATGGGAAATCATGACTACATAGGAATAAGAATCTACCTACACAATTTAAAGCATAAGCTAAGACAATTTTAATTAATCATAAATCTAATTAAGATATGCAGGAGAATAAGAATAATTAATGTTAGTTTAAACGCTTTCATCAAAAACATTAATCCATTTCATAGTTCCATTCCTTAACAGGAAAATATACTAAGAATTTTAAGCTCTATATGGCTTTTATTTCAATCATATGCTCTTTATGGCATCCCATTCCTTATCAGGAATATCATCATCAACAAATGCTCTTTGTGGCATTTCATCATGCTCTTTATGGCACTTCATCATGCTCTTTATGGCATATCTCAATACATAAAGTCCCACTTGATTATGAATTGTTATATTTATATAAATATAACGATTCTAAGACCGCCCCTCCGAGTTTCCCCACTGGGCGCGCCCCTAAATAACCATCATCTTCCAGGGGCCTATCAAATAAGGCAGCCTGGGCACCTATAAGGCAAGACGTCGGGAAGCGGCCATATGCCTGCGGGAGAGTCAAGACCACACCCGGAATCTCCTCACCAGCGCAGAAAACATAACATATTACCCATGTGGCCTAGGACTATATCCACCCTGCATTCACTAGCCAGGGGGCTTCATCTCATGCGCGAACTTCCCTTATGATGGAATTTAGAGAGGTTTGTTTAAGTAAATTATCATTTACCAAATTAATTATGAAGCAAATTAGCATTTACCATAATTATTACCATTTCCATTTCATTTTCAGTCACCATTATTCATATGTATGTTTCATTTCTATCCAAAACCATAATCATTTACATTTTTTTAATTATTCACCTTTTTATCCGGAGCCATACGATAATTTATCTCGTCATTATAACCTCAAAGAATAAGTGAACTCCTAATTTAGTTCACTCAACACTCTTTTAGGGTGTTATACTATTAACCATCAAGGCCATCATAGCTCAATTGAGCTTCTAAAGTCTCCCGAACATAATACTACAACTCCTAGTTTTATAATAATTACTAGAAGAAAAGAATGCCCTAACATCAATTGGCATATCCCCGAAAAAGTCCCCACATAACGCATTTCTAATCTAGGATGGTTACCTCACTCATCTAGGACTCTAGAAATCTAAATTTACTTCATACAAGAAGGTTCCTAGTTCCCTATTGAAGAGAATAAATCTAGGAAACAAAATAAGGTTTAAAGGTGAAAAACAGGGGACCGATCGATCGCGTCTCAAAATTTTCCTTAAGAACAAAACCAGAACACTCGATTTAGAGGAGCCGATCGACCGATTAGGGGACCGCGGTCGACCGCACACCAATTTATATGCCTTTGTGGGAAAGTAGTAGGCCCTCCCCCGAAGGCCCAATCGAACGGTCCTGAGACCGCGGTTAACCAGTTATAGCAGACCAAGGACCCTTTCTTCTTCCAAAACTAAAACCCAAGTTATACTTTTAAACCCCAATCTCATTTCCCAAATCACCACTCATATACATATAACCACAACAATATTAAACTTCAACTACTCTCTAAATCACATTAACCCTACAAATCCAAGGTTTAATCACTTGTATATCAACATACACATACATATATATACAAACCCAATAACTTCGTCAAATCAACCTGTGGCCATCCCCACCGCGGAGGGAGGAGGAATCCTTCGGGTCC
The DNA here is from genome assembly GCA_949130495.1 of Sambucus nigra. Taxonomy (NCBI): domain Eukaryota; kingdom Viridiplantae; phylum Streptophyta; class Magnoliopsida; order Dipsacales; family Adoxaceae; genus Sambucus; species Sambucus nigra. Next base: position 52,883,785 of record OX422222.1, read on the forward strand.
CGCGCCTCCCCTCTCGGGAGAGCGCTTCGGCCGGCGTCGATTTTGTGAGATGTGAAAAATGTAGAGAGATTCAGAGTCGCCAGTCTATTTTACTCAAAACAGACAAAAGAAAAAAAGGGGAAGCCACCCCGAAGGATGGCTTCCAAAGACATACCGGTGCATGCGAAACCAAATGATTCAGAAAGGGTTCGGAGGCTTAGTTACGAAATGGGAAGGTGTTAGGCACCCATTCCGCCCTTTCGGTCTCTCATGGATATTTGCTATTTTCCTTTATGTTTCCCCCCGTGAGATGTGTGCATGTGTATATATATAGAATGGAGGTTGGAATCCTCGGCTTGTATCATGGAAAAGATAAAGCGAGTCATCCATAGGAAGATTATAAAAGTAGTATTAGAAAAATAAGATTTACGCGGTTACCCCTACGCTGATCGCTATAAAGGAACGATAACGCACATGGAGTAATGTGTTACTAAGACTAAAGATATATATAATATAAGAAAAATGGATTTAGAGAAAATAGGAAATGAGAGAAAAAGTGAGAGAAAGGACTCGAGTCTCGGGTTTTACCCCGAGATGCCTACGTAGCCTATAAAGGCATCAAAGTCTACGTAGTTCGCATACAAAGCAAAGGGGTGGGGTTTATCCCATAAATCCAAATGTGGGATCTCTTATTTGTAAGTGTGTGTGTGTGTGTAGAAAAGGTATTTTAGTTGTGAGAAAAATGTGGAAAAAGTGTGAGAATCCCTACTTGAAATTTATGAGCAAACCCTCTTTTTCTTGTTTTGGGGTTTTTATTTATATGAAAATAAGAGACGTGAAATAATACTAGATAAAAAGTATATTAGGATGTGTGAGATGAGATTATAAAAGTGCTAAGTAAGAAAACAAGTTATTGGAAATTCAAGAGAATTTAAGAGAGAGAGTTTGAGAAAGTTGGACCTTCTTGAAGATCTTGAGCTTGATCATGAATGTTGGAGAGCATCCCTTGAGCTTAGATGATGATGGAGAGTGGTTAATTCACCAAGTTTGATGAAAAGGATGATGAAAAGTGAAGGTAAAAGAGAGATTTGGAAGTTGAAATCTCGCTGCCTTCGAGAGAGGTTTCTGGGATTCGTTCAGAGAGATTTCTATCAGATCTGGGCTCCTTCTGCAAATAAGGCCAAGGCCTCCTTTTATAACCCCAAGGGACTGCCGATTGGCCCTATCATGGCACTGCCTATCGGCAGGTGCCGATAGGCAGGATCTGGGACCTTCCATTTGGCAGTGCGCCTCAGGATTTTTTTGGAAAATTTGCCGCCGAGGGCAAACCATTGGTCAGAATCGCGCACAGGGCATACCGTTAGAAAGGTATTTTATAGACCTCCGAAAGTCCTTTGGACCGCTCCCGAGTTCGAGAGTTGACTTTGGGTCAAATGTGGCTCGGAAGCGTTTGTCGGTCCATTGGACGGGGAATCGTGCGGACGCAAACGGCGCGTTCGTCCGCATGGTAAGTCTGAATCGCACATAGGGCATACTGTTGGAATGGTTAGGAGATGTACTTCGACATTCCATGAGTTTGACCTGGTTTGAAGAGTTGACTTTGGTCAACCAGGCTCGGGAAATGCTCTATGGCTTCCCGAAGTCAAACTGATCGTTCGTCCGCATGGAAAGTCAGAATTACGCACGGGACGGACTGTTGGAAAGGGTATTCAGTACCATTCGAAGATTCATTTAGCCTCGGTCAAGCTAAAGAGTTGACATAGGTCAAATAGAGCCCGAGAGCGCCCGGTGGCCTCTAGGTCAGGTTTCGGACGCAAATGGCGCGTTCGTCCACATGGTAAGTCGAAATCGCGCATGGGGTGGATCGTTGGAAAGGGTATTCAGTTCCCTTCGAAGATTCATTGAGGCTCGGTCGAGACGAGGAGTTTGACTTTTGGGTCAAACTGAGCTGGGGGGTACCCGATGGCTTCCAGGTTAGTACTCGGGACATGACCTGGGTTTATAGTTATGAAGGGAGGTACTAGGGACCTAAGGAGAGTTAAGGGGTAACAGAATGGGGTGTCTACACAACTAAACACACAACTATCATACAATTTATCCATCTTAGATCATATATTAGCAAGTAGAAAACTTGTCTTAAAGTTGAAATCTCATATTTCTTTGTGGTAGATGCAATCTCCAAGCTTGAATCTCTCTCTTTCCTTCTTTCTCTCCAATTTCTCCACTCTTCCCTCTCTCTCTCACTCTCTTTAGGGCTTGTGGTGTGTAATGGAAGGAATGGAAAAGGTTGGGAGACTTAAATCGTGGCTTAAGTCTAAAGTCCCCAACTTAAAAGGTAAATACCACATTAAAATGACTCCCAAATACGCATTTAAGTTAAAACCAGTCAAAAGTGCCCGGAACCTAAAAATACAACATGGCACCTATTTTGACTGTCTCGCACATTCCGGGACTAACTACTCCCTCTAAACTGGCATCCGATAATTTTATAAATTATTTCAAGTTTCGATTTTATTTAAACCATAATGTCATTTAAAACACATGACACTATAAAACATACCCCATGATGATATTTACTTACACATACAGTAAATATGCAACAATCTAGTAAATATTAACTTTCAACCCATACAATTAATATTTACCCCAATCTCATTATTTTATATAATTACTTCATGCGGTCAATTAATATAAAATGGGTCTTCTAAAAGCGAGGGTTGTTACACTCGTTTCCTGTTCTTTCTTGTATATATATGTATATATTATAGGTGCCCAGCCACAGGGGCGTCATGCTTAGCTGCTTTGGAGTGGACATGTTGTAGCTTATGTGGGAGTTGCAGGCCATTTTCTTAGACGATCTCCTTGTTCATTTCATTCTTAGTTCAGTTTTAATTAGTTGGGCATGTGTCGACCGTTTCCTTATTCAAATGGATTTGTCTGAAATGATGTTCATTTATCTTTAGTATTTTACTCGTTGGGATTGAATTACTGTCAGGATGGTTTTCCTTTATGATTTTAAGTTGGTATTAGTTAGCTGAATGGTTAAATTATTGGGTGTATAATTTCGGTCTTTATAATTGTGTGATTCTTAAACTGTTAATTATTAAAGGTTTTATAATTGGACTTAATGAAATGGAAATAATGTTTTAAATGGTTTTGACACTTAACTTAATTATTTAGGATGTTTAAATTGGAAAGTTTATTTTTCGACAGTGATGCTAAGAATGAACCAACCGTTCACCTTGGTTATAATTTAATAAAGGTCTGATCACCCGGTATTTAATTAGGCGGGGTGTTACAACTAAAAGACTTTACGAGATTATATGAGGTTGTTGGGAAACCTTTTATGTTGCACTAGTCCCTCAGTAAAAAGGAGGCAGGCACCATCAATGATCTTATGTCGCGTATTAAAAAGTCTGACAACGTAGAAGATGGGGTCGCCCTTAGCCAAGGTGAGAATGGTTGCACAAAGAAGACCAAGGAAAATAATAAAGAGATCACTCCCAAGAAAGGGTGCAAAAGGCAGAATGGAGGATCTATAAATGAGGGTAAGTTTGACCCATTCAAATATTTACAGCGATTAACACGGTTTTTAAATAACCAATCTATAAGATCTTGGGCAAGTTCAAGGACCTCCAATTCCTCAAGAGGCTAAAGAAGATGGGAGTTAACCTGAGTAAAAGGAATAATGCTCTCGGGATCACCTACCACAAAGAGAACGGATATAAGATAGAGAATTGCAATGCCCTCAAATCCTATCTCAAAGATGTTGCCCAGATGGGGCATTTGAATGAATACGTTGAGAAGAAAGGTGACTAGGTTTTTGCCAACATCGACCCAAAATTGGATAATATTTTGGATACTGAAATGGGGTAAGAATTTTCCATTATCCACGGTGCTTTAGATGCCAACCAGATCTAGGGCAACGCAGTTCAGATGGTGCTAAACAAGTTCACTACAGTTATGGAGGCCTTCCAAGTTGACCTTGCCAAAAGATATGGGGGAAATCATAAGCAACTATAAGAAGTGGACTGCAACAAGAATATAATTTTCACGAAAGATGATTTGATCGGAGTGAAAACCCCACACCATAATGCGCTGTAATCACCCTTAGAATTTCAAAATTGGACGTGGATATTAGTCGATCAAGGGAGTTACTCTGAAGTCATGTACTTGGAGCTTTTTCACAAGCTCAAACTGAATATGGTAGACATGAAGGAAGCAAACATTCCCCTAGTTGTCTTTGCTAGGAAAATTACTATGCCATTGGGGAAGGTGGTCTTGCCAATTAAGGATGGTAATATTTAAAAAACTGATTGAGTTTCCAGTGGTAGACATTGACTTACCCTATCATTCCATCCTTGTAAGAGGGTGGTTGTATGCCATACAAGCTTTTACCTCCACTTATCACCAAATACTCAAGTGCATTACACAACGATGATTAATGGAGATCATAGGCAATTAGGCCATTTTGCAGAAGTGTTTTATCGCTGCCATCAGACCCAAATGAAGAAGGAAGAGAGAAAAATAATTCATTCCTAAAGCATCTCAAGATGGAGCAACACCGTCAAAATAGTAGCTAAAGTACACAAGACCATTAGTGGAAAAAAATGATCAACCCTGCAGATAGGGTTATGTAGAAATTATAGGGGATAACTTTCATTGAGGCACAATCGATCAGAAAATTCTTGATAGGCACCATACTATCTGAGCAGGAGACGGAGGAACTAATTTTTTTAAAGCAAAATCAAGGTGTATTCGCATAGAAGCCATATGAAATGCTTGGAATTGATCCCAAAGTTGCATGCCATCGACTTCACATTGATCCCACACATCCGTCGACCACACAAGGGGCTCGTCGAACTACCGTAAAGAAAGCGAAAGCAGTGAAGACAGATGTGGGGAAACCTCTAGAGGCAAGGTCCATCGTAGAGGTTTAATTCCCAAAGTGTCTCTCAAACTCGATGTTGGTAAAAAAGGGGAATGACCAGTGGAAGGTGTGCTTAGATTGCACCGACCTTAACAAAGATTGTCCCCAAGATAGTTTTCCTCTGCCTAAGATCGATCATCTAGTCGATGCTTAGTAAGTCATGAGCGAATGTAAGGACATATTTTCCATCGTTCGTATATCTCATTGAATATATCGTATACTACTACAACCGTCGAGAGAAGCTCGCGATCATTTGTTCAAAACGATGGATCCGAATTTTAAGTATCTTCAACATATATACGACATGAGGTATAATTTCTTATAGAATGGGTTTAGGTTTCGTAAATGTTTTACTTTAGTACTGGGATACGTTTGAAAACTGTTTTCTTACAAATGAGGCATTTTTTCTAAGTAAAAATAATTTTTCAAGACCTGTAGGTGAGATTTTTAAAATAATATTTTTCGCTCCTGCCTTTCAAAGGACAAGGCAATGTGAGAGAGTATCTACAGCGGAAATATTGCGACTTCTCAAATAAAATTCAATTTTAATTAATCCCAAATTTTAGTTAAACCCTAAATCATGCATCTAGATGATTTATCTAATAAAATAAAGCATGCAGGATAAAACAAACACTTTCAGGAAAAATCAAACACATGCTTGTGAGGAAAAATCCCCCAAAGGGGCAAAACCATTTATTTTCATTATAATATTCTAACAGTACAATTTCGGATTACAATGAAAATACAAGTGACTAAGAATTACCCTCAGGTGTCGGATTCTGTAGTCGGCGACTGGAAATATCCCTTTCCAGGAGGGCTGCAATGAAGAAGAAAGACGGCTTCTCCACAAGGGTTGAACAAATACAAGGATTGTGTTCTAGGGTTCCAAAAGATTCATAAAAGTAATTGGGATTTTTGTGTGTGAATCAAAAAGATATTTGGCACATCAAAAATTGAAGTCTTGTTGTGTTTGTACTCTAAAAAAAGTTTTCTCAAAGACTTGAAAAAATACACCAACGAAGTAGGAATATATATAGAAAATAAAAGCTGGTGGATTAAAATGTCACGGAACTGTTCGAACTTATCCCAGGCGGACCGGTCCGGCTTGGGGGCGGATCGGTCCGACCTCGGATCGGTTATTTTAAATTTTGGCTTCTTCGGTTCGCAATCGGTCCGTGGTCTACTGGACAAAGCAAGGCGGATCGGTCCGGGTAGAGGGCGGACCGGTTCGGAGGCGGATCGGTCCGGTATAGAGGCGGACCGGTCCGACTTCCCAGAAAAATAAAAAACTTTTAAAAGCCTCATTGTGCTTGAAAAAACTTACTTCTTATTTTTATAAAAAACATTTTATAAAAATTTCCCAATACTAAATATGAACTTTAAGGAACGTAAAAACAAAATTTTACCAAGTTCATTCTCGCAGAGGCTATGATGTTGAAGACACTTTGATATTCGGATCCGTTGATGTAGATGCGATCTTGAGTTTCTTCAACGGTGTAATGACGTACGACATACAAATTGATAATGGACAAAAATGTCCTTACACAATGTCGCTCAAGCGACATTGACATGCCGTTCAAACGACTTCTTCTAACGACATCACATGTCGTTTGAAGGGCCACTCAAAGGGTTGTTCATTTAATGTTTCAAATGAAATCGTATTGTTTTGTGTTTTTAAAGGTCGTTTTTAAGGTCATTAGTAACGACATTTAATTTCGTTCAAATTACATGAACATATCGTTCGAACAACTTCTAACGACATGCACCGCCTCAAGATTTTTGTTGAGCTATAAATACATGTTTTTAAGACCTGTTTCATTAAGACTTTTGATACTCGAAAACTGCTCTTTGTCAGACTTTTAGCCTTCATCTTTTAGGGTTAAAAACCTAGTTTTTGATTCACCCAAACATCCCAATCCTTTTGTGAATCTTTTGTGGAACCAAAATAGTTCTTGAAGTTTTATCTTTATGGAGTGCCATGTCTACTGCTGATTGGTGGTTCTTACGAGCGTTGCTTGCTGACGATCGCGGTCATTGAGGTTCTCGAGGGGATCTTTTTTGGATACTACGCTATGGTCTATGAGTATTTTTTGCGATAGATTCATTGCAGATTTTGTTGTGTAATTGTAAGTTACGATTTTGAATTATCAAATAAAGGTTTTACCCGAATTTTTTTCTGAACCTCGATTTGTGATTGTTTGATTTGCATATTTGATTTATATAACCTAGATGCATGATTAGGGTTTAATTAATTTGAATCAAAGATTGACTCTAATTAAATAAGTTTTAAATTTAGAAATTTGCGAATGAAATGAATAATCGATATCACACGCATTATACAAATTGGTATCAGAGCTTTAGCTCGGGATTTTTTACCACTTTTACAAATTGGTATCAGAGAAGGTTACTCTAATTTACTGAGTGATTCTCTTTTTGTAAATTTTTTATGACGTCGATTTTTTAAAAATTTGATTTTGAAAAAAATATCAATTTTTCTGATGGAAAACTTATATAATTGGTTACCCGTCTTTGATGGCGCAAATATGCCTATTGGAAATATCGCATGAAATCTGGTTTAAAGGCTATTGATGAATGTGTATGGATTGTTTGTGAAAGAGGATGGACTCCTCCCACTATCATCGTTGATAATGTCACCAATCATAAACCTCTGTCAGACTGGACTGATGATGATTTTAAACGGAGTATCTATAATTCCCGAGGCTTGAGCGCTATTTCTCGAGCCGTCACCCCTAACGAGTTTCACCGTATTATGACATGCACCACGTCTAAAGAGGCATTAGATATCCTCCAATTGGCACATAAGGGTACCAATGAAGTTAAGGCGTTTAAGTTGCAAAATTTGACCACCTAAATTAAAATAATCACGATGCCTGAATCTAAGTGTTTTGATGAGTTTCATACTAGGTTATGGTATATAGTTAACATGAGTTTTATTTTGGGTAATAAAATTGACGAGAAGAGAGTTGTGAAAAAGATTTTGAGGTCACTTCCATCCCGTTTTTTCCCTAAGGTCGATGTTTTAAATTCCTTGGGGATATTAGATATACTTAGGTTAGAAGAACTCGTAGGAGACCTTCAAACTTATGATATCGACATGTTTCCACAAATCGTTAAGCCTAAGGATAGGGGGATTGAACTTAAGGCACAATATAGAATAGGTGAGGAAGTGTATAGGAAGAAAGATAAGAAGAGTGTTTGTGAGTCAAAGTCTGAGGGAGAGTTTACTTTTGATGATGTGGCTATATTTGCTAAAAAAATTAAAAAGTTTATCAACTTTTTCAAAGATTTTTTTTCAATATAAAGATGTTTGAGAAAAATAAAAAGAAAGAAGAGGCCAATGAGAGCAGTGAGAAAGATAAAGAGGAAGAGGCAAGATGTTTTGAGTGCGAGGACAAAGGTCATAAAGCATTTGAATGTCCCATTATGCTAAAGACAAAGGGCGAGAAAATTTCTATTCCATCCATTCTTAGCAATAGTGACGAAGAGGTGAATGATTCTGAGGATGAGTCATCATATGGTATGTGTGTCGCCTTTATGGAAAGTCACGTGAGCACACCTAGTTTGTCCCACAACGATGGGGATACTTGTGTATGTGAGAGATCCGAGTGAGTGTGAGAGTGAGATTGAAAGTGAGGGTGAAAGCGATCTCCAAAAAGTATTTAGAGATTTATATGTCGAGACCTTAAAAATGAAGCAGTTGAATAAGGAGTTAGGTCTTAAGGTGTTATATTTGGAGAGAGATATAGAAGTTTTTAGGGGATGTGAGACATCAACGAGTCAACTCGAGAAGGTGAAGGTTTTTTTAAGTGAGCAGTTGATCGTCGTAGGTTGGGGAAAGAGTGAACTTGAATTCCCTATGTCCCAACTCAAGCGAGATCTCGACATGCTCGGGAGATCAAGGTAATTATAGAGGATATATATAAAAAGGTAGGAAAGATGATCCTCAGTCTTGTTTTGGGTAATATTGTGAGACTAGTAATAAGTCATGACGGTGCATCTACTTCTCACATTACACTCGGGCCGATTCTCGAGTTTTTGATAAATCTATATGGATCTCAACCTAACCCACCTAGGCGTCTGTTACCCAATAGGAGAGTGCATCCTATATGTTTTAAGAGATGTGTTCCTAGACCCATGTATGTTTGCTCCCATTGTAAGAAGAGAGGACACCATAGAGAATTCTATTTTAAGTTAGGTAGTGTGTCACACAAATTTTTGCCACATCTTTCTACGACACGTGTTCCCACACACGCACCCACATATGATACTTTGCTTGATCCTACACATCACATGAGAGAGTTTGCACATATTTGAGAGCAAGTTAAGTTTTAAGTCAAAACTTCACATCATTTGATTAATATTTTTCATAGGAATGTCACCACATTTGGAAAACTCCTCCGCACCTAATGCTTGAGGTTTAGACTTGTTTGCTAGCATATGATGATTTTCGTGATAATATTTTATGCATATTGCTAGTGTGTGCCACTTTTTTTTTTCATTTTTGATATATTTTTCGAAAAACTATAAAAAGATTTTGGAAAAACTATAGTGTGTACCACTTGTTTTCATTTTTGAAAAATTTGGAAAAATATAAAAAATATTTTCTAATTTTTTGAGAAAAAAATTGAGAAAGCCAAAAAAAATTATTTTGATAAAGTTTTTGGAAAAAGACAAAGATTTTTGTATTTTATTTTACACTGTTTATGGATGGACATTTAGGATGACCAAGTCACAATATCATTCCATATCCATGTAACTATTTGATAGTGTTTTGAGACGATACATCATTTCATCCATGTGCTTTATAATTTTTGGAGTCATTAAGATGAGATTTGCGATTACTTTTTATATTTTTGACTCTTAGTCTCCTTTAATGTACACGTGCGCGTAAATGGAGCTAATTACCTTGCCCCGTAACTTCACCCGAGCCTAAACCTACCCCGAAGCTCGTGTGTGTTTAGTTTATACCTTTTTATTTTATTTTTATATTTTTAGTACAAGTCGTTTTTATTTTTAATTTTATTTTAGATGTATTTAGAATTTTTAGGTTTTATTTTCTATTTTTATTAGTGTATTTTTATTTATTTTTTAGTTTTTAGTTTTATTTTATTAGGATTAGTTTTTTGTAGGATTTCATTTATTTTTAGACTTATTAGATTTTACATTTTTTTAGGATTTTAGTTTTTAGCTTAATAGATTTTTATTTTTATTTCTTTTTAGTTTCATTTTTTTTTAATTTGTGTCTTTTAATTTTTAGAGTAGAATTTTATTTTTAAATTTTATTTTAGATTTATTTATAATTTTATAGGATTTAGTTAGTGTTATTTTTATGGTCACAACATACACGCACCCTATACCCACATACACTTATCCTAAACCCAACTAACCTATCCTACACCCTAAGCTACACACACCATTTCCTACACCTCAATGTAATACCCCATCATTTTATTGATTTTTATTTAAGGGATTAATTAAATTAAATGAGAATTAATTGGAATTTAATCAGGGTATAAATACTAACGAGATGTGAGTTGGTATTTGATTATGATGTTAAAATTTATTATTTCTGAGTATGTATGGTAATACATGAGTATTGAAAATATTTAAATTGTCTTGAGGCAGAAATACGACAATTTGGAAATTTAGTTGGGACGCGCGTGTCAGTCGCACCAGGAATGAAATTATTTAAATTAAAAAGTGAATTATATTTTTATCAACCGAATGATCATTTTGAGTGCGCCAACGTGTCCGGAAGGGTCGAAATAGTCAGAAAACACTAGCCGGGGGTTTAGTTTGGGCCCAGGGGCATTTTTAGGCCAAACTGGCTACCTAAGGGGTATTTTGGTAATTTTAAAAATTAGAAAATTAAAACCCACGAAAATTAGAGTTAATATTTATTATTTTAAAGGGGACACTAAGGCCATTACCAGCAAAAAGCTTTAGAAGTGGGCAACAGGAGTTAGAGAGGAGTTACCATAGGGTTCCAAACCAAAAACACTCACCACCATCAAATTGGAGAGCATTTGTGACCGGATAAAGGAGATAATCAACCCCGAATCATCGACAACACATCTGAAGAACAAATATGAGGCAAGTGATTTAATATCTTTAAGTGCATTGAATATTTCTTCCATGTTTAGTGTAGAAACTATTTTGTCTTGAAAGTTTTGAGGAAAACAAATAAAATTGTTGGAGAAACTCTAAATTTGGGATAGGATTTGCATATAGAATGACGATGGACTAACTTAGTATTCGAAGACTTATATATGATGATTTAAAAATGGATTTATGATGAGTAATTGGGCACAATCAAATTCTGGGTTTATGTTCATAGGGTTTGGGGTAATATTTGGGGATTTATGTTAATGACATGTTGATTTGGAGGATTTGACCCCAAAAATATGTTAAGAAACAACCTCAGAGGATTTAGAGAAGTTTAAGAACATTAAAATGCGATTGGTATGATCTTAGGGTGAATTTAGAGAAGAGAAAAATTGAGAAAAAACGAATTGGGAAAGTTCTGGGCGCAAACTACCATCTCGTTAGAAGACCTGCCCAAGTCGTTCGAATGACCTCGTTCGAACGAGCTTCTAACGAGATGACAGTACCCCTTCTAACGAGTTGGTAGTTCGTTCGAAGCCTTTCGTTCGAACTACACTCGTTCGAACGACCTCGTTCGAACGAGACTTCTAACGAGTTGACAGAATGGCCTTTTAGGCCTGATTTTATTTCAAATGTCCCGTAGACTTATTTAATGGAGTAATAACCTTCCCTTGTTGACTATGGGTATATTTGGGAGATTTGAGTACGTTGAGGAGTAAAACTTAGAACCTTGTAGTGAATCGAATGACCTTTATGAATTAGAAAATGAGTACCTAAGTACGACGTGAGAAGAGTTGACTACTTTAATGTATATAAACCGGGGACTTATAAGTGTATGATATTAAATGATGATACAAGAACGAGAAGTATGCCTCTATTAATATATTGATATATCTAAGATGTGCGATTACTTAATATATGTAGTAATATGTGTATAACATACCTACCGTACTTTCTATCGTGGGAGGTCGGCGTTCTATCAGGACCATCTAATCTTTGTGTGCCTACGGGGAGATTTAGATTGGTACCTCGAGGACATAGGTCAAAGAAGGACTTATTGAGAAGTTAATAAGTCTGCTGATCATGGGAGCGTAGGTATGTGCGTGACCCATGTGATGTGAACTATGTTAGCCTCCATTATGTGTGATTGTTATCATTTGAGAGCAATTCCTGAGAGATTCGGAATGCGTGGTCCTTATGTACGTGATGTACCAGGATTGGATAGCAGAGTATGTGTGCACCGCAGCTTAGACACGGGGTGCTAGTATTGTATATTTATGAGGAGAATAATATACTGTAAGTTGAAATGCATTGTCATGTATAAATGTGATTATAAATAATAGTAACGTTTTTGTAAAGATAAAAATGGAAACCCTCTAGTAAGTAGTATTACTAATATGGGAAACCGAGAAGAAATGTAAGACACTCCGTTTAAATGAAGATGCCGGAATGAAATCGTGAATCGTATAGCAATGTTAGATTTTATATTAGACTAGTTAAGTATGGGAATAACTAGAATGGGTACGGGTACGATAGGAGTGCACAATTAGTTGAGAAGTGAGGAACTCATGTGAGTGCACGCACTATCATGTACTTTATATTCACTGTTTAATTATATTAAACCACTTGCTGTATTTTAAAATGTTTTCACAATCGGGCTTTGACCCGTTTGCTTTCAAATCTATTTTGTAAAAACCTTTTTAGGTGCCCAGCCACAAGGACACCAAGCATAGGAGTTCTATTCTCGCGACGTGCTGTAGTTGCTGTGGAAGTTACAGGACCTCAATAGTAGACGCCTCCACTTTATATCTTGACTCTATTTCAGATTCATTCATCTGTAGGGCATGTTGCCCCTTTCTTTTCAGAGACATCTTATTCACTAAGTTTTAATTTATATTTTGGGTTGTAATTAAATTAAGGATTCAGACTTGCATTTGTTCGTTTCAGTATTTGGTTCGTTGTGAGGTGTATTCCTCCAGATTTAGTTTATTACATCATTTTTTTTATTTGCGACTGTGATGTGGTTGTGGTATCAGTATTTTATTATTTAAATGGATTGTATGTTAATCGGATTTAATTAAAATTGACAACTCACTTTTTAAATATAAGGTGGCTAGTAATTATAAACAAAATGTTTTCGACAGTGATGTTACGAACTGAACCAACTTGACATTTTGAATTAATTTGAATAAAGGAGTAGCTACCCGGTATTTAATTAGTCGGGGTGTCACAGGTGGTATCAGAGCATCAGGTTATATTTTCCTTAGGATCTGTACGGCTTATTATGTTTCTGCTGAGCTTTCTTTGATGTAGAGCCCTATATTTTAGGACTGTTGTATTCTTTTATGTATGTTTCGCTCTTCAGCTATTTTGAGATAATAACTGCGAACTTATAAGACTTTACTCTCATTTCAGATGCCTCCACGACGTGCACAGCGAGTTCCTAGGGATGCTCAGCCCGAGCCACAGCCTACACCAGTTCAGGGCACCATGAATGCCGCAGAGGTTGCAGCTATTGTAGCCCAAGCGGTAAATGTCGCCCTCACAGTTGTGCAGCTGGCACCACCCTAGGCGCCAACAGTAGTGCCAGTTCAGGCTCATGCATTCCCGTCTGCTTGGGAACGCGTTCGTGATGATTTTCAAAAAGCACACCCTCCGAAGTTTGCAGGTAGCTCCGACGTTGTTGTGTCCAGTCAGTGGAGGAAAGACATGCAAAGGCATTTAAGGATGTACGAGTACATGGATGTTCAAAAGCAGATACTGGCTACTTTTAAGCTAGTAGGATCAGCGTTGCAGTGGTGGGAGTCCATTACCACCCTGGAGGAGAGAGATGCCCTTTCCATACAGGAATTCTGGGTGCGGTTCAACCGCAAATATTTTCCATCAGCTGTTCACACTGAAATGAGGAGGAAGTTAATGAACCTCAAGCAGGAGGGGAAGACTGTGGCCGAGTACGAGGCCGAATTAACAAATCTCATGAACATTATTCCCGATGAGATTTCGACTGAGGAGAAGAAGATTTAGAAGTTTATGGACGGATTGACTTGGAGGATCCGACAGCACTTGTTGGGAAATCTCTCGTTGGCCACTTACTCTGATGTGGTTAATGCATCACTGCTTTACTGCCAGGATCACCGCTTTCACATGTCTGAGAGTAAGAGATCAGGAGAGTCCAGCCATCAGGGCAGGACAGGGGGAAATGGTGCCAGCGGGGCACAATCTTCTCAGGGTCAGCATAGGTAGGGTGATCAGGGTTCCCAACAGGGGGATCCTAAGAGATTCAAATCTGGGGGTTTCAGGAATGGTCAGGGAGGTTTCAGACATGGCCATCAGGGTCAGAACGGCAATCAGGGCCAGCAGGGCCAGAATGGTCAGCAGCAACAGTTTCAGCAGGGCCAGTATGGTCAAGGTAGGAATGGTAATGGCCATCAGGGACAGCGAGGGGGAAACTTCTCGGGGAAGTGCTTCATTTGTGGCAAGATTGGTCACAAATGCCAGGATTGTCCTGATAGGGGCAGGGCCCCACCGTAGCAGCAGTAGGGTGCTCGACACGAGCTATAGAGGCCTATGTTTCCTGCCGCCCTCCCAGCACCACCACAGATGGCAGCATTATCACCTATCCCAGTGGTCCCAGTCCAGTAGGGACAACTTCAGTATGGGAGAGTGTATCAGCTCCAGCATGTCTCAGTCTCACATGATCCACCTGCTATTGAGGGTATGTTCTCTATTCAGGGGACTATGGGGCGTATTTTATTTGATACGGGGGCCACACATTGTTTTATATCCATGAGATTTGCACGCACTATTGGGTTGTTAGAAACTGCAGAGAGCACGGTTACTTGTGTAGATTCACCGTTGAGTAGGGGTTCCGTGATTTCCCTTATTTATAGAGGTGTGGGTATAGAAATAGGGAGATTTACTTTACCCGCTGATATGCTAGTATTAGAGATGACTGAGTACGGTGCGATAGTTGGTATGGATTAGCTAGTTGCGTACCAAGCCATGATTGATTGTTTCAGTAGGAGTATTATTTTTGCCATTCCCGGGCAGGAGATGTTTTTAGTGGCGATGCCTCGCCCCGAGGGAGGATCGTCCACTCACTTGTACTAAATAGAGGAGGAGACCTCTAAGGAAGTGGTGATACCACTTGATTCGATACCCGTTGTTACTGAGTTCGCTGATGTACTTCAAGACATACCTGGATTACCTCCTAGTAGAGAGATAGATTTTGTTATTGATTTGACGCTGGACACTCGGACTATTGCTCGCGCACCTTACCGTATGGCTCCAATGGAGATGAGAGAGCTAAGGGACCAGATAGAGAAGTTATTGGGTCAGGGGTTTATCCAGAGGAGTACTTCGCCGTGGGGTGCCCCTGTGTTGTTTGTAAAGAAGAGGGATGGATCATTGAGATTGTGTGTAGATTACCGAGAGTTGAATAAAGTCACGATACAGAATAAGTATCCGTTTCCCCGAATCGATGACTTATTCGACCAGCTAAGAGGAGCTTCCTTCTTCTCAAAGATTGACTTACGATCGGGATACCACCAGTTATGTATCAGGGAATAGGATGTCTCGAAGACTGATTTCTTGACGAGGTATGGTTCCTATGAGTTTTAGGTTATGCCTTTTGGCTTGACCAACGCTCCGGCCGTGTTTATGGACTTGATGAATAAGGTGTTCAGAGAGTTCCTAGACCAGTTCGTCATCGTCTTTATTGATGACATCCTGGTTTACTCCCAGACAGAAGAGGAGCACGTCGAGCATTTGAGGCAGGTTTTGCAGACGCTACGTCAGAACGAGATTTATGCAAAGTATGAGAAATGTGGATTTTGGCTGAAGGAGGTCCAGTTTTTGGGGCACATCATTTCAGACCGGGGGATATCTGTTGATCCGGGTAAGGTATCCACGGTGAGGGAGTGGGGACAACCCACAACACCGACTGAGATCCGTAGTTTCTTGGGCCTAGCAGGATACTACTGGAGGTTTATTCGGGGTTTTTCAAAGATAGCGGGTCCTTTGACACATTTGACTCGCAAAGGTGTGCCATTCATCTGGAGCGATGCCTGTCAATTGGCATTCAATGAGCTGAAGGACAAGTTGACCTCAGCACCTGTGTTAGCATTGCCCAGGCCGGGAGTTGAGTATCTAGTTTACACCGATGCGTCCTTACAAGGAGTTGGAGGTGTGCTGTAATAGGATAGTTAGGCAATAGCTTATGCTTCCCGTAAGCTTAAGCCTCATGAGAGTAATTACCCCCCACACGACTTGGATTTAGCGGCAGTCGTATTCTCTCTTCGGATTTGGAGACACTATATCCTGAGGGATAAATTTCGGTTGTTCACAGACCACAAGTCTCTACAATACCTTTTCACTCAGAAGGAGATGAATATGCGTCAACGTCGGTGGCTTGAGTTTGTGAAGGATTATCAGTTCGATATCTATTATCAGCCAGGGAAGGATAACGTGGTAGCAGACGTGTTGAGCCGTAGGCCAGTAGATGAGGTGGCTGAGGTGTGGAAAGCTAAGTGGAAGGAGTTGGGATACCAGGATGCAGTGGCTCGATCGTTCATGTCTGTGATGACTGTTACACCACAGATTGTCACGAGAGTGGTAAAGGCACAAGCAGATGACTCGTTCTGTCAGGAGCAGATAGTTTGATTATTAGCAGAGGGAGCAGAGTCCTATACTGTTAGCTCAGACGGGGGATTACGCTTCAATGGCAGACTGGTATTTCCGGAAGGGGAAGACTTGCGACACGAGGTAATGGTAAAGTCGCACGGCTCACAGTTCGCGGTACACCCTGGTGGG
The DNA here is from genome assembly GCA_949130495.1 of Sambucus nigra. Lineage (NCBI taxonomy): Eukaryota > Viridiplantae > Streptophyta > Magnoliopsida > Dipsacales > Adoxaceae > Sambucus > Sambucus nigra. The sequence goes on from OX422222.1 coordinate 52,900,631, forward strand.
GATAAGATGTACCAGGACATGAGACGACAGTACTGGTGGAGCGGGATGAAGGGGGATATCGCCGTGTTCGTTTCTAAATGTGCCACTTATCAGCTAGTAAAGGTGGACCATCAGAAATCGCCAGGACTTCTACAGCCATTAGAGGTTCCTACGTGGATATGGGAAAGCATATCCATGGACTTTATCACGGGGTTACCTATGTCGCAGAGGGGTCACGACTCCATATGGGTAATTATGGACCGGTTGACCAAAGTTGCTCATTTTCTACCCGTAAGGACAGATTACACTACGGGACAGTATTCCCAGCTTTTCATTACAGATATCGTGAGACTTCACGAGGTGCCTCTAAATATCCTATCTGACCGAGACAAGATATTTATTTCACAATTTTGGGAGAGTTTTCAGGAGGCCATGGGTACAGAGTTGTGGCTGAGTACGGCATATCACTCGCAGACTGATGGGAAAACATAGCGGACAAATCAGATGTTGGAGGACATGTTGCGTATGTGCATCTTAGATTTTGGAGGTGGTTAGGAGCAGTACCTTCCACTGGTGGAGTTTGCTTATAATAACTCCTATCAATTCACCATTGGGATGACTCCATTTGAGGCATTGTACAGTAGACCTTGTCATTCCCCAGCATGTTGGTTAGAGGTGGGGGAAAACAAACTCCTTGGGCCGGAAGTGATTTAGGACACTTCGGTAAGGATACAGATGATATGAAGCCATATTCGGGTAGCTCAGGACCAGCAGAAGAGCTATCCTGATGCCAAGAGGTTCTTCAGAGAATTCAAGGTGGGGGACCAGGTGTTACTCAGAGTATCTCCGATGAAGGGGATCATGCATTTTGGGAAGAAGGGAAAACTGGCACCAAGATACGTGGGGCCATTTCCTATCATCGAGAGGATTGGGCCAATTGCATACAGACTTGGCTTACCGGAGCACTTGCATATGATTCATGATGTGTTCCATATTTCCTCGCTAAGGTAATATCTTTGGGATGATTTGGCCCATACTCACATTGCTTTAGAACACATCGATCTTCAGCCCGATAGTTCCGACTAGGAGGGGCCGATTGCTATTTTGGACTGAAGCGAACGGAAACTGAGGTCGAAGATAGTACCATTAGTACGTGTTCAGTGGCAGCATCATAATGCCGAGGAGTCTACATGGGAGCGTGAGGATGAGATGCACGAGCACTATCCGGAGTTATGTTTACCAGGTACTCTTTAGATCTGAATTTCGGGACGAAATTCTGTTATTAGGGGGGAAGTATGTAATACTCCATAATTTTATTGATTTTTATTTAAGGGATTAATTAAATTAAATGAGAATTAATTGGAAATTAATCCGGGTATAAATACCTAATTTCTCCAAAACCCGACGAATTTAAATTATGATGTCACACTAAGTCGTCTCCAAATTCTAATTAATTTTATTCACCATTAATTAGATTTAAAACCCATGTATAAATTTCTCACCAAATTAATTCATGGAAAAAGATTAAATCAAATTTTCTTTATATAAAATAAAACTGGGCGAACTGTCAAAATCTGCCGACCTTCGATCGATCGACCCCAGACCTTCGATCGATCGATCGAGCAGGTCTTCGTCTTCTTCGCGAAGACAGATTCTGCCATGGACGAGTTTCATAAAACCCTAACTCCTTCTACCAGAAATCTCAAGCTTTCTTAACCATAATACAAGTTAGGAACCTTATTAGGGACCTCCAGAATGCCCTCCAGCGTTATTAATTCGTCCATTAACTACACTTTCTGAATTTGGGGAAATATTCATCTTTAATTACTTACCCATTTACATACCAAATCCCTTCACCAAATTCGTTTCTAATTATCCAGATATCATCCTACCAGATATGTATCAATTTATAATATCAGATTTCTACAAGAATCCTCATTCAAATTCGTAAATCAGATTATTATTTTCAAAACCTCATGTTTATGACATGAACACCCAAAATGAATTTTGATCAAACACATCACATGAATATGAATTACAAAACAGATTCAATACTATTGCAAGTTATCCACTTGCCTTAGGTTTCATAGTGTCTGATTCGGAGATGAATTTCTAAGGTTGAAGACGATCCTTGTTGGCTCTCTAGTGATCCCAAAACTGTCTTTAACTGCTATTAGGGTTCCTTAATACACTTAGCCTTTTCTAAAACTCTATCAGCCGTTTTATTATTCCTCCCAATTCCTTAATTTACCAAATCCCGTTTTTTGCCTAATGGGCCAAGCCCAAGTGACCCAAATGCCCCCGTGTGGGCCCGGCTATGTCTAAAAATGCCCCGTGACCCGTTTACTACCCCGGGTACACTTTTTCGACTATCTCGGCCCATCCAGACTCAACCGTACACTCAGAATTGGCATCCGAATTAATTTATAAAAATGTTTATCCCCTCACCCCTTTAGTCTATACCGACTCCCGGTTGAGATAAGTGCATACCCTGTCATTAATACTCGAAATGACTTAAATAAATAATTACTATTCACTTAGTAAATAACTTCCCGTAAATATTAACCATTTACTCCTCGATTAATATTTAAATAAAATTTCCCTAATTAATTCAATTAAATTACGACTCACAAGTAATTTTCAATTCCCGAATTAATTAAATATTTAATGCATGGAAAATGCGGGGTGTTACATACTCCCCACCTTACAAAGGAATTTCATCCCCGAAATTAGGTCATACCTGTGATGAAAAGCTTTGGATATTGCTCCCGCATATCCTCCTCCCGCTCCCAGGTAGAATCGTCAATGTTGTGATGACCCCACTGTACTCTAACTAGTGGAACAACCTTGGATCGTAATTTCCGCTCGCTACGGTCTAGGATAGCCACCGGCCTCTCCTCATAAGAGATGTCTGGCTGTAAATCAATTTCTTCGAGTGGAATGTGCCAGAAGGCCCTCTCACTCTTGCGATATTTCTTCAGCGATGGTACATGGAACACGTCGTGTATCCGCTAAAGATGCTCCGGTAATCCCAGCTTGTAGGCTACAGGCCCCACCCACTCGATAATAGGGAAAGGTCCCACGTATCTCGGTGCTATCTTACCCTTCTTGTCGAACCTCATCACCCCTTTCATGGGGGACACCCTGACCAATACCTGATCCCCAACCTCTAACTCCACGTGTCTCCGTGAAGAATCAACGTAACTTTTCTGCCTATCCTGAGCTATCCAAATCCTCCCTCGGATCAGCTCTATCTTGGAAGATGTCTCCTGAACAATCTCCGGCCCCAACAGTTTGTTGTCCCCCACATCTAACCAACAAGCGGGTGAACGACAAGGTCTCCCATATAATGCCTCGAATGGTGCCATGCCGATCGTGAATTGGTAAGAGTTATTATACGCAAACTCTACTAGAGGAAGATATTTCTCCCAACCTCACCCAAAGTCTAGTATACACATTCTGAGCATATCTTCCAACATCTGATTGACTCTCTCGGTCTGCTCGTCAGTCTGTGGGTGATAGGCTGTACTCAAACGTAACTCCGTGCCCATGGCCTCCTGAAAACTCTGCCAAAAATGGGCCACAAAGATCTTGTCCCTATCCGATACAATATTAATCGGTACCCCGTGCAGTTTAACAATCTACGCTATTAATAGCTGTGCATAACGCATCGTCTCATAGTCTGTGCGAACCGGTAGGAAGTGGGCCACTTTGGTCAACCGATCCACAATAACCCATATGGAATCGTGACCCTTCTGTGATGTCGGTAACCCTGTAATGAAGTCCATAGAGATTCTCTCCCACTTCCACACAGGAATTTCAAGTGGTTGTAGCATCCCTTATGGTCTCTGATGGTCAACTTTCACAAGCTGACACGTGGCACATTTCGAAACAAACTCTGCTATGTCCCATTTCATCCCTGCCCACCAATACTGCCTCCTCATATCTTGATACATCTTATCCCCACCGAGATGTACCGCGAATCTCGACCCATGAGACTCCGTCATAACAGCGTGCCTCAATTCCGCATCCTCTGGCACAATCAACCTCCCATTATGGCGTAAGCCTCCCTCCGAGCTGATCGAGTAGCCCTCTGCTCCGTCAGCTAGCAACTGGCTCACCCTATCCCGGTAGGTCTGATCCTCTGCCTGAGCCCTCACAACCCGCATAATGATCTCGGGTGTGATGGATAATGCTGACATGCAAGCCCTGGCTACATCATCCTCGTATCAAAGTTCTCTCCACTTTGCTTTCCAGACTTCTGATATTTCCCCAGTCGGTCTCCGACTCAGTGCATCTGCCACCACATTAGCCTTACCAGGATGATACTGAATATCAAACTGATAGTCTTTCACGAATTCTAGCCATCGCCTTTGTCTCATATTTAAATCCTTCTGAGTGAAGAGATACTAAAGTGATTTGTGATCCGTGAATAGCGTGAACTGCTCCCCCAGGAGATAATGTCTCCATATCCTCAAAGCAAAAACGAATGCTGCTAACTCCAGGTCGTGAGTGGGGTAATTCCTCTCATGGGGCTTTAGCTTCCTGGACGCATAAGCTATTTCCCTTTCCTCCTACTAAAGCACACCCCCAAGTCCCTGTAAGGATGCATCGGTGTAAACTCGATACTCTAATCCTCCTTTCGACAATGCAAGCACGGGTGCAGATGTCAACTTGTCCTTTAACTCGTCGAAGGCTAATTGACAGTGATCATTCCAAGTGAAAGGTACCCCTTTCCGGGTAAGATTCGTCAAAGGGCCCGCAATCTTTGAGAATCCTTTGATGAACCGTCTGTAATAACAGGCCAACCCCAGAAAACTGCGCACTTCTGTCGGTGTCGTGGGCTGTCCCCACTCCCTCACCGCCGATACTTTACTTGGATCCACCGCAATACCCCGGTCTGACACCACGTGGCCAAGGAACTAGACCTCCCGTAGCCAAAATCCACACTTACCGAATTTGGCATAGAGTTGGTGATCCCGAAATGTCTGTACCACTATATGTAGGTGCTCTGCGTGCTCCTCCTCGGTACGCGAGTAGATCAGGATGTCATCAATGAACACGATAACAAAATGATCGAGAAACTCCCTGAATACTCTGTTCATGAGGTCCTTGAACACTACTGGTGCATTGGTGAGTTCGAATGGCATCACCCTGAACTCGTAAGATCCATACCGCGACAGGAAAGCGGTCTTCGGAACATCTTCCTCTCGGATACGTAGTTGATGATATCCTGACCTTAAGTCGACCTTAGAGAAATAAGACGCCCCTCTCAACTGGTCAAATAGGTCGTCAATCCTAGGCAACGGATACTTATTCCGTATCGTGGCCTTATTCAGTTCTCTATAGTCCACGCATAACCGTAGTGAGCCATCTCACTTTTTCACAAATAACACCGGTGCACCCCACGGCGATGTACTCCGTCGTATGAAACCCTGACCCAGAAGCTGCTGAATCTGCTCCCTCAGCTCACGCATCTCTGAAGGGGCCATACGGTATGGGGTCCGAGCAATTGACCTCATCCCCGGTGCTAAATCGATCACAAATTCAATTTCCCTGCTAGGTGGCAACCCTGGTATCTCCTGAATCACATCCTCAAAGTCTCTCACCACTGGGATTGAATCCAACGGAATAGCCACCTCCTGTGAGGTTTCCTCCTCAATGTAATAAAAGTGTGCGTGACCCTCCCTCGGGTAGTGGCATTGCTATTAAGAACATCTCCTGCCCTGGAATGGAGAACACGATAGTCCTTTCATAGCAATCCACCGTCGCCCGATAACCTTCCAACCAATCCATACCCAAGATGACATCGTACCCCTCCATATCTAACACTAGTAGGTCCGCTGCTAAACTAAGTCTCCCCATCAAAATGTCCACACCCCGACGAATCGAGTGAATCGTAGCCCCGCTGCCAACTGGCGACTCTATACACATCCGAAGACCTCCCGCGGTCTCTAGTAGTCCGGCCCGTTTAGCAAAATTTAATTTAATGAATGAATGTGATGCTCCCGTATCAAAGAGAATACTTCCCTCATAACCATGAATGAGAATCATACCCTTAACTGCTGGCGGTGCTTGCTGCGTCGGGGGATTAGGAACATATCGAACGTTATACACACGTCCGTAGTGCATCTGCACCTGCTGAGGTGGGGCGGGTGGGGCTGGTGCTGCTGGCGGTAATTGCCCCTGTTGCCCCTGTTGGGCCTCCTACTGTTGACCTCTGCCCTTCTGTGGGCATTCCCTCTTGAAATGTCCTGGCTGGCCACACACAAAACAGCGTCTCTAACCATCCCCTTGTCGTTGGCCCTGTTGGCCCTGACGTGGCTGGCCCTGGCCCTGCTGGCCTCCCCCATTGTTCCCTTGGCCCTGACGGCCCTGAGGAACCTGCTGCTGTTAATTCGGGCCCGGCTGCCCCTGCCTAAACCCCTATCCTCCCTGTCGGAAACCACCAGGCTTAAACTTCTTAGCCTGATACCCTTGCTGACTACCCGCCTGCTGCTAAGCACCACTTGTGTCACTACTAGTAACAACCTTGCCCTGTTGGCTCGGCTCCCCTGTTCGCTTGCTCCCCTTCGCATGGAAGCGATGGTCCTGGCAGTGTACAAGTGCGACATTAACGACGTCTGTATACGTTACTAACGTAGGATTCCCAATCAAGTGTTGCCTGATTCGCCAGGCTAAACCGTCCATAAACCTCGATTTCTTCCGCTCCTCATCGCTCACCTCATTTGGCACAAAGTTTGCCAAATGGGTGAACTCTTCCTCGTAGTCTGCCACTGATCGGTCACCCTGAACTAAATCACTGAATTTCTTCCTCATCTCAGCCTCTACTGCTGGTGGAAAGTATTTGCGGTCGAACCGCACCCAAAACTCTACTATCGGCATCAAGTCTCGCTCCCTGACGGTGGTAACTGACTCCCACCACTGTAAGGTTGCCCCTGATAGACGAAAGGTAGCAAGCATCTGCTTCTGTACCTCGGTACACTCTAGCATGCGCAGATGGCGCTGAATGTTCTTCTTCTAGTCACAAGCCTCTATCACATCTGTACTACCCCGAAACTCAGGTGGGTGACCCTTCTGAAAGGTCTCCCTAACTCTCTGCCAAGATGGTGGCCCCACTGGAGCCTGAACTGCTGGTGCCATTGGAGGCGGTGCCTGGGGCTGTGGAAAGTGAGCTGCCATAGCTCTCATTATTGTTTCGACCGCCTGGACCACTATCACTGCCACCTGAGTAGTGGAAATCAACTCGGGTGGGGTGGTGGTAGCGGTACCTGTGGCTCCTGATGAGCCTCCCTGATTTCATCCCTAGCCTCAGCCCTCTCCGCTCTCAGTCTCCTCGGTGGCATCTGAAATAGATTAAATCGCATAAGTACACAGTTTACACAAAAATATTCACAGCAGAAAATACTATATCTCACAAGCGAAAATGAGTCAACAGTCCTAATCATAGGGCTCTACAACGAATGAGTGCTACGCTGAAACGTAGAAAGCCGCACAGATCCTAAGGACACTAGAACCTGATGCTCTGATACCATCTGTGACACCCCGCCTAATTAATCCCGGGTGATCAGTCCTAAATCATGTTAGAAAAGGTTTCTCCGTTGGTCCATTCTTAGCATCACTGTCGTCTTTTTAATTACTAACCACCTAAGTGAGAAAAGTAGACTGGTGCCAATTTTTATATCTTTAAATTAATTAAAACTCATCCGGAACATAAAATAATACACAATCACAATTAACTAAAATAACCATCCACAATTTAAAATACTTAACCGAATAAACCATCGGTCCAAATAACCAATGCAAGTAAAGATAAGAAGAAAAATCTTAACAAGTCTAATACATGAACTGTGAGCGACATGATCAGATAACTGCTAGAAAATTCCTACACGAACGAAAGAAGGAGGCGTCTATCAAAACCCCGCAACATCCAAATGTGCTGCAGCAAAGGATACCTGGAATAGATTCAAGCTTGGCGCCCTTGTGGTTGGACACCTAAAAGTTTTTAAAAAAAAAAATTTATAGCAAGGGTTAGTACCCAAAAACATTTGAAAACATTTAACAAATGATTAACTTGCAGTAATAAATTATTATGCATGCTCTTCATATTTTAGTTAGTGCCGCACTCTCTTGAGGACTTCCTCACCCCTCCTCTAAGGTGCACTACTAACGCTTCCATTTAATTTACTAGGTCCTGCGCTCTTGACCCAATCCTTATTTTAACCCTTGAAATATTTCTACACTAAATGAGTATGCCTTAATTCATGATTTTTAAGTTATTATAAACACAAAACTTAATTAAATCATTACCCGTTTTAATTTCATATAACATTCACACCCGTTATGCACATAATACATTTTTCACTATGTATTAATTATCCCATATATAATTATCTACCTAATTATATATCTAATCATTTTACAGTATTCACAAACATACTAAAATAACATTTAATACAAACTTTTGACCGAGTAAAAATACTCACAAAAATATAAATTTTCCCAAGTGCTATCCCACTAGGTGTATTCACTTAACCTAGTTATTCGAGTTAGATTCGCTCACTAACGTAGTTTAACATACGAATTTGGAGGCGGTCATATTCCTTCCCTGAAAGTGAGATGCCCCTCACCCATATAACGGATGCTATGACCTGGGATTGTACTCGCCCTACTCCTCAAGCTAGGGGATTCATCCACTACGCGCAACCTCCCCCTATAGCACTAGAGTATATACTAATAATATCCAATCACTGATATTAATGCACACACACTATATATATATACTGTCACACCCCGTACATATATATAAATGTAAAATGTCCCGGCTACACCATGTACACAATCCGTAACATAATCCTAGTTAATTTATTAAGAGTTTATGGTCCAACTCTAATCATTAATTAATTCACACATTAATTAATTAAGTCACCTTTGGTGTCGCCCCCACCATAAAATTGGACTTACTCTCGTAGTCCTAATCAACCTCACCCGAGTCTAAATCCACGACTCCCAAATTATTTAGCCTTTACCTAAATAAGGTTTATCTCTCGGTATTCCTCAACCATTATCCCCGTACTTGTTTTCTAACTATGTTTAATCCTTTCGAACTCTTCCCAAAAATTTAACCTTAGTGTATCACCTAATTTCTCCAAAACCCGACGAATTTAAATTATGATGTCACACTAAGTCGTCTCCAAATTCTAATTAATTTTATTCACCATTAATTAGATTTAAAACCCATGTATAAATTTCTCACCAAATTAATTCATGGAAAAAGATTAAATTAAATTTTCTTTATATAAAATAAAACTGGGCGAACTGTCAAAATCTGCCGACCTTCGATCGATCAACCCCAGACCTTCGATCGATCGATCGAGCAGGTCTTCGTCTTCTTCGCGAAGACAGATTCTGCCATGGACGAGTTTCATAAAACCCTAACTCCTTCTACCAGCAATCTCAAGCTTTCTTAACCATAATACAAGTTAGGAACCTTATTAGGGACCTCCAGAATGCCCTCCAACGTTATTAATTCGTCCATTAACTACACTTTCTGAATTTGGGGAAATATTCATCTTTAATTCCTTACCCATTTACATCCCAAATCCCTTCACCAAATTCGTTTCTAATTATCCAGATATCATCCTACCAGATATGTATCAATTTATAATATCAGATTTCTACAAGAATCCTCATTCAAATTCGTAAATCAGATTATTATTTTCAAAACCTCATGTTTATGCCATGAACACCCAAAAAGAATTTTGATCAAACACATCACATGAATATGAATTGCAAAACAGATTCAATACTATTGCAAGTTATCCACTTGCCTTAGGTTTCGTCGTGTCTGATTCGGAGATGAATTTTCAAGGTTGAAGACGATCCTTGTTGGCTCTCTAGTGATCCCAAAACTGCCTTTAACTGCTATTAGGGTTACTTAATACACTTAGCCTTTTCTAAAACTCTATCAGCCATTTTATTATTCCTCCCAATTCCTTAATTTACCTAATCCCGTTTTTTGCCTAATGGGCCAAGCCCAAGTGACCCAAATGCCCCCGTGTGGGCCCGGCTATGTCTAAAAACGCCCCGTGACCCGTTTACTACCCTCGGGTACACTTTTCCGACTATCTCGGCCCATCCGGACTCAACCATACACTCAGAATTGGCATCCGAATTAATTTATAAAAATATCTATCCCCTCACCCCTTTAGTCTATACCGACTCCCGGTTGAGATAAGTGCATACCCTGTCATTAATACTCGAAATGACTTATATAAATAATTACTATTCACTTAGTAAATAACTTCCCATAAATATTAACCATTTACTCCTCGATTAATATTTAAATAAAATTTCCCTAATTAATTCAATTAAATTACGACTCACAAGTAATTTTCAATTCCCGAATTAATTAAATATTTAATGCATGAAAAATGCGGGGTGTTACAATAGTCACTTGCATCAAACATTATCTCGAACGGAAGGATCCAATCTGGAGCTATCATAATGGGAGCGTAAATGAGCATGCTCTTTAATTTCACGAATGCCTCTTGGCATGCTTCTCATAATATAAATAAGGTTTTGAATTCATAGATATGAAGGTTTTGAACTTTCCCCACTCTTAAGTAACTTACTCGTCCTGGAGTTCCCATTTAATGGTCTAGCTATGGAGCTAAAATCCTTAATAAAACTACGATGAAACCCCGTATGTCCCAAAAATAATCTCACATCTTTTAGTGACATGGGTGGGTGAAGTTTGACAATGATGTCAATTTTCTCCCTATCCACTTCTATCCCCGTGGATGATACTATGTGGCCTAGAACTACTCCTTCGGTAACCATGAAATGGCATGTCTCCAAATTTAATACTAGGTTCCTTTCCACACATCTGGTAAGCACTTTCTCAAGGTTAGCAAGACATTGGTCAAAAGAGGGGCCGAAAATGCTAAAATCATCCATGAACACCTTAAGGACTCTCTTAACCATGTCGATAAAAAGAGTTAAACATGCACCTTTGAACGACCGTGGGCTCATTACATAATCCAAATGTCATCCTTTTGTAGGAAAAGTTCTAAAAGGACACGTAAATGTAGTTTTTTCTTAGTCAGACACGTCCACCTCTATTTGGTTATAACTGGAATAACTGTCTCAAAAATCATAAAATGGGTGGCCTGAAACTCTCTCGAGCATTTGATCCATAAATGGAAAAGTTAAGTGTTCTTTCTTAGTGTTGGTATTAAGTTTTCGGTAATCAATGAAAATGCGCCACCTTATGGTTTTACGTTTTGGAATAAGTTCTCCCTTTGCATTCTCAAACACGTTCATTCTTGACTTCTTGAGAATGACTTGGATTGGACAAACCCATTTACTATCCGAAATGGGATAAATGATGCCTGCATCCAATAAATTTATGATTTCTGCTTGCACCACGTCTTTCATGCTTGGGTTCAATCTTCTTTGCATTTCCATAGAGGGCTTCACGTCCTACTCTAGGTGGATTTTATGGCTACAAATAAAGGAACTTATACCTTTCAAATCGATAATAAACCAACCAAAAGCACCATTTTACTTCCTCAAAATCACCATGAGCTTCCTTTATTGCTCTTTGTCTAGGCTAGAGGATACAACAAGAGGATATGTCCCATCCTCCCCCAGATAATCATATTTGACGTTAAAAGGTATCTTCTTCAATTAGAGTTTAGGAATTTAATATCGGAGGGAACCTCGTAGAATTCCTTCGGTGGTAATTCCTCGAATCGCGAGACCCAAATCACAACTCTTGCATCGTCCTCAATCTCTACCTTACTTGAAATCTCCCTCATCTTACTCACCTCTCTCTCTTCTCTCTCTCTCTCTCTCTCTCTCTCTCTCTCTCTCTCTCTCTCTCTCTCTCTCTCTCTCTCTCTCTCTCTCTCGCTAGTCATGATTAAACACGCCTCAAGTGGATCCCTAAATTATTACCTTCTAAATGTTCATGTACTACCTCCTCGATAAGATCAGTGTCGTGTAATCCACTTGCATGGTGATGTTGAAGATATTAATTTTAAGTGTCATATTCCCAAACGTTAGTTGTATTTGCCCATTACGAGTATTAATCAGCACGTTAGATGTAACTAGGAAAAGGTGGCCAAGAATGACGAGAATATTATGGCTTGATGGGGAGGAGGCATCCATGCCCCAAATGACAAAATCTACTCAGAAGTAAAAAGTGTCAACTTAAACAATCAAGTCCTCAACTACCCCATGAGGTACCTACACAGAACGATCCGCAGGTTGGAGAGTGATTTTTTTAGGCTTAAAATCTCCCAGATCGATCTTTCTATTGATAGAATAAGGTAGAATATTGACACTCTCCCATAAATCTAATAATGCATGAAATGGTGGGGGCTCCTAGATCTTTATAGTTTGGTGGGAGGTCGCTCAAAAGTACCGAACTAACATTTTGTGATAGGAAACCCTGCTCTTTAGATTTAATTTTCATTTAACCATGAAAAAGTCCTTTAAGAACTTAACATACTTTAGAAAATGCTCTATAGCGTCAAGAAAAGGTAAGTTTAGCTTCACATGCTTAAAAACCTCTAAAATGTCATCACTGAACTCCCGTTTAGGAGAAGGGATCAACTGGTGAGGGTATGGTGTGAATATCAAGGTTTTGACTACCACTTCGATCCTAACCGTGTCTTATTTCTTAATCTCACTCAAGGAGTCATCTTCAACCTCTTTCCTATTGGGTGAAACCTCCTTGTCTTTGGTTTGTCTTGTGGACAAGGTGATAAGTCAACAACTCTTCCACTACGTTGAGTGGTTACCGCTTTACATTTTTCTAATTTTTCATCGAGATTAGAGCTTACAAAGTTTTGACCTTGGGGGGATCATTAGCCTTGGGCGGGAAATTTCCCCTTCTCTTGGAAACTCAAAGAGGATTGCAACTTAGATAGCGATACCTATAGGTTGGCAAAATTTTAAGCATTTTAGGCAATAATCCCTAACTGAGTTTGCATAAATTGGGAAAGAGTGTCCTCGAGACTCTTTCGTTGTGGGATCACATAAGGCGGGGGAGGATGCGCTTGCATTTGTGGCTTTATTTAAAGGTGGGAGCGGTGGCTGTTGTTGGGCAATGTGTTGATTTTGATTCAACAACGCATTCGGTCATCCATAATTAAAAATAGGATTATTACCATGAGGGGAGTTAAAATTCCCTTTATAAGCTCCCATCGCTTCAACTTAATCTTGAAGAATAGTTGTTTAGGAGGGGATAGTTGGACATTCCTTCATTAAATGTCCCACCTCACAAATAGCGCAAATATCCTCCTTTAATGATTGAGATGGGCCAGATGTATCTCTCCCCCAGCTTCTACCACGCCTTCTAGTATCTTGGATAATTGATTAATTTGGAACTTGAACTCGGCTTTGTTGTCCAATTGGTAGAGTCCAGACGAGGAAGGAGTTGTGGATGTGATTTTAGCCTTGGGTAGGGTGTTTGTATCCGATGTGTCCCAAGATTGAGTAGTCTCAGCGACATACTTAAAATGGGCCTCTGCATTATCTGCATCAAACCCGAAGAACAATCCTGGACACATTATTTCTTCGAGTTGCTTTAAACTTAGTGTAATCTCATAATGGAAGTAGGATATGAGTATCCACTTCTCGAAATCGTGATATGGGAACATGTTACCTGTCAAAGGGATCATTATCTTTTTTCATTAATGTTTGAATTTGATCCATAATAGAGTATGTATTGTGAACGGGAAAGAACTTTAGGAGAAATTTAGATTGCATGTCTCTCCACGTATCGATAGTGTTCAGTGCTAAAAACCAAAGCCAAGTCTTGGCCTTGTACTTAAGTGAGAAGGGAAAAAGCTTGAGACGTACGACGTCTTGGGTGAAATCTTGATCATTAAATGTTTTACACGCCTCCTCAAACTCACAGATGTGGAGATATTGCTTCTCCAACTCCATGCCAAGAAAAGTAGGAAAATTTGGATCATTATGTTCCTAAAGTGAAATTTCCCATGCATTATATGGGAATATAATGCGTCACAGAGAGACGGTTTGCTCCAAATATTAGAAGTCTCTTATAGGGTGATACAACATCTCACCCTCTCCCGTTTCGAAACTAGTATTGTCTGACATCGCACTTGCACTCGCACTTAAAGAATCAGTACCATCACTGGAGATTCTAGACGTTCTACTCGTGGTGTGACTACTCGGAGTACGAGGTCTTGGAGGTGGTACCCAAAAATTTGGAGTGTTATTGCGCTAGGAGATGGGGGGATTCACTATTGGCTCGAGATTTGGAGAGGGCTGCGTATTTTAGATTTAAGGACTTGAGAGAAATTATTTTTATTTTTATTTTTAATTTTCTGATTTCTTTTTATATTTGATTTTCTTTATTTTTTTTGTATTTTTGGTATTTATAATTTTTTTAGATTTTTAGGAATTAAAGTCAAATTAAGATCCATTCAACCTAACCTTCAATCTACCTAGTACTCGGCAACAACGCTAAACAAATTGACGAGCAACAAAAAGTGTGTGCCACATGTGTACCAATGGCTCAAGTGATAAGCATTGACACTAACAACTCTAGTTACAATTTTGGAAAGGATAGAAAAAATCTCGCTAAAAATCGAACCCTCAGACCAAATCGAACCCTCGGACTGAAACCTCAAGGCCAAACAAACCGATTCTCTCCAGAAAACAAACCCATTCAGTCTCTCGGTTTGGATTATTGCACTTAAACTTGCTTATTTTATTCATTTGCAGTTTCACCCCTTGAACTTTTCTTCAACTTCAAATTGTTATAACTTATTTACCGTAACTAGGATGGAGGTGTCGTTTCTTCGTATGTTCTTGTTAACTCAAAATATTCAACTTTCATGTTGGATCCTTCTCCAGTTTCTGGCTGAAAAATTACCGTTTTGACCTTAAATTCCCTTTCTCACATTGTTTTCACTATTTTGGCCATTCTCTTTTCTCCGATAGCATGATTTAGCTGTAAAACATATGAGAAATACATGAAACACGAAATACTTATCAAAAAGATTAGTTGCAATAAATATGAGACAAATTCGAGATAAATGTGAAGTTTAGGACTATAAAAATACCGAAATTAGAGGGATGAATATAGAATATTGTGCCGAATCAGCACAATGTGTAATCGTAAAAATTACCATCTTATGTCAAGAGATCAATCATAATAAAGTTGATTGTATCTTCAAATCCTAACCCATGGACAAACCCATTTGTAACATTAAAGAGATAAGTCATCACTCACTCCTCGAAGAAAACAATATGAATTTAGAACCTCGCCCAAGTTTGAATACTAAGATTACATTGTCCACTTCTCATCACATTTCATAGGTGAGATCTCTAAGACAACATAAAAATAAATAAATAAATATATATATATATATATATATATATATATATATATATATATATATATATAAAGATGAATCATATATAACTAGATGAGTGAAATAAAAATATTTGCAAGCAATTTATAAACCCATCCCGCGATATCGACACACACACACAAAAACTTCAAGGAGAGATTTATTTTCTCCTCTCGTGTTACCATCGGCGCGTGGACACACACACAAATAAAACTTCTCTAATTAACAAAAAAGTCACGAAGTACGAAGGAAAAAGTGAGTTATTGTATTCACCACATAGAAAATTTAGGATAAACCAGATACTAAATAAACACAGAATGGTAACCCAAATTTAAAGAGAAAAATAGGATTGAAGAGGATGAAAGATGAATGAACAACTGAAGATGCAGAATAATGGAGGAAAGAGGGATAGGCATACACATAGGTTGATTGTAGATTTGATGGGCTTCTGTCGAAATTATTTTCATGGAGTTGTTCGATTTTGGATTGATGAAAAGAGTGTAACACCTCGCTTAATTAAATACCGGGTGGACAGTCCCATACCAAATTAAAAACAGAATATACAGTTGTCTCATTCTTAGAAACACTGTCGAAAACATTTGCAAATCACCCAATACCCAATTAAGCTGGTGTTAAAAACTTTCCAAATTTAATTCAACAAAATTCATTTTTAGTTTACGAATAACACTACACATATTATTCTACAACACTAATAACCGAACAAATAACTCAAAAGAATTTAAATTCAATTGGAATAAACATTACCAAATAATAATCCAATACGATAATCCCAACAATCATAAAAGTATTAAAATGACACGAGTAAAAAACTATTTGACTCAGATAGAAAGGAGATAACTGAATTCCTTTGGGCGGCATGCCCTAAATAAAAGAACTCTATGAATCGAATGAAGATAGGCATCTAAGCAATACTCCATAGATCCAAAGCTCATCATAATCCTCTAAGGTTGGCGTCCCTGATGCTGGACATCTGATATAGAAGGTACAATAGAAAAGAGAATATGCAAAAAAACGGGTTAGAGCCTGAGGTAAAAATAATTTTGAAAACAGCAAGTATTTAACAAGTGCAATAAAGCATTTATTTTGTACATGTTAGTATCCAGACTCTCACTTGATATTCTCACCTCTCATCTAGAGTGCACGCTTAACGTTTCCCATTAACCTCCTAGTTAATGGTTCCTCCTAAACAGTTTCCATAATATGATTCTATCCCATATCATAACCTTGTATGTCCCATACCATACGTAGTATAATCATTCATATACATTTCTCATTAATATGAATTAATCTTTTCAAATCTATAA
This sequence comes from Sambucus nigra, assembly GCA_949130495.1. Taxonomy (NCBI): domain Eukaryota; kingdom Viridiplantae; phylum Streptophyta; class Magnoliopsida; order Dipsacales; family Adoxaceae; genus Sambucus; species Sambucus nigra. Next base: position 52,917,330 of record OX422222.1, read on the forward strand.
GAATAAATATTCATTAACTTAATTCAATTCTTTTTCTCTATTCACCGTCATCTACAATTATCACACAGTAGATTGATCTAACCATTATATATACATTCATTTAATTCATTATATATGTATACATATATAATACGGAACCCCGAGACACAACTGCGGTGCATGCATTACTCTGCTATCACGTTCCAGTATCGCTGGTCCCCGAATAGGGGACTAAAGGTTCGGTAAGGATTCCTCGAACCACAAATATCAACACAAAAATTGGAGGCGAACATAGTTCTCATACCCACGGGTCACGCACATACCTACGTTCCCATAGTCAGCGGACTTATCAACTCACCGATAAGTCTTTTATAGTCTTATGTTCTCGAACGACAAATCAAAAATCCCATGGATTCATCAGGATATGACTGCCCTTACGCGCAAACATCCCGTCGATAGCAAGTAAGATAGGTATGTCATACATATAAATCATCAATTAATCAAATAGGCATTATCATCTACCTATAGAGATAATATCAACAAGGTACTCAGACTACCCTAAGATAATTCCCATACGTAGCATTATATCTCTTAAATCATACGTATTAAAATATTATGACATTACTTCTTTAATTTAATTATTTCAGAGTCTCACTCATTATTTAAGGTTTAAAAAGGTTTTCCTCAATATATTTATTCAGTAAGAAATCACTAATATCCTACTAGTCCATATCATCTTATCACCCGAATTACTACGAATTAAACTCTCCTTTAATTAGGGTTATAACCGATAGTTTCTAATCTCTTATAAACACATCTTCTATCACCCAGGATTAAAACCTGTTGTAAACCTAAGGCTGCCCAGCTGATTTACTAAAGGTCCCCAACTAGACCTATCCTTAATCCTCATGCATAAAAATTAGAATCCGACACATGAATCTAGCAACCGAAATTCCTTCCAATTAAATTATCATAATTCTCATCAATTAAATCCCAATCACATTAATTCGGTTCTTATCTAGGGCTTACTGATCTTCCCTAAGTCCCATTATATCTAATTAATAATCACCAATGATTTACAAAAGATTTGGGATAAGAACAAGAATTAGAAAGAAACAACAACATCATTTCTGGGGAGGTCGATCGATCGAAGGTAGGGGGTCGATCGATCGATCGCCCAGATATCAGCCCAGATTCTGCAATTCTTTTACTACGGGTTTCATAACTTTTGATCATTCAAACCTTCATATTAACAACCCAAATTCTTTATAATCCTTACTTTATGATATAACAACATATGTAAATGATTTCTAATGATCTAAACATCCTAGAATCATCAAGAGTTTGAATTAAAAGCATATATTTGTCCTATTTTTCCAAAAAAATATATACATGATGTCTTCAAGAACAAACCAGTGATTCTCAAAATTTCTTTAACAAATTGATGATTATTTCGTGGATTACTATCTACCTACAACATGAGTTTGATTCCTACATATTTCCATTTTCCAGAAATCAATTAACAACTCTATCTTTATCTTCCAAACATGTAAAATATCATTTCTTTATAACTATCCTAACATAGACATTATACTAACTAGATTACAATTATCAAATAACTTGCCTCTAATGAAGGTCTGATCCTTTGGGGTTATGTATCACAGGTGGTTCTCCCCATCTCCGGTTAACTTCCGGTGGTGGTTGGTGGTGGTGACCTTTGGCCCTTAGTTCTCCTCATTTCCAAAAAAATCTTCTCTTCTCCTAAGCACCCTTTCACTCTCTCTCAAAAAAGTGACCTCTAAATTTTGTGTAGAAGAGAAGAATGAACCTACGTACAACTAATCTCCAAATATTTATAATAAGACAAAATCCAAAATCACTATTCATCCCCCTGTAAAAATGACCAAAATGCCTTTTCGGTTGTCTTTTCATTTCCAAATGACCCGAGACCCAAAACCAACATCCAAATAGACTTTTCTAACTATTTCAACCCTTCCAGATGCAACGACGCACATGAAATGACTATAAGGTTGATGTAAAAATAAATTTCCTATTTAATCTAACAAATTAGTCCCGACACGTCCCATACCGCGTCCGAATAAAAATTCAAATTAATGAATTAATAACTCACAGTAATATTAATAACATCACATTCATTTTAATATCCAAAAATTCGGATTTAAACCCAATGAATTAATTTATAATAAAATCCAATTAATCCATTAATTTAAAATATAAGAAATTTTAAAAGTCATTAAAATTACGGGGTATTACAAAGAGCATATATCAATGTAGGGGATATTAGATGGGTTTGAAATTTCGAAAGTAAAGATGATGGAGAGGCACTTGAGGGTGATAAATTACTATTTACAGCTATGTGTCACATGTGTTTTTACTTTTTTTTGTGTGAAGAGCTGTGTTTCTACTAATATCGACGTTCCCTACTTTTTCTCCCTTAATTTTTACATTTTACTTTTTTTAATATGTATTAATTTTTATTTTAACACATAAATTATAAAACTTTTATTATATTCTCAACTTTTTATCACTACCCTTGATTTTTCTCAATCAACTCATCATTTCTTATCTTTTGATCACAACCACCACTTATCTGATTTTCTCTAGCACACAATAATACATCATTCCCCAAAACACTATCACAATATATTATATAGATTTGCATTTTAAAATTTATTGGTCGTTCCATTGGCACGGGTATAAATAGTTGATATATATATATATATATATAGGAGTGTAAATGGGTCGGGTCTGAATTGGGTCTACATATATCCATACTCAATCCGAACATTTTTTTAGCAGGTCGGGTCTTACTCGATTACCCACCGGGTCTCAAAAAATCTATCCAGACCCGTTAAGGACCCGAGAACCTAACCCGGTACCCAACCCGAATAGCTGGAACTAAAAAATGGACCAAAAAATCCAATTTGAACAAAAAATTCTTATATTTCATATTTTGCCCAAAATATGTATACATACTGACATATATATATATATGTATATATACTTCAGGTCGGTGCCTTAATGGATCGAGTCTACCTATATCCATATAAGATCCATTGAATTGGCAGGTAATTGAATAATCGAATAATCGAATTTTATAAAAGTGCTCATGCCTGATTTTAACGGATCGGTTTTGGGCCCAGACCCGACCCATTGACAGGAATATATATATATATATATATAGAGAGAGAGAGAGAGAGAGAGAGAGAGAGAGAGAGAGATGCTCACCTACATCATAATGTATATATCACACCATATATCACACTTAATTCTAGGCCCTAAGAAACCTATTTTTCAATTTTTTTTATCTTTCACTTGAAATCAACCTTCCAGTCAACCCATATTCAAAAAATCATATCAAAATACATTTTGTAACTATTTAATAAAAAATGACAAAAAAACTGTTGGCGCATACGTTATAAATAATGCATTTTGAGCAATTTTTTAAAAATAGCTACAAAATGTATTTTGACCTAATTTTTTGAGCACGGGTTTATTGGAAGTTTAATTTTGACGAAAAATATAAAATTAAAAAAAAAAAATTTAGGTTCTATAACTAGGTGTGATGTATGGTTGATGTATAGAGCATGATGTAGTTGAGAATTCACACACACACACACAGACACACACACACACACACACATATATATATACAGTCAGGCTCTCCAACATACCTCCTAGCAACATATCCATTTTTTAAAAATAATAAAAATATGTTTTTTTAACCAAACTCGGTATATATGATCTACATAGTGAGAATGTCATCAAAAAATAATCATCAAAAAATTCAATCCGAAAATGGGTGAAATGAAAACTGTGTATATATGATCATTTTTCGATCCTTCAAATTTTTTTCATCATCTCATCCACTTCCGGGTTGAATTTTTTGATAACTTTTTTTTGTAGATGATCTCCTTATTATATATATATCATATATACTAAGTTTGGTTAAAAAAAAATACATTTTTTACTATTTTAAAAAAATGGATATTTTCATAGGTATGTTAAGTGAGATTTGTTGGAAAGCCTAACAGTATATATATATATATATATATATATATATATATATATATATATATATAGAGAGAGAGAGAGAGAGAGAGAGAGAGAGAGAGAGGAGAATTCTCACCTACATCATGCACCATACATCACACATAATTCTAGGTCCTAAAAAGCACATTTTTTTTCAAATTGTATATTTTTTCCTTGAAACTAGCCTTCCAATAAACCCATGTTCAAAAAATTAGGTCAAAATACATTTTGTAGCTATTTTTAAAACATTCACAAAAAACTGCTCAAAATACCCTTATAAATAAGGGTCTGCGCCAGCAGTTTTTTGTGAATTTTTTAAAATTATTACAAAATGTATTTTGAATTAATTTTTTGAATATGGGTTGATTGGAAGGTTAATTTAAAAAAAACAAACTAAAAAATTTGGAAAAAAGGTCTTTAAGGGCCTAGAATTAGGTGTGATGTATGGTATGATCATCATGATGTAGGAGATTTGCACTTGTGTAGTTCTCTTTTTTTTTTAATGTAAAAAAATGGTTAAATTTTTATGTAGGTTTTAAACATTTTAGGGTACCCTAAAAAAATCAACTAAAAATGAAGTTTTTATATTACAAAAAAAAATGGTTAATAATTGTCAGCTTTTGAAGTTGTTTTAATAAATACCAAGCATTGACCCATTTTTTTTACAATATAAAACCCACATTGTCTGTTCACCATTTTAAAAAAATGGTTCGCACCAAGCAGACCTATTTCTAGGTCCGCGGGTTAGAGGACTTGTTTATACTTTACCCTTACTATATGTATCCTTATAAAAATTTCCGTTCGAGCAAGACAACAAATGCACATAAATAATATCGTCAATTTAACAAAAAGGAATGTAAAAATAAGAGTTTAAAGATGGACAAACAATGTATTTTCCTTTCGAGGATAAATGTACTCATATCAGATGAATAGTCAAACTCAATGAAACATGCGAAAAATATCATTAACGAAATTTGATCATACCCAATCAATTGAAAACCGATTATATTATAATTTCAAAAAAATCCCAATTAATTGACACATTTAAATCCAATGGGTATAGGTTAAGTGAGATCGGTTTTTAATAGCATAGCAATGAAGGGTCCATGGAAGTTAAATTACAGCTTTATCCCTTTTGTATCAAGGATTCATGCCAAATTTTTATTTTTTTCCCTCCTTGTATCTTTGCCCAATTTTGTGTTTTTTAACAAAACCTTTCAACTCAACTAGTACTACCAAATTTTATTCTATCCATGTCCGAAATAATAAATAATTTAAAGTCCCAAAATTTTAAAGAAAAGAACTAAAATATCAAGATGATTAACAAATTCAATAAGTGGATAAAAAAACGTATAACACAAACGGTGATTTTTTGTGATTCAAGAAAAGTACCCTCTTAATGTAATGTATTATCAAATTTGGCATGATCATGAAAGTGATGATAACTTATTTTCAAAAAAACATTTCCCACCTGAGATGCAACCAACAATAAATAATACTTTTGGACTTTTAGAGAATGAATAAATTTTATAGGTCACATACTATTCTATAAATGTAGAACCTTAAAACTACTCACATTGACAAAAATTATACTAAGGCTAAATGAGATGAAGTCTAGAGCAATACTATTTCTCATTAATTATATATTTGGAGAAAAAGTGAAAATCAAAACTCACCTTGAAGTTGAATCTTATAAAGGAAATAGACTCTTAAGTCATCTATGATTTGCAAATCGTTGGCAAAAAAATTATATGGTTCCATAGATATATTTGCTATAAATGAGAAAATTTAGAAAAAAAAAAGATTGTGATCAAGTTAGACACAGATTCTTTACATTGAACCATACGTATAGGGACGTCCAATTAAAAATGCATGTGTTGAACAATGTAACACTTAATTAACAAAATGTATGGTTTAAGGTGTAAAATTACGTTTTAGTTTTCGGGTCTAAATCCCTCTGGCATCTCCTATAGTGAACATTAGCTAAATGTTAGTGATCTTTTAACAAAAATATGATTTTACTTGATGTCCAGTTTTCCACAACTATAAGCAAAGAAATAAAGTAAAACCAAATTTCATTCGCTACACTCTGATCTACCGATTTAAAAAAAGATCAAGAAAGGATATATACATATATAAACTATTAAATTAGAAGAAAAAAGATGGTAGGTAAATATTAGTATTGTAATTATGAAAAAATATACCATGTATCATTTCAATTTGGTTGTAACTTAGTAAACATCAATAAACAAAAATTACACGAAATTAGGAAGGAAAAAACTAAGCTAAACATTCAAGGTGGGGAGCATTAATATGTATATACTCTAAATATTATAAAGTTAGATAAAAAACTAAAAACTAAAAATAAATAAAACAAGGAATGATGACAACCATGTGCACCTGGAATAATGATGTTTCCATTGCTAAGAAATAGTACATGGAGAACACTATATGATAAAAAACGTGTATCTTAGATTTTAGTATGAAGTATCTTCTCTGTAAATATGTTGTTATCTACTGAAAATATCAAATCTTTTCAAGCCACAAAATAATGCTTACCCATCAGTATATAAGAAATTGTAACTGGGACCTGAAAATAATGTGTACCCATTGTCCCCAAAGCATCACAATTGGTTTGCAGGTTCGATCTTTCAGAAGACAAAAAAAAGATTCGAATCGTGTCTTACAGGCCTATCTTCTCTCTATAGCAACAACAATACCAAAAAAAGCATACTAAATTATTACCGAATAATAAAAAAGAAATAAAACAAAAAAGAGATTGTAAATTAAAATTTGTAATGCCCAAAAGTTAAAAAAAACACAATGCATAAAGGAGTAATAATATGGGTACAAACAAATTAGAAAAAAAGTTACACAAACTATTGTGTCATTGCAACGGATCACTCTACACCACTTATTCCAAGGCAGTGTGCAACACTTTATTCCACTGCCACATTAATTTGTGTAATATTTTTGTGTAATTTCTTTATACCCTCACCATTTTCCTAATCAAATGTCATACAATTGATTCCTATATTTACTTGGAACGCATATAGTCAATGTAAGGCTATAACGCAAGGGTGTTCATTTTGTAACAGGTACATTGCCAAATGAGATTTGGAACTCATTCCTTAATTTGGAGATAATTTATGTCAGTCACAATAGCCTAATAGGCACCATTCCGGTCAAAATCTTTAATATCTCAATAATAAAAGAACTTTCCCTAAGCATCAATCAATTCTTACATCAAACATGGGTCTTTGGCTTTCGAATCTTGAAGAGCTTTACCTAAACAATAACGATCTCAGTGGAACAATTCCAAGCCTTATCAGCAATGCTTCTAAGCTTTCCATCCTAGAAATGAACTGTAAATCATTTACTGTCTGTATACCCAATACGTTTGGTGATTTAAGACTCATCTAATAGCTTTACCTGGACAATAATTATTTGACTAAAGAATATTATTCTCTAGAATTAGGGCTTTTTACTTCTTTAACAAACTGCAGACAACTGGAATATTTGGTATTATCAAATAACCAACTAAATGGTATTCTCCCAACTTCATTTGGGAATATATCTATTTCTCTTAGACATTTTGAAGCATATGTTTCCAAAATTAAAGGCGAAATTCCGATTGGAATGGGAAATTTGATAGGCTTAACGGAATTACGTTTAGATGGAAATGAGTTGATATGATCCATCCCAGCAGCACTTAGAGGATTAATATGTTTACAAGAATTAGATCTTAGCCAAAATATACTGCAAGGATCCATCCCAAATGAACTGTGTATGCTTAAAAACTTGGCAGACATTTATTTAAGTGATAATGAGTAACTTGCTTAGTGGATATTAAATTTGTAAGATTCTTATACTTAGACTCCAACAAACTGACTTCTACTATTCCTTCGACCTTGTGGATTTTGAAAGCTCTCGTCGGTCTATACCTATCCTCAAATTTTGAAAGTGGATATCTAGCACCAGATATAGGAAGTATGAAGGCTATAAACCAAATTAATTTGTCATGGAATCAATTAACAGGTGATATCCCAACCACGATTGGAGGTTCATAATCGCTAATTTCCTTTTCATTATCACATAATAATTTTGAAGGATCTATTCCTAAATCAATGAGAGATTTGATAGGTTTGGAATTCTTGGATTTGTCAAGTAATAATCTATCTGGAGTGATTCCCACATCCTTAGATAAACTTAGGTATCTAAAATACTTCAATGTCTCTTACAATAAACTAAAAGGAGAAATTCCTAATGAAGGACAATTTGCAAACTTCACAACCCAGTCATATATGAAAAATGATGAACTATAAGGTGCACCTTGATACTAGTTCAACCGTGCAAAGCCAAAACTCATTGACAGTCAATAACAAAATTTGTGCATCTATTAAAATATATTTTACCCCTCATAACAGCAGAAGCAATTGCATTTTCCCTTATATTGTGTTCACAGGACGTACAAAAAGGAAGATAAAATTATTGGCCCAAAAAGATTCATTGCCTCTTGCGTGGAGAAGGGTGTCTTACCATGAACTTGTGCAAGCGACAGATGCATTTTGAGAAAGACTGTTGGTTCGATGTATAAAGGAATACTTTTAGACGGGATTACTGTTGTAGTAAAAGTTTTCAATTTAAATCTAGAAGGATCATTGAAGAGTTTTGACGTTGAATGTGAAGTAATGCGTAACATTCATCATCGGAACCTTGTCAAAATCATCAGCAGCTATACGAACTTGGATTTCAAGGCCTTGGTTCTAACTTACATGACTAGTGGGAGCCTTGAGAAGTGGTTGTACTCTCATAATTATAGTTTGCACATTTTGACACGGTTAAATCTAATGATAGATGTTGCAGCAACCCTGGAATACCTACATCACGGCTATACAACACCTATTGTTCATTGTGATCTGAAGCCTAGCAACATCCTGCTTTGTGAAAATATGACTGCACATGTTGGCGATTTTGGTATTGCAAAACTCTTGGGTGGAAAGGAATTTATTGAACAAACTAAAACCCTAGCAATAATTGGGTATATGGCACGAGGTGAAGTCTAATTTTCTTATATTTTGATAATTTTACTTGCTCAAATTTTCTATAATAATTCAATTCTATTGATTGATTTATATATCATGAATTTTACTAGCTTGTATAATATGGAACGGATGGAATAATCTCTACAAGTGGCGATGCCTATAGTTATGGTATTGTATTGATGGAAACATTCACAAGGAAGAAGCCAACCGATGAATTGTCTTCTGGTGGGATGAGTTTGAGGAGCTGGGTTCTTGAAGCATCTTATGGTTCAATAATGAAGAATGTTGATAAAAATGTTATATAAATAGAGGATGAGTATTTATCTCCCAACAAGCAATGTTTGTCATCCATCTTTGCTTTAGCCTTGGAATGTTCTAAAAATTCACCAACGAAGAGAATCACCATGGAACATCCTGTCGCTAGACTCAAGAAAATTAAAAGCACTTTTCTAGAAAATACATGAATGAATTCGTGAAAAAGGTAAATGATAATACCAAATTTACTACATTTAATGCTTACATATTAGTGTCATGCTTTTAAATGATTAAACTTCCTCTAGTTTGAAATATCTTTTGGTTGTTAAACCACATAACTTAGTCATACTCTAGTTTCATATAGGATTAGGAGAATGCTATTATAGCCCATAATTTCCACTGAAATAGATTAGAAAGAAATTTAATCTTTTAAACCAGAAATAAAAAAGGAACTATTTGTGCGACACTTTTTTTCCACAAAAGTGTGACAGAAAAAGAAAGTGTAATTTTCATAAAATTTATACAACGTTAACTTATGTTAGTAGTCATAACATTACAAAATGTACAGGAGTTTTTTTTTTTAATTTGTAAGGTTTTTTAAGATAATTTGTCACGAAAGCGTTGCAAAAATTGAAAATGGGTCCCAATGTGTAAAAAGTAAAAATTTGGACCCCAAAGTGCATTACAAGTAACTAATGGATCCCCATGTATAATCATAACGCATGTATGATCCAACTGTTTACATTACGCATATATATTTCTTAAGTATAAGCATTTATTTAAACCTAATTATTTATCCCATTTTATTAACTATGCATGCTCAGCTTTCCCACTATAAAAAATTGGAATTTAAAACTCGTTAAAATCAAGATCCATAACTAAACCGGAAATATAATATAGCAAAATTGAGATAATTTACCTACATTAAACCAAATAATTTATGTCAAAGAAAATGTATAGACAATTTCCAGAAAGACTCCAAATGATGTGGAACGTAATCTATTTTCATTCAATTCCACAAAAATGAAAAAATCATCTCGTAGAGCAAAAAAAACATAACTAAAATTAGAAAGTGTGGAGATAGATAGAGAAAGCGAAACCAAAGCTAGTAGCTGTGACACCCCGACTAATTAAATACCGGGTAGCTACTCCTTTATTAAATTAATTCAAAATGCCAAGTTGGCTCAGTTAATAGCATCACTGTCGAAAACATTTCTATTATTACTAACCACCTAGTATTTAAAAAGTAAGTGCCAAATTTTATTTAAAGTCTGATTAACATGCAACAAGTGTAATGAAGAATAATAACACCATTCACCATAAAGAAGTAAATAGAGTAACCATCACATAATGTAAATAAAGTCTGGAGGAAAAACTCCTCACTACAATCCCACAACTGAAATAAGCAATGAAAATACTGAATACTAAATCAATACATGACAAAGTCTGAAAACTGTAATGGAAAGATGTCTCTAATAGAAATGGGCAACATGCCTTACAACTGATAGATAAGGAATCTGGAATCCAAGTGATAGAAGCGTCTACAAGCAAATCCCTGTAGCTTCCACAAACAGCTACAGCTCGTCACCAGAATGAGTATCCTATGCATGGTGTCCTTGTGGCTGGGCACCTAAAATGGTTTTACAAAGAAAAATAGATTTGAAAGCAAACGGGTCAGAGCCCGAATGTGGAGATATTTTAAAAACCTGCAAGTGCTTTAAAAACATTTAAAACATTAAATGCAAAGTACATGTTAGGACGTGCACTCACATGATATTCTCACCTCTCGTCTAACTGTGCACTCCTAACGTAAGTACCCATCTACAACGGCCCAAACCACTAGCTAAGTGACATCATATCTAGCTAGACTGTCATAGGTCCTACCCTTATTACTCGGTTCTATTAACATTATAACGCTTATAATTAAATAGGGGTTTAACGTAACTCAGATGCTCAATATGCAAGATATTTCACTATCAGCTAACCCGTTATGTTTCTCGAAACAATACTGTAATTATTTTCACAACATTAACATGAAGGTTCCCATTAATTAAGTGTATATTATTCACATCATAAATATACAATACAAGCACCCCGAGAACTAAGCTGCGGTGCACACATACTCTGCTATCCATCCCGGTACATCACGTACATAAGGATTACATATTCCGAATCTCTTAGGAATAGTTCACAAATAACAACATCACAAATAATGGAGGCGAACACAGTCACATCACATGGGTCACGCACATACCTACGCTCCCACGATCAGCGGACTTATTTATATCCAAATAAGTCTTTCTATGACCTATGTTCATCAAGGTAACCAGTCTAAATCCGGGCAACACAAGGATTAGAGGGCCCTAAGCGAACGCAAACCTCCCATGATAGCAAGTATGGTAGGTATGTCATACACACAATTCATATACCAATACTAAGTAAACACACGTCTTAGTAATCCCGTAGTTTAATTGTAGTACTATTCTCATTCTAGTACCAATATATACTTTACACACTTTATACGATTCCGGTTTATAATCATACGCGCCATAATCTATTCTCACGTCGTAGTAGACACTCACGTCTCAACCCAAACGGTTCATTGATTTAAATCACTCGTATATAATTTACTCCTCATAATAACCCAAAAGTCCCAAATCTACCAATACATCATCAAAGGAATGTTAACTCTACCCTCGAACAAGTTTACGGGACTCCCAAAATCAAAACAGGCCAAAAAGGCCCAAACTGCCAGCTCGTTAGAAGTCTCGTTCGAACGAGGCTGTTCGAACGAGATCAAACTATCAGCTCGTTAGAAGTCTCGTTCGAATGAGACTGTTCGAACGAGATCCAGTTCGTTCGAACGAACTGTACCTTCTAACGAGATCTCGTTCGAACGAAGTATCGAACGAAATTCCTTTTCGTTAGAAGCGACTGGTCAACTCGTTAGAAGCTCGTTCGAACGAGCTCGTTCGAACGACCTGGGAAGGTCTTCTAACGAGGGACCAGTTTCGGCCCAGAATTTTCCCAATCTCGTTTTTTCACCAATTCTACTCCTCAAATCTCCTCTAAAATTAGTCCCAACGATGTTTTAAGTTATCTAATCATCCTAAAACATGCTAAGGTCACATACTAACATCTTTTAAGGAATTAATACATCCTAAACAACATTAAATCACAAGTTTCTACATTTTTCCCCAATTTCTCAAGAACATGAACCCTAAACTTTTAAGTTCTCAATTAGTCCATTCTAAATCCGTTTTTCTTACATCCAACATATATTAATACCAGAATAATCATCTCTATATGATTCTACATGCAATTTGTCCTCAATATTCAAGTTCTATGTCTAAACAACATGGGTTTTCATTTATCTTCCAAGAACAATAGTAAATCTTCAAATTATCTAACATGGAGGAAACATTCTCTGAATTAAAAGAGATTAAATCACTTGCCTTGATTGTCTCTGAATTTGGTGTTGATTTTTGTAAACGTTTTTTGCAAAATTCCTTCTCCTTCTCTCCCTCTCTAAGCTTTCTTCTCCAAAGGTGGCTATGGTGGCTAGGGTTTTCTTTGGGAAAGTTGGAAACCTAAATGATAACCTCCGTAGCTTATTGGGTAATTAAGGGTTGGTTAGTGGGTTTAGTGGGTCTATTCCCAATCAGATTTACTTCTCTAATTTTCGTCATTTTTAATTCCTAAAAATACGAAATTACCAAAATACCCTTTATAATGCCGGTATGGCCTAAAAATACCCCGGGACCCAAACCACACCCCCGGCTAGTGTTTTCTGACTATCTCGACCCTTCTGGACGCGTTGGTGCACTCAAAACGACCATACGATTAATAGAATTTAAATTCACTTTTATAATCAAAATATTACACCGTGACGCGGCGGTCACACGCGTCTCAACAAAATTTCCAAAATGCCGTATATCAATCTCACGACAAATTTTTCATAATTCGATATTCATATAAAAACATGTATGCACATAATCAAATACCAACTCGCATCTCGTTAGTATTTTTAACCCGGATTAATTTCCAATTAATACGCATTTAATTAATTAATCCCAAAAATAAATATAGCCAAAAGTACGGGGTATTACAGTAGCAGAGTCATAGGTAAATTTAATTTTGTAGTCTTCCACCAAAAATATATTATTAACATAAAGATTGTTCCAACCAAATCCAAAAATTTAAAAGTTGTTCTCGTGTAAAAAAAGATTGTAAGATATTATACAACATAGGGGTACCTGTCATTTAAGCTCGTGCATTGGGAAGATAATCGACCCTTACCTTAATGGCCAAAAAATTTACTTCTAGCTAATTTACCAGTCCATGTTGCTCTACATCATCAAAATCTAAAAACCAGTGAGATGATGAAGAAAACCAATCTGAACAATTAACATAACACATTCAGCTTAAAAGACAAGAATATTCCACCACATAAGCGTACTTATCAGCACAATTACATAATCTAAGTATCAATGTTTTAAATATAGCCTAACATTATGATTAAAAACACCTATAGCAAAAGTGAAATAGTATAGTGAACCCAAATTTACTAAATCGCAAAAATAACATTCTAAATGCCTTACAAAGAAAAAATGGTGAAAGTGTTACTAATCGGGGATTTTTATAACAAACCCGTCATAGTCATGTCACTTTCTAGCAAATGTTTCTCCATATTAAAGGCTTCGAGCTTATAAGAATCATCAGCAAATCCGACATCATAGATATTTCTCCATATTGCTATCATCATTGCGAATTAAATTAAAATTTCTACCAACAAATACTAATCCATATAGAAAGTAAACGTAAATTATAAGTAGTTTCATTTCTTTATACAAGAAGATCTAGTTTTCTAGTATGGATGAATGAACAAATGACAAATAGAGAAAATAAAAAATGAGTCATTTCATTAGGAACTGAATTAAGAATATGGATATTCACAAATAATGGAATTTTTATCTTATTTTCCACTTTAAATTCACTTTTAACTCCCAATACTTCTTGATATTCTTCCTAATTTTTATATTCTTGAAGAGGTTCGCTAGCTTTTCATTTCTTATTTTTATCATCTTTAATTATAAATTTCCTTACACCAATATATACACACGTGTAAACAATTTTTTTTTTTGTGTGAGCGCGTGTGCATGGGAATATGATATTGCACATTATTTATATTATTGTACACTTTCCAATTGGTGATTATAAGTTTTTAAACCTTCCGTTTTTGCAGCCTCTTTTGCTTATGGTGCACCTCCTGGTATGATTTTTAGGATGTTGTATTTTATTAAATGAAAATGCTTTTGTTACATTAGCATGATTTGTATAAAATCTGAATTTTTGGTTAATGTCCATACAACAAAGCTTATAAATAACTAAATACTTCATTTCTCCAAAATTAGTATATATAACACGAATTCAAAATCCTACTAAGATAATATGGATTCTGCAACACCTCATGCATAAAAATATGATTTATTTCTAAATTTATTTCAACTATATTTGCTTGTCTGTTCGGACAAATGAAATCATACGCAAATCTTTAATGATCATTTTGGAAGCCTTAAGCCTATTGGAGTTTGGCGGAATGAGATTTTTAGAAATATATTGTGTTTGTCCTTCAATCGATCTAATATGGGTCTTCGATTGATAGAAATGCCTATTTATATAGGATAAAACCAAAAACAAAGAAGCTCTAAGAACATTTTGATTTAGCAAATATTCATCTAGATTTGTCATACACAAGGTTTGATCTATTAGGGTTTTGATCTGGCACCTCATTTTTAACGGACCAGTTTGGTATAAGCAAGAATCGTTCCTACACAAAACCGAAAGAAAATTTACATAGAAAAGTTGCATGTGCTAACATACTCTATATTATTGAACTCCCTTGATTTGAAAAAGAAACTATAAAAACTCTATGTAACGTTGAGTGCATAACATGCATGAAATTATGCACATTTGATTTTGGCTATTGTACATATGCTTTAGAAGCTGACTTGGACATGATGGATTGTGGGGCTTCATCGGATATGGTTTTTTATAACGTTAAGATATTGGTTTTAAGGTATTTAGTCAGTTTGTAATACGAAAAATAGGTGGGATTAGGGTTGTGAGTTTAGATACCTGAACCTCCATAGGGATGCACCATTAAGGTTAATTATGACCACGGAGTAAGTACCCCTTAGATGTTTGGTTTATACACTACAAGGAATTGTTAATTAAAAAGTCATCGGTCGTTCAATGCTCATAGTGAAAGTCCAAAAAATTAGACACATCCAATAATATACATGAATTTTTACCAAAGCTACCCATCAATAACTATTTGCATATCATTGTGTATGAGGGTAGTGAGCCACTGGTAAGTGATCCTCAAGAGCCTCGATGTCACTCGCCATGTAGAACTTGTTTTGAGACGAGAAAGAGAGACTCTTAGGAGCTATGAAATGGAGGGTGAGAGAGTAGGCACCTTAATAGAGAACAAAGTGGAGACGAGGAGTTCAACACTTCTTATCGTGACAAGATGGACATAATGGGTATTAGTTGATAATTAAGTTCTTATAGTGAAATGGAAAAATGGGTAGGTGGGAATTTATGAACACATATTAACGAAGCAGAGGGGGGTATTTACAATTAGGTTTCATGTATTTAGGGTCATTTGATCTTGGAAGAGTATTATTGGTAGTAAAGTGTGATGTCAGGCGCATTAAATGAAAAGAGACACCACTTATTTGATAAGGTATCAACGGGTGTTGGGGATGAGGTGATATAAAAGGAGATTTGGTCTACAGGTTTGTAAAAGTGGATAAAGTCAATTGATCATTGTAATTATTTTGCTTTTTTAGGCTTTAGGTGTGAATAAAGTCATGTACCCTAAAGGTTCCTGAGAGGGAGTGAGAATTGGGCCCTATTTGCACCCATAAGCCCTATGTGGTGGGGGTTAATCACTTTGAGTTTATAGTAATTCATACCTAATGTATTTTTTGATTGCCTTATGCATTTGTGTTTGTATCTTAAAGTGTGGCATTTGATTTTATCGAAGCTACCCTTGCACTTCGAAGGTGTACCAAAAGTTTTTGACTTTTCTTCTTCTTTGTGAAGTGATATTCTTTTGTAGGTGGGTATTGAGAGTAATTATCAACATAACCCTACACATTGTATAGAAGTTATGTTAATTTACTGGCATTCATTGCTGTATTTTATATATACTTATCGAATGTAGTACATATTCACCTGCATATAATTCAAACTTTATTCCACCTCTCTACTCTACCAAAAAACTAGGCTCACTCATACTTATTTTATATTTTGGCAGGCTACAGTAGAGGGGGCAAAGGTAAGAAAGTTGTAAGCCGTTCGATGTATACACATTTTTTTATTAACTTTTCCCCCATTTCAAAGTCTGGATGACAATGTAACGTATTTCACTAGTGACTTTCCGATGGTTGTATGACTATTTATCTTGTAATGTGGATTTATGTATGTATGAGACATGTTTTATGCATGGTCTCCTTATTTAAAAATTCACAGTAAATTTGGGAACATAAATTTGGAATAATATAATTTGGAGAAAGATCAAATCTGTTTTCATGTGTTTTTTGGGTTCATTGCACGTGAGAATCATCCATTAAGGTTTTAATGATGTTGTCGGATCCTTGGACGGTTAGAATACTGAAATGGGTGTCACATATGACTATGTGATGTGCCTATCTTTTCAAAAGTCATGAAACACCATGCAAAATTTTACACCTTGTTAATCCCT
Source organism: Sambucus nigra (assembly GCA_949130495.1). Classification (NCBI taxonomy): domain Eukaryota; kingdom Viridiplantae; phylum Streptophyta; class Magnoliopsida; order Dipsacales; family Adoxaceae; genus Sambucus; species Sambucus nigra. The sequence goes on from OX422222.1 coordinate 52,934,436, forward strand.
AACTATTTTGCAATTTACCTCTTTTGAATGAAACATATCAAGACAATTTGCATGTGGGGATTTAAATACTCTCTTTTAAACAGTTGGTGGAACCCATCATCTTTATGCACTAAACTCATGCAACTCCGGTCCACCCTCCATTAAATTTATTATGATCACCACTTAATCCTCACTGCACTTAGTATGTTCTATCCACACTCTAATTATTTATTTCCCTTTAAATTTACTTTTTTCTTAGCCAATTTCTCATAAATTAAAACTGTTAAAGTCTTTGCACTTCTCTTTTCTCTCACTCAATTATGTAATATTCCAAAAAGGGTCAAGGTACTAGATGATAACGTTCATATTTCCCATTAAATTACTATTAATACCACGTCGATCATAAAAGGGTTTAAGATTGATGAATTTCCCCTCTATATTCCCATATCCCAAATTATGAGTTCACATTTGAAGGTCAGACTTTTTTATGAAATTGAATTTTATCATAAATGACGAAAAATATTAAAACTTGAATATAGTCGAATTTGCTTCATTGATATTTAAAGTTTATTCATATTTGGGATGAGAAAAATAGGAAGGAATACTCCTAATTTTGGAAGGGAGTAGGATCAACTCTTGGACAAAATTAGAAAGTTTAATCATTAGAACTCATCCTAGTGCACTAACTATGCATCAGGCCTCAACAATAAATCTTTAGCGGTAATACATAAAAAAGTATAGACTCAAACAATTAAAAATATAAAATATCCAATTACTACCTCCGTCCCAAATTGATAGTCTTAGTTTAATGGTCAAGCATTTATGAAAAGTGTTTACTTTCCAAATTTATCCTCATAAAATTTGTGAATACCTATTAATGCAAGACATGCACTTGGATCATTGCTCTTTTATGGATATTGTTCGGATGGTTAACTTTGTGATCTCACCTAGTTTTATGTATTTTTTTTAGAAACACGACTAATCATTTGGGCCAGGCTAAAAATAAAACCCGACTACTAATTTAGGGGGGTACAAAACAAATGTTAGTCTAGAGATTAAGTCCAATGTGAAGTCAACAAATATCACAGACTTAGATAATCGCCAAATAATGACTAGAGTTGATGCCTAAATGTCGAAGGAAATTTAAGCTAAATCTTCCAAGTGCCTACTATTCACCCTAATGAAAAAAATAACATTATGTGGTACGACTATAAATATAGGAATGAAAATAGAAATTGATTTCGACGTAAACTACACGTCAATGGCCAACAAATTAAACCAAACCCTAACTTTTAGAGAGAGAATCAAAAGATTTCTTATATTAAAAATGGAGAGTATCCCCAAATGAGGAATACATGTGGGTATTTAAAGGGGATGAGTAGCTTAGGCCCTAAGCTAATATTCTAATTACAACAATGCTCTTACTAGCCTTTACTACTTCATACCTCTAAATACTAAACAAAAAGAAAATACAACGACATAAAAAATGAAAAGAAAATAACAAAAATACAATAAAACCCTAAATGGGGCCCATTTCCATCACTCTCCCCCTCTTAAGATCATGCTCATCCTCGAGCATTCAAACAAATTAGGGATTCGTGAGGAAATAGAAAAAATTGTGCCAAAAACTTAAGGGGATGAAATAAATTTTAAAAGCTGAGGGGGGAAAGTCCCACAAATCTTGTTCTTCATTTCTTCTTCTTCTTCTTCTCTCTCTCTTCTCCAAAAGTAACCCTAAAAACCTCCACCCAAGTCAAAAATTACGGTTTTGGAGCACTAAAATGGGTTTGGGTTTGGATGGGTTGGGGAAGGAATCAGGGCAGAGGTGGGGCTATTTGGGTTGGTCGGCGGGTTTATTTAGGCAGTAGGGTGATTGGCGGGTGGGGTGGGGGTTGCGCAGCAGGGGGATGTGGGTTGGGGGATGTCGGGGTCTTCCTCGGGTCAAGGTGAGATTTTTTTGGGTTGACGGTTGTGCCGATAGGGTGGGGAGTGGGCTTTGGAGGGTTTGGGTTGGGTTATGCGGCTATGGTGGCAGGAAAAATGGGTTTTCAGGTTAGCGGGGTGCGGTAAAGGGAGGGTTGGGCTTTTTGGAACAACAAAGGAGAGGGTTAGGCAGGGGGTGTATGGTCTACGATTAGGGTTTAGGCCTTGGTCGAAAAAGAGTTAGGCCACTTTTTGTTTCAACTCTTGAATGCTCTCTCTCAACTGTTGAATCTACTTTTGTTGTTGTTTTGATTTTCTTAGAGCCATCGAAAGTAGTGTACGATTTGATAAAAAATGCACCGATACACCAATGTTGGAGCGACACCTTGCTCTGATAACAATTTGACGTAAACTACATATCAATGGCCAGAAAAATAAACCAAACCCTAACTTTTAGAGAGAGAATCAAGAGATTTCTTATATTCAAAATGGAGAGTGTCCTCAAATGAGGAATACAAGGGGTATTTAAACGAGAGGAGTAATTTAGGCCCTAAGCTAATTTTCTAATTACAATAATGCCCTTACTAGCCTTTACTACTTCTTACCTCCAAATACTAAAAAAAAAAATACAACATAAAAAATTAAAAGAAAAGAACAAGAATATAAAATGCAATAAAACCCTAAATGGGGCCCATTTCCATCAGATTTCATTTTATTACACTATGTAAAATATTGATAAAGTTATTTTCCTTTCCACACATAAAGGGAAAACTCTCTACTTACAAATATTTTAAATATACATTACATTGAAAAGGTATTACACACAAAAATTCAAAAAATACTACAATTCCCACAAAAATAAAATAAAAAATGGCTAAATTCTTGACCCTCTCCCCTCCTTCCCTCACTGGTGTGCATACCTCTTCCCAACTCACTAGGTTGATTCTTCTAATATACTTTGCTTACTTATCACACACACACACACACACACACACACACACACACACACACACACACACACATATATATATATATATATATATATATATTTGCTGGAAAAAACACACTAGTTAAAACCCAACAGCCCCATTTCCCTTTTTGGTTCCACTGACAAAAATATGCATATTCATTATCTCATCCGACTTAAAATTATTTCAAGTATTAGTAGGTATGAAAGAACAAAAAATTAATGGTGAAGAAGACACTATCAGATAAGCTAACCATCCTATTGGGAATGAAATAAACTCGTGTTCTTAACTAATTATTCATGCCAATATATTTTTATTAAGATTCTAACCTATATAGAAATGAGAGCTAAAAAATTATTTTAAAAAATTCACAATATGATTATATAAACTAAAGAGGATGGAGAAGAAAAAAAGAAATTGTTTTCTCTTTTTTTTTTTATAATTCAAATACAGAAATGAGGAAGTCAACACAATTACAAGTAATATTCAAAAGACACATGTAAGTCTGTAATAGAGGTGTAGAAGAATATGCTGAAATACATGAGATTAAGAATAAATCTCCAAGGCAGCCACTAAATTGTGATTCCATGGATCAGATGACATCTTAATAACTGTAAAAAGAACAATATTTCATACATTAGCCTCATCATAGCACAAAATTTAGATGTTTGTGGGAACTCAATCTACAACTATAATGAATATTAACATATAAATGTTTTAACGGAGAAGGAAAAGAACCCAACTCAATTATCAAAAATCATGTGATAAACTTTCACAATTAATAGCGCTTTATCAAGCCATTTGCAGTGGACTGACCTCACAAATACAGACCATGCAAGAATACTGAAGCATATTTGCACTGATTTATAATCACAGTTAAAGTTTAGAAATGTCATAAAAGAGTTTCGGGAAAGGTAAATAGGAAATAATAATGACCAGTAATACCTATGTGCGTGAAGGAATGCAAAAAATGATTAGAGAGAAATCTATAGATCTTTATAAAAGAAGATAATTAACATTAGCATCTTAATAAGTGAATATGCAGTAAACAATCAAAGATGAGGACCGATGGCATCATTTTCAAGCCCCGCCTACCTTGTATACAAACATGTGTACCTTTTACCTGGTGATCCCATTCTAAGAAGTACAAATAGAGGATATATCTTGAAAGTAGTTATATAGAGCTGTACAATTTGTTCTAGTAATTTTAGCGTGGATGAATGAACAACCCAAATAAATGGGAAATGGAGAAGGATTTATTTACATTGGGATCTAAATGTAAGAGAATATATCCATTGGAACCTCACCCAAGGTAAGAACAAGGTACACCTCGGCTTCACTACCCAACCATTCTCATAAAAGATATCGAAGAAATTTTTTACGCAAAATCCGGTATCATCCGCCCTAAAAATGGAAAAGAAGTCCCCGATATAAAACACTTCGGCCTAATGAAATTTACACATTACTCTTACTGACATTAATCCATAAAAATGGGAAACAAGTCCCTGATATTGTTTGGAAAGTTAATTTATTCTCGCAATAATAATGCAATAACACAAAATAAGATACAATAATTTCTCATGAGCCCAATGTTTTAAAAGGCGCGAGGCAGAATTGAGGCGTTTTGTCTTTGTGAGGCGATGTGTAAGCCTCGAGGCGGACCGAGGCATAAGCCTCAATGTTTTCCAAAAAAATCACTAAGAATGATACTAAAATAATAATTAAATAATGAACAAAGTATACATCATATCTATCATGAAAATAAAATGTGTAAAGTCGATCCCATAACACAATATAAATAATAACACCATCATATCATCATCATAATACATATTCTACCGTTAAGACAAAAGAAACTCATAATTAAAACCATAATCCTCAAATAAAAGATAGTCATCATCACTATCACCAAACCATAACAAAAAATAATGGATCATCAAATCATCAATATAGTAAGTAGTAAATCATCGGTATCCAATTCCCAAGAAAATGGATAATATGATTCATCTCCATACCGATCCCGTCTTTATCGCTTAAAGGATCATCCATGGAATATATATAAAAAAGGAACCCAACTTCAAAAACGAAGAAAAAATGAAAAAAATAGAGAGATCAATAAGAAGTTTTGAATGATGAAAAGGAAGAATGAAAAGAAATTACTAGATAATTGAGGCCAGAAGAAGGAAATTTTATCTCCGGTGGAAGAAATAAATTTCCCCCCCCCCCCCCCCCCCATTGGGGCTTGTAAAAGAGTGAGGGAGGTTTATGTGGTGAGATAGGTTTAGGTCTTACACTAAATAAAGTTGGTCTCCTATTATTTTTTTCACGTGACTTTTTTTTAACATTTGACCTGGTTTGACCATACAATTAGTGAGGCGTAAGCCTCAACCGCCTCAAGGCAGAACGCACCAAGGCGTAAGCCTCAGACTTATGAGGAGTTAGCCTCAACCAAATTCCTAAAGGCATAAGCCTCAAGGATTCTTCCTCCCACCTCTCCTCGAGGTGAAGCCTTAAGGTGAGCCTCCCCATGCCTTTTAAAACATTGCATGAGCCCATGTATAAATCACTTTTATCACTGCTGAATGTTATGTGAGTGTTCTTAATTGCGTTACGAGTGTGTTATTAGTTTAATAAGGACTATTCAATTGTATCTCCATTTAGCTTTCTAATATTCTGGAAGCGGTTAAGTTGATAATTATTTTCTTTATTTGTTCTTTTATGTCCTTTTGTTCTTTTTAACAATAGCCATAATCCCAATGTTATGATTTGGGTCTTGGCATGTGGATTATTTGGGTTTTCCTTTGAGGGATAATCCGAGGTCTCTTTATTTTTGGGAACTATTTTTGGAAAACTTTTCAAAAGATTGGATGCATGGAAGAGGAGCATTCTCTCTCTACAGGAGGTAGACTACCTCTGGTGCACTGTATTAGAGTTTTCCCATATCCTTTTATTTTGTCTTCAAGTTTCTCATCACGTTGCATAAAAATTGAAAAAACTAATGAGGAATTTCCTTTTGAGAGGGGAGTTGTGAAGGGGGAAAGAGCACCTTGTTTCATGGGAAGTAATTTGCAAACCTAAAAAGAAAGGGGGTTTGGGCATTGGTAAATTAAGAAAAAGAAATGTATCCCTCTTAGGAATTGGCTATGGAGATTTCACTCAGAAAATGATTTCTTTTGGCCATCCATAAACTGAAGTGAAAATTGGATTCCTAATGATGAATGAGATGCTATGGTGATTTGTAGAGCATCTCTCCGTAGTTCTATCAATCTTCTCTGGCTTCGAGTGGGAGATGTGAAAGGATTAAAATTTTGGGAGGATTTATGAATTGGGATTCCAAATTTTTCCTCGGTGTCTCTTAGACTCCATCGTTTGTCTAGTCATCCTCACAGGGTCATTGCATCGTTAGTAATATGAAAATCTCATTTCAATTATTCTTAAAGTTTAATGCGGCTCCTCTTTCAAAATAATATTCTCGATATGACAATTTGGGTGGGTAATTCTTCTGGATTTTTATGTGTAAATATCTTTTTGATATTCCCAAGCAAAGAAAAAGAAATTCTCTCATTTCCCACTTTCCAAACATGCTAATTTTTATTAGTTAAAATGAGAATGTCTATAGAATGCGATTTCCTCTAAACACCTAAACAAAAGAGGATCCTAAAAGATAAACATATGCTTTGAAAACTAGACTAAAAGAAGATTTTTATCCAAGCAATTGGAGGCATTGTCTGTTTTTTGCAAATATTAGACAACCATCAACAAGAAACATATTAAGTATTGTTTTCAGCATTGCATATAATGCAAGTAATGTTGCTATAGATGTTCATGTGCAATATCTCAAGATGAACACCATAAGATAAATCATATCTTGAAGAAATTTAGATGAAATTGATATTTATTCTTATTTCCCTTTTTAGTTCCATTGTGAGAAAAACTTCATACGTATCTCTCTCATTCTCCATAAAGTTAATTCAAGTATAAGTTACTATGAACATGATTAAAATTAGTGGTAAAAAAACAAAGTGATAAAGTAAGATACTCAACCTATTACGAATGAGATACTAACGTCTTATAATGAAATTGAAATTGAGAATTGAAATATTCAAAGACATCACATTCTGATGATATAAAAAAACAAGATGGCGAAGAAAATAAGTAATTCACATTATGACAATTTAAAATAAACATTGTAAAGTAGTAACTGCAATGTAAGTGATCTGGAATGTATATTAAATGGAAAATACTCAATAAAAATAAGAAACTCAACATGATTATAAGGAATTTGTTGAAGGAAACCTGTAATTGAGGTGTAAAAGAAATATCTTATGTTTATTAAGAAGGTGATCCTGTTCATGGAAATGCACCAAAAGAATAGAGAAGGAGAATAATGTAGTGTGAAAAACCTACAAATTATAACGGGCAATCACATTACTAATAGGAAAAAATTACAACATGGCAATATTGTATAATAACCTATAATATTGTGTGTTTATCTGGTGATTGTTAAGGACATTTAGGTTTTTTGTTTATCATCATATCTATAGGGGTTACGCCTCTGTTTGTATTGTAATACCCCAGCTCTCAAGGGGACTCCCATCTTACAATTATAACCATATAACTATAGGACTATCGCATCTAATTGATTTTTTTCTTTATCCATGTATGTTGTATTTCTTTGCATAGTAGAATATTTTCATCTTTGCCTATTCTGTATTTAAGCGTTGCACAATCTCTTAGTCTAAACCTTCATGGTTTGTCTCAATTTCATTATCTTAGGACTTCAATGTTTGTTTAATTAAATGATTAATATTGTAGTAACACGTCTAGGATCTTTAGATTTTTATTGTAGAAGTATCATATTACTTGTCCTTTTGTGGTTGTACATATCTTTCATAGAAAAATTAAAAAAGATTATTTGATACAATCATGTTTATGAATTTTAGATTATATACTCCATGACATATTTTCATATATCAAAATGGCTTAATTGATCATTTTTTCTTTTATTTAGGAATATGACATGCCCTTCATGAGATGGATTATATTTCTTTTTAGTTCTATAAATATTGATAGAAATTTAATTTAGAATGCATGCTCATGTCTTGTTGCACTTTACACCGCACTACACAATATTATGATGCCACTATATAGTGGATGACAAAATTTTATGGTCTTTTTAAAAATGTTCATGTGGGTACCTTCTTTATCTTTTAGGCCCATGAGAGTATCCGGACAAAACCCAACCAAGAATAAAAGATGTCCTGACCAAATTATGGGATGTTCTAAATAATGGATTGAGGATTTGACCCATTATGTCCCCAAAAATCTTGGAAGAAATATTCAGGGGATAGTGGGCTAGCGAGGAAATTATGAGAGCCCATCTCTTTTTACTGAATATATATTGTACCCCTAGCCCCAGGCAAAGGGCATACAAAAAAACCTCTTTTAAGAGTTACTTAATATAATAGTAGACCTCTTAGTGGATGTAGGCAATTTGACAAACCACGTATATCTTTGTGTTGTGATTATGATCTTTGTTGTTCTTATTTTCCTGGTGATTGTCTTTCATTATTATTTGTGTTGAAATATTTGTCACCACAATTGGCGCCGTCTGTGGGAAACAGTTGTTTTTCCTTTAAGAAAGTCTACACTAGCAGGGACCTGCAATGTTCAATCACATCAGCAATGTCCCTCTAGCAGGAGATATCCAAGAGAAGACTATCCCTCCTAGGGTAAGGTCCGAAGTACGTCATTCAAACCACAGGCTCCACCGAGAGAGGCATCTCTCTGAAGAGAGCCATGGGATAATTAGATCCACACAGATTTCTAGGCTGATAGATACCTACAAGGCCAAGCTTCAAGAATAGGAGGAGGCTACTCTGAAATAAGAAGCTGAAAATGCTCGGCTAAAAAGGTAACTAGAGAAGATGGAAAGGGATATCCATCATAAAATGAGGCAACACTACATATCGAACTCCTAGCCCTCAGGCGAGCAAACCCCATAGCCAAGGAAAGAGACTAGGGCGCAGGTCATAAAGGTCTGAGAGAAATAGGTCAATTGATAACCAGTCTGAGCAGCAATAATCAGATCACCGATACAGGAGCCTTGAACGAAGGAACGATGATATACAAAGCTTAGTCCGAAGAGAAATAGACCAACACCCAGCTCTTCGAGGGGCCAGATCAATAAGAGAGTTATCTAAGAAAGCTCTCAAAACTCAGATGAAGTCCCCTTTTTAAGGACGATTGACGAAGAAAAATCCCCCAAAAAGTTCACGGTGCCCAGGTTCAAGATTTACGATGGCAAGACTGATCCCATCGATCATGTCAGAAAATATAGGCAGGCCATGACCCTATGGAACCATAATAATGCACTCATGTGCCGAATTTTCCCGTCAAGCCTGCACGATGTTGCCCAAAAATGGTTCGATAAGATCCTTCACAGATCCATTAGGAACTTCAAGTCTCTAGTAGAGCTGTTCACAACTCACTTCATTACTAGAAGCTCTCATCCGAAGAGGATGGATGATTTGCTGATAATGAAGAAAAAACCTCAGGAGAACCTCAAAGACTACGTGAAGAGATACTGGGAGGTGTTTAACAAAGTCAAGGATTTCTCAGAATAGGTCACTGTAGCATCCTTCAAGATCAGCTTGCCCCACTCCTATCTCCTACACCAGTCCCCCACTAAGAAGGAGGCCACAACCATCGCTGACTTGATGGTCCATATCGAGAAATACGCCAAAGTCAAAGATGTGACCCATCCTTGTGCAGGAGAAAATGATGGAACCAAGGTTGCCAGTAAGGGGGGCAAAAAAAGTGACACTCAAAAGAAATGGAATAAGAACGGGGGCAAAAGTGGATCCAAGAGTGAGAACAAAGGCGACGCCTCGAAGGCGTTCCATGACATAAATACCGTCTTTAGAGAACTGAATTATAAGATCCTTGAAAAAATCAAAGATGAACCATTCATTAAGTGGCCCAAGAAGATGGGTGAAGACCCCTCCAAGCGGAATAATGCATTGAGATGTGCATTTCAGAAGGAATGTGGGAACAAAACCGATCACTACAAATCCTTTAAGTTGCACCTCAAAGATCTAGCCCAAGATTGTCACTTAAATGAATTCGTAGAGAAAAATGTAGAGAAGGTAGCTGCAAACGATAATCAGAAGCCTGATAATGTTCTCGAAGAGGATGTGGGTCATAAGTTTCGCAGTGATCCATAGGGCATCCGACCTTAAGCAGATTCAAGGGAACGCATCTTGAATGGAAGTGAAGAAGTTGAAAGCAGTGATACAAGCTTTTTATATTGATCCAGCCAAAACCCAAGATGGGAAGCATCGACGTCCGGAGGAAATTAACTACAACAAGCATATCGTGTTCATAGGCGAGGATTTAGTGGGAGTGAGAACTCCACACCAAGACGCATTGGTCATTACATTCAGGATTGCAAACTTTGACGTCGATAGGTTACTCGTTGACTAAGGCAACTCATCCGATGTAATGTACCTTGAGCTTTTTAGAAAGTTGAAGTTAAGCGTTGTGGACCTCAGTGAGGCTAATGTTCCTTTGGCTAGCTTCGCTAGAAAGATAATAATGCCCTTGGGAAAGATCGTCATACCCGTAAGGGAAGAAAGCATCTCGAAGATGATCGAATTTCTTATGATTGACATCGATTCACCTTACCAAACCATCCTTGGCAGATGATGGCTACACATGATGAAGGCTGTCTCATCGACCTATCATCATAAATAAAAATGTGTGACAAAATGCGGAGTAGTTGAAATTCTTAGAGATCAAGCAATGGTAAGAAAGTGCCTCATAGCCTCCATACGTCCCAAAAAAGAGAAAAAAGTGGTGGAAGAGAGAAACAAATGCGATGAACAGGAGAGGTTGATGCCCTCCAAATAGTAGTTAAGATATGGCAGACCAGGAGTGGAGGAGACCAGGCTCCTCCCCTCTGAGAGGGTCGTCGAGGACCTGAAAGAAATCACAGTCGGGAGTGGCCCTACCAAAAGAACATTTTTTATTATAACATCCCTTACTGATCGCGAGAATAAGGAATTGGTCACCTTTGTTTGTAACGATTTGGACATTTTTTCATGGGAGCCCTACGAGCTACTCGGAATCAATCCAAGCATTAATTGCTACCGATTACATATGGATCCAACCTTCAACCCAGTGATACAGAAGGCCCATCGAATAGCTCCAGATAAGGCCAAAGGAGTGGAGAATGAAGTGGAGAAGTTACTGGATGCAGCGTCCATACGAGAATATCAGTTCCCCAAATTTCTATCCAACCCAGTAGTAGTCCCTAAGATCAATGGGAAGTGGAGAGTCCGTATCGACTTCACCGATCTCAATAGGTCTTGTCCCAAGGACAACTTCCCCCTTCCAAAGATCGTCCAGCTGATGGATGCAACAGTAGCTCCTGAAAGAATGATCTTCCTAGATGCATATTTCGGATATCACCAGATCCTTCTGCACGAGCCGGAACAAGATAAGACCGCCTCATCACCACTATTGGCTTATTTTATTACAAAGTTATGCCCTTCGGACTCAAGAACGCAGGAGCAACTTATCAGCGGTTGGTTACTAGGATGTTTAAGGACCAAATAGGAGACACCATGAAAGTGTATATCGATGATATGCTCGACAAGAGCAAGCTCAAAGACGACCACCTCTCCGACCTAGCAAGGAAATTTAAAATACTGAGGAAGTACCGAATGAAACTTAACGTAAGTAAGTGTTCCTTCGGTGTCCAGTCCGGAATATTCCTTAGACACTTAGTCATCGAGATAGGTATAAAAGCTAATCCTGACCAAATTGATGCTATCAATAGGGTACAATCCCTTCAAACTATGAGAGGCGTACAAAAGCTCATAGGAACGATCGCTGCCCTAAACGGTTCAACTCTAAATCTTTAAAAAAATAACAGTTGTTCTTCCAGATGCTGAAGAAGACTAAGAGCATGGTGTGGATCAATGGTTGCTCGAGGGTCCTAGAAGAGCTTAAGGCATACCTCACCAAGCCCCCTTGGCTCATAATCCCTAGAGAAAACGATCCCTTATATCTATACTTTACAGTATCAGATCATGTTATTAGCTCCGCCCTTGTATATGAGAAAGAGGGGAGCCACCATAATGTCTACTATGCACGCAAGACCCTTTTAGGTGCCGAGCAGCGATACATGCCATTGGAGAAGTTTGCACTGGTGGTAGCCTCGAGAAAACTGAAGCACTATTTTAAGGACCACTCCATCTTCATGGTTACTTCATGCCCCCTCAAATATGTACTGGGAAAAGCATACCTCTCAGGCCGACTATGGAAGTGGTCGATCGAGCTCGAAACATTTGACATTCATTTTCAACCTAGGACTGCTATCAAGGGGCAGGTTCTCACCGATTTCATTACCAAATTCATAGGAGATCAACCCTGTGATCATCCCAGTACCAGTCACCCAAGAAAAGTCCCGTAAGAATAAGGCATCTGGAAGTTATATGTTGATGGAGCCTCCAATTATAGAGGGGAAGGAGTATGCATCATGCTAGTTACCCTCAAAGACACAGTGCTCGAGCAAGGAATCAGACTTGGATTTGAAGCCTCCAACAAAGAAGAAAAGTATGAAACACCGATCGCTGGTCTACGGAAGTCACAGTTGCCTGGGGAAAGACACCTTTAAGTTTTTGGTGATTCACAACTGGTATCCAACCAAATAAGTGGCGATTTTAATTCAAATAAAGAAAGGATGGCAACCTATCTTTCCACTGCAAAAAGGTTAATGGACAACTTCGACCATGTCAATGTTCAACAGCTTCCTAGGGTACGAAATAGCCATGACGATGCTCTGGCATCTCTAAGCTCAGCAGTTGACTCTGACTTAAGGAGAATAATTCAAATCAATTTCCTTGCACAGCCGAGCACCATCCAAATAATCGAATCGCCAAACCTCGAGCATGTTCTCCGTATAGAGAAAGCTCCCAACTAGATGGACCCCATAGTAGATTACTTGCAAAGTGACGTACGATGAAGCGATAAAAATATCGTCCATCAGATAAGATTCAAAGCTGTCTACTTTCACTTATCTCCTGAGGGAAAACAATACAAAAGATCCTTCACAAGTCCATACCTCCAGTGTGTTCATCCACAGGACGTCGAGCAAGTCCTACACAAGCTGCATGAAGGAATTTTTGGATGTCACGTAGGAGTAAGGTCACTAGATTTTTGAGCAATAAATGAAGGATACTAGTGGCCATATATGCAGAAGGATGTCCGATTTTATGCTCAAAAGTGTCAGAAATGACAAATGCACGCACCTATGGTCCACCAGCCCACCAGGGATCTGAAGTCACTCACCAACCCATGGCCCTTCGCCTTGTGGGTCCTGGAATTCGTAGGCCCTCTGCCAACTGCTGTTAGAAATCGAAAGTATATATTGGTCACCACAGAATACTTCACCAAGTGGGTAGAGGCAGAACCATTGATGAACATCAGAGACGCAGACATGATGTGGTTCAAATGGAGAAATATCATTACTTGCTTCAGGATACCTAGGATGATCATCATTGATGATAGAACCTAGTTCGAAAGTCTCCTCTTCCAAAAAATTTACAGCTACCACGGAGTCGGGCTCTGTGGTATACCCTCAGAGAAACGGTCAAGCTAAGGATTCCAATAAAACAGTGAGCGATGGACTAAACAAGCACCTAAAGCAACCCAAGAGAGCATGGGTAACTGAACAATCCCATATCCTTTGGGCCTATCACATCACCCCAAGGCGAGAAACTGGAAATACACTATTTGCACTCACATATGTAATGGAGGCAGTTATTCCATTGGAAGTTGGTCTCCCTACAATGAGGTCCACGTTGATCAACCAAGGCCAAAACGATGGAGTATTTCTCGCTGAACTTGACTAAGCAAAAGAACGGTGGGAATTGGCTCTAGTGAAACTATAAGCCTACCAATAATAGCTAGCCAAGAAATATAATAGGAAAGTCAATCCAAGGACATTCTAGGTTGGGTACTATGTCCTAAGGAAAGTCCTTGGCAGCGCTGTGAAGACATCAGATGGCAAGGTAGGACCGAACTGGGAGGGACCATTGAAGGTGATTAGGGGAGACCTACAAGGAGCCTACCACTTGGAAACTCTAGAGGGCAGGGAGATACCAAGATCTTAGAATGCATACAACCTTAAGAGATTCTACTTCTAGATTTCTCTTTTCATGCACCATTAATTTAGGCAAATTTTTATTTTTCAAACTTAATAATTCTCTCTGTTCATGACTATGATTCATAAAATTTGATTGGCCTCAGCATTCTATGAGTGTTGGTTTTATCATAAATATTTTAGTATATGCATCCTTTCCAAGTTACAGGCTCCACCTTTAACACGCATAATAAAGATCACAGGTTACATTAAGATTATCAACTTACTCCAACCAAACGATCCTATATCTAGCCCCCACCATTGCACCACAGTGGTTAAAGCATCAGTAGGGTTAACATATAATAACCATCCTTGGGCCTTTCTTACTAACACAATTGGCCTCCTAGTTTACCCCCGGCAATACATAAAGCCCTATGGGGGATCCTTAGGCAATTTGATCAACCCAGGATTGGTCGCCAACACGGTTTGGCTCAAAAATCCTGCTAAGATGGATTATTTGTTTATCAGGTATATCCTCGACATTGCCCTACTTAGGCCTAAGGCAGTGTGACGACATGACTTAAAAGGTAAAGTGAGGAAGAATGATATGGCTAAAGTGTACTACATTGGGGGGATATTCATTTGACAAATTGTCTCTATGCGAGTCCTATCTAGTCGGCTAAAAAAGCCCAAGATGATTAGAAATAAGATCAATGAAGTCGAAAATAAAACAACACATGTTTACTTAGTAATCTCCCAAAACATAAATATTTTATTGTATCATTACATGTACAAATAATTACATGTGCCAGAATAAATCAAAGAGGACCAGGTCACTGGGTAAGGTAATTAGACAATCGCGCTCTTCGACTATCATCTGGGTAAGGGATAAATTACTCCTCGACATTATCCGATCTAGGCTTCAGAAGCAGTCTTGGGATCGCGTCTATTGGTATCCAATGATCATTCCTTCTGAATGGATTTAGGATCAAAGATGAGGGCGTAATCTCATGCATGTACCAAAGGGAGGAATTACTAGGCACTTGTAACTCCCTAAGGGCACTCAGCCACCCTCTGATAAATAATATCTCCTCGACCTCCTTTAACCTCGTGGGAGCGTCTGTCTATCCCTAGTCGTACCCATCTACCCACACCTTTCGAGGACCTTTCTTGAAAAAGTGTCGCAGAAGGGTGACATCCCTTTGAAAACTAGCGACTATCACGTACGCCCTACGAATATCTCCCCGCAGTTCGGCAATCTCACTGGCTGAACCACTTTCATCAGGACTATCTCACTTTCAAGTTGATGAACAAGAACCTGGTATGATTTGAGGGGAAATGCTCGATGCATTCTCCCTGAGACATGCGACTTCCCTCTTTAAAACACCATTCCCGTATTACAAGATTTCTCCAACTTGATTGATCTCAATGGCATCCAAGAGCTTAGCCTTCAGATCATCCATTTCTTCTTAAAAAGAGGCGCCAACCTCCTCCATCTCCTCAAGTCAATCTTTCAGCTTGGTAACCAGCTCAGACTGGTCTTTGTAGTCCTGGTTCCTTGATCTGAGAGACTTGAAGATTTTCATAAAGGCACGGTAAACTTGGTCGCTCATGTTGGTACCAAGAATTTAGCATAAGCGAGAAGTAGAAGGAATATACTCGTCAAGGTCAACAAACTAAAAATCATAAAGGCACAAAGAGTAAATATATCAGCAGGTGAAAAAGCCCAAAATTTCTTCATTTCATTAAAATTAACCCAAGTCGGGCACAAATACATGATCAGAAAGAGGAAAAAATAGTAATAAAAAAATACAAGGAAAATCCTAGGAGACTAATTGGTAACCTCAAACTGCTTAGAGGAGGCTGGATCTTTTCCCTTATTAGCAGTGGACTCGCTCGTCCCAGCTCCACCTGCACCTCCCTCAACTGGAGCAAGGCCCTCTTATCGATAAACAGGAGCATCAGTAGCAACGGGTACTTCACTAATTTAAGCAACTATAACCCCCTCCTCAACACCAGGAGTATCCACATCCTCTACAACTGGTTTGGGACTTGCGCTTTGCTAATCTAAAAGAGGGGAATTAATATCCACCTCGACAGCAAGCAAAGCCCTATACCAACCCTTTTTAATGTTAAAACGGTTGATGTAACCAATTTGAACTTCAACATTGTCATATGTCGTCACCTATCCATCATTGTAAGCACTCTCCTTGATGGAGGAAGCATCAAACTTTAGCTTTGCTACCTCCTGGATGAGCATTTATTCTCTTCGATGACTGCCAGTTTGCTCCCCAAAACTAGGCCATAAGACTCCCGTAACTCCCTAAGTTCCTTGGCGGTTTCTTCTTTTTCCTTATCAAAAGAGGCCTTAGCCTCCAAAATGGCTCGCTCAAAGGACTTCTGATCCTCACTAGCAATTTTCAAGGTCGCCTCGAGCTCAGGATTCTTCCTCGCTAGCTCATCGCGACTGTGGTCGAGAACGGTGTAGTCAGATAAGAACTGCAGAGAAAGATGAAATATAAGTAAAAAGAATATACGAAGAACTGTAACAAATAGAGAAAATAATGAATAGACTTACCAATGCAAGCCCCTGACTTGCCTTCAAAGCTAACTGGTCAAGTCCTATTTTTAATGATCGCTCGCAGTCCTTTAGCAGAACTGCCCTCGCGATCATCGCATGAGCGAGCTGAGGAGTCAAAGCCACAGAGGCTCCCTCTGTTAGGATAGACACAGGGACCAGAACACTATGTGCCTTCTTCGTCCTTACCTCCTCTCTTCTTCTCTGTTCCTCTCTTTCCTTGTTCTCATCCTCCCTTCCCTTTCTCTCTTCTTCTATTTTTCTCTCATTCTCTCTCCTTAACTCATCTTCTTTCTTATTCCTCTCCTTTTCATGTATTGCAATCTAGGAACCACTAGCAGTATCCCCAGACCCAGGCATATGTATCTTTAACCTACATGAAAACATAACCTTAATTGTGATCTTCAACCTGCATGACAACCTTGATTATGACCTGTATCTTCAACCTGCATGACAATCTTGATTGTGATCTTTATTGTTCTTATTTTCCTAGTGATTGTCTTTTATTATTATTGTGTTGAAATATTTGTCACCACATTTCAAAGCTTAAAAAATCTTGTGAAAGTGTTTCTAATTCCTTATTGTGTATGTGTGAGATTTTTGGTTCATGATTTGGTGGAGAAGTTGAAAAGGATAAATGATATATCTTAATAATTATGAGAGTAGAAGTGGTTAGGGCTAAAACATTTTAATGTGTGAATCTACCGTTTATACAGAAATAGTATCCCGTCTTTGTCATGTGTGAAAGCCTATACTAGCGAAACAAATTGAACGAAATCAATATCTCAAAGAGTTTCATCTATCCATATATAGGTATCACCATAGAATATGAGACCAACGATTTTAATCAAATTTCGTATTAAGAGGGAAAAGTGTCAGCTGAAAATTCTTTTAAAATGGTGTTGGATATTTCACTTGAGTTGAAGCTTTAAGTATTTTGTTTTATGACTCGTGATTCTTAATTGAACTTGAGCTTGGACCTTTCTTTCAAAAATGCTCATTTTTTTTATTTTGGACAAAGGAGATATGATCTTATGTTTTTGGTTAATCATTCCATCATGTTATTAGCCATTTATAGATAATATTTTCTTGATAATGAATATTTTCATTACTCGAATTTCAATAAGTGTGATAATATTACTTATATTTTTATTTATCAACAGAAGCCAATGAGCTTTTCTCAGTTGGACAAAATATGTTTGTCTCTCCTAGTAAAATGATATGGGAGTTGGGATTTCAATTCAAAATATGATTTTTTTCAATATCAACTAATTCCTATAATAACCTTATGCTCTTTGTTGTACTTATTTTTTTGCTAAGTACATTTTGGATATTCATGTTATATCTTGATCATTGTGTTTATATAATTAGATTTTTATATCATTATTGATCATTTATGCCTCTATATTATATACCATGTGATTTATATCCCACTGTACTATCATTTCCATGTGCTTATTCATAAATAGCATGTTTTATACGCTAGTTCGTCCTTATTTCAACTAGTGTATAAGTATCTTTCTTACGTCTCTCTTGATTCGTTTTCTGTGACAACCCACCTATTCTAATACTGGGTGGCCAATCCTCTACTAACGTAAAACAGGAATCTCCTTATTGTTTCATTCCAAGCATCACTGTCACAATAAACAATACATATAATACGAATGAACCATACACTAAAATGAAGAGAAAAATCACCAAATGTAAATAGTTAATAGAAGTGAGTCAAGTAAGCCATCGGTCACCCACTTATAACATCCATCTTAAATAAACTGAATATTAAGTGAGTGCTGAAATAAATTATCTAACAGTAATATAAAATCCTATCCATTTATGGGCAACACGCCCAACCTAAAAACTGGAATGAAAAGTTTCTATCCAGATAGAATAAGATGAGTTGTCTAAATAATCCTGTAGCATCCACAACTAGTGCAACGGTAATAATAGATATATCCATGCGGTCCCGATTGTCCTGATGCACACCTGAGATTTAAAAATAAAAACAAGGAAAAACAATTGGCAACGAGTCAAATAGCGAAAAATTGAAAACATTTTTGCAAGTAGATAATTGTTTTAAATTGATTAAAACTGTAGTGTATTACTTTCATAATAAACCGACCGCACTCAATGAGATAAAACCTCAACTCTCAACTACAGTGCAGACCTAACGTGTTCATTTTATTATCCTAATCACTACCTAATCTAACTACGACTGCTATCTAAGATCAATCCTGTTAATGCTCTCTATTAGCCAAGTATAACTACCTTCACTAGGTATATGTTCCAAAAATATTATAGCGACACATTTGCTATAGATAAATATTCACGTAATAAACATAACAGAGACACGCGCGTGTTAATAACAGATATATACATTGTATCGTATAAACATACATATTTATTGTTGGCTATATACGTATAACCACATCCCCATAGCATGGATCTAGCGGATACATTTCTCGTGTTATATCTGTCCCTAGGTATCACGCATCACACAAAGCCAACGGGTAGGAATCTCACCACCGATCTCAAACATAAACACATATAATGGAGGTGGTCATAGACATACGTGCGGGGGTCGCAACCATACCACATCGTACCCACCCGATATACAAACCAATACCTATCCTCACACATGAATAGTGGTCATGCAACGGTCCTATGACTCGGGGAATCAATTTGACACCTGTTGATCAATGCCACGGTGGACTTCCCACTACGCGAAACCTCCTACGATAGCACTACCGAGTATGTATGTTCAATGTAAACAATTAGCGTACACACACAGACATATATATATATATATATATATATATAAAGTACTGAACTCTTATACATATCTCACAGCACAAGTTTCATCTAATCCTGAAGTAAGAAACAACCTCCCAATTAACTATTTAAATGGTCACTCACTTGAATTCGTAGTTCTCCTCACTCAAACCCATTTAATTGTTGGCCTATCACACGTAACAGACCCTAGAAACTATTCCCCAGTATTCCCAAGGTACTCAATAAGCCCCTACGATCATTCCTTAAGCCTTAATGGGTCAAAATAGCACAAGAACAAAAACTAGGGAGGCTCAAAAACTGAACTGGTTCACTGGCTAAACGAACGTGTTCACTCCCCCAACAAACCGGTTTGGTTTACTGGGCTGCATGTTATCTTCTTCCTTGGGGTTTTCTCTTTGGAACCCTCAAATGAAGGTCCCAAACTACCCCAAACATGAAATGGACCTAATACATCAATTTACTAATATTCCATAAACATTCTAATGCATAATTAACAACGAATCCTATATCAAAATGTAGGATTACAAATTAAACATAAATTCAATTCAACTCAGAATTTTCCCCAATTTGATTTTCAAAAATTCAACCTCAGTATCAAAGTTCTACATGCTCATCATTTTAGTTCTAGAATTAATTTAAAAATTTTAATATTCTGAATTCCAACTAATAATCAATTTAAACCATATATCCCTTGTCATCTAAATCTCTTCATCAATAAACTAAAGTTTCAATCTTTATAACATTAATTCTCATATTTTTATTCCTAATCATGAAAGTAATTAACTACGCATAGTTGCAAATTAAAAAAAGTAACTACTTGCCTTGATGGATTAACATTTAAAAATCTCTACATTTAATGATGGGTTGAATCCGTAGATAACTTCTCTTTCTCTTCTTTCTTCCTCTTTTTCTCTTCTTTTGAACTCTTTGTCAATCTTTCTTATGCAGAATATCAAATGTTGGTTTCCATCCACCTTTCCAACCTTTTAAATACTCCCTTCATTACCCTAATCCTATTTTTCCACGAACCTTAAGTGTAAAAAGACCCTCCTACCCTTATACGGGTCTTGTTATGTTTAAAAAGGCCCCGCATCCCAATCATAACACCCGAATACCTATTATGAACTATTTTGCCCATTCTTGGATCACCGATGCACTCAAAAAAGTCATCCAAGTCACCCAACACCAAATATGCTAACATCTCATTGATCGGGCCTAACATATATGTCACTTATACCGATCTGACGATGTAACACTCTATCGACGTATAATAATAAACCGTTGCTTTAACTCATACGCGACCTATAACAAATCACATATCTATTTACTTATCGGACGCAAGTAAATAATAATAGTGATAGTAACAATAAAGATTAATCCATTGTCTCGCTAATTAATATCAGTCGAAACCTAATTTAATTTCCCCCAATTAAATTAATAATATTAAGCACATGAAAATTAATTAATAATAAAAGTACGGGGTATCACATTCTCCCCCTTAAAAATGGAATTTCATCCCAAAAATTCGAGCGTACCTTCCACAAACAGCTCTGGATACTTTTCTCACATGTCATCCTCATGCTTCCATATCGATTTAGCAACATTGTGGTGTCCCCATAGTACACGCACTAACCGTACCACCTTTGACCAAAGCTTCCACTCGTTACGGCCCAAAATGGTAATATGTCTCTCCTCATATAAAATATACCGTTGTAGGTCAATATCCTCCAACAGTATATATTGATAATCCATGTCATCCCTAAGATACCTGCTCAATGATGAGACGTGTAACACGTTGTGAATCCGCTACAAATGCTTTGGTAAGGCAAGCCTATAGGCAATTAGACCTACCCTCTCGTTGATGGGAAAAGGCCCAATATACCTAGGCGCCAACTTCCCCTTCTTCCAGAACTGCATCACTCTTCTCATGGGAGATACCCGCAACAACACTTAATCACCCACATAAAACTCTAAAAATCTCCAGTTTGCATCGATGTAACTCTTTTGTCTATCCTGAGCTACCCATATATGACTTTTGATCAACTCGATCTTCATCGACATCTCCTAAAATAAAGTCACCCCGAGAAGCTTGTGGTCCCCCACCTTTAAACAATAAGATTTCGAACAAAAAGACTCTCGTACAAAGCCTCAAATGGTGCCATGCTAATAGTGAACTGGTATGAGTTGTTATAGAAAACTCAACCAAAGGCAAATACTACTCCCAGCTACCTTTGAAGTCCAGAATATACATCCACATCATATCCTCCAACATCTGATTCACCCTCTTCGTTTGCACATCGATTTGTGGGTAATAAGTCGTTCTCAAAGGTAACTCCATCATCATTACCTCCTAAAAACTCTGCCTGAAGTGGGAGTGATCTTATCTTGATATAAAATAATATTGAGAGGCACTCCGTGTAATCTCAGTATCTCTTCTACGAAAAGCTCTACGTACTGCCCTGTCATGTAATCCACCCGAGTTGGCAAAAATTGGGATCCTTTGGTCAACCGATCCATAATGACCTATATGGAATCGAGAACCCTCTGGGACATCGCTAACCCTTTGATGAAGTTCATCAAAATACTCTCCCATTTCCACATCGAAATCTCTAATAGCTGTAGAACTCTGACAAGCCTCTCATGATCAACTTTCACTATCTGAAAAGTAGTGAAACTAAAGAGAAACTCTGCTATATCCCGCTTTATATCAGCCCACTAATACTACCTACTCATATCATGGTACATCTTATCTCCTCTAGGATTCACTGAAAACCATGACATGTGTGCCTCCTTAATAACCATACGTCATCTGTCCTCATCGTCTGAAACCATCAACCTCCTATTGAAGCATAATCCACCCTTGGCTGAGTAAGACTTTAATTCACCTACTATTAATTGATGAATCCTCTCCTGATAAGATGGATCCCCTTCCATTGCTTTCACGACCCTTAAAATGATATCCGATGTGATGGTCATTACTTCTATGTATGCCCGGACTACATCATCATCCCAACAAAGCTCAACCCACTTCAACTTTGACTTTACTTCCAATTTCCCTACCTACATATGGCTCAATGTATATGCCACTAAATTATCCTTCCCCTAATTATACTGGATCTCAAAATAATAATCCTTTACGAAATCAAGCCACATACGCTACTTCATATTCAGATCCTTCTCTATAAAAATATACTGAAGTGACTTGGGGTCCGTGAACAATAAAAAATTTACCCCCAGAAGATAGTGCCTCCAAATCCTCAAGGAAAAAATGAATTCTGCTAACTCCAAGTCATGAGTTGGATAGTTCTTCTCATGGGGCTTAAGATTGCGAGATGCATAAGTAATATCCCTCTCCTCCTTCTGTAAAACTCCCCCCGAGTCCCTGTAAGGATGCATCAGTAAAAATGAAGCAATCCACACCTCCCTTAAGTAATGCGAGCATTGGTTCTTAAGTCAATTTGTCCTTCAGATCGTCTAAAGGTAACTCGCTGTGCTCTTCCCATACAAATAACACTCCCTTACGAGTCAAATTCGTTAAGGGACCCTCAATCTTTAAAAATCCTCTGATGAACTGGTTGTAGTACACTACTAACCCAGAAAATTGTGCACCTCCATTGGTATCATGGTATGATCGCACTCCCTCGCTGCTAACACCTTACTCAGATCTATAGAAATCCCTTTCTCGAAGACAATGTGACCCAAGAACTGCACCTCCCGTAATCTGAATCTGTATTTCTCAAATATAGCACACAACTGGTGGTTCCAAAAAGTTTGAAGAACCATACACAAATGCTCTTTGTGCTTTCCTTCTTTTTGAGAATAAATCAATATGTCCTCTATGAACACAATCACAAACTGATCCAAGAAATCCCCGAGCACCCTATTTATGATATGCATAAAAATTATTGGCACATTGGTTAGCCTAAACGGCATAACTCTAAAATCATAAGACACGTATCTCATCAAAAATGTAATCTTAGTGACACCCTGCTCCCTAATATGTAACTAATGGTACTCCAACCTCAAATCAATCTTAGAGAAGTAGGATGCTCCTCTTAGCTGGTCGAACAAGTCATTAATACACGACGACGGATAATTGTCTAGATCGTGACCTTGTTCACCTCCCAATAGTCGATACACAACTGTAATAACCCATCCTTCTTTTTCATAAATAGAAATGGGGAACCCTAAAGTGATGTACTTTTAAGGATAAAACCCTTCCCCAATAACTTCTAAATTTAATCCCTCAACTCCTTCATCTCTAAAGGATCATTACAATACGATTCCCATGCTATCGACATAGTCTTCGGCACTAAGTCAAGCACAAACTCAATTACCTGACTCGACGATAACCCAGGTATCTCCTAAAACACATCAGTGTAGTCCCTAATAATAGGGATCAAATCTAGTGAGATGAATATACCCTTAGAAGTCTCAGCCTCAATATAATATAAGTGCGGGCTCGACCCTCCATCCGACGAGGCATCACCAAAATAAACATGTCTTGCCGTGGAAAATAAAAACGATAGTCCTACTGTAACAGTCCACCATCGCTCTATACGTCGCTAAGCAGTCCATACCCAAAATGACATCAAACTCATCCAAATAAAAAATTGAGCAGATTCGCTAATAAGCACAACCTCCCCATGTTCACAATCGTTCCCTTGCAGATGGAACGATCGAGAGTCCTTCCAAAAAATGATGAATTTACATTCATAATTATGTCTGAGGCTGGATCCATTAAACCTGTCACACGTGCAAATCTAGTTCTAATAAAAGAATGTGATGGTCCCTTGTCAAACAATATATACCCCATAATCCCATGGATGGAAAACATGCCCTCTATGGTTGGCGGTTTTGGCAGTAACGCTGGCCCTCAGAGGTGATACACACTCCTGAACTTCCCCTACCCCTACCCGTGCGAAGGTGGTAATGCTGGAACTATTGATAGGGCTAAAAGTTGTTGTAACTATTGCCCCTGTTGGGCACCCTGCTCTTGACCCCTAGGCATGTTCGGGCATGCATATCACATGGGGCTACCTGTTCCTTATATACAAAACACCTCCTAGTAAAGTCGCCCTGCCTCTGGCCCTATTCCCCATCCATCTCAGTATGGTTTTATTCTCAGCATCACAGTCACAACAAGAAATATATATAATATAAATAAAATCATACACTAAAATGAATGGATAAATCCCCATGCATAAATAAATAGTGGAAGTAAGCCATATAAAGCATCGATCTCCCACTAATAACATCCATCTACAATAAACTGAATGTCAATTGAGTACTAAAATAAAATATCTGATAGTAATATAAAATCCTATCCATCTACGGGCAACACACCCAAATTGAAAACTAGAATGAAAAGATCTTATCTAAATAAAATAAGTTAAGGCATGTAAAATACTCTTATTGCTTCCACAACTACTCCAACAAAAATAGTAGATTTATCCCCGCGGTCCCAGGTGCCACTTCTGCACCTGGGGTTTAAAAAGAAAAACAAGAAAAAATAATTGCCCGCGAGTCAAAGCCCGAAAAGTAATAAACTTTTTTGTTTAAATCGATTAAAATTGTAGTGTATTACTTTCATAATTAACCCGTCGCACTCAATGAGATAAAATCTCCGCTCTCAACTACAATAAGCACCTAACATGTTCATTTTATTATCCTAATTACTACCCATACGACTGTTATCTAAGCCTAATCCCGTAAATACTCCCTTTTAGCTAAGTATAACTACCTTCACTAAGTATATGTTCATAAACAATATTGTAGCGACACATTTGCTACAAAAAAGTATTCACGTAATAAACATAATATAGCTACGCTTGTGTTAATAACAGATATATACACTATATCCTATAAATATACAAACATATCGCTCGCTATATACGTATAACCGTATTCACAAAGCATGGATCTTGTGAATAAATCCCTCATGTACTATAAGGCCCTAGGCATCACGCAACACACTCAACCACCGGGTCTAAATCTCACCATTGATACCAAACGTAAACACATACAATTAAGGCGGTCATAGACATACATCTGAGGGTTGCAACTATACCATATCCCACCCATCCGGTCTCTAAACCAATACTTATCCTCATACATGAATAATGTCCATGTAAAGGTCCTATGACCCGTGGAATCAATCCTGCACCAGTTGGTCAATGCTAGGATGGACTGTCCACTATGCCCAACCTCTTATGATAGCATTATTGAGTAGGTATGTTTAATATTAACAAGTAGCATATAAACATGCATATATGTATACACGTCACTCTTATATGTATATATATAAAGTATCGAACTACTACGTGTATCTCACAGCACACGGTTCATCCAACCTCGAAGTTCGAACGAACTTCCCGATTAATTATTTAAATGGTCATTCACTTGAATTCATGGTTCTTCGTCACTCAAACAAATCTAATAGTTGATTTGTCACATGTACCGAACCTTGGAAAGCGTTCCACGGTACTCCAGAAGACCTTACAGTAATTCCTCAAGCCCTAACGGGTCAAAATTACACACGAACAAAAATTGGGTAGGCTAGAAATCCGAATCGGCTCGTTGCTAGACCAAAATGGTTCAGTTGAGTGAGCTGGTTCTCTCCCCTAGCGAACCGATTCGATTTGTTGGGTTGCCTGTCATCTTCTTCCTAGAGTTTTTCTCCTCCAAACCCTCCAATAGAGGTCTAAAACCACTCCAAACATAAAATCGATCTCATACATCAATATACTAATGTTCCATCAACATTATAACACATAATTAACTGCGAATCCTATATCAAAACCTAGGATTACAAATTAAACATCAATTCAATTCAACTTAGAATTTTCCCTAATTTTATTTTTAAAAGTTCAACCTTCCTAGCAAAGTTCTGCATGCTCATCATTTTAATTCCAAAATTAATTTCAAAAATATAATATGATTAATTCCAATTAATAATCAATTTAAATAAATAACCAAGGGATAAAATATATCTCTACATCAAACAATTAAAGTTTCAATCTTTAGAGCTTTAATTCTCAGATTTATATGCCTAATCATGAAAATAATTCACTATCCATAACTGCAACTTAAAGCAAGTAAATACTTGCCTTGGTGGATTTAAATCTGAGGTTCTCTACTTTTTATGATGGGTTGATTTCGGAGATAGCTTATCTTTCTCACGTCCAAGTCGTTTCTCTTATTTCTTGCTTTTTTTCTCTTATCTTGAACTCTCTCTCAATCTCTCTTGTGGGGAATATCAAAGGTGGGTTTCCATCCACCTTCCCATTCTTTTAAATACTCCATTGATTACCCTAATCTCGTTTTCCCACTTAACCCTAAGTGTCAAAAGACCTTCCAACACTTATATGGGTCATATTATGTCTAAAAATCCATCAAAACACAATCAGAACACCCGAGTACCTAGTATGGATTATTTTGACCCTTCCCGAATCATTGGTGCACTTGAAAAGGTCATCCGAGTCACCTAACTCCAAATATGCTAACATATCATTAATCAAGCCTGACACGTATGTCATTCATAAATTATACCGATCCACCGATGTAACACTCTATCGACATAAAATAATCAACCGTCATTTTCACTCATACGTGACATATACTTAATCACATATATATTTACTTATCACATGCAAGTAAATAATAATAATAATAATAATAATAATAATAATAATAATAATAATAGATATTACTCCTTTATCTCACTAATTAATATCTATCAAAACCCAATTTAATTTACCCCAATTAAATATATAATATTAAGTACAACAAAATTAATTAATAGTATAAGTACAGAGGATTACATTTTCTTAATTATTTCATCTTTCCTTTGTCAATTCCATGAAAAAATGGGGAGTAGTATTGATTAAGAGGGGGAATCTAATTGTGACAAAATAGAGATAATCATATGTTAGGGGGAAAGAAGGTTATGTTCTTAAGGGACGATAGTTATGGTAACATGTTGGGGAGAGTTTAGTAAGAGGAGTAGGTTTAGCATTTTGTGATTTAATGAATTCTATACATTGCCATATCTTGTAGATCATCTTATTACTCGTGTTTTCATTGTCTTTATATTATGCATTGGTATTTTGATATGTTCACTAGTATGTGATAGGAAATAGACACAAGTGGTTCGACAAAGATGTTTGAGCATCTTGTGTCACTCGATTCTTGCAAATCGTACGTATATTCTGACTTTGGTCGGGCAGTCATTTCATGTGATAGATTTATTTCATTTGTTTGTAATCTTTATTTTGTGTGTTTTGTCACGGAATAGACAAATGGAGAGATTATAAGGGCATATGTATGCTCATGAGCCCTCGGCTATTTAGGTTGTCTTATTCCATTGTCAAACCAATTTTCAGTCTAGTCTAAGAGGTCCCCAGAAAGCTTCCCATTCATCATTTCAAAATAAAAATTTATCAAAGCTTTAACAGGATAGTTTCCCAGAGTAAGACAATTTATAGGACTTTTAGGGAAAAGGAAAAAGTGACTTAGAGGACTTATATTTTACCCCTTGGTTAAATTCATTTTCTATATTGAAAAATCTTTTAATTTAACGTTTATGTTATTTTGACTCTTTCCTAATACACGATGAAATATATTCTTTCTATATAAAAGTTATGTTGAAAATGCATCGTTTGTATTTATAATTTACTGGTCATTTTAAAAAAAAAGCACATTCTAGGTTTTGTAAAATTATGCCAAACTGGGCAAAGTTCTTTGATTTCAGGCAAAACTACAGCGGAGGCCAGTCTTGGATCAATGAAAAAAATTCTTTGATGGACCCGTCCTTTGGAACTTTAAGTGCAAAATATTTGGTTTAGAGCGCAACTTGAGTTACAACCCCTCCACGTTAGCAAAGGACATACAAATGGTCTGAAAATTGCACTTATTGGAGATATTTCCATTAGATCTCATGGGATTCCATGCCCAGACATAGTTCGGCCTTGGTTGCCACAATGATTTTGTGCGGAAATATTAATATGTGATAAACTTATTGGGTATACCCATGTGTCTTACACTTAGGTATATGTAAAAATGGTTGTCCATTACACCCATTTAGGGTTTTTAGTTTCAAACATTATTTTATCAAGATAAAAGAAATCAATTTTATTGAGAGAAAAAACTTCTTTGTGTGTAAAAACTCTTTGCAACATTTTGAGAAAAAACTTTGAAGATTTTATTTGCTCTTTAAACTCAACTTTCTTTTTATCCTTGAGTGTTTTCACATTTTGAATATTACATATTTTATGATATTTTTTAGTGAGCCCAAACATTACTAAACCATCAACGAAATAGGATATCCTCACATATTCCAGGTGTTAGTCCTTAGCTTCTCTTGGTTCTAATTTACTTAGTACAGATTTCAACTTCACATTCAAAAGAATATTTGTGAAATGTTCAAATGTGGCATTATCAACAAGAGTTTGTTGATACTTGTGATGCGACGAGTGGTTGGAGAGCAATCCATACTTTCTCTTCTCATTAACAAGGTGGTAAAAGTGGACAACGAGTAGGTGCATTATTGATTGCAAGTCATCTATTCTATTTGTACATATTCACTACACCAAAAATAGGAATCTGGCACGATTTAAAACTGTGCTAGATCAAATCTGGCACGATTTTGAACTGTGCCAGAATCAGGTATTCCAAAATAACCATTTTTTTCTGGCACGGTTTAAAAGTGTGCCAGATTTGACCAAATCGGAACACTTCTGGCACAAGTTTAAACCGTGCCAGAATTTGATATTTTTGGCACACTGTTGGCACAGTTTTGAACTGTGCCAAATTGAGTACATTTTGATAAAATTTGGCACAGTTCAAAATCGTGCCAAAATTTGATACACTTTTGGCACGGTTTTGAACTGTCCCGAATTTTTGGATAAAAGAAAAAAAAATTATTTGAAAACTAGAAAATTCACAAATTGCAAATCTTGAACGTTGTTGATAAACTAATGTACATACAAACTTCAAAATATTACAAGTCTTTAGTAGTTCACAGACCAAAAAAAATTGGGCACAGTTTCCTCTATTTTCTGGACATTCTAAAACCTGCTAATATAAAACTTGGATAACATAAATCCCGCATGGCCACAAAATAGAAAAAATAAACTTACAAAAGCCCGCACGACCATAACACAAAAAAATAGAATCATGAATAAATCCCTTGTTATAAACCATTGAGTTCTCTGTGTGTTCCCCGTGAATAAATGCTAACGATAAAATATTATCCTGCAAAAAAAATAGGATACAAAAAAGATACGATATTAGTAACCAAGTAATTTATAAAAAAAAAGCTTACTCAAGCTAAAAAAATTACATATAGGAGTAGCAATTATTATTATATTCTAAAATTGAAAATTTTACGCAAGTTATGACTATCTGAGAGGCCCGTGACTACGATGTCGTTTCCTACAAGTTACATTAGTCCCGAGCTAGGTGTTCGTGCCTCTTACGGGCCGTTTGGGGGCTGGTTTGGGTTTTCACCCTCAAATGGCTTATTTTCAAGCCTTATCTAGATATTTTAAAATTATCGTCATATTCTCAAACCAAGAGACTCGTGACTATGCGAGCAGTTGCTACAAGTTACATTGGTCCCGTACGAGGTGTTCGTGCCTCTTACGGGGATGTTCGGAGGCTGGTTTAGATTTTCACCCTTTAACGGCTTATTTTTAAGTCTAAGTATTGATTTTTGCAAATTATCATCAAATTCTCAAACCCGAAGACTCGTGACTACGCGGTCAGTTCCTACAAGTTACATTGGTCCCGTGCGAGGTGTTCGTGCCTCTTACGGGGTCGTTTGGGGGTTGGTTTAGGTTTTCACCCTTTAACGGCCTATTTTTAAATTTAAGTGTTGATTTTTGCAAATTATTGTCATAATATCAAACCGGAAGACCTGGGACTATGATGTTAGTTCCTACAAGTTACATTGGTCCCGTGTGAGGTGTTCGTGCCTCTTACGGGGATGTTTGGTGGCTTGTTTAGGTTTTAACCCTTTAACGACTTGTTTTTAAGTCTAAGTGTTATTTTTGCAAATTAGCATCATATTCTTAAATCGAGAGACTCGTGACTACGCGATCAGTTCCTACAAGTTACATTAGTCCCGTGCGAGGTCTCCGTGCCTCTTACGGGTCCGTTTGGGGGCTGGATTGGGTTTTCACCCATTAATGGCTTATTTTTAAGCCTAATCTAGATATTTTGATATGAACGTCATATTCTCAAACCGGGAGACCCATGATTATGTGGGAAGTTGCTACAAGTTACATTGGTCCCGTACGAGGTGTTCGTGCCTCTTATGGGGATGTTCGGAGGCTGGTTTAGATTTTCACCCTTTAACGGCTTATTTTTAAGTCTAAGTATTGATTTTTGCAAATTATCATCAAATTCTCAAACCCGGAGACTCGTGACTACGCGGTCAGTTCCTACAAGTTACATTGGTCCCGTGCGAGGTGTTCGTGCTTCTTACGGGGTCGTTTGGGGGTTGGTTTAGGTTTTCACCCTTTAACGGCCTATTTTTAAATTTAAGTGTTGATTTTTGCAAATTATCGTCATATTCTCAAAGCGGGAGACCCGTGACAAAGCGGTCAGTTCATACAACTTACATTGGTCCCGTGCGAGGTGTTCGTGCCTCTTACGGGTCCGTTTGGGGGATGGTTTGGGTTTCACCCATTAGCGGCTTATTTTTAAGCCTAATCTAGATATTTTGATTTACATTGGTCCCGTATGACGTGTTCGTGCCTCTTACGAGGTCGTTTGGGGGCTGATTGAGGTTTTCAACCTTTAACGTCTTGTTTTTAAGTCTAAGTGTTAATTTTGCCACATTATCGTCATATTCTCAAATCGGGAGACCTGTGACTACGCGGTCAGTTCCTATAAGTTACATTGGTCCCGTACGAGGTGTTCGTTCCTCTTACAGGGTCGTTTGGGGGCTAGTTTAGGTTTTCACACTTTAACGGTTTACTTTAAAGTCTAAGTGTTGATTTTTGAAAATTATCATCATATTCTCAAATCGGGAGACCCGTGACTACGTGGTTAGTTCCTACAAGTTACATTGGTCCCGTGCGAGGTGTTCGTGCCTCCTACGGGGTCGTTTGGGGGCTGGTTTAGATTTTCACCCTTTAACAACCTGTTTTTAAATTTAAGTGTTGATTTTTTCAAATTATCATCATATTCTCAAACTGGGCGACCCGTGACTACGCGGTCAGTTCATACAACTTTCATTAGTCCCGTGCGAGGTGTTCGTGGCTCTTATGGGTCCGTTTGGGGGCTAATTTGGGTTTTCACCCGTTAACGACTTATTTTTAAGCCTAATCTAGATATTTTGATATTATCGTCATATTTTCAAACCGGAAGACCCGTGATTATGCGGGCAATTGTGACAAGTTACATTGGTCCCGTACAAGGTGTTCGTGCCTCTTACGGTGTCATTTGGGGGTTGGTTTAGGTTTTCACCCTTTAACAGTCTGTTTTTAAGTCTAAGTGTTATTTTTGCAAATTATCATCATATTCTCAAACTGGGAGACCCGTGAATACGCGATCAGTTCCTACAACTTACATTGGTCCCTTGCGAGGTGTTCATGCCTCTTACGGGTCCATTTAGGGGCTGGTTTGGGTTTTCACCCGATAATGAGATGTTGTAAGTCTAGGTCTAGATATTTTCAAATCATTGTCAAATTCTCAAATCGGGACTCTCATGACTACGCGGTCAGTTCCTATAAGATACATTGATCCCGTACGAGGTGTTCGTGCCTCTTACATGGCCGTTTGGGAGTTGGTTTGAATTTTCACTCTCCCACGGTATTAATTTGTGCCCAACCCTTGAAATTCCAAAGTATGTGGACTTTTCACAACAATATTAAAGAATTACTTAAAAACTCTCTGGAATAGGACATGAGAGGTAACCTATTCGGGATATTCTCCTTAAAATTGTAAAGGTAAAAAAAAGAGTTACAAACTTGAAATAATCAATCTTTTAAAGATATATTTAGTCAAGTGAAAGGAACATGAAGTCTTGGAGAGTGAAATCGATTATGAGAATAATCCTTCGAGTGATAACGAAGAAGTTCCCGAGTTTGTATGTTTAGAAGTTATGTCCCAAACATGTTTAAGCAATAATGCTCTATTCAAAGACGTGATTCTTCTACCACCAAGACCTCCCTCGTATCTATCTTTGCAAATGTATATCCAAGCTACAGTGACTGACTTTATCTCAAGAATGCATCAAGTCCAGATGAAATTTTTGGCCCACACTGAATTTTCTTGGGAAGAAGTTTTGGCCATTTATAAACTCAAAAGTTTAATGGAAGCATACGGTAGATTAGTTCTTTTTCGTATTGCATGAACTTTTGTAACTTTTTTTCCATAGAATGAATTTGCAAGGTGACATATTGCGTGGTATAAGTAGAACACAAAAAGAACTCCCTTATGAAGCAACGTGCATCACTTATTTAGTGATTTTTTGCACGTAAATTTCATGGTTTTATGCATTTGGGAAATTGCAAATAAAGGATGTGAAATGCAAAAAAAAAACTGAAATGCAGTGGTAGCCCCTTGCCGAAGCAGAGCAGCATCAGTCCCTGTCCCCTCTTCTCTCTCGCCCCTGTCCTTTCCTCTTCCACCCTGCCCCTGTCCTCTCTTCTCTCACTCACTCGCAAACGCAGCCCCCTGCTGAAGCGGAGCAGCGATAACATGCAGCCGTATTTTCATCCACGAAGCAGCGGCAGCACACAGGGGTATGTACAGAGCCGTATTGGTACCATATCTGCATCTGATACTCCATTTTTTGTCATTTTTGAAGTATAGGTTCTACATTGGTTTGGATACCCCAAGATATCAGAAAAAAGTGGCACACTGTGTAAACTTTTCCCTCATGTTGTAGCATATGATGCTTTTATTTTTGTATGGTTAGTTTCCTATCACTTTAATTGAATTTAGTTCTTTGTGGGGGTGGTGATATCCATCCCGTACTTCAAAAAGAGGGACAAATTGTGTTTTAGGAAAGCAAGAAAAAAAGAAACAGGGAACCATAAAAATATGTTGGCAATGGCATCAGTTGTGTGAACTGAAGGTGTTATAATGATCTTATTGAGTTGTCGTCCTATGAAGGACTGTTGCAAACCACCATGTATCTGGTTCAATCGCTCCTAGGCAAAGGATCGTGAAATTGTAGCGATAAAATATGTTTAATTGAAAAATGCCCAAGGTTTTATCTCTCGATATATTTCATAATGTTCTAATACTAGCCTCTATTTTTAGGTTAAGGGAACATGCTGAAGGGGATGACAACCTTCTAATTTATTCTTGAATTTTTCTGCAATAGGTCTTAAATGAAAATACCTAGGTTTGGATCTGAAGATAGGCAGTCCTAGATAGTTAAAAAGAATAACCTCCCACACTCATTAATGATGAGATAAGAGAGATGGGGCAAGTCTGACTAATCTACCAATAAGAACTTTAAAGAGGATCATAAAATAGAACTTGGACAAAGTTATAGGTCTTGAATTAGAAATCTCACCAGCTTCAGGAACCTTTGGAATTATACTGATATAGTTTGAATTAAAACCACGAAGAATCCAACCATTATTTAAGAAGTATTTGACCACATTACAAACATCTAATCCCACTATTTCCTAACAAGATTGAAAAAATAGGCCATTAATTCCATCAGGTCCTAGAGAAGACTGAGGATCCATTGAGAAGATGTTGTCTTTAATCTTTTTTATTAGAAGGCATATCAATAAGAAATCTCATAGCTAATTTAATATTAATATTTGACATGCAATTCTAAATAATAATAAAAAATAAGAGTGAGGAGACAAAGATGAGAGTATCACCTTTGCACCATGAGTTCTGGTGATGAGAGGTACCAATCCTTGTTCCAAAGTGGATCAACTCTGTTTATACAAAACACGTACAAATAAATTCAAACACATAGATCAGAAGCATATAGACTGAAGTTTTGCAAATCTATGTGTAGTTTTGCTAAAAGTCTCAAAGGTCAAAAGACCAAAACATCAAATTTAAATCTAGGTAAAAATTTAATGCTATATATCAATGTAATATGACACTACTTACCCTTAATGAACGACAATAGGTTAAGATAATGATGAGAAACTTTGTATGGAATTCATAGTATTAGTGGATGCAAAATATGGTAGAACAACAGGTGTCTCAGCACACGATAGGGCAATGACAATAAAGGTTCTTACTTCTAGAGATTCAGAACGTGAATATTTCAACCGCCCAGGCCATATATTTCCACTGAAGTACAGGGAGGGGGGGTTTAAAAAAGTGCTGGACATAAAAAAGCGTCCCTCGATCTTGCCATGTTGTCCGGGTTAGACCAAGTTATTATTCGTTGTGAAATTGTTGACAATGATGGCTCCATGGCGAGATTACCAAAGGTTCGCCAATTTGCATAAGAAAAAAACTTGAAGATTATATCTATATTTGATTTAATCAGATATAGGAGAAAATAGATAAATTGGTGTAGAAAGCTTCTGCAGCACGTATACCAACAACATGGGGTCGTTTTGAAGCATATTGCTTTAAGTCACTATTGGATGAGATTGAGCATATTTCTATGGTTAAGGGTGAAATTGGAGATGGGAAAGATATTCATGTCAGGGTACATTCAAAGTGTCTCATTGGTGACATATTTGGGTTAGACAGATGCAAATGCATTAATCAACTGGCACTCATAATGTAGCAAATTAAAGCAACTGTCATAGGAATTTTGATATATCTATAAGGACATGAGGTAATGGGAATTAGTTTGGGCCACAAGCTTAGTGATTAAAAACTCCAAGACGACATGTGTGATACTGTTGAAGCCAATGAGCAGCTCGGGTTACGTCTTGATTCATGAGAATATGGCATTGGCGCACAGATACTACGAGATCTGGGTGTTCGAACAATGAAGTTGACGACAAATAACCCTATAAAATATATTGGGCTCAAAGGTTATGGTCTGGAAATTGCAGGCATGGTTCCATTGTTAACTCCAATACCAAGGTAAAATAAAAGATATTTAGAGACCTTTCATGCAGAAAGTTTGGATATCAATGGTATTAACAATAAGAATGGCAGAAGGAGAAGCAACTAGTGATCGGATGGTACACCTAAGATGCAAACAATTATCAAAAGCATATGTTTGAATTTAGTTTGTAGAGAGTTTGTTCCGAGTGAGCTATAAATGAGATAATACATGTCACTTGGCTTCGAATTGCAGAAGAAAATTTTTACTTATCAATTTTCTTTACAGATTTGGAAAATTGGACTAAGGAATGCATAACAAATAGTGTGTGATAAAGCCTTGTTTTACTCTATGACACCTTAGCCCAAGGCAAGTCTGATTTTGTATTTCAAGTCAAAAATTAAAAGACAACAATCAAATATATTTCTTCGAGAAAAAAAATATTCATACTACACATACTAATGGACACTACCAAGATAATCAATTAACAAAATGCCTCAATTATAAGAGAGCCTACGAGAGGAAGATCTAAATCAACAATTAACACCAATACGTAGGTATACAGAGCTACAGGTATCATTCATGATCCTTCTTCCAAAAACAAAAATGCTGACAACACTAATAACCCCAATAACACACAAGAGGAAGCAACAAATGAATATTTTTAGGAAGATAAAATGCCACCTCTAGAACCAATAGATGAAGACCTACTTATAGATGAAAACGAGATGAATTCTCCAAATAACAAAGGGAGACAGAGAGCACAATCTCAAAGGTTGATCCTACAACATCATCACTCTATAATTACTAAGGATGAATATTTATTTTCTTTTCGTTTCTTTGAATAATAATAGCGGGGGTCTCATACCTCTTCATAAAAAAATAGAAATAAATCAATAAACTAAATTAAATATATTTTATAATGCGATGGATGAACTTGTGGTAAATAGAATAGTGAAACTTCCCCCCCCCCCATTCCCTCCTTCACAAACTCCAATATAAACTCCAATATCATATCCATCACCACCCTTCTAATCAAATAAATAAATCAATATTTTACCACACAATCAACAATATGATACTTTCATTTCAGATATGAAACTGATAACAAAAGTAGTCGGCAGTAGTTATCTCTTTCTCCACCTTTCCTAGACTAACTAGCCCGAACTACAACTTCCTGGTTTTATTGACCCAA
Source organism: Sambucus nigra (assembly GCA_949130495.1). Classification (NCBI taxonomy): domain Eukaryota; kingdom Viridiplantae; phylum Streptophyta; class Magnoliopsida; order Dipsacales; family Adoxaceae; genus Sambucus; species Sambucus nigra. The sequence goes on from OX422222.1 coordinate 52,971,015, forward strand.
AGATTGATATATGATTTTGTCTTTTTAGATGGCGAACAATGCTTGCTAAATCTATAAAAACCAAAGGATTATAAAGTCCCATGTGTCAGATTTGTGACTTCATCATTGCAATTTATCATTTCCCTATTCATAGTTGGTCGTAAAATGTTGATTCATGAAACTAAAAGAATATTTGAAAAGTAATTGGAACCAACATGAACAAATCGATGAGGTTCCATCTGACAATTTTCATGACTAAAATAAAAATAATTGTAAATGAACACAGGAATAGAATGAATTCAAACCAGTATAACATTAGAATGAAATCATATGTAACAAACCAGTATAACAACAGAATGAAATTATCTATAAGAAAGTAATATAACATAGAGTCCCAATCTCACTCTAGATTCATAATGTACATCCAGCAACAACCGAGAACAATCATATTACCCACAACCAGTGGAGGAACAAACCCGAGACTAAAAAAAGCACAACCAAAGCTTAAAATTAAACACGTTGTAAAACTAATTGTGCATTTGTCTAATCCGAATCTGATTTTTTTTAGAGATAGGTTGCATTAGCTTTTCTAACTGAATAAAAAAATGAAAATTATCTACCAAAGTGTATATGATGTGACAATACAAATATTGTAATCAATAATGACAGTCTAGATACAATATTTACATAAATCAGCACACCTTTGTGGATGCAGACCCTATTATCCGAACAATTTAATGATCAGTCAACCAAGAATAGACAAATAATATGAATATAATCACCCTAGTGTGCTCTTATATCTGAATTGCACAAAATATTTTCTGAGGTTACTATTTTCATGTGATTATAACATAAAAAAGTGTATTGAAATGCCGATATAATTGTCTTCAACACGAGACTTCTTGATAGACTGGACAATGGGTCAAGTTGTGTCATCAGTTTTTTTATTGCACATTGTATGGACATTTAAATGAAGTTGTATGCATAAACAACATAAATTAAAGCAGATAACTCAAAATGCACACATATATATACATTAAACTCAAGTTAATGAGCCATAAAAGAGAGTAAATTTTGCACAAAGATTGTCATACATACACACACACGCATAGAGATTAAAACGATATATATATATATATATATATATATATATATATATATATATATATATATATATATATATATATATAAACATTAATCGTAGGTTTAAAGCATAAAAGAGTACCTAGGGTTCCCACCTGTTGGGATTACAAAGAGAGAATGAGAGTGGAAATGTTTGTGACTTGTAATACTTCAGGAGCGTGAGAGAGAGAGAGAGAGAGAGAGAGAGAGAGAGAGAGAGAGAGAGAGAATAAAAAAGAACAACTTTAATATTAAAAAAAATAGACAGCAACAACATTCGAATCTCAAAATCTCAAAAATTATAGCAACATTAAAATCTTAACCCATAAATCAATAATTATATCTCATCTAAACTAAACCCATTTCAGCACAACCCATCAAAACACAACTCATCCAAAACCAAAAATCAAACACATTCACATATCCATATCTAATAAAATCAAAACAGAACAAAAATAAAAGTAAGTTTTCTTACCTGACCGGCGGTAGCAGGAGGCAGGGAAGGAGGAGATGAGGCTGACGGCATTAGGCGAGGAGAGGGTGTGACGGCATCGACAATAGCAACACCATGTGAGTGGGTGATGGCGTCGAGAGAAAGAGATGTAAGTGAATGGATTGGAAAACGTATTTGGTTTTTGGCTGAAGGAACGAGCGGGGGACCTGTGAAAATGAGAGAGAGGAACGAGCGAGAGACCAAAGTGATTTTAGTATTTTTTTTGGGGGGTATTATATATTTTAGTTAAGTGTGCTAAATTCTGGTACACTTTAAAACAGTGCTAATTTTTGGCACTGTTTTAAAGTGTGCCAGATTATCATTAAACCGTGCCAGAATTTGGCACAGTTTTAAACTCTGCCAGATTTTTAATATCAATGTGTGCCAAATTGTTATTTTTAGTGTAGTGATTTACTTATATAGTTGAACGTATCGCTTTGGCCTGAGGTTTTTTCCCGTTGGTGTGTTTTTCCTCGTATAGATCCTCATCTCAAGTGCATGATTTACTTTCGGCATGTATGATTCCTTTATGTGCTTAATATCATTTTTGTAAATCACATTTTTGTCACTTAGATGCTAGGATAAGCTTTTTCCCGAATTTTGATTAAAAGAAAGTATATATCTTTAATTAAGAAATAATTTTAATTGGAGTAGTGTGGCCAGGTTAGATTCCCTCGGCACGGGCCGACCCCAAAATCAGGACGGGATGGACAACCTAGAGGAGCTTCCCTCTCCTCCCCACCATGCGCGTGTGGGTGATTCGAGGATACAGGTATCCTCTCTCTTCCACTCACATTGGTGTATACGCGGGCTGCCTCGAATATAAAATCCGTCATCGTCAAAAGGGGATAACACAAAGAAATGGAGTCACCAACCTATTTTACTCAAAATAGCCAAAAGACAATGTAGCTGCATCGAGAGAACGTCATCAATGTCACTGATGCCTATAAAACCAAGTCAATCGAGGGTCCGGGGACTAAATACGGAAAGGGAAGGTGTCAGTCACCCATTTCTCCCTTTTGGCCTCTCATGGGCTATGTTAATATTATCCCTTTCCTTGAAGTGTGATGTGTATGTACATATGTGTAATGTAAATGACAGGAGAAGGTAATCATATTATTGACGTCATAGGAAAGATGGAGAGGAAATGATCCATAAGATTGTACTCGAAAATAATATAAACATATGATTTCAGTGTTCGCCAAATCACGAATCTCTATAGAAAGACGAATGTGTATGTCGAATGAGACACAAATATATATAAGAGTTCATGACTCACAAAATAGATGTAATATAGTGTAAAAGCATAAAAAAAATAGAGGACTTGAATCCTAGGATTGGACCCAGACGCCTACGTAGCCCAGTGGGCATCAAAGTCCACATAGTTCGATATATATCATAGGGGTGGGATTTAACCCATAAACCCAAATTTAAGACACCTCTTTGAATATTTTTTAAGGAAGCGTGCCCAAGTGTAAAAGTGTGAAAATGTGACGCACTATTACTTTTGGAGTTTACAAGTAGACCTTTTTTTTTTATCTTTTTGGGTTTATGTGAATACTAATAAGAAAAGTGGATATTAGTTGATTTGATATAAGAAAAATAAGAATAAAAGATATAAAAACAGGACTAAAGCAAATAAATAATGCTAAATGAATAAACTAGAAAAGAATAGGAATAGACCTCATAGAAGACTTTTGCTACTGAATTTGGAAGCTATGTGTGACAATTTTGTAGTGGTATAAGGGTGGTAAGTAGGACTATGTAAGTGACTAAAGGTGGTAGGAGAGTGAGGTAAGAGAAATGGAGAGAATGTTCAAAAATAGGGTTTTTTGGGATTGACATCGCTCTAATTTTGAGAAAATGTTTCTGATTGCTAAAGGGAGACCCTTGGAGTGAGGTGATGGGATCCTTAAATAGTATCATTTTAGAGTTAGAGGGTACCGATAGACATGGCCCCTAGCCTACGTATCTGCACAGTTCCTACCTTATTGGGCAAGGAAAGTACACCATACCGATAGGCAGAGGGTTTGGGGTGCCTATAGGCAATCTGAAATGGGCATTTTTGGAAATACAGACATAGAATGTGAACTATAAGTCTGAATTTTGCACGACTAGTACAGTCAGAAAGGGAATTTCGATCCCTTCAAGAATCCATCAATCCACTCTTGGGTTTGGGAGTTGACTTAAGTTAAATGGGGCTCAAAAGCGCGCGTTGATCTCTAGACAGAAGTTTTCAAAGTAAAATGGGTTGTTTGTGTGAAACATGATGCTGATTCATGCATGGCATGGACCATTGGGAAAGGAATTCCATTCCCTTAAAGATATCATTGAGCTTCGCTCGGGTTAGAAAGTTGGCCATGGTCAAATGTGGCTCGAAAGTTCCCAGTGGCCTTTCAGAGTAAAAAAGGGATATTCGTGCAAACCGTGAGGCCGATTCACACATGGTATTAACTTTTGGAAAGGGGATTCAGAGTCCTTTGAGGTTTTATTGAGATTTTCTTAGTTTAGGGATTTGATCAGATTCAAACGGGGCCTAGAAGTGCCTGGCGGCCGCCTATCAGTTCTTGGAGTAAAATGGATCATTCGTGCAATAGTGAGCCCAATTCGCGCTCGATATGGACCATTAGAAAGGGGATTCAGTGACCCTGAAGGTGTTATTGAGCTTCGCTCAGTTGGGAGAGTTCATAGGAGTTAAACATGACTCAAAAGCACCAAGTGGCCACTAGATTAGTACTCGGAGTCTGACCTAGGGTTTATGGACAGAGAAGGAGTGCTAGGGGCCTAAGGAGGTATTAGGAAGCGGTTTCTAAGAGACCATTGGCGGGTGATCTTAGAACGGGCAAAGTTGGTCAAAAGATATACCCCTCATCATTGATTGGGAAGAGGATTGAGGTCAATTCTATGGACCTAAGGGGTGGGGTTAATCGATTCATAGTGTCGAAGTTGATTCTACGGACCTAAGATTAGGATGACCAATTCAACGGGTCAGTTGAAATGACCAATTCAGAGGATTGAGGTCGATTCTGTGAACCTAAGGAATGAGATGGATAATTGAGTGGGTCGGATTGAAGTGATCGATTCAGAGGGTCAAAGTCGATTCCGTGGACCTAAAGATTGAGATGATCAATTCAGCGGATCTAATTAAAGTGACCAATTCAGAGGGTCGAGGTCGAATCTATGGAGATAATTATTAAGATGACCGATTCAGTGGTTGAGGTCGATTCTTCGAACCTAAAGAGTGAGATGACCAATTTAAGGGATCGGATTGAAGTGATCGATTCAGCAGGTCGAGGTCGATTCTGTGAACCTAAAGATTAAGATGGCTAATTCAGCGGGTCAGATTAAAGTGATCGATTCAGAGGGTTGAAGTTAATTTTGCGGACTTAAAGATCGATATTGGTAATTCAACGAGTCAAGGAAGATTCTACAAACCTAAAGAATGAGATGACTAATTCAGGGCATTGGATTGAATTGATCGATTCAGCAGGTCAGGGTCGATTTTATGGACCTAAAAACTAAGATGACCAATTCAGCGAGCCGAATTGAAATGATATATTCGGAGGGTCGAAGTCAATTCTGTAGACTTAAATATTTATAAGACCAATTCAGCAAGTCAGGGTCGATTCTACAGACCTAAAGAGTGAGATGACCAATTCAGCGGGTTAAATTAAAGTGACCGATTTAGAGGGTCAAAGTCGATTTTGCGGACCTAAAGAGTGGGATGACCAATTTAGGGAGTCAGATTGAAGTGACTGATTTAGAAGGTGGACGTTGATTTTGGGGACCTAAAGATATTATTTATTGGGAAAATTTTAAATTATGGATATGCTAGGGAAATGGTAGAGTATTTCGGTCCAGATGCAGCTTGGATTTTTTATTCTACCGAGGAGTATGTAAATGATGAGAGGAGTTACAATGATCCTACTGGGGATTTAATGAGGGCTTGTAACTATTTTGGCCATCCAAAATGTGTTTTCCTTGGAGAAATGACGTTCTTGACTTAATGGGGATTTTGGGGGAATTTTTTTGACTTTTTCGAGAAATTTTAGGAGTTTTGGGACTTTTTATAGTGAAATTTTAATAGGATTGTCGAAAGTCATGTCTGGGGAGGTTCCCATCAACATAGGTCATGAACTCTTGGGTTTCTAAGGGAAGAGGAAAGGCCATTACAGATAGGCAGGACCAGGGGACTGTCGATCGTCATACCCCTTAGCATTATATAAAAGGGGGAAACCCTCTTCATTTTTCCATGCCTTAAAGTGATTGAATCTCTTTCTCTCTCTTTAAAAGTCATTTTCAAGTCTATTTACTTTGTAAGATCTTAATGGCGGGTACTTCTAGCAACAATAACAATGACTGGGTGACTATTGATGAAGAATGGTGGGATGTAGTTTCATTGACAGTAGGCAATAAGAATGATTATGATAACTTTTAGTCGGTGGATGATGAGAGGGTGTTATTGCGGGAGCTTGCTCATAACCGTTCTGCTAGGGTGAACAACCTTAATGTCTATATAAGTGTTTACCGCCTGATTTACCATATTTTCTTTTTCTTTTTATCTTCAGGATAATTAAGGGTTCTTTCTTGATTTCTGCATAGGTTGACATATCCTCTTCGAGAATTCGATCCTAGAAGATGATCAGGATGAATGAGGTTTAGGATCATCTTTTTGGGCAGTATGGTGGACAGTAATGTCTATCGGGTTTGGCACATTGATAGGGGCATCATATTAGACATCACGCTCTTCAACGGTGTTATGTGCACTAGGCGAGAGGTAGTGGGACACAACCCACACATTTCATTTGAGGGTTGGGGAGATGACGATTAAACCCTTGGAAATTCAAAAAACTATAGGATTGGAGTGTGTCAATCATCAGATTATGGTGGACCCAATTGTACGAGTTATGAAGGAAGTAGTGCAGTCTGCCGTGGGGGATATAAGAAGAATTGTGTCGAGGATTATGTTAATTTATTTATGCTAAAGGAGACTCTATTGTCGAGGCAGATTGACAATACTGATGGGAGTCAGGTGAGAGATGTAGCTCGTTTATTCATTTTTCTTTTGTTGGGGGAATTTGTTTTGGAGACGAGCGGCGACATCATTCAGCTATTGTTTTTATCCTTTTTAGGATCATTTCAGGCATCCATCTGTACGATTAGGGAAGATTTAACTTGGCATCCCTTTCTGCTTCATTAGATGCTTTTAGTCGGTGTTACCGATAGACTTTTACAGGACCCACATATCTCTTGGAGGTAGTCTTTAAGTGTAATTTCCTCTTTATTTTCTTCCGATCTTTTTTCTTTCACTTATAATTCTTGTTGTTGCCTTTTGCAGACGTGGTTTTATGAGGTGATAGGGCACAACATGGGTTTGGTGTCCTTGAAGGAGAGCTTGTTGGGAGACTTCTGTGGGATGTATAGATGGATGAAGTCGAATAGGCATTCGAACTAATCCTTTTCCCTGAAAGATGTGAGGGTGGCATCGAACGCCCTGACGAGCAACCAAGTTAGGATTATTATCCTTTTCCCTTTCTAAGTTTTTAGAAATTTTTCTTTTGGGTAGATTAATGACTCTTTGCTGTGGAAACAGGTGACTTTGTATCCCTAGAGTCTATCTTCGAGGGTCATAGGGGTTATAGGTATGCATGCGCAGATGAGCTGGCACATGATTTTGGGTATGTCTGGTACCTTGGTGATAGGGTGGTGCGATAGATCATGGATGGAAAGGTGGAGGTCCCACCATTGGCACCCCCGAGTAAATGAGGTGGGTTATGGAGATAAGGGATGAGGCTAGGGAGGCGGTGATAAAGGGTGAGCCCTATACGAATTACATTGATATGACGATGGGCTTATGACTATCTGTACTTTGCGACCAATAAATTTATGCCGTTGTGCATATATGATGACGAGAATATTCCTTCACCTGTGAATGGATCGGGTAAAGGTACTAACATATCGATGACATTGGCCCATAGTTTCGAAAGAGGCGTGATTTCACCAGCGGGGTAGGTTCCACTTATTCATGTCTCCATTCCCTTTTATCATCTTCAGTTGAGCAGTATGGACATGTTATCGGTGCCTCATGACCCCCATGCGATGGTGGAAGGGTTGGTGGGTATTTTTGAGGATGCCCTCTAAAGTGAGGTATAATCATTTCCTTCTTTTTTCATTTCCTGCTCTTTTTTCTCTTTATCGACTTGCTTGATTTTTATCCTTTTGTTCTTGTATATTGTCCGTGTGTCGACCACCTGGCTAAGGGATATCAAGGACTATATGGCATCGATGTCGGCCTATGTGAGGAAGTCGACCAGTGCCTACTTGGTGTCGCCGACCACATCTGATGAGACCTCCAGTTTTGGGTGTGGGGGATCCATCACTCGTCTTCGGGGAAAATGCGTCCGTCGTGGTGGTTGAAGGTGGTTTTGAGAAAAGTTTGAGGGATTCAGGTTGCATCCCTATGTATATTTCTTCTTCTTTTTCTTTCATTTTCTTAATTCTACTTGCACGGAATGTAATGATTCCAAAAATATATATAAGAAAGGTATTTTTTTATGTTATCTTGGTTTAATGGCTTACTCTATATGCTCTTTAATTTTCTACTTAGGTTTTTTCATTGTTTGCAAAGAAAGAGATAAAATGAAAAAAATAACTCAAATATTGATTTTTTTTAATAAAATTGTTAATTTGAGAAATTATGTACAATGGAAAAAATAAGGAATTTTTTCAAAAAGGAACAACCCGGAGATTGATTTTTCTCAAAGGAAACATTAATTTTAGAATTCATATGTGTAAAAGAGGAAATAAGGATTTTTCCCCAAAAAAAGGGTTGTCCGATTAGCATACCCCTTAGCCTACCTATCAGCACAATAATGAAATACAAATAATCCCCTTAGCTTTAGTTGAAGTTTTTGCATACTTTGGGTACTTTTGGGGCGGGAAAATGATGGTGTTTTTAAGGATTTGTTTTTATGGAATTTTTTAGTATAAAAGAGGGGGGGGGGGGGAGGTTGGAAATGTTTTTATCACCACATTCCAATTTCTCTTCTTTACATCTTTCTTCTTCTCTGTTCTTTAAATGGATCTTCTAGTGTTCAAGGCCTTTTACACTTACCTTGAAGGTTTAGAGGACACATGCCTCCACAACATCAACTACGAAGCCTTTGGTCTGTGACAGGTCTCTTTGTGGTGTAATCGTCCCATAGACTAAAACCTTTTAGAAGCAGTGGTACATTTCTGGTCATGTTCGCACTGAGCATAGTTCTACTGAGACCAAATTTTCATATTATATAGTTATATTATTTTGTTGAGGCATGTGAGTTCTATTTATGTATCTTGTTTCCCTCCTTTATTCATTATATGCTTCATATATCTATTCACTGTTATCTTGTTGCCATTGTCATATGATTACACAGTTTGCTGATATTGTGATTTTCATTATCTAGTCATGATATTTATTACTTCATTATACTCTTGCTAGATATGGTCCTTTGTGATTTATCTATCCCACTGTTGGTCTATTCCACACAAAAATGGGGATATACATGTGATGTACAGTTGAGTTTTGCTGACATTCATTTATATATTTTTACCACTATACAACACTTGTGGTATATTTGTTTTTTTCGTGTGTGTAGTCATTTTTAAAGATATTTTTGCATAAATCAAGAGAACTTAATATACTAACTTCAAATTAAGCCTTGTATACTAGGCATGACTATACAATAAGTTACACTCAACCACCCTACTAATCGCAACTTAATTATTCTCACTGTAACCTCATATGGCTCTACTGGCTTTAAATCGTAATATAACTACTATCTCTTAGTTATAACTACATACATGTATAATAACTGAGGTACTAAACCTGTGTCCTAAAGGCTAAATATTTCCCAACTCTTGACGTTCGCTAAGTTTTATGTGTGGGATGTCTCGCAAAGCGAAATCCAAATAACGAACCCCCCATACACTACTACCAAATGTTTTCGGTCGTCGAGATCCGTTAGGCCCTCAGTCCATAACATGTACACCCAAATCCCCGTCTCCTGACATAAAAATTCTACTTGTCCACTCTCATGTCACTAAAGACGATATACAATACAATGCTCCCACTATCACTGGGTGCTCAACGCTAAGTTAATAACGAACTAAATCTCTTCGCTCGATAATTAACCAATATATCCTGAATCGCATCAGTAAACATCCCTACTCACCGGGATCAAATACAACAAGATAACATACTCATCGAAGTCTACAATACAATGCTATATATATATATATATATGCAGGCTCATCCCTCTTTCAGGTGATGCCTTCCAAAAATAATATATCTCCCCCTGAAATAATGAGCACGATAGTCTTATCACGCAATCTTCTACCTCTCAAACCCTCAGTATCCAGTCACTACAAATGATCATAATAAATTTTACTTTCATAACTCTCAAAAGTATTAAGACTAATTACACAATACAAACATCCTCCTAGTGTGCACACCTGCCCCCGCAGGAAACTCCAAAGAGCTCCGCTACCCAGCGGTAAATATATACCTAATAAGGTTAACACTGCCAACGCACCCATTAAATCTGGCTCGCTCGCAAATTTAAGTGTTAAATAATCATATATTGTGATGCACCCATATCACCCGAACTTATCCTATACTTATAAGAGCAAGAGAAAAACTTTATCCCCATTTGCCATCTATCTTGCTTGGTCAACAGATCCTGAGCATAATTGTCCCTCCATAACTGACCCATGATCTGCTATAATGGTTGTATAACCAGGATCTCAACCTTTAGTTCCCCCTACCTCATGTTGGGCAATCCTTCTTCCTATGGATCGTCTCTCCATAACTATAACAGCTTCCCTAGAAACTCTCTTGCTTCTAGCCCTGGCCCTGCTAGATTCCCGACCATTCCCATAGTCCTGATGGCCCCGAGGAACGAAAATGTTGCTGTTATTGATGACACCACTGGTCTTGACTGATATCACCACTCTCGAGTTGGTAACCTTCAGAGTTAAATCTCTTAGTCCTATTCCCCTACCAAAAGTCTTGCTCATGCAACTGTTGTTGTGCCCCACTGGCACCGTTCCCATCTACCTTCCCAGTCAGACTGGTCTCACTTTATCGCTATGGACAAGGTCAATACAAGTGGACCTACTCTCACATATAGGACACCTTTCTATGCCATCCCCCTGTCTTTGGCCCCACTGGCCATGTCGGCGTGTTTTTATCTCTAGCTTGGTATTCTTGGCCCGAATTACTATCCTCGTTGTCCCTTTGGCTCTGCTAGCCCTATAGGAATAGATGTTGGCCTTGACGGCCCTGACTGAATCCACCGTCACTTTGTAGGACTTCCATTGATCTTAATCATTTAAATCGGTTCCCTATTGGGCTTACCCTCCTATGGTGCTTCACTAGCACTGTTTAATCCAGTATTTCTCTTCGGATATATTCTTTAACTCTCTTGGCTCCCTTCTCATGGAAGCGTTGATAAACACTTGTAAACGTATGACCTTGACGACATCGGCACTAGTCATTCTAGCCGTATTTCCCCTCCACACTTAAGTATTCTACCCACGAGTCCATTATCAACTTATGGACCCTTTTTATTCTCCGTATCCCCTTCGTCAGGCATGAAGTTCGCTAAACAAGTCAACGTCTCTCTCACGATTGGTCTCTATCTACCCCACTTATGATAAGTTCTGAAACTCCATTCACATCTCTATCTGAATAGCAAATGGAAGATCTTATGTTCAAACTGCACCCAAAATTCTTCAATTCACTCCATGTTTACTTCCTTATATGTGGTGATTGACTCCTATCATCATAACGCTGCTCCTATGAGCAAAAATAATTTAGCCTGAAATTTAATCATGGGTGTAACTACACTCCACCCTACACAATTTCCTTTGGATTATCTCCTTCCATTGGCCCATCACACTTCCTCTCTTCCCCAAATCCTTATAGATTGCTCTTCGAAAGAGCTCCTCTGAATCCTCCTTTCCCACTACGTTGGGTGAGTCTGAATTGCACCATTATTATCTACGATAGTGCTTAGGGAAGCTACTGCTCCCAAGTAATTATACTATTGTCATCTACCTGAGCAATAATCATGGTGACTTCTATCGCGATGACTAATCCCTAAATACTCTATGGCTTCGGTTGAGCCTCTCCTCTTATAACCCTTCTAATGGCCCTCGTTGGTCCTCCTATATTTTTTGGTGTACGAAGATAAACCGAATTCGTATATAAATTACATCAACTATACTTAGTAGCAGGAGAACGTAAGTCACATATGTAGAGGAATACAATAATCCTATAATAAGGCTCTATATTAAAGAACGCTACTATAAAATCGTAGTAAGCCCTATAGATCCTAAGGACACTAGAATATGATGCTCTGACACCATTTGTGACACCCCACCTATTTTAACCAAGGGATATCATTCCTTTATTAAAATAACCAGGAATCTCATTTGGTTCATTCTTAGCATCACTGTTGAAAACTTTTTAATTTACTAACCACCTATGTTGAATTAAGCGTGTGTCAAATTTTATCTTTCATTAATAACAACATTCGGAAATTTAATATGATAACCAAACCATCCAAGCAGTAATAATAATATGAATCCATCACAAGATAAATAACCAAATAAATAAAACAGAATAAACCATCGGTTTACAATACAAAAGTCCAACTACGACTCTAATAAAATAGAACAAAATCCAAAAATCCAAAATCTGGTATCACTGAATAAATGAAATAGTTGAACGGGCGACGTGCCCAAATGAAATAACTGAATTGAATCCTACCCTAGGAATGAAGCAACTAAAGTGTCTAATCCGAATCCTGCAAGGATCCATAAGTGCTACAACTATGCATCCCTAGAATAGATCCTTAAGCTTGACATCCGTGTGGCTGAACAGCTAAAAGGTTTTGAAAATATTTTGCAAACGGGTCAAAGCCCAAAACATTTGAAAACAATTAGCAAGTATTTATCACAGTTTAAAAGAAGTTATTAATTACACATTAGTTCAACGTACACTCCCTTGAGTTCCTCACCTCTCAACTACTGTGCACGCCTAATGTCACCTACCTTGCTATACTACCCAACCCAACTAGGTATCATCAGTAACTATCTATCCACTAACATATTTAACTCCCCCGTACTTCCCATGTAGTAGGATATAGTATTCCCATCTGTACTCATTACGTCCTTAATTAAATATCTCTTTAACTCCCCCATACCGCCCATACAGTACGTTATCTTAACATTAATAATTAACTTTACTAGTATGTTATTATTAAATCATCATTAAAATTTAACGTATGTTATAATTAAACCATTTCTTTAAGTTTCTCTGATTAAATCATCTTTTAGATATACGCTATTTAACTTTACTACCATCACACACTAAGTAGATTATCTCATAATTACATCATGTATAGATATACGCTATCTACAAATACTACATCCACACACAAGTAGGATAAATACACATGTATGTATAGATATATCACATTACCTATATACATAACTCCAGCATCTCAAGGCTAAGAACCGCGATGTGAGTCGGCGTACTCTGCTATAAAGTCCATGTACCTTTCGTACCCAATCAAGTATTATCAGCTTTGATATCACCCTCGTACCATAAATCAAATTAACAGATATTAGAGGCGAACATAGTTATAAGCCTTTGGGATACGTTAATACCTAACGTACCCAAATGACCGGCCACGCTATCCTACACTCAGATAGTGATCATTCCTAAGTTCTAGGTTCTGGGTCACACATCCAGGACTTACTGGAATCGTCAAAGTGGGATCTCCATATGCATGGGACCTCCGTGATAGCAGGCAACATAGGTATCTTCACACACATAAGAAAGCACATAATAGGCATACACACAACTTATCCATATGTCGCACATAGGCATAAACACAACCTATAAGTATAATATGTATAGTTATACACACACCCTATAAATATCATTCGTATAGGTATGCATTCAACTTATAATATAATCCTTATAGGTATCCACTCAACCTATGATATAATCTATACAGGTGTACACTCAACCTATAATTATCATTCGTACATAATATAGATACATATATCTTGAACACTTACCATACTTCTCAATTTATGATTTAGAACTCTCTATCATATTTCCCAAGTATTATTATCTACCCGAAGGGACCTAGTTACCCCCTTACATTATTTCATAAGTTAATACACCCATACATTACAAGTCTAAGTCATAAGTCGTGGCTTACCCGTTCTCATAACCCAAATTCTGAATTCCCGATACGCATCTCAATAGTTTTATCATCCTCGATTAATATCTCAAGTTTACCCACATTAAAGTTCAACCAAGCCTTGACTTTATACGTACTGACCTCCTCTAAGTCATTCTTTAATTACAAAATTATCCCTCGAGTTTCCCCTAATTCACTTCATGATGAAATTATAACAAAAAGGAAAAACTAAGCAAATTTGGGCTGTCAAACCGACTTGGCCTTGGTCTGAATCGATTTGCCCACTGAATAGATTCGGCTAAGGAGTCGAATCGATTCGCTACAAGCATGTCTCCTTCTTCCTTACGTTTTTACAATTTCTCATCATTACAACTTTCTCAATTCTTCTTAAAACTTAACCAAATTTCAAACAGACATTATTAAATGTTATATAAGTGTATAGGACTAATTTCCATCATAATTTTAACATTAAATAATCACGAATTCAATCCAAGAACAGATTATCTTTAAAAATCTATAAAACCCTAGTTTACATTGTTCTACATTCATAATCAATCTTAAGCCCATATTTCTTCCATGTTCTTTATTTAATAACTTTTTATTTTAAAATATCAACAATTATAGGTTCATTCTACAAGAAAACCTATACCAAATCATAATCTTTAACCATTTCAACCCCAAGAACATCAATTAATCATCAAATATAAAACCCTACACTACATGGGTATTATAACCTTTTAAAAATATGCAAGATAATCACTTGCCTTGAGATTGTAGATTTGATTTGTGTAAGAAGATGGTGGATTTGTCTTCCTTTCCTTCAGATCTAAACTCCGATGGTGGTGGTGGTGGTGGTGGTGCAAAGTGGTGTGGGGAGCCTTGAAATCCTTCTCTTTCCTCCTCCAATGGCCTCTCTCTATTTTTCCAACTCCTAACCCTAGAACCCTCAACATATATGCTGATATAACCCTATTAAATTCGTTGGTCCCTTTACTCTAAAATGCCAGAACACCAAAATACCCTTTTGGGGTGTCGATTTGCCCTAAAAATGCCCCGGGACCCAATCTGAACCCCCACATACACTTTTTTGACTATCTCGATCCTTCCAGACATATTGGCATACTGGAAATGGCAGCTTGGATGACCCATAAATAAATCTTATTTTATTTCATAAATTTAAGTCCCGACACGACTGACATGTGTGTCCCTACTAGATTACCATAACTGTTATATATCTCACTCATGACAATTAAAATGATTTCTTACTAATTTATTACTCCTTCAATAAGTAATACTCAATATAATTCATACAAATAAATATCAACCCTTATCACCCTAATCAATATTTATTTTAAACCGGATTCATTTCCCATTTTAATTTAATTAATCTCAATATAAAAATCAGTAAAAGTACGGGGTGTTACATGATGATATTGGGATTTTCTTTATCTAGTCATGATATTTATTGCTTCATTATTCCCTTGCTAGATATGGTCATTGTGGTTTATCTGTCCCACTATTTGTCTATTCCACTCAAAAAGAGGGAGACACGTGTGATGTATGGCGAGCTTTATTGACATTCATTTATATATTTTTATGTACCACCATACTTAACTTGTGGTACGTTTGTTTGTTTCGTGCCTATAGTTATTTTCATAGATTCAGACATATTGACTACATCACATTCCGATATGTTTGCTTCGCCTGATGGTCTTATTGATTTTTGTTTGTGTCCTGTATTTTTCCTTTGGGGTTTTATGGGATGGGCATAGGTTTTCGGCTTGACGGCCCGACTTAGAATTTCATTATTTTTTGGTTTTGTCTCAGAATATCCAAAGGGGAAGATTTGTAAGGGAAACTTTCCAATCCAGTCAATTTTCTTGTAATTAGCATAATTCAGGAAAAAAATTATTTTAGTCGTAGGTTGGTCATTGAGTTGTGATCGCACAAAGCCTATGACGTGTAATATTGAAGATATTGCGGCAAAGCTTTGAATATGATATTTTCCATGTGTTAGTGAGTTGATTTTTCTTCACACTTGGAATATCTTAGATCGCACGGGTATGAATGCTAAATATTTTTTGAGTTGATTTTGTTTAGAAAAATTCAAGGATGATTTTAAAATCAAAATTATTTTTCTTTTCGTTCAAATGACTTTGAGATTCGTTCAAACGAGATTTGATTCTCGTTCGAACGACACACTACCATAAAATTCATAATTCATATTTAAAGGCTTCTTTCACTCGAAAAACATAAGAACTTTTGTCGAAAAAATTTTCTACACCTCTTTAAAAAAAGTTCCCAATAGTGTCCCATCATCCTTAGTATTCAAGATCAAAATCTAATGATTCCACAGCTATTATGATCTTGATTTTGGTAACAGAGATCGTTCTATCTTCTTGAATAATTATTTTTGTTCGGTGAACTCCGTACGTGATGATTATGAAGAAGAAGCGGTGGACTCCTTGTTCATATTTATAGACAGTTGCTAGGCTACATCGGTGGATAACGAGGTGCATTAGGACTCGTGAAATGTGGATACTTGCGTGGGTGGACTCCTACATGGAACTATGGAGGAGCAGTAGAAGAGGTATAAAGGCTTATAGGTGATCGAGTCATTGAGTAAGACAATATCTCTTTTTGTAATTGTTCGTATCATAGTGATTGTTTAGCCTCGTCGTTCAAGGTTTTTTCTCTTAGTGGTTTCCTCTTACATCGGCTTGTGTTATGGTGTGTTTGATTTATATACTTTATCTGCTTAATCACCGTAGATGAATGTTATAGGGTTAATAAAATCAAATTGCTTTCATAAGATTAGTTTATGGGTACTAAAAATAAAATTTGGAAAATTTAAAAATATTGCATTTGCCTAAAGATTACTGCTTAGGAGACTTCTCACCTATGTTAGGCATTCTCAATTTCTTTTCTAGGCACTTCTTCAGATTTGGCCCATCGACGGAGAAATTGGTTAACTGGCTTGTGGAGCATGGGGATCTATGCCTTCATTGGTCTGTACTGTGGTGGGGAGACCTGCAGCCCATTTTAT
The DNA here is from genome assembly GCA_949130495.1 of Sambucus nigra. Classification (NCBI taxonomy): domain Eukaryota; kingdom Viridiplantae; phylum Streptophyta; class Magnoliopsida; order Dipsacales; family Adoxaceae; genus Sambucus; species Sambucus nigra. The sequence goes on from OX422222.1 coordinate 52,987,915, forward strand.
AGTTGAGGGAATACCGATCTGTGCGATTGGTTGGTTTTCACCATACTTATATCTACTTTCCCTAACGTCTTTTTCACCAAGTGGGAAGGGAGAAGATTGTGACTCCCCTCATAACTAACTTTTTTTTCATGGTGGATTTGATGGAGTCCCCGAGGATGATACTGGGGCCTTTATGGCAGTGCCTCCAGTCGTCTACCCATCTGTCATAATTTATTGAAGAGGTTGGGTTTATATTTTGAGATTATTTAAAGTGGTTATGGAAATGGGTGGTTGAGAATATTTTGGTGGAGGAGAGTGGGCAAAGATGGGTTGCCATGTTTGATACCTTGGAAGAGGGTGTCGGGGTTTCATCAAAGCTCATTAAGGCCTACCGTCATATGGAGTGTATTCAGAGAAATAATTAGGAGGGGGATAACTGGGGCCTTCCAGTGTCAGGTAATGATGATGAGGTGCGCCTATTTGGTAGTTGATGATAAGGTTTTGAGAAGCTGGTGGAGATTTGTGTTTGGTAATTTTTTGGATAGTTTGTGAAGCTAGTTAAATGTAGGGATTTGTATGTTGTATGAGAGTTAGGAAGGGAGTCATTTATTTGACTCGTGTCACTGATGCTTCATGTAACCGCTATATTCTTGATAATAAAAAAAATTATTTTGACATATTTTATTCTGTCTTTGATGAATTTTGTATTTGAACTGTCTATATTAATCACTAAGGCACATATAATCCTTTTATTCGTTTAAATGGTGAGAAAGAGAACGACATGCTTAAGGGGAGAAAAGAATACCATTTTGTGAGAAAGAAAGGACCACACCCATGTGTGTTTTATAGGCTGCCTATATACCTTTGTGGGTTTTGAAAATTTATGATCTTTATTTGAAATGGGTGAAAGATTTTTGTCCCATGTAGTTCTGGTTAGAGGGAAATAAAGAAAGATTTTTTTAGAATAGAAGGGGTGAGAAGAGTCGTAGCGCGATGAGAGTTAGAACTAAGGGTATAACTTTTTGAGATGATCTAGGTTGACTGAATGCGCCATTTCTTCTCCGTCGATATCTATGAGCATAGCAACAACACCTGACAGAATTTTCTTCACAATGTAGGAGTCAATCCAATTAGGTTTGAACTTTCCTCTTGGATCCCAAACGGTTCTATAATTTCTTTAAGGGCAAGATCTCAATCTTAGACACTGAAGTCCTTGACTTTCTAGTTGAATGGAGGTGAAGTATCCCTAGAGGGCATATGGGTTACGGTCAACCTAGTCTCTATAGCTTTTAGTCATCTTGCTGATGATGGTCTTAAGGCTCTTGTTGGCAGCTTTGACAGGGCCCTTGGTTTGGGGTCGATAGGGAGAAGACTTGTGTCTTTAAATTCCATAATTTTTTACTAATTCAGTTACCTTACCCTCGAAGTGGAGTCCATTGTCTGAAACAAACTCATGGGTAACTCCATATCATTAAATTACATTCTTTATGATAAACGTGGCCACTGTCTTTGCATTCCATACCGTGTATGACTCGACTTTGACCCATTTTGTGAAGTGGTTAATGGATACTATGATGAATTCGTGCATGTTTGAAGCTTTGGGAGTGACCTTACCAATGATGTTTATGCCCCAAGAGGAGAAGGGCTAAGGAAAGATCATGTTGTACAATTCTTAGGGAGGTAAGTTTTGGAGGTTGGCAAACTGTTGGCATTTGCGGCATCTTCGAACATAAGTAGTGAAGTCTTAGACCATAGTGGTCTAGTATTACCCTTCACGGATGATTTTCTTAGCAAGCATGTAACCATTCATGTGGGGTCCACATTCCTCACTATGGATTTTCTGCATAATTTCTTCAATTACAGGCACTGTTATGCAATGTAAGTGGGTTCTATTGAAGTTTCTTTTGAAAAATGCTTCGTTGTAGATGATGTATTGTGTAGGCAGTTTGTGAAGGGTTGCACTATCTCTCTTGTCCGCATCTTGGGGATACCTATCATATTTAAGAAGGCTCCAAATTTCGTAGTACCATAACCCTTCCATATTTTTATCTTCCTCTATGACAAGCTCACTGTGGAACCTTGCTTCTGAACCAAAAAGGGGGTTATTCAGGCATGTCGACCATAGAGGCTAAGGTTCCTAGTGCGTCGACTAGGCTATTCTTCTAGTGAGGGAGATAATGGAAGGTTACATCTTTCACTAGGGAGGTAAGCTTTTCTAAATGGGCGTGTAAGGGTAGGAGCTTTTCGTCTTTGAATTTCTATTTCTTGAGAACTTATTCGACAATGAGGGCGGAGTCTCCATAGACGTCCATGTACTTGATTCCTTTATCGAGGGAGATCTTGAGCCCTAAGGCACATGCCTTGTATTTTTGTCATATTATTATTACAAGGGAAGTCCAGTTTAATGGCAATGGGGTGTAAGAGTCATCATGAGCGATCATGAGTATCCCAGTACCGTACCCTTTCTTATTGGTGGCTCCATCGAAGAATATCTACCACATGAGGTACTCTTGAGCGATGAAGAGGATGTCTTCATTTGGAAATTTGGTGACCCAAAATTCGGTTCCTTCCAAGGGATGATCGCAAGATAATAAAAAATTTCCCTCTATTTCATAGTTTTTTGTGTGACGTATACAATGTCAAACTCGATTAGTAACATTATCCAGCGGGCCATTCCGCTTGATAGAGTGGGTTTCTCTAGCAGGTACTTTATGATATCCATTAAGATACTTGTCTTATAGGTAATGCAAGCATCTAGTGTCGTAGTTTCTGCGTGACGCAGACAAGGGCGATACATGTTTTCTCTATGGTTGCATAGTTGACTTCCTACCCAACCAACTTTTGACTAGCATAGTAGATTTCTCTTTCTTTTCGATATTCCTTAATGTATTGGTCTAAAAAATCCCTTGATGTAGTATAGGTGAAAGTAAAGTAAAAGAGGAGGAGGAGACTTGACGGAGGACTCATGAGCATCGGAGGTCAGGTGAGGTATCATTTGATTTGATCAAAGGCTTCTTGGCAAGCCTCATTCCAAAATTTGGTTAAGTCCTTTCGTAGAAGTTTGAAAATGGGTTCGTAAATAGAGGTCAGTTGGTTGATATACCAACTAATGTATTGTATTTTACCCACAAATCCATGCTTTTCTTTCTCCGTCCGGGGCAGTGGTATCTCAAGTATGGCTTTTAGTTTGGCGAGGTCTACTCTAATCCCTTTTTCACTGATAATGAACCCAATGATTTTCCATTTAGTGATGCTGAAGACGCATTTTTTTCGGTGGAGTCGCATCTGGTACTATCAAAATAACTCAAAGAATTTTCTTAGGATAGGAACGTAACCTTCCCGATTCTTGGACTTGATGATCATGCCATGGATATATACATCGACTTCTTTGTAGATGAGATCGTTCAGGATAGTTCTGGAGGACCTTTAGTAGGTAGCCCCGACATTCTTAAGCCCGGATGGCATGACCGTGTAGCAAAAGGTTACCCATGGGGTGATGAAGGCGGTCTTCTCCTGGTGGTCAGGATGAATTTTAATCTAGTTGCAGCCAAAAAATCTATCGATAAATGACTTAAGATCATGGCTAGTCGTGTTGTCTACGATCATGTCAATATTAGGAAGAGGGTAATCATCCTTTAGGGAGGCCTTGTTCAGATCTCGATAGTCGATGCATCTGCGAACCTTCCCTCCTGACTTCGTTATAGGGACGATATTTCCAATCCATATAGGGCATTAGATTATGAGAATGAAGACTACGATCAAAAATTTCACCATTTCTTATTTGACCTTGAGGAAGCATTATGTTCGGAGCTTCCTTAATTTCTACTTGATAGGTTTACTTTTTGGGAATGTGGGGATCTCGTGTTGAGTTATATATGGATCAATACCAGGCATTTATTTATAGGACCATGCAAAGACGTCCACAAACTCTTTCATAAGCTCTTCGAATTGCACCCTCTTAAGCTTAATGAGGGTATACCTTATCCTAACCTCATGCAGATGGTTTCTAGAGATGAGATTAATAACAACAATATCATCATCATTAGTTTGAATGCAATTATGTTGTTTATTTTTTTCCTTATTGAGATCAGTTAAGAACTATTCATTCAATAACTCATCATCATCAAAAGTTTGATTAGAATCAAGATAATTAATGTAAGGCGCAACAAAATACTCCAAATTCTCATTTACTTTATTTTTAAGAAATACAACATAGAGAACCTCATCAAAAGAGGACTCGTTTAAAATGATATTAGAAATGGAGAAATCGTAACACGCTTAAGGATATCTTTAAGAAAGTGAATACTAGGGCTTAGATTGGGTTGAGCACGCTGGATTGGAATGGCATGCCAGTTAAGGAGAGGTGTTTTCGCAGTGGTGATCTTTGAGAATAGATCAAGTAATGCGGCCTCTTGGCGGACCATATAAAAACACAGCCCTAGTGTGTGTAGGTTGAATGACTCTTTGGTGTCGCTGTATCTTAAAGTTTTTAGTGCTTTCAATGGTTTTGTCAGTCTAAGTTCCATCTCATTCTTATGTTCCTCATCCCAGGGGTTATCATCTTTAAAGAAGGTCTCCATCCTCGGCTTCATCTTTTTGTCACTAGGGTCATACCATGGTTCAAGGAATGCGTAGAACTGAAATCTTCTCCTTGTGATTCCGGGTTTGAGATTTCAAAACCGTCACCCTAGCCTGAGGTGGCGATATCCTCCTACCAAGTGTAGTCGATGCATCAAAAAACCTCCACGTCTTCATCATATAAGTATTCCCACGCTTCAAGGAAGTGAAGGAATAAAGGGACCAGATTCCACTAAAGTTTAAGGATTGTAAGCAACTCGGGGATGCTGCATATCTCCCATTTCTGGTGAAATGGTCTGTATGATGTCTTCCAAGTTGATCTCTTCTATAGGAAGAACCCATTCATCTAATTCTCAAAAAACACTTTCGAGCTTCCATAAAAAAGTCGTTGAACCTTTCGTTGTCGATAGTCATCTCTATGGGAAATTTCAACCCAAACCTCAGAAGTTGGTCTAGAACCATGGGTAATCCCATGTCTCCCCCTCTAATCGAGTCCTGCTGTCAATGCAGGATCGAGAGACGAGTTATAGAGTTTAATCAGTCAAGCTCGTGGAATGTAGGATAAAGGGTTGGCAAACGTTAAGGGGTTTGGGTGAGATTGTAGATATGTTGGGTGTTTTGACAGGCATGATCTGGGTAAAGGGGTCAAACTATGGGTTTCCCTCTGGGAAGATTGCATTCACCCCGGTTCCATGTGCTGGGAGAGGGTTATGAGTGGTGTTGGGTTTAGGATTAGCCAGTGGAGTGATGATTCCCCTATTTATGACACCCTAGATCACATTTTTGAGGTGAAAACGTTGGTCGATGGTGTTTCCAGCGATCTGGTGAAAGTCACAATGAGCATCAAGTTTGAAGTTATTGGGAAGGGGATTTGGTAATGGTCGAGGTTTCGATGGATGACGAGGTTTCGATTCAGCGGGGCTTGGTATACTTTTGATAAGGGATTGTGGAGTTCAGTATATTATTTTGTGGTAGGGCTAGGGCGACTTTTAGGGGCCCAGGAAGTGGTAGGTTGGGATTTGTCATTGATTATCGAGATTGAGGCACTGGTTGTCTTTTCATACTTCATTGGCACAAACTGCCCGATCAACCTTTCCGGTTCAGATTCCATATTATGATTAGAAACTCCTTCTTCAATACCCACCCCGACCTCCTAGAGGTCTCTTAAGTGCAGGTAGTATTGTCCTCCCATAGATGATCAAATCCGGGGCAAGAATTTTTTCTTCACTATACTCACTTACTCTTCTTCTGAGGGTTTGTTGGTCATGGTAGTAACTTTCTCTCTCCATCTTTCAATAAAACTACTGACTGACTCCCCAGGATTTTACTTGAGTAGCTCTACGTCTCTTGGTGTAACTTCCAGTTCTTTATTGTATTTGTATTGTGACATAAATTCTCTGGCCACGTCCTCCGAAATGTCGATTCTGGATTCCTCGAGGAACAGGAACCACTTGAGGTCACTCTCTTTCAAGGTTTGTTAAAAATTTTGGGCCATTATATCCTTTGAAGCTTGAAGGAGGGTCATGTCTCGGTGATAGTTATGCAGATATACAATTAGGGGTCCACTACCTATAAATTTCTCAATGTCTGGCATCTTGAACTTCTCCAATAATCTAGCTTCAAGATAAGGGGGCATAAGAGTGTCTTCCATGTAATTACCTGAGATATAGACCTGATAAAAATTTCTTTGAGTGTAACTAGAGGTCTTATTTGACCTTGTTCAACTCTTCTTCCGTATGATCTGGGATCACTAGAGGATTAGCCCCTGACTGGGAAAGATTTGGAATCGGTAGTCGAGCTAGTGGCGGCCCATTTACTGGTGGGACATATGGGGCATGTTGTTACTCTTCTAGGACCCAAACTAGTTCAGGGGCAGGTAGACCCATGGCACAAAAAAAGAATATTTTGGGTTTATGAGCCTCGGGAGTTTGAACCCAATATCATTGTATCTTTTAGACATCAGCCTAAAGAATATCAATCTTCGTGTTGAGCTGGGATAGGATGACCATTAAATTTGGTTGAACATTCACAGCCTAGTCCATGTTCTTCATGAATAAGTTTTGGAGGTACGTCTCAATTTCGATGGAAGCAGCAGATAAAGCGATAGAGCTTCAGGGTGGTTTGACGAAAGACTAGATCTAATAGGGAGCCAAGTCAAAATCTGGTTATGCGATCAAACTAAGAGGGAAAATGAGTTTTTATTTATTTTTGAAGGAAAAAGAAATATTTTTTTTTTCGAAAGAGGGAAAATATGTTTTTGGTATTGTTTTGAAAAGTGGGAGAAGGAAAATACTTAGGATTGTTATTATTATTAGGTTCCACTTGTATTACATGGTGCCTAAAATTCTTGAAAAATGTTGGACGAGACCTGAGCCTTGGGAAAAGATAGGGTATAAGATGCAAGGCACAGTTTGACTTGTTTCCAAGCTCATGGACAGGTTCCTATTTTCAAAATTAGCACAATAGTGCAAAACATTCAGGCGACATGGCAACCCAGAATTTCCTAGGGCAGACGCCTATATAAGGTTAATGCATTTAATGGGTTAATGGAAGGGTTCCCCCCTTTGGAATGACTTCCACGATATACCTATTGCCTATAAGGGCAATCATTCATCGGTACGTGTGGACAAGCCATTTAATATACCTGAGTGTACGTGAATTGCCTCACGATATACCTCATGGGGACTCTACATGTGAGAGAAATTTGATATACTCGACGTACGTGAATGAGTTCACTACTATATACCTTCTGTCATGAGTTAGGTTAAGCAGTACGATGCGAGGGTAACCAGTCCATATACGTAGAAGGTACGAGGCCAATGGAAGGTGATAATCATGTTTCTTAAGTTAACTGCGCCCCTAGGATCGACATCCATCACGAAAGTGACCCCCTAGTATGGGACCAAATTTTGTCAACATTTCCATGCTCAGGTGATGTAGTGTGCAAAAATGCATGAGTATTGATTAGTATCTTATGGAGAGATTTCCTTTTTATGTTAAGTAAAAGGAGTACTACCACAATGATGGAGAATTTACAATAAGCATGAGATGAGGAGATAATCATGGAAAGTAAAGCTGGAAAGTATGTACGTGGAGCATGAAGATTATACAAATCATGGTGTTAGAGTGTGAAACATGTGAATATACAAGTGAGTGAGATATATGTGCAAAGTGAGAGAGTGACACGCAAATAGTATGAGCGAAATAGCATGTGAATATATACAAGTGAAAGTGCGTTCTAGTGAGACTAAGCATGGGTAATCTACAAGTGGTGGGTGTAACATGTGTAAGTGAGCATAGAGATATACAACTGAGAAAAAGTGAGGGTGTGTGCTTAGTGAAGCTAAGCATGGATAACCTATAAGTGGTGTGTGAAGCATGTAAGTAAGAGTGAGACTATATACGAGTGTGAGTGTGAGTGTGAGTATGTGAAATGGGAATGGAGAATATATACAAGTGAGCATACGATGGAAAATGGTGAACATGTACAACTAAGTAAATAGTGAAGTATATGACAAGAAGATGATATATACATGTGAAAGGAGCATGGTAGAGATAATCCTCATGATAAGAATGAGATATATATACAAGATATGAGCATAAGAGTGAAGAGAACATACAAGTGGAAGCGTATGTACACATATAGAAAAGAAAGAGGGTGAAGAAATAACACCCATGTGAAAATAGAGTCTAGCCCTCTAAAAGGTGCCTAGCGGAGTCGCCACTGTGGCCATCCAGCACGGGTCGGCACCAAAATCGAGATGGGAGGGAAAACCTAGAGAATCCTCCCAATATTCCCCGCCATGCATATGCGGGATATTCAAGGATACTTGGATCCCCTTTTTTCCACTCGCACCGGTGTCTTTATAGGATGTCTCGAATATAAAATCGAAAGTCAACAAAAGGGGATAACACAAAGGAATGGAGTCGCCAACCTATTTTATCCAAAAGAGGCAAAAGAAAATGTAGTCGCCTCGAGAGAATGGCATCAAGTTAACTAATGCATAAGAAACCAAGTGAATCGAGGCTTCGGGGACTAAGTTACAAAATGGTAAAGTGTTAGGCACCCATTCCACCTTTTCGATCTCTCAGAGGCTATGTTAATATTCTTTGTTTCCCCGAAGCGTGATGTGTGTGTACATTTGTGTAATGTAAATAATGGAAGAAATTAATCATTCAACTCACATCATGGGAAATACGGAGCATAATCATCCATAGGAGTGTATGCGAAAATAGTATAAACATATGATGTGAGTGTTCGTTGAATCACGAATCGCTATGGAAAGGCAAGTTTGCATGTCAGATGAGACACAAATACAAATATATATATATATATATGAGTTCATGACTCAAAAAATATGCATAATATAGTGTAAAAGCGTAAAACAGAAAGAGAGGACTTAAATCCCAGGATTGGCCCGGGACGCTTATGTAGCCCAAGGGGCATCAAAGCCCACGTAGTTACATATATCATAGGGGTGGGGTTTAACTCATATACCCAAATTTAAGACTCCTCATTGAATATTTTTTAGGGGAGGGGTTTAACTCATAAATCCAAATTTAAGACTCCTCTTTGAATATTGTTTAAGGAAGTGTGCCCGGTGTAAGTGCGAAAATATGAGGAAGTCTTACTTTTAGAGTTTACAAGTAAACCCTATTTTTTGTCTTTTGGGGTTTTTATGAAAATAAGTTATGTCAATACTAATAATAAAGTGGATATTGGTTGATTGAGATGATAAAAATAAGACTAAATGATATCCAAATTGGAATAAAGAGAGTAAATGATGCTAAATGAATAAACCAGAAAAGAATAAGACTTGACGTCCTATAATACTTTTGCTATTGAAATTGAAAGGTATGTGGGATGATTTTGTAATGGTATAAGGGTGGTAAATTAGGATGATGTAAGTGACTAAAGGTGGTAGGAAAGTGAGGTAAAATAAATGGAGAGAATGTTGGATTTTCTATATATATAAAAAAGGCATATATAAATACATAAAAATACAATCTCGCAATAAGGATAAGTGATATGAACATGTTAAACACCCTACACTAGATAAAGGTCTAAACCTCAATCATTAGGTTGGGAGGAGTTCTCAACAGATTTAGACATCCTTTCAAATTCCTACATCAAACATTTAAAAGTCTTGACCAAAAATTCAACTTGCTATCGAAAATCCTCAAAATCTCTATGGTTACGTGTAGGAGAATTAATGGAATTATATCTGGTAAAACATGTGTGTGAACTCGTATGGGATCATATCAGAGAGCAAGCATATGTGAAACCTTCCCAATCTTAAAACAAAATTCCCTAAGGTGACCTCTTTGTTTGCAATGGGAACAAACATTAACCGTTTTGGGTCTACCTTGGTCAAAACTCCTAGGACACTCTCGTTTTTGGTTTAGGTATCCTTGGTACATTAGGATGAGAGCCATAAGTATTAATCAAAAATCAAGAATCGGCTCAGGTACAACATTGGAAGTGGAAGCAAGGTCATATCATATTCCCTACCTTTCACTAAAACCTAAAGAGGGAGCAAGGAACATCTCTCCAACCTTTTTAAATGTGTCATATAAAGTGACATTGACCACCCGTGCACGTTCGAGATCTTTCTTCAATTAGGATACATGGGCTTTAATTTTATTACAAGTCTCCAATGAAGCTTGAAGATCTCTTGTAGGACTCGTCACAGTGTTGGTCAAATTGGTAATCTCCCTACTAACCACAATCTTGCTCACACAAAGAAACTTTCAAGTTCTAGAGTTGAATCACCAACGCCTCACACTCTCTCAAAACTTTCACCTCACTCTGTAAATCAAACAACCTAACAGTCAAACTTCTATTTTTCTTTTGGTTCTCAAAGACTCTTTGTAAAGTTCGCGATAGGGGCGTTGAAGAACATCTTCTCCCTCACTCAAATTCTCCTATCACTCTCTCCAGAATTGTTCGACAAAGTATCTAGGCTATCACGTTTATAAATGTCCTCACAGACATGGGACAAACTAGAAGTACTAATGTGACTGTCCATGAATGGACATAAATTTTATTCATGTAGTGATTCGTCCTCAGAATCCACCGACTTGACGTCACTATCGGTAAAAGTGGATTTGTATGCAGCTTTGACTTTGCCCTGTCTCTTTATCCTAGTGGTGCACTCATGTGCTTTGTGCCCTTTCCCCTCACATTCATAATATCTCTCTTGATCTTTATCAGATATGTTCTTGTCCTCATTGCCATTTTTATTTTTCTCAAAACCTTTATTTTCTTTGGAATAATTTATTTGTTAAGTTTGAGATTTGTTTTTGAAATTTTTCGCAAATAAGGCAAGATCATCAAGCTCAAAATCAAATTCCATCTCAAAAATCAAAAACATTTTCCTTTTTCTTTTTACACTGAGATTTCAAAGCAATCCTTATTTCCTTTTTCTTAACGATTTTGGGGAACATGTCTAATTCGTAACTTTGAAGGTCTAATACGAGTTCTTCTAACCTAAGCAAATCTAAAATTCCCAACGACAAAAGGACCGTGACTTTAAGGATGAATCGGGACAATATGAATCTCAAAATCTTCTTCACAACGCCTGTCTCAGGAATTATCTCACCAAAATTAAGACTAGAATTAACTATATCAGATAATCATGCATAAAATTCATCAATAGTCTCAGATTCTAGCATAGTGATGGTTTCAAACTGTATAATGATAATGTATATCTTAGAATATTTCACAGCCATGGTACCCTTGTGAGTGAGATGAAGGATATCCCACTCTTCCTTAGACATGGTGCACTTCATGATGCGGCGATACTCGTTTGGGGTGACGGCTCCAAAAATTGCAGTTAAGCTGCAGGAGTTAAAATTACTCCATTTAAGTTCATCATCCATCCAAGTGGTGACGGATTTATCACTTATGATGTCGCCATTATTCAAAGTGGGTGGTGTCCACCCTCTTTCAAAACAAGCCAAACATGCAAACCTGGCCTCATTCGATCTTTCTAATATGCATAATTTGACCCATAAAAAATAGGAACCCTATTATACAAATTATCCATATAAACTCAATTTAAAAATCACACAATAAATTAGTGTAATCTACTATGATACTAATTTGAAAACGCGAGGTTATATGGAATTAGTTGTATCTTAGGTTACACACAAAAAATCCAACTTTTAACTAAATTTTATATTGATTATAATTAGGTGTGCATGCAAGACAGAGTCTAAATTAAATATTCCAAACATATAATCAAACTAGACCAAATAGAATAAGTTTTGAGGAAAAATACATTTCGGGCAAATCCTTGATTTCAGCAATGTCAAAGAGTTTGAAAGACTCGATGACTTACACATTACTTAGAGCTCCACTATGTATAATGCACATGGTCTTTAAATGTTTGACAAAAAATGATGCAGTCTAGCACCTCCCATATGAAGCAACTTTTCCCTCGGTATCCACCAATTAGCCTCAGAATTGCAAAACTCTTTCTTCCTCATCTTTAGAGTATCAACTCCACAAATTATCAATAGAGAACACTCTAAAAGGGTTTGATGCATTGTATGAAAATTAGGTTTGACAAAACTTAACAAATCATATTAAGGGATGTATGATTTGGAAAACAAATGCCTTTCTATGAAACAAAAAGAAGAAAACTTTTGGTGCAGGTATATCAACTGATTTTTGATAAAAAAAGTGTTATTCAAAACAGTCCAAAAGATTACTTTTTGTAGAAAAATATGTTTTTCCAGGTTACAAGTTCGTTCCAACAAAAACTGGACTTCGTTCGAACAAAAACCATAGTTTCGTTCTAACGAGGTCCAATCTCGTTCGAAAGAAAGTCTTAGCTCGTTCGAATGAGCTTCAAATAAACTTCCAATGAGGGACACAAGTTAAATTTTCATATTCATTTTTTAGTTATCATTAAACTCTTAATTTTTAATTATGTGGTCTTTTTAAAAAACATATGCATAAACTTTTGGGTATTTATAAAGTACTTAATAAAGTTTTGAAAACATCTATGCATGGAACAAATTGAAATATAATTAATTTATATGATCATGTATCTAATACAAGTCATTAGGTTTGTAACACCCCACACATTTCGGCGTCACCCGCCGCCAACCTACATCGGGTGTCACTAAATTAAATACCATTCTCAGCATGTAACAGAAATATGAGACAACAAAATTTTTAATTCCACAAGATATAATGCAATTTAATCCAATGAATATAAAACATCCAAACAATAATATCCATCACCATGCTAATTCGAAAATAAAATCCAACTCCAAACTATAAATAAATACTCAAATTAAATAATCCAATAAAATTTTTAATTGAAATCCGTAAACAATTGTGGAATCGAATGGCTCACCAAATCCATAATAACTGTCTTAAAATATAACGACGGAATATAAATAATCTAAACTACTAAAGCAATAAAAGTAAATCTCCATCTACACTCCACACGTCTCTAATCCATCTTCTGCAGTTATTCCAGCAATTATACTTGAAATGTTAGTCAACGCAATGGGTCAGAGCCTATCGCATGGACACTAGCTATTCCTCCCAATTAGGATCCGTCAACCAAGACATAAGCATCATACATGATAAATATTACGATAGTGTATTTTAAATTACGTGAAATAATAACCTGCGAGTAAGATGAAACACTACTAACTGCCCACGTAACTAGGCCACCCCACTATTCAAGTCCAATTATGATATTATAACATTCATTATAAATTCTCAATTATTAATTAAATTAATGTAACCCAATTTTATTAATGCGACACCAGTATAGCCAATTCACCTTACTACGAGTCCTGCACATACTCCTGGCATGCCCAGTTTTATTAATACAAATACCAGTATAGCCAGTTCATCTTATTATGTGTCATGCACATACTCATGACGCACCCACAGTTTCACACCACGTGCATTCCCCCCACTATAGCCAGTTCGCCCAATTTCCTTAGCACTGCACATACGAGTGAGGTTCCATGCACAACATAAGACTATAGCCAGTTTGCCCAATTTCGTTAGCCCTGCACATACTCGTGATGCCAACACACGCCCACGTCACTATATTCAGTTTTCCCAAAGTGTTATCCCTGCACATACTCGCGACGCCAATTCGTTTTAATACTCGTTCTTTGTATTAGGCGTTAATGTATTCAATATCAAGTTCTCTGTAATACCCCGTATTTTTATGGCTTTTAATTATGAGATTAATTAAATGTAATTACTTTTAATTCTGGGATTTATTAAATTAATTTGGGATAATTAATTAGAAAATTAATTAATTGGAAAATTAATTCGGATTTAAATGCTAGCGGGACGAGAGTTAGTATTGGGTTATTATTATGTTGTTGAATATTACTGAGTTATTATGGTAATATGTGATCATTGAATTTATTAAAATTGTTATGAATTGAAAATACGACAGTTTTGGTAATTTAGTTGGGACGCGCGTGTCAGTTGTGTCAAGACCAATTTAATGGATTTAAAAGTATTTTATTTTTATATCATCTGTATGAGATTTTTGAGTGCGCCAACGTATCCGGAAGGGTCGAGATAGTCAGAAAACACTAGCCGGGGGTTTAGTTTGGGTCCCGGGGAATTTTTAGGCCAAACCGACAACCCGAAAGGGTATTTTGGTAATTTTAAAAATTAAGGAATTAAGACCCACGATTTTTAGTGTTGATTTATTTATTTTTGGTTAGGCTATTAGGTCCATTATCAGCCAAAAACAAAGAGGTGAGTTACGTGAGTTAGAGGAGAGGTTACAAAAAGTCCCCAAACCAAAACCACCACCCACCACCACCAATTTGGAGGGAATTGTGATAGGAGAGGAGAGAGGACCAGCCCTTGAACAACAACAATGGATCAGAATATCAGATTTACAGGCAAGTGATTTGTCTTGCAAATATTCAAATCATATACTTTACATGTTTTTATAGAATTGCAGATTTCTCTTAAATAATGAAAATCGAATGGATTTGAATGGTTTAAAATCATAATCTGGGTAGGACATGCATGTAGGTTTATGTTGGAGATGATAACAACTACGAATTTAAGATTTATGGGTAAAGAATTTTGAAATTTGATTGGATTATGGGATGTTCTTGAAGAAATAGGAAAACTAGGTTTTTATATGAAAATTGGGTAAATTGATCCAAGTAATTGATGTTATAGGTCGATTTGATGAACCTATAACGTGGGGAATGATGTAACAATGTTAGTAGGATAATTAGTATACTTAATTATGAGTTTTGGATGTTGGAATGATGATTAAGAAGTGTAAAAAGATGCAAACCCGTAACTGTTAAGAATTTCTGGGCTGATACCTGTTTGATCGATTGATCGACTCAAGAATGTCGATCGATCGAACCATCGATCGATCGACCCCTTTTCTTTGATCGATCGACCCATGCTGATTTTTGATAATTGTTTATCTTTAAGGTTTAATGATTATTGCAAAGCCTATGTTGGTTATTAGGGTGATTGATATTATATTTTGGTACTTAGATAAAGTCAGTAGGGCCTTAGTTATTATCGGAGAAGGATATAACTTATGGAATTGATTGTTATTACTTAAGAGGGTCTACCGAGTGAGGTACGATTAGAAAACATTCAAATTAAAACTACTGAGAATTGAATATGATGTAAGGTTAAGGGAAGGAACATAGTGACTTTAAGTGCTGAGATAACATTTGAAATTAATAAGAAATCTTGTAACCTTTTGAGATAGGTTCAAATACTCAAATTGATACGACGAGAGAGTTATTAATCGGAATATATATTATGTGTAACGTTTCGGGGTAAACTTGCTACGTACGAGATTAACTAGATGAAATGTGTGAACATCTATATTGATATATGATTATATAGGTTGTGTGAATGCCTAGTGTATGGATTTCTTGTGTGTATAACATACCTACCATACTTGCTATCACGGGAGGTCGTTCGTAAGAGGATAGTCTAGTCTCGATGTGACATTCGGGGGTACCTTAGATCTATACCTCAGAACATAGGGCTTGGGAGGGCTTATTGCTGAATGGATAAGTCTGCTGACTTTGGGAGCGTAGGTATGTGCGTGAACCACGGGTATGTGAACTATGTTCGCCTCCAATATGTGTGATTTGTATTTAGACGGTTCCTGAGAGATTCGGAACACGTGATCCTTACATACGTGATGTACATGGATTTAATAGCATAATATCCGTGCACCGTAGCTGAGCCTAGGGTGCCATAGATGTATATATGTACTGGGAGTGATATACTTATGTACTTGTGACTGGTTCATTATTGCTTAGTAGATGTGAATAACTAAGATATCTGAATGGGTTAAATATGAGAATTTAATTAATGCACGAGATAAGTAATTTAATGAATGTGAACATGGTTTATAAATATGGCTTATTTGGGTGTTACGAGTAGATACTCTATGTTAGAATGCAAAGGAAGGACTGGTACAAATTAGTTAGATAGTGGCATAACGAGGATGGGTTAAAGGCATACGTTAGGCGTGCACAGTAGTTGAGAGGTAAGAAACTCATGTGAGAGTACGCAAATAAACGTTTATAATATGTGATGTTTAATTGTAATTTAAATCACTTGCTAAACTTTTAAACTGTTTTCACATCGGGCTCTGACCCTTTTTCCTCCAAATCTATTTTTGTTTTGTAAAAATATTTTAGGTGCCCAGCCACAGAGACGCCAAGCATCGGAGTTCCATTCGGATGTCATGCTGTAGCTGCTGTGAAAGTTACAGGATCTTGGTAGTAGACGCTCTCATTTTATTCTTGATTCCTTCAGAGTCATTTGTATCAGTTAGGGCATTTCGCCCATTCTTATTTAGAGGTTGTAGTTGCAGACTTTTAGTATTTCAGTTTTTGGTTTATTATTTATTCGGACTCTTGTATTTGGACATTATTTACTCTGGCATCTTTATTAGTGGAGTGTTTACTCTAGACTTATTTGATTTCATCTCGTTGAGCATTTATATGAGATTGTTTATGCGATTGATGGTTTATAAATAAATTCTTATTTATTGGTTAACTTATTTAATAAAATTTGACATCTCTCTTTTAAATATTAGGTGGCTAGTAATTAATTAAATATTTTTCGACAGTGATGCTAAGACTGAACCAACTTGATATTCTGTATTAATTTAATAAAGGAGTAGCTACCTGATATTTAATTAGACGGGGTGTCACATTCTCATAATTCTCTACCACTCTTTTCGGGCATCACATACTAAAACCTATCCCTAGTCCCAATCCTAGAGATCATCAAAACCACAAGTATTTCCTAGCCTATCATTTAGGAAGAATACCTACCATCAATTACTACCTAGTTTCGTAGCTATGCAAACGGAAAAACTGAACGGCGTACTACGCAGTCCCACCCAGAAAATACTCAGCCGTACGAACCTACACTTGCTAGTCCCAAACCTAAAAGGTGTTAACAACAACGAGGCCAACCTACTAGTCCCATACCTAGCAAGCAACCTAAAAATAAGGGTGAAAGCATTACTACCCCAAAATCCCCACGTACTCACGGTGTCAAAATATTAACACAAACAACATTCACATAAAGAATATTTTAAATCTATCGCTACTATTCTTACAATTAATTCTATGACTACAATATCATCCAAATTACGTTCATTTAATTATATGATTAAACGAATCTTACCAAACATGACACAAATTATAAAATTTCATAATTTCCATTTAACTGGCATCTTACCGATTAACACAAGATTCCACTTTAACATGCATATTCACAACATTTCATAAGTATAAATCCATTCTACAATCTACATGTTAATAAGGTAATTATATGAGTCAAAACATTATAATAATTTTATATTTTTAGTTTAAATATGTGAATGTCCCAAAATTCTATCGTAACCCAATCCTCTAATCTAAGCATGCGATTATTTTATGTCTTAAATATATTATTAGATTTGAATAAAAATAACCCCGTAATTATTTTCATTTACCCTAATTAGTCTTCCTAGTTTATTTTAAGAAATATACAATTTATTAATGTTTAGGCAATATCTAAAATGCATAACGCATAAGGGGAATAATAGAAGTATTCATGCTTGTAAAGAAGTTGTCTTGCAAATATGATTACACAGTTTCGTTCCTCTCACGAAAATAACAAAGACGCGTTCTTAGTTGTTCTTGAGAAAACTTGATTTAGATCTTCAAAACTTAGGTTGAAACTTATTTTTAATGGGGTTTAGGTTTTGTCAATGATAGGAGATAAAATTATTGGAGGTTACATCTTTTTGAGAAGGGTTAAAAATGTTTTAAAAAATCTAAATTATGTCCGTTATATAAAGGATTTAAATAAAGAATCCTAATCAAATACAAACACGCAAAAATCAGTTCCGTACGATCGAACCGTCAAAATTCGCTGAAATTTTGATACGTTCTAACTGAAGGAGAGCCGAAGTCGCTATCCAACAACCAACTCAATCGGACGTCATTAAGGTTGAATGCATCACGTTTTAAAGATTGGGCCTTCAGATTTCCTTGAATTTTGGATATGTTTTAGCTGAAGGCAAGACAAAGTCTTGTAAGAAAAATTAACCTGATTAGACATCTTTAATTTGCATCACGTTTTGGAGATCGATCGTTGGATTTCTGATCCTCCTTAGGTCGGATCCTCCCCCTAAGAATCCTTATTTCAACAATTAAATTAATTCTAAATTTAAACCTTTTTAAGTAAGATCCAACATGAAAATTTTCATAAAACCCAACTCATTAGAAATTTTCAATTTCAACTAAAAAAAATCTGATTTTTCAAAAAATTACGAGGTATTAAAAGGTTATTATTAGTAAACTCAAAAATTATTTTGTAGCATTTTGAAACAATTTTTTACACTTATTAGAATTATTTGTTGCGTTTTTAATGTTTCAATTACAACAATACAATGCAATTTTAATAACATTTATAGAGTGAACGATATTATACTATATCCACGTGGCCCCTAGCCCTACCAAACTTATATATATATATATATAATAATGGTCTTGTGCGGACTAGTCCGCATTTTAAGAATGTGGACCGGACATGTGTCACCTAACGGTGCGTCTAAAAATTATCGCCTAAATTATAGGCACGCTCTCTCTCTCTTCTGGGCTCACCGCCAGATGACATATGTCCGGTCCGCACTCCTAAAATGCGGACTAGTCCGCACAAGAGCAGGATTGTATATATATATATATATATATGTGTGTGTGTGTGTGTGTGTGTGTGTGTGTGATCATAACTTCATAGTTATAACCACAAATGGACTTAGCAAAATGATGCACGAGTGAATTTATGATCATGAAATGAACAAAGCCTACTTACTTTTGAGTATGCCCACTGATTGTTCATGAATAAACTTCAATAACTCTCGAACTCAACTCCACGATAAGTGCCTAGTATAACATCAATTGATGAGTCGACCATCTACCAGTTTCGTATCATTACATGTTGAACTTGGAGGCTCGTCAACACAAAAGGGTGGCACGAATTTTATCATACACGTCACAAAATGAATATATATATATATATGTGTATGTATAATGTCTACCCAATTTAAAGATGACACGAATCCGTTATCAAACAGTATGAATTATACATGACTATTAACGAATTATATGAGTGGAGAATTTTTTTTATGTGAAACCAATATGGCACAATACGAACAGGATACGATACGACCAATTCCAACCGCAAGTTATATGTATTCGACTATACATGTACATTACTTTTCGAAGATATTGGAACTTATTTATAGCATAATTACTCATAATTTATGTCACCACTTTCAAATAATCATCCGTAGTCAGCCATAAATCAAAAGGATTATTATATGTAAATCTTATTTGAAGAATGTTTTCTAATTTAAGCCATATTGACTAGTTAACCATTATCTAAGCCATGTTTTTTAATTTACAAATTTTTATCTTACTAATATACCTATCTCCCTATATTACCTCTAAATTTAAAATGGTAGTTATTTTTTCCCTGTTAAACTTTAAAAAATTATAACTTTCAAAATCCAAATCCAAAATTTATGACATTGATATTTTTGAAAGCTACTAATCGAACCCTATATTTTTTTTTTATAACCCTGAACCTTCACATGAACGAGCCATTTGGACTCCCCCGTGCACGCTAAACCGGGGGGGGGGGGTACTGCGCAAGACCCACCTCCCACACGCACCCTGCTTAAATACTGGCTTACCAGCGAGGAATCGAATCCAGCACCGTGCACCTAACCACACAGTCTCAAGCCCGCCCTTACCGCTGGGGCATTCATATTCAATATAAAATATCAAAAAAATTAAAAAAATAACGTGTTTACTTTTTTTATAATGCAGATAGTAACTATTCATTGTTTGTGTAGTATTAGCATAGTAAATATATATTGTCTGTAAAAACGTTACATATATAAAAATAATTTCATTTTTTGGTGAACACAATAAATAGGTAATGTGTTAATATTTTTTTATTTAAATTTTTATAATCATCATGGATCTTGTTTGATAGATCTCATTGCGAATGTTTCAAATATATCAATTTAGTGCAAAATGGATTTCTTAATAAAAAGTTATAACATTTTAAAAGTTTGAAAAATGAGAATAAATAAAAAGTTGTAGCCCCAGTAAGTATTTTCTCTCACTAATTACGGTTAAGTTTGTTATAAAGAGTATTTATGTCAAATAAAAGTCCAAGTAATAAGGAATGTGACTTATTTAAAGGTTGCAAAGTTAATGAGACTTATATAATTAAAAAAAACCATATGAAACTTATATACAAAAGCCCCTATATGGAAAATAGTAAAACGTCGAAAAAAGGGGGGTATATACCAAATAGTCCCTCGAATTTTTTTTAATACACGTTTAGTCCAAGCCTTTTTATTTTGCATAAAAAATGCTTTACCATGCTGCTGGCGCGGACCTTTAAAAATAAGATAATAAGGGACTTTTTAGTACAAAATAAAACGTTTGGACTAAATGTGTATTAAAAAAATATTTGATGAACTTTTTGGTATTTGATCAAAAAAAAAAAATATCAATGGTTATATCTATCTATTTAAATTTAATTTAATTTTTTGGGGTTGATGATGATATCATATCATTACGGCTGTTTGGACTATAAAACAATTTACTCAGTGTGAGAAACGAGGACCTTTTAGCTATACCTCCAAAACTAACAATTCCGTGAATTGGTTTGACTTCAACCCATTAATAGTCATCAGCAAACCTTGGCTTGCACATGACTTCAATTACTCACATTGATTTTCTTGGACATTAATGTAAAGGTATAATCCCGATTGATTTCTGAAAATATATGTACGAACTTATAAGAAAATGAATGTTTGGTTTTTACATTTCTTGAGGCCTATCTTCATCTTTCTTTCATTATTCACAATTTCGTTTCTCACCAATCAATACAAGCTTTGATTTTATTTTATTTTAAATATTCAAAGTAGTTAGACGAGTGTGTTTGTACTTGGGGGCTATTGCAGTAAAGCCGTATCAAAACAATTCTTGATTTTCTTGTTTAAGTTCTGTCCCAAGATTTAATTATGTTCTAATTCTGCAACCTGCATGTACTGTTTTAATATCTGTACTTAGAATTATTTGCCTTTTTTTCCAATGACAGCATGTAACATTCCATGTTCTTTTATCATTTTTAAGGCCTTAAAAAACCCATATTTATATTTTCACGTTCAATTTTTTAAGATTTTCTTGCACATTCTTGTAAAGGTATGATCCCCCTTAAATTTCTTGGTGCTAACATTACAAGAAAAATAAAATATACTTTTTCAGTTGCTCTTGTTGAGCTTCCCAGAATTGATAACAGAGGAGTCATCGAGTTAAAGGTTTAAATTTTCACAAACTATTTTCTAACTAGTTAAACGAGAGTGTTTAAACTTGGGTGTTATTGTAGTAAGCCATATCAAAACAAGTTTTGATTTTCTTGTTTTAGTTCTGTCCTAATTCTGTACTAAAACTAAGAAATTTGATTATGGTCTATTGGTATTTTTTAATATAGCCGATCCCAAATAATTGGAAAAACGCTTGGTTGAGTTGAGTTGAGTTGGTATTTTTTAATATCTGTACTGATTTAATATATGTGATTGTAACTATTGGTCTTCGGTCTGAATGGATTTAGGTGGTTAATGGGTAAAATAAAGACTTCACCTCTTATACACGACACAAAGCTGGCGTGATAAGAAATCGACATGACACAACACGGTTTTAGGTTATGCTTGGTCCTCACAAGACACAACATGACAAGCACTATTTAGACACGATACGAAGAACACGGTTATTATTTTTTACGCACGACAATCCATGAAAATATGAAATAATAATACGGCACAACTTTGTGTCAAAAAAATCCCGACACGAACAGCCGGATACAACATGTGGTATTAACTTCGGGTCTTGTTATCTTGTTGTGTCTCAAGTTGCCACCCTACATAACAATGGGGGGTTGTTGCTGAAGGTGGTTAAATTCCTCAATATTCTCACAGCCTAACCCAGAACCTAACAAAAATTAAATTCTCTGGATTCTAACTAATGGGAACCTGCACATGATTCTTTCCAATGACTTATCGTGAATCAGGCTTTCTGTCAATATTCAAATAAGAGAGCACACACCTTTTGCTCATGTGAAAGTGGATTGATATGATGATCGTTAGCATTTTCATGAATTGAATATATCAATGGTTAAATGCTAATTTGAAGTAAAATATTTGTTAGTCAACTTTATTTTAAGTTGATTTTTTTATTGCTTTCTTTTATATTACATAACAACACTAACTGTTCTATATTTTACAGTAGCAGGTCATCAAACATGAGCCGTAATTATGAAATTAGATTGTGGGAGGATAACAATATTCTCCCCAATAACCTACTTTTGCGCAATTGGTCTAGCGTCGCATTTTACATAAAGATTTTGATCTCAAATAGGTTCGGATGGCCAAGTGTTCATTCGTTTTGCATGAATAGTGACGTCTTCTTATCTCATGAATTAATGGGAACTATCATGACGGATGGCCCTATTTTCCATCATTTTGCAATGGAAGACCAAGAAGCAATGGTCGATTCGATAGTTGATTTCGGAAATGCAATAATGGGGGATCCACGAAGCGAAGGGAAAAAAATATTTTCAATAGTCGTCGATATCGGTATTGGATTATCCGCTGAAGATGATGATGGTAACATCAACCTTGAAGGTGAGGATGAGTTTGTAAGTGAAGGGGGCAAAAAGCCAATCCCAGCAACTAAAGCGGCAATTCAGGCGCTGGAGAAAGTTACATGTATTGATGATTCGTTTTCCGAAGATATGTGTATGATTTGTTTGGAGATATTAGTGATGGAGGCTAGTGTTAGACGATTGCCATGTTCACACATATTTCACGATGAGTGCATCGTCCGGTGGTTGGAAAATAGCAACTTGTGTCCCTTGTGTCGCTATGCCATGCCGTCAGATTAGCCATCATCATTGTTTAATCTTCTCCACTTTTCCCTCTATGTATTTTATTGTTCATATATATTTGTAAGTTATTTTGTATCATTAATAAAACAGTTGCTTTTTAAATATCTCAGGCTCTCACATATTTGGAGTTTAGATATTTTCTCTTTGTTATTCTTTCTTCGTTAAACTCCTCATTACACTTTCTTCCAATTTCATTAAATACCCATTTGAGTTGATTATTATCTACGCGAGGAATGCTAGAGTTTTACCAAGAGGTCAGATTATTCTCAGTTTTCGATGTGATAAGTCTAATTATGTACTGTGTGAAATTGAGAGAAAATTAACGGAGAATATTCAAATCCCGGGTTATCAACGAAAAGCATGTTATTGTTGTGTGTCAACCAACGTATTGCAAATTTGTCCCCCATTGTAACAAAAATAGCATACCAAATTGAGGTGGCTACCTGCTCTCATTAGTAGACTTATTACTGTCTAGGAGTTGGCACCATAATTTGTAGACAGAAATCTACAAATTCACATAGAGTATGAAGATGAACTGCCTATCATTTGTCAAAAAACTTCTCTGCATAAAGGCGATGCAAAATGTTAATAGTTGTCTGCCGAAACTTCCCCCACAAAATTAGTTTGTCAACACAAGAACTCATTCATAGTCTCTTTATCACTCTTCCAATTCCATGGTTGGGGGTTCAGCCCTGGATTATTTTTAAATGAAAATTACAAAAATGTGACTAAAATTTAAGGTTTTAACAAAAAAAAAAGTGTACTCAAATGGTTGGTCTCCTAAAAAATTTAAGATGCCATGCAGAGAAACTTTAGAGGAGACATCACTATCATAACCTCTACTTAATTGAAGTTGGGAGCTTCGATTTGCAATTCCATTCTCTTTGAATAGTCATCAGTCTCAGTCTCGAACACAATACCTATATTAAAATCAAATATGATTAGCTTGATAGCTTGAATAAGTAAAAAAATATTGGCAAATCTTGAAGGCGTAAAAAACAATTAAACCTTCCCATGCATGTAATTGTTAGCTTTTCCATTACCGTTCGCTACTGGTAAAACAAAAATACATGAGGTTTATCGGTCAAGAACAACGCATATTGGTTATCATTAAGAAATTTCTGAAATCTAAATAGGCATGTGGGCATATACGAGTGGGGAAGTAATTTTACGCGTACCCTCAAACCATACATTACTGAGTTGTTGTCACTTTACATGATAAATATAAATTGAGAGTTTGAGAGAGAGATTAACTTGTCTGATTTTACATCAAATTACTATGTATAGTGCATTAAACGAGCAAGACGAACTTATAATGAGATAGAGAGTTCAGGGTAATTACCCATGGATGGTTTCACTAATATTTGTACGAAGTGCACCCTCGACGATGTAAATGAAAGGGGCAGACTCCAGATCTTCGTCTGTGCGGTAGCAAACAAATAAATTGCAAAGCATACAGTTCATGCGAAACTGCCTCTCAAATTTCTTCTCACCACTGGAAAAGAGAATGTGTTAATGAACACGTGCACACTGCTTCTCCTATAATTGAGGAAGATACTAACAACCTTAACAAACCAGCTGCTTATTGAATAATAGCCGTTGTATAGACTTAGTCTCCCTTGTATTTAGCTCAGTTATTATAACAACCTACTGTGTATCTCTATATAATGTCATACGTATAATCAATGAAGTTATCTAAGAAAGCTTGAACTTTCTACAGCAAACATAATTCTTCTTTCTTTATTTTTAACCTAAGAATTCTACACGGTATCAGAGCCTACCATGGCTAGCACCTCTCTATTACCCTCATCCGGCCTAACCCTCTCTATAAACTCTCTAACTCACCTCATTGGAATTTGCTCCATCAAACTGAAGCCCTCCAACTATCTTGTTTGGAGAACACAAATGCTTCAGTTGATGGAATCAATGAAGGCTCTCACACTGATAATTGAGGATCCTCGTACAGTTAATGGAGACAAAGGCCAAGAAGCACTTGATGCCTTGAAGGAAAAGGATGTCCTCTTGCGGAGATGGATATCTGGTACAGTCAGTGAAGAATGCATGTTTGTGATAGTTGGTTGTGTAACATCCAAACAAACTTGGACATGCTTGGAAGAGAGTTATCTACAAGCAACTAAAGACAAAGAATTCCAGCTTAAAGATCAAATTGCTAATGTCACAATCAAAGGTAAGACATTAGATGAGTATATCAAGGAATTCAAAGGAATTTGTGATGGCCTTGCAGCCATCACTTAACCAATTGATGAGGATCATAAGGTCATCTCTTTTGCTAAGGGTTTAGGTTCAAAATACCAAACCTTTCGCACAGTTATGATAGGGAAACCACCCTATCCTACAATGCCTCAAATGATAGCAGCTCTTCGAGGCTTTGACATTTGAGAGGAGTCACAAAAGGAAGAAGTCTCAACTCAGTCTGAACACAATATGGCCTTTAATGCCTTTAGAGGCAACTTCAACACTAGAGGAAAAGGCAGAAATGGAAGAGGAAGGGGATTTTATCCTCCTCAACCACATTTTCAGCAGCCCTACAGTTCTAAAGGTAGAGGATTCAGACCACGCGGCCTTACTCAAACAAATATCCACTCTTCTCATGGTCACTATAGTGCACACAATGCTGCACCTAGCAACCTGCCTCAAATCAATTCTAGAGAAGGTGATCATTTTGTGAGAAGCCCTAATCCGTGCCAAATATGTGGCAGGGTAAACCACGGTGCAATTAACTGTCTCTACAGGCGGGATTTCTCCTATCAAGGTACTAACTCTCAACCTGAAGCTCATGCTGCTCAAATTCAAGGCTCTCATGATAATACCTTCTACATTGATTCTGGTGCAAATGCACACCTGACTCACACCCCAGGTAATCTATATAATCTCAAACCTTACCATGGTTTTGACAAAATCATGGTAGGTAATGGTTCTAACTTAAACATCACCCATGTTGGTGACAAACATATTGAACCCTCTTTAAATCTCAAATCTGTTCATGTTGTTCCTGAGCTTAAAAAGAATCTAGTTTCAGTCAGTCAATTAACTACTGATAACTAATGCTCATTGAGTTTCACTAATGATACCTTTGTGGTTAAGGACAAGAAGACAGAGAAAATATTTGCAAGGGGGAGTACAACCAATGGACTTTATGCCTTTGAAAATGGAGGTATTGCAGCATTAAATGCATTAAAGGAAGGAAAAGCTCCTGACTCAGTGTGGCACCAAAGACTTGGTCATCCAAACTCAAAGTTTCTTCAAGTTTTCAACAAAAATAAGTGTCTAGATGTTAGTCATTGGAATAAAATACCCACAGTTTGTGTGAGTTGCTAGTTAGGAAAGAGTTGTAAGCAATCTTTTAACTTATCTCAGTCTATTTGCAAGGAACCTTTTGAGAAAGTTCACTGTGATCTTTGGGGGCCTGCCCCAATTGCATCCTCTCAACACTTCAAGTATTATGCTTTGTTTGTAGATGATTGTACTCGATATGCCTAGATTTATCCCCTTAAACTCAAATGTGATTTTTTCAATATGTATTTAAAATTTGAAAGTATGGTTAAAACTCAATTCTCCAAGACCATCAAAATCTTCCAATGTGATGGTGGGGGAGAATTTGAGAATCTTGAGTTTTTAAACCATCTTGATTATACTGGAGTTTTGAAACATATTTCATGTCCAGGCACACCTAAACAAAATGGAACCGTTGAACGTAAGCATGGGCACATTGTGGAGACAGGCCTAACCTTACTATTTCATGCAAAATTACCCTTGTTTTTATGGGTGGAGGCTTTTCTAACTGCTACATTTCTCATCAACAGACTCCCATCAAGTTCACTTAACTTTGAAACTCCATTTCATACACTGTTTGGAAAACATCCAAATTATGGCTCCTTAAAGGTGTTTGGGTGCAGGTGTTTTCCTCATCTTCGAAGTAAAAATCAACAAAAAATCCATCCCAAGACTATTCCTTGTGTCTTCATTGGGTACAGCACGATTAACAAACGATATAGATGCTTTGATCCTAAAACCATAAGGGTCTATATATCTAGGCATGTTATCTTTTATGAGAACACATGGCCTTATGTTAATGTCAATCATCACTCAGAGTGCAACACTCAAATTTCACAATACCATAAATTTTTAGCTTCTCCTACACCTACACAAACATCTCCATCCAGTTATGCAGACCATCTTGAACCTATTGAGCCATCCACCCATACACCAGTCAATTTAACGTGCACTCCACTCGATTCTCTGACACCACCTCCTCTAACAAGAAACTCCGAACCTGTTCACCTCCTCCTGATCTAAATTCCAACAGTACTCCCAACTCACCTGCTGCCAGTGACCCCGGCATTCAACTCTTTGTCGATCTTGATCTGCCTCCACCTCCCATTAATCAAGGTTCCATTACTCAGCCTCACCCCACTTCCGCACCTCCTCCTCTTAACCAACACTCAATGGTGACTCGATCTAAACTCAAACACCACATTCCCACAACCAACCTCTTGTCTACTGTCACCTCACATTCCGACCCTCATACAGTTAGCTCCGCTATAAAACATCCCCACTGGGTAGTCGCTATGCAAGACGAACTTCATGCTCTTCATAAAAATAAAACCTGGACCTTGGTTCCTAGACATCCCTCCATGCACATTATTGGCAGTAAATGGGTTTTCAAAACTAAAGAAAATGAAGATGGGTCCCTTGATAAATTTAAAGCCAGACTTGTGGCTAAGGGATTTAACCAAGTTGGAGGCATTGATTACTTGGACACCTTTAGTCCTGTCATTCAACATAGGACTATTCGACTAATCCTTTCTCTTGCAGGTACTCACAAATGTGATTTGCGCCAGCTGGACATCAAGAACGCCTTCTTACATGGCACTCTTGAAGAAGAGGTTTATATGAGACAACCACCAGGTTTCACCTCTCCTCAACATCCAGATTATGTATGCCTCTTGCACAAAGCCATCTATGGATTGAAACAAGCACCACGAGCCTGGTTTGACAGGTTTAGAACTTATTTGCTGACCCTTGGCTTCAAGTGCAGTAGAGCTGATTCCTCACTATTTATTCTACATCAGTCCTCAAACATAGTGCTATTACTAGTCTATGTGGATGACATTATCCTCACTGGTAACAATAACGCGCTCTTACTCCACTTGATCCACTGCGTTGCTCAGGAATTTGCACATAAGGATCTTGGTCCATTAAAATTTTTCTTAGGAATCTCCGTGACTTATTTCTGTGGAGGGTTGCACCTGAGTCAAGAGAGCTATGCAAAGAAACTTCTTCAACAAACTCATATGCTTTATGCTAATCCAGTTACTACGCCTGCTGTCACCAAGCCTCTAACCTCCCTACCTAAGCATTCCAAGCTCAATCCAACTGACTTTCGATCAATTGTGGGTGCCCTCCAATATCTCACTCTCACACGACCAAATATCACCTTTGCCATCAATTTTGTATGTCAACACATGCATTCTCCTCAACCAGAGCATTTCCATGCTGTCAAACGCATCCTCAGGTATATCACCGGTACATTGTCCTATGGTTTGCAAATCCTTTCGCAGTTATCTCACTCTCTTTATGCTTTCTTCGATGCTGATTGGGCAAGCTGCGCACTCATTAGAAGATCCACCTACAGTGTTTGTACCTATTTGGGCTCTAACTTCATCACTTGGGCCTCCAAGAAACAACCCACAATTGCCAGATCAAGTTGTGAGGCAAAATATAGAGCTCTTGCTACTGCTACTGCTGAAGTTTTATGGCTCACTCATCTGTTGCAAGAGATTGGTCTCCACTCAACCACAACACCCACCTTGTATTGTGACAATCTCAGCGCACTCTATATAAGTGTCAACCCAGTTCTTCATGCAAGGACAAAACATGTGGAGCTTGATTACCATTTTATTCGCGAACAAGTTGCAAACGGGTGTCTCATTACTGAGTTTATGCCTTCTCATGCTCAAGTGGCTGGCATATTCACTAAAGCTCTACCTACTACTCCATTTGCCTCCTTACGCTACAAGCTTGGTGTGGTTTCATCCCACACGCTTCACTTGAGGGGGAGTGTTAATGAACACGTGCACACTGCTTCTCCTATAATTGAGGAAGATACTAACAACCTTAACAAACCAGCTGCTTATTGAATAACAGCCGTTGTATAGACTTAGTCTCCCTTGTATTTAGCTCAGTTATTATAATAACCTACTTTGTATCTCTATATAATGTCATACGTATAATCAATGATGTTATCTGAGAAAGATTTAACTTTGTACAGCAAACATAATTCTTCTTTCTTTATTTTTAACCTAGGAATTCTACAGAATGAACATGTTTAATAGAGTGAAACAGGATGTAACTTTGCTACAAGTTGAATAGGACATTAGCATGCTATTATCGATCACACTTTTGAGTAAGAGATATGAATATTGGAATTTATAACTGCAAACTTGGACTACTGTATGTAAGCATGTTTTCTCATCAAACATAGCCTTGAATAAGAAAACAAATGTTACATATTTAACTTAAAGCTTGACCTACAGTAATTCTTCACCCAAAAAAGTAAAGCACATTCGATTCGGAAATAAGTATTTTTAGATCATCTTTCTTCCATCCATTCTCAAACTTTCAATCAATCCAAAAACGCAAACACCGCCAGATCAAGTCACAAAAACCTGAGAAAAAATCACATAAATTAGCACCTTGGAGTTGTCTAGGTAATTAAGACCTCAAAAGATTTACACTGAAGTTGAATAAAAATCACCTCATAGGCTAAAAAAAAGCACCATCGACATGAATAATTTAATCTTGTTACCATTCACAGCAATGTTCTAAAAAACTTTAGGCGGTCACTAGGGGCCGAAGGCCTTCTAGCACCTAAATGGTTAGAGGGGGATTCATCGGTCTTCTAGGCAGACTTTTTTTATATATTTTTTACATAGCTTACTCCCTAACAAAATTAATCAACTATGTCGTATTTAAACAAAAACAAGTCCACGCGTAATAAACTGGAAATCTAAACTTTAAACACAATTATTATAACAAAAGGAAATAAATAATATTATACCTGCACAAATAAACAAGGTATAAAAATTCAAATTTAGTAAACAATGAAAAATTAGACAACAACCAGTCACCTTCTACCTCCTAGACGGGGATTAATCGGCCTTCTAGGTCTTTTATTAGAACATTTATCCACATATAAATAATTACCATGCTTGAACTAGCCATGGTGGCCAAGTCAAGGACAGATAAACAAAGTGTACCAAGAACTAATTTCAAAGTACAAAAAAGACTTTAAAAATTTACCACCTCACCTTCTCACTCATATACTATATTATCTACTCCAGTTGCCTAAAGCACTAGTTCAACTCCCTTTTCTTTAACATAAAACAATTGGAAGTATAATTTTCACGGTCTTATACATATATATATTTTGTTCAATTCTTATACAATATTTACTTTTATATTCTGTAGTTGAAAAGATTGCACGCATAATCTAATTATCATTGTAGCATGCCCCCTTTAGTAGCTTTCAAGCCAAACCAAGTGTTAATGTATCCAACATCTACAAGTTTCAATTATGAAAGCATGATGATTTCGTATTTATCTCACAGGTCAAAATATTGAAAAAAAATCATGAAATAGCCTCAACAATGGCATTTCATGTTATTTGATATAGCAAATATATTACATCATATCGCTTAATAAACTTATTTTATAGACAAATACAAGTTTTTGTAGTTATAATGAACATGTGATTTGCCTTTTCTTGTCTTTCGAACTCTCAATTTGTCTTTTCTCCATTTAGTTATTTCGGACTCTCGTCCTTGAACATACTTTTTTGTTGCCATTAAAGGTACCTACAATAGATATCATATAGGGTCTGAGCAATTTCCCACTAGGGAGCAACAAAGAAAAATATATCTTTGAATGTACGCCCAACAAGTGCAACGAACAAATACGAAAGACCGTTCTTTAAGTAATATATTTAAGATGATTTTACTCAAGATCAAAACAGGGCAACTTGGCCTACCTTGAAAATCATTTTCCTCAAACTACAATAATATGTTCCATCAAAAAATATTTTTTCTAACCAATGGTTCCCAATCTATTTATATTTATAACTATAGCATACTTTTTATTTCAGTTCAACCTCAAACCCATTAAGCTATGAATCTTGAACAATTAAAATTCTCATATTGGTTTATTGATGAATTTAAATGGTCCAAATACAACTCCAGATCAACACCAATTGCATCATCTAATTTTCGGGGGATTTAATGCCAAGAGCATAGCAGGATTGGAACTCGAAGCCATATAATAGGGGAAACTATATCCTTACTCTTTGTTGTTGGAACAATATAAGTTGGTTTCCCTCTATATTAGGTCAGCTCACATGAGCTGTGACAGTTAAACAATGTGTAATACCCCGTATTTTTATCGATATTTATTTATGGGATTAATTAAATTAAATGTGAATTAATTGAGGATTAATCCGGATAAAATACAACGAGATGTGAGTTGGTATTTGATTATAATGTGTATATATGGCAATATATGAATATTGAAAATATTGAAATTGTCGCGAGGCTGAAATACAACAATTTGGAAAATTTAGTTGGGACGCACGTGATAGTCGCGTCAGGAATATAATTATTTTTAACTAAAAAGTGAATTTTATTTTTATCAACCATATGGTCATTTTGAGTGCGCCAACGTGTCCGGAAGGGTCGAAATAGTCCGAAAACACTAGCCGGGGGTTTAGTTTGGGTCCCGGGGCATTATTGGGCCATACCGGCAACTTAAAAGGGTATTTTGGTAATTTTGAAAATTGGGGATTTATGACCAACGAATTTGGGGAATTAAAAATAGGGAATTTAATAACCCACTAACCCATTACCAGCAATTAAGTGATTAGAGGGCAACGGGAGTTAGAGGAGGAAGTTAGGAAAAGTTCCAAAGAGAAAACACAACCTCCATCTTCAACCTTCAACCTTGGGAGAAAGAGAGAGTGCAACCTTCATCATTCTACACCAAATTCAGAGAATAATCCGAGGCAAGTGGTTTAATTACGTTAATTTCAAGCGAATGTTTCTTCCATGATTAGAAAATTATATAATCGCATTGTATTGGGAGATTTATAAAAACCCATGAGATTGGAGTTATAAATTCAGATTTGATATAGGGTTGCATGTAGATTTGTTATTGGGTTATTGGACTAAAAGAATTACAAATTTTTATGTTACAAAAACGGATTTATTTATGGAAATTGAAGACTTTAAATTTCTAAGGTTCATGTTCATAAGGTTTGGGAAAATTGGGGAGTTATGATAATTAGATGATGTTTAGGAAGATTTGGCCCTATATAAATGTTAAGTTATGACCTACGAATGTTTAGTGTGGATTAGAAACCTTAAAATACTGTTGGGACGATTTTTATATGGGATTAGAGGTGAAGAAAATAGAGAAAAATGAGATAGAAAAATTCTGGGCTCGAAACTGGCATCTCGTTAGAAGACCTGCCCAGGTCGTTCGAACGAGCTCGTTCGAACGAGCTTCTAACGAGGTGACAGTTTGCCTTCTAACGAGTGGGATGTTCGTTCGATGCCTTTCGTTTGAACGAGATCTCGTTAGATGCCCACTTCGTTCGAACGAACTCTCGTTCGAACGACCTCGTTCGAACGAGACTTCTAACGAGTTGACAGATTGGCCTTTCTGGCCTGGTTTGATTTCTAGTATCCCGTAACCTTGTTTAATTGTAGAGATAACATTACCTTGATGACTAATTGATATAGTTGGGATATTCGGGATATATTGAGGAGTAAAATATAGAAGAATGATTTGAACCAAATGGTAATTGTGGGTTAGGACGCGAATAACTAATTAAGACGTGAGGATGATGGATGATGTGTATATATAAACCGGGGACACGTGTATTGGTAAAAGAATGAGAAGTATACCACTAATAAATTATGGTAATTACTAAGATGTGTGCATGCTTAGTATATGTATATGATTTTATGTGTATGACATACCTACCATACTTGCTATCACGGGAGGTTTACGTTCGCTTAGGGCCATCTAATCTTTGTGTGCCCGGATTTAGATTGGTACCTCGAGGACATAGTTCAAGAGAATGATTTATTTGTGAGTTAATAAGTCAGCTGACTATGGAGCGTAGGTATGTACGTGACCATGGATATGTTGAATTATGTTCGCCTCCATTTTTGTGTGTTGTGCTTATTCTAACAATTCCTGAGAGATTCGGAATTTGTAATCCTTATGTACGTGATGTACCATGATGGATATCAGAGTATGTGTGCACCACATCTTAGCCTCGGGGTGCTTATATTATATATTTATGATGTGAATAATATACGGTTAAATGAAAAGGAATTGTTATGTTTAATTGCGAGTATAATTGTAGTAACGTCTTGATAAAGTTAAAAAGGGATAACCTGCTGTGAAATGTTTTGCTAATAATTGAGAATCCGAGTTTAAGTAAGGCTTCCTATTTAAGTGATGACGTTGGGAATTTATATTATGAATCGATTAGAAAGGTTAGAACTTATGTCAGTTTAGTTAGATATGGATATCACGTGTATGGGTACGGTACGTTAGGAGTGCACAATTAGTCGAGATGCGAGTATTTCATGTGAGAGCACGTCCTAACATGTATTTTGCATTCATTGTTTTAATGTTATTAAAACACTTGCTGTTTTTAAAATACTCTCCACTTTCGGGCTCTGACCCGTTTGCTTTCAAATCTATTTTTGTAAAAACCTTTTAGGTGCCCGGCCACAAGGACACCATGCATAGGATTTCCATTCAGGTGACGAGCTGTAGCTGTTTGTGGAAGTTACAGGGCCTTGCTAGTAGACGCTTCTTTTGTCTTGACTCTATTCAGTGTTCATCATTTGTAGGGCATGTCGCCCATTTCTATTAGAGACATTTCAAATTTCAGTTATTCAGACTTTTGGCATGTAATTAATTCAGGATACACTGTTTTATTTATTTCAGTTTGTGGGATTGTTGTGAGGAGTTTTCCTCCGGACTTATTATTATTTGTTGGTTACTTTATTGAGACTTTATGGTGTATGGTGATGTTATTCCTTTACATTTCTTTTATCGCATGTTAATCAGATTTAATTTAAAATTTGACAACTTACTTTTTAAATACTAGGTGGTTAGTAAACATTAAATGTTTTCGACAGTGATGCTATTAACTGAACCAACTTGGCATTTTGAATTAATTCAATAAAGGAGTAGCTACCCGGTATTTAATTAGTCGGGGTATCACACAATGGTTTTCCCTTGATTATGGTACATGATCTTGTAGATAGTTTCTATGAAGAACGTGTTGATGCCTTCTTGAATGGCTTTGCCGACCTTAGTATATTTTTACTAATTGCATTTTACGAATTTCATTCCTGATAGAATTGTTTGTTAGGAAGAGATCAATTTAAGCATTCCATGTGAGAAAAGATTCAAGGTTGTATTACTTTCGGAATCACCACCTTCATTGTCATCAACTTATATCCTTTGATCTCCTGCCTTAACTGATTCTAGTTCTTATGGATTTCTTGAATGCCATTGAAATTATGGAACTGACATGCACATGCAGGACCAAGGGATTTTCCGAAAATTATCGGGCTGAATTTGGTTTGTCAATTAATTCAATTTTAATGTTCAAAGTGAAAAAAAAGTTTAAGTTTGATATTTCGGAGAAGGGCAAGTGAGGAAGAAGACAAGGATATTTTGGACCACAAAAACGTGGGTGTTAAGTCCAAATATAAATTAGAGGGCGTTTGTAAACAAATGAGTAATGGTGTTAGGATCCAAGGGGTTATAACTTACTTTTGAACTTTGAGTGATGCATGTACACAGCATACGACATTATTATATCGGATTAACTGAAAAAGAAAAAAGAAAAAAGAAAAAAATTAACATTGTCCCAACAGTTCAATATATTAAATGTAAAAATAAGAAAAAATTGATAAATGTAAAAGTAGAAAAAATTAAGACCGTTTTAGGAGAACTTTTCTTCCCTCAAATATGTTGAGGTTGATAAGATGATTCTTGTCCAATACCTGTGCTTTGTCAGTTTTCCTCCTCGGTAATTTTTCCAATTTGGTCTCTACAAATATTTATACAATATAAATTCTATTGTCACTGGATATAACAATAAACGAGATGACATTAAGATATAGTATTTATTTTCAGTAGAAAAGTAACATTTCATATTTTTGGCACTGGAATTCTTCCTTTGTCCCAATGGCACTGGGCATATGATGCAGAACAAGAATAGCTGTAGAAATAAAGAACGCAAGGAGAAGAATAAGGAAGAAGGGGGGAACGAGGAGAGATGCGATAGAGAAGGTGGAGAACACAAAATCATAAATAGGGAGAAAGGAGAAGAGTACTTGAGATGGAAATAGTTCAAACCTAAATAATCCACTACAAAGGCCTAATCATATATATACAAATCCAAATTTAGTGAAAATCAAATCCAAAGGAGAACCAGGTGCACATAAGCTAGAACGATTCAGAGACACTTGACCCAATCAAAGAGATCTCAATAGTAGGGTTGCTAGACCAAGACTTATTAGGCCTTGCGATACAGTGAGGTGGAATGCCCCCAAAACTTTTTGGCCACCAAACAGACGCACTAAATTCTCGTTATACTCATGTATTTGAACAACTTAATGGTGACTAGCCAATAAATTGAAGTTTCCACGTCTATCTGTCCATGAAAGTAGATGAATCCACCCATATATCCCTGGGGTGGCTCTTCTCAAGGAGGCTTAAACTCTGGCCAAATGATCAAGCTCACTCATGGCATTATGGACGCCATCCATCCTCCTATTCAAATAGATATCGATAGAACCAAGCGAACATGGATTTCTAGCCCGTAAAAATCTCAACACACGACATTGCGACTCAACTGGGGCCTTCCCCTTCATCGGGGCTTCTCCACATACTATTTATTTACACCATAAATACACACCTTCTGCTATATGTGGCATCACACACACTACACAACAGAAATTACCGTTGTACTGACTCACACACAAACACTGCACCTACGGGCCTCTTATTAACACATTCACTTACACACACACAAACATTGTTGCCCATCCCCACACCCGTAGCTACGTATTATACATTCTCTCAGCAACCTCTGCTGCTACATTAGCACGTGTGGCCACTCACAGGCAGCACTAGTCACTCACTAGAACACTGATGTTGCGCACGCATACACCAGTAGCAGTAGCAACACTATACACAAACCAATTTAGTCCACTCTCTTTATTCTTCCATCAAGACCACAAACAGGAAAGGGAAGATCACACGGGTGCACAATTAATTTTCTTATATTTATTCTTAGGAGTCTTTGGAATCAAAGAAAGTGAGAGAGACAAATTAGAATCAAGGGAGAATTCGGGCAATACTTATAGAAGGAAGGAAATAAGATGGAATAAAAGAGACAAACATGCATGAACTGCCTTGGATTTGAGCTAATGCCTCATAGTCTGTTCGGGTTGAAATACTTTTAACCGCAATAAAAAGGAAAGTGATGAAATGTTTTTTCACATATTCAAATTTTTTTTTTTTTTGAGTTGACATTGCGAAAAAGTGCGCACCCTATATTTATGAAACTTTAAACAAGAATGGAGAAGAAATTTTAACTCTAAATAGGTGTAAACATGTTTCACCATATTATTTTTCACCGCGTTATAACATATTTTACCTCCAATCAAACGGGCCCTCAATTTCTAGGTTCTAGCCTATATGTTTACACATACATAACTCTGTTATATACATTCACATTCCTCCTGTCAAAATACAACCAAACATTACCAGTGAATTATAGAAAATTACAAATCATAAAACAACCCGAGCTACCATATTTGGTTGAAATGCATCACAATCAAACATTCATATGCACAATTTAAGTGGATGAAAATGGGGAACATAAACCCTAGCCATCTCCTTCTACCTATCACCTCAAAATTCAATCCTAACCAAAAATTGGTAACTCAATAACAAAAATCACAAGAAATAAAAATAAGGATCAATTATCAAAAAGTCCCTCATAAATTTTTTAATATACATTTAGTGCAAGCCTTTTAATTTTGTTTCAAAAAGTCATTTTGAAACAAAATACAAAGATTTGGATTAAACGTGTATTAAAAAATGTTTGAGTGACTATTTGGTGTATGACCCTAAAAATAAACACAAAGTCCATTCCCAAATTGAAAAAAAAAAGGCATTCAAACAAAACACCACAAATTAATTTTATATTATAAAAAGGGAAAAGCATGTTGTCCTGGATATTAACAATTTTATGTATGTATATTAAAGAAACAAAATTTATGAAAAATATAAATTACACATTGAGTGACTATATAATAATGTCTAATAAACTGTATTAAAGTCTAAAATAAAAAATTAGTAATGTATTAAAGTAAAAAAATAAATACAAATTTTGTTTCTATTTTTTTGATTTTATAAATATTTACCTTATTAGTATCAGTACCTCATGCACACGACATGTAATTCTTAAATGTAACATATATTAGTGAAAAGGGCATCAAACTCAAACTCAATTATTAAAGTGCTTTTATGTAATCCCTTTTATATTAAACATGTAAAACAACCATAAAACATTTATATATTTGGAAAATATTCTTAGTGAAAACCCCCTCATGAGTCTAAACCATATTTTTCGGACGTTTATGTCCTCGATCCTTATTTTGTCTTTTTATGTGCAAATTTTAAAATTAAATATCTCCCAAAATATAAGTCCATTTGAGGCAAAATTTATATATTTGGAAAGGTCTCGATGAGATCTATAAAAATAGATGAATGAATAATATTTAATTTTTAAGTTTGAAATTCAGTGCAATTTCCTACGTGTTTTTCGATGATAAAATTTCACAGTGTGAAATTGCAATGTGAAATTTCACACTACAAATTTTTCAAAATTGTCTGTTTTTACTAATTTCATAGTATGAAATTGCAATGAGAATCTTGCACTCTAAGATTTCGTAGTATAATTTCAGTGATTGTCAAAGCATTGTTGGAAGGTCGCCGAAGTATTTCCAAAGTCACCTATATGTTGTCAGAGTCACTAGGGTATCGCCGAAGTGTTATTGGAGTTCACCGAAGTGCCGCCAGAGCCACCAGAGTTCACCGGAGCATCGTGCCAGATATGCAATGCCATAGGTTAGCCATAGAATCACCTGAGACATGAAGTGGGTTAAGGTGGAGAGAGAGAATATTAATAATGGGTTAGTTATGGTAAAGGGTATGTTGGTCTACTATAAAAGAGTGGGGGTATTATTAAACATGTTTCACTCTCGAGTCTTATCTTCTTAACGTTCGACACCAGGGAGGGATGAGTAAACGCCTCATTATTAAAAGGTTTTAAAATCAAAACAAACCAATTATTAAGGTATTTAGGTAAAAGAAACAACGCCATTTTAATATAATGAATAAAATAAAAATGAAAACGTTAAAAGCGTGGTTCCACTAGATCATTGATTGATGTCACGTTAATATATAGAGGAAATTTGCACACCATGTTTTTAGATCTAGCATTACTTTTATTTTAAGAAAGAAAAACTTTTAAATTTTACCATAAAATGCTCTTAATTTCGCAAGAGATGGTAGAGGAATGCTAAAGTTAATACGACAGACCATTTATCGTGAAAACATACAATGTTGTAGTTGGAATGCCACGATATGATAATTTTTTAGGAAAAACTAATTTTACAACCCCAAATGCAATTATAATTATAAATTTTGAAATTTCAATTTAATTTTATAAGAGTAATGGGAATTAATTAATTAGTTATGAACAATAATGAAAGTTACTATTGTCAAACACTGTAATACTAAAAGTAATATGTAGACAAAGCCATATTAATAAAAACCGTATGTTTGTAACACATCAATGATATACAAAAGGGATATAATAAAGTTAAAATTCCGTAGCTACTTGACCCTAGTTTATACCTTATTTGATGGGTTGATGGTTCCAGCTCATCACACGTGTCACAACGTGTCTCATACATTTAAAGGGGCATCACATTCCATTCCAATCTCAAAAGGACAAGCCTACTAAAATCATTCAGGTGGTCTTGTAACGAAGCACTTGGACCCATATTATAGTGTTAAAACTCATTTTTAAGATTAATTCGATTTGTCATAGGTCTAACAACCCACATATTCTAATCTTAGGTGATTAATACATTATTAAATTAAATAGGAACCATCAATGGTTTCATTCTTAGCATCACTGTCGAAGAACAAATATATTATTAATGCCCTAATAGCCTAGTGATAATATTTTAATCTTTTTATTAACATGCAATAATTTAAACTTACCAAACACACATTCACCATTCAAGTAACAATATAATAAAAGAGTAATGAACAGTCTGAATAAATATGATTGGAACAAACACCCCAGCCAGAAATCCCAATACAATAATCCATAAGTAAAACCAAGTCCAATGTGACACCCCGACTAATTAAATACCGGGTAGCTACTCCTTTATTAAATTAAACCAAAATGCCAAGTTGACTCAGTTAATAGCATCACTGTCGAAAACATTTTATTATTACTAACCACCTAGTATTTAAAAAGTAAGTTGTCAAATTTTAATTAAAGTCTGATTAACATGCAGTAAAAGATTTAATGCAAGAATAATATCACCATTCACCATAACGAAGTAATAGAATAACCATCACACGATATAAATAAATCCGGAGGAAAAACTCCTCACAACAAACTCCACAACTGAAATGAATAACTAAATACTGAATACTGAATCAATACATGCCAAAGTCTGAAAAACTGAAATGGAAAAGTCTCTAATAGAATTTGGGCAACATGCCCTACAACTGAAGAATACTGAATATGGAATCCAAATGGTAGAAGCGTCTAAAAGCAAATCCCTGTAGCTTCCACAAACAGCTACAACTCGTCACCTGAATGAGTATCCTATGCATGGTGTCCTTGTGGCTGGGCACCTAAAATGGTTTTACAAGAAAAATAGATTTGAAAGCAAACGGGTCAGAGCCCGAATGTGGAGATATTTTAAAAACCTGCAAGTGCTTTAAAAACATTTAAAACATTAAATGCAAAGTACATGTTAGGACGTGCACTCACATGAAATTCTCACCTCTCGTCTAACTGTGCACTCCTAACGTAAGTACCCATCTAAAATGACACAACCCACTAGCTAAGTGACATCATATCTAACTAGACTGTCATAGGTTCTACCTTTATTACTCGGTTCCCATTAACATTATAACGCTCGCATTTAAATAGGGGCTTAACGTAAATTCAGGTTCTCACGTAAAAGTAATACAACTCATTATAGATCATCCCTTTTGTTATTCCATAGTTATACACACAATACCATATGAAAGTTCCCAGTTTATTAAGTGTATATTTTCCACAACATAAATATACAATATAAGCACCCCGAGACTAAGCTACGGTGCACACATACTCTGCTATCCATCCCGGTACATCACGTACATAAGGATCACATATTCCGAATCTCTCAGGAATATTTCACAGATAACAACATCACAAATAATGGAGGCGAACACAGTCACATCACATGGGTCACGCACATACCTGCGCTCCCACGATCAGCAGACTTATTAACATCCCAATAAGTCCTTCTCTGACCTATGTTCATCGAGGTAACCAGTCTAAATCCGGGCAACACAAGGATTAGAGGGCCCTAAGCGAACACGAACCTCCCGTGATAGAAAGTATGGTAGGTATGTCATACACATAAATCATATATCAATACTAAGTAAACACGCATCTTAGTAATCACCGTAGTTTAATCGTAGTACATATCGTCTTCTCGTACTAACTTATAATTTATACAATTTATATAATCCCGGTTCATAATTCATACACGCCATAATTTATTCTCACGTCGTAGTAGGCACTCACGTCTCGACTCAAAATGTCTATTTGATTCGTTCCACAATTATATAATTTACTCCTCATTATATCCCAAATGTCCCAAGTATACCAATCCATCATCAAAGGAATGTTATCTCTATCATCGAACAAGTTTACGGGACTCCCAAAATCAAAACAGGCCAAAAAGGCCTAAACTGCCAGCTCGTTAGAAGTCTCGTTCGAACGAGGCTGTTCGAACGAGATTTCGTTCGAACGAACTGAGCTATCTAACGAGATCTCGTTCGAACGAGATTATCGAACGAACATCCTTGTCATTAGAACCCCAAACTGTCAACTCGTTAGAAGCTCGTTCGAACGAGTTCGTTCGAACGACCTGGGTAGGTCTTCTAACGAGTGACCAGATTCAAGCCCAGAAATCCTATCTCGTTTTTCACCAATTTCTACACCTCAAATCTCAACCAAAATTCGTCCCAACAATGTTTTAAGGTCTCCAATCATCCTAAAACATACTAAGGTCATATACTAACATCTTTTAAGGAATTAACACATCCTAAACATCATTAATTCATCAAATCTCTACCCTTTCCCCCAAATTTTCAAGAACATAAACCCTAGAATATTAAATCCTCAATATGTCCATTCTAGATCCGTTTTTGTTACATCCAACATATATTAACATCAGAATAATCATCTCCATACTATTCTACATGCAATTTGTTCTCAAAATTCGAGTTCTAAGTCCAATTAAAATGGGTTTTTATTTAACTTCCAAGGACAAATGTAAATCTTTCAATTTATCTAACATGGAAGAAACATTCTCTGAACTAAATAGAATTAAATCACTTGCCTCGAGTGTCTCTGAATTTGGTGTTGATTTGATGAAGCTTTTTCTGCAGGATTCCTTCTCTCTCTCTCTCCACAAGCCTTCTTCTCCAAAGGTGGCTAGGGTGGCTAGGGTTTGTTTAGGAGACTTAGAAAACCAAATTTTAAAACTCCCCGTAGTCTTATGGGTCAATATGGTTGGTAGTGGGTTTAGTGGTTAGTTACCCAAATCAGATTATAAATCCTAATTTTCGTCATTATTAAATCCCAAAAATACAATATTACCAAACTACCCTTATAAGATGCCGGTATGGCCTAAAAATACCCCGGGACCCAAACTAAACCCCCCGCTAGTGTTTTCTGACTATCTCGACCCTTTCGGACGCGTTGGCGCACTCAAAACGACCATACAGTTAATAGAATTTAAATTCACTTTTATAATAAAAAATAATTATATCCTGACGCGACTGTCTCACGCGTCCCAATAAAATGTCCAAATTGCCGTATATCAATCTCACGACAATTTCATAATTCAATATTCACATAACATCATATATACTCAATATAGTCAAATACCAACTCACATTTCGCTAGTATTTTATCCGGATTAATTCCCAATTAATTCTCATTTAATTAATTAATCCCAAAAATAAATAATCGCCAAAAATACGGGGTATTACATCCAACAACTGAAATAAAGTGGAAGTGAGGAGTATCGGAAACGACAGCAAACTAAAGATAGGGGACATGCCCGACTGAGATCAATAAATGATAACAAGGAACTGATAATGGTGGAAGTGTCTACTACCAAGGTCCTGCAACTTCCAAAGCAGTTGCAACACGTCAAATAATAATGAACTCCTAAGTTGTGCGTCCCTGTGGTTGGGCACCTGAAATTTTTTTACAAAAATAGATTTAAAACGAGTCAGCACCCAAGAAAAAATTTGCAAGTATTTAAAATGCAATAATAGAATATATTGTATACATGTTAATTCCACGTGCTCTCACTTGAGATCCTCACCTCTCAACTACTTTGCACGCCTAACATATACTCCTAAACCGTCCTAGTTATGCTACCCCGCCTAACTAGTTCGAACCAAGTCTCGTCCTACATACTAACTTATTGTGCCCACCCTTATTCCCCATTCAATAAGTTACCAAATTCCCAATGTCTTTTAGCCAATTACGAATTGTCCATTAGATGTTAAGTTTCCTCATACTTAGATTATTTTAGATATCATTATATATCTCATCTACTAATGCACACACAGTAGAATAATTCACACGTATGCAATTATATAGTACTCTTATAATCAATAAAAATACGGCATCCCTAGACTGAGACATGCGATGTGTGCATACTCTAATATCAAGTCTCAGTACATCACGTACATAGTAAAGGACTCCCGGTTCGAATTCACTCTCGAACCATAAATACGATTCACATAAATTGGAGGCGAACATAGTTCTAAGCCTTTGGTCTACGCACACACCTAACGCACCTAAATGACCGGTCACACTAACATACTCATAAGAAATACTCAATCCCTAAGTTCTATGTTCTGAGGTACAAGCCTAAAATCCCCCATGATGGCTCATTAGGGTAATACCATCAACAACGCGAAACCTCTCGTGACAATAAGCAACGTAGGTATGTTCATTACACAAAATAATCAAACAATAGGTATTCACACCACCTATAAATATGTATATTCAGTATAGGTATACCCGTAACCTATAATATATCCCGTAAGTAGCATAATAACTCTCGAATATACTACGCATTAACCATTTACTATTTTACCTCTTTTCATACAATCCATAGTATTTCCCACGACCTAAAGGTCATCAAATACCTTTGAAATTACTTCATTAGTCATCTCATTCATACCTTTCGGGTCTAAGTCATGGGTTCCCTCGATTTCCTATGACACGATATTATTCCCCGAATTAGATTTTATTACACAAGCATTAATTAACCTTAGCCCTAAATTCTCCTCATGTGACTAAGTCTAAATCCCAACATTGGCCTAGTGGTAATTAAAATATCTCCCATTATATTTTAAAAATCACTACAAAAGTTAACCCAATTGTTTCCCACGAGTTCTAAACAAAAAGAGGGAAATTGTCCAATTAAGGGAAATCGAATCGATTCGACCTTGGTTTGAATTGATTTGCTTTCCGAATCGATTCGGTTAAGGAGACGAATCGATTCGCTATAGAATGTATTATCTTATCCCCTTATCTGTGATAGGATTTGACCATTTTTAAGCCTATAAACCTCCATTACACAATCCTATACACCTAAACAAATGTACCAAACATCATAGTAACATGTATAAATGATTTCTAATGTAATAGATTCATTAAATCATCAAAGAACACCTTTAAATTGAATTAATTCAACAATAAATCCTAAAAACTGTAGATTATCACTTTTGTTTAAGAACATAAATATAACCCATATTTCTTCACATGTTCATTCCACAAATTCATTAGATTCGTTCTACATGTATAAGGTATTAAACCTAACATGATTCCTACCCAAGAACATGTTTTAAATCTTCCAAATTAAAGCTAATATCTATAATTTCAAGAGATTATTCATCTCATACTAACATGGATGGTATATCTATTCAGAATTTAGCAAGATAAATACTTACCTCAATTAGTAGGTCTGAATCTCTTCAAAATAATGGTGTGGTTTGTTTCCTTTCCTCCCGATCTATGCTCCGGTGGTGGTTGTGGTGCAAAACGGTGTCGGAAAGCCTTTGAAACTCCTCTCCTTTCTCCTCATGTGTCCTCTCTATGGTTTGGTAACTTCTAACCCTAACTCCCTCCCCTACCAGATGATATAGAGACTTAAAAGTTTCGTAGGTCCTTCTACCTCAAAAATA
The DNA here is from genome assembly GCA_949130495.1 of Sambucus nigra. Classification (NCBI taxonomy): domain Eukaryota; kingdom Viridiplantae; phylum Streptophyta; class Magnoliopsida; order Dipsacales; family Adoxaceae; genus Sambucus; species Sambucus nigra. The sequence goes on from OX422222.1 coordinate 53,032,691, forward strand.
TAAATGACTAAAATACCCTCCCGGGGTGCCGATTTGGACTAAAAATTCTCCAGACCCAAATTAAATCCCCGAGTACACTTTTTCTGACTATTTTGACCCTTCCGAACACATTGACATACTTGAAATGACCATTTAGAAGACCCATAAATAAATTACATTTTATCTCGTAAAATTACATCATGACACGACTGACACACGCGTCCCGACTAAATTATTTTAACTATCGTATTTTTCACTCGCGATAATTATAATGCGTTCTTAATAATTTATTACTTGTTCATTAAGTAATACTCAATATGATTCATACAAATACATATTAACTCTTGTCTCGTTAATTAATATTTATTTTAATTCTGAGTAATTTCCCATTTTAATTTAATTAATCCCAATATAAAAATCATTAAAAATACGGGGTTTTATATACTTCTCCCCTAATAATGGAATTTCATCCCGAAATTTGAAAAAAAAAATACATGGCTTAAATCACTCTGGATATTTGTCGTGAATCTCATCCTCGCGTTCCCAAGTAGACTCATTGGCACTATCATGCCCCTACTGAACATGTACTAGTGAAACTACCTTCAACCTCAACCTCCTCTCACTATGATCTAGAATAGCAACTGGCCTCTCCTCGTATGAAATATCAGGCTATAAATAAATATCCTCCAAAGCAATATGAGTGTGAGATAACTCATCTCGAAGATATCTCCTCAGTGAAGAAATGTGGAATACATTGTGAATCCCATGCAAGTGCTCCGGTAATCCGAGTCTATATGCAACCAGCCTAATTCGCTCGATGATAGGAAATGGCCCCACATACCTTTGGGCCAACTTCTCTTTCTTCCCATATCTCATTATCCCCTTCATGGGAGATACATGTAGTAATACCTGATCCTCCACATTAAACTCTAGGAAGAACCGCTTGGCATCGACGTAACTCTTTTGTCCATCATGAGCAACCCGTATGCGACTCCGAATAAGTTCAATCTTGGTCGAAGTATCCTGAATCAACTCTGGTCCAAGAAGCCTCTTTTCCCCCTCCTCTAACAAACAAGAAGGCGAACGATAAGGTCTAACGTACAATGCCTCGAATGGTGCTACGCCAATCATAAACTTATAGGAGTTATTATACACAAACTCCACCAGAGGAAATTACTACTCCACACCCCCGATAAAATCAAGGATACACATCTGCATCATATCTTTTAACATCTAATTCGTCCTCTCAGTCTGCCCATCCATCTGGTGGTGATAGGTCGTGCTCAATCGTAACTCCATGCCCATGGCCTCCTAGAAACTCTGTCAAAAATGAGCCATGAAGATCTTGTCCCTGTCGGACATGATATCGAGTGGCACCCCATGTAATCTCACTATCTCAGTGATGAAGATCTAGGTGTATTGTCCCGTAGTATAATCTATCCGGACTTGCAGGAAGTGAGTTACCTTAGTCAATCAATTCACTATTACCCAAATGGAATCGTGACTCCTCTGTGAAGTCGGCAGCCCAGTAATGAAATCCATGGAAATTCTCTCCTATTTCCACATCGAAATCTCTAACGGCTGTAGAACCCTTATTGGATTCTGATGGTCCACCTTTACTAGCTGACAGGTGGTACACTTTGAGAAGAACTCGACAATGTGTCTCTTCATTCCACCCCACCAATATTGTCATCTCATATCATGGTACATCTTATCCCCTCGAGGATGTATTACAAACTGTAATTCGTGGGACTCTGACATCACTGCGTGTCACAAGTCCTCTCCTTTCGGGACAATTAGCCTCTCGTTGAAGCGTAAGCCTTCCTTTGAACTCACGGAGTAAGACTCAACTCCCCCGACTAAAAGTTGTCGAGTTCGATCCTAAAAAAATGAATCCACTGCCTGAACCTGTACCATCCTCATGACAATCTGGGGTGTAACAGTCACAATGGACACGAATGATCTGGCAACTGAGTCCTGGTGTCCCACCTCCTTCCATTTCGCCTTCCAATCATCAGCTACATCCCCCACTAGCCTACGACTCAATGTGTCTGTCACCACATTAACCTTATCGGGGTGATAATGTATGTCAAACTGATAATCTTTCACAAATTCCGGTCACCTACGCTGACGCAAATTCAGCTGTCTCTGAGTGAACAAGTATTGTAGTGACTTATGATCTGTGAATATGCAAAATCTCTCTGTTAAAAGGTAATATATCCAAATCCGTAACGCAAACACAACTATCGCTAACTCCAAATCGTGGGTGGGGTAATTCCTCTCATGAGGCTTAAGCTTACGGGAAGCATAAGCTATAGCCTGGTCCTACTACTGTAGCACCCCCTAAGTCCCTATAGGGACGCATAAATATAAACAAGATACTCCACTCCCATCCTGGGCAGTGCGAGTACGGGTGCTGAAGTTAACTTATCCTTCAGATCATCGAATGCTAACTGACATGAATCATCCCAAATAAACGGTACCCCTTTATGAGTCAAGTTGGTCAACATACCCATAATCTTTGAAAATCCCCGAATAAACCATCGGTAGTACCCGACTAACCCCAAGAACCTACGCACCTCCACCGGTGTTGTGGGTTTCCCCCACTCCCTCACTGCTGACACCTTACTCGAATCCTATGATATCCTCATGTCAGATACTATATGCCCCAAGAATTGTACCTCACGTAGACAAAATCCACATTTCTCAAACTTAGCGTGCAATTGTTGCTCGTGTAATGTCTGAAGAAACCTATACAGATGCTCGATGTGCTCCTCCTCAGTCTGAGAATAAATCAGGATGTCATCAATGAGGACAATGCCAAACTGATCCAAGAACTCTCTAAACACTCTATTCATCAAGTGCAAAAACACAACTAGTGCCTTTGTTAGCCCAAATGTCATAACCAGAAACTCATAAGACCCATATCTCATCAGAAAGGTAGTCTTAGATACATCCTTCTCCCGGATGCGCAACTGGTGGTACCCTAACCTCAAGTCAATTTTTGAGATGTAGGCGTCTCCTCTCAACTGGTCCAAATAAGTCATCGATTCTGGGCAATGAATATTTATTCCTTATCTTGATTTTATTCAACTCCAGGTAATCCACACATAAGCGTAGATACTCTTCTATATTTTTCACAAAAAACACTAGGGAACCCCAAAGCGAAGTACTCATACGAATGAAAACATGTCCCAAAAGTTGCTCAATCTGATCTTGTAGGTCCCTCATCTGTATAGGAGACATATAATAAGGTGCACAAGATGTAGGTCGACTACCTTGTGCTAAATCAATCACAAACTCTATCTCTCTGCTAGGAGACAATCCCGATATCTCCTCAAATACGTCGGCGAACTCACACACATTCGGAATCGAATCTAGGTAAACCACCACCCCCTTAGAGGTCTCCTACTCTATATAGTATAAGTGTGTGGATGACTCCCCCCCCCCCCCCCCAAGGTTGGGGCATCGCCACCAAAAACATCTCCTGACCCAAAATTACAAGCACAATGCTCCTATTGTAACAATCAATCATGGGCCCATACACTGCTAGCCAATCCATGCCAATAATGGCGTCATACTCTGACATATCTAACACAACCATATCGGTAGGCAAAACTAGTCTCCCAATGTCTATAATCATACCATGATAAATAAAGAATATAAGTATCCCGTTACCCAATGGTGAGTCTACACACGTGATTGTACTATCGGTCGTGTCTAATGATATACCCGTTTATATCCTCGGCCTGGCTGAGGATTACCTCCAAACGGACGACCCCTCAGGGGCCGACCCTTCATCAGGCTCAAGACGACCCCTCAGAGGAGCCAACTCTTCATCATGTTCCAGACGACCCTACGAGGGGCCGACCCCTCCAACGGGCTCCATACGACCCCTCAGAGGGGTCGACCCTTCGCCAGACTCCAGCCGACCCTACGAGGGGCCGACCCTTCACCACTCTCCAGACGACCCTACGAGGGGCCGACAGTACGAGGCCAGAATTGGACCAGACTCACTACCGGAGGGCACTTTGCCCTCGGCCTCGGCCCATAGGCCGAGGGTGACATCATCGCAGCGCGTGGTTTGGGAGACGTGTGGAACAATGCGCGTGAGGCTGACATGGCACAGGGGAGACCGTTATAAAAAAATCACACCCTCACGTGAGGGAATATTATGTCATCATTTGGCTTCTACAGGTGTCCACAGGGGACTGGTTAGATCATGATTCACATGCACCATGCATACTTGGGGGGTACACTACACCCCCCAAGACCTATATATACTTGTCACCTACAACCCTACAGGGGATCGATCCATTAACTGTTGCCCTAGCTAAAACTCTGCTTGTACACACAGGAGAGAGAGAGAGTTATGTGCATTGTATCCAAGGCCATTAGTGCCCATACTTAGTGGATCACACACTCACAGTGGATGTAGGCCAAATTGGCTGAACCATTATACATCATTGTCTTAGTTCCTCTTATACTCATCCCCTTCTACATACTTATACACTTATACATCTCTATGGCTGCCATGGCTGCTACTGTTTGAGCTCACTACCACTTATCCGGTGGTGCTAAATCTTAGCATCATCAGTTTGGCGTCGTCTGTGGGAACGAGAAGACATCTCTTCCTTTGTACAGCTTGACCTCACTGGGCACTCTGGTGGTGAACCAACGCTCCCCCTGAGAGGAGGTGTTTCACCATTGAAAGAGACCCACTAAGGTTCTTAAGCTCACCAGTATTTTCTTCAGTTCAACTTTTCATAGCTCAAGCACATGGCACCTGAGATGCCACCACCACCACTTCCCCCGCCTGATGAGGGGGGAAGCCCCAGTTCCAGTCAGGCGCCGCCTCAGTCTAAGATGGCTGATGTGGCGGCAGCCCTAAAGTCTCTGGCAGCAAGCCAGCGGATGATGCAAGAGCAGTTCACAGCTCTAAGCCAGAACATACTAAGGGCACCAGGGGTTTCACCTGAGATGATTACTCCAGCAGCAGCTCCAAGACAGCATGAGGCCAGGGGACCACCCCAGGTACCACGCAAAGACCTGCCACCCCCTCAGCGGCGTAGGGATGTTGCTGACCCCCGGCGTCTACGCCTGGGGAGGCAAGGAAACCCTTGCCCTGAGGACAGGTATGACGATCCGGAGGGAGAGGAGGCCCCTATAGAGTGCTGGGAACCCTATGAGGTCTCCAACAATATTGTACGACCTCTCCAGGACAGTAGAGTAAAGTGCGGGAGACCAAACCCTGATGATCGCCCGAGGGGCTCTGCTTTTGATCGCTTGAGCAGGGGGTCGGCCTTTGAGAGGCTAGGCCCAGTAAATGACCTGTGGGAACAATTGTCCAGGCCAAGAAGTGCTGCGAGATCCAGGAGGGATGCAGCAGATGGCCGATCCCGAGGACGATATGACGACCAAAGGGAAGTGAACAGCCGACGCAGGCCTACCGCAGCAGAACCCTTTGTCCACCTCGGAGAGGCAGCAGGGGATAACATCGGCCAGGCCGACCCTGTGAGGCCCTGGAATGACTCAATCCAGCGGTTAGAGGATAAGATCGGTGATATACTGAAGAGCCGAGACCCTCTTCAGAGGGGATACATCATAGGCTCACCCTTTGTGGCAAAGATAGTCAACTTCCCCACGCCGTCAAAGTTCAAGCCACCCGTGGTCACCCCAAGGTATGATGGGAGCACCAACCCCGTCCACCATGTGGAGATGTATCAGTCAGCAGCAGACATATACTCTATCTCAGATGAGATGAGGTGTCGTGCCTTCTCTGGTACCTTGACAGGGGCTGCGCATGTCTGGTACACGTCTCTTCCAAAAAATTCCATTGAAAACTTTAAGCAGTTGGCAGACCTGTTCATCCATAACTTCTTCTTTGGGGTGAGGCCACAGAAGAAGACCACCCACCTGCTCTATGTTAAGCAAGGGAAGAGTGAGAGTCTGAGGGACTACATAGCCAGATTCAATAAGGAGAAGCTGGAGGTGGAAGACTATGAGGAGAGCATAGCTATGACAGCCCTGATTGGAGGGCTCCAAAAGGGGAAGCTGTTATGGAAGCTTGCTGAAGACCCTCCGAGGAAGATGGCTGAACTGTTGTCGACAGCAGGAAAGGTGATGAACGCCGAAGAGGCGATGGCTGCAAAATATGAAGACGAAAGAGGAGGTGCTAGTGGGAGTAAATACCCTAAGAAGAACAAAGAGGGGAAGAAGAGGTCCACGGATGACAAGTTCGCTGGGTACACCCCTCTGACGGTCAGCTGTGAACAGATTCTCAATGAGATTAAGAGTGACCGATCCCTGAAGTGGCCTGAGAAGCTGAGGGCAGCCCCCGGCAAGAGGAATAAGAACCTGTGGTGTGAATTTCACCAAGACCACGACCACGTAACGGACAAATGCTTTGCTCTGAAAGATGAGATTGAGAAGATACTGAAGGAAGGGAAGCTCAGAAACTACGTCGACAAAGGTGCCTTCAAGAGGGGCCGAGGGGACGACCCCAGAAGGAAGCGAGGCGCTGCATGCAAAGAAGGTCCTCAAAAAAGAGGGGACGACCCTTCTGATGATGAGGACGACCCTGACCTCCCGCCGAGAGACGACCACGGCCCTGTCAAGAGGCTTAATATGATCTCGCTCGGAGTGGGAATGATCTCCGGGGGTCTTACAGGAGGAGGGTCTGAGGTCGCCGACAGGAAGGCCCATGTGGCTGAGGCCAAGGCAGTGGTGAAGACGGTACACGCAACCTCCCTGGAGGTCAAGTCAGAAAAGAGGAAGAAGGTTGATATGGACACACTGATAGTGGGATTTTCAAGAATGGACTTCAAAGGCCTCTTAGCCCCACATGATGACCCTCTCGTCATCACTACCAGGGTGCACGGATGCGAGGTGCCGAGGATCTTGGTAGATGGGGGTAGTTCTGCAGATGTGATGTTTTGGCCATGCTTCAAAGCCTTGGGTCTCACCCGTGCTAGACTCGTCCCCTACCATCATCCATTGATTGGGTTCAGTGGGGAAAAGGTTCATCCCCTTGGGGTATATGAGGCCGATGTGAGGATGGGGGACGAGTGTCCAAGATGGCTCACCAAGAAGGTCAGTTTCTTTGTGATGGATGAGAAGGTGTTTTCGGCCTACAACATCGTACTGGGCGTGTGGCCCTCAAGGGGTTTGAAGCCGTGCTGTCTACGGTCCATCGGATGATCAAATTTCCAACCCCTTACGGGGTGGGGGAAGTTCAGGGAGACCAGACGACAGCGAGAGAATGTTACTACAACTCCGCTGAAGAAAGGGAGGCACACAAGAGGGTTACAACCACTTATAATATTGATACCCTAGACCCCAGAGATGAAACGAAGCTGAAGAAAGGAGAGGTTGCGGAAGAGGTAGAATCCATCATCCTCGATGAGGATGACACAAAAAAAACCGTCCAAGTTGGCAAGTCTCTGAAGCCCAACATCAAGGAAGACCTCATTAAACTGTTGAGGAGAAGGCGAAGCGTTTTCGCCTGGAGTCATGTAGATATGCCAGGGATTGACCCTAAAATCATGTGCCACAAGCTCAATGTGGTAGAGGGAGTGAAGCCGGTGAAGCAGAAGAGGAGAATTTACTCCAGAGAAAAATATGAGGTCATCAGGGACGAGGTCAAAAAATTAGAAGACGCTGAATTTATCAGAGAGGTCATCTACCCTGAATGGCTGTCCAATGCAGTCATTGTCCCAAAGGCCAACGGCAAGTGGAGAATGTGCGTGGACTTCACAGACCTCAACAAGCACTATCCCAAAGACATCTTCCCTCTCCCCCGCATTGACCAGATGGTAGACGCTACCGCAGCCCATGAGCTCATGAGCTTCATGGATGCCTATTCAGGGTATAACTAGATCTTCATGAACCCTGAAGACTCAGAGAGGACAGCCTTCATCATCGACAAGGGGACATACTGTTACAGGGTCATGCCCTTTGGCCTCAAAAATGCGGGGGCAACGTACCAGCGCCTCATAAATAAAATTTTTGAAGACCAAATTGGGAAGTCCATGGAGGTCTACGTAGATGACATGCTGACTAAGAGTCTAAAGGCCGAGGATCATGTGGCAGACCTGGAGAGGACCTTTAATACGATGGACAAATACAAGATGAAGCTTAATTCGGCCAAGTGTGTCTTCGAGGTCGGAGCAGGGAAGTTCTTGGGGTTCATTGTCAATCAAAGAGGCATCGAGGCCAATCCTGAAAAGATAAAGTCCCTTGTTGAAATGAAGACCCCCAAGTCCATTAAATACGTTCAGAGGCTCACAGGGAGAGTTGCTGCCTTGAACAGATTCGTGTCTAGGGCCACAGACAAGTGCTTGCCATTCTTCAAGATCCTTAGGAAGGCCTTCGAATGGAGTGAAGAGTGTGATGAGGCTTTCAAGGACCTAAAGTCATACTTAGGGTCTCCCTTGCTGCTGTCACGACCCGTGCAAGGTGAACGACTTTATGTGTACCTCACCGTCTCAGAGTCGTCCATCAGTGCAGCCATTGTGAGAGACGAAGATGGGATACAGAAGCCTGTGTATTTTAACAGCAAGGCACTCCAGGGGGCAGAGCAAAGATACCCGAGGATGGAGAAGTTGGCCTACGCCTTGATCCATGCCTCGAGGAAGATGAAGCCGTACTTGCAGTCCCATACAATGGTCATCCTCATCGACTCTCCTCTTAGGCAGGTCCTACACAAGCCAGAAAAATCAGGTAGGTTGATGGCCTGGGCTATAGAGCTGGGGGAGTTTGACATTGTGTATCAGCCTAGGACGGCCATTAAGGGGCAGGCATTGACAGACTTCGTGGCTGAGTTCACTTGGGAAGATGATGAGGCCGAGGGTGAGACCCTCGAGAAGACGGATACAGAAGATAGACCCGCAGACACACTCGCAGATAGGGCTGAGACGAGCACCGCTAGAAGGAAAGCGACTAAAAATGAAGAGGGAAGATACATCTTTAGACAGGGGTCTCTCTCTGAGGGAAATTTTTTAGAAGGAAAGACTCTGTGGAGCCTCTTCGTTGACGGGTCCTCCTGTGACAGCGAAAGTGGGGCTGGACTGATACTATCAGCACCCGATGGCACGGACGTTGAATACGCCCTGAGGTTCAACTTCAAAGCCTCCAACAACGAGGCTGAATATGAGGCCTTAGTAGCAGGCCTCTCCTTGGCCAAGTCTCTTAGTGTCGGCCAGATTTGGGTCCATAGTGATTCAAGGCTAGTAGTGAATCAGATACTAGGAGCCTACGAGGCTAAGGATGAGAGGATGGCTAGGTACCTTGAGAAGGTGAGGTAATTACTGAAGGGCTTCAGAGAAGTGAAATTGAGGAGGGTACCTAGGCTCGACAATGGCCGTGCTGATGCCCTGGCTAGGTTGGCCTCGGCAACAAGAACAGATATCAGGAGAACGGTCCCAGTAGAAATTTTGCTTCGGCCAACTATTGAAGACGCAGAGGGAACACTTAGCAATTGCCTAAATGTTTCTCAGGAAGCTTCATGGATGGACCCTATGATCAGATACATTAAGGAGGGTGAGATGCCAGAAGCAAGGCAAGAAAGGAAGAAGCTGAGGTACAGGGCTGCAAAATTCACTATCATCGGAGACACCTTGTACAAAAAGGGGTTTTTGCTCCCCTTACTTAGGTGTGTGCATCCCTCAGAAGTCCCTTCCATTTTGCAAGATGTGCACGAAGGATCGTGCTCAAGACACATCGGGGGCAGATCCTTAGCGAAGAGGGTGATCACCCAGGGGTACTGGTGGCCGACCTTGGGGAAAGACGCAGCGGCATACGTAAAAAAGTGCGACAAATGTCAAAGATTTTCCACCATCCCTCACCAGCCCCATCAGCCTCTTACTTCCATTACATCCCCATGGCCATTTATAGTGTGGGGGATCGACCTAGTAGGACCCTTGCCTAGGGCCATCAATAACTATCGATTCCTCATTGTAGCCATTGACTATTTTTCAAAATGGGTGGAAGCGGAGCCGATGGTGACGATCACAGAGCAGAAGACCTTCCAGTTCATCTGGAAAAATATTATATGCAGATATGGTCTCCCCAACACCCTCATATCGGATAACGGGACTCAGTTCAAGAATGCCTCTCTACAGAAGTACTGTGAAAGGGTGAGTATTAAACAATTTTTCTCCACCCCTGGCCGACCTCAGGCCAATGGGCAAACAGAAGTTACAAAAAGGACAATCCTAGATGGAATCAAGAAGAGGCTTGAGGAGGCAAAAGGAAGATGGGTCGAAGAGTTATATGCCGTGCTATGGGCATACAGGACGACAGTGAGGACCTCTACCGGAGAGACCCCATTCATGCTAGCTTATGGATCAGAAGCCGTCATCCCTACCGAGATTGAGTTTCCTACGCATAGAGTCCAGGTGTATGACCCCCAGAAAAATGCGGAGGAGAGGAGACTCGACTTGGACCTGATTGAGGAAAGAAGGGAGGACGCTAAGATACGGCAGGCCGCCTACAAGCAGCGGACCACAAGGTTCTACAATCAGAGGGTGAAACAGAGGCCTATCGCAGTGGGGGACTTGGTCCTCAAGAAGACTTGGCAAAAGACCAACAAGCTCCATCCTAATTGGCATGTCCCATATAGGGTCATCGATGAAGTCATCCCTGGGACCTACAGACTAGAAAACCTAGAGGGGGAACCTTTTTCCAACCCCTGGAATGCAGATCATTTGAAGAAATACTATCAGTAGTGTTGTAAGGTCTTGATAGACCATATTTGTAATGAGAGTTGCTCCAATAGAACACTTTGGAAAATTAATGAGAAATATCAGTGTTTCCCTCATACTGTGGTTGTCAGGTCTAGCACGCATGGAAGCATCTACAGAGAACCACCCTCGGCTATAATGGGGACCAGTGGAGGGGACGACCCCATCACTGTCCTCAAGAAAGACGAGGGAAAACTTTGTTAAAAAACCATTAAATTGGTGAGTTGATCACTCGGCTATAATGAGGACCAGTGGAGGGGACGACCCTACCACCGTCCTCAAGAAAGACGAGGGAAGACTTTGTTAAAAAAACCATTAAATTGGTGAGTTGATCCCTCGGCTATAATGAGGACCTGTGGAGGGGACGACCCCACCACTGTCCTCAAGAAAGACGAGGGAAGACTTTGTTAAAAAACCATTAAATTGGTGAGTTGATCCCTCGGCTATAATGAGGACCTGTGGGGGGGACGACCCCACCACTGTCCTCAAGAAAGACGAGGGAAGACTTTGTTAAAAAACCATTAAATTGGTGAGTTGATCCCTCAGCTATAATGAGGACCAGTGGAGGGGACGACCCCACCACTGTCCTCAAGAAAGACGAGGGAAGACTTTGTTGAAAAACCATTAAATTGGTGAGTTGATCCCTCGGCTATAATGGGGACCAGTGGTGAGGACGACCCCACCACTGTCCTCAAGAAAGACGAGGGAAAACTTTATTAAAAACCAGTTTGGTAATTTGACTCCTCGGCTATAATGAGGGCCAACGCAGGGGATCACCCCTTGTTCACCCTCAAGAAAGACGAGGGAGAGGTTAGTGGCATTAACAAAGACAGCAAACCATACAAGAAGCAAATATGGAAGACAGTAAACCATACAAGAAGCAAATATGGAAGACAGAAAAGAAGACGATGGTATTAATAAAATGCAGGTGTTATACAAAATATCCAAGTGTTTTACAAAAGAGAGCACAAAAATGGTAAATACATTATGAGGGTATGGGCTACAGACATCCACCCTAGGGGACAATATCAGAGGGCAAAGCCTCAACATCCACCAAAGGGGTCTCTTCAACAACCATAACTGGCTGATCCTCAGATGTGCCGACCCCCTCAACCTGCACTTTTGATTCAACATAAGTCAGAGCCTCAGCAATCATAGGGTCGTCCAGTCTGACTGCTTCAATAGAAGGACGGACCGAGGACACGACGTCGCCAAACCTGAGGATGACCCATCGGCAGGCAGGCCTGATTCCTCTTTCCAAATATTCAAGGTCGAAGCCCTGAAACTCGTCAGAAACCTTGTAAGCCTCAACAGCATCGGCCTCGGCTTTCATAATGGTTGCTTCAAGGTCAGCTTTGTACTTGGCCTTCATGTTGGTCAAGGCCTCGTCCTTTTCCTTGAGAAGCAAGTCCCTGGCCTTAATGTCCTCGTCCCTGGCCTTAATGTCCTCGTCGTGCTGCCTTGTCAGCTCGTCCAGGATCCTTGCATGCTCAGTCCTGGTACTTTCCAACTCGGCCCTTGCAGTGTCAAGCTCAGACTGAAGATCTGCCTCATGTTGGATAGCCCTCTCGGCTTCATGGAACTTTGCTTGGTTCTCAGCCATCCATTTTGTTGCCGAGGTAAAGGCACAAACAGACTGCACAAGAAAAATAAACACATGTCAAGAGGCTGAGGAAACAGTTGGTAAAAGAATGAAATTAAAAGAAGTGGGTCAAGACCATTACCTGTGCAAGGGCGTGCAGACCATAGTCGTACACTTTGGCAGGAGGCATCTTCGACAGGAACTCGTAGTCAGAGGCCGAGGGTGCAGAGAACATGGAGGCCTTAGCTACCCTCAAGTTTGCTATGAGCGATGAGAGCTCGGCCCTCAGATGTGCCAGGTTTTGAGACCAGAAGGCCCCCATGCTGGATGAAAATGTCGTCTCCTCAGAGACTCCGACCCTGGCCCTCGTCCGAGCATCTGGCCAAGGGTCAACAGGGGCCTCAGGCTCCTTTCTTTTATGGCTGTCAACGGTCGGCTCCACCACTGTCGGTCCAGCGGCCCTCGTCTTCCTCGGAGCCTGCTGAGGCTCCTTCCCTTTCTTCTTGCTCAGACCAGACAGCAGGCTTGGAGCAGTCATCTCCCACAGCTGGTTTGATATACCTGCGGGGCGACCTGGTAAGAGGACGACACGTCAGAAAAATGCAGAGAAAAAGAGGAAACACTTGAAAAATAAGTAAATAATGGGAAATGTTCAGTATAACTCACATAGTTCAGTCAGAGGGTCGACCCTCAGACCAGCTTCTTTGAGGAATCGGGGGGTCATCAGGTCTTCAAATTTTGGAAGTTCACCCTCTCTCCCTCGTCCTCTCAGATAGTCAACAATGTCCTTCTCCTCCAGGCTAAGTCCAGGGTCTGATCTGGCCTTCATGGAGGGGTTAGACCATTTCCTGGGAACCCTCAGACCATCGGCGATAGGCTCCCACTCCCCATAGATAAAGAAAAACCTCTTTTTCCAATCATGGTTGGAAGTTTGTGCCACATGGAGGAGTTTCTTCTCAGACCTCCTTGCCCCCAGGTGATAATATCCAGGCTGTTTGGACGAGGAGGTGATGTTGTAGCAGCCCAAAAATTGGTCAGCCGAGGGCTCATCTGTGAAGGCATTCTTCCACAAGGAAATATAGCCCAGGATCGTCCTCCAAGAGTTGGGGGGAAGTTGAGAGGGAGCAACACCAAGGGCAGATAGGATATCTACGATGGCAGTATGCAAAGGGAATCTGACTCCAACTTTGAACATCTGTTCATAAACTGCAACCTCTCCCTCGCCACAATAAAAAACCCTCTCATCCTCAGAGGGAACCCTCATAGTCACGCTGGGGGGCACTCCATAGGCATGCTTCCATATCAGGAGGTCGCGATCCCTAACAGAGGAGATAAAGGACGAGGCATGGGAGGTATCAACTTCGTCGTCTGTATCACCGTCCTCGTCCTCAGTCCCTTCCCCCTCGGCCTCATCATCTGCCGGATGGCCCTGGGGGAAAGCCACTTGGAAGGCATGGGGAGAAAGGGTTGTCACAGGAATAGCCTCGGAGGGGACCGTACCGTCGGCCTCTCGGCCTGGGCTTAGATCGGGTGTCTCCCTCCTGTCAGAGGTTCCAGCACCAGTTGGCGAGGATGCTCTCTCGTCCATCTCACTTGGTTTGGGCGTCTCGACTGGACGAGTGGATGACCCACAAGACTCAGACGGTTCAAAGGGTTTTATTGTGGCAAGAGGAATGGGAAAGATGGGTCGTACCCAGTTAGGGTCGGCCCCTCGTCTCCTCTCTTCCTCTTCCTCTATTCGTCTGATCTCTGCAAAGAGCTTCTCTCTCAAAGATGGGAATTCAGATACTAAGCTATAAAGCCTCCTAAGAATTAAAGGGAAGACTCTACACTTGGAGAAATTACACCAAACTTATCTAACTTAGCTACAAACAAGTGGGAAATTGACCAGGTTGGACTTTTGGATCGAAACAAAGGAACTCAATGGTTTTGGTCAAGAACATCCAAGAACTAGTTACCGGAGAAGACACCGAAAAAAGCTATGGGATAACCCAAAGAAAATGCAGCCCCACAACCCTAAAAAGCAAATAGAAATGAAGGCAAAAGAGAGCGGTGGGTGAAAGAGATTACCTGATAAAGAGAGCAAGAACGTTGCTAGGCTTGAAGGATTGAAGGCTGCAGAAAATGGCGATGAAAACTGATAAAATTCTAGAGAAAGAAGGCTTGGGCGCGAAGAAGAAGAAGAAGGAGAGAGAGTTTGAAAATCTCTTAAATACCTTAGCAATGAGTGGGCCCATTGACCAAGGCAGGACACAGCCCACGAGGAAGGCATCATTAGGGCACAAAGCCCCAAGAAAAGTGTGCAGCCACCATGCCTTGGAAACTGGAACAGCAATGAGTGTCTGCCCAGGTGTCACTCACCTAACTGATCATACATGCATCTCATTTAAAACACTATCCCTCAGCCATCTCAACAGCACCTATGGCTAAAGGCTGGGGGTGATTGATATACCCGTTTATATCCTCGGCCTGGCTGAGGATTACCTCCAAAAGGATGACCCCTCAGGGGCCGACCCTTCATCAGGCTCAAGACGACCCCTCAGAGGAGCCGACCCTTCATCATGTTCCAGACAACCCTACGAGGGGCCGACCCCTCCAACGGGCTCCATACGACCCCTCAGAGGGGCCGATCCTTCACCACTCTCCAGACGACCCTACGAGGGGCCGACAGTACAAGGACAGAATTGGACCAGACTCACTACCGGAGGGAACTTTACCCTCAGCCTCGGCCTATAGGCCGAGGGTGACATCATCGCAGCGCGTGGTTTGGTAGACGCGTGGAACAGTGCGTGTGAGGCTGACATGGCACAGGGGAGACCGTTATAACAAAATCATACCCTCACGTGATGGAATATTATTTCATCAGGCATCTACAGGTGTCCACAGGGGACTAGTTAGATCATGATTCACATGCACCATGCATACTTGGGGGGTACACTACACCCCCCAAGACCTATATATACTTGTCACCTACAACCCTACAGGGGATCGATCCATTAACTGTAGCCCTAGCTAAAACTCTGCTTGTACACACAGGAGATAGAGAGTTATGTGCATTGTATCCAAGGCCATTAGTGCCCATACTTAGTGGATCACACACTCACAGTGGATGTAGGCCAAATTGGCTGAACCACTATACATCATTGTCTTAGTTCCTCTTATACTCATCCCCTTCTACATACTTATACACTTATACACTTATACACTTATACACTTATACACTTATACATCTCTATGGCTGCCATGGCTGCTACTGTTTGAGATCACTACCACTTATCCGGTGGTGCTAAATCTTAGCATCATCATCTAATAACCCTGCGGCTCATGAAAATCTAGTGGATATAAACGAGTGTGAAGCACCAATGTCAAATAAAATGTGACCTGTAATACCATATATAAGAAACATACACTCAATTGCGGGTGGAGCCTGTGAAACCGCCGCCTGGTGGACGTTATAATCACGCTCATATTGTAATGCTCCTACTGAGGTGGGGATGCTGGGATGACTGGTATGGCAGGCAATGCTGGCACTGGCGCTGGTGCTGGAAGGGCGGCGGGAAGATAGGCCTCTGGGGCTCCTGGCGAGCACCCTGTTGCTGCTGACCCTTGCCCTTATTAGGGCAATCCTGATGCTTGTGGCCATTCTTTCCACATATGAAACACCATCCTTTAAAATTTATTCACCTTTGGGTCAGCTGGCTTCAGCCCCGCTGGCCACTACCACCTCTACCTTGGTCCTGCTAGCCTGATGAAAACATTGTTGGACTGGTTGACCCTGCTAAATCCACCATGTCTCTGCCTGTAATATCTCGAATGAAAATGATTAGCAGTATCCCCTATTGGGAATCCTGTTCACTCTACCGCAACTAACTCCGAGTCGATTGTGCCCCACTGGCACTGCTACCCCCAATCCTACCCTGCTTGCTGGACTCTCCTAAGAAATTGCTTCTCATAACATGGAAGCAGTGGTCCTGACAGTGTAATATATTGGCATTTAACACATTCATATATGTCTTTAGGGCGAGATTACCCAATATATGATGTTGGATCCTCTAAGTAAGACCATCAATAAAGAGTTGTACCCTCTTCTCGTTTGTGATCATCTCACCGAGTACGAAATTAGCCAGTCTCGTGAACTCCTCATCATATTAAGCCACTGCCCTTCGTTCTTGGGTGAGATCTAATAATTTCTTCCTCATCTCTGTTTGGATGGAGGATGGAAAGTATTTGCGATCAACCGCTCCCAGACCTCCTGATTCGGCATGCTATCCCTCTCTTGTGTAATGGTAACAGACTCCAACCCTGCAAGGATCCCCCCACTAGCTTCAAAGTATGTAGTATCTACCTCAGTACGTCAGTGAACTGATACATTCGTAAATTCCTCTAGATGTCCTTCTTCCACTGGCTAGCGGTCACAACATCCGACCTCCCCTAGAATCGGGAGGGTGTGCCTTTTGAAAGACGTCTTTAAGTCTCTCCCAAGTAGAAGGTAATGTGTGTATCTGGCCTAGTGCCACAACCTATAGCTGAGGTGAACATGTGGTGCCTGCTAAGCAACAGTAGTTAAAGCCGCATTAACCTCCTGTGCCACAATGTCGACAACCTCTATAGCATTCATAGTCCCTAGTGCCTGAGTTTGTTGTTGCTCTGGTTGTGCATCTAGAGTTGCTCGTGGTGCACGTCTCGGAGGCATCTGAAATGAAAAAAGAATTTATATAAGTCCACAGTTCAATATATCTCAAAATAGTTGAAGACATAAATGCGGAATCATGAATAAAATAATCCTAATAGTAAGGCTCTATATCAAAGAACGCTAAGCTGGAAACGTGACAATTCCATAAAAAATCCTAAAGACACTTGAACCTGATGCTCTGATACCTTTTGTGACACCCCGCCTATTCTAATCCTGGGTGATCAGTCCATTATTAAATTAAACAGGAATCATCAATGGTTTTATTCTTAGTATCACTGTCGAAGAACAAATATATTACTAATACCCTAATAGACCGGTGTCAAAATTTTAATCTTTCTATTAACATGCAATAGTTTAAACTTACTAAACACACATTCACCATTCCAGTAACAATATAATAAGAGTTAAATCAACAAACAAAATAAATATGACTGGAACAAACACTCCAGCCTAAAATCCCAATAAAATAATCCATAAGTAAAACTAAGTCCAAAAACTGAATTAAATGGAAGTGCAGCGTCTCTGAAACAACTCCAAAGTAAAGATGGGAGACATGCCCGAATGAAATCAATAAATGATAACAAGGAACTCATAATGGTGGAAGACTATACTACCGAAGTCCAACAAACTCCACAGCAGCTGCCGGACGTAAAATAAGAATGAAGTCCTAAGTTGGGCATCCCTCTGGGTGGGCACCTAAAAGATTTTTACAAAAATAAATTTGAAATGGGTCAGCGCCCGTGAAAACATTTGAAACAATTTGCAAGTATTTAACATTCAATAAGATTAGATATTGTATACATGTGAATTCCACATGATCTCACTTGCAATCCTCACCTCTCAACTATTGTGCATACCTAACGTATACTCCTAAACCATCAT
The DNA here is from genome assembly GCA_949130495.1 of Sambucus nigra. Classification (NCBI taxonomy): domain Eukaryota; kingdom Viridiplantae; phylum Streptophyta; class Magnoliopsida; order Dipsacales; family Adoxaceae; genus Sambucus; species Sambucus nigra. The sequence goes on from OX422222.1 coordinate 53,050,569, forward strand.
AGTTATGGTACCCTACCTAACTAGTTCGAACCACGTCTCTTCCTTCATACTAACTCGTTGTGCCAACCCGTATTGCCCATAGAATACGTTACCAAATTCCCAATGTCTTTTATCCAATTATGAATTGCCCATTAGAGGTTAAGTTTCCTCATACTTAGATTATTTTAGATATCACTATCTATCTCATCTACTAATGCACACACGATAGAATAATTCACACGTATGTAATTATATACTACTCTGATAATCAATACGAACATGACATCCTTAGGCTGAGACCTGCGATGTGTATAAAATCCTAGTACATCACGTACTAAGTGAAGGACTCTCGGTTCGGATTCACTCTCGAACCATAAATACGATTCACATAAATTGGAGGTGAACATAGTTCTAAGACTTTGGTCTAGGTATACACCTAATGCACCCAAATGACCAGTCACACTAACATACCGACAAGTAGTGCTCAATCCCTAAGTTCTACGTTCTGAGGTACAAGTACAAAATTCCCCAAGATGGCTCATCAGGATAAGACCGTCCATTACAGGAAACCTCTCATGATAGCACGCAGCGTATGTATGTTCAATACACATATTAATCAAACAATAGGTATTCACCCCCTATAAACATGTATATTCAGTATAGGTATACACATAACCTATTAATATCTCGTATGTATCATAATAACTGTCGAATATACTGCGCATTAACCGTTTACTATTTTACCACTTATCGTACATTTCAGAGTATTCCCCACTACCCCATGGTCATCAGATAACATTGAAATTAATTAAGTAGTGATCTCAGTCATGGGTTCCCTTGATTTCCCGTGACATAATATTATTCCCCGAATTAGGTTTTATTACTCAAGCATGCCTAATTAATCTTAGCCCTAAATTATCCTCATGTGACTAAGTCTAAATCCCAACATTGGCTTACTGGTAATTAAAATATCTCCCATTATATTTTAAAAATCACTACAAATGTTAACCCAATCATTTCCCACGAGTTCTAAACATACTAGGGAAAACTGTCCAATTCTGGGAAATCGATTCCTTGGTCCAAATCGATTCGCTGCAACAGGTATCGTCTTCTTCCCTTATATGTTACGGGATTTCACTATTTTTAAGCATATAAACCTCCATTACACAATCCAAAACTCCCAAACAAATGTAACAAACATCATAGTAACATATATAAACGATTTCTAACGTAATAGATTCATTCAATCATCAAAGAACACCTTTAAATTGAATTAATTCAACAGTAAATACTAAAACCCCTAGATTTTCACTTTTGTTCAAGAATGTTAATAAGAACCCAGATTTCTTCACATTTTCATGCTACAAATTCGTCATATTCGTTCTACATGTATAAGGGATTAAACCTAACATGATTCCTACCCAAGAAAATATTTTAAATCTTCCAAATTAAAGCTCATTTCCCTAATTTTAAGACATTATTTATTCTATACTAACATGGATGGTTTATTTATCCGAATTTAGCGAGATAAATACTTACCTCAATTAGCAAGTCTGAATCTACACAAAAGAATGGTGCAGTTGGTTTCCTTTCCTCCTGATCTACACTCCAGTGGTGGTTGTGGTGAAAAACAGTGTGCTAAAGCCTTTGAAACATACCACCTTTCTCCTCCAGTGGCCTCTATGTTGTTTCGTAACTTATAACCCTAAGTCCCTCACCCTACCAGATGATATAGACTTAGAAATTTCCTTGGTGCGTCTACCTTAAAATTCCAAAAGACGAAAATACCCTCCTGGGGTGCCAATTTGGTCTAAAAATTCCCCGAGACCCAAACCAAACTCCCGAGTACATTTTTATGACTAGGTTCGTACACATTGGTGCACTTTAAATAGCAATTTGTATGATCCATAAATAAATTACCTTTTATCTCATAAAATTAAATCCGACACGACTGACATGCGCGTCCCGACTAAATTACTATAACTGTCATATTTGTCACTCCCGACAATTATAATGCGTTCTTAATAATTTATTACTTGGTCACTAAGTAGTACTCAATATGATTCATACAAATAAATATTAACTCTTGTCTCGCTAATTAATATTTATTTTAATTCAGATTAATTTTCCATTTTAATTTAACTAATCCCAATATAAAAATCATTGAAAATACAAGGTGTTACAATAGGCTTCTCCAAATAAATATTTTCAACATTTCCCCAAATTACCTTTACTAAAATATCCATCATAATATTGGGTTTGAAATCCTTTATCAAACACAATCGAATCGTGGAACAAGCTTGGTTATCGACCTTATTCCACTGTCCTCATTTATTATGGCAGGTTTTCCCTATTGTAGGGGAATCTAATCTACCATATTGATAAATTCTGAAACATGCCTATAGTGTTATGCATGTTAGTAAAATGACTTAATATTTACATGAGTTCTTGCTTATGTCCACGGGAAAGAGAGGGGAGTTGTTTCACTAATAATGAAACAAATTGGAGTTATAGGGTTCCTAGCTCAGAGTCCACGAGATGGATACAAAATATAGTTTGTAGACTGATGGGCCATATTTATTCCCTTCTCATAATTGGGGGAGTTTTATTTATACAAAAAATGAAACTTACTTACAACACTAGAGTGATTATGTTTGGTTATAGCCGGTCACCTTCCTAGTTGATCGATTTTGCATCTCGTGCAATTTCCCCCATTATTATGGTGTCTCATTTTTAGGCCAAGTCCTCCGGACTATGCTGGTTAATCTTTAAAACGTACATGTAATTCTAAACTACAGTCATAACATCCCTGATTTTCTACTTATAAGGTGGTCAACATTATACATCAAGATTAAGGAGGGTCAAACAATGTATATTATTCTAAGCAATAGTGAATAACTAGTATAATAAAACCCACAGCATAAAGCAATAATGAAATAGGGTAAGAAGATAACTATGAATATACAACATAATAAATAACTAAAATAAACTTCCACAATATAAAATCCTAAAAAAAGAGTCCCAAAAATAAATGAACAATTCTGGAACCCCCACATGCCCAAAAATGAATAACAAAAACATACAAATCTAACTAATAAGATAAATTCATAAAGAGCAAACTCCCCGTGACATATATTATGATAACTGGATGATGTTGACACTACAATCGGTCCACTCATATCTGCTCTCGTGAGTATTTGATACATAAAGAGCGGTTTCAAGAAAAATAGTGGATCAGAACCCACATTTGTAAGAAATATCCAACTCATCTTGAAAAACTATTTAGTGCTTCTTATTTACATCTCATTTCATCCCCGTTGACGTTCACTCAAAAGGTAACTCATACCACCTCTATCTGAGGAAATCCTAGCCATACATGTCAATCCACCTTAAGGCATAGCTACTGTAATAACCCATACTTTGGAGTAATTAAATTTGATGAATATTTACCATGCGAGGTAATTAAATAAAATATTGGATAATGGAGTAAATATTATTTAAGTGAGTTAAAAGATAATATTTACTAGATTCTTGCATATTTACTGTTATGTGAAAGTAAATAGCATCATGTTATGTTTTAATATGTTGTGTGCTTAAAACGACAATTATGGTTTAAAATGAAGTTGGAATATGAAGTGATTTATATTATTCCGGATACCAATTTAGAAGGTGTGGTTAGTCCCGAAATAGTCGAGGTAGTCAAAATAGGTGTCATATTTTATTTTTGGATTTCGGGCACTTTTGACAGGTTATGGCTTAATTATGAAGTTACGAGTTATTTTAATGGTAGAATAACATTTAAAGATGGAAATTAATGTCAAATGAATGTTAAAGTCTTCCAACCCCTTTTATTCCCAAATTATATGTTGCTAAACCTAGAATGAAGGAGAGAGAAAGAGAAGTGTGGAGAAAAGGAGAGAAAGGGAAGAAAAGTGAAGAAATTGGGTTTGATCTTACATCTACCAAACGAGAATTCGAGAATACAACCTTAAGGCAAGTTTTTAACTTGGTAGTATATGAATTAATGTGAATAATTTGTTGTGATAGTTGTGTAATTTGAGAATTGGAACAAATAGTAGGTTTTGAGAAATCTTGATGTTTAACCCCTGAATCTTGTAGTTATATGATTTAAGTTAGTTATATGGGTTCAATGTGGTGTATAATTATTGAGGGTATGTTGTTGGTAGAGGAGAATGAAGGAAGTGTAAGAATAAGGGGTTTAGGTGTTCGATTTAACCTTGTAGAAGAAGGTCCTAGGACCGGTCGACCGGTCCTTAAGGGGAAAGCCTAATACTTTCATCAATAGGTATAATTCCAAAGCGCGATCGACCGCGATCCCAGGACCGATCGACCGGGCCTTCCAAATTGAGCCTAATGCATTCTTTTCTAGACAAAACCAAAGAGACACAGTCCCATGACCGGTCCCCTGTTTTTCACTCTTAAATACTTACTTCTCTCTAGCTTCTTTCTTTTAAGATAGGAACTTAGGAACCTTCTTGAATGAAGTAAAACTAGAGTATTAGAGTCTAGTAGTAGGGTATTTAAGAACCTAAGTAGAAATGAGAGTTGGGGATTAGTTCGGGAATACATTTAGTTAGTTAAATTAGAGGAAGAGAAACGATTCTTTTATATAATGAACTAGTCTAGGCCTAGGGAGAGTAGAATGAGTTACTGTGGGTTGTTAGAATTACATGGAATCACATCCTATATGATGGGTATAGAAGGAATGTTAATTAAGGGTGATTTTTATTACATATAATTAAACAAAAAGGTTTATAATGATGGCATTAAACGCTTATGGTTCTGGATAAAACGAGATGCATAATTTAAAATGGGATCAACTTGTGAATGATAAAATTTGCATACACACACCTCCCTAAATGCTATCATATGGGAAGTTACGCGTATGCGGTGAAGTCCCCTGGCTAGTGAATGCAGGGCGAATATAGTCCTCGGCCATAGGACCGGTTATTATATATTGTGTTATTATTGTTTGAAGTGAGGTAATTTCGGGTGTAGTTATGACTCACTGTCGAAGGTATATGGCCACTTTCCGACGTCATGTGTTATAGGATTCCCAAGTTGTCTTGGCGAAAGGCCCTGAAAGATGATAGCTATTTAGGGTTGTGTCCAGTGGGGAAACCCGGAAGGGCGGTTTTAGAATCGTTATATGTTGTGAAGTATAACTGTTCTTATTAAAGTGGGATATTATTGATGGCAAAGCACTCTATGAATTAATTTGCTTTGAACACGTTTCCTAGCAAGATATGGAACGGTGAAATGAAATTGTTTTGAAAGGAAATTGAATTCCATTAATTAGTATTATTTTTCATATTCTCTTGCATAATCAAAATGTGGTCACGCTTTTAGATTTAGTAGTTAGATTTCTATCATTATTAGTGATGATTAGATTGTTCATAACTGTCATGCATTTTATTCACTTGGTGATCATATAAAAATCAAGCCCTGACCTGTTCATATTTCTTTGTGTTGTATGAATCTTATATTCGCCCAGGTGCTCTGCCACATGGAATCCCTGTGTCCTAGAGCTGTAACACTTTACGGATGTTATGGGTACTTGATGTAGACACTTCAAATCTTTTGTACTCTAGTCAGAATCAGTCTAAATATTCGGGCGTGTTGCCCAAGCCTTTGTACTTGCTTAATATAATGTGTTATGTATTCTAAACCACTTGATGTAATATTTTTGTATGAGACTGTTCACCGACATCTTATTCAGTTATTTTGATGTTGTGGTTGATTATGTAATTTAGGTCTGTATTTCTATCCCCTTCTTTTCTAATTGATTATGTAAATGCTTTTCCTTAACTTACAAAATAAATTTTGACAATCCGTTTTATAAAATAATTGGTGGTTATCTCGTATATTTTATATTATGTCAGTAATGCTAAGAATGGACCATCTATGATTCCTGTAATTATTGGAGTATCAGGCTGGCCACCTCTTATTTTAATAAGCGGGGTGTCACAGATGGTATCAGAGCATCAGGTTTTAGAGTCATTAGGATTTATGCGGACTTATCACGTTCTACCGTAGCGTTCTTTGATATAGATCACTATTGTTAGGATTGTTTTGTTTTTGTATGGTTGCGATCTTCTGTGAAAATGAATTGTTTTATATAGTACAATAATTCAGATGTTTATTTGTCTTAGATGCCACCTAGAAGAGGTTGCCCTGTAAGGAGAAACAGAGTGGTAGAAGATGACGTAGAACCTCCACCGCCACAGCAAGGAACTATTAATTCTACTGATGTAGCCAATATTATTACCCAAGCGGTCAATACTGCGATGACTATCATGGCTCAATAATTTTCCCAAGCTCAACATCCGATGGCACAAGGGGTGCAAGCTCAGACGAGACCTTCTCCATGGGAAAGGGTCAGAGAATCATTCTTGAAGGGTCATCCCCAGGAATTCTAGAGTGGTTCTGATGTAGTAGTTTCAAATCAATGGAATAAGGACATGCAACGCCATCTTTGCATGGTAGACTGTAGTGAGGAAAGGAAGAAAATTCTTGCTACTTTTAAACTAGTTGGAGCAGCGTTACACTGGTGGGAATCGATTACCACTCCCGAACAAAGAGATACCATGACTATATTAGACCATTGGGTTTTGTTTAACCGAAAGTACTTTCCTCCCATGGTTCAGAAGGAAATAAGGAGGAAGCTTCAATATGTGGTTCACGGTGAGCGTTCTGTGGCTGAGTATGAGGAGGAATTCACTCGTTTGGCTAGCTTTGTGCCAGATGAGGTGACTCCGGAGGAGAGGAAAATATCAAAGTTTGTTGGAGGCTTGCACTGGAGAATTCAGCAATACTTATTGGGGAATCCATCTTTGCAAACATTCAGGGATGTTATGAATGATGCGTTGCTTCATTGTCAAGATCATCGTTTGCACGTACAGGAGAGTAATAGTATGTCAATTTTGGGGCAATCTAGTAAGCCGGGAGGCAATGGTACCGGTGGAGCACTACCCTCGTCACAGCCGTTGGGAGCTAAATAAAAGGAAAAGGACACCAAGCATGGGAACCCGTCCAAAAGACAACGTTTTGGGGGATTTAATTTTGGTGGTAGTGGTTTCAGGCATGGTCAGGGTGCCCCGCAACAGCAGTAAGTAGGTCAGGCAGGTCGAGGTAACAATGGGGGTCGAGGCCATCCGGTCCAAGTCTTTGGGCAGTTTAGAAATAATAGGAGTCATAATCAGGAAAATATGGTGGGTCGTTATTTTCTTTGTGGGGAATCTGGTCATTATAGAAAATCGTGTCCGTAGTTTATTGGGGGACAGTTTCATAGAGCTCCACAGCATCAGTAGGCCCAGTTACTGCCACCGGTGCCAAATCTAGTCGTCCCTCCACCACAGGGACAACTATAGTATGGATGTGTTTACCATATACAGGATACTATGCTTCCTCCAGCTCCGCCCGCGCCGCCAATAATTGAGGGTAAGTTTCCCATTCAGGGGCATATGGGTCATGTGTTATTTGATACGGGTGCAATGCACTCCTTCATTTCTAGAAGTTTCGTTCAGTCCACGGAGTTAATTAAATCTGCAAAAAGTACTTTTACTAGTGTTGAATCTTCTATGGGTGATGGATCTCTCATTTTCTTTATTTATAAAAGAGTAGAGATAAACCTTAGTAATTTGTGTTTAGAGGTCGATTTGCTCGTCCTTGATATGGCGGGTTATGAGGTCATTTTGGGTATGGATTGGTTAATGAAATACTGTGCAATAATAAATTGTTATGGGATGAGTATATTTTTTTCTATCCCAGGGCAAGAGATGTTTTTAGTGGCCATGCCTCTTTCAGAGGGAGGTTCTAGCACTTATTTGTATTGTATCGCGGAGGAGACCTCTCGTGATGTAGTCATTCCCTTAGATGTGATCCCCATCATTAGAGACTTTGAGGATTTTTTCGAGAGATACCAGGTTTACCTCCAAGTAGGGAGATTGAGTTTGTGATTGATTTAGCTCCGAGGATGCGGTCGATTGCTCGGGCTCCGTACCGTATGGCTCCTGTGGAAATGAGGGAGTTAAGAGATCAGATTCAGAATCTGTTAGAATAGGGGCTTAGGCGTAGCACATCGCCATGGGGTGCTCCTATATTATTTGTAAAGAAGAGAGATGGTTCCCTCCGGTTGTGTGTTGATTATCGAGAATTGAACAAGGTTACAATTAGGAATAAATACCCACTACCTTGGATCGATGATCTATTTGATAAATTAAGGGGAGCGTCGTGCTTCTCTAAAATAGATTTGAGGATGGGGTATCATCAGCTACGGATACGAGAGCATGATGTGCCTAAAACTGCGTTCCTCACTAGATATGGGTCCTACGAATTTTTGGTTATGCCTTTTGGGCTAACTAATGCTCCTGTAGTATTTATGGACCTTATGAATAGAGTGTTTCGAGACTTCTTGGACCAATTTGTTATCGTGTTTATTGATGACATCCTATTTTACTGTCAAACTGAAGCCGATCATGCTAAGTATTTGTGGTTGGTCCTGCAAACGTTACGAGATCATTAGTTATATGCTAAATTTGAGAAATTTGGTTTTTAGCTACAGGAAGTATAGTTTCTGGGTCACATTGTGATAGCTCAGGGTATTTTAGTTGATCCAAGTAAAGTGGTTGCGGTGAGGGAATGGGGTCAACCCACGACAGCTACTGAAATTTGTAGTTTTCTGGGTTTGGATGGTTATTACCGCCATTTCATTAAGGGTTTTTTGAAAATTGCTAGCCCTTTGATAAACCTAACCCAGAAAGGAGTGAAGTTAGTTTAGGATGATTCTTGTCAACTAGCCTTTGATGAATTAAAAGACAAGTTTACTTCTGCTCTAGTACTTGCATTATCGAGGCCGGGGATGGAATATTTGGTCTTTATCGATGCATCTATGCAAGGGTTGGGAGGTGTGTTACAACAAGATCATTGGGCTATTGCATATACCTCTCGCGAGTTAAAGCCCCATGAGAAGAATTATCCAGTTCATGATTTGGAACTAGCTGCAGTGGTTTTTGCCTTGAAAATTTGGAAATATTACCTCCTGGGGGAAAAGTATAGTCTTTTCACAGACCATAAATCGTTGCAATATTTATTTTTGCAAAAGGATTTGAATATGCAAAAATGTTGATGGCTAGAATTTGTGAAGGATTACCAATTCGATATTCACTATCACCCAGGTAAGGATAATGTAATGGCATATGCGTTGAGTAGGAAACTCGAGGAGGAGTTAGCAAGGGTATGGAAGGCAAAATGGAAAGAAATTAGCTAGAAGGATGCTGTCACAAGGGCGTTTATGTCAGTATTGACCATTACACCTATGATAATGACAAGAATTGTAGAAGCTTAATGGAGAGACAAAGATTGTCAAGGTCATGTATGCTAATTATTAACCGAGGGAGCTGAATCATACTTTATAAGTTCTGAGGGTGGGCTACATTTGCACGGGAATCTCACGGGTCCAAATTTGTAATACATACAGTTGGAGACAAAATGTACCAAGACATGCGTCATCAATACTGGTGTGCGGGGATGAAACGAGACATTTTTGAATTTGTTTCCTAATTTACTACTTGTCAACTAGTGAAGGTAGACCATCAATGACTTATGGGATTACTACAACCCTTAGAAATACCGGTGTGTAAGTGGTAAAGCGTCTCGATGGATTTCGTCATGAGATTGCCAACATCACAGAGCAGTCATGATTCCATTTGGGTAATTGTTGATCGTTTAACCAAGTCAGCACATTTCTTATCGGTACGTACAGATTATAACGCAGCTCGCTATGCACGGCTATTTACTGCGAAGATTGTTAAACTCCATGGGGTGCCCATTAACATAGTTTTCGATCGAGATAATATTTTTGTTTCCCATTTTTGGCGAAGTTTCCAAGAAGCTATGGGAACCGAATTGAAGTTGAGTACCTCCTATCAACCTCAAACAAATGGCCAAATGGAAAGAGTAAACCAAATGTTAGAGGATATGCTTAGGATGTGTGTGCTCGACTTTAAAGAAGGTTGGGAACAATACCTTCCTTTGGTTCAATTTTCTTACAATAATTCATACCAATTCACTATAGTTATGGCACCCTATGAAGCATTATATGGTCGACCGTGTAGATCACCTACTTGTTGGTTGGAAGTAGGGGATAATAAATTTCTTGGGCCTGAAATGATCCAAGATACTTCTTCCAAGATTGAGCTTATTCGTAATCGTATTCGAATTTCCCAAGATCGTCAAAAGAGTTATGCCGATGCGAATAGAAGGCATGTGGATTTAGAGGTTGGAGATCAAGTTTTAGTACGGGTATCACCAATGAAGGGCATAATGCGATTCGGAAAGAAGGGGAAACTTGCGCCTCGTTACGTAGGCCCTTTTCCCATTATTACTAAGGTAGGCTCCGTGGCTTATCAACTTTCCGTGCCAGAATGCCTACAGCAGATTTATGATGTGTTTCATGTGTCTTTATTGAAAAGTTACAAAAGGTTTGAAGGTACTCACTGGCATATTCCATTAGATGATATCGACTTGCAGCCTGATATTTCATACGAAGAACAGCCAGTTGCAATCTTAGATTACGGAGAGCATAGGTTAAGATCTCGAGTAGTACCCTTGGTTGGAGTCCAATGGGGACATCACAATGTTGAGGAGTCGACATGGGAACGAGAGGAAAATATGTGAGAAAAGTATTCACATCTCTTTTTATAAGGTACGCCTAAATTTTGAGGGCAAAATTCCCTTATAAGGGGGGAGTATGTAATAACCCTTACTTTTGAGTAATTAAATTTGATGAATATTTACCATGCGAGGTAATTAAATAAAATATTGGATAATGGAGTAAATATTATTTAAGTGAGTTAAAAGATAATATTTACTAGATTCTTGCATATTTACTGTTATGTGAAAGTAAATGGCATCATGTTATGTTTTAATATGTTGTGCGCTTAAAACGGCAATTATGGTTTAAAATGAAGTTTGAATATGAAGTGACTTATATTATTTTGGATGCCAATTTAGAAGGTGTGGTTAGTCCCGAAATAGTCGAGGTAGTCAAAATAGGTGTCATATTGTATTTTTGGGTTTCGGGCACTTTTGACAGGTTATGGCTTAATTATGAAGTTACGAGTTATTTTAATGTTAGAATAACATTTAAAGATGGAAATTAATGTTAAATGAATGTTAAAGTCTTCCAACCCTTTTTATTCCCAAATTATATGTTGCTAAACCTAGATAGAAGGAGAGATAAAGAGAAGTGTGGAGGAAAGGAGAGAAAGGAAAGAAAAGTGAAGAAATTGGGTTTGATCTTAGATCTACCGGAAGAGAATCTGAAAATACAACCTTAAGGCAAGTTTCTAACTTGGTAGTATATGAATTAATGTGAATAATTTGTTGTGATAGTTGTGTAATTTGAGAATTGGAACAAATAGTAGGTTTTGAGAAATCTTGATGTTTAACCCTTAAATCTTGTAGTTTTATGATTTAAGTTAGTTATATGGGTTCAATGTGGTGTATAATTGTTGAGGGTATGTTGTTGGTTGAGGAGAATTATGGAAGTGTAAGAATAAGGGGTTTAGGTGTTGGATTTAACCTTATAGAAGAAGAGAAAATCAAGGATCTGATAGGCGCGGTCGACTGCGGTCCTAGGATCGATCGACTGGTCCTTAAGGGGAAATCCTACTGCTTTCTTCAATAGGTATAATTCCAAAGTGGGGTCGATCGCGGTCCCAGGACTGGCCGACCGAGCCTTCCAAATTGAGCCTACTGCATTCTTTTCTAAACAAAACCAAAGAGACGCGGTCGATCGGTCCCCTATTTTTCACTCTTAAATCCTTACTTCTCTCTAGCTTCTTTCTTTTAAGATAGGAACTTAGGAACCTTCTTTAATGAAGTAAACCTAGAGTATTAGAGTCTAGTAGTAGGGTATTTAAGAACCTAAGTAGAAATGAGAGTCGGGGCTTAGTTCGGGAATGAATTTAGTTAGTTAAATTAGAGGAAGAGAAACGATTATGTTATATAATGAACTAGTCTCGGCCTAGGGAGAGTAGAATGAGTTACTGTGGACTGTTAGAATTACATGGAAGCACAACCTATATGATGGGTTATAGAAGGAATGTTAATTAAGGGTGATTTTTATTAGAGATAATTAAACAATAAGGTTTATAATGATGGCATTAAACGCTTATGGTTCTGGATAAAACGAGATGCATAATTTAAAATGGGATCAACTTGTGAATGATAAAATTTGCATACACACACCTCCCTAAATGCTATCATATAGGAAGTTACGCGTATGAGGTGAAGTCCCCTGGCTAGTGAATGCAAGGCGAATATAGTCCTCGTCCATCGGACCGGTTATTATATATTGTGTGATTATTGTTCGAAGTGAGGTAATTCCGGATGTGGTTATGACTCACTGTCGAAGGTATATGGCCACTTCCCGACGTCATGATTATAGGATACCCAGGTTGTCTTGGCAAAAGGCCCTAGAAGATGATATCTATTTAGGGGTGCATCCAGTGGGGAAACTCGGAAGGGCGGTCTTAGAATCGTTATATGTTGTGAAGTATAACTGTTCCTATTAAAGTGGGATATTATTGATGGCAAAGCACTCTATTAAATAGTATGCTTTGAACACATTTCCTAGCGAGATATGGAACGGTGAAATGAAATTATTTAGAAAGGAAATTGAATTCCATTAAGTAGTATTATTTTTCATATTCTCTTGTATAATCAAAATGTGGTCACGCTTTAAGATTTAATAGTTAGATTTCTTTCATTATTAGTGATGATTATATTGTTCATAACTGTCATGCATTTTATTCACTTGGTGATCATATAAAAATCAGGCCCTGACATGTTCATATTTTTTTGTGTTGTGTGAATCTTATATTCGCCCAGGTGCTCCGCCGCAAGGAGGCCCTTATTGACTTATCTATCCCTGTGTCCTGGAGTTGTAACAATTTACGGATGTTATGGGATACTTGATATAGACGCTCCAAATCTTTTGTACTCTAGTCAGGATCAGTCTAAATATTCGGGTGTGTTGCCCAAGCTTTTGTACTTGCTTAATATAATGTGTTGTGTATTCTAAACCACTTGATGTAATCTCTTTGTATGAGACTATTCACCAACAACTTATTCGGTTATTTTGATGTTGTGGTTGATTATCTAATTTCAGTCTGTATTTCTATCCCCTTCTTTTCTATTGGATTATTTAAATGCTTTTCCTTAACTTACAAAATAAATTTTGACAATCCGTTTTATAAAATAATTGGTGGTTATCTCGTATATTTTATATTATGTCAGTAATACTAAGAACGGACCATCTATGATTCCTGTAATTATTGGAGTATCACGCTGGCCACCTCTTATTTTTGTAAGCGTGGTGTCACATCTACCAACGTAAGAACTCGAGTCCCTCCATTAATCGTATAGTGTACATATCTTCTATCTCGCATTATAATTTAATATCGGTCACTAATAATCATTTAATAAAGCTGAGACAAACTTGTAGTATCCACATGCCATACAATATCCAAAGAGATTAAAACCCTCGATATGAACTAGTTAGTATCTTACACAGTATCCACATAAGCTTTACCCATCACTAGGATAAACAAAGTACTCCATAATATCCTATAATACCCCGTATTTTTAGGAATTAAATAAATGGTTATTAAATTATTAATTAATATTTACTCGGGTTAATTAACGGGTAATTTAATGAGCATAATTTTTTTAGGATTATTAACCCAGATTTAAAATGAGAATTTTAAAATATTTATGAACGACTCATAAATTAAATTAATTCAATTGTAATTAATTTGATGTTGCGGATTGATTTTGTTGAACGGGACTCTAGAGTTGTACAGAGGCCCATAATGGTATATTTAATGTGAAAAATTAAGCCCCGGGGTAGATATACCATTGGAACAAGCTTTAAGAGTGTTGGGTTAGTGTTTTGGGCTTATTTTGAGTCCAAAAGTGGACCTATATAGACCTACGATTTTAGGGTTTTAAATAGTTTAATAACTCTCATTAAACTTCAAAACACACCATAACTAAAATCCTAGCATCAAGAGGAAAGCTTTTGGAGAAGAGAAATAACGCTCGGGAGGAACTAATCAAGCTTTGTTTAAGGGAAGACATACTTTTTCCCTTATCGTATGAATGCAATCTATTTATGGTTTCATCTTTGCGTATGATTTATTGTGTAGGAGCATATCATTAGGGTTTAAAATCTTATTTGACATATATAATCTGATTTCCAAACATTTTTAATGTATATTCTAATTAATTAATTGCTTAAACCCTTAATTATGTAAAAATGCATATTTAACTCAAAACGTGTGGCCTATAGCGTTGGAAACCATTATTTTAGATGTTTTGAATCATCACGTGTTATAATCAAATTCATTTTATAGTTTAAATAATTTATTAATGCGTAATCGCGTGTTTAATGATATAATTTGTATTGATCATATAATAATTTGGCCCAATTGAATGAGAAAGATGAAACTAGGGTTTGAATGTCAAGATTTGAAATTAAACCCTTAATTATGTTGAGATCATATAGAATTTTGTAGAAATTTTTTTAAAAGATTAATATGAAGTTAATATGTATGGACAATTTGGTTTTAGTTTTTGTATAAATCCTATGATGAATTTGAAAATTGTTGGGGCCCCCATGGGACAGTTTTCAGGCAATGTTTTGATAACTGGACCTGCTGGACCAATCCGACCCTGGAGTTTTCGTGGGGGTGGTAATTTGGTTTGGTTTTTGTGGTTTGGTTCCTTTGAGAAATTTTGTTGGGCACTTTTATATATATTTTATGAGATGGAGTGTGTGTGTGTGTGTGTGTGTATATATATATATATATATATATATATATATATATATATATATATATATATATATATATATATATATATATATATATATATATATGGGGGTGTTTGTGTGTGTGTATATAGTTTATTTTGATGAAATAAAAGCATATAAATGGTGGGATTTTAAATTAGGTTCGAGTGTATTAAACTTATTGTTATTAATGTAATCCGACTTTGTAGATTTAGACGAGCATGGGTATATTAGTGTATGTTATGGCAGCCCCATTTATTCTAGAAAAATGAAATGTGATATGTTTGAGCCTTTAGTTCTAAAAATCAGAGGTAGAATCCACAGTTCGAAAGCTAAAAGTATGTTTACCAGTGCAAGAGTAGTTCTCATCAAGAATGTGTTGTCTTACATCCATGTGTATATAATTTTAGTGGTATTTCCCTCGAATAAGATCATTTATTCCATTGATATATTTATGGACAAAAATTTATGGAGTTCTAGCATGGGAGAAAGCAGTCATCTTTGGTGTACTTGGAACCAAATGTGCAACCACCTAAAAACGGAGTCCTTGGTATTATAAGGATGTGATATATTTCTAAGGCTTTTCTATAAATCTTTGGTGGAAGTTTAGAATCTATTTTTCTTTGTGGTCCTCTTTCATATTATCTAAAGATTGTAGAAACTCTCATCCTTGTAAGCTAAATGCTGGAGGAGGGTCTCAAACTTAGAGAAAGACACGTGAGATTAGAAGAGAAGAGAAAGAAGTTATTAAATGGAGGTTGGGAGATGGGTTTGTTAGTTTGGTATGGGATAATTTGTTTGAAATTGGTCATATTTATCTTTACTCTAATAATTCTAATTTGGTGCAAGTTTAAGAACATCGATAGAAATTTGGATCACCATAAGCTCATCCAATATTTCCCTACTTAGAGCCATAATATCATGGAATTAAGATTAAAAGACATGGGAACAAAGATGATATCATTTGGACACTAGAGGCTAATGAATAATTTTCAATTTCTTTTACATGGGAAGTAATTATAAAGCATAACTCTTCTTATTGTTCCAATTCATTTTCCTGGCAGGGAGATTTACCTATCAAAATATATGTATTTATATGGAAGCATCTTATAGGTTTTTAGCATTGGATGAAAAACTTTATCACATTTGTTATATGGGCCCTTTAAAATTTCACTGATGTGCTATACCAGATGTGGATATTATATATAATGTTTTTGCCATGGAGGACTTGTCTATTAAAGTATGGGGACATTTGAATAGAGTTATGGGGATCCATATGAGAATTTTCTCTCTTAAAAGAAGATTTTTCACTGGTGGAAAAATGATAACAACTCTATTAGACGTAAATTTCATAAAATTATGTCAAACATTATATGTTGGGCTTTGTGTATCTAAAGAAGTTAAATAAGGTTTGATAATTCTAAGCCAGCTTCTGTTGAGTCTATATAGAACATAAATACTCTATACAAGGACATTATTAAGTCGGTACCAAAATTTCAAATTGGTTGTACTATATATAATTTGCACAATCTTCCCTTGGCATATATAAGGATTAGATTTGGGCATTGGAACCTTCCTCCTAATGAGTACCTAAAACTTAATGTTAGTGGGAGTTCTAAAGGAAATCTGAGGATTAGTGGAGGAGGTAGTGTTTTGAGAAATCAGAAAGGAGATACATTATGGGAGTTTTATGCTAACAATGGGATTCAAACTAACATGGAAGCTTAATCTAGAGCCGTTTTTGAATGGGTTGAAATGTTATATTGGCCTAAAAGACTACCTTTTGATTGTGAAATTTGGCTTTAAAGTCCTTGTGGGTATTTCAAACCAGAAGATAATTTTCTCATATATGACTAAATATGTGATAGAAGACATATTCCATATACCTTCTGATCTATCAATTTCATTTTATCCTATTTTTAGAGAATGGACTCATCCTGCTGACCTTCTTGCTAATTATGGTAACCTTTCTTCAACTTCATCATTTGTATCATCAGAAGTTGAGTACTTTCCATTCTTGATTAAAGTTATGCTTAGAGTGGACAAATGGAGTTTGCCTGTTATTAGAATAGAATTTTAGAAAGATTTTCTTTAGTTATTGGTAGCTTTCTCTCCTTTTTCTATTGGTTTTTTTCCAGTGCTTGTAATTGCCCCCAAGAGAGGTTTTTTCCCCTATTTGATTTTTATAAATGTTTATTTCCAAGAAACATTAGGTATATGTATGTGTTATACATTTTGGGTTTGGTTACTCATTGGGACCACACGATTGAGGTGGGCCTAGTTTGAGTGAAGTTCGTTATATTGCGGTGTAGTACCTTATGCTTTGGTTTATGCTTATATACCTTACATTTTAGTCTCTCTCTCTCTCTATCTCTCTCTCTCTCCATCCATATATATATATATATATATGGAGAGAGAGAGAGAAGCCCCGTAAAATCTATATCTAGATTTGATCAGGTCTAAAAATAATTAATACATGGGTATAAACAATTAAGTACCATTCGAAGAATAACTGAAATAAAATGAACTAATATACTAAAGAGATGGAAAATATAATAACAGGAATCAAACCATAAACTCTGATACCGTAAACCAATAATTAATAAAATCAATCAAGGAACAATAAAAATTGTCTCAATCATAAACTAACTCCAATGGAAAATAACCACTAATATATTAATTCAACCCAAATGGAAATGTAAAAGATATAAAAGGAATGAGCGCATAAGCTCAACTCTTACATCGTATATAAGAGAAACAACTAAAATGAATGCAAGTGCAAATCATGGTTGAGGCTATAACGGTGGCCTGGGACTTGAAAACTCATACGACGCAAATATTGCGTATTTTCACCCATTAACCTTTGCCTAATTATCCCCCTCGGGTATATTAATCCCAATATTTATGTTCATTAAGAAGACAACCTTCGTTTTATATGTTAACATGCTTTGCAGATGTTAATTGAGGTTTTGTAGGAATTTAGGACATAGTATGGAGTTTGGAAGCATTCCAGCGAAGTTTCGTACAAATCCACACGCGCAAGGGAAATTTAGTCAATTCAAAATTGGGCATCTGGCCCAATGTCTTCACAAAATTTGTATCCCTATGAGAAAACTTCGCGTGTCCGTAAACGGTGCGCAAATCTGAGTCCAAACGAAGAAGTTACGAGACTTTTTACTGAAGCGAATCACAAACCAATCAAAATAGGGGAGGCTCATACCTGATGGATCGATCGATCGATCGACTCCTTAGTTTTTGTCCATCAAAGGAAGCAATAGGATCATCTCTGATCGATCGATCGCTCCCCTGGTTTTCTTCTTCTTTTTATTACAAGTTTGTCATTATGGGGTTTTTGTATAAATGCCAACCTCTTGTCATTTTCAGAGAATTAATTCATTTCAACTTTGTTTTAGTTAGGGTTTTGGTTATTGGGATCTCTTCTTCAATTTCTCTTTGGGTGATCCCCATTTTGGTAATGAAAGTTGTACTGTTCATCATCCTTACCATTAATATAGTTGTTTTTCCTTTATTTCTTGCTTTGATAACTAGTTTCCATGCTTTGTAATTAATTTCTAGCATTTATTTATTTTCTTTTATTAGTTAATTAGTGTAATTTAGTTTATTTTCATGTCTTGCCCTTAGTTAAATAAGGTCGGGGTTTTGTTTTGCCATTAACGGGCCTTGAGATCCAAAAGTTGATTTTTGGGTAAAATTGCGTTTAATTGAAACCTCACGTATCTAAAGTAGATTGTTATGCGTTTTAATTTCTTTGTCACGCAGTGTTAGTATTTAAAGCGACAATCAGGATTTAATCCGAGTGTGACCATTTTTTATTAAATGTTTTATCAAGCAACTTTGGGTTAATCTCCTTCTTGCGTGATGTTTATGCTTAATAAAAAAGCTTGGTTAAATAGCTTTCGAGATTGAATTATAATTATTGGTAGTTCGACCCGTGTGGTGCGAATACGATCCCGACTCTCACTTTTATATTATTTAGTTTTAAATTCTTTCTTTTTCCTTTTTATGATAATCCTTTATCACCTTTTACATTTTTATTCCTGAAGTAGCAAAACAATCTATCAATCTAAACTATCACTCCCTGTGTATTTCTCACGATACCCGACTTACCGCTATACTTGCCTCGCAAGTGTAACTGTAGCTTAGGTTTTTTGTATTGATTCGTCGAACCGATAACAATGATTTTTGTATTACACGGCGCACAGTTCGTGCTCGGTCAAAATGGCATCATTGTCGGGGAGTGTATTTTAGATTGTAATTGTTTTATTATTTCGTATTATTTTTTCTTTTGTATTTGTATTCTTTGTTTGAACCTTTTTTGCAGGATTGCGCATTTGAGCCCTAAGAAACTTTGATTCTTGGTTTCGTACTTCCTTTTTTGGATTTTCCATATAAAAACAATTGGGTAATGATGTCCTTTTTCTATAGTTATTACGGTTATTCTAATGATTCTTACTTTGGGGATAGTTTTCAGGTTTTCCATTTTCAAGATTTTCTTGATAATGAAAGGCTTGAGAACATTTATCGGAATGAAAATTGTAGTTGGGATCTTGAGTTTGATTTATTATTCGAATCCACCAATGATTTTTATCTCGATACTTTGGATTTCGAAGATGGGTTTCAACCAAATGAGGATTTCAAGGTTCTAGAGACGAGGAAGCCTACTTTGGAAGAAACTTTTCTTCTTTTTGCCCAAGGAGTGGAAAGCATTTATAGTGCTGGGTTGAGACTCGACACACTTTGTAATGAACTTGATTCTCTTGTGCAAATAACTGAGGAGGTGGAAACTAGTGTTTCACCTCTACTTTTTGTAGAATCTTTCATTGCAAGTGAGTCTTTCTCCCCTGAAATTAAATATCCTTTCGACGATGAGTTGATCGGGATTGAATTTATTTCATCACCATATTCGTTTTTCGTGATTGAACCATTATAATTACTAGTTGATTCCTATAAGTCGGTAGAAACTTTTAAAACTTCTACACCTTTTGCCGACGAGGCTCTTTGTCGGACTTGTTTTCGATGGACTTTTCCCCCATGTTTGCACCACCTCCCCTTCCAATTGAAAACCTTGGAGAGGTGAATTTACTTTTCTTGGACCTCAAGTGTATCTTTCCCCCTTGTTATCCAAATCCCCCATCGTCCGCCCAAAATTTCATATTGGCGATGGTTCACTTTTTCCACCACCCGCATGCCTTCCGTTTTTCAAAATGAATTCTTATTTTTCGGGAGGCGTGTTTTTTTGGGAGGGTCCACCATTAATCCCTCAAAGACAAATCTTATTTTGGGTGGATCCTCAACTATTTAGACTTCTAGTGTATAGTTAGTGTGAAGTCTAAATAGTAGGTTATAAATAGTTAGCTTTTTAATTTCCTTTCTTTCTTTATTCTTTCTCTTTAGTTTAGTCTAGTGTAATTAGTTAACTTTTTGTTATTTGTTTTCGCTATGCTCGGTACTAACTTGTTTTAAATATTCGTTTGGACTTGTGCTTGTGGGAGATCACTCCAATTTTGGGTAATATCGTTCTTTTCCTCTTATTGTGTTTTGTTCTTAATGCACATTGAGGACAATGCAACATTTAAGTTAGGGGTGTTGGATATTCTATTCATTTCATGATTAGTCCATGAATTTGCTCACATTTAGTTACTAAGTATGCCTTTTTGTGAAAATTTGAAAATTTTAAAAAATATTTTCTTTCTTTTTTCTCCTTTGTTGGGCATTTTGCCTTTGTTTCCGATGATAAATTTCAATAATAGCCCGATCCAATAGACAACTCAATGATGTACGTTCTTGATTTTAGAAGTTATTAGACTTTAGTCCTCAAATCATTGATATTATTAATAACTTCATGAATTAAACTTTATCCCATGGGCACATGCGCTTTCTTGTTTTATTAATTTAGTTAAAGATTTTTATAACTCGATAATCTTTTGTTGCATTGTATATACTTACACTGAGTGATATTTGGGCTTTCCTTCATTTGTGAGTGTTATACACTTCTCTTTCCTCATTTAAAAGATTAAATTCGTCGGTAATCTCTCTATTCTTTCATTGACCGTTCATTAATTGAGTTTATATCTTGAAATGTGTTACTTAAGCATGATTTTCAAAGTTTGTTTTGACTCGAGAATTACATAAATTATAGGAAATGATCATAGGCCATTTTTGTTATATTACCCATATTGGCCTTAACCTCACCTTATATGTTTTCCCTAGTCAACCCCTTTGAGCCTAAATATTAGCCTTTCGTTTCATTACCCAAAATCCCATAACCAACTCCAAATCGGAGGTATCCACCATACATATTACCTTACATACCTTTGTTTGGAATGATACTTGGTATTGAATGATGTTCTTGTCTTGCGGTTGCAATTAAGCATGAAAATAGTGAGAAAAGAAGAAAAAAAATGTAGTAGTGAAAAAGAAAAGAAAAAATGAAAAAGAAAACAAAAGAAAAAGAAAAAAAGAAAAGAAAAGAAAAAGTTGTATATGTTGAATATAGACTTCAATAATCCTTGTTACTCTCCAATTGTTACATCTAATGATTGATTTTGGAACTTGCTTTCCATTTTTATATTGCCCGAATTATTCCCATTATTAAAATTATTCATCCTGAACACTCTGAATCCGTACATACATATCCTTCGTTTCGTAACCTAGCCTAGCCTACATTATAATCCTATTCAAGTCCTATGTGATCTTAGGGTGAATTTAATTTACATGTCATAATAGTTTTGATAATCTGTGAAAATGAATTTCTCCTCTTTTACTGTGCAATATCTTTCATTGAGATTACTGTTTTTTATTTCCTATATTAAGTTCTTCATTTGTGACATGTGTGCGGCCTTGTTTCCATTTTCATTTACTTTTTATGCCCGCATATCCCGTTGTTACCTCTCCTTCATAGAGAATTCATTTGATGAGTGTAATGACCGTGAGGATTGAATATTTGCACGCTTTATGTTTATTAAATTTATTTAAGTTTTTGTCAAAGCATACATTGCTTGTGCTCACTCCCCTCTCACTTTTAAGGTTTCAATTCGATGAAGTTCGTTTTATAATGTTAATAACAACGATATTTATATTGAGTTTGTTCAATATGCTAATAATGCGTTTGAAATAATTTTCATTATTGTTGGGATTTCCGCATGTAGATTGGGCATATTTTGAGGAAACCATATGATGTTTGTGGGTTTCATCCCTGAAAACCCTCACAAGACGACACTCGTCCACTAGGGTAACTTAGGTGTTTAACGGCTTATTGCATACGCTAAATGCAATCATTCGCCCGCGAAAATGGCCTTATCCTTTTTATCCCATTTTGTACTTGTTCCTGTTTTTGGTGTACTTGTAGTTCTTGTTGTTTCCTATTTCATTGTTAGGGACTAGCAATGTGTAAGTTAGGGGGTGTGATACGACGCAAATATTGCGTATTTCACCCGTTAACCTACGCATAATTCGCCCCCTCGAGTATCTTAATCCCTATATATATGATTATTAACCAGAAAACCTCCATTTTATATGTTAACATGCTTTGCGGGGGTTAATTGAGCTTTCATAGGAATTTAGGTACATAGTATGGAGTTTAGAATCATTTCGGCGAAGTTCCGTACAAATCTGTACGCGCAAGGGCAATTTAATCAATAATCAATTCACAATTTGGGCATCTGGCCTAATGTCTTCACGGAAGTTGTAACCCTCTGAGCAAGCTTCGCATGGACACAACTGGTGCACAAATTTGAGTTTGAACGAAGAAGTTACGAGACATTTCGCAGAAGAGAATCAAAAACCAATCAAAACAGGAGAGGCTCATATCTGATGGATCGATCGATCGACGATTTGGGTCGATCGATTCACTGCTCAGTTTTTGGCCATCGAAGGAAGCAGTAGGCTCAACTCTGATCGATCGATTGATCGACCAAAACGGTCGATCAATCGATCCCTTATTTTTCTGCTTCTTTTTATTACAAGTTTGCCCTTCTAGGGTTTTTGTATAAATACCAACCGCTTTTCATTTTGAGAGAATTAATTAATTTTAGCTTAGTTTTATTTAGGGTTTGGGTTTTAGGGATCTCTTCTTCAATTTCTCTTTAGCTGATCCCCATTTTGGTGTTATAAGTTGTACTATTCATCATCCCTACCATTAATATAGTTATTTTTCCTTTATTTCATGCTTTGATAACTAGTTTCCATGCTTTGTAATTAGTTTCTTTCATTTATTTATTGCTTTCATTAGTTAATTAGTGTAATTTAGTTTATTTCCACGTCTTTCCCTTAGTTAAATAGGGTCGGGGTTATGTTCCTCCATTAACGGGCCTCGAGCTTCGAAAGTTGGTTTTTGGGTAAAATTGTGTTTAATTGAAACCTTGCGTATCAAAAGAGGATTGTTATGCGTTTAACTTTCTTTGTCATGCAACGTTAGTATTTAAAGCGACAATCCGAATTTAATCCGCGTGCGACAATTTTTTATTAAATGGTTTATCAAGAAACTTTGGGTTAATTTCCTTCTTACGTGATGTTTATGCTTAATTAAAATGCTCGGTTAAATAGCTTTTGAGATTGAATTCTAATTATTGGTAGTTCGACCCGTGTGGTGCGAATTCGATCCCGACTCACTTTTGTATTGTTTAGGCTTAACTTCTTTATTTCTCCTTTTTAACATAACCCTCTATCTCCTTTTACATTTTTATTCCTGAAGTAGTAAAACAATCTATCAATCTAAACTATCAGTCCCTGTGGATTTATTACGATACCCGACTTACCGCTATACTTGCCTCGCAAGTGTAACTGTAGCTTAGGTCTTCTATATTGAGTCGTTGAACCGATAACAACGATTTGCGTATTAAATGGTGCAGGGTTCGCGCTCGATCAAGAACGAATTTTTAAAGAAACCTTAACAACAAGTCTACAAAGTTTTAGAATTTAATCGAATTTGGGAAACAACAAAAATCATGTATGTCCGTCTCATATTTCAGCTTTTCAAAGTAAACCAACCCAAATAACCCTAAATATAACAAGCGGTTATAATCCCTAGCCCAAATTAACCCAACGATTAATTATGATTCTTCTCGATAGAATATAATTAAATGGTTCCATAATAAATTCCAGTATACATATGACCACCCCAGATATTTTTAATAATTAGGTTGATCAAGTCTTTTTATATAAACTACACAAGTTGCTAAAACAATCATATATTATCCTTAGCATGTAATAATAATTAATGATCACTGATAAACGGAAATAAAGATCGACATGATTAATCCTCAGATATCGATATATATTGAATAAGAGTTAATTACATCACCAAGTGCAACATTTATTTTTTGATAATAATTGATACATACAAACTCTCTCAATTCCATATTATCTCCACAATTGAGTACAAAGATTAGGAAAAAAGTAAACACCGCATCTCTTAACATAAATGAAGTAAATCTAAAAGTAGGTGCAACCCCTACATCATCAAATCTCAGTGATGACTGGAATGGACGATAGTGAACTCAAATAAGAAACTAGGTTGGCTACATTGGAGCACCTGTAAGAATGTGATTGGTCTGGCCCACCGTATCAAGATATTAGCTACGCACTGAAGTAGTAAAACTATCAATAATGAGTATAAATAATAAAGTCAACATTTATTAGATTAATTATTTATACCCTTCCTTTACCGGTGTCAAATACTTTAAACTTCACATTTTCAATGATCATATTTTAAAAGCCATATTATTTCCAGAGATAAGAAAAGTTATCTAGAACTCAGAATGTCTATGACACCATAATCGAGATTTATCCCCAAACAACTATGTTGTGAAGATAGGAGTATACATATATATGTATAAACCGACACACGCCCATTTCCCCCTCCAATGAAATATAAAGTGAAATAAAACCATGACTCTAAGCCGAACCATACAACATATTAGGCCCATAGTGATTAGTCTAAGTATGTACAAAAGGTTACTTTAATCTTTTAATAAATATTAATCTACCCCTTTCTTATAGGGTCAAAAATTTATCTGTTATACACGAAGGTTAAATTCCACATGTTATACAATAAATGAAGAACACCATGTGGATACTTCATAAGATGCCACGTGGCCTCCTTAAAAGCAGATAAATAGGTTATCCTCAGTATTAAATTATTCTTGTCCAAGAAGGAATGTGATTGGATCATATATGCCTGTGCTCGTCCTTGTCACTCTGTCTCATGTCCTAGCAGTTGTCTCACGGTGTTAATTAATTGTGCTCGTTGACTAAGTTAATTTTTTTTTTGTACCTTCCTATATGCATAAGAGAAGATCGTTAGTCACACTTATCATGCTTATGCACATGCAGAATTTAAGAACTTGTCTAGGTTAACCGTTGAATCATTCAATAATATGTTACCACTCAATGAGTCCTTCCCCTATGAATAATTTATGGTTGTCTCCCAGCTTCCGTGGTTTTTTGATATTGTGAATTATTTTGTGAGGGGTGAGATTCCATCGCAATAGACTATACAAGATCGTTCCAAATTTATAAAGGCAGACCAACATTCTTTTAGGATGATCCATACCTCTTCAAGTATTGTCCCAATAAAATCATTATAAAATACATCCCTGATCACGATATTCAAAGCATAATCTCTTTCTTCCATGACCAAGCCCATGGAGGTCATTTCAGTGCCAATAAAACTGATGCAAAGATTTTGCAGTGTGGATTCTATTGGCCCACTATTTTTTATCACTAGAATGATTATAGTAGGAGTTGTGACCGATGCCAAAGGATAGGAAATATCACATGTAGGAACATAATGCACTTAAATCCCATCCTGATTATCAAAGTTTTTTACTATTAGGGCATCGATTTCATGGGGTCCTTATCGAACTCCTACGTAAATCTTTACATCCTTTTAGTGGTTGATTATCTGTCTAAGTGGGTAGAAGCTATACCGAGTAGGATGAACGACCTCCATGTGATAGTCAAATTCTTTCGAGAAAACATTTAGTATAATTTTGGTATGCCTCAAGCCATCATTAACGATCAGGGAACTAATTTATGTAATCGATCCTTCAAGAGTCTCATGAGAAAGTACTCATTCACACACGAAGTATGATTTTCTTATCACCATCAAAACAGTGGTCACGTAGAATTTTCAAATAGGAAAACCAAACAAATCATCGAGAAAATAATTACTCCAAATAAAAAGGATTTTTCATTATGATTATTAGATGCATCGTTGGCTTATCACACTGCCTCAAAACGCCCTCATATAGGGTTGTCTATGGAAAAGACTATTATATTTCGGTATAGTTAGATCATAAAGCCTATTAGGCCATTAAGACCTTCAATCTCTACGTATATGCTACAGGAGAGGTCCAAAAACATTAACTCATTGAGTTGGAAGAGAATAGGAATAATACTTACGAGAACGCAAAGTTATGCAAATAGAAGATAAAAATGTTCCATGACATGTCCATCATAAGGAAGTCATTCAAACTTGGACAAAAATTTATCTTGTAAAACTCTAAGTTGCATCTCTTTCCCGATAAATTGAGGTCTAGGTGGTCCGATCCTTTTGTCATTATGACAGTCAGCCCACATGGAGCGATTGATATAGAGAATCATAAAAATGATAAAATTTTCAAAGTCAATGGTAAAAGGCCGAAGCCATTTCTAGAATTGCGAGATCGGGAAGTGGAGAGCGTTCTCCTCCAATACCCAGTATACCAAGACTGAACATAAAATTGGGTCACTATTGTTGTATCATAGTCATGTTTATGTTTTTGTGCTTTATTCAGAAAATGTTTGTTAAATAAATTATCGTATTTCAGTGATATCTTTTATTACTTTCCTTTCCTTTTCAATTTGTATTTACATTGAGGAAAATGTAGAAATTAGGTATGGGTATTTTGAGGTCATTTTCTCCATATAAAAAAAATCTAAAAACAAATCCAATTTTTTTCAATATAATTAGGTTTTGAAACTTTTTCTTAATATAGAATTAATTCACAAATCTCTAAACCCATAAAATTTAGACACTTATCCATGTAATATGATCAAAATTTGATATTAATGAGAAAGTTAATGTGCTTAAAGGATAAATGTGAAGATTCTAGCATTGTGAGATTTTTTTAATCATTCATCATTTTTTAGAGAATCAAATCAATCCCTATAAAAATAACTCAAACGTTGCTTCTGGTATTAATTCGGTGATGATCTTAAACTCTTTATTTTGTACGGTTATTGAAAACAAATGTCAAGGGGTGAATCTTACGAACTAGAAGTCTTAGTAAGTAAACTTTAGACACAAATTAACTTAAAATTAATCCTAAACTGACCTTTTAATATTATTTTATTGCAAGCCCATCTGTGCCAAAAAGAAAAATAAGCTTATTATTGAAAACCCAAAAATCCATATCCATTTTCTATGAATATCAGGGTAACATTATGATAGGATAAAGGCCAAAAGGAAAGAAGTTTGCAAGAATAGTGTGTGAAAAGAAAAGAATAAACAAATGGAGGAAAGAAAGAAAGAAAAAAGAAAATGGAGGTTAGAAAAAGTTCTTAAAAAGTCAAAGTACTGAAAAACCTCTATATTCTCAGAAAATTTTGAACTCCAAATGTCGTTCTTTCTAGCCAAGACCCACGCTTACAATATAACAGAAGAAAAGTCCTAATCGATCTCAAGTATAGTTAGTTATAGAGTGGGGAAAAAATGAATAGGGTATGTGGTGGGATTCAAAGATTTTGAAAATTATTAAATATTTTATTCATGAGATCATAATCATCTGTTATAAAAGGTCTGTTTTCATCATCTATATATGAAATTTGATCATTAAATTTACTCTTTTACTCACATATACCGAGAAAAATTAGTCATATCCCAGTGTTCGATTGTGAGTGCATCCCGTGAGAATTTGAATCAAAATGAACTTTCGAATAAGAAACGTAACGATCAAATCTTTTGAAATGGACAATTATATTGGATACGCACACATCCATAATAATTTGTGATTGAAAACTGAAGCTTTTCTATATTTATGAAATTTGCATTTGAGAATTGGTTATATTACTTTCATGACTTTTGTAAATTGAGTTAATATTTTTATTTTACGGGTCTATTCACTATAAAACCTCACAATACAAAACTTGTGCACTGGAGTAACCTAGGAATTTAATTATTTTTTGTACATTCTAAGTGCAATCATAATTCTACGAAAGTGAGTTAGATTTTATACTTTTTTAATTTTGATCGAGGACTAGAAAAGTTTAGGTTTGGGGGTATTTGATGAGTGCATTATTTTGTATAATTTATACCCAAATCTTGGCCTTGTTGGTTTCGTTGTATGATAAATAATGAGCCTTAAGAGTCGTTTTTATTATTTAGAAGAAAAATACAAGTATAAAAAGAATTCAACTTAATAATGCAATTTTAACAACTCTATGGATAAATTGTAATTTAAAAAAAAATTATGGCCCTAAAAGTAATTTTTAAATATTTATCTGGGCAATGTGAAGTTATCAATTAAATTTGGTTGAATTCCGAGTTAAAATGAGTTATATACGAACTTTAGGGACTAAAATGCAAAGATGGGTAATTTATATTTTTTTTAATTTAATGAGCCTAAATTTGAATTTATTGTATTTATTTTACATTTTTCCAGGTACCCCTAAGAAATAGTGAGGAATGGAGGTCAAACTAGAAAGTTATAAATCTTTGGGGTGTAAAGTTCAAATACTATAAATTTGTAAGAAAACAAGCGATATAAATTATTGGGGGGGAAATATTTTCCGAATGATTGTTTGCCTTAATGGTTAAGAGTTAATAAACGCTGGAGGTCTTGGGTTCGATTCTACACATCTGCATTTAATTTTTGTGAACAAACATATTCAACAGAAAACAATGCTATGTGGCAAGATGCCACTTATTCCATGTAAATACATGTTCCCCCCACACCGACGTCTCCTCATTCCCCATTCCCCCACACGCTCTCTCCCATTTTCCTCATCCACGTCTTCCTTTTAGTTTTATTTTTTTCTTTCTCCTGTCGCCCTTTTTTTTTATTCTTTCTCCCACCATTCTAATTTTTTATTTCTTTCTCCCATCATTCTAATTTTTTTATTCTTTTTTCCATCATTTTTAATTTATTCTTTCTCTGATAATTTTATTTTAGTTTTTCTCCCATCATTTTTATTTTATTCTTTCTCCATCATTTTCATTTTATTCTTTCTCCCATCAATCTTATTTTTTATTCTTTCTCCCATTCTCTTTTTTTTTCCTTCATCTCTTATCTTCACAAATATTCCTCACACACCCAATAAAAATGACCATTGGAAGAAAATTTGGGAGAGAAGTTTTGACATAATTTTTTATATAAGAGAGAGAAGTTTAGAGAGAAGAAGGACCAAAAATATTATATCATGTGTTTTATTTTTGTGTGTTTGTGAGTTAATTGTTTGGGCAAGTTTGGGACGAACATTTCTATTGGCACTCAAGTTTGAAACTCGAATTTTTATAAGTCGATTCTTATTAATGATAATTAGCATTGTGTGTTTAGTTTAACATTGTGTGTTTAGTTTAATTTGTTATAATTCCCGACTTGTTTTAATCGAAATAAAAAATTGGTATTGATTTAAAATGACAAGCGATTGTATTTTAAACCTTCTAAATTGTTTAATAATTAAAATGTGTATTTTTTATGGGTTTGACTTACATTAAATTGTTCGATATCCCATGCTTAAATGCTGCATTAAAACTTGAAATTGATAATTTTAAGGGAATAGGACGTCTAATATTAGAAACATTAAAATATTTAATGAACATTTATCATTATATTTTCCAGAATGTATGCATCTAGTTTCAGTGCATTTTGAGTTACAAAATCGGGAATGCGAAATTAAATTAATGCGTGATGTTAATTATAAGTGATAAACAGACCCAACGTTCTATCTTTCTCGCATACTTGATTACATATTTTGTGGTTGCACTATTCATTCATGTTTAGTTTAATTTAGATCTTAATCATATCTCTACACATGTATTGTCTACTTGGAAACTCATTGATTTATAAAATTGGCCAAATCTCTGTGAGATCAACTCGTACTTTCATAAGCTATACCATAATATCCCGTGCAATTGAAGTAGTTTTATAAATTTGACAAAATTTATATTGACATGTCTCACACCTTGTATATATCACCATGCCTTGTATATGTTCTATGCATCCTATTACTTGTACATACTTGTTGACTTTATTCCCCTTGTATACTTAGCTCTTTTTTCATATGCAACTCTTTTTTCATATGCCATTCATATGTCAACCTCACTCTCACTTGCACACCCTTTTACATTACTCTCACTTGCACACATGTCATGTTATTCTCACTTGAGCACATTTTCACGATACATGTTTCCATATCACTCTTACTTTGCACATATCTCTCTCTTACTAGTGTATATTCACATGTCTCACACCTTATATATGTCACCATGTCTTGTATATGTTCTATGCGTAATATTACTTTTACATACTTATTGTATTTATTCTCCTTGTATAGGTAGCTCTTTTTCATATGCCATTCATATATAATCCCATGCTCTACTTCAGGCTTAGTACTAGTACCTACACCCCTTTATCATACATAAAACTTTGAATAGAATATTAATTAAGAATCGTGAATTTTTGCACTACTCCGCGTGAGCATTACATTTTGACCAAAATTTTGTCCCATATTGGGGAGTCACTTCATGAAGGGTTTTCGATTATGTGGGGCACAATTTAGCTAAGAGATATGTTTTGTATCTTCCATTGGCCTAGTACTTTGACGTATATCGAACGAATCCCTAGAATCATAACCCTTAACCAAACTCACGACGGGAGGTATATAACAGAGAACTCGATCACGTACGTTGAGTATATCGAATTCTCTCTCACACGTACCATCATCACGAGGTATATCATGAAATAATTCACGTACAATCGGTTATATCAAATGTCGTCTCCACATGTAATGATGAATGATTTCCCTTATAAGCGAGAGGTATATTGTTAGAGTCATGCTTAAGGGGGAAACCCTTACACTAACCTCCAAATGTATAAATATCATATACGTGTCTACCCTGGGATATTCATACCTAGTTTGCCAATTTCAAAGAAACACTTTGTCAAAATTTTGGGTCGTCGTACTGCGTAAATTTTGCATTATTTTCCCAATTTTAAAATAAGACCATGTTCATGAGTATGTAAACAAGTCAAACCGTGTCTAGCATTGCGTACCCTATTCTTTTCCATACTTTAGTTATGTCCTCCATTTCACTTGCATCCTAGGTGGAACATAATACAAGTGAAACCTAATAATAAAAATTACACTTGGAGATTTTGCTTTGATCTCTTCTCAAAATACAAAAAATATTTCCTTTTATTATCAAAATACCACAAATATTTCATTCTCTTTTCAAAGAAAAAACCAGATGAATAATATTTCATTCTCTTTTAAAAAACATCAAAAATATTTCCTTCCCTCTCCAAAAAATAGCAAAAATATTTTTTCTTTCTTTCAAAGAACACCCAAGAAATAAAAAAAAATATATCCTTTTTTCCTAAAATAAGTAATTTTTTTCCGTCTTAGGTGCAATCGCATAACCTAGTTTTGCCTAGGTCCCTATTGGCTTGGATCTTCTACCAAGTCACCCCAGAGTTCTACACCCTTATATTTTTTTGCAGAAGTTGAAAGTCCTATTGGAGATTCCTTATGGAGAGCCCAGACCAGAACAATAATTTCCAAGTTGACTTGATGGCAGTACTTGCTCAACTCAATGCCAATATCATTTGAATATAAGAAAAGGTCCAAGAGATGCAGCGAAATAAGGATCAAATGCCTAAAGTTCCTGAACCTAATGTTTTTTCCCTCACTCCATGGGTTCGCAAGCACTAAAACATATATCAACTTTAAAGGAGTATAATTTTTTTATCATGCCCCGCTTTTCTCGCGTATTAACAGGCTGCCTCTAGCTCATTTTCCAATATCAAACCCTGCCAACCAAGGGATAAATTGCTGATGATTATTATGGTTGATCAAAGAAGAAGAATTGAACAAAATTAAGGAAGACCTTAAGGTTCTATCCACAAATTTTGACCAAGTCTAGATCTCGGGGAACTATGTGGATTACACTCAGATGTATCCCCACTAGAAGGTTCGGTTTCCAAAAAAGCTCAAGATGCCATACGTAAAAAAGTTTATATGTAGTGGACCTACCATATTATATCTTCACAATTATCACTTCTCTATGAGCCTATTGGGACCACTAAGGATATAATGTCCTAGATGTTTTAGCAAACTATTAAAAAAAACGCCCTTCGATGGGCCCTTTCATTAGGAATCCCGAATCCCCAATTAGGAGGATGTGACCCAATACAAATAAAATTAAGAGTTAGAAGTCACTCGTCGTGACCTCTAGATACTTAAACAGATACCTGGAGAGTAGTTTTATCAATAGGTGGAGAGAAAAATCCGCTACAATGATAAACCGACCTTTCGAGGAGGAACATGCAAGTATGGTGAAAAATAATTTTCTACCACAAATTCGAACATCAACGGGAAGTCAATACTACCCACACTTTAGAATCCTCCGGGAGACATGGGTAAAAATCGAAAGATTACTAGCAAAAACAAATTCAAGTCCGAGTTAAAAAAGCCAACATGGCAGTTCAGTCCTCGCAAATTGGCTAATTCCATTTTTTCAACCATCAACAGGGGTGACTGCCATTTTACAACACTTTTTGCATCCATAGTAGCCACAACCTCAATTAATTGTTCCTACTCTGTCATAGTTTCCTACTCCACCACAAGTCATTGTGCCTACTCTATCACAGTTTGCGGTGACAAATAAATGTTTAAGTGGCATACTATTGGATACAAGATCTTCAATGGTACCTGGGGATGATTGAGAGTACAAAGGTTCATCGGCAGATGCTTGCTAGTGTTAATCTATTGGGGAGGTATTACAGTGGTGAGATTCTATCACCATTATCGAGGGGAGTAGTACCATGGTCATCAATGAGTTATGCAAGGGATTTGAGGATAAGTATTGTCAACCAACAGTTGCAGCTGTAAATAAGAATGACTTTTTGGCTTTGGTTCAAAGGAGTCGTACGGTGGCCAAGTACAAGCAAGAGTATATTAATATCTCTATGTTATCACCTAGAGAGGTGAATACGGAGTAAAAGCGGATGAAATGTTCATTAGGGGATTGAGTTGGAGGATCAAGCGAGTACCATTAGGGAATCTGACTAAACCCCGTATACTCAAGTGATAAATGTTTCATCTTTGCACTATGAGGAGCACTTGGACTTTTAGAAGTTAAATAAACGGGGAAGAAAAAATATGTGGAGATAGACTCTAATCAAGAGAAAAATGTAGGGTTAAATATAGGAAACCAATTTCATCACCAAGAGGGAAAATAAGCATATCTCGAGGATTGATAGGGAGACTGCTGTGACAACCCGCTCACCAAAATAAGGGGTGGCCAGCCCAATAGTCCAATATAACAGGAATCATAGATGGAATCGTTCTCATCATCACAATAAAATATAGAGTAACCAGGATAACCACCCAAAATTTCAGAAAACGGGTTGCCAAAAATTTTGTTTTAAAATAAATAAAAGAAAATAAACAACCCAAATCCTGAAAAGATAGGGGAAACCTCAAGGATGTATATATATTACTATAACAACAAGTGACAAATAAGAGGACCAAATAGATTATCGGTCCGCTGAAACATACAACATTGTTACACAATTTTAATAAATTGATATAATACATTACATTAATCAAGTACAAAAGTTTGGGCCTCTCGCCCGAGTAAAAAGACCTGATCTTGTCCAGAGTGCAAGAATGACAATGTCTATTTCCAAATGCCCCATAATACCCGCAAAGCATCACGGCTAGCCAAAGGCACCGGGATCGGAATTCAAATTAGGCATCCTTGCGGCGGAGTACCTGAGCGGATACAAGATGCAAGCACAACAGGAAATATGAACGGGTCAGGGCCCGGTTCTATATGATTACCAGATGAATAAAGAGTATGACAGTTATGAATAAAAATCATGCTATAAAGAATAAAATCTATCTACTCAGATATAAAACATAAGCTAAGACAAAAAGAAAAGCATGAGTAACATAAATTTAAAAGCTTCCAATTTCATTATTTTGTTCCTTATTAGGAACTCATAATTTCAACCTTTACGCTCTTTACTAGCATTTCATTCCTTATCAGGAAAATATAATTATAATTTTAAGCTCTTTATGGCTTTTATTTCAATTACCTGCCCATCCTGGCATTACCATTCCTTAAGAGGAATATAATCAACATTCAATGCTCTTTGTGGCATTATATTGTGCTCTTTGTGGCACTTCCTTATGCTCTTTATGGCATGTAATCCATCAAGTCCCACTTGATGATGAATAGTTATATTTATATACACATAACGATTCTAAGACCGCCCCTCCGAGTTTCCCCACTGGGCGCGCCCCTAAATGACCATCATCTTCCAGGACCTATCTATACAAGACAACCTGGGCACCTACAACGAAACACGTCGTGAAGCGGCCATATGCCTGCGGGAGAGTCAAGACCACACCCGGAATCTCCTCACTAGCGCAGAAAATATAACATAATCGCTCATATGGCCTATGGACTATATCCACCATGCATTCACTAGACAGGGGGCATCACCAAGCGCGCGAACTTCCCTTATGATGTCATTTAGAGAGGTGTGTTCAACCAAATCATCATTTATCATATTAATGATTAAGTAAATTATAATTTACCATCATTATTTCCATTTCCATTTACCATTTCCAATTCCATTTACATTTTAGCAAATGTATGTTTAATTTTATTCGAAACCATATCCCTTTACGTTTCGTAAATAGTTCACCTTTTTGATCTGGAGGCATACATATATTATATCTTCATTACAATCCTCAAAGGATAAATGAACTCCCAATTTATTCTCCCAAGATTCTGTAAGGAAAATTTGTCCATCATTTATTGGATATGTCATATGCCGTTACACAGTTCAAGAAATTCAAGAATCATACAGTCAACAACGGATCCGAATATCAAAAGAAGAAGAGGAATCAAAGTCTGACAAACCCAGACCGGTCCGCCCTGGAAAAAGAACCGATCCACCTGCAAACCAGTCCGCCTCAGACCCAGACCGGTCCGCTTGTTGAAAGCCAGTATACCCCGGATGATAGAGAACCGAAAATGCCAAATAAAAAACAAACCGATCCGCCCCCTCGGACCGATCCGCCTCAGACCCGGACCGGTCCGCCTGGGATAATCTTTCGTAGATCGTGGTCAGATTTTCTAGGCTAAACGTTTCCTTTATAAACCCACTACGGGAAGTGGTTTTCCAAGACTTCCATACACGATTTTCAGAGTACAAAAAACTCTAAGTCTTCACCTATTGAGTACCAAGACTCTAGGTTTTTTATTCACACAAATTTCCAAACACTTGTGAATCACTTTGCAACCCAGGAATGCACTTTTGCTGTTCATACCATTATGGAGAAGACCGTTCTTCTTCTTCATTGCAGCCCTACTGGAAAGGGATAACTCCAGCCGTCGACTACAGAATCCGACACCTGAGGGTAATTCTTAGTCACTTGTATTTTCATTGTAATTCGAAATTGCACAGTTATAATATTATAATGAAAATAAATGGTTTTGCCCCTTTGGGGGATTTTTCCTCAATTGTGTGTGTTTGATTAATCTTCATGATCTACTTCTTGATTAAATCACACCTAGTTGCATGTTTAGGGTTTGTTTGAGTTAAAAGGTGTTTAATATATAATTTTCTCATTTGAACGCACGCGCATACTCTCTCAAATTGGTATCAGAGTAGGTTACGCTAATCTATCGTGTATTCCTATTTTCCGCAAAATCTTTTCTAAGATATCATTTTTCTGAAAAAAATGATTTTTGAAAAGTGCATGTTCAAATGGAGAAATCATATAATAAATTACCTGTTTTTGACGGGACAAATTATGCTTATTGGAAAGCCCGAATGTGGTCGGCTTTAAAAGCCATAGATGAAAGGGTTTGGATTTTAGTTAAAAGAGGGTGGACACCTCCCTCCGTCACTGTGGAAAATGTGACTAATTTAAAACCTGTCACCTCTTGGACTGAAGATGAATTTAGATGGTCTTCTTTTAACTCTAAAGGTTTGAGTGCTATTTCCGGTTCCATCACTCCCGATGAGTTTCGACGTATCATGACGTGCACCACGTCAAAGGAGGCATGGGATGTTTTACAACTCACCCATGAAGGAACAAATGCTGTGAAGGAGTCTAAATTGCAAAATTTGACAACTCAATTTGAAACCATCACCATGCATGAGACTGAATGTTTTGATGATTTCTATGCTAGACTTTCCGACATTGTTAATACTAACTTTAATCTTGGTGAACATATTCCTAATGCTAGAATTGTCAAAAAGATTCTTCGTTCTTTGCCTAAGCGTTTTATCCCTAAAGTCGCTGTGCTAAATTCTATGGGCAATTTAAATACGCTAAGATTGGAAGAACTTGTAGGAGATTTGCAAACTTATGAAATTGATATGTTCCCTAAAACTGCTAGGTCTAAAGATAAGGGAATTGCACTTAATGCCAAAGAGAAAAAGAGTGAGGGTTCGGCTAGAAAGAGGGAAGAGTCATCTAGAAAGAGAGAGACTGACACGTCAGATTCTGAGTGTGATTTTGACTTAGATGATTTGGCTCTTTTTGCAAAAAATTTCAAGAGGATTCTCAAATTTAAGAAAAATGGCAATTTTAAAGATAAAAAGAAATTTGAGAAAAATAAGTTTGAAAAGAAAAATGAAAAAGATTCCAAAAATCCTCCTAAGAAAGAAAGTGAGAGATGCTTTGAGTGCGATGGTAGGGGTCATAGAGCTTTTGAGTGTGCCACTCGTCTAAATAGAGAGAAAGGGAAAGTTGTCCTTAATGTACTCTTAGCGACGACAGTGAGGTCGAGACGGTGGATTCAGGAGATGAGTCACCACATGAGTGTAACTTCACCGCATTCATGGCAAGTCAAGTGAGCACTCCTAGTTCTCTTCACAACGATGAGGATGATGCTTCACAGGGACACCTCGACAGTGAGAACGATGTGAGTGAGGGGGAGGATGACTCAAGTGAGAGAGAGAGTGATATTCAACGCGCCTATGCTGAGTTATATTCTGAGTCATTTAAAATTAAAAAACGTAACAAAATGCTAGTTCTTAAGATCACCGGC
The DNA here is from genome assembly GCA_949130495.1 of Sambucus nigra. Taxonomy (NCBI): domain Eukaryota; kingdom Viridiplantae; phylum Streptophyta; class Magnoliopsida; order Dipsacales; family Adoxaceae; genus Sambucus; species Sambucus nigra. The sequence continues at coordinate 53,087,726 of OX422222.1, forward strand.
TTAGAGGAAGATTTAAGAAAGGCGAGAGAGAGAGAGTCCTCCACCTTCACCGCCCTGAGAGAGAGAGAATCTGCCTGTGTCGAGAAAGAGAGTTTGTTTAGAGAGAGAGAGAGTGTTTTTGAGAAAGAGAGAGGGGACTTGACTAAACAAGTGGCTAGTCTTACGAGTCAGCTCCATTCCTCCGTGGAGACTCGGAAGAAACTTAAAGCCCTTATTTCCCAGCTGACTCATGATCTTGAAAAAGCACGGGAAGTCAAGGTTCAAATCGAGGACAGATCTGGGAAGATGGGAAAGATGCTCATCGGCCCCGCTTTAGGTTTTGGTGATCGGCAGGGAATTGGTTATGATGGTGCCTCCACTTCCCAAATTGCACTTGGACCAGTTCCTAAGTTTACTACGAATCCTTACGGCCATTGTCAAAAACCTCGAATGAGAGTTCGACCAAGAAAGGTAAACCAAGGTCCGCCTTTGACTGTCTTCTTTTGTACTTATTGCAAAAGAAAAGGCCACCTTAGGGAGTTTTGCTATAGCATGGGTCGGACATGACGTACTACTCCACCACGTCATACTGATGAGTTTTTTAGTCTGAGAAAGAGAGTTGAGTTCTTAGCTGCCACGTCTCAGAGTTTGATGGAAGAATTCCGACGGATGTCTTTTCCGTTAGTGAATGCTTCTCACATTCTACCTAAAACCAACAACAACAAAGGCAAACAAAAGGTCACCACCTCTTGGGTACCTAAGAAAGATAAAAAGGCTTTTGTTGTTCATGTTGCTCTCAAAGCACATAATACCTCACAGTGGTATTTTGACAGTGGGTGCTCCAGACATATGACATGTGATGCCTCATTTTTTACATCTCTTGAGGATTATTAGGACGGCAGAGTCACCTTTGGAGATGGGAGCAAGTCTAGCATTATAGGACGAGGTACTATCGAGTTACCTGGATTCCCTAAGCTAGAAAATGTTTTGTACGTCAAAGGTTTGAAAGCAAACCTTCTCAGCATTAGCCAGCTGTGCGACACTGACTTTGTAGTAAAGTTTGACCGGTACGCGTGTAAAGTCTACAATCAAGCCAGTAAACTTTTGATGCAAGGGGTGAGGACCGAGGATAATTGCTATGGGACTGATCCCACGTCCTCACTTGTCTGCAATAGCGCCACGATCACTCCTATAGATCTGTGGCACCAACGTCTAGGTCACGTGAACGTTAGAGATCTCAATTGCTTAGCTAAAAAGGACCTAGTACGTGACTTACCATCTCTTGGAAAGTCAACTTCGATCGTTTATGGACCCTGTCAGATGGGAAAACAAATTCGTAGTCCCCATAGGAAGTTGCATTCCATTACCACCTCTCGTGTTCTTGAGTTGATTCACATGGATCTTATGGGTCCCACTCGTACTGAGAGTCTAGGTGGTAAGAGGTACATCCTCGTGATGGTAGATGATTTCTCCAGGTACTCCATTATAGGTTTTCTGAGAGAGAAATCTGATGCTGTAGAATTTTTAACGACCAAGTGCCGTGTCCTGCAAAATCAACACGGTGTCACTATTAACAGGATGCGTAGGGACAATGGCACTGTATTCACAAAAGCAAAGGTAGATCTTTACTGTGATAGGCTCATGATCAAACATGAGTTTTCTGCTGTGAGAGCTCCTCAGCAAAATGGGATTGTTGAGAGAAAGAATAAAACGATCCAAGAGATGGATAGATCTATGCTTCTAGATCGTAAAGTTTCTAGGAGATTTTGGGCAGAGGCAGTATCTACTGCATGCCACACGATGAATAGGGTTTATTTGCGTCCACACAGAGCCGGCCCGAAAGATTTGGGGGCTCAAGGCAAACTTGTAAAATGGGGCCCTTTATATAATTTTTTTTCCGAAAAGTATAATATGTATTTTTACACGCTAACAAGAAAAGAACAAAATAGAATACACAACAACCCAACAATCAATCTAAAAATTTTCGACCACAAAAAAATAAAGGAACAATGGAACCTGTTTTGCTGATAGAATAAAAAAATTAATAGCAGATTAAAAGGAGCAATAGGATTAATAACAAGAACTTAACAAAAAAAATTAACACTAAAAACGATAATTAAAAAAAATTACATATTAACAAAAAAATGATAACAAGAACATATAACTTTCTATTCACTTTTAAACAACATTATTTAAATCTTTAAATATAAATGTTGTTTGTACTAATCTAAGTGTTTAAAATATAAAAAAAAAGACAACGAGAACAACATTTAAATTCAAAAATTTTAAAAACAGCATTTAAATCCAAAAATTAACAACAATAATTATAATTAAAAAATGACAGATTAATAAAAAAAATGGCAACAAAAACTTAACAAAATGACAACAAGAAGAGGTAAAAAATGACAATAAGAAGAGATAGCTTTATATACACTTTAAATCTTAGATTAGTAAAATGACAACCTTTAAAAAAATTAATAAAAGAGTTTAACATATTAGTAAAAAAACGACATTTATATTTCTGGATTTAAAAATAATACGAACAAGAATAACTTAACAAAAAATTAACATCATTTTACAAGTGTTCAATAAATTAATAAAAAATAACATTTATATTTAACAACAATGAAGATTTCAATCTAAAAAATTAACATGAGATAATGAGAGAGGGTGAATAAAAAAAATACAAACCTCTCGAATTTTTTGAGCTGAAACTTGAGAGTATTGTAAGCATTTAAAAGAGGGTTGATTTTTTTAGAGATAATGAAAGAGAGTTTAAATAGTTGGAAGTTGGATGGAATTTGAAAAGTTGGTCTTGGGTGGGGTGAGAGTCGTTTTTTTCAATTATTAAATGAGTGTAATGAATGAACAAGTGGAGATGAAGGGTTAGTTGTTGGTGGGTGGATTTTAAGTTTATATTTTGGGCTTGGGCCTATTTTTAGAAACTTATATAATACACACCTATACAATATTTGGGGCCTATATTTTTATATCAGATTTGGGGGCCCAAGGCGGTTGCCTCATTGGCCTACCCCTTGGGCCGGCCCTGCGTCCACACACACTTCAGACTCCTTATGAGTTGTGGACTGGCAAGAAGTCCAACCTTGCATATTTCCGTGTCTTTGGGAGTAAATGCTACATCTTACGTGATAGAGAGCAATTAGGAAAGTTTGACTCCCGGAGCGACGAGGGAATATTGCTAGGATATTCATCGACTAGTAGAGCATACCGAGTTTTTAACCTGAAGAACTCTAAGGTTATGGAATCAATAAACGTCACCGTGCAAGATGGCGAACCTCCGACGGTTATTGATCCTAACCTTCAGTGTGAGGATGAGGACTTTTCTGACAGTGATTTACTTGTCCCTCTCTCACACTCTATGGACCCTACTCCTGTGCTAGGGGACACACCTTCTTGGGTTCGCAAGAGTCATGACCCTTCTGCCATTGTTGGTGATCCCACTCTTGGGGTCAAGACTTGTGCTCAACTAGAGAACGTCGTTAGCCACTTTTGCTACACGTCCAACGTCGAGCCCAAAAATCATAAAGAAGTACTCAAGGATGAACACTGGATATCTGCTATGCAGGAAGAGTTGCTTCAGTTTAAAAAGAATAATGTCTGGGAACTAGTCCCCCGACCTAGTGAGACTAATGTGATAGGTACCCGGTGAATTTTTAAGAATAAAATGGATGAAAATGGTACCATAATCAGAAATAAGGCTAGGTTGGTCGCTCAAGGCTACACAGAGATAGAGGGTGTAGACTTTGGGGAGACATTTGCTCCTGTTGCGAGGCTTAAGTCCGTCCATCTTCTACTCGCCATCGCATGTCATCTGCTTCAAGTTATATCAGATGGATGTCAAGAGTGCCTTTCTGAATGGCATTCTACAGGATGAGGTTTACGTGGAACAACCAAAAGGGTTTGAAGACCCACAGCACCCGGAGCACGTCTACTATCTGAGGAAAGCCTTGTATGGTTTGAAGCAAGCACCCCGTGCTTGGTACGAGAGGCTTACTTCCTATCTCTTAGCTCGTGGATTCAAGAGAGGGGGAGTAGATATGCCGTTGTTCGTCAGGAGAGATGACGGTGCTATTTTGGTTGCCCAGGTCTATGTGGACGACATAGTCTTTGGATCCACATGCTCTCAACATGCTCATCACTTTGAAGAGGAGATGAAAAGTGAGTTTGAGATGATCATGGTTGGTGATCTTACTTTCTTCCTTGGTCTCCAGGTTCGCCAGCTAGAGGATGGGATGTTCATCTCCCAATCCAAGTATGATAGAGACCTAGTGAAGAAACTTGGTTTAGACTCCTCTAAGCATGCACGTACACCTATGAGTACCACTACCAAGCTTAGTAAGGACACTTCAGGCAAGGACGTAGAGCAAACCTTGTATCGGAGTATGATAGGTAGTCTTATCTACTTGACTGCCAGTCGTCCGGATATAGCCTTTAGTGTTGGAGTCTGTGCGCGATATCAGGCGTCCCCGAAAGAGTCACATTTACTTGCTCTAAAACGTATTATTAAATACGTGAGTGGGACTCTCTCATACGGTATTTAGTATTCCTTTGATACCGATGACCGTTTGTCTGCCTATTCGGATGCCGATTGGGCCGGGGATGTAGATGGTTGTAGGAGCACTTCTGATGGGTGTTTTTATTTTGGTTCTGCTCTTGTCTCCTGGCTGAGCAAGAAGCGAAATTCCATCTCTTTGTCCACTGCGGAGGCTGAGTACATAGCCACCGGGAGTTGTTGCTCACAAATCTTGTGTATGAAGCAAATTTTGGAGGATTATGGGATTTTACAGGACACCATGATCATTTCTTGTGATAACACTAGCGCGATTCACATATCCCTCAATCCCGTCCAGCATTCGCGCACAAATCACATCAGGATACGTGAGCACTTTATTCGTGAGTTAGTTGAGGAGAACACTGTATCCCTGAGTTTTGTTCCCACCGACCGTCAGTTAGCCGACATTTTCACGAAACCTTTAGATACCCTTAGATTTGAGAGTCTTAGGAAGTCTTTGGGGATTTGCACAGTTGACTGAGGGGTTTGTCTATGTCTAGAATAGGATGCTTCTTCATGTTCATATCATATGATTCCTATTGCTAGTCTGTTTTATATGTACCATTGCTTAGTTGTACAGCTATTTATTTATTCTTTTTGCTTTTTATATTTCTTTTGAAAAATACAAAAAGATTTTCCTTTAAGAAAAATTTTAAGAAAAGCACAAAAAGATTTTATTTTGAAAATTTTTTGAAAAATCCAAAAAGATTTATGTTTTTGCTCCTTTTTATGGATGAGCATTTAAGATAGCCAAGTCACAACTTCATTCCATATATCTATGTGACTGTTTGATAGAGATATGAGAGGCTACATCATTTCATCCATGTGCTTTACATTGTTTGGAGTCTTTGAGATGTAATTAGTGATATCTTCCTACATGTTTGACTCCTATATCCTTTATTGCACACATGCATGGCTATATTTGATTATTGGACTTGTCTATCTCATATTGGCTTGAGAATTTAGAGGCAATAACAAGCAATTCATGCCAATAACAAGCAATTCCTGCCAAATATGGGCCACTTAGGTTTCACCATCAATTCTCCAAAGTTTGAGAATTTAGAAAGCCTCTATTCAAAATTATATCTGAGGGAGTTTGGTTGGAGAATATAAACGGGTTTGCACTTCCTTGAAAGTCCTGAAAAAGCATAAAATTTTTTGGACGTTATTGGTGTGAAAATCACTTTGAGCTTTGATTTGTTGATTTGATTGAGTCAATATCTTATATTGTCATTCTTTTACACCAAAGGAAGCATTTGAGTTCATTCCCTAGGAATATCCAATATTCATCGTGCACATATGTCATGTTTGTATGCATTGATCTTCCTATCGAATTATGTTCACACCCATTCATTAACGCTATCATCGACTTGGTTTCTTTGTGTTCATTCATGGTGTGATTTTGTTTAAAAAAAAAATTTGAAAAATTCAAAAAATAGTTGTGTATTTACTTGTGACACCCCGCCATTGCTTGTTTGCATTATTTCTCTCATTTGTCTATTTGGGGACATCATAAAAAGGGGGATAAAGAATTATCACATTAAGGGGGAGTGAGTTTTGTAGTGTTGAGTTGTTTATCACCAATTAACATATTGGCATATCTGTTTATCTCATTTCAAACTCGATATGTCACTTGGTATTTTGCTTTTTCTCATGTGTGTAGGTACTACATGGATTAACATTGGATTGCACACCCTGATGAGAAAAGCGTTGAAGATTCCTGAAGAGTTGAAGAACAAACGATGAAGTCTTATTCAATTGTACCTTTTCAGTTTTGGGTTCATGGAAGGGTAGATTTGTATAGGCAATTTTATACTTGATAATTCGGATGTTTTTATGTTTGTACCGGCATAGACATAGGGGGAGATTTGTAAGGACAATTTGTCCATCATTTATTGGATATGTCATATGCCATTACACAGTTGAAGAAATTCAAGAATCATACAGTCAACAACGGATCCGAATATCAAAAGAAGAAAAGGAATCAAAGTCTGACAAACCCGGACCGGTCCGCCCTGGAAAAAGAACCGATCCGCCTCAGACCCGGATCGGTCCGCTTGTTGAAAGCCAGTATATCCCAGATCGATAGAGAACCAAAAATGCCAAATAAAAAACGAACCGATCCGCCCCCCCTCGAACCGATCCGCCTCAGACCCGGACCGATCCGCCTGGGATAATCTTCAGTAGATCGTGGTCAGATTTTCTAGGCTAAACGTTTCCTTTATAAACCCACTACGGGAAGTGGTTTTCCAAGACTTCCATACACGATTTTCAGAGTACAAAAAACTCTAAGTCTTCACTTATTGAGTACCAAGACTCTAGGTTTTTTATTCACACAAATTTCCAAACACTTGTGAATCACTTTGCAACCCAGAAACGCACTTTTGCTGTTCATACCATTATGGAGAAGACCGTTCTTCTTCTTCATTGCAGCCCTACTGTAAAGGGATAACTCCAGCCGCCGACTACAGAATCCGACACCTGAGGGTAATTCTTAGTCACTTGTATTTTCATTGTAATCCGAAATTGTACAGTTACAATATTATAATGAAAATAAATGGTTTTGCCCTTTTGGGGGATTTTTTCTCAATTGTGTGTGTTTGATTAATCTTCATGATCTACTTCTTGATTAAATCACACCTAGTTGCATGTTTAGGGTTTGTTTGAGTTAAAAGGTGTTTAATATATAATTTTCTCATTTGAACGCACGCGCAAACTCTCTCAAATTCATTAATAGGTATTATAAACCATCAAGACAAACATAGCTCCATTGAGCTTCTAAAGTCTCCCAAACATAATAATACATCTCCTAGTTTTATAATAATCAACTAGAAGAAAAAGTGCCCTAACATCAATAGGCATAACCCTGAAAAACCCCATATAAACCAATTCTATTCTAGAGTAGCTTCTCAACTCATTTATAACTCTAGGACTCTAAGTTTACTCCATTCAAGGAGGTTCCTAGGTCCTAAACTTAAAGAAAAAGAATCAAAATTGAGTTATAAAATTAATGCAAAAACAGCAGGAAAACGAATCGATTCGCCCAAAAAGCGAATCGGTTCGGACCACAAAACCAACTTTCTGCAATTGACCGAATCGATTCGGCCTTAACCCGAATCGATTCGGGTTATGCAGACCTGGAAGCTACCCCTTACCGAATCGATTCGCCCAAGGGCCGAATCGATTCGGTCCTGCGATTTTGCCAAAAATGGCTGCGAAGGGTTATGAACCCTAATTTCTCCAAACCCCAAATATCTTCTATTTTACACACAACCAACAATATTTATCTACCCCAAATTCATCCTACATGATTTATAACAATTATAACCAAAAATTTCATCATGAAAACTAAGATTAGGGTTTAAATCCCATAAATTCCACATTTAAACCATAAATGTAAATACACCACTATCATATAATTTATGCATCTTAAATCACATATTAGCAAGTAGAAAACTTGCCTTAGGGTTGATATTTCATATTTCTTTGAGGTAGGAGCAATCCCCATTCTTTAATCTCCAATCTCCAATGTCTCTCTCAATTCTCCATTTTTCTCTTCCTCTCTCTTCCTTTCCTTTTCTCTCTATGTTTTAAGACATAAAATGAGGGAATGAAATAAGGGGCAAGACTAAAATCGTGGCTTAAGTCTAAAGTCTCCAACTTAAGTGGTTAATACCACATTAAAATGACTCCTAAATACGCGTTTAAGTTAAAACCATGTAAAAGTGCCTGAAACCCAAAAATACAATATGGCACTTATTTTGACTGTCTCGGACATTCCGGGACTAACTACACCCTCTAAACTGGCATCCGGAAATTTTATAAATTATTTCGAGTTCCAATTTCATTTTAACCATAATGTCATTTAAAATACATGACACTATAAAACAGGCAACCTGATGATATTTACTTTCACATACCATAAATATGCATCAATCTAGTAAATATTAACTTTCAATTCATTCAGTTAGTATTTACTCCAATCCCCACATTTTATATAATTACCTTATCCGGTAAAATTAGTATAAAATGAGCCTCCCAGAATCGAGGGTTGTTACAACTGCGCATCATGGAAGAAATCTAAAGGTGAAGTTGTGGGTCGGCAGCTAAGGGTTCACAATAGTCTTTATAGGATTTTGGAATGGTTATGGAGAGGAGGGTAACTTAGCCAAGAGGTTTCGAAAAGACAACCGATGGGAGTTCGATGAGAAGGATAATAGGAACATGTCACTTTAGATGATTTTTTCGGCATTGTAATTTTCAGCACCAGAATATGTTCCGTAAGCTCAGCCGGCACATCAAGAGTCGAGGAAAAAGAAACTATCAATATCAGAATCTTGTCAATGTGGTACCTTACACGAATGGGTACCATATTAGATGGACCAGGGTATGTCCTTATTTATTTATTTGTTTATGTGTTTATATTGTTTTCCCTTATCCATGTATGTATAAGCGAATGGTTAATATGATAAGTATATTTACTTGGTGAATTATGTGTATTTACTAGGGTGTTTTTCATGTGTGATTTGTTATAACATCAGTTATATCTTGTTGTTTTTGGTCGTGGTATGATTGAGCTGTTAGGTTGTACGGCATTGTTTATTTAGCAACAACATGATTAGAAGGGGATGTAATGTTTTTATTCACTTAGAATCATTTATTCAGGTTTGTTTTGATGTTTGGAAAAGTTTCATGAGGGGTTGGAATATCCATGGAGGTTTTTTCATGCGAACCAAAGAGGACGAAGAAGATGAATCCCAGTAGGGACGATCGATTGACCCCTCATCGATCGATCGAACACTTGTTGTCAACCTATGTGTTTTGGATTCTTGGGGTGGTTTATGGATTTTTTTCACGATGGTTTAGCCCAGAATATTTCCAGACCATGGAGGATCATATTCCAATGATCAAGACCCTAAAGAACTGTTGTTTGTGAGGAAGTCTACTTCAAGTTGGACTCTTAATCAAAGAATGTCTTCTACAATAAGGACTCTTGTACTTGAAGAGTTTTACTTAAGGAAGAGATATAAGCCACGATGGAAAGGGCATTTATGTCTTTTATAATTACTATATTTATTAATTTAATTGATTTCTTGACTTTTATTTATATTATGATGCGTAATTCGTGATCTAATTAATTGGATAATTAGGAACACCCATTTTATGGATAATATGGATTATTTATTTTGAGACCAACATAGATCACCGATTTTCTCTATAAATTTGTATTGTGCTTTATTATATTCTAAATTGAATTAAATCAGGATAATTAAATTTTATGGTCTAATTTAAATCGAGATCTCCGAATTTTATTTTTGGAAAATTTTAATTATATTTTTTTAAGAAAAATGAAAATGTGAGATCAAGATATTCCTTTCACACAAATAAATTTGGATATTACAAAGGATTTAAATTCGATATTTTGGAATTGAATAATTTTTTTTAAAAAAAAACTCAATGTTTTAAAATACTAAGTGGGAGAGGGGTTTTCAACATAGGCAATGTCATCTCCATCGTTATTTTCATGAATTAAGATGTGATTAATTCCATCAGTCAACTAGTCTTCCCCTACAGATGGAATTAATCAAGGCATCAGGGATTTATTAAAAATCTTATGTGATAGTTCCAAGATATAGAATGTGAGTGAGTTCGATCCCCCCCCCCCTCCGGTAAAGTTCATCACAAGGGGGTTCTATTTTCTGGAATGAGCTAATGATATACACTTAGACATAATCAATGATATCCTTTACCACGGAGTCACTACTATCATTTATGGAACCAAAAGTCGTTGACTATTCAATTATGTTGGAAAGAAGTTACTAAATTGTCCAGGTACATAATTGAAAGACAAAAGTATAACTGGTTCAAGGTAGGGTGATTTAATCTCCCCATGAGATATCTTACTCCATAAGGGAACTAGGACGTCTAACGATTTTTACTTTAAAATGGCAGTTGAGGGGACACTTTAAAATCAAAATGAAGTTAAAGTCTCATATGTATATTTTGAAATTACTTCATTTTAGAAAATTTATGATTCTCAAATTTTAAAATGAGATCATCATTTAAAACAATTGCTTCAATATCAAAGGATAACAAGTTAATGGGCATGAACTATATTATCTAAAAAAGAAACCTAGACATTGTCTTAATTGGTGAGGACTTTAAGTTTGTCTTGGCAGAGACCTACCCTTCCAAGCCAGAGTAAGGGGTACCAGAAAAGGATGTCTAAGCCTACCAAAGATGGAAAAAGGACGATAAAATGCCATGCTAATATATATTGGTCTCTATGACTAATGTGTTATAGAATGAGCATCAACAAATCCCCACTTCTTATGACATAATTATGAATCTCAGAGATATGTTTAAGGATCAAAACTATATCACAAGGTTAGACAATATGTCAAGGTTTTTCAATACCAAGAAGCCTATGAGTACTCCCGTACCCGATCACGTACTAAAAATGATGTCCATCTTTAGAGAATTAGTGTTGCTTAGATCTGAAATCGATGGGGAAACCCCAGTTGATTGCATTCTCCAATCACTATCCGAGTCCTTTAAATAATTTCCCCTAAATTATTCTATGAACATATTTGATTAATTAATGGCGCAACTACTTAAGGAACAATGAGGTGGGAATAATATTAATAGGTATAAGGGTGTGGTTCAGGTTGATGAGAAATGCATATCTACTTATGTTCTGAGTTTGGAGATAAGAAGTCAAAAGGAAACTATTACATCTGCAAATAAGAATGATAGTGGACGAAAAAATACCCCATCTTCTTAGCCAGGAAGATTGGAAAAGGTAATTCCTTCTATATCATTTACACATGTTTTGTGGTGCAATCTATTGGTACCTGATGTGTAGATTCGGGTTCCACTAATCATGTTTGCAATTATTTGCAGGAGTTCAAGGTAACTAGGGCGCTTAGTGATGGAGAGATGTTTCTATTCATGGGCGATCATCACAAGGAAGTAGTAGAAGTAGTAGAAAATTTAGTATTTAACTTTGGTGAAGACAATAAGTTAGTATTAGTAGATTATTTTTATGTTCCTGGCATTATAAGAAATTTAATTTTGATTTCTAAGCTTGTGATGAATAAATACTTGGTTTATTTTAATAAAGGTATTTTTTTATCAAAAATGGAAAATCTGTTATCTTATCTGGACTTTGGAAAATGATCTTTATGTTATCCTTGTCTCACCACTGTTACTTAATATGGAATTAAATAACTTAAATGGAAATAATCAAAAGAGAAATGAACCTTCTAAGTTGAAATAAACATATCTTTGGCACTTATGGTTATGTCACATCAATATGAAAAGGATACAAAGAAATGGGAACTTGAGCTCATTGGAAGTGGAGAAACTTCCTTCCTGTGAATCTTGCTTAGAGGGGAAGTTGACCAAGAGGACATTTATGACCTAGGGGTATAAGGCCAAAGATGTGTTGGGAATCGGTTCGCACTAATTTGTATGGGCCTATAACTATCCATGAAAGAGTTGGTTACGAGTATTTCAACGCTTTTAATCCATGATTACTCGAGGTTTGAATATGTTTACCTAATTCATTACAAGTCTGAAGCCTTTGATAAGTTCAAAGAGTATAAGGGTGGGGTGGAGAATTTTCACGGTAAAATAAGCCATACTCTACGATCTGATAGTAGAGGGTAATACCTCTTGGGAGAGTTTGTACAACACTTATCGAAAGTGGGTATCACAACCCAATTGTTTACACTATACACTCCATGATAAAATGGTGTAGCAGAAATAAGGAACATTAATATTTTAGATATGGTTCGATCCATGCTGAGATATTTTGATATGTCGGATTCCTTTGGGGTTTTGTACTATAGACACATTTATTGAATTTATTTCCATATAAATATCTCTCATTAACTCCTATAGAAATCTGAAAAGGGAGAAAGTCATGTCTGGCTCATGTTCATATATGGAGTTCCCCATCATACGTGGTGCGAAAGGACCTAGGATCATACAATCACCATTAACTACGAAGAGGAAGTCCAAGACAGGTATGTTGATCTTTGGCTAAAGGCTACGGATAACGAGATGGATTTAATGTATTCGAATAAAGTGTGGGAACTTGTACACTTTCCATATGGGATAAGCCCATCGTGTGCAAATGGATCCATAAGAGGAAGATAGGGGTAAATGGGAAGTTGGGATCCTTCAAGACATGACTTATTATAAAATGGTTTTTTTAAAAAGCGGGCATCGACTATGAGGAGACCTTTTCTATGGTAGCCATGATTAATACTTTTCGTATTCTCTTATCCACTGCAACACGTATTGATTACGATATTTTGCAAATGGACGTGAAGACAACATTCTTGAACGGTGATCTTGACAAGTGCATCTATATGTTGCAACCCACATGGTTCATATAAAAGAGCTAAGAAAGCAGGGTGTACATGCTTAAGATATCCATTTGCGAACTTAAGAAACCGTCAAGGTATTTTAACATCCGATTTGATCAAGCAATCAAATCTTTTGGTTTTGATCAATGTATGGATGAAACGTATGTGCGTAAGAAGAATAACATAAGTGTGATGGTATTTCTAGTACTTTACATAGTTGGTATTCTCCTAATCGGGAATAATGTGGGTGTATTGTCTAGCGTAAGAGTGTGGTTATCTATTCAGTTTAATTTGAAGAACTTAGGAGAAGACAACCACATCATAGGGATTAATGTATTACATGATTGGAAAAATAGGATATTGGGATTATCCCAAGCCACTTACATAGAAATAATTCTCACAAGGTTTAATACGTCGGACTCCAAAAATGGGGGTTTTCCCTTTCAGGCATGGAGTTCTTAATGTAAGGACTCCTAAACCACATGACACAATAAAGAGGATGAGGAATATTAATTTTTCTTTGGTGGTGGGGAGACTAATGTATGTTATGATCTATACTAGACCGGATATCAATTATGATGTTGTCATGGTAAAAAGATTTTAGTCTAATACAGGAGAGGAGCATTGGCTTGTTATGAAGCACATTATCAAGTACCTGAAGAGGACTATATATTATGTACTTGTTTACTTACCAGACATTTTAGTACTCTGGGAGGTAGATCCATAAGTTGGATAACCATCAAGAACTCATGTATTGTTGATTCATCTTTAGAATCTGAGTATGTTATCGCTTCAGAGGAAACATAAAAAGTTGCTTGCCTCTGGAACTTCCTAAATGATTTGGGTTTGATTCCTTTATTATAATAAGATATTACACTTTATTGTTACATTAACGGTGAAGTCGTAAATTCGAAAGAACTAAGGACTCATCATAGAGAGAAGCTCATTGGGCTCAACTATCATCTGATTTGAGAGATTGTACAGAAGGGTGGCATCATCATGATCAAGATTGCAACTCAGGATAACTTATCAGATCCTTTTACAAAGATCTTACCATATAAGAATTTTAACAGTCACATGGAAGGAATGGGATTCAAGTTCACGGTCGATTTAAGACTAAGAGGGAGATTATTGGGATTTATACATAAAACCATGTGTAAAATATTCTATTATTGTTTAATAAAAATATTTTTTGTTCTTTTTTGAAATGAGAATCAAGTTTATAATAATTTAGTATATTTACTTAAATATATTATTTCATATATGAGGTATGGTCGATAGATTTTAGCAATAATTCCAGTGAGTCGACTTTGGGCTGAGCACAAGGAGAATGGAATTTTGGTTCTAAAATTATTAAAAGGTTACCAACCTATATAGGAAGATTACATCCAATCGGAATGGTGGTGATGCAATCCTAGTAGTTTATCCCAAACTATGGGAACTTGTACAACGTTTTGAGAACTTTTGTGATAGTTTAATAGAGGCCTATGGTCGGCACATGCCAGGAATGTATTGAATGGGAAGACCCATGAGAGTTGAGTCTAAGGAATGTCTTGATTATACTAAAGCAATATCACATCATTTACAAAGGGTGCATAGATTCTTAATTCCAAGAATTTATGAGTATTGAAATGTTTATATGATTGTTACTTTGATTGTTATGGGTGCGATTCAATCTTGGATTGTATTAAATGATCTCAACATATTGGGTGACAATTATATAATTACGTGTGAGATTTTAATTTTGAGAAATAGGCATCAGTGGGTATGTAGGATTGCGATACCCCCTTAATGGACTCATAAGGTTTGTTTTCAGTAAACCTGATCAGTAGATTATTTATAACCCGACGAAGTAGAAAAATAAGTTTAGTAAAAGAATCGAGGAATTGATTAGATGTTGGCTAAAGTTAATTTGTGGTGAATTGATTTGACCAGACATGTATCAAAAGCTTAACAAGGGTGTATCATATATTACTTTCAAATAAGACCTCATTATATCTTAGTGATTTATGAGATAATTAAATTGGTGTGCAGTCATAATTATTTAGTAGAATTAATTATGATTAAATAAAAAGAGAAATAAAATTACGGTGATTTTAGTTTTGGATTGTTGAGTATTTATTCAGAGCTAATGTAATTATTTGTCTCCAGTCCCTGGTGTAGTTCGAATGCCCAAGTAGTCAGACCCATATTCTCAAGAAACCCAGTTTGGCCCAAGCCCACATTTTGTACTATTATATAAAGTTGTGAGAAGGGTTTTAATCATTATTTTTTATACGGATTAAGATGGGTGAGAGAAAAAAATATTCTCATTTTTGTGAAGAGGGACAGAGATAGACCACTATACACATTCATAATCAAAGGTTTTCATCTCCAAAGGTTCGACCACCTACCTAATTTTGTGGAGGATCACACACTAGAAGATCATATGTTCACAAGGTTTAAGAGAAGTTTTAAGAATCCAAAACAAGGCAACCCTCACTACACCAAAAACAGTAATTTGGCATGGTTGCAAACTGTGTCAAACCTAATTTGGCACAATTTAAAACCACGCTAGAATTAATAGTGCCAGATTTTTTGGCAAGGTTTTTGGTTTAAAACCGTGTCAGATGTTGAATCTAGCATGCTTTTGGCACAATACTAAACTGTATCATATTTTCATTTTCTGGCACGCTTTTGGCATGGTTATAAAGTGTGACATATTTTACCGTAAGCGTGCTCATATTTGACAATCTGATACAGTTTTGGTATAGTTTTAAACCGTGCTAGATTGTTCAATAAATAAAAAAATTGAAAACAAATTCGTAGAGTCAAAATATTGCAAATCAGGTAGAAAAATATTTATTATTTGCAAAAAAATAAGAAAATTCACAAATTGTGAATCTGACATGTGTTGATAAACTACTGTACATATTAAACTTCAAAATATTACAAGTCTTAATAGTTCATAGACCAAAAAAATTGGGCAGAGTTTGCTCTATTTTCTGGACATTCTAAAACCTATTAAACATAAAACCTGCTTTAATATAAAGTCCGCACAACTATAAAATTTTACAATAATATTACCAAAGCCTGCACGACTATAAAATTAAACAAAAAAATCACAAAATCCCACACGACCATAACACATTAAAAATAACAATTCTAAATGTCAATAATAATAAATAAATAAATATCCCGGGTGTAAACCACTAACTTGTTCATGTGTTCTATGCGGATGAAAGATAACGCTGAAAGGTTTTCTTGAAAAAATAGGATACAATAGAAAGGTCATATCAGTAATCAAATACTGTTAAAAAGTCATATCCAGTCAGAAAAATTGCATATGCCTATCGTTTTTAAGCCTAAGCCTATATATTTAAAAATTATCATTATATTCACAAATTGGGAGTATTATGACTAAGCGATCAGTTCTTACGAGTACATTGGTTCCATGGAGGTATATGTGTCCTTTATGGGACCATTATAGGGCTATTTTGGGTTTTCACTCTTAAATGACATGTTTTTAAGATTAAATCTAGATATTTGCAAATTATTGTCATATGTTCAAAATGGGAGTCCCGTGATTACGTGGTCAATAAGTATGAGTTACATTGGTCCCATGCGACATATTTATGCCTATTATAAATCGTTTCGGATATATTTTGGGTTTTCACCCTTGAACGATATGTTTTGAATTCTAATTCTAGATATTTTCAAATTATCATTACATTCTCAAATCGGGAGTCCCGTGACTATGCAGTCAGTTCCAATGAGTTACATTGGTCCCGTGCGAGGTGTTCATGCCTATAACGGGATTGTTTGAGGGTTGTTTTGGAATTTTCGCCCTTTAATGACATGTTTTAATCCTAAATCTAAATATTTGTAATGTATCATCATATTCTCAAATCGAGAGTCTCGTGACTACACGGTTTGTTACTACGAATTACATTGGTCCCGTCCGAGGTGTTCGTGCCTCTTATGGGGATGTTTGGAGATTGTTCTCGGTTTTCTCCCTTGAACAACATGTTTTTAATCCCAAGTATAGATATTTACAAATTATCATCAAATTCTCAAATCGAGAGTCATGTTAATAGGCAATAAGTTTCTACGAGTTGCATTAACCCATGTGAGGTATTCGTGCCTCTTACGGGGTCGTTTGAGGGTTGTTTTAGGTTTTCTCCTTTTAACGTTATGCTTTTAAGACTTAGACTTGATATTTCAAAAATATCTTTATATTCTCAAGTTGGGAGCCCATGACTACACGGTAAGTTTCTATGAGTTACATTGATCTCGTGCGAGGTGTCCTTGCCTCTTATGGGGCTATTTGGGGGTTGTTTTGGGTTTGCCCTTGAACGACATATTTTTAAGCCTAGATATTTAAAATTTATCATCATATTCTCAAACCGAGAGACCCTTAGTAATAATAATACATATTTTGAAGAGTAAATCAGTATCGCCATAATAACACTCGAATTGTATTATAAATCATCACGGTTACCCAGAGGCAAATGAGATATAAAGACCTACAATTGTTATGTTCCTACGCGATACGGTCGCATTCAATCACTAAATTCAGAGGATTAATGTTATATGCCTATAATTAACACATCAGGCTGGGTTCATGTATCCCGGCCTTAGAAAATCTAGCCTAACATGATGAAAGTGATGAAAACAGTGTTTAATGTGCAAGTGTTCATGATTAATCTAAGGAACATTGATGGAATAATGTAGAATAAAATCACAAAGAAGAAACAACTTACTGAAATTACCCAAGCAGTTTTCGCAGCAATGAATAAAACTGGTAATCACACAACCTCTGAATAAATCTTCAATCCTTGAATAAAACAAGAAATTGTATCTAAAACTAGGGTGTTTGGAAAGAAAAGAAAAACTAACTATTATCCTCTCTAAAAAACCGTTCAAATAACAATAATAAATCGGGTTTTTATACCCTCTATGAATTTAGTAATTGCAGCTTCACTAGGACTCTTCTTTGAAACAAATAATATTTGCAAATCTCGAAGGCCGGATCGGTCTGGGCCTTAGGCGGACCGGTCTTCTTTCTAGGCGGATCGGTTCTTTTATTTTGGGATGGACCGGTCCGAGGGAGGATCGGTTCCTTTTATTTTTGCCTTATTCGGTTTGCTTGTGGTCCGAGGTCTTCTGGAGTTTGGCAAGGCGGACCAATCCGGGGTAGGGGAGGACCGGTCCGGCTATTTGACTTTTTGGCCCAACTTTGACTGCTCACATCTTTTGTTTCGGGACTCCGATTGAGGTGTCCTTTCTTCCTATGTGCTTGTGAATGAGACCTATTCAACTTATCTTTAGGTACCTCATCCGAATTCCGAGTGGAAATTATGATTTTGCCCTTTTGACTTTCCTTCTCTCTTCCTTGATTCTTCCGGTTTCCTTATTCCGTTTCTTGACATCAAATACCTGTAAAATCACTACGAAATACCAGAAACTCGGTGTACTCATTAGGATCAGTCAGTAGAAAGATTATGAGATAAAGTCAACTCAATTACGTTGTTTGAGGTGCTAAAAGTGACTAAATCAAGGGATAAATTAGGAAGAATTTATGCCTAATCACTTTAAAAATCTACCTACTACTTAATATTTTCACACAAAACACCCTTAAATTGTGTTTCTCGATAAACATTTTTGAAAAACTCAGGATGGGTGTATGCTAGATCCGTCCCTGTATATATATATTTATATATACTAGGGTGTGCATGTCACACCCCAAACCCAATATCCATACTAATCATTTGTTATTAGAATAATTGGATAATAATCTCGAGCCCATTGAAAATTTAATTCCTTTATCAATATTTTTGTTTTTTGCATAATGAACATAATATTGTTCTTGTGCCATAACGAAGTCAACATCATAGTCATAATTAGAGATTATACAATACTATGATTAACTATGATCAACTCAATCCATACTAAATCAATATATACAAAGTGTGAGTATATCAAAATCTTCAGTGTGACAACGATAAAATCTCCATACTTAAACCCCCAGCTCTTCTAATGGTGCAACTCTCAAAGTTACCGGTCATATGTTATCCTATTTGGCAGCGTACAAACCTGAAATTGTTAAAATATAAACCGTAAGCATTAAGCTTAGTGAGGTACTCCTTCCCTGCAACAGAATAACAATTCTATATCGAATATGTGGATATAAAATCCGAACAATCCTGCCCATTGGCAATAATAAATCATGGATCATAAGATCCAAATAATTCTGCCCATTGGCAATAACAAATCCTGGATATTTAGATATCCAAACAAATCCTGAATACCGAAGTATTCAAACCAATCCTGGATCATAAGACCCAAATAATTCTGCCCATTGGCAATAACAAATCCTGGATATTTAGATATCCAAACAAATCCTGAATACCGAAGTATTCAAACCAATCCTGGATCATGAGACCCAAACAAATCCTGGATATTTTAATATCCAAACAAATCCCGAATACCGAAGTATTCAAACAAATCCGCTCTTAGAGCTATATTCATATTTATATATGAAACAAATCATAAGTACACTCACCTTGACAGTTTAAATGGCTTTTCCCTTGCCTTTAGCCGGTACTTGTTCACTCAGCTCTTCTTCCCTTCCTATCATTCTTACACTATTAGTATCATCATAATAATATTAATAGTCCAAAGAATAACTTCAATCATAACTCAATTCATAAGCATCATATTATTCAATTCAAATCATTCATTAAAATGAAGTCCCATCTAGACTCAGGTTCTGTTATCTAACATATTCAAATTACAGCCCAAACCCTTTTTAATTCTTCTTGGTAATCCAATACTTATTATATCATGTTTCCAAAACAAAAGACGGCACATCATTCCGAGTTTCCTAGAGCAAAATAAGCCTATTTCTTCACTATATAGCAAATCTGCCCTATAGGCTCTTTTATCGTTCATTCAACTTCCAGAAATTTCCATAATTTTTCTACATCATAAATTTATATGATATTCAACCCAACATAAGTAAACATATTGAAAAATACAATATTAAAATTTCATAATTTTTAGAGTTTATTTTCTATGTCAAGCAAAACATCGAACACATGGTAGGCATACTTTCACCCTTAGGGCAGATTTCATACCCGAACTTCAAACTCTTACCAAGGACTCATTTCTTGGTATTTTACCATGATTTTCGGATATGTCATACATATGTAAGTCCAGGTTACTCTCCAATTGGAATCAATCAATTCCAGTAAGTATAGAGAAATATATGGAAGTTTGAATAAACAAGGTTCTTAAACAAAACAATCTCAAGGGTTTACACATTCAAGTTTACTTAAACTTGTATCTATCCATAAGTACATATCAAGACATGGAATTTCAGTAAAAAAATGATTATTTCAATCATTTAAATAAGTAATACAAAAAAATAAACAAGATTTATGGATGGAAATACCTTAGGGGCTTTTACGTAATTTTTCTATGAATTTTTCTTCAATTTCTCCTCACACTTTCTTCCTAAACTTCAAAACTCTCTTTCCTTAGGTTAAACTCTTCCATGGCAGAAATGTGCTGAAGGAAGATCTTAATTAAAGGGTTTTAAGTCGGCATAAGGCCACCCCATCTTGGTCCAATCAAAATATAACATGTGGCATTACATAAAACAAAATTTCATTTAAGGCTAAATGACTACTTTACCCCCTGTTAGTAAAAGGACAATATCTTCCCACTCGGATGTCCGTTCGATGAATTGTTTCTTTTGTTATAAACCTAACTCATATATATACAAATATCTAGTTTACACCTCAAGTTCATTTTTATGTCATAAAGGTCAAAACTAGCCTTAAACATGAACATTCCTACCGAAACCCTCAAAATTTTGTATTTGTAACTAATCCGACATTTCATGATTTTTGAATGTAGGATTAGACTAAACATAGTAAATTAACATCATATATATTAATAACACACTAATCATATCACATAAGCTAAGCATTATTTAAGCATAATTAATCGTAATTATATTCGGGTTGTCACAATTCTCCCCCTGTTAGGAAATTTCATCCTCGAAATTGACATACCTTGGTTCTCTGAATCAAACAAATACGGATAACGCATCTTCATGCTATCCTCACTCTCCCATGTAGCTTCTTCCATGGAATGCCTTCTCCACACTACTTTCACAAGTGGGATTACTTTTGATCTCAATACTTGCTCCTTCCTATCCACGATAGCAAGTGGTTCTTCCACATAATTCAAGTCTTCCTTTAACTCAATAGGCTGTTCTACCAACACATGTGAAGGATCCGCTACATACTTTCTTAACATAGAAACATGGAAAACATCATGTAACCGAGATAACTCTGGTGGTAATTCTAACTTGTAGGCAACCATCCCGACTTTCTCAAGGATTTCATAAGGTCCAATGTAGCGTGGACTTAATTTCCCTTTCTTTCCAAACCTCATAACTCCTTTCCATGGAGATATCCGAAGAAACACATAATCCCCTTTCTGGAATTCCAAATCTTTTTGTCGTTTATCCGCATAACTTTTCTATCAGCTTTGAGCTATTCTCATTCTATCTTGAATAATCTTCACTTTTTCAGTGGTGACTTCAATTAATTCTGGACCCTCTATCTTCCTTTCACCAACTTCACCCCAACATATCGGTGTACGACATCGTCTACCATACAAGGCTTCATATGGAGCCATACTAATAGTAGACTGAAAACTATTGTTATATGCAAATTCTATCAAAGGCAAATATTCATCCCAATTACCTTTGAAATCAAGCACACAAGCTCTAAGCATATCTTCCAAAATCTGTATTGTCCTTTCAGACTGCCCATCTGTCTGGGGATGAAAAGCCGTACTAAACTTCAAGTTAGTACCCATAGCATACTGCAAGCTATCCCAAAATTTGGATGTAAAAGTACGGTCCCTATCTGAAACAATAGATACCGGTGCTCCATGCAATCGAATAATTTCATTAACATACAATCTAGCATACCTATCAACTGTATACGTAGTCTTGACTGCTAGAAAGTGAGCGGACTTTGTCAATCTATCCACCACTACCCAAATTGAATCTGACCCCTTCTGAGATCGAGGAAGCCCAACAACAAAATCCCTCGTTACATGATCCCATTTCCATTCCGGTATTGGCAATGGCTGAAGCAGACCAGTAGGCTTCTGATGCTCCACTTTCACTTGCTGACATATAAGGCACCTAGCAACAAAATCAGCTATTTCCTTCTTCATATTATTCCACCAATAAAGCTCCTTTAAATCCCTATACATTTTAGTGCTACCAGGATGCATAGTATAAATGGAATTATGAGCCTCATCTAAAATTTCCTCTTTCAATCCACACACATTAGGCACACACAACCGCTGCTTATACAATAAAGTGCCATCATTCACAATACAAAAATCTTCAGACTTACCATCTCGGAGATCTTGTCGTTTCTTCTCAATAAAAGGATCTTGACTTTGCAAATCGCAAATACGGGTAGCTAATAAAGGCCTCACGCTTACATGAGCAAAGAATATATCCCCATCTACTAGCTACAATTCTACTCCCATCAATCTCAACTCCATAATATGAGAAACTCTAGCACATCGAATACAAGATAACCTGCCTGAAGCCTTTCTACTAAAAGCATCTGCAACTACATTTGCCTTTCCTGGGTGGTAGTGAATTGTACAATCATAATCTTTAATTAACTCCATCCACCGCCTCTGCCTCAAATTCAACTCCTTCTGAGTAAACAAATACTTAAGGCTTTGATGGTCAGTAAAAATTTCACATACCTCACCATATAGATAATGACGCCACAACTTCAAAGCAAACACAATAGCAGCAAGTTCCAAATCATGTGTAGGATAATTACGTTCATGTGTACGCAACTGCCTAGAAGCATAGGCAATAACTTTACCATGCTGCATAAAAACATAACCCAACCCCTGATGTGAAGCATCGGTATAAACAACAAAACCATCTCCACCATGCAAAATAGAAAGAACAGGTGCAGTTACCAACCTCTTTTTCAATTCATCAAAACTATTTTCGCAATCAGAATTCCATTCAAACTTAACATCTTTCCGGGTTAGTTTAGTCATTGGTAAGGCAATCGAAGAAAATCCCTTAATAAACCTTCTATAATACCCAGCTAAACCCAGAAAACTCCTCACCTCAGTCACATTATTGGGCCTCTCCCATTTCACAATAGCCTCTGCCTTTTTAGGATCAACACATATACCATCTCCAGAAATAACATGGCCTAAAAATACAACTTGTGATAGCCAAAATTCACACTTGCTAAACTTAGCATACAACTTCTTATCTCTCAACAGATTTAAAATAGTTATGAGATGCTTTTCATGTTCAACCATATCATGTGAATAAATCGGAATATCATCAATAAAAACTATCACAAATGAATCAACAAAAGGATGCAGTACACGGTTCATAAGATCCATAAATACAGCTGGAGCATTAGTCACCCCAAAAGGCATCACCAAAAACTCAAAATGACCATACCGAGTGCGAAAAGCAGTTTTAGAAATATCACTCTCCTTCACCCTCAACTGATGATACCCTGATCGCAAGTCTATCTTTGAAAACACTTTAGCACCCTGTAACTGATCAAACAAAAAATCTATACGAGGTAAAGGATATTTATTCTTAATTGTAGCTTTATTTAGTTGCCTATAATCAATACACAACCGCATAGTACCATCTTTCTTTTTCACAAATAAAACTGGTGCACCCCATGGAGATACACTGGGTTGTATAAAGCCCCTATCAAGTAAATCCTGTAACTGGATCTTAAGTTCTTTCAACTCAGCAGGTGCCATTCTATACGGTGCCATAGAAATAGGGGTTGTCCCCGGTGCTAATTCGATACTAAACTCAACTTCTCTTTCTGGAGGTAACCCTGGCAACTCACTATGAAACACTTCAGGAAAATCCCGTACAATAGGAACATCGACTAATTGTAAAGCCCCCTTCCTAGTGTCAAGAACATATGCAATAAAACCCTCACAACCCTTACTCAATAATTTCCTCGTCTGAATAGCAGAAATGATGCAACTGGGAACAATTTTCCTTTCCCCCACAAATTTAAATTCAGGCTCACCAGGCATATTAAAAACAACTTCCTTACAGAAACAATCCATAGATGCATGATATTTAGATAACCAATCCATTCCCAGAATTATGTCAAAATAAAAAATATCCAATGGAAGTAGATCTATAACTGTATCTCTAGCCCCCACAGTCAAAACACGATCACGAAAAACATATTCAACTACAATCATATCCCCCATAGGCATGGAAATACCCAACCCCACCTCTAAATGAGTGCATGGTCTATTCAGATATATGGAAAATGCATATGACACAAAAGAATGTGTGGAACCAGGATCAATCAGAACATAAGCACTTCTATCAGTAACAGAAAATGTACCTGTCACCACATCTGGAGTAATCTGAGCTTCTTTCATTGTAAAAACTCGTCCACCTGGCCTGGAACTACTAACTTGTCCTCTGCCCATACTTTTCACTGCACTGCCTCGAAATAACATTCTGCTTGCTACTTCACTATGTGTTGTTGGAGTCTCTACCAACTGCGGACAATTCTTTTTAACATGCCCCACTTGATGACAATGGTAGCATTCCACTCATTTAAGCTTAGGACACTCGGATTTATAATGCCCCTCCTCTTTACAAAAGAAACACGTAATAACTCTCACTGGTGCCTCCCCTTTTCCTGACCTCCAACCCAGACTAGAAGATTCTCCATCCCTAGTATCTTTGTCAAATCTCCCTTGGCCTCTACCACTATATCCACCACCTCTCTAAAATTTATGAGGTTCCACCTTAACACTTCCACTCTCACCTCTCCTATACTGAGATGCGTCGAATCTACTTTTCTTAAAACTCTCTCTGCTCGCAACACCTTGGTTCATTTGCCTTTCTTCTATCGTGGCTTTGTTTACCAGAGAAGCATAATCTTCTAACTCATAAGTGGCCACTATATTTTGAATAGGCCAAATCAGTCCATCTTGAAACTTACTACATTTATCTTCTTCCTCCTGCACATACTTAGTAGAAAATCTAGACAAAGCAGTAAATTTAGCATCATACTCCCTCACAGACATGTTCCCTTGGGTCAAATTTATAAACTCCCTCAGCTTCTCCCTCCTATAAACCTTAGGGAAATACTTAACATACAAAGCTTTAATAAATTCAGCCCAAGTAATAACATCAGTACCTTCCATCCTGGCCACCAAATGGTTGTTGGCTTCCCACCAATATTTGGCCTCTCCTTTGAGCTTAAACACAGCTAGATTCACTTTCTGGTTATCTGGAACCTTCATAACTGCAAATATAGTTTCTAGATCTCTGACCCACATCTCAGCTTCTGTAGGTTCAACTGACCCTGAATATTCTGGAGGATTCAACTTCAAAAACTTCTCATGCATGGAATCTTTCATTTCTTTCCTTGCCTCTTTCTCAATCCTAGCCACAGTCTTTGATTCTAGATATCTAGCATGTTGTTCTGCTATTTGCGCCATATTTCTTTCTTGTTGCTCTGCCATCCTCATCATTGCCTGCACCATCATCTGAATCTTTGTAGGTTGTTCATTCTCTCTGGCCCTTCCAGCAACACTCTGCTCTTCTTCAGTATTGTCTGTACGAGAAGCTACTCCCTCTTCTCGATGTTGTCCATCCCCAGGTTCCATCTGGAATTATCTGTAATACAACAAAGTTCTAACAACCAATACAAACAGTTTATACTACTAAACTATTGGTTAGTACATAAACAATTCATAAATATCAAATTAACTCAATATTGCCATCTAATCGTCACACACGTCCAGAATTAATAACCACGCTCTGATACCACTAATTGTCACACCCCAAACCCAATATCCATACTAATCATTTGTTATTAGAATAATTGGATAATAATCTCGAGCCCATTGAAAATTTAATTCCTTTATCAATATTTTTTTTTTTGCATAATGAACATAATATTGTTCTTGTGCCATAACGAAGTCAACATCATAGTCATAATTAGAGATTATATAATACTACGATTTACTATGATCAACTCAATCCATACTAAATCAATATATACAAAGTGTGAGTATATCAAAATCTTCAGTGTGACAACGATAAAATCTCCATACTTAAACCCCCAACTCTTCTAACGGTGCAACTCTCAAAGTTATCGATCATATGTTATCCTATTTGGCAGCGTACAAACCTGAAATTGTTAAAATATAAACCGTAAGCATTAAGCTTAGTGAGGTACTCCTTCCCTGCAACAGAATAACAATTCTATATCGAATATGTGGATATAAAATCCGAACAATCCTGCCCATTGGCAATAATAAATCATGGATCATAAGATCCAAATAATTCTGCCCATTGGCAATAAAAAATCCTGGATATTTAGATATCCAAACAAATCCTGAATACCGAAGTATTCAAACCAATCCTGGATCATAAGACCCAAATAATTCTGCCCATTGGCAATAACAAATCCTGGATATTTAGATATCCAAACAAATCCTGAATACTGAACTATTCAAACCAATCCTGGATCATGAGACCCAAACAAATCCTGAATACCGAAGTATTCAAACAAATCCGCTCTTAGAGCTATATTCATATTTATATATGAAACAAATCATAAGTACACTCACCTTGACAGTTTAAATGGCTTTTCCCTTGCCTTTATCCGGTACTTGTTCACTCAGCTCTTCTTCCCTTCCTATCATTCTTATACTATTAGTATCATCATAATAATATTAATAGTCCAAAGAATAACTTCAATCATAACTCAATTAATAAGCATCATATTATTCAATTCAAATCATTCATTAAAATGAAGTCCCATCTAGACTCAGGTTCTGTTATCTAACATATTCAAATTACAACCCAAACCCTTTTTAATTATTCTTGGTAATCCAATACTTATTATATCATGTTTCCAAAACAAAAGACGGCACATCATTCCGAGTTTCCTAGAGCAAAATAAGCCTATTTCTTCACTATATAGCAAATCTGCCCTATAGGCTCTTTTATCGTTCATTCAACTTCCAGGAATTTCCATAATTTTTCTACATCATAAATTTATATGATATTCAACCCAACATAATTAAACATATTGAAAAATACAATATTAAAATTTCAAAATTTTCAGAGTTTATTTTCTATGTCAAGCAAAACATCGAACACATGGTAGGCATACTTTCACCCTTAGGGCAGATTTCATACCCGAACTTCAAACTCTCACCAAGGATTCATTTCTTGGTATTTTCCCATGATTTTAGGATATGTCATACATATGTAAGTCCAGGTTAATCTCCAATTGGAATCAATCAATTCCAGTAAGTATAGTGAAATATATGGAAGTTTGAATAAACAAGGTTCTTAAACAAAACAATCTCAAGGGTTTACACATTCAAGTTTACTTAAACTTGTATCTATCCATAAGTACATATCAAGACATGGAATTTCAGTAAAAAAATGATTATTTAAATCATTTAAATAAGTAATACAAAAAAATAAACAAGATTTATGGATGGAAATACCTTAGGGGCTTTTACGTAATTTTTCTATGAATTTTTCTTCAATTTCTCCTCACACTTTCTTCCTAAACTTCAAAACTCTCTTTCCTTAGGTTAAACTCTTCCATGGCTGAAATGTGCTGAAGGAAGAGCTTAATTAAAGGGTTTTAAGTCGGCATAAGGCCACCCCCTCTTGGTCCAATCAAAATATAACATGTGGCATTACATAAAACAAAATTTCATTTAAGGCTAAATGACTACTTTACCCCCTGTTCATAAAAGGACAATATCTTCCCACTCGGATGTCCGTTCGATGAACTGTTTCTTTTGTTATAAACCTAACTCATATATATACAAATATCTAGTTTACACCTCATGTTCATTTTTATGTAATAAAGGTCAAAACTAGCCTTAAACATGAACATTCCTACCGAAACCCTCAAAATTTTGTATTTGTAACTAATCCGACATTTCATGATTTTTGAAGGTAGGATTAGACTAAACATAGTAAATTAACATCATATATATTAATAACACACTAATCATATCACATAAGCTAAGCATGATTTAAGCATAATTAATCGTAATTATATTCGGGTTGTCACAGTGCCCGTGCCAATGGCACGGTGGAAAAAAATAGTATAATTTTCCTATAGTACACATTGAAAATAAAATACCATTGAGAAATCAATTAAGAAAGGTACTGGAATTTTGAAACTATAGTACATATTTACAATATGTATGGTTATGAAATTTGACCGATGAAGTGTGAAAAAATAACCGCCATTGTCTTGTTCTTGGTACATTCAAGACAGTAGTTTTGTTTTTGATAATATTTTTGTTAAGATGAATAAAATTTTAACATAGTGTATTAAAGATAGTAATTTTTTATGCATTCATAAATTCTTGTTGTATTCAAAACAGTAATTTTGTATACACCCATATATTCGATACAAAAAATTTGTATACGTCAAGGATCACAATAAAAGACTTTTCAACAATACCCCCTTCAAAAAATAGAGTTATTTGGGGCTTCACACACCCTAATGATTCGTCATTGAGTCAAACCTCGATAGTTTTCAATTTGTGGGATTTGGCCCCATTTTTTATGGATTACATCAGTCAAACAGTAAAGTAACTCATTTTATATCTTAAAATGTCTAAGTCCATCATTAATGACATAACTATTACTTATAAAATAGTATTTTATTCAAATGACAGAACTCGTAAAAATGGGGGTCAAAACTGAAAAAGTGAAAATTATAGGGGTTTCACCTAATACAACTCAACTTACCAAAACTTAATAGTAAACAATTAATGAGTGTCAAACTCTAAATAACACAAAAAAGGTTTACAATTATATTCATTACTTGCACCAATATATTCAACTCACATATTCAAAGTGAGGAGTTCATTATCTGAATTTAACATTTCCTCAATTAATTCTCTGTACTGAACCACATTTCACCATTGTCAAGGATTGCTAATAATGCCCTACCAAATTTAGAATGAAAGTCAACCCAAATGCCACCAAAACAGATGCCTGGATTCTGGAGAGAAATTCAAATATAGCATTTTAAAAAGAAAATTTGAGGTTAATTCAAACAAATCTTGTTCCGGGTTGATTGAACTAGAAAAAATGCAAAGAGCTTACAACCTACAAAGTGGGAAGCATTTTAAATTCGTGCACGGAACACAAAAGTTGAGACCACATTTTTTTTTCTTATGATTAAACACAAACAAAAGAACAAAAATACATTACAAATAAAAAAAAGATGGATCTAGAGTTTAAACTCACCTAAAACCCAAAAAAGTAGAGGGAAAATATAGGTTAGAGAGAGGGGTGCAAACGCAGAGCAATAGTATTCAAGGTTGGATATGCAAAACTAAGCATATATTTTAGCAAAAAAAAATAGAGAAATACCGAGCATTTGAGATCGGGATTATAGTTATAAGATTTACCTTTGAGAGAGAATGGAAGATCCAAAAATTGATGTGAAACCACCTTCACTCATTATTTGTTGGTGGAACAAAAAGATCAAACTGGAGAAAGTTTGTGTTTGAGAGGACTCGTTCCAAAAATATCTAAATGAATTTACAATAAATGATTCACAATATTGTCTTCAATACTCACATAATATCTTGAAAAGTCTGTTTATCTTAAGACCCATTTCATAATATTAAACTAAGAATAGCTTATCTTCGATGGAGGTGCAATACCCCGTATTTTTAGGCATATTTATTTTTATGAAAAAATGGGGATTAATTAAATTAAAGGAAGAAAATTTTACATTGTATTAATCTGGTTTTATGATAATAATCACTAGCATGATAAGACTTAGTAATTATTGAAATAATATTATGGCCGGGGACGAGATACGCGGTAGTTATGTTATAAATAATTGGGACGCGCATGAGTCACGTCATTTGTTTATATTTGGAGGGTTAAAAGATAAATTATTTTTGTATAACTCAGACGACTATTTTGAGTGCACCAGAGTATCCGGAAGGGTCGAAATAGTCAGAAAACACTATTCGGGTATTTTATTTGAAGTCCGGGGCATTTTAACCCAAAACGACACCCCAGAGGGGTATTTTGATCTTTAGGAATTTTAAGGTGATAAAATGGACAAAAATTGGGTTAATTAAAAAGGCATTAAGGGTTAGTGGCTGTCAGTTTTCAACCTACGTGAGAAGAGAGGAAAGGAGAGAGAGAACCAAGGAAGGAGAAGAAGACTCCATTAGATCCCTAAGCCAGGAACTCAACCCTTCACAATAAAAAGCACACCAACGCATAGATCGTGTCAGGAGGATCATCCCTATACCAGTTTCAACCAGCAAATCAGAAGTCCATTTTAAGGCAAGTGATTATCTTACTCTTCTCTTAGCAATTATTACTCTTGTTAACATGTATTGAGATTTTTAGAACAACAAATACCAATTTGGGTTTTGTTATGATGAAATTGTGTAGAGAATTTAGAAAATATAATGGTTCCCCTTAATAGAAATGTGAAAGTTGGTGAACTAGATGTAAATTACGAATTAAAATGGAGTTTTTATGGACAATTAAATTATGGGTTCATGTTAATAGGGTTTGTGGCAAATTTTGGGGATTTATTGAAATTACATGATGATTAGAAGGATTTGACCCCAAAAATTATGTTATTAGGTGATCTAAGGTGACTTAGGATAGTAGGAAACCTTGTATTGGTGTTGGAATGAATTTAGGATGAGTTTTGAGTGGTAAAAATTAGGAAAAAATGAATCTGGAAAACGAATTGGGCGACTTATGGAATTTCGTTAGAAGTCTAGCCCAGGTCGTTCGAACGACCTCGTTTGAACGAGACTTCTAACGAGATTCCAATAGCCCTTCTAACGAGTTTGGTGGTTCGTTAGAAGACCTTCGTTCGAACTACCCTCATTCGAACGAGATTTCTAGGTCTTCTAACGTGATTCAAGAATGGCCGTTTTAGGCCCAATTTTTGTTTCGAACTTCCTGTAGGCTTATTTATACGAGTAATAAACTGGCATGATTGTCGAGCGACTTAAATAAATAATTAATCGTATAAATTCATTAGATGCGAAAATACAAGTGGGAATAAATACGAATAAGGTACAGGTTATAATAAGAGACGTAGTATTCGTGCCGTAAATACTAGTCTGTATGAAAGATAATGAATTTATATAAGTTGTGTGCATGCTTATTGTTCAAAATATTATGTGTATAACATACCTAGCTACTGGCTATCGAATGGAGGTTAACGCGTTATGGACAACCGAATCTTGTGTGCCCTCGGGGGATTTAGAGTTGTACCACTAGAACATGGAACCTAGGTATGGGTTATCCGTGAGATTGATAGTGATGACAGTCGTATGGATGCGTAGGTATGTGCATAGGCCATCGGCTTGGGACTATGTTCGCCTCCAATATGTGTTTATGTTTCTATTGGTTCTCGAGAGATTGAACCTGTTGTCCTCTATGCGTGAGCTTTGCAAATGGACTAGATAACCGAGTATGCGTAGCATTAAGGGTTTCTCAACCAAAGATGCAATATTGCTATAATTATATATTATTATGTATACAAAAATGTAATAATGTGTGTACCGGAATCATGTTTAGTGTCTTATGTTGCGATACATTTTATGTACTCTTATTGTAGTATCAGTTGTGGATTTATAAGAATATGAGTATAAACTTAAGTAATCCTAAATCTTTATTAAAATCATTAAGTACGTCGACTTGGAGTTGTTTCGGGAGACTTTCAATCATAATACTATACACTTAGTAGTCAATCATAATAACATGATTAGTAGGGGTAGTTAGGATCGTTAGACGTGTACACTAGATTGAGGGGTGAGTATATCAAGTGAGTACGCTAAGTTAACTTGAAGAATAATTGTGCTAATTGAATCAATTTAAGCACTTGTTATATTTTTAAACTGTTTTCAAATCGGGATCTGACCCATTTTTCTGCATATCTTTTTATTGTTCCATTATTTTTAGGTGCCCAACCACAGGGACGCCAACCTTATGATACTCTATTTAATTGTCATGTTGTAGCTGCTGTGGAAGTTGTAGGATTATTGCTAGTAGACGACTCAACCTGTTCTTCTAATCAGTTATCTATTCTGTTGGACATGTTTATGGAAGGGTTAGGTAGATGAAGTAGAAAGATCCTTCTCACCCGCCATATGATCACTAGAACCAGAATCCATAACCCAAGTAAAATGAGTGTTAGTTGTGTGAGAACGGTATGCTCAAGGAGTATCTGAGAAAATAAATTCATAATAGTTAGCCTACTAGAAGCACCTTGATGGTTAACAAATAAATGAAGAATCCAATCCATCTTAGAAGTGACATATTGCTTAAGCCTGTCATTCAGATCATAGGAGTAGAGAAATGATAATCAATGGGACCTTTAGCAACTATAGCTCTACGAGTTTCACCCTTTTTATTCCTCAACTCATGATACAATTTCAAGCGGGTGAGACTTGCATGCCCCTCTCTAAAACGGTGCTCAAAGACCATTTTCTTTTTTTCATGATGTGTACCCTAGGACAGGGCAAAAGAAGAACCTAAATATCGAATCTCTGTACTAGCTATAAAATCCATCTGATCTGCTGCAGAAGGAAACTCAGATATCACCGCAGATGACGATGTAAGCTTGAGGCGCTGTCTATGCTTCTCACACACTACATACCCTTTATTTCGTGGAGCATTGGGGGGGGGGGTGCTCAAAATATGTGTTCGAGGAATCTCAAAACATCCCCAAGACCCATCAAGAACTGGTAAACCTTTTGTTTCTCTTCCCGAGCTATAAATGATTCTACAGCCTGTGTGGTAAGACCCATTATGTCATCTAAAGAATGTTATGAAGCATACTCCTTCCATCTCTGAGTTAGAAAGCTATAAACTATCAAAATCGAATCATTTCCTTAACAAGCATGCGATATTTCCTTACACGGTTCAAATACCCGAACCTCATTATGTGAATGAGAGTACATAGCAGTCAAACCTTTCCATAGGAGTGGAACAGACGTATAAAACTGAAAAATCTTATAAACGTTCAGTATTATAGAATTGAACATTCATCCCAAAAATGTGAAATTAGTAACAAACCACTGACGGAAAGTTGGATAACATTACTTCGGCCTTGGGATCCTCCCAAGAAGCTAATCAATTTTGCCTTTTTACCACATAATAAATTGAACGATCGAGCCTACGAAGAAAAATTCAAGCCATTAATTAATTGAGTCATGACTTTCTATGAGGGTGCATGATTAGTGATCATCAAATCAAATGATGGGTCCTTTAATTTGAAAAGTCCCCCGTCAGACATCGTGTACTAAATAAGTAATAACACCAACAATCATGAACTCGCAAGTAATAAAAATTACTCAAAGCAATCCATAAAAATAGCCCACAAAAAAATATCCAAACAAAAATAGTGACGTGGCCACCAAAAATTAACAGAGCAGTAACAAAGAAATCTCTAGAACATAAGAGATGAAAATTGAGTAAAGTATACCTTCAATTACATACAATCAATGAAGAAAGAGCTTCAAGTACCCATAAAAGTGTGTTGCTCCAAATGATGTAAAGTTGCACTAATAATCTACCACATCATATGTAGATAATAATATTTTTATTTAAGAGAAAACATCCCTAAAAATGCTGAAAATCGCTCAAAAATCCAAACCCTAGGGGAAGGGGGCACACAGGGGGATAGCCCACAGAAGGGTTGTGCAACCTAGGGTTTGGTTGCCTAGGTTTTGTGCCTCTAGTGGTGGTGGTCAGGGGGGGTTGGGGATGAAGGTTTAGGGTTTAGGGTTTTGTAAAGAAGAAGGAATGGGAGGGAAGCAGACTTCTCCCCCCTTTTTGTGTTTTTAGCTCTCATACCAGCTAGAATGATAGAATTCAATTATATCCCCTACAATTTTGGGGTCTTATATTTATATTAAGTAGGATATACATTGGGGGACTAAATTATTGTTATGGTCAATTGCATAAATAACATTCACATTCCAACTGAAAACAACACTTTATTAACCAGTGCAGAAGCATTATCAGGCCAACAAGTTTCAAGGACTTCATATACAAAAATTTGTACTTTGATAACTTCGCGGATTTCATATACTAAAATTTATACTTTAAAAATGTCAAAATCACTAGAAAAAACTCAGACTTCAAGAAATGTCTAAAAACCAATAATAGAAAAATGACCAATTGCGATAGCTGTTAAAAACTTCATATATCCAAAATTTGTGCTCCAAAATCTATGTATTATCCTTGTTAATGTTTAATCCTATCTGCACTATGAGACTCCATCGTCCCACCACCCTTCATCTGACTGACTGAATCATGTTTGTATGGACAACTAGATCCATGTTCCATCAGAATTTAAAGTCGAATGAATGTATGGAACAAATTATATAACAAAAATTGAGAATATATATGGAATACCAACCAATGAAACTTCCCTATGATATAATTAAAAAGGTCTATTGGGAAAATTTCCATCATACTATTATCCATATCTATTCATATTGTATTCCTTTCAATCTAGTCAGGGCTAGAGGATCCATGAATGATGGTGAACATATTACCCTCCTCCATATCATCCAGGATGTTAATTGGCCTTTGGTCAGTGGAGACTTTGTCTTTATTCAATTATTTCTTAATATATTCACCTAAGTACTCTACTTGCACCATCTCCTCCAAATGGGATTTAAAGCCTTACATTTATCTGTTTTGTGGCCATATTACTTGTGATAAGAGAACATCAACACCGAGTTATCTTTATAGGTTCATTGTCCATCTTCATCCTATATTTAAAGTATTGTTTATATTTTATCTTTTAGCTCATCTTTATGAATATGGTGTGATCCCTTAGTATGCATTTGTTGGAGTTCATTATCTTCATTACTCTAAACATAATTTCGCTTCTATACACCATTTTAAACTTGGTTCCCTCGTTTCGTCGCCATTTTTAACTTTTATACAAAATTGATGCAATTTCCATCCATCAGCAACATAAAACCCTGGACCAATAAATCAGGAGAACTATAATCAATACTAGAAATCACGGCATACGTCAAAAGAAGGACATTTAAACTCCAATCATTGATGAAACATAACACCAGACAAAATGTAGACAAATAACATTGCCTCACTAAGGACTTCTGAATGCGATTTAATATTTTGTGTTAGTGCACTAGGTAAAGGGGATTAATGTAAGACCAACCCAGAAAAATCATAACATGAATTAATAAGCGATACACATAACTAGTGATACACATCAATTAACAAATGATACATATAAATAAATGGGAAACAAACTGCTCATGATAATTATACATATAAGTTTACATATAATTGCATCAAAGTAAAATGTAGTGATGTAAAAGAGATCATGATTGCATGAACGTCCATCTATAATCTAAAATCAAACTATACAAACATGTAATAATTTCCATACTGTACTAGCTTAACTGCTCATTTGATTTGAGTTTCCGAGCATTCATTTAATCCCATAATGATAGAATAGCATATAGCCTTATTATTCATGTCAAGCTAAAATAAAATTGCATCAAATCAATATCATGTTACCCAAATAATACACACATACAATTCATATATCAGACACATTATTCAAGATTAAAAAATCTATAATTATTCAAATTCCTTGAATTAATTAAAGTAAAACGACATTGCTTGTATGTGTATGTAATGCTACACCACCACTTCACAACTATCAGCATCAATAAAACACCTCCATCGCAATCTCTCACCACAATCGCAATCACACCACCTTCATTCTGCAAACCCACCAAACCACCCAAACCTCCATCATCGATCACTTAACGAGCCAAACAAAACATCAACCTCCAGTAACACCATAGCCACTGCCTAACCACACCTCATGTCGGAAATCGCCATCCCCATCTACAACCCTACAACACCTCCATAACCCACCATACACCATCATCTCTAACCCATAAACTCACAAACCACCAACCCCATTACCAACCCATAAACCATCGAATTTAGCACCACTTTCTCCATAAATTCAACTTGGCACCAAAACCCCCTAATGCCCCATATCGAGAAGACCAAATCATCACCAACAATCTAACCCATAAAACATCAAACTTAGCACCAGCATATCCAACAATTCAACTCGAAAACAAAACCTCACAACCTAATAACCTAAAATACTAAACTGATATTAGAGATAGAACTCAAACCTCCTTGAGTTCCTTGATTAAAACACTAGCTTAGCTGATTTAGGAGCAGTTAGGTGAGGATGGTGGGAGGGGCGCATAGGCCATGCTTGCTTAACACTAGAGAGAGAAGGTTATGCTACGTTTGGCTTCTTTTAGGATTTTATCCCCGATTGGAAGTGTAAGTTTTTTTGTTTAATGCAATGTATCACAATTTGGAATAGTTTAAAGTCGTGCCAGATTAGGAATAAACTGTACCAGATTCTGGCACGGTTCTAAATTCTGTCAGATTCTCCTTGTCCAAGCGTGCCAGATTAGCATTTTTGGTGTAGTGCCTACATCATCGATAAATACTTTTCTCCTCATCGGATTACAATCGGATCAACAAAGGTAATGTTCAAAATCCTTGGTTTTTTCAAGCCTAGATTTTGGTTTTACCTTTTTCCCATGTTTGATTATTCAAAGATCTATGGATGAAATTTTTATTCCGCTTATATCGATCCACAACATCCTATCATGTCCTACTACATCGCATACCCATCCCTCAACAATATTGGACCAACATTTCCATGAATTTCATTGAAGGGTTACCTAAATCAAAGAGAAAAGAATCCATTTTTGTGGTTGGTGATCAACAAACCAAATATGGACACTTTATCCTTCTTTCTCACTGTTGAAGCTACAATGATGGCTCGTGTATTTTTTATAACATACACAAACTACATGGCCTACAAAACATAATTATCTCTGACCGTGATACCATTTTTCTTAGCTATTTTTGGTCCATATTATTCAAATTACTTGACACTAAACTTTATTATTATTATTCATACCACCCCCAATCAGATGGAGAAATCAAATGATTAAATCAATGCTTAGAGAATTACCTTCAATGTATGTCTAGTGATACACCAAAGGTTTGGTCGAAATAAATCCCTTTGGTTGAATGGTGGTACAATACCACTTACCACTCAACTATCCAAACCACCCCATTCCAATATCTTTATGGCTATGACCCTCCACACTTAGATATACCCCAATAACTACCCATGCACAAGCCTAAACTAAATGCGTTTCTTGAAGAAAGGGAATTGATGATGCACAATTTACAAGACATGTTGCAACAAGACCAAATCCGAATGAAATTTTATGCTAATAAGCACATAACATATAAGGTTTTTGACAAGGGACACTGTGTGTTCCTTCGATTACATCCCTACAGACAAACATCCATTTCCATGTGAAAATATTACATGCTGGCAGCAGTATTCTATGGGCCTTTTTAGATTATAGAGAAGGTGGTAACAATGGCTTATGGAATACAACTACCAAGTGATTGTATGGTTCACCCTGTTTGTTATGTGTTAATGCTAAAGAAAGAGGCGGTGGATAAAATACTTGTAACACCCCGTAATTTCGAGGACTTAGAATTTAATTATTTTGGGGAGAAATAAAACTTCTTTAAATTGGAGAAATTTAAATTTATGATTTGGAGAGTTTATTTGAATTAGATGAATTATTAAAATTTGGCGAATTTAGATTTAATGATTCGGATTATTGTCGTGTCGTAACTTTAAGGTAAAAAATTGGATAATGTTATAAAGTATTTCGGATCACAATTATGAATGCACGGTTGACTCCGAATAGGTCATCGAAAAAGAGTACTCGGGGGTAGTAATCGGGTCTCCATGTATTTTTAGGGATGGCGGGGCCCATACGGGAGTGTTCCGGTCATTTGGGCTTGGCCCATAAGCCTAAAAGTGGTATTTGGTATAATTAAGCTAAGTTTAAGTGTGTTGAAAGACAGAAAACACAATTCTAAACCTAAGAGTTTGAGAGAAAACTAAAGGGAGCAATTGGGGATCAATTGGGAGTTTTGGGGAGACAAGTAGAGAAAGGAATTCAGTGTTCTTATGGAAATCAACACCTTCTAAAAAGGATCAGACACTACGAACCAAAAGGCAAGTGGTTGAATTGATGTAATTTCAATTATGTGATATCTGTTTCATATTATGGTGATGTATAAAACCAAATTTATTTTCGGTTGAGTTTTCGAGGGAGAAAACGGGTTTTCGACTAGTTAAATCGTGATGTGTGAATTGATGATCCAATTGATCTTATATGGTTATTCTAGGTTGTTGGAATGTTGAACTATAGTAGGAATCCATATTTGATACGAAGTATGTGGTCTGTGGAACAAATTTTGGATTAACGATTTGAAATTTACCAGAGAAACCCATTTTAGAAATTGTGATATTTCGTATGAATTAATGATACTAAAACAGTTAGAAGATGATTAGGGCTTGTTTTAGGAGTAAATGTTTGGTGAAAACAAATAATGAAGGGCGTAATTTAGAGGATTAAAACCTTGAGAACGCATTAATGGATGAAGTGGAGTCAGAGAAGAAGAAGACCTGGTCGATCGATCAATCGATGGAAAGGATCGATCGATCAACGGTCCAGAAATTCCGACAGTTCGACCAGTTTGTTTATATATGGGAGAATTAATTTAATAATTGTTTCTAGCTTATTTATTTGAGGAAAAATAAATAGGGCGACTAATTCCTAGCAATTATAGGTAAGTATAATTGGGATTTGGGAGGAGTAAATTAGGTGACACGTTAAGGATGGATTTCGGAGAAATAGTTCATAATTATTATATTATGGTCCAAGGAATATTATCCGAGTATCGTAGTTGAGTTACCGTACTTAAATAAATTAATTAAGGTGAAATTAACAAATGGTATTATGAGTCGGGGAATGGACTCGGGTATTTCAGGTTAGTGATACGAGTTTCGAGCATGGGATAACCGGTGTAATTAAAATATATATATGCGGTGATGTGTAGTATATATATATATATATATATATATATATATATATTTATTTGCAATTTATAAATATTGATGTGAATGATATTTATAGGAATACATACCCCTCTAGTGCTATCACATGAGGTTGCGTGATGTGGGTGAATCCCCTGGCTTGAGGAGCAGGGAGAGTATAGTCCCCAGGTTATAATCGTCAAGATTATGGGTGAGAATTCTTGGGTATGATTCGTTCTCAATTTCAAGTACGAATTATGACTGCCTCCACTACACTTGTATTTTCACCAAGTTCGTGAGAGTGTCCAACTTGGGGTGGCACGGTTAGAGTGAGTTACCTGGAGTGATTGCATTTTAGAGAAAAGATCTGGTGAGTTATTACTCGGGAGGATGGATATATACATATGACATAGATGTGAATGTTATAGTATGAATACGTATATAATGGTGTAATAAGTATATACGGGCAATAATACAGAGAGTAAATGTATTTATTTATATAACTTGTGTAACAGTTATATGGTTTTTATTTAAAAAGGGGATTCATGAAGTTAATGTGAGAACTAAATTATAAATTATGAATAATAGTACCCGATCTAGAGTAGTGTGGTAAGGGGGAATTATAGCAAGACTAGTTAGACGGGGTAGTGTGATTAGGTGAGTTATAAGGAATGCAATAGGTGTG
This sequence comes from Sambucus nigra, assembly GCA_949130495.1. Classification (NCBI taxonomy): domain Eukaryota; kingdom Viridiplantae; phylum Streptophyta; class Magnoliopsida; order Dipsacales; family Adoxaceae; genus Sambucus; species Sambucus nigra. The sequence continues at coordinate 53,127,452 of OX422222.1, forward strand.
CACATTAGTGGAGGGGTGAGTATGTCCTCAAGAGATTACGACACTAACCTAAATATGAAGAGCATTCATGCATTTTAAATTGCTACATATGAATTCACTTGCTAAATATTTTCAAAATGCTTTGGGTTCTAACCCTTGCTATAAAAATATTTTCAAAACCTTTTAGGTGACCAGCCAAAGGGATGCCAGACTTGAGATCTATTTTAGGGACACGCAGCTACGGCACATGTGGATGCTAGCAGGAGTTTGTATTAGATGCATCATTCCTTTGTTCCTAGATTAGGGGGATCCATTCTCAATTACAATTCATTTAGGGCATGTTTTCCAGTTACTTTCAGATTCAGTTATTGGATTATTTTATTCATTATTGGATATTCATTTGGATTGGGATTTTAGCCGATGGTTTATTCGGCAAGTCTTTTATTAATTATTCAGTTTGTTTCAGTTTTTGTTTATGTAAATGGTTTAGTTTATATTTTGCATGTTGTGTTTTGATACGACGTAAATATTGCGTATTTCACCCGTTAACCTACGCGTTATTAGCCCCCTCGGGTATCTTAATCCCTATATTTATGCTCGTTAACCAGACAACCTCGGATTTCTATGTTAACATGTTTTGCAGGGGTTAATTGAGCTTTTGTAGGTATTTGGATGCTTAGTATGAAGTTCGGATGCATTCCGACGAAGTTCCGTACACATCCGCACGCGTAAGGGAATTTTAGTCTTTTCACAGCTTGGGTACCTGGCCCGACATCTCACGGAAGTTGTAGCCCTCCTCGCAAGCTTCGCGTGGACGCGAACGGTGCGCGATTCCGATGCATAACGAAGAAGTTACGGAGTTTCTTGCGGAGGAAATACAAGAAGAAGAAGAAGAAGAAGAAGAAGAAGAAGAAGAGAAGAATAATGAAGTAGGCTGCTGCATTCTACCCTGCTTGATCGATCGATCGACGATTCTGGTCGATCGATCAATCATTCAGATTTGCCAAAGTTTTGCCTAGATCGATCGATCGACCAAAAGGGTCGATCGATCGATGCTCTGTTTTCTGCAGATATTTTCTTTTCTTTTCTTTCTTGTTTATTTTTATTCCAACTTACTATATAAGCCAAATTTTGGTTTTGTAATAAAGAGACCAACCCATATACGATTTTAGCTTAGTTTAGTTAGGGTTGGAGGGGTTTTGCTTGGTTCTTCTTCTTCCTCTCTTGGATTGACACACTAATTGGTTGTAAGATTGACTATTCATCTTCCCTCTCCTTTAATATAGTTTGTTTTCCATTATTTCCTTGCTTTATAGATAATTTCCATGCTTTCTCATTAGGTTTTCTTGCTTTATTTCTTGCTTTTCTAGTTTAATTAGTTTAATTTAGTTTAATTCGTTATGCGTCCCTAGATAAATAGGGTCGGGATTGCATTTCCGCCATTTTCGAGTTCGGACCTCGAAAGTTAGGGTTTCGTGTAAAATCGCATTTAATTGAAACCTCGCGTATTAAAGTTGGATTATTATGCGTTTAACTCTCTTTGTCATGCAACGTTAATGTTTATAGCGATAATCCGAATTTAATCCGCGTGTGACCATTTTCCGTTAAATGTTTAATCTTGCAACTTTGGATTGAATTTCTTATTGCGTGATGTTTATGCTTAATTGGATATGCTCGATTAAATTGTTTTCGAACCGAAACTCTAATTAGTAGTTGTTTCGATCCGTTTGGTAGAATGCGATCCCGATCCTCGCTTTCCTTTAATTTAGCGTTAACTTCTCTTTTCTTTAGTCCACCATAACCACCCTTCACCTTTTCTTTTATTTATTTTACACTTTTATTCCTGAAGTAATTTAAACAATTAAAATCTAAAATTCAATCACTCCCTGTGGATTTACGATACCCGACTTATCGCTGTGCTTGCTTGTCAAGTGTAGTAGTAGCTTAGGTTTTCTTTGTATCGCGGCGGCGAAACACACGACGATTGTACACTTTACACGCGCACACTTTTTTCGCCCGGTCACAAAATGGCGCCGTTGCCGGGGAGTTTGTTTTAGATAGTAATTGTTTTATTATTTCGTAGTATTTTTCCTTTTGTATTTGTATTCTTTGTTTTAACCTTTTTTGCAGGATAGCATACTTTGAGCGCTAAGAAACTTTGATTCGTGGTTGCTCACTTTATTTCTTGGATTCTCCATCTACAAATAATTCGGTAATCATGTCCTACTATTATAGTTATTACGGTTATTCTAATGATTCATACTTTGGGGATAGTTTTCAAGTTTTTCATTTTCAAGATTTTCTTGAAAATGAAAGACTTGAAAACATTTATCGGAATGAAAATCGTTATTGGGAGCTTGAGTTGGATTCATTATTCGAATCCAATGACGATTCTTATTTCGATACTTTCGAAGACGAGTTTCAACCAAATGAGGAGTCCGAAGCTCTTGAGCCGAGGAAGCCTACTTTGGAAGAAACTTTTCTTCTTTATTCCCAAGGTTTGGAAAGCCTAAATGATGCTGGAATGAGACTTGGTGAACTTTGCGATGAGATGAATTCTTATGCACAAAACAACGAGGAGGTGGAAACTTGTGTTTCACCTAAATTTTTCGAAGAATTTCTCATCGAGTGTGCATCTTTCTCCCCCGAAATTCAATCTCCTTCCGACGATGAGTCGATTGAGATTGAATTTGTTTCATCACCATATTCGTTTTCCGTGATCGAACCATTAGAATTACCGGTTGATTCCTATGAGTCGGTAGAAACTTTTACAATTTCTACACAATTTGCCGATGAGGATTCTTTGCCGACTTTATTTGCTACGATGGAACCTATCCTCGTGTGTGCACTATCTCCCATTCCACTTGAAAAACCTTTGGGAGATGAGTCGATTTTTCTTTGACCTCTAGTGTACCTTTCCCCCTTATTATCCAAATCCCCCATCGTCCGCCCAAAATTTCAAATTGGCGATTGTTCACATTTTCCACCACCCACATGCGTTCCGTTGTTCAAACGGAATTCATATCTTTCGGGAGGCATGTTCACTTTGGAGGGTCCACCATTGATCTTTCAAAGTCAAACCCCTTTTTGGGTGGACCCTCAACTATTTAGACTTCTAGTGTATAGTTAGTGTGAAGCCTAAATAGTAGGTTGTAAATAGTTAGCTTTTTAATTTTCTTTCTTTCCTATTTTTTTTTTCTTTCCTTTTAATTTAGTCTAGTGTAATTAGTTAACTTTTTGTTATTTGTTTTTGCTATGCTCGGTACTAACTTGTTTTGTAGATTTCTTTGGACTCATGCTTATGGAGATCGCTCCAATTTTGGGTAATATCGTTCTTTTCCTTTCTTTGTGTTGTGTTCTTAATGCGCATTGAGGACAATGCAACATTTAAGTTAGGAGGTGTAGGATATTTTATCCATTTCTTTGTTTTGTCCATGGATTTGCTCACATTTAGTTACTAAGTATGCCTTTTTGTGAAAAATTTAAAAATTTTCAAAAATATTTTCTTTCTTTTTCTCCTTTGTTGGGCATTTTGCCTTGTTTCCGATGATAAATTTCAATAATTGCCCGATCCAATAGACAACTCAATGATGCATGTTCTCTATTTTAGAAGTTATTAGACTTTAGTCCTTAAATCATTGATATTGTGAATAACTTCATGAATTAAACTTTATTCCATGAGCATATGCACTTTCCTTTTTATATTGATTTGGTTTAAGATTTTTATAACTCGGTAATCTTTTGTTGCATTGTATATACTTACACCGAGTAAGCTTTGTACCTTTCGTCGTTTGTGAGTGTTATACACTATTCTTTCCTCTTTGAAAACGTTGATTTCGTCGGTAATCTCTTTATTCTTTCATTGACCATTCATTAATTGAGTTCATCCTTGAAATGTGTTACTTGAGCATGATTTTCGTATATTGTTTTGACTTGAGAATTGCGTATACTTTGTGAAATGATCATAGGCCATCTTTGTTTTATCGCCCATATGACCTTGACCTCACCTTATATGCTTTCCCTAGTCAACCCCTTTGTGCCTAAATACTAGCCTTTCGTTTCATTACCCAAAATCCCTTAACCAGCTCCAAATTGGAGTTTTAAGCCATACATACACCTTACATACCTTTGTTTGGAATGTTACTTGGGATTGAATGTTGTTGTTGTATTGCGGTTGCAATTTTAGGCATATGAGAGTTTGAAAAGTAAAGAAAAGTGATGTGAAAAAGTGAAGAAAAAGAGAAAGCAAAAAGCAAAAACAAAACAAAAGAGAAAATGAGAAAAAGAAGAAAAGAAAAAGAAAGAGAAGTTTGTATATGCTGTATAGTGTTCAATAATCTTTGATTACTCTCCCCGATGATATATTTAATGCCTTTTTGGAACTTATTTTCCAATTTTGGTATTGCCCGCATTCTTTCCATTATTTCAAGTTTTCATCTCCGAACACTTTGAATCCGTACATATACCTTTCATTTCGTACCTTAACCCCAAACCTACATTACAACCCTATAAAGTCCTATGTGATCTTAGGGTGCATTTAATTTAAAAGTCATAATAGTTTTGATAATCTGTGAAAATGAATTTTGCCTCTTTTAGTGTGTGGTATCCTTTCATTGAGATTATAGTTTTTCCTTTTATATATAGCGTTCTTCATTTGTGACATGTGCGCGGCCTAGTTTCCATTTACATTTACTCTTTATGCCCGCATGTCCCGTGTATTACCTCCCTTTTCATAGTGAATTCATTTGTTGAGTGTAATGCCCGTGAGGATTGAATATATGCATGCCTTTATGTTTATCCGAATTATTTAAGTTTTTTACCAAATCACACTTTGCATGTGCTCACTCCCCTCCCACATTTTAAGGTTTCAATTCTATGAGGTGCATTCTATAATGTTAATGATTTGAACTTTTGTGTGAATTCATTCACTTTGCTAATAACATGTTTGAAATCTTTTTCGTTGTTGTTGAGTTTGTCGCATGTTGGGTTGGGCATATTTTGAGGAAACCATATGATGTTTGTGGGTTTCATCCCTGAAAACCCTCACGAGAAGACACTCGTCCACTAGGGTAACCTAGGGGTTTAACGGCTTATTGCATACGCTAAATGCAATCGAATCGCCCGCGAAAGTGGCCTTATCTTTTTATTGCTTTTATACCATACTTTTGTACTTCTCCTTCTTTTGGTTTGCTTGTAGTTCTTGTTGTTTCCTATTTCATTGCTAGGGACTAGCAATGTGTAAGTTAGGGGGTGTGATACGACGCAAATATTGTGTATTTCACCCGTTAACCTACGCGTTATTAGCCCCCTCGGGTATCTTAATCCCTATAGTTATGCTCGTTAACCAGACAACCTCGGATTTCTATGTTAACATATTTTGCAGGGGTTAATTGAGCTTTTGTAGGTATTTGGATGCTTAGTATGAAGTTCAGATGCATTCCGGCGAAGTTTCGTACACATCCACACGCGTAAGGGCATTTTAGTCTTTTCACAGCTTGGGTACCTGGCCCGACATCTCACGGAAGTTGTAGCCCTCCTCGCTAGCTTCGCGTGGCCGCGAACGATGCGCGATTCCGATGCATAACGAAGAAGTTACGGCGTTTCTTGCGGAGGAAATACAAGAAAGCAAAAGAGGAGAAGAAGAAGAAGAAGAAGAAGAAGAAGAAGAAGAAGAAGAAGAAGAAGAAGAAGAAGAAGAAGAAGAAGAAGAAGAGAAGAAGAATGCAGTAGGCTGCTGCATTCTGCCCTGCTTGATCGATCGATCGACGATTCTGGTCGATCGATCGATCATTCAGATTTTGCCAAAGTTTTGCCTAGATCGATCGATCGACCAAAAGGGTCGATCGATCGATGCTCTGTTTTCTGCAGATATTTTCTTTTCTTTTCTTTCTTCTTTATTTTTATTCCAACTTACTATATAAGCCAAATTTTGGTTTTGTAATAAGGAGACCATCCCATATACGATTTTAGCTTAGTTTAGTTAGGGTTGGAGGGGTTTTGCTTGGTTCTTCTTCTTCCTCTCTTGGATTGACACACTAATTGGTTGTAAGATTGACTATTCATCTTCCCTCTCCTTTAATATAGTTTGTTTTCCATTATTTCCTTGCTTTCTAGATAATTTCCATGCTTTCTCATTAGGTTTTCTTGCTTTATTTCTTGCTTTTCTAGTTTAATTAGTTTAATTTAATTTAATTTGTTATGCGTCCCTAGATAAATAGGGTCGGGATTGCATTTCCGCCATTTTTGGGTTCAGACCTCGAAAGTTAGGGTTTCGTGTAAAATCGCATTTAATTGAAACCTCGCGTATTAAAGTCGGATTATTATGCGTTTAACTTTCTTTGTCATGCAACGTTAGTGTTTATAGCGATAATCCGAATTTAATCCGCGTGTGACCATTTTCCGTTAAATGTTTAATCTCGCAACTTTGGATTGAATTCCTTATTGCGTGATGTTTATGCTTAATTGGATATGCTCGATTAAATTGTTTTCGAACCGAAACTCTAATTAGTAGTTGTTTCGATCCGTTTGGTAGAATGCGATCCCGATCCTCGCTTTCCTTTAATTTAGCGTTAACTTCTCTTTTCTTTAGTCCACCATAACCACCCTTCACCTTTTCTTTTATTTATTTTACACTTTTATTCCTGAAGTAATTTAAACAATTAAAATCTAAAATTCAATCACTCCCTGTGGATTTACGATACCCGACTTACCGCTGTGCTTGCTTGTCAAGTGTAGTAGTAGCTTAGGTTTTCTTTGTATCGCGACGACGAAATACACGACGATTGTGCACTTTACACGCGCACACTTTTTCCGCCCGGTCATGTTTATTTAATTTAAAAGATAAAATTTGACACCAACTTTTGAATACTAGGTGTTTAGTAAAGTTTTTTAAAGTTTTGACAGTGATGATAGGAATGGACCAGATGAGATTCCTATTTAATTTGATAAAGGACTGATCACCCGGTATTTTATTAGGTCGGTTGTCACGATACTTACCTGAGAAAAAACTTCCATCCTCTAGCGATGAAGACAAATTTCTTATAGAACCTCTTGCAATTCTAGATTGAAGAATGGTTCATTGGGGCAATCGTGTTATTAATAAAATACTGGTGCAGTGGGAGAGTATTCAAGACGTCGCAGACATATGGGAGGATTATGATGCAATGGATAAATAATTTCCATATCTGATCTCTCAGGACTAGGATATGTTCAAGGTGGGCTATTGTCAGGACAACTATGAAAATATAAGAAGTTTAAAATTACTTACGTAGTTAGTAGTTGTCAGTTAATTATTGAATTAGTTAGTAGTTAAACACCTGTCAAGCTATTATTGGTCTGAAGAATGAGTTTAGTAGATGATTAGTAGTCAATTATTGTTGGTTAAGATGGTTAGAACCTCTATAAAAATAAGATGATGTATTTTTAATCATTCAATGAGTTGTTAATATAAATTTCTCTTCTCTAATCTCTCTAATTCCCTCATCACTTCTCATCCCTTGTTATGTTCTTCGCCATATTCTATATTTTTTAGGATTGTCTGGGAGACAATTGATCAAGCATTATCACCATAATCAGTCATGGCATAATAATAATAATAATAATAATAATAATAATAATAATAATAATAATAATAATAATAATAATAATAAATGATTTCCAACATTGAATAAAATTAAAACATTAGAGTTAACATTGCAAAAAATGAAAGAACTGATCTAAATTTCAAAATCTCCTAACACATGAGGGTTAAATTTGCAATTGACCCATTCTTTTATTATTTGCAAGAATTTCTTTGCCATTTATTTATTTATTGGTTTGGTACTAAAACAATAAACATATTTCAAGGTATTCTAATTTATGGATAATTAATGTTTAGTCCGTGGAGCTAATTATATTTTACACATATTTCGCTTTATTTTTTTATATTTTAAAAAGTCCATTGTCTAATGTTTTGACAAATTTTTCTTGGGGCCGAGAATAAGGGAAGAAGGAGTGTTAATAAAAAAAAAATCTTAAAATGTTTATGAAAAAGTCAAGTGACTTTTCGTCGAATTACCCCGAATTTAACAGTGTTAATATTTATAAGAGTAATTCTTAATGAATCGCCAAAGTGTACCGCCTACAAGCTGCATCCCTTTTTTTTTAATTAGTTTCTTATTCTTTTGTTTTTAACAATTAATGTAAAAATAATTTTTATATAAAAAAACAATTTTAGTATTACTGCAAATAACAGTTTTTTTTAAATTAAAAGTAAACAGTTTTTTTATTAAAATTAAAAAAAATCATAAATAATTTTTTTTATGTTTGACATGATATTGCGATTGATTAGTGTTACTGGCGCGGACCCACGTCATTTTTTTATTGTGGGTTCGCTCTAGCGACACTAATTAATCACGATGTTTTATTAACATGATATCGCAATTGATTAGTGCCGCTGGCGCGGATCCACATCATTTGTTAAATGTGGGTCTGTGCTAGCGACACTAATTAATCGCGATATTTTTTAAAATATCGCGATTAAAAGAGAGAATGAAAGAGCAAAGCGTGAGGAGGAGAGAAGAGAGATAAATCGAGCTCGGGATTCTGCTCAATTTGACGATTAGGGGAAGAGAGAGAAGGAGTTTGAATTAATTCAAAGTCAACTCAGGTCAGAAATTTGATTAAGGCATGGTCGTCCAAAACCAATAGATATAATGTTAAACCATTTACAAGGAGTTCATAAAAATTCTCCATTTGAAGAAATTAAGTCTTTAACAATTGAAGCAATTAAACAACTAAGTGATGGCTTACAAACCAATTTGGAGATTGACAGATCACACAAACAATATTGGTAGTCCCTTTTGGTGATTTGTGCATGGGAATTCACCAAATTGCTTGGTGTAGACAAAATAGGCTTGCACTCGAGTATTCAAGAGGATGTGCATGAATTACTTCAAGGGAAAAACTACGATGAACTGGGGGAATTACAATTAGAGATTGAGTCAGATATGGTTTGTGGAACAACTATGGTGGTTGAGTTTTGGGAAGCGGTACTCAAACATCTCCATTACTACATGGCATGGAGTTTTCTCAATGACAATTATGCTCCAAAAATTTAAATCAACAACCATTGGTGAGAACTGAAAAAAGTGAGCAGATGAGTTTAATTAGGCATATAGAAGATAAGGAAGAACATGGAGGTGAGTGGCTTAGGATAAAAAATCCAATGTACTTGAATCGAGTTATATCGGGGTACGACTGGAATCAGTACAACCGTACACTATATGACCACGATGGCCCGCCTCCAAAGATGGTGCAAGGCTATGAGTTTAATATTTTCTAGCCAGATATGGTTTGTAGTACAAAAACTTCGAGCTATACTGTAGTGAATGATGAGGGAGACAGTGTTGATACTGGTGTTATAAGTATCCACGCAGGGAATCCTTATCAAGATATTGCGTTTCGGATCATGAATAAAGAGTGGGAATACTCTCGTAAAAAGGGCTTCAAGTGTACCTTTGAGAAAGGAATTTTGTGCCTTCATTTTAACTTCAAGCACTACCGTTATCGTCGATGAAACACCTGCATTCTGAAGATCTAATTTGTTTATATTTTCTTAGGATTATTGATTTAGGTATTGAGGTACATAGTTGAAATTTATTAGCTGTTTTTATTTTTAACTTTAGTCTAGTGGCATTACAGAGAGCAAGTGCAGAGCTGTAAAATGGTTGATAGAAGAGTTTTTGAATAGTCATTTTAATTCTTTATGTTTTAAAGTCCAAATTTTTATCCATTATCTCTCTTCATTTTACATTTTACCAATTACAAAATATTTTTGTTTTTATTTTTCAAAAACGGAATGTGAAGCCAAAAAATTACTATTCATCTCTAGTATATTGTGGAGGCATCCGTAACTGCTAATGTTATACCCTTCTTTAGTTAATGTTGTTGGTACAAAACTAATGTAATCATGATGTAAGCTTAGTAGGTTCTCTCTGTCTAAGCTTGGCACTTCATATATATTATAATTTCTCATGGATCTAAGTTAACCTTAGTAGGTTCTCTCTATCCAAAGTCGATTTTCACAGTTTTGCTTATAATTAGATCATTTGATTTTAGAATGATTCTTCTCTCTTAATGAAAGTTACGGAATTTATTAGTTTGCTTTGTCATGTGCCATGTGATTGTATGAAATTTCAATGCTTTGTTTACTGGTTTAAGAGGGAGGACATGTTCACTGGACATTGTGGATTCTGGACAGATAATCACCTAAGCCTACTGTGATTCATGACCCCAAAAATAAAAAATAAACATATGTAACTGGAATGGAAGAAAAGCATCTAAGTGAAAAGTAAATGACAAAGAGAAAACAACTATTAAAATCAAAACACAATATATACATGATTTATCAATGTGCCCATTTGATTCTGATCACTTCTATTAATCAAGATCATCGAAAAATGAAGATCGGAGAAATTAAACCCCTTAGATTCCTTATTATACCGAAAAAGATCCAAATAAGAAATGATAAAACTTACCTCCTTTAAGGTCGAAGAACGGATCAACTGTTCCTTCAAAGCAATCAACTATTTTAAGTCAAAATAATACAAATGAGTAATAATGAAAGAACTGTCTACTTGGTCTTCGAATGGGGACTAGTTCCTGTTCAGAGATGAAAATTCCCAGTCGAGTTATAGTTCAAGCATTCCCTTGGGGTTGTTCCCCGATTTTATAGTTTCCATTTTGCATAAATATTGTGCTTCTTCATTGATATTGTGACTAAAGAAAGCAATAGACAAGAATGGGGGAATCGATCTAACACGCTTATCCTTACATTAAGTATATAATATGTATACAATGATGTTTTGATGATTACAATTGATTAAATGAGATAGTTTAGAGTGAATCATTGGGAAATTAATTCTTCCCTATAAGTCGATTAATACAAGAGTTTTGCATAAATGAAAATTTTAGTCGATTTTGTTACTTCCCACCCATGTGGTATTGTATTTGTGAAACAAGGGAAAACTGTAAGTAGGTTGATAGAAGACTTTTTTACTGATTGCTTGGTTCTTGGTATTTTAATCACCTGATTTTATTTATTGACTATATTCAATTTTCATATTACTCATTACAACAAAAATATTATTTATAGCTCTCTCCCACATTATCCACAACATTAGATGATTTTTATATCCTTCTTTTGGTCCCTTTGAATCTCTATTTGTCTTTTTCTTCTCAGAATGAGCAAATATATATAGGTGTACCAAAGAAGTGTTGTAAGTGGATATCCGTCCACCTCAATCAATCCATAAATTTGGTCTCAGATGCAACATTTCTCGCTCCATGTTTTGATATGAAACAACTCCTTGACTTGGTTATTATATCATTAATCAGAAATTTATATTTTAGTGATCAAGAGTCAAGAACATAAAGCTTTTCTTTTGCCTACATATTGTCCAAGCATAGGGAAGTGAAAGTTGCTAAGAATCTACTTTTCGACTCAACTTTGAAACCGAAAAGTACAAAAATAAGAAAGATTGAATGAAAGTTTCAACCAATATTTACCTGGATGCATATATTCAACTTTTGTGTATATAGCTCCCATAGACAGATTTCTATGCCTCTCATTTAAATCCTCAATATTGTTAAAAAAATGGTACTTAAACAACATTATAACCACGTGTGGAAATTTATACAGAGTTGGGAGTGTATAATCAAGTTGTTTGCTAACCTAACAAAATTTTACTCTTGGAGCTTCAGAGGGAATATACTAGTCAAGTATGGGCGATTGAAGTTATGAATTGGCCTCCGGATCAATTTTAATGTCCTTTGACACTTTCCTTAAAGTCCAACATTATTATTATAATTATTTCCATCTTTTATGTTGGTAATTATTGTATATTTCCATATACTTTAGCTTCCGCTTGTGCACATCTATTTGAGATGGCCTACATAGGATCCTGTTGGAAAATAGTTGTCAAGAATAAGAGTAGGACTGCTCCTAGATGAGAGGTGAGGTACTCTTTACGTGTGAGCATCGATGGAGAGACGTTAAGTGTGAGTTAATAACATTTTGCATAATTACTGGTAAGAGAATACTTGCAACTCTAGGGATCTGACCCAAATTATAAATGTTTTCCCCCCAGGTATTCCTAATGACAAGAATAACAGGACTGACGATGGATCAGACTTGCAGTTGCATTGGATGTGGTGAATTTCACTCCACTTAAAGTTTCGTAATCTTTTGACTTCATTTGCTATGTCAAAATCTTGACCAAACTCAGGGTATACCGAAATTAAATATCCAAATAACAACTATGTACCAACTTAAAACCATCACCAAGGCCCAACCACAAGGAGTTAAATTGTAATTTTCGGATATGATATGAATATATGACTCTAATTTCATATCCAATTGGAATTTCTCAATTCCAGTAATCACACAAATATATATATGCAAGTTTGAATACAAGGGGTTTCAGTACAAACCAATATGGCCTATAAACACCACCCACCTCACATATGAACCAATACATATTATCACAAAGGGTGATGGAATTTTAATCCCTAATTCACGATTTATATACTTTGAAATAATTATAATACAAGATTAAAACAATTTTAATCACAAACTTATACCTTGGAAACACTTTAAGGATTTTCTTGGAATTTCCCCAGCTTTTCTTGTAATCTTTCTTCCTTAAACTTCCATTTTCTCTTTTCTTAAGATTAAATCTCTCAAAACTGAACGTAGGGTTATATTTGCTGAAGAAATAAGTTAAAGGGAGAGGTTTAAGTCGGCCAAGACTGCCTCCCATTCCCACCAATCAAATTAAACCACTTGGTTTACTAAAAGACAATTTTCCACTTAAAGGGAATTGACAGATTTGCCCCTTGTTCGTAAATTCGGCCTAACTTCTTACTCGCACATCCGTTTGATGCACCGTTTATTGTGTTACAACCCTAACTCACATGTATACAATTATATAGCTTTCACCTCAAGTAATTTGTAATGTTATAGGGATCAAAACTAGTCTTAAATAGGAACATTTCTATCAAAAATAACAAAATTTTGTGTTTGTACATAACTCGACCTTTCACGATTTATTAAAGTAGGATTTGACTAAACATAATCACTTAACATTAGATATGCTAATAACACATTCTTCATATCGCATAATATAAGCATGATTAAAATATAATTTATCATAATTATATCTGGACTGTCACAACTTCCCTCCTTAGAAAATTTCGTCGCCGAAATTTAATATAAAGGTCACTTACCAAACAAATGGGGATATTGTTTATTCATGCTATCCTCCATTTACCAAGTTGCTTATTTAATATCATGGCTCATCCACATAACTTTAACTAAGGGAATAACTTTATTTCTCAATAATTGCTCCTTACGATCAATAATTTCCATTGGTTCCTCGATGTATGACAAGTCTTCCTTCAGTTCAATTGGTTGAATTTTCAACTGATGATATGGATCCGCCAAATACTTACGAAGCATCGATACGTGAAACACATCATGTAAACGAGATAAATCTGGAGGTAATGCTAATCTATATGTCAGGTTCCCAATTCTTTCCAACACCTCATATGGTCCAATATATTTCGGACTTAGTTTCCCCTTCTTCCTAAATCTCATAACGCCTTTCCATGGTGAAATACGTAGGAATACAAAATCCCCCTTTTTAAATTCCAATGGATACTTCCTCTTATTTGCATAAAATTTATGCCAGCTTTGCACTATCTTTATCCGTTCCCGAATAAATTTGATCTTTTCAGTCGTCATATATATTGATTCAGGACCCACAAGTTTCCTTTCACCTACTTCATCCCAACACAAAGGTGTTCTACATCTCCTCCCATATAAATCTTCACACGGAGCCATACCAATGGTGGACTAATAACTATTATTATACGAGAATTCCATTAATGGCAAATGATCATCCCCACTACCCTTGAAGTCAAATACACAACCTCGTAACATGTCTTCTAATATTTGAATCGTCCTTTCAGATTTCCCATCGGTTTGTGGATGAAATGCAGTACTGAATTTTAAACTTGTGCCCATGGCATTCTGTAAACGAGGCCAAAACTTAGAAGTGAACGTTGGATCTCTATCTGATACAATTCACTAGTGCCCCATGTAAACGGATAATCTCATCAATGTACATACGTGCATACTTCTCAACAGTGTAAATGGTATTAACTGGAAGAAAATGGTCCGACTTTGTCAATCGGTCTACAATCACCCAAATAGAATCATTCCCCTTTGGTGACCGTGGTAATCCTATAAAAAAATCCATCGTTATATGCTCCCACTTCCATTCCGGAATAGGCAATGACTGCAATAATCCTGTCAGCTTATGATGCTCCGCTTTCACTTGCTGACATACTAAACATTTCTGCAATCTCACGTTTCATATTGTTCCACCAGTAATACTCTTTCAAATCTCTGTACATTTTGGTACCTCCCGGATGCATAGAGTAAATAGAACTATGTGCCTCTTCCAATATATCCTTCTTTAAGGGTGGATCATTCGGTACACAAATCATGTTTATATAACACAACGATTCATCATTCTTAATTTTAAAGTCACTCTCTTTACCATCTAAGACATCTTGTTTCTTCTTCTCAAGGAATGGATCACTGCCCTAAAAATTTCTTATGTGTTCTTCCAATAAAGGTCTCACTATGACATGTGCTAATAAGCATCCCCTTTTTGAAAAACTTAATTCAATGCCCATAGATGCCAAGTCAAGGATATTTCCCACACGTGCACACTGTATGCAACCTAGAATCCCTGATGATTTTTGACTCAAAGCATCTTCTACTACATTGTCCTTTCCTGGATGATGATGAATGGTACAATCAGAGTCTTTAATCAGCTCTATCCAATGCCTCTGCCTCAAATTCAAGTCTCTCTCTGTAAATAAATACTTCAAACTTTGATGGTCAGTGAAAATTTCACACGTCTCTCCATATAAATGATGTCTCCATAATTTCAAGGCAAAAATAATAGCTGCAAGTTCCAAAATTTGTGTAGGATAATTACGTTCATGCGTCATCAACTGTCTAGATACATAAGAAATTACCTTTCCATGTTGCATGAAAACACAACCCAAACCTTGATGTGAAGCGTCAGTATAAACCACAAAACCTTCTCCACTGGATGGAACAGTGAGAACTGGAGCTGATACTAGCCTATTTTTCAAATTTTCAAAGTTGTGTTGACATTCATAACTCCACACAAATTTCACTTCCTTTCATGTTAATTTAGTCAACGGTAAGGCTATAGATGATAACCCCTTTATGAATCTTCTATAATATCCAGCCAATCCTAGGAAACTCCTTATCTCCGTTACATTTCTTGGTCTCTCCCATTGCACAATTGCCTCTACCTTCTTAGGGTCAACATAAATTCCATCTCCCGAAACAACATGCCCCAGAAATACTACCTGATTTAACCAAAACTCACATTTTCTAAACTTAGCAAATAATTTACCATCTCGCAAAACTTGCATTATAACTCTTAGATGCTTCTCATGTTCCTCTTGGCTATGTGAGTATATCAAAACATCATCGATAAAGACAATCACAAACGAATCTATGAAAGGATGAAATACCCGATTCATTAAATCCATAAACACTGCAGGAGCATTTGTTAACCCAAATGGCATTACAAAAAAATTCATAATGACCATAACGAGAACGAAAAGTTGTCTTAGAAATGTCATATTCTCTCACCCTTAATTAATGATAACCCGATCTCAAATCAATTTTTGAAAACACTTTAGCACCCTTTAATTGATCAAACAAATCATCAATACGAGGCAACAGATATTTATTTCGAATTGTTACCTTGTTCAACTGCCGATAATCAATGCAAAGTCGCATGGTTCCGTCTTTCTTTTTCACAAATAATGCCGGAGCACCCCATGGTGATACACTGGGTCGAATAAAACCTCTATCTAGAAAATCTTGTAGTTGAACCTTTAACTCCTTTAGTTCCACAGGTGCCATTCTATATGGAGAAATAGAAACTGGAGATGTACCAGGCACTAAATCGATAGTAAACTCTACCTCTCTGCTAGGTGGCAATCCTGGTAATTCATCTGGGAACACATCTGCAAAATCCTTAACTACTGGGATATCTTCTAATTTTTGCAATTCCCTGTTTGTATCCACAATATATGCTAAAAAGCCTTGACAACCCTTATTTAATAATTTCCTCGCCCGAAGGGTAGAAATAAGACAGTTCAGAACCACATTTCTTTCCCCAGTAAATTTGAATTCTTCCTTCCCCGACATATTAAATGTAATCTCCTTACAAAAATAGTAAATTGATGCATGGTAGGAAGATAACCAGTCCATACCCAAGATAATATCAAAATCTCGAATATCTAGTGGAATTTAAATCAATGGTCAACTCCCTCTCCCCCACATACAAAACACATTTTTTATACACAAGCTCCACTAACATCACATCCCCCATAGGTGTAGAAATATATAAACCACAATTTAAATAAGAACATGGTCTACCCAAATGCATGGTAAATGACAGTGCTACAAATGAATGAGTAGAATCTGGATCAATAAGCACGTAAGCATGTTTGTTCATGACAGAAAATGTACCTGTCACCACCTCTGGAGTAGCCTGAGCATCCTGTAAAGTCATACCAAATATTCTTCCCGGAGCCCTGGAACCACTAGAATATCCTCTACCTCCTCCTCTCCCTATGCCTCCAGGTGATGAACCTCGACTAGTAGTAGCTGATTGAATCCCTCCCAGTAACATAGGACAGTTCTTTTTGGTATGACCAATTTGATGATAGTGATAACACCCTCATCTTTGCAAAAATAGCATGTAACAGACTTAGACTGCCCATTATCATTCTCCTGTTGTCTATTATGTTGGCCCATCGATCTTGCACCCTTAAAACTGCTTGGTGTCCTATTCTGAACATAATTTCCAGTCAATATACAACGCTGAAATCTTTGACTCCCTTGTTTTGAGTATTCTACATTGCCTTCCTTTTGTTGAGATGGATCAAATATACTCCTTTTTCCCCTCTGTTCCCTATTCTTTATTGCATCGTTAGCATCTCCTTCAACCATCATAACTTTGTTAACTAAAGAAGTATAATCTACCATTTCAAGTGCAGTGAGTCTAGACTTGATAACAAAATTTAACCCATCCTGAAATCTGGTGCATTTGTCCTCCTCATTGTGCAAGAAACGTAATGAAAATCGAGACAAAGATATAAATTTAGTTTCATACTCCCTGACCGACATATTCCCCTGAGTCAATGATAAAAATTCTCTCTCTTTTTTCTTCTGATACATGCGAGGAAAGTACTTTTCATATAAGACTTTAATAAAGGAATCCCAAGTAATTACCTCACCTCCCTCCGGAGTAAGCAATAAATGTTTGGAAGACTCCCACCAATATTTAGCTTCGCCCTTTAACATGAAAGTAGCCAAAATTACCTTCTGCGCGTCAGGTACATTCATCACCCCGAAGATAGTTTCGGTGTCTCTAACCCAAGCCTCAACTTCTATAGGATCTACAGAACCTGAGAATGCTGGGGGGTTCAATTTGATAAACTTCTCGTACAGAGTATTCTTATCCTCTCGTTGTATTTCGCTTTCTCTTCTATCCAAAGTCTGCTCCTCCAAGTATTTGGCTTGCTGTTCTGCTATTTGTGTCATAAACATGTTTTGTTGTTCTGCCATTAAAGTCATAGCACAAGCCATTTTCTAAATATCTGTAAGCTGTTTCGGAGCCCCCTCTACATTATTTTGATTTTGTTGGTATACTGTATTTGAAGACTCCTCATCCACCCTCTTATGAACATTTGCTCCTTCCATATCTTACTATCTGTCATAAACCACAATTACAGAAACAAGAATACAACATTTATTTCTAACATAATGGTTAGTATTTCTCACAAGTTAATATAAATGACCCACACCACACTATTTCTGCCACTGCCACATCTAGACTCTCTAACCCGAGAATATAAAAAACCAAAAGCTCTGATACCAAGTTGTCACCCCCGAACCCCATTAGGATATAATTAACTAAATAGTTCACAACCCACGTTTATTATTTATTTATTGATTTAGTAAGACATATTGAAACAACTTCAAGGTTAAAAGGCAGAATACTAAAAATCCAATCATTTTAAGGAGACATAATTTAAACAGAACTCAAATACCATTTAACTTAATTATAACTAGTATAATGTATAAACCAAAACTAACAAGAACCCACTATTATTTACTCAACCTCCTAGACCTAGCAGTGGCAGCTTCAGAACCTGAAAATGTAAACATATAAAACCATGAGTTTAAAAACTCAGTTAATGTACTACATCTCTATATAGTAAAAGTACCATTTTAACATCTCAACATATCAATATATATCCATATATGTGCCAAATTAGTCCATATACATATCCGGAGTTAATAAACCCCACATCTCCTGCCCGTAGGGAATAATCATATCCATAGGTTTTAATAACCTAACATCTCCTGAATTGCATAGCAACTCAACATATCTTGACCTTTATAAAGCCATAACATCTCAACATCTCTTGACTTTTAACAAGCCATAACATCTCAACATCTCGTGACTTTTAATAAGCGATATCATCTCAATATATAATACATACACATCATATCCATAATCAACTCAGTAAGTACACTCACATTGGGTTGTTAACTATGTATTCCCGTTTCCTTCTGGTGGAGTTGAACTGGGTTGATTTGACCTTACACCTGTTAATCCAACTAAATCGGTACTGAATCTCAATCATAAGTATTATTTTAATATATCTATGTAACTTTCAATGACTATACAACAACAATATAATTCTACTCAAATCACATTCCATAAAACATGTGTAATGACAAAACTGTGGTATACATATTGATAAAGTTATGGACATTCAACCGTAAGAAATACCTCATAAGGAATTTATAATTAAACCCAAGTAAATATTAAAGCATACTTCTCAATGTATATACACATGAAACATGTACTCAAAATACTCTTTGAAAATAGCAGATAAAAACATTCTTTCATGGGGTATCCAATAGGGCCTCAAATTATTGTCCTCCATAATTAACCATTCCATATTCATAAATCGTACACATACACGTGTCCAATCTTATTAATATGAAAACATATCTGAATACACTTTCCGTTACAAGCGACGGTGTAATTTTTCAAGCTTCCTAGAGCAAGTTATGGCCATTTCTTTACAAAACAAGAAATCTGGCCTACAAACTCCTTTATTGTTCCTTCAACTTCCAAGAATTTTCATAATTTTTCTACAGTATAACATTCCATGATTTTCAACCCATTTTCAATAAACATACTTAATAATACATAATTAAAGTTTCGTAATCTTTTGACTTCATTTGCTATGTCAAAATCTTGACCAAACTCAGGGTATACCGAAATTAAATATCCAAATAACAACTATGTACCAACTTAAAACCATCACCAAGGCCCAACCACAAGGAGTTAAATTGTAATTTTCGGATATGATATGAATATATGAGTCTAATTTCATATCCAATTGGAATTTCTCAATTCCAGTAATCACACAAATATATATATATGCAAGTTTGAATACAAGGGGTTTCAGTACAAAGCAATATGGCCTATAAACACCACCCACCTCACATATGAACCAATACATATTATCACAAAGGGTGATGGAATTTTAATCCCTAATTCACGATTTATATACTTTGAAATAATTATAATACAAGATTAAAACAATTTTAATCACAAACTTATACCTTGGAAACACTTTAAGGATTTTCTTGGAATTTTCCTAGCTTTTCTTGTAATCTTTCTTCCTTAAACTTCCATTTTCTCTTTTCTTAAGATTAAATCTCTCAAAACTGAACATAGGGTTATATTTGCTGAAGAAATAAGTTAAAGGGAGAGGTTTAAGTCGGCCAAGGCTGCCTCCCATTCCCACCAATCAAATTAAACCACTTGGTTTACTAAAAGACAATTTTCCACTTAAAGGGAATGGACAGATTTGCCCCTTGTTCGTAAATTCGGCCTAACTTCTTACTCGGGCATCCGTTTGATGCCCCGTTTATTGTCTTACAACCCTAACTCACATGTATGCAACTATCTAGCTTTCACCTCAAGTAATTTGTAATGTTATAGGGGTCAAAAATAGTCTTAAATAGGAACATTTCTATCGAAAATAACAAAATTTTGTGTTCGTACATAACTCGACATTTCACGATTTATTAAAGTAAGATTTGACTAAACATAATCACTTAACATTAGATATGCTAATAACACGTTATTCATATCGCATAATATAAGCATGATTAAAATATAATTTATCATAATTATATCTGGGTTGTCACACATACCCAAGCATTTGGAGATTGGTTGGAGCTTGTGAGTATAAGTATATATTCATTTCATTTGTTATATTTTTTTTACTCTGTATATTTTTGTTACTAATATTTGTGTTTTTTTTTTTTAGATTTCAATTTGTTATTTGGGGATTTACAAATTATAATTTGGGGTTGCTCTCAAATTGGTTATAAATGAGGTTTTATTGTTCTTCTTTAGCATTTTTCCTTAATATATAATATTGTTGTGATTGTGTAATTAATTTTTGGAGGTTATTATATATAGGTTCTATTTGACATTTCTTTACTCATTTTAGTCCCATTATATTTTCCCCCTACATATAGGGCCTACTCCTAATTTTTTGGAACTTTTTCTCACAATTATACCATTTTAAAACCAACCATCCGTAACTTCTTTGGAGAATTTACATAAGTGGTTGAACTTTTTTTTTTTTAATTTTCAAATGATTATAACTTTTGATTAACAAATTCATTTTTCGCAAAATTACTATTTTTGAAATCGCCTCGTCGAGATCTATCAAACAATACCAATGAAGCCAATAAAATTTCAAAGAAAAAAAATTAAACATTCAGTAAACTTTACTGTATGCACTAGAAAATGAAATAGTCTTATATCTATGACATTTTCACAAACAGTGACATTTTTTGTGTTAATATTACACAGACAGTAGAATTTACCAGTTAACTAAATGGATCAAGTATTCTATAAACTCATATATATATATATATATATATATATATATATATATATATAATTTCACAAATTCTTGTGAAAATATCACATTTTCTTATGAACGTAGTTAACTTTACTGTATGCAATAGAAAATGAAATAGTCTTATATCTGTGACATTTTCACAAACAGTAACATTTAGTGTGTTGAAAAAGTGGTTTGGATCCACCGGAGCTCCCATTTGGGGTGAGTAGGGGTGGCATGGGGAGCCGCTGGTGCGAACCTTCAAAAATAAGAGAATATTGGATAAATGAATGTTTGAGCGACTAAATTGGTTAAACTAAAAATAAGTGTCTTTTTTTCAATATATATATATGAGTTTATAGATTATTTGACCCATTTATTTAACCAGTAAATTTTACTCTCTGTGTAATATTAACACAAAAAATGTTACTATTTGTGAAAATGTCATATATTTAACTATTTCATTTTCTAGTGCATACAGTAAAGTTTACTCTATGTGATTTTTTTTTTTTTGAAATCTTATAGGCTTCACGGGTCTTTTTTGATAGAGCTCGACGACGAGGAGATTTCAAAAATTATAATTTTGCAAAAAACGAATTTGTCAATAAAAAATTATGATGGTTCCCACACATATTATATTCTTTTAAAATATTCACACAATTTGGTTTGTAAACTTAAAAATATGATGAGTTAAATTAAGTTAAGTTTAATTTGATGAAAGATTCTTGATAATTTTTACGATTTTTTTAATATACAAAATTATAACCCACGATCGTGTGTATATTGTCCGAATTATAGGGATTAAATATACCTCTGCCTTGTATTCGAGTAGGATTAGGACTCCATCTTCGCCATCTTCTCCTAACTAGAATTATAGTGTGCTTAGGACTGAAAAGAATCCTATAAATAAGACTCACATCATGGCCGTGTTCTCTTATATTTTGTTTGTTCTTGATTTGTCTTTGAATACCATCTTGTGAGTGAGGTTCTTTTTCAATACAATACCATCTGTCTGTGTCATCACAATATGATGGAAGACAAGAAAAAACCACAGTTGTTTGTGTGGAAGAAAAAAATCGAACGTCAGCTTTCAGAAGGGGTGCCTTTGCGTACTTTGCTTTCAAAAAAGAGGAAAACAGAGACAACGGCTGAGCTTCAGCAACTCAGAAAAAGAAGGAATGAAAGAGAGATTGAAAGAGCAAAGCGTGAGGAGGAGAGAAGAGAGATAAACCGGGCTCGGGATTCTGCTCAATTTCTTGATTGGGAGAAGAGAGACAAAGAGTTTGAATTAAGTCAAACTCAACTCAGGGCACAAATTCGGTTAAGGCATGGTCGTCCAAAACCAATAGATTTAATGTTAAACCATTTACAAGGACTTCATAATAATTACCCACCTGAAGAAATTAAGTCTTTAACAATTGAAGAAATTAAACAACTGCGTGATGACTTGCAAACCCATTTGGAACTTGACAGATCACACACACAATATTGGGAGTCCCTTTTGGTGATTTGTGAATGGGAATTAACCAAATTGCTTGGTGGAGACAAAATAGGCCTGCACTCGAGTATTGAAGAGGATGTGGCCGATTTGCTTCAAGGGAAAAGCTATGATGAACTGGGGGAATTACAATCAGAGATTGAGACAAATTTGGGTTGTGGAACAGCTATGGTAGTTGAGTATTGGGAGGCCTTAGTCAAGCGTCTCCATTACTACAAGGCAAGGAGTTTTCTCAATGATAATTATGCTCCTAAGAATTTAGATCAACAGCCATTGTTGGAAACTGAAAAAAGTGAGCAGACGAGTTCAATTAGGCATATAGAAGATAAGGAAGAAGAAGATGGAGAGCAGTGGTTGGGGCTCAAAAAGCCAAAGTACTGGAACCGAGTTATATCCGGGTACGACTGGAATCAGTACAACCGTACACACTATGATCACGAGGGCCCGCCTCCAAAGATGGTGCAAGGCTATAAGTTTAATATTTTCTACCCGGATCTGGTTTGTAGGGCGAAAACTCCGAGCTATACCGTAGTGAATGATGAGGGAGACAGTGCTGATACTTGTGTTATAAGGTTCCATGCGGGGGCTCCTTATGAAGATATTGCGTTTCGGATCGTGAATAGGGAGTGGGAATACTCTCGTAAAAAGGGCTTCAAGTGTACCTTTGAGAGAGGAATTTTGAACTTGCATTTTAACTTCAAGCGCTACCGTTATCGTCGATGAATGAAGCACATGCACTTTGAAGATGTAATTTGTTTTTATTTTGATAGGATTATTTATTTAGGTATTGAGTTACCTAGTTCAAATTTATTGGTTGTTTTAATTATTTACTTTATCTTAGTGGCATTGTAGAGAGCCAGTGAAGAGCTGTATGTTGGTTGATTAAAGAGTCTTTGAATAGTTGTTTGATTCTTTATGTTTTAAACTCCAAATTTTTATCCATTATTTGTCTTTCATTTTACATTTTACCCATTACAACAGATTTTTGTTTTTATTTTTTATTTATCAAAAATAGGATGTGCAGCATAAATAATTACTATTCATCTCTAGTATATTGTGGAGGGATAGGTAACTGCTAATGTTATGCCCATCTTTAGTTAATGTTGTTGGTACAAAACTAATATAATCCTGATGTAAGCTTAGTGGGTTCTCTCTGTCTAGGCTTTGCACTTCATCTATATTAGAATTTCTCACAGATCTGAGTTAATATTAGTAGGTTCTCTCTATCTAAAGTCAATTTTCATAGTTTATGTTATGATTAGCTCATTTGATTTTCATAGTTTATATTCGTTCCTCTTAATAAAAGTTATGGAAAATATTAGTTTGCATTGGCATGTGCCATATGATTGTATGTAATTTCAATCCTCTGCTTATCTGTTTAAGAGGAAGGACCTGTTCACAGGACATGGTGGATTCTGGACAGATAATAGGTAACATGAAAGAAAGAAAAGTATCTAAATTCAAAGTAAATGACATAGATAAAGACAACAATGCAAATCACAAGACAATATATAAATTGTTTGTCAATGTGCCCCTTGGATGATGGTCACTTCTATCAATCAAGATCATTGGAAATGAAGATTGGAGAAATTGAACCCCTTAGATGCCTTATTATACCGAAAAGTATCCACACAAGAAATGATCCAAATGACCTCATTTAAGGTCGAAGAACGAATCAACTGTTCCTTCTAAGCAATCAAATTTTTTAAGTAGAAATAAAACAAGTGAGTAATGATGAAACAACTGTCTACTTGGTCTTATAACGGTGACTGCTTCCTGTTCGGAGATGAAAATCCACAGTGGAGTCATAGTTCAAGCATTCCCTTAGGGTTGTTTCCCAATTCTATAGTTTCCATTTACCATATGTGACCTCTAAGTATTAATATTGTGTTTCCTCATTGATATTGTGACTAAAAAAGCAACAGACAAGAATAGGGTAATCAATCTAACACGCTTACCCTTTCATTAAGTATATAATTGTAATAACCCTCGCTTATGAGACCGTATTTTATAATAATTACTTAGTATAGTAATTGGAACCTAGTGTTGGGTTATGATTTGAATGATGAATTCAATGTAGAAAAGTTGATATTTATTATGAGGTTGCATACATATCATAATTATGGGAAAATATTGCTATGTCATGCTTATTAATATCATCTGAATATAAAATGATATTTGGCTTAATTATGAGACCGGAACCTAAATTGAATTTTAAAATGTCCAAATGATAATTTGGAGGTTGCAGTTGATTCCGGAACGTGCGAAATAGTCAAATAATGTACCATATTGTATTTTGTAGTTTTGGGCATTTTTGACTGGTTGTGCTTTAATTATGCTATTGCGTATTATTTTATCGCACTTTTGATTAATTTAGTGGGGCATTTGGTCTTAAGTCACGATTTATGCCTACTAAGTCTTCTATTTTTTCCCCAAAATCCCTTCCTAAACCTAAGAGAGAAAAGAGAAGAGTGGAGGGAAAGCTTTGGAGATTGAGAGAGATTGCTACTACACCAAGGAAACTGCATATTTGCTGAATCAAGGCAAGTTTTTACTTGCTAAAATTGTGTCTTGAGATAGATGACTTGTTATGTTAATGGTGTATTGATTTTAGTTTAGAGAACTTAGGGTTTTCTTATGTATTTTGGGTTTTGACTCACTCTAAGTTGATTCATGGGGTTTGAAGATGATCAATAGCATCTTTGATGTTCTTATAGTGTTGGTATATGAGTTTGGTTGGAAGAAATTGGAGTTTGGGTAGAAAATGGAGTCCAAGACTCCATAGCCATTTCTTGGCAAAATCGCAGGCCCGAATCGATTCGGCCCCCTGGGCGAATCGATTCGGTTAGTTCCAGTGCCCAGGTCTTGTTGACCGAATCGATTCGAAATTTATCCGAATCGATTCGGCAGTTATGCAGAAACCCAGATTTTCAGACCGAATCGATTCGGCCCTCTGAGCGAATCGATTCGGCTATTATGCATAATCTCAAATTTTCTGGCCGAATCGATTCGGCCAAGGGGGCGAATCGATTCGGTAACCCTGCACTTTTTGAAATTTTTCTTTTTCATTTTTAGCCCCTTTTCTTTAGGATTTTTGATTAGGGACCTTCTTAAATGAAGTAAACATAAGGTTTAGAGTTCTAGTTGAGTTGGGTCGACATCCTAGACTCGAAAGGGTTCATCTAGGATTCATTCAAGGGGGAATTTAAGGTGATGTTTAGGCATCACTTTTGTCTTGTAGTTTATAAGGGTCTAGAATGTATTAAGGTCAATTTTGGAGACTTTAGAATTCAACTTGAGTTACATTTTGACTTAATGGTTTATATTAAAGCCTAAAAGAGGCCTTGGGGATAACTTTGGAGTCTAAATTCCTTATCGAGGATGTTATGTCGGTACATATCATGTGTGGTTCCGAATTAGCTTATACATTCAATTAAAATGAGAAACTGGTAAGGTAAATGATAATTTACTAATCACATAATGGGAATAAATAAAATGGATGTTACACACCTCTCTAAATACCATCTTAAGGGAAGTCCGCTCGTTAGGTGAAGCCCCCTAGCTAATGAATGCAGGGTGGATATAGTCCTAGGCCATGGGAGCGTTTATGGTTGTATGTTTTCTGCGGGGGTAGGGAGATTCCGGGTGTGGTCTTGGCTACCACGCAGGCTCATGGCCGCTTCCCGACGTTTTCGATAGGATCCCAGGTTGTCTTATGTTAGGCCCTGGAAGATGATGGTTATTTAGGGACGCGCTCAGTGGGGAAACCCGGACGGGCGGTCTTAGAATCGTTATATTTATAATTATGACTATTCTAATTATCGAGTTGGACTCGATGGAACATTAATGCCATATAGAGCAAAATTATGCCGCAAAGAGCATGTTATTGAGATTAGTGCCATACAGAGCACATGATGTCAATTATATTCCTGATAAGGAATGGAAAAATGTATATTTGAATTGAAATATGATTAAAGATGATAAAGGCTCATAAGCACTTTTAATTCTGTTTTATTGTGAATCTCACTCTATGTAGTCCTTTACTAGTTTCAGTTCCTCATATGCCGTTAATATGCTAGACTATCATCCATGCTTAATTGTGCATCATTATCATACTTGTCATTTATCTATTGATCACATATACCCGGGCCTGACCGGTTTTCCTTTTCTTGTTGTATATGTATATCTATATTATCCGTTCAGGTGTTCCGCCGCACGGTCGCCCGTAATGACTTTTCCCTTCCGCATGTTTTGAGGAGCCGTGACATTGTGCGGGTTTCACGGGATTTTGAGTAGACGCCTCTGTTTATGTTTCTAGTTATGTTCAGTTCATTCGGGCATGTTGCCCAAACTGTTGTAAATGTATAATGAATTTATTATGTAACACTTGATGCTAAGTATGTTGTATGGATGGTATTGACCGAAGCTTTATTCGGTCCTTTGTATCTTTCGGGATTTCTTATATGCGCTTGTGGGGGTTTCCACCCTCTATTTCTATGATGGGTTGTTGAAAATGTTTTCCTTTTTATTTCAAATCAAAGTTTTTGATAACCCGTTTTCTGGAATATAGAGTGGTTATTCCTTGTACTTTGTATATTGTTGTGGTGCTGAGGATGATATTATCCATGATTTCCTATTTAATCGGGGTATAGGGCTGGCCACCCTTTATTTCGGATAGCGGGTTGTCACAGATGGTATCAGAGCATCAGGTTCTAGAGTCCTTAGGATCTATGCGGACTTGTCACGTTCTACCGTAGCGTTCTTTGATATAGAACTTAATGTTAGGATTGTTTTGCTGCCTATGTATGCGATCTTCTGTTAAATAGATTGTCTTACATTATGTTTTAACTCTCTCTCGTCTTTATCTCAGATGCCGCCGAAGAGAGGACGTCCCGCTAGACGTAATAGGGTAGTTGAGGATGAGTTTGGTCCTCCACAGCAGCAGGGGAGTATCAGTGCCGCTGAAGTGGCAAATATTGTGGCCCAAGCTGTCAATGCCACGATGACTGCCGTGGCCCAACAAATGCCACAAGCCCAAGTTAGGGGACAAGAAGCACAAGTTCCCACGGGACCTTCTCAGTGGGAACGGGTGAGAGAATCTTTCCTGAAGGGACATCCCCCCGGAGTTTGAGGGTGGTTCAGAGGTTATCAAGGCGAACCAGTGGAAGAGAGATATGCAGCGCCATCTTAGGATGGTGGAATGTAGTGAGGAGAAGAAGCAGATTCTCGTTACTTTCAAGCTGGTAGGACCGGCCTGACATTGGTGGGAGTCTATGACGACGCCCGAGCAAAGGGATACTATGTCCATTACAAATTTTTGGGCTTTGTTTGATGGTAAGTATTTCCCTCCCGCGGTTCAGAGGGAGATGCAGAGGAAGCTGCAGGATTTGGTTCAAGGGGAGAGGTCAGTTGCTGAGTATGAAGAAGAGTTTACCCGGTTAGCCAGTTTTATACCGGATGAGGTAACTCCAGAGTCGAAGAGGATCTCCAAGTTTGTGGGAGGTTTGAACTGGCGAATAAAGCAACATTTGCTGGGAAATCCATCTTTAGTGACTTTTGGTGATGTGATGAATACCGCTTTGCTTCATTGTCAGGAGCACAGATTGTTTCTGCTAAACAAGAAGAAGGTTGTTACTGTGGGACAATCGGGGAGGCAGGGAGGTGTTGGGAGCGGAGGGGGAACATCTTCTTCGTCCCAATCCTCGGGGAACAAACAGGTTGAGAGGGATCCTCAGCAGGGGGATTCGTCCAAACGTCAACGGTTCGGTGGGTTTAATGCTGGTGGCAATAATAATAACAGGCAAGGACAAGGCGGTCAGCAGCCTCAGGGAGGTCGAGGTGGAAATGGTGGTAGGGGCCAACAAAGCCGAGGTGCGGGTCAACTCCAAAATAACCAAGGTAGAAATCAGGATACTACGGCAATCAAATGTTTTCAGTGTGGGGAGTTGGGCCACTATAAAAGGGCGTGTCCTCAGTTGGTTGGAGGGCATCTTCCACGGGCCCCGCAGCAGCCGTATGTACAGTTTCCGCCTCAAGCGCCTAATCCGGTTTCTCCTCCTCAACAGGGGCAATTGCAGTACGGAAGAGTTTACCATATTCAGGAGGCTTTGCTTCCTCCAGCTCCTCCGGCACCACCGGCGATCGAGGGTAAGTTTCTCATTCAGGGGCACATGGGTCGAATTCTATTTGATAAGGGTGCTACACACTCCTTTATTTCTAGAAGTTTTGCTCAGACTACAGGTTTGATAAAATCTGCTGAAAGTACTTTCACTAACGTCGAATCCTCTATGGGCGATGGCTCATTGATTTTCTTCGTATGTAAAAACGTA
The DNA here is from genome assembly GCA_949130495.1 of Sambucus nigra. Classification (NCBI taxonomy): domain Eukaryota; kingdom Viridiplantae; phylum Streptophyta; class Magnoliopsida; order Dipsacales; family Adoxaceae; genus Sambucus; species Sambucus nigra. The sequence continues at coordinate 53,156,366 of OX422222.1, forward strand.
GAAATTAATCTTGGTGACTTATGTTTTGATGCCGATTTGCTCGTCCTTGATATGGTCGGGTACGATGTAATCTTGGGTATGGATTGGCTAGTGAAGTACCGTGCTATAGTGAATTGCTTCGGGAAGAGTATAGTTTTTGCAGTTCTTGGACAAGAGATGTTCCTGGTAGTTATGCCTTGTGTGGAAGGGAGCACGAGTGCTTATTTATATTGTATTGCGGAGGACGCATCTAGAGATGTCGTGGTTCCCCTAGATTCTCTTCCCATTGTTCGGGACTTTGAAGATATTTTTCGGGAGATACCCGGATTACCTCCAAGTCGGGAAATAGAGTTTGTGATTGACTTAATGCCGGGAACTAGGCCGATCGCAAAAGCTCCTTATCGAATGGCTCCCGTGGAGATGAGGGAGCTGAGAGATCAGATTCAGAAGCTACTGGAGCAGGGCTTTATTAGGCGTAGTACCTCGCCGTGGGGCGCTCCGGTATTGTTTGTGAAGAAGAGAGACGGTTCTCTCCGGTTATGCGTGGACTATAGAGAGTTGAATAAAGTCACCATCCGGAATAAATACCCTTTGCCTCGCATCGACGACTTGTTTGATCAACTTAGGGGAACTTCCTACTTCTCCAAGATCGACTTGCGGACTGGGTATCACCAATTGAGGATACGGGAGCAAGATGTATCCAAGACGGCCTTTCTGACCCGTTATGGATCTTATGAGTTCTTGGTTATGCCCTTTGGGCTAACCAATGCCCCTGCAGTGTTTATGGACCTTATGAATAGGGTATTCCGGGATTTCCTTGACCAGTTTGTCATTGTATTTATTGATGACATCCTAGTTTATTCTCAGACGGAGTCGGATCACGCTGCTCACTTGCGGTTGGTCCTGCAGAGATTGAGAGATCATCAATTGTATGCAAAGTTTGAGAAGTGTGGCTTCTGGTTGAAGGAAGTTCAATTTTTGGGGCATGTGGTGTCATCCCAAGGTGTGTCTGTGGATCCGAGTAAGGTGATCGCGGTGAAGGAGTGGGGTCAGCCCACGACGCCCACTGAAGTTCGTAGTTTTCTGGGCTTGCCGGGTTATTACCGTCGATTCATTAAGGGCTTTTCTAAGGTTGCTAGCCCATTGACGAATTTGACCCGGAAAGGAGTAAGATTTGTTTGGGACAGTTCATGTCAAGCGGCTTTCGATGAGCTCAAGGATAGACTGACTTCAGCTCCAGTCCTGGCATTGCCAAAGCCGGGATTGGAATATCTCGTCTTTACCGATGCATCTCTTCTGGGGTTAGGAGGTGTTCTTCAACAAGAGAGGCAACCCATTGCATACGCTTCTCGTAAGTTGAAGCCTCACGAGAGGAACTATCCGGTGCATGATTTGGAGTTCGCCGCCGTTGTATTTGCCTTGAAGATATGGAGGCATTACCTCTTGGGGGAAAAGTTTAGTCTTTTCACCGACCACAAATCGCTGCAGTACTTATTCTCCCAAAAGGATTTGAACATGCGCCAGCGCCGTTGGTTGGAGTTCGTGAAAGACTACCAATTTGATATTCATTATCACCCCGGGAAGGCGAATGTGGTAGCAGATGCCTTGAGTAGAAAGCCTGATGGAAACTTAGCTGAGGTGTGGAAAGCTAAGTGGAAAGAACTCAGCCTGGAGGATGCCGGAGCGAGAGCATTCCTTTCAGTGATGACGGTTACTCCCACGATTATAGCAAAGATTGTGGAAGCTCAGAAGAGAGATAAAGTTTGTCAAGACCATACACGCCAGTTGTTGTCTGAGGGAGCGGAGTCATACTCAATAGGCTCTGAGGGTGGATTACGCTTCCATGGAAGACTTGTGGTTCCCGATGATGGGGATTTGAGACGTGCAGTTATGGCAGAATCCCACGGGTCGAAGTTCACGGTACATCCCGGTGGGGACAAGATGTACCAAGATATGCGTCGTTTGTACTGGTGGGCGGGCATGAAGAGGGATATCTCAGAGTTTGTGTCCCAATGCACTACTTGTCAGTTGGTTAAGATTGATCACCAGCGATCGACAGGTTTGTTACAGCCGCTCGAGATTCCCGTATGGAATTGGGAGAGCATTTCGATGGACTTTGTTACGGGCTTGCCTAGATCGCAAAAGGGTCATGATTCAATTTGGGTGATTGTCGACCGTTTGACCAAGTCGGCACACTTCTTACCTGTGCGCACCGATTATGATACCGCTCGTTATGCCCAGTTGTTTATTGAGGAGATCGTCAGACTCCACGGGGTACCTTTGAATATTATCTCCGACCGAGATAAAATATTTGTGTCCCACTTTTGGCAGAGTTTCCAGGGAGCTATGGGGACCGAGTTGAAGTTAAGCTCTTCCTATCATCCTCAAACAGACGGTCAGACCGAGAGGGTAAACCAGATGTTGGAGGATATGCTTCGTATGTGCATACTCGACTTTAAAGGTAGTTGGGAACAATATCTTCCGTTGGTTGAGTTTGCTTACAACAACTCATACCAATTTACCATTGGTATGGCACCTTATGAAGCCCTGTATGGCAGGCCTTGTAGGTCGCCCGCTTGTTGGTTGGAAGTGGGTGATAATAAGTTTCTTGAACCTGAGATGATCCAAGATACTTCTTCGAAGATCGAGCTTATTCGAAATCGCATACGGGTAGCCCAAGATCGCCAAAAGAGTTATGCCGATGCGGGTAGGAGACATATGGAATTGGAGGTTGGAGACCAAGTGTTGGTGCGGGTGTCCCCGATGAAGGGCATTAAGCGTTTTGGAAAGAAAGGAAAGCTTGCACCCCGCTTTGTTGGACCTTTCCCGGTAATCGCAAAGGTTGGTCCCGTAGCATACCAACTTGCCTTGCCGGAACCCTTACAACAAATCCATGATGTGTTTCATGTCTCCTCCTTGAAGAAGTACAGAAGGTGTGAAGGTGCCCTTTGGCACATTCCTTTCGAAGATATCGAATTGCAGCCCGATGTTTCCTATGAAGAACAACCGGTTGCTATCCTTGAGGTTAGGGAGCGAAAGTTAAGATCTCGGGTGGTGCCTCTAGTGAGAGTCCATTGGAGTCATCATCATGTAAGCGAATCGACTTGGGAACGCGAGGATGAGATGCGGGAGAAATATCCACATCTTTTCTCATGAGGTACGCCTGAATTTTGGGGGTAAAATTCCCTCATAAGGGGGGGAGTATGTAATAACCCTCGCTTATGAGACCGTATTTTATAATAATTACTTAGTATAGTAATTGGAACCTAGTGTTGGGTTATGATTTGAATGATGAATTCAATGTAGAAAAGTTGATATTTATTATGAGGTTGCATACATATCATAATTATGGGAAAATATTGCTATGTCATGCTTATTAATATCATCTGAATATAAAATGATATTTGGCTTAATTATGAGACCGGAACCTAAATTGAATTTTAAAATGTCCAAATGATAATTTGGAGGTTGCAGTTGATTCCGGAACGTGCGAAATAGTCAAATAATGTACCATATTGTATTTTGTAGTTTTGGGCATTTTTGACTGGTTGTGCTTTAATTATGCTATTGCGTATTATTTTATCGCACTTTTGATTAATTTAGTGGGGCATTTGGTCTTAAGTCACGATTTATGCCTACTAAGTCTTCTATTTTTTCCCCAAAATCCCTTCCTAAACCTAAGAGAGAAAAGAGAAGAGTGGAGGGAAAGCTTTGGAGATTGAGAGAGATTGCTACTACACCAAGGAAACTGCATATTTGCTGAATCAAGGCAAGTTTTTACTTGCTAAAATTGTGTCTTGAGATAGATGACTTGTTATGTTAATGGTGTATTGATTTTAGTTTAGAGAACTTAGGGTTTTCTTATGTATTTTGGGTTTTGACTCACTCTAAGTTGATTCATGGGGTTTGAAGATGATCAATAGCATCTTTGATGTTCTTATAGTGTTGGTATATGAGTTTGGTTGGAAGAAATTGGAGTTTGGGTAGAAAATGGAGTCCAAGACTCCATAGCCATTTCTTGGCAAAATCGCAGGCCCGAATCGATTCGGCCCCCTGGGCGAATCGATTCGGTTAGTTCCAGTGCCCAGGTCTTGTTGACCGAATCGATTCGGAATTTATCCGAATCGATTCGGCAGTTATGCAGAAACCCAGATTTTCAGACCGAATCGATTCGGCCCTCTGAGCGAATCGATTCGGCTATTATGCATAATCTCAAATTTTCTGGCCGAATCGATTCGGCCAAGGGGGCGAATCGATTCGGTAACCCTGCACTTTTTGAAATTTTTCTTTTTCATTTTTAGCCCCTTTTCTTTAGGATTTTTGATTAGGGACCTTCTTAAATGAAGTAAACATAAGGTTTAGAGTTCTAGTTGAATTGGGTCGACATCCTAGACTCGAAAGGGTTCATCTAGGATTCATTCAAGGGGGAATTTAAGGTGATGTTTAGGCATCACTTTTGTCTTGTAGTTTATAAGGGTCTAGAATGTATTAAGGTCAATTTTGGAGACTTTAGAATTCAACTTGAGTTACATTTTGACTTAATGGTTTATATTAAAGCCTAAAAGAGGCCTTGGGGATAACTTTGGAGTCTAAATTCCTTATCGAGGATGTTATGTCGGTACATATCATGTGTGGTTCCGAATTAGCTTATACATTCAATTAAAATGAGAAACTGGTAAGGTAAATGATAATTTACTAATCACATAATGGGAATAAATAAAATGGATGTTACACACCTCTCTAAATACCATCTTAAGGGAAGTCCGCTCGTTAGGTGAAGCCCCCTAGCTAATGAATGAAGGGTGGATATAGTCCTAGGCCATGGGAGCGTTTATGGTTGTATGTTTTCTGCGGGGGTAGGGAGATTCCGGGTGTGGTCTTGGCTACCACGCAGGCTCATGGCCGCTTCCCGACGTTTTCGATAGGATCCCAGGTTGTCTTATGTTAGGCCCTGGAAGATGATGGTTATTTAGGGACGCACTCAGTGGGGAAACCCGGACGGGCGGTCTTAGAATCGTTATATTTATAATTATGACTATTCTAATTATCGAGTTGGACTCGATGGAACATTAATGCCCTATAGAGCAAAATTATGCCGCAAAGAGCATGTTATTGAGATTAGTGCCATACAGAGCACATGATGTCAATTATATTCCTGATAAGGAATGGAAAAATGTATATTTGAATTGAAATATGATTAAAGATGATAAAGGCTCATAAGCACTTTTAATTCTGTTTTATTGTGAATCTCACTCTATGTAGTCCTTTACTAGTTTCAGTTCCTCATATGCCGTTAATATGCTAGACTATCATCCATGCTTAATTGTGCATCATTATCATACTTGTCATTTATCTATTGATCACATATACCCGGGCCTGACCGGTTTTCCTTTTCTTGTTGTATATGTATATCTATATTATCCGTTCAGGTGTTCCGCCGCACGGTCGCCCGTAATGACTTTTCCCTTCCGCATGTTTTGAGGAGCCGTGACATTGTGCGGGTTTCACGGGATTTTGAGTAGACGCCTCTGTTTATGTTTCTAGTTATGTTCAGTTCATTCGGGCATGTTGCCCAAACTGTTGTAAATGTATAATGAATTTATTATGTAACACTTGATGCTAAGTATGTTGTATGGATGGTATTGACCGAAGCTTTATTCGGTCCTTTGTATCTTTCGGGATTTCTTATATGCGCTTGTGGGGGTTTCCACCCTCTATTTCTATGATGGGTTGTTGAAAATGTTTTCCTTTTTATTTCAAATCAAAGTTTTTGATAACCCGTTTTCTGGAATATAGAGTGGTTATTCCTTGTACTTTGTATATTGTTGTGGTGCTGAGGATGATATTATCCATGATTTCCTATTTAATCGGGGTATAGGGCTGGCCACCCTTTATTTCGGATAGCGGGTTGTCACAATAATATGTATACAATGATGTTTTCATGATTGCAATTGATTAAATTAGATAGTTGAGAGTGAATCATTGGAAAAGTAACTCTACCTTATAAGTCGATTAATATAAGAGTTTTGTAGAGATGGAAATTTTAGCTGATTTTGTTACTTCCCATCCGTGTGGCATTATATTTGTGAAACAAGGGAAAACTGTAAGTAGGTTGATAGAATACTTTTCTACTGATTGTTTGGTTCTTGGTATTTCAATCTACATAATATATTTATTGCCTCTATTTATTTTTCATATTACTCATTACAGCAGAAATATTGTTTATAGCTCTCTTCCACATCTTCTTCCACCACATTGTCCTTCATTTGGCCCCTTTGGATCTGCTTTTGATTTTTTTTATCCTCAAAACCAGCAATTATATAGAGGTGCAGCAAAGAAGTGTTGATTGTGGGTATCCCTCTTCCTCAATCAGTCCATACATTTAGACTCAGATGCAACATTTCCCGCTCTACATTTAGATATGAAACAACTCCTGAACTTAGTTACAATATCATTATTCCGAATTTTAGATCTTAGTGATTAAGAGTCAAGAACATAAAGGCTTTTCCCTGCATATTGTCAAAGCATAGGGAAGTGAAAGTTTCTAAGAATCTACTTTGCGATTTGACTTCGAAACCGAAAATTACAAAAATAAGAAAGATTGAAAGTCAGGTTCAACCAATATTGAACTGGATGCATAAATTCAGTTTTTTGTGTATATAGCTCCCGTAGACAGTTTCGCACCCTCCCATTAAAATCCTCAATATTTTTTAAAAAGGTACTTAAAGAACATTATAACCATGGCACTTTATACAAAAACTCAGGGTGTATAATCAGATTGTCTTCTAAACCAACCAAATTTTAATTTTGGATTCAAAGGGAATATACTAGTCAAGTCCGAGCGATTGAAGTTATGGATTGGCCTCTGGCATAATTTCAATGTCCATTGGCACTTTCTTTAAATTCAACATTATTATTATAATTGTTTCCTTCTTTATGTTGGTAATTATTGTATATTTCCTCCTTTTCATATCCTTTTTTTTGTGCATTATATGATCCAAACATTTACTTTAGCTTTCGCTTGTGCACATATATTTGTGATGGCCTACATAGGATCTTATATACTATTGCTAAATTTCTGAATGTAATGACATGAACTTCTGTGACATATTTATTATTGATATTTTATTTTTTCCACAGAACTTTCTAGGTTTAGCATGAATATTCGATTGGAAAACCAGTGCTTTAGCTTGCCAAGTACATCGATCATTTCCTTGTCAACTTGATAGGAACAGTCTTCAGTCATATTATAATCCCAGGTGCAGAACATGTGCTGAAGCTTCCTCACTCATCCTTTTTTTTCTTCCCTATACTTATTTATCCATAACTACTACTTAACATATGCCTTGCTTTCAATTACTAATGTAAACTAGGGTAGTGATTATCAATGAAAAATATATTTATTTAAATTGCACACAGAGCTCTTAATATATGTATCCCGGTACTAATAACCTTTGGAAAGAGGGGAAAGGAAAAACCAATCAAGACCCCACCCCTTTTAGCAAGGGAATTCATATATGTTCCTTTCTCTTTTTCTATTTTTTGAAGGGATCATCAAAGAATGAACATACCCAAAAGTAAAATAGTGAATTTGATGCAAATTACATCTTTTACTCATCTCTTATCACACATCTTTGTCTTCCAAGACAACTAGATAATTGAAAATAGATTGTTTGTCTTCAAATCTTAAACCATAATGGAGTTTGGATTTTACACTTATCAGATTCATTCTACAGATAAGTTGTTTTTCTTCAAATCTTAAACCATTTATAGCCCTCCAAATAGTTCTCAGAGCATGAAGAAAGGGAGCTCTCCACAAATTTTGAATTTTCGAGCCCAATTGAGGCTTGAAAGAGAAAATAATGAAAAAATTAACTACTTGTTAAAAAATAGAGTGGAAGTATGGAAATATTGATGGCTCATTCAAATATTTGTATAAATAAATTCATCAAATAATGGTAAAAGAAATCAAGTATGAACTCAATACAAGCCCAAAAATACTATGCTGCCAGTAATAGTAGACAACTAACGGAAACGCTACTTTTATACTTACACTATGATTGATCTTCTTACGCCACCAAAAGTTAATTCAACTTCTTTAATGGAACAAATAAAACATTTTATGGTCAAATTAATTCAACAAATTGATTGTCAATTACATACTTTTATGATTCAACAAACTATACTGCTAAAGATCTTTCTGATCTAATATAAACTTTTTATGTTTCAAGTTTACAAGAAATAAAATTATATGGACACATAGTATTGTTTAAATTATACTTTATATAGGGTAAAACTTGATCAAGCATATTAAAATCAAAATCTTCAATAATTTTCTCCACAACTTTGTAGCATTGCAAAAAATTTATGACCCTCACCTTGGGCTGGGAAATTGATATGGGACATCGAAACCAACCATTGCCATACGTTTTGAGCATAAGAACAGTTGAATTATAAATGAATCATTCTTAGTAGAACATAATTCATTGCACATAAGGCAGGAGACACCACTGATACGCCTCTATTCTGCAGTTGATCCTCAGTTGGTAATTTGTCAATAATTAACCTCCAAGCTAAAATGAAGATATTAGGCAAAGTGAACTTAGGCTATAGATTGAGATATGGAAAATGATAGGGAGACATGATTTTGTGACAATGGACATGTGTTCGCGTGTCATTGGAGGACACTTAAAGGATACCACTCAAGGTGACAAGGTGTCCTCCAATGACACGAGAACATGTGTCCCATGTCAAGAAATTAAGTCCCAAACCCTAAAAATACCCTTGAAATATTCATTCTCCTTGGGATATCTGGTTCTGAAGGCCTTGTATCCTTCTTTTTTAGAATATTCAATAAAACTAGAAGGCTCCCAAATGAATCTTTCTAAGGTATCCACCTCAGTATCATAACTCATGTTTCGGGCCAACACGACATGACAAGGAAAGGGTTATTTGGACACGGACGTGATAGGACACGACTTCGTGTTATTTTATCAGTCACTAACACGACACGATGCAAGTAACACAATTTCTGAAATGTTTCTCTCAATCTAACAGTAACTACTAGGGATGTACCATTCATGATTCCTAGTTTAATCCTCTACTTTCACCTTGATTTAGCCAAAACATCAGAGGGGTATCCAGTTATCTGCAAAATGCAGTTACACGGTCATGTATCATTCCTAAGAGAATTAGGTGTATTGTTACCAACCGACCATCTTCTGCGTGTAAAAATATTAGTGAAAACGTGCTTTATCCCATAAGAAATAGAATAGGTAACATATGCGGGGTTACGAGAAAAAGTGAACAATTTAAATATGGCTTGGAAGAATTTAGACATGTCTACTGAAAGAAAATGTTCCAAATAAGCTTTTTTAAGTGTACTAGAACCCTTGATGCTTACACCACCCCCTTGATGCTTACAATTGAGTCCTATCAGGTAACATATGCGCGCACACCACACCCTTGATGCTTACAATTGTTTTGGTGGCAGTATCCCCAGCGCAAAGGAACTTTTTACTCGACTTAGAAAGAGTTTTGAGGAGAGTTTCTTGTCATTTATAAATTATGAAGATACTCTTGAGAATGCCTTGCTATGCAGATTAAAACAGTTGAGTCCTATCAGGTAGCCATGGTAAGTATTTTTCTTTCCATCCATTGCGGATCCCCTACTTAAGGCCTCCTCCGCAATACAAAATAGGATATGGAGAGAGTGTCCCCTACCTCACCCCTCTATTGCACCCCAAATATCTCTTAAGGGTTCCACTAATAATATTAAAGTTTTTCACACTTTTGAAGAATATTAACCTAGATAATAAAAGTTAAATTAAACCCAAATTTCTGCAAAGCACTAGCAAGGAAATCACATGTCAAGGGATCAGAAACTTTAGCTATACATACCTAGCAGCTTGATCCCCACATTCCCTCCATAGGCTTTCATGTTACTAATATTAACATTAACCAAACACTTCAGTTTATTAAACATTTTTAAACTTTAACCCCGGGTAGGATTCTTCATCCAGAACTGACAAATTGTTAATCATTTTGAACAGGGTATCAAATGGATTTGTTATCCCACTGTTCATTGGTAGTTACAGATTGTGAATAGCCATGATCTTGAAAACAAGTATTTGGATATTTTTTTAATCAGACTGCAAACATGGATTATACCTGGTGTTTACTTATTTATAACTGTAGAGTTGTTCAACACTAAAATTTGCCGGTCTTTTAGCCTGTCTTGTTGGATCTTTTACGGGTTCACTCAACTTCGTTGTCCTGGGACAAGTCATTTGTTTTACTCTCATTTGAACACAATCCCCCAAACAAATGACACGGACAAGAGTCGATCCCGTGAACATTTGCTCTGATACCACTTGTCGGATATCAAGCCACCATCTCACCTAAAATCAATTGGTGCAAGGGAGGGTAAATTTTAATCTTTTACGGGTTTACTTAACTTCGTTGTCCAGGGGCAAGGCATTTGTTGTGATCTCATTCCAACCAACCTGATTAAAATTTTGTTTCACAAACTTAGTTGAAACATGACCCATATTCATGCATGCATCTCTGAATGTGAGGATGAAAATGATCTAGAGGAATTCGTATCCACATGTGAAAACTCTAATACAATAAATATGGTATCCCCTCTACTTACATTTATGGTCAAATATGCAAAATTTGTCTCACCTTCGTGCACATATTCAATTTCTCAAAGATAGATAGTATCTTTCGCTTGCTTGCAGAGAACTTTTTATGAAGACACTGTGTAGTCTTCATGACTGAAGTATGAGTCCACTTACTAAAAGCCCATACATTCTTCCAACCAGCAAATATCTTGACAGGAGCAAACCCAATCCTGCCTAGATATATGTAATACACACAAATCGGACACGTGACTAGATCCACTATGGAGGTGGCTTAACAGAATTTAGAAGCATCCTGTATTCATTATTAATTTTAAGATGATAAGTACTCAAAAGTGAGCATTATTTTCCTTCAAACAACCTATAAGAATATTGAAGCCATAGGGACTATGAAAACACAATTTATTTCTCTTTGAGAACATTCAACCCTAAAATTACTTTTGTAAGTGGTAATATTTTGCATCATTCCTTCTATTTTTTTTTATTTCATTCCCGGATAACAGACAAAACAGTGGCAAAGTAAAAGCTGTGATATAGCTTGCTGTGATATAGCTTGCTGTAATGAGAAACCACTACTTTCCCCAAGGGATATTCTTTGTTGCAGCTTTTTAACTCTGTTGCAGACAACATAGCTTTTTAATTTTGTTGCAGCCAGGCACTATAAGTTATTTGATAGAAGAGGTATTGCATGCTTGTTGGTTCTGTGTGTTTCAATCTCCCAATTGTTATTCATTACTTGTCTTCATATTTCATTTTACTCATTACACAAGGTCTTTTACGTTTATTTTTTTGTTTATGAAAAATAAGAATTGCATCCATCCAGAATGATATTGTTCATAATTCAAGTCTACTGTGAAGGCATCAGTAGCAGCTAATGTTATAATCCTCTTTGGTTGAATGCCGTTATTTTGTGCAATTAATATAATCCCGATGTAAGCTTTGCAGGTTCTCTCTGGTAAGCTTTGCACTCAATCTTTCTTAGATTTTCCCACAATTCTGAGTTAGCATTAGTTGGTTCTCTATATGTAAGCTCTGATGTTGATATTTATCTTAATTTGCTGATTTGATTTTACAACGAGTCAATCTTCTTGACAAAAGTTGCTGCAACTACGGAATCATAGTTTTCGTCTGCAATTGATTGCCTGAAATTACGATGTTGTGTTCATCGAGTTAACCATAGGACACGTCCACCAGAATAACTGGATGTATTTCTTCCCAAAACAAGCATAAGAGGTAACCGAAATTAAAATAAATTAAGACTCAAGATGAAGAAAATAGAAAACAGAAAAGAAAATCAGTCATACAAATCACCGAACAATATGTTCGTCGGCTATATTGATGAACAACAAATTAAGATTAAAGAATTAAACCCCTACCGGAAGATATTCAAGCAAGAGATGACCCCTAATGCCCTCATTTAAGTAGTTGCCCAAAGAATCAGTTGACTCTTCGTTTTAATCAATTAAATACTTTAAATAGAAAAAAGACAAATGAGTAAGGACAAAAGAACCTTTGAATGGTCCTTATAACAATGACTAGCTCCCCATTTACAGCCAAAATTCATGATGGAGTAAATAGTTCAAGCATTCCCCAAGGGATGGTACCCTTCTATATGTATGATATCTTCAAATTTTAGAGCATTCATTTTGCATTTGTGACCTCTAAGTACAGATATTCCATTTTATTGAGTGATATTGTGATTAAAGAACTTAATGGGTAAGGAACTTACATTATATATATAGTATGTAGATAATGCTATAATAAATAAATTGACTAAATCAGATTATGGAGAGTGAATAATTGGAAAATTATTCTGCACTATAGACGGTTATTATAGTGGTGTTTTATCTTTGAAAACTTTAGATGATTTTTCTTACTTCGCATCCTTGTGGCATTTTAGATGTGACAAGTGAAGAACTATAAGCCTGGATGGTTATCCATTGCCTGTAATCATCTTTCATTCGCATAATTACAACAGATTTCTATTTTATCAGAATCACAGAAGAATCTTTTATAACACTTCTTCCGAAACATTAGATGATTTTCATTTCTTTCGCTTGGCACCTTTGAACCTCCTTTTGCTTCTTTATCCACAAAACCAGCAATTAAGGGCGTATCCAGGAATTTAATTCAGTGGATTCATTCAACGTGCTATTTTTATATAAAAAATTTGGTCTATGTAATCTATCGAAGCTACACTTAAAATACATTCTAAATTTGCAATATCATGTATTTTCAAGAACGTTAAGCAAATCAGTTTGTATTTATCAATTTTTTACGTCAATATTTGTTACATGATTTTTTGACATCTATCTTTTTTTTCTAATTTTAGTGGGTTCTGATCTTAAAAATTGATATTTTTACACATACTCATTATATTGTTTGAAGTTCAGTGGTGTCAATTGGCACTGCTGGAGTACACATGGCTCGCCCTTGCCAGCAAATACGTAAAGGTGCAGCAGAAACAGAGGTCTTTTAAGTGGGCATCCCTTATCCTAAATTAGTTCATACGTATAGTCTCAGGTGCCATTGAGTTGTAACATTTCTGACTCCATATAGAACTTGGTAGCAACTTCACTAGAGAACTCATATTGTTAAAAAATAATTTGCAATGCAGCAATGGCACTTTGAAGCAACGTGGATTCCTATTTTCTTCATCATATCATCAAGAGATCTCTGTTTTGAATTCTCAAAACCAGTACAGATCATTTGTTTTGAATATCATATTCCAAAATATAGTGCTCAAGAACACAAGTTTTTTTTTTACCCATACTGTCCAAGCATACGGGGAAATGGAAGTGGCAAAGAATTCACTTTGCTATTTGACTTTGAAACCGAAAAGTACAATAATAAGAAAGATTGAAAGTAATTTTTAACCAATATTTCCTTGGCTTAACATATTCAACGCGTTAAGGATATAAGCTCCTGGAAACAGCTTTGACACTGTAATTCTAATCGTCGATGTTGTTTGCCCATTAATTTGTTAAAATATGTCGACTGTAGTACATCATAACAATTTGTGGAAATGTAGATAAAAACATAGGGAGTCTAATCAATTTAGTTTGCTAACCTAACCAAATTTGAATTTGGAGTGTCATTGAACATTGGATAGACCTCTATCACAATTTCAATGTCATTTGGCACTCTCTCTCTCAAGTCCAAGATTTTTATAACTATACCCTTTTTAAATCTTGGTATCATTGTAGGATATTTCCCCATTCTCTTGTTTTTTGGCTTGTGCATTCTATTATCTAAACTTGTACTTTTAGCTTTCATTTTTTTTATATTTGAGATGGCCTTAATAAGACTTTTTTAATCTCTGTTTTAAAACTATTGTTTCCATTATCCGTTATCCAGTTACCCTGCCTATATATATAGGTAATGTGAAAGTTCATCTGCTGCATATGGTTCCTACATGCCTAACATTCCATTGTTATCTGCCAAGGGGGATGGAAATATGCTGAGTTGAAACATGTAGAAAGTGATGGTGATGATTTTCTATCATTACAATTCTCAGTCACATTACAAAAGAGAGGAAATGTAGTTATATACATAACTTCCCTAACAGTCTTGGTGGAATACAGTTATAAGAGAATCAGAAACATAACAGTATAGGGTTATTAGTGTAAAATTACATCTAATAGTCTGTTATACAAGGCCATGTTTGGTAAACTGTAAATGACTATCTAACAGCCCCCTTCAAGTTGGCGCTGGTCTGCTGAGGTAGAACAGATGCAACTTGTGTGGAAGAGAGATGAGGATGTGGCATGACTTTATCTCTGAGATATTGAAACCTGGAGACAGAGAGTACTTTAGTAAACATGTCTGCCAGCTGATCCATAGAAGAGATATGAGCAACCTGCAGTTGTTTGGAGGCAATCTTTTGTCTGACAACGTGGAAAGCAACCTCAATGTGTTTTCTTCGAGCATGGAACACAGGATTAGCTGCAAGGGAAAGAGCCCCAATATTATCACACCATAGGGTAGGCACAGAGCAAAAAGGGACCTTGATATCTGTGAGCAATTGTTGAAATCTGCTTTTTGGCAGACCAAGCAATGAGATTAGGGCCTAGATAGACACTTTAGCCAGATGTAGACCTTCTGTCAATGGAGTCCCCTGCCCAATCAGAGTCACGGTAGGCTAGTAGCTGTAGAGGGCCAGTCTGAATTTGGAGAGATCATCATAAATGATTGAAGTGTGTCGTTCACGGTACATAAAATATTCAGCCAGAGATGCTCCTGTATAAGGAGCGAGGTATTGTATTGTAGCAGGGGAAGACGCCGTTTTGGCTACCACAATAGTGTATTCCATCGCTCCCCTTTCCTGGAAAGTAGTAACTACCTGAGCTACAAAAGATGCTTTTTGACCAATAGCTACGTAAACGCATATTACATTTTGGGCTTGTTGATTGAGAATCGTATCGGTTTCTACTGTTGTTTTACCAGTCTTTCAGATTTCGTTTGACTGCAATAAAGTGACAAGTTAGAGGCTGATGCATAAACTGAGAGACCAATTGACAGCATAGCAAAGGTTAGGTCTAGTTACTATGAGGTACTGCAAGGAACCAGTGAGATTCCTGTAGAGTTGAGGGTCATTAAATGGGGTAAGAGCAGAGACAGTAGAGGGTTTAGAGGCTGATGGAGACAAGGTTTACAATCTGATAAACCTGCTTTGGTTAAGAGGTCAGTAGCATACTTGATCTGAGAAAAAAAATTAACCCATGTGAAGTAGTCTACACCTCAATACCTAAAAAATAATTCAAAGATCCCAACTCTTTCAAAGCAAAAGAAGCCTTCGTGGCTGTAATAAGGGAGTTAATAGGAGGAGGAACTACCAGAACCAAGATATCATCCACATAAATCAAAACTATCAGCATATGATTTGTAGTGCGCATGATAAATAATGAAGTATCTGCTGAGCTGTTTGTAAAACCATATTGAGTTAAGAACCTGGATAGAGTAGCAAACCATGCTCTAGGGGCTTGCTTAAGCCCATAGAGAGCCTTTTTGAGTCTGCAAACTGAAGTAAGTTGAGTAGGGTCAACAAAACCAGGAGGCTGGACCATGTAGACTTCCTCTTCTAGAACTCCATGTAATAATGCATTGCACTTCATATTTAGCATATTGTGGAGGCATCAGTAACTGATAATGTTATGCCCATCTTTAGTTAATGTGGTTTGTACAAAACTAATATAATCCTGATGTAAGCTTAGTAGGTTTTCTCTGTCTAAGCTTTGCACTTCATCTATATTAGAATTTCTCACAATTCTGAGTTAGCATTAGTAGGCTCTCTCTATCTAAAGTCAATTTGCATAGTAAAAGTGGCTAAGAATGTATTTTGTGACTTGACTTTGAAACAGAAATTACTAAAATAAGAAAGATTGAAAGTCAGTTTTAACCAATCTTTCCCTGATTGCACATATTCAACTTTTTGCGTATATAGCTCCTGTAGACAGTTTTGCACCCTCTCAATAAAATCCTCGATATTGTTTTCCAGTTAATTTAAGGTAGACTTAAAGAACATTATAGCCACCAATTTTTAATTTTGGAACTTCATAGGGAATATACTAGTCAAGTACGAATGATTGATCTCTTGGATTGGCCTCTGGCATAATTTTAATTTCATTCGCTACTTTCTTTAAAGTCCAACGTTATTATTATCGTTTCCTTCTTCTATGTTTGTATGTATTGTATATTTCCTCCTCATTTCTTTTTTTCTTTTGCATTATACGATTCAAACATGTACTTTATCTTTCACTATGTGCAAATATAATTGAGATGGCTTTAAGATCTTATATACTACTATCTGAATTTCTGTAGACATGAACTCATGTGACACTGATTTAGTATCACAATTTATTTTTTCCCAAAACATTCGAGGTTCACCATAAATATTCAATTGGGAAAAACTTGTGCCATATCTTTCCAACATCATCGACCATTTCCTTCTCAATTTGAACAGTCTTTAGCCGAATTATAATGCCAGGTGCAAAGCATGTGCTAAAGCTTCGTTCACCAATATTTTTTTCTTTTTTTTTCCGTATACTTAATTCTCCTTTACTAGTACATAGCATATGCCTTTATTTCAATTACAAATGTAAAGTAGGTTAGTGGAATCACGTTGAAAAATTCGTTTTATTTAGATTGCACACTGAGCTCTTGGTAGATGTATCCCGGTACAATAATAACTATGAAAAGTGGGTAAAAGAAAGATCAATTAATAATGGCCCACCCTTCTTAGTACGGGAATAAATATTTTTCCCTTCCTCCTTTACCTTTTTTTTTTTTTTTTTTTTTTGGTGGGGGGGTGGGGGGGGGGGGGGGGTGGGGGGGGGAGCATTGAAGAATGAGCAAACCTGAAAATAAAATAGTGAATTTGATGGAAATTACATCTTTTACTCATGACATCACACTTCTTTGTCTTCCAAGAAATTTGGATTATTAAAACACAGAGTTTAGAACGTTTTCCTTTTCCACTTCATTCCTATTCTTTGTTGGTGGTTTGTGACTAATGGAAATGGAGGCATGATCAGCTGATACATTATTCAATGATTGTAAAAGGAAAGCAGACATTAGGTAGGTTACAGAATAGAATCATAAATGAAGGAAAAGAATGTTGGGTGCCTCAGAAGATTGGGGTTCAGAACGCAATATTCTGAAGCAGCTTTAACTCACGGTTTCCTCTGTAGTTAGGGCAGTACAAACCTAAGACCATTATGGAGGATGGATTATATACTTCTGCGAGTCCTTCTAAATATAGGTTGTTTTCCTTCAAATCTAAGACCATTTATCGACTTCCAAATATCTATCAGAGCATCAAGAAAGGCAGCTCTCTATAAGTTTTGAAGATGTGAGCCAAATTGAGGGGCTTTGTAGCTTTGCCAAAAACTATGACCACCTTGTTCTATGAAATCAATTTGAAACATAGAAGTCATCCATTGCCATACCTTTTGAACATAAGAAGAATTGAAGAATAAGTGCAAAGTTTCTTAGTAGTAATTGCATTGCACATAGGCAACCAGACATCACTGAGATGCCACTTTTCTGCAGTTGATCATCAGTGTTAATTTGTCATTAATTAACCTCCAAAAAATGGAGATCTTAGGTGAAATTTTCATTAATTCACCTCCAAAAAATGGAGATCGTAGGTGAAATTTTACTTCGTCCATGGACTGAGATACTCATTGTATTTGGGATATCTGGTTCTCAAGGTCTCATAGCCTTCTTTGTAGAATATAGAATTCAACGGCTCCCAAATGAATCTGTCCAGAGCATCCCCCTGATGTATTTTCCATCATTATATTGGGGAAAGAAGCATATAATATAGTAGGGATATACTTTTTTAATATATAACTAGTTGTGATATACAATTCATGATTCCTAATTAAACTCCCTAGTTTCATCTTGATTTAGGCAAAACATTAGGAGGGCAACCTTATTCTGCATAATGGAGTTACTCAACCATGTTTCATTATAAAGAGAAGTAGATGTACCATTACCAGGCAACAAACTGCTGTGTGTAAATATTGATGAAAGAATGCTTCAATTTGTGACAAATAAAAGAGGTCACATACAGAGGGTTTACAAGAAAACGTGAACAGGTTGAATCTATCATGGAAGAATTTGGACAATTCTGCATCACCTTTAATGATGATACTCAAGGAAAATATTCCAAAGCAGCTTTGTTAATAATACTAGCTACCCTTAGGCACACGCACCCTCTTACAAGGGATGGTTACAACTTTTTTGGTTGCCGTATCCCCAGCACAAAAGAAAGTTTTACCCCACTTAGATTTCTTAGGAGAGATTATGGCCTTTTCAAATTATGATGCCATGCATGAGCATGCATTGGTAAGCAGATTGCAACAGTTGAGCCCTACCAGGAAGCCATGGTGAGAAAATTTCCTTTCCATCCACTGATCATGGCTTTGGCCCTTTCTTCCCAAGGTTTCAAGTGAGACTTTCTATATTTACCTTCTAAGCCCACTGAAGTAATTGCATTGGATATACAGCATATTCCCTTCATGAGATCCCAGAATCTCAAGAATGGTACGTCAGAGAGTATTAGTCGAGATACCAAATCTGTGCTTGTTTTTTACCTAGATTTTGATCAAACTCATCGATCTTCAATCAATCGAGATATTGATCAAATCAGTGTAGCAATCTATCCTTTTTTTCCTTATCAATCTCGTTTAGTCCTCAACTGGGGCGATTGAATTGAGATCAGATTTTTTTTATTGATTGAGTGTATTTTACCTGAGAACGGTTTGTTCTAACCGGAGTTTTCAATTCTATGATTGCTTGCCACATGATTTTGATGTAATCAATGGTGCCGAAGCGTAAAAATAAGAAGTTATCTACACAACAATTAATTACACAACATCTACCTTGCACAACAACAACAACAACGAAACTAAATAAATGAAATGGGTTTCTTTCTCTCTCTTCTCTACTCTCAATATTCAAAGTTAAGTACAAATGAGGACCAAGGGGTTATTTATAGGAAGAGTTAGCTTGTTAATCAAGCTAATACCCAAAAAGACTAAAAAAGGCAACTAATATCTAAAAATGACATATTAGTCCCAACATATTTGGAAACTAATTAAAATACAAAAATAAAGGAAAAATTACAAAAAAATGCAAGAAAATACTAAAATAAATCATAATTCCCATCATTCTCCCCTACTTGAGAGAGCTCGTACAGACGAAAAAAATGTGTGCTAGGGCATCATCCGCGAGCTCCCCTACTTGAAAGGGAAATCGTCCTTTGAAGCGTCCCGCAACCACAAATTTACACCATGGTCGATGAATAGGAAGTCAGCCTCTAATCCCTCCAAATGAAGAGCTAACACAAGAGTGACGCGGAGAGGGCCATCGATGTCATATTTCATCCAAATCCCTCATGATGAGCCTCCGTAGCATCAAATCATGTAAATGAGTCGTGGTGCGCTCCTCATACGTAACCCAAAAAGGGCCCACAATTCTCACAGCAATCGTGATCACCTCACGCAACATATACTCCTCAAAGGAAACAACCACCGAACCATCGTCACAAAACTCAGCATGATGACCAAAAATGGAAAAAAATTCATCAAATCGAATATTTCCACCTCGTGATAGTGAGTGCGAGTCTCCCAACCATCTTCAACAAATAAATCGAAAAAATCACAGACGAAGTACCCCTCATCTTCTATCCCAAAGATAGGAAAGAAGTCCACATTCTCAAATGCCTCCAAATCTCTATATCGGGTGCGAGTGATCCATCCATCCTCCTTGAATATGGGAAAAAAATCACAAGGAAGGAACACGTAGTCACTATCAATCATCCTTGGGGTCTTAACAACCTCGAAGACATCCTCATGAACCATAGCCGAAGAGATAGTATCAGCGGTGTGCACAGGAATGATATTGAATGTAGTAGGAAGGGCACCGGTGGACAAATACTCCATATATGGGATCAAATACCTCGCGCGTGCACGTACCCATTATTCACATGCCATCTCCGTCTCAGTATACTCGACTCGACACCTATTTAGTTGTTCCCCGATGGAATAAGCACTATATGCAAATGTGTGAAGCTTTTGAGATAGATATGAATCCATCTCAGTCCAAGAATCTTGAAAACTTTGGAGGTTCTTGATGATGCCACAACTTACCTTGTCGAAATCGGCACATGCATTCAAATCGAGCCCGTATTTGATACCATCCCACGATAATCTGGAAAAAAGGTATTCTTCGGGTGGGGGAGGGATAAAATCGTAGGGCCTTAATAGATTTGGGGCAGATTTGTAATGTCTAGAAAATGCAGGGGCTGAATTGGAAATTTCAAAAATTGGTAGGGGATTAGGGCTCGTGATGTGGTGGGATGTTGTCGGGGTTAAATATGAACGTCTATTAGGGTTAGGGTTTATAGATGGAGTGGGTTTTAGGGTTTCTTGAGGTTGGGGAAGATAGGGTTTGGAATTAATAATCTTTTTTTTTTAAAGTAGTTAGGGTTTGCGGGGGAATGATTCTTGGATACTTTTAGGTGGAGATGGATCGGGGGTCAAAGGCATTGGTTCTTGGTCATGGGCAACACAATCTTGAAATTTCGGGTGATTATCAATTGCCCCTATCACGCGGCACACGTGGGGAAGCATCGGTGCAGTTGTAGTGGTCTGGTCTGGCCTATATGGGCTGTTGGCATGCCTGGGCAAGTGTGTCGGTGAAATCTGGGCAGATCCGGCAATGCTGGGAGTGCTATTTTGTGAGTTCGGTGAGTTCTTGACAATCATGGATGAACAGCTATTGAGGGATGCTACTGGTGAGACATTGGAAGGCTGACCCATATGCCTCAGATCATCTGCGATTCTGGTCGGAGATTTAGGCAGATTTTGGCAGAATTCTACCTCGTTTTGAAATCTGTTGGCTCGACCAGCAGTGCTGGTGGTTTTTCGGTCCGGCTGGTGGCTATTCATGTGCAAGGTGGATGTGTTATGGTTCTTGGTTGAAGCTAGGGTTTGGGAGATGTTTTTGGGTTGAAACGAGAAGGGACAAGGATTTGGTGGCGGTAAGGGGTGGTGATAACAGGGGCTGATCGGTGGGAGGTTGTTGGACATAGAATGAAGCCGGGGTGGTTCCAACTCGAATCCGACTCATATTTGATAATAATCCTCGCGCCAAGAACAAACGCGGCTCTGATACCAATTTAATGTAATTAAGGCTGCGGAAGCGTAAAAAGAACAATTAACTACAAAACATCTACACTACACAACAACAATAACTAAACTAAAGAAATGAAATGGGTTTCTTTCTCTCTCTCTTCTCTATTCTTAATATTCAAAGTTAAGTACAAATGAGGGCCAAGGGGCCTATTTATAGGAAAAGTTAGTTTGATAATCAAGCTAATACCCAAAAAGACTAAAAAGGCAACTAATATCTAAAAATGACATATTAGTCCCAAACATACTTGGAAAGTAATTAAAAGACAAACATAAAGGAAAAATTACAAAAAAAATGCAAGAAAATACTAAAATAAACCCCAATTCCCATCAGACTTCTTCAGCGATTTTAAGCTTCCCACGATTGATCTCGTTTTGATGTATGAATTTCAGAAATTACTTTTGGTACAAAAGATGATAAAAGTAGAGGATTGGAAGAAGAATTGAGTATTTGTAAGTCAACCAGCCCGAAGGCACTAGAAGTTTGCAAACAGGAAGAATTTCAGTTTCCCAAATGTGACAGAAATCCATCCAATGAAGTCCAGAGGCATGATGGATGTCATTTTACTATACTATGGTTAATATATTCCTCGCTAAAAATGGGAATTTTGAAGGAGGCTTTGAGGTAAGCAATAAGGAAGGTGGTGTTGTTGATGTTCAGGACCTTCACACTAATAACTCAAGAATTTAAAAGAAGGAGGTGATACGGTGTTGGATAAGGTTTATATGAAAGCTTTTCCCCCAATAAAGATAGTAATTCTGAGGTCAAACATGATTTCATTGATGCTGAGAGGGATAATAATGGGCTGCTGTGATGTAGATTAGGGTGTGAAAGCGTAAAATTAAAGAAGTTAGCTACACAACAACAACAACAACAACAGCACACTATATTACTATATATATAGCAAACTATAAATATAGTAATATAGTTTGTTTATATACAATAGTTTGTCTATATAGTAATATAGTATATATATATATATATATATATATATATAGTAATATAGTATATATATATATATAGCAAACTATATTATATATATATATATATATATATATATATATATATATATTTAGTAAAGTTACAAACAGCAAACTATATATATATACACATTCGGGTCGGGTCCTTATCGGATCGGAGTCATGTATATCCAGACCCGGTCCATTAACTAATCGAGTAATCGAATAATCGGGTCTATAAAATTTACTCAGATCCAGTAATTCGCGTCGGATCCAGGTTGGGTTCTGGTCCAGACCCGGTCCATTGACAGCCCTACGCCATGCCATGAAAGCTACGTACCTGGGAGACCAATGTGGGTGGGAGCCAATTCACTACTGCCTGAACTTTGGCATCGTCCACCCTGATGCCGTCGCCTAAGACCACCTATCCCAAAAAAGTCACTAATGGTACCATAAAAGCGCATTTCTTTAACGTAACGAAGAAACGCTCAACTCGAAGGACCTCTAATACTTGAGCCACGTTGTCTAAGTGCTCCTCCTCCGATCAACTGTAGATCAAAATATCATCAAAATAAACAACCACGAATTTATCCATGAAAGGCCTCAGAATCTGCATCATTACTCGCATAAAGGTCGAGGGAGCATTGGACAGTTCAAAGGCATCACCGTCCACTCATATAGCCCATCCTTTGTCTTAAAGGCAGTTTTTCATTCATCCCCCGGTTTCATACGGATTTGGTGGTACCGACTTTAAATCCAACTTGGAGAATATCGTCGCTCCATAAAGTTGGTCTAACATATCCTCAAGCCGCGGAATTGGAAACCGATACTTACCATGATTTTATTAATGGCACGGCTATCAACGCACATTCGCCAACTCCCGTCCTTCTTGGGTGCTAAAAGTGTCGGAACCGCACAAGGAGACATGCTCTCTCGTATATACCCCATGTCACATAACTCGGTGACCTGCTCCTGTAGCTCTGCGTGCTCTGTAGGGGACATGCGATAATGGGGAAGGTTGGGAAGCTGTGCCCCTAGGATGAAGTCAATTGTATGCTGAATGTATCATAGGGGAGGAGGCTCGTCTGGGATGCACACACATCACTATAACAATCCAGTAAACGTTGAACACACGGCGGAACGAATGCCTCTCGGAAACAGGAGGCCCGTTTCTGCAGCCTCGGTGGCTAACTCCTCGTGGGAAACAAGTAAGGCTGAGGGTCGAGTCATCGGAAACAGTCGCATGGGACGAAGAAGAAAGTTCCGCTCTCCATGTGTAAAAGAGTAAGTGTTGTCTCTCCCATCATGCATGCTACTATGGTCAAACTGCCATGGCATCCTCACATGCCAACTACGGTGCACAGAACCTCGTCATGATAATCCCCAATAGAGAAAGCAACTCAGCACTGTCGGCTAGGGGCAAGTGTGGCTCCGCTATCCAACCACCCAATACGGCATGGTGTAGTCAACAACTCCGTGGGAAGCTTTAGTTTATCTACCATCTCTTGGGTACTAAATTATCACTCGCTCCCCCATCAATAATCACTCTGCATAACCTTCCTTTTGCGGTGCAGCGGGTAAAGAAAATACTTGACCGGACCCACGTGTCATCACTAAGTGGAGGCATTTTGGCATCGAAGGACGTCGTAATCATAACGGTGTGTGTGTAGTTAGTAGATACATATGCAAGTTTGGCTTGGGTTCGACAAAATGAGTCTCGTTGTCGACAAATGGATTGAGCGGTGAGCAATGGGACATTGTTAGGAATGGGGAGGATGCCTAAAGAGGTACATCCTTTGTATAGGGAATTAGGGTTTCTTGGTGGATTAAAAATTAGGGTTTCTTGGGATTTGGGAAAATAGGGTTTGGAGTTTGTGGAGGAATACTTCTTGGATACATTCGTGTGAATCTTGGATTGATTAGAATCGAAAAACTTCAGTTCTTGATCAATCGTAGTAACATCTTGAGCCTCCAATAGGTTAACATCTATTTCAGCCTTGTGGCATGCTTGAGAAGTCTGCAAAAGGGTCGGATTGCGTCAGTTCTGCCATCCCCAGCTGTTGGTCTGCTGTTCGGAGACATCTGGTGTATTTGGGGGTGACGATAACTTGTTTTGGGGCTGGTCTGCCTGGATCGGGTGATGAGGGGTGTTTGTATGAAATTTCAAAGCTACCCAGTGGTCATCCGTCCCTTCTAGTAGTTGATTGGGTCAACGAACCCTAGATGAGTTCCCAGCAGCGCCGGTACTCTTATTCCCATCGTCCGATGGTGCTGTCATCCCCTCCCTGTTGGCCTGAATTGAGGTTAGGGTTTCTAATCTTTGGAACGTATCATTGAGGTTGTTCCGGGTATTATCCGGATGAACCCAATTCAAATCCCAATATTCTATAATCATGATTACTTCAAGAACAAACCGAGCTCTAATACCAATTTGATATAGATTATGGTGCGGAAACATAAAATTAAAGAAGTTAACTATACAACAACAACAACAACAACAACGTGAAAATGTAGGGAGTTCTTTTATTTCTCTCTTGTAGTCTCTCAATATCAAATGGGCAAAAGTATTACAAATGAGAGCCTTTAGGCTATTTATACTAAAGATACAAAAGAGTAAAAAAAAAAGAACAAGACAAAAGAAATATAAAAAGGACGTCCCTGTCCTATGCTCCTGCATCATGCTTTGTGTTAAACTCAACTATCAGGAGACTAAAGAAGAAGTGCGAGTATAGAGGAATGTTGTCATTACTTATGTGTTGGGAATGAAAGTCAGTTTTGGGCAATGAGAATCTATGTGAATCGCCAATTGGATAATTTTGGCACATTTGAGATGTTTTACTAAAATAGGAGTGCTTATTACAGCTTTAGAGGACTATGAAACATAATCGAAGGTTGTAGATATGGGACTGTGGGCTGAACTTACCATTAGGGTGAGATTACCCAGCCTTTAACTTAATTTGCGATCAACTGCCATGCTTAGTAACATTGCAAGCAGGATTCGTAAACCCTTGTTTACGGATAAAATGACAGCAAGGAGAGAGCGGCTTATTTATGCTAGAGTTTGTGTTGAAATAAATGCAGAAGGTGATTTTCCATATGTTATCTCGATCTACGGGCAGGATGGTAGATGATAAGGCAAAAGGTTGATTGTGAATGGACTCTTGTAAACATTGCAAAATGTTAGGCCATAAAAAGAGAGTCGCAAATTCAAGCCCAAAGAGGTTCAAACATGGTCCAAGATTAATGATGCACCGAAGGATACTAATGCGAAAAATCCCAGGGGTTGTAATAAGGGAAGTTAGCAATGGCTCAACTGGGAATAAAGTGGAGATAGGGGAGAGCAATAAAAAAAATGCATATTTGAAATTATAGGGGTTCCTTGATAATTACAGTGATAAGTCGGTTGAGCAGGCCGCGTTCTAGAGAGAGTGGTGGGCAAAATTGAAAATGTGCAGGCATTCTTTGGGGTTTCAAGCAATCATACGTCCCATGATGTCAACATCCATAACTCCTATGATTCCTTGAAGATTAATATTAAAGCATGCCAGATATCTCAAGAATTGTGCTCTACTGATGATGAGGTACCAACTATTATTAAAGAGAAGACTATTCCATCCAACCCAAAGCAAGGGAGAGGGTGTAAACAAGCAATCAGCAGAGTAAAGGAGGGGGAATAGGGGAAGAGGTAGACATCAAAAAAAAGATTTTAGTTTGTATTGTTTGTTGTTGGTGTGTGTAGCCGATTGTTTGTTTGCCTTTAGGCATAGTTGGTTCTGTCAGGAGAACTGTTGTCAGTGTCGATGTATATTCTTGTGTTTTTCCGCATTTTGGTAATAAAATTTACATTATACAAAAAAGAAGAAATCCCATATTCTCGATAGTTTTAGCAGCTTTGTGGTTAGCCTGTTTCCTATATGCCCAAAGTCTCTACCATAAGATTACGAAACATTCACCAGGTTTGTTGTCTACTGAAAATAACAATATCACCTGGACATAAAGACTGGGATAATTACCTTGAATCCTCAAGGGACAAACATAGACTTCATTTAAATTATATGAAAAAAAATTATATTTCTATAGTTTTGGCCCCTACAAAAATAAATATATATTTTGTGCCCCCTCTTACTCACATTTCTTGATCCGCAACTGTCTGCTATATCTAAATGTCTGTATATCTTTCAGTTTGTTGTCTTTCTGTTTGTTATTTTTCACTCGTGGGGGGATTGTTGAAATTAATAATGAATCTAATAATCGTAATTGATTAAAAATTAAATTTAAGTTGTTTTATATTTATTTTGAAAAGACAGGTGATTTCATGAAAGGTCGTGTCCGTTTGTGAAAAGTCGTGACCCTTCGTTAGGGTCATGTTTGTTCAGAAAGATAATATCCTTTTATAAGGGTCGTGCCTATTCGAAAGGGTCCTTCGTCGTCTATAGACCACTTCTCCTTCATTCTAATCTTCGTTAGCTTGTTTTCATCCCATCTTTTAATTTGTACTTTTTAAGATAAGTTTGGATTCGCTGGAGCTTTGTAGGATTCTAATAACACTTCTACAAAAACGAGAAAGGCATTCTATCTTGGAAGACAAACATTCATCAAACCTTGAGTACTGGTTAAGGAACAAATCCGTTTTAAGAGAACAATGTGAATTCTCTGGGCTCGTCTTTAATTTCCTTCGTATGGTTGGTAAGTTTTACATAATTTAACTTTTTTTTCCTAGTTGATTTATTATACTCTTCTTTGTTGAAATCCATAGCGGAAACACAAAAGCACATACATATTATTCCAACAATTTTATTTTCTTAATTTTAGTAAGTCAAGAAATATTATTAAACTAGCAACTTCTCCATGCCTACAGCACTACTCGTGTCTATGTCAAATTATCCGTGGTTATGGCATTACTTGCTCCTAACGCCCTAATCAAGTATGTATTTGTGCTGACACCATTTTAAAGTTAGCAAAATACTACTTTTAATGTAAGAAACAAGTTATATCCATATTTTTAAAATGAAAATTAAATAAAATAAATTATGTTAATGAGTAGTGATGATGGTTTGTATTATGGTTTGAGCATGTGGTGGGGCCCATATTACTAAGATTCCATGTGACATCACTTTGATCAATACCTTTTTGGTAAATGTTACTTACGATAGTGTCATTGCAATATCAGCCATCAAAGTGTGTTTATACAATGAATTTTGTCCCTTAGATGTCCCAAAATTGAAATTGGGGGTGTTTTCAATTCCTTTATAAGAGTAAATTGTTATTGTGTATCTATGTTGTATTGTAGCTTCACATAAAGTACATCTACAGCATGTATTCAATTATAGAAAACTGAACGGATATAAGTTTTACATGTTTTAACAGTTTTAAGACAAATGACCAACACCTTAAAACAATATATATTATCACAAATACACACAGGCTTTGAACCCATTTTTACTTCATAGAATATGCAGTTTGTAGGCCGGTGAGGACGAGCAGTATAACTGCAGCAATTACAGAAATCGTAGACCACGGATTGCTAAAATAATCGCGTCTCAATATTAGCTTCCACTTAAACCAGGCTGCCTTCCATTGGTGCCACCAGTCTTTACTATAGTTATTCAAATCCTCACATATATGAGCAAAATAAAAGTCCTTTTCATCCATTACGATCTCTTTATGAAGATTGCAAAAAAGGCTCCACACCTGTTCATTATCACCAAGCGAATTCTCAATAATACCGCAATTAACAAGTAGATCCACATCTTTGGGAGTTTTCATTAGGCTGTCCATGAGAATGACAAAACTGGTTATGTATTGAGTTCCGTAACGCCTGCACTGTTCAAAAGCTATCAGATTTCGGAAAAAAGTTTCAGACCACTCATTTACTGTTAATTGCGGGATTGTCAACTGTCCGTCAGTACTAAAATGTATGTGCAAAAGGCCACTCTCTGCCTCCTCCTTGGTGAACCTAACGCCCGCCTCTTGTAGCTCTGTTGCCCTTCGGGTACATTCAAGCTTCCCTCTACGAGAAGCTTTTCTAAGGGTTGCGTATTTGGGGCAATGACAACATCGCAAGAAATCAACTAGGTGGTTAGAAGGCCAATCTTTTGGCGGGAGTCTCTCCATGAATCCCACTTTCTTGAAGTACATATGCACAAGATTATGCAAGGGATCAATAGTACCCGGCGGAAAACCTGCTTCGAACAAATCCCGAATAATTACATACGGAAGTTGATTCTCAAGTAACATCATGTCATGCAATATATCGCGTTCCATCCATGGATCATCAAATATTTTTTTGGGTTTCTCACCCTCGGGTGATGATCTTTTTAACCCATTATAGTTGTCTACGAAGAGCTCGATCATAAATACGCAGTCCAACATAATCATTTGCGAAAACCCTTTGCCAGTAATGTTATTAAATTTATCTTGGTAAAGCAGACGGACACGTTTTTCATCCTTGGTTGCGATTTGAGAAACATGGACTAAATTAAGGGAGGATCTTACTAGATATCTATATAGGCACCTCCATTTATACGGTTCCATAGCTTGCAGATGTGGAGCTCCATGGTGACGTGGGCCAATTGAGACTACTCGAGGAGTGTACGCTGCTTCATTTATTTTGCGAAGCTTCTCAGGAACTTGGGAGATAACGTCCCAGTAAGGCTGCTCATCATAGTCCTTGTATAATGACAACGTCTCTCTCATCTTCTTGAAATGATCCTCTTCCTGATCTACCTGAACTGAGACATGATCTCCGTTAGGTTCCTGACTTGAAGATTCTAAATCTCCTTTCTTGGATTCCATTTCCCACTGTCAAAAAATGTAGAAAAATATCACCTTCTCTTCGATACATTGGTAAAGCACTACTCGAAGAAGTTTTAAAGAATAATAACAGTAATAATTTATGCATGGACAACAATAATTCTACATAATATCTAAGGTTATTCGTATTTTGGGATCCAGTACTTATGCATAATTGCACTTTGGGGATCTTAAGTTTTCTTATTTGTACTTTGGGGCCCAAAAACCGTCATAAAATCCTTGGTCCAAGTCCCACTGGATTCAATGGAATTGTTATCGAGCGATAAACAGAAATCGCTTCGTGCTTCCAAGTCCCATCTGCCCAAAAACTTGTGACAAATCCACAAATCAAAATAAGAATAAATGAGTCTGACCATAGGTCAAAGGAAAAATTAAAAAAAAAAAAAGAAAGTACCACATTCAAACTTTTCCTCTGCAGCTAGGTCAGTTCAGGCTACAACCCTTCGAGCAAGGCAGTTCATGAGCTGCTATCTCCGACCGAGGTATGGTCTTCTTTTGCTCTGCTGCTGTTATTCTTCCTCCAAACTGTACACAAGCCAATGCAGCTTTCTTTGTTCTCATGGCAGAGTGAGGGTGGGGGGTGCTATCCATCCGCCAATAGAACCGGCTTTTAGTGAAGATCCGCTCATATGCTGCGCTGCATAAGGGGAGGCAAAAGGCGGCTTTGCTCATGAGTTAGCGGTCAAGTGGAAAAGGACCTGCTGACTTCTTTTCTTTCCGGAGAAGAGCAGAAGCACCCGCAGCATGTCATGGTAGGAAACCATAAGAAGAGGCTAAAGCAATGGCAAGGGCACTTAATCTTTTATGACACCTTTGGACCCCCAAGTGCAAATATGAAAACTTTGGGCCCCAAAGTACAAATATAAATAACTACTGGACCTCAAAATACAAATAACCCTAATATCTATATGGCATCCGCCAAACCAAAAGATGATAAAGCCGTAGGGAAAGAGAAGGAATATATAAAGGACAAGTGAAGGGAAGGCTTAACAATTGACCATTTTGTCGTTAATTAATTGTCCCTGTATGTACTGCCCATCATCCATATTAACATCCTCATTTTCACTATACTAGCTGAACTCAATTAAGCAGACTTTCTATATATCTTCCTCATCAACCTTCGATTTTATGACACTATATCATTGTGCAGGATGGTGAAGTGGTCAAAATGTATTTCCTTGCTAAATTTTCACAAATCGTGTCAATTAAAACAGAATCACTAAATTGACACTGTACATTTTGCTCTGGTGGTATTCATTCATCACTAGAGCAAAATAAAATAAAATAAAATAAACAAATGTGTTATATATAGTGTGGGTTCCGTAGGTATCCAAATAATAAAAGAAAAGTAAGCATAAATAACTGCAAACAATGTGTATAAAAATTTAGAGAATGAGTAAACTCGCAATTTCCAACAATATAGTCTTAAAATTCATCTACAGCCGAAAAACAAAGTCAAAACAATATGATATTAAAATCATTTATGCTTTATCAGGCAAATGATGATTGGAGAATGCAAAAAACTATGGAATGTAGAACTCTGGAACAAATCATTGGAGACAAAGAATAATAATAACAAGAAAAAAAAATTACAGAAGGTTTTAGATTACCATTCCTATTGTATTGTTCTTTTGGTGAATACTCGCACACACCATGGCACATTATGGGAGGTGACCCTAAGAAGATTCGAACTCCTGACATCCAAGTTGAAAGGTAAGAGCCCATGCCACTAGACCACCCCCTTGCGGCTTATGTTTAATTTTAAAAAGAGGTATTATAAGAGTTAAAAAGTATAATCGTAAAGAAAATGAAAAGCTCGTCACCTATTAAATATAACCTTTGGTTTGGAGGAAAAAAAGAAATGAATAAAGTGCACGCCTTATATTGTTTAAATCAAAATCTCTTGCAATCCAGCAATTGTTCAAAGCAATCTATTTCCTTTTTTGATCTCTCACATCCAATTTCTTTGTTATATATTCTCCTTTTATTGTTTCCTATGAAAAAATAATTTTAATTTTACTATTATCAATTTAGGTATCCTTTTTTTTATTTTGGACCATGAACAAGTTGTTCTTGGCATCTCCGCATACGCAAGTGCATGCTTGCTAAGAAGCTAGTTGAATCCTGAAAGGTAAACCTTCAGAACTACTTGTACTGGGTCTCGTACTTACAGTAATGCAATCTACTCTCAAGGACAGTGACGACACACCTCTATCAATAAGTTTC
Organism: Sambucus nigra; assembly: GCA_949130495.1. Classification (NCBI taxonomy): domain Eukaryota; kingdom Viridiplantae; phylum Streptophyta; class Magnoliopsida; order Dipsacales; family Adoxaceae; genus Sambucus; species Sambucus nigra. The sequence continues at coordinate 53,187,687 of OX422222.1, forward strand.
GCTTAAATACTATAATTTAGCTTGTATAGTGTATTGTTGGGACAACCAGCGTAAAACTTTGTCAGATCCTTATGAGCATGAATCCTATGAATTGGAAAGATAGGATTCATGTATCCAACCCCAAATAATTGGAAAAATAGAATTGTTGTATTATTATCATTATCAAGCAAAATATGTGTCATTATATTTATACTTATTTTATTTTTCAAAAAAGAAACTCGTCAATCTTTCATACAGTTTCCTCATTGGACATCAATCTAATTGCATTTAGTCGCAATATGTTTTGCAAAGGAAAAACAGAAGTTTATAAAATAAATACGAAGTGAAAAGAGAGTATTGAAGAAAAATCTCTTTTGATTTGGCAAAGGCGAGATAAAAGAGACGACTACACAGTTGTTTTCCTTGCATTGCAGGGATTGCCACCAGTGCTAAAAACCGTGGTTGTCTTCCTTTCTTCCTTTCCCTTTATGTTTTATACATACAGTATTAAATTATCCATGCATTTTTTACAGAAAATTATTCCTTCCTATGGTAAATTACCCATCCTTACCACAAATCATATGTGCCTACGACACTATTAATGTTTACGATGAATTATCTAAGAAAAATAATTTGTGTGCGGCAGTACCCAAGCAACTGTAATCAACTCAGTTCCACAAAAAAAATAATGAGAAACAAGGGGGAGTTTTGAAATTTACACACAAAAAAGAAAGACGCAATTCAACTATGGGCATTTTTTTCTGCACTGTTAAGTTGCTTGGCGGCTTTAGTTAAGTTTGTTTGACATCTGGTGAAGAGTTGTTATTGTTATTTCCTACATGCAATAATTATACTTATTGTGATTCAGAATTGCAACAATAAACAATTACGAAAATTGAAAGATGAACTCACAAATGGACAAAAAATAAATTCGAGCCTTGTGTTCAACACAATGTCCTTAAGACAATTTTGTTGCTTCTATGGTGCCCAAGGTCTATGAACAATTTCCTTCCCCAATGTTACTTGGAATGTGGGTCGCTCTAGTATGTAGTACGAGTACGTTGTACGTAGATATAGCCGGCACACAGTACGGTGGAGGTAGGCTTAGTTGGTTTGCTATTAAGGATTACGGAATGTTTTACTACTCTTGTTGAGGTTATTTTAGAACAGTAAGTATATTATCAAGAATACATGTACTACATTCTTCTAGACATTGATAGGAAGTTGCTGTGCGGATAGTCACTCAATGGAGTGATTCATGCACGCCCAAGATCAACAAGGGTTACAACTCTCTCAAGTCTCACAATCCTCTCAAAGTGTATAAAAGAGAGCACTAAATGATGAACAATAGAAGCTCTCTTATTTCTGTGTATTTTGAACCATGGCTGTAACCCTCCTTAAATAAGGAGTAAAAGTGAACGGTAAACCGCGTATGAACAGTAAATCACGTATCAACAATACCCCTGTATGAACTGTAACCGCGTGTGAACAGTTACCGCAAAAATTCAAGCCAAAATTCACAAATATCCACCTTGGCGAAAGAATTATGTAACCCCCATACATCACGCAATCATTTAGGAACACCACCACCAATCAACCCCGAAGGGCCTCATCAATATAGAACATTGATCAAGTTTGAATAATGATCGGTTGGATTATATTTGGTGCCAATTTTCTTTAAAACAACAATACCCCCATCGGTAACACCTTGTATGAAATGAAACCAGACATCAATATGCTTGATCCTCCCATGATGAACATGGTTCTTGGCCAAGTGGATAGCGTTTTGGCTATCACAATGCACCTCCACACAATCTTGTGTAATCACCAAATCACTAATAAGACCCTGACGCCATAAGGCCTCTTTAACGGCTTCCGTTGATGCCATATACTCCGCCTCCGTAGTAGAAAAGGCAACCGTGGCCTGCAACATGGACCTCCAGCTCACCGGACCACTAGCTAATGTAAAACATGCCCCGTAGTCGACCAAAGCTTGTCCAAATCACCCGCATAGTCAAATTCCACATACTCACACACATGTGACTTCTCCACCTGTTAATGCACAAGTCCTACATCAAGTGAACTCCGTAGATACTGCAAAATCCACATCACCGCATTCCAATGCTCTTTGCCCGGGTTCGCCATATACCTACTCACAATGCTCACCGCTTAAGCTATATCCGAACAAGTAAAACCATGGCATACATCAAGCTACCCACCGCACTTATATAGAGAATTTGAGCCATATACTCCACCTCATCCTCTATGCTCGAAGCCATCGTAACCGAGAGTCTAAAGTGTGCAGCCAAGGGAGTATTTACAGGCTTTGCATCCTGCATCCCGAACCACGCTAAAACCTTCGTTAGGTATTTCCTTTGAGTAAAGACAAAACCTTCCCTTCTTCCTCTCTCTACTAATCTCCATGCCGAGGATCTTTTTGGCTTTACCCAAGTCTTTCATCTCAAACTCTTGACTCAATTGAGCCTTTACTTTGTCAATCTCCGCCGTTCTCAAATAAGCTATGAGCATGTCATCAACATACAAGATTAAGTAGATGAAATTATTATCGTTTCAGTTGTTTGAAATAACATAATGATCAAAAGCACTCCCTGCAAATTTCTGGCCCACCATAAACGTGTCAAATCGCTTGTACTACTATCGAGGCGACTGCTTCAACCCATACAAAGACTTTCGCAATTTGCATACATGATCTTCCTTACCCACAATCTTGAAACCTTCCAGTTGAGACATGTAAATCTCCTCCTCTAGATCCCCACGAAAAAATGGCATTTTTCACGTCGAGTTGTTCAAGCTCCAAGTCAAAATGTGTCACCATAGTTTAAAGAGTGTTTCACCACCGGAGAGAAAACTTCATTGTAATGACCACCTTGCCTTTGTGCAAAACCCTTAGCCACTAACCTTGCCTTGTAATGAACATTAAAATCTGGAGCTCCATCTTTCTTATTAGCATAACCTCTTACTCCTGATAGACTTTTTCCCCTTACGCAACTTCACAAGCTCCCAAGTTTGGTTCTTATGAAGATAATCAATCTCGCACTCATGGAAACCTTCCATTAGTCACAATGAGTATCACTTATCACCTCACGATACGAAGACGGATCATCACCATAAACCAATAATGCCTAAGCAATCATGTCATTATTGAAGCCCTATCTCTATTGTAGTTTACCAAACCCTCGATTCTCTTTCGCTTGCCAAATATGGTTGTTCTTGTCGTTGTTGACTAGATCCCTCATCTGGAACCTCCACCTCTTCACTTGAAGAATCGATTGGAGTAGTCACCTCAAATTGTAACTTTTCACTCTCATTCTTCATCGGAGAATCTTCTTTCTTACTTTTGGTATCTTGAGCATAGACACCTCATCAAAAGTCACATCCCTACTCACCACTATCTTCTTATTTTTCGAGTACCATAACTTGTATCCCTTGACCCCATCGATTGAACCCATAAAAATTATCTTTCAAGATTTAGAATCAATTTTTCTCCACTAATGTGAAAATAACCGGGCACCCAAAAATATGCACCGTCTCATAAGTAGGATATATATTAGACCAAATCTCTATAGGAGTCTTATAATCAATTGCAGTAGATGGGAAACGATTGATAAAGAAGCAAACATAGGATAAAGCCTCCACCCAAAACTGCATCAGCACTGGACAATATGGACCTCACCTTTTCAAGCAAGGTTCAGTTCATCCTCTCCGTTACTCCATTTTGTTGTGGCATTTTTGAACCGTATAGTGCCAAATAATACCTTTCTCCTCACAATACTTCAAGTAAGGATCATATCGGTACTCCCCACCATTTATCCGACCTAAGCACCTTGATCTTCCTGCCAATCTGATTCTCCACCATCTTATTCTTTTGGAGGAACATCCCAAAGACCTCGTCTTTGTGTTTCATGGTGTGGATCCAAGTCCACCGAGAGTAGTCATCAATGAATGTCACAAAATAGTGACTCCCCCCCAAAGATGGGGTCTTCCAAGGACCCCAAACATCCATGTTAACGTAATCAAGTATGCCCTTCGTTTAATGAATCGTCGTGTCAAACTTGACCCGTGTTTGCTTCCTAAGCATGCAATACTCACAAAAGCGCAACTTGCAACTCTTCGCACCCTTTAGCAACCCTTGCTTACACAACACTGTCATGGCCTTCTCATCGGCATGTCCCAACCGCATATACCAAAGTCTAGTGGAATCCAGCTTTGTCGCTTCACTATTATCAAAAATTAAGGCATGGCATGCTACCGAGCTCCCTTGAAGAAAATAGAGATTTCCCCCCTTGCTTCTCATCACCACCAAGGCACCCAAGACCACCTTTAGCATTCCACCTTCGAGTACAATCTTGCACCCATTGGAATCTAAATCACCCAAAGAAATCAAATTCTTCTTCAACTCCAAAGCATACCGAACATTCGTGAGAGTCCGAGTCACTCCATTACGTAGCTTCAATTCGATCGTGCCAATACCCTCGTACCGATAAACATGATAATTACCCATAAAGACTTTACCTCCACCCACCTCTTTAAAGGTATGGAACAAATCTCTATCCAGGCACATGTGGAAAGAACATCCCAAGTCAAGTATCCACTCGCTTGAAGAGCTTTCCCGTAAATAAATGATCAACATACTCCCAAATTCACTGTCCTCCGAAGTGATAGAATTGGTGGATTCCGCCACCGATTTCTTATCATCTCTTGCCTTTAGCTTAGAGCAATCCTTTTTGAAATGCCCCTTCTTCTTGAACTTACAACACATGACATTTACCAAGCCCTTGTTCCTAGACTTGGAACAAGAGCTTCCTTTTCCACCTTGGCATCTCTCCTCGGTTCTACCCCATGCAACCAACCAAACCTTGTTGGATCAAAACATCTCTCATTTGACATTGTCACATGTCAAAATTAATGGTTTTACCACCAAACTTCTCCAAGCCAAACCTCACCATTGACACCTTTGCAACCTTAGATGTAGACATTATCTAATCTCCGAAATGAATCTTCCACAAGAAACAACCGGCCCAAGATCAAAACCCCGCTTAGGAATTTTATCAAACATCTTGAATGCATACACAGCAAAGACCCTACAAAGCCAAAGCTCTGTATCTAATTTATTGTGCGGATAATCACTCAATTTTGTGATTCATGCATGCCCAAGATCCAAGATAAATATACTCTAAATGCACAGTAATGAGAAAGCACACACACCAACAAATCACAAAACAAGATGTACATGGTTTATTGATTTAACTATGTCCACGGATGATGGCTTTCTTTCTTTGATATAATCAATAAGAGTTACAACTCTCTAAAGCCTTACAGTCCTCTCAAAATGTATACAAGAACACTAAATGATGAACAATAGAAGCTCTCTTTTATTTCCGTGTGTTTTGAACAATGGTTGATGAAAACGTGAACAGGCGTCCCTGTACGAGAAGCCTCTCTGACTTCAACGGAAAGACATGTAGTGTGCGATGAAGGGTACGTCATAGAGGGTTTATTTAATAAGTGTGGCCTGTTCATATTCCCACGCAGCTGTTCTGTCGATTGGTAATGATGGGGCTCTGAACAGGTGCGTTTTTGGCTTGGCTTCCCAAGACACGGGATTAGACGCCTAGAATTTCTTGGCCCTTCTTTGTTATAAAAGAAGCTCTTTGATCCCTTTTTTCTTGTTTCAAGCCTTTTCATCTTTGCACTTTCTCTTTCTTCCTTCTATACATTTCTTTGCTCCTTCGCCTCTATACTTTCTTGCTTTCCCGGGGACTATTCTAGAGCTTTTCCTGCATTTTAAGAGAAAAATAATTTTCTAAGAAAAAGAGAGTACAATTCATTAAAAAACTTTCCTTTCTCTTCGTTTCTTTTCGATTAGGAAAGAAAGTTATGCAGAGTAAGGAAGGAATTTCTTTTTCTTTTCTCTCCTTTTAAATTCTCAAACGAAAGAAAAACACTTTCTTTCATATTTAAGCTCCGAAACGAAGAAAAGAAGGCACAATTTCCCTTCCTTTCCCTTCTTTTCTATCCAAAATAGAACTTACAAATAAGGCCTTAGAGAAGAGAAACTTTGCCTTTTCTTACATGGACGTTGAGGCTAGTAGTGCTTCTGTAGATAACTGGGTTATTTGGAGTGGTAATGCTAGAATATGGAAGAGGTAATTGACTATAACAATTTCAAAAGGAAAATGCTATTTTCATAAAAAAATTGATAAACTTTCTTTTTACAACTTATGTGGGTACCTATATAACAGGAGGTTATGGGAACACTTTTAATTCTTTTTTTAACAAGCTTCCGTGATAGCATATCACATCAGATTGTATAAAAAAGTGCTTACAACTAGCATTGCTCTTTCCAAAAAACATAGATTCAGTGAGAGTCACGCATCATCGGTCTTCTTGAGGTCACCCATGGAATTTGCCGTCACTTTCTCATTCCGAAATAGCCCAAATACTACTTAAGTTATTAGTTCTTACCTATTATTTTGTCCGCCAGAAACAATGAGTGATGAAAATTGTAACCCACTATTCAAACAAACCCAGAACCAGAAACACCCTACAACCTTTACAATTTATTTTGCACTTCATATATTAATAATAGGAGAAGTAGAAACAATTTAAGGATTCGTATTCTAGAGGTTAAAATTAATAAAGACGCATTCCTGTATTAGCACTTCAAAGAAACACAAATTAATTTGAAAACGAAGCATAAAATTATCAACTTGGTCTTAGGATGCTTGCTCAAAGTAGGATTTGGTTTACAATATTCAGTTTTTTTATTAAAAAAATTGAAAAATCATACCATTTGGCGCCCTACATTTTCCTTTCCTTTTTCCTTGCCCTTGTCGCCTACCTCGTTCTTTCTTTTTTCCACCTTTGATTATTTAAAAATTAACCATAAATTAGTAAAAATTATAAGATCACGGCACCTATGTTTATAACGCAACGAAACTGAATCTATGTATACAAAGGCGTATGAAATGTAAGAAAATAAATAAACAATAAGAAAGGGAGAAACAGAAGATACTCTTATGGGTTGCTCCAAGTCTTCATCCGCCTACAAAATGTCAGATAAACATGAACTAATATCGTCAACACAAGTATGAGAAACTCAATTGTTTAAGAGAAAATTTGATATCATAACCCCCCAAAAGCAACTTACATATCCAAAACTGGTGATGCTGTCCATGATTATAAAAGATTTGAAGCTTACTGGTGGACGTGATGCTGCTTGGTTTAAGAAGTGATACAAATTTATTAAGAAACCCACAAACTGAAATACAAAATTAATGGGTTTCAAGTATTCAAATATTGAAGTTGGGCGACCACACTGGTCTATTTGTTATTATTTATATGTTGAAGGCTTATTTTTTAATATCAATACGTATAAAAGGCGCCTATTTTATACGGGGCGTATCAAATCTTATCACTCTGTGGAGTTGGAATGGAATTGCGTAGTAGTTCTCTATACATTTAAGGCCATGTTTGATAGAAGAGGGTGGATTTAATACGCTATTAAAAGTTGGAAAATGACTAAGATCCTTTATTAGATTATGTACTTTTAGGACTTAAAATAATATCGATTATGAATATAGGAGAACAAACATTTCGTTTCCATTTTTAGTCCCTGTTTTCAAATTAAAGGTACACGTGGCATGATGTGATTGGTTGATGTTTTATGAATATGGGTCCGCGCCAGCGGCTTTATTCAAAAATAGGGACTAAAACTATAAATAACATGTTTGTTGTCCTATTTCCAAAATACATATTACAATAGGTCCTACATTTACAAAACCCCATTTTTTATTTGCCTTACACAAATGTTGATATCAAATGGACCTTAAATAAAATAATGAAATGTCCACCTCAATTTTCTACAAAATAATGAAATGTCGTATAATATGTAAAGCTAGTACTTACTTTCTAGTTCTTGGAAAATGGCATGTCCAAAAATAATTTTTATTACAAGTGGCAATCAAAAAATAAAAAAAACGAAGCTACTGATCATTATGTGCAATGATCAACTAAGTTCTTTTTTTTTTTGGTGACAACCATGAAATGTTCGGACCAGCTTACGCGCACCTCGACTAATCTCTATTCGCAGTTTGTGGCTTCCGCTGGCCTACCATTATTTTGACAGTGTCAGGGATCGAACCGGGGACCAAACTCAATCCACCTCCAAGACTGTCCCAGTGACAGCGTTATACCACTGAACAAGAGGGTTGGTTTCAACTAAGGGTCCGTTTGGCAACCCAATTCCAAGCCATGGAAATGGAATTCGAAGACCAATTTTAATTCCACGGAATTGAAATTAGCCTTCGAATTTCAATTCCAAGCGTTGGAATTGGGTTGCCAAACGGACAGTAAGTTCTTCTACTCCAAGACTAAGTAAAAAGGTTTGGTGGGTGGGCTGTAAATATTCATACAAAATTCAATTATACAACATTTAGTAGGTCAACTACTAGATCTCTTACTAGGCAAAAACAGTGGTAAGAAGCTCTGAACTAAATCAGACCCGCTGCCAACCAAAAAACTATTAAATCTGTTTCATTTTTAGTAATCAAATATATAGAATTTTTTTTTAAAAGATAACAGAACTAAGCAGTTTATACTTTTTTTTTTTTTTTTTAAGAGAAGTGGAGAGACCAAAGAGGAAGAGAGAAACAGGAACCTGAAAATTATTGCACTTGACGACAACAGTCAATGCTTTGTGATCCTGGTTGGTTATGCTTCCATCCAATAACACCTAATAACATTGGATTCCGACAAAAAGTACTTTACTTGGTAAAATTATTTGGACGTTACCCCCCGAAGCTTTTAACTATTTGGGCTTTATTCCTTATAAAAAGGAGCAATTAGATTGAAACCGAAATTTTGATATAAATTACATATGGTAGCATGTTATTAATGTATTATTTAATTCCACTAGCATAGGTTTCACAAAATAATCAATAGAAATCCGCCAGCTCATTGGGTATTTCCACTTTCAATCAAAATTTCGGTTCCAATATCATTTTTGTGTAAAAAGATATATAAAGATTGATATAAATATCATAAATACCCGTAGTAAAACAACCTGTTTCCAACAAATCCCATATGATTGAATTATGAATATTATTAGGTAGTGCTGAAGTCGTTAACATAGAGTTTGCTATATTAGTAAGGGTTATGTTTTTTCTTTCGATCACACCATTACATTAGGGTGAGTGTGGAAGAGTGACTTAGTAGTGATAAAATATAGCTCAAGAATAATAACGCTCATATTTAAAAATTATGAATCAAATATGAGATTCATATTTGAAAGCGATGAATAAAGTATAGAATCCAATTTTAAATGCTACGAGTCAAATATAAAGCATATTTTAAAAAATTGTGAGTAAAATATGAATTTTTTTATATATACTTGAAATTTTAATATTTACTTTGGTAAAGAAAAATAAGTACCCATATTTAGTTCAACTCACATTTAGCCCAATCCACATTAGACTCGTCCAAATTAGGCTCAACCTATAGTTTTGTTGCTACTAGAATAACTTGATGAATTTCCATTCTCTTTATAATATTAATCAAGATCACCAGTTTAACGCTATGACCTGAATTTATAGGTTTAGGGTGGTCAACTTGGTTCGACTCAAACGTTAAGGTGTGAAGTGCAGTGAGGGAACGTAAGTAACGTTAGGGAACGTAAGTAACGTTACTAGTCTAATTTTAATTAAGTAACGTTTCACTTGTTTAAATGCAAACCCAATTTAAGGTTAGTTACACTTAGGGTTCTCAACTATACTATACCAACACTTTGACACCACTTCTTTTGGTTCTTTCAATTCACCCCATAACTTTAAAAACAACTTTAACTATCCCCTCCCCCCCCCCCCCCCCCCCTCAAAATCCGTTAACTTTTGGCAAAAAAACGTTAGTCATGTGCATGCACATGACTTTAAGAAAGGGCATTTATGTCCAAACGTAATTGTTTTTGAAAAAAATATTTAAATAGCACAAAAAACATTTAAAATTGAGAAAACACCAAAAAAAATGGAAGAAAATGGGGAAAAAATCTAAAAAAAATGAATACATATTTAAAAATTATGAAAAATACCAAAAAAATATTTAAAATATCCAAAATTCAAAATGTTTATACGTAATACATTTGAAAAAATGAATATATACTTAAAAATTCTGAAAAATACCAAGAAAATCTGGAAAATTCTGAATAAAAATATTTAAAATCAACAAAATTCAAAAAAAAACAATTCAGAACATATATTTAGAATAATTACTGAAAAACACATTGGAATACAAAAAAAAATTAAAAATATGGAAATTAGTAAACAATTAAAATTGTCAAAATTATCAAAATGTATGAAAAACAGGAATTTTATTGAATGATTTTCAGCAATAATAAATTATTTTCAACAAACAACAAAAAAAAATCCCCCAAATAAAATTTATTTCCCATAAATAAAAAAAATATTTTCCAAAAATAAAAATCATTTCCAAAAAAAATTTATTTCCAGTAATATAAAGTGTTTTCAACATATAAATTAGAAATAAAAAATCAATTCCCACAAACAATAAATTATTTCCATCAATTAATATATGGTTTACTGAAAAAAAGAATTTCAAAGAAAAACATATAAATTTGGAAGTAAATACACACACACACACACACACACATATATATATATAATTAAAAAAATAGATTTGAAACCCAAGCCCCCCCCCCCCCCGCGCTCCCATCCCACCAGAGATTAATCCCCTCCTCCGCCCCAGATCGGTTGGCGCACGCGCGAGCGAGCGTGTGTGTGTGTGTGTGTGTGTGTGTGTGTGTGAGAGAGAGAGAGAGAGAGAGAGTAAGAAGAGGGTTAAAAGAGAAGAAGAAGGGGATAGAGAGAGAGAGAGAGAGAGAGGGGGGGCGTAAAATGAGAGAAGGAGTTATGATTTTTTTTAAATGATGAAAAATCCAAAATGCGCTTTTGAAAAAGTAAAAAGGGTTGCCACATGTTCATTCACGTCAAAATTTAGCGGATTTAAATGATGGGGAGTTAATTGTAGTCGTTTTTAAAGTTAGGGGTAAATTGAAAAAATCGAAAGAACTGGTGGTAAAGCGTTGGTAAGGGTATAGTTCAGGGGGCATAAGTGTAATTAATCCCAAATTTAAATAAAGTTGCATGATGTGACACCTCGACTATAAAAATAATGGGTGGTCCTATTAAAATAAAACAAGAGTCTCCTATGGCTTAGTCTTAACATCACTGTCGACGTTCAATTAATTACTAACCACTTATTAGTTTGACAAGTTGTGCCAAAATTTTAATCTTGAATTCATCATACCAGATAAAACCATTATGTATAAATCCATGCAATAAAACTATATAATTAATCACAGCAGTAAAGAATCTAAATGCGAAACTAAATTAAAACCAAATACCGAATTAATCATGAGTTACCAAAATCCAATACAATCATCTTAACTGAACTAAATAAAACTGAAAATAAATAATTCTGACAACGGAACAACATGTCCAACTAATAACTAAAGAAAGATCCTTATCTAGGATAGAATTAATGGAAGTGTCTTCTCCAAATCCTACAAACTGCCACACCAGCTACAGTTACGTGATTCGTGAAAGAAGAGTCGTCATTGGCGTCCCTGTGGTTGGATGAAGCGACTCTAATAGTGTCTCTAGTACGTGTAAATATGACTCAATTGTAAGCCAGTCACTCAAATAATAATCGAATAAACCATATGTCGAACTCAGGGGCTAAGATGATCACTCATGACGACTACTAAGTAAGAAAACTAACCCTAACGAGTTACTCACGAAAAAAAAGATGATTATGACAAGAACTTATATACTACTTTTAATAAAAGCAATTAAATCCTATATAAATTAACTACGCACGTAAGATTAAAGATTGACTAATTAATTAATATGAAAGAAAGATAAGGTTGAAATATAATCCCCATCCCCAAGGAATTTTATCGGATAAAAAACTAGTCCAGAATTAAACACTTAATTGAAATGAAGACTCTATTTATTTCAAGAATTACATATATGAAGTAATTAACCCTCACAATATGAAATCAAGAATAAAAATAAAGTGCGTGACAAGATTGTTAAAATGCGTGCCGCGTTCTTAAACACTACGGTTACCTGGGCAAATGGAGTTAAAAGTCCTATAACGGTTATGTTAACAAAATATCATGTTTTTAATTATTTGTTTAACTCAAGAACATGTTTCATATCCATGTGAAACACTTAGGTTTGGGTTCATGCATCCCAACCCTTGGAAACCTAGTCAGACATGGTGTTGTTAGTTAAAGACGTGATTTTTACGTTACATGTGAATCTATTTATCACTAATATGTAGCTACGCATGCAAGAGTGAATTCTTAATTGTAATAATAACAAAGATCAAAGGAGAAGAAGACAAACTAGATTTAATATTTCTTGAAAAAGATCCACAAGTTATAAAGTTGATGCAAAAATAATCTTTTTCCTCTTTTTTCCCCCTAAAACTAGGTTGAAACTATATATGATATGTCTAATGTTAAATTACAACTCACAAGACTCGTTTTTGAAAGAGTCCTCAAACCCCACAAAATCTAGGAGAAAACTCAAAATAGATAAAAACTTTGCATTTAGGTCATCCGAACTGGTTCCCCTACGAATTTTCTGAAATTCCTCTTTTGCCCCTAGATTTCCTTCTCAACTTCAGTCGCCCATAACTTCTTCACCGTAGCTTGGATTGAGAGACCATTTTTTCTAATGTTTATGTGATTTCATATTCTTCAACTTTCCAGTTGGCTTCTCCTCCGGGTTCCAGCTGAAATATTATGAAAATGCCCTTGACTTCCCCTTTTGTGATTCTTTCTTTGTTTTGGTATATCTCCCACATTCACTTGCATGAAATCCCTATTAAACACATGAGAAGCACGCAAAATAAGAAAATACTCGTCAAAAGGGGTTAATAGCATGAATATGAGATAAATCCGAACTAATTCCCACGTACGAGACCATAAAAAAATAAAAATTATGGAGAAAAATATGAAATATTTGTGCCGAATCACTGGACACCTAAAAGTATTTGACACGGGTTAGAGCCCAAAAACCTTTGAAAATATTAAGCAAATGTATAAATTGCAATAATGAATATGTAAACTAACTTTTCATATTTAAATTGACACCGCACTCGCATGAGATAATCCTTGCCCCTCATCTAATGTGCGCACCTAATGTATACTCTTAACCCTTCTTGTTATGCTACCCCGCCTAACTAGCCTTGTCATTAACAGCAATGTTATACTACTCTGACCCACATACAATGTCTACCCTTAGTTCATTAATTATCTTTCACAACCGCTTAATTAATATCTCATTAAATTATCACTATTTCATATATAACCTTACTCCAGTTAATTCATTCCATAATCACCTTTATAATTATTACTTTATTTCCAATAGCTGTCAATAGTTGTTTAAACCGTAACCACTTACTATTAACCCGTATATTTGTTCACACATAAATATACGTAAATTATATGCTACAACAAGTACACATATTTCGTGTATAGCCACCATCCCTCAGAGCAATAACTCATCGAATGTAGTTCTCTACAATGTTATCATCATCCAGGACATGCTCACATCATCCTGGTTACCAGATGTCAGAGTCTCACACAGACTTGGTAAAATCGCAAACGTATTGGAGGCGTTCATATTCCTTCGACAGTCACTACACCAAAATGACAAAATTGTCACTTTTCAGCCAGCCACCCTTGTAAGGTCATTGACCGTGATAAAAAAACACGCGTTTTGTGTCACGGTCATTGACCTTGACACGACCGTGATAAAGAATTGTCACGGTCAATGACCGTGACAAGGCCGTGACAAATTTAGTTGTCACGATCGTGTCAAGGTCAATGATCACGATAATTCTTTAAATAATTATCACGGTCAATGACCTTGACACGACCGTGACAACTTCTACAGTAAAAAAAGCCCTAGGCTTCTTTTTTCTCACCCTTTTTTGGTTTTCCCCCCCTTTCTCTCTCTCTCTCTCTCTCTCTAAACGATTTATGCTCTCTCTCTAAGGTATGTTTTTTTTCCTCTCTTTCTCTTTCATTTCTATATGTGTGTATGTGTATGTGTGTATATATGTGTGTATATGTATGTGTATATGTGTGTGTATGTGTGTGTATATATGTGTGTGGTGGTGTGTGGTGGGGGAGGGGGGAAGGGGGTAGTGGGGGTGGGGTGGTGCAGGTGTGGTGGGGGTGGTGTGTGGTGGGGGGAGGGGGTGGGGTGGTGGGGGTGGGGGTGGGGTGGGAACCTAACAAGCCCCCTTAAGTTAATAATAATGGATATAATAAAATGACTATAATACCTTTTTTAATCAATTTAATATAAATTCTATTGAAAAAATTAAGAGGCAACTTTATTTTTTTAAATGAAGCTATTTTTATTTTTTCACATAACAAATATTACACGAGTCAACGCATAGTTAACAACGGTATTATTATCATTTAATAAGTCCTATTTAATATTAAAATGTTGACTAACCGTTTTATTAAAAAAGGAGTTTTGTGGTTAATTTATTGAAATTTATACGAGGTATGTAGTATTTTGTAATAAAAATTTCACAAACAAAAATTAGGGCATTGAGGTTTTACTTTATTTCTAACCTTAATTTGAAGTCATCGTACTACTATTTTATAAGGTGCGTAGTTATTTTAGCCCCCTAGCATGTACTAGTATTTTGCTAAATATAAGGATCTAACACTAAAATTTTACACATCTCTATCCGTTTCTCGAACCAAATGAGCACTTAATGTAACTCCAATTGTTACATAGTGTGTGATAACTACATTGCTGCATCACCTGTCACTTGAGCATCAATGGTGATTTGACACATTTGAAAATGGCCTAATAGTGATATACTTTAATTGTTAGTTTAATTGATGAAATGAATTAATTGAGTAGATGAATTAGAAGGAGTACGGGTTACACATTTGTTGTTGAAATTGCTGTTGAATTACTTTGTTTAGTAAATGTTGGGTTGGTTAGTTTTAAAAGTGGCATAACCACTGAATTATTGTCCATATGGGGGTGGGATTTTTCAACTTTTTTTGAAAATTACTTTGTATATCGAACAATATAAACAAAGTATGATAATTAAATGAAACATACTTGAAATTAAATATGTGTATATGTGTGTGTATGTGTGTGTATATATGTGTGTGGCGGTGTGTGGTGGGGGACGGGGGCAGGGGGTGTGGTGGGGGAGGGGGTGGGGGGTTTTAACAATTGTATGGCTTTAATTAATAAATTGTATAGCTTTAATCGTAATTTTAATTGTATAGTTTTAGATGAAAGTAAATTAATAATTAGTGCCAATTTCATATGAATGTAGGATTGCCCCTCATTATAAATTAGTAAATTAATAATTGTATACTTTAATTATTAGTTTAATTGATGAAATGAATTAATTGAGTAGATGAATTAGAAGGAGTACGGGTTACACATTTGTTGTTGAAATTACTGTTGGATTATTTTGTTTAGTAAATGTTGGGTTGGTTAGTTTTAAAAGTGGCATGACCACTGGATTATTGTCCATATGGGGGTGGGATTTTTCAACTTTTTTTGAAAATTACTTTGTATTTCGAACAATATATACAAAGTATGATAATTAAATGAAACATACTTGAAATTAAATGTGTATATGTGTGTGTATATGTGTGTATGTATGTGTGTGGTGGGGGAAGGGGGGAGGGGGTGGGGTGGTGGGAGGGTTTTAACAATTGTATAGCTTTAATTAATAAATTGTATAGCTTTAATTGTAATTTTAATTGTATAGTTTTAGATGAAAGTAAATTAATAATTAGTGCAAATTTCATATGAAAGTAGGATTGCCCCTCATTGTAAATTAGTAAATTAATAATTGTATACTTTAATTGTTAGTTTAATTGATGAAATGAATTAATTGAGTAGATGAATTCGAAGGAGTACGGGTTACACATTTGTTG
Source organism: Sambucus nigra (assembly GCA_949130495.1). Taxonomy (NCBI): domain Eukaryota; kingdom Viridiplantae; phylum Streptophyta; class Magnoliopsida; order Dipsacales; family Adoxaceae; genus Sambucus; species Sambucus nigra. Next base: position 53,203,702 of record OX422222.1, read on the forward strand.
TTGAAATTTCTGTTGGATTATTTTGTTTAGTAAATGTTGGGTTGGTTAGTTTTAAAACTGGCATGACCACTGGATTATTATCCATATGGGGGTGGGATTTTTCAACTTTTTTTGAAAATTACTTTGTATATCGAACAATATATACAAAGTATGATAATTAAATGAAACATACTTAAAATTAAATATGTGTATATGGGGAGGGGGTGTGGGGTGGTGGGGGGTTTGTGTACTAATAATTCCATGCTTTACATCTATTCCAGCATATATAATATATATAATAATAATTCCATGCTTTACATCTATTCCACGTTAGATGTTTTCAACGAATTTAGACATATTTATGTGTGTATGTGTATATGTGTGTGTATGTGTGTGTATATATGTGTGTGGTGGTGTGTGGTGGGGGTGGGGTAGGGGTGTGTGTCTATGTGTACTAATAACATTTTTTTATCTGTACTAATAATATTTTTTACAGCAAATGTCTCCTTCAAGTATTAAGGCGAAGATGATGATGTCGTCTGGGCTCGGTGGTAGCGGAGGCGACGAGGGCTCCTCCGCCCCTAGGCTCCCCAAATATGGAAAATTTGGGATTACCATCGTAAACATGATAGTAAGTGCTAGGTTATGCGCTTGGGAGAACTTAGAGCATTTTGATGTTGTATCGATATTTAGTGAATAACTCTTGGAATGAAGTGTTAGGATTGATCATAGCACCCTTTTGTGTTACCAATACGCTGGGGATAACCCTAGTAAAAAGAAATTATTATTCACCTAGCATAACCCTTAGTGATAGTACAAGGTGAGAAAGGATTCTACCTATGAGATTAGAAGCGCCTACTTTGACTAAAGTGTGATATTCAAGATGGCAAAGGATGTTGCTAAGAGTTAGGAAGTTGTTGGAAAATTTATATGTTTGAGACTGTGCATATGTGTTGGTTGAACTTGAAAATTGAGGTTAGGTACCACGTATTGAAATTTGGAGACCTAGGTATGATGGATCGACTATTTATTATAAAAGATGAAAAGGGTGATCTCGCGTGAATTAGCGCAGTACATACAAATATAAACGTGTAACCCATAACATTAGTCCTAGGAAAACCGATGTTTTAACTTCCCGAAAGGATTAGTTTATACTTCAATGAGAATGGAAATTTTGCGTCGAATTAGTCAATGTACATAGGAGGAATATTGGTTATAAGTTGTGGACCTTAAGAGCACTTGTGGGTTCGTACTTTGTGAAGAACAATTCGATGCCAAAATTCTATTGTTATCCTTTGGCTCGGTATTCACTTAATTCGTTATGATTCCATATGTTTCATTTGATTCCAGTAATGGGAAGTTATTATTCGGTTATGATCTGGGTGTGACACTACATAAGCTCAGTAGTGGCGCAAGTTAGGTCGGTTGTGGATGATGCATCACAGTAAATGATTTCGCACTTTGTTAGAAGCACCCTAATCTTTTCATTAGTTTATGTGTGCGTATGGTCTCGCAATTTGTTACTCGTAGTTTGCATGTGTAAATCAGTTATCTTAGTTTAACGACCCTATTAGTTGACCGATAAAACTAGTTACAGTTTGGAGTTACAGTATAACTAGTTACTTTTCAGTCATAGGTTCAAGAATACGTTTTAGGAATTATGTGGATATCAGACTTAATGATACCTTAAGTGCAACTTTTACACTCCGAATTGAGGATATAGTTACTCATATGTATAATTTGTATTATGATGTCTAGGAGGCTTCGAGGTTAATATGAAGATTTCATTGGAGGTTTCGGTCATTCATGCCAATGTGATTAAGTGACACTTTTAAGATTTCTGATATGAATGACTAGGAAGTGTAATAGATGTATTAACATAGTATTGACGTGATTCAAAATTTGAGAAAACATAGGTTTGTAAATCCTAACTCGTGATGATGAATTCATTAATGATGGCATGATGTTTGAGGAATACCGATTGTTTCGAAAAAAATTATTGGGGTGAATAAGTTAGGCATGCTTGGGTATTATTAATGAAAAACCCTATCATGACCGGGTTAACTTGATGATGATTAACGTGGATGGAATCTTTGAGTTTTAACTGTATAAATATCAGGATACTCCGGAAATAGAAATGGTTTGCTTAGATAACTGAATGATTAAGATTGATGGGTTAACAATTTCGAGGACGAAATTTCTTAAGGAGGGAAGAATGTGATACCCCTCCCTAGAAAAGAAATATTGAATAATAAATTGATGATTTTATTCGAAGGAAAAATTTGAAGAATAAATATATAAGGGAATCACGTCAAAATGGCACAAAAAGTAATTAAGAAAAAAAAAAGAATCTTCACGTTGTATGGTTCGTATGGATGCCCATTTAAGTTCTAATTATCCTAGTAAATATATTGGTCAAGTTTGATGCAAAAATTCCAATGAATGATTGTGACACGGTCATATTTAAGACTTTTGTCAGCATGTGTCGCGCAGGATGCGAACTTGTGTAATTTTTGTAGGACATTTTATTGAGGTTAAAAATAATTGGACCATATTTATGGGATTCTAAAAATAGGCTTAAGAGTGCAATGGGGTCAAAAGTCAAAAAATGAATAAATAAATAAATTATTATTATTTTTCGTCAAAAAATAAAAGTTTTGAGAAAATTCTGAAAAATTCATGATTGACTTGAAATTTAATTTTAAGCAACTTTCTCTCCTTGGACATCTCCAAAAAACATCATTTAGACATGTTTTAGAGTTATTTTAAGTTGTAAAAATAGTAAAATAAAAAATGAATTAATAATTAATGGAGTGGTTGGTGGGTTGCATTAATGGAGTCGTTGATGGGAGTGATTGGTGAGAGTGGTTGGTGGGAGGGGTTGGTGAAAAGCCATTAATCTCAATCATCCAATCTTGTTTTGATCCAACGGTCATGATGACTCCCAAACAACTATAAATAGGCATTGAATTCTCTCATTGTAAACACCAAAAACATCAAACACTAAGAAGAGTTAGAGAGTGAGCTAGAGTTGGAGTTTTGAAGCATTTCTTGGAGCTTGAAGAATGAGTTCCTAAAGCACATATAGAGCTTTCATGGAGGATGTATTTGGTAACCCCTTGAGGCCACCTTTGAAGGTGGGAGTTGCGCTTCTTACACCACCATTTTGGAGTGTTAAGAGGTGGAAAAATCTTACTTTGATTGAGGTTTAGAATTTGATAATTTTTAGAATGATATTTACATATATTAGACTTGATATGTGTAGTATTTTAGCTAATTTACAACTTTATGTTGTTTAGTCATCATATCATCATTTGGTGTGTAGAAATAAGTTTTTAAGAAGTAATTTTGATGGGTTCAAATGGTGAATAAATTCCAAAATATTAGCCTTGAATATTTTATGAAATAAAATGTGTCAAAATGATGTTTCAAAGGTAAATAATGTAATTTCATGTTTAGAAAAATATAGGCCATTTTTACAAAATAAAAATGGGACTTTCTTACCAAAATGATGAAGTAGAAGAAAAAATTAGACTTTTACTTAAATGGGTGTTTTTGAGATGCATAAACTCATAATAAGAAATATTTGGGGTTGATATGTAAATAATCAAAGTAAAAATGCTTACTTTTAAATTGATACTTAAGTGTAATTAAATAAAATAAAGAAGTCAAATGTGTTGATAGTGACCAAATGGGTATTTAAAGTGTGTACAACTTATTTTGAAAACATAAATGAAAATAAAGTCTTTTTATAAAATTTGAAATTTATTACTGAAAGTATGTTGGAAATATCATAAATATACTTCTAGAAGTTATAAATTGTTTTTTTGGCAAAATTAGTATGTTTAAACCGATTTAAAAGTATAATATTTGTGTGAAACAAATAGTAGTGGCATTGTCGTAAATACAGTGAATAGTCTGCTGCCAAGAAAATATTTGGCAATTAAATGTATTAATTAAGTTTGAAAAAAAAGAGATTAATGATATATTTTTGCTAAGTGAAAATAATAATTTTCACTAAAATGATAAGTGTGAAATATGGGTAAAAATATAGTTTTTGACAAGTGTTAAGTGGTTAAAAGTGTTTTGAGAATTAAGTTGGAAAGTTAGTATCTATTTTGGGAACAACACTTGTTAAATGGCTAAATGCGTATTTGATAAGAAATGGGTAAATTGGTAAATTTACGTAAAGCAGAACATTTTTATGAAATAAAAATGTCAATGAATAGTTTGGAAGAAAAATGAAAGAATTTATTTTCCTAGTGAGAATAAATGTGAACATTGAGAATAATGTTGAAACACATGAAAAAAAGATAAGAAATGATTCTTGCATGATGCCAAGAATTAAGCAGGGTATGACGTCTCTAGTGGTGAAAGACCCCAGAGCCCTGTACAGATGAGCATATGACGACTGGAGATCGATGGTGTAGAGCCCGTGAAATCCAATAATAATGGCTAGACTCCAAGGCAAAGATTAATAATTCTTGTAATAAGAAATGAAGAATGAGAATATTCTTAAAATTAATGCGAATAAATCTTTGAGATTTGGAAAAGGTTGAAAAAGAGAAATAAACAAGTTTTCGTGAAACAATAAATATTTTGTGTCGTGTGGAGTATAAGTTTTTAAATGAAAATGAATATTTTCCAAACACAAGGTGTGTGTGTCATAAAGATTGTTTTAATGAGAATATTAAAATAATGTCAAAGTAACTCTAGCGTAAGTTAATAAACGTTGAATAGTTGATTATTTTCAGGAAAAGAAAGGTTTTTCTTATAAATGATTAACCGTGTGCGTTAATGGAAAAGAATGTGATTTTAAAGAAAGATTATCTAAAATGACACTTTTGGGAAAGACAAAGAGGATGAACGCGGATAAATATATTTTTTGGAATTAAATGATTTAATGCATCGGAGCATGTATTTTCAAAAGTATATATGTAGATATATACATATTTTCATGAGCATATAGTGAGTGAGTATTCTTTTCTGCCGTTCGTTTCTATGTTGCATTTGTATAAATCCCACTAAGCCTTTCGCTCACTCCCTCCTCTTTGTTACGGCAGGTTGTATGCGGTTTCATACCTTGAGAGCGTTATACAGGTAATATTTACTTGCATTAACATTAGTAGCTCTATTTACTTGGCCTTGGGGCACTTCCCTTGGGTCCCGCACGTAGTCTATTTTATATTGAAATCGCATGCTAAGCAAAGCGTAATCTATTTAATAATAAAACTGGAATAGTAATATTATTTAGGTTATCCATTGCACCCCACACCTGACACTCGAATCGGATCAGGGTCGATCCTATAATAACCCTTAAATCCAGTTCGGGGCGTCACATATCTCACTCGTATCTCTATAGCCTTTCAACCCATCTCTTGTGTGATAGCTCTCCTTATTGTACAGATATTCGGACTATCTTTCTCCTCGACGAGATTCAATCCATCTTACTTTTCCAATTATTTTCCTAACTTGCACATATGCATACGTTCAACACATACATTTCCACGTCTTCTGATTGCGAACGATACTGAAAATTCTACTAATTACGGCTCCCATACACCCTATATCCGGTGCATATCTGCACAATTATACCAAACATAACATATTTATATAAAATTAGGCCTTAAAAACCTAGTGTGACTATACATAAAGGGTATACTCATTTACCCTACTAATCGCAACTTGATTATTCTCGAGATTTCCCCACCGATCCATTAGTGGTGCAAACGTCCCACAAAGCTTCCTACCCAAGCTACTGAACTCCACTGGCCCTAAATCATAAAATAACTCATAACTAGTAGTTTTATACACATACGAGTGCAATAACTAAAATACTAAGTCCACTCTCTACTGACCACACATATCCAAACTCTCGACGCTCACTAAAATTTGTGCGTGGGACGTCTCACAAGCGAAATCCAAATAAGGAACCCCCTCGATACACTACTATCTAGCATTGTCAGTCATCGACATCCGTAGGCCCAAAACACATAATCGGGACAGTCAAAATCCTGTCCTTGAACGTATGAGTCTAATCTTCAACTTGCACATCTCTAAAGGAGTCATAATATAGTGCGCTTGTATTATTTCTAAGTCCTCGTCTCTAATTCAATAACGAGCTTAATCTCTTTGCTCAACAGTAAATCCGATATCACCTGAATCTCATCGGTAAAATCTCTACACACCGAGATCGAATATAATGAGACAACTATACTCTCAAAAATCTCTCCTACAATATAATATATATGCAGAACCCTCTTTCAGGATGAGACATCGCAAAAATAACAAATCCTATCCTAAAACGGGGAACGTGATAACCCTTCTGTAACCACCCACTATCGCTCCACCGTCGCTAACCAGCCATACCCAGGATAACATCATACTCGAATGATGTATCTCTTTAAAATGAGCAAATCCACTAAGTCATATCCTTTCAGTGTTCACACCCGCTCCCCTGTATGTGGAATCAAAGAGAACCCCGCCACTCAACGATAAATATACATATACGCCCTATAGTGATACTAACGATATACCCATTAAACCCATCTCACATCCGAACCAAATGCTAACCAAAATACGGTGACGTACCCGTGTCACCTAAAACTTACCCCATTTATTAAAGGACAAAATATTTTACCTTTAATAGTTAATGGCACTGGTTGCTCAACTAGTTCCTGGACGTAATACTCGCATTTGAACTGTCCCAAGAATTGCTGTAATTATTGCCCCTACTGGGAACCTTGCCACTGTCCATTATCTCACTTCAGATAAGATCAACACACGTAATCCTTCTCTCCACATATAAAACACCTCCATGTGGAAATCCCTTGCTTATGTCCCCACTAGATATGTTGAGGTTGCTTTACTCTCTAGAACTGGTAGTCTCACCCTGATGGCTACTCACTCGGTCAGAATTCCCTTGATCTGAACCTTTTAAATGGGTCTACTGGTTATCCGATATATGGTATCCCGCTAACACCAATACATCCAGCCTTGATTTGTTGGCTAGACTCTATAATTCTCTTAGCTCTATTTGCATGGAAGCATGGATATTGACTTATAAAAGTACCACATTGACGCCATTATCATAATTTATCCAAGCCATATTTCACCCTCAATGCTGGCGTATTCTATCCATGAGTCCATCGTCAACTTAATGACCCTTTTTCTCCTTTGTATCCTCCTCATCGGGTACAAAGATTGCTAAATAAGCACATTCTTCATTGTACTCAGTCATTTTTCAACTCTCTCTTAATAAGTAGAAAATTTTCCTTCGCATCTCTGTTCAAACAGAAGATGAAAGGATTTGTGATCAGACTACACCCCAGATTCCTCGATATTCATGGTATTTCTCCTCAATTGTCGTAATTAACTCCCGTTACTGCAACACTCCTCCTATGATTTTAAAAATTGCTTAAAATTAATTCTTCAGTGTCACTCCACTCCCCCATTCGCAATTGCCTTTGGATGTTCTCCTTCCCCTGGCTAGCTAATACACCTCCGCACTTCCCACAAACTATTGCGGATGGTCCTTCTGAAAAGCCACTCCGATTTTCTCCAATACCAATTGCATTGGGTGAGTCTGAATTGGATCCACCGTCTACTGGGGAGGTACTTGGGAAATTATTGCGCCCTAGCGATCTTCGCAACATTAGCTGCCTATACAATAACAGTGGTGACCTCTGTTGCAGTCACCGTCCCTTAAATACTCTATGACTCCGAATGAGCCTCTCCTAATGGCCCTCATTGGTCATAATATATCATTCAGTATACAAAGCCCAAACAAACTCATATATGATTTTTTTTAACCATACGCAATAGCATAAGAACGTAAGTCACAGTATGAATCAACAGTCCTAAGCGTAAGGCTCCACATCAAAGGGAAAGCAACGCTAAGACGTGATAAGATGCAAAGATCGTAAGGATATTAGAATTGTCTCTGATACCATTTGTAACACCCCGCCTATCAAAATAACGGGTGGCCATCCCACTAAAATAAATCTAGATTCTCATATGGCTCATTTTTAGCATCACTGTCAAAGTTCAATTAATTACTAACCACCTATTAGTTTAACAATCTGTGCCAAATTTTTAATCTTGAATTCATCATACCAGAAAAAACCATTCGATATAAAACCAAGAAGTGAACTATATAATTAATCACACCAGTAAAGAATCTAAATGCGGAAGTAACTTAAAACAAAGTAACGAATAAACCATCAATTATTAAATTACAATGCAATCATCTGAACTGAACTAAATAAAACTAAAAATAAATAAGTCTGACAGCAAAACAATATGTCCAACTAATAACTGAAAAAAGATCCTAATCTAGTATAGAAGTAATGGGAGTGTCTACTCCAAATCCTGCAAACTGCCACACCAGCTATAATTATGTGATCACTGAAAGAAAAGTTCTCCTTGGCATCCCTATAGCTGGACACCTAAAGGTTTTTGAAAAATATTTGACACGGCAGAACCCAAAAACCTTTAAAAGTATTTTGCAAGTGTATAAATTTCAATAATAAATATGTAAAACAATTTTCCATATTTAAATTGACAACACACTTGCATGAGATAATGCTTGCCCCCCATTTAATGTGCTCACCTAATGTATACTCTTAACCCTTCCGGTTATGCTACCCCGTCTAACTAGCCTTGTCATTAATATCAATGTTATACTACCCTGACCCGCATATAATGTCTACCCTTAGTTCATTAATTAGCTCTCACAATCGCTTAATTAATATCTCATTAAATTATCACTATTTAATATATAACTCTACTCCAATTAATTCATTCCATAATCACATTTATAATTATTCTTTATTTCCAATAACTGTCAATATTTGTTTAAACCGTAACCGCTTATTATTAACCCGTATATATGTCCACACATAAATATACGTAAATAATATGCTACAATAAGTAGACATATTTTGCGTATAGCCACCATCCCTCTGAGTAATAACTCATCGGATGCAGTTCTCTACAATGTTATCATCATCCAAGACATTGCTCACATCATCTTGGTTACCAGAGGTCAGAGTCTCACACTTATTTGTTAAAATTTCAAACGTATTGGAGGCGTTCATATTCCTTCGATGGTGAGTCATAATCGTACCCAAATTACCTTACTGTAAATAAATCACACAAACGTAAACATGGCGCTATGACCTGGGGTCGATACTTTGCCTGCTGAGATTCGCCATTAAAAATCACCCACATCGTGCAACCTCCATTGATAGCACTAGAGGGATATGTTCCACATAATATCATATAGACATATATCACTATATTTTATATATATGTATTGTCCGAAAAACCATATATATATATATATATATAATCATATTAACTGACTAATTCGTGCCTATCACCCAAAGCACTAGTCTAATAACCAATTATATCCCTGACTCTTATTTAATTAAATTATTCTCTTAATTAAATAATTAATCTTACTTCTCATCACTGAATTATACCGGACTTTCCCAACTTGCTTAAATTTGATAATCAGAAATCACTCTATCCCGTTACATATCCTACAACCCGAGTATTTTATCTCTTAAATACCCATGTATATAATTTGAGTCAATCCTCATCAAATCAAAATCTCCTTTACTAAAAATAATCTCCAGAAGTATTAAAAATCACTAACTTAGCCTCAATTTCATCAACTATGAATTCATATCAATCAAGAAAATTGTGACACGCCACCTACTTTAATCACTAGTGATTATTCCTTTATGAAAATAAACAAGACACATTTGGTTCATTCTTAGCACCACTGTCGAAAACCATATAAATTACTAACTACCTATGTTTAATTAAGCCGATACCAAATTTTATCTTGTCATTAACTTAACAACATGCGAAATAAAACTAAAAGTAACCAAACCATCCACACAATAATAGTTTAAATCAATCACACGATAGATAGATGAATAATAGTACCCAATAAACCATCGGTTCCCAAAATAAATCCAAAAATAAGTTTAGAGAAATAAAACAAATCCAGGTACATTGTCTAATATATGAAACTCCAATGTATCAACTGAAAGGGGCGAAATGCCCAAATGAAATAACTAAATCAAGTTCCTAAACTATGAATGAATAACGGAAGCGTCTAGAGCAAATCCTGCAAACCTCCACAATGCTGCAGCTATGCATCCCTATAAAGAATCATCAAGTTGGGCGTCCCTGTGACTGGACACCTAAAATTATTTTGGAAAATATTTTGACACTAGTCAGAGCCTAAAATCGTTTAAAAGTATTTTGTGAGTAATTACAATAAAACAATTTAAATATGCATTAACACTTTTCATATTTAAGCGGGTGTGTCACTCTCTTGAGATATTACTCACCCCCCATCTATTGTGAACATATAATGCTTACATTCTAACCCAACTAGTTATAATACCCCACCTCACTAGCCATGTTACAACCTTTCTATCCCTTTTAATCTATCCCGAGTTCTTTTCATTTCCTAAGTTACTCAACCCTTTAACTTGGTTGATCTTTTCCACTGTCATTTATTATATAACGTGTAAACTAGCTATATAAATACTACATTCACGCCTTGTAGTTTTAACCCATATATAATTTATCTAAACTATTATATATGTATGAATATTATACAACAATCACACACATGTCGCGTATAATAACCATCCTTCCGAGCACTAACTCACTGGATGCTTGTCTCTAAAATTTTATCATCCCAGGTATGCTCACTCTATCCCGATTACCAAAAATCGGTTGACTAACACAAAAATAGGTAAATAAAATCGTAAACATGGTAGAGGTGATCACATTTTCTCGAGAGTGAGATCGAATCATACCCAAAACGTCCCACCTCGAAAATAAACCACATAATAAAATACCGAATGATATGACCTAGGGACTATATTCTCCTGCAGAGGATTCACCCACATTGCGCAACCTCCTACGATAGCATTAGAGGGGTATGTATTCACATAAATGTCTAACATTGAAATTTATAAAGCACACAGGTAGATATATATAAACTATCACATCTTTCGTGCGTATATAATTAAATTAAATCCGGTTAACACGTGCCTAACTCCCGTAGCACTAGCCCATAATACCCGAGTCTAATTCTCCAACTCTTATTTTATAAAATTTTACATGTATTAATTAAATTAACATAACTTCACTTGCTAAGATATCCGTGCACACATCAAATATGCCCGTATTTATATATTCACGAATTTAATTCACTTAATTCGTCCTTTCAAAATCTCACCATTCCTTAATTTAATTAAACCATAAACTTACCCATGAACCCTAGGTAATATATATTCCTTGTAATTTTACACTAATTAAAGTATCCTTAAACATAACCTTAATAAAACATAAGTCTACTAAAAAAATAGGTGAAGGTGCTTGTTTCCAGGCTTCATCGATCGATCCTGTGCATAGGTCTCTTCTTCCCCACGCTGCTTTCATCCATTTTTTACCCTTTAAGATTTAGAATCTCTTCACACCCTCGAACCAATCATAATCAACATGTAATACACATCTAAAACAAGTCTAAACCATTAATACATCCTCTAGTCATCAACGATTTCTGATTTATTCACTCGATTTAAAATTTTGGCTTTCCCCTATTATTCAACTTCCTCATTCAATTCGATCTTATACTCCAAATTATATGAGATAAACTACTAGTTTTTACTCAAATCTAGATTCCAACAACATATGACACTACACCAAAACTATCGAATTAGTACAGTCATTGACCATGACAAGTTTGGGGGTGATAACTTTTGTTGTCACGGACTTGTCACAGTCATTGATCGTGATAAGTTCATTAGAATTGTCACGATCCTGTCACGGTCTTTGACCTCGATAAGGTTTGTCATGGTTAAAGATCGTGACAAACTAGCGACAAACTTTAAAAAAATTTCATAGTCTTTGACCATGACAAATCTGGGCAGAATTAAAAAAAAATCTGCTGGGCAGTTTCGCCACTGCCACTATCCAGCAGTATCTTTGTACCTGTTATAGAAAAATTATACCGGTTGAAACTGCATATATCCAAATAAAATAGAAATAATGCACCAAATCATTCCATATATAACTCCATATACAAATAAAATTATAATACAATCCATATCCAAACGAAAATGTAACAAATCAAAATAATTCAAATATAATCCAAGTGTCCAAATAAAAATACATACAAATAATGTCACGCCATAGAGTCTGGGATAGGTTGGAGGAGGAAGGAAGGCCACACGATATACGCATTGAGACACCCCTCAATATGCATTATGCTGCATTGTTCGCGCAACCACAATGCAGAGTTCTCCTTTTTGGTTATCACATGCATGACGAGCACCATTGCCTTGATGTTTTAAAGGATACGGTTATGAACCGACATACCAGGGACGATATTCGGGTCCCTTAACCCCCTCGTTATCCGCTGGCCATCATATATGTTGAGTAAAAATACGCTCGGTTAATAGATTATTGACATAGTCCACGGGACGGGAGACAAGTAAGGGACTGGATCATCAAGTAGTGAGTCCGCGTGTATCGGCGATGAAGCGGCGATGTCCACTCCTCATCCTCCTATACTACCTTCTCCTTCCTTTTTCCCTTGTCCTTCCATTTCCGCCCAACTCATGCTTCATGAATGCGTACATATCTAGGACCATCGCCTCCAACCTTGATAGCTTCGCGTCATGTGTGTCCACCTGACGATCCAACCCGGTGTTGCTCGTCTCCATTTCGATGATCCTAAATTTTCCCACCCACGAGCTCACCCCCTAATCCTCCCCTTGTAATTAGCGCTAAGCACTTGGCTGAGTGCGTCCGTGGACAAAGATGCCTTGTCGGCATCAGATTGCGACTCATGTACTTCCTTAAGCTTTGCCTGAAATGACAAAAAGCACATGATTAGTTAAATAAGTAAATAAAAAAATTATAACGTAATTAACAAAAAATAAACTATCAGATTACTCACAATCGGACACCTCCTTATCCTTGCCCTTCTTTGTCTGAATTACCACATAGGCATCGAGTCTATATGGCCTACCCCCAGGGCCACTCCCCGTCCCCTGAAATAAAATATTGGAAAATTAGTAAGTAACCAAAAGTAAAATAATGCAGAATAAAATATTTCTATAATTATATAATAATAAAAACTTACCATTATCCTGTGCTCCACCTCGGCATAAGACGCTCGGCCGGAGTAGTGCACGTCCGTCTTTTTCGCCCAGTTTTCCCTCCTCGATTAGAAAGTTGCCAACTATCGCTCCTCGATCTCATTGTCAATGAACTTTAGCCATTGTGCCAATGCGATCGGCTCCTTCGGCAGGACGGAATCACGCATTATGAGAATGGAGTCACGGGTCTTCCCAAAGTACCGGGCCCAGAAATTTTTCTTCCATGTCTTATGTTGCTCCATCAACTAATCCAATACAGAATCGCGGAGTTCTGGGGACAAGATGAATTGTTCCTGTCAAACAAATACAAAATACAAACAAAGTAAGTGTTAGTTGCGAATAAATATAAATATAAATATAAATATAAATATAAATATAAATATAAATATAAATATATTACCTGTAGTGCCTCCCACATAGCTAACTTGAGCTCATTTGGTGCCTCCCTCCAACTGGTGTACCCGGACCAATAATCGTCTTCATCAGCTCGAGGGATCTAGCTAATATGCCCCTCCTTTTCACAACGGACATTCCCAATTTGCCCCATTTGGGGAGCCTAGGGGCTGAGGAGCCCTCGTTACCTCCTCTACCCCCGAGCCCTGAAGAAGCCATTTTCTGTAAAAATTATTGATATTAGTATTAATCCAAATGAATTAGAAGAATACAAAGCACTAACCATATATAAAAAAGTGGCAACTTTAAATTGATGCACTAAACTGATCAAGAACAAATGAATTAAAAGCATTAAACTGATGTCCGATAATAATAAAACACTAGAATAATACACCCACTAAACATGGATTTTGAATGAATGCTTAAGAATTAAATCTAAATATTATATGCACTAACCTAATCAAGTACAAATGAATTAAAAACATTAAACTGATGTCCGATAATAATAAAACACTAGAATAATACACCCACTAGACATGGATTTTGAATTAATGCTTAAGAATTAAATCTAAATATTACATGCACTAACCTAATCAAGTACAAATAAATTAAAAACGTTAAACTGATGTCCGATAATAATAAAACACAAGAATAATACACCCACTAGACATGGACTTTGAATTAATGCTTAAGAATTAAATCTAAATAGTACATGCACTAAACTGATCAAGTACAAATGAATGAATTAAAAGCATTATACTCTTGTTTGATAATTGGAATACTTATTAAAAATCTAAAAATTAGTTTAAATTCGAGTTATCATAAAAAATTGATTGATATTCGGTAGGAGCAACCAAGTCATCCACACTACTGTTTAGACGCTTTGGCGCATGTAGGACGATTGACCATGGCTCGTTGTTGATATACTCCTAGTAAAACACTTGCTTGACCTTTTGAAATGCACAAACAAATGGCTCATCGCTTATGTGTTCGTTGCTCTTCAACTTGGGCAAGTCAACCATGATCAAATTGGTGTCAGGATCAACTTTACAAGCATTTTTATCCTCAACTCTTACCCAATCACAGTAAAATACAACCTCTTTGAAGCTTACATAGTCCAATTCAAATATATTTTGAATTACACCATATATGTCATTTAAGCTTCAATGAGGTTTTTATCTTTTGCGCTCATTCGAAAGAAAGTAAGAGTCTTGTATGAAATGCACGAGTTCTTTACATGTGTACTTTCCTCGTACACCCTTACGCATAATACGTAACCGATCAATCGATAATTTTTATACTCTTTGTAATACCCCGTATTTTTATGCTTTATAAATTTGGGGATTTATTAAATTTAATGTGAGTTATTAATTTAATATAAATTCGAAAATCAATTAGTTTATAATTATTAACGTGATGTGAGTTAGTAATTATGGGAAACTTGTTGAATATTACTAATGAGCAGAGTAATATATAATATTGGTTTTATTAAATATCAAGAGTGAATAAAATGACAATTTTGAAAATTTGAGTCGGGACACGCCTGTGTCGCGTCGGGACTAAATATTGATTAAAAAAAGTGAATAAATTATAAGTTGCTCGTATGGTCATTTTGAGTGCGCCAAAGTGTCCGGAAGGGTCGAGATAGTCAGAAAAGTATACCCGGGGGTTTAGTTTGGGCTCGGGGCGTTTTTAGGCCTATTTAGCACCCCGGGAGGGCATTTTGGACATTTTACATTTTTGGGTAATTAAACACACGAAAATTATTAGGCTATATTAGCTGTTGGAATAGTCCTTTAGGGTTAGCAGACTCAAAACTTTAGAACGGCCATAGGAGGGGGAAGGAGAAAGCTTTCCAAGCAATCCAAGGCCAAAAAGTCATCCGATTGCACCGCCACCACCACCAACGCATAGATCGCGCGACGGGGAACGCAACCACACCAAATTCGTCCACAAATCAGAACTCTAAAATTTCTAGGCAAGTGTTTATCTTGCTTATTTTCGTTAATGCATCACTCATGTTAGTCTAGGGTTGATGAGGATGAGTTTCATGGAAGAAAACTCATATTGGAGATAGGAATTGCATGTAGTAATGATATATATGGAAACCTGGAAATCCCCCCTTCATATGTAGAGGTTGAACCACGGATTTATGATGTTTTAGAAGAATAAATCCTGGAAAAAGGTTGATTAGAACAAAGTTAAATAAATTTCTAGGGTTCATAAGGTTTATATAAGTTTTGCCCCTTTTAATCCATGATTATTGATGAAAATTCACATGCTTTATGTAGAAGATTGTTAGTTTGGGTTTATAATGTTTGTAGTACGAATTTCTGGGAGTTTGGGTGTTAAAAATATGAATTTGGTTGAGGTTGGATAATAGAACCCGTAACTGTTAATCTGCAGAATTCGCATACCTGTTTGATCGATCGATCGAACCAGGAGTTTCGATCGATCGACGCATCGATCGATCGAGCCCCTGCCATCGATCGATCGAGCCCCTGCCATCGATCGATCGACCCCTTCTGGCAGATTCATATTTCCCCTTTGTAAATATTTAAATTTAAATTAAATGAGTAAAAATATGTGGGCATCCTTATTAAAATATTTTGGGAGATAAAGAGGACCAGTAGGACTTATTACTAATTACGAGACCTTTAATGTAAGACGAGATTTGCATTTTTGGGATGTTTAAATATAAGGGACGATAGAATTACGTATTAAAGGGAGAGACGCGTAAGATAGTTACGGTGGAAAATAGATGAGTACCTACTGAAATTCTACACTTGGGAGGATAGAGTCCATGAGCGTTACGTAGTGAGCTGGAATAATCCCTCAAATAAAAGTAAGAGACGAACCGTTATAAGTGATAACTAAATAATGAGAAATAAGGATAAATGTTATAATTATGGGTTATGAGATGAACCTAAATTTGATATAGAAAAAGTAGTATATTTACAGGACTGTGTTGATGCATATACTATATACGTGTGAAAATCATGCCCGCGCTACTTGCTATCATTGAGGTTACCGCGCTGGGACAGTCTTATCTCGATGGGACCTTTATAGGGGATATTAACTTGTACCCAAGAAGATAGGAATCCTAGGTACAGACTATCGTATCGATAGTCACGGTCCTAAGAGACGCGAGGGTATGTGCCGACCTCTTGGACTTGAAAACTATGCTTCACCTCAATATTGTTTGTGTATGTATTAATACAGTTCGAGAGTGATTCCGAACTTGTATTTCCCTTAGTACGAGTGATATGGGGATTGGATATCAGAGTATTTAATATATATGAAATTCTATACTATATTATATACTATATGAGGAGGAGTTCATATATATTATATACGTGTATTTAATATATATGAAATTCTGAAATTTGGAACTGCCTACTGTGTTATGGTAAGTAAGAAATGAATAATGACTTCAAATTGGAAATACTTGTTTTGAAAAGTATAATATGACACTGGGGAAACTTTATTGGCAAATAAGGTTTAAATGAGAACTTTGTGATCAATTGAAATTATCCTCTTAAACAATTAACTTGTTCAGCTTCAAATCTTACGAGTAACCTAAGATAAGTTAAACCGTTGGGAAGGTTAGTACGATAGGCGTGCACATTAGAAGAGAGGTGAGAATTTCTCAAGGGAGTGCCGCGCTAAAATGTTGTTGCATTGTCCTGTAAACATTTTAAATACTTGCTACACAAATTTTAAATCATTTACACAATCGGGCTCTGACCCGTTTCTATTTTCCCTTATCTCTTGTATATGTATGTATATATTACAGGTGTCCAGCCACAGGGGCGTCTTGCATAGGATCCTTTGGAAGGAACGTGCTGCAGCTTAGGTGGGAGTTGTAGACCTCTTGCTTAGATGACCTCATTCATTTGATTCTACTCTTAGCGTTATTTATTTCAGTTGGGCTTGTGTCGCCCTTTCCATTATTCAATTGTTTTATTGGATATTGTAATTCATTTATTTCCAGTACTTGCACTTTGGGATTTATTATTGCCAGGATGTTTTTCATTTAAATTATTAAATGTTGGATTCAATTAGTTGAATGTTTGATTATTTGGATTGTATGTTCCAGGATAGTTGTGGTGTGACTATTAAATTGTGAACTATGCAAAGTTTTAAATGTTGGTATATATAAAATAAAATTTGGAAAGTAAAGTCTAAAGAAGTGATCGCCCGGTATTTAATTAGGCGGGGTGTCACAGGTGGTATCAGAGCATCAGGTTCTAGTGTCCATAGGATCTGTACGGCTTATTTCGCTTTCGGCTTAACATTTTTGTTATAGAGCCCTATGTTAGGATTATTATTCTCTTACTTTTACGATTATGTCTTCAGCTATTTAAGATTTGATAATAACTGTAGACTAATAAAATTCTTCACGTTTCAGATGCCTCCGAGATGTGCACCAAAGGATAGGCATGCCCAAGCCGAGCAGCCAGCAGCTCCGGCTCAGGGTACGATGAATGCTAATGAGGTAGCCGCTATTGTTGCTTAGGCGGTGAATGCCGCGTTAGCGATAGTACAGCAGGCTCCACCCCAGATTCAGGCAGTGGCGCCAGTACCTGCACAGCTTCCATCAGCATGGGAGCGGGTTAGGGATGCCTTTCAGAAGGCGCATCCCCCTGAGTTCTCAGGTAGTTCAGATATCATCATCGTCAGCCAATGGAAGAAAGATATCCAGCGACATCTTCGTATGTATGAGTGCACAGACGTACAAAAATAGTTGTTGGCTTACTTCAAGTTAGTGGGGGACACTTTGTAGTGGTGGGAATCCACCACCACCTTGGAGGAGAGGGATACGATCCCGATTCAGTCGTTCTGGGAGCGGTTTGACCGCAAGTACTTTCCATCCGCCGTGCAAACTGAGATGAGGCGGAAGTTAATGAACTTGAAGTAGGAAAATTCTATCGTTGCTGAGTATGAGGAGGAGTTCACGAGACTTCTCACCATAGTGCCAGATGAGGCACCTACCGAGGGTAAGAAGATAATGTTGTTTATGGAGGGGTTAGCTTGGAGGATCCATCAGCATCTTATAGGGAATTTGTCTCTGAGTACCTTCACAGATGTACCCAATGCTGCCTTACTACACTGCCAGGATCACCATTTCCATCTACAGGGAAGCAAGCGAGCAGGAGAGTCCTACCAGCAGGGCAGGACAGGGGGTAGTGGCGCTGGTAGAGCACTGACATCTCAGGGACAGACTCGTCAGCATGAGCAGAATTCCCATCAGGGGGTCCCTGCCTAGCATTTCCGATCAGGTGATTCCAGGCAGGGATTTGGGGGATATAGGCAGGGTCATCAGGGCCAACCTAATCAGCAGGGCCAGCAGCAGGGTCAGTAGCGGGGCCAACAGCATTTTCATCAGGGCCAACAGGGCCAGTGGCGGGGTGGTAACGGCCACCAGGGCCGTGGTCAGCAGGGTCAGAGGGGAGGTAACTTCAGAGGCCGATGTTTTGTGTGCGACAAGCATGGTCATAAGCGCCAGGATTGCCCAGAGGGTGATAGGGCCTCACAGCAGCAAGGTGCCCATAATGAGCCACAAAGGCCACTTTTTGCAGCCACCCTCCCAGTACCAGCCCAGGTACCAGCCCTACCAGCCATTCCAGCAGCTCCAGTGCAGCAGGGGAAGTTACAGTATGGACGTGTCTATAACGTCCACCAGGCAGCAGCTCCACAGGCACCACCCACGATTGAGGGTATGTTTCCTATCCATGGTACTATGGGTCGAGTTTTATTTGATACTGGGGCGACACACTGTTTTATAGCTACTCATTTTACAAAGGCCTTAGGGTTATTAGCCACATGTAGACTCACCACTGGGGAGTGGATCTCTAATTTTCTTTATATACCGGGGTGTGAGGGTAGAGATTGGTAGCTTGGTATTACCTGCAGACATGTTAGTCTTAGATATGCATGAGCATGACGTTATTATCAGTATGGATTGGCTCGCTGCTTACAGGGCCATGATAAATTGTTTTGGTGGGAGTATTATTTTTGCCATTCCGGGGCAAGAGATGTTTGTAGTGGCGATGCCTCGCCCAGAGGGAGGCTCGACCGCTCATTTGTATTACATAGAGGAGGGTACCTCTAAGGAGGTTGTGGTTACCTTAGACTCGATCCCAGTTGTTCGTGAGTATTCCGATGTATTTCAGGAGATACCAGGCCTACCCCCCAGTCGAGAGATAGACTTTGTCATAGATTTATTACCAGATACTAGACCTATAGCACGCGCTCCATACCGTATGGCTCCGGCGGAAATGCGAGAGTTACGAGATCAAATAGAGCAGCTGTTAGGCCAGGGTTTCATTCGTAGGAGTACCTCACCTTGGGGCGCTCCAGTCTTGTTTATGAAAAAGAGAGATGGTTCACTGAGGCTATGTGTGGACTACCGGGAGTTGAACAAGGTCACGATACGGAACAAGTATCCGTTATCTCGAATCGATGATCTGTTCGACCAGCTGAGGGGAGAAACTTTTTTTTCGAAGATAGATCTGAGGTCGGGTTAGCATCAACTACATATTAGGGAGAAATATGCTTCAAAGACTGCTTTCTTGACAAGATACGGGTCCTATGAGTTCAGAGTGATGCCATTCGGACTCACAAATGCTCCAGCCGTGTTCATGGACTTAATGAACCGAGTGTTTAGAGAGTTCTTGGATCAGTTTATCATCATCTTCATAGATGACATTCTGATATATTCACAATCTGAGGAGGAGCATGCCGAGCACTTGAGGCAGGTTCTTCAGACTCTACGAGAGCATCAGTTGTATGCTAAGTACGAGAAATGCGAGTTTTGGTTGCGGGAAGTGCAATTCTTGGGACATGTTGTTTCTGAACAGAGGATAGCAGTTGACCCGAGTAAAGTGTCAGCGGTGAGGGAGTGGGGACAACCCACGACACAGACGGAAGTGCGTAGTTTCTTGGGGTTAGCCAGATACTACAGGAGATTCATTCAGGGATTCTCCAAAATAGCAGGTCCATTGACGAACCTGACTCGCAAAGGGGTACCATATGTTTGGGATGATGCTTGTTAATTGGCTTTCGACGAGATGAAAGACAAACTTACTTCAGCACCGGTCCTTGCTGTACCTAAGCCGGGTGTGGAGTACCTGGTTTACACCGATGCCTCTTTACGGGGACTTGGGGGAGTACTTCAGCAGGAGGAGAAGGCTATAGCTTTTGCCTCCCACAAGCTTAAGCCGCATGAGAAGAATTACCCCACCCATGACCTGGAGTTAGCAGCATTCGTTTTTGCATTGAGGATATGGAGGCACTATTTATTGGGGGAGAGATTCCGCTTGTTCACAGACCACAAGTCACTGCAGTACCTGTTCACTCAGCGAGAGCTGAATATGCGTCAGCGCAGATGGTTAGAGTTTGTGAAGGACTATCAGTTCGACATACAGTATCACCCGGGGAAGGCCAACGTAGTTGCTGATACGTTGAGCCGTAGACCGGTAGACGATGTAGCTGACGTCTGGAAAGCAAAGTGGAAGGAGTTGGGTCACCAGGACGCAGTAGACCGTTCCTTCATATCTATTATGACAGTGATACCCGAGATTATTACGAGGGTGATACAGGCATAGACCGCAGACCCATTTTTTCAGGAGCAGATTGTACGACTTTTAACTGAGGGTGCTGAGTCCTATTCTGTTAGTTCTGATGGGGGTTTGAGGTTTAATGGGAGATTGGTGGTCCTAGAAGGATTAGAATTACGTCATGCAGTGATGACCCAGCCTCACGGGTCCCGATTTGCGGTACGTCCTGGGGGAGATAAGATGTATCATGATATGAGGCGGCAGTACTGGTGGAGTGGGATGAAAAAGGACATTGTTGAGTTCGTGTCCAAGTGTTCTACCTGCCAGCTGGTAAAGGTGGACCATCAGAAACCATCAGAGTTGCTTCATCCATTGGAAATACCCGCGTGGAAGTGAGAGAGTATTTCCATGGATTTTATTACTGGGTTGCCTACATCAAGCGGGGCCACGACTCCATCTGGGTGATTGTGGATCGTTTGACCAAGGTGGCTCATTTTCTGCCAGTGCGGACAGATTATACCACGGGTCAATACGCTCAGTTGTTTATTGCTGAGATTATCTGGTTACATGGGGTGCCCCTGAATATTGTGTCAGATAGAGATAAGATTTTCGTGTCACATTTTTGGGAAAGCTTTCAGGAGGCTATGGGTACTGAGTTGAGGTTGAGTTCATCTTATCACCCACATACAGATGGACAAACAGAGCGTACTAATCAGATGTTGGAGGATATGCTACGCATGTGTGTCCTTGATTTTGAAGGTGGTTGGGAGCCACATCTTTCACTGGTAGAGTTCGCTTATAATAACTCTTATCAGTTCACGATTGGCATGACTCCATTCGAGGCTTTGTATGGAAGGCCTTGTCGTTCCCCAACTTGTTGGCTAGAGGTGGGGGATAACAAGTTGCTAGGACCAGAGGTGATTCAGGAAATCTCCGCTAGGATTGAGATGATCAGGAGTCGCATTCGAGTAGCCCAGGACAGACAGAAAAGCTATGCCGATGCGAAATGGTTCTTCCGAGAGTTTAATGTGGGGGACCAAATATTACTGCGAGTATCTCCTATGAAAGGAGTAATGAGGTTCGGGAAGAAAGGGAAATTGGCCCCGAGGTACGTGGGACCATTTCCCGTTATCGAGAGGATTGGGCCGGTGGCATACAGATTGGGTCTGCCAGAGCATTTGCATCACATCCATGATGTATTCCACATCTCGTTGTTGAGACGATACCTTCGGGATGATATGGCCCATACTCAGATCACGATAGAGGAGATAGACTTACATCCTGACAGCTCAGACTTACATCCTGACAGCTCTAACGAGGAGAGACCGGTGTCTATCCTAGACCATAGCGAGAGGAGATTGAGGTCGAAGGTAGTTCCACTTGTACGGGTTCAGTGGGAGCATCATAATGTGGAGGAATCCACTTGGGAGTGCGAGGTAGATATGCGCGAGAGATATCCAGATTTATTCTTACCAGGTATGCCTTACTTTCCGAATTTCGGGACGAAATTCAGTTATTAGGGGGGAAGTATGTAATACCCCGTATTTTTATTCTTTATAAATTTGGGATTTATTAAATTTAATGTGAGTTATTAATTTAATATAAATCCAGAAATTAATCACTTTATAATTATTAACGGGATGTGAGTTAGTAATTATGGAAAACTTGTTCAATATTACTAATGAGCAGAGTAATATATAATATTGGTTCTATTAAATGTCAAGAGTAAATAAAATGACAATTTTGGAAATTTGAGTCGGGACGCGCCCGTGTCGCGTCGGGACTAAATATTGATTAATAAATGTGAATAAATTATAAGTCACTCGTATGGTCGTTTTGAGTGCGCCAAAGTGTCCGGAAGGGTCGAGATAGTTACAAAAAGTATACCCGGGGGTTTAATTTGGGTCTCGGGGCGTTTTTAGGCCTATTTAGCACCCCAGGAGGGCATTTTGGACATTTTACATTTTTGGGTAATTAAACCCACGAAAATTATTAGGCTATATCAGCCATTTGGAATAGTCCTTTAGGGTTAGCAGACTCAAAACTTTATAACGGCCATAGGAGAGGGAAGGTGAAAGCTTTCCAAGCAATCCAAGGCCAAAAAGTCATCCGATTGCACCGCCACCACCACCAACGCATAGATCACGCAACGGGGAACGCAACCACACCAAATTCGTCCACAAATCAGAACTCTAAAATTTCCAAGAAAGTGTTTATCTTGCTTATTTTCGTTAATTTATCACTCATGTTAGTCTAAGGTTGATTAGGATGAGTTTCATGGAAGAAAATCCATGTTGGAGATAGGAAATTGCATGTAGTAATGATATATATGGAAACCTGGAAATCCCCCCTTCATATGTAGAGGTTGAACCACGGATTTATGATGTTTTAGAAGAATAAATTCTGGAAAAAGGTAGATTAGAACAAAGTTAAATAAATTTCTAGGGTTTATAAGGTTTATATAAGTTTTTCCCCTTTTTATCCATGATTATTGATGAAAATTCACATGCTTTACGTAGAAGATTGTTAGTTTGGGTTTATAATGTTTGTAGTACGAATTTCTGGGAGTTTGGGTGTTAAAAATCTGAATTTGGTTGAGGTTGTTTGTAAATGCGGAACCCCCGGGATTTTTTAATTTTATCACAATTAAAATTAAATCCTAATTTCCTTTTGTAAAACACTATTTCCTAAGATGAAACACGAGATGCGGAAGCGTTAGGATGTGATGGTTCAACTAAAACATACAAATATTAAATATTAATTTTCTTAAACAAATTAAAATTAAACCGAGGTGAAAATTAATTAAAACACACACAAATATTTTTTTCACATAAACCAATTAATTCAACTCAAGTCCTAGAATTTGCCTAAGTCATAATTATCAATATTCAAAAGTTAGGCCAAACCAATTTTAGCAAGTGACTTGAATTAACTACACAATTACCCAATATTTAATATAGCACCAAATTACATTGAGTGTGATAATTTAAACTAAATTTTATCTTGATTTATCCTAAGCATGCGTTCTAAATTGTTATGCAAGATAAAATAAATCAATCACACTACGCCGCGATGTACGAGGAAAAACCCAAGACGGGAAACAACCTCGGACGGCCCTAGCTACAAATTCACTAGATACGGATTTACAAGTACAAGACAGATAGACTTACAACACAAGACTCGATCCCTCTCAAGCCTTGACGCTTCTTCTTGTAGATACCTCTTCCTAGCGAATAACCTTGGAATTCCACCGCGGTCTCGGAATCCACCGATAGGACTTTATACGGTCACCGTCACCCGAACATGAAGCCTTTCTCCAAACGGGTAAAATAAAACAAACTTCTCTTCAATTCGGTGTAGAGAAAACCGGTGCCAAACTCCAAGCAATTGATATGTATATAAGAACTTGGAATAAACTCATTTGGGTGTAAACACTAGAGTGATGGATATTTTTTCACTAAAAATCTCACTCAAAACATGAACATTTTCCTAAAACAATTTTTCTCTCAAACTCCCTCTAAGAGATAAACTAGGATGGAAAAGTTACTTTAGAAAATGTTATTCTCGCTAATGATAAAGTCTGAAAAAGTTGGTTAAAAACTTAGTGGGAAAGTGGGTGAAAAAACTGCCAAAAATTGTTCCCGCCTGGCATCTCGTTCGAACGACATTTCGTTCGAACGAGACTTCTAACGTAGTTCCAGATTGAACTCATTAGAATCTCGTTGGATACCTCGTTCGAACAGAATGTTCGTTCGAACGACATATCGAAGGACATTTCACAAGCCTATACTGGAACCTCGTTGGCAAACTCGTTCGAACGACATCTGGTTCGAACGAAAATCTCGTCCGAACGACATATCGAACGAACTCCCAGAAAGTTTTGAAAATTCTATTTTTAGCCCAGAAAACTTTATAAACTTATTTTAAAGTTCTAATTTATTCTTTTTGAAAATAAAACACAGTTTTTATAAAACCTAACACCCAATAAACAAGTTCCAAGCTCCTATATAAATAATATTGCATTCATACCTTGGGAGCATGGAACCATAGTTGATGATGTAGAAACGAGGCATGCAAGCCGGCATGATGATGAAGCTTTATACTCTTTGTCGCTACGTCTTCAACAAACACTTCATAGGCTTGAGAATATTACAATTTAAATACTATCCTATGAATAAATGTTTTTGTCCGGAATTGAGCCAAAACTATATATGGACTCAATTGGAAATTTGTGTACTTACAAATCTCCCCCTTTGGATATTCCGGGACAAAAACCAAACAAAAATCCTAAAGGGTCGTCAAGCTCTACTAGACTCAAAACATAACCCACCCAAACTTGATTCAACCCAAGGATCAAACGCTTTGCCATTGAAAGATGCCTCTTTAGAAGAATTCCTGCAGACTTTAGCAAACTCATCAAATGCATAGGGAATATCAAGGTATTTAAGGCAATTAGAATAAATACTTCCCCTAAACTAATTCTCCCCTTTATCAAAACAAATGACATACTTAGAAAGACGTCTCCCCCTAAGATAAATCTCCCCCAAACTAAGATACGATAATAACAGGATTAGATACTATTTCTCCCCCTATCATTTTCTCCCCCTTTTTGTTCAGGAATAGACAAAGGCTAAAGAATCAAAACATAAAAGCATGTGGAAGCTTAAAGTGACAAGACATGAAAGCATATGGGCAACAAAAGCAAGGCAAAGGCAAAACAAAATATCATATATATATGTACTAGAAATATATCAATAAAGCACACGCATATATGTATAGATATAAACACACAAATGACACACAACATATAATATGAGTCTTTCACACTCGTATGGAAAAAATGTGTCATATGGAAACGGAAGTGTAGGGGTGTGAACTAGCAACAATTAAATTTAGACCCAAACACTTAATAAATGTTCACGGAGTTCTCATTTGATTGCAAACTACATCACATTTAAATATAACCTCATGTGACAAGATAGATTGAACTCAATGAACAAACATACACAATGCATACAAGCCTAGCATATTGATGATTCTACAAACCAATAGAGTCATGACATGAAATACGCAACTAGGATAAACGGACATTGTGCAAACCGTTGATATACCATCCAATCTCCCTCAATAAGCATATATTAATTTTGAATGAATATATCAATCAAACATAGGCCTTGGCAATTTATTTTTCTTTTTAATGCCATATGTTCTGTTTTTAGGCCTTTGGACCACGTATTTATTTTAGGTCCATTCAAAACGGTGGCTTACAATCGCAAAGGATCACCTAGTCCTTTCGGAGCCCTTCCCCGTGCACATTTATATTTATCATGTTTTCGTTTTTTTTTTCACACACATCTCACATGCAACGGATTTTGACATGCACTAGTCCTCCTAAGTCACAAATATGTAGATGACAAGATTGGAAGGAGAACACCTTACAAAGCTCAAATATACATATGAAGTTAAAATTACAAAAGAGCTCGTGCATGTGTGAATAGAGGCATATAAAACTAGAATCCATTTAATCAATACAAAATCCAACTACTCCATAAAAATATGGTAAAGAACATTTTAAGGATTGATAATCTAAACCAAAAGTTCTAGCCACGTGGAAGCATTAAAGGAGGGATTCAAACACAAGTATATGCCACTTAAAGTGTGTCAAACCAAAATACACACAACAAAAATCTTTTTGAGTTTTTGAAAGTTTTACCCAAAAATATATATACTCAAAAGACAAACAAAAATCATTTGAAT
Source organism: Sambucus nigra (assembly GCA_949130495.1). Classification (NCBI taxonomy): domain Eukaryota; kingdom Viridiplantae; phylum Streptophyta; class Magnoliopsida; order Dipsacales; family Adoxaceae; genus Sambucus; species Sambucus nigra. The sequence continues at coordinate 53,230,589 of OX422222.1, forward strand.
TTCTCATTAAACTTAAATTATCGAGAGATAAAATCCAAATGATAAACAAAAATATTTTTGTATTTTTCATTTAATGCAAACAAAATGAAGGAAATATAATACAAAAGATAAACAAAAATCATAATTCTAGCATGTGATAAGCATGGAGTATAGACTAGAAAATGATTAAACAAGCATACATTTAGCATGTGAATATAGCATGAAGTACAAACGCTAAAGTATGCATACACTAATACATTCATCCTTTAGATTTAGCAAGGGAGGAAGCGTGTGAAAGTAAATGAGAATCAAAAACCCTATTTTGCAAGGCAACCAAGTCGGATTTCCTAACCCAAATTAATGAAGAATGACTATGTTGGGGTGTTGGAACGTTAACTACGGTGGTTACTTTACTATGGGATTTTCTAGGATATCGTTTAAGATCAAAACAAAATTTCCTAAGATGACCTTTTCGACCACAATGAGAACAAGTAAAAGCATGTCGAAAAGATTTACCTAAGAAGTGATCTTTAAATGCATTCCTAGTAGATTCTCCTAAAATGTTGGTCTTGGCTTTATGAGTAGATTCATTACAAAGTATTGAAGCCTAAACCACACGTGTCATTTTTAATTTGGACCGTTTCTAATATTTTATCTAATTTTTCCGAACGACACTCCAAATCAAATTTGACATTACTAGAGTCTTTTAATTTATTTTGCAATTCTAAAATGTTAGACTCTAATAAAACATTTCGCTCTTCAAAAGCAAGAAGCTCCTTTTTCAAGGATTTTATTAAACCCCTAAGGCTATCTCTTTCGCCTTCTACATATTCAAGCTTCTCTTGAAGAGTCCTGCCACGTGTCCTAAGGTCTTCAATTAAAGCATTTTCATCAACGACCTTGACACTCTCGTTTAAACTAGCTTCTAACTTCAAATTAGCTCTTTTCAATTTAATAGATTCTTTATAAAGTTCTTGAAAGGCATTTTGAAGTTCACTCACATTAACCTCTTCTTCATTTTCACTCTCTCTTTCTTCTCCACTCTCACTATCATAAAAAACAAGAGAATCATAAACAATGACCTTGGAAGTGTCATGTGTTAAAGTTTCATCAATCGATGAGTTCTCACTATCACTCACATGACTAGCCATAAAAGCCACAAAATTTTTCTTAGTGGGGGAATCGGGCCTCTCTTCCTTATTACTATCACTAAGGGTCGCATTATATGAATTGGGTCGCTTACCCTCTTTCCTTAGTTTAGTGGGGCACTCAAAAGCCCTATGGCCATAACCTTCACAACCAAAACACTTATTAGACTCGTCCCTATCTAAATTTTCATTACTAGGTTTAGGGATCTTCTCGGCTTTAGGAATCTTCTCGGCTTTAGAAATCTTCTCCCCTTTGTCATGCTTAGAAGATTCAAATTTCTTAAAATCATTTTTAAATTTATCTTTGTTAATTTTAAGGAATTTTCTAAATTTACGAGCAAACAAAGCCATGTCTTCCGAGTCACTATCACTCTCGCTCTCTACTACTTGTTTGACCTCTTTTCGGGCTTTTAAAGCAACGCCCTTTTCGATTTTCTTTTCAGTTTTAGAGGGAAACATATCTAGTTTATAGGTTTGTAAATCACCTACAAGCTCTTCTAATTTCGTAGAGGCTAAAGTTGGTAAAGAATTTAAAACGGTCACTTTTGGAATAAATCTATCGGGTAGGGACCTTACAATTTTCTTTACAACACGGTCGTCAGGTATTTTCTCTCCCAAATTAAACGATGAATTGACAATATCGGAAAGTCTAGCATAAAATTCATCAAAAGTTTCTTTTTCGTTCATTTTGATAGTTTCAAATTGAGTGGTGAGGTTTTGGAGTTTTGAAGCTTTAACGACACTAGTTCCTTCATGAGTTAATTGTAAAATATCCCAAGCTTCTTTAGCGGTCTCACACGTCATAATGCGTCGGAATTCATCCGGTGTGACAGCGCTAAACAAGGCATTCAAACCACGGGAATTGAAATTAGCAAGTTTAAACTCATTTTCAGTCCATCTATCGGCGGGTTTGGGAACACGTTCATTTTCAACTAGATAAGTTGGTGGGGACCACCCGTTAACAACAGACATCCAAACTCTCTCGTCGATAGATTTTAGTGCCGATTTCATTCGCGCTTTCCAATACGCGTAGTTTGAACCATCGAAAATAGGAAATTTTGAAAATGGGGAAAATTCCATTTTAGCCAAAAATTATTTAAGGATCTTTTACGAAATAATTTATCGCTTTGGCTCTGATACCAGTTTGTAAATGCGGAACCCCCGGGATTTTTTAATTTTATCACAATTAAAATAAAATTCTAATTTCCTTTTGTAAAACACTATTTCCTAAGATGAAACACGAGATGCGGAAGCGTTAGGATGTGATGGTTCAACTAAAGCATACAAATACCAAATATTAATTTTCTTAAATAAATTAAAATTAAACCGAGGTGAAAATTAATTAAAACACACACAAATATTTTTTTCACGTAAACTAATTAATTCAACTCTAGTCCTAGAATTTGCCTAAGTCATAATTATCAATATTCCAAAGTTAGGCCAAACCAATTTTAGCAAGTGACTTGAATTAACTACACAATTACCCAATATTTAATATAGCACCAAATTACATTGAGTGTGATAATTTAAACCAAATTTTATCTTGATTTATCCTAAGCATGCGTTCTAAATTGTTATGCAAGGTAAAATAAATCAATCACACTACGCCGCGATGTACGAGGAAAAAACCAAGACGGGAAACAACCTCGGACGGCCCTAGCTACAAATTCACTAGATACGGATTTACAAGTACAAGACAGATAGACTTACAACACAAGACTCGATCCCTCTCAAGCCTTGACGCTTCTTCTTGTAGATACCTCTTCCTAGCGAATAACCTTGGAATTCCACCACGGTCTCGGAATCCACCGATAGGACTTTATACGGTCACCGTCACCCGAACATGAAGCCTTTCTCCAAACGGGTAAAATAAAACAAACTTCTCTTCAATTCGGTGTAGAGAAAACCGGTGCCAAACTCCAAGCAATTGATATGTATATAAGAACTTGGAATAAACTCATTTGGGTGTAAACACTAGAGTGATGGATATTTTTTCTCTAAAAATCTCACTCAAAACATGAACATTTTCCTAAAACAATTTTGCTCTCAAACTCTCTCTAAGAGATAAACTAGGATGGAAAAGTTACTTTAGAAAATGTTATTCCCGCTAATGATAAAGTCTGAAAAAGTTGGTTAAAAACTTAGTGGGAAAGTGGGTGAAAAAACTGCCAAAAAATTGTTCCCGCCTGGCATCTCGTTCGAATGACATTTCGTTCGAACGAGACTTCTAACGTAGTTCCAGATTGAACTCGTTAGAATCTCGTTGGATACCTCGTTCGAACAGAATGTTCATTCGAACGACATTTCACAAGCCTATACTGGAACCTCGTTGGCAAACTCGTTCGATCGACATATCGAACGAACTCCCAGAAAGTTTGGAAAATTCTATTTTTAGCCCAGAAAACTTTATAAACTTATTTTAAAGTTCTAATTAATTCTTTTTGAAAATAAAACACAGTTTTTATAAAACCTAACACCCAATAAACAAGTTCCAAGCTCCTATGTATATAATATTGCATTCATACCTTGGGAGCATGGAACCATAGTTGATGACGTAAAAATGAGGCACGCAAACCGGCATGATGATGAAGCTTTATACTCTTTGCCGCTAAGTCTTCAACAAATTCTTCATAGGCTTGAGAATATTACAATTTAAATACTATCCTCTGAATAAATGTTTTTGTCCGGAATTGAGCCAAAACTATATATGGACTCAATTGGAAATTTGTGTCCTTACATTGGATAATAGAACCCGCAACTGTTAATCTGCAGAATTCGCATACATGTTTGATCGATCGAACGAACCAGGAGTGTTGATCGATCGAAGCATCGATCGATCGAGCCCCTTTTGACACCCCGCCTAATTAAATACCGGGCGATCACTCCTTTATTAAATTAAATCAAGGTGAACAGTTGGTCCATTCTTAGCATCATTGTCGAAAAATAAATTTTTCCAATTTAACACCCTAATTAATTAAGCTAAGTGTCAAAACCATTTTCATACATACTTTCCAAATTTTATTTAAAGAAAAATCATTTATTTTATTAACAACATTCAATAAGTAAGAATCACACCACATTAAATTCTGCAACATAATCCAATTAATTTAGTACATTCGTCAATCGAATGTCAACATACGAAATCTAAAGTCACACATCCAAACTGAATAAATCCCATAATAACAATACTGGAAATAATTGAAATACAAATATCCAATAACAATGGAATAATGGAAAGGGCTACACATGCCCATCTAAATGAAAATACTAAGAGTGGATATGAATAAACGAAGTCGTCTAATCAAGAGACCTGCAACTCCCACTTAAGCTGCAGCGCGTTCCTTCCAAGAGATCCTAAGCAAGACGCCCCTGTGGCTGGGCACCTGTAATACATACATATATATACAAGAGAGAGAGAAAAAGAAACGGGTCAGAGCCCGATAGTGTGTATGATTTAAAATTCGTTTAGCAAGTATTTAAATTGATACAGGCCAATGCAACAACATATTAGTGCGACACTCTCTTGAAAATTCTCACCTCTCTTCTAATGTGCACACCTATCGCACTAACCTTCCCAACGGTTTACCTTATCATTTTACCACACTAACCTTCCCAATAATTTAACTTATCTTAGATTACTCGTAAGATTCAAAATTTAACGATTCCATTGTTTGGAAAGAATATTTCAATTAGTAACCAAAGTTCTCATTTTGACTTTATTAATCAATAAAGTTTTCCAATTTCATATTATACTTTCTCAAAACAAGTATTTAAAATTTGAGCCATCAACCATGTCCTACATAACAAATCACAGTAGGCAGGTCCAGATTTCATAATTTCATATATATATATTAACTACTCGAAAATATATATATCAAAATAGCACCCCACATAATAACGATGGTGCGGGCATACTCTACAATCCAAACCCCATGTCACTCACATTAAGGGGAATACAAATTCGGAATCACTCTCGAATTGTATTAACACATACTCAAACAATATTGAGGCGAAGTATAGATTCCAAGTCTCGTAGGACCGTCTGAACTATCACTGCGATAGCCTGTACCAAGGATACCTATACACAAACAATATGAGGCGAAGCATAGATTCCAAGTCTCTAAGAGGAAGCATAGATTCCAAGTCTCTAAGAGGAAAGCACTTACCCGCATCTCTTAGGACCGTCTGAACTATCATTCTGATAGCCTGTACCAATGATATCTATCTTCTAGGGTACAAGTCAATATCCCCCATAAAGGTCCCATCGAGATAAGACTGTCCCAGCGCGGAAACCTCAGGGATAGCAAGTAGCGTGGGCATGATTTTCACACATAGATAGTATATGCATACACAATCATATAACTATACTAATATTACCATATCAATAATGGGTAAATTCTCAATTCCCATAATTACGTCATTCGCATTTATTTCACATTATATAGTTATCACGTATAACCATTCACATCTTATTTTAATTTGAGGAACTTTTCCACTTACTACATAACGCTCATGGATTCTATCCTCCCAAGTATAAAATTCAGTAGGTATTACACATTTGTCCCAAAGTAACCCTCTTACGTGTCTCTCTCTTTAAATCATAATTTCACCGACCCTTATGTAATTATCCCAAAATACAATCTTTGCCCGACATCAAGGGTCCCAAAGTCTATTCACATGTTCTACTGGTCTTCCCTATCTCCCAAAACCTTTTATTAAGGATGTCCAAGAATTATCTCACAATAAATTGAATTTAACTCATTTAATAAGGGAAATAGGAGTCTTCCAGGAGTGGTCAATCGATCGAGGTTTGGGGCTCGATCGATTGATCCTTCGATCGATCGAAGCTCTAGGCTCGATCGATCGATCAAGCAGGTATTTCGATTTCTGTAGAATTGCAGTTACGGGTTCTACCACCTATCTTCATCCAAATCCACATTTTCCAAACCCAAACGTCCCAAAAATTCTACTACTAACATTATATCAATATACCAGATATTTCAAACGTAAGGCATGTGTATTTCTATCATTTAAACATGGATTATCAACCCAAAATTTTATCTAATTATCAAGAACCCTAAAATTTTCTTAAACAGGTTTCTAACAAATTTTCTCCAGAATTTCCTTCTTATAATCATCAAAATTTCGTGGTTAAATTCCTCTACATGGCAAGGGTTTCCAGAATCATCATATAAACCAATACTACATGGATTTTCCTATCACAAATTGGGTTTTCTTCCATATATCTCATCCCTAATCATTCCTAAACTAATATGGAAATTGCACCAACAAAATAAGCAAGATAAACACTTGCCTGGGATTTTCAGTGGTCTGGTTTGGTTTCGAATTCGGTATGGTTGCGTTCCCCATCTCGCGATCTACGCGTTGGTGGTGGCGGCGGTGCAAACCGTTGAGTTTTGGGCCTTGAATTTGCCTTGAGAGCTCTCTCCTTCCTCTCCTATGGCCGTCACTTGTGTTTAGAGTTTATAAACCTAGAAGGTAACCTAGGTATCTGATATAACTCCTCTAATTTTCGTGGGTTTAATTACCCAAAAATGTAAAATGACCAAAATGTCCTCTCGGGTTACTAATTAGGCCTAAAAATGCCCCGAGACCCAAACTAAACTCCCGGGTACACTTTTCTGACTATCTCGACCCTTTCGGACGCGTTGGCGCTCTCAAAATGACCATACGAACAACTTATAAAATATTCACTTTTATTTATCAATATTTAGTCCCGACGCGACACGGACGCGTCCCGACTCAAATTTCCAAAATTGTCATTTTATTCACTCGTGACATTCAATATAACCAATATTACATATTACTTTGCTCATTAGTAATATTCAACAAATTTCCCATAATTACTAAATCTCGTCACGTTAATAATTATAACATAATTAATTTCTGGATTTTTATTAAATAATTAACTCACATTAAATCTAATAAATCCCCAAATTAATATAGCATAAAAATACGGGGTATTACATACTCCCCCCTAATAACGGAATTTCGTCCCGAAATTCGTAAAACAAGGCATACCTGGTAATACAATTCTGGACATCCTTGTCAGTACGCAAACTATCTACATAGTACGACGCTCAATCATTATAGCTTTTTCCTCACAGCAACATTCTTTTACATTCTCATTGGAGACACTTCACATTGTGCTCCCACCCGACAATATTCGCCTAGGTCACGCCTATACATTAAATTTCCGTATCTCACTATCATTAGGAGGCCGCACCTCACTATATGACAAATTACTCGGATTTATTCATACACAAAATTCCCATTCTGAGAAGATCATACGAACATTTGACCACTCCTGATTGCCTAGAACAGTCGTGGAATTCCACCATAGATATCGAATATTTTCTCGACCGATCAAAAATTCTGATTATCTATTCTCTTCTAAACATACGTAAGGAGAATAGTCGAGGTTCTTCCATAGCAAAGCCTTAATAAGTACCTCATACGCGACAAACATGTACGAGTGCTTCTACAGAGCATGCTTGAAATCATCGTACCAGGATTCCAAAATTTCCTTCACGTGGCTCCACAATCTTTAATCACCATGCACTTATTCCCTGGATAAGGGTGATACATCCTACTTGAAACGAAATCTTATCTCCGATGGTTCCTGAAATCCCATTTCAAAGGTGGGATTCACCAATCTCATCGTGATTCAGAAATTTATACTGCACCGGACCATGCACTGGTGCGATCCTTCCTTTCAAAGGAAGTCTGGGGCATACTAGTTAATGTTGCAAGCCAACCCAAAGGAATATCAATCACTTCCTTCTCGGCGACTTAATTCACATGTTCGGGATAAACCTTTGATCTTGTTTGTAGAAAGTATAATATGAAATTGGAAAAATTTATTGATTAATAAAGTCAAAATGCGAACTTTGGTTACTAACTGAAATATTCTTTCCAAACAATGGAATCGTTAAATTTTGAATCTTACGAGTAATCTAAGATAAGTTAAATTATTGGGAAGGTTAGTGTGGTAAAATGATAAGGTAAACCGTTGGGAAGGTTAGTGCGATAGGTGTGCACATTAGAAGAGAGGTGAGAATTTTTCAAGAGAGTGTCGCACTAATATGTTGTTGCATTGGCATGTATCAATTTAAATACTTGCTAAACGAATTTTAAATCATACACACTATCGGGCTCTGACTAGTTTCTTTTTCTCTCTCTCTTGTATATATATGTATGTATTACAGGTGCCCAGCCACAGGGGCGTCTTGCTTAGGATCTCTTGGAAGGAACGCGCTGCAGCTTAAGTGGGAGTTACTGGTCTCTTGATTAGACGACTTCGTTCATTCAGATCCACTCTTAGTATTTTCATTTAGATGGGCATGTGTAGCCCTTTCCATTATTCCATTGTTATTGGACATTTGTATTTCAGTTATTTCCAGTATTGTTACTATGGAATTTATTCAGTTTGGATGTGTGACTTTAGATTTCGTATGTTGACATTCGATTGACGAATGTATTAAATTAATTGGATTATGTTGCAGAATTTAATGTGGTGTGATTCTTACTTATTGAATGTTGTTAATAAAATAAATGATTTTTCTTTAAATAAAATTTGGAAAGTATGTATGAAAATGGTTTTGACACTTAGCTTAATTAATTAGGGTGTTAAATTGGAAAAATTTATTTTTTGACAGTGATGCTAAGAATGGACCAACTGTTCATCTTGATTTAATTTAATAAAGGAGTGATCGCCCGGTATTTAATTAGGCGGGGTGTCACAGTTGGTATCAGAGCATCAGGTTCTAGTGTCCTTAGGATCTGTACGACTTATTATGCTTTCAGCGTTGCTTTGTTTGTTATAGAGCCCTATGTTTAGGATTGTCGATTCCTTTGACGAGATTTTGTTCTCCTGCTATATTGTGTATACACTAGTGAATTCTAATTTCGTTCGGATGTGTGCGTGTGCCGAGCGATGATGGATGTCAGAAGAGGACCGTTAAGCGTACATCAGGAGGCAGGGCTCAGTTGAGATTATGAAATATATCCGAGGATGATGACCGTAGTCGAGGTCACCTCCATTATGGCACGAGAAGCCACGACTAGAAAGGCGACTAAGGTGCAGCAATGATGCTGTTATAGTCAAATGAGGTGCGAGGGTAAACTTACCCAACGTATTACAAAAATGCGTAGAGACTGTCAGTGGAAAATTTTAGAAACGCGAAAATTGTATGTGTTTACCAAAGGAGGTAAAGTATCCAAAGGCGTAGATATAGGACGGAGTGTGGCAAACTGAAAGTGAAAGTTTAGAGAAAATTTTCTTGGCTTTCGGGACGAAATTATAATGGTTGGAGTCAACCACCAATTTTAGAAGTGGAATGCTATGCCTATAGGAGAACATTAGGTACAGTGTTGACCGTATGTTCCTTCCTCAACTGTTCAGGATGAGAAGCAAATGTGGTTCTGAACTCATCGCAGGAGGGCATAACAGAAGACCATTCGTGAATATGAATCTTAACCGTTAGCGAATTTTGTATCGGAAGATGTAGATACAAGTGGGGGAAACGACTCCAAGTGGGAGACCAACTTGTAATAATAGTTGATAATACTCAAGGAGGGAATTCCGAGGGACGACCGATTCAGTGGTTGACAATGTCATATTTTGTCAATATGGATGATAACGCTTCTTTGTGGGGGAGGTTAAAGGAAATCGAAGAATTTAGTCGAGAATGAGACTGAATGCAACGATGGTGGTATAGCACCACAAAAGGATGTGGATACACATGAGGAAAACCATTTAAATGCTTCAGATAGTTAAATTCTTACCAAGTGATGGTAAATTCAGTAAGTACTATTATAGATAGTAACATGATCTTTATGGCCTAAAAAGCTAAGAGAACAACCGGGATGGCTAACATGAATCGAGTTTACTAACGTTCGAGAGAAGGACAATCCTAACCTGGTTAGTAGGACAGGTGATAAGTGGATTATGTGTTGAGGTATTTTGTGCGAAGTGAGATCGCTCACAATAATATGTTCCAAAATGAGAAAAAGGACAGGAATACAGTGCCTAGTAAGGCAACGATTAAAATAATTTTGTTTTGGATTGGGCAGACGTGTTACGTCTGAAAACCATTTGTGCAGTCAAGACGATTGCCAGGATGGAAATATAAGTTGTATCCTTAGAGGATGCGGCGTGTTTATGTGACACGAGCGAGTCACCATATTTTGTTCATTGCTAGATTAGCATGTGAGACGAGCTTAATGCATATAATTATGAATGTTACTATTATGTGAATATTTTTCCCTAGTGTAGCAGGATTTTTCTTTAGTACTATCCGCGGAGGATGAATGTGTTTATTAACAGTGCTTTGTACTTTATCGAGGTTACTCGTTGTAGTGATGCAATACACGAGTATGATATTATCTTTGTTAAAATGTTATAGAAATGGGTAGTATGATAGTGGGCATTTATTGCAAGGCTATCGGAGTAGTTGCATTGGTGCAACATGTTTTATGTTTGTTTTGGCGAGGCTTTACCTGTAAGAAGGTTGGACTTGCACTTACATTATCTATCCAAGAGACTTCGGAGGAGATAGTGGGCTCGAGATATTCGATGCCAATGTATGTATAGACTTTGTCAGTATGATTCGGTATGTATCGGGACTTACCATTGAGCGAAAAGATTTGATGCAGTATTATGTTTGGCACTCCGGACTTAGTGATAGGAAGAGTGCATTGTTATATTTTCCTTTAGAGATGTGGGAGTTAATAGTTATACCCATATTATTAGGGAAGGAGAATTTCGAGAATTCCGATCATATGTATCAAAGGTTTATAGAATGCTATTACCATCAACCAATACGGGACGATAGTGAAATTGGTGAAACGTTCCTTGTTAAGCATAATTACGGGAGAAATTATAACTTTTCTGTCAATAGACGGAAAAAAAAGGGGGTACATACCACGGACGGAGGACCTAACGAATTTCGATAACCGACAATGCTAGGTAGTAGTGAATCGGGAGGGTTCATTGTTTGGATTTTGCTTTGCGAGACATCCCACGCATGAAACTTAGCGTAAGGTTGGAAATAGGGAGAAGTTTGGTCACTATTCCATGAGTTCGGTACCCTGGTCGAAATGGGATCAAGTAATTATGTATGTAAGTTGGAAGTTGAATTTTGTTTTAAGGTCATTGGAGCCGGAGTTTTGTGGTAGGAAAGCATTGAAAGTTATCCCCACGAGTTGAGGAGTGGAACGATGATAAAGAGTTGGAATGATTTTTAGCATGCATTATCAGGAAAGAACTTTATATTATACAAAAGAGATGACCTGTAATTATTTTGATGTATAGAGCTTTGGAGATTTGTATTTTATTTTTGAGTTAGTTGTTGTATGTAATTCGAGAGATTTGATATTTAATTTGAAGAGATTGAGATTTGTAGTTTCTCTTTTGTTGTTGTGGGACTTAAATGCTCTATACATTGTGATTTGTGGATTTAGTTATTTTATCGCATTAGCGCTCCGTTAGCTCTCCCCGGGCGGGCGGGGTGTTACAAATGGTATCAGAGCTTAGGTATACGAAAACCCTCGGGGCTTGGGTTTTGGGTTCATTGCGTGGTTAGCAATTTTTGGAGATAGCAAATTTTAGGTGATATTCGTGTTAGGCATCCAGATTAGATGTGAGGAATTATTTTTGGAGACGAGATTATTTTTGGAGATTGTTAGCCTGATTTTTTAGAGTTAGGCATTCGGCGAATTTCGAGGGCGAAATTCCATTGTTAGTGGGGAAGTGTAACAATCCGCGTAATTTTGGGCTATTTTAATTAATTTCTGGAAAATGGAGGAAAATAAAGTTTTTGATAAAATTATTTTTATTGCTCAAATATGTTGGTTATTATTTTTAAAGGCGAGAATTTCAAACGGTTTCGAAAACGGAGTAAAACGGATTTTAAAATGATTTTAAAAGGTTTTTAACTCTTGGAGTTGTTTTGACTTCCAACTCTTCATTTCTTTGCCTTATTTAAAGAAGTCTTTTGGATTCCAACTTTTCATTTCTTTACATTATAAAAGGAAGTCGTGGGCAACCGTTTTAACCTACTTTTGGCACAAATTTTGGCAACAAATATATTTTATATTCCTCTTCTTTTTATATACACATTGGCCCTTGAGATTTGTGAGTTCCAACCTTAGATTAGAGGTGTTCTTGGCGCTATTTTGTTGGAGGTTCTTGGAGGAGCTTTTGTAGATCTTTTGTGTTAATCTTGAGGATGTGATCATTTGTTTCTCATCATGGTTTGAGGTATGGGGTTTTACACAATATGCTCCTTAAATCTCGCGAGTGTCATTCTCTTTGAATTCTTGTTAATTGAACTCATATGTAATACCCCGTATTTTTGGCTATATTTATTTTTGGGATTAATTAATTAAATGAGAATTATTGGAAATTAATCGGGGTAAAATACTAGCGAGATGTGAGTTGGTATTTGACTATATTGAGTATATATGATGTTATATGAATATTGAATTATGAAATTTGTCGTGAGATTGAATACGGCAATTTGGTCATTTTATTGGGACGCGTACGACAGTCGCGTCAGGATATAATTATTTTATTTATAAAAGTGAATTTAAATTCTATTAACCATATGGTCATTTTGAGTGCGCCAACGCATCCGGAAGGGTCGAGATAGTCAGAAAACACTAGCCGGGGGTTTAATTTGGTTCCCGGGGTATTTTTAGGCCATACCGGTAACATAAAGGGTATTTTGGTAATTTTGTATTTTGAGGAATTAATAGTGACGAAAATTAGTGAAGTAAATCTGATGTGGGTTTGACCCACTAAGCCACTAACCAACCCATGTTAACCCAATAGGTTACGTAGGTTATTAGAATTAGGTTTCTAATTACTTCCCAAAGAAAACCCTAGCCACCATTGGAGAAGAAAGCTTAGAGAAGGAGAGAGAGAAGGAATTCTGCAGAAAAAGCTTTACCAAATCAACACCAAATTTAGAGACACTCGAGGCAAGTGACTTAATTCCATTTAATTTCAGAGAATGTTCCTTCCATGTTAGATAATTCAAATTTATGTTTGTTCTTGGAAGATAATGAAAAACCCATGAGTTTGGAAGTAGAATACTAAATTTTGATGAAAGGATTGCATGTAGAATCATATTTAGAGGACTAATCTGATGTTGATATATCTTGTAAGACACAAAAACGGATTTGATTGGATAAATTAATGATCTAAAACTTTTAGGGTTCATGTTCTTGAAAAATTGGGGAAAAGAGTAGAGACTTGTGATTTGATGATGTGTAGGAAGAATTAATCCTTTAAAATACGTTAGTATGTGACTTTAATATGTTTAGGATGAATTAGAGACCCTAAAACGTTGTTGGGATGAACTTTGGAAGAGGTTTGAGGTGTTAAAATGGATGAAAAACGAGATTGGAGAAAATCTGGGCCGAAACTGGTCCCTCGTTAGAAGACCTCTCCAGGTCGTTCGAACGAGCTCGTTCGAACGAGCTTCTAACGAGTTGACCAGTCGCTTCTAATGAAAGGGAATTTCGTTCGATAACTTCGTTCAAACGAGATCTCGTTAGAAGGTACAGTTCGTTCGAACGAACTGAAATCTCGTTCGAACAGCCTCGTTCGAACGAGACTTCTAACGAGCTGGCAGTTTAGGCCTTTTTGGCCTGTTTTGATTTTGGGAGTCCCGTAAACTTGTTCGAGGATAGAAATAACATTCCTTTGATGGTGTATTAGTATACTTGGGACATTTGGGATATTATGAGGAGTAAATTATATAAGTGTGGATCAAATCAAATAGACATTTAAGTTGAGACGTGAGTGCCTACTACGACGTGAGAATAAATTATGGCGCGTATAAATATGGACCGGGATTATATAACTTGTATATATATTAAGTTGGTACGAGAATGCGATAAGTACTACAATTAAACTACGGGGATTACTAAGATGTGTGCTTACTTAGTATTGGTATATGATTTGTGTGTATGACATACCTACCATACTTGCTATCACGGGAGGTTTGCGTTCACTTAGGGCCCTCTAATCCTTGTGTTGCCCGGATTTAGACTGGTTACCTCGATGAACATAGGTCAGAGAAAGACTTATTGGGATGTTAATAAGTCCGCTGATCGTGGGAGCGTAGGTATGTGCGTGACCCATGTGATGTGACTGTGTTCGCCTCCACTATTTGTGATTTGTGTTATCTGAACTATTCCTGAGAGATTCGGAATATGTGATCCTTATGTACGTGATGTACCGGGATGGATAGCAGAGTATGTGTGCACCGCAGCTTAATCTCGGGGTGCTTATATTGTATATTTGTGTTGTGGAAAATATACGCTTAATAAACTGGGAACTTTCATATAGTATTGTGTGTAACTATGGAATAACATAGAGGGCTAATTTATAACGAACTGTATTACTTTTGCATGAGAACCTGAATTTACGTTAAGCACCTATTTAACTGAGATCGTTATAATGTTAATGTAACCGAGTAATAAGGGTAGGACCTATGACAGTCTAGCTAGATATGATGTCACTTAGCTAGTGGTTTGTGTCGTTTTAGATGGGTACTTACGTTAGGAGTGCACAGTTAGACGAGAGGTGATAATATCATGTGAGTGCACGTCCTAACATGTACTTTGCATTTAATGTTTTAAATGTTTTTAAAGCACTTGCATTTTTTTTTAAATATCTCCACATTCGGGCTCTGACCCGTTTGCTTTCAAATCTATTTTTCTTGTAAAACCATTTTTAGGTGCCCAGCCACAAGGACACCATGCATAGGATACTCATTCAGGTGACGAGCTGTAGCTGTTTGTGGAAGCTACAGGGAATTGCTTTTAGACGCTTCTACCATTTGGATTCCTGATTCAGTATTTATCAGTTGTAGGGCATGTTGCCCATTTCTATTAGAGATATCTTTCCATTTCAGTTTTTCAGACTTTGTCATGTATTGATTCAGTATTCAGTATTTTCGTTACTTATTTCAGTGTGGGATTTGTAGTGAGGAGTTTTCCTCCAGACTTTATTTACATTATGTGATGGTTATTCTATTTACTTCGTTATGGTGAATGGTGTTATTATTCTTCATTACACTTGTTGCATGTTATTCAGACTTAAATTAAAATTTGGCAACTTACTTTTTAAATACTAGGTGGTTAGTAATCATTAAAATGTTTTTGACAGTGATGCTATTAACTGGACCAACTTGGCATTTTGAATTAATTTAATAAAGGAGTAGTTACCCGGTATTTAATTAGTCGGGGTATCACAGGTGGTATCAGAGCATCAGGTTCTAGTGTCCTTTAGGGTCTGTACGGCTATTATGTTTCCGCTAAGTTTCTTTGATATAAAGCCCTATATTTTAGGACTGTTGTACTCTTTTTGTTTATGCTTCGCTCTTCAGCTATTTTAAGTTTATAAACAGCGAACTTATAAACTTTGTTCTTATTTCAGATGCCTCCACGACGTGCACGACGAGTTCCCAGGGATGCGATGCCCGAACCCCAGCCCGCTCCAGTTCAGGGCATGATGAACGCCGCTGAGGTTGCAGCTATAGTAGCCCAAGCGGTAAATGCCGCTATTGCCGTAGTCAAGCAGGCACCACCTCAGGCGCCGGTTTCCGCGCGAGTACAGGCAAATGCATTCCCATCTGCTTGGGAGCGTGTACGTGACGCTTTTCAGAAAGCGCATCCGCCAGAGTTTGCAGGTAGCTCAGATGTGGTAGTCTCGAGCCAGTGGAGGAAGGATATGTAGAGGCACTTAAGGATGTATGAGTGCACGGACGTTCAGAAGCAGGTGCTAGCTACTTTCAAGCTAGTTGGATCTGCACTGCAGTGGTGGGAGTCTATTACCACCATGGAGGAGAGGGATACTCTCACTATTCAGGACTTCTGGGTGCGGTTTGACCGCAAGTACTTTTTGTCCGCTGTTCATACGGAAATGAGGAGGAAATTGATGAATCTGAGGCAAGAGGGTAAGACCGTGGCCGAGTATGAGGCCGAGTTCACAAATCTGTTGAATATCGTTCCGGATGAGATACCAACAGAGAAGAAGAAGATTGAGAAATTCACCGACGGGTTGACATGGAGGATCCGTCAGCATCTATTAGGGAACCTTTCGTTGGCCACGTATTCTGATGTGGTTAACGCTGCTTTGTTACACTGCCAGGATCACCGCTTTCATATGACTGAGGGCAAGAGATCGGGAGAGTCTAGCCATCAGGGTAGGACAGGAGGACATGGTGCCGGTGGGGCACAATCTGTTCAGGGACAGAGACAGGGTGAGCAGAGTTCTCAGCAGGGGGATCAGAAGAGGTTCAGATCAGGGAATTACAGGCACGGACAGGGAGGTTTCCGTCAGGGCCATCAGGGTCCAAACGGCCATCAGGGCCAACAGGGGCAGAATGGACAGCAGTTCCAGCAGGGCCAGGGGAGGAACGGTAACGGCCACCAAGGCCGGGGACAGCAGGGGCAGAGAAGGGGGAATTTCCCAGGGAAGTTTTTTGTTTGTGGCAAGACTGGCCATAAACGTCAGGATTGCCCTGATAGGGGCAGGGCCCCGCAGCAGCAGCAGCAGGGTGCTCGCCAGGAGCCGCATAGGCCTATGTTTCCCGCCGCTCTCCCCGCACCGCCACAGATGGCAGCATTACCACCCATTCTAGCAGTCCCAGTTCAGCAGGGGCAGCTACAGTATGGACGTGTCTACAACGTCCACCTGGTAGCAGTTCCACAGGCACCGCCCGCGATTGAGGGTACGTTTCCTATCCATGGCACTATGGGTCGGGTATTATTTGATACGGGGGCTACACATTGTTTTATAGCTACACATTTCGCGAAAGCCTTAGGATTGTTAGCTACGGCAGAGAGCACAGTGACGTGTGTCGACTCACCATTGGGGAATGGGTCACTTATATTCTTTATATGTCGGGGAGTGGGAGTAGAGATTGGTAGTCTGGTATTACCTGCAGATATGTTGGTATTAGATATGCATGTTCACGATGTGATTATCGGTATGGATTGGCTCGCTGATTATAGAGCCATGATTGATTGCTTTGGTGGGAGCATTGTTTTTGCCATTCCGGGGCAAGAGATGTTTGTAGTGGCGATACCTCGCCAAGAGGGAGGCTCGACCTCTCATTTGTATTACCTAGAGGAGGATACCTCTAAGGAGGTTGTGATTCCTTTAGATTTGATCCCAGTCGTCAGGGAGTATTCAGATGTGTTTCAGGAGATACCAGGCTTACCCCCCAGTCGAGAGATAGACTTTGTTATAGACCTATTGCCAGATACGAGGCCTATAGCACGCGCACCGTACTGTATGGCTCCGGCAGAGATGCGAGAGCTACGAGATCAGATAGAGCAACTGTTAGGTTAGGGCTTTATTCGCAGGAGTACCTCACCTTGGGGAGCTCCAGTTTTGTTTGTGAAGAAGAGGGACGGTTCACTGAGATTGTGTGTGGACTACCGAGAGTTGAATAAGGTCACGATATGGAATAAGTATCCGTTGCCTCGAATCGATGACTTATTCGACCAGTTGAGAGGAGCCTCCTTCTTCTCGAAGATTGATTTGAGATCGGGATACCATCAGTTACGTATCAGGGAGGAGGATGTCTCGAAGACTGCATTCTTGTCGAGATATGGTTCTTACGAGTTTCGGGTTGTGCCTTTTGGTTTGACCAACGCTCCAGCAATGTTTATGGACTTGATGAATAGAGTGTTCAGGGATTTCCTAGATCAGTTTGTCATTGTCTTCATTGATGATATTCTGGTTTACTCCCAGACAGAGGAGGAGCACGCCGAGCATTTGAGGCAGGTTTTGCAGACGCTGCGTCAGAACGAGCTGTATGCAAAATATGAGAAGTGCGGGTTTTGGTTGAAGGAGGTCCAGTTTTTGGGACACATTATTTCCGACCGGGGGATATCTGTTGATCCGAGGAAAGTATCCGCGGTAAGGGAGTGGGGACAACCCACAACACCGACTGAAATTCGTAGTTTCTTGGGCCTAGCAGGATACTACAAGAGGTTTATTCGGGGTTTCTCGAAGATAGCAGGTCCTTTGACACATCTGACTCGTAAGGGTGTGCCATACATCTGGAGTGATGCCTGTCAGCTGGCATTCGATGAATTGAAGGACAAATTGACCTCAGCACCTGTGTTAGCATTGCCGAGTTCGGGAGTTGAGTATTTGGTTTACACCGATGCATTTTTGCAAGGGCTTGGAGGTTTATTACAGCAGGAGAGACAGGCCATAGCTTATGCTTCCCGTAAGCTTAAGCCTCACGAGAAGAATTACCCCACGCATGATTTGGAGTTGGCGGCAGTGGTATTTTCCCTACGGATTTGGAGGCACTTTCTTTTGGGGTAGAAGTTCCAACTGTTCACGGATCCTAAGTCCCTGCAATACCTGTTCACGCAGAAAGAGTTGAATATGCGGCAGCGTAGGTGGCTTGAGTTTGTTAAAGACTACCAGTTCGATATCCAGTATCACCCAGGCAAGGCTAACGTGGTAGTAGACGCGTAGAGCCGTAGGCCAGCAGATGAGGTGGCAGAGGTGTGGAAGGAAAAGTGGAAGGAGTTGGGACACCAGGATGCAGTGGTCCGATCGTTCATGTCTGTGATGACCGTTACACCGCAGATTGTCACAAAGGTAGTACGGGCACAAGCTAATGACTCGTTCTGTCAAGAGCAGATAGTTCGATTACTAGCAGAGGGAGTCGAGTCCTATACCGTTAGCTCAGACGGGGGATTACGCTTCAATGGGATATTGGTAGTTCCGGAAGGGGAGAAATTGCGACACAAGGTGATGGCAGAGTCGCACGGCTCACGGTTCCCAGTACATCCCAGAGGGGACAAAATGTACCAAGACATGAGACGGCAGTATTGGTGGAGCGGTATGAAGAGAGATATTGCTGAGTTTGTTTCGAAATGCGCCACTTGCCAGCTAGTAAAAGTGGATCATCAGAGACTGACAGGACTTCTACAGCCGTTGGAGGTCCCGGTGTGGATGTGGGAGAGCATATCCATGGACTTTATCACGGGGTTGCCTACGTCGCAGAGGGGTCACGACTCCGTTTGGGTAATTGTGGACAGGTTGTCCAAAATCGCTCACTTTTTACCGGTAAGGACTGACTACACTATGGGACAGTATGCCCATCTCTTCATTTCAGAGGTTGTGAGACTTCACGGTGTGCCCCTAAATATCGTGTCTGACAGAGACAAGATATTTGTTTCGCGGTTTTGGGAGAGTTTCCAGGAGGCCATGGGCACGAAATTACGGTTGAGTACGACTTATCATCCGCAGACCGATGGGCAGACAGAGCGCACAAATCAGATGTTGGAGGACATGCTGCGCATGTGCATTATTGACTTTGGGGGTGGATGGGAGCAGTACCTTCCACTGGTGGAGTTTGCTTATAACAACTCCTATCAGTTCACTATTGGCATAACTCCATTTGAAGCATTGTACAGTAGGCCTTGTCGTTCCCCAGCATGTTGGTTAGAGGTGGGGGACAACAAACTACTTGGGCCGGAAGTGATTCAGGATACTTCGGCAAGGATTGAGTTTATTCGGAGTCGCATTCGGGTAGCTCAAGACAGGCAGAAGAATTATGCTGATGCGAAGAGATTTTTCAGAGAGTTCCAAGTGGGGGACCAGGTTTTGCTCAGAGTATCTCCTATGAAGGGGATTATGCATTTCGGGAAGAAGGGGAAGTTGGCACCAAGGTATGTGGGGCCGTTTCCTATTATTGAGCAGATCGGACCGGTTGCGTATAGACTTGGGTTACCGGAACATTTGCATCGGATTCACGATGTGTTCCATATTTCCTCGTTAAGGAAATACCTTAGAGATAATTTGGCTCATTCTCACATTGCTGTGAAAGACATCGATCTCCAGCCGGATAGCTCCTACGAGGAGGGGCCGATTGCTATTTTGGACCGAAGTGAGAGGAAGCTGCGATCAAAGATAGTTCCGTTAGTGCGTGTTCAGTGGCGACATCACAATGTCGAGGAGTCCACATGGGAGCGCGAGGATGAGATGCGCGAACGTTATCCAGAGTTGTTTTTAGTAGGTACTTTCTAGTTCCGAATTTTGGGACGAAATTCAGTTATTAGGGGGGAAGTATGTAATACCCCGTATTTTTGGCTATATTTATTTTTGGGATTAATTAATTAAATGAGAATTATTGGAAATTAATCGGGGTAAAATACTAGCGAGATGTGAGTTGGTATTTGACTATATTGAGTATATATGATGTTATATGAATATTGAATTATGAAATTTGTCGTGAGATTGAATACGGCAATTTGGTCATTTTATTGGGACGCGTGCGACAGTCGTGTCAGGATATAATTATTTTATTTATAAAAGTGAATTTAAATTCTATTAACCGTATGGTCGTTTTGAGTGCGCCAACGCGTCCGGAAGGGTCGAGATAGTCAGAAAACACTAGCCGGGGGTTTAATTTGGTTCCCGGGGTATTTTTAGGCCATACCGGTAACATAAAGGGTATTTTGGTAATTTTGTATTTTGAGGAATTAATAGTGACGAAAATTAGTGAAGTAAATCTGATGTGGGTTTGACCCACTAAGCCACTAACCAACCCATGTTAACCCAATAGGTTACGTAGGTTATTAGAATTAGGTTTCTAATTACTTCCCAAAGAAAACCCTAGCCACCATTGGAGAAGAAAGCTTAGAGAAGGAGAGAGAGAAGGAATTCTGCAGAAAAAGCTTTACCAAATCAACACCAAATTTAGAGACACTCGAGGTAAGTGACTTAATTCCATTTAATTTCAGAGAATGTTCCTTCCATGTTAGATAATTCAAATTTATGTTTGTTCTTGGAAGATAATGAAAAACCCATGAGTTTGGAAGTAGAATACTAAATTTTGATGAAATGATTGCATGTAGAATCATATTTAGAGGACTAATCTGATGTTGATATATCTTGTAAGACACAAAAACGGATTTGATTGGATAAATTAATGATCTAAAACTTTTAGGGTTCATGTTCTTGAAAAATTGGGGAAAAGAGTAGAGACTTGTGATTTGATGATGTGTAGGAAGAATTAATCCTTTAAAATACGTTAGTATGTGACTTTAATATGTTTAGGATGAATTAGAGACCCTAAAACGTTGTTGGGATGAACTTTGGAAGAGGTTTGAGGTGTTAAAATGGATGAAAAACGAGATTGGAGAAAATCTGTGCCGAAACTGGTCCCTCGTTCGAAGACCTCTCCAGGTCGTTCGAACGAGCTCGTTCGAACGAGCTTCTAACGAGTTGACCAGTCACTTCTAATGAAAGGGAATTTCGTTCGATAACTTCGTTCGAACGAGATCTCGTTAGAAGGTACAGTTCGTTCGAACGAACTGAAATCTCGTTCGAACAGCCTCGTTCGAACGAGACTTCTAACGAGCTGGCAGTTTAGGCCTTTTTGGCCTGTTTTGATTTTGGGAGTCCCGTAAACTTGTTCGAGGATAGAAATAACATTCCTTTGATGGTGTATTAGTATACTTGGGACATTTGGGATATTATGAGGAGTAAATTATATAAGTGTGGATCAAATCAAATAGACATTTAAGTTGAGACGTGAGTGCCTACTACGACGTGAGAATAAATTATGGCGCGTATAAATATGGACCGGGATTATATAACTTGTATATATATTAAGTTGGTACGAGAATGCGATAAGTACTACAATTAAACTACGGGGATTACTAAGATGTGTGCTTACTTAGTATTGGTATATGATTTGTGTGTATGACATACCTACCATACTTGCTATCACGGGAGGTTTGCGTTCACTTAGGGCCCTCTAATCCTTGTGTTGCCCGAATTTAGACTGGTTACCTCGATGAACATAGGTCAGAGAAAGACTTATTGGGATGTTAATAAGTCCGCTGATCGTGGGAGCGTAGGTATGTGCGTGACCCATGTGATGTGACTGTGTTCGCCTCCACTATTTGTGATTTGTGTTATCTGAACTATTCCTGAGAGATTCCGAATATGTGATCCTTATGTACGTGATGTACCGGGATGGATAGCAGAGTATGTGTGCACCGCATCTTAATCTCGGGGTGCTTATATTGTATATTTATGTTGTGGAAAATATACGCTTAATAAACTGGGAACTTTCATATAGTATTGTGTGTAACTATGGAATAACATAGAGGGCTAATTTATAACGAACTGTATTACTTTTGCATGAGAACCTGAATTTACGTTAAGCACCTATTTAACTGAGATCGTTATAATGTTAATGTAACCGAGTAATAAGGGTAGGACCTATGACAGTCTAGCTAGATATGATGTCACTTAGCTAGTGGTTTGTGTCGTTTTAGATGGGACCTTACGTTAGGAGTGCACAGTTAGACGAGAGGTGATAATATCATGTGAGTGCACGTCCTAACATGTACTTTGCATTTAATGTTTTAAATGTTTTTAAAGCATTTGGAGTTTTTTTTAAATATCTCCACATTCGGGCTCTGACCCGTTTGCTTTCAAATCTATTTTTCTTGTAAAACCATTTTTAGGTGCCCAGCCACAAGGACACCATGCATAGGATACTCATTCAGGTGACGAGCTGTAGCTGTTTGTGGAAGCTACAGGGAATTGCTTTTAGACGCTTCTGCCATTTGGATTCCTGATTCAGTATTTATCAGTTGTAGGGCATGTTGCCCATTTCTATTAGAGATATCTTTCCATTTCAGTTTTTCAGACTTTGTCATGTATTGATTCAGTATTCAGTATTTTCGTTACTTATTTCAGTGTGGGATTTGTAGTGAGGTGTTTTCCTCCAGGCTTTATTTACATTATGTGATGGTTATTCTATTTACTTCGTTATGGTGAATGGTGTTATTATTCTTCATTACACTTGTTGCATGTTATTCAGACTTAAATTAAAATTTGGCAACTTACTTTTTAAATACTAGGTGGTTAGTAATCATTAAAATGTTTTCGACAATGATGCTATTAACTGGACCAACTTGGCATTTTGAATTAATTTAATAAAGGAGTAGCTACCCGGTATTTAATTAGTCGGGGTGTCACATCATATTTGAATTGATAAATTCATTGAAATCTGGAAAATAATTGTTGAAATTATTTTGATTCATGTGGTATCGTTATATTGTTGATGAGCACGTTGTCATGAGATTTTAATATGGCACGGAGGTTGGGCACCCGCCAAAATTCCTGTTTCCCGGGCTATGGCTTGATAAAGCATATACGTATGTGGTGAGGCCTGGTGACCCGGTTAAAGTGTTGTTGAGAAATTTATTGATAAAATGCTATTGAGATTTGCATTTGATTTGAATATCGTACTCGTGTTGTTACGTTTTATTCATCGCTAACATATATTTGTTGAGCATCTTTCTTGTCGTATTGTGTACTTCCCCATATTTTCTTTTAGTGGCAGGTTAGCGCGAATTTTGGGGCGCTATGGAGATTGATTTTAGCGAGGATTGTTTTGGGAAGACTTTTATTTATTTTGATGTATAGAGCTTTGGAGATTTGTATTTTATTTTTGAGTTAGTTGTTGTATGTAATTCGAGAGATTTGATATTTAATTTGAAGAGATTGAGATTTGTAGTTTCTCTTTTGTTGTTGTGGGACTTAAATGCTCTATACATTGTGATTTGTGGATTTAGTTATTTTATCGCATTAGCGCTCCGTTCGCTCTCCCTGGACGGGCTGGGTGTTACACCCCTGCCATCGATCGATCGACCCCTTCTGGCAGATTCATATTTCCCCTTTGTAAATAGTTAAATTCAAATTCAATGAGTAAAAATATTTGGACATCCTTATTAAAATATTTTGGGAGATAAAGAGGACCAGTATGACTTATTACTAATTACGAGACTTTAATGTAAGACGAGATTTGCATTTTTGGGATGTTTAAATACAAGGGACGATAGAATTACGGATTAAAGGGAGAGACGCGTAAGATAGTTACGGTGGAAAATAGATGAGTACCTACTGAAATTCTACACTTGGGAGGATAGAGTCCATGAGCGTTACGTAGTGAGCTGAAATAATCCCTCAAATAAAAGTAAGAGACGAACCGTTATAAGTGATAACTAAACAATGAGAAATAAGGATAAATATTATAATTATGGGTTATGAGATGAACCTAAATTTGATATAGAAAAAGTAGTATATTTACAGGACTGTGTTGATGCATATACTATATACGTGTGAAAATCATGTCTGCGCTACTTTCTATCCCCGAGGTTACCGCACTGGGACAGTCTTATCTCGATGGGACCTTTACGGGGGATATTGACTTGTACCCAAGAAGATAGGAATCCTAGGTACAAGCTATCGTGTCGATAGTCACGGTCCTTAGAGACGCGAGGGTATGTTCCGACCTATTGGACTTGGAAACTATGCTTCGCCTCAATATTGTTTGTGTATGTATTAATACGGTTCGAGAGTGATTCCAAACTTGTATTTCCCTTAGTACGAGTGATATGGGGATTGGATATCAGAGTATGCCCGCGACGTAATTTTTATGTGGGGTGCTGTTAGAATATATATATTATACGAGTATTTAATATATATGAAATTCTGAAATTTGGAACTGCCTACTGTGTTATAGTAAGTAAGAAATGAATAATGACTTCAAATTGGAAATACTTGTTTTGAAAAGTATAATATGACACTGGGGAAACTTTATTGGCAAATAAGGTTTAAATGAGAACTTTGTGATCAATGGAAATTATCCTCTTAAACAATTAACTTGTTCTGCTTTAAATCTTACGAGTAACCTAAGATAAGTTAAACCGTTGGGAAGGTTAGTACGATAGGCATGCACATTAGAAGAGAGGTGAGAATTTCTCAAGGGAGTGCCGTACTACCTATAAACATTTTAAATACTTGCTACACAAATTTTAAATCATTTTCACAATCGGGCTCTGACCCGTTTCTATTTTCCCTTCTCTCTTGTATATGTATGTATATATTACAGGTGTCCAGCCACAGGGGCGTCTTGCATAGGATCCTTTGGAAGGAACGTGATGCAGCTTAGGTGGGAGTTGCAGACCTCTTGCTTATACGACCTCATTCATTTGATTCTACTCTTAGCGTTATTTATTTCAGTTGGGCTTGTGTCGCCCTTTCCATTATTCAGTTGTTTTATTGGATATTGTAATTCATTTATTTCCAGTACTTGCACTTTGGGATTTATTATTGTCAGGATGTTTTTCATTTAAAGTATTAAATGTTGGATTCAATTAGTTGAATGTTTGATTATTTGGATTGTATGTTCCAGGATAGTTGTGGCGTGACTATTAAATTGTGAATTATGCAAAGTTTTAAATGTTGGTTTATATAAAATAAAATTTGGAAAGTAAAGTCTAAAAATGGTTTTGACACTTAGCTTAATTATTTAGGGTGTTTAAATTGGAAAAGTATTTTTCGACAGTGATGCTAATAATGAACCAACTGTTCACCTTGATTTTAATTTAATAAAGGAGTGATCGCCCGGTATTTAATTAGGCGGGGTGCCACACTCTTGTGCCATGAACAAGGGTCCAGTGGCCAGACGAGCAAACCTTGATGTTGCATCATCCGTCTTTAAGAGCTGAGAATTTCGATAAATTAATTAGGTTAGTTGTAAAGTTTTATTGTAATGTAACATCATATAATAACCATTTTCATTATAATTACCTCGTGTGACAACCATAACTTAAATTTGTTGTCTAATTATGCCATTATTTTTCGTATTTTATTATTCTCACAGGCTTCATATTTTTTGCATAAAATTATTGTGACAAACATATTACAAAATTGAT
The DNA here is from genome assembly GCA_949130495.1 of Sambucus nigra. Taxonomy (NCBI): domain Eukaryota; kingdom Viridiplantae; phylum Streptophyta; class Magnoliopsida; order Dipsacales; family Adoxaceae; genus Sambucus; species Sambucus nigra. Next base: position 53,256,529 of record OX422222.1, read on the forward strand.
CATGTATACCATAATCTAAAATAATGTAAAACTTAAAATAATTGAAACTTACTTTTTCCATTCTTCGACATCTTCATGTATGTCAAAAAGATAACGAGCTACTTGTTCATGTTGAAAACTTGTTAATTTCACTCATTTCCCATCATATGACCACCCTCATCGATGAACTCATCAATTTCATCAGCGTTGGTCGAGTCAGGCATATATTCCCGAGTATAGATCGATGACTCCCCGGTTATGTATTCATGTGCAATGTATCGTGTATTCTTGACATAATCTTTGAAAACTTTCATTAATCTTTCAAACGGATACATCCACCAATATCTAACTAGACCGCAAAGAAGTGCCTCATCGCATAGGTGTACCAACAAGTGAACATTTATGTCAAAGAATGATGGGGGAAATTACTTCTCGAACACACAAATTGCTTCGGTAACCACTAATTTTGCGGCCACTATGTGTTCCCAATTGTCTACTTTCTCACATAAAAGTGAGAAGCATATACTAATTTTCATAATAGCCCTCTGTAAATCCTTGTGCTTGGAGACATAGTGCTTAAACAATAGAGGAACCAATTGCATGATCACATGCCAATCGTGGGACTTACACTTATGTAAATAATGGGTAGCATAATTCACAATGCTTTGCAAGTTGGACGAAAAATTAGATGGAACCTTTAAATTATATAGCACCTTCCTTTCCTCTCTCGTCAAAGTAAACGCACCATGGGGAACTATTGTCCTTCCCCTACTATCTTCTTTTAACCATAGTTGTTACTTAAGTTTCAATGATTTAAGGTCTTTTCGTACATTATCTTTATCCTTCGAATGACTCCCCCCAAGGTATGTGCCCATAATATGTTCAGCGATGTTCTTCTCTGTGTGCATCACATCCAATACATGGCTCACTTGGTTATTCTTCAAATAAGGGAGGTCAAATAAAATTGACCTCCTAGACCATGCCTTTCTTATCTCTGTTTCATTACCAATTGGGGTTTCTTATGATTGAAATTCTTAAATTTAGGATTTTTACCTGGCATATTAGGGCCACAATCAGAAGATTTACTTTCAATTTTTGAATAGGACACCCCAAATAACCATGTATTACACAATCGGATAATGTCCCATAAGCTGGAAAATCATGAATTGCCCACATTAACGGAGCTTTCAGCGTAAACTCTTATTTTGTAAAATAGTCAAATGCTTGCATACCATCTTCCCATAACTCATTTAATTATTCTACCAAATGATCCAGGTAGAAATCTGTAAGGATGCAAATTTCCAATTGAGTCCTTTGTTGTTTTGGCTCAATTCCGGACAAAAACGTTTGAGTCATAGGAGAGAGAATATTGATCATCTTTCAAGCCTATGACGTGTTTGTTGAAGACGTAGCGGCCAAGTGTATAGAGCTTCATCAAAATGTCGTTTTTAAGTGCCTCGTTTCTACATCATCAATAGTGGCTCCATGCTTCCAAGGTATGAATGCATTACATATATATATATAGGAGCTTGAAACGGTTTATATTGGGTGTTAGGTTTAAAACTGTGTTTTTATTTCAGAATGTTTTCTATTAAAACTTATATATAAAGTATATAAAAGTTTCTGAGCTTAAAAAGAATTTTTAAAACATTCTGTGAGTTCGTTCGAAGTGTCGTTAGAACGAGATTGTCGTTCGAACCACAAGTCGTTCGAACGAGATTGCCAATGACTTCCCATTATGGCATACTGGAACTTCGTTCGAAATGTCGTTCGGACGAGATGGTCGTTCTAACAAGATATATAATGAGCTTCTAACGAGTTCATACTGGAACTTCGTTAGAAGACTCGTTCGAACGAGATTTGGCAGGAACAGGTTTTTTGGCAGTTTTGCCCACTTTCTCACTTGTTTTACCCCACTATCTTTTTGCTGAATATCTATATGCGGGAATAACTTTTTCGAACTAAACTTTTCACATCCTACCAACCTATAGAGTGTGTTTGAGAGAAAAATTGTTTTAGGGAAAAGTTCATTGTTTTAAAATGTTAATTTTCAAGGGAAAATCATTATACACTTTAGTTTACAACCATAGTTTAGTTTATCCAAGTTCATATATATATATACATCTTGCTTGGAGTTTTGGAACCTGTTTTCTCTACACCATTGAAGAAGAAAAGTTTGGGTTTGCTTCTAAATCCCACAAAGAAGAAGAGCTTTTCGTGATTTACCCACTCGGAGGTGTTTACAAGAAGGAGCGTCGAGGCTTTGAGAGGGATTGAGTCGTGCGATGTAAGTCTTTTGTCTTATAATTGTAAATTCCATACTTAGTGGATTTGAGGCTAGGGCCATCCGAGGTTGTTTCCCGTTGTGGGTTTTTCCTCGTACATCGCAGCGTAGTGTGATTGATTTACTTTTATCTTGCATAATAACTTAGAACGCATGCTTAGGATAATTCAAGATAAAATTGGTTTTGATTGTCACACTTAATTTAATTGGGTGCTAATTAAATTTGGATATTTGTTTATTTAATTCAAGTCTATTGTTAAAACTGGTTTGGCCTAATTTGGAATAACGATAAATATGACTTTGGCAAATTCTAAGACTTGGATTAATTAATTGTGTTTAAGTGAAATTAACATAAGTATGTGTGTTAATTATTTTCACTCGGTTTGATTTTAATTTTGAAGTAAATTAAAATTTTGTTTTAAGTTGAACCATCACCTTTATGCTTCCGCATCTATCTCATAAAAAGGAAATTACTTTTTTAAGAATATTTAAAATTTGGGGACTTCAACATCAGTGTCATCACTTGGTGCCTTTGGCCTAGGTATCAATAAAAACAACATAAAAAATTCAGGTCTCATGTAGTGAGAATGAGGGAGATAGAGTGGGGCTAGGATCACTGGCCATACACTCTGATTGGTGCTTAAATTTATAAATGGATTGAAACCATCCGTTGATATTGTCAAATGAATGTTACAATGTTCTCGAGAAAAATCGAGATACTCATAATTTATCCTCCTCCAAGTTGTAGAATCCATAGGATGACGCATGAGATTATCCCTTACTTCTGCCCTAGAATTATCATTCATTGCCTCCTCTATCCATAGTATTGTGAAAAACCTCTTTAATCTAGGACTAATGGGAAAATATTTCAACACTTTTTGAGGCACTTTTGAGCTTGTGCCTTCCTTGCCAGTATATTGGACATATCTAGGTTCATCGCATACCGGAGACCGATTGAGATTTTCATACTCCTTTCGATATATTATGCATTCATACACACAAGCATGAATTGATTTATACTTAATTCCTAAACCTTTCAAACTATTCTTCATAATAGGATAGCTATTTGGAAGCAATCCCTTCACCCAATTCAGAATTCCTGTCACGCTATTGCCAGACAAATCGTATTGGGTCTTCAAATTATGCAAACCAACCATGGCATTTAAAGTTGCTTGATCTTTCTCACAGCCAGAGTATAACAGTTGGGTCGCCTTAAATTTTAAATTTTGGTAGTCATCGTCAAGGTTTATCCTAATATCTCCATGAGCACCTGAACCTTGTACATCGCCAATGACCTCATTATCTTCCACTTCATGAACTCCGTACGCGTTATTAACTTAATCCTGTAACATATTATGATTTAAGTTGGCCCCTTGTACATCTATTCTACTTATGTAAGGTTGTTGTGGACGTCGCTCGGGGACAAAAGGAACTTTTGATTCCCCGTGAAAACTCCGAAATCGATAACTATCTTGCATACCCCATCTTAAGAAATGTAGTTCAACTGTTTTCATTCAAACACCTTACAACTCTTCATCATTATGACATCTCTTTGCGTATCAAATTCATTAGTACCTCGGCGAAACACACCCCCTAATCTATTTGTCTCACCCTTACACTCTTGTATTTAGGATATCCCATCACAACTACTCCAAATAATCACCTATTATATGTAAGAAGCGTATATACGTGGATTAGTATAAACAAAAGTGTAAACATTTAGTTCCCATTAGTATAAATAATCACCTATTACTTGCAGTATAAAATTTATAGTATGTTTCATTTAATTATGTCTTATTTATATTAGATTTTTAAATTTCAAATTCAAATTCAATTTATAATATTAATTGTTATTTCCTCCATCTTCTCTAAAGGGTGAGGGGTCCTGTCCCATTCAAGACAACATATTTCTGTAATATACCTAACAGCTCATGCATATTGTTCCAATTTGAGGAAAATTCGACAGTATGTCCCCATAGTTCTCCAAGTACAAGACGTAGATTTGCAAGTGTGTGTTATTTTAATTGATAATTGAAATAACACTCAACATCACATCATCTAGTACATACCCAGAGAACGTTAAGATAGGACTACAGAACTTCCTCCCAAAGTAACAAGTTTAAGCCACTAAGAATATTATTATACAGAAAGTATGCAGTCCCAAACTGTTCAAACGGGACAATTCGAGAGATCTCATTACAGGGTATTGACTCTCAAATGGGTCTAAGGGCTATTGAATGCGCACGCATAAGAACTAGAAGGATATTATCTATGCACACTATGTGTAATTGTAGGTATGTTTCATTTAATTATGATAAGTCTGTGGTCGTGCCACTCTCGAACAGGTCGTGACATAAAGTAATTTTAGAAAAAACTTTGAAAACTCCCCCTCCCCCCATTTTGACAATAATCCAATGGTCGTGCCACTTCCAAAATTAACCAACCCAACAAATTAAGACAATATAATTATTTAAGAATTTATTAGTGTGAATTAAATTAAGGATTTTCAAAAAAATTAACAGCCAACTTCCATATCCAACCACATTCATCCAATATAATCCAACAGCAACAACAAACCAACCAATGTGTATCCCCTATTCCTTCTAATTCATCTACTCAATTAATTCAACATTAATAATTCCAAACCTAAATAAAATATAGAAACAATATTTATAATGTCAAATTATTTTTATTCTCTAAACAATAAAATCCAATCAATATTAACAATACCTATTAATTTCAATCCCAACTAACATCAACCAATCAACATTAACAATTAATTTCAAGTCCTAAACTAAAAATTAATTTCATGTCCTAAATTAACATAAACAATTAATTTTAAGTCCTAAACTACACATTAATCTCAAAGTACTAAATTAAGAATTAATTTCAAGCCACAAAAAAATCACCAATTAATTTCAACACACCCACCCACCCCCTCCACTACCCCCTGCCCCACCACACACACAAGCGGACACACACACACACATGCACACACATATACACACCCCATACCCCCCGCCCCACCACACACTCCCACCCCACCCCCATATACACCCCCCCCCACACACACACACATGCACCACCACCACTAGCCTCACCAACCCCTTGCCCCCTCCTGCCCACTACACACACACGCACTCACATACACACACATGTACATGCACACTCACATATACACACATATATACAAATGAAAAAGAAAGAGAGAAGAAAGATACCTTAAATCGTAGAGAGAGAGAGAGTAGTCGCTTAGAGAGAGAGAGAATGAGAGGGAATAGAAAACAGTGGGAAAAAATAAGAGGGGAGGGTTTATTTTACCGTCAAACTTGTCACGGACTTGTCACAGTCAATGATCGTGATAAAAAAAGGCCTATTTTTTTTGTCACAGGTGGCCAACTCAAAGTTGACAATTTGGCCTTCTTGGTGTAGTTTGATATAATTTCATCATTAATTTGGCTTTAATTTCACATCTAATGCCTAAATCCCCCCAAACCCATTTTTACATGTGATAACCCTCCCAAAAATGGATTTTTATGCACCTACTATGATATGAACATGAGTTTTTGCAATTAAAATCAAGAACTAAATAAACACTTGCCTTTCTAGATTTGTTGGGTCTGATTACACGTTGTAGAAGATGAATTGTTCCTGAATCCGCCCCAAATTTGGCTCATTAAGCACTCTTCCTTTTTCCTTTCTCTCCTCTCTTGATTCTAGGGTTTTGAGTTTGCTTAATGGCTCCCTGTAACTCTAATATTTAGGTTAAATATTCTTAATACCGAAATTAGGCTAACAGGCCAAGCTCAAATGACCAGAATACCCCCGTGTGGGATCAATTATGTCTAAAAAGGCCTCAGGACCCAATTACAACCCACAAGTACACTATTTTGATTATCTTGACCCTTACGGAGCCAACCGTGATCTCAAAATTTTCATCCGAGTCACCTTACAAATTTTTTTAACTCGACCTCATAAAGTCCACACGCGACTCCTGGTTGAGATATAATATTGTGACGTTACTATCATTCGCTATGACGTAAAATAATCATGTACTATTCACTAATATTAATCATTATCCCTCCCAATTAATTTTTTAATAAACAATTATTAATTGATTCAAATAAATTATGTCACACGTGTAATTTAAATTAACATGATTACTTAAATATTTATTAGTCATAAATATGGTGTGTTACATACTCCCCCCCTTACGAAGGAATTTTTCGTTTGAAATTGGGACATACCTGCGGTGAATAACTCTCGATAGTGCGTAATACCCCGTGTTTTTATGGCTTTTAAATTTAGGGATGTATTAAATTTAATTGAGATAAATTAATTTAATTTTAATCCGGAAAGTTGTTTTAAATACTTACTAGTGTGACGAGAGTTAGTAATTATTGGAAATTTGTTGAATGTTACTGGATGAGTATAGTAATATATGAGATTTATTTTATAAAAATTGTCACGTGTGAATAAAATGACAATTATGAAAATTTAAGTCGGGACGCGCCTGTGTCGTGTCGGGACTAAATTATTATTATATAAAGTGAATAAATTATAAGTTGCTCGTATGGTCATTTCGAGTGCGTCAAAGCGTCCGGAAGGGTCGAGATAGTCAAAAAATGTGTGCCCGGGGGTTTAGTTTGGGTCTCGGGGCATTTTTAGGCCTATTTAGTACCCCGGGAGGGCGTTTTGGACATTTTGTAATTATGAGTAATTAAACCCACGAATTTTCTAGGGTTATATCAGATGGAAAGTGTTGTCTTCTAGGGTTAACATAACCAAAAACTAATGATGGCCATTGGAGAGGAAGAGGAGAAGCTTTCCAAGGAGTTTTATGCCAAGAACTCCTCTGGTTGCACCGCCGTCACCGCCAAATGGTAGATCGCGCAATGAGGATCTCGACCACACCAAATTCTTCCACAAAATCGGAACTTTGAATTTCAAGCAAGTATCTATCTTGATTTTATCAAGTTAATGCTCTTTTATATTTGTCTAGGGTTGATTAGAATTAGTGTTCTTAAAAGAAAACGTTAATTGGAGACACAAATTGCATGTTGTAGAGGTAAAAGATTATATTCTGGAAATCCATTTCATATGTAGAGGTTGAACCACGAATTTCCATGGTATTAGTGATAGAAAATCTTGAAAAAGAATGGAAGAAACTAAGTTAAAGAAAATATTAGGGTTCATGAGAATTATATAGATTTTGGCCCTTTTAACCCATGATTCTTGATGAAAACTTGCATGCCTTACGTAGATTATTACTCATTTGGGTTTATTTTGTTTGTGGTATCCATTTCAGGGAGTTTGGGAGTTAAAAATTTGGAATTGGATGAGTTTGGATGATAGAACCCGTAATTGGTATTCTGCAGATTTCGCCATACCTGTTTGATCGATCGATCGAGCCATAGCATCGATCGGTCGACGGTTCGATCGATCGACCCCTCCTGGAAAACTGCATTTTTTCTCGTGTTAGCTTAATCCGATTTTATGCATTGTAAACCTTGATTAGGGTTACTAGAACATAATGGAACATAAAAAGGACCAGTAGAGTCAAGATAAACCCGTTAAGAGGGACTTTATTGTGAAGGGATATAAAGGGTAAACGGGGAGATATTCATACTTAGAAAATCATACGTGCGTTAATTTAATAATCGATATGTCTAGGAAGTTGGAATAGAAGGGAAGTGAGGGCTTACTGAAATTGTACTTAATTAAAGATAATACTTTGAGAGACGAGAAGTGAGTTTAGAATGGCTTAATTACGAGAATAAAATGAATGAGTCCGTTATATGAAATAATTGAGTAAAATGTGTAATAACGGATAATTATTAATTATGGGTCGTGAGCACGCCTGATTTAAGAATATGGATGTGAATACATATATTATATATATGACAGTGTAATTGTGCATATATTATTTCTATGTAAAAATCGTACCCGGGCTACTTGCTATCACGGGGGTTTCCACGCTGGGACAGTCTTATCTCGATGGGACCTTTATGGGGGATATTGACTTGTACCCTAGAACATAAGATTCCTAGGTATAGGCTATCTGATTGATAGTCAGACTGTCCTAAGAGACGTGTGGGTATGTGCTGACCTCTTAGGGCCTGGAACTATGCTTCGCCTCCATTTGTATGTGTTTGTGTTAATGCAGTTCGAGAGTGATTCCGAACTAGCATTTCCCTAAGTATGTGTGATACAGGGACTTGATAGCAGAGTATGCCAGCACCATAGTTATTATGTGGGGTGCCGTTAGTATATATATATTATATGAGTGGTTGGTATATATATACTTATTTATGGAAACTTTGCACCATAGATTTTATGTGGGGAGCTATTTGTATATATATTATATGTGTAATTAATATATATACGTGTATCTATATGAGAACTTTCTACTGAGTGAAATAGTAGTAAAGTAAAGTATGAAAATTTTCAACTTCACTATAAGTATTCGGAAACATTATTACGATACGGAATTATTCTAAATAACGTAAGAAATCTTGAAGAGATAGATTTTACCAAAGTGAATATCATAACCTTAATTTCACGTGTTAAGACTTATGGAAAATAAGTTAGAGAGATATATGGGATTCATTAGTACGGTAGACGTGCACACTAGATGAGAGGTGAGAATTCTCAAGTGAGTATCGCATACTAATATGACTGTTGCATTAGCCGGTAAGCATTTAAATACTTGCTAAACTATTTTTAAAATTGTTTTACATTCGGGCTCTGACCCGTTTTCTATTACCTCTACTCTCTTGTGTATATATATATATGTATTACAAGTGCCCAGTCATAGGGGCGTCATGCTTAGAATTCTTTGGATGGAACGTGTTGTAGCTTTTGTGGGAGTTGCAGGCCATTGCTTAGACGACCTCATTGTTGACTCTACTTCTAGTTCAGCATTATCCAGTAGGGGCATGTGTCACCATTTTCCATTAATTAGTTGGTATTGTCAGAGATTATAATTCTTTTAATTTCAGTATCTTTATTTCGAGATTTATTACTATCGGGATGTTTTCCTTTAGTGTTTTAATGTTGGGATTTATTATTACAGGTTAAACTCTTGAATGTTCATTTTTATTCTCATACTAAATGTGTGACTCTTACAATGTTAATGGTTAAAGATTTTATAATTGGATTTAATAAAATGGGAATAAGGTTTTAAATGGTTTTGACACTTAGCTTAATTAATCAGGGTGTTTAAATTTGAAAATTTTCATTTGCGACAGTGATGTTAAGAATGAACCAACTGTTCACCTTGATTTTAATTTAATAAAGGAGTGATTGCCCGGTATTTAATTAGGCGGGGTGTCACATACTGCTCACGCATGTCATCCTCCTGCTCTCACGTCGACTAGTCAATATTGTGGTGCCCCTACTGAACTCGAACCCAGGATACCACCTTAGACCGCAACTCACGCTTACTAAGATCAAGTAACGCCATCGGTCTCTCCTCATATGAGATATCTAGCTACAAGTCTATCTACTCTGATGAAACATGCCAAATAGCCCTCTCTCTCCTCTGGTACCTCTTAAGTGATGACACGTGGAACACGTTGTGAATATTCTATAAGTGCTATGATAATCCCAAAATATATGACACTGGTCCCACCCTCTCTATAATTGAAAATGGTCCCACATATCTCGGCTCTAGCTTCACCTTAACCTCATGACCCCCTTCATAGGAGATACCAGCACCAAAACCTAGTCACTAACCTCTAACTTTATGTGTCTCTTATCTAAATCGACGTATCTCTTGTGCCTATCCTGACCTATCTGGATGCACCCTCAGATCAACTCAATCATCGCAGTGGTATCCTGAATCATATCTCGCCCCAATAGCTTATTGTCCCCCACCTCTAACTAGAAAGCGGGAGAATGAGAAGGCCGTTCATACAGTGCCTCAAATGGTGTCATGCCAATGGTGAATTGGTAGGAGTTGTGATACACAAACTCCACCATTGGAAGATACTGCTCCCATCCTCCCCCGAAGTCAAGTATGTACATCCTCAGTATATCCTCAAGCATCTGATTAACCCACTTCGTCTTCCCATCTGTCTATGGATAATACACTATACTCAACTGTAAATATATGCCCATGGCCTCTTGAAAGATCTGTCAAAACTGGGACTCAAAACCTTATCCCAATATGACACAATGTTATTCAAAGCACCGTGCAACCTCACTATCTCAGCAATAAATAATTGCGCATACTGCCTCGTCTCAAAATCGATACAATTTGGTAGAAAGTGGTCGACCTTAGTCAATCGATCCACTACTACCCAAAGGGAGTTATAACCTTGTTGCGATAACGGTACCCGATAATGAAATCCATGGAGATACTCTGTCACTTCCACACTGGAATCTCGAGTGGCTACAATATCCCCATAGGTATCTTATGGTTTACCTTCACTAGCTGGCAGATAGCACACTTTGAGACAAACTTTGTTATGTCCCGTTTCATCTCTAACCACCAATATTGTCTACGCATATCCTAGTACATCTTATCCGTATCAGGATATACCACAAACCTTGACTCGTGAGACTCTATCATCACTGCATGCCTCAAATCCTCATCCTTTGGAACCACGAGTCTCCCATTAAATGAAAACTTCTCTCTAAACTGATCGAATACGACTTTGCCCTATCAACTAATAACTTACGAAATCTATCCTGACAATACTGATCCCATGCCTGGGCTTTTACAACCCTCGTAACAATCTCGAGCGTGATGGCCAATAAGAATATGTAAGCTCTGGCAACCTCTTCATCGTGTCGAAACTCTTTCCACTTCACCTTCCAGACCTCCTCTATCTATCCAGTTGGTCGTCGTCTCAATGCATCTACAACCACATTAGCCTTTCCATGACAACCTTTAACCATCTCCTCTACTTCGTGTACATATCCTTCCGCGTGAACAAATACTGAAGTTATTTATGGTTCATGAAAAATGTAAAATAGTCCCCCAAAAGATAGTGCCTCCAAATCCTCAAGGCAAACACAACTGCGGCTAACTCTAAGTCATGCATGGGGTAATTCCTCTCATGGGGATTAATCTTGTGAGACGCGTAAGCTATAGACCTCTCATCCTACTATAGTATATCCCCAAGTCCCTATAAGGATGTAGCGGTGTAAACACGATACTCCACTCCTCCCCTAGGCAGTGCAAGTACAACTGTTGACGTTAATTTATCATTTATCTCATTGAAATCTAACTAACAATAGTCGTCCCAAATAAACGGAACCCCCTTACAAGTGAGGTTCATTAACGGACCCCCAATCTTCGAGAATCCCTTAATGACCAGTCGATAATATCCTGTCAGCCCCAAAAAATTACGAACCTCGGTCGGTGTCGTGGACTGTCCCCACTCCCTCACCGTCGATACCTTACATAAATTAATGGGAATACTCCTGTCAAACACAATGTGACCCAAAAAATGCACCTCCTAATGCCCAAATCCACACTTCTCAAACTTTTTATATAATTGGTGATCTCGTAATGTCTGTAAAACCATCCTCTAATGCTCGGTATGCTCATCCTCAGAATGAGAGTAAACTAGAATATCGTCGATGAACATGATCACAAACTGGTTGAGGAACTCTTTGAAAACTCGGTTTATCCGTTCTATGAACACTACTGGCGAATTGGTGAACTCAAATGGCATCAACCTAAACTCGTAGGACCCATATCATGTCAGAAAAGCAGTTTTAGGGACGTCCTCCTCCCTGACGCGCAACTAATGATAAATAGACCTCAAATCTATCTTGGAGAAGTAAGCTGATCCCCTCAGCTGGTCGAATAGATCATCGATCCGAGGTACTAGATACTTATTTCGGATCGTGACCTTGTCCATCTCCTTATAATCAAGACATAACCGAAGTGATCCATCCCTCTTCTTGACGAATAACACCGACGCACCCCACAGTGATGTCACTACACCAAAACTGGCGAATGGTCACGACCAAAATTCCTGACTAAGATTGTGGGTCAGAAACTTAGTCCGTGACCATTTCGAGCACAACCAATTCATGGGTCATGACCCAAGTTCATGATCAATTGGGGGTCACGGCAGATGGTCGCGAACTTGGGCCGTGACCCACACCGTGACGAAAAAAATGGTCGCGGCCAAAGTTCGTGACCCCCAACCGTGACAAAAATTGGTCGCGATCAAAATCTGTGACCCACACCGCGAAGAAAAAAAAGGAAAAAAATGGTGGCAGACTTTGGCCGCGACCATTTTTTGTCACGGTTGGGAATTATGAACTTTGACCATGCCCATTTTTATGCGCGACGGGAAAAAAATGGCCATGGACAAAGTCCATGACCATATTTAACTATAATTAAAAAAAATCATTTTTTTGTCCAATCCTAAAATTGAGGGTCATGTGACTGCACCGTCAATTGCTACGTGTAACGTTGGATGGGTACGAGGTGTAACAAATATTTATTATTGGCAAAACAATAAAAAAAAATCACAAATTGTGAATCGGGAACGTTGTTAATAAACTAATATATATATAAACTTAAAAATATTACACGTCTTAATAATTCATAGATAAAAAAAAAATTGGGCAGAGTTTCCTCTGTTTTTTGGACATTCCAAACCCTATAAATATAAAACCTGCTAATTATAAAGCCCGCACGGCCATAAAATTTAACAATCAAATTATAAAAGCCCGCACGACCATACAACTAAATAATAAATAATAAAAGCCCGCACGGCTGTAACACATAAAAAACATAATCCTGAATGTCCACAACATTACATAAACAATTTTCATGTTGTAAACCATTGCCTCCTTCATTTGTTCAACGTGCAAAAAAGCAAACGATACAATGTTATCCTGCAAATGATAAGATACAAAGAAAAATAATATCAGTAACCAAGTAGTTTTACAAAAAACTTATTCAAGCTGAAAAATTGCTTATATGAGTTATAATTGTCAACATATCAGTTCCTACGAGTTACATTGGTCCCGTGCGACGTGTCGATGCCACTCACGGGGTTGTTTCGGGGTTTTCCCCTCTAGCGCTACGTTTTTAAGCCTAAGTTTAGACATTTTCAAATTATCCTCGTATTCTCAAATCGGGAGTCCCGTTATCCTGTGGAGTCCTGTGATCGCTTGGTTAGTTCCTACTAGTTACATTGGTCCCTTGCGAGGTGTTGGTGCCTCTCACGGGGCCGTTCGGAGGCTGGTTCGTATTTTTGCCCTCCAATGCCATGTTTTTAAGCCTAAGTCCTGATATTTTAAAACTATCATTGTGTATTCAAATCGGGAGTCCCGTGATCACACGGTCAGTTCCTACGAGTTACATTAGTCCCGTGCGAGGTGTTGGTGCCTCTCACGGGGCTGTACGGGGGTTGTTTCGAGTTTTCGCCTTCCAATGCCATGTTTTAAAGCCTAAGTCCTGATATGTTCAAATTATCCTCGTATACTCAAACCAGGAGTCCCATGATCACGACGTAAGTTCCTACGAGTTACATTGGTCCCGTGCAAGGTGTTGGTACCTTTCACGGGGCCGTTCGTGGACTAACTCGGGTTTTCGCCCTTAAACGCCATGTTTTTAAGCCTAAGTCCTGTTATATGCAAATTATCCTCATATTTTCAAACCGAGAGTCCCGTGATCGTGCGGTCAGTTCCTATAAGTTATATTTTCTCGTGCGAGGTGTTGGTGCCTCTCACGGGGTCATTTGGGGGCTATTTTGAGTTTTTTCCTTCTAATGCCATATTTTTAAGCCTAAGTTTAGAAATTTTCAAATTTTCCTTGCATTCTCAAACCATGAGTCCCATAATCACGTGATCTGTTCCTACGAGTTACATTGGCCTCTGCGAGGTGTTGGTGCCTCTCATGGGGCCGTTCGGGGGCTGCATCGAGTCTTTGCCTTTTAACGTCATGTTTTTAAGCCTAAGTGTAAAAATATGCAAATTATCATCGTATTCTCAAACCGAGAGTCCCATGATAGCGTGTTCAGTCCCTACGAGTTATATTGGTCCCGTGCGAGGTATTGGTGCCACTCGGGGGCCGCTCGGGGGCTGTTTTAGGTTTTCACCCACTAACGCCATGTTTTGCTTAAGTCGTGATATTTTTAAATTATGGTCGTATTCTCAAACCGAGAGTATCGTGATCGCGCGATCAGTTCTTACGAGTTACATTGATCTCGTGGGAAGTGTTGGAGCCACTCACAGGGCCGTTTGGGGGCTGTTTCGAGTTTTCACCCTCTAACGCCATTTTTTTAAGCTTAAGTCTAGAAATTTTCAAATTATCCTTGTATTCTCAAACCGAGAGTCCCGTGATCACGCGGTCAATTCCTACAGGTTACATTAGTCCCGTACGAGGTGTTAGTGCCTCTCACGGGGCCGTTCGAGGGTTGTGTCGGGTTTTTTCCTTCTAACGTCATATCGTTAAGCCTAAGTCTAGCAATATACAAATTATCATCGTATTCTCAAATCGAGAGTGTCGTGATCGTGCGATAAGTTCCTATGAGTTACATTGGTCCCGTGCGAGGTGTTAGTGTCACTCACGGTGCCGTTCGGGGGCTGTTTTTAGTTTTCACCCACTAACGCCATGTTTTGCTTAAGTCCTAATGTTTTTAAATTATAGTCGTATTCTCAAACCGAGAGGTCCGAGATTGCGCGGTCAGTTCCTACGAGTTACGTTGGTCTCTTGCGAAGTGTTGGAACCACTCACGGGGGGTTGTTTCTGGTTTTTGTCCTCTATTGCCATTTTTTTAAGCCTAAGTCATAAAATTTTCAAATTATCCTTGTATTCTCAGATCGAGAGTCGCGTGATCGGGCGATCAGTTCCTATGGGTACATTGGTCCCGTGCAAGGTGTTGGTTCCTCTCACGAGGCCGTTCGGGGGCTGTGTCGGTTTTTTTCCCTTCCAACGTCATGTCTTTAAACCTAAGTCTAGAAATATACAAATTATGATCGTATTCTCAAATCGGGAGTCCCGTGATTGTGCGGTAAGTTCCTACGAGTTAGATTGGTCCCGTGCGAGGTGTTGGTGCCACTCACGGGGCCGTTCAGGGGCTGTTTCGAGTTTTCACCCACTAACGCCATGTTTTTAAGTCTAAGTGTACAAATATGCAAATTATCATCGTATTCTCAAACCGGAGTCCCTTGATCGCGCGATAATTTCCTAGGAGTTACATTGGTCCCGTGCAAGTATTGGTGCCACTCATGGGGCCGTTCGGGGGATGCTTCGGGTTTTCACCTACAAATTCCATGTTTTTAATCCTAAGTCTAGAAATATGTAAATTATCATCGTATTCTCAAACCAGGAGTCCCATGAATGCACGACTAGTTCCTACGAGTTACATTTGTCCCGTGCGAGGTGTTGGTGCCACTCTTGGGGCCATTCGGGGGTTGTTTCGAGCTTTCACCCACTAACACAATAAACCAAATTGATATTATAGTAAAATTCCACACCTCTATTTTTTGAAAAAAAGAAGATAAAAAGCATGCCTCTTTGCTGGCTTCAGAACATTCTGATATGTAAAGTAATTGGATTGGACCTAGTTTTAAAAGCTGATCCCAAACAAAAATTTAAAATGTAAATAGAGCAGACAACCAAATAAGGACTGAAAATAGACAAAAATAATGAAAATAAGGACAATACTGATGCAGTGAGATAAATATACTATTACCTCAACATTACATAGTCAAGTTGGGTTTCCAATAGCTCCAATACATATTGCAATCAACATTTATACTAAAAAGAAAGCCAGTAAATGTTTTCGTATATTAAAACCTAATCATGTTAATTATCACTGGAAAACAACAGAATACCAAAAGTTGGGATGCAAACCATTTAACTTCAACTTGACATACTGAAATTTGAGTGAAAACATCAAAAATAGGGATGCAAACCATTTAATTTTAATATGTTAAGTATCAATATCACTGACCACCTTCAAATTCTTTTACGAACCTTTGTTTTCCACACTACATGACAATACCAAAGCATATACTGCAAATAACTAATTCAGAACAATAGTAATCAAGAACAACCCAAAGCATGTAGTGTATCATATTGCCTCCACATTTAGCCACCGTATTACTCACATAATATACCCATAAAAGTCAGGATAAGAATGTTAAAACAAGAAATCTCATATTTGAAACAAAAAACGATTATTTGAAAGAAAAAAAATTAAAATACCTTACCTTAGGGTTATATATGAGATACACATAAAATCTGATGTTCAAACTCATATTATATTATCGATCTTGTAAAACCATCATCCAAAACCTTGAATTAACTCTGTAACAAAATAAGCACACAAATATTGGCTTGAGAGAGAACGAAATGCCCTACAAGAGTAAAATTCTACAATACTTAAATCGAACCTTCCTTTAGAACTAATGCCAATAATTTCACACAACAATTAGAACAATGGGGATAATCGAGATCTCATGATAATATATATCTACCTTGCAGGGACGATTCTTTATGACAATGTAACCTCCCTTGTGAATAGCACCGACTTGTTGCCGATTATTTATGTATTTGTTATTTTTTAAGGTCATCACTTAATCTCTCAAACTGTAATAAATGAAAATACTACAAAAAAATTACTTTATTGTCCACATCTATGGAAACAAGATTAATTAAGCCATAAATTTATAATAAAAAAATAACTACTAAACTAAATTTGTTTCTCACAAAAATATACTAAATAGTATTTGGGTCGGGTACAGGTAGAGCAATAAAAGTCTCATGTGGTAAAAAGTATTTGTAAAAAAATAAAAACAAAAATAAAGTGAATGGAAATTGAAGACAACTCAAATCCCACAAAAACTTTAAGAAATGCAAAAAAAACTAACCAAAGATTTATATTCAATAATTTCATTACCCTCTAACCCTCAATCACCACCCCCACTCCCATTAACCCGTCGTTTCAGCCCTCCCCCACCCTAAAACCCATTGGAATTTCAACCCACCCCAAATTAACCCCCCGAGTCATAACCCACCCCAACCCGCAAAACCCAATCGGAATCGCAACCCACCCCCCCACCTTAAATCAAAAAATCATATTTGAAATTCATAAATCCACTCACCCAATTGAAAACCAAATACAAATCAAAACCTAAATATGTAGAAATATGAATCAAAACTTAAATATGTAGAAACCTAAATATGAATCAAAAACTAAATATGTAGAAATACCATCAGTGTTTAATCAAAAAGTAAATATGTATATATTTGAAAAGATACTTAATCGGTAATGAGCATGATGAGACCCAACAATATGAAATTTTATGTTATGAGCAAAACACAACAAATTAATAGAAAATCTATTTGCCTAGAATTTTTTTTTTACCTCAACAATCATCCCATTGCCACAAAAGCACGGTCGACGCTACAGTGTTTGATAAGAGATAGATACAGGGACAAAACCACACAAAAGCACGGGTGCCAACGTTTGATGATATAGGGAGCCACCAAATGTAAAGAAGCCATACCATTAGTTTTCTGTAATGCAAGAAGTCAAGAAATCCAAATTAGAAGAATAATTAAAAGCCACCGGTATATGGTATTCTGAAAGTATACCGTGGCGGTTTTGCATACCCAATATCGGATAAAATTTAGTAAGTGGAGCGATGGTATAATTGGGGATTCATGATCTCTTGGATAATGATTACCGATTTCAAAATACTTTACATTTTTTAAGTAAGACCTTAGTAGATGTTGGTTTTTTCATTACTTCCCAAGTTCATCTGCCAGTGTATTTAAGAAAAAATAAATTGACGAGTTATACCTTTACGTTGCCAGTTTCTTTGATGGCATCAACAAGCTTGAGTTTCATAAGAATATTGTGACTCCTGGAATGGACCCCGTACATGGTGCAAATGATGACGTCTACTAATTTGACCTCGTTCATAATACTATGGTGATCCGAAAATGATCCCACCACCAGTCGAGCATCCTGGGCCTTGAACGACAACAGCATCTGTAATTTATCGATGTTAAGTCCGATCTCCGAGCACTGGAGGACATAGGTTATATGCCCCTCTGCCAAACTGAAACAAACATAAACAAATCAACCTAAAACAAATCATCAAACCAAAAAAAACTCAACATGCTGAAACAAATAAAAACAAAAACCCAAATCAAATAAAAGGATGCTTTTTCCTTCTCGTGACTCCATTTCAATCAACAACCCAAATCAAATGATTTGCTCAAATCGTCAAAATTAAAATCCTTTCATCTACCATTGCTCGTATGTACTGTGAACCCTTTTGGAACAGTAAAGTCTTTACTAAATCAAAATCAGCCGAACAACCCCAAAAGCTTATGGGGGAAGAGCATGGAACTTAAAAAACACAAAAAAAATAGCCGAACAATCTCAAAAGTTCGTTTATCAAAATGATTAAAAAATGAGACAAATAGCAAAAGGAAAAGATCAAGTTCTTATTCAACATCAGGTTCAACAAATAGCAAAAGAAAAATAAAACAACTAGCAAAAGGAAAATTAACTAACCTTGTGTTCGTCATCAACATCAGTGTTTGACAAAGTGGATGCAGTGGGGCCTATATTCCATAGAGAGAGAGAGAAGCTTTGGTTAACCATAGCTTTATCTTTGATAAGAGAGAGAGAAGCGGGCAAATGAAAATGAAAAGGGAAAATCAAGTGCCTCTTTCTTTTTTTAGGAATGACATGGTCACGGCCTAGAGCCGTGACCCACCATCGTAACCCATAACCTCCTTAGAGGTCCTATTACTACCTGATTGACGAAGAATGGTCACGACCTACAGACGTGACCCCCATGTGCGACCAACATTTGATTTCAATTGAGGGATGGTCACAACCTATAGCCATGACCCACACCAAGAAATGGTCACGGCCCCCAGCCGTGACCCCATATGTGTGTTTTTTGTGCTTTGTCATTCCTTTGGTCACAACTCAAGTCCGTGGCCCATCCGCGACCGAGCTTGGAGGGAATTTTGGAGCGAATTTGGTGCCAAGATAGTCATTCCCTGGTCATGGCCCAAGTCCGTAACCCATAGTGGTCAGGGACTTGGGTCGTGACCACTTCTAAAGAATCCATGACTCAGTATGGTAATGAATATGTTCACGCTAAAAAAATGGAATGGTCACGGCCCAAGTTCGCGACCAGCAGGTCACAGACTTGGGCCGAAACCCACTGGGCGTGACCATTCGTAGGATTTGGTTTAATGTGTACTTCGTCTGATGAAACCCTGCCCCAGGATTTGCTAAATCTCCCCCCTTAACTCCCTCATATAAAATGGGGCCGTACAACAAAGCGCTTGGGTGATAAGCCCCGTACCTGATGCTAAATCAATAACGAACTCAATTTCCCGACTAGGCGATAACCCGAGTATCTCTTGGAACATGTCCTCAAACTCCCACATTGTTGGAATCAAGCATAAAGATACAACTACCTCCCGTGAGGTCTCCTCCTCAATATAGTATAGACGGGTGCTCAAACCTCCCTCAGGAAGAGGCATTGCCACCACGAACATCTCCTTACCTGGGATAGAGAACACAATGGTCCTCCTGAAATAATCCACCATCACTCGATATCCCGCTAACCAATCCATACCCAAAATGGTAGTCTCTAGTAGGCTGAACACTCGTGCAAATCTGGTCGCTATAAAAGAGTGTGATAACCCCGTGTCAAATAGAATCCTACCTTCAAGCCCGTGAATAGGAAATATACCCTCTACTGCTAGCAGTGCCTCTGGGGCTTGCTGTATGACTGTATCTCGAACAAGCCTTATCAATGGATCAGATCTTATCCGAATCAGAATCCGATCTATTTAAATAAATATGAATCATGCCTAAAATTCGATTGCCCGTTTATTAAATGGAGTGGATTTTGATTCATATACTCCGATTCGTTAATAATCCGATCCAATTAATATTTTTAATATATATATTATATAATATATTTTTAATTAATATATATTGTATTTAATAATATTTTAAATATATATTGTAATAGTTATAATATTATACAAAAAAATCTCCCTCAAATAAAAGGAAAAAGACACATATACGACTCCTAAGAGTTGAAAATTAAAATTTTGCAAATTGAGTGGTCAAAAGTATATGTTTTGACGTATCATTTTTATTTTTTTAATGAAAATTATTATAAAATTAGATATAAAAATTTATCGGATAATCGAATCGGATCCGAATCTGTTTAACATAAATGGATATGGATTTGAAACCCTGACAGATAATCTGACGGATAATCGGATCAGATCCGAATTCGTTAAACATAAATGAATATGGATTTGAATTTGTCTGATATGGTCCGAATCTAATTCGTTTAAAGGCCTATCTCGAGCGTTATAGACACGTTCGTACTATAACTTTTACTGTTGTGGTGGGGCTAGTGTTGTTGGTATTGTCTAGGATAATTTCACTTGTTGCCCTTGTTGGGCACCCTGTTGTTGTGGATCTCTACCCCTCTATGGACACTCTCTCTTCATGTGACCTGTCTACCCACAAATAAAATAACGCCCATGGAAGTCACCCTGCCTCTGTACCTAATGGCATCGGCCCTGCTGGCCTCCCCCATTATTCCTTTGGCCTTAGCGGCCCTGAGGAACGTGTTTCTGCTATTGCTGAGGACCCTGCTGGCTCTACCTGAAACCTCCATCGGGTCGATAACTCCCAGATCTAAATATTTTGGCAGAATCCCCCATGCATGCTGTTGTGGTGCTCCACTAGCACCATTCCCACCTCCCTTGCCCTGCTGGCTAGACTCACTCCCCCTCTTGCTTGCCTTCATATGGAAGCGATGGTTTTGGCAATGTAAAAGTGTGACATTAACGACCTCTGTATAAGTAACCAATGTTGGGTTGCCAATCAAATGTTGTCTGGTCCTCCACGCTAGCCTATTTATAAACATCAGTTTCTTCTTTTCTTCACCGTTCACTTCGTCCGGCACAAAATTAGCCAAACAAGTGAACTCCTCCATGTACTCAGCTACTGATCAATCTCCCTGAACCACCTCCCTGAACCACTTTTTCATCTCTATCTCAACAATTGATGGAAAGTACTTGTGGTCAAACTGCAACCAGAACTCGGTAATGTACATCGTGTCCCTCTTCTTGATAATGATAAGAGACTCCCACCATTGTAAAACTGTCCCGACAAGTCTGAAAGTGAACAACATCTGCTTCCACACTTTGTTGCAGTCGACCATGCGCAGGTGGTGCTGAATATTCTTCCATTGGGATGCTCGGATCACATCATATTTATATGTGGGTGGCCCTTATGAAATGCCTCCCTCACTCTCTGCCAATATGAGGGCCCCGAGTGGACCTGGACAACCGATGCCACTGGATGCAGTGGACGCTAAGCCGGAGGAAAGTGGAGAGCCATGGCAGTCATAGTGGCATTAATTGTCTATGCCACAATCGTTTCCACCTCTGTTGCTGATATTGTCCCCTAAGGTGGATGTGGTTACGGTGCTTGTGGCTCCTGTTGAGCCACCCTTACATTTTCTCTAGCCGCTCTTCCTCTTCTAGGTGGCATCTGAAACGAAATCGAATTGTATGAGTCCACAATTGATACAATTATAATAGCAGAAGAACGTAATCTGAAATATGAAAGCATGAATGCAATAATCCTAATAATAGGGCTTTATGTCAAAGAACGCTACACTTAAATCGTAGTAAGCCGCACAGATCCTATAGACACTAGAACCTGATGATATGATACTATCTATGACACCCCGCCTACTTTAATTATAGGTGATCATTCCTTTATCAAAATAAACAGGAATCACATTTGGTTCATTCTTAGCATCACTATCGAAAACTATATAAATTACTAACAACCTATGTTAAATTAAGCCCGTGCCAAATTTAATCTTTTGATTAACTTGAAAACATGAGAAATAAAACTAAAAATAACCAAACCATCAACATAATAATAGTCTAAATCAATCACACAATAGATAAATGAATAATAGTACCTAATAAATCATCGGTTCCCAAAATAAATCCAAATACAAGTCTAGTGAAATAAAACAAATCTAGTATATTGTATGATAAATGAAACTCAAATGTATCAACTAAAAGGGGCGACTTGCCCAAATGAAGCTACTGAATGAAGGTCCTAAACTAGGAATGAATGACTGAAGCGTCTAAAGCAAATCTTGCAAGTCTCCACAATGCTGCAGCTACGCATCCCTAGAAAGAATTATCAAGTTGGGTGTCCCTATGGATGGACACCTGAAATTGTTTTGGAGAATATTTTGATATGGGTGAGAACCTAAAACTATTTGAAAATATTTTGCCTATAATTAATATGCATAAATTTAAATATGCATTCACACTTTTCATATTTAAGAGGGTGTTGCACTCTCTTGAGATATTACTCACCACTCATCTAATGTGCACACCTAACGCTTACCTTCTAACCCAAGTAGTTATACTATCCCACCTAAATAGTCATGTTACAACCTTTCTATCACTTTTATTCTATTCCGAGTATTTCCTTCTTTTCATTTTCTAAGTTATTCTACCTTTTAACTTAGTTGATCTTTTCCACTTTCATTGATTTTATAACATGAACACTAGTTATATAAATACTACATTCAACCCATGTAGTTTTAACCCGTATATAATTCATCTAAATTATTATATATGTATGAATATACTACAATAATCACACATATGTCGCGTATAATAACCATCCTTCTGATCACTTTCGTTGGATTCTTGTCTCAAAAATATTATCCCGGGTATGCTCACTCTAACCCGGTTATCATAAATCGGTAAAATCACACCGAAATAGGTAAATAAAATTGCAAACGTAGTGGAGTTGCTCATATTTCCCCGAGAGTGAGACCGAATCATACCCAAAACGTCCCACCTCGAAAACAAATCACACAATAAAATACCGAACGATTTGACCTGGGAATTATACTCTCCCTGCATTCACTAACTAGAGGATTCACTCACATTGCGCAACCTCCTATATGATAACACGAGAGGGGTATGTATTGACATAAATATCTAACACCGATATTTATAAAGCACACAAGTGTATATATATATATATATATATATATATATATATATATATATATATATATATATATATATATATATATATATATATATATATATATATATATATATATATATATATATATACTATCAAATCTTCCGTTTATATATAATTAAATTAAATTCGACTAACCCGTGCATAACTCTCGTAGCACTAGCCCATAATTCCAAAGTATAACTCCCCGACTCTTATTTTATTAAATTTTACATCCATTAATTAAATTAACGTAGCTTCACTTGCTAAGATACCCAGACACGCCCAATCGTCCCGTATTTATATATTCACGATTTTAATTCACTTAATTCGTCCTTTGAAAATCTCACTATTCCTTAATTCAATTGAACCATAAACTTACCCTTGGACCCTAGGTAATATATATTACTTCTGATTTTACACTAGTTCAAAGATCATTCAACAAATCCTTAATAAAACTTAATCCCATAAAAAAAATAGGTTGAATTGCCTGTTTCCAAACTTCATCGATTGATCGATGACGTCGATCGATCGATTCGATCTTGGGCATAGGTCTCTTCTTCCCTACGCTGCTTTCCTCCATTTTTGACCATCTATGCTTTAGGATTTATTCACAACCTCAACCCAATCATAATTAACATTTAATACACATCTAAAACATGTCTAAACTATTGATACAACCTCTAATCATCAACGATTTCTGATTTAATCACTTAATCTAAAAATTTGGTTTACTCCCTAATATTCAACTGTAACAACCCTCACTTTTAGGAGGCTAATTTTATATTAATTTATCGCATAAGGTAATTATATAAAATGTTGGAACTGGAGTAAATATTAATTGAACGAGTTGAAAGTTAATATTTACTGGATTGTTGTATATTTACTATATGTGAAAGTAAATATCATCCTGTTGTATGTTTTATATAAAATTTTCGGATGCCATTTTAGATGGCGTATTCAGTCCCGAAATGTGCGAGACAGTCAAAATGAGTGCCATATTGTATTTTTAGGTTCCGGGCACTTTTACCGGATTTTAACTTAAATGCGTATTTGGGAGTCATTTTAATGTGGTATTAACCATTTAAGTTGGGAACTTTAGACTTAAGCCCCGATTTTAGTCTTCTAAATCCCCTAATTTCCCTATTATATGTCTTAAACATAGAGAGAAAAGGAGAGGAAGAGAGAGGAAGAGAAAAGAGGAGAAAGAAGAGAGATTTGGGAGATTGAAGATTTGGATTTCTTCTACCACAAAAAAAAATCTGAGATTTCAACTTCAAGGTAAGTTTTCTACTTGCTAATATGTGATTTAAGATGAATAATTTGTGTGATATTTATGTAATTGCATTTGGGGATCAAAAATGGAAATTATGGTATTTAAACCTAGATTTTGGTTTATGATGATGAAATTATGGATTATAGTAGTTATTAATCATGTAGGATGATTTTTGGGTAGATAAATGTTGTTGGATGTGTTTAAAATGGAAGATATTTGAGGTTTGGGGAAGTTAGGGTTCATAACCCTTAAAGCCATTCTTGGCAAATTCGCAGGGGCGAATCGATTCGCCAAAGGGTCAGCTTACAGGTCTGTTTGGACCAAATCGATTCGGCCAGGCCGAATCGATTCGGTAGGTCACAGAGTGCAAGGTTTTCTTATCCGAATCGATTCACTTTTTGGGCAAATAGATTCACTAGGGCGAATCGATTTGGCCTTTGGGCGAATCGATTCATTTTCCTGCTGTTTTTGAGTTAGTTTTATAACTTAATTTCAATCATTTTTCTTGAGGCATAGGACCTAGGAACCTTCTTGTATGAAGTAAACTTAGAGTTCTAGAGTCCTAGACGAGTTTGGTAACTACCCTAGAATATAAATGAAGTATATGGGGTTTTTTCGGGGATATGCCAATTGATGTTAGGGCATTCTTTCTTCTAGTTGATTATTATGAAACTAGGAGTTGTAGTGTTGTGTTTGGGAGACTTTAGAAGCTCAATTGAGTTACATTAGTCTTGATGATTAAAAGTATAACACCGCAAAAAGGGTGTTGGTAGAATTGAATTGGGAGTTCACTTATCCTTTGAGGTTGAAGCGACGATATGAATTACGTATGGCTCCGGATGAAATGTAAATTATTTACAACATGTAATTAATTATGGTTTCGAATAAAATGAAACATACAATGTAAAATGGAAATGAAAATGAAATGGAATCGAAAGTGAATATGGTAAATGATAATTTACTAAATTATGAATATGGTAAATGCTATTTTTTTTTTAAACACACCCTCTCTAAATACCATCACAAGGGAAGTTCGCGCGTAAGGTGAAGCCCCCTGGCTAGTGAATGCAGGGTGGATATACTCCTAAGCCATGTGAGCGTTTGTTGTTGTATATTTTTCTGCGATGGGTTGGTGATTCCGGGTGTGGTTATGACTACCCCGCAGGCACATGGTCGCTTCACGACGTTTTGCGTTATAGGTGCCCAGGTGTCGTAATTAATAGGTTCTAGAAGATGATGGTCATTTAGGGGCGCACACAGTGGGGAAACTCGGACGGGCGGTCTTAGAATCGTTATATAAATATAATTATAACTATTCTTAACTAAGTGGAACTTAATGGATTATAAGTGCCATAAAGAGCACAAGAAATGCCACAAAGAGCATTTGAAGATGACTATATTCCTGTTTAGGAATGGAATGATATAAAGAACCTAATGAAATGCCACAAAGTGCATAAACTTGTGATTATATATTTCCTGTTAAGGAATAGATATATGAAATAATCGGTATACATGATGAAGGTTTTAAATTAATGATAATCATTTTTATTTTTCTACGTAGCTAAATTGAATTTATGATTATGTGAATTGTCCTAGTTTATACTTTGAATTGTGTAGGTAGATCCCCATTACTGTTAGTCATGATTTACAGTACATAACTGTCATGCTTTTTATTCATCTGGTGATCATATAAAATTGGGCCCTGGTCCGTTCATATTTCTTGTTGTGCATGCATCTTGTATCCGCTCAAGTACTCCGCCGCAAGGACGCTTGTTCTGACTTTCCTATTCTGGTGAATTTTGGCGAGCCGTGATGCTTTGCGGGTATTACGGGACATATTGCAATAGACGTCGTTGTTCTTGTACTCTAGTTAAGATCAGGTCTTTTACTCGGGAGTGAGGCCCAAGCTTTTGTAATTGTTTAATGTAATATATTATATGAATTATTGAATTTGTTTAATATTCTTGTATGAGTCTGTCGACCGACATATATATTCAGTCCCTTGTTGTTTATTTTTGTTAGGTTTTTAATATTATTACTCCGGGGTTTCCACTTTCTTTTCAGTATTGGGTTGTTTAAATTCTTTCTTTAACTTTAAAACAAAATTTTTGGCAACCCGTTTAGTGGAATATTGGGTGGTTATCCTAGATACTTCTTATATTGTTGTGATGCTGAGAATGATTCCATCCATGATTCCTGTTATATTGGAGTATTGGGCTGGACACCCCTTATTTTGATGAGCGGGTTGTCACATCAACTTCCTAATTCAATTCAATCTTATACTCCAAATTATATAAGATTAGCTATTTTTTCGACTTAAATCCAGATTCTAACACAATATGATATAATCTCATCACTAATTTAGCATTAATTTCACATCTTGTGCAAAATCCCG
This sequence comes from Sambucus nigra, assembly GCA_949130495.1. Classification (NCBI taxonomy): domain Eukaryota; kingdom Viridiplantae; phylum Streptophyta; class Magnoliopsida; order Dipsacales; family Adoxaceae; genus Sambucus; species Sambucus nigra. Next base: position 53,283,519 of record OX422222.1, read on the forward strand.
CAAAATCCATTTCTACTTGTGACAATCCTCCCAAAAGTGGATTTTTATACACCAGCTATGATATGAACATGAGTTTTTACAATTAAAATCAAGAGCAAGATAATCACTTGCCTTTCTAGATTCGTAGGGTCTAATTACACATTGTAGGAGATGAATTGTTTCTGAATTCGCCCTGAATTTGGCTCTTTAAGCTCTCTTTCTTCTTTCTTTTTGTACTCTTTCAATTTATAGGGTTTTGAGTTTGCTTAATCCATAAATTAGGCTAACGGGCCAAGCTCAAATGACCCGGATACCCCTACGTGGACCCGATTATGTCTACAAAGGCATCGGGATCCAATTATTAGTATGGGTAGACTATCTTGACTATCTTGACACTTTCGGAACCAATCGTGACCTCAAAATCGCCATCTGAATCACCTTACAATTTTTTTCTATTTTGACCTCATATAGTCCACACGCGACTCCAGGTTGAGATATAATACTATCACTTGCTATGACGTAAAATAATAATTTACTATTCACTTAGTAATTATATTGCATAATATTAATCATTATCCCTCCTAATTAATATTTTAATAAACACCTAATAATTAATTCAACTAAATTAAGGCACACGTATAATTTAAATTAATCGAATTAATTAAATATTTGTTACTCAGATATATGGGGTGTTATAGAAATATATCCACAAGGTTTTGTAACTGTCCAAACATAATCATGCGTAAGATAAAATCCATCCCTAGAATACCAATAAAAGATTTTGATCTCGTATGCCCTTTCATAACTAATTAAAAAAATTAGAAAAATATGAAACTGACAGCCATGCGTTCGTAATGAAAATATCTACAATTCCATAACCCTTCCAACAAGGGGAACCGACTTAGTTCAACAAGGTGGCAAATCGGTTCACCCTGAAATTATACAACAAGGACCTGCTATGATTTTATCATGAGTTTCTCCAAATTTTCACCCCAATATGCATCCAAACTTGATCACAAAATTATCTAATGTCACCCTATCAATTATTATAATGAATATATCTATTTGATCGTCTCCAATTATCAAACACTAAATTAAATCATATGATTTTCATCATTCTCTGTCCAACGTCAATTATATCATAATTTCTAATAAAAATCTCAATTCCATGATCAAGGTTTCATATTTTCAATTCAAGACAGTGTTTTTCCAATCAATATCAACATATCTAACATTTATTCACGATTTTCTCTAATCATTAACAATTTTCATGCAACAAGTTCATAAGAACACAATCATATTTATCATTCTAAAATTTCCTTTATTTTTCATATAAATCCCACACCCAAAATTGATTTGTATGTATACCTCTTTTGATATGGATCATAATACTCAACAAAATATAAAGTAAGTTTACATACTTGCCTTTGTATCCGGAATAGACGTGGATCTTCTTCTTTACAGGGTAGATCAAGTTAAGAACTCCAATGATTGGCCTTCAATTAAGCATCCTTTAATCTCGCTTGTATTTTTCTCCCTCTTTTCTCCCCAAAAAAACTCTCAGAGGTTTTTATGTGTAAAGTGGTTGCTTTCCTAGCTCTAATCTCTTATTTAAACCTCTTAATCCTGAATTTAGGTCAACTGTAATACCTCATATTTTTTTAATACAATAAAATTTAAAAGGGATTAATTTAATTTGGTGACATTAATTAATCAAGGTTGTGAATAATTAAAATATAAGATTTAAAGTTGGACTTTAATGGTTTGAATAAATATAAAGCAATTTTTTTAAATAACAAGTATTTACAAGTGTCCCATAATAATTAAAATATATGTTTCAGATAAAAATAATTAGGACACACTTTGAGAGGTATTACCGGCTCGATAAGGCATTTTAGACCCTTAGGAATGGTCCCGGGCTATATATATATATATGTGAGTTGTGTAGTTATTGGGCTAACTAAGTTATGTATTTGAGCTCATTTGGGGGTCCAAAGTTGTGACCGAAGGCCCAACTCGGGATTTAGAGATTTAAAATATTTATTAAGTGTTAAAACATCCATTAGGAGTTATATCCAAGAACGTGGCACTACACCAAAACAAGCGATTTGTAAGTGTTTTAAACACTTGCAAATGGTATTTGTAAGTGTCTAAACACTTACAAATCGCAAAAAAAATTATAAGTCTTCAAAACCGTTGCAAATGTCAAGTGTAAGTGTTCAATGGGAACACATTTGTTTCGAACAACCATTACAAAAAACTTTGTAAGTGTTCTAAACACTTGCAAAATTCAGTAACCTCTTTTAATTTACAACGGTTATAAACACTTGCAAAAGAAAATACATATATATTTTTGTAATTGTTCAAAACACTAACAAATATTAATATGTAAGGAAAATAATGTTCATTTTGTAAGTGTTATAAACACTTACATAAATTAAAACATTAAAAAAAATAAAAATTATCCACCACATACCACCAACCTCACCTATAACAAACAATAAAAGAACTAAAAATATAACAATTATACCAAACACTTTCATACAATACTTCATGATATGTTCGACATAAAAAAACACTCTCATCAAGAAAGGAAGTAAGAACACCAAAGGTATATATTAAATATTACCCTTAACAAACTTTATACATCTAGTTATTGTATCCAAATACACATGTACGCACATCAAAAATAAGAAATAGCAGACACCAATACATTACCAATTCAACTAAAGATAAGCCATCTAATGGTTATCAGTCTAGCAGACAAATGGAGTAATATAAGATAAGAATATAAATAAAAACATACACATGAACATGCTATAAGTTCGCCGGTTCATTTATTTGATCCATGCTCAAACTATCCAACTTCTCGAAAACACGATAAACCACCTGCTCTTCTTGCAATATCCCATACACAATCCTAGGCCTCAAGGCTCATGTTTTCCATGCCGTGGTTTAACTCATCAGCACTAACTTTGCCTTTTTCCTTAGGTGATGGGTCGGTGGAGGTACTAAAACCGCCAACAGGCTTTTCACCGTCTTTTTTGGACTCATGTTTACACGTACTCCAATGCTGCAACAATTTTCAAATGAAAAACTTATGTCACAAGTTCAGAGAATAATATAATTTGAATTTGAAAAAAAAATGTCATAGTGCCAAATGCCTCATGCAATGGATTATACCCTCTATATTGCACATAAGCACTACAAATCAGTTGTTAGTTTATATGATAATTTGTAAATCGTACTAGAATATACAAACCATTAGAATCTTATACTTTCTATTTATGTGTCAAAATTTTTTACTGACCACCCCATGATATGGTATTATGAATGACAAAGCTTGTGCCTACTCTTCTTATTGTCTTGCTTTCCATTCCTTCTCTGGTTAGCTTTTTGTGACAGTTCATTTATCTCGATTGTCTCCAAGTAAGTAGTCCACAATATTGAGCTCAAGCAACTCCATCACCATAAGAATTTGATCTCAAACACACTGATATACAAAACATTCCATAACATAAAAATAATGTCTGCTCCTACCACTGGCACGATGGAGATCCCTAAGCAACTCATTTCTTAACTATGCTTAGCAAGCCCTAATTTATTATCGAACAAACCTACGTACTATTGAAAATTCATACACGAATTGAAAAGGATAAGAAGAACATATGCAGGCACAAAAATAAGAACAAAAAAGTAAGCTTTATTGACAAAACATAGAATGGCAGTACCTAGGATCTACATTGAAGAGAAGGTACCGGTAAGACCAAAAAATATCCAAATAGATAGGGAACAAATTAAACAATATAAGAAAATAAATATAGCAGGTAGCAAACCTGCTATATGGTAAATGTGTGGGCATGGTGACGAAGGTGATTAGCTTGCAATGATAAGACAATCGAGATGGGGGTGAATCTGATTTGAGAAAATTATACAAAGATAAAAGTGTCCGAGAAAATATGAATTATACAAGTTGAGAATGCTGATATGAAGAAACCCAAGAGGAAAAATCCATTTTTAAAATTATTAAAAGATGAATCCGTTAGTGGGTCCACTCGTGAGAGATTCTGGAGTGTTTAAGCTCAGTTGAAGAAATTGAATAATTTCATCATGTGAAATTTGACAGAAGCTGAAATACAATTACATGAAAGAGCATAATGCTGGATTATTAAAGCATACATGAAGAATAAATAACTTGAAACAAGTCTTGAAATCAAAATAAGAAATGTATCTCATTCATATGATCGGTTGTACAAAAAAAAGATACTTGATTGCTAGCTAGTTTCTCGCCAATTGATAAATGTTTGAACGAATAAGAATGGAAGGCACATGTCGAATTTTGTTAAAGTTTTCCCCTCCTTCACCATTAACCACTCTAACCCTGTTATTGAATGCTTCAGGTATGTAATTAATTTTTAATTCTCGTAGGGTAGTAACAAATGTCAGTCCATCTGGTAACATCTTTAATTTCTTAGAGGAAATAATTTCCAAATGTAACATCCACCCTCCACTTCTCCAAGTGTGACAACCCCAGAGTCGTATATGTTTGAGTGGAGGAAAACCCATAGCAGTGCAAACTATTTCCTTTCCCATGCAGGGATTAATTAAGCACAGGTTGCATAAGTTACGAAGATTCTCCAGGGCAGGCATAGGGTCCTCTTCAAATTCAGAATGAAAAATATGCAATGTTGTTAAGCTCGGAGAGAAACTAAAATTGTAATTATGGTCTTCTCATGGTAACTTGTTTATTATACTACACCTAATAAATGAAGATGGCTACATCCAAACAGTTATCTCAGAGCAATTTTATTAAGGGAGGCCTGAATTGACTCCGCCTGCAGATAACAAAAACTAAAAAACACGTCCAACGGTTTTAACGATTGGAAATGATAATTGCTTAAAATAGTATCCTTACTTGGTGGATATACAAACTGGTAACCCCAAAACATTTTAGTGCAGATTTTGTCTTTTCTGAAAGTTCACTTGGAATCTCCACATAGTTAGCTTTTTGGCCACTAATCTCTTCAACATGCACTATCTGCATCAGAATATGAGAAGCTTAGCATAGCTGTCTGCATAAAAGTTGTTCTCTAATTTTGGTCTGATTGCTTAGTAGTTTGTGCATAGCTTTTACATCTAGTGTGTGTATGTGCGTGTGCGTGTGGATTTTTGTACTATGTGAACAAACAAAAACCATGGAAATCAGTGAGTTGTTCACTTTATATTTATGCTATATTCCAGCATACACCCCCCCCAACAAAGAAAACATGAAACGGAAACTACTAAAAAATGATGAGACAGAGAAAGATACTTGTCCTCGTGATCCAAGGCCCTTTTTTAGATGTTCAACCATTTTCGAAGCCTGTAATGGACTTGTGCCCTGCCAAGTCAAAAGATTTCGAATAGGCATATTATTACAGGAAGTGTATCTTTGACTAGACAATACATATAATGCCACTAAAATATTTTACTCTAGAACTAAAAGATGTTGAAAATATCATAACAACTAGAACATATATACGGTGCTATTACTGGTTAATCAAGTATAGTGTATCAAACCAAGGATCTGCAAATACAAGCTAATATTGTATGAAGAAAAATGTCTTTGATGTGCCTCGTATCATCCACAGCTCTCGTCACTCATCAAATGATCTAAACTAAGGAGATAACTGATGGTAAATGCTAGAACACGAGATAGACAATTATTTGAAGTAAGGTGTACATGCCGCTCTTTTATTAATCAGTTCGAGGAGACACTCCCCCATAGTAAGAGCCAACATACAAAACAAAAACATAATACAATCCCATAAATCATTCTACATCCTAACCATTATAATTATAGACCCCTACTTCCATAAGAAAATGAACCTAGATTCCAGATGAATTCCAAAACTACTAGATCCCCAAAAATCAATTCACAAAATTAGTGAAATGGGATCTGATGAAGGTCAGTATATTACATGAACAACAGAAAATGATGCATTCCACAAGACATGTATAATAAAATGTCTTTCATTAGTGAATTATTATAACATAGATGGTATTTTTGCTATTATTTTCATTGTAGCATATGATAAGAGATGCAAGAAGAAGCACCACGACTAATAAAACATGTAAAAATATAAAAGACCTACGTGATAGTGTGCTTTAAAGGAATTAGAACTTGAAGGTTCAGAGAAGCTTATCCTTGCTCGTTTTGCTTCATTTTCACTTGCAGTAATATCATCGTCCTTCACGTATATAAGACGATTTTAGAAGGAATTAAACTTGGCCAACTCATTTCCATTTTCACCCTGCAATAAATACATTATTGGTTACCTCAAATATTACTGAAGAATCATGGTTATGAAACAAATAATAATAATAATAATAATAATTGCTTTTACAAATGAATTTAGGCTATGTTTGAATAAATGCGTGGATTTGCAAGTAGTTCTTATTAGCGAGGATTTCAAATAACTCTATTCATCAAATTAACTAAAATTCAACTATTAAAACGGTGTCGAATCCACTAATTTCCAATGAAAATCAACATATAAGCTCGTAGATGTAAATTTAATACTGAATTACATAAAGTTCGATTCTTTCAATTTCAAATTAATAAATCCAAATACAATCAAATGTTACCTACTTATTGTAACACCCCGCCTAATAAGATATCGGGCGATCACTCCAATATTAAATTAAAACAGGAGTCTCATATGGATCATTCTTAGCATCACTCATGAAAATCCATTTAATTACTAATATCCTATTAGGTGAGCGTTAAAAAACTTTTATCTAACTACTCTTTTTAGCGATCAAATTAAAACATCCACAATTATATGCGTAATTAAACAGAAATGAAAATGAAATAAATTAAAATAACCGAACACTTGGTCCAATATACAACCATATCGAATAACGTGCGAATAATAAATAAAATCTGTTGGACCATTGGCCCGAATGTTTGTACAATATCTCCTATCTAGAGTGCAAGGAAAGAAGCGTCTACCGATAACCCGCAAGCATCCACAGCTGCTGCAGCAGACGTCTGACTCGAAAGAATTTCCATCCAGGCGTCCCTGTGTCTGGACACCTATATATATATAATATATAGAAAGAAAGGAGAGTAGATATACGGGTCAGAGCCCGAATTTTGAAAATATTTTGCAAGTGCATAAATGCTTTATTTTTAGAAAAATAGTTTTATCTCATATTTAAATTGGTATCGCACTCCCATGAGATACCCCTCACCTCTCCTCTAGTAGTGCACACCTAGCGCACCCTAACACATACCCTAGTCAAGCTATACCTGCCTAACTAGTCTAATTTACCCATCTACTATCTACCCTAGATAGTCCAAGTAATGTACTAAGGGCTAAACTTCACCCCAGTCTCAGCGCTATGCCATGTTCGTGCGTGGGGTGTCTCGCAAAGCGAAATCCAAACAAGGAACCCCCCCGATACACTACTATGCGGCGCGGTCGATCGTCGAGATCCGCCAGTCCCTCAGTACAGAAAGATATATATATATAAATATATACACCATAAGAATTTATAATATAAGAGCACTAAGGATTAAACTTCTCCCCAGTCTCAACACACTGCCATATTCGTGCGTGGGGTGTCTCGCAAAGCGAAATCCAAACAAGGAACCCCCCCGATACACTACTATGCGGCAAGGTCGATCGTTGGGATCCATTAGACCCTCGGTACTCGATTCATTCATATATACATATTCATATTTTTACCATAACCATCCGGATCTATCTCCCGGACTGAGGATTCATATACAAAGTATTTATCAATACTTATCATTTTTATCTCAAAACCTTCCATTTCCCTTCTCATATCCAGGAAATGTATTTAAAAGCCAATTCATTATCATGAATTGCTTTAACAAATCATATACCTTTTTAAAAGCCAATTTTATTATCATAAAAATGCTTTTCCATTTCAAAATATCCCATTTCCCTTTTTATACTCAGGAAATGTAATTAAAAGCCATTTTTATTATCATAAAAATGCTTTTATCATATCACATGCTTCCACATCCCTTCTTCCATCCGGGAAGTGTTACCGAAGCCAATTTATATAACCCATTTCCCTTCCTATATCCAGGAAATGTAATTAAAGCCAATCCATTATCATGAATTGCTTTAATATAACGCGTTCTAAGACCGCCCGTCCGGATTTCTCCACTGTTCGCGCCCCTAAATGGCTATCATCTTTCCGGGCCTATCATAAGACAACCTGGGATCCTACATCGCAAGACGTCAGGAAGCGGCCATGTGCCTGCGGGATAGTCAAGACCACACCCGGAATCTCCTAACCAGAGCAGAAAATATATATATCAACAAACGCTCACATGGCCTATAGGACTATATCCACCCTGCATTCATTAGCCAGGGGGCTTCACCATACGTACGCAAACTTCCCTTATGATAGCGATTTAGAGAGGTGTGTATCCTCAATTTTATCAATTATGAAAATCATTTATTTACCGTTTTGAAAATATTCATTTTCATATTTTCAAAAATCATTTCCATCATAACATATATATACCTAAATCACACAGTATACACATATCCTATATATTCTTCCTAGAATATATATATAAACGGTCATAGTGGCCTATAGCATCTAGCGATGACCATAATCCCAAAGATTCCCTCCAGGAATCATAATCATGCATTCATATTAGCATGATTCTAAATCCAAAGTATTTCCTTACTTCGACAAATAATAATTACCTTAATCCAGCAACCCAAATTCATTTTCGGGGTTTCTAAACTACCCCAAAATTATCCCGAACATCTACAACATTAATTGTAGCCGTAATTTTTCCAATTCCCGATTTGATTTCCGAGTTGATGATTTCAACCCGGAGCTGTCATCTTGTAAAAATCATATCAAATCGTAGAAAAATCAGAAAAATACGCGGTTGGCTCCCACGCGACCGTATCGAAAAGATCTACAACTTTCATGTTTTGTCCAAAAGCTAAATCATTTATTTTCTTGGCAGAAAATGACCCCAAAGGCAACGGGTTACTATTCATTATCTCTCCCAAAATCCCAAACTCCATTTTTCTCTATTTTTGTTGTTTCTAACCTCACCCAACAACTCAATAAACATCTAATCTATGTTTTACAACTAACACATCAATTATTTTGGGGTATTAAATCATTTCTCTTAGTTTTAAACCCTAAAACCATTAAAACCCCAACTTAACCTTTAAACCCATTTTATACTCCATTAACATGGTTTTGAGACTAAAAATCATTAAGAGTTTACACTACATCAATGTGTAAACTCATAATCAACTTTTAATCAATTTATTCTAAGGGTTCTAACCCCAAAATCATATTTTTACTAACTATGATATGAGATTAATGCACAAAAGTAAATAAAGCAAGTAAACACTTACCTGGAGGATGAAATCCAACGACCTCGAGTCGAATCCGGCGGAGTTTGGCCTGAATCTCCCTTTTCTCCCCTCTTTTCTCCTTCCTCTCTCTCTTCTCTCTTTTCTTTCTTCTTTTTCTTCTCTTTTCTCCCCCTCTCCCTCTTTATAAAGAAAGAAAAAGGGTTTAAACCTTTAAAACCCAAAAACGACTCGTTTACCCAATTACGAGTTACTTTTACCTCTAAAATTACCCAAAACTTAATTTCAACAATCGGACACTCTTTTCCGACTATCTCGGACATTCCGAGACTCATGACGCAGTCGAAATTTCCATCTGAGGAACTTGACCGCAAATCACTATTCTAACCCAAAATATATAAATGCGGGTTTTTCAATTAAAAATCTTACCTCGTGTCGCTTTACTCAGCAGCGACATATAATTAAAATATTTCGACCTATATAGTCCCAAAAATAATCACAACATCCTTCGAAAATCATTAAATCCTCGAAAATCCCAAAAATTACTATTTCGAGAAATTCTCCAAATTCCAAATTATACTTAATTATGGAATTTAATTGTCTCCAAAAGGGCGGGTTATTACACTTATCTCATTATCAGTGAACCCTAAATTGAAATACCAACCAGTAAAAGCAAGAAAGGCAGATCTCAACATAGCCAGTAGAACTTCTTGCCTATTAGGCAGCCGTGAATTGCTTTCATTGCGACACATAGAGAAACTACATAGACAATACATGAATAATCCAGATTAGTTCAACCTTATTAATAATTGTGTTCCCTAAAGAACAACACCACAATAGGTATATCGACATAGCTATCGAACCCGACTTCAGATATGCAACCTTATTGATAAAAATCCAAAATTGGGGAAAACATAGGAATAAAAAACATACTGAAACTCTCCTAAGACATATTCCTCGAGATTAACAGTAATAGGGGTCGCGTATCACTAAGTTTGTCTTACCTTCCATTATGGTAGAGTTTTATAACTATAAAATAGGGAATTTTATAACTCTTCCTTAACAAACCAACAGAGAATTAAAAAGTTTTAACAATAGTCCTATTATAAAATGCGGAAAAAACCAAATATCCGTTGGGTTGTATTACTGTGACACCCCGCTCAATTAAATATCGGATGATCAGTCCTTTATAAAATTTATAACAGAATGTTTGGTTGGTTCATTCTTAGTATCATTGTCGAAATCTTAAATCCAATTAATTACCAAACATTTAATTAAGCTACTGTCAAAACATTTCCCAATCTAATTCGAAACCAATTAATTCAATTAATTTCTGAACATTGAATTATAAACCACACACAAGAAATAAATTCTGCTTGAAATAAATACTGAATAATTAAGACTGGATAAAACCTTCCAGTTCAAGTCACAAATAAAACCAAAATAAATACTCAATCCAACAGAAAAGAACTACAAAGGACCTGAGTACAATCTCGCTACTGAGGATGGGCGACACATGCCCGAACTGAAGTATTTGAACTAGGAACAGAATAAAATGAGAGAAGCGTCTAATCTCTATGACCCACAACTTCCTCAACAGCTGCAGCTCGGCAAACCATCCAAGTATCTAGAACCGGTGTCCCTGTGGTTAGGCACCTGTACTAATACATATATATATAGTAAAAGAGGGAAGAAACACAAGAAATGGGTCAGAGCTCGATGTATAAAAATGATTTAGCAAGTATTTAAAACTGGTTCTTAAAACAAGTCTTATACGCATGTTAGTTATCAAACTCTCACATGAGTTTCTCGCCTCTCGTCTATTGTGCACGCCTAACGTACATCTAATCTCCCCCAAGTTAAACCTCCCAGTCTAACTAGTCAGAAACCATACTAATACTAACTATGCTCACTAGTAGTATTCTCGTATTGCCCATACAATACGCTATTCCGATGGTTTATCTCACATACTAAGCTTCATTATTCACCGTTTGAATGGTTAATCTTTTATCCACTAAGATTATTTTATTTCTCATTTCCATTTTATCTACTAGTTTCACACAGTAGAAATATTCACAAGTTCATATATATATATATATATACTAATCCTTCCCCCTCGGGCTAAGACCCATTAGTGCACCTATCAAGAAGATCCTGCATCCTCGGGTTACCACCCATTAATGCACCTAACAGTGATCATCCTTGTACCCCCTGGTTATCACCCATTAGTACACTTAAGAATAGAGTTTCTTCACCCCCGAGTTATCGCTCATTAGTGCGTTTAACTATAAGATTCTTGCCCCCCCCCCCCCCCGAGTTATCACCCATTAGTGCTCTTAACAATAATTATCATAATAGGCATATACACATCCTATTATAATTTATAGGTATTTCTCTAACCTACATATATACTCCTCATACGTATTTTAATCTCATCTCTACGTATAGTATAAATATCTAGATTACTATCTCTCTCGTAATCTCCAAGGTATATTCTCTCTATACCGAAATAAATAAAGTACTTATTCTCACATACTTTTCTGAAATTTCGTCTATTTAAATTTACTATTTGGCAGTTTCTCTCACTCCAATAAATTGGTAAACTCAAAACTGGACTCTAAGAAAATTCCCAAAAATTTCTTCTGTCGCTCGAACCAGAAAGGTTATCACTTGAACCAGAAATAGATCTCGCTCGAACGAGAATGAGGTCTCGCGCGAACGACTGCCACATGTCATTCGAATGACTTCGCCCGAGATCCCTATCTCGCGCGAACGACTTCGTGCGAGATCGCGCGAGATGTCACTGTTCGTCTTCTTTCCCAGAATTCTGCATTTTCCCACCATTTATGAACCTAGAAACCTCTAAGTTTCGACACCCAACGCCTCATCATCAATACCCTTGAACACCTAACAGGTTATAGATCATTCATAACCTCCTAGGATCATTAATTCATCATAAATCATCATAATTATATAAAATTCCCAAATTAATTCATATGAACCCTAGTTTCCAAATTTTCAATTAAAGAACCTAATCAACCCAGATTCGTTCATCAATATATAATCCAATTTCATGATTAATCCTCTACATACATGAAGAACTTTAAACTACTAATTAAACCAATCCTTGATCATAATTTAAATCTCCAATTTTCACCCAATACATATGTAAGTCATGATTAATTTCACCTAGGCTAAATGAGCATGATTATTGCTAAAAAAAACAAGTAATAAACACTTGCCTCGAATATGATGGTCTGATCCATTGGTGATGTTGGTATGGATGTGTTCCCCTTGTCCCGATCTACACGGTGGTGGTGGTGTTGATTGTGCAAGGAAGTGTTATCTTGGCCCTTTTCTCTTGGAATTAACTCTCCCTCACACCTCCTATAGCCGTTCTTTCCTTCCTATGTCTCCCAACCCTAAAAGAATTTTCTTGGCTGATAAAATAATTCCCAATTTTTGTCCATTAATTAAACCCAAAAATATAATTTACCATAATGCCCTCTCGGGATGCCGGTTAGGCCTAAAATTGTCCCGGGACCCAAACTAAATACCCGGGTATACTATTTTGACTATCTCGACCCTCCCGGACTCAATGGCGCACTCGAAATGACCATAAAAGTTAATAAAAATAAATTCTCTTTTTATTCTATACTTAATCCCGACACGATTCACACGCGTGTCAGACTTAAATTATCAAACTGCCATATTTCTCACTTCCGACAATTTATCAATTGTTATAATTCCATATTACATATCACACAGTAATATTCAATAATTCTCAACAATAATTATTAACCCTTGGCATGCTATTTAATAATTATTTTAATCCGGATTAATAACAAATTAATTTCTCGCATTTTAATTTAATTAATCCAGCAACAATAATTAATTACATACTTATTCCCATAATAATAATTAATCACATAACTATTTAAATCGTCAAAAATATGGGGTGTTACATACTTCCCCCCTTACAACGAAATTTCATCCTGAAATTCGAAAAAAGTATACCAGGTACAGACAACGGTTTAAAAATATTGCGCATCGTATCCTTGCGCTCCCAAGTAAGCTACTCCTTACCACCCATATAGTACGTTATTGAATACCCTTAATAATGAACAATTCACATGTGTTTGTTTTAATCTCCAGGTTACCCTGTCATGTAGGATCCTCCCTACCGTTTAAGTTTCACTACTTACTATATTTTAGATATTCACTATCTAGCCTTCTACTATCTGCACCTTAGTAGATTTATCCTCCTTTCAGATACATACGACTTCATCTCGTTTCGTTCATACAAGTAAATTGGTTGTGCAATAAATATTTCACACACAATATATACGATAATATCGATTCTTCTCCGACATTTGTAATCATAACTATTCCCCCACCTTTAACTATCAAGTAGGACTCACAACCAAGTTTATTGTGCCATACTTCTGCTGGAACTCTGCCCGAACGTGAACCTATAGGAGTTATTTGGACACAAACTCCACTAGTGGAAGGTACTACTCTCGTCCTCCCCTAAGATCTCAGGGTTCACATAAAATTTTCTCTCCTGTATCCGATTAGATCGCCTGTCCTGCCCATCCTTTTGTGGGCATTAGGCCGTACTCAATCGCATTTTAGTACCTATAATCTTACCATCTCAGCTACATGAGAAGATCCTTGGGGATAATTGTCGCGACTAAGAATGTGTCTCAGAAGTGCATACTCTCTAGGCTCAAGTGCAAGCCTGTCGCTCAAGTAATAATCCGATAAGTCGGGTATCGATCCTCAGGGAAATAGGACAATGAAATTGTGACGACTTTGGATAGACAAGGAATCCTAACTCTGATTCCAAAAAGAAAGGAAAAATGATTTGGTTTCGAGAATTACTATACTAGATGCAATTAATGAACTTATGAAAAGATGCAATTATACTAAATTACTTAAAATACTGATGAAGAAAGATTTGAAACTTTAAACTATAAATGAGAAAAACAGGACGGGAATATAATCCCCCAAACCTAGTGTATTGCAGTTATAATACTAATCATAAATTTAATTGATTGATTAGACCTAGCATTTAGTACTCCCAAGCATTACATATATGAGGTTCAAGCCCGCATCATACTTAATCTGAGGACGAGTAAATCGGTATCACGATAGTTACACTTAAATTGTATTCTAAAGCATCCCGATTACTCGGAAGCAAATGAGATCTAAAGATCTATAATTGTCGTATCCCTACGTGATACGGTCATAATCAATCACTAAATTCAGAGGATTAATGTTATACACATGCAACTAACACATCAGGTTGGGCTCATGCATCCCAGCCTTAGAAAATTTAGCACGAACCTCACCGAGTTTGTTAATCTCCACAGTTATTCGTTAAGTAGTAAATTTTCACTCAATTTCCATCTTTGGTCAATTTCGGCTTTGTGTATGTTGAATTTTAATACTTGAGACTTCAATCCGACTTTTAATGATATTTTTGCAAAATTTTGAATTCCAATTTTTATTTATTTTGAACAAAAATATATTTGGGTTTTTCAAAATTTTATGATTTTTTTTTTTGAAATTTCTGGGCATTTTTGAAAATTTTTAAGTTTTAGAAATACGCACTTGTCACCCCCCCTAACTTTGACTTTTGCATTATCCTCAAGCAAAAATGACTAAAATCTAACTCAAAGTGAATTAAAAGTGCGAGAAAATAAAACAAACAAATTATTAAAATGCAACAAGACACTATATGACACCAACACATGACTCAAAAATACAAAAATCACCACATACGCGTCGGGGGTGCGACGACCTTTCATCTCTCCACAAACTCACCTGATCCCACTCACGGGATCCGATGCTCTCCTTATTTCTCCTGTCCTAGGATTATAAACTAGCAATCGAAATAAGTTGGGACCTTGCCCACAGATAAAGGAAATGCCGGGAAGCTCGTCGTGACTAATAGAAAAGGGATCCTCATGATGTTGACTCAAAGCGTGGTCTGCATGCGCTGACTCGGAGGGAACACTTAGGTTTCTTTCAATTTTTAGGATTCATGGGTCGAGATCTAATTCAGACGAAACACAACTTTTCTCGTCAATCGGTTCTGGGACCTCAAGTGGTATGGGTGGATGGTCACAACGAAGGAATTTATTAATTTTTTCTTTCCATTCACTTTCGTCTAAGTGACTACAAGAGTCCAATAGGGATTGGACTTCAACAATAAGGCTTTCATCCACCTACCCAAACTCTTTTTCAAAATCTTCCATACTCATGTCCCCTAGCTCTCTCTCTCGAGTAGTGCCTACGTCTTCCCGTACTTGATCGATTTCTAACTCCACTATTTTTCTCTCTTCTAAACCCTCTCTCTTTCTCTCAATCGTGGTCACTACACACCTCTCCCCCGCTTTTCTCTCATCATCACAACTACCACTATTACTTGATGAAATAAGGCACACCGCTAACGGCTCTCTCTTGTGGGACCCCTTATTCTCATGATTCGACACTAAATAGGATCCAAAGGCATCTTCACAATAATTATCCTCAAAGTATTCCTCTACGATCTCATCTATGAAGCTTACCGCGTGAAGATCATCTTCTTCCCCTATCTGTTGGGCGATATGGAAGATGTTAGCCTCTAAAGTCATGTTCCCAAAAGTGAGTTGCATTCGCCCATTCCGAGTATTGATGATTGCGTTAGCCGTAGCTAAGAACGGGCTCCCAAGGATGATAGGAACATGGTTGCTTGAGGTAAAGGAGGGATCCGTGTCCCAAATGACAAAGTCTACCGGGAAGTAGAAAGTGTCAACTTGGACGATCACGTCCTCAATTATGCATCGTGGAATCTTCATGGTTCGATCCACTAATTGGAGAGTGACCTTTATGGGTCGCCCAAATCAAGTTGCCTATAAATGGAATAAGGGAGGATATTGACACTTGCCCCCAAATCTAGTAAGGCCTTTTCGATTTTATTTTCTCCAATGATGCAGGAAATGGTGGGTGCACTGGGATCTTTAAATTTAGGCGGGAGGTCGTTAAGTAAAAGAGAGCTCACGTTCTGTGCTAGAAAGACATTCTTCTTTACCTTCATCTTTCTCTTTACCGTCAACAAGTTTTTAATTATCTTTGCATAAGCTGGTATTTGCTTAATGGCATCAAGGAAAGGTAAATTCATCTTTACTTGCTTTAGTACGTCTAGCACGTCATCACGTGGGATTCCTTTATGGGCAGGAATCAACCTTTGAGGAAACGGTGCCGCTGAGGGTGGTTTCACTACTACCTCGAGCTCTCTAGTGTCTTCTTTGTCACTCTCATTCAAGGGAACATCTCCGGCCTCTTTCGTACCGGGAAAAATCTCCTTGTCTTTAGGTACGTCTTATGGGGGAGGTGACAAGTCAACTACTCTCCGACTACGTAGAGTGGTAATTGCGCTACATTGCTCAGGATGTTCATGGGGTGTCGAGCTAACACTAGTTTAACCTTGGAGAGGTCTTTGGCCCCGGGTAGGAAACTTGCCCTTCTCTTGGACACTCAATGAGGATTGTATCTTTGACAGATTTGCATTTATGTCGCTGATCAGGCTATCATATCTAGCATTAGTTGCGGTCTGGCTATTGATAAATTGATTCATAGTATCCTTTAGAGTTCTCCGCGGTGGAGGGATATATGCTCCTTGAGGTGGTAGTGCTTGCACATGTTCTTGCATGTGAGAAGCTTGTTGAAAGTTTTATGGTGGAGGAGGGGCAACATGTGAAGGAGGGTTCATCGCAGCATGTTGTTGCCCATAGCTAAAACCAGGATGGTTTTTTCATAAAGGGTTGTAAGAATTCTCTTGCGGTGCATCAAAATTACCCTTAAATCCTCCTATACCACTAACTTGCTCTTGAAGCATCACTTTGTAGGCGGGTATAGTCGGGCATTCCTCAGTTGAATGAACCACCTCACAAATCGCACACACCTTCTCGACGGGGTTTGGTATGGATCCAGTTGGTCCTTTTCCATATATCTCGCATAGGTCTCGAAATCCTTTCTCAAGTATATCTAATCATCCGTCCGTCATAGAATTCTTATCTACGTGAAATAGGCCGGATGCCGATAGAGTGGTGGTCACTTGACGATTTTGATTTTGAGCATTAGGATCAGAAGTGTCCTAGGATTGGGTAACCTCGGTGACATACCTCAAGTGAAGCTCAGCATCGTGGGCATCTAGATCGATAAACGGACCACTCCCCATGGTTTCAACGAGTTGCTTGGAGGTAAGATTCAGCCCATTATAGAGAAAAGAAATGATTTGCGCCGTATCAAATCCATGATGGGGGCATGAAGCAACTAACTCATTGAAACGCTCATGAAATCGATGAAATGGCTCATTTTCAGATTGCCTGAACGCTTGAATTTGAGCCTTTATGGAAATCGTTGGATGTGGTAGGAGGAATTTCCTGAGAAATCTAGATTGCAACTCGTTCCAAGATGGGATAGAGCTTGGAGGTAAAGACCATAGCCATGTCTTAGCTTTATCTTTTAGCGAGAAAGGAAAGAGTTTGAGGCGTATCACCTCTTGTGTGCAGGTTTGATCATTGAGGGTATCACACGCATCCTCAAATTCCCTAATATGGAGGTATGGCTTTTCAGAATCCATACCATGGTAATGGAGTAGCATCTGGATCATCCCATTTTTAAAATGAAACTGTTCGGCATTATACTGGAGTATAATGCATCCCGGAGTGACAGTGCGCTCGGGATATAAGATTTCTCTCACCGGGAGGTATGGGGACTCTTCCTCACCGGGGGCTGCACTACCGTGCTTTGACATCTCTCTCCCTCTTAACGACTCGGTGCTCTCACTTGATGTACTCGAAGTGTTCTCTGAAGTGTATCCTAAGAAGGAAAACAGAGTGTTATTTGAGATTGAGTGTGACGGTGTGGGAGGTGGAATCCAGAACTGTGGGGCGTTAGGAGTGTGGGGGCCATCGGGGTTATACTCAACTATTGCATTTTCGTGAATATGGGTTGGAGTATTATGGGGTGTGGGAGTGAGTTCAGAATTTTGCATTAACAGCTTAGGAGAGATGATGATGAATCTTTTTGTGCTATTTGATTTTTTTTTTTTGGATTTTTGGAAATTTTTGGTCAAAGTTTTAGATTGACTCGATTTAATCCTAAGTCTACCTAATTCCCCGGCAACGGCGCCAAAAACTTGTCGCGATTAAGAATGTGTCTCAGAAGTGCGTAATCTCTAGGCTCAAGTGCAAGCCTGTCGCTCAAGTAATAATCCGATAAGTCGGGTATCGATCCTCAGGGAAATAGGACAATGAAATTGTGGCGACTTTGGATAGACAAGGAAATCCAAACTCTGATTCCAAAAAGAAAGGAAAAATGATTTGGTTTTGAGAATTACTATACTAGATGCAATTAATGAGCTTATGAAAAGATGCAATTATACTAAATTACTTAAAATACTGATGAAGAAAGATTTGAAACTTTAAACTATACATGAGAAAAACAGGACGGGAATACAATCCCCCAACCCTAGTGTATTGCAGTTATAATACTAATCATAAATTTAATACTAATCATAAATTTAACTGATTGATTAGACCCAGAATTTAGTACTCCCAAGCATTACGTATACGAGGTTCAAGCCCGCATCATACTTAATCTGAGGATGAGTAAATCGGTATCACGATAGTTACACTTAAATTGTATTCCAAAGCATCCCGGTTACTCGGAAGCAAACGAGATCTAAAGATCTACAATTGTTGTATCCCTACGCGATATGGTCATAATCAATCACTAAATTCATAGGATTAATGTTATACACATGTAACTAACACATCAGGTTGGGTTCATGCATCCCGGCCTTGGAAAATTTAGCCCGACATATGAAAATTTGGAAACAACATGATGGAAAGGAATGCAAACATTTTTATTGAGTAATGAACATGCAGAAAGTTCAAATTATAAATGAACAAACAACTAGCACAAAGATTGGAATAAAAATTGGAATACTTGTACTTGAAAGTAATCTAGGGTTTGTTGTTCTTTTCCTTCTAAATGAATTACAAAGCTTCCTTCAGGAATTAGAAGCCTCCTCCTACGTTTGGGAGGAGTTTACAATTTATTTACTACGAAAAAACAGAGTTTGTGTGACACCCCGCCTAATTAAACACCGGTCGATCACTCCTTTATTAAATTAAATCAAGGTGAACAGTTGGGTCATTCTTAGCATCACTGTCGTAAAATAAATTTTTCCAATTTAACACCCTAAAATAATTAAGCTAAGTGTCGAAACCATTTTTATACATACTTTCCAAAATTTATTTAAAGAAAAATCATTTCTTTTATTAACAACATTCAATAAGTAAGAATCACACCACATTAAATTATGCAACATAATCCAATTAATTTAATACATTCGTCAATCGAATGTCAACATACGAAAACTAAAGTCACACATCCAAACAGAATAAATCCCATAGTAACAATACTGGAAATAACTGAAATACAAATGTCCAATAACAACGGAATATTGGAAAGAGCTACACATGCTCAACTAGATGAAAGTACTAAGAGTGGATCCGAATGAACGAAGTCGTCTAACCAAGAAACCTGCAACTCCCACCTAAGCTGCAGCGCGTTCCTTCCAAAAGATCCTAAGCAAGACGCCCCTATGGCTGGGCAGCTGTAATACATACATATATATACAAGAGAGAGAAAGAGAAAAAGAAACGGGTCAGAGCCCGAAAGCGTGTTTGATTTAAAATACGTTTAGCAAGTATTTAAATTGATACAGGCCAATGCAACAACATATTAGTGCGACACTCTCTTGAGAAATTCTCACCTCTCTTCTAATGTGCACACCTATCGCATTAACCTTCCCAATGGTCTATCTCATCATATAACATGCTATCCTTTCCCAATGGATTAATTTATCTTATATTACTCGTAAGATTCAAAATTAACGATTTAATTGTTTGAAGATACTATTCAATTAGTAACCAAAGTTCTCATTTTAACCTTATAAATCAATAAAGTTTTCCAGTGTCATATTATACTTTCTCAACACAAGTATTTATAATTTGAGTTATCAACCACGTCCTACATATCACATCACAGTAGACAGTTCCAGATTTCAAAATTTCATATATATATTAACCACTCGTAAAATATATATATAAACCATAACAGCACCCCAAATAAAACTATGGTGTGGGCATACTCTACTATCCAAACCCCATATCACTCACATTAAGGGGAATACAAATTCGAAATCACTCTCGAATTGTATTAACACATACTCAAACAATATTGAGACGAAGTATAGATTCCAAGTCCCTTAGGAACGTCTGAACTATCACTGCGATAGCCTGTACCAAGGATATCTATACACAAACAAGATGAGGTGAAGAATAGATTCCAAGTCTCTAAGAGGATGGCACATGCCTGCGTCTCTTAGGACCGTATGAACTATCACATCACTAGTCTGTACCAAGGATATCTATCTTCTAGGGTACAAGTCAATATCCCCCATAAAGGTCCCATCGAGATAAGACTGTCCCAGCGCGGAAACCTCAGGGATAGCAAGTAGCGTGGGCATGATTTTCACACATAGATAGTATATGCATACACAATCATATAACTATACTAATATTACAATATCAATAATGGGTAAATTCTCAATTCCCATAATTACGACATTTGTATTTATTTCTCATTATTTAGTTATCACGTATAACCATTCACATCTTATTTTAATTTGAGGAACTTTTCCACTTACTACATAACGCTCATGGATTCCATCCTCCCAAGTATAAAATTCAGTAGGTATACACATTTATCCCAAAGTAACTCTCTTACGTGTCTCTCTCTCTTTAAATCATAAATTTACCGACCCTTATGTCATTATCCCAAAATACAATCTTTGCCCGACATCGAGGGTCCCAAAATCTATTCACATGTCCTACTGGTCTCCCCTATCTCGCAAAACATTTCATTAAGGATGCCCAAGAATTTTCTCACAATAAATTGAATTTAACTCATTTAATAAGGAAAATAGGAGTCTGCCAGGAGGGGTCGATCGATCGAGGTTTGGGGCTCGATCGATCGAACCTTCGATCGATCGAAGCTCTGGGCTCGATCGATCGATCGAACAGGTCTGTGAAAACTGCAGAATTGCAGTTATGGGTTTCCTCTACTAACATCAACAAATTCAATCTTTTCTAATCCCAATCGACCCAGAATTGATACTACTAACCCTATATCATCATAATAGGTATTTTCAACGTAAAGCATGTGGATTTCTGTGATTAAATCATGAATTAACAGCCCCAATTTCATACCAAAAATCTCAAGAACCCTAAATTCTCTTAAACATGGTTCTAACAATTATTTCCAGAATTCCCTTCTTATACACATCATAATTTCATGGTTTAAATTCCTCTACATGGCAAGGGTTTCCAGAATTATCAATTAGATCAATACTACATGGATTTTCCTATCATAAATCGGGTTTTCCTCCATTAAAACTCATCTTAATTACTCCTAACTAATATGAAAGATGCACCAACGAAAATAGCAAGATAAACACTTGCCTGGGATTTTTGACGTTATGATTTGGCATCGAATTCGGTATGGTTGTGTTCCCCGTATCGCGATCTACGCGTTGGCGGTGGCGGCGGTGCAAACGGTTGAGTTTCGGGCCTTGAATTTGCCTTGAGAGCTCTCTCCTTCCTCTCCTATGGCCGTCACTTGTGTTTAGAGTTTCTAACCCTAGAAGGTAACCTAGGTATCTGATATAACTCCTCTAATTTTCGTGGGTTTAATTACCCAAAAATATAAAATGACCAAAATGCCCTCCCGGGTTACTAATTAGGCCTAAAAACGCCCGAGACCCAAACTAAACTCCCGGGTACACTTTTCTGACTATCTCGACCCTTCCGGACGCGTTGGCGCACTCAAAACGACCATTCGAACAACTTATAAAATATTCACTTTTATTAATTCACATTTAGTCCCGACACGGCACAGGCGCGTCCCGACTTAAATTTCCAAAATTGCCATTTTATTCACACGTGACAATATTATAAAAATAAATCTCATATATTACTATACTCATCCAGTAATATGTAACAAATAACAAATTTCCAATAATTACTAACTCTCGTCACGCTAGTAAATATTTAAAGAAATATTCCAGATTAATATTAAACTAATTTGTCTCAATTAAATTTAATAAATCCCATAATTTAAAAGCTATAAAAATACGGGGTATTACAGTTTGAACCAATTAGGACTCTATTTTTTACAAGTGGATACATACGAAAATTCCATAACAGAACCGATCCGGGTGGCTGGTTCGGTTCGGTTCCATCTTTTAGTGGCCTTTACAGAAAATTCTTTAAACATGGGATCGATTCATTTTTTGCCATCTTCGGTTCAGTTCGTTTTTTCGTCCCTTCACAGGAAGTTCTTCCAAGGTGGATTCGGTTCATTTTTCCCTTGATTCGATTCGGTTCGTTTTTCCTTCCCTTACAACAGCTTTGCCCATGAGGGATTCGGTTCGTTATTCCTCCATAGGGTTCGGTTCCCTTCTGTCAGTCTTCGCAGAAACCTTACTTTCTTATGTTTCCTTGGATCTTTTGGTATGGAACTTGGTTTATACACCGAACACCTGTAAAATAGATGACGAACACACAAAACTCGACATACTCATTAGAAACTTGCCATTATCAAAGATATGATATAATCCGCTGGAATTACATTGTGCACAGCGATAAAACCTTCTAAATTACGGGGATAAATGGGAAGAATTTATGCCTAATCAATACTCTTCCATTCTCTAGTGGAAAGGGCCCCTACTGGTTTCAAATTGTTCGCCCTTTTTATAACAGCCAGCTGACCCACTACAAGACTAACTTTGAAAATTACTCTTTATTAAACCCATTACCACTGTTATTTGTATCCTGATACATTTTATACTCTCTTGAATATACTTCTAATCGTGATACTTGTGACTTTGTCGTACCGTGTGACACAAGTCTCCTTTACCTCTAAAAAACTCAGTTTATTTTAAAACATAAGTCTCTAACAAATCTTATGGAGTAATTATCGGCTTACCCGACTACATGTTATCGAATTCACAAGATAATCACAATCCACCGTTTGATTCAATCCCCTAGGGCGCCCATACACCCTATGCCTCGCGCATCATTATACAAAAAACATAAAATTTTCTCACTTCAATTCTTGCACACTCGGTATGCTGATGTGGTAGGGGTGCACTCAACCACCCCACTAGTCAAAACTTAATCAATCCTTTCATGGTATCATTGCTCAATTCAGAATGATATAAAGACTAGGCGACTCTATTGGCCTTAACTCATAAAAGAATTATCGACTCTCAATTATATTCTCCTATAGGTACAATAACCAACATACCAAACTTATATACTATTGACCAAACTTCTCTCCAACTCCCGACGTTTGCTAGTTTCATGCGTGGGATGTCTTGCAAATTGAAATCCAAACAAGGAACCCGATGATACACTACTATCTAACCTAGTCGGTTGTCGAGGTCCGTAAGGCCTTCAATACATACTATGTACTTTCCCACAATCTCCGTATGCTGACATAAGAGTTTGCTCGGTCACTCTCATATCTCTAAACATAACATAAAGCATGTCTATCACAGGTACTCAGCGCTATATATATATATATATATATAACGAGTTTTATCTCTCTGCTCAAAGAAGAACACAATGCATCTTGAGTCTCCTCAGTAAAATAAATTGCTACGCACCGAAATCACATATAACTAGACAACATACTCGCTAAGGTATATAATACCAAGAAAATTTTCACATATTCATATATCTGGGCCCAACCCTATTTCAGGTGGTGCCGCACAAAATAAAGATTCCTCCTCCCGAAGTATCCTTACGACAGTCATATCACTACATTTTTACTATTGTTTAACCATACAATAATTAATCACTACACATTACCATAATAAATTCTACTAAAGCTGACTCAATGCAATAGTAAATTATAACAACAAAACATATTCTTAGGGTCCACCCGGTTCACTCACGGGCAATTATCAAAATGCCCTGCTAACAATGAGAAATACGTTTGTAACAATGAGAAATACGTACGCGAAGTTTCGGGTTTCCAATTTACATAAAAGTTGTGGCACACCCATGTCACGAGAATCTATCCTTTACTCACAAGGAAGAAGCAAAATCTCACCAGTCTCGTAAAATCACAATGTCTCGGTACGTGGCTGCCATCACGACCCATGAACATCTGCAATCGTCATATATCCAAGGATTTCATCCTATAGTTGTCCTCTTTAATCGTGGACAATTTATTCCATCATGTGGATTTTGCGCCCATTATTGAAACGTTGGCCCAAACTCTCCAGGCCTCAATTATAGCTTTATTGAACTCCCGTTTACATCCCGGGCCCCGTAGACCCTGACATACTATATGCTACTATCAAGGAGGACTCTACTAGTCCAGCCTGAACCCATCACTCTCGGTTTATAAATTTCCTGGGCCTAATTCTCTTGACCCCAAAATTCTTTCGTTGGAAGTCTCGCTCCTCCAGTTGTTATGCCTAACTGGCATGGTTTACCATATCTAATCTATTCGGTCTCACTTCTCAATTGTGGACACCTTTAATACTTGTAGTTCTACTTCCTTCACATAAGGAAAACTTCACGAACCATTTCCCCATCACTAGTCCCACTGACCATTTTGGGAATGTCCTTCTCTCGGACCGAGTAATCTTAACTTGCTGGCTACACTTGTCTTTCGAAACTATGGTTGGCTTCCACGGCCCTGATTGACTTCATCGTCACTTTGTTGGAAGTTAATCAACTAAAAATCATCTAACCGTGATCCCTATTGGGTATACTCTCATGTGGGGTTTCACTAACACCATTAAGTTCAGGTTTGCTTTTCGACCAGATTCTTTAACCTTTTTGTCTTGCTTCTTCAGGAAAGAACGCAAGAACTAGTCACCGTATAACCTTGATGACATCAATATTAGTCATCCTAGCTGGATTTCTCATTTATGCTTGTGTTCTACTCACGGGTTCTTTATCAACTATAAACCCTTTGGATAATTTATGCCCCTCTGCCAGGTACGAAGTTCATTATGCAATTCAACCTTTCTCTCATAATCAATTTCTATCTTACCCATTGTGATAAACATCAAAATTTCACTCGTATTTTGTTACCACATCGAATGGAAGACCTCACGGTAAAATCGTACCCAAATTTCTTTCTAAATTTCAAACACACTTCTTCAAATATGGTGATTGCCTCTAATCACTACATGATGTTCCTAAGAGCTATAACTTCTAACTCCAAATTTAATTCTGAGTGTCGTCACACCCCACTCTAAATCGTTGCCTTCGAATTTCCTACTTTCGCTGGTCTGTTATATTTTCTCGTTTTCTTCTCTGCATCTTCACCGATGGGTTTTCAAAAGAGTCCCTATGATTTCCCCTTTATCGACTATGCTAGGTGGTCCTGAAATCACTCCACCGTTATCTATGACTGTGTCCTGGGAACCCACAGTTCCTGAGTGACGATTTTACTATCTCTTACTTAAGTAATCCTCAGGGTGATTTTTGTCCCGATCACTCTTTCCCGATTACTCTATATCCTCTATTAAGCCTCTTCTCCCGCAGTTCTTCTTACGGCCCTCGCTGGTCGTGCTAAAATGATCGGTGTTCGAATCACACTGAATTTCATATAATGAGTCACATCCATTATAATTCGCAGCAGGAGAACGTAAGTTGCAGACGTAAGGGAACCCAAGAACCCTATCATAAGACTCTACATCAAAGAACGATGCGCTCAAATGTAATAAGTCGCACAAATACTAAGGACACTAGAACCTGATGCTCTGATACCACATGTGACACCCCGCCCAATTAAATATCGGATGATCAGTCCTTTGTAAAATTTATAACAGAATGTTTGGTTGGTTCATTCTTAGCATCACTGTCAAAAACTTAAATCCAATTAATTACCTAACATTTAATTAAGCTAGTGTCAAAACATTTCCCAATTTAATTCGAAACATATTAATTCAATTAATTTCTTAACATTGAATTATAAACCACACACAAGAAATAAATGCTTCTTGAATTAAATACTGAATAATTAAGACTGGATAAAACCTTCCAGTTCAAGTCATAAACAAAACCAAAATATATACTCAATCCAACAGAAAATAACTCAAAGGAACTGAGTACAATCCCGCTACTGAGGATGGGCGACACATGCCCGAATTGAAGTATCTGAACTAGGAACTGAATAAAATGAGAGAAGCATCTAATCTCAATAACCCGCAACTTCCACAACAGCTACAGCTCGGCAAACCATACAAGTATCTAGAAAGCAAAAGAGAGAAGAAATACAAGAAACGGGTTAGAGACCGATGTGTAAAAATGATTTAGCAAGTATTTAAACTGGTTCTTAAAACAAGTCTTATACGCATGTTAGTTATCGAACTCTCACATGAGTTTCTCACCTCTCGCCTATTGTGCACGCCTAATGTACATCTAATCTCCCCCTAGTTATACCTACCAGTCTAACTAGTCAGAAACCATACTAATACTAACTATGCTCACTAGTAGTATTCCCGTATCGCCCATACAATATGCTATTCCGATAGTTTATCTCACATACTAAGTTTTATTATTCACCGTTTGAATGGTTAATCTTTTATTCACTAAGATTATTTTATTTCTCATTTCCTCTTTATCTATTAGTTTCACACAATAGAAATATTCACAAGTTCATATATATATATATATATATATATATTCACATCATCCATATACATATATATACTAATCCTGCACCCTCGAGATAAGACCCATTAGTGCACCTATCTAGAAGATCCTGCATCCCCGGGTTAGCACCCATTAAAGCACCTAACAGTAATCATCCTTGTACCCCCTGATTATCACCCATTAGTACACTTAACAATAGAGTTTCTGCACCCCCGATTTATCGTTGATTAGTGCGCTTAACTATAAGATTCTTACACCCCCGGGTTATCACCCATTAGTGCTCTTAACAATAATTTCTCATAATAGGCATATACACATCCTATTATAATTTATAGGTATTTATCCAACCTACATATATACCCCACACATGAATAAATGTAAAATTTTATTATGTAGTCGAATTAAAGGTGAACATCCTTAATCAACCATGAGATAAAACCCCCGGTCTTTTCCTTCAATGTAACCGTTCTTCGATTACGCCCAAGTGGGGATTCCCAATAAAGATCATATTTCCTACACTAATTCAATACCCACACTTAGGCATCTTACTTCCTGCACCAATCTACATACGCGGTATTTTTCAATTAAAAAATCTCAAATCATGTTGATACACTTAATTCTGATATTCCTCCACTTCATCTGATTAGTGTAACACCCATGTACGTGCTTGTGCAAATTATAATGGAGTTAACTTCACATGCTTCCCTTGTACCAAAGGACCTTCGCCTGCGCATTCATCATCTTAATCTTCATCAAGAAAATCTTCACGCATATATTTGTGATTTCCTCCACTAGGGTTTGGCATGCACTCCATGCAATATAGATTCGATTCTTCTATAATATATTTTTCTGCAATACTCCCTTCAACATACATCTTATTATTAACATACTTCTTGTAATATTTCATCAACCTACGCATAATAAATATATCGATTACAAAAAAAATGTTTGACAAAACAAAAAGGTGAAGCAAATCATTTACTATCTAATTACCTCCCATAAGGATACATCTACCTATATCTTACCAGCCCACAAATCAACATTTCCTTTGCTAAGTGTATAACGAGGTCCAGTAATAACAAAAAATCCAGGCGAAAAATATATCTTCAAAGAACACATAGCCTCAAGTAATGCGTTCCTTGTCGACTCCAAAACATCCCTCTTGATCACTTTGGAACATAACACATTGAAAAAGAATCTTAACCGTTGAATTGCTATTCGCAAATACTTGTGTTTTGGATAAGCATTTTTAAGCAACAACGGTAGCAAATATTGCATAATTACATGATAAGCATGTGACTGGAGCCCCTTCAATCCAAGTGGTTGTAAACTCACAAAATTACTCAAGTTAAAAGAAAAAACTCTTAGAACTTTTTGCTCCTTTAAAGTACAAAAAAACTATTCTTTTTCTTTTTTGTTTAGAGTGAATGCAGGCTTTGGTTTTACAGTTTTTCCTGAACTTTCGTTTGTTTCCATCCACATCTTCTTCTTGATCTCCATGGTCTTCATATCTTTATGGGCATTTTCGCTATCTTTGGTTTTGCCTTTAACGTCTAGAATGACTGACAAAAGATGATCGGTGACATTCTTCTCAATGTGCATAACATATAGATTATAACGAACACTGTGCTCTTTCCAATAGGGCAAATCAAATAAAATAGACCTTCGATACCATGGAGTGGTAACGTCACTAACCACATTCTTATCCCCTTTACATTTTCTTTTTATCCCGAAAAATCTGTTTACCAATTCTCATCTTGATGCATTTCACCTTCTTCTCAACCTCCGAACCAGATAACCTTCGTGGAGATTTGCGATGTTCAACCTTGTTGTTGAAATTGCATTTGTCCTCCCTGAACTTGTGATCACGAGGAAAGAATCTTCTATGACCATGATAATAAATTTTCCTACTACTCGTAAGTCATTCAGAGTCAACTTCTTTCGCATAAACTGGGCACCCCTTATAACCATGAATTGTGCAACCCAATAAAGTTCCATGTCCAGGAAAATTACGGAGGACCCACAATAGCATCGCTCTCAAAGAAAAATTAGTTTTTGTATATGAGTCGTACACCATTACACCTTGAAACCATAATTCCTATAACTCATCTAGCAAAGGGTCCAGGTAAATGTCAATGTCTTTGCTCGGAGCATTCGACCCGGATATTAAAATTAAAATCATTGAAAACTCTATTTTCATGCATAAAGACGGTCCCATATTAAGAGGAGAAACATTGATAGGCCAACAACTGTAACTACAGCTGAGATTACCGTATGGATTAAAACCATCAGTGGTTGTACTAAGACGAACATTGCGTTTTTCAGCCGCAAAGTCTGGTCACGTCATATCAGTAGATTTCCAAATAGATGAATCAACAGGATGACGCATGATATTTGTGATACACTGCGCCCTAGCGTGCTAAGTCATCTCATTTGTAAACTGTGGTATGGTGAATAATCTCTTCATCCTTGGAATCAAGGTGAAATGTTTAACTATCTTCAGAGGTATTTTACCCTCCCCATTTATTCCCAACCTATACCTGGGTAGGTTGCATACTGGACATTTTACCTTCATTACATGTTCTTTTCTATATAAAATGCAATCATTTTTGCTTGCATGAATTATATTATAATATAGACCAACTTTTTTGATTATCTTCTTCGTGGTTGGATACTTGGATGGTAATGTATTTCCTTTCCGCAAACTCTTTAAACACTCCCAAAATTTCTATAACATTATTATCTGACAAACCATATCTTGTCTTAACATTATTCAATTTGACAAGAAAATATAGCGTCGTGTGTTTCTCAGGACTTGACGGGTACAACAATTCACTCGCCTTGCCACGTAATTTTTCGTATTTTAACTCCTCACTACTCTCGTCACGATTGTCACCTCCCCCCATTATAACATGCTCACTTGATAAATGATCTACTTCAAGATTAAACATTTTGAATGCATCGTAAACAAGCTCCGCCATTATTGGATTGTCGAGGACATGGTCATTGCATTCAACACTTCCAGTGGGTTCTTTTTCTTTTCTTTTAACGGCTTCCTTTTCTCCATGAAAATGCCAAAACATGTAAGACTTGGATATACCATAACGAAGCAAATGAAAATGGACGTCTTCGAGCTCCAAAAACTTTCCATTTTCATACTTTATGCATGGACATGAAAATAAGATTTCACCACCATAGTTATTCTTCACAAAATCAATGAACGTAGCAACCCCATTAATGTATTTTGCACTTCCTCTTTCACATTCCTTCATCCACTCTTTACTAACTTCCGATGACATTCTGTATGTTGAGATACGTTAGTACAAATTAATATATATTATTTAATATCTAAGGGTCCGGCAATAGGCAAAGCAATAGTCTATTGTTCACAATCTTTGATTAATATTTAATGAAGTAAAGAGGTGATTAGAAGTGAATTTTTCAAACAATCATGAATTAGTTTACAACTTGATAGTTACTCAAATCTGACAACCCCTATTTTTGTACAAAATTTTTATCAACATATATGACATGATCTTCAAATCTCATATAATAGAATTTATACCCAAATGAAGTATAAATTAAATATTTTTATGGTTGAAACTAGAAATAATCTTCTTTATATTCGAAAGATAATATAAACATGCCCGACCTTAAACCCAAACACGTCAAACCCCAACTCAGCATTACTTTTTGGTTCTTTAACTTTCAACACCTATAAATACACACACATGTATCTAAAACTACCGTTAAAAGACTGAAATTATGGAACACACACCCATAAAGATCATAAATTAACTACCTTTAAAGATAAAAAATTAACAATCCGAGCAAACTAAAATGTAATCAATATGCAAATAGACTAAATAAATAAAGCTTCACAACAAAGACCAATCATCATATGCTTTGTTCATAATCTATAATTAAAATTTCTGCCACATAGAACACCCCATTTTAATTTGAATAATCAAAAAGCAGAAGCCAAATTAAAGTCAAAGTGAGTGCCAACATAGCTTACTGAACATTCATTTGTGTTTAAAAAAAATGAAAGTGAATACCAAAGTTTTATGAATTAGAATATATCCCAAACATTTAGATGAAAAATTGAAAAAAAAAAAAAAAAAAAAAACATGTCGCACATTGGAAAAAAGAGGCACGTGATCCTTAAACAACAAAGATTCACACCCATACATCAAAAACTTCATACTTGGTAATATCAGAGAATTTATAATATACCGAAGGCCCTCTTTTAATGCAACATTTGAAGATATTGGACATAGTATTATCATGTACTCAAGATATTAATACAAAATTTAAAAATATTATTGAACACCTGGGAAACGATTTCGACACATCCACCTTCAACAATTGATAATACTCTATAATTAGAAGCAATTTAATGTGGATATCCAAACTATGCGCTCATACATACCCTAATTAAACTATTTTCGCAAGAAAAAATACATAGAAAGTGCTTACACGAATGAAAATCAACTCGAAAAGATCGAATACAAATCAAATCGAATCGAAAAGATCAAATGTCTTGAGTACGAATGGTTTACCTTTTGATTTCACAATGAAGGTTGAGGATGGGATTTCGCTTGCAATGCTTATTGGGAAGGTCTGGAAGCACGAATGTCTAATAGGAACGCTTGGTGGGAAGGTTTTGGAGGGAAAATTTAATGTGAAAATTTTGACACAATTTTTTTACTATGTAACCCTTTTAGGTTATCCCACTTACAAATTAAGTAACTATTACAAAATTTACAATGGTTTTGGACACTTACAAATTTTGTAAGTGTTCAAAACCGTTGTAAATTTTATAAGTGTTATAAGCACTTACAAGTTAAATAATCTATTAGTTGCAAAATAGCCATTTTGTAAGTGTCCAATGATTGTCCTTCAATTAAGCATCCGTTAATCTCGCTTGTATTTTTCTCCCTCTTTTCTTCCCAAAAAAACTCTCAGAGGTTTTTATGTGTAAAGTGGCTGCTTTCCTAACTCTAATCTCTTATTAAACCTCTTAATCCTGAATTTAGTTTAACTGTAGTACCCCATATTTTTTTAATAAAATAAAATTTAAAAGGAATTAATTTAATTTGGTGAAATTAATTAATCAAGGTTGTGAATAATTAAAATATAAGATTTAAAGTTGGACTTTAATGGTTTGAATAAATCTAAATCAGATTTTTTTAAAATAACAAGTATTTAGAAGTGTCCCATAATTATTAAAATATATTTTTCGGATAAAAATAATTGGGACACACTTTGAGAGGTATTACAGGCTCGTAAAGGCATTTTAGACCCTTAGGAATGGTCTCGAGCTAGATATATATGATTTGTGTAGTTATAGGGCTAACTAAGTTATGTATTTGAGATCATTTCTGGTACACCCACCCAAGAGGAGGAGGAAGAACCACCCTAGGAGGAAGAAAAAAGAGGTTCTCTGCTATTTTCAGGTAATGATTCTCTTTCCATTCTTATTAAAATTGTACTAATCTTGTGTTAATGTTAATTCCATGCTTAGACTAAGATTTAATGATGTGTTAGGACTGCACACTTAGAGATTCATTGATTTGTGCATAAATTGATGACGATCGTATGATCCATGATTAGATCCGTAAACCCTCATATTAAATATGTATTCATGAAGTTTTAGTTGAAGATTCATTATGGAAACATGTCATAGAACCCTTTAAACTAATTTGGAAATTATTGTTGTTGTGTAAGATGAAATCTAGAAATTTCGTGTTCATGAGTTGTTGAAAGAATCTTGATAAATTGAGGAGAATCTAAGGTTGAATTTGAAGTTTAATCATATGTAGAACGACCCTATGATGTTTTAGAGACTACACCCATACCATTCTTTAAGCTGTTGAACCATTATAATGATATTTGATGAAAGAAGTTTTGAGGAGGAAAAATCCCATCTTGAAGAAAGCCTGCTCTCGGCTTATTGTGCAAACCGAATGGATTTGGCCTCCTACCGAATCAATTCGAAATACCTGCTTGTAAATTTTTTTGTTACGATTGTGTGTGTCATATATATACACCTATTTACGCATTGTGGCATGCCTTATATGGGAATGTGCTCTCGTAGTCTATATATGTAGACAATACTTAATGATAAACAAGTCGGGTTAATATAATGATGTGGATAATTAAGGACGTAGAGAAGTCCTAATGAATAATGTGATAGACACTTATTAATTAGAATAGTAATGGGGTAAAGAGAATGCATAATGTGGCAAACAGTTGTTAATGAAAATAATAATTTATTAGTCTAGGACAATGAAACCTATAATCTATGGGGTAGACGATGAGGAGTATGAATTAAATATTAAATAGCCTGAAGAGATAGACTAAGGTTATGGAATATTATATGAGGTAAAAATATGCACGGAGTCATATCAAATTTAGTAGCCAATATTATGAAATATATTGAAGGACTTAGGTGTTAAGTATAAATACCCACTATACGTTAACGCGTATCTAGATGACTTATTCTTTACATGTAAAATTAAACAACGGGATTTTCAATTGGCATTTTATTTCAGGATACGGGTAGGACTACTTCTAGATGAGATGTGAGGTACTTGTTACGTGTGAGCATCGATGGAGAGACGTGAAGTATGAGTTAGTAACATTTTGCATATTTACTGGCGAAGAATCCTTGCAACTCTAGGGCTCTAACCCAAATTATAAATGTTTCCCCCAGTTATTCTTAATGACGGGGATAACATGATTAACAATAGATCATAATTACAGATGCATTGGACGTAGTGGATTTCGCTCCATTGATTCTAGTATAGGTTGTACTTCAGCATTTGGTCAATTTATTTCATAATGGGATTTGTATGGGGATAAGCTGAATTGTTTGTTTATAATAGTTGTACTTAGATTTATATTATGAACATTGTATGATGATTCAATTTTTGTTATTCATGTATTAAATCAGTCTTATTCAGATGTTTTTATTCATTGTGGATTTTGATATAATATAAAGACATTTTTATTCTTTCAGCGCTGAGAATGGTATTAATTGTTAATAAGCCATATCTTTTGCGTATTGAGCCTGACCAACCTTTACGTGAGAAAATGGGGTTGTTACATTATCCCCTTAATATAAAATGACTTAAATACCCCCGAATGGGCCCCGACTAGTCTAAAAAGCTCCGATAACCACTCACTACCCCCGGGTACTTGATTTTGACGATTTCGATCCATTCTGAATCAACCGTGTACTCGAAATCACCATCGGAGTCACCAAACATCAATATTATATTTTAACCTAAAAATAATCTACCTGAATGCCCCGATTGAGACACCGTCAATTCCCGCCTTTATCACCTACTACGACGTATTTAAAATAATACAACTTAAATTTAGTTATAACAAAATTAAATATAATATCACATAAATATTAATCCATTTTTTGTTAATTAATAAATATTTAAATTCACTTTATTTCTCAAATTAATTAAATTAATGCGACACATGTAATTTAGATATTATGAAAACTACGGGATGTTACACTGGAGGAACTCGTGGGAAGCAGACCCAAAACCCAAGCATATAGAGCTACTAACGTAAAATAAAAGAAAGCCTACCTAAGTAATGCCCTCAAAATACGAAACCGCATATGACCTGATGTGATAAAGTGGAGGGAACAAGCCGAATGCCCAGTGGGAATATACAATAATGCAATATAGAATCGAATTGTATAAAAGAGACTCTAATATTTAACCTATGTGTACATGCAATTAATTCATATTTATATACAAATTTATACATTAATGAATGTGACCCTTTTATTCTAAAATGGTATATATTTGGATTAATTCACCTTAATCTTAAAAAGAATCCCCTTTTTAATTTACTTGTCATTTATATTCTGATTTAATGCACCCAGTTAAATACTTTAAATAATTACACTTTATATATCAAAGAAACTTCTTTTCTCAAAATTTCTCATATATTTACACCAAATGTTTCTTTGTGTTTCTTTTAAAACCTTTCATAACACACTCTTGCGTCAATTGTGGGTTAAACCTTGTTAGGGTGCTTAATTACCCATTTATTCACTTTACTTTACCATCACTTTTATTTTATGGACAAGAGCCAACTTCTCACATTACTTGTACACATTATCTTTTAAATGGAACATTTATCAATTTCATTCAAGTTAGGTTGTCTTTTCTTGTGTAAACCACACAACTCATTTCTTGACATGTTCCACTTTTCTTATTGTATTTTCTCAGAATATTCAAAATACCTGCATACTTGAACGGGCTCCACACCGCCGACTATGATTCCATATGCTCTTACCATGGTCATACCTTTGAGGAGGAGATGAAGAGTGAGTTTGAGATGAGTTTTATAGATGGGCTTACATTCTTCCTAGGTCTCTAGGTTCATCAACTTGAGAATGGGATATTCATATCTCAATCTAAATATGAAAGAGATCTGGTGAAGAAAATTGGTCTAGACTCCGTTAAGAACTAATGCACCCCTATGAGTACATCAAAAAAGATTAACAAAGATGCTCTAGATAAGGAAGTAAAGCAAATGTTGTATCTAAGTATGATAGGTAGTCTTCCCTATTTAATCGCTAGTCATCCCAATATCGCCTTTAGTGTTGGAGTTTGTGCGTGATAGCAAATGTCCCTGAAAGAGCACACTTATGTGCTCTTAAACGTATTATCAAATACTCAAGTGGAACTCTATCATACGATATTTCGTATTCCTTTAATACAATTAATCGTTTGTTCGCCTAATCGGTGTGACACCCCGCCTAATTAAATACCGGGTGATCAGTTCTTTATTAAATTATAATCAAGGTGAACGGTTGGTTCATTGTTAGCATCACTGTCGCAAAATAACTTTTCCAATTAAACACCCTAAATAATTAAGCTAAGTGACAAAACCATTTTTAGACTTCAATTTCCAAATTTAATTTAAAATCAATATTTAAAAACCTTACAAAATCCATAATTTAAGGATTACACAACAACTATACTGGAACATATAATCCAAACAATTTAAACATTCAACTAGATAATTCAAACTTTAAAACTTTAAGGAAAACATCCTGACAGTAATAATCCCAAAGTATGAATACTGGAAATAAACGAATCACAATCTCTAATAAAAACATCTGAGTAATGGAAAAGGGCGACACATGCCCAACTGGATCAAATAGAGCTAGAAGTAGAATCAATAATGAGGTCGTCTAAGCAAAAGGCCTACAACTCCCACCTAAGCTGCAGCGTGTTCCTTCCAAGGGATTCTATGAAAGACGCCCATGTGGCTGGGCACCAGTAATATATACATATATATACAAGAGAGAAGAGGAAATAGGAAACGGGTCAGAGCCAGATTGTAAAACAATTTAAAATTAGTTTAGCAAGTATTTAAAATGCTTACCAGCTAATGCAACAATCATATTAGTGCGGCACTCTCTTGAGAAATTCTCACCTCTCTTCTAATGTGCACACCTATCGCACTAATATTCCCAATAAATTAGCTTATCTTAAGATACTCACAAGATTCCATGCCGACATTTCTCAAATGTTAAGGGAGTTAATTTTATTAAATAAAAAGGTTCTC
This sequence comes from Sambucus nigra, assembly GCA_949130495.1. Taxonomy (NCBI): domain Eukaryota; kingdom Viridiplantae; phylum Streptophyta; class Magnoliopsida; order Dipsacales; family Adoxaceae; genus Sambucus; species Sambucus nigra. Next base: position 53,320,279 of record OX422222.1, read on the forward strand.
ACATAAGCCTCATTTGATTTTAAAGTTTCTCAGTAACGCATCATACTTTTCAAACACTTATTCCCCAGTTGAAATAATTATTTATTATTTACGTATTATTAGTCGCAGTAGGTAGTTTCCAAATTTCAAGTTTAAATATATATTATCTACACATATAATAGATATACCAACGGCACCCCACATACAATTTATGGTGCTAGCATACTCTGCTATCTAGGCCCCGTATCACTCGTACTAAGGGAAATACTAGTTTGGAATCACTCTCGAACCGTATTAACACAAAACACATACAAATTGAAGCGAAGCATAGTTCCAAGTCACTAAGAGGTCAGCACAAACCCTCACGTCTCTTAGGACCGTCTGGCTATCGATCTGATAGCCTGTACCAAGGATTCCTATGTTCTAGGGTACAAGTCAATATCCCCCATAAAGGTCCCATCGAGATAAGACTGTCCCAGCGCAGTAACCTCGGGGATAGCAAGTAGCGAGGGCATGATTTTCACACATATATAGTATATGCACAATCACAGTCACATATGTATACTAATATTCCCATATCAAATTTAGGTACACTCTCATGACCCATAATTATGATATTTATCCTTATTGCACATTACTAGGTTATCACGTATAACGGTTTGTCTCTTATTCTTATTTATGGGATTATTACAACTTACTACGTAACACTCGAGAATTCCTATCTCCCCAAGTGTAATTTCAGTAGGTACTTATTTATCTTACAACGTAACTTTCTTACGAGTCTCACCCTTTAACACATGTTCCCATTGTCCCTTATGTGTAAAACACCCCCATAAAATGTTAATCTCGTCTTACATTAAAGGTTCCATAATTTTATAAAGTCCTACTGCCTTCTTTACATCCCAAAATGTTTTAATAAAAATGTCCAAAGATTACTACACACTTAAATTGAAATTAATCATTTAAAAAGGAAAATATAAGTCTGCCAGGAAGGGTCGATCGATCTATAGCAGGGGTTCGATCGATCGATGTATCGATCGATCGATGCTCTTGGGTCGATCGATCGATCAAGCAGGTATGGCAAATCTGCAGAATTTCCAGTTACGGATTTCTTCTTCCAAAGTCATCCAAATCAATATTTTTGATTCCCAAACTCCCAACAATTCATACTACAAGTGTTATATACTCAAATAAGTGATATTCTATGTCAGGCATGTGGATTTTCATCATGAATAACGAATTAAATGGGGCATAATCCATAAAAATATCAAGAACCCTAATATTTTTTTTGTTTAGTTTCTTCCCAATCTTTTACCAGATTTCATACTCCTAATTTACTGTAATTTCGTGGTTCAATCTCTACATGTGAGTTTAATTTTCAGAATACATCTATTACCCATATATCATGCAATTTAAGTCTCCAACATAGGTTTTTCTTTCACATAAACTAATCCTAATCATTCCTAGGCTAATATTATTGAAGCATTAACTGAAATAGAGCAAGATAGATACTTGCCTGGGAATTCTTGGTTCAGATTTTGTGGAGAGATTGGTGTTGTGATTCTCGTTGTGCGATCTAACGTTTGGCGGCGACGGTGGTGCAAATGGTGGAGTTCTTGTCCTAGAACTCCTTGGAAAGCTTCTCCTCTTCCTCTCCAATGGCCGTATTTGGTTTATGGCGATTCTAACCCTAGAAGATGACTCTTATTATCTGATATACCCTTAGAAATTTCGTGGGTTTTCATATCCAAAAATGTAAAATGTCCAAAACGCCTTCTCGGGTTGTTAATTAGGCCTAAAAATGCACCGAGACCCAAACTAAACCCCCAGGTACCTTATTTTGACTATCTCGACCCTTTCGGACACATTGACGCACTCAAAATGATTATACAGGTGACTTATAATTTATTCACTTTTAATAGCCCGAATTAATTCCCGACACGACACAAACCCATCCCGATAAATTTTCAAAATTACCAAATTAGATTATCGTGATAATTTTACTAAATTTAAATACACTTCTTACATTACTCATAAAGTAACTTACAACAAACTTCCAATAATTACTAAATCTAGTCACGCTAGTAAGTATTTAAATGATTTTTCGGATTAATATTAAATTAATAACTCTAATTAAATTTAATAAATCCCCAAAATTAAAAGTCATAAAAATACGGGGTATTACATTCGGATCCCGATTGGGTCGGGAATGTCGATGGTTGCAGGAGCACTTCAGGTGGGTGTTTATAGTTTGGGAGGTCTCTTATCTCTTGGATGAGCAAGAAGCAAACACCATATCTTTGTCCACGACGGAGGCTGAGTATATTGTCGTCAGGAGTCTTTGCATGCAACTCTTTTGGATGAAGCAAATGTTGGAGGATTACGGTATTTCACAGGGCACGATGAGTATTTCCTGTGATAATACAACTGTTATACACATTTCTCGTAACCCAGTCCAATATTCACGCAAAAAACACATTAGGATACGTGATCATTTTATTTGAGACCTAGTTGAGGAAAAGGTCGTGTCCTTGAGCTTTGTGAGCACTGATCGTCAGTTAGCCGACATATTCACAAAACCTTTAGATGAACTTTTATCTGAGGATATTAGAAAAATATTTAGGTATTTGCACTGTTGATTGAGTTCGAATATTTTATCTAGTATAGGATGATTATTATAAGTATATGCATTTATTCTTATTGCTAGATTGTATTTCTAATGTATTATCATTGTATTTAGTTTTATTTTCATTCAGATATTTTTAGAAAAATCCAAAAAGAGTTTTATTTTTTTGAATTTTTTTGAAAAGTACAACGAGGGCATACTATTAGAATTCATTTGACGCTTGTTAGAAGTTTGTTCAAACGATATTGTAGTCTCGTTCACTACACCAAAACAAGCTTTTAGTAACAAACCAATTTTTTTATTACTAACACTATTTTACTATTACCAATTCTAACAATAAGTTTTCGTTACTAATTTAGTTTAAGTGTTACTAATTTGAGTTTACAAATAAAAAAAGGTTAAATGGTGAATAAATTATTTAACACTTTTCAAAAAAAAGAAGAAGAAGCCCGTATACGTTTTCCCTTACTCATTTTCCCGTCCCAAAAAAAGACCTAATTTCACACCCCTCTCGCCATTCTTCTTCTCTCAATCCTCACAGAATTTACACTGTAAACAACTAATCTTTCTCCTTCAACTCAGTTCATCTTCTGAAGAAACGACGATTAACAACAGGTAACCCTAATCTCTCTTTCTGAAGAAACGACGAAAAAAATAAATCTTCATATTACAATAGAAGATGATGAATAAATAAACTGAGATACCTCATCTCCTCGCCAAAACAAATGTATCATAGTAATTTTTATGTTTTTTTTTTCATGTACAAAAACAAAGCTTCATATTATAATAGAAAATGATGAATAAATTCAATCTCTATTTTTTTTCAAGATCTATGTTTTTTCTTTTTAATTGACACATAATTGATTTATTCTAATGGGGTTACAACCACATGTTCTAAAGTGTACTAGCTTGATATGTGACTTTCTTTAGGTTTATTTATATGTGAATTGTGGATATAGGTACCTCATCAGGTAAACTTTTGCATACTACGTGTCTATGAAAATGCCTAGCCCAAACTACTCCAACTTTTGAGTTTGTTGAACTGATAAGAATGTCTTCATTAAAGTTTGTCCCTCTTATTGTAGTTCCATATCACTCCTTTTTAATGGTGGCGATTATGGCCAAAGGAGATCCCATGGTGCGAGGCTAGAGCCAAGTTTTTATTGAGTCCACATGAGTTTTCTTTTGATAAGGAGAAAGATGAAAAGGACAAAGGTGCACGACGTGATGATTTTATGTTATTTGAATCATATTACATTAGTAGGTTCTCATTATAATGTCAAAAATCATTCAATTTTTTTTTTTTGTTCACATGGTTGATTTTCAGGGAGGTGCAAAGAAGGTTGTCACTGTTTGTTTTATGTAAAAACCTTATTTATATCATCCATTTTTTTAATGAAGTGAAAATTTTGGTGTCCCATTGTTGAGAGGATCAATTACAGGAGGTTTGCCTAGTTAATCCAGGTAATAAGAAGAATCACTACATTTGGAAGTCTCCCTACATATGGAGTTTCTCTTAATCAACCACTAGATATGTAGCCATAAATATGATGTGTCATTGATCGTTTAATATATATTATTTTCGAATGATATGGTCTTTCCTTATCTACTAACCAAATGCTTTTTGTACAAGTGTTTTCACTCTTTTTATGAATCTAAAGTTTTGTTAGATATTTGTTTGTTAATTGGCCTTTTGTACGGATTTTTATGGATACATATTAGTTGTAAGTAAAAAAGATTTACTCCAACTAATCTATCTGATGTTAAATTTCTTTCAAAAAAATTACTGGATTTTCTTTTTGGCCATAAATTATTCGACACATGGGAAGCAGGCAGGACACAACCAATTAGATATGCTAGTCAATATCATCCAGTTCAAGCAGAGTTGGCCTACGTGAATCCAAATTCTCAAAATGTATGTAGTGTAGTGATTGTACACGTCATATTTGTAGCAATTTCTTTATGTTTGTTACTTTTTATTCTGTAATAATATGAGGGGAGATGTTCTGACAAGCTGCGTGTTAACTGCCCAATGGTATTCTCAGGTTATGGTTAGAAGAGTAGGGCCTCTTATCTATGTGCATCTAGTTTCTCATGTAAGATTTGACCCCTGCAACATGATACGTTGCATAATAGATGATTATACCAAAGGTTGATGGGCATGTTAATTATTACGATTAACCACTGTAATCATTATACATATATCACACACTCGACGCACACATGATAATTTTGATTATTAGTTATATTGGGTAGTTGCGATTTGAATTCAAGCCAACTTTTATTTTGTCTATTATTAGTTCTATTAGGTAAATGTTAAGGTATCTACCTAATATACTCTCGTTCTCTATTTATTGCAGCCCCCAATGTTGCAGGATGGAGGATTTGCAGTGGAAAAGGGATGGAGAAAAATCGTCAAAAATAGGGAGTCCGTCAATCCAGCGGCCACTACCAGGGTTTGTCATCTCTTTGATCATAGTAAGCTGGGTTGTCTTTCTATATTCACTATATAAGAATAATTTTCCCAGTAGAAGCCCCCGTGACAAGTGTCTTCTCCACAACGCTCTTGGGTGCTTTTTATTTCAACCATTTAGACAGAACACGCAGTGTTGGAAACAGCTGTCGTCTCTGGCAGCTGTTATAAGAGTTGCAAAAACTTTAAACTGCCTTTAGGCAGTATCCCACATCGGTGGGTTGAAAGAAATGTGTTGTGTATATTTACAATTTTTTGGGAACAAAGGTTCAGCCCTTTGGGCATTCAAGTTTTTGTGGGTATGTGGGGCAGACCCAATGGGCCAAGTCACACACGCGCGCGCCGCCGCCGTCCGTCCGGCCCGCCTGGGTCTTGGGCTTGGGCTCATTAAAAATTAATTTTTTGGACAAATAAATTAACGTTTTTGGGCTTTAAAAATTAATTTCTTAACGGTAATTAATTCCGAAAAAACGTGGGCCTTTAACTGATTGAATTGTTCCATCCTTGAAAAAAAAAATCTTCTCCCAAAATATCTTCTTCCTTTCTCCCAGAATATTTTTTCCCCAGAATAATTAATCTCGTTCGTTAATACAGATTAATTATATTATTTAGAATCGAGCAGTTAATACAGAATGGGTGTATACAGACCGGATTGATTCTTGTGCTTCATCAATCCGTAATTTAATTTTGGAGGCTGTTTTATCCTGGGGGTGACGGGCTGTACACTGTCAGCACACTTTGGGCAGAGCCGCGAAACACCTTAAAGAGAGCGACATTGTCCGCGACTCAGCCGTGTTCTTGACTGTCCAATTCGGGAATTCTTATATTTTCCTGCCACTGAATTATTTGCTAAAAAATTGGGTAATTTCGTTCCTGTTTTTAATTCTGCATTTAATTGTTTAATTGCTGCTACAACAATTTTAAGGTGTTCTTATTCTGCCATGGACGAAATTAACTCTAGTAACCTAAATAAGCCTTTCAAATATGAAGGCACTCATTTTAAACGTTGGAGTAAAAAATTGCTATTTTATTTAACTACTAAAAAAGTCGCATCATGTGTTCAATTTGACAAACCCGTAGTAAGTAATCCACCTACTGTTGAGGAAAGCAAAACAATTAGAAATTGGGAGGAAAATGATTTTTTGTGCAAGAACTATATTCTGAATGCTCTAAGTGACGAACTTTATGACAATTATGCCAATTATAAAACTGCGAAAGATGTTTGGGACGCACTTTTTAAAAAATATGACAAATCTGTTGTTGCTCAAACCCATGATTTGCAAATGATTGCCCATGAAATTATTTCCGAGGGCATGGTCTTAGATGAGCAATTTCAGGTGGCTGTGATTATTGATAAATTGCCTCCACTGTTCAAAGAGTTTAAAAATATTTTGAGGCATAAGTCTAAATAATTCTCACTAGAGTCATTAATTACTAAATTGAGAATTGAGGAGGAATCCCGAAAACAGGACTATAAAGATGAAATTCTTGTTGTGTCTAACAACAAAAATCAGAAAAAGAACCACACTCCAGTTGTTTTAAAGGCAAACGGAAAAAATATGAAAAATCAGAAAAAGAGCCACAACCAGAATTTTAAAAATCAGACTCAGACTCAGAATAAGTATAAGAACCCTGGAAATGGACAGTCTAGCAACTCGGGACAGTTTCTCTGTTTCAAGTTTGGCAAGCCTGGCCATATGGCTCGCAAATGTTGTAATGTGCCACAAGCACAAGCGAATTTGACCGAAGAGGACCTATGTGCTATGATTTCAGAAATCAACATGGTTAGCGGTGCCGAAGGGTGGTGGTTGGATACTGGCGCTTCCCGCCATATCTGTTATGACCGTAGTCTGTTTAAGACCTATTCTGAGACTGCAGATAAGAAGGTGTTGTTGGGTGATTCTCACTCCACTGAGGTTGCTGGTACTGGAAATGTGGAATTGAAGTTCACTTCGGGAAAGACTATTATCCTCAAAGATGTTCTTCACACTCCCGAGATAAGAAAAATTTGGTTTCGGGTTATCTTCTCAACAAAGCTGGCTTTACTCAAACTATTGGTGCTGATTTATTTACTTTGACCAAAAATGGAATTTTTGTAGGCAAGGGTTATGCCACTGATGGGATGTTTAAATTGAATGTTGATGCAATGAATAAAATTTCTCCTTCTGCTTATATTGCTTGTTCATTTAATATTTAGCATGCTAGGCTTTGTCATGTGAATAAACGACTTGTTAAAAATATGAGCACTTTAGGATTAATTCCCGAATTATCATTAAATGATTTTGAAAAATGTGAATGGTGTAGTCAAGCAAAAATTACTAAGACACCACATAAATCTGTTTTTAGAGAATCTGAACCACTTGATTTATTTCATTCGGATATTTGTGAATTGGATGGTGTCACAACTAGAAATGGCAAACGTTATTTTATTACTTTTATTGATGATTGTTCCGATTATTCATTTGTGTATTTAATGAAAAATAAAAGTGAAGCGTTTGACATGTTTAAAATTTTCCTAAATGAAATTGAAAATCAATTTAATCGGAAAATAAAAAGGTTACGTAGTGATAGAGGCACCGAATATGATTCTGGACCATTTATTGAATTTTATAAAACCCACGGTATTATTCACGAAAAAACTGCCCCTTATTCGCCCGAAATGAACGGTAAAGCCGAAAGAAAAAATAGGACATTAACTGAATTAGTTGTTGCTATTTTATTAAATTCAGGGGCTGCCTCATTTTGGTGGGGTGAAATTATTTTGACTGTGTGTCACGTGCTTAATAGAATTCCTAAGACTAAAATGAAAATATCTCCTTATGAAATTTGGAAAAATATTAAGCCCAACGTGTCATACTTTAGAACGTGGGGGTGCTTAGCCTATGTACGTATACCCGACCCTAAAAGGTCTAAATTGGCAAGTAGAGCATATGAGTGCGTTTTTATAGGCTATGCTATTAATAGCAAAGCATACCAATTTTATGACTTGGAAAATCAAGTTATTATTGAATCAAATGACGCCGATTTTTATGAAGATAAATTTCCTTTTAAATTGAGGAATAGTGGGGCCGAGTCATCCACTAATATTTCTTTAAATAAAAATAAAGAAAATAATGAATCCATTTTAGAAATTCGAAAAAGTAAAAGGGCTCATGTAGAAAAATATTTTGGTCCCGACTTTTATGCTTACACCTTAGAGGAGGATCCTAACACTATTCGAGAAGCCTTATCTTCTTTAGATGCCGATTTATGGCAAGAGGCTATTAATGATGAAATGGATTCTTTGGAAACAAATAAAACTTGGCATTTAGTGGACCTTCCTCCTGGATGTAAAACAATTGGGTGTAAATGGATTCTTAAAATGAAATTAAAACCTGATGGCACTGTTGAAAAATATAAGGCACGTCTTGTTGCTAAAGGTTTTAGACAAAGAGAAAATGTAGACTTTTTTGACACATTTTCACCAGTGACTAGAATAACGTCTATACGTGTACTATTTGCTATAGTTGCCTTAAATGATTTAATTGTACACCAAATGGATGTTAAAACTGCATTTTTAAATGGAGAATTAGAAGAAGAGATTTATATGGATCAACCTGAAGGTTTTATTATACACGGTCAAGAAAATAAATTATGTAAATTAGATAAATCTCTTTATGGACTCAAACAGGCACCTAAAGAATGGCATGATAAATTTGATAGCTTAGTCATCTCTAATGGGTTTAAAATTAATGAAAGTGACAAATGCATTTATTATAAATATGTTGAGAACATTTGCACTATCATATGTCTTTATGTTGATGACTTGCTTATATTTGGTTCCAATATTCATGCCGTAGAAAATGTTAAATCATTATTATGTGCCAACTTTGATATGAAGGATTTGGGTGAAGCTAGTGTAATATTAGGAATTAATATTACTAGGTCAGAAAAGGGACTTTCTTTGGATCAATCTCATTACATTGAGAAAGTTCTAAAGAAATATAATTACGTTGACTGTAAACCTGCTAGTACTCCATTTGACCCTAGTGTAAAGTTATTTTAGAACACTGGCGACAGTGTAAACCAAAATGCTTATGCAAGCATTATTGGTAGCTTACGTTATGCTACAGATTGCACTAGACCTGACATAGCTTATGCTGTGGGAGTACTATGTAGATTTACTAGTAGACCTAGTATGGAGCATTGGCATGCTATTGAGAGGGTCATGCGGTACCTTAAAAGGACGATGAACCTCGGATTATACTATAATAAGCATCCCGCTGTCCTTGAAGGATTTAGTGATGCTGATTGGAACACCCTATCTGATGATTCTAAGGCTACTAGTGGATATATATTTAGCATCGCTGGTGGTGCAGTTTCTTGGAAATCTAAGAAACAAACTATTTTGGCTCAATCCACTATGGAGTCTGAGATGATAGCGCTAGCTGCTACTAGTGAAGAAGCAGGTTGGTTAAGAAGCCTCCTGTCAGATATCCCATTATGGGAAAGACCGATTCCAGCCGTTTTGATTCATTGTGATAGTACCGTGGCTATTGCAAAAGTTGAGAACCATTATTATAACGGTAAGAAATGACAAATACGTCGTAAGCACAGTACTGTTAGAGAATTTATCTCTACGGCTGCTGTGAGGGTGGATCATATACGGTCTGAACAGAACTTAGCTGATCCTTTGACGAAAGGACTAGCTAGGGAGAAGGTGTGGAACACCACGAAAGGGATGGGACTAAAGCCCTTGGATAAATGAGTCATTTGTGATGGTAACCCAACATATATACTGGAGATCCCAAGAAATATGTTCAAAGGGTAATAACAAGTCACAAGTGATATGGGTTGAATCATGCGATTATTAATTAATATAAAACGGGGTTTTACTCCGAGTCCATCCCTATGGAGCACGATATCCTGAAGCGAGTTAAGGATGAGTTATGATAACTCTTAATGAGATCTATAACTTTATTTTTAGTGGGGTACTTAGCTACAGGAGTATTCTTGATAGACTCACCTATGTGAATGTGGAAGTGTGGCCGCTTCCTATGGATATTTTGGGAAAATTCCTAAAGCGTTCACTATACTGGGATAGAAGCACATGGCCGTAACGTGCTAGCTATTAGACTTACACCCAAGTAGGGTTGCGTGTGGGATGTTGTCAGAGATAGAGTTCAAAACTACGATTACTCTAGTATATTCTGAATCATCTTTACTACGTAAAGGTTCAAGTCGAAAGACACCTTTGCTTATGCACAATTCTATGAATTATTGCTCGATAAAATGTTTTCAAGTTTTGCAAGTGGGGGATTGTTGGAAACAGCTGTCGTCTCTGGCAGCTGTTATAAGAGTTGCAAAAACTTTAAACTGCCTTTAGGCAGTATCCCACATCGGTGGGTTGAAAGAAATGTGTTGTGTATATTTACAATTTTTTGGGAACCAAGGTTCAGCCCTTTGGGCATTCAAGTTTTTGTGGGTATGTGGGGCAGACCCAATGGGCCAAGTCACACACGTGCGCGCGCGCCGTCGCCGTCCGGCCGGCCCGGCCCGTGCCCGTGTCCGGGCCGGGTCCGGGTCCGGGTCCTGGGTCTTGGGCTTGGGCTCATTAAGAATTAATTTTTTGGACAAATAAATTAACGTTTTTTGGCTTTAAAAATTAATTTCTTAACGGTAATTAATTCCGAAAAAACGTGGGCCTTTAACTGATTGAATTGTTCCACCCACGTTTCCAGATTTCTCTCCACGTTTTAGCCCACCAACGGTAATTTCTTTTTGCATAAAAAGAGGTTGAGACCTCCCTTTTCTACACAGTTTTTTCAACACAGTTCTGATTGAAAAAAAAAATCTTCTCCCAAAACAACTTCTTCCTTTCTCCCAGAATATTTTTTCCCCAGAATAATTAATCTCATTCGTTAATACAGATTAATTATATTATTTAGAATCGAGCAGTTAATACAGAATGGGTGTATACAGACCGGATTGATTCTTGTGCTTCATCAATCCGTAATTTAATTTTGGAGGCTGTTTTATCCTGGGGGTGACGGGCTGTACACTGTCAGCACACTTTGGGCAGAGCCGCGAAACACCTTAAAGAGAGCGACATTGTCCGCGACTCAGCCGTGTTCTTGACTGTCCAATTCGGGAATTCTTATATTTTCCTGCCACTGAATTATTTGCTCAAAAATTGGGTAATTTCGTTCCTGTTTTTAATTCTGCATTTAATTGTTTAATTGCTGCTACAACAATTTTAAGGTGTCCTTATTCTGCCATGGACGAAATTAACTCTAGTAACCTAAATAAGCCTTTCAAATATGAAGGCACTCATTTTAAACGTTGGAGCAAAAAATTGATATTTTATTTAACTACGAAAAAAGTCGCATCATGTGTTCAATTTGACAAACCCGTAGTAAGTAATCCACCTACTGTTGAGGAAAGCAAAACAATTAGAAATTGGGAGGAAAATGATTTTTTGTGCAAGAACTATATTCTGAATGCTCTAAGTGACGAACTTTATGACTATTATGCCAATTATAAAACTGCGAAAGATGTTTGGGACGCACTTTTTAAAAAATATGACAAATCTGTTGTTGCTCAAACCCATGATTTGCAAATGATTGCCCATGAAATTATTTCCGCGGGCATGGTCTTAGATGAGCAATTTCAGGTGGCTGTGATTATTGATAAATTGCCTCCACTGTTCAAAGAGTTTAAAAAGATTTTGAGGCATAAGTCTAAAGAATTCTCACTAGAGTCATTAAATACTAAATTGAGAATTGATGAGGAATCCCGAAAACAGGACTATAACGATGAAATTCTTGTTGTGTCTAACAACAAAAATCAGAAAAAGAACCACACTCCAGTTGTTTTAAAGGCAAACGGAAAAAATATGAAAAATCAGAAAAAGAGCCACAACCAGAATTTTAAAAATCAGACTCAGACTCAGAATAAGTATAAGAACCCTGGAAATGGACAGTCTAGCAACTCGGGACAGTTTCTCTGTTTCAAGTGTGGTAAGCCTGGACATATGGCTCGCAAATGTCGCAATGTGCCACAAGCACAAGCGAATTTGACCGAAGAGGACCTATGTGCTATGATTTCAGAAATCAACATGGTTAGCGGTGCCGAAGGGTGGTGGTTGGATACTGGCGCTTCCCGCCATATCTGTTATGACCGTAGTCTGTTTAAGACTTATTCTGAGACTGCAGATAAGAAGGTGTTGTTGGGTGATTCTCACTCCACTGAGGTTGCTGGTACTGGAAATGTGGAATTGAAGTTCACTTCGGGAAAGACTATTATCCTCAAAGATGTTCTTCACACTCCCGAGATAAGAAAATTTTGGTTTCGGGTTTTCTTCTCAACAAAGCTGGCTTTACTCAAACTATTGGTGCTGATTTATTTACTTTGACCAAAAATGGAATTTTTGTAGGCAAGGGTTATGCCACTGATGGGATGTTTAAATTGAATGTTGATGCAATGAATAAAATTTCTCCTTCTGCTTATATTGCTTGTTCATTTAATATTTGGCATGCTAGGCTTTGTCATGTGAATAAACGACTTGTTAAAAATATGAGCACTTTAGGATTAATTCCCGAATTATCATTAAATGATTTTGAAAAATGTGAATGGTGTAGTCAAGCAAAAATTACTAAGACACCACATAAATCTGTTTTTAGAGAATCTGAACCACTTGATTTATTTCATTCGGATATTTGTGAATTGGATGGTGTCACAACTAGAAATGGCAAACGTTATTTTATTACTTTTATTGATGATTGTTCCGATTATTCATTTGTGTATTTAATGAAAAATAAAAGTGAAGCGTTTGACATGTTTAAAATTTTCCTAAATGAAATTGAAAATCAATTTAATCGGAAAATAAAAAGGTTACGTAGTGATAGAGGCACCGAATATGATTCTGGACCATTTATTGAATTTTATAAAACCCACGGTATTATTCACGAAAAAACTGCCCCTTATTCGCCCGAAATGAACGGTAAAGCCGAAAGAAAAAATAGGACATTAACTGAATTAGTTGTTGCTATTTTATTAAATTCAGGGGCTGCCTCATTTTGGTGGGGTGAAATTATTTTGACTGTGTGTCACGTGCTTAATAGAATTCCTAAGACTAAAATGAAAATATCTCCTTATGAAATTTGGAAAAATATTAAGCCCAACGTGTCATACTTTAGAACGTGGGGGTGCTTAGCCTATGTACGTATACCCGACCCTAAAAGGTCTAAATTGGCAAGTAGAGCATATGAGTGCGTTTTTATAGGCTATGCTATTAATAGCAAAGCATACCGATTTTATGACTTGAAAAATCAAGTTATTATTGAATCAAATGACGCCGATTTTTATGAAGATAAATTTCCTTTTAAATTGAGGAATAGTGGGGCCGAGTCATCCACTAATATATCTTTAAATAAAATAAATAAAATAATGAATCCATTTTAGAAATTCGAAAAAGTAAAAGGGCTCGTGTAGAAAAAGATTTTGGTCCCGACTTTTATGCTTACACCTTAGAGGAGGATCCTAACACTATTAGAGAAGCCTTATCTTCTTTAGATGCCGATTTATGGCAAGAGGCTATTAATGATGAAATGGATTCTTTGGAAACAAATAAAACTTGGCATTTAGTGGACCTTCCTCCTGGATGTAAAACAATTGGGTGTAAATGGATTCTTAAAAAGAAATTAAAACCTGATGGCACTGTTGAAAAATATAAGGCACGTCTTGTTGCTAAAGGTTTTAGACAAAGAGAAAATGTAGACTTTTTTGACACATTTTCACCAGTGACTAGAATAACGTCTATACGTGTACTATTTGCTATAGCTGCCTTAAATGATTTAATTGTACACCAAATGGATGTTAAAACTGCATTTTTAAATGGAGAATTAGAAGAAGAGATTTATATGGATCAACCTGAAGGTTTTATTATACACGGTCAAGAAAATAAAGTATGTAAATTAGATAAATCTCTTTATGGACTCAAACAGGCACCTAAACAATGGCATGATAAATTTGATAGCTTAGTCATCTCTAATGGGTTTAAAATTAATGAAAGTGACAAATGCATTTATTATAAATATGTTGAGAACATTTGCACTATCATATGTCGTTATGTTGATGACTTGCTTATATTTGGTCCCAATATTCATGCCGTAGAAAATGTTAAATCATTATTATGTGCCAACTTTGATATGAAGGATTTGGGTGAAGCTAGTGTAATATTAGGAATTAATATTACTAGGTCAGAAAAGGGACTTTCTTTGGATCAATCTCATTACATTGAGAAAGTTCTAAAGAAATATAATTACGTTGACTGTAAACCTGCTAGTACTCCATTTGACCCTAGTGTAAAGTTATTTAAGAACACTAGCGACAGTGTAAACCAAAATGCTTATGCAAGCATTATTGGTAGCTTACGTTATGCTACAGATTGCACTAGACCTGACATAGCTTATGCTGTGGGAGTACTATGTAGATTTACTAGTAGACCTAGTATGGCGCATTGGCATGCTATTGAGAGGGTCATGCGGTACCTTAAAAGGACGATGAACCTCAGATTATACTATAATAAGCATCCCGCTGTCCTTGAAGGATTTAGTGATGCTGATTGGAACACCCTATCTGATGATTCTAAGGCTACTAGTGGATATATATTTAGCATCGCTGGTGGTGCAGTTTCTTGGAAATCTAAGAAACAAACTATTTTGGCTCAATCCACTATGGAGTCTGAGATGATAGCGCTAGCTGCTGCTAGTGAAGAGGCAGGTTGGTTAAGAAGCCTCCTGTCAGATATCCCATTATGGGAAAGACCGATTCCAGCCGTTTTGATTCATTGTGATAGTACCGTGGCTATTGCAAAAGTTGAGAACCATTATTATAACGGTAAGAAACGACAAATACGTCGTAAGCACAGTACTGTTAGAGAATTTATCTCTACGGGTGCTGTGAGGGTGGATCATATACGGTCTGAACAGAACTTAGCTGATCCTTTGACGAAAGGACTAGTTAGGGAGAAGGTGTGGAACACCACGAAAGGGATGGGACTAAAGCCCTTGGATAAATGAGTCATTTGTGATGGTAACCCAACATATAGACTGGAGATCCCAAGAAATATGTTCAAAGGGTAATAACAAGTCACAAGTGATATGGGTTGAATCATGCGATTATTAATTAATATAGAACGGGGTTTTACTCCGAGTCCATCCCTATGGAGCATGATATCCTGAAGCGAGTTAAGGATGAGTTATGATAACTCTTAATGAGATCTATAACTTTATTTTTAGTGGGGTACTTAGCTACAGGAGTATTCTTGATAGACTCACCTATGTGAATGTGGAAGTGTGGCCGCTTCCTATGGATATTTTGGGCTAATTCCTAAAGCGTTCACTATACTGGGATAGAAGCACATGGCCGTAACGTGCTAGCTATTAGACTTACACCCAAGTAGGGTTGTGTGTGGGATGTTGTCAGAGATAGAGTTCAAAACTACGGTTACTCTAGTATATTCTGAATCATCTTTACTACGTAAAGGTTCAAGTCGAAAGACACCTTTGCTTATGCACAATTCTATTAATTATTGCTCGATAAAATGTTTTCAAGTTTTGCAAGTGGGGGATTGTTGGAAACAGCTGTCATCTCTGGCAGCTGTTATAAGAGTTGCAAAAACTTTAAACTGCCTTTAGGCAGTATCCCACATCAGTGGGTTGAAAGAAATGTGTTGTGTATATTTACAATTTTTTGGGGACAAATGTTCAGCCCTTTGGGCATTGAAGTTTTTGTGGGTATGTGGGGCAGACCCAATGGGCCAAGTCACACACGCGCGCGCGCGCCGCCGCCGTCCGGCTGGCTCGGCCCGTGCCCGTGTCCGGACCCGGGTCCGGGTCCTGGGTCTTGGGCTTGGGCTCATTAAGAATTAATTTTTTGGACAAATAAATTAACGTTTTTGGGCTTTAAAAATTAATTTATTAACGGTAATTAATTTCCAAAAAACGTGGGCCTTTAACTGATTGAATTGTTCCACCCACGTTTCCAAATTTCTCTCCACGTTTTAGCCCACCAACGGTAATTTCTTTTTGCATAAAAAGAGGTTGAGACCTCCGTTTTCTACACAGTTTTTTCAACACAGTTCTGATTGAAAAAAAAATCTTCTCCCAAAATAACTTCTTCCTTTCTCCCAGAATATTTTTTCCCCAGAATAATTAATCTCGTTCGTTAATACAGATTAATTGTATTATTTAGAATCGAGCAGTTAATACAGAATGGGTGTATACAGACCGGATTGATTCTTGTGCTTCATCAATCCGTAATTTAATTTTGGAGGCTGTTTTATCCTGGGGGTGACGGGCTGTACACTGTCAGCACACTTTGGACAGAGCCGCGAAACACCTTAAAGAGAGCGACATTGTCCGCGACTCAGCCGTGTTCTTGACTGTCCAATTCGGGAATTCTTATATTTTCCTGCCACTGAATTATTTGCTCAAAAATTGGGTAATTTCGTTCCTGTTTTTAATTCTGCATTTAATTGTTTAATTGCTGCTACAACAATTTTAAGGTTACTTATTCTGCCATGGACGAAATTAACTCTAGTAACCTAAATAAGCCTTTCAAATATGAAGGAATTCATTTTAAACGTTGGAGCAAAAAATTGATATTTTATTTAACTACGAAAAAAGTCGCATCATGTGTTCAATTTGACAAACCCGTAGTAAGTAATCCACCTACTGTTGAGGAAAGCAAAACAATTAGAAATTGGGAGGAAAATGATTTTTTGTGCAAGAACTATATTCTGAATGCTCTAAGTGACGAACTTTATGACTATTATGCCAATTATAAAACTGCGAAAGATGTTTGGGACGCACTTTTTAAAAAATATGACAAATCTGTTGTTGCTCAAACCCATGATTTGCAAATGATTGCCCATGAAATTATTTCTGAGGGCATGGTCTTAGATGAGCAATTTCAGGTGGCTGTGATTATTGATAAATTGCCTCCACTGTTCAAAGAGTTTAAAAATATTTTGAGGCATAAGTCTAAAGAATTCTCACTAGAGTCATTAAATACTAAATTGAGAATTGAGGAGGAATCCCAAAAACAGGACTATAAAGATAAAATTCTTGTTGTGTCTAACAACAAAAATCAGAAAAAGAACCACACTCCAGTTGTTTTAAAGGCAAACGGAAAAAATATGAAAAATCAGAAAAAGTGCCACAACCAGAATTTTAAAAATCAGACTCAGACTCAGAATAAGTATAAGAACCCTGGAAATGGACAGTCTAGCAACTCGGGACAGTTTCTCTGTTTCAAGTGTGGCAAGCCTGGCCATATGGCTCGCAAATGTCGCAATGTGCCACAAGCACAAGCGAATTTGACCGAAGAGGACCTATGTGCTATGATTTCGGAAATCAACATGGTTAGCGGTGCCGAAGGGTGGTGGTTGGATACTGGCGCTTCCCGCCATATCTGTTATGACCGTAGTCTGTTTAAGACTTATTCTGAGACTGCAGATAAGAAGGTGTTGTTGGGTGATTCTCACTCCACTGAGGTTGCTGGTACTGGAAATGTGGAATTGAAGTTCACTTCGGGAAAGACTATTATCCTCAAAGATGTTCTTCACACTCCCGAGATAAGAAAATTTTGGTTTCGGGTTATCTTCTCAACAAAGCTGGCTTTACTCAAACTATTGGTGCTGATTTATTTACTTTGACCAAAAATGGAATTTTTGTAGGCAAGGGTTATGCCACTGATGGGATGTTTAAATTGAATGTTGATGCAATGAATAAAATTTCTCCTTCTGCTTATATTGCTTGTTCATTTAATATTTGGCATGCTAGGCTTTGTCATGTGAATAAACGACTTGTTAAAAATATGAGCACTTTAGGATTAATTCCCGAATTATCATTAAATGATTTTGAAAAATGTGAATGGTGTAGTCAAGCAAAAATTACTAAGACACCACATAAATCTGTTTTTAGAGAATCTGAACCACTTGATTTATTTCATTCGGATATTTGTGAATTGGATGGTGTCACAACTAGAAATGGCAAACGTTATTTTATTACTTTTATTGATGATTGTTCTGATTATTCATTTGTGTATTTAATGAAAAATAAAAGTGAAGCGTTTGACATGTTTAAAATTTTCCTAAATGAAATTGAAAATCAATTTAATCGAAAAATAAAAAGGTTACGTAGTGATAGAGGCACCGAATATGATTCTGGACCATTTATTGAATTTTATAAAACCCACGGTATTATTCACGTAAAAACTGCCCCTTATTCGCCCGAAATGAACGGTAAAGCCGAAAGAAAAAATAGGACATTAACTGAATTAGTTGTTGCTATTTTATTAAATTCAGGGGCTGCCTCATTTTGGTGGGGTGAAATTATTTTGACTGTGTGTCACGTGCTTAATAGAATTCCTAAGACTAAAATGAAAATATCTCCTTATGAAATTTGGAAAAATATTAAGCCCAACGTGTCATACTTTAGAACGTGGGGGTGCTTAGCCTATGTACGTATACCCGACCCTAAAAGGTCTAAATTGGCAAGTAGAGCATATGAGTGCGTTTTTATAGGCTATGCTATTAATAGCAAAGCATACCGATTTTATGACTTGAAAAATCAAGTTATTATTGAATCAAATGACGCCGATTTTTATGAAGATAAATTTCCTTTTAAATTGAGGAATAGTGGGGCCGAGTCATCCACTAATATTTCTTTAAATAAAAATAAAGAAAATAATGAATCCATTTTAGAAATTCGAAAAAGTAAAAGGGCTCGTGTAGAAAAAGATTTTGGTCCCGACTTTTATGCTTACACCTTAGAGGAGGATCCTAACACTATTCGAGAAGCCTTATCTTCTTTAGATGCCGATTTATGGCAAGAGGCTATTAATGATGAAATGGATTCTTTGGAAACAAATAAAACTTGGCATTTAGTGGACCTTCCTCCTGGATGTAAAACAATTGGGTGTAAATGGATTCTTAAAAAGAAATTAAAACCTGATGGCACTGTTGAAAAATATAAGGCACGTCTTGTTGCTAAAGGTTTTAGACAAAGAGAAAATGTAGACTTTTTTGACACATTTTCACCAGTGACTAGAATAACGTCTATACGTGTACTATTTGCTATAGCTGCCTTAAATGATTTAATTGTACACCAAATGGATGTTAAAACTGCATTTTTAAATGGAGAATTAGAAGAAGAGATTTATATGGATCAACCTGAAGGTTTTATTATACACGGACAAGAAAATAAATTATGTAAATTAGATAAATCTCTTTATGGACTCAAACAGGCACCTAAAGAATGGCATGATAAATTTGATAGCTTAGTCATCTCTAATGGGTTTAAAATTAATGAAAGTGACAAATGCATTTATTATAAATATGTTGAGAACATTTGCACTATCATATGTCTTTATGTTGATGACTTGCTTATATTTGGTTCCAATATTCATGCCGTAGAAAATGTTAAATCATTATTATGTGTTAACTTTGATATGAAGGATTTGGGTGAAGCTAGTGTAATATTAGGAATTAATATTACTAGGTCAGAAAAGGGACTTTCTTTGGATCAATCTCATTACATTGAGAAAGTTCTAAAGAAATATAATTACGTTGACTGTAAACCTGCTAGTACTCCATTTGACCCTAGTGTAAAGTTATTTTAGAACACTGGCGACAGTGTAAACCAAAATGCTTATGAAAGCATTATTGGTAGCTTACGTTATGCTACAGATTGCACTAGACCTGACATAACTTATGCTGTGGGAGTACTATGTAGATTTACTAGTAGACCTAGTATGGAGCATTGGCATGCTATTGAGAGGGTCATGCGGTACCTTAAAAGGACGATGAACCTCGGATTATACTATAATAAGCATCCCGCTGTCCTTGAAGGATTTAGTGATGCTGATTGGAACACCCTATCTGATGATTCTAAGGCTACTAGTGGATATATATTTAGCATCGCTGGTGGTGCAGTTTCTTGGAAATCTAAGAAACAAACTATTTTGGCTCAATCCACTATGGAGTCAGAGATGATAGCGCTAGCTGCTGCTAGTGAAGAGGCAGGTTGGTTAAGAAACCTCCTGTCAGATATCCCATTATGGGAAAGACCGATTCCAGCCGTTTTGATTCATTGTGATAGTACCGCGGCTATTGCAAAAGTTGAGAACCGTTATTATAATGGTAAGAAATGACAAATACGTCGTAAGCACAGTACTGTTAGAGAATTTATCTCTACGGGTGCTGTGAGGGTGGATCATATACGGTCTGAACAGAACTTAACTGATCCTTTGACGAAAGGACTAGCTAGGGAGAAGGTGTGGAACACCACGAAAGGGATGGGACTAAAGCCCTTGGATAAATGAGTCATTTGTGATGGTAACCCAACATATATACTGGAGATCCCAAGAAATATGTTCAAAGGGTAATAAAAAGTCACAAGTGATATGGGTTGAATCATGCGATTATTAATTAATATAGAACGGGGTTTTACTCCGAGTCCATCCCTATGGAGCATGATATCCTGAAGCGAGTTAAGGATGAGTTATGATAACTCTTAATGAGATCTATAACTTTATTTTGAGTGGGGTACTTAGCTACAGGAGTATTCTTGATAGACTCGCCTATGTGAATGTGGAAGTGTGGCCGCTTCCTATGGATATTTTGGGAAAATTCCTAAAGCGTTCACTATACTGGGATAGAAGCACATGGCCGTAACGTGCTAGCTATTAGACTTACACCCAAGTAGGGTTGTGCGTGGGATGTTGTCAGAGATAGAGTTCAAAACTACGGTTACTTTAGTATATTTTGAATCATCTTTACTACGTAAAGGTTCAAGTCGAAAGACACCTTTGCTTATGCACAATTCTATGAATTATTGCTCGATAAAATGTTTTCAAGTTTTGCAAGTGGGGGATTGTTGGAAACAGCTGTCGTCTCTGGCAGCTGTTATAAGAGTTGCAAAAACTTTAAACTGCCTTTAGGCAGTATCCCACATCGGTGGGTTGAAAGAAATGTGTTGTGTATATTTACAATTTTTTGGGAACAAAGGTTCAGCCCTTTGGGCATTCAAGTTTTTATGGGTATGTGGGGCAGACCCAATGGGCCAAGTCACAGACGCGCGCGCGCGCCGCCGCTGTCCGGCCGGCCTGGCCCGTGCCCGTGTCCGGGTCCGGGTCCTGGGTCTTGGGCTCCTTAAGAATTAATTTTTTGGACAAATAAATTAACGTTTTTGGGCTTTAAAAATTAATTTCTTAACGGTAATTAATTCCGAAAAAACGTGGGCCTTTAACTGATTGAATTGTTCCATCCTTGAAAAAAAAAATCTTCTTCCAAAATAACTTCTTCCTTTCTCCCAGAATATTTTTTCCCCAGAATAATTAATCTCGTTCGTTAATACAGATTAATTATATTATTTAGAATCGAGCAGTTAATACAGAATGGGTGTATACAGACCGGATTGATTCTTGTGCTTCATCAATCCATAATTTAATTTTGGAGGCTGTTTTATCCTGGGGGTGACGGGCTGTACACTGTCAGCACACTTTGGGCAGAGCCGCGAAACACCTTAAAGAGAGCGACATTGTCCGCGACTCAGCCGTGTTCTTGACTGTCCAATTCGGGAATTCTTATATTTTCCTGCCACTGAATTATTTGCTCAAAAATTGGGTAATTTCGTTCCTGTTTTTAATTCTGCATTTAATTGTTTAATTGCTGCTACAACAATTTTAAGGTGTTCTTATTCTGCCATGGACGAAATTAACTCTAGTAACCTAAATAAGCCTTTCAAATATGAAGGCACTCATTTTAAACGTTGGAGCAAAAAATTGCTATTTTATTTAACTACTAAAAAAGTCGCATCATGTGTTCAATTTGACAAACCCGTAGTAAGTAATCCACCTACTGTTGAGGAAAGCAAAACAATTAGAAATTGGTAGGAAATTGATTTTTTGTGCAAGAACTATATTCTGAATGCTCTAAGTGACGAACTTTATGACTATTATGCCAATTATAAAACTGCGAAAGATGTTTGGGACGCACTTTTTAAACAATATGACAAATCTGTTGTTGCTCAAACCCATGATTTGCAAATGATTGCCCATGAAATTATTTTCGAGGTCATGGTCTTAGATGAGCAATTTCAGGTGGCTGTGATTATTGATAAATTGCCTCCACTGTTCAAAGAGTTTAAAAATATTTTGAGGCATAAGTCTAAATAATTCTCACTAGAGTCATTAATTACTAAATTGAGAATTGAGGAGGAATCCCAAAAACAGGACTATAAAGATGAAATTCTTGTTGTGTCTAACAACAAAAATCAGAAAAAGAACCACACTCCAGTTGTTTTAAAGGCAAATGGAAAAAATATGAAAAATCAGAAAAAGAGCCACAACCATAATTTTAAAAATCAGACTCAGACTCAGAATAAGTATAAGAACCCTGGAAATGGACAGTCTAGCAACTTGGGACAGTTTCTCTGTTTCAAGTGTGGCAAGCCTGGCCATATGGATCGCAAATATCGCAATGTGCCACAAGCACAAGCGAATTTGACGGAAGAGGACCTATGTGCTATGATTTCAGAAATCAACATGATTAGCGGTGCCGAAGGGTGGTGGTTGGATACTGGCGCTTCCCGCCATATCTGTTATGACCGTAGTCTGTTTAAGACTTATTCTGAGACTGCAGATAAGAAGGTGTTGTTGGGTGATTCTCACTCCACTGAGGTTGCTGGTACTGGAAATGTGGATTTGAAGTTCACTTCGGGAAAGACTATTATCCTCAAAGATGTTCTTCACACTCCCGAGATAAGAAAATTTTGGTTTCGGGTTATCTTCTCAACAAAGCTGGCTTTACTCAAACTATTGGTGCTGATTTATTTACTTTGACCAAAAATGGAATTTTTGTAGGCAAGGGTTATGCCACTGATGGGATGTTTAAATTGAATGTTGATGCAATGAATAAAATTTCTCCTTCTGCTTATATTGCTTGTTCATTTAATATTTGGCATGCTAGGCTTTGTCATGTGAATAAACGACTTGTTAAAAATATGAGCACTTTAGGATTAATTCCCGAATTATCATTAAATGATTTTGAAAAATGTGAATGGTGTAGTCAAGCAAAAATTACTAAGACACCACATAAATCTGTTTTTAGAGAATCTGAACCACTTGATTTATTTCATTCGGATATTTGTGAATTGGATGGTGTCACAACTAGAAATGGCAAACGTTATTTTATTACTTTTATTGATGATTGTTCTGATTATTCATTTGTGTATTTAATGAAAAATAAAAGTGAAGCGTTTGACATGTTTAAAATTTTCCTAAATGAAATTGAAAATCAATTTAATCGAAAAATAAAAAGGTTACGTAGTGATAGAGGCACCGAATATGATTCTGGACCATTTATTGAATTTTATAAAACCCACAGTATTATTCACGTAAAAACTGCCCCTTATTCGCCCGAAATGAACGGTAAAGCCGAAAGAAAAAATAGGACATTAACTGAATTAGTTGTTGCTATTTTATTAAATTCAGGGGCTGCCTCATTTTGGTGGGGTGAAATTATTTTGACTGTGTGTCACGTGCTTAATAGAATTCCTAAGACTAAAATGAAAATATCTCCTTATGAAATTTGGAAAAATATTAAGCCCAACGTGTCATACTTTAGAACGTGGGGGTGCTTAGCCTATGTACGTATACCCGACCCTAAAAGGTCTAAATTGGCAAGTAGAGCATATGAGTGCGTTTTTATAGGCTATGCTATTAATAGCAAAGCATACCGATTTTATGACTTGAAAAATCAAGTTATTATTGAATCAAATGACGCCGATTTTTATGAAGATAAATTTCCTTTTAAATTGAGGAATAGTGGGGCCGAGTCATCCACTAATATATCTTTAAATAAAAATAAAGAAAATAATGAATCCATTTTAGAAATTCGAAAAAGTAAAAGGGCTCGTGTAGAAAAAGATTTTGGTCCCGACTTTTATGCTTACACCTTAGAGGAGGATCCTAACACTATTCGAGAAGCCTTATCTTCTTTAGATGCCGATTTATGGCAAGAGGCTATTAATGATGAAATGGATTCTTTGGAAACAAATAAAACTTGGCATTTAGTGGACCTTCCTCCTGGATGTAAAACAATTGGGTGTAAATGGATTCTTAAAAAGAAATTAAAACCTGATGGCACTGTTGAAAAATATAAGGCACGTCTTGTTGCTAAAGGTTTTAGACAAAGAGAAAATGTAGACTTTTTTGACACATTTTCACCAGTGACTAGAATAACGTCTATACGTGTACTATTTGCTATAGCTGCCTTAAATGATTTAATTGTACACCAAATGGATGTTAAAACTGCATTTTTAAATGGAGAATTAGAAGAAGAGATTTATATGGATCAACCTGAAGGTTTTATTATACACGGTCAAGAAAATAAAGTATGTAAATTAGATAAATCTCTTTATGGACTCAAACAGGCACCTAAAGAATGGCATGATAAATTTGATAGCTTAGTCATCTCTAATGGGTTTAAAATTAATGAAAGTGACAAATGCATTTATTATAAATATGTTGAGAACATTTGCACTATCATATGTCTTTATGTTGATGACTTTCTTATATTTGGTTCCAATATTCATGCCGTAGAAAATGTTAAATCATTATTATGTGCCAACTTTGATATGAAGGATTTGGGTGAAGCTAGTGTAATATTAGGAATTAATATTACTAGGTCAGAAAAAAGATTTTCTTTGGATCAATCTCATTACATTGAGAAAGTTCTAAAGAAATATAATTACGTTGACTGTAAACCTGCTAGTACTCCATTTGACCCTAGTGTAAAGTTATTTAAGAACACTAGCGACAGTGTAAACCAAAATGCTTATGCAAGCATTATTGGTAGCTTACGTTATGCTACAGATTGCACTAGACCTGACATAGCTTATGCTGTGGGAGTACTATGTAGATTTACTAGTAGACCTAGTATGGAGCATTGGCATGCTATTGAGAGGGTCATGCGGTACCTTAAAAGGACGATGAACCTCAGATTATACTATAATAAGCATCCCGCTGTCCTTGAAGGATTTAGTGATGCTGATTGGAACACCCTATCTGATGATTCTAAGGCTACTAGTGGATATATATTTAGCATCGCTGGTGGTGCAGTTTCTTGGAAATCTAAGAAACAAACTATTTTGGCTCAATCCACTATGGAGACTGAGATGATAGCGCTAGCTGCTGCTAGTGAAGAGGCAGGTTGGTTAAGAAACCTCCTTTCAGATATCCCATTATGGGAAAGACCGATTCCAGCCGTTTTGATTCATTGTGATAGTACCGCTGCTATTGCAAAAGTTGAGAACCGTTATTATAACGGTAAGAAACGACAAATACGTCGTAAGCACAGTACTGTTAGAGAATTTATCTCTACGGGTGCTGTGAGGGTGGATCATATACGGTCTGAACAGAACTTAGCTGATCCTTTGACGAAAGGACTAGCTAGGGAGAAGGTGTGGAACACCACGAAAGGGATGGGACTAAAGCCCTTGGATAAATGAGTCATTTGTGATGGTAACCCAACATATAGACTGGAGATCCCAAGAAATATGTTCAAAGGGTAATAACAAGTCACAAGTGATATGGGTTGAATCATGCGATTATTAATTAATATAGAACGGGGTTTTACTCCGAGTCCGTCCCTATGGAGCATGATATCCTGTAGCGAGTTAAGGATGAGTTATGATAACTCTTAATGAGATCTATAACTTTATTTTGAGTGGGGTACTTAGCTACAGGAGTATTCTTGATAGACTCACCTATGTGAATGTGGAAGTGTGG
The DNA here is from genome assembly GCA_949130495.1 of Sambucus nigra. Taxonomy (NCBI): domain Eukaryota; kingdom Viridiplantae; phylum Streptophyta; class Magnoliopsida; order Dipsacales; family Adoxaceae; genus Sambucus; species Sambucus nigra. Next base: position 53,346,195 of record OX422222.1, read on the forward strand.
CCGCTTCCTATGGATATTTTGGGAAAATTCCTAAAGCGTTCACTATACTGGGATAGAAGCACATGGCCGTAACGTGCTAGCTATTAGACTTACACCCAAGTAGGGTTGTGTGTGGGATGTTGTCAGAGATAGAGTTCAAAACTACGGTTACTCTAGTATATTCTGAATCATCTTTACTACGTAAAGGTTCAAGTCGAAAGACACCTTTGCTTATGCACAATTCTATGAATTATTGCTCGATAAAATGTTTTCAAGTTTTGCAAGTGGGGGATTGTTGGAAACAGCTGTCGTCTCTGGCAGCTGTTATAAGAGTTGCAAAAACTTTAAACTGCCTTTAGGCAGTATCCCACATCAGTGGGTTGAAAGAAATGTGTTGTGTATATTTACAATTTTTTGGGAACAAAGGTTCAGCCCTTTGGGCATTCAAGTTTTTGTGGGTATGTGGGGCAGACCCAATGGGCCAAGTCACACACGCGCGCGCGCGCCGCCGCCGTTCGTCCGGCCCGGCCCGTACCCGTGTCCGGGTCCGGGTCCTGGGTCTTGGGCTTGGGCTCATTAAGAATTAATTTTTTGGACAAATAAATTAACGTTTTTGGGCTTTAAAAATTAATTTCTTAACGGTAATTAATTCCGAAAAAACGTGGGCCTTTTAACTGATTGAATTGTTCCACCCACGTTTCCAGATTTCTCTCCACGTTTTAGCCCACCAACGGTAATTTCTTTTTGCATAAAAAGAGGTTGAGACCTCCGTTTTCTACACAGTTTTTTCAACACAGTTCTGATTGAAAAAAAAAATCTTCTCCCAAAATAACTTCTTCCTTTCTCCCAGAATATTTTTTCCCCAGAATAATTAATCTCGTTCGTTAATACAGATTAATTATATTATTTAGAATCGAACAGTTAATACAGAATGGGTGTATACAGACCGGATTGATTCTTGTGCTTCATCAATCCGTAATTTAATTTTGGAGGCTGTTTTATCCTGGGGGTGACGGGCTGTACACTGTCAGCACACTTTGGGCAGAGCCGCGAAACACCTTAAAGAGAGCGACATTGTCCGCGACTCAGCCGTGTTCTTGACTGTCCAATTCGGGAATTCTTATATTTTCCTGCCACTGAATTATTTGCTCAAAAATTGGGTAATTTCGTTCCTATTTTTAATTCTGCAATTAATTGTTTAATTGCTGCTACAACACGCAGTTTGGATCAGCAGGAGCTACTAAAGACTGGATCATTATATTTCCTTTTGAGCTTTGAAGGTAGCCTTTGGGCTTCCCTGAAATTCACAAGGTATGTGTATGTTGGTGGCCCAAGTGGAGTTTTTGGACTTACAGGAGGTGCTTTCGCAGAGTCGTTTGTCAATACTGATATGCATGAAAAAAAGGAAAAACTAAACATTCATGTATGGTTCCACATCAATTGAAATCGAACTATAGTTGGTATCAATTGTCACTCTGTTCAATTTGTATATTCTTTAGTCAAGTATATTTTGTATGGAGAAGTTATCAAGAAGAGATGATATGCTACACCACTTTACAGGTTTGCACCGCGAAACAAATTATCATGCACGTTCTTTCTTGAAAAGACTTATTAAGTTATTATTACTCTCAGGATGGGTGGAGAGAAACTATTTTGTATTTATGTTCTCACCTATACTCAAGAGAGGCTTAAATCTGGATCTAAAGGCATCCTTCGACGTTTGTTTTATGAAGAATTAATTCTTAATAAGAAATCCAAATCTTTTATTATTAAAAAAAAGGTAAATGTTAAGTTTGTTGAGTTTTTACGTTTTAATTCTGATGCTGTAAATTTTTGTATGAAGCTTTAATGTTTTTGTTGAATGATGAAGAATAACTATTGTGGTAGTGCCACTATATTCATACCCTTTAGCATAATAGTACTTAAAAGAGTTGCCTATGATAAATTGTCACATATATATACATATTGATATGTATTATATGTTTTGAGGTTTCATATTATGTCTGTCGCCTGTAGAGCTAGTATTAGAATTTCAATGTTTTTGTATTTGGTTACGTTTCTTTTCTTTTCCCGGTACATAAAGAACTACAAGGTACAGTGGCTCAACTAGAAGCAATACATCATGAAATTCGAACAGTCTCTTTTATGAATTGTGGTCTAATGACTAGGAGACTGGTGGACAATGTCGAACAGACATTTGGGTAACTTAAAGTTTTCTTCTTGATTGATTTTTTTAGTTTACTAATTAATTAAAGATGATGATGAACAACGGGACATTATATCATTCTATATTTTTGTAATCATGCCCTGCAGGAAGTATTTTTATAACACGAGCTCTTGAGAACTTCGAGGATGTTTCGCGAGATGGGAGGTATTTTTTTTTTCTTTTTGATCAGAAATAAATTTTATTTAAATGAAAAAATTACTAAATTGTGGGGGCAAGGAGTTCACCTGTAAAAAACAGTAGTAATATATCCAATGTCCCATTATATTGATGAAGCTCTTTCCTTTATTGGTCAATTATGCATTCGTTTGGTCTACCTTATGCAGGTGGACTTCCTGGATGGTCATTACCAGGAGAAACATATATGTTAGGTCCTTACTCACAAGGTCCCCAGTCCTATGTGCAAGTCGTCCTATCTCCTTATCAAGGCATGGTACATGTTCAAGGCTGGAATACATACACGGTCAGTAAATATGCCCACAAAATTAATAAGACTATTTATATGAGTACACAGTTTGGAGTTTTCTTATATCTTGGCCATTTTTAGTTCATCATTTACTCTCAGATATTTGGGCTGTGTTTTTATTTTATTATATTTTTTACTTCCATTTCCTATTCCAAGTGTTTCTTCCCCTGCTTCAAAACTTCCAAACTATATCAGCTTGTGATTCATTAGTCACTAATCACCAGAGTCACTAAGGCTATATTTTGGAGAATGAAATTCATGCCTTGGAATTGGAATTGAATTCATATCAATTTACAATTTAACGAGTTATTATTTCGATTCAAAATTCAAAGTATGAATTTTATGCTTCAAACACAACCTGAACCAAGTGCTTCCCAAATATACTATAGATTCACTAAGCTATGTAGGTGTGAAAACTAGGCCTTTGCTAGCTCATGAACCTACTTAAACTGAACTTGAGAGCTTTTTAGATCAATCCATTGCATTCTGAAATGTTCATATGATATATTATGATTGAAGTTCTATTTTGTCCTCTGCCTTTTGGTGATAGAGTCATGTAAACATAAACTATTAATATTATACACTGTAATATACATATTACAGCAGTTAACTGTAATATGACATGTTACGATTGAAGTTATGTTACGATTTAAGTTATGTTTTGAAATTTATAATCTTAGTCTGAATGATAATAATATGTTACTTAATGAAGTTAATGATAATGAGAAGTCTGTTTATGAGAATTCAAATGAACTTTTTAGTTTATCTTCTTCTTTTGAGTTTATCTTCTTCTGAAGACTATTAATATTATACACTGTAATATGCATATTACAGCAGTATATGCATATTACAGTTGTAATATGCATATTACAGTAGTTAACTGTAATATTATTACAACAGTAATATCATGAGTATTGCAATAAATTGTGAAATGGGCACAACTTTAACAATTAGTTTATATGTAAAATTTCCTACTTTTAAGTGCTGATGTGAAAGTGTGATATTATAAGTTCACATACTAGTGCAATTAATTTTACTGGTGAATAATTTTTTGAACTAAATTAATTTTGTTTCACTAAATGTTGATATTATAATTAATATGATAATTTTATTTTGTTTGACAAAATGTCATTTTTGGTTCCTCATCAGGGTTCCAGCGTTGCAGTTTGCGGTGTTGATGACGATGATAATAGAACGAAAGTTGATAGTCAACAACAACAGACTTTTTTTTATATTTTATTTGATTAGTTATAATATAAAAATATCTCATTTGGGGATGAATGTATTAGGATGTTATATTGGATGCTTTTAATAAAATAATGTGACTTTCGGGGCGATCGTATTACGATCTTTCATTTGTTTAGTTTAAGTTTCTTTTGTAAATAGTGGAGGCTTATATAAATGTAAATGTTGAATATATGCATTTGTTTTTGTAGACTATTTTTGTATATGTTCTTAGGATTTAAATAGTGTGGTAAGAATAATCAGGATATTGGATCTTGATTTTTTTTTTAAAATGTACTAATATTACTAACAGAATTTTACCGTTACTAATTCTGAATTTTACCGTTACTATTAGCAATATAATTTTATCCTTACTAATTCTGAATTTTGCCGCTACTATTAGCAACAGAATTTTTCGTTACTAATTCTGAATTTTACTGTTACTATTAGTAACAGAATTTTTCGTTACTAGCTTCGTGCCCCACGCCTTTTTTCTAACGAAAAAATTGTGTTACTAATATTTTTAGTAACGGTAAAATTGTGTTACTAATGGCGTGTTTTGGTGTAGTGGTTTGAATGAACTATTGAATTCGTTCAAATGAGATATTATTCTCGTTTTTTCCTTCAAATGAGATCTCCGCTGTTGATACAAAAATTAGTCAGCTGACGTGGACCAATTCTATAAAAACATGTGTCATCCTACGTGGAACAAGTCCAATTCAATACGGATTACCGAGCTACTCAGCATGACGATCTACAAGGAAGACCGACCAACTGACTGGGAATACCGAGCAACTCTTAGGAAGACCAAATGACTCGGTTAATGAAACGCCAACAATTTTGCAGTTATTCCTTATTATGTACACATGTAAATGCTTAATCGATAAAGGCATTCCATATTTTTACAACTATGACTCTTGACAGTCCATTGGGCTATAAATACATTGAACTACCCTCATAGCAGGGCAATTGAAACAAAGACAAGGCACCCAGTAACACACAACTGTGGACGTAGGCCATTTCTCTAAGGCTGAACCACTTTAAAAATCTCTCTTGTCTTATTTTCTTCACTTATATTTATTTGTGATCAATTAATTAGATTAAGTCTAGTGTTTTGCATTAACAGATTGGCGCCGTATGTGGGAAACGACTGGACAAAGCATTTTTTTTTACCAAAATTCATAAAAAATTATCGATATTCCCGAAACCAGTAATAGGAATGATGAGAATCCTCCCAATCCTTCTGCGCCTCTTAATGCAACTGATTTGACAGTAATCTTGGCTAGCCTAGCCAGAGGGCAAGAGGCTATGTAATAAATGATGCGACAATTGGCTCAGACTTTTCAAATCGGAGTACCTGCACAGTCAGGCCAAAGGAGCATGCATCCACCGCCATCGCGGCATATTGGACAACGATCAAGGCATACTGAAGTCAATTATTCTAGGAATTCAAGAGATATATCCTATCGTCCTGGGGCAACCTCCTCTATAAGGCCTTTGAATACCCAGGAAGGTATTACGCTAACTCAAGCGAGACCAAGTTCTCTAGAAAGGTTGAGCAGGACTTCTCCTTTCGATCGTTTGGGATATAGGGGGAATAAAAATCCTCCCCGGGTTGCGTCGAGAAATACTCAACGACCAAATGATCTGAGGGAAGGCACAACCCAATCATATCCAAATCCAAGACCTGCTTCTCGTAGGGAAAGATCCCAAGAGGAAAGTTCTACACGATTTGTTGCTCAGAATGAAAGAGCTGATACTAATAGGTCAGGTGCTGGAAATGATGCATGGAAGGGATCTATTCAGAGGTTGGAAGACAGGTTAGGAGAGATGGATAAGGCCAAGAACCCTCTCCAAAGAACCTTTATTAAAGGATCTCCATTCATATAAGCCATTATGGATTTTCCCACGCCAGCAAAGTTTAAAGCTCCAGTAGTCACACCCAAGTACGATGGGAAAACAAATCCAATTGTTCACATAGAGCAATACCAAGTTGCATCAGACATCTACGCTATTCCAAATGAGACGAGGTGTAGGACATTCTCAGGAACCATTACTAGATCTGCTCAGATATGGTACAACAGTCTTCCTTGGGGGAAGATTTTAACCTTCCAACAACTGGCAGAGCTGTTTATAGGTAATTTCTATTTCGGTGCAAACCCAGTTAAAAGAGTAGCACATTTATTGAGTGTCAGGCAGAAAGCATGTGAGAGTACTAGGGACTACATAACTCGTTTCAACAATGAGAAACTGAAGGTCATAGATTATGAAGAGAAGACCCCCATTAGAGCTCTCATGAGTGCTCTATTACCAGATAAATCGTACTACACCTTGGCTAAAGATCCCCCGAAGTCGATGGATGAATTAATGGTTAAAGCAGTAAAAATCATGAATGCCGAGGAAGCTATGTCTATGAAGAAGAGTACGGATGTGAAGGCAGAGACTAAATATGAAGGCAAGTCAGAGAAAAAATAACAAAAGAATAATGGAAATAAAATTTAAAGGCTAAAGAAGCATTAGAGCGTCTAAAGAAGTATACAAATTATACTCCCTTGAAGGTGGACATAAATCACGTTTTGGAAGAAATTAATAATAACGAAGAATTAAACTGACCAGAAAAGCTAAAGGCAGCCCCTGATAGGAGGGATAAATCCAGATATTGCGATTTCCATAAAAATCATGGCCACACGACCAAGCAATGTATTGCTCTTCAAAATGAGATAGAGGCACTTATTCGACGAGGAAAACTGAATAAGTTCGTCGATCGTCAGAATCGTGGAAAAGTTGATAACAGAGGATGTCAGAGATCTCTCATTGCCAACTAAGACAAGAGAAGAAAAGGGACTATAAAAATGACCCTGAGGATGATACCGGCCTCCTAAAAAGGCCATGACAACCTGAGCATGAGGTATTTTCAATTCGCTTTAGTTCTTTTGATTGTGACATGATTACAGAAGGAAATGCAGGAAGAGGAGATCATATAGCTGAAAGGAAAGCTTACCTCAATGAGGCTCTAGCTTGTTCCTATATACATCGAATAAATCTGGCAGAAGAAGACCGTTCGAGGAAGGTGAATAAAGATAAATTGATCATCGAATTTTCTAAGAATGATTTATAAGGAGTCTTATATCCTCATGATGACCCTTTGGTGATAAAGATGAGAATAAAAGACATAGTAATTTCAAGGGTACTGGTGGATAAAGGCACCTCAGTGGATATCATGTTTTACCCTTGTTTTGATAGTTTGAATTTGAAACTTAGTCAATTGGATCCTTATTACAGGCCCCTTATTGGGTTTTCTGGAGAGAAAGTTTTTCTACTTGGGACGATCAAGATAGATATATTAATTAGTACTTGTCCAGATAGTAGAACAAAGAAGGTACATTTTTTTTAATGGACAAGAATATCCAATCAACTTATAATATAATCATGGGAAGAGTAGGCCTGAAAAAGTTCAAAGCAGTTCCTTCTATAGTACATCAGTGTCTGAAGTTCCAGACCAACTTTGGAGTTGGGGTTATACAGGGAGATCAAAAAGTAGCTCGAGAATGCTACTACTTCTCCGTCGAGTTAGAAGAATTGGGGGATGCTAAGAAGAAAATAATCACTTATCAAGTGGATACGTCTGATGAGTCTGAGATTGAACCCAAGGGATGAAATGGAGCTCGTCAAAGGCCAGGTCATGGAGGCAACCAAAAATATTATTCTGGATGATAAGAAACCAGAAAGAATAACTTAGATTAGCGATTCACTTCATCCAGTATTGAAGCAGGAGCTGGTAACATTCTTGAGGTAAAGAAAGCAGGTATTTGCATGGAGTCGCGAGGACATGTCGAGTATAGACACAAATTTCTTATGCCATGATCTTAACGTCAACAAAGAGATCAAACCAGTGAAGCAAATGCGAGTAGTTTTTGTTCGAAGAAGAACCAGACTATATAATAAGAGGTTGAAAAGCTTTAAAAAGCTTCTTTCATCGAAGATGTGAAATATCCTGATTGGTTGGCCAATGTCGTTATGGTAAAACAAAATAATAAATGTCAGATGTGCGTGGACTTCATAAACCTAAATAAATCTTGCCCAAATGATCACTTTCCCTTGCCCAGAATAGATCAGTTGGTAGATGCAACCTCAGGACATGAGCTACTGAGCTTCATGGTGCCTATTCTGGATACAACCAAATTAAGATGAAGCCGAAAGACAGGGAAAGTACCTCTTTCATTAAAGTACCTCTTTCATTACTCCTCGAGGAACATATTATTACAATGTTATGCCTTTTGGTCTTAAAAATGTAGGTGCTACTTATCAGCGGCTAGTAAACAAAGTATTTGAGGAGCAGATTGGCAAAAATATGGAAGTATATGTTGATGACATATTGACTAAAAGCAAGAAACCGTTGATTATATAGCTGATTTGAGCCAAATATTTGATCAACTAGAGAAATACCAGATGAAGATGAACCCGACCAAGTGCATTTTTGGCGTGCAGGAAGGGATGTTCCTCGGATACATTGTGAACCAGAGAGGGATCGAAGCAAATCCTCACAAGATAAAAGCCTTGCTGGAACTGTAGTCCCCGACCACCAAGAAGGAAGTCCAAAGCCTCACCGGATGAGTAGCTGCTTTTAAGAGGTTTGTTTTCCGAGCAACGGATAGATGTCTTCCATTTTTTAAGGTGCTTAAAAAGACCTTTGAGTGGAACGATATATGTGAGAAAGCTTTTTTGGAGCTGAAGAAATACTTAGGAACACCTCCTTTATTGTCCAGATCGGTGACTAGGGAAAGGCTGTACTTGTACTTAGCTGTTTCAGAAAGTGCAGTCAGTTCTGCTTTGATAAGAGTAGAAAATGGAGTATAAAAGCCGGTCTATTATACCAGCAAAGCATTCCGAGGAGCAGAGATCAGGTATCCTAAATTGGAGAAGTTGGCGTAAGCATTGATTGAAGCAAGCATAAGGATAAAACCATATTTTCAAGCCCATACCATAGTGGTATACACAGACATGCCATTGAGACAGACTTTACATAAGTCTGAGAAGTTTGGAAGGTTAATGTATTGGGCAGTGGAGCTAGGGGAGTATAACATTGTCTACAAACCAAGGTCTTCTCTCAAAGGTCAAGCAGTGGCAGACTTCATTGCTGAGTTTACTTATTCAAATGTCTCTGAGCAATAGGGGACCCATGCAGAGCAACTTAAGGAAGCTAGAGGGCCTGTTGAAAATACCCCCGACCAGCTCCCACCAACGAAATTGATAGAAGAAATGACAACCGACCAACCAGAATCTTCTGGTAAAGTTCAAGAGATGAAACAGAAGTATGAGGAGGTGAAGGATAAGATATTACATCAAGGGACTTTATCAGACCAAGGGGTTCCTATATGGAATTTGCATGTTGGTGGTTCTTCATGTGCAACAAGCTGTGGGGCTAGAATTATTCTCAATGGTCCAAATGGGATAGACATTGAATATGCTCTGCGATTCCAGTTCCAAGTTTCTAATAATGAAGGTGAGTATGAGGCTGTGATTATGGGCCTAAACTTAGCTAAATCACCGAATGCAGAGCAAGTGGTGGTATACAGTGATTCAAAATTAGTAGTGAATCAAATGCTAAGTCTTTATGCAGCCAAATGGGAGTTTATGTCGAGATACTTAACCGAGGCTTTGGAGGTTATAGCCAGTTTGGTAGCTGTTCAGATGGTCAAAATTCTAAGATTGGAGAATACAAGAGCAGACGCCCTTGCTCGGTTAGCATCTATACCTCGTACCGATCTATGAAGAACAATCCCTATTGAGCTGCTTGCTAACAAAAGCATTGATGAAGGCTTAATGGTAAACTTTATTGCATTGGATATGGGACCATCTTGGATGGATCCCATCATAGTTTATATTGAAGAAGGAATTTTACCAACCGACCTACTTGCAGCTAAAAGGCTAAAGTACAGGGCTGTCAGATATGTTTTGAACAATGAAATTCTGTACAGAATAGGATTGATTGCTGGTTTGCAAAGGTGTGTTCACCCAGTCAAAGTTAAAGACTTAATAGAGGAGGTACATGAAGGGTTTTACGGAGATCATATGGCAGGAAGAACTTTACTACAGAGAATGAGTACACAGGGGTACTACTGGCCAACAATGCGCGTAGATTGTACAACTTATGCCAAAAAATGTGACAAGTGCCAGAGGTTTTCTAGTATACGGAGAACTCCACAAGCGTTGCTAACACCAATAACTTCACCTTAGCCATTTGCTATGTGGGGAATAAATTTGGTCAGGCCTCTGCCAGCCACCCGAGGAAGATTCAAATACTTAGTGGTAGCTGTTGATTATTTTATGAAGTTGGTGGAAGCTGAACCTCTCATTGATATGGCTTATGAAAGGGTCTATCAATTTATTTGGAAGAATATCATTTACAGATATGGTCTGCCCCACGCCTTTATCACAGATAATGGTACCCTGTTTTATAATAATAAGTTTGTAGAACATTCAAAAGGTCCATTCTGCTCCAGGCCATCCTCGGAGTAATGCACAAACAGAGGTGACAAAACAGAACTCTATTGAATGGATTGAAGAAAAGATTAGATAATACTAAGGGGAATTGGATCAACAAGCTACAATCAGAGTTATAGGCTTACTGAACAACTCCTCGAACAGCAACAGGAGAGACACCATACATATTGGCCTTTGGAACCGAAGTTGTGATACCTGTCGAGCTGGGATTACCTACTCAAAGGTTTCTCAACTTTAATTCTCCAGTAAGTGATTTGATGAGAAGGATAGACTTAGATATGCTAGAAGAAGTTCGAGAAGATGCAGCGATCACAAATGCAGCCTACCAGCAAATGGCTGCCTTATTTTATAACAAAAAGGTGAAGAAGAGTGATCTGAAATAAGGTGATTATGTGTTGAAGATGGTTATTCATAAGCATAACAAACTTGAGGCTAATTGGCATGGGCCCTATCGCATCACATCAGTTGTCCGACCAGGTACCTACAGGATAGAAACTCTAGAACGGGAGGAATTCAAGAAAGCCTGGAATGCAGAATATCTGAGAAAGTACTAAAAGTAATGTAATAGTCAATGTACTCAATTCTTTCTATATGAATGAAAAAGATGATTTCCTAATTCGATGGTTTTTTTTCGGAGTACTAGTGCTACACACTACACTTAACAACGTTTTGAAAAATAAAAAACCAGTTATAAAGTTGGTCGGCATCAACAATCGCCATCTATAATGTTGTTCAGCATCAATAAAGGCACCAACAATGTTGGTCGTCGACACATGAAGACAATCAAGCAAGGCAACATTATAAATCCTAAATGCTTGATTAAAAAATAGGTGACGAAAAGGGCACCTAAACTGGGCAAGAAGTTGGATAAAAATCTACTACTTGGGATCCAAGGTAACTAATTGTCTAAACATCTAGGCATATTAGTAAGAGCCATAGTGAAATTGGGTGATAAAAAAATCACTAAAACTAGGCAAAAAATGGGATAAATATTCCACTGCCTAGGCACTTTTGGGTGATGAAAAAATCACTAAAACTAGTCAAAAAATTGGATACATTTTCCATTGCCTAGGCATCAAAATAAAGTGACAGATTGTCAATTCATATTCAAACGATCCAGAAAGTCAAAGATTGATTAGATAAGTGATCCATCATTTTTATTTATGATTAGCAAAATGTTGATCTAATATCATATTGTTGATCTAATGTTATGTACTTAGATTGACAAAATAAAAGTTACAAAATTACTCTATTTCCAAAATCAAAAATACAAAAGTTGATTTTCTTCAATAACAACTGTTACTAACAAAATACAAAAAAGATTATTCCATTGGTCTTTTTCCTTCAGACTTTGATACAGGATCCATTCCAGATGGAGGGTTATCTAAAGCATAAGGAGAATTGATGAAGTTCAAGTCTTGAAGCATTATGTGGTTGCTAGCACTTGGACGATCCAACAAGTGAGAAGGTCGGGAGATATAAAATTCCTCATGAAGTCCATAATCCCCCAAGTATTTTATGATCAAGCATCGAGGAATGGATTGAACAGGGATCCAATTAAGGTTCAATTTGAAAGGTGGTTTTTGGATATCAAGGAGTTCAGGATCATACCAATAACACGATTCGTTTCCTTTCTCAACCTTTATTATAGTAAAGGCATTCAACTAACCCCACTTGTATCCCTCGTTATTCGATCGCTTCAACCTGGCATCAAGAAGGCTTGGAGCTTTATTATTTCCCTCAATCTAGAATTCTCTAGGCTGCTTATGAAATTGATAAGTCAATTGCTCAACCTGGTGATGTAATTTTATCACCACATTTTCCTTATTCTGCAGTTGAGAACTCTGGGTGGAGAGTTGATCGGTAAGGGTTTGAATTTTTTGAGACATTTATGCCAGATCTTGATTCTTAGCCCTCAAATGAGCAACTTGTTTCTCCGAAGCCTGTTGCATCCTAATGTCTTCAACGGCGCTCCGACCAACTCTTGATCCACCCCGAGAAGTAGAGGCAGGTCTGATTTTCTTCAAAGATTCCAACTCGTCTCTCAGTGAAGCCTTTTTAGTCTCCAAAAGGGAAAATCCTTCATCATTCACTGGGATTATAGATCCAGAAGTAGATGCAGACTTTAATTGCCTCAATTCTTTCCTCAAAGCATTATTTTCTTCCTCAAGCAGCTTGGCAATGGTCCTATTCTCTTTAATTTCAAATTTTAGCATGGCTTCTCTTTGATTGTGGACATAAATAAATGCATTATAACCCCGAGCAACGCTTAACTGTTGATACTTCTTCGCTATCCTTCTTGTAAAATAGAGGTGGCCTCATTATGCTGATCTTGAACATCTTCAATCATTTCATAATAAGCCACATTGTTCACCACTGCTCGGTCAAGAAGACATTTCAACTACTGATATGCCTCTATTGCTTGCTCAAAGGCATTTTCACCCAGAATCCCAATTATTTGTTCCTCGGACAAGTCCATGCGGTCAACTTTGAAATAGTTAGTACATTTTTTCATCAACTCAGTATCATGAAATGGCAATAACTCCATCCTAGTAATGAACTAGAAAAGAAAAGCAATGAAAAATCAACAACAGAAATAATGAGTAGCGGAAAAGAAGCCAAGATAAGTAAAAAGTCAATTTCATTGATTAAGTTAAAGTTGGGTACAATCAAGGATACAATAAAAATAAAAACAAAACAAGACGGCCAAATAACTCTACACCTTCTCCTTATCCTCCAAAACCTTCTCAACTAGCTTTGTAGCAGGAATTGGGGGTTGAGGTTGCTCGGTAGAAGGAATTTTTTGCTGAGGTTACTCAGAAGACTGGGAAAGAGCAGCATCATGGTGGTTGTTCTACCACCATCAAAGAAGACTCATTAAACCTAACTTCATCTTCTTCTCCAATGGCAGGAGGAGGACCGTGGACATGTCTCTAAAAAAGTTCAGAATTTTTAAAGGTGTTCAACTTTTTAAGAGCAGCCACCCATCCATCTCTAAAAAACTCCAAGCCTGTATACTCAATTTGAGCAGAGGCAGCAGCTAAGGCTTTATTCCACCCTTTTCCCCAACCAGCACTAAAGGAGCCCTTCATAGTAGACGTCCTCTTCACCTTCCCAACAGAAAGATTCTGACGCAGTTGGGCATAAACTTCTTCAGCATTTGTTGCTTTTTCTTCAGCAGACTTTGCCCTCTTCTCAGCTTCTTTCTTTACCCGATCAGCCTCCACTAATCCGCGTTCAGATTCCTCTTTACTAGTTATTGCAGCCTTGAGTTTGTCCTCCAACTCCTGTATTTTCTGATTAACTTCGCCAGCAGTAGTCTCAGCTTTTTGTTGAGCTTCCTCAGTATTTTTAATTTTATTCTCCTAAGTAGCTTTATCAGCTTCATATTTTTATCGGGAGTCCTCCAAGGATTTGGTTAAGCAAACAAAGGCTTCTTCTACCTTATTGGAAGAGGAGGGAGCTTTTATAGCTTCATCCTTATCCAATAAATTATGAAAATGCACCACAAGCTGCAAAACAATAAGGAAAAGAAGAAATGAAATATCAAAGGGAAAAGATACTTACTGATGTAAGGCTTTGAGTAACCAAGTCAGAAATCTTCCCCCGAGGAAGAGAGGTTCCAGCAGCTCTGTGATCTGGAAGAGTTCCATACCATATCAATTTCTTGGCCAAACCAGGAGTAATGAATGCTAGTGGATCAGTAATCAAAGATGACAAATCAACCCCAGTGGGTTGAGCAACAACATCAATAGGTCTCTCAGCGGGACCCCTTATCAACCTCCTAAAAGGAGTTATCTCTTTAATCAAAGGTACTGCCTCTTTTCTCAAAGAAACCATCCCTTCAATCAAAGGTGTCATTTCTTTTTGGATGGTAGGGGGCTCCTTTCCGACCTCCTCCAGTGACTTAGTTCCTCCTTCAGAGGAAATAATGTTTTTCTTCTTAGCCCCTTCAGCAGGAGCATCCTCTCTACTTTTCTTACTCCCTTCAGTAGCAGGGACAATTTTGGCAAAGATATCAGGAACCTTCCTTTTTTTGTCATTATATCAGCAATAGAAGTATCCCAATTAGAAGAAGCTTCACCAACCACTGAAGAAGGAACAGTACCCTGCTCAAAGTCAATCACCAAAGTGGGTGGGGAAACAAGGCGAGCAATAAAGGAGGAAGTAGTGTTATTATACTCCAACAAATATGAAGCAACCGTTTGTTGAGGACCCTAAATAAACTTCAACTCTTTTATATTTATCTCACTCTCTTTAGGGGGGTTTCTCTTACTATCAACTGCAATTAAAGTTATAAAATAAAAAACACAAGTTAGTAAGGCATTTTCTCAAACAAAAACATAGCAAATTTTAAAATAAAAGAACAACCTATCCTATGGCCATAAAGTGGACATCTAGGATCTTGATATTCAGCATCTCCACTTAAAGGGGCATGTTGCCAATTTTTCACTACAACCCCATTATCAAAATAATCTTTATTAGAGTCAAGGAGGTTAACCACTAATGCTCTGTTAACGAACCTAGTTTTTAAATAGTAAGTGGTGTCATTAGTGACCCACTTATAACAAAACATGATTTCTGGAATCCCTAAATGGGTTATATAAATTTGATTTAATCTATAAACATTATTAACTACCCTGTGTTTGTAACTACTCTTGCAGGTACAATATCAAAATATTGGCAAAACTCCAAACACGAGGGATTTGGCGAAAAAGAAAAAACACACTCTGCAACAAAAATGGAGGGAAACCAGTCTCCTTCTACAAGAGAAAAGAAATCATAAGGGAAAGGGGGCTGTTCTAAGACAACCCAGGAAGGAATCCCAAAATCATTTCTAAACTTATCCAACGACTCTATGGAATGAACCATGATAATTAAAGCAAAGAAAGAAGAAAGAAGGAAATATTCTTACAAAAGTTTAAGGAATCAGCAAATACGGGTAACAGAAAGAACTTTCGCAAGAAGAAAATAAGAAAACGATGACAATGGAATCAAGTTTGAAAAAAGTAAAAGACGATAGGACTTTTGTCGCCTTTATATAGTCCGTCTCGAAAAACAAGAAAAATAATTATTAAAAAGGATGATGATTGCTTTTTCAGCGGCCAACCAGAAAAAAGACACAAATACCCAAGCGTTCATCAAATTTTAAAATATTTACAAAATTTCCATTTCGCGCTCAAAACTATTATTCAAAGTGGAAAATTTTCACAACTTTGGGAAGTCTGCAATTAGCCAAGTCATAGAAGATTTGCCCGAGCGGCTTTTAGAGCAAAATATTCCACACTTTCGTATCAGACTTCAAGTGTGAATTATTGGGGGACTTCTGTTGATACAAAAATTAGTCAGCTGATGTGGACCAATTATATAAAAATATGTGTCATCCAACGTGGCTCAAGTCCAATTCAATACGGATTGCCAAGCTACTCAGCATGCCGATCTACAAGGAAGACCGACCAGCTTAGCAGACCAACTGACTGGGAATACCGAGCAACTCTCAGGAAGACCAAACGACTGAACTAATGAAACGCTAACAATTTTACAGTTATTCCTTATTATGTACAGATGTAAATGCTTAATCGATAAAGGCATTCCATTTTTTTACAGCTACAACTCTTGACAGCTCTTTGGGTTATAAATACATTGTACTACCCTCATGGCAGGGCAATTGAATAAAGACAAGGCACCCAGTAATACACAACAGTCACTACCCCAAAACACATCATTAGTAACACAATTTTACCATTACAAAAAATATTAGTAACACAATTTTTCCATTAGAAAAAAGGCGTGGGGCACGAAGCTAGTAACGAAAAATTCTGTTACTAATGGTAAAATTCAGAATTAGTAACGGAAAATTTTGTTACTAATAGTAATGGTAAAATTTAGAATTAGTAACGAAAAATTATGTTGCTAATAGTAACGGTAAAATTCTGAATTAGTTTCGGTAAAATTCTGTTGCTATTAGTGACGGTAAAATTATGTTACTAATAGTAATGGTAAAATTCATAATTAGTAACAGTAAAATTCTGTTAGTAAGATTAATACATATTTAAAAAAGAATCAAGATCCAATATCTAGTTGTGGGTCGGTTGTCTTTCCTTGTACTAAGGAGAAAACATTAAACTCTTGACTTTAGCTTTAGCGTTCTCTTTACTTATTTGCCACCGCAGTTTGTTGAACTTGACAGGAGAGACTAATTCACAAAGGGTAACTCAACAGTAGAGATCAATTCACAAAGGGTCTAAAGATCTAAAAAAGAACATGATGATACCATCAAACGCTATCGCTTTTGACCACCCTTGCCTCCCTAAGAACTGACCTTGAGTGGACTTGAAAGAGACATTTGAAGGTTGAAAGGCTGGCAAAGCTTGTATGGTACTTCTACTGAGCAAACCTTTGGTTTGCTACTGCTTGCTTGCACTTGGAAACTACTTAATGATCCTCTTAGACTAGCGACCTATCATTGAGTAAATGGGTAGAGGAATTAGAGTCCCAAATAAGAAAACATATCAAGGCTAAAAACGTAACCCCCCCAAATTTGTAAACATAAAGCCCCAAATAAGAAAACATAGCAACCTGTAATGCTCAAATTTATAACTGTAAACCCCCAAAATTTAATGACGGGGACTACAAATGATCCAAGCAAGTCCTAAAATTTATAGTTAAACAAAAATAACAATTTAAGGCTAAAAAGGTTCTAAAAAATTATATAAAAGTTCTTATAATACGAAAATACAACTCTAATAAGCACCAATAAAATCACCACAAGCTGTAGAAAATAAGAAATGCACTCAAATCAAATATATGTAAAAATATCCTCATTCCGGTGCTCATCTAAACCATCATCCACACAAATCCTATTTTTCTCTTATCCAAATGAAAATAATAGCATTACCCTTAACCAATCATAAACAATAGAACCCTAACATTCATAATTTAAAGCAATAACTGTAAAGTTACGTGAATGAATAGAATGAGAGGAATGTTCATTAGCATCTGAGTTATACCTGATTTGAACTATGGTGCTGAAGCACAACTCCAAGCCCTAATATATACATAAACTAAAATGTAGAAACTAAAACTCAATTTTGAGAAATTGATAAACTCAAGGCATAAAATCAAATTGATTCAGGAATCAGAACCTAAATCGATTCATAAATCCATAAATCGTAAACCCAAATGGAAGGTCTGAACTGATTCATGAATCAGAACCTAAATCGATTCATAAACCTGATATAACCATATATACCCTCGGCCAGGTCGAGGGTGTCCTCCACCCAGATGAGGGCTTAGGTCTAGGACGAGTCCAATTACCACAGTTCTGTTACAAGAAGGGTCGGTCAAGACGGTCCCTCAGCCAAGGTTAGACGACCCTTCAAGAGGACGACCCCTCAACTAAGATCAGATAACCCTATGAGGGGACGACCCCTCATCACGGACCAGATAACCCTATAAGGGGCCGACCCCCATCATGGACCAGACGACCCTACAAGGGGCCGACCCCTCATTATGAACCAGACGACCCTATGAGGGGACGACAGTATGAGGCCCACATCCAGTCGGGCCCAATATCAGCATCAACTTTAACCTTGGCCTGGCATTTTAGGTTGACGATGACATCATCATAGTGAGTGATTTGGGAGACGTGTGGAACAATGCGCGTGGGACTCATATAGCACATGGATTAGACAGTTATAATAATATCATCCCCTCATGTGAGGGAATATTATGTCATCATTGATTACAAGGGGAACATCCAAGTGTTAGCAGGGGATTGGCTAGATCATTATTTACATGTACCATGCATACTTGGAGGGTACACTACTCCCCTAAGACCTATATATACTTGTCATCTTCAACCCTGTAAAGGGATCAATAATTGTAACCCTAGCTAAACTCTGCTTGTACACACAGTAGAGAGAGTGAGCTTATGAGCATTGTATCCAAGGCCATTAGTGCCTATATTTAGTGGATTACACACTCATAGTGGATGTAAGTCTAGTTGGCTGAACCAATATACATCAGTCTTCATTCCTCTTATACTCTTTCCCTTCTACACACACACATATATAACTCTATTGCTGCCATTGTTATTACTGTTTGAGCTCTCCACCTTTTATTTGGTGGTGCTAAATCTTAGCATCATCAGTTTGGTGCCATCTATGGGAATGAGAAGATATCTCTTCCTTTTATACAGCTTGACCTCATCGAAAACTCTGGTGGTAAACCAGTTCTCCCCCTTCATGTGGAGCTGTTTCACCATTGAAATAGGTCTATTAAGGTTCTCAAGATCTTTTGATCATCACAACTCAAATATATGGCACCGTAGATTCCACCACCACCTCCTCCATCGGATAGTGGAGTAGGATCTATTTCTAATCATGCACCACCTCAGTCAGAGATGGCTGATGTGGCAGCCGCCCTAAAGTCTTTAGCAGCAAGCCAGCGGATTTTGCAGGAGTAATTTACACCTCTTAGCCAAAACATACTGAGATCACTCGGAGTATCACCTTGAATGATTACTCTGGCAGCAGCTCCAGGGAAGCATGAGGCCAGGGGACCACCCCACCCACCACGCAAAGAATTGCCACCTCTACAACGACGGAGGGATGTTGCCGACCCCCGTCGTCTATGCTTGGGGAGGCAAGGTAACCCTTGACCGGAAGACATATATGATGATCTAGAGGTGGAAGAGGCCCCCATAGAATGTTTGGATCTATATGAGGTCTCCAACAATACTGTGCGACCTATCCAGGAGAGCAGGGGGAAGTGCGGAAGGCAAAATCTTGACGATCACCCGAGAGACTCTGCTTTCGACCGTCTGAGCAGGGGGTCGGTCTTTGAGAGGCTGGGCCCAATAAATGACCTGCGGGAAAAATTATCCCGATCAAGAAGTATTGCGAGGTCCAGAAGGGAAGCAGCAGATGATCGACCCTATGGGGGCTGATTCCACGGATGGGACGACGGCCAGGGAGAAGTAAATAGCCGATACAGACTTGCTGCAACAGAACCCTCCATTCACCTCAAAGAGGCGGCAGGGGATAACATCGGCCAAGCCGACCCTACGAGGTCCTGGAATGACTCGATTCAAAGACTGGAGGATAAAATTGGTGATATCCTGAAAGCAGGGATCCCCTTCAAAGAGGATACTCCATAGGCTCACCCTTTGTGGCAAAGATAATTAACTTCCCGACACCATCCAAGTTTAAGCCACATGTGGTCACCCCAAGGTATGACGGGAGTACCAACCCTGTCCATTATATTAAGATGTACTAATCAATGACAGACATATACTCCATCTCAAATGAGATGAGGTGTCGTGCCTTTTCTGGCCCTCTGACTGGGGCCGCACATGTTTGGTATATGTCTCTTCTGAAGAACTCCATTGAAAGCTTTAAGCAGTTAGTAGACCAGATTATCCATAACTTTTGCTTCGGAGTGAGGTCTCAGGAGAAAATCACACGCCTGCTCTATGTTAAGTAGGGGAAGAACGAGAGCCTAAGAGACTACATAGCCAGATTTAATAAAGAAAAGTTAGAGGTCGAGGATTACGATAAGAGTATAGCCATGACAACCCTCATTGGGGGACTCCAGAAGGGGAAGTTATTATAGAAGCTTGCTGAAGACCCCCCGAAGACGATGGTTGAATTGCTGGCAACAGCGAGAAAAGTGATGAATGTCGAGGAGGCGATAGTCACAAAATACGAAGATGAAAAAGGCACTAGTGGGGGTAAGTACCAGAAAAAGAATAAGGAGGGGAAGAAGAGGCTAGCATATGACAAATTCGCTGATTACACCCCTCTGACGGTTAGCTGCGAACACATTCTGAATGAGATAAAGAGCGATCGGTCCTTGAAGTGGCCTGAGAAGTTGAGGGAAACCCCTCACAGGATGAACAAAAACTTGTGGTGTGAATTTCACTAAGATCATGCCCATGTGACCGATAAGTGTTTTGCTCTGAAAGATGAAATTGAAAAAATGTTAAAAGAAGGGAAGTTAAGGAAATACATTGATAAGAGTGCCTTCAAGAGGGGCTGACCCCGGGAAGAGGAGAGTTGATACGTGCAGAGAAGATCCTCCAAACAGAATGGACGACCCTTCGGATGATGAGGACGACCCTGACCTCCCACCGAGAGACGACCATGGCCCTATAAAAAGACTTAATATGATCTCACTCGGTGTGGGGATAATCTCTGGGGGATTAGGAGGAGGAGGAGGAGGATCATAGGTTACCGACATGAAGGCCCATGTAGCTGAAGCCAAGGCATTAATAAAAGCCGTACACTCGACCTCTATAGAAACAAAACAAAAAAGGAAGAAGTTAAGATACAGAGTCGTAAAATTCACTGTCATCGAAGACACTTTATACAAAAAAGGGTTCTTGTTCCCCTTGCTCAGATGTGTGCACCCGTCTGAGGTCCCACATATCTTGTAAGATGTGCACGAGGGGTCATGTTCAAGCCATATTGGGGGCAGGTCATTAGCAAAGAGGATAGTAACCCAGGGATATTAGTGGCCGACCTTGGGGAAAGATGCCATGACATACGTAAAAAAGTGTGATAAATGTCAAAGGTTCGCCACCATCCCCATCATACTCTTACCTCTATCACATCCCCATGGCCATTCGCAGTATGGGAATTGATCTAGTAGGACCCTTACCCAGGGTCGTCAATAGCTATCGATACTTGATCGTAGTAATTGACTATTTCTCAAAATGGGTGGAAGCAAAGCCGATGGTCACGATTACCGAGTAGAAGACCTTCCAATTTATCTGGAAAAACATTATATGTAGATATGGTCTCCCTAACACCTTCATCTCAGATAACGGGATTTTAATTCAAGAATGCATCCCTGGAGAAATACTGCGATAGGGTGGATGTCAAATAATTCTTCTCTACCCCAGGCTGACCTCAGGCTAATGGGCAAACTGAAGTTACAAACAGAACAATCCTAGATGGGATCAAGATAAAACTCGAGGAGGCAAAAGGAAGATGGGTTAAGGAACTATACGCTGTATTTTGGGCCTACAAGACGACGACCAAGACTCCTACCGGGGAAACCCCATTCATGCTGGCGTATGCCTCAGAAGACGTCATCCCCACCGAGATTGGGTTCCTCACTCACAGAGTCCAAATGTATGACCCCTAGAGAAATATGTAAGAAAGGAGACTTGACCTAGACTTGATCGAGAAAATAAGAGAAGACGCTGAGATAAGGCAAGCAGCCTATCAGCAGAGGACTGCCAGGTTTTACAACTAGAGGGTAAAGCAAAGGCCAATCATTGTGGGGGACCTAGTCCTCAAAAAGACATGGTAGAAACCTAACAAGCTCGACCCAAATTGGCATGGCCCATATAGGGTCATTAATGAAGTTGTCCCTGGAACCTACAGACTAGAGAACCTTGAAGGGGAACCCTTTTCGAACCCCTAGAATGCAGTTCATTTGAAAAAATACTATCAATAATGTAATGTCCTATCGGACCAAAGTTGTAATGAATGTGTTGCTCCAGTAGAACACTTGGAATGTTAATGAGAATATTATATTGGCTCTTCATCTTGTGTTTGTCAATTCAGATACGTTGGGGTGATTCTTGCCAAACCACCATCGGCTATGATGAGGGTGAATGGTAGGGATGACCCTCCATTCACTCTCAAGAAAGATGAGGGGAGACTTGAAATTTAAAACATCATTAGTTTGGTGGAAACTACCCTTGGATATAATGAGGGTGAATGGTTGGAACAACTCTCCATTCACTCTCAAGAAAGACGAGGAGGGACTTAAAATTAAAAACATCATTAATTTGGTGGATAACCACCCTCGGTTAAGATGAGGGTGAATGGTAAGGACGACCCTCCATTCACTCTCAAGAAAGACGAGGGGGACTTAAAATTGAAAACATCATTAATTTGGTGGATAACCACCCTCGGCTAAGATGAGGGTGAATGGTTGGGACGACCCTCCATTCACTCTCAAGAAAGACGAGGGTGGACTTGAAAATTTAAAACATCATTAATTTGGTAGAAACCACCCTCGGCCATGATGAGGGTGAATGGTAGGAACGACCCTCCATTCACTCTCAAGAAAGACGAGGGGGGACTTGGATTTTAAAACATCCTTAATTTGGTGGAAACCACCCTCGGATATAATGCGGGTGAATGGTAGGGGCGACCCTCCATTAACTCTCAAGAAAGACGAGGGGGACTTGGAATTGAAAACATCATTAATTTAGTGGAAACTACCCTCGGCTATAATGAGGGTGAATTGTTGGGACGACCATCCATTCACTCTCAAGAAAGACGTGGGGGGACTTAAAATTGAAAACCATTAATTTGGTGGATAACCACCCACGGCTAAGATTAGGGTTAATGGTAGGGACGACCTTCCATTCACTCTCAAGAAAGACGAGGGGCACTTAAAATTGAAAATATCATTAATTTGGTGGATAACCACCCTCGGCTAAGATGAGGGTGAATGGTTGGGATGGCTCTCCATTCACTCTAAAGAAAGAAAGACGAGGGGGACTTGGATTTTAAAACATCATTAGTTTGGTGGAAGCCACCCTCGGCTATGATGAGGGTGAATATTAGGGACGACCCTCCATTCACTCTCAAGAAAGACGAGGGGGGACTTAAAATTTAAAACATCATTAGTTTGGTGGAAACTACCCACGGCTATGATGAGAGTGAGTGGTAGGGACGACCCTCCATTCACTCTCAAGAAAGACGAGGGAGGACTTGCAAGATGGTTAACACATATCATAGCCAGGATAAATCATAAAAGAGGCAAATATAGAAGGCAGGAAGAGAAGAATTCCATTATAAGAGCAATTCCACCATAAAAGTAAGTGTTACAATATTTGTCCAAAAGAAAATGAAATACAAAAACTTTACACGCTGAGGGTATAGGCCACAGACGGCCACCCTATTAAGAAACGTCGGAAGGTAGGGCTTCAACATCAACAAGAGGAGTCTATTCGATGAAAAAAATAGGCCGATCCTCAGACGTGCCGGTGCCTTCGACATGGACTTGAGACTCTACATAGGCTAAAGCCTCAGCTATAAGGGGGTCTTCCATCTCTATTATTTTAAGAGAGGGACTGATAGATGACACGGCATCCATAAATTTTAAGACGACCCACCGAAAGGTTGTCCTAATCCCTCTCTTTAGGTATTCAGAGAGCTTGTAAGCCTCCATAGCATCGACCTCGGTCTTTCTCACTGCCTCAGCAAGTTCAGCCTTGAATTGGACCCCCTGGTTGGTCAAGTCCTCTTCCTTATCTTTAATGAGGTTGTCCTTCACCTTCAAGTTAGACTTATGCTACTTTACCATCTTATCCAGGACTATCGCGTGCTCGGTCCTTCCACTCTCTAACTCAGCCCTAACAGTCTCCAGCTCGATCTTCAAGTCGACCTCATGCTGAATAACTCTTTTGGCCTCATGGAACTTCTGTTGGTTTGCAGCCATCCACTTCGTGGCAGAGGTGAAGGCGCAGACAGACTGCACAAAGGCAACACAAGCACATAGTAAAGGACCGAGGGAACAGTTGGTAAAATGGTGAATCAAAAAATAAGTTGAAAGAAATACCTGAGCCAGTGTATGCATACCGTAGTCGTAAACTTTGGCGGGGGGATCCTTGATAAAAATTCATAATCTGCGTCCGAGAGCTCAGAAAACATTGAGGCCTTGGCTGCCCACAAGTTAGCTATGAGGGATGAGGGTTCGGCCTTCAGGAAATTCAGATTCTAAGACCAGTAGGCACCCATGCTAGAAGAGGAGCTGGTCCCCTCAGTGTGTGCCTGAGGGACCTCTACCCTCGCCCTCATCCGTGAGTCAGGCCGAGAGCCCCCAGGGACTTCAGACTCCTTTAATTTGTGACTATCAGCGGTCAACTCCACCTGTGTTGGCCCCATAGCCTTTGTCTTTCTCGGAGGCTGCTGAGGCTCTTTACCTTTCTTCTTTCCTAGGTTGGACATCAAGCTGGGGAAATTCATCTCCTAAAGTTAATCAAAGATGTTTGCAGGCTGACCTGGAAAAGAGACGACATATCAGAAATAAACAGTAGCAACGAGGATACACTTGAGAAAAATAAAATGGAGCAAATGTCAACTCACATAATTCTGTCAGGGGGCCGACCCTCAGATCAGCTTCTTTGAGGAAATGAGGGGTCATCAGGTCTTTAAATTTAGCAAGTTCACCGTCCTTTCCTTGTTCCCTTAGATAATCAATAACATCCCTCCCATCTAAGCTGAGTCCGAGATCTAACCGTGCTCTTATTGAGGGGTTTGACCATGACCTTGGAATCCTCAGACTGTCTTCTACGGGATAGTCCCCGACTGGGAATTACCAATCCCCAGAGATGAAGAAAAACCTCTTCTTTCAATCATGGTTGGAAGTTTGTGCTACGTGAAGAAGTTTTTTAGCGAACTTCCTCGCCTCTAGATGAAAATTCCCAGACTGCTTGGACAAGGAAGTGATATTATAGCAGGCTATGAATAAATCAGACGAGGGCTCGTCGATGAAAGTATTCTTCCAAAGGGAGACATAGCCGAGGATAGTCCTCCATGAGTTGGGAGGAAGTTGAGAAGGAGCAAACCCAAGGGCAGATAGTATGTCAACTATTGCAGAGTGTAGAGAGAACCTGACACCTACCCTGAGCGTCTGCTCATAAATAACAACTTCCCCCTCATTCCCCTGAAATACCCTCTCGTATGCATTGGGGACCCTCATAGTTATATTGGGTTGTACACCGAATATATGCCTTTATTGTAAGAGTTCACGATCCCTTACAGATGAGACGTAAGCCGAGGCACTGGAAGTGTTAACTTGATCATTATCCGAATTCTCACTATCGTCCTCAGCCCTCTCATCCTCAGATCTCTCGGCCTCATCGCCTGTCGGTGGGTAACCTGCAAAGACCATCTGAAAAGTAAGAGGGGACAGGGCTGTCACAGGGATAACCTCAGAATGAGCTGTCCCCTCAGCCTATCAATCCGAGCTATGTGTGGATGTCTCTCTCCTCCCGGAAGGCCCAGCACCCGTTGGTGAAGATGCTCTCTCATTCATTTCTCCCTCGTATGTCTGACTCTCGACTGGACGACAGGAAGACCCACAAGACTTAGATGGTATTAGTGTGGCTAAAGAAATGGGGAAGATGGGTCATACCCAATTAGGGTAGGCCCCTCATCTTCGCTCGTACTCCTCCTCTAAATGCTTAATCTCTGTAAAGAATTTCTCCCTCAAGGTAAAAAATTCCTCGGCTAAATCATAAAGTCTTTTGAGCAATAAGGGGAAGACCCCACACTTCAGTAATTTGTTCAAACTAACTACAAACAGGTTTGGTATTTGACCAAATTAACTTTGGGATTAAAACTAAAGAAATAAAGGGTTTTGTGGATGAACGCTCAAGAACAAGGGGAATGCAGTTCACCAGAGAAGAACGTCGGTGAACACAAGAAAACCCAGTAAATGCTAAAAAAAGGCACTAAACCACCACTGAAAGGTGGAGGAAGAGCCCTAAGGAACCTAAACTCTAATAATCAGCCCTATGACCACCACAGCAAGGCGGACCTCCACGTTGAAAAAATATAAACTACCAAGAAAAATGGGAAAGAAACCCAAAGCGAGAAAGCAAACGAAAAATAGAAGATAAGGAAAGAGTAAGACCAGAAGGGTTACCTGAGGATGGAGGCGAAGACTAAGTGAAGGCTGAGACATAGAAATCACAAAAATGACGATTTGAACTGGTAAGGAGTTGGAGAGAGAGCTTGCGCGCGAAGAAGAAGAAGTAAAGAATGATTGTTTAAAAAATTATTTAAATACCTTGTTACTATTGGGCCTAGTAATCAATGCAAAGCACAACCCACGAGGAGAGGCATCATTAGGGCACGAAGCCCAAGAATGGTGTGCAGCCGTCACACTTGGGAAACGTAAATGATGATTGATATCTGACAAGGTGTTAAGCAGCTTGATAAATGTCACTCATCAAACTGATCACGCAGTCGACATTCAAAGGTAACATTACCCCTCAGCCATCTCAACAACATCGATGGCTAAAGGATGGGGGATGATTAATACAACCATATATACCCTCAGCCAGGCCGAGGGTGTCCTCCACCCAGACGAGGGCTCAGGTCCAGGATGAGTCCAATTACCACAGTTTCGTTATAAGAAGGGTCGACCAAGATGATCCCTCAGCCAAGGTAAGATGACCCTTCAAGAGAACGACCCCTCAACCAAGATCAGACGACCCTATGAGGGGTTGATCGGGCTTCATGGACCAGACGACCCTACAAGGGGCCGACCCATCATCACGGACCAGATAACCCTATAAGGGACCGACCCCCCATCATGGACCAAACGACCCTACAAGGGGCTGACCCCTCATCATGGACCAGATGACCCTATGAGGGGATGATAGTACGAGGCCCACATCCAGTCGAACCCATTGTCAGCATCAACTTTAGCCTCGGCCTGACATTCTAGGCCGACGGTGACATCATCACAACACGTGATTTGGTAGACACGTGGAATAGTGCGCGTGGGACTCATATAGCACATTGACTAAACCGTTATAACAATATCATCCCCTCGCGTGAGGGAAAATTATGTCATCATTGATTACAAGGGGCATATCCAAGTGTCAGAAGGGGATTGGCTAAATCATCATTCACATGCACCATACATGCTTCGGGGGTACACTACTCCCGCTAAGCCCTATATACTTGTCATCTTTAACCCTGTAATGGGATCGATAATTGTAACCCTAGCTAAACTCTGCTTGTACATACAGTAGAGAGAGAGTGAGCTTATGAGCATTGTATTTAAGGCCATTAGTTCTCATATTTAGTGGATTACACACTCATAGTGAATGTAGGCCTGGTTGGCTGAACCACTATACATCAGTCTTAATTCCTCTTATACTCATCCCCTTCTACACACATACATATATAACTCTATTACTGCCATTGTTATTACTGTTTGAGCTCTCCACCTCTTATCCGGTGGTGCTAAATCTTAGCATCATCAAACCCTAACACAAATCGTAAAATACCAAACTAAGAGAAAGAAATCGATTCATAAACCTATTAATATTTTGTGGTAAATCGTAAATCGATTCTGAATCGATTAAGATAAAGAAAGAAATAGGGGTTACCATGAGCTTTATGGTAAATCGTAAATGCTTTGTGGACACCATGAGCTTCATTCGTGTTAGAGAAAATGGGAGAAACGGGTAGCAGAAAAATTGGGAGGGAAGTATCCCGCTTCTATTTTGAGAGGGATCCCGCTTCTAATTTGTTAGCGCTGTTACAAAATTCATTTTCGTTCAATTACTTTTAAAATTATAAGTTAATTAGTAACACACATGTTAATTTAGTAACGATATATTATTGTTAAAATTAGTAATGGTAGGATACTGTTAGGAATCAATAAATTAGTCTGTTACTAAAAGCTTGTTTTGGTGTAGTGAGTGGACGTAGGCCATTTCTCTAAGGATGAACCACTTTAAAAATCTCTCGTCTTATTTTCTTTATTTATATTTATCTGTGATCAATTAATTAGATTAAGTCTAGTTTTTTGCATCAACAGGCGCCTTGAATTATTTTAAACAGACTTTTGAAAAAAACATAACTTGCATATCTGCTGCAAAAGTCCTCAAACTTTCTAGGTCTAAACACCATTTTTTATTCACAAAATCACCCTCCCAAATATAATTGCAAATTCATTTGAAACCTTAGAAGTTTCATACCTAATATATTTTTGTGAAGAGAGATCTCTACTACCGACCTTGTGAGCCGAGGGATCACGACTAAAAAGAAGGAAGAAAGGCTGATCGGTGGATACCGAGGGTGGACCGCTGCTCGTGGACTGCTCTGGATCTGAATAGTATTTTTAAGGGTTTTGTAAGTCAATTGTCTTGTAAAAGTTACTAAAGTGTTGAATATATGTTTTGCACTGAAAAAAGATGTTTCCTCATCTTTGTATGTTTGCATGCGTAGTTCTTTTTTTATGATTGAAAATTTGATCGTACACCCTATACTTAATCAAAGGTTAAAATTTGATAAAATTGAATTGTGTGTTTAGGGCATCTAATTAAATAAGTTAATCTATTAAATCGTGTGCACTCTCAATACATGTTGTAAGTTTTGTTTTACGTGTCTCGTATTTTTTATTCTTTTTTCTTTTGAAAGTAAATGTTTACATATGGAATAAATATTTACATTAAGTCTTACTTTTCTTCTTCTTCTTAAACTTTAACTAATATAAGTGTGGTGGAGATAATGGACAGGTCGTTATGGTTGTAAGAATAACAATGGTTGTTGTACAACGGTGGTGATGGTGTTGGTAGCGGTGACAGTGGCAGCTGATGGCGGTGATAATAGATGGTGGTGGCAACGACAGGTGATGGTAGTAACAACGTTGTTACATAATTTAGGATTCAGTATATTTTTAAAATATTAGGTGTATTCTTATCATGTATATTTTTTAATTTAAGGTGATAAGACTTATTTTAATCGTTTGTATTTTAATAATAACTATTAAAGAAGAATAATGCTACTTAGATATAGACATTGTTTTCAAAGCGAGTGATATATGAGACACACATTATATGAGGTGTTTGCATTTAAAAAAAATAAATAATAATACGAGTCTTAAAAATATGAATAATGCTATGAGTACTGATGTGGACGTCACATTATTTTCTCAAATGTCTGTTATTTATTGTCATGTGATGAGGTTTCGTCAAAACACAAAAATAAAATTATTTTGAGAAATATTTGGTAGAATTATTTGGGGCGTAACATTAGTCTAAAAATATACCCCATATACTTTTTCAAATGATGTTATTTGGATGATGATTTGGTTCCCAAAACAGAGAACCCATGTGCAGCCGAACACTACCGACAACACTCAAAGCACCAATCATTCCCGACCAGCCCCCCTTTTTTTCTAACCTTCTTCTTCTCTCTCTCTCTCTCTCTTTGCACGCCAGAATCTTGGAAGCAGAGGAAAATTGGATTAAGGTACACGTTCGGTTAAAGATTACAATCATAATCGTTGTTTAAAGGTACACGCTAGCGTCACTCCTTCTCCCCCTCCCCCAACCCTCCACCCGGAGCTCCGGCGACCCTCACCGGAGCTTCAGTGGGAGTCATCAAAGCTCCGGCGAGCAGTGGGGGCGGGGTAAATGAGATTGTGTGTCTTTGTTTTTGAGGGTTTTTATGTGATGAAGGATTTTTTGGAACAAAATAAAAAGATTGGATTAAAAGTGTATTAAAAATATTCGAGAGATTATTATGTGTACCCGTGTTTTATTGTAATGTAGAAACAGTTGCACAAAAGGAAAAAAGAATAGAAGATACACAAGCAAACATTGCTTAATCCGTTCACCATATGCATTCTTCCCATGTCCACTCACAGACACTACTACTACTTCTTTACATGTTCTTTTTATTCCTTTACAGGTTGTTTGGTGCCCGAACAATTTTTTGATATTGTTGAGAGATGGCCGAGGCCATTGTAGCTGTGATTGCTGAGATAGTTGTATCTCACATGGTGGATTCAATCACGCGTCCGTATGGATATCTCTTCTGCCACAACAAGATCATTGACAATCTGAGAAGAGAAGTTATGGATCTAAAAGATATGAGAAATGACATGCAGCAACAGGTTGATGAAGCCGTGAATAATTTGGAAGCTGTTGCATATGATGTTCGGGCTTGGCTGACCGAAGTTAATAGGATCATGGAAGAGTATGAGAGGATTTTAGAATCTAAAGCTATTATCGACAAGGGGTGTTTGAATGTGGGGTGTCCAAATTTGAAGTCTAGGTACTTGCTGAGCCGGAGAGCCACGGTGATGACTAATAATGTCGATGAACTTAAATACAGAGGGAGCTTTGTGTACTTAAAACCGGAACCTCCAATGAGGACGGGGGCATCGACATCAACTGATGCTTCTAAGGGCTTTCCATCCAGGATGGCAACTATGAAAGCTATCATGAATGCTCTGAAGGATGACAGGATCAGTACGATTGGGATATGTGGCATGGGGGGTGTTGGAAAGACAACAATGGTGAAAGAAGTTGCCGAAAGAGCAATGTCCGAGAATATGTTCGATGAGATTGTGATGGCAGTCATGCCCCGAGATAAAGACTTGAAGATGATTCAAGGTCAACTTGCAGATATGTTGGGTTTGAAGTTTGCGATGGAGAGTATTGGTGCAAGAGCGCAACGTCTTTATGCAAGACTAACGCATCATGAAATTCTTGTAATATTGGACGATGTTTCAGAAGCAATGGAAATTCGGGAAATAGGCATTCCTTTTGGGGATGATTGCAAGGGGTGCAAAGTTGTATTGACGACAAGAAGTGAACAAGTTTGTCATGATATGTTAACTCAAAAGATTTTCAGAGTTGAAGTTCTTTCTGAAGAAGAAGCTTGGGATCTTTTCAAAGACACGGTAGGAAATTGTGTGGACACTGCTGATTTACGTCACATAGCAAGAGAGATTGTAAAGGAATGTGGAGGCTTACCTCTTGCAATTGTGGTTATCGCCATGACGCTAAAAGATAAAAAGAAGCCTGCCTGGCTTGATGCCCTTCAGAAAATAAGAAAATCTACTGTGGCAAACATATCAGAGATGCATAAATCAGTGTACTCAAGATTAGAAACAAGTGACGAAGCCAAGTCATTGTTTCTCCTTTGTTGTCGGTTTCCAAAAGATGAAATGATTTCGATTGAAATGTTGGTTAGATATGCGGTGGGACTACAGTTTTTTAAAGATGTTGAGACATTACAAGAAACAAGAAAGAAAGTACACTCGCTGGTCGATAAACTGATGGTTGATTCATTGCTAGTAGTTGAATCTGATGAGTTTGTGAAAGTGAATCACGATGTACGCAATATAGGCTTGTCAATTGCATCCAAAGAAGGCGATGTATATGAAAATGAAATGCATGCGGTAAGAGATGATACCGAGTTAAAAGATTGGCCGCAAAATGACAAGTATGATTTTTACACAACCAAGTCACTATATTCAAATGAAATGCACCAGCTTCCAGCCAATTTAGATTGTGCAGAGCTAAAGCTTTTATGGCTGGTGTGCAGTCATGATGGGCTACAAATATCAAGGGATTTTTTTGAAGGGATGAAGTCACTTAAAGTTATTGATTTTAGAGTTAAATTTGTTGAACCTCTGCCACCATCACTCCAGTTCTTGATGAACCTTCGAACATTATGTCTAGACACTTGTAGTTTGCGGGTCGACATATCCTTAATCGGAACCCTACAAAAATTGGAAATTCTCAGCTTTTTTCGCTGTGACCTTGATGTGTTACCTAGTGAAATAGGGAAGCTCACTAATCTGAAATTGTTAGATTTGAGGTGCTCAAAAGGTCCCAATAGAATTCCATCTGGTTTGTTTTCGTGCTTGAAGAAACTAGAAGAGTTGTACATGGGAAAATACTTTGGGCATGCCGCTGTTAATGGACACAACCAAAGAAACCGTGCCAGCATTAGAGAGCTAAAATCATTGTTTAGTCTGAAAGTTTTGCAAATTTTGGTACCCCCAGAAATCGTGTTTCTGCAAAATTTTAAGAAGTTTCATTTTGAGAATCTAGAAGGATTTGACTTTTCAATGTTTGAGGTGGAATCATTACCTTTTCCTCGATTCCCTTTACCAAACAGTGTTTCACTCTCTGGTGTTGACTTATCTGTGGTTTTAAAGACCAATATTAATGTGCTAGTGAACAAAGCTAACGGTCTTGCTTTGAGGAACTTCAAGAATCCTATCAAAGAGTTGGGCGAAAAAGTGTTTGTTAATGTGAAGAGACTACAAATGTCTAATTGTCATGAGGTGGAACATGTTATTGATGTAGTAGACTCAGTTCCTGGTAATGTCTTCAGTAACTTGGAGTCATTGGATATTAAAAATATGGATAAGCTGACCGATATATGTAGCGGAGATCTTCCAGCGCGTTGTTTTGAAGCACTACAAGAGGTGACATTAATGGAGCTACCTAGGATGAGTCATTTGTGGAGGGATCCCGTCCAACCTACAAGCCTCAACAAACTTACATCTTTTGATATCAGCTACTGTTCTGGAATGAAAATTCTCTTTCCGCAATCTGTAGTTAAATGTCTTTTGCAACTCCAACGACTAGTTATGTCTGACTGCGATAGAATGGAGGGAGTTGTTTCGGAGGAAGGAGGGAACAAGAAAGAAGCCAAAGAAAATATCGAGTTCCCAAAATTAAACTTGTTGAAACTTCGAAATCTGCCAAAGTTTAGGAGCTTCTACGCTATTACTGAAAGACAGGATCATTTTATTGGCTCATCGGATTATAATAATGATGGTGGCACCATTCAACCTGTGTTCAACAACCATCAGGTACGTACGTAATGTTGTTCGATTATCAATTTTTAATTGCTAATATATTTCCTGAATGCCTGTCCAATTCTCAACAATTATATATATATATATGAATTCTCTTAAGAGGAAGGCTACAAGGAGGACCATAAACGGACCAATTTTTTTAAAATATTAAAAAAATTAATTTTGAGTTGATTTTTTTGGGGGGTATCTAAACATTTCAGAGATCCCCACTTCCCCCTCCTTCCTCCCCCCCCCCCCCCCCCCTCACCCCCCACCCCCCAAAAAAAAAAAATCAGCTTAGGCCTTAGAATAGTTGTTTTTGCTATTTAAAAAGATAGATAAATACAATTAGGTCCCTCACAAGCAATTTTTTTACTCTAAACATGGGATAATTTTTTTTAAACACCTAGGTCCCTCAAATACTCATTTACCCGATACTTTTTATTTTTAAACCAACCAATCAACCTGCAATTCAGTCGATTCATAGCAGAATGTGGTGTATTCCTCAATTTTGATTGTGGTTTCTACATTTTATTTTCTCTCTCAACAATAGTATTTTAAGTTGGCGGTGAATTTTGGAGACATTCACCAATTGTTCGAACATTGGGGACTGACCATTCAAACAGTCAGTAACTTTCAGATAGGTTGTTTTAGCAAACTATTTTTGAAGAAGGTTCGAACGGTGGGCAACATGGCAGAAAGGTTTCCTAATCAGTTTTGGAAAGGGATTTCGTGTTGAACAAGGTTTAAGGAGGATGCCATAGGCCTGTAGAAACGGTTAGGAAAGATGTGAGACCTTCCATAGGTGAGATTGGGGTGAGGAGTAAGGGATTTGTAGGGGCTGCTCGTTTTGTTGGGGCTGGGTCTTTAAAAAAAGAATGCACGCATTGTGCTGTATTACGCATTTCGCGTATTTTGCATGCCACATCATCATTTCGCGTACCCATAATGTGACTCTTGCAGTTCCAGGTGCGCTATGTTGTGTTTTTTGCCCCAAAACGGACTGTTGCGCTCAATATTACGCGTTTTGTGACTCTATTTTAAACACTGCTTGAAAAGATTTTATCAATTAAGGCAAGGTGAAACTAGGTTATTGAGGTCATACCATGTCCTAAGGATGGATTCCGGAACATGAAGACTTCAACACAGATACTTGAGAAATTCGTAGAATCTTAGGATACAACCAACCAAACTTAGACCTATACAAACCCAATGTGTCTTGGATAAGAGAGTAAAACCAACAACAAAAACTAACATAAATAATAAATATTATATATATTTCATAATAAAAGAAATTAGGGTAATAATTATATAAATCTCCCTCCATCTCACGTAATGAGCAGTTTATTTGATAGACTTTGTTAACTCTATATATGATCATTTTAGACTTTAATTTCATCTATCTATAATTTAATCGAAAATGCCTTTATTTTCATCATAATTTTTTTTATTGTAAACTTTCATATAGAGGTACTTCAAACTTATGTTTGATTGCAGTTTAGTATTTTAAGATTGGATTCATATTCATAAAGATCTGACAAAGTTTTACGTTGGTTGTCAGCTACCTACGCAACCCTCCTCCTTTATCCGGGCTTGGGACTGGCAGTGTTAAAAAAAAATAAGAAGTTAAGCACGACACATGCGGAGTTTAGTATTTTAAGATTAATAAGATACATTCGAAAGCCAAAAGTTTGCCCCTTCTTGAGAGTGAATATATTTATCAAAACGACAACCACACAAAACGTTCATAGGAGTTAGGGTTAACCCTGTTCGAGTATATGTACCGAACGACAACCACAAGAAACTCGATCCAACCATTGAGTATTAAAGGCAATTGACGAGACAGTGTGCCAGAAACACCATCAATGGAGGCAACCACACTATGCACTGCTCTACATCTCTGCCAGTCATCTACAATCTCATATACTTGTGTTTCTATATATATGTATTTAGAATAATTGTAATAGCATATATGAATACATATATAGGATCTGTACTTATTACTTGGGATTTGTGTGATTCAACAAGTTTGTTACTTCTCATGGATCTCACTGAGCTCCTGCTATCAATCCATCAGAAGATTGGTCTGTATATTGTTGTCAAATTATAAATTACTACAAGTGCACGGGCTATTATAGAATAACAAATGTAAGTACAGATTGAATCCATAGAGATTTGGTCAATTTTCTAAATTAAAAACTTTCCAACTAGACGTAAAAATGAAAATTATAATCTAAAACAAAAATAAAAGCAATTAATAGGAGCAATCAAGAATATGTAACTAATTATGGAAAAAACTAGTATTTTGGATCCAAGTATCAATTTTAATTAATATTACGCATTAATTGAATTTCGTCATTCCCGATTTTATAACTCAAATTAAATCGACTCTCACCACGTTTAATTCGAAAAATAAAACATTTAAGTTCACACAAAATTTAACGTCTGTAAGTTATACGGCTTAAATCCCTACTCCCTTGAAAATATTAATTTTAAGTTTTAAATTTAGTCTTCAAGTATGGAGTATCAAAACAATCGAGTGCAAGCATGAGATATAAAACAATTTAATTTAAGCATAACCCATAAAAAATTACGCACCTTAATTCTTAAAATATGAATTCGCAATCACTTTCGAAGGTTTAAAACCATAGTTGTTGAATTGTGATACGTATCGTGTATCGAAAACCCTATGTATCGTGAATCGTGAATCGTATCGCGATACGTATCGTGCGATATAGCACAAAAAATAAATAAAATTTTAAAAATAAATAAAAATATGGAGAACACTTTTCAATCAATTATATAACATAATATGATTCAAACTTCTAATTTCTCCACAAATCATATCAAAAAAGAATCCACAAGCCATATTTACTATTTAGTATCATATACATACTACTTAGTAATAGTACTATTAAGGTATCGTCATGGTGTCATCCTCAACTATGATGATGATACCTTAATAGTATCCAAAAAATAATAACCAAAATCCAAAAAATATATCCAATAAAGTCATCATCTTCATCACTCCTCTAATTATTCCTAAATCCTAATCCTCCTCCTCCTCCTCATCAATGTTTAGTTCATTATCATCATCGTCTTCATCATCATCTTCTACAATGATTCTCTCCTCTTCTCTTTGGCCCTCCTCTTCCTCCTCCTCCTCCTCCTCCTCATCATCGTCAATAACTTCAATATCATCCTCATCAACACGAATCGATTTCCCTTTCCTCCTCCTCGCATTCAAGTTCTTTGGTCCTATATGAAAAAAAATGCAAAAATATACATTAATTACTTCATGTTGATGTAGTTTATTACTATTTCATTTTGTTAATAGTTCCAAAATATATATACTAAAAAATCATACCTCGCTTCCGTTTGTTACTACTTCCTCCTTCCTCTTGGAAGCATTCATGCACATCCATCCACGAGTGGTCTTCGGGAAAACATGGATCTTCCTTCTCGGTTATCCATTCATCATCGGAATCCATATCCAATAGACAAATTGGATCATATGTCTCACCCCTTTGTTGTCGCTTCAAAAGTCGCATCTCGAGTTGAATGTTGTACTTGACAAAGACAAGAGCATTCAATCTTTGTGCCTCCAAACGATTTCTTTTCTTTGAGTGCACGTGGTCAAATGTGCTCCAATTTCGCTCACATCCCGTGGCACTACAAGTTAGGCTTAGCACTCTTATTGCCAACCGTTGGAGTTCCTTGCACTCTTCTCCTTAATTTTCCCACCATATGCCTAGAATAAATAGGCAAAAACAACGCAAACATAAACATAAATAAGAGGCCAAGAAACAACAACAAAAATAGGCCAAAACAGGGGCATATGGCTGCCCATAACAGGGGCAAAAAAGGGGCATATTGCTGCCCAAAACAACAATAAAAATAGGCCAAAACAGGGCCAAATTGCTGTCCAAAACAGGGGCATATTGCTGCCCAAAACAAGGGCATATTGCTGCCCCAAAACAGCAATAAAGATAGGCCAAAGCATGGCCAAAATGCGGCGAAAAAAGCAACTAATTACCTGGTTGTGTCTTATCTCTTGTCAAGACGGCCATGCTCACTCCAAATAACCCTTCCGCCCGGCGAAATTTCTCAATTTGTTCAGCAATTGCAATTTTGCTCTCAACATCCGGATACATTTTCTCAATGGTTTGGTACAACCCTCTCTTGACTTCCCTATCCGCATTGAACCCCTCGCTATATTGGAATCTATATAAAGTATACATGTGCATATACATTATGTTAGAAAAGTTATACAAATAAATAAAATACAAATACAATTTATGATGAAAAGTTACCTAGGGTTGAGAAAGTAACCCGCCGCATGAAGTGGTTGATGGAGTTGCATGTCCCATCTTGTATCAATAATTTTCCATATTCTTCGGTACCTTGCCTCTTTATGGTCGAAATTTTTTGCAATTGCCTCCTTGGCCCTATCCATAGCTTCATAAATGTACCCCATTGCCGGTTTTAAATCACCATCTACAAGCCTTAAAACCTTAGTGAGGGGGATAACGCATTTCAAGCAATATTTGATTGCCTTCCAAAATTTGCTATCACCTAAAATTATGTTCTCAACATGCTTGGCATCAAACTTATGTGCATATGGTCCCGTGGCCCACTCCTCCGATGCAAACATGTGCCTAAGAGGAATTTTCTTCTCTTGGAAGCTCTTTAAAGTCAAGAAAGATGTAGCAAATCTTGTAACCCCCGCCCTTGTTAGTTCTTTTTTTTTTTTGTGAATTTTCGAAACAAATCAAGAACCCAAGCATGTCAGTATATATAAACGGTTACCTCCTTGGCTTTTTTAATGGTGTCATGAAAAATTGGTAGATCACCTATATCACTTAGCATTAAATCAATGAGGTGAGCCGAACAAGGAGACCAAAATAAATTTTTTCTTTTGTTTTCCAACTTTTCTCCGGCCAAAACATAAGCCGACGCACTATCGGTAATTACTTGGACCACATTCTCCTCTCCTATCTCCTCAACAAGCGAATCAAGTAATTCACATAGCTTGTCGGCATCCTTTACAAAGGAGGAAGTATCCAAGGATTTGAGAAAAACCGTTCCACGAGGGCTATTCACAAGGAAATTAGTTAAGGACCTTGATGTGACACCCCGACTAATTAAATACCGGGTAGCTACTCCTTTATTAAATTAAATCAAAATGCCATGTTGG
The DNA here is from genome assembly GCA_949130495.1 of Sambucus nigra. Lineage (NCBI taxonomy): Eukaryota > Viridiplantae > Streptophyta > Magnoliopsida > Dipsacales > Adoxaceae > Sambucus > Sambucus nigra. Next base: position 53,384,166 of record OX422222.1, read on the forward strand.
CTCAGTTAATAGCATCACTGTCGAAAACATTTTATTATTACTAACCACCTAGTATTTAAAAAGTAAGTTGTCAAATTTTAATTAAAGTCTGATTAACATGCAGTAAAAGATTTAAAGCAAGAATAATATCACCATTCACCATAACGAAATACTAGAATAACCATCACATGATATAAATAAATCCGGAGGAAAACTCCTCACAACAAATCCCACAACTGAAATAAGTAACGAAATACTGAATACTGAATTAATACATGCCAAAGTCTGAAAAACTGAAATGGAAATGTCTCTAATAGAATTTGGGCAACATGCCCCACAACTGAGGAATACTGAACATGGAATCCAAATGATAGAAGAGTCTAAAAGCAAATCCCTGTAACTTCCACAAACAGCTACAGCTCGTCATTGGAATGAGAATCCTATGCGTGATGTCCTTGTGGCTGGGCACCTAAAATGGTTTTACAAGAAAATAGATTTGAAAGCAAACGGGTCAGAGCCCGAATGTGGAGATATTTTAAAAACCTGCAAGTGCTTTAAAACATTTAAAACATTAAATGCAAAATACATGTTAGGACGTGCACTCACATGAAATTCTCACCTCTCGTCTAACTGTGCACTCCTAACGTAAGTACCCATCTAAAATGACACAAACCACTAGCTAAGTGACATCATATCTAGTTAGACTGTCATAGGTTCTACCCTTATTACTCGGTTCCCATTAACATTATAACGATCTCAATTAAATAGGGGGCTTAACGTAAATTCAGGTTCTCATATAAAAGTAATACAACTCGTTATAGATTATCCCTTTTATGTTATTCCATAGTTATACACAATACCATATGAAAGTTCTCATTTTACTAAGTGTATATTTTCCACAACATAAATATACAATATAAGCACCCCGAGACTAAGCTGTGGTGCACACATACTCTGCTATCCATCCCGGTACATCACGTACATAAGGATCACATATTCCAAATTTCTCAGGAATAGTTCACAGATAACAACATCACAAATAATGGAGGCGAACACAGTCACATCACATGGGTCACGCACATACCTGCGCTCCCACGATCAGCAGACTTATTAACATCCCAATAAGTCCTTCTCTGACCTATGTTCATCGAGGTAACCAGTCTAAATCCGGGCAACACAAGGATTAGAGGGCCCTAAGCGAACGCAAACCTCCCGTGATAGCAAGTATGGTAGGTATGTCATACACACAAATCATATATCAATACTAAGTAAACACGCATCTTAGTAATCACCGTAGTTTAATTGTAGTACATATCGCCTTCTCGTACCAACTTATAATTTATACAATTTATATAATCCCGGTTCATAATCATACACGCCATAATTTATTCTCACGTCGTAGTAGGCACTCACGTCTCGACTCAAAATGTCTATTTGATTCGTTCCACAATTATATAATTTACTCCTCATTATATCCCAAATGTCCCAAGTATACCAATACATCATCAAAGGAATGTTATCTCTATCATCGAACAAGTTTACGGGACTCCCAAAATCAAAACAGGCCAAAAAGGCCTAACCTGCCAGCTCGTTAGAAGTCTCGTTCGAACGAGACTGTTCGAACGAGATTCAGTTCGTTCGAACGAACTGAGCCTTTTAACGACATCTCGTTCGAACGAAGGTATCGAACGAATTCCCCCTCGTTAGAAGCAACTGGTCAACTCGTTAGAAGCTTGTTCGAACGAGCTCGTTCGAACGACCTGGGAAGTCTTCTAACGAACGACCAGTTTCGTTCCCAGAATTTCTACTTTCGTTTTTCACCAATTTCTACTCCTCAATTCTCCTCTAAAATTTGTCCCAACAACGTTTTAAGGTCTCTAATCAATCCTAAACATATCAAGGTCACATATTAACGTGTTTTAAGGGAATAATTCATCCTAAACATCACCAAATCACAAGTCTCATCACTTTTCCCCAATTTTTCAAGAACATAAACCCTAAGATTATAAATCATCAATTTCCAGAAATAAATCCGTTTTTATAACACATAAACTTATGATTCTCTTAATTCGATCTTCCAATAACATTTCTACATGCAAACCTATCTCCAAAATTTATTAACAACTCTAGTTTCATGGGTTTTCAATTATCTCCCAATTAATTATGATTATTGAATAGTCTAAGCATGGAAGAAGCATTTACTGCATAAAAACGTAAATTAAACCACTTGCCTTGATTCAATCTCTGATTTTGATGACGATTTGAAGAAGTTCTCTCTCTCTTTCTGCAGAATTCCCTTCTATCTCTCTTTCTCCAAGCTTTCTTCTCCAATGGCTATGGTGGCTAGGGTTTGCTTTGGGAAATTTTGGAAAACCTAATTCTAATAACCTACGTAGCCTTTTTAGGTTAATAAGGGTTGTTAATGGGCTTAGTGGGTCAAATCCACATCAGATATAATTTACTAATTTTCGTCACTTTTAATTCTCTTAAATGCAAAATTACCAAACTACCCCTATATGTTGCCGGTATGGCCTAAAAATACCCCGGGACCCAAACTAAACCCCCGGCTAGTGTTTTCTGACTATCTCGACCCTTCCGGACGCGTTGGCGTACTCAAAACGACCATACGGTTAATAGAATTTAAATTCACTTTTATGATTAAAATAATTATATCCTGACGCGACTGTCTCACGCGTCCTAATAAAATGTCCAATTTGCCGTATATCAATCTCACGACAATTTCATAATTCAATATTCATATATCATCATATATATTCAATATAGTCAAATACCAACTCACATCCCGCTAGTATTTTATCCGGATTAATTCCCAATTAATTCTCATTTAATTAACTAATCCGAAAAATAAATATCGCCAAAAATACGGGGTATTACACTTGATTTCCCATCGGTCCATCCATCCGACATAAGAGTGCAACCCGTCATCTTCCATTCTTGTTTATATTTTTCCAAATTTGTTTCAACATTTTCAACTTCCTTTTTTAAGTAAGTAACCCTTGTCTCATGGTAAGACGGAGGCTTTAGCCCCTTCCCGTAATCACCAATTGATTTCACCATCTTTGTAAACAAGGGACTTTTGACTACATTAAAAGCTATACCATTTCCATAAAAAAACCTACAAATGTCACTAATTACCGGCCCCCTCTTTTTCAACATTGCATTTATCGTTGTTTGTTTTTTCTTCCCTTTAATGACATATGCATCCATAGTTCCCTTCTTTGATTTTTCGAAATTTTTCTCAACTTCAAATTCCTCTTCTTCACCCTCATTTTGTTGCCCACTTTCTTCATTATACTCCTCCTCATTTACTCCTAAAATGTTTGCAAATTTTTTTCTAACATCTTCGGGGCATTGCATACATTTTTTGGCATCTTTCCCCGTGCCGGCAAGGTGGTGCTTCATTCTAAAAATCCCACCCCATTTTGCATCCTTACAAAAATTACATCTTAAATGCAATCTATTATCATTCACTTTTTCACAATAATCCCATGTGGGGTCAACCACAACTTTTCTCTTTTGTTTAGTCATTTCCTAAATAAACAAAGAGGAAAAAGAAATAACTATACTTGAATAAATATATAAATAAAGATGAACAATAAATAAATAAGTGAGAGACAATAAATAAATAAACCTAGGGTTTATTTATTTATTAATGGTGGAGAGAGAGAGCACAAAGTTGAAGAAAAAGACAAGAAAAAAGAGAAAAGGACCTAGGGTTACTTACCAAAGCAAAGGATGGAAGCTTCTCTTGACAAAAAGTTGAAGAAAAAAACAAGAAAGGTGAGTATATTAATGGTGGACAGAATATTAATGGTGGGGAACACAAGAAAAGTGAGAAAATGACCTTTTATACCTAGGGTTTTGGTCATTTATGTGTTTTAAAGTCTTTAAAGGGCATTGAAGTCATTTTCGGCCATAAAAAATAAAAAAAAAAGTTTTTTTTTTTTACTTTTGAAAAGCCAGATGCCGACAGGGGGAAAAAAGGGCGGGCCAGTTTGACTCGTGAATGAATCGCGAGTCATACGAGTCACGTATCGACTCGCGATTCAAGTCCGATACGTCCGATTCCAGGTGATTTGCGATTCAGTAGGCCCATTCGGCTCGTTTCTATGCTGTATCGAACCGTATCGTGCGATTCGACTCGTGAATCGCCCGATACTGACAACAGAGTTTAAAACACACTCTCGTGTTATTTTAAGTGAATACTGAATTTTTAAAACATTTAAAACATGTCGGGAATGAACAAAAAATTAAAGTAACTACATAATACTAATCAAGCATGATGAATTTCATCTAGTCATAGTAGAGAATTTACTATAACATAATGAACGACATAATAAGGTTGCAAGCAGGAACAAGAATTTTCATAAATGAATCAAATTTACAACTTAATTGTATCTCAAAATTAATCTTGACAAAATTCTCCCCACAAAAATACAATTCGTGGCCCTCAAATTTGCTCTCAAAAAGTCTAAAAAATTGTGTGTTTAGAAAAATGAGCTAAGGGTCTTATTTATAAGCTTTGGTGTGAGGTATTTAATTTAGTTCAAATTACCATTTAATTGGTCGTATCCCAAAAACTAACTTTTAAAATGTACCCTTGTTTTTTTTATACCAATATGATAAGATTTGAGTCATGGAAAAAAATCTGATTTGATTGGGATACAGGTGCTTAGACACGTGCTTAATGAAGACTTGCACGTGCCTGAATAAGCTAGGATGCACGCGCTTGATGATAGGATGCCATGCGCAGGAGCCTTGAGGCAGCTACACGTGACTGAGTAAGTGCCAAACATGGCCTTAACTCATTCAGCACTTTTCTTACTAAAAAGAATAAAGGTCCTGGGAATTGAACCCATAGCAAAGGGTTGCCTTCCAGCATGCCTTACCACCTTCAATAAATATATTGCACCATTATTTTATATACTAAACAGTTTCCAAAATCCTTTTTTCATACTCTGGCCTCGAGACTTTGTAATTCTCACTTCTTCCCAAAATCTCCATAAATTCACCAATTGACTTCGAATTTCCACCAAACTTCAGGTTTACTATAAAAATGTAAAATAACTTATATTAATTCAAATCCAGCCTCTTAAAGTTTAGGAAATTACCAATTTACCCCTAATTGTATTTTAGACCCCAAAATTTCATAAATAACTTATTTCGATTCGAAATTCAAACAAATTTCAAAGAGAATTTATTTCGCCTAGATAAATATTTAAAATTAGTTTTAGGCCCAATAAGTTTCTGAAATTACAGTTTTGCACCCTGGGATTGGTAAAATTTCATTTTTAACTCAAATTCTTTTCAAACTTGCATTTTTCTCTCGAATTATGAAAACGGCTCTAGAAATTCATTATTTATGATACAGCGGGCCTAACAAGGTCTAGATTTTGGAATAAATATTACAAAATTAGGCTATCATCATATGTTTACATTATACTAATATATATATATATATATATATATATATATATATATATATATATATATATATAGGGAGAGAGAGAGTGAGAGACAGAAAGAGAAGAGAGTTTGAGGATGTTGTGTGGAAGCGTGTCAACAAATGATATTGCCTGTGACCTCAAATAATTATATGACACACACAATAAAAGTATAATGAGTAGATAGACACACACAGGAAGACGCAATATTTAAGTGGTTTACCAATTTGACTACGTTCACTAATTACTTAGATAAATTAACAAATGGATTATAAAAGAGGATTCCCACAAATACAGTCCAAATGAAAAATACAATGTGTATTTTTCTATACAAATGTATACCTAAATAAGATCTCTACACTCAACTTTGTTGTTGGTGTATATTATATATTCCATCCGCTGAATTTCTTCCCTTTTTATAGGGAAGTATGAGGGGACAATGCATATCAATTATACATGCATATTTGACTAAAGCCACTGAAATTGTGCTGCTTGTGAATTATTGTCTTAGTGGCCAGCAAACATGGATTAGCTTGGGGCTGGAAAGAGGAAAATGGGACATTTTTTTTCCACCCAAAAGCAAAGCCATCTCCTTTCATTTTTAACAGATGCAATGAGAATGAAAGATATGGAGAATACAAAGAGGGAAAGTGGAGAGAGTTTGAGAGGATGCAATGAAAAAGAGAAAGAGGGAGAGGAACTGAGAAGAAACAGAGCACATAGATGGTGATACATCAGATCTAGGTTGTCAAAGGGGAGGTAGCCTGAGTCATTGCAGGGTGTCGGTAAGGAGGAAGAAGAGTAGATGGCCGTGGGGGCTTGGGGGACTTATTCTCCATGTATTTATAAGTTATATCTCTGTTCTAAAAGGCCCGCCTAGGCTCCGCCTAGGTCCGCTTAGGCTTGAGGCTTGTGAGAAACGCATCGCCTACGCCTTATTACGCCTTATTCTTGGTAAAAGGCTCAAGGCACACTTTTTTTAAAAAAAACAAAGGATTAATTGACAAATATTGGTTATGGAGCATGAATATGAGAAAGGTGGCTACCAAACATATGAATATATTTTCAAAATTCAAGGTATGTACTATTTTATTATATTACTAGTCTTGGAATAATTAAAATAATAAAAAAAGGAAAAACGCCTTTTTACGCTTAGGCTTCTCCTAGGCGCACCTAGGCTCCTAAGGCTTTTTAATATTAGGCTTTTTAATATTATTATTCCCGCGGAAGAATGTTTTTAAACTACACACCAAACTAAACTAAAAATAGATCTTTCTCTCTCTATATTCTTTTATCAAAATTCAAGGTTAGTTATAAATGAAGGCCAAGGGCCTATTTATAGGAGAGATTAGCTTGCTAACCAAGCTAAGATCCAAAAAACTAAAAAGGGCAACCAATAACAAAAATTGACTAATTAGCTCCAAACATATTTGGAAACTAAATAAACACTAAAAATAAAAGAAAATGACAATAATAACCTAAACTAAAAATAGAAAAAAGATTGTCTTCTCCCGAGAGCACAACCACGCGCCACGTGTCACCAATATACATCATTCTCCCTATCTTCGAAAAAGTTCGTCCTTGAGCGTGTAGGGTGACTCATCAAAGCCACATGATATGAACCAAGAAAAGCTTTGGACCCAATCAAAATCAATCAAAAGAGGGTTGCCCAACTGGAATTAGTCCCATGTATATGAACCAAGGTTCTAAAAGGTGCGAGGCGTGATCGAGGCGTAGAGGTCAAGCCTCAAGCCTTACGAGCCTAGGCGAAGCCTCGGCGTAAAAAGGCGTTTTTCCTTTTTTTATTATTTTAATTATTCTATGGCTAGTAATATAATAAAATAATACATACCTTGAATTTTGAAAATATATCCATACGTTTGGTAGTCATCTTTCTCATATTCATGCTCCATAACCAATATTTGTCAACTAATCATTTGTTTTAAAAAAAAAGTGTGCCTTGAGCCTTTTATCAAGAATAAGGCGTAGGCGATGCGTTTCTCTCAAACCTCAAGCCTAGACGGGCCTTTTAGAACACGGATATGAACCTCATCTATTATTGGTCTAAAAAATCCAAATCCCGGCGATGTCCCTCTACGAAATACGAGCAACCAAAAACTGATGACCATATCTGCCTTCTCGACACCACAAGAACATGGTTGCAACTTTGAGTGGTGGACCCTTGAATCTGATCGTACGGGAACTCCGACAATCGCACCTTTGCGAGTACGATGGCGAAACAAGCGGACCGAAGATGACGACATTCCGGAAAGCCGGACCCAAAATGGAATATAGTCGGAAATGGATCCCCACGTGGGACGCATTTTTTCTTAGAAGTCATATGTTGTGTCACCAGTGTTTTTAAAAGCGCTTTGCGTTTTGCGGTGGAAAAAAGCAAGGCACACAAGGCTGCTATTTGAGATGCTCAGATTGCGTGCGCTACGGAGCGCTATTTGGCGCAAAAGTGCGCTACAGAGATGCAACCGGAGCTTTTTTTTTAAAACCCTATGTCTTACCAAAACGACGTCGTTTTGGTAAGAACATAGGTTATAAAAAAAAAAAAACATCAAACCCTCCTTTTAAAGTCCTGATCGACAGCAAAAACCCTAAAAAAACCAGCAACTCATCTACATTTCACTTCGGCATCTACATTTCTTCTCTAAAAAAACAGCAACCCCAAAAAAAACAGCAACTCCTTTCACTTCGGCATCTACATTTCTTCTCTAAAAAAAACAGCAACTCATCTACATAGGTTTTTGGCACTTCACAACTGATTTCTTCTAAAAAAATCAGTTATTTTCCAACGAAAAGCTGCTCTTTGCACTTGTAAGTATATATTTGATGTTAAACATAACTGATTTACTGTTTTTTAATTTTATTTATTATGTTTGTCAATTTTTTTTTTTTAATTGTTTTTTAAATTTCAGTTGGTTGTCAAAATAATGTCTACAAAGAAAGATTTTGGGTGGAAATATGCATATGAAAAGGAAGGGGGAAAGTGGAGTTTTTTGTAGGAGTTGCTCCTAGGATCTTTGATAGTGCACGATTTCCAGACATAGACACCCTTGATCAAGATGATGATGATATTATCTGGGACGATGAAGATTACTTTTGATGCTATTTGTTGTTAATTTATCTATGAATGTTGTAGTAGTACTTTTGAACTTCGATTGTCCTATGTTTAGAACAATTTGGTACCATTAGTATGTTTAATTTCGAATGTTGTAGTACTTTATGTCTTAAGAACAATATTTGAAGTGATTTGGAGTTGCTCTTTGAGCTTATTTATTTATATTTTTTTACATGTTTTTAAGTTTAAAAACTGGAATGCACGAATTGCTTGCGCGATGCGCGACGCGATTTCGGAACCAAAGCGCGACACCCTACGCGATCGCGATTTAAAACATTTTGCGTCACAAATGGGCCCTAAGATCAATTTTGACCGGATTTGAGGTCAAATAGGGGGTAGGGGATTGGATCGGAGTAGGAAAGCCCATTTTTGTTGAATTTGATTGTGGTTGGACATTAATGAGAGGGGAAAGTTAAAAAAAATAGGGTTAAATTTGGGGTGGGGCTGTTTTGGGTTAAAAAGAAGGAGGCTAGGGTTTGGTTTTGTAGGTAAATATGGGTTTTCAGTGTAGCAGGGCAGCGGGGCTAGTTAGGGTAGAAAAATAGACCGGAACAAGGGGTAAGGGGTAAGGAAAGGTTGGTCGGAGGTGGTTTTGGGTAGATCGGGGTGGGGGACTAGCCAACAGATCGGAGGTTGGGGATTCTTTTCGGGGGCTATCCGTAGGGGAAAAGAGGGTCGGCCGGGGCTAATGGGTGGTCAACGGCTGTTTTAGGCTAGTGGGGTAGGGTTTGGGCAGCTAGGGTTAGGGTTTGGGAAGTAATTGAAAACGGAGATTCATGTAGTCATGGTGGTGTTTGTGTGGCGGTAGGAGATGGAGGTGGAGGAAGATGATGGTGGAGGGCGGGGTGGAGGAGGCTAAAAGGGTTGGCATCCCCCCTTTTAGCGGTGATGGGTTCCCATCCACCCGATTTCGATTTGGACATTTATCAATCCACCTGATTGAAGGGTTGCCCGAGTTGGAATCTCAACTCGATACTCACTTCACGCACCACGACAAACACCAAGAACAACGCAACTCACCACCAAGAACAAACGCAACTCTGATACCAATTGATGTGAATCAAGAATACGGAAGCGTATTTTTAAACTAAACTAGAAAGAGATCTTTATCTCTCTATATTCTTTTATCAAAATTCAAGGTTAGTTACAAATGAAGGCCAATGGTCTATTTATAGGAGAAATTAGCTTGCTAACCAAGCTAAGATCCAAAAAGACTAAAAAGGGCAACTAATAACTAAAATTGTCTAATTAACTCCAAACATATTTGGAAACTAATTAAACACTAAAAATAAAAGAAAATGACAATAATATCCTAAACTAAAAATAGAAAAAAGATGGAATTTTTTTTACATCCCTAAGAATATATGGATGATTTTTTTTAGCTAGATTCACTTGTTTGAAAAGGGTTTGCAGTAAATTGGAGGGAAATTTCTAAGCTAGCTTTCCTTAATTTCTGGCTTTCTGATAGTAGTATAGATGAATTATATATAATATTGTAGTATAATAATATATACTCCAATTGATAGATGTTTTCCCCCATGCATTTTTAACAAACAATGGAATTGCATTTTGTCATATTCAAATATCTATAATATTTATGCTATTGACACAACTGAGAATTCACAGGTATTATTGCGTAACATGGAGACACTGAATGTCGATGGTTTGTGCAACCTGAGACAGATAGTGGGTGACCAAATTCAAGTTGGGTCCTTACACAAACTAAAGGACATGTATGTCTCTGATTGTGCGTCATTGGAAGTAGTGTTCGATTTCGAGAGGCTTAAAGTTGAGGGAGAATGTCCAGAAGTTCTGCTCGGTCAGTTAAAATCAATGAAACTACTTGATCTACCTAAGTTAACGCAAATATGGAGAATGGTTCCGAAAGGAATTCAATGTTTCCATAACCTGGTATCATTGAATGTCTATAAGTGTGTCTCCTTGAGATATCTTCTGTCATCTTCAATGGCCAAAATGGTTGTAAATCTACAAGACATACAACTTTCTGGATGCAAGATGATGAAAGAAGTTATATTAACAGATGAAGATAGCTCTGAGATTGAAATGATGGATAAAATAGTGTTATGTCAGTTGCGCATTCTAGAACTCGAAGATCTAGAAAACTTCACAATGTTTTGCTATGGGAAACATGATTTTGAGCTCCCATTATTGGAAAGAGTATTCATTAGAAACTGCCCCAACATGAAGGCTTTCTGTTGTGGAATGCTAACATCACCAAAGCTTGATCGAGTATGCGTAAAGCGTCATAATCGAAATAATAATTTTGATGAATCAGTGTGGGAAGGTGATCTTAATAACACCATAGCAAGCCTAAAAAGATAAGTACGTCGCTTTTTCATACAGTTATTTTTATTTTTTTAATGATTATTGCCACTTTTTCTGAAAAAATATATTATGCATGAAATGGCCCATTTTTGTTTTTACCCTTATAGGCTTAAAGATGCACAAGACAGATCGACGTCAAGTCTCCCTCAATAGAAGTAGCAGATTAAGGTTAAGTTCACTTAAAGCTCTTCGTTGGTGCTTCTAGTTGTATTTTTTCTGAAAGGTTATTTCAATTCGAAATGGTTAACATTTCATCTTGAGGTTGTGGAATCTACAAGTTGACTTATTTTTCATATTGCTCGAAGTTTTGGAGTTCTTGCCATTAGTTATTTATGTTTTTTTCTTTCTTGGAAGAATTCAAACTGAAAGAAAAGAATGTGTTGTTATCTCATTGCATGGTTGATCCTCATCATGTGGTATGCAAGTACCCACAGGCCCAAAATACGATCGTAAATACTTGGATTGCTGCCTAGTTTTTGGCTCCATGTCATAATGGATTACTGCTTAGCTTTTATTCATATTTTCTTATTAGTTAGCTATCACTCAGTTTATAGGTCACTTCTAACATGACGCGGCATGACACGAGACGCTAACACAACATTTTTCAAAAATCTAGGGGATACGATGAATATAATATATATTTTTATATATTAATGATAAATTAACATTATTTCAATTAGAGTAAGAGCCAAAATATCACAAATTACAGATGGGATAAAACTGCATATTTCATTACGCATCCTTTCATCATTTAGTGAAGATTTAACAACACAGTATCTAAGTAAAGATTTAACAATCGACAATTTAATAAAGCAATATTCAATACCAATGCCGTTCATTCTTTCATTAATTTATTCATCCAAAATGTACAAAGTGAAATACCGTAGTTAACATAACAAGGCCATATCATCAAAATCTCCAATATATTGAAACCAATAATATTCAAACCCTAATGTATTCAGAAATTAAAATATAAAACCACTAAAATCCTAAAATAGAAAATGCATATAGAAATAAAAAACATGGAGGAGAGTACAATATGACTAACCTTCAAAGCCGTAAGCCAGACCAGCAAACACTCGTTAAGAAAAGTGATTTATACGACGTCTAGAGGCGAGACAGACCCTCAAGCAAGCCCCGCAATCCTTTAAACACCTTCTTGGTTTGCAAGTCTCTCTTTCGTTGTTCTTTTTATTTTCTTCAAGTTGTGTTAGTTCCTTCTTTTAGCGTTTCATTATATTTTCTCTCTTTATTAGTCGTGATTTTATTTTTACTGGCAGTAAAACAGAGTAGAGATTCTTTATATATTTTCTGAAGTTTTTTTAAGTTTTCATTATTACACTTATTCCCTCATGTTTCAGTTTTGAAATTTAAAAATGGAACCCCAACGTGTCCCCACGTGTTCCATGTAAAAAAAAATATTAGGCACCTTTTTTTTACTTGTTGGGCACGTGTCCCAGCGTTTCCGTGTCGTGTCCGAGTCCGACACGCCTCCCGACTCTGACTTGTAGGCCTCCGGAGAGTGTCCAATGCTAGGGTCAATGCATTTTAAAAATGAAATAAAATTACAAACTAAATTGATTTGCCAAATTGGCATGATTTTGACATTGATGTTTTCTTTTATCAGTTGGCAATCTTGACGTTCAACGGAATGATCAAATGCTTTAGAATACTTGCTGGACATGTCATGCTTTTGGTTCATGTAAGTATGATCTTGCTTTGAAACGTGAGCATATTGTTGTGATTCATGGAATCAAAAATGGATCCTGCACTATGAGTTTAAGTAATGATTATTATTGAGGGAAAAAAGGGAGGCTATCCAACCCTACCTTTTGCTTTTATATTGTGTAGAGGACAATTTTTTTGGTAAATTGACTGTGTTATTGTATGACTGTCATTGTGATTGCAGTATTTGTTGAACACCGTTACACACGAGAATTTTGACAAATGTTGAAACGTCATAACTATATTTTTTCTCGAACTATGGAGATAATAATGGTGGCGGCATGGTAGGGAGGATTATGCAATGTGATATTAACTTAGTGCATGAGGCTCCCGCCACTGCGGGGAGTGGGGGGTTCGATATGATATTAAGCGGTGTTAGTTAATGGGGTGTTCAATAGAAGTGTTCCAACAATCCCTGCCTAGTGCCGTCTAGGCTCCACGTACGTGCTAGGCGGCGCTTTGCTGCCTTGCTTGGGAGCTAGGCAGTGCCCAAATACATATATTTGACTACTTTTTGGGTGTAAATACTGTTATTGTTACATTGATTTGACTACATAGATTTTTTGTTGAATTGTTAAGTTTGTGCTAATTGTTGATTTTTTGTAATATTATAAATATAAAAACTGCCTAGTCGGCCTCCCACCGTCCGCCTTCTGCGTAGCACATTTTAGAAAATTGTTCAAAAGTGACCTTAATATTTAATAATCATGTACTTCCCTACTTTCGAGATAACATTGACACTGATTATGAACTATGGCTATATTCAAGACATTTATTTGCTTCTTGATTTCAGAGTTGTCAGTTGGTAAAGAGATTGTGGACCTGTACCTAGACCGTATCAGCTAGCTTGCAGACAACTGCGCTGGATTATGCAATTCTTGCAGACAAGTGTTTGTGTTCGTAAATGTTTTTAAAATTTGTTTTTAACTGTTGACTTCATTTATGTGTTTTATGACTAAGTTAATTAACCTTTAGCTTTTCGCACTTTGTCGTGGAAGAGTTAAACAGCTAGAAACAAGTGCTAGAAAGGTTAAACCTGCGATTGCATTCTCAGTTTTTACATGTAATATTAAAGAAGAGATTGTGGTGGCTGGTGACTAAATTTTGTTGAATTTCATCCTCTTATTCATAGTTTGTTTTGATGGCTGTCTCAATGCAAATCTACATCTGGTAGATATATTAGAAACTATCGAATATCAAATGCAGCTGGTAGTTTTCTTTGTTTTCCTTAATTTTACTGTTCCTGCTGCAACTAATTTTATTCTAAAGAACATTGCGGTAGTTTTACTGTCTTAACATTTTTTTTTTTGTAAAATTTAGTTGAACTTACTGATTCAGATTTAAAAAATGGATATGTAATTGTGGTACTATTGTTGGCTCTATGTCTGGTTTGAATACTGTATGTGAAGAGTATTTGAGGATGACACTTGATAATTTCTCCTGCCCCTGCAGGTTCCCAACCCAACCCTTATAAAATGGGTTTCGGAGCTCATATAAACAATCAGGGTCTGGTATGGGTTTCAAAAGCTCAACTCGATCTGGGTTTAGGTGAACCTGTCTCGGGTTAGGGACAATATGTCTTTAAACGGGGCGGGGTAACGTTTGGCCAAACTCTCTCCATACTAGCGCCCTGTTGCCATCCCTAGCTGAATGTTGTACATCGTTTATATTGAACAAGCTCATGTTATTGGGCTATATTGGAGACTCTAGCCTGATAGAAATTTCAATAATTTTAATGATATTTTCCTAGGTAAATAATATTGTAGTTTTCTTGGTGATCACTTTACCAAATTATATCATATGGGCTTTTAATGGACACTGACATTGGCCTACTTAGATAAGACTAGTTCAAGTTAGAGATGCTGCAAAGTTGATAGATAATACTGTAGTTCAAGATGGGGTGGGGGAAAGTTGCAGGTGGTTGGTTTGTGGGATGCAGTTGGTGTAATGCCGCTTAAATTTAGAAAATAATATTATAATTAGTGGAAATTTAAAAGTGGAAATAATATTGTTTATTTTATGATTCAGGAAGATTTAATTGAAATTGTATTTCAATTTGTGGATTAATGTAACATTTATTGTATGAGGTTTAAAACAAAATTATTTGAAATAATTAAGTGATAACTTAATTAAAGAAAGGAAAAGAAGTATAATCTATACATACACATACACAACCACACACACACACACACACACACACACACACACACATATATATATATATATATATATATATATATAGAGAGAGAGAGAGAGAGAGAGAGAGAGAGAGAGTATGAATGCGGAATTCCTGTGCGTTATCTTTTTTTTTAAATGTTTATTTATCTATTTTTTTCTTGCATGTGTATTAAACATTTCATGGAAACCTAAAAAATCAGCGTTTTTTGGTATTTTAATAAAATGAGTCAATTTTTGAAAGTTTTGAAGTTCCTTAAAACAATGTAAAAAATTGACCCCTTTTTTAAAAATACTAAAAAAATTCATTTTAGCTGTTTACTTCGAGAGTCTCCTGAAATGTTTAAAACTAATACAAAAAAATAAAATAAAAAACATTAAAAAAAAAATACATCCGCACACATTCAGTTATATCAATATACATACACACACAGTTATCTCTCTCATCTCTCTCCCTCTCTCTCTCTCTCTCTCTCTCTATATATATATATATATATATATATATGCGCACACACACACACGCTATGGTTGCCCATAGAAAAAGAAATCCTAAAAAATGATAAAAAAAACTACACCCATTAGAAAACTAACTATGACCATGAAAAAAACTATGGTTACGCACAAAATGAGAAGATACCCATGAAAAGACTTAAATCAAAACCCCCTTCAATTTAACGAGAGATTACGCATGAGAAGATACCCATGAAATGATACGCACAGGGTGAGCCTTTAACAAAAACATACTGCACAAAACATTTTTTCCATGCATCCATTTGCTTTTAGCAGTTTCTTTTAAGAAAAACTAATAAATAGGAAATGTACATGAAGATGTGAAGTTCTCTTTCACTGTTATCGGAAGATGTGAAGATGAGAAGCTCTCTCTCAGTTGTGTAAAGATATGGAGAAGGTCCATATCCTAGGTTGTCTTAGATTGTACTCCAGAAGTTCCATATTAAGGTTGTCCAAGTTAATATCCTAGCTCTCTCTCAGTTGTGTAAAGATATTAAGGTTGTCCAAGTTAATATTGCATTGTTCAACTGACAATGAGATTGCATTGGCAACACTTATTAATCATCCATTCTACACACACACACACACATACAAACTCCCACATTTAATTGTTGCCACCAGTCCTCCTATATTATATAAATCTATACTAAATTCTCGTTTGTTTTTATCTTTTAAGTCTGAATCTGAATCATTGAGATATCAAAAAATATTTGTTTTTTTAAATGATTAAGAGGCTAACGACTATATTTGGCTCTTAATGGTTAAGAGGTAGAATTAAGTCTGAATGTGAAGTCTGAATCAGTCTAAATACATTCATTCAGAGGTACATTCAGACATAAAAACAAACATATTTTTCAGATTCAGATTTCAGACTTCAGATTTAGTCTTCAGATTTCAGATTCAGACTTCAGATTTAGTCTTCAGATTTCAGATTCAGACTTCAGATGAAAAAACAAACGCAACCTAACTAAAAATATGACTTAAACATTATGTGCAGTCTTGAACGGTTAAACCCTTTCATACCTGGTTGCTCTATGTATCAGCGCTAGAGACACCGGTAGTCTCAAATCCGTCCCCTCCCCTACTCTATATTGGCTCGTTTCGTAGGAATAGAGTAACCACCGGTGACCATACTTTCCTAAAAGCCCCATTCTTGGGCGATGGTTCCTCTCCTTCCTTCGGTATCAAAGTGTGGATTTCATATAGTAAAAAAAAAGGAATGTGCTACATTCGAACATACAAAATATAGTAAATATCGTAAAGGCAGATGCAGTAGGGGTCGCAAACCCGACCGTACACAACTTGGTACCCAAAGAATTCCACTTGAGCCACTAGTAATGAACCAACCCTTCCCTCAATCCATTTAAGTTTTCAATCGGACCCAACTCTTTCCTCAGCCCATATCATCTCTCTTGAACCGTTAAACCCTTTCATACTCATTTGCCTGTGAATGTTTTTTTAGAGAGTGAAATATTTATTTATTTATTTTGGTGTTGTTTATATATTGTATGTAAAAATTAAAATTTGACGGTCTTACTTATGGATTACTCCTTACAAATATGTTTTTGAATGCCCTTATATGATGTTGTATCCCTGTATTTTTCTTAATCATTTTTAGGGAAAACATTGAGATTCAAAGCACAACACGAGGGACCCAATATTTGTACCTAACTGTTGTTGCAGCAATTTAAATAAATGCAGAATTAAAGTAGAGAACGAAATTACCCAATTTAGGAGCTGATAAACCGAAGGCAAAAATATAAGAAACCCGAAACTGAACAGTCCAGAAATATGGCTGAGTCGCGAACAATGTCGCTCTCTTTAAGGTGTTTCGTGGCTCTGCCTCCAATTTGTGCCGACAGTGTATAGCCCCGTCACCCCCAGGATAAAACAGCCTCGAAAATAATACGAATTAGCAGCACGAATCTGATTCGCTCAACAAACACCCATTCTAAAATATGCATACTGCTCGATCATGATAAATATAAATAATCTGGAAAAGATTACATATTTCTGTGTCGTTATAATTATTCAGTAAATGAATAATTATTTCTGTGTATTAAAAAATTCGCAGGTCAAAAGATGAGAACTGTTTTCAGAATTTTTGTGGGAGATAACTGTGTGTTAAAATCGGAGGCTACAACCTCTTTTATGGGGCAACAAAAAAGAGACGTTGCTAAACAAGCGTGGAGAGAAAAATCTAGAAGTAGTGGGAAACTCGGTTGAAGAAATCAACTCAGAATAAAACACGTTTTAATTTTTCGGAATTAAAAAAAAAGTTAAAAAATAATTTTTAAAGCCCCCAAAACAATTATGTATGTGTCCAAAAAATTAATTCTTAATGGGCCCAAGACCAAGAACCAGACACGGGCACGGGACGGACCGGCCGGACAGCGGCGGCGGCCGCGTGCGCGTGTATGACTTGGCTTAATAAGTTCCCCACCCATACACACAAAACATCTAATGCCCAAAGGGCTTACCCTTTAGACTCACAAAAAAGGTATATTAACTCATCCCATTTTTTCCTACCCACCGATGTGGGACAAGTGCTTAAAAGCACTCTTCAAACTTTGCACAAAAGTGCTTAACAACTATGTACCAATAATCCCCCACTTGCAAAATTTGAAGACATTTTTATCGAGCAATAATTCATAGAATTGTGCATAAGCAAATGTGTCTTTCGACTTGAATCTTTACGTAGTAAAGATGATTCAGAATATACTAGAGTAACCGTAGTTTTGAACTCTATCTCTGACAATATCCCACACACAACCCTACTTGGGTGTAGTTCTAATAGCTAGCACGTTACAGCCATGTACTTCTATCCCAGTATAGTGAATGGTTTAGGAATTTGCTCAAAATATCCATAGAAAGCTTCCACACTTTCACATTCACATAGGTGAGTTTATCAAGAATACTCCTATAGCTAAGTACCCCACTCAAAATAGAGCTATAGATCTCATTAAGAGTTATAATAATTCATCCTCAACTCGCTTCAGGATATCATGCTCCATAGGGATGGACTCGGAGTAAAACCCCGTTCTATATTAATTAATAATCGCATGATTCAACCCATATCACTTGTGATTTGTTATTACCCTTTGAACATATTTCTTGGGATCTCCAGTCTATATGTTGGGTTACCATCACAAATGACTCATTTATCCAAGGGCTTTAGTCCCATCCCTTTCGAGGTGTTCCACACCTTCTCCCTAGCTAAACCTTTCGTCAAAGGATCAGCTAAGTTCTGTTCAGACCGTATATGATCCACCCTCACAGCACCCGTAGAGATAAGTTCTCTAACAGTACTATGCTTACGACGTATTTGTCGTTTCTTACCGTTATAATAACGGTTCTCAACTTTTGCAATAGCCGCGGTACAATCACCATGAATCAAAACGCTCGGTATCGGTCTTTCCCATAATGGGATATCTGACAGGAGGTTTCTTAACCAACCCGCCTCTTCACTAGCAGTAGCTAGCGCTATCATCTCAGACTCCATAGTGGATTGAGCCAAAATAGTTTGTTTCTTAGATTTCCAAGAAACTGCAACACCAACAATGCTAAATATATATCCACTAGTAGCATTAGAATCATCAGATAGGGTGTTCCAATCAGCATCACTAAATCCTTCAAGGACAACGGGATGCTTGTTATAGTGTAATCTGAGGTTCATAGTCCTTTTAAGGTACCGCATGACCCTCTCACCCTCTCAATAGTATGCCAATGCTCCATACTAGGTCTACTGGTAAATCTACATAGTACTCCCACAGCATAAGCTATGCCAGGTCTAGTACAATCTGTAGCATAGCGTAAGCTACCTATAATGCTTGCATAAGCATTTTGATTTACACTGTCGCCAGTGTTCTTAAATAACTTTACACTAGGGTCAAATGGAGTACTAGAAGGTTTACAATCAAAGTAATTATATTTCTATAGAACTTTCTCAATGTAATGAGATTGATCCAAAGAAAGTCCCTTTTCTGACCTAGTAATATTAATTCCTAATATTACACTATCTTCACCCAAATCCTTCATATCAAAGTTGGCACAAAATAATGATTTAACATTTTCTACGGCATGAATATTAGAACCAAATATAAGCAAGTCATCAACATAAAGACATATGATAGTGCAAATGTTCTCAACATATTTATAATAAATGCATTTGTCACTTCCATTTATTTTAAACCCATTGGAGATGACCAGGCTATCAAATTTATCATGCCATTGTTTAGGTGCCTGTTTGAGTCCAAAAAGAGATTTATCTAATTTACATACTTTATTTTCTTGACCGTGTACAATAAAACCTTCAGGTTGATCCATATAAATCTCTTCTTCTAATTCTCCATTTAAAAATGCACTTTTAACATCCATTTGGTGTACAATTAAATCATTTAAGGCAGCTATATCAAATAGTACACGTATAGACGTTATTCTAGTCACATGTGAAAATGTATCAAAAAAGCCTACATTTTCTCTTTCTCTAAAACCTTTAGCAACAAGACGTGCCTTATATTTTTCAACAGTGCCATCAGGTTTTAATTTCTTTTTAAGAATCCATTTACACCCAATTATTTTACACCCAGGAGGAAGGTCTACTAAATGCCACGTTTTATTTGTTTCCAAAGAATCGATTTCATCATTAATAGCCTCTTGCCATAAATCGACATCTAAAGAAGATAAATCTTCTTTAATAGTGTTAGGATCCTCCTTTAAAGTGTAAGCATAAAAGTCGGGACCAAAATCTTTTTCTACACGAGCCCTTTTACTTTTTCGAATTTCTAAAATGGATTCATTATTTTCTTTATTTTTGCTTAAAGAAATATTAGTGGATGACTCGCCCCCACTATTTCTCAATTTAAAAGGAAATTTATCTTAAAAAAAAATCGGCGTCATTTGATTCAATAATTACTTGATTTTTCAAGTCATAAAATCGGTATGCTTTGCTATTAATAGCATAGCCTATAAAAACGCACTCATATGCTCTACTTGCCAATTTAGACCTTTTAGGGTCGGGTATACGTACATAGGCTAAGCACCCCCATGTTCTAAAGTATGACACGTTGGGCTTAATATTTTTCCAAATTTCATAAGGAGATATTTTCCTTTTAGTCTTAGGAATTCTATTAAGTACGTGACACACAGTCAAAATAATTTCACCCCACCAATGTGAGGCAGCCCCCGAATTTAATAAAATAGCAACAACTAATTCAGTTAATGTCCTATTTTTTCTTTCGGCTTTACCGTTCATTTCGGGCGAATAAGGGGCAGTTTTTTCGTGAATAATACCGTGGGTTTTATAAAATTCAATAAATGGTCCAGAATCATATTCGGTGCCTCTATCACTACGTAACCTTTTTATTTTCCGATTAAATTGATTTTCAATTTCATTTAGGAAAATTTTAAACATGTCAAACGCTTCACTTTTATTTTTCATTAAATACACAAATTAATAATCGTAACAATCATCAATAAAGGTTATAAAATAACGTTTACCATTTCTGGTTGTGACACCATCCAATTCACAAATATCCGAATGAATTAAATCAAGTAGTTTAGATTCTCTAAAAACAGATTTATGTGGTGTCTTAGTGATTTTTACTTGACTACACCATTCACATTTTTCAAAATCATTTAATGATAATTCTGGAATTAATCCTAAAGTTCTCATATTTTTAACAAGTCGTTTATTAACATGACAAACCTAGCATGCCAAATATTAAATGAATAAGCAATATAAGTAGAAGGAGAAAATTTATTCATTGCATCAACATTCAACTTAAACATCCCATCAGTGGCATAACCCTTGCTTACAAAAATTCCATTTTTGGTTAAAGTAAATAAATCAGCACCAATAGTTTGAGTAACGCCAGCTTTGTTGAGAAGATAACCCGAAACCAAATTTTTCCTTATCTCAGGAGTGTGAAGAACATCTTTGAGGATAATAGTCTTTCCCGAAGTGAACTTCAATTCCACAATTCCAGTGCTAGCAACCTGTTAAGTGAGAATCACCCAACAACACCTTCTTATCTGCAGTCTCAGAATAAGTCTTAAATAGAGTACGGTCATAACAGATATGGCGAGAAGCGCTAGTATCCAACCACCACCCTTAGGCACCGCTAACCATGTTGATTTATGAAATCATAGCACATAGGTCCTCTTCGGTCAAATTCGCTTGTGCTTGTGGCACATTGCGACATTTGCGGGCCATATGGCCAGACTTGCCACACTTGAAACAGAGAAACTGTCCTGAGTTGCTAGACTGTCCATTTCCAGGGTTCTTATACTTATTCTGAGTCTGAGTCTGATTTTTAAAATTCTGGTTGTGGCTCTTTTTCTGATTTTTCATATTTTTTCCGTTTGCCTTTAAAACAACTGGAGTGTGGTTCTTTTTCTGATTTTTATTGTTAGACACAACAAGAATTTCATCTTTATAGTCCTATTTTCGGGATTCCTTCTCAATTCTCAATTTAGTAATAAGTGACTCTAGTGAAAATTCTTTAGACTTATGCCTCAAAACAATTTTACACTCTTTGAACAGTGGAGGCAATTTATCAATAATTATAGCCACCTGAAATTGCTCATCTAAAGCCATGCCCTCAGAAATAATTTCATGGGCAATCATTTGCAAATCATGGGTTTGAGCAACAACAGATTTGCATCCGTCATTTGAAATTTCAAATAACGGCTGACGGCATATTTTTTAGCACCCGCCTCCTCCATGTCATATTTTTTAAAAAGTGCGTCCCAAACATCTTTCGCAGTTTTATAATTGGCATAATAGTCATAAAGTTCGTCACTTAGAGCATTCAGAATATAGTTCTTGCACAGAAAATCATTTTCCTCCCAATTTCTAATAGTTTTGCTTTCCTCAACAGTAGGTGGATTATTTACTACGAGTTTGTCAAATTGAACACACGATGCGACCTTTTTCGTAGTTAAATAGAATAGCAATTTTTTGCTCCAACATTTAAAATGGGTGCCTTCATATTTGAAAGGCTTATTAAGGTTACTTAAGTTAATTTCGTCCATGGCAGAATTTCAGAAACACCTTAAAATTATTGTTGCAGCAATTTAAATAAATGCGGAATTAAAGTAGGGAACGAAATTACCCAATTTAGGAGCTGATAAACCGAAGGCGAAAAATATAAGAAACCCAAAACTGAACAGTCCAGAAATATGGCTGAGTCGCGGACAATGTCGCTCTCTTTAAGGTGTTTCACGGCTCTGCCTCCAATTTGTGCCGATAGTGCATAGCCCCATCACCCCCAGGATAATACAACCTCAAAAATAATACGAATCAGTAGCACGAATCTGATTCGCTCAACAAACACCCATTCTAAAATATGTATACTTCTCGATCATGATAAATATAAATAATCTGGGAAAGATTATATATTTCTGTGTCGTTATAATTATTCAGTGGATGAATAATTATTTCTGTGTATTAAAAAATTCGCAGGTCAGAAGATGAGAACTGTTTTCAGAATTTTTGTGGGAGATAACTGTGTGTTAAAAACGGAGGATACAACCTATTTTATGGGGCAACAAAAAAAAAGACGTTGGTAAACAAACGTGGAGAGAAAAATCTAGAAGTAGTGGGCAACTCGGTTGAAGAAATCAACTCAGAATAAAAAACGTTTTAATTTTTCGAAATTAAAAAAAAAGTTAAAAAATAATTTTTAAAGCCCAAAAAACAATTCTGTATTTGTCCAAAAAATTAATTCTTAATGGGCCCAAGCCCAAGGACCCGGATCCGGGCACAGGCCGGGCCGGTCGGAAGGCGGCGGCGGCGCGCGCGCGCGTGTGTGACTTGGCCCAATAAGTCCACCACCCATACACACAAAACATCTAATGCCCAAAGGTCTTACCCTTTAGACTAACAAAAAAGGTATATTAACTCATTCCATTTATCCCTACCCACTGATGTGGGACAAGTGCTTAAAAGCACTCTTCAAACTTTGCACAAAAGTGCTTAACAACTGTATACCAACACTAACTTTGATCGTGCACTGGTTTTTATATCTTGTTATCTCTTTGTAGCCTATTTTTTACTTGCATTAGTGGGTATCACTGTTGTTTTAAAAATGTTGCTCAAATAGATATAGTCTTTTAATTGAATTTTAAGAAAGATGAGTATATGAAATGAATAGTTAGAATTTTGGTATTTTCTTTTGGGTTATTATTTTTGCCTTATGATCAATTTGGATTTATAATTTTCGGTTCAATTTAATTCTACATAATTTTGATCTAGCATTGCTCTACGAATGTTCCGAGATGAAAGAGCATATTTTTTTTTTGCTAAAATCTATAAAGGGATTGCCAAGAATTAACAAATTCTAGTTTTGGTTTTTAGGTAATTATTTTTTATTGAATTCTCCATTTTATCGGTAACTTTTATTTGTATAACTGATTTTGGGTGAATACACATATTTATATTAGAAATGCCATTAAGCTAATAGTTTTACATAATCAAGAGAATGTGGGGTGGTGGAATATGTGATGGTGGGTGAATTGACTTCTTTTAATAAAATTGATAATATGGACCTTTATATGTAAAATTATGAAATATTTTTCTCATTTTGCCAATTGTAGTTGAAAACTCATTTTGATGTGGGAAATGTCACTTCAGCGATGTTTTACATATACAAAGAATGTGGTGTTCTGGAATATGGGATGGTGGGTGAATTCAATAGCAATTTCTTGTCGTAATTTGATTAAGGCAGTTTTTTATGTTATGCAATGTGATTTTAGTTGTTTAAGGATATAGTGAATTAAGTGGTAAGACTCGTATTATTTGTATCATGTTTAATTATTTGCATTTTTTTGTAACTACATTATACTGTTGGTTCTCTTTTGTCATTGCAGAGTTCCTTACCTAGCAAATGTTTGATAGTTTGTTTAATAATTCTTCTTCTGTTAGTTGGTTATTTAATAACTGGGTATTTGGTATGGGATATTAATATTAATTTCATAATATTTGGAAACTTTGTATACAAGGAATATTGTAATAACTTTTATTTTCTACTCAAAAGATATGTGTGAATAAATGATTTTTAAACGTGTTTGCTCTCTTTATTTCCTCACCGCACTTCAGATAATATGTTCCGCTCCCTCCCCGTGATGGTCACACGAGTCATAAACATGGACTTATGGTAAGATGCCTTCACACGCTGTAAAAGCAAGGTCACCATGGGAGAACAACCAAAGCAACGTGAAACTAATGTGGCAGAACCGTTTTTCCATGCACACCGAGGTAAACAATCACTACACATAGGGATGGTCCTGAGCATGTGCTGAGTGGACGATTGCACAGAATCCTGTTGGTTTATTTGTTATTATTTATACATTGAGGGCCCATTTTTTCATATCAATATACATAAAGGAATCCTATTTTATACTTTTTATACGGGGGCCTTGTCAATTTTTTATCAATCTACACACTCCCCTTTACTAGATTCACGCTGACAATATGCCTTGGATATACGGCGAGATAGAGGCGACTCTTTGACGTCGCTCCCCTTGTTAAGATATCAACACCAATTAGTGGAGAAATTAGGTCACCACTAATTAAGCCCACTACCATTAGTGGACAAATTAGGTCACCACTAGTTAATCCCACTACCATTAATGGAGAAGTTAGGCCACCACAAATTGAACAAGTGGTGGAAGGGAAAATAAGAAATTTGTGGCTATAATTTGCTTACTTAGCCTATAAATAGGCAAGCTTATCATTTAGTTAACATCATCCAAGTAGTAGCAAAAATAACATAAGACAATAAGTCTCCTTTATATTTGTAGTTTGAGTGTGGTATTTTAAGAGTTTGTCTTCTTTAAGTGTTTTGAAAGAGTGGTTTGGTGAGTACTTCCTTATAATCATTTCTTGCGAATATTAGAGTTTTGTACTCGTTATTCTCAACAATTGGTATCAGAGCGGGACGATCTTGTACCAGTATTTTTGAAGTGAGTTTTCTTGAGTCATGAGAAATTCGTATTCTACAAGTTTGTATCTTGAAATCAGGCTTGTTTGTTATTATAAAAAAATTACCGACACGATGGGTGATCTTCAAGTAGTTGGAGGAATCAAGAATCTTAACAACCAAAATTACAACACGTGGGCGACATGTATGCCGTCTTATATGCAAGGGCAAGACCTTTGGGAGGTCATTGGCGGTAGGGAAGTTATACAACTGAAGGTTGATGACGCTAATGGCACTTTGTGAAAATGGAAGATTAAAGCGGGCAAAGCGATGTTTGCCTTAAAGACCAAAATTGAAGAAGAAATGTTGGACCACATCCGGGATGCCAAAACACTGAAAGAAGCATGGGACACTTTTACTACACTTTTTTCAAAGAAGAATGACACAAGACTACAACTTCTCGAGAACCAGCTACTATCGATGGCGCAACGCGACATGACTATCACCAAGTACTTTCACAAGGTGAAGAGAATATGCCACGAAATTTCAAGTTTAGATCCAACAGCTGCTACTGGTGAAACTAGGATAAAAAGAATAATTATCCATGGGTTGAGGTGCGAATACCGAAGTTTTGTTGTTGCTGTACAAGGATGGCCGACTCAACCATCACTTGTTGAGTTTGAAAATTTACTTTCCAGTCAAGAATATATGGCTAAGCAAATGGGAGGAGTCTTGCTGAAAGGTGAGGAGGAAGCGCTCTACACCAACAAAAGCAAAGTCTACTTCAAGCAGCATGTCGGAGGAAGATATAAAAAGGATGATGATAAGGAAAAAAGTCATCAAGGAGAGGGAGGTTCTCGTCCAGGGGGAGCTTCAAAGAATCGTGGTTACGATAAAAGATTTGAGGGAAAATGTTACAACTGCGGCAAGAAGGGACATATGGCAAAAGATTATTGGTCCAACAAAAGGCCTGCTGAGAGTAATGCTGCTACTTCCAATTCAAAGGAGAGAAGCGAAGATGATTGGGATGCTGAAGCATCTTTTGCTGTGGAAGAGGAGGAGTTAGGTCTCACAGTCTCGACAACTGAGCGGATCGACTATGAGAATGATTGGATCGTCGACTCAAGCTGCTCAAATCACATGACATGTGATAAACATAAGTTACAGAGCCTGTCAAAATATAAGGGAAATAGAGTTATGGTAACAACCAACAACTCAAGGCTACCAATAGCTCATATTGGTAAGACAGTAGTAGCACCTTAATACAGTTCTAACGAGGTGCCACTTCAAAATGTCTACCATGTTCTGGGTGTGAGGAAAAATCTTCTTTTAGTGGAACAATTAACATCATCAAGCCACTTTATCTTGTTTGGTCCACGAGATGTGAAGGTATATCAAGACCTCAAGATCTCAGGAATGCCAATAATGGAGGGACGGTGATTGGAGTCATTCTACGTGATGTCAGCAAAGTCTGCATATGTAGATAAGATAAAAAAATGAGACAACAGATTTATGGCACATGCGATTGGGCCACGTTAGCTATTCTAAGCTAAGCGTGATGATGAAGAAGCCGATGCTCAAGGGACTTCCACAATTTGATGTGAGGACAGACACGGTCTGTGCGGGATGCTAGTATGGTAAAGCACATCAATTACCATACGAGGAATCAAAGTTTAGAGCAAAGGAACCATTAGAGTTAGTTCACTCTGATATGTTCGGACCAATCAAGCAACCATCAAGTTGGTGGGATGCGGTAAATGGTAACATTTATTAATGACTTATCCAGGTATGTGTGGATTTTCTTTATGAAAAAAAATCTGACACGTTCTCAAAGTTTAAAGAGTTCAGAGAGACGATTGAAGGAGAAGTGGGGAAGAAGATTATTTGTCTACGCATAGATAATAGAGGAGAATATACCTCAAATGAGTTTTTCCAGTATCTATGAGATTGTAGAATACGTCATCAATTTACTTGTGCCAACACCCCCCAACAAAATGGAGTAGCAAAGAGAAAGAATCGTTATCTTGCAGAAGTTTGTCGGAGTATGCTACATGCTAAGAATGTACCGAGAAGATTTTGGGCTGAAGCTATGAGAACTGCAGCCCATATGATTAATAAACTTCCTCAACCAAGGTTAGAGTTTGTTTCACCCTTTGAGAAACTATGGGATATGAAACTGACGATTAGTTACTTTCAAGTATTCGGCTATGTATGCTATGTATTTGTTCCGAACCATCTACGTAGAAAGTTTGATAAGAAAGTCATCAGATGTATATTTGTGGATACGACAACTAGAGGAAAGGGTGGAAATGTTGTGATCCTATGATTGGAAGGTTTTACACATCACGAGATGTGGTGTTTGATGAAGCATCTTCTTGGTTGTCCTCAGAAAAGGAGGTGTTATCAAACTCGAAGGAATTTGAAGAGAACCTGCAACAGAAAATGGGAGAGCAGACTCTGCAAATCCTATCAAGATCATATGGTCATATGATGGTGATAATATAGAGCAAGAAGTAACTCAGAATCCTTGGCAAACTGGTGTATGTTACCAACCAGATGAAGAAGGTGGACCTAGTGAAACGGAAGTATCAACTCCACAATCACAACTCAGAAGGTCAATAAGAATCAGAAAGACAAATCTCAAATACACCAACGCAACCATAAAAGAAGAAGAAAGTGTAAAAGAACCTGGTACGTTTGAAAAAGCATCCCAGAATTCTGAGTGGATTAATGCTATGGAAGAAGAAATCACTGCACTAGAGCAAAATCAGACTTGGGATCTCGTGCCGAAGCTAAGATATGTGAAATCCATATCATGTAAATGGGTTTACAAGATAAAGTGTCATCCAGATGTATCAATTGAGAGATACAAAGCTCGACTGGTGGCTTGGGGTTCTCTCAATAATATGGACTAGAATATGATGAAACATTTAGTCCAGGGGCAAAGGTTACAACTGTACGAGTCCTACTTGCACTTGCAGCCAATTAAGACTAGAATTTGTGGCAAATAGATATGAAGAATGTATTTCTTCATGGGGAGTTAGATCGGGAGATCTACATGATTCAACCAATGGGTTTTCATAATCAAGATCATCCTGAGCGTGTGTGTAAGTTACGGAAGGCACTCTATGGATTGAAATAGGCACCAAGGGCGTGGTATGGTAAGATTGCTGAATTTCTAACTCAAAGTGGTTATTCAGTAATACCTGCAGATTATAGCTTGTTTGTCAAAGCTAATGGAGAAAAGTTAGCTATCGTACTAGTATACGTGGATGATTTGATCATAACCGGTGATGATGAGGTAAAAATTCTTCGAACAAAGGAGAATTTCTCAGTTTGTTTCCAGATAAAGGAACTTGGATAACTCAACCACTTTCTTGGTCTATAGGTTGACTGTACACAAGAAGGAATATTTCTTTATCAGCAAAATTATTCGAAAGATTTATTAAAGAAGTTCGGGATGCTCGAATGCAAGCCAATCTCGACACCGATGGAACCAAATGGCAAGTTGTGTGCGCATGAAGGAAAAGATTTGGAAGATGCCATGATGTATCGACAATTAGTAGGTAGTCTGATCTACCTAACCTTAACCCAGCCTGACATTTCTTATGCAGTTGGTGTGATGAGTCGGTACATGCAAAATCCAATGAAGTCTCATTTGGAAGCAGTTCGGCGAATATTGAGATATGTGAAGAGTACAAATAACTATGGTATTTTGTACAAGAAAGGTGAAGATTGCAAGTTAGTTGGCTATTGTGACTCTGACTATGCAGGAGATTACGACACTCACCGATCAACTATCGGGTACGTGTTCAACCTTGGATCTGGAGTAATTTCTTGGTGTAGTAAGAGACAACCGACGATATCTTTATCAACTACGGAACTAGAGTATCGAGCATCAGTAATGGCAACTCAAGAGAGTACGTGGTTAATACAGTTGATGAATGATCTACATCAACCAGTAGATTATGCAGTTCCGTTGTACTGTGACAACCAGTAGGAAGTTCGTTTGGCAGAAAATCCAGTCTTTCATGCCAGAACTAAACATGTGGAAGTACACTATCATTTTATCAGAGATAAGGTTCTGCAAGAATAAATTGAGATGAGACGAATCAAGACAGATGATCAAATTGCGGACTTGTTCACGAAAGGGTTGAGTACAAGCAAGTTCAAAAACTTTCGTCGTCAGTTTGGCATGGTGAAAGGAATGGGAGTTGGTGTTGAGAGGGAGTGTTAAGATATCAACACCAATTAGTGGAAAAATTAGGTCACCATTAATTAAGCCCACTACCATTAGTGGAGAAATTAGGTCACCACTAGTTAATCCCACTACCATTAATGGAGAAGTTAGGCCACCACAAATTGAACAAGTGGTGGAAGGGAAAATAAGAAATTTATGGCTATAATTTTCTTACTTAGCCTATAAATAAGCAAGCTTCTCATTTGGTTAACATCATCCAAGTAGTAGAAAAAATAACATAAGGCAATAAGTCTCCTTTATATTTGTAGTTTGAGTGTGGTATTTTAAGAGTTTGTCTTCTTTAAGTGTTTTGAAAGAGTGGTTTGGTGAGTACTTCCTTATAATAATTTCTTGCGAATATTAGAGTTATGTACTCGTTATTATCAACGCCCCTTACTATGGACAACTTTATCTATGCAGCGATAAGGACTTCAACTTCTTCATCAAGTGCAAGAAAATAAGTGGAAACGATCGAAACACATGCCGATTCGTTGCACGAAAAGTTTAGGAGGTCAAGGCATTCAATTTCGAGACAGACTGCATAAAACTTAATATATTTGATTTCTCTTTCCTACAAAACATATTTCACTACTACTACAACTATTTTCCACTTCATTAACAGTGAGACAATTCCTCACAAACATATTGTGCTACATACAGTTGGCATTTCAGTTTTAATTACTTATATATGGGTTTTTGGCTTTATTTCACTATTATCTTCAACTCCAAGATATATTGGGCTACATACACAGACATACACATCCACAAGTCATTGTGTCTTAGCTGTTAGCTGATTGTTTCATCTATTTCTTTATTAGTTATATTGCATAGTTCAAGTCCATGACTTGTAATATTTTGGTTGCTTACTCATATGTACTTTAAGTGATTCATATAAGTTAATCAACATCACACACATCCATATTTAAAAATCAATATTTACAAATGTCGCATCCCTTTCAGGATGTAGACATCCTTTTGTTACAACGTAATAATATATATATATATATATGTGACACCCCGACTAATTAAATACCGGGTAGCTACTCCTTTATTAAATTAATTCAAAATGCCAAGTTGGCTCAGTTAATAGAATCACTATCGAAAACATTTTATTATTACTAACCACCTAGTATTTAAAAAGTAAGTTGCCAAATTTTAATTTAAGTCTGATTAACATGCAACAAGTGTAATGAAGAAATAAATAACACCATTCACCATACTGAAGTAAAAACGAATAACCATCACAATAGAGTAAATAAAGTCTGGAAGAAAACTCCTCACTACAATCCCACAGCTGATAAGTAAAACGAATACTAAAACAATACATGCTAAATTCTGAAAACTGAAATGTAAAAGATGCCTCTAAATAGAAATGGGCAACATACCCTACAACTGATAGATAGAAACTCTGGAATCCAAAAGATAGAAACGTCTACAAGCAAAGCCCCTGTAGCTTCCACAAACCGCTACAGCTCTTCACCTGAATGAGTATCCTATGCTTGGTGTCCCTGTGGCTGGGCACCTAAAATAGTTTTACAAGAAAAAGATTTGAAAAGCAAACGGGTCAGAGCCCGAATGTGGAGTTGTATTTTAAAAACCTGCAAGTGCTTTAAAAACATTTAAAATATTAAATGCAAATTACATGTTAGGACGTGCACTCACATTATATTCTCACCTCTCGTCTAACTGTGCACTCCTAACGCAAGTACCCATCTATAACTACCCATACCACTAGCTAAGTTGTCACATATCTAGCTAGACTGCCAAAGGTCCTACCCATATTACTCGGTTCCATTAACATAATAACGCTCGTATTTAAATAGGGGTTTAACGTAAACTCAGATACTCAATATGCAATATATATAACTATCAGTTAACTCGTTATATATCTCGAAACAATATCGTAATATATTTACAACATTAACATGAGGATTCTCATTAATTAAATGTGTATTAATCACATCGTAAATATTCAATACAAGCACCCTGAGAACTAAGCTGCGGTGCACACATACTCTGCTATCCATCCCGGTACATCACGTACATAAGGATCACATATTCCGAATCTCTCAGGAATAGTTCAGATAACACAAATCACAAATAGTGGAGGCGAACACAGTCACCATCACGTGGGTCACGCACATACCTACGCTCCCACGGTCAGCGGACTTATTAATATCCCAATAAGTCTTTCTATGACCTATGTTCATCGAGGTACCAGTCTATATCCCCCCCGTAGGCACACAAGGATTAGAGGGTCCTAAGCGAACGCAACCTCCCGTGATAGCAAGTATGGTAGGTATGTCATACACACAATCCATATACCAATACTAAGTAAACACACATCTTAGTAATACCGTATTTTAATCGTAGTACATATTGCATTCTCGTACTAACTTATAATTATCACAATTCATACTATTCTGGTTTGTAATTATACGCGCCATAATTCATCCTCACGTCGTAATAGACACTCACGTCTCACCCAAACGGTTCATTCTAATTTAACTCTCTTGTATATAATTTCCTTCTCATAAATACCCAAATGTCCCAAACCTATCACTACGTCACCATTGGAAGGTTAACTATATCCTCGAACAAGTTTACGGGACTCCAAAATTCAAAACAATTCAAAATAGCCCAAACTGTTAGCTCGTTAGAAGTCTCGTTCGAACGAGTGTTCGAACGAGTTTGGGGCTGTCAACTCGTTAGAAGTCTCGTTCGAACGAGACTGTTCGAACGAGATTCCAGTTCGTTCGAACGAACAGCATCTTCTAACGATATCTCGTTCGAACGAGATATCGAACGAAACTACCCTTCGTTAGAAGAGACTGGTCAACTCGTTAGAAGCTCGTTCGAACGAGCTCGTTCGAACGACCTGGGGGCTGCTTCTAACGACTGGCCAGTTTCGGCCCAGATTTTTCCAAATACGTTTTTCACCATTTTTACTCCTCAAATCACCTCTAAAATTTATCCCAACGATTGCTTTAAAGTCTCTAAACAATCCTAAACATAATATAACCACATCCTATCATGTTTTTATGGATTAATTCACCCTAATCATCAATCAATTACAAATACTTAAACTTTTCCCCAATTTATTCATGAACATGAACCCTAGAATTTGGAACCCTCAATTCATCAAATTTAATCCGTTTTTCTTTCACCCAATCATGTATTAACATCAGATTAATTGTCTCCAAACTATTCTACATGCAATTTATCCTCAATATTCAGAACCTATGTCCAATTAATCATGGGTTTTCATTCATCTTCCAATAACAATTATAAATCTTTAATTTTCTAACATGGAAAGAACATTTGCTGAAGTTAAACATAATTAAACCACTTGCCTTGTTTGTTTCCGGATTTGGTGTTGATTTGGTGAAGAATCTCTGCAGAATTTTCTCTCTTTCTCTCCTTCTCCAAGCTCCTTCTCCAATGGTGGCTTAAGGTGGCTAGGGTTTGTTTTGGGGAAAGTTGTAAACCTAAAGATAACCTTCGTAGCTTAATGGTTTAATATAGGATGGTTAGTGGGCTTTGTGTTTTTAATCCACATCAGATTTACATCTCAAATTTTCGTCACTTTTAATTCCTAAAAATGTAAAATTACCAAAATACCCTTTAAGTTGCCGGTAAGGCTTAAAAATACCCCGGAACCCAAACTACACCCCCGGGTAGTGTTTTCTGACTATCTCGACCCTTCCGGACGCGTTGGCGCACTCAAACTGACCATACGGTTTATAGATTTTAAATTCACTTTTATTATCAAAATATTATACCGTGACATGGCGGTCCCACGCGTCTCAACAAAATTTCTAAAATGCCGTATATAAATCTCACGACAAATTTTATAATACCAAATACATATATAATCATATATGCACATAATAAAATACCAATTCACATCACATTAGTATTTATAACCCGGATTAATTTCCAATTAATACGCATTTAATTAATTAATCCCAAAAATAAATATAGACAAAAGTACGGGGTATTACATACTTCCCCCCTAATAACTGAATTTCGTCCCGAAATTCGAAACTAGAAAGTACCTGCTAAAAACAGCTCTGGATAGCGCTCGCGCATCTCATCCTCGCGCTCCCATGTGGACTCCTCGACATTGTGATGTCGCCACTGAACACGCACTAACGGGACTATCTTTGATCGCAGTTTCCTCTCGCTTCGGTCCAAAATAGCAATTGGCCTCTCCTCGTAGGAGCTATCCGGCTGGAGATCAATGTCCTCTACAACAATGTGAGAATGAACCAAATTATCTCTAAGGTATTTCCTCAGCGAGGAAATATGGAACACGTCGTGAATCCGATGCAAGTGCTCCGGTAGTCCAAGTCTATACGCAACCGGTCCGATCCGATCAATAATAGGAAACGGCCCCACATACCTCGGTGCCAACTTCCCCTTCTTCCCGAAACGCATAATCCCCTTCATCGGAGATACCCTGAGCAAAACCTGGTCCCTCACGTGGAACTCCCTGAAAAACCTCTTCGCATCAG
Organism: Sambucus nigra; assembly: GCA_949130495.1. Classification (NCBI taxonomy): domain Eukaryota; kingdom Viridiplantae; phylum Streptophyta; class Magnoliopsida; order Dipsacales; family Adoxaceae; genus Sambucus; species Sambucus nigra. Next base: position 53,418,176 of record OX422222.1, read on the forward strand.
CACAACTCTTCTGCCTGTCTTGAGCTACCCGAATGCGACTCTGAATCAACTCAATCCTTGCCGAAGTATCCTGAATCACTTCCGGCCCAAGTAGTTTGTTGTCCCCCACTTCCAACCAACATGCTGGGGAACGACAAGGCCTACCGTACAACGCTTTAAACGGAGCCATGCCAATAGTAAACTGATAGGAGTTGTTGTAAGCAAACTCCACCAGTGGAAGGTACTGCTCCCATCCACCCCCGAAGTCAATAATGCACATGCGTAGCATGTCCTCCAACATCTGATTGGTGCGCTCTATCTGCCCATCGGTCTGCGGATGATAAGCCGTACTCAACCGCAATTCCGTGCCCATTGCCTCCTGGAAACTCTCCCAAAACCTCGAAACAAATATCTTGTCTCTGTCAGACACGATATTTAGGGGCACAACGTGAAGTCTCACAATCTCTGAAATGAAGAGCTGGGCATACTGTCCCGTGGTGTAGTCAGTCCTTATGGGTAAGAAGTGAGCGACCTTGGACAACCTGTCTATAATTACCCAAACGGAGTCGTGACCCCTCTGCGACGTAGGCAACCCTGTGATAAAGTCCATGGATATGCTCTCCCACATCCACACCGGGACCTCCAATGGCTGTAGCAATCCTGCCGGTCTCTGGTGACCCACTTTTACGAGCTGACAAGTGGCGCATTTCGAGACAAACTCAGCGATATCTTTCTTCATACCGCTCCACCAATACTGTCGTCTCATGTCTTGGTACATTTTGTCCCCTCCGAGATGTACCGCGAACCGTGAGTCGTGTGACTCTGCCATCACATCGTGCCGCAATTCTTCTCCTTCCGGAACTACTAATCTCCCATTGAAGCGTAATCCCCCGTCTGAGCTAACTGTATAGGACTCGGCTCCGTCTGCTAGTAATCGAACTATATGCTCCTGATATAACGAGTCATCGACCTGTGCCCGTACTACCTTCGTGACAATCTGCGGTGTAACGATCATCACAGACATGAAAGATCGCGCCACTGCATCCTAGTGTCCCAATTCCTTCCACTTTGCCTTCCACACCTCTGCCACCTCATCTGCTGGCCTACGGCTCAACGCGTCTGCTACCACGTTAGCCTTACCCGGGTGGTACTGGATGTCGAACTGGTAGTCCTTCACAAATTCAAGCCACCTACGCTGCCGCATATTCAATTCCTTCTGCGTGAACAGATACTGTAGTGACTTGTGGTCCGTGAACAGCTGAAACTTCTCCCCCACAAGATAGTGCCTCCAAATCCGTAAGGCAAATACCACTGCTGCCAACTCCAAATCATGTGTGGGGTAATTCTTCTCATGAGGCTTAAGCTTACGGGAAGCATAAGCTATGGCCTGTCTCTCCTGCTGTAATACACCTCCCAGTCCTTGCAAAGACGCATCGGTGTAAACCAAATACTCAACTCCCGGTCTCGGCAATGCTAACACAGGTGCTGAGGTCAATTTGTCCTTCAATTCATCGAATGCCAACTGACAGGCATCACTCCAGATGTAGGGCACACCCTTACGAGTCAGATGTGTCAAAGGACCTGCTATCTCCGAGAAACCCCTAATAAACCTCCTGTAGTATCCTGCTAAACCCAAGAAACTACGAATCTCCGTTGGTGTCGTGGGCTGTCCCCACTCCCTCACCGCTGACACTTTCCCCAGATCAACAGATATTCCCCGGTCGGAAATGATATGCCCCAGAAACTGGACTTCCTTCAGCCAAAACCCGCACTTCTCATATTTTGCATACAACTCGTTCTGACGAAGTGTCTGCAAAACTTGCCTCAAATGCTCGGCGTGCTCCTCCTCTGTCTGGGAGTAAACCAGAATATCATCAATGAAGACAATGACAAACTGGTCTAGGAAATCCCTGAACACTCTGTTCATCAAGTCCATAAACACTGCTGGAGCGTTGGTCAAGCCGAAAGGCATAACCCGAAACTCGTAAGAACCATATCTCGATAAGAACGCGGTCTTCGAGACATCCTCCTCCCTGATACGCAACTGATGGTATCCCGATCTCAAGTCAATCTTCGAGAAGAAAGAAGCTCCTCTCAACTGGTCGAATAAGTCATCGATTCGAGGCAACAGATACTTATTCCGTATCGTGACCTTATTCAACTCTCAGTAGTCCACACACAATCTCAGTGAACCGTCCCTCTTCTTCACAAACAAAACTGGAGCGCCCCAAGGTGAGGTACTCCTGTGAATAAAGCCCTGACCTAACAGCTGCTCTATCTAATCCCGTAGCTCTCGCATCTCAGCTGGAGCCATACGGTACGGTGCACATGCTATAGGTCTCGTACCCGGTAGCAAATCTATAACGAAGTCTATCTCTCGACTAGGGGATAAGCCTGGTATCTCCTGAAACACATCCGAATACTCCCTGACGACTGGGATAGAGTCTAAAGGAATCACTACCTCCTTAGAGGTATCCTCCTCAAATGTAATACAGATGAGCGGTCGATCCTCCCTCTGGGCGAGGCATCGCCACTACAAACATATCTTGCCCCCGAATGGAAAAAACAATGCTCCCGCTGAAGCAATCAATCATGGCCCTATATGCTACGAGCCAATCCATACCGATGATCACATCGTGAACGTGCATGTCTAACACTAACATGTCTGCAGGTAATACCAAACCACCAATCTCTACCCCCACTCCCCGGCATATAAAGAAAATAAGTGACCCACTCCCCAATGGTGAGTCGACACACGTCACTGTGCTCTCTGCCGTAGCTAACAATCCTAAAGCTTTCGCGAAGTGTGTAGCTATAAAATAGTGTGTAGCACCCGTATCAAATAACACCCGACCCATAGTGCCATGGATAGGAAACGTACCCTCGATCGCGGGCGGTGCCTGTGGAATTGTAGCCTGGTGAACGTTGTAGACACGTCCATACTGTAGCTGCCCGTGCTGAGCTGGGACTGCTGGAATGGGTGGCAATGCTGCCATCTGTGGCGGTGCGGGAAGAGAGGCGGGAAACATAGGCCTCTGTGGCTCCTGGCGAGCACCCTGCTGCTGCTGCTGTGGGGCCTTGCCCCTATTAGGACAATCCTGCTTCTTATGGCCAGTCTTGCCACAAACAAAGCACTTCCCTGGGAAGTTCCCTCCCCTCTGCCCTTGCTGTCCCCGACCCTGGTGGCTGTTACCGTTCCTCCCTTGGCCCTGCTGGCCCTGATGAAACTGCTGCCCATTCTGCCCCTGTTGGCCCTGATGGCCGTTTGGACCCTGATGGCCCTGACGGAAAGCTCCCTGTCCCTGCCTGTAGTTCCCTGACCGGAACCTCTTGTTATCCCCCTGCTGAGTACCCTGCTCATTCTGTCTCTGCCCCTGACCAGATTGTGCCCCGCTGGCACCATGTCCTCCAGTCCTGCCCTGATGGCTAGACTCTCCCGACCTTTTGCCCTCGGCCATATGAAAACGGTGGTCCTGGCAGTGCAACAATGCAGTGTTAACCACATCAGAATAAGTGGCCAACGATAGGTTCCCTAGCAGATGTTGACGGATCCTCCAATTCAACCCGTCGGTGAACTTCTCAATCTTCTTCTTCTCTGTTGGTATCTCATCTGGAACGATGTTCAACAGATTAGTGAACTCGGCCTCATACTCGGCCACTGTCTTGCCTTCCTGCCTCAGACTCATCAGCTTCCTCCTCATTTATGTATGAACTGCGGACGGAAAGTACTTGCGATTAAACCGCACCCAGAACTCCTGAATCGTGAGAGTATCCCTCTCCTCTGCGGTGGTAATAGACTCCCACCACTGTAGTGCATATCCCACTAGATTGAAAGTAGCTAGCACCTATTTCTGAACATCAGTGCACTCATGCATCCTCAAATGCCTCTGTATATCCTTCCTCCATTGGCTCGAGACTACCACATCTGAGCTACCTGCAAACTCTGCCGGATGCGCTTTCTGAAAAGCGTCACGTACACGTTCCCAAGCAGACGGGAATGCATTAACCTGTACTGGCGCGACAACCGGCGCCTGAGGTGGTGCCTGCTGAATAACGGCAATGGCGACATTTACCGCTTGAGCTACTATAGCTGCAACCTCAGCGGCGTTCATCATGCCCTGAACTGGAGCGGGCTGGGGTTCGGGCGTTGCATCCCTGGGAACTCGTCGTGCACGTCGTGGAGGCATCTGAAATAAGAACAAAGTTTATAAGTTCGCGGTTATAAACTTAATAAAGCTGAAGAACGAAGCATACACAAAAAGAGTACAACAGTCCTAAAATATAGGGCTCTATATCAAAGAAACGTAGCGGAAACATAATAGCCGTACAGATCCTAAAGGACACTAGAACCTGATGCTCTGATACCACCTGTGACACCCCGAATAATTAAATACCGGGTAGCTACTCCTTTATTAAATTAATTCAAAATGCCAAGTTGGCTCAGTTAATAGCATCACTGTCGAAAACATTTTATTATTACTAACCACCTAGTATTTAAAAAGTAAGTTGCCAAATTTTAATTTAAGTCTGATTAACATGCAACAAGTGTAATGAAGAAATAAATAACACCATTCACCATACTGAAGTAAAAACGAATAACCATCACAATAGAGTAAATAAAGTCTGGAGGAAAACTCCTCACTACAATCCCACAACTGATAAGTAAAACGAATACTAAAACAATACATGCTAAATTCTGAAAACTGAAATGTAAAAGATGCCTCTAAATAGAAATGGGCAACATGCCCTACAACTGATAGATAGCGACTCTGGAATCCAAAAGATAGAAGCGTCTACAAGCAAAGCCCCTGTAGCTTCCACAAACCGCTACAGCTCGTCACCTGAATGAGTATCCTATGCTTGGTGTCCCTGTGGCTGGGCACCTAAAATAGTTTTACAAGAAAAAGATTTGAAAAGCAAACGGGTCAGAGCCCGAATGTGGAGTTGTATTTTAAAAACCTGCAAGTGCTTTAAAAACATTTAAAATATTAAATGCAAATTACATGTTAGGACGTGCACTCACATTATATTCTCACCTCTCGTCTAACTGTGCACTCCTAACGCAAGTACCCATCTATAACTACCCATACCACTAGCTAAGTTGTCACATATCTAGCTAGACTGCCAAAGGTCCTACCCATATTACTCGGTTCCATTAACATAATAACGCTCGTATTTAAATAGGGGTTTAACGTAAACTCAGATACTCAATATGCAATATATATAACTATCAGTTAACTCGTTATATATCTCGAAACAATATCGTAATATATTTACAACATTAACATGAGGATTCTCATTAATTAAATGTATATTAATCACATCGTAAATATACAATACAAGCACCCCGAGAACTAAGCTACGGTGCACACATACTCTGCTATCCATCCCGGTACATCACGTACATAAGGATCACATATTTCGAATCTCTCAGGAATAGTTCAGATAACACAAATCACAAATAGTGGAGGCGAACACAGTCACCATCACGCGGGTCACGCACATACCTACGCTCCCACGGTCAGCGGACTTATTAATATCCCAATAAGTCTTTCTATGACCTATGTTCATCGAGGTACCAGTCTATATCCCCCCCGTAGGCACACAAGGATTAGAGGGTCCTAAGCGAACGCAACCTCCCGTGATAGCAAGTATGGTAGGTATGTCATACACACAATCCATATACCAATACTAAGTAAACACACATCTTAGTAATACCGTATTTTAATCGTAGTACATATTGCATTCTCGTACTAACTTATAATTATCACAATTCATACTATTCTGGTTTGTAATTATACGCGCCATAATTCATCCTCACGTCGTAATAGACACTCACGTCTCACCCAAACGGTTCATTCTAATTTAACTCTCTTGTATATAATTTCCTTCTCATAAATACCCAAATGTCCCAAACCTATCACTACGTCACCATTGGAAGGTTAACTATATCCTCGAACAAGTTTACGGGACTCCAAAATTCAAAACAATTCAAAATAGCCCAAACTGTTAGCTCGTTAGAAGTCTCGTTCGAACGAGTTTGGGGCTGTCAACTCGTTAGAAGTCTCGTTCGAACGAGACTGTTCGAACGAGATTCCAGTTCGTTCGAACGAACAGCATCTTCTAACGATATCTCGTTCGAACGAGATATTGAACGAAACTACCCTTCGTTAGAAGAGACTGGTCAACTCGTTAGAAGCTCGTTCGAACGAGCTCGTTCGAACGACCTGGGGGCTGCTTCTAACGACTGGCCAGTTTCGGCCCAGATTTTTCCAAATACGTTTTTCACCATTTTTACTCCTCAAATCACCTCTAAAATTTATCCCAACGATTGATTTAAAGTCTCTAAACAATCCTAAACATAATATAACCACATCCTATCACGTTTTTATGGATTAATTCACCCTAATCATCAATCAATTACAAATACTTAAACTTTTCCCCAATTTATTCATGAACATGAACCCTAGAATTTGGAACCCTCAATTCATCAAATTTTATCCGTTTTTCTTTCACCCAATCATGTATTAACATCAGATTAATTGTCTCCAAACTATTCTACATGCAATTTATCCTCAATATTCAGAACCTATGTCCAATTAATCATGGGTTTTCATTCATCTTCCAATAACAATTATAAATCTTTAATTTTCTAACATGGAAAGAACATTTGCTGAAGTTAAACATAATTAAACCACTTGCCTTGTTTGTTTCCGGATTTGGTGTTGATTTGGTGAAGAATCTCTGCAGAATTTTCTCTCTTTCTCTCCTTCTCCAAGCTCCTTCTCCAATGGTGGCTTAAGGTGGCTAGGGTTTGTTTTGGGGAAAGTTGTAAACCTAAAGATAACCTCCGTAGCTTAATGGTTTAATATAGGATGGTTAGTGGGCTTTGTGTTTTTAATCCACATCAGATTTACATCTCAAATTTTCGTCACTTTTAATTCCTAAAAATGTAAAATTACCAAAATACCCTTTAAGTTGCCGGTAAGGCTTAAAAATACCCCGGAGCCCAAACTACACCCCCGGGTAGTGTTTTCTGACTATCTCGACCCTTCCGGACGCGTTGGCGCACTCAAAACGACCATACGGTTTATAGAGTTTAAATTCACTTTTATTATCAAAATATTATACCGTGACGCGGCGGTCCCACGCGTCTCAACAAAATTTCTAAAATGCCGTATATAAATCTCACGAAAAATTTTATAATACCAAATACATATATAATCATATATGCACATAATCAAATACCAATTCGCATCACATTAGTATTTATAACCCGGATTAATTTCCAATTAATACGCATTTAATTAATTAATCCCAAAAATAAATATAGACAAAAGTACGGGGTATTACAATATATATATATATATATATATATATATAGATAGAGAGAGAGAGAGAGATAGACTCTTATAGATACAAAGTATACACATTGCTAAAGCAAACCATTTTTTTTAAATATTAAAAAAAGTAGTCTTGAGTTGAGTTTTTTTGTATGGTATTTAAATATTTTAAGGGATCCATATGAAAAAAATAAGGGGATCTTGACAAATAAGTCCTATTTACATAAGACATTTCCTAATAGGTACTATCATAATAATTTTTTCCCCCAATAGGTTCTAGTTATACATATACTGAATATTCATTACATGTTTATTGGAACAAAAATCTTTTTTCATAGGACCTATTGTAGTAAGGACTTATTGAATTACATATTTAGTAAACGAGATTAATTGGTAAAAAATTCAAAAATCAGCTCAAAATAATTTTTTTTGCTATTTTAAAAAAATTGGTCAAATTTTCGCAACATTTAAAGTGTCTTAAAAGTGGTGAAAGTTTGAACGGATTTTTAAAGTAGCAAATAAGGTTATATGAGTCCCCTGAAATGTTTAATCATCATATAAAAAAATTAAGTCAAAGGATAATTTTTTTACTATTTAAAAAAATAGGTATATATACTTGATATGTACTAGAGCCTCTTCATTCATTCATATATATATATATATATATATATATAATCTACGGGTACTTTTATCTCACCCCCTATTATTCCCATTCTCCTATTATTATGTTCAACATTCAACCCATACACTGTGTTGACTTTGATACGCAGATCTAGCCCTATTTGACTCCACTACTTGTGACCTCAAGTCAAGGACAAAACTGAGTATCTTCACTTATGGAGTACTTGGTATGTGCATGAATGTTATTTCTATATAAACTGTTTGCGACCAAGGTATTATAAATACAAAACATGAGTGAAACAACTATTTTCTATGGAAAAATTTCCATGTCAATCAAACACACCCTTAGTGTTTTCATTATTTTTTCGCCTACATAAACTATTTTTCATTCATTCTATAATAACTTTCTAACAGTTTGAAGCCACAGGTCTAAACCAATCGATTTGTACCTAACAATTTAATCAACTAAACTATTTTAATAAGTAAAAGATTCTTTGGGATGATACCAATTGACAAATTTAGATGCCCCGACTTGGGGATGGAGGCAAGAATTGTCGAGCGAGGGTTAATTTGATGGCGATTTGGAGGCGGGAGCCCCTGAGTCGAATTTTTTAAGGTTATTTTTTAGTATTTATCGAAAATAATGCAATTGATTTAATCTAATGGAAAGAAAAATAAATATTTAAACCTACATTACAGTCCCAAATTTAAACCAAAAATATCTCTAATTATTCCCTAAAATATAAAACAACAACAACATTAAAGCAAACTCTCATAAGATTTAACATTATAACCCAAAAATAAACCCAATTTTAACTTCAATATAGTGAGTTCAATGCAAGTTAAAAGAAAGTTTTGATTATTTCTAAATATGCTCCTAAACACTTAAAAAAATATTGTTTTACACCTATATTTTTAAATACCTATAACATTTTAATCTAAAATTATCCTAAAATTCAGTCATAAAACTTTCCACAATATTAACTTTAAAATTTATCCCAATATTAACCTTAAAATTAAAAGTAAGGTAAATATCGAGGAAGAGAAATAAGATATACCCATAAAAATGGGAGGGGGATCTTTAGTGGCAGGAAATTTTTAATACAAAAATTGAAACCCTCAAAAATGAAATCCCAAAAAACGAAGCCATAAAAATAGGGTTAATAAGATGAATAATATTTGTTCAAAGAAACAAAATTAAGTTTCTTGCCCGATAAAAGGAAAAAAACGGACGTTGTGAACTTATGTGTTGGTGTAATTTCGGGGAGTGAGCGAGTGTGTTTGTGTGGAGAAGAAGAGAGAACAAATTGTAACACCCTGTGCATTCTGGAAAGTGAGGTGACCAACCGTCACCACCAAACTACGTCGGGTGTCACTAAATAAGTTATCATTCTTAGCATGTAACAGATATATGAGACATATAATTTTTTTTGCACAAGATAATAATCAAATTGATCTAACAATTATAACCAATCAAGTAATATTAAATCCATCCCCCATGCTAATCTCCAAACTAAATCCAACTCTAAATAAGTATAAACTCAAAATGAAATGATCCGACTGTAAATATCTGAAAAAATTCGTATACTGTGGAACCGATTGGCTCATCACATCCATAAATAACAGTTTTGTAATGAAAGCGACGGAATAAAAAGCAATCCTAAACTAATATAACATCTAAAATTAAATCTCCACCTGCATCTCCAAAAATATCTCCAATAACTACTATGACGCAACTCCAACACTATACCTAAAATGTTAGTCAACGTATTGGGTCAGAGTCCAGCGCATGAATACTAGCTACTCTCCCCAATTAGAGTCCATGAACCTAGCAGTAACATTATGCATCATAAACATCGCAATAGAGTATTTTAAATTAAACAAGATAAGTATTCACGTGCGAACAAAAGTAAACTGCCACAATCTACCCATACAACTAATCCACCCTAAAGTGTACGTCTAATTATTCCCTCATCACTATAATTTAAAAATTGGCTTTTATCCTTACTTATTTTAATTATTCAATTCTTTGTATTTATGTGACACCATTATGGCCAGTCGACCCCTTATCGGTCCTGCCCACACTCTTGAAATGCTAAAAGTTCTACACATTACACCCATTCTCCTCACTATAGCTAGTCAACCCGATTTCTATCAGTTCTACACATACTCGTGAGGTTGCACGCACGACACGTCACTATAGCCAGTCGGCCCACATTCTGTCAGCTCCGTACATACTCGTGATGCCAACCCACACCCACGTCGCTATAGCCATTCGCTCCGTATTTTGTCAGCCCTACACATACTCGTGCCGCAATTCATTTTAATACCCGTTTATTATCTTAGGCATTAATTCTCAATTTTCTTAAGCTCTTATTATTTTATATTAACCCAACCCTATTATAGAGCATAAATCCTCAAACCTACCCCTAGTCCCATACTTAGAGGTATCCAAAACACAATTACGCCCTACCCTATTATATAGGATGAATCTCTACCATTAATTTCCTCATAGTCTCGCGCCTAGACTATCGAATCATCAGAATGACAAAAAAATTAGCCCCACTCCGGCATATCTCGTCCGTTAAAATCTACATTAACTAGTCCCATACCTAGAAAGTGTTAGCCACAACCAAGACATACTTTCAAGTCTCATACCTAGCAAGTACTCCTAAAATTAAGGTGAGATCATAACTACCCAAAATCCCTTCGTCCCCGCGGTGGCACATATAATTAAATCAATAATTCCCATAAGACTTTTTACCAACATTTCTACCAATTTTCTCATAAGATTACAAATAAATCTAATTTCATTTGTTCGATCAATTTTTGTAATTAAACAACTGATTTTATGCAACTAATATAATTACAACATCATGCAAATTCATGGTGCACACAATAAAAATTCTATTTTTGTCACACTTGCATAATTTTATGTAATTTCACAATATCTTTGATTTAATAAAGTGACTACGATTTTCTACATGAAAATTCACCCCCATATCAACAAAAGTCCAACCTCTACCCTAAGTACACAAGGGTTATAAGTCTTAATTCATATTAAGATTTTTCATAAAAATAGTACCAATATAGATTTTACTTTCCCTAATTAATGTTTTTAATTTATTTTAAGAAAAACATGTAATTTAATGTTAAGGTGATATTTAAAATGCATAATAATAAAGAGAAAACATAGAAGTATTCATCCTTAAAAAAAGTCGATTGAAAATTGGATGGTTGCGTTCCTCTCGAAAAATCAATAAAGATTCGTTGTTGAACGATCTAGAGAAAATATGATTTTAGCCTTCAAAAGTTAGGTTAAATCTTGATTTAATTTGGGGCTAGGGTTTGTAAACGAGATGTGGTAAAGATGTGGGAGACTTCTGGTTTAAATGTTGGTGAAAAAGTTTTTAAAAAAGTCTAGCCCCGAGTTATTTTTATATGGAAAAAGATAAAGAGTTTGAATTAACTCAAACTCTAACAAAACTAGAGTTCTTGTCGACATTGTCTCGACCGAATCGATTCGCCCTCCAATCCGAATCGATTCGGACATGTTCAGGTCGCCAGTTCTCCCCCCCCAAATGTATATATATAAATAAAAACCTGATCTCTCCCCCGATTTCAATTCCAATCAAAATCCTATTTTTCATTAATAAAATCCAACATATTAAATTGCTAAAAATAATTAAATCCATTTTTTTTTGTCTTTCCAAATTTCGAAATAAATTGAATTATTATCGGCTCAGAATTACGGGGTGTTACATATTTCCACACTAGCACATAAATTTCTTCCTCTAAATTCGACGAAGCGTAAATACACAAAATAAAGTAAGGCTCACATATGCCTATCCGTTGAAAGTTACAATTGGGCGCTCATAGACCCAATCCTACACATACCCCGCAAACAATGATACAATATAAATCCTAACTATATATATACGCATAAATATGAAAATAATGGCGTACCACGATCTCTCACAGATTACCAATTGATTCTATCTCCAAAAGACATCGCAAGCTTAAATCCTCAAATCAAATCACATCATTGCATCGATAGTAGAATACCCAAAATTTATACTAACGATCTGCTAAATAAATATCGCCTCAAAAATCAAATTTAAGGATCCTCTCATCAAGATTACTATTTCTAACCAAAATGCCTACAACGTCCTTACGACAAAACTTCCTATCTCCAAGAAACACAACTAAAACGTATTCTAGACCCAATACCTTAAGGAGTACGAATCAACAAGGGGGGATCAAAGATCATTAACACAGATGCTGAAACGCACTCACAACCTATGAGACCTAAGACCATGCTTTGATACCATCTGTAACATCCTGCACATTCTGGCAAGTGAGGTGGCTAGCCGTCGCCGCCGCCAAAACTACGTCGGGCGTCACTAAATTGGTTATCATTCTTAGCATGTGACGGATATACGAGACATATAAAAAAGAATTTCCACAAGATAATAATCAAATTGATCCAACAATTATAACCATTCAAGCAATATTAAATCCAGCCCCATATTAATATCCAAGCTAAATCCAACTCTAAATAAATATAAACTCAAATGAAATGACCCAACTGTATATATCTGATAAAATTCATAAACTGTGGAACCGATTGGCCCACCAAATCCATAAATAACAGTCTCATAATGAAAGCGACGGAATAGAAAGTAATCCTTAACTAATAAAACATCTAAAAATAAATCTGCAGTTGCATCCCCAATTACTCCTATGCAGCTACTGCAGGGCTATACCTAAAATGTTAGTCAACGCAATGGGTTAGAGCCCACCGCATGAAAACTAGTTACTCTCCCTAATTAGGGGCCGTGAATCCGGACAGTAACATTATATATGATAAACATCACCGTAGAGTATTTTAAATTAAACGAGATAAATATTAACTTGTGAATAAAAGTAAGCTGTCACTATCTACCCAAATAACTAATCTACCCTAAAGTGTAAATCCAAGTATTCAATTAGCACTATAATTTAAAAATTAACTCTTATCCTTGCTTATTTTAATTAGTCAATTCTTTTTATTCTTGCGACACCATTATGGCCAGTTGACTTCTTATCGGTCCTGCACACACTCTTGGCATGCTTAAAGTTCTACACATCACACCCATTCTTCTCACTATAGCTAGTAAACCCAATTTCTATCAACTCTATACATACTCGTGAGGTTCCACGCACGATACGTCACTATAATCAGTCGGCCCGTATTCTGTCATCCCCGCAAGTACTCATGACGCAAACACACACACGTCGCTATAGCCAGTTGGCCTATATTCTGGCATCCCTGTACATACTCTCGCAACAAATTCATTATAATACCCTAGTCATATATCTAGCGGTTTTAAAAATACAAGTATGTCCTACCCTATCATATATGATGAATCTCTACCATTAATTTCTTCCTAGTCTTGTGCCTAGACTATCAAATCATCGAAACGACACAAAGATCTGCCCCACCCCGGAATATCTCGTCCGTAAAAATCTATACTAACTAGTCCCATACCTAGAAAGTGTTAGCCACAACTAAGACATACTTACTAGTCCCATACCTAGCAAGTACTCCTAAAATTAAGGTGAGAACATAACTACCCAAAATCCCATCGTCCTCGCGGTGGAACATATAATTAAATCAATAATTCGTATAAGACATTTTTACCAACAATTCTACCAATTTTCTCATAAGATTACAAATAAATCTAGTTTCATCCGTTCAATCAATTTTCATAATTAAACAACTTATTTTATGCAACTAATATAATTCCAACATCATGCAAATTTATAATGCACACCATAAAAATTCCATTTTTATCACACTTGTATAATTTTATGTGATTTCACAATCCCTTTCGATTTAATAAAGTTACTACGATTTTTTACATGCAAATCCTGACCCATATCAACAAAAATCCAACATCTACCCTAAGCACGCAAGGGTTATAAGTCTTAATTCGTATTAAATTTTTCATAAAAACAGTCCCAATATAGATTTCACTTTCCCTAATTAAGGTTTCTAATTTATTTTAAGAAAACATGTAATTTAATGTTTCGAAAATATTTATAACCCATATTACTAACGAGAAAGAATATAAGTATTCATGCCTGAAGAAAAGTTGATTGAAAATTCTGATTGGATGGCTGCGTTCCTCTAAAAAAATCAATAAAGACTCATTCTTGAACGATTTTGAGAAAACATGATTCGAGCCTTCAAAACTTGGGTTAAATATTGATTTAATTTGGGGCTAGGGTTTGTAAATGAGAGTTAGTAAAGATGTGGGAGACTTCTGGTTTAAAAGTTGGTGAAAAAGTGTTTAAAAAGTCTAACCCCGAGTTAGTTTTATATGGAAAAAGATTAAGAGTTTTAATTAACTGAAACTCTAACAAAACTAGAGTTCTTGTCGACACTGTCTCGATCGAATCAATTTTCCCTTAAGGCCGAATCAATTAGGACTTGTTCAGGTCGAAGGTTCTCCCCGAAATATATATATATATATATATATATATATATATATATATATATATATATATATATATATATATATATATATATATCCGATTTCTCCCCGATTTCAATTCCGATCAAAATCCTATTTTCCATAGATAAAATCCAACATATTAAATTGTTGCAAATAATTAAATACAATTTTTTTTTATCTTTTGGAATTTCGAAATAAATTAAATTATAACCGGTTCAAAATTACAAGGTGTTACATAAAGCTCTTTAATTGAACGGAAAAAGGAAGGAAACTGTTGGTACTGACTGAGTTGTGTGGAGAAAAATATTCTTTTAAGTTTAAGGTTTCGTAATGTACATCTTTTTAACCTAGATTTAAAAGTTTCAATTTTTATCCCTAATATTTCTTTTCATACATTTTTTTAATAAAAACCCTAAGTGCTTGAGCCCCCACATGCCCACACCTCCTACCGCCCCTGCCTTAACTAGACCCTAATAATACATCCTATCAATGTTTCCATGCTTAGTTTTAATATAAATCTAATCTCTCAATGAATTATTGGCCAAATAATCTCGATCATTAGACAAAAAATTCTCAATTTATAACTTAATCTCAGTATCCTTATTTCTGTAGAAAATTCAGTTAAAAAATGTCACAACAAACAAACCAACACTTTTTTCTTTTGCCATATTCTTGATTAAATACTTAACTTTATGAGGATAGTTTTTTTCTCGCAAAACACCATGCAAATCGTGGGTGTAACATGGGGACCCACGCATGCGCCCCATAATTCATATATAGCCCATGGGACCATATGCACACATGAATGTTACGTAAATCTTTCACGATTATTCATTATCGCTTAATCAAAAGTTGGGTAATTATAGGTAAGACTGGTTAGAGTGACCGTGCAGATTTTAGTTTTAAGACTTCCATTCATGATGCATCGCATTTGAAAATACTATGGGGGGGGGGGGGATTTTTCGTTATGTCATCCAAGGAAGGTTAGTAATGTCTCAACATTTGTTTGTGGAAAATTTTATGTTCATTAAGAAGGAACAAGTAAGTGGACATTGCCACTAAGGAGTGAAGCTTTCCATTATTCCATTCTTGGTAATAACGCCCTCATCTTCATTGGAGGATAATTATGACATTGTCATTCAACTTTTGGTAATGGATCGATATCCTAGGCCAAAGTGTATGTCCCGCCTAAAGGTTGAATCACTTATCCGTGGATAATTCCAATTGTAGTTTATATTGCATCGAACATATGTGATCTTATAGTAAGTGAAACTAATGTCCATCATTTATGCGCATGTAATCCCTCGTGTTTTTAAAGGAATAATTCCAGTTGTATCTTATATTACCTTATATTATATGGGAATTGTTATTTGGTTGTTCTCTGGTTACGATGATAATATTGGCTTAGTGTTGTATGCCGGTTAGGCGAGTCATGGTTGATTTATCATGGTAACTGAGGCCTTTATTTGAGAAATCATTTTGTAAGATTACATGATCATCCTAGTGTATTTTTGCTGCACGGGTGATATTAGTTTACATTTCATATGAATTCTCATTAGATTTTGGATTTAATGTTGTGTTTGTGTAATCCAGTTGGAATATTTCTGCTAGCTCTCAATAGTTAGAGAATCACATATGACTAAGATTGTAGTTACATAAATTCTACGATTCGTATGTTTTTTTCGGATAATCGTAAGGGTTGTGATTTAAAAATGAAAATGTAATTTATAAATTTGACTTCAACATGTTCAACCCCTTGCCAAGAAGTACCGTGGAATTTGGCATTGCTATGTGTTTTCATATTATTTATGCCACATTATAGTGGTCCAATGATGTGTTACCGTGTGAATTATAAACCGATAATAATAATCTAACTATAATATACCAGCTCAGTGTAATTAGCAGCACGCATGCTTCACACCTGTCATAAATTTGTACATGGTGTAGAAATAAAGGACACGAATTATATAGGGGCATTAGTGCGCCTAGGCGAGGAAAAATTAGGATGTGTAGACACCCAATAGTTAGAAACGGTTATCTTGCATGGCAATAAACTCTATGAATAAACAATGATCGGACAAAGAAAGAGATGACTCCCTCACAAAAAAGACTACATTTACTCACTTTATCCTTTTTTTCCTTTTTATCTACAGTTCTTCTTTCATTAAAGTTGACTGCTAGGTAGATTGTAACTTTATTTACATTTTAATAAGAGTTTCTTACCTTTAGATTTTATTTGTTTTACTTTCTTTGCTTTACATTTTGTAGTATAATCATTTGCTTTACCACATTTTCCTTTGTTTTATTTCAAAGATTTACTTTCATTTGTTTTTATGAAATTTTCATTTTCTTCTTTTTTCAAGTTCATTATAGTAATTTAGCACTCATATCAAAGTCTACCCTAACGGAAGCACAAGTATTTATAATTGAAGCATCGAGTAGTACACAATAGTCTAATTATCACAAGGCTAAGATATTTTAGTTGGAAAAATCATAACCTTTCCTGACACGCTCGCAATTAATTAAGACCCATTAACCAAGCCAACTGAAAACCACAAATATATTTTTGGCATGCCCGTTGGGACACAAATGTTCTTTATTATGACACCTCGCCTATTCTAAAATCGGTTGATCAGGATTTTATCAAATTAAACAAAAATTATATCTGATTTCATTTAGCATCACTGTCGAAAACCAATTTATTTACTAATAACCTATTAACCCCGATGTTAAATTTTACAAACTTAATAACTTACCTTATTAAAACATTCAACCATTTAGACAACCATACCATCATCTGAATAAACATTCCAATTTAAATAAACATTCACCATAAGAATCTAATGAATACTGCTGACGTAACTAAATAAAAATAATCAAATAACTCTTGGCAACTCCAAATAATTTCATCCAACTGATGAGAAAATAATGTAGTAACGTTTAAAAGAAAAGTTGTCCAACAATAGGTGACATGCCAGATTTAAAAGAAACTGTAATAACATCCTATCTATATAACAATGATAGAAGAGTCTAATCGAACCCTACAGACATCCATAACTGCTTCAACATCTTCTCACAGGAAGGACAACTAAGCCTACGTCTCTGTGGCTAAGCACCTAAAAGGTTTTGAATAAACGATATTTGATATGGGTCAGAGCCCAAAACCATTTTAAAAATATTTTCAAGTATTTAAAATGCAATAATGAATATGATCAGAATTATTCATGTTCATCTGGTATCTCATTCGCATGAGATTATCCTCGTCCTCCCCTTATCTATAATGCACGCCTAACGCATGTATTTTAATTTCTTAGTTATGCTACCCCGCCTAACTAGTTTTGTCACTTAACGTAGCCCAATACTTTAAACATCTAACCCAACCATGATACACACATTATACTGTACTTTATTTCTCACTTAGCTATCACGTAAACCGTATCATTATAATTCTCAATTATAATCTTATCGTTAAACAATTCACATAACTGTATAATAGTTAGAATTTTAATGTTTACACATTCACTGTATTAACAAATATACATATAACACCGTTGTTATATGTATATACATATCATTCCCAAGATGTCCTCCCGGATGCATTACCTAGTATGCTATCAGGCTCTAGGTACATCACGTGCCACTCCTGGGTCACTAGGTTAGAATCTCACCACTGAACCTAAAGTGTAAATACATATAAACTGGAGGAGGTCATAGACATACATCAGTGGGTCATAACCATATAACATTATCCCATCGAACTCTAAACTCACATACAGTGGTTATGTAACAGTTCTATAACTAGCGAAAATGACTCAATACATGCTGGTCATGCCAGGGTGGACCGCCCATTACGGGCAACCTCCAACGATAGCATCTCCAGAGGAGGTATGCTCACATATATCAATCACACACAACTATATATATATATATATATATATATATAATCGAATAATCGTGCATATACATCTAGTAGAACTAGCTCGCAAATCCCGAGTCTACCCCAACTCCTGATTTATTAAGTATTCACTTACTTATTATAAATTCTTTAATTTCACAATTATGGCCACCACTCAAGACCATAGCCTAACTCTTCTCAAAATCCTATCCCAATTTCATAATCATAAACGGAGTGATACTCACCATATTACACCTGTGATTTCTTATCCGTATTTAATTCTCGTTTAATCTAAGGTAGTTTCTAATCTCTCCTATATATTCCCAGGAGTCATATGTCACCTATCGAATTCCATAAACCAAGATGAACCCTCAATGACCCATGAAAAACCAAATAACATAAGGGGAGGTAGCCAAGCTAATTAAACCAGTTCGCCTGTCTGTCTGAACTGATTCGGTGGGCTAATCGGTTCGCTCCCCAACCATTGAACTGGTTCATCTCACCTAGGCAACAAACCAATTTTTGACGAGATTCATAGTCTTACCTTCAACTATATGAGTCCCCAAAATCAATCAAATCCCTATCATGAATTCCCCATCAATCCCAAACACATTTACACATACTTTTTGTCCAAATCAACCCGAAAACATTTAAATTAATGGGAATATCAATTTCTCATCAAGAATATACAATATCTCAACCCTAATTCAGGATTCATCAACTATCATTTTAATCATCCAAGATCGTATCTTTATAACTCTAATCATATCAGGTATAACATGTAATTACATTCGAATTCTTTCTCGATGAATTCAATCACAAAATCCCCGTTTTACATGTTAATCTCACCCAAAGATTTGTGTTGGTACACCAAATTTATACATGAATAATTGAAACCGCAATAATAATTATAGAAAGAGAAACACTTGCTTTATAATCATAGAGATTCTAATTTATTCCCTTTTAATTCCTCTTTTGTAATTGATTTTGTTCCCGAAATGATTCGATTCCCTTCCGAGATCAGTTCTCTTCGCTTTTTTTTGATTTTTCCTTCTCTTTTCTCTCCTCTCTCAAAGCCTTAGTCTTTTGGATGGTAGAATGGCTACCCAATTCATCCATTTTGAACTAATTATAACCCTAAACTTCATTAATCCAGAAATTAGGTTAGGCCCCATGTGTTAAATGACCTGAATACCCTTATATGGGTCACGTTTAGCCTAAAAAGCCTTCAGAACCCAATTACAATTCTGGGTACCTATTTCTGACTATTTCGATCCATTTCAGATCATTGGTGCACTCGAAATTACCATCCAAGTTATCAAACATAATTTTTCCCTCTCATACCCAACGTAACCCTAACTGCGTGTTCTGAATGAGATGCCGTTAAATCCGTCGATTTTACTCACTTACGACGTAATGTAATATAACTCATTTTCATTTACTTTTCACACAAGTAAATATAATTTCACATAAATGTCAATCCTTTTATTCGCTAATTAATATTTATTCCAATCACTTTATTTCTTAATTTAATTAAATTACGTGCACACGTGTAATTCAAAATACTCTAAAAATGCGGGGAGTTAACAACGAAATTTTTAAATAAGATATGAATCTCAATAAGGTATGAATGCATATTATGTTTGATCCCTGGATACGCATTGAGAAATTTTTAAAAAAAGAATTCTTAATTTTTTTTAGTTTTGCACTATCGTTCAAACGAGTTTGCGCATCTTGTTCAAGCTAGATCCAAGAAAAAAGTTTCTTCTTGACAGATATACCTCGCACAAAGGTCATTCGAACCTCGTTCGAGTGAAGTTAGCTATCGAACAACTTTTGTTTGATTGAATGAAATAGCTAATGTCGTTCGAACGAATATATAGTTTTCGTTTGAACAACTTATCTCGAGTTGAGTGCCTCTATATTTCTTTAATTTTCTATAAATAAAAGGTCACATCAATAGTTTTTCAGGAGAGAGCTTGTGAAATATTTTTTTTATAAATACTTGTTCCTCCAAAACCTAGTTTACAGCCACATGTTTGAGATCTAAGAATCAATCTAATATGTTTGTTTAAGATCTTGTGTGCCTTACACCAAGATTGTTTACTCAACATCTCGTGAGAGTTTGTTTTTACGGGGAATTTTGTATTTACATTGGGTGACGACTATACCAGATAATAAACAAGTTCGGTGGATACCAAGACGTAGTAAGCGCCTGCATTGTGATTACTATTGTAAGACATCCAATATTGGGTATGGGGAAGGTAACGATAAGAAAATAAGTGCATTAATCCTTGAAGGTGTAGAGTTATTGAGTAAGTATAAATTGTTCTTGTATTGAGACCTATATTATAGTGGACTTGTGTGTCTACACCTTTTGATCTTTTCTAATTATGGATTTTTCTTTCGCAACATTGTATTATGTGATTGGTTATTTTTCTCTTACTATATCACCTCTATGTATGCTTAAGGAGAGATAAAATTGGAATAATTATTTAAATAGCTTAGGCCAAAATAGTTTAATTGGTTACTATGTAAATTAATTGGAAAATTAAAATTTGATATAACCTTAGCACTATAGAGTTTCTTAACTTCCAAAGTTTACTTCATTTGAGACCAATTTAAGGTGGACGATGGAATATACACATATAAAAAAGCATACGTGTTAGACCAGGACAACATCAATATGCGACTCGAACAAGACCTTAATATGAACATTGGAAAGCCCAGCCGTATTGCTGTGGTAGTAGCCGAAAAACTATATGTATTTGGAGCTAGTCTTTTCAATGATCCCAACATGAAAAATAAGGTCTCATTTTCTAACTTTGGTCCCCACTATATTACTTCACATCAGAATTTATAGCGGGTAATATTTTCAATGAAGTTTTGGACCCAAAGTCGAATGGATGGACCTGGTTGCTAGAATGTTACACATGGATCGATTCGTATAGAGGATTCACATTTGTACGCGATATGAACTTTTTAAGTGTTGATGATAACACAATAAATTATTTTCACCTTAAAACTCATAAGTGGGGGGAATGTAATTACTATCATAAGAGGGTCTTATATGCTATGAATAAGGATGATCCAGATTAGATTTTGGCATATGCCATTTCGCTTAATGGAATGAGTAGGAGATGTGGTATAGTCGATGATGCATTATTCACTCTCCTGCCTATATCGAAGCACAAGTTGTATACATATAATATTGTGAACGAAAGTGTTATGAAGAAAATGGAAAAGTTTAGTAATGTGGTGTGACACCCCGCCTAATAAAATACCCGGTGATCAATCCTACACCAAATTAAAACAGGAGTCTTATAGAGTTCATTCTCAGCATCACTGTTGAAAACCGATTTAATTACTAATAACCTATTAGGATGGCATCAAAATTTTATATTAACAAATATTTTTAACCAGACCTTTCAAATAAATCAATCATAACAGTTTATATATACAAAAAACTAAAATGAAATAAAATAATCAAACACTTGATTTAACATAATACAGCCAAATCGAATGCCACACTAAAAGGCAAAAATAGAATAAATGAATACAATTGGGCTATAGGCCCGAATGTTTTTTTACAATATCTCCTATCTAGATCTCAAGGATAGAAGCGTCTAAAAATAAACATGCATGCATCCACAGCTGCTGTAGCAAATGTCTGACTCGAAGGAATCATCATCCAGACATCCCTGTGTATGGACACCTATATATATATAACAAATTAGGAAACTAATGTATGTCATAAGTTTGTCTAACAACCCAGACTTTTGAGTGATTATTTTATATTAAATTGCCTGATGGGTTAATTATATAAAATGGAGAAAGTCAGAGTAAATGTTATTTTAAGTGAGTTAAGAGATAATATTTACCAAGTTTGACCTATTTACTGTTATGTGAAGGGAAATAGCATTCTATTGTGTTTTATGGCGTCGCGGTGCTTTAAGCAACATTTATTATTTATACTCAAATTGAGTATTATTAATGAACTAAAATGACGTTAGAACATAAATATTACATGATACTCCGGATGCTAATTGAGAGGGCGCGGTTAGTTTTGAAATAGTCGAGATGGTCAAAATATGTGCCATATTGTATTTTTGAGTTTTGGGCACTTTTGACAGGTTATGACTCAATTATGTAGTTACGAGTCATTTTAATGGTGTATCAACATTTAAAAGAGGGGAATTTATGTTTAAGTCCCGATTAAGTCTTCCAACCCTCTTATTTTCCCATTTATATGTTATAAGCCTAGAGAGAGAGAGAGAGAGCAAAGAGAGAGTTGGGAGAAATTGGAGAAAAGAGAGAGAAATTGAAGATTGGAGCTGGAAATCGTTGCTACAGGAAGAGAATCCGAGACTACAAACTTGAGGCAAGTTTATTACTTGTTAGAGTATGATTTAATGTGGATAAATTTCATTTATAGTTATGTTTTTGGAGTTTTAATGATAAATGGGTTTTTGATGATTTTAGTGTTTAAACCCTTAATTTGTCGTTTAATTTGATTTGAGTTAGGGGATATGAGTTAGTAGTAGTATATAAATGATTTGGTAAAATTAATTTTTGTTAATGTTGGAGAACATTGGAGATTTGGGTTTTGGGGATTTTAGGGTTCATACAACCCGTACCCCATTTCTGGGCAAATCGACCAGGGCGAATCGATTTGCCCCTTTTGTGAATCGATTCGCTATAGAGGAAGGATACATGTCTGGGAAACCGAATCGATTCGAGTTAGGGATGAATCGATTCGGTCTGGGACAGTAGGTTGATTTTCTTCATCGAATCGATTCGTTTTTGGGCGAATCGATTCACAGTTAAGGGCGAATCGATTCGGCCCTGGGCGAATCGATTCGGAAGCCCTGTTTTTGTGAGATTTTTCTAGCTTTGTTTTTAGTCCTTTTCTTTTCGGTTTAAAGCTTAGGAACCTTCTCTTGGGAAGTAATAAAGAGTCTTAGAGGTTTGTATTAAGTAGACAAATATCCTAGGTTAGTATGGGGTTAATTGGGCTTATCCCAAGGGTTAGTTCATATGGGTTAATGTTTCTTTTGATATAAGAAGTTAGACTAGAACTAACGGGACATAGAATGACAATGCTTGGGACTTTTGGGAGAGTATTATTAAAAGGAAATTACTTTTGATGAGTTATGGTATTACTTTGGACTTTTGGAGACTAGAGTAAGGGTAATTGGACTTCGGGTCCTAGGACATTAATAAAATATGACTTCGAGAATAAGAAATGCATAATTTCCAATTGGTACTTAATTGTTAAGTATAAATGATTTTGAGAATGTAAAAAGGGAAGGTTTTCAAATGAAAAAATAATTTGTAAATGATAATTTACTTATACACACCTCTCTAAATCGCTATCACAGGGGAAGTTACGCGCATGAGGTGAAGTCCCCTGGATAGTGAATGCAGGGCAAATATAGTCCTCGGTCATAGGACCGGTTATTATATTATGTGATTATTTTGCGAAGTGAGGTAATTCCGGGTGTGGTTATGACTCACTATCGCAAGTATATGGCCGCTTCCCGACATCTCGCGTTGTAGGATGCCTAGGTTGCCTTATTTGATAGGCCCTAGAAGATGATAGCCATTTAGGGGAGCGTCCAGTGGGGAAACTCAGAAGGATGGTCTTAGAATCGTTATATGATATGAAATATAACTATTGATAATAGTGTGGGACATTATTGGTGTTAAAGCATTTTATGATAATAAATTTTCTTTAAATACAGTTCCTGGAGGTAAGAAAGGAAATGGGAAGTTATGTGGTGTATAACTGGATTGGCAAAATATTTTGTGAAATAAAAATACATGTTTTCCTAAAGAGAGAAGGAACTATGCATTTAAATTATGAATAATTTAAATGAAGTCTCATTAAAAGAAAGTAGATGATTTCTCCCATGCTGATATGACCATTGACCATCGCCTTTGATATTGCGCTAGGTTGTGCTTTTAGAATGAGAGGTGAGAAATTTTATGATTAATTGTGAGACAAAGTTAGGTTCGGAATGATGATTAGATATTCATAACTGTCATGCATTTTACTCACATGGTGATCATATCAAACCGGGCCCTGACCCGTCTATATCTCTTTATTTTGCATGAATTTTATAATCTCCCAAGTGCTCTACTGCATGGACACCCGTATTGACCTTTCCATTCCAGTTGTCCTGAAGCTATTACATTTTTTGGATGTTGTAAGATATTCGTTACAGACGATTCTATCTTTTGTACTCTAGCTATGTTCAGTTTACTTATTCGGGCGTGCTGCCCATGCTTTGTACTCATTTATTATAATGTGATATTTAATTGTAATAATCGGTGTCACCTTCTTGTATTAGTATGTTAATTGACAGCTTGTTCGGTTATTACTTTATGCATTATTGTTATTCTATTACTCGTTGATTTTTGGTATCCACCTCCTTTTCAATTTGGATTGTCTAAGTGCTCTTCTTTTAACTTACAAAATTTCATTTGACAGTTTGTTTTCTAAAATAATTGGTGGTTATCTCGTATTATTATTTTAACGACAGTGATGCTAAGAATGGACCATCTATGATTCTTGTGATTATTGGAGTATCGGGCTGGCCACCTCTTATTTTAATAGGCGGGTTGTCACAGATGGTATCAGAGCATCAGGTTCTTATGCCTTTAGGAATCTGTGCAGACGTACCACATTTTTAGCGTTACTCTTAAATTGATATATATCCTTAGGATTAGGATTGTTGATTCCTCTTGTGAAGTTTCGTTCTCTTGCTATAATGTAGGAATTCAATAAATATTTTATGCGCCCGTTCGAGATTTGTTAGCGAAAGGTTGAAGGGCGTCAGGGAAGGCCGTTATGAGGGCGTCATGAGACGGGATTACTAAGAACTGTAAGTTGTATTCGAGGATGAGGGCCTCTTTGGTGGTCGCTCTCTTCGTGGCATTTTCTTGGATTGCTACGGCGACTACTAAGTACAGTAGATATAGTTTTTCGAGTATCGCTACCAGTAGAGAGTGGTACTAAGCTTGGGATTACAAGCGACGTCAATTTGAAATTGAAAAGTCCTTGATAATGGCCACACATTGAAGTTAAGTCAGGTGGAGGAAGTGTAACCTCATTCGGTGGAAGTATAAGGCTCAAAAGCTTTGGCCTGGAGTGGGATATAGAAATGCCCAGATGCGAAAAATTGAGGAAAAATTTTCACCCGTTGGAGTAATGTTGAAATGGAGGGAAAGGTAGTTGCCATATTTGGTGGAGCAAGAAATTTTTCTCGTAGAGAAACCTGGTAGATGTTTTCAACAGCGAATTTCATTGGGACATCAGAAATGATGAGAAGGTAGATTCTCAATTATTCACAGGAGGATCGGTCAGAGGCCGACAATGAATAAAGAGTTATAGGGTTAATGTAACCGTGCATCGAAATAAGGTAGGTACAAGGATGAAAGAGTCCTTCAGTGGAATGATAGGCTCACGAATAAGTATTGCCCACACTTATGGAGAAGTCGTGTTCATGAAACCCCATTGGTGGACATCCGCCCGGGGAAAACCCATCGAAATAAAACAATAGAAGTAGGTAACATGTTCTCTTTTATTGAGGAAGTTAAGGGAACTACGTGGGTAATTGACAGGGTAGAGGATATAGAGTCTGAGATGTTGAAAACCTTAATGTGGCCAAGGTGGCTAGTGATGGAGAAACGACTATGACGTGGAATATGGAACCACGCATTTTGATCTCGCCTATCAAAGTTAAAGGGCAAGAATAGGATGCTTAGATGGGGCACTGATGAAAGTAGTTTTGGTTCATATAAAACTAGAGCACTGTATCTGGGAATCAATTATAGTGACCAGAGTAATTGGCAAGAACATTGTCGGGAATTCCACCTCGGTAGAGGGTGGTGCATTCTGTGTGTTAAGAAGGAGTAGTATTTTATTAACCTTAGATTCGGATGTGTAATTTGAGCTTATGGTAGTATCGATGTTATTACAGAGAGTGTATCTTTATGATTTCCATGGTAGGGAGGTTTTATTTGTCCTTCATTCTCTAAAGCGAGTGTTGATATTTTAAAAGTATATGTGGTTTGTGCTACTCGTATTATATGTGTTATATGAGTGGAACTATTTTTGATTCGTCAGAGCGATAGCATGAAATTGATTGCAAGGCTATCGTATTTGTGGTTCCATAATGGAACTATTTTTTCTATAATATCTCACTTGGATACGGGTTGAGACTTTATAGAGATAGTTTAAGGTATAAAATAATTTTTCACTATATTTTTGTTTTGTTTGTGTTTGCTATTACCTTATCTCCATGACCAACAAAGTTAAGTATTAGTGTATCAGATGGGTTCCTTGTTTGGATTTTGCTTGCGAGACTCTCCACGCATGAACCTTAACGACGTTGGGAGTGGAGAGATGTTACTTTATGTTAGGATATTGGTTTTGAGGGTTTTAGCCGAGAATCATGTGATTGATTAAGGGCTGATAAAAGGTTAACGTGTGGTGCAGAAGCACTAGAATTAGTTCTCTCATCTGATAGATGTGGTTGAGATAAAGATAAGAAAGTCGGGTTGAGACTTATAGTTATGCCTTGATGAGAAGGCCATTTAAGAAGATGTATATATATATATATATATATATATATATATATATATATATATATATATATATATATATATAATTGGATAAAAGGTTCGTAACACTTTGCAAAAAGTTGGTGCCCGATTAGTTAGATTTTCATTTTGCCAAAATCGTAGGACATAGAAGTAGAACATACAAGTACGGTTATGAGTTAGAATTCTAGCGGTCCCGATCATGTGCCTTAGGCCGTTATATCTTGATGACCTAAGATGCGAGGTAGTAGTGTAACGGGAGGGTTCCTTGTTTGGATTTCTCTTTGCGAGACGTCCCACGCATGAAACCGAGCGAATATCAAAAATTGATAAGGGTCTTAGTCACTAGGGATATAGTAAGTATAATACTCATTCGATATGAATAGGAAACATATTGACCTCATGGTTGTTAGGAAGTAAGGCCAGTGGGGCATGTGGTGCTATTTTAGGAAGGCTGTAGGTAGTTAACCACGAGTGGATTGGTGGGATAACTTTAAGAAGTATTAGGTCACCAAAAATAAGTAGAAAGTCATCTCTAGAAATTCGGGACACCAGGAAGAAAAGAAGATGATGCCCATCTTAGAAAGAGCTTTACGTCGGTAACCTGGCTTCCAGGGAGTGAAATGATAAGTTGATTTCTACTCCTGCGCTCATGTTGTCAAGATCGAGAGTGGATTTCTCGGTAATAACGAACGAGTTTCTACTAAGATTGGGAAGTATTAATACTGGAGCCATTATTTATGTGTCTCACAAGTTTAAGACCCGTGAGAAGTATTATCCCACGCTTGATTTAGAGTTCGCAGCGGTAGTATTCGCCTTAAAGAAATAGAGGCACTACTTCCTGGGTAGGGGATTTAGTCTTTTCACGAATCACAAGTTATTGCAATATGCTGCTGGGGAGACAGAGTCGGTGTTTGGAGATCGTAAAAGACCATCAATTAGATTTTTATTATTACCAAGGGAACGCGAATAGGGTAGCGGATGCGCTGAGCAGAAAACCCGTGGGGGAGATTAGTGAAGTCATGGAAAGCCAAGTAGAACATGCTAACTAGGAGGGTTTTGTAGCAAAAGAATTTATGTCAGGGTTGAAGCGCGAGGAAGGGGCATTACTGAGTTTTCTCCACAAATCCGCCACTTGTCAATTGGTGAAGGTAGATCACGAGCAATCAATCGGATCGTTGTAAGCGTTAGAGTACCGGTATAGATATGGAAGGGTATGTCCATGGATATTCTCGTTGAATTACCAGCATCTTACGGTCAAGATCCTATTTGAGAAAATTGTTGATTGTTTGGCCAAATCGCCGCTTTTCTGGCCATTATGGGCGGACTAATTACGGAGGAGTATGCCTAGCTCTTGATGGTGGAGTTATGGAGCTGTATGAGGTTCCTATCAATATAGTGTTGGACCAAGACTATATTCTCATATCAAAGTTTTAGTAAAGTTTCTAGGAAGTACTGGGAATCGAATTGAAGTTGGGTGCATTCTACCACCCTCAAATGGATGAACAACTGAAGAGAGTTAACCAAATGTTGGAAGGCATACCTCAAATGTGTGTGGTTGGCTTAAAGAAAGGATGGGGGCCGTAGATTTTATGAATCAAATTTGCATACAATCATTCATACCGTTTTACCATAGGTATGGCACCATAGGTGGCCTTGTATAGCCGACTGAGTAGTTTGCCTGCTCATTGAGTATAAACAACGGACAATAAGTTATTTGGACTTGGAATGGTCTAGGAATACTTATTTGATGATTCAGTTCATTGAGCATCATATTTTGAAGGACTATACCAATGTGAATTGAGGTCATGTAGTATTGGAGGTAGGGGATAAAGTTTTAGTGCAGTTATTCCCTAGTAAGGGTATAACGTGATTCACAAAGAAAGGCAACTTGTGCCGAGTTGTGTAGGCATTTTCTTCCATATTGAAAGGTAGGATCGATAGTTTATGAGAAACAACCGGATGCTAGCATAGCTTTATGAAGAGTGTAAACTAAGATTGAAGTGGTATCCTTAGATCGAGCCTTGGGACACCGCAATGCCTAGGAATTCATAGAGAGGAAATAACGATATTTTAGAGAAGTACACCCTTGATCTTGGTATATGGTACGCCTGAATTTTGAGGGAAAAATTCCCTTGTAAGGGGGGGAGTATGTAACAACCTAGACTTTTGAGTGATTATTTTATATTAAATTGCCTGATGGGTTAATTATATAAAATGGAGAAAGTTAGAGTAAATATTATTTTAAGTGAGTTAAGAGATAATATTTACCAAGTTTTGCCTATTTACTGTTATGTGAAGGGAAATAGCATTCTATTGTGTTTTATGGCGTCGCGGTGCTTTAAGCGACGATTATGATTTATATTCAAATTGAGTATTATTAATGAACTAAAATGACGTTGGAACATAAAATATTACATGAAACTTCGGATGCTAATTTAGAGGGTACGGTTAGTTTTGAAATAGTCGAGATGGTCAAAATATGTGCCATATTGTATTTTTGAGTTTTGGGCACTTTTGACAGGTTATGACTCAATTATGTAGTTACGAGTCATTTTAATGGTGTATCAACATTTAAAAGAGGGGAATATATGTTTAAGGCCCGATTAAGTCTTCCAACCCTCTTATTTTCCCATTTATAAGTTATAAGCCTATATATATATATATATATATATAGAGAGAGAGAGAGAGAGAGAAGAGAGAGTTAGGAGAAAATGGAGAAAATAGAGAGAAATTGAAGATTGGAGCTAGAAATCGTTGCTACGGGAAGAGAATCCGAGACTACAAACTTGAGACAAGTTTCTTACTTGCTAGAGTATGATTTAATGTGGATAAATTGCATTTATAATTATGTTTTTGGAGTTTTAATGATACATGGGTTTTTGATGATTTTAGTGTTTAAACCCTTAATTTATAGTTTAATTTGATTTGACTTGGGTAATATGAGTTAGTAGTAGTATATAAATGATTTGGTAAAATTAATTGTTGTTGATGTTCGAGAACATTCTAGATTTGGGTTTTGGGGATTTTAGGGTTCATACAACCCGTACCCCATTTCTGGGCAAATCGATTTGCCCCTTTTGCGAATCGATTCGCTATAGAGGAAGGATACAGGTTTGGGAAATCGAATCGATTCGGGTTAGGGACGAATTGATTCGGTCTGGGATAGTACGTTGGTTTTCTTCGCCGAATCGATTCATTTTTGGGCGAATCGATTCGCAGTTAAGGGCGAATCGATTCAATCCTGGGTGAATCGATTCGAAAACCCTATTTTTGTGAGATTTTTCTAGATTTGTTTTTAGTCCTTTTCTTTTAGGTTTAAAGCTTAGGAAACTTCTCTTGGGAAGTAATAAAGAGTCTTAGAGGTTTGTATTAAGTAGAAAATATCCTAAGTTAGTATGGGGTTAATTGGGCTTATCCCAAGGGTTAGTTCATAGGGGTTAATGTTTCTTTTGATATAGGAAGTTAGCCTAGAACTAATAGGACATAGAATGGCAATGCTTGGGACTTTTGGGATAGGAGTATTAAAAGGAAATTAATTTTGATGAGTTATGGTATTACATTGGACTTTTGGAGACTAGAGTAAGGGTAATTACACTTAGGGTCCTAGGTCATTAATAAAATATGACTTCAAGAATAAGAAATTCATAATTTCCAATTGGTACTTAATTTTTAAGTATAAATGATTTTGAGAATGTAAAAAGTGAAGGTTTTCAAATGAGAAAATAATTTGTAAACGATAATTTACTTATACACACCTCTCTAAATCACTGTAATAGGGGAAGTTACACACATGAGGTGATATCCCCTGGCTAGTGAATGCAGGGCGAATATAGTCCTCGACCATAGGACTGGTTATTATATTATGTGATTATTTTGAAAAGTGAGGTAATTCCGAGTGTGGTTATGACTCACTGTTACAGGTATATGGCCTCTTCTCGACGTCTCACGTTGTAGGATGCCCAGGTTGCCTTGTTTGATACGCCCTGGAAGATGATAGCCATTTAGGGGCACGTCCAGTGGGGAAACTCGAAAGGATGGTCTTAGAATCATTATATGATATGAAATATAACTATTCATAATAATGTTGGACATTATTGGTGTTAAAGCATTTTATGACAATAAATTTGCTTTAAATACATTTCCTGGAGGTAAGAAGGGAAATGGGAAGTTATGTGCTGTATAACTGGATTGGCAAAATATTTTGTGAAATAAAAATACATGTTTTCCTAAAGAGAAAAGGACTATGCATTTAAATTATGAATAATTGAAATGAAGTCTCATTAAATGAAAGTATATGATTTCTCCCATGCTGATATGAACATTGAGCATCGCCTTTGATATTGCTCTAGGTTGTGCTTTTAGAATGAGAGGTGAGAAATTTTATGATTAATTGCGAGAGAAAGTTAAGTTCAGAATGATGATTAGATATTCATAACTGTCATGCATTTTATTCACATGGTGATCATATCAAACCGGGCCCTGACCCGTCTATATCTCTTTGTTTTGCATGAATTTTATATTCGCCCAGGTGCTCTACCGCAAGGACACCCGTATTTACCTTTCCATTCCAGTTGTCCTAAAGCTATATCATTTTGCGGATGTTGTAGGATATTTGTTATAAACGCTTCTATCTTTTGTACTCTAGCTATTTTCAGTTTACTTATTCGAGCGTATTGCCCATGCTTTGTACTCATTTCTTATAATATGATATTTAATTGTAATACTTGGTGTAACCTGCTTGTATTAGTCTGTTTACCGACAGCTTATTCGGTTATTACTTTATGCATTATTGTTATTCTATTACTCGTTGATTTTTGGTATCCACCTCCTTTTCAATTTGGATGGTCTAAGTGCTCTTCTTTTAACTTACAAAATTTCATTTGACAGTTTGTTTTCTAAAATAATTGGTGGTTATCTCGTATTATTATTTTAACGACAGTGATGCTAAGAATGGACCATCTATGATTACTGTGATTATTGGAGTATCGGGCTGGCCACCACTTATTTTAATAGGTGGGTTGTCACAGTTTGATCGATGATATCATGTAATATATTTTTCCTGCACTACCTAATTTAACCCTATATCATTTGAGTTCCCCCTCTTTTCCTACACTCAAATTTATCTTCCACTCTTCCTCATAATTCAACAAAAGGGTAAAATGGTAAGTAACCTTATTCTTTTATTTCACACGTACCCTCTGTTACTCTCTCATACCACACAACCCCCAAAATTCATGCCTCTCTCTCTTATCTCTCTCTTATCTCTCCCGCGGCTCACTTTCTCTCACATTTCTCTTTCTCTCTCTCTCTCCGTACAATTTCTCACTTTCTTTCACTTTATCTCACATTTCTATAACATGATTTGTTTTCATTTCAAACCATCAAGAGCAATCGTTTCTGATTTGGTACTGAAGCAATGCAACACATTTGGTATTGAAGCAGTATGAAGAATTTTTCATAGTAACCGGGTATGATTTCGGATCTGTTTCTGGGTCGGTTTCTAGGTTTGATTTCATAGCAATCGGGTCTGTTTCATAGGTTGTTCATTTCAGTTTCATAGCAATCATCTTTGCGTAAGTATTTACCAACGTTGGTAAAAACAAAAAAATGTCATTCTTGCATATCAATTTTTTTTGGTAAAACAAAAAAATGGGTATAGAGGTCACTTAAAACACATGTGGGTTCTCATTTTAGGTTTGTGTTTTATGAAAAATCGTGTAAGGGTTTGAAGAATTGGATTTGGTTTTGTTGAAATGGAAATGGGTTTGGAATAGGGGTTTGGGTTTTATGCAAGTCTGGTTTAATTCACAAGAGGTAGATGTCAAAACCAGGTTTGTGTGGGTGGAGATTTGTGTGGGTGGAGGTTTTATGAGATTTGGAGCTGACCGAAGTCTTGTGTGGGTGGATGTTTACTACAGCAAGTCAAGGGCGGTAATGGGGTCGCCGACATATTTAGGTTCAGAAGATGTTCTGGTGAGCCTGGGCGGAGTTATGGGTTTTTGGGTTGGGTGTTGGGTTCGTGGTTTGGTAAAGCTCGGTTGAGGTTTTATGGGTTGGATATG
This sequence comes from Sambucus nigra, assembly GCA_949130495.1. Classification (NCBI taxonomy): domain Eukaryota; kingdom Viridiplantae; phylum Streptophyta; class Magnoliopsida; order Dipsacales; family Adoxaceae; genus Sambucus; species Sambucus nigra. The sequence goes on from OX422222.1 coordinate 53,451,186, forward strand.
GCCGAAATGGGTTTTTTTGTGGTTTTTTTTTTGTGGTTTTTTTTGTGGGTTTTTGTGGGGAGCTGCTTGCTCCTTTACACTAATCCCCCAACGTTTATACTGCTAAAACGTTTGTACAAAAAAATTGAGTGGAGCAAGCATTTTTATGCAAGTTTTTACCAACGATGGGTGATTCAAAGTAGCTTTGCGTAAGTTTTTACCAAGGATGGGTGTACAAAGCAGCTTTGCGTATGCTGAGCAAGCATCTTTTCTAATTTAAACGATTTGGTACTGAAGCTATTGTTTCAATTTTTTGTGTTGGAATTGATGTTTTAAATTTATACGTTGGTATTGAAGTTTCAATTTTCTGTGATGGTATTAAAACTATTTGGTACAGATTTAGTTGGTTTATTGAAACAATTGTTTCAATTTTTCTGTATTGGTATTGAAACGATTATGTACCTTTTTTTGTGTTTCAATAGTTGGTACTGATTTTTATTTCAATAATTTGTACTATTTTTTATTTCAATAGTTGGTACTGTTTTTTTATTTCAATAGTTAGTACTTTTTCAGGTGCGAAATGCGGAAACTTGCATATTTGGGTGTTCTTTAGATTGTGTACTACTTTGTCGTGTGTACTACTTTGAGGTACTAATTTGTAGTATATGTGGGCATAAGTAGGTAATTCAAAATTGGTGGCTTAATTTTTTTTGAAGTTCCATCATTTGACACACATTTTTTCCTGTTTCTAGAATGTATTTTGTTCTTACCTTTGGCACTAATTTTTTCCCGTTTAATTTATAGCAGACTTATTCCTTCACAAGGAGAACCTTACCGTATTCGCGGTATGATATTTTTACCTCTTATGTCCTATGATGTTCCTTATGAGCTTTTTAACTTATTTTTTATTTCTTTATTTTCGGACAGGTCGATGAAGACGCATATGGTTAGGACCATATGGTTAAGCATCAAAAGTGGATGAACACCCGCAATTAAGAAAAGTTACAGCTCTAGCTACTTTTCGATATATTATTTAGTTCTTTGGCTATATATCTCATTATTTTATTTTGCGTATGACTATACTTCATATTATTTACTTTGATGAAAACTTACACCCCTATCTATATATTGACATTGATTTTGGACATAAATCTTAAATTCAGCCGACAAAGATTTCACCACACCGTCATTTACACTCACTCGAAAAGTAATATTTTGGTAGGTTATTAAAATATTCATAAAAAATTAGTTCTTTATTTACCCAAACTATTATATCATGTATTTTGTCCTTTTCATTTAAATGTTTGGATATGATTTTACTAAGTGTGTATAGGACATCTCAATTTATTGTTAACTATGCTAGATAGTTGTAACACCCCGCCTAATTAAATACCGGTTGGCTAGTCCCATACCAAATTAAAACTGAATATGCAGTTGGCTCATTCTTAGCATCACTCTCGAAAACATTTATAAATCACCCAATACTCAATTAAGCTGGTGTTAAAAACTTTCCAAGTTTTAATTCAACAAAATTCATTTTTAGTTTACGAATAACACTACACATTTTATCCTATCACAATAATAACTGAACAGATAACTCAAAAGAATTTAAATGCAATTGGAATAAACATTCCCAAATAATAATCCAATACAGTAATCCCAACAATAATAGAAGTATTAAAATGACACGAGTACAAGACTGTATGACCTAGATAGAAAGAAGATAACTAAATTCCTTTGGTCAACATGCCCTAAATAAAAGAACATTGTGAATCAAATGAAGATAGGCGTCTAAGCAATACTCCATAGCTCCATAGCTCATTATAATCCTCAAATATTAGCATCCCTGATGCTGGACACCTGATATAGAAGGTACAATAGAAAAGAGAATATGCAAGGAAACGGGTCAGAGCTCGATGTAAAATAATTTTGAAAATAAAAAGTATTTAACAAGTGCAATAAAGCATTTATTATTTACATGTTAGTATCCAGACTCTCACTTGATATTCTCACCTCTCATCTAGAGTGCACGCTTAACGTTTCCTATTAACTTCCTAGTTAATGGTTCCTCCTAACTAGTTTCCATAATATGATTCTATCCCATATCATAACCTCGTATGTCCCATACCATACGTAGTATAATCATTCATATACATTTCTCATTCATATGAATTAAGCTTTTCAAATCTCTAAGAATAAATATTCATTAACTTAATTCAATTCTTTTTCTCTATTCACCGCCATCTACAATTATCACAGAGTAGATTAATCATACCACTATATATATACATTCATTTAATTCATTATATATATAAACATATATAATACGGCACCCTTAGACACAGCTGCGGTGCATGCATTACTCTGCTATCACGTCTCAGTATCGCTGGTCGTCAAATAGGGGACTAAAGGTTCGGTAAGGATTCCCCGAACCACAACTAACAACACAAAAATTGGAGGCGAACATAGTTCTCGTATCCATGGGTCACGCACATACCTACGTACCCAAAGTCAGCGGACTTATCAACTCCTCGATAAGTCTTTCATAGACCTATGTTCTCGATTGACAAATTAAAATCCCATGGATTCGTCAGGATATGACTGCCCTCAAGTGCAAACCTCCCGTCGATAGGAAGTAAGCTAGGTATGTCATACACATAAATCATCAATTAATCAAATAGGCATGATCATCTACATATAGATATAATATCAACAAGGTAATCACACTACCATAAGATAATTTCCATACGTAGCATTATATCTCATAAATCCTACGTATTTAAAATATTATGACTTTATTTCTTTAATTTAATTATTCCAGAGTCTCACTCATTACTCAAGGTTTAAATAGGTTTTTCCTCAATACATTTATTCAGTAAGACATCACTAATTTCCTACTGGTCCATATCATCTTATCTCCCGAATTACTATGAATTAAACTTTCCTTTAATTAGGGTTATAACCGATAGTTTCTAATCTCTTATAAATACTTCTTCTATCACTAGGATTAAACCTTCTTGTAAACCTAAGGATGCCAAGGTGACTTATAAAATTTCACCTACTGGACCTATCCTTAATCCTCATTCATAAAAATTAGAATCCAAAACATGAATCTAGCAACCGAAATTTCTTCCAATTTAATTGTCATAATTCTCATCAATTAAATTCCAATCACATTAATTCGGTTCTTATCTAAGGCTTACTGATCTTCCCTAAGTCCCATTATATCAAATTAATAATCACCACAGATTTACAAAATATTTGGGATAAGATCAAGAATTTAAAAAAAACAACTTCATAAATTCTGGGGAGGTCGATCAATCGAAGGTAGGGGGTCGATCGATCGATCGCCCAGATATCAACCCAGGTTTCTGCAATTCTTATTCTACGGGTTTCATAACTTTTGATCATTCAAACCTTCATATTAACAACACAAATTCCTTATAATCCTTACTACATGATATAGAAACATATGTAAATGATTTCTAATGATCTAAACATCCTAGAATCATCAAGAGTTTGAATTAAAAGCATATATTTATCCCATTTTTCCAGAAAATTATAAACATGACATCTTCAAGAACAAACCAATGATTCTCAGTATTTCTTCAACAACTTAATGATTATTTCTTGGATTACTATCTACCTACAACATGAGTTTGATTCCTCTATATTTTTATTTTTCAGAAATCAATCAACAACTCTATCTTTCTCTTTCGAACATGAAAAATTTCATTTTTTTCGTAACTATCCTAACACTGACAATATACTAACTAGATTGCAAATATCAAATACTTGCCTCTAATGAAGATCTGATCCTTTGGCTTGTGTATCACTGGTGGTTCTCCCTTTCTCTGGTCAACTTCCGGTGGTGGTTGGTGGTGGTGACCTTTGGCCCTTGGTTTTCCTCCTTTCCAAGCAAGCTTCTCTTCTCCCAAGCACCCTTTCACTCTCTCTCAAAAGGTGACCTCTGAATTTTTGTGTAGAAGAGAAAATGAACCTATGTACAAATAATCTCCAAATATTTATAATAAGACAAAATCTGAAATCACTATTCATCCCCCTTGTAAATATGACCGGTATGCCCTTTTTGGGTGTCTTTTCATTTCCAAATGACCCGAGACCCAAAACCAACATCCAAATAGACTTTTCTGACTATTTCAACCCTTTCGAATGCAACGACGCACTCGAAACGACTATAAGATTGATGTAAAAATAAGTTTCCTTTTTAATTTAATAAATTTATCCCGACACGTCCCATACCGTGTCAAAAATTCAAATTACTGAATTAATAACTCACAACAATATCAATAACATCATATTCTTATATTACCTAAATATCTTTAAGTAATATACAGAATCAGTCATTTTAATATCCACAATTCAGATAAAACCCAAATGAATTAATTTGTAATAAAATCCAATTAATCCATTAATTTAAAATATAACAGATTTTAAAAGTCATTAAAATTACAGGGTATTACATACTCCCCCCCTTATAACAAAATTTCGTCTCGAAATTCGGAAAGATAAACCATACTGGTAAGGTCAACTCTGAGTATAAATCTCACATTGCAAGTAATCTATGTCGTACCGCCCATACAGTACATTATCGAAAATCCCTATTGATGTTATACGCCAACCTCACCATATAGTTTCAACTGAATTAACTTTAACTTTACTCAATCTTCCCTATACCATCCTCGTGACAAAGTTTGGGAAAAATAATCCTCACTTATTAAACAAATAAATCCAGAAGTCACAACTTCTACGTTCCTTGACCTAAAAATACTTACTGTTTCACAATTATGAAAACATACTACAATCCAACCATCCAGGGCGCCCATACACCCTATCGTGTATCTTTCATTATAATGGATATGGATACCCGTATAATACTCTGATTTATCGCAAAGGTTATAAACTCATATCCTAAAGACCTAACTTACTTCGACTCCCAACGTTTGTTAGTTTCATGCGTGGGGTGTCTCGCAAGTGAAATCCAAACAAGGAACCCCCCGATACACTACTACCTAAAGTAGCCGGTCATCGAAATTCCTCAGGTCATTAGTCAATAGTATATAACCTCTCTACATGTTTTATCCATTTCAACTAAAAGTCTACTCATCTACTCTCTTGTTAAAGATAAAACGCTGGCTATAGTAGTCCATACTCTCTCATATACCATAAGTCTAGGGGTGTGCACGAACCCGAATAGACCGAATGGACCGAAAAAACCGAACCGAACCGAGCATACTTTTGCGGGTTATTTTTAATTCGATTTTAATTCGATCCAAAAATATACAGGACCGCATAATTTGGGTTGATTTCGGTCCTGAATTATAAAAAACGGTTTTGGACCGGACCAGACCGCTTTCATTTTATATATATATATATATATGTATGTATATTTTTTTTAATTACCACTTCACTCACACACGCACACTGCTAACACTGCACAGAATATCTACACACGCACACTGTGTTAGTTATTAACATTACATACCTCTCTCTCTCTCTCTCTCTCTCTCTCTCTCTCTCTCTCTCTCTCATATCCAAACCCAAAACCCAAACCCCATCCCAAAACCTAACCTAAGCGGCAGCAAAGGAACCCAAACCCAAAACCCCATCCCGTCCCGTCTCGCCTACGCCGACGCTCACCGGAGCCACCGCCGCAGCCAGCCCATCTGGTATTTCTAGATCTAAATGTTTGTTAACCTCTAGATCCAAATGTTTGTTAACCTCTAGATCTAAATGTTTTTTCTAGATCTAAATGTTTGAACCTTAAGAGTGTACTTGTGTTTTAAATTACTTCTGGTATATATTTTTAGCTGTCAAAACATCCAACCAGATATATTACTTCACCAAATGAGTTTCATAATCGTATAAACCTTAAGAGTGTACTTGTGTTTTAAATTAGAATTAGAGCAAAGTTTGTTCAAAGTTATCCTGATTTAATCCATGAAATTGAAGCTTCAGAACACACCTTAGGGTCATTCTGTTACTACCCTCATATTTTTCACCCCTCTTTATGCAATATAAAATTCTAGATCCAAATGTTTAATAACCTCTAGAATTAATTTTGAAATTTTTTAAAAGTCACCCCTATATTTGGGAAACATGTAAGAAGATATCTCCAATATTTTGCACCCGTGTCTAACCATCAACATCCAACATGCGAATAGATAACCCATTATACAGACTTAACTCAATTCTCACTCAACATAGACCCGTGGCTTAATAGAATATATTCTAAAATTCTAAATAAAAATCTGGTAATTAAATACAAAAATGGCTTATTATATTTTTTTAACTCTCACTCAACACAATTTTGGACCAGACAAAAATGGCAGATAAAAAATATAATAAACTGTAATTAAATAATATAATAAACTGTGTAATTAAATACAAAAATGTACAAATATTTGTGCTTAGTGAGAGTTAAAAAAATGCTTACAAGTTTTTGATTGATATACTTGGCCCCATTAAAATATAAATTAAATTTTGAATCTAACCATGTTGTCGAAATTATTTGCTAATTTGCAATTTGAATCTAACAAGTTTTTGATTGATATACTCTTTCCCCTTTAATACACTACTAATTTGCAATTTGACTTTAATACAACTTAATCACTTTATTAAACTTTGACTACATTTTTCGTCACTAAATTATTTGCTTAAGTAGTAATTATTTGTTTGTTTTGATTGTAGGTTGAATTTCGATCTCACATATTTTTTTTTATGGAGGAACCACCCTCAAAATACCAGGTATGGTATCTTTTTAGGGAAATATCTTTTTTTATGGAGATATATTTTTCTAATTATATTATTGTTTTTGATTCTTTTTCGATCTCACATATATTTTTTGATTGTAGGTTGGTGATCCAAAGTCCGTCAATGCTACCGTGCATGGACCAATTGACCTTGATACGTCATCGCAGAAAAAGAGAAAAAACGGCTCTTCGGTATGGGATCATTTTACTAAGAACAATGATAAAAAAATCCTAGGGCATCATGTAACTATTGTGGTATCACGTATGCTTGTCATGCTAGGAAAAATGGGACTAAAAATTTATTAAGCCATACCCCCTCGTGTCGATCGTATCAAAAAGTGTGTTTGGATGTTTTACATGACAATAACAATGGACCACAAAAACTATCTTTTATTTCAAAGAAAGATGATGGCGGAAATGGTACAAGTTTAAATCTTTTACCCATGTCGTTTAATGCCGAAGCTTGTAGGCAAGGACTTGCGGAAATGTTGATGATTGATGAACTTCCATTTAAGTTTGTTGAGAATGAAGGTTTTAGGAGATTCATGGCACTTGCGCAACCGAGGTTAATTATACCGAGTCGTACCACGATTGCGCGGGATTGCATCAATCTTTATAAAAAATTGGAAAAAGAGTTAAAAGTTGAATTGAAAGGGCAAAGGGTTTGTATTACAACCGACACATGGACATCGATTCAAAAACTAAATTATATGTGTCTTACGACCCACTTTATTGACAAGGATTGGAAGCTTCACAAAAAAATACTTAACTTTTGTCAAGTTAAAAGTCACAAGGGTGAGGAACTTGGGATGGTTGTTGAGGATTGTTTAATTAATTGGGTAATTGAAGGTAATTTTCACAATCACGGTTGATAAAGCTAGCTCTAATAATGGTACGGTTCATCATTTAAAAAGAAAAACAAAAAATTACAAAGGCACCGTATTAGAGCATGAGCATTTGCATATGAGGTGTTGTGCACATATCTTAAATCTAATTGTAGGTGATGGTTTGAGGGAATTTGATGAGTCAATTGCGAAGGTGAGGAGGGTCGTGAAATATGTTAAGTCTTCTCCATCTAGGTTGGATAATTTCAAGAAATATGTTGAAAAGGTAAAAATAGAATCAAAAAGTCTATTATGCCTTGATGTACCAACTAGATGGAACTCGAATTACATGATGTTGGAGTCCGCTTTAAAAATTGAGAAAGTAGTTGAGAGAATGGATGAGGATAATGAACAATACAAAAAATATATTCGTGAGGAAGATGAAAATGATGATGATATTGGAGGGAGAGGGGTGGGGGCACGAAAATTGGGTTCGCCAAATAGTGAGGATTGGGATAAGGTGAGAAGTTTTATGAAATTTCTTTCAATATTTTATCATGAAACTTTGAAATTTCCCGAAACTTTATATGTCACCTCAAATTCCCTTTTCCACGAGCTTATAATGATTCAAAGCAAGTTGATATCTTTGAGAAATAATGGAGATTATTTTTTGTCTACTATGGCGGAGAGCATGCAATTAAAATTTGACAAGTATTGGAATGTCGAAAAAATAAACTTTCTCTTGTTTGTTGCGGTGGTTCTTGATCCTAGATATAAGTTGAAGTATGTTGAATACTTTTTTGGAGAGTTGCATGGGTTTGTTTTGGCAATAGACTTGATTAGGAAGGTAAGAGAGACTTTAGTTCGACTTTTTGATTGGTACCATGGAAATAGTTCTTCTAGTGCAAATTTGAGTAATATAACTCCAACACCAACTTTTTTCGTGCTTAATGATGATGATGATGATATGGATGGGTGTGCATTTTTGTTATCTCAGTCTAAAAAACATTTGGAAGCGGAAGATAACTTTGGCGCTAAGTCGGAAGTTGAAAAATATTTGTTGGAAACATGTGAGATGGATAGTATAGACTTTGATATTCTTAGTTGGTGGGAAAATAATCAAAATAGATCCAATCCTCTCTCTTGTTGCTCGTGATATATTAGCTATTCCCGTGTCTATCGTAGCTTCCGACTCTGCATTTAGCACGGGAGGTCGTATTCTTGACCCTTTTCATAGCTCATTATCAACAAATACGGGGGAAGCACTTGTTTGTGGTCAAAATTGGCCACGCTCCTCAACAAAGCCAATAAATATTTGAGATTCGTTGGATGACATTCAACAACTAGAGAAACTTGATTCGGGTAACAATTTGTTATTTTGTGATATTCCATCTTATTTGATTGTTTAAATTCTATTATTGATAAACTAATTTTTAATAATTTGTAGAGTTGTTGGGAACTACAAGTGGAGAAGTTTAATGCATGGCGTGGAGGCATGGATGCGTTGGATATTTGTTGAATTTGTAATACTTTAGTTAACCATGATACTTTGTTATGGGTTGTATTAATTATGTGTTGGACATATTTTTGTATGTGGGTATTAGTTGTTTGTTATTTTTCGTTGATATAACAATAGTGTGTTATTTTAAATAGGGCTGTTTTTAAAAAATAGTGTGCGGTTTTTTTTAAGATAGTGCTGTTTTTTTTAAAATAGTATGCTGTTTTTTTTTAAAATAGTGTGCTGTTTTTTAAAAGAAAAGTGTTGTTTTTTTTAAAAAGAAAAATAGTTATTTTTTAAAAATAAAATAGCTATTTTAATGCAGTTTTTAATAAAAAAAACATATGCTGTTTTGTAATACAGTTTTACATGTGCTGTTTTTTTAATAAAAAATGTAGTTTTACAAAAAAAAAAGTGTTGTTTTTAATAATAAAAAATGTGCTGTTTTCTATTGGTATGGACCGAATAGGACCGAGACCGAACACGGACCGTTTGAAAACCGAATAGGACCAAGACCGATAATTTCGATCCGGTCTCGGTCCGTAATTTTTTAGGACCGATTAATGCGGTCCGATCTCAAAAATACCCCAAAACCGGACCGGACCGTGAACACCCCTACATAAGTCAATCCACGCCGATAGTCACATCATGTTCGGACATGCCTAATGTAAATAACTCCGTGATAAAATCAGATCCACATGATGACATGAAAAAATATAGTTGTCCCACAACCCCTCAGTGAGTCTACGCAAATAACAGTGCTATAGGATAAGTTTAGTAACCCTTTTGTCCATACAATTGTTACAAAAATCAGTATGCGCCTCATAACAACTTAGATAAAAAACATACCTTCATTCACCGGTGGTGGTTGTCGACTCCCACTATTATAACTTTGCTCCGATGAGTCTAGAAGAATTTTACCCCAAATTTCCAGTTCTAGTTAACCACACTCCCCTATATCTCCAAGCCTTTGAATATATTGCCTTTGTTAGGTAACACACCCAATTCCCTCATTTATAGATTTTCTACTGATGACTCTCCTCAATTTTCCATTTGACCCTCTCCTAAGCGTACTACGTTGGGTGGGTCAAATCTGGCATCACCTTCGACTATAGGAGCATTTGGAATTGTAGGCCGTCTTTAGAGTCTTGTCCTCTCGTGTCATAATAAGGGTGACCTCGACTACAGTCATTATCCTCAAACATACTTCATAACCTCCTACGTCTGCCTCCCGCTACTCTCCCAACGGACCTCATCTGCCATACTTCATTGTTCGATCACGCCCGAATGTAAATAAGATTCACTGATATATACGTGATAGCAGGAGAACGAGATCTCACCAAGAAAATCAACAATCCTAAACATAGGGCTCTACATAAAATAACGCTAAGCTGAAAACAAAGTAAGCCGTACAGACCCTAAAGGACTTTAGAACGTGATGCTCTGATACCACTTGTAACACCCCGCCTAATTAAATACCGGGTGGCCAGTCCCATACCAAATTAAAACAGAATATACAGTTGGCTCATTCTTAGCATCACTGTAAAAAACATTTACAAATCACCCAATACTCGATTAAGCTGGTGTTAAAAACTTTCCAAATTTTAATTGAACAAAATTCATTTTTAGTTAACGAATAACACTACACATTTTATCCTATCACAATAATAACTGAACAGATAACTCAAAAGAATTTAAATGCAATTGGAATAAACATTCCCAAATAATAATCCAATACAGTAATCCCAATAATAATAGAAGTATTAAAATGACACGAGTACAAGACTGTATGACTCAGATAGAAAGAAGATAACTGAATTCCTTTGGTCGACATGCCCTAAATAAAAGAAAAATGTGAATCAAATAAAGATAGGAGTCTAAGAAATACTATATAGCTCCATAGCTCGTTATAATCCTCTAATATTAGCATCCCTGATGCTGGACACCTGATATAGAAGGTACAATAGAAAAGAGAATATGCAAGGAAACGGGTCAGAGCTCGATGTAAAATAATTTTGAAAACAAAAAGTATTTAACAAGTGCAATAAATCATTTATTATTTACATGTTAATATCCAGACTATCACTTGATATTCTCACCTCTCATCTAGAGTGCACGCTTAACGTTTCCTATTAACTTCCTAGTTAATGGTTCCTCCTAACTAGTTTCCATAATGTGATTCAATCCCATATCATAACCCCGTATGTCCCATACCATACGTAGTATAATCATTCATATACATTTATCATTAATATGAATTAAGCTTTTCAAATCTCTAAGAATAAATATTTATTAACTTAATTCAATTCTTTTTCTCTATTCACCGTCATCTACAATTATCACAGAGTAGATTAATCATACCACTATATATATACATTCATTTAATTCATTATATATATAAACATATATAATACGACACCCTTAGACACAGCTGCGGTGCATGCATTACTCTTCTATCACGTCCCAGTATCGCTGGTCGCCGAATAGGGGACTAAAGGTTCGGTAAGGATTCCCCAAACCACAACTAACAACACAAAAATTGGAGGCGAACATAGTTCTCGTATCCATGGGTCACGCACATACCTACGTACCCATAATCAGCGGAATTATCAACTCCCCGATAAGTCTTTCATTGACCTATGTTCTCGACCGACAAATTAAAATCCCATGGATTCATCAGGATATGACTGCCCTCACGCGCAAACCTCCCGTCGATAGGAAGTAAGCTAGGTATGTCATACACATAAATCATCAATTAATCAAATAGGCATTATCATCTACCTATAGATGTAATATCAACAAGGTAATCACACTACCATAAGATAATTACCATACGTAGCATTATATCTCATAAATCCTACGTATTTAAAATATTATGACTTTACTTCTTTAATTTAATTATTCCAGAGTCTCACTCATTACTCAAGGTTTAAATAGGTTTTTCCTTAATACATTTATTCAGTAAGACATCACTAATATCCTACTAGTCCATATCATCTTATCTCCCGAATTACTACGAATTAAACTCTCCTTTAATTAGGGTTATAACCAATAGTTTCTAATCTCTTAAAAATACCTCTTCTATCACTAGGATTAAACCTTCTTGTAAACCTAAAGCTGCCCAGGTGATTTATAAAAATTCCTCTACTGGACCTATCCTTAATCCTCATTCATACAAATGAGAATCCAGCACATGAATCTAGCAACCGAAATTTCTTCCAATTTAATTATCATAATTCTCATAAATTAAATTCCTATCACATTAATTCGGTTCTTATCTAAGGCTTACTGATCTTCCCTAAGTCCCATTATTTCCAATTAATAATCACCAAAGATTTACAAAAGATTTGGGATAAGATCAAGAATTTAAGAAGAAACAACTTCATAAATTCTGGGGAGGTCGATCGATCGAAGGTAAGGGGTCGATTGATCGATCTCCCAGATATCAACCCAGGTTTCTATAATTCTTATACTACGGGTTTCATAACTTTTGATCATTCAAACCTTCATATTAACAACACAAATTACTTATAATCCTTACTACATGATATAGAAACATATGTAAATGATTTCTAATGCTCTAAGCATCCTAGAATCATCAAGAGTTTGAATTAAAAACATATATTTATCCCATTTTTCCAGAAAGTTATAAACATGAAATCTTCAAGAACAAATCAATGATTCTCAGAATTTCTTCAACAACTTAATGATTATTTTTGTGGATTACTATCTACCTACAACATGAGTTTGATTCCTCTATATTTTCATTTTCCAGAAATCAATCAACAACTCTATCTTTATCTTCCAAACATGAAAAATCTCATTTTTTCATAACTATCCTAACATGGACAATATACTAACTAGATTGCAAATATCAAATACTTGCCTCTAATGTAGATCTGATCCTTTGGGGTTGTGTATCACTAGTGGTTTTCCCTTTTTTCGGTCAACTTTCGGTGGTGGTTACCTTTGGCGCTTGGTTCTCCTCCTTTCCAAGCAAGCTTCTCTTCTCCCAAGCACCCTTTTACTCTCTCTCAAAAGGTGACCTCTCAATTTTTGTGTAGAAGAGAAAATGAACCTACGTACAACTAATGTCCAAATATTTATAATAAGACAAAATCCAAAATCACTATTCATCCCCTTGTAAATATGACCATTACGCCCTTTTTGGGTGTCTTTTCATTTCCAAATGATCCGAGACCCAAAACCAACATCCAAATAGACTTTTCTGACTATTTCAACCCTTCTGGATGCAACGACGCACTCGAAACGACTATAAGGTTGATGTCAAAATAAGTTTCCTTTTTAATTTAACAAATTTTTGCCGACACGTCCCATACCGCATCCCGACTAAAAATTCAAATTACTGAATTAATAATTCACAGCAATATCAATAACATCATATTGATATATTACCTAAGTATCTTTAAGTAATATACATAATAATTCATTTTAATATCCACAATTCGGATAAAACCCAAATGAATTAATTTATAATAAAATCCAATTAATCCATTAATTTAAAATATAACACATTTTAAAAGTCATTAAAATTACGGGGTATTACAATAGTGTCATTAGATAAAAATTTGTATGTTTGAAAATTGAGGATGTGTGAATGTTGGATGGCTGAATTCATCACTAGCATTTATATTGATTTGGTTGTGATACAAATTTCGGTCCATGATGGATTATATTGTTTTTAATTGTTTATACGATGGTTATTATGAAATAATAGTATTGTTGTTGCTTTTTGACTCCCTTTAAATAAAATGGATTGTTCTATTAACAAAATAAATTTTACCATTTTTTTTCAATATGTTAGGTCCTGTATTAATAATAGTGTAGCTGATATTTTTATTTTTAAACAGGGTGAATTATTCTATAAATGTAGGAAACTTTGTCAAAATTTTTTAAAATATCAGATTACACATTAATAATAGTATAGTTGGTATTTTTGTGCTTAAACGGGATGGATTGTGTCATAAACAAAAGGAATTTTGCCCATTTTTTTAAAACAAATAGGTTCGTACCATAGGTTATTTAATAATTTTTTTTATCTATTGCGTGCACTTTTGAAACGATAATTTAATCTCTTTTTTCTATTTGACTCGCCACACTTAAATACATCAAATATTAATAATTGGATCTCTTATATTTTATTTTTACTAAGTTTCATTATGTTTTGTTAGGGAACGATGTTTTTGTTGTTTTGCGACTACGTAGTTTCAAAATTTTCGTTGTTTTGTGATTATGTATTTTGACTTTTTTTTGCCATTTTGTGATTATCAGCGTGCCCTCAAGCACATGCATACCCTAATATATAGCAAACGAGGGAAAAAAATAGAGAAACAGGTCAGAGCCCGAGTTTGAAAATATTTTGGAAGTGCATAAATGCCATGTTTTGAAAATATGAAATCTCTCATATTTAAATTGGTATCGCACTCTCATGAGATACCCCTCACCCTTCTTCTAATAGTGCAAACCAATCGCATACCTTTTAGACAACCAAGTTAAGCTACCTTGCCTAAATAATCTGTTACCCCATCTACAAAAACTCCTCATAAACCCAAGTACTAAGGGCTAAACTTCTCCCCATTCGCAACACTGCGCTACGTTTTGTGCGTGGGGTGTCTCGAAAACCGAAATCCAAATAAGGAACCCCGGGATACACTACTACCTGGCAATGTTGATCATCGAGATTCATTAGGCCCTCAACACGTAACGTGTATATAAAAACTCATATATATGTATATATAGTTCTCACTAGAACCTATGATTCATATTCATATAAATCCGGATATAAATCTATCAGAAGGGGAATAACTCTTATGCATTTTTTTCATTTTCTACACGTTTACTCTATATGATATCTCATCTTTATATGCACGCAATATACTATACGCAACAACTATAATTATACCTATCACAATCATAAGTATAATAACCATCCCTCCGAGCTATAACTCGAGGATGCTGTCTCATAGTGCCTATCCAAATTCAGGTTTACTCACTCAACCAGGGTACCAAGCCAGACTCACTCATGGTCATGGTAAAAATACACAACGATGGAGGCAGTCATTTTCCCTCTGCAAGTGGAATACACACATCGCACTCGTACATAGGACGATATGACCTGGGGATATACTCTCCCTGCTCCTCAAGCCAGGGGATTCACCCACACCGCGCAACCTCCCTGTATCGTACTAGAGAAAATATATAATCTGGTTATCCAACCCTACGTCCGGGGAAACCCGTGGAACCAATCACTAAGATACAAATATACCAATCACACACAAATATATATGTATTTTCGTATCATATTATATATACTGTAACAACATCGTATATATAATCTATATCACTTCTCAATACATAAGGCAATAATTGCCAAACTCTCATAGCGATAGCCAATAACCCCGAATGTTCCCGTTCGTAATAGTATGTAAGTGTTCGCCCACTTAAAATACTAAACTTATAAGTATTATCTTACTTAATATATAACTCTTACCTTACTCACTTCTAAGGATTTATATGTAAACCCGAATATAATAATTCATAATAATTAAATAAGTATACTCTCAACTTATTTTAGTACCATAGGTATCGCATTACCTATAATAATAACCGTCAACCGACACCGGATAGCCGCTCAAGAATCTCTAGGCTGTATCCTTAATTCCACCCTACTCACATCCTAGCATTTACTCAAATGTATAGGCGGTATATAAATATATTTTCGACACGCATAATATATATACAATATCCCGCCGAAAGACTTTCCTCGAGTGTTACTCATATCGAACACCCCTAAATTAATAAGTCCTAGATTTTACTTTCGAAGAGCCCAAGGTATGCACCTCACTCAAATAATAATTTAGAAGTCCTCTCACTATATTTAGGAACCCCTAATATTTATCTCCACAATTTATTTAGGTCTTAAACACCCTCTAATAATAAAATCATATCAAATCCAAAAAAAATTTGAAAAATACGCGGTCGGCGCCTACCCGACCGTATCGAAAATATCTACGGTGCAAATTTCAGCACGAGGCAGCTATGGCTGTTTTGGCTTTTCTCTCAATTTCTTCACCAAAACAACTCCTAAAAATCATCCCAATGTCATTCACCATCAATATAATCATCTACCAACTATGATATACTAAACACATCAATTAATTTTGGTATTAAATCAATTCTCTTAGATTTAAACCCTAAAATCATTAAAGCCCTAGTTTTATCATTTCTCCCATTTCTAACCATTTCTACACTCCATTATCATGGATTTAACACTAGAAATCATTAAGAATTTACAATACATCAATTTGTAAACTTAAACTCAAATTTCCCAAATTTATTTTAAGGGTTCTAACCCATAATTTATCTACTTTACCAACTATAATATGAGATACACACGCAAATGAATAAAGCAAGTAAACACTTGCCTCCTGGATAAAATCCGACGACCTCGAGTCGAATCTCGCGGAGTTTCGTTGGAAATATCTATATCTTCTCCCTTTATTACTTCCTCTCTTCTATTTCTCTTATTCCTCTCTCTTTCTTTCTTTCTTTCACTCTCTCGTGCCTTATACAGAGAGAAATAAGGGTTTATCCCTTATAAACCCAAAAATGACTCGTTTACTCAATTGCGAGTCCCTATTAGTCCAAAAATACCCGAAACCTAAATACTACCCCCGGATACTCTATTCTGACTATCTCGACCATTCCGAACCCAATAGCGCAATCAAAATATCCACCCAAGTCATTTAACTCCAATTCACTGCTTAAACCCAACACATCTCAATACAGGGTTTTCCAATTAAAATATCATCCTTTGTCGCTTTACCCAACCGTGACATGTAATTAAAATAATACGACTTATTTACTTAGTCCTAAAAGTAAATGTAATACACATCGATAAACATCTAACCCTCATAAACTTCAGAATTATTATTCAGAGAAATTTCTCAAATTTCCAAATTACACCCATTTATGTAGTATAAATATCCATAAAAGTGCGGGGTACTACATTCTCCCCCCCTTACAACGGAATTTCATCCCCGAAATTCGAATATGATCAGTGCCACCAACTTAGGATCTCTAATCGCATTTCATCATACATACACAAGTCGAAAGGTACTAACCCAAATGGTACCCACCTATCTCAAGGCTTATACTCTAACGCATTAGCTTAACAACAAGTTTAACTATATCTCTATATGCTATGACACTACCTTGGTCGTAAAGTTGACTCTGACATCACAACGTACCTAGTGCTTTTATAAGCGCATATAAAGAAAACGAGCCTATAATTACAGCTTAACTGTCTATCTAAAAAACCACTACTCTAAGCGTCCGTTCGTCTACCTCATGATGTTGAATTTCTTTCAAAAGGAAACTACACTAGCACTTGACTATTCCCATCGATCTTATAGCTAATATTAGGTGTGCTAACTCTTATTGCACCTATACAATTGGATTATCGCATACCTGCTACAATGTTCCATCCAACAAACTTAAATCTCACTTATAACTGCCCCATAACATATTCTTCAACTTTATATACTACGCCCCTTCTATTTCGGAGGGTATATAATACCAACTTACCAAGGTGCTCATACACCTTTCGACCCTTGCCTATCTGCACAACCACTGTAAACGTCACAGACGTAACACCCTCTCTAAAAATGGGCTTCACTTTCTTGGCCTGGTGCTAACACCTAGGTATTCTCAATAATCTTCTCAAGATTCAATTCTTCCTATACCTGGAAATCCAATCCTTCATAAAGCTAACCCACCAATCTTCTCGTGGTAAACTCACTACAACCTTCTTAAAACAACGTCACATGCCCCATTATCCTTACTTCAATAATAACCCTAAGATCGATGTGTTTCCTACACACGTAAATTGAATACTATACTAACCATGTCCCTAGTGCCCAAGACCTCTCCCGACTTCTGACATTCGCTCGATTTCATATGTGGGACGTATCGCAAAGCAAAATCCAGACAAGTAACCCCTCCTATAACTGTTTCGGTCGTGGAGGTACGTTAACTTCAAACATGCCACTGGGATAATCCCATCCCATCTACCAACAAAAATGTGGTCAGAACACCTACTTGTTTCCAGGAGCCACACCACCAAGCGCTTATACTAGCACTAAGTCCTTTGTGCAAACAATGACGATTTTAAACTCACAACTTAATAATAAATCCTACATACCTTAAATCATATATATATAGTCGCCACGCTCTTAAATCATGATAATGAAACATCTACTCACCGAAGTTCCATCTAAACGTATAATAAAGGTGAGCTCAATCTGTATCCATATGAGATATTGCCACAACAACCTCTTCCACCCCAGAACCGCGATACGATATTCTTGCAATCATTAGCCTACTATCGCTCCGATAATCAACAAATACATTACACTTATAATAGTACTATACTCGTATCACACACACAAAACGAGAAGTACAAACCAGATACAAATCCAAAATATAAACACCCGTTTCCATAACAAATGAAGAAAATAGAACCCCGCTATTGCGGAAAAACATATAGACATACATTATGCAATGTTATCGATACTATCAGTAAACTCGAATCACACACAAAATACTGTGACTCAATCTTGCCACACAAAGTATACCTCCTTCATCCGAGGTGAAACTCACAACAACATTCTTGCCAATCACCCTGGCCACTCCAAATGGTTCCCGGACATGGTACACTTTCCCTAACTGAACCAAAAACTACTTTAATCAATGCCCCATCTCGGTACCCTATTCTTTGTAATAGCCCTCGCTTATGAGAACATATTTTATATTTATTTACTAGGTATGGTAATTAGATATAAAATGTTGAGATACGAATTGAGTATTAAACTAATGTAGAAAAGTTAAAATTTACTATGAGGTTGCATATTTACTGTAACTATAGGTGAATATTGCCATGTTATATTTTATAATATCATAAGAATTAAAATGATATTTGGCTTAATAATGAAATCGGAACTTAAAATTAATTATAAATTATCCAAATGATAATTTGGAGGCCGTAGTTGAGTCCAGAACGTGCGAGATAGTCAAATATTGTGCCATATTGTATTTTGAAGTTTTTGGTACTTTTGACTGGTTATACCTTAAAAATGCAGTTGTGTGTTATTTTATCTCAATATTGGTTAATTAAGTTGGGATTTGGACTAATGCCACGACTTAGTCTTACTAAGTCTTCTATTTTTTCCCAAATTTCATTTCCTAAACCTAGAAAGAGCTTGGGAGAGGAGGTGAAAGAGTAGAGAAAAGAGAAGAGATTGAAGATTGAGGGAGGATTCTTGCTTCTACACATGGAAAATCTGCATTTTCTCAATTAAGGTAAGTTTTCTACTTGATATTTGTGGTTTAAGAAAAATGATTTGTAGTGATAATGGTGTATTGATCATGGTTTCACTAGTTTAGGGTTTCTTTGTGTATTTGTTGGTTTTGAATCATTGAAAAATAATTTGGATGATTATTGATGGTTGTGGTAGTAGTTAGTAGCATTTATGTTATGTTGGTGGCAATAAATGAGTTGGCTTTGGGATTAGCTTGAAATAGGAAGATTTGGTTTGGTCTAGGTCTGCAAAGACCGGTCGACCGGGCCTTCGGGAGAGGGTAAACTGCTTTCTTCCAAAGGCATAAAATTTATGGCGCGGTCGACCGCGGTCCCCTGACCGGTCGACCGGCCCTGCCAAAGTGAACTTTCTGCTTTTCTTCCTAGGCAAAATCTTGAGACGCGGTCGACCGGTCCCTTGTTCTCTTCCCTAAAATTTTATTTTCATTTTTTCAAATCTTTTCTCTTCATAGGGACTTAAGGACCTTCTTAAATGAAGTAAATATAGGGTCTTAGAGTATTAGTTGTGTTTGGTCAACACCCTAGACTCGAGGGAGTTTATCTAGGGTTCATTTCAGGGGGGTTTAATGTAATGTTCATGCATTACTTCTCTCGTGTAGTTTTATACTAATCTAGGAGATATTAGATTCCAATTTGGAGACTTTAGGAGTTATTGTGAGCTAGGTTTGATTTGATGGTCTATTATGAAGCCAAAAAGGAGGCTTCGGAAAATAACTTGGGAGTCTAACTATTTATCGAGGTTGTTATGATCTTACGAAATACATATAGTTCCGGATAATCTTAAGGCATTTGATAAAATGGAAAATGGATAAAGTAAATGATAATTTACTAAATCATGTAATGGAAATTAATAAAATGGATGATACACACCTCTCTAAATACCATCTTAAGGGAAGTCCGTGCATGAGGTGAAGCCTCCTGGCTAATGAATGCAGGGTGGATATAGTCCTAGGCCATATGAGCGCTTGTTTTATATTTTTCTACGATGGGTAGGAGATTCCGGGTGTGGTCTTGACTACCCCGCATGCATATGGCCGCTTCCCGATGTTTCGATGGTTGTCTTATGATAGGCCCTGGAAGATGATGGTTATTTAGGGGCGCGCACAGTGGGGAAACCCGGATGGGCGGTCCTAGAATCTTTATATTTATATGCTTATAACTATTCTAATTATCGAGTTGGACTCGATGGAACATTAATGCCATAAAGAGCAAAGTATATTCCACAAAGAGCATATAATTGAGATTAGTGCCATAAAGAGCACATGATAATAATTGTATTCCTGATAAGAAATGGAAAGGAGATAAAATGAAAAGGATGAAAGATGAAAACGGTTGATAAGTATTCTTAATTGCATATATAATCGATTCTTCCCTTATAATTATTAACTTGTCTTAATTTATTTCATTGTTTCCATGCTAGAATATCATTTCTATCATCCATGCTTATCTTTTCATCATTGTC
The DNA here is from genome assembly GCA_949130495.1 of Sambucus nigra. NCBI lineage: Eukaryota > Viridiplantae > Streptophyta > Magnoliopsida > Dipsacales > Adoxaceae > Sambucus > Sambucus nigra. Next base: position 53,472,121 of record OX422222.1, read on the forward strand.
CTACTTGTCATTTATCTGGTGATCACATAAAACCGGGCTCTGAACGATTCTTCTTTCTTGTTGTGCATATATATATTATATCCGCTCAGGTGTTCAACCGCAAGGTCGCCTGTAATGACCTTCCTATTTCAGTGTCTTTTGAGGAGCCGTGACATTTTGCGGATATCATGGGACATTTTGTGTAGACTCCTTCCTCATTATTTTCTAGTTATGATCAGTCCTTATTTGGGCGTGTGGCCCAAATGGTTGTAATTGTATAATGGATGTATTATGTAACACATGGAACGTATTGTATATTGTATGAATTCTATTGATCGACATTTTATTCGGTCCTTCCCTTATTATGGTTGGTATATATATATATGCTTGTGGGAGTTTCCACCTTTCTTTTATATTATGGGTTGTCAATGATGTTTTATTTAAACTGCTAAACAAAATTTTTTGATGACTCATTTTCTGAAATATTGTGTGGTTATCCCGTATTCTCTTTATGTTGTCACGATGCTGAGGATGGTATTTATCCGTGATTCTTGTATTATTGGAGTATCGGGATGACCACCCCTTATTTCGAATAACGATTTGTCACAGATGGTATCAGAGTATCAGGTTCTAGAGTCTTTAGGATCTATGCGGACTTGTCACGTTCTACCATAGCGTTCTTTGACATTGAGCTTAATGTTAGGACTGTTTTGTTGATTATGTTTGCGATCTTCTGCTAGATAGATCGTTTCATGTAATATTCTAACTCTATCATTTCTTTATCTCAGATGCCTCCTAAGAGAGGACGTCCCGCTCGACGTAATAGAGTTGTGGAAGATGAGGTTGGTCCTCCACCGCCACCATCGGGGAATATCAATGCCGCTGATGTGGCAAACATAGTAGCCCAAGCTGTTAACGTAGCGATGACTGCAGTGGTACAACAAATGCCACAAGATCAACCACGAGGGAAAGAGGCACAAGTTCCTACGGGACCTTCTCCGTGGGAAAGAGTTAGAGAGTCTTTCCTAAAAGGCCATCCCCCAGAATTTGATGGAGGATCTGATGTTATAAAGGCAAATCAGTGGAAGAAAGACATGAAATGCCATCTTCAAATGGTAGAATGTAGTGAGGAGAAAAAGCAAATCCTTATTACTTTCAAGCTTGTTGGATCGGCCTTACATTGGTGGGAGTCGATAACTACTCCCGAGCAAAGGGATACGATGTCAATCACTGATTTTTGGGCCTTGTTTGATGGAAAGTACTTCCCTCCCGCAGTTTAAAGGGAGATGCAAAGGAAGCTTCAAGATGTAGTTCACGGGGAGAGATCCGTGGCAGAGTATGAAGAGGAGTTCAACCGGCTGGCAAGTTTTGTGCCGGATGAAGTGACTCCAGAAGCGAAGAGAATCTCCAAATTTATGGGAGGTTTACATTGGCGAATAAAACAACATTTGTTGGGAAATCTAACTTTATTAGCCTTTGGGGATGTGATGAATGCTGCTCTACTTCACTGTCAGGAGCATAGATTATTTGTGCAAAATAATAAGAAAGTTTCAGCGATGGGGCAAGTGGGAAAACCTAGAGGTAATGGGATTGGAGGGGAAACATATTCTTCATCCCAATCTTCAGGGAGTAAGCAGAGAGAAAGGGACCCCCAACAAGGAGATTTGTTTAAACGCCAACGCTTTAGTGGGTCTAATGCGGGTGGTAATAACAACAGGCCGGGTCAGGGTGGACCGCCACAACAACAAGGAGGTAGAAGTGGGAATGGAAGTAGAGGCCAGTAGGGCTGAGGTGCGGGGCAGTTTAGAAACAATCAAGGAAGGAACCAGGAGAACGCGGCGAACAAATTTTTCAATGCGGGGAGTTGGGCCATTATAAGAGATCGTGTCCTCAGTTGGTTGGAGGGCATCTTCCTAGGGCTCCACAACAGCCGTATGTACATTTTCCGCCCCAGGTGCCTAATCCGATTGCTTCTCCACAATAGTGGCAATTACAGTATGGATGGGTCTATCATATTCAGGAGGCTATGCTCCCTCCAGCCCCTCCGGCACCGCCAATGATCGAGGGTAAGTTGTTCATCCAAGGACATATGGGTCGGGTACTATTTGATACGGGTGCTACACACTCTTTCATTTATAGGAGTTTTGCTCAAACTACAGATTTGATAAAATCTGTAGAGAGTACTTTCACTAGCGTTGAATCCTCTATGGGTGATGGTTCATTGATTTTCCTTGTTTGTAAAAACATAGGGATTAATCTTGGTAACTTGTGCTTTGAGGCCGATTTACTCATCCTTGACATGGTCGGGTATGATGTAATATTGGGTACGGATTGGCTAGTGAAATACCGTGCGATAGTAAATTTTTTCGGGAAGAGCATAGTTTTTGCGATTTCGGGACAAGAAATGTTCTTGGTTGTTATTCCTTGTATGGAAGGGGGTACAAGTGCTTATTTATATTGTATTGCGGAGGATGCATCTAGGGATGTAGTTGTTCCCTTGAATTCTCTTCCGGTTGTTAGAAATTCTGAAGATATTTTTCGAGAATTATCGGGATTACCTCCAAGTCGAGAGATTGAGTTTGTGATTGATTTAATGCCGGGGACTCGACCGATTGCTAAAGCTCCATATCGTATGGATCCTGTGGAGATGAGGGAGTTGAGAGATCAAATCCAATAGTTATTAGAGCAGGGATTCATTAGGCGCAGTACTTCTCTATGGGGTGCTCCGGTATTGTTTGTGAAAAAAAGAGACGGTTCTCTCCGGTTATGTGTGGACTATAGGGAGTTGAATAAAGTTACCATCCGGAATAAATAACCTTTGCCTCGCATTGATGATCTATTTGACCAACTTAGGGGATCATCGTACTTCTCTAAGATCGATTTGAGGATGGCGTATGATCAATTGAGGATACGGGAGCAAGATGTATCCAAGACTGCATTTTTGACCCGATACGGATCCTATGAATTCTTGGTTATGCCCTTTGGAATAACCAATGCCCCTACTGTATTTATGGATCTCATGAATAGGATATTTCGGGATTTCCTAGACCAATTTGTTATTGTATTCATCGATGACATTTTAGTATATTCTCACGCAGAATCTGACCATGCTACCCACTTACGATTGGTCCTGCAGAGATTGAGGGATCACCAATTATATGCGAAGTTTGAGAAATGTGGCTTTTGGTTGAAGGAAGTTCAATTTATGGGTCATGTGGTGCCATCCCAGGGTATATCGGTGGATCCTAGTAAGGTGATTGCAGTGAGGGAGTGGGGTCAGCCCACGACACCTACCCAGGTTCGTAGTTTTCTGGGCTTAAAGAGTTATTACCGTCAGTTCATTAAGGGATTTTCTAAAATCGCTAGCCCTTTGATGAATTTGACCCGAAAGGGAGTGAGATTTGTTTGGGACAATTCTTGTCAGGCTGCATTTGATGAGCTCAAAGATAGGTTGACTTCAGCTCCAGTCCTTGCATTGCCAAAACCGGGATTGGAATATCTAGTCTTCATCGATGCATCTCTTCAAGGGTTAGGAGGTGTTCTTAAGCAAGAAAGACGGGCTATTGCTTATGATTCCCGTAAGCTAAAGCCTCATGAAAGAAATTATTTGGTGCATGACTTAGAGTTCGCCGCAGTTGTCTTTGCCTTGAAGATATGGAGGCATTATCTCTTGGGGGAGAAGTTTAGTCTTTTCACGGATCACAAATCGCTACAGTATTTATGTTCCCAGAAGGATTTGAATATGCGTCAGCGTCGTTGGTTGGAGTTCGTGAAAGACTATTAATTTGATATCCATTACCATCCAGGAAAGGCGAACGTAGTAGCGGATGCCTTGAGTAAGAAATTCGAGGGAGGTTTAGCTGATGTATGGAAAGCTAAGTGGAAGGAGCTAAGTCAGGAGGATGCGGTGGTGAGAGCATTCATGTCAGTAATGACCGTTACTCCTACAATTGTGGAAAGAATTGTGGAAGCCCAGGGAAGAGATAAGAGTTGCCAAGACCATATACACCGATTATTGTTCGAGGGAGCAGAGTCCTACTCGATTAGTTCTGAGGTTGGAGTACACTTTCATGGAAGACTTATTATTTCCGAAGAAGGGGACTTGAGACGAGCGGTGATGGCGAAATCTCATGGGTCAAAATTTACGGTACATCCGGGTGGGGACAAGATGTACCAAGACATGCGCCATCAGTATTGGTGGCCCGGCATGAAGAGGTATATCTCGGAGTTTGTATCCCAATGCACTACTTGTCAGCTGGTTAAAATCGACCATCAGCGACCGACATGTTTGCTGTAATCGTTGGAGATTCCAGTGTGGAAATGGGAAAGTATTTTGATGGACTTTATTATGGGCTTACCTAGATCACAAAGGGGTCATGATTCAATTTGGGTGATTGTCGACCGTTTGACTAAGTCGGCACACTTTTTGCCTGTGCGTACGGATTTTGATACCGCTCGATATGCCCAATTGTTCATCGAGGAGATTGTTAGACTTCACGGGGTGCCTTTAGATATTATTTCCGACCGAGATAAAATATTTGTGTCCCACTTTTGTCAAAGTTTCCAAGAGGCGATGGGGACTGAATTGAAGTTAAGCTCTTCCTATCATCCTCAAATAGATGGCCAAACTGAAAGGGTAAACCAGACATTGGAGGATATACTCCGTATGTGCATACTTGATTTCAAGGGTGGTTGGGAATAATACCTCCCATTGATTGAGTTCTCTTATAACAACTCATACCAATTCACCATTGGAATGGCGCCCTATGAAGCTCTTTATGGTCGGCCATGTAGGTCTTCCGATTGTTGGTTGGAAGTAGGTGATAACAAATTTCTTGGACCTGAAATGATCCAAGACACTTCTTCAAAGATTGAATTCATTCAAAATCGCATTTGGATAGCCCAAGATCGTCAAAAGAGCTATGCCGATGTGGGTAGAAGACACGTGGAGTTGGAAACTGGAGATCAAGTCTTGTTGCGAGTGTCACCAATGAAGGGCATTAAGCGTTTTGGGAAGAAAGGGAAGCTTACGCCACGTTTTGTTGGACCTTTCCCAGTTATTGCGAAAGTCGGTCCCGTGGCGTACCAACTTGCCTTGCCGGAGCCTTTACAACAAATCCACGATGTATTCCATGTCTCCTCTTTGAAGAAGTATAAGAGATGCGAAGGTTCCCTTTGGCACATTCCTTTCAAGGATATTGACTTGCAACCCGATGTTTCGTATGAAGAACAACCGGTTGTTATTCTTGAGCATGGGGAGCGTAAGTTGAGGTCCCGTGTGGTGCCCTTGGTGAGATTCCAATGGAGTCATCACAATGCGAAAGAATCAATGTGGGAGCGTGTGGACGACATGCGGGAGAAGGTTGCGCATCTCTTCTTATAAGGTACATTTGAATTTTGGGGACAAAATTCCCTCATAAGGGGGGGAGTATGTAATAACCCTCACTTATGAGAACATATTTTATATTTATTTACTAGGTATGGTAATTAGATATAAAATTTTGAGATATGGATTGAGTATTAAATTAATGTAGAAAAGTTAAAATTTACTATGAGGTTGCATATTTACCGTAACTATAGGTGAATATTGCCATGTTATGTTTTATAATATCATAAGAATTAAAATGATATTTGGCTTAATAATGAGACCGGAACTTAAAATGAATTATAAATTGTCCAAATGATAATTTGGAGGCCGTAGTTGAGTCCGGAATGTGCGAGATAGTCAAATATTGTGCCATATTGTATTTTGAGGTTTTTGGCACTTTTGACGGGTTATACCTTAAAAATGCAGTTGCGTGTTATTTTATCGCAATATTGGTTAATTAAGTTGGGATTTGGACTAATGCCACGACTTAGTCTTACTAAGTCTTCTATTTTTTTTCCCAAATTTCATTTCCTAAACCTAGAGAGAGCTTGAGAGAAAAAGTGAAAGAGTAGAGAAAAAAGAAGAGATTGAAGATTGAGGGAGGATTCTTGCTTCTACACAAGGAAAATCTGCATTTTCTCAATTGAGGCAAGTTTTCTACTTGCTATTTGTGGTTTAAGAAAAATGATTTGTAGTGATAATGGTGTATTGATCATGGTTTCACTAGTTTAGGGTTTCTTTGTGTATTCGTTGGTTTTGAATCATTGAAAAATAATTTAAATGATTATTGATGGTTGTGGTAGTAGTTAGTAGCATTTATGTTATGTTGGTGGCAATAAATGAGCTGGCTTTGGGATTATCTTGAAATAGGAAGATTTGGTTTGGTTTAGGTCTGCAAAGACCGGTCGACCGGGCCTTCTCGGACCGGTTGATCGGGCCTTCGGGAGAGGGTAAACTGCTTTCTTCCAAAGGCATAAAATTTATGGCGCGGTCAACCGCGGTCCCCTGACCGGTCGACCGGCCCTGTCGAAGTAAACTTTCTACTTTTCTTCCTAGGCAAAATCTTGAGACGCGGTCGACTGCGATCTTGGGACCGGTCGACCGGTCCCCTGTTCTCTTCCCTAAAATTTTATTTTCATTGTTTCAAATCTTTTCTCTTCATAGGGACTTAAGGACCTTCTTAAATGAAGTAAATATAGGGTCTTAGAGTATTAGTTGAGTTTGGTCGACACCCTAGACTCGAAGGGGTTCATCTAGGGTTCATTTCAGGGGGTTTAATGTAATGTTCAGGCATTACTTCTCTTGTGTAGTTTTATACTAATCTAGGAGATCTTAGATTCCAATTTGGAGACTTTAGGAGTTATTGTGAACTAGGTTTGATTTGATGGTCGATTATGAAGCCAAAAAGGAGGTTTTGGAAAATAACTTGGGAGTCTAACTATTTATTGAGGTTGTTATGATGTTACGAAATACATATAGTTTCGGATATTCTTAAGGCATTTGATAAAATGTAAAATGGATAAAGTAAATGATAATTTACTAAATCATGTAATGGAAATTAATAAAATGGATGATACACACCTCTCTAAATACCATCTTAAGGGAAGTCCATGCATGAGGTGAAGCCCCTTGGCTAATGAATGCAGGGTGGATATAGTCCTAGGCCATATGAGCGCTTGTTTTATATTTTTCTGCGATGGGTAGGAGATTTCGGGTGTGGTCTTGACTACCCCGCATGCATATGGCCGCTTCCCAACGTTTCGATAGGGTCCCAGGTTGTCTTATTATAGGCCCTGGAAGATGATGGTTATTTAGGGGCGCGCACAATGGGAAAACCCGGACGAGCGATCCTAGAATCGTTATATTTATATAGTTATAACTATTTTAATTATTGAGTTGGACTCGATGGAACATTAATGCCACAATGAGCAAAGTATATGCCACAAAGAGCATACAATTGAGATTAGTGCCATAAAGAGCACATGATAATAATTGTATTCCTGATATGGAATGGAAAGGAGATAAAATGAAAAGGATGAAAGATGAAAATGGTTGATAAGTATTCTTAATTGCATATATAATCGATTCTTCCCTAATAATTATTAACTTGTCTTAATTTATTTCATTGTTTCCATGCTAGAATATCATTTCTATCATTCATGCTTATCTGTTCATCATTGTCCTACTTGTCATTTATCTGGCGGGCTCTGACCGGTTCTTCTTTCTTGTTGTGCATATATATATTATATCCGCTCAGGTGTTCCACCGCAAGGTCGCCCGTAATGACCTTCCTATTTCAGTGTCTTTTGAGGAGCCGTGACATTTTGCAGATGTCACGGGACATTTTGTGTAGACGCCTTCCTCATTGTTTTCTAGTTATGATCAGTCCTTATTCGGGCGTGTGGCCCAAATGGTTGTAATTGTATAATGGATGTATTATTTAACACATGGAACTTATTGTATATTGTATGAATTCCATTGACCGACATTTCATTCGGTCCTTCCCTTATTATGGTTGGTATATATATATATATATATATATATATATGCTTGTGGGAGTTTCCACCTTTCTTTTCTATTATGGGTTGTCAATGATGTTTTATTTAAATTGCTAAACAAAATTTTTTGATGACCCGTTTTCTGAAATATTGTGTGGTTATCCCGTATTCTCTTTATGTTGTCACGATGCTGAGGATGGTATTTATCCGTGATACCTGTATTATCGGAGTATCGGGCTGGCCACCCCTTATTTCGGATACCGGGTTGTCATATTCTTGTCCTTTAACTCCTACCGTGCAAGATCAAAGCGTGAGGTTGTACACTCCACATTGTAACATTCCCTATCTCTGGCCACCCTGACCATGTTAAGGTTATGAGTATCTCATATTCTATAGTCTCGATCCTGAAAATCATCCTCATAGTTCCCTTAGCTCCTCCGACAAAAAGGAAACCTACTAACGGCCCCAACTGCCCCGTTTCAATGAATTCCCTGAGTGGATGTCCACCAATGGGGTCCCACAGACACAAATTCTCCATAAGTGTTAGCAACACTTACTAGTGAGCCTATCATTCCACTGAAGGACTCTCTTCTTGTTGTACCTACTTTAGAAACTGCATTCTCTTCATTCCTGATAAACCAAAGGAACTCGCGATTAAAACCATCTGTAAGATCCCTTTATGAGCAAAACATCCTGCTCCCCCAAATATGGTGACCAACATTCCCACCATTTCAACATTGCTCCAACGAGTGAAAAAATTTTTCTCAAATTTTCACATCTGGGCTTTTTCATACCCTGCTCTCAGCAAAAGCTTCTGAGCCTTCTACTTCCACTGAGTCAAGCTACACTTCCTTCGTACAGCATAACTTTAACGTATGATCCTTATCAAAGACCTTTTCAAACCTTTTTCCCCAACTTAACTTCACGGGGTAATTCAAGTTTAGCACCACTCTCTACTGTAGAGGTACTTGGATAATTATAACTACTATACTTTAGTAGTCCTTGCAATAACCCTCGACAAATGCCACAAGGATAGTGACCTCTACCGTGGTCCTAGTCTCCAACTTTAACTAATAGCTCCAACTAAACTCCTCCTCCCGTTGCTCTTATTACGACCTTCCTCGATCAGCACACGAATCTCGAACGATCGCACAAAAGATTTACTATAATCTTACATAATGGTAGGAGAATGAAATCTCATAAGAGTAATCATTAATCCTACTCATAAGGATCTATATCAAATTGAAAGCAACGCTAAAAGCGTGGTAGTCCGCACAGATTCCTAATGACACTAGAACCTGATGCTCTGATACCATCCGTGACACCCCGCTTAATAAAATACCGGGTGATCAATCCAATACCAAATTAAAATAAGAGTCTCATATGGTTCATTCTCAGTGTCACTGTCAAAAACCAATTTAATTACAAATAACCTATTAGGCTGGCGTCAAAATTTTATATTAACAAATCTTTTTAACCAACCATTCAAATAAATCAATCACAACAGTTTGTATGTACAAAAACTGAAATGAAATAAAATAATCGAACACTCGGTTTAACATAATACAACCAAATCGAATGCCACACTAAAAGGCGGAAAAAGAATAAACGAATACAATTGGGCTATCGGCCCGAATGTCTTTTTTTACAATATCCCTTATCTAGATCTCAAGGATAGAAGCGTCTAAAAATAAACCTGCATATGCATCCACAACTGCTGCAGCGAACGTCTGACTCGAATGAATCATCATCCAGACGTCCCTGTGTTTGGACACCTATATATATATATATATATATATATATATATAGGGGAAAAAATAGATAAATGGGTCAGAGCCCGAGTTTGAAAATATTTTGCAAGTGCATAAATGATATATTTTGAAAATATGAAATCTCTCATATTTAAATTGGTATCACACTCCCATGAGATACCCCTCACCCCTCTTCTAATAGTGCACACCTATCGCATACCTTTTAGACAACATAGTTAAGCTACCCTGCCTAACTAATTTGTTCACCCACCTACTAAAAGTCCTCGTAAACCCAAGTACTAAGGACTAAAGTTTTCCCCATTCCCAACACTGCGTTACGTTTCGTACGTGGGGTGTCTTGCGAAGAGAAATCCAAACAAGGAACCCCCTCGATACACTACTACCTGGAAATGTTGATCGTCGAGATTCATTAGGCCCTCAGCACGTAACGTATAAATATAAACTCATATATATATATATATATATATATTGTTCTCACTAGAACCTATGATTCATATTCATATAAATCCGGATATAAATCTACCAAAAGGGGAATAACTCTTATTAATTCTTTTCATTTTATACACGTTTAGTCTATATGATATCTCATCTTCATATACACGCAATATACTATACGCAACAACTATAATTATAACTATTACAATCATAAGTATAATAACCTTCCCTCCGAACTATAACTCGAGGATGCAGTCTCATAGTGCCTATTAAAATCTGGGTTTACTCACTCAACCACGGTACCAAGACAGACTCACTCATGCTCATGGTCAAAATACACAACAGTGGAGGCGGTCATGTTCCCTCTGCAAGTGGAATACACACATCGGACTCGTACACGGGATGATATGACCTGGGGATATACTCTCCCTGCTCCTCAAGCCAGGGGATTCACCCACATCGCGCAACCTCCCTGGATCGTACTAGAGAAAATATATAATCTGGTTGTCCAAACCTAAGCCCAGGGAAGCCCGTGGAACCAGCCTCTAAGATACAAATATACCAATCACACACAAATATATATGTATTTTCGTATCATATTATATATACTGTAACAACGTCGTATATATAATCTATATCACTTCTCAATACATTAGGTTATAATTGCCAAACTCTCATAGCGATAGCCAATAACCCCAAATAATCTCGTTCGTAATAATATGTAAGTATTCTCCCACTTAAAATATTAAACTTATAAGTATTATCTTATTTAATATATAACTCGCACCTTAATCACTTCTAAGGATTTATATATAAACCCGAATATACTAATTCATAATAATTAAATAAGTATACGCGTAACTTATTTTAGTACCATAGGTATCGCATTACCTATAATAATAACCGTTGACCGACACCGGATAACCACTCAAGAATCTGTAGTCTCTATCCTTAATTCCATCCTAATCACATCCTAGGATTTACTCAAACGTATAAGGGGTATATAAATATATTTTCGACACGCATAATATATATACTATCTCCCGCCGAAATACTTTTCCCGAGTGTTACTCATCTCGAACACCCCTAAGTTAATAAGTCCTGGATTTTACTTTCAAAGAACCCAAGGTATACACCTCACTCAAATAATAATTTAGAAGTCCTCACACTATATTTAGGAACCCCTAATATTTATCTCCACAATTTATTTCGATCTCAAACACCCTCCAGTAATAAAATCATATAAAATCCAAGAAAAATTAGAAAAATACGCGGTTGGTGCCCACGCGACCCTATCGAAAATATCTACAACTTTAATTTTTATACAAATAAGCAAAAACCGGACCGTTCCGGTCCTGGGAGGGCAAATCGATCCGGTCCTGTGCAAATTTCAACACGAGGCAACTATGGCTGTTTTGGTTTTTCTCTCAATTTCGTCGCCAAAACCACTCCTAAAAATCATCCCAACGTCATCCACCATCAATATAATCATCTACCAACTATGATATACTAAACACATCAATTAATTGTGGTATTAAACTAATTCTCTTAGATATAAACCCTAAAACCATTAAAGCCCTATTTTTATCATTTCTCCCATTTCTAACCATTTCTACACTCCAATATCATGGATTTAACACTAGAAATCATTAAGAGTTTACAATATATCAATTTGTAAACTTAAACTCAAATTTCCCAAATTTATTTTAGGGGTTCTAACCCAAAATTTATCAAGTTTACCAACTATAATATGAGATACACACACAAAAGAATAAAGCAAGTAAACACTTGCCTTGAGGATAAAATTCGACGACCTCGAGTCGAATCTCGCGGAGTTTGGCTGGAAATCTCCTTCTCTTCTCCCTCTCTTCCTTCCTCTCTTATCTTTCTCTTTTCTTTCTTTCTTGCACTCTTTAGTGCCTTATATAGAGAGAAATAAGGGTTTATCCCTTATAAACCCAAAAATGACTCGTTTACTCAATTGCTAGTCCCTATTAGTTCAAAAATCCCCAGAACCTAAACGCTACCCCCAGATACTCTATTCTGACTGTCTCAACCATTCTGAACCCAGCCGTGCACTCGAAATATCCATCCGAGTCATTTAACTGCAATTCACTAATTAAACCCAACACATCTCAATACGAGTTTTTCCAATTAAAATATTATCCTTTGTCGCTTTACCCAATCGCGACATGTAATTAAAATAATCCGACTTATTTACTTAGTCCCAAAAGTAAATGTAACACACATTGGTAAACATCTAACCCTCATAAACTCCAGAATTATTATTTAGAGAAAATTCTCAAATTTCCTAATTACACTCATTTATGTAATTTAAATATTCATAAAAGTGCGGGGTATTACATGTAGCTGGGTTGGATTAGCTGTTTAACTATTGGTCGAAACCTACCCGAGGATCAACTATTGGGGGGGGGGGGGATTTAGTGCATTTATGTGGTTAGAAGTTTTGTTTGGTTGCATTTGGTGTAGAACAAGAGAAACATGATAAGGATTTTATTAGAAATATATATATTTGATTACATTTGAGGTTAAAGGCCACGACGATTTTTCAAGAGAAATTTGTTAGTCTTCTTATGTACTTGATTATGTCATACTTGGTATTAATCGAGTCTCGTTCCTTTATTCCTTTACACTTTAAGTCATTTTTAGTATGTTACCCTAAATTTGGTATGTATAGTAGTACTCTTTGAAGAATATGCGTTTGTTGTGTAAGTTAATAGCAAATAACGGGAGTGTTGCGAGTAAATAGGAGGGATTTTCTGATCAATTTACGAGAGTTAATTAATAGATAGTGTTTTTTACGACTTTTATAATGGGGGAAAAATGTTAAGTAAATGAGAAATGCCCTATAAATAAATAGTTTTTTTGGTAAACTCCCATATGAGTAGATTTTATGGGAATCGATCCCATGTTCTTTTTTTATCAGGTATGGGTCCCATAATTGGATTGGTTATATCTTCCATAACTGCTGCCATTTTGAACGCATGTTGAATATCAATAGGACTATCACCAAAAAACTTAAATATAATGTTAGGGAGATACTTTAGAAACATTAGGACACATGTCAATGTCTGATTAGTGGACACCTTAAATGGATGTATCCCACTTCAGGTGTTCACCAGTCAAACACGAACACTTGTCCAATGTCCCCAAAATGAGTCCCCGTGTGTGCCACTCTAGCATTACCCAAAACTTAAATGAATGAGATTATTTACTGAAAATTTTATTAGTTTCTTTTGGATTTAGTCACATCTCCAAAGATTTATTAGGCCCCAGTCCCATATTTTTCAAAAATTATAACAAGTTTCATAACCACCTAAAATTGCTCATCTAATATTTAAATATAATTTTTGCTTCTCCTCATAGAGGATTGACACGTGGCTTATCTAATAATGCTAAGATATGAAAATAGAGCCTCCAGATAAATAGTATTCCCTACGTGGCTTATTCAATCCTCTCATCCAAAACTTTTTAGTTCCAAACATTCATGCCTCTTTATATGCCTTTTAACATCCGTGCCCTTCTCTCTCTTTCTTTGTCAATGTCCCTTCATATTTTCAATTTTGAATCCTTTCATTTTCCATCTCTCCTACAATCTTATCTCCCCAGTTATATATTACAATATTTGTTTGAGAGAGTTTAAATGATAACCGAAATACTTAAGTAATTACATAAACACCGTCTCATTATCTTTATAAGCTTCTCTTCTCAGCCATGACAAGATTGAGTACTGTCTTGAAAAATATCCGTGGAACAAGGCACCAATATTGGCTCCATTGCTTGGATCTCTTCCTCGAAGTCGTTCAACAATTTTTGCATCCTTATGGAAGATAAGCATTTGATGGGTATCACATACCTCTTAAGCGCTTCACCCACAAAGATAGGAAAGTATCCACGAGGCATGATTTGTCTATGATTTTTTTTCAAGCACTGCGTACCCTTTGCGAATCTTCCTACCCACCATCTTCAAAAACCAGTGTGCTCCAGGTATAGTCATCTACAAAACAAAAATTATTTTTCCAAATTTCTTGAGAAGAAGGAAACTAAGATGCTTAGTATCAGTTAACTGGGCATGTACTTATACGTATCCTTTTATTGAGAGAGTGTAAACAGAATCACATAACCCAATCCCTACTCCAAACAAGTAGAAACTTGTAATTTTAGTAAACTCATTTCATACTTATCTCCTAAAAACGTGTTGTAACTATGTTTTTTTTTTAATTTTCAACATGTTTGATTGTTGAAAATCATTTTATTTGGTGAAAAATATTTTTTATTTCGTGGAAATAATTTTTTATACGGAAAATCAGTTTCTTTTTTTGAAAATCATTTAAAAAGTTATTTTTAAAACAATTATAAAATTATTTTTAAATAGCTTATTATTTTATTCTTAAAAAAATCGTTTAAAAATGTTTTTAAAATATTTATATATAAACAGTTTAAAAATAGTTTGATATTTATTCTTAAAAACATTTTTTTCCTAAAAAAACATTAATATTATTATATATAAACAGTTTATATATTAAAAAATCATTTTATATATAAAAACATTTATATATATCTAAATAAGTTATATATATATATATATATATATATATAGGGAGAGGTTCTCTAGTGGACCAAAAGAATGGACTTTGTAATGGACCTTAACAAAAAACACATAATAACACATTAATTTTAATTCCTATAGTGTAATTGGTCCGCGCCAGCGGTACCAAACACGCGTGTCGATCGATCCTCCACCTCCTACACGCCCCCCATCCACCCCACCCCACCCCACCCCACCCTCACCCTCCCAGCCCCACCCCCACGCCCATGGTAGCCCTGCTGTCATAAGGGCTGCCAAAAGGGCTGTTATGGTGATGGTGGTGGGTGGGGGCTGTAGGGGGTGGGGTGGGGGGTAGTGGGGTGAAGGTGTGGTGCCGCTGGCGCGTACCAATTACACTATAGAAATTAAAATTAATGTGTTTTTTTTGTTAAGGTCCATTAAAAAGTTCATTCTTTTGGTCCACTTGTGAACCTCTCCTTATATATATATATATATATATATATATATATATATATATATATATATATATATATATATATATATATATATATATATATTAATGTATTCGGGGCTAAAATGGTCTTTTTAGTTAAAAAAGTTGGTCAACTAACGGTGAAGTGACGATTTCCGTTAGTTTTGGACCCCAACAAACTAATATGGAAAGTAGCGTACTCCAAGCCCTAATTATTATAAAGAAATGTACCACAAACAGTACATGACCATTTTTTTAAAATGTAATATTTAAAGCTTTTTAATATAATTATACACATATTTTAAGAGAGCTTAAGCCTTAGTAACTTCTCTATAATCACCTCTCTTTCTTTTTACAGATAATAACACCTGCCACATATTTATTATTATTATTATTATTATTATTATCTCTATATTCTATAAAATGCTAAACAAACATATAATGACAGCTTCTTCTAAAGCTATCACATGGCACATTCTATATCTCTTTCTCACCGGAGCGCGTCTCTTTCCATACTCATCCGTCCCTAACCTGTCTTAAATGAACACAAATGTCTCTCTTTATTCCCCTATGTTTTCCATAAATCAGTTCCTCCTCTCCCTTTCTCTCTCTCTCTTTTTCTATGTTGAGTAAATATGATAGAAGTTTAATAGTCTCTCTCTCTATCCTTTTGTATATCCAAGCGCTGACAAATCTCCTTCTTAAAGCTCTATCAAATTACAAATGTTGGATTGAGATTGTAACACCTGGTAACAAAGCAGTCATTTCTGGGATTCTGCTTCTCCGACTATGACTGATGCTACCAACGATATGATCATAAATGCGGAATCAGCCACGGCAGTGATCGAGCAGATCAATGGAAACATGAAGATGATGCAAGACAATTTAACAGAGAGATTCTAAATCTAAAGAAAAAAGTATTTGACTAGGGGATGGATCATCATCGATTCTCACCACTGAACATAGTAGTGAAGTTCAAACTCACAAAGATGGCGATAAAATTGGCACGACCATGGGATGCAGTAATCAGAACTACTCTCAATGAAAGGTTTATTTCCTCTCGATTTTATGGATCTAATCCCAAAAAGTGGATCTGAAAGTGCAAGAAAGTCTTTCTGCTTAATCTTCTGAACATGGATGAATTGGTATGGTATGTACCTCTATACTTCAAAGGGAGAGTGTTTGTGTGGTTTCATAAATGTCATTTTCCCTCTCCTATCCTCTTCCTTTCTACAATGAAACCCTAGATATTTTTGTGTAATCATTCATCAACAACCGTGAAGATGGTTTAAAAATAATATGAATCCATGGTGATGATTGTAAAATATAACCAAACCCATAGCAAAAGAGTCATAATATGAATTTTCAAATTTGGGTACTCCTATAAAGGTGATTTATATTTCAACATAATTTGGTTCAAATTGTGTGTGCTACTTTCATATGGTTTGTTTTATTGGTATTTCCTTTGTCTTTTCTACCTACAGGCATATATATAACTTGGATAGGAGACCCTTATCTTTAGGTAAGCTAAGTTTTTTCCATAGAATATATTGTTACAATACCTCACGGAATTATAATGTGTGTGATGCATCTTTTGACCGGATATTACATGTCCTTCCATTCATTTAATCATCGAGTAGAACATGATAAATAAAATTATGGTCGGTAAGTTAATTTTTTCTTCCTGTTTTGGGACAAGTTTTGTTTAATATATTGTATTTTTATTATATAATTTGTAGTTGTCAACGCAAAGAAATTTTTTTAGTTTTTATTTCGTAGATGATTAATTTTTATTCTTTATAGTACAGAGAAGTGTGACAAAGAGGGAGTGGCAGTGAAGCCAAATTCAATGATTATTCTCCATGTAAATATAGTGAATAAGGTATGATGGTGTGCTTTCAATTTTTCTGTATGTATTAACTAAATCACTGTTTTTAAGAGTTGAAACTTTTTAGATCAAGGTGGTTTTGTTCAGATATGGGTATTGAATTTGGTTTTTATAAGTTATTTAGTTTTAAGCCTTTTTTATTTACAAAGTTATCTCCTCCAATTCACTTTGTCATTTCTTTTTGAATAACAGTTTAATTGGATTTTTTATTATTAAGGTAAACTCTCTTTATTTATATATCGATTCATTCCAGTAAACAATTTAGGATTTTGGTATTATTAGCGTAAAAACTGTTTGGAAAAATTGCAATATATTTGTTATAGATTTGGTAATATGAGAATGACATCGTCATATGCCAAAAAAAATTGTTATCTAAAAAGCAATTTGGGCTTTTTTGTGAATTAATAGTATGGAGAAATAATTTTTTGACAATTTGACATTATTATTTTTTGGAAATATTTTTATTTGTATTGATCAATGATATTTGATGCAAAACTTACATATTATTATTTTGTGCTATTTTATTTCATTTGTATATACATGTGATGATTTTGTGCCATTTTATTTCATTTGTATATACATGTGACGATTTGTGAAAATTTCATTGTTGTTTATTTGTGAAATGTGATAAATTAAACCCAAAGTGATTTATGTTTAATCGATTTTGCCAATGTAAGAATAAAGCTTTTATGAGATTTTTCTTCTACAAATGCTCGCGCATCGCGCGGGTTTACACCTAGTTCCATTATAAAATGAACAACAAGAATTTATCATCACAATCACATAGAGTGCCACGTGGCACACCTACTTTATACCCAATTTATTCACCAAAAGGCTCTGTATTTTCTTCCACCCTTTGCACTTCCCCCTCTTTCTATTCATAAGCCGTAATCCCCATGCCCCTTAATTCCCTCATCATAATTTACGTAGACTCTCCAGTACCCTAGGCATCATCGCCTCCCCTTCTTAACTCTTATATGATGCTTTCTTTAAAGCTCCCCAACCTCCTCAAATGAATTGCGCTATGGAAGAAAGCCTTGACAATGTCCTTTCCACGTAAAAACGTAAATGGATTCGAATTATGGCAACTAAATCTGCTTTCTTAAAACCTTTTCAGCCCGCTTCTTTTAGCCACCCCACCACGATTCAATGAGATTACGTCTTTCGATTTAGCCTTTCCATCTAAAAGAAGAAGCAAAACAAAAATGGTTAGTAAAAGTATATCTAATATTTATATGTTCATATTGATTAGTGAAAATTTTGTTTTGTCTCACCACTACCACTTTCCTTCTTGCTGCTTACAAGCTCTGCAATCTAAATATTATGGAGAAATATGTATCATTATGATCAAATAGAAAAAATGAATGAAGAGAATAATTTATCACATAGCTATTCTATAAAGTTGATTGAGGATTAATATAGGGATGGAGGATAAATATTTAACGCTCCATGGCTGTGTCCTTGAACCGTAAATTTGTATAGATTTTGTCATAATATCATTTTGGATGGTTCGATTTGATAAATCATATGCTTATGTAATTGAGATGCACCAAAATACGGGAGAAGGCGAATAAGGTAAAGTGGGAAACCTACTAATTATAACAAGCAATCAGATTATTAAATAGGAAAAACTTATAACATGGCAATATTATATAATACTCTGTTCAAGAACTCCAGCAAAAATAATAATAATAGGACTTGCAATCTCAATGTATTTTGCTGCATTATTGAGAGGCGGGTAAAGGAATGAAATGTGTCTAGTAATCAGTTAAACTCCTATAACTTATGCCATATTTTACCATATAAGAATAATAGGTGTCTGATACAAATTATTTTTACTTAACCCTCTTTCTATTCATAATATATATGATTTTTGTCTTATCATAATGAATTTGTGTCTCCGCATTCGATTAATAAAGGTTTGTATATTATTTGTGCCTTATGATTTTAATGTTATATTATTCAGTTCAATTCTATCATATTATTGGTGCTAATATTTTTGTGTTTAGGTTGTACTTTTGTCGTTGTTTGTTTGGGTTTAGTTGTTATTTCAGGGTTTTGCTCTAAGTGGATGAGACTTGATGCTCGTGGTATGGTTATTTTGAGGTGTAAATTTATTATCATTGTGATGGTGGATATCTCCCCCTTTTTTTGGTTATAACATCTCCCTGTATAATCTTGTCTGTAGTACTCTCTTTCACTGTTAACCTTGCCCGTAGTATTCATTTAAAACAATGAAAGAAAAAAATAAAGAAAATGTGTTCGTTGAAAAAGTGAACCATATTAAAAATAAATAAAATATATAAAAACAAAAAAAAGATTTTTTTTAAAGTGTTTGTACATGTATTTAAAATAGTAATTTTATTGGATTAGTTAGATAAAAGAGTAATTTAAAATATATTTTATTTTTCATTTAAACTAATCCATGAAATGGGATGATGTCAACCCAACCCAACAATAGCGTATAGTGAAATAGGACTAGTTAGAAAAAATAATTCTATATGAACTTTTGAATTGAGGCGTCTATAATGCTTCTCGTATCAACTACAAACACCACTTGTAAATGAATTAGTCCAAATAAAATTAAGGGGTAGAAGAGGAAAACTGTTAACTAAATGGGAAAGAACCCTATAAATAAACACAAAACGCATGGGGGGGGGGGGAGGTTTTCCGGTGTTCCAAATTGTGAGAAAAAATAAAGATGGGTTTGGAAACGATTCTCCGACGGTTGTTATTGGATTCAAGATCTGCATCGATAGAAGAGAAAGAACGTGGGCTAGATTAAAATCAATACATGTACATGTTTTACAAATTCGACCAAGGTTCGGTGGGTTACTCCTTGTACGTCTTTAATCTAAATAACTCAAATCACCCACAAACCATACTCGAGTTGAATCGAGACGAATACCCAATGTGAATGGGTTGTGTGCATTTAGGTTCCAAACTTTACTTCATCGGAGGCCAGTTTAAGGTGAAGGATAAACAATTCTCATCTAAAAAGGTGTACGTGTTAGACCTGTACAACATCAACATGGGACTCAAAGAAGCCCCTAAGATGAACATCGAAAAGCCTAACACGATTTTTGTGGCTGTAAACGACAAAATATATGGTTTTGGATGTAATCTTCCCGAGGATAAACATTGGGTCTCACATCCTCACTTTGGTTCTGATGATATGACTTCCTTTAATGGGTTCGTAGCGAGCAAATGTTTCTTTGAAGTTTTGACCCCGAATTGAATGAAAGGGCTCCCTTGCCTGCATGTAGGGAGTGGATGGGTCCGTATAGCGGTTTTGTAGTTGCACGCGATGTCATCTTTTTATACGGTGATGATTTCACCATGAATTGTTTTCACCTTCAGACCCAACACTGGGAGCAGTTGCATAACTGCCGCACGACTGACTTAGATGACTTGAACGAGGATGATCCTCATCAGGTTTTGGCATATGCTATTTTGATCAATGGAATAACTGGGAGATGTGTCGTTATCGACGATACAATATTCGCTCTCGAGCCCACCCGGGGGCACAAGTTGTACACGTATCATCTTGTGAACGACGTTGTTATAAAGAAAGCAACGGAATTTCACTATGTATCTGGCCAATTTTTTTCATTGTTGAAAACTTTTTTTTAAATTGTAACTGTTTTCTTTTATAATTAGGATTGTTTTTTTTTGCTGGGAGTGTTTTTTTAAACTTTTCATACTTATTTGTCCCACATAACCAAATAGGACTAGTTACGTGTGGGTGGGTGGGTGGGTTGGGGGGGAGGGGGGAGTCAAATTTGAGTTTGAGGTAAATTGAAAATCAAATAGTTAAATATAAATATTTTTGTGAACATTTGAAGTATGAGGGTAATATGGTAATTTTGTTTTTTTAATATATTGTTCTTAAACATCCAAATAAGAAATGATGAAGAAGTTAATTATTAGCATTATGGACTAAACTTATCCCCAAGTTCCAACATTACACTGCGGTTCGTGCGTGGAACGTCTCGCCGAGGCGAAATCATATATATAATTATTATATGAGTTATTAGATTCAACATTTGATTTTGTTAGTTTTAGGAGGTAGTATGGAATGTAGTTAAATGTTTAGTTTAGGAAATTAGGATTGCTAGATATGGGCAACCAAGAATTTGGAGGGAAATATTGAGGAGAATTTGGAAATATAGAAAAGAAGGAAAGTTTTTCTATTAGACTTAATGATACAATGCTTAGTTTTGGATTGAGATGGTTTGGCCAAATGACCTCACCACCTATTTATAGGCATCACACCTCCTTAATGGATGGTGGAGATTAAAGTACATCAATGGTGTAGATTAATTCTCTAGAAGGTTCCCACCTCCTTATGCAAACATTCTAGAGGCCTACACACTTCCCTAATATTCTAGAATATTCTATACTATTCTAGGATTTATCTAGAATATTCTAGGAATTATCTAGAATATTCTAGACTATTCCAAGAATTATCTAGAATATTCTAGGAATTATCTAGAATATTCTAGACTATTCTAGGAATTAGTATCACATTTCAACAGATTTGTATCAATTGTATTATTATTGTCAATCATATAGAAGTAGGCCTCTAACCTTGATGCTGAAACTTCTCACATATGTGTCCATCTATGTCAAGTGGATTGAGACCTAAGATAGTGTAGGGACATGTGCTCTCTGCCTATTGCAAGCTCAACATTACTGTATGTTCTCTTCCGTTAGATTATTAAGCTCAATATTATTGTCTTCTTTTCTTTCCCTAGATGATTTGTCTATACGCTCTTACCCACAAAAGAACATATTAGTTTACTTTTGTGTCATTTATTGAGAGACATTGTTTTATATTGTTCATTACTTCCTAACTAATTGTTATACCAGGTTCCCTGTCATGGAGTCTATGTTCTCATCTTTTTGTGAGGAGATTGAAGCTCGGTTGGAGGTTGTTGATTCCCAGGCTAGCATTTCTAAAGAGATTGAGTTTGTTCAAGACTTTGATTCTTCGAAAGCTCTCGTTTCTTCAGCATTCACCTTCAGTCAACCAACTACCGTTCCTTAATTTCTTGCTACAGCTCAGCCAGTAGAAGATGATCCAAATCCAGTATATTTGTCTCTTTAATTTTGTGTCCCCTGGAGCAACTTTATTAGGGTCATTATTTCAAGGCCTTGATGCTCAAGTTTATTAAGCTCGGTGACATATCTATCTAATACTAGATTGGTTCTTAATGTAGACAGTGATCTCAGAAGGAAAATTGTCAGCAAATTTAGACTATATTGTGAATTATATTTGATTATTGATGTTAGTTTACTTTGAGCACAAGGATAACATTTCTTTATAGATTCAGAATGATAAAAAACACCATTTATAATGTATGGTTGTAACGTAGCAGATGGTGTTGGAACAATACTAGTAAGTCATAAATTGCTATTCTATTTATTAATACATTCTATCTACTAGTAAGATCAGTATAACCACTATTATAATAGCTAGCTATCCTTACTGTCATTGAGATCGCTATTCTTATTGTCGCCATAGAGATCGCTATCTTTACTGTTGTTGGAGAATGAACTCACCTGAAAAGACAATTATGCTGCTAAGCAGCATAGCTATTATAACAGCTAGCATGATGTTATGAGATAACAACTATGTTCCTGTTATATATATATATTTTTAAATTAGATAAGTTTGTCATTTAAATAATTAGCATAGTTGACCGTTATACATTTTTTGCCTATACTAGTAATTTGAATTGTTGTTATGAACTATTAGTTTTGTTGTTGGAGCATTTTATATTTTTAAATAGGGTGGATAGTCCTATAAAGAGAGGGAACTCTGCCCCAAATTTTTAAAGTTTTTACAATTGTTTGTGTTGTATAAAAAAATGTATTCAACTTGTACTCTTTTATTATTTGTCTGATAATAATGTTTTGTGTTAACTAGTGCTCAATGCAAGGCAATGGTATTCTTCATTGCGGATATTTAATGTTGAAGTTCATTAAGTACTTTATGGAGGATCCTTTCATACCTTTTGAAACAAAGGTATGTTACCACTGTTTTCTCTTTTTATCATATTATATAAAATATTGTTTAGTTATTAACTATTATATACTATAATAATAAATTGAATTCTATCTTCAATTTTTTAGATGAGAAGATTGCCCGATAAAGCGACGTACATGTTGAATGAGCTCAATGAAGTTAAAATGGAGTTCATTACAAATTATAGATATTAGGTACTTCCGAATAACTATATTTTGTTAAGTCGTAATGACAATTTGTTGAGATGATTTCGTTTTGATGAAAACAATGTTGATTATATTTGATTGCAGGGTTACTCATTCTGGGTTGGATATTGTTGAGAACAAACTTGATCGAGTATTACGTTCGACAATGTCTTATCTTGAGTATTATTTTGGATTTTGGATCTTATGATGTAGTTCGCAATGCTAGTTTTTGGATATTGTGATGTATCATCACTATTTTTACGATATTCTCACGTAGATAACTAGATGTTAGCTTGTTTTTGGAAATCATCACGTAGCTCCAACACTAGCTAGTTTTTGGATATGACGTATCTCACATTAATATTTTTTTATTGTAAATATCTTGATTTATATCAAGTTAGTGATATTTATGACCTTGGTTATTATCTATTTACAAGGGTTCATTTAACCTAAAATAATAGTGTCTATTGACGGAGTAATGATTTTTTTAAAATTTTATATCAATATTTATGTTAGTTTTGAAAAAACTCTCATAAAATTACTAAAACTCTGATAAATGTGATCATATTTATGTCATTTTTTCATGAAAATGTGATTAAAACATGTTGAATATTGTAGTTTTTATATGTAGTTTTGAGAAATTATAAAACTGACATAAATGGTCATTTATAAAAATTAAAAAATTGTAATAAATAAATAAAATTATAAAAATAAAAAATAAATGAATATTTGTTTGGTACAAGGTAATGTGTTCGAAATTTTTACTAATTGGGACGGTTTCATAGTTGGGAACAACTTTTTTCATAGTTGGGACTGTTTTTTTAAAATTATTATTATTTTTTAATTGGGACTCTTTTTTTCATAGTTGAGACTTTTTTTTAAAAAATTGGGGATGTTTTTTTCAATGTTGAAAACTTTTTTTTAATTAGGATTTTTTTTTCATAGTTGGGGCTTTTTTTTATTTACTGGGACTGTTTTTTCATTGCTGTGAACGTTTTTTTTTTAAATTGTGGACTACTCTTTTTATAGTCGAGACTTTTTTTTTTTTTTTAATTGGGACTGTTTTTTACAATTGCCAGTTTTTTTTATTGTTGAAAACTTTTTTTAAAATTGTAACTGTTTTCTTTTTTAATTAGGATTGTTTTTTTTTGCTGGGAGTGTTTTTTTAAACTTTTCATACTTATTTGTCCCGCATAACCAAATATGACTAGTTACGTGTGGGTGGGTGGGTGGGTTGGGTGGGGGGGGGGGGGGAGTCGAATTTGAGTTTGAGGTAAATTGAAAATCAAATAGTTAAATATAAATATTTTTGTGAACATTTGAAGTATGAGGGTAATATGGTAATTTTGTTTTTTTAATATATTGTTCTTAACCATCCAAATAAGAAATGATGAAGAAGTTAATTATGAGCATTATGAGCATTAAGGACTAAACTTATCCCCAAGTTCCAACATTACACTGCGGTTTGTGCGTGGGACGTCTCGCCGAGGCGAAACCATATATATAATTATTATATGAGTTATTAGCATCAAGAGTTACGGACTAAACTCCTCCCGATTCTCAACACGGTGCTACGTTTCGTGCGTGGGACGTCTCGCCGAAGCGAAATCCAAACAAGGAACCCCCCCCGTTATACTACTCCTGACCGTATCGATCCTCGGGGCTCATTATGCCCTCAGTGCAAGATGCATGTAACCCAAATGATTATTATCCAATTTTAATTAATTAATATTCCCAATTCTCAATAGTACATGGCGTTTCATGTGTGGGACGTCTCGCCGAAGCAAAATCCAAACAAGGAACTCATCGTTACACTACACCTGGCACTGTCGATTATCGGGATAGGTGATATATATATAATTAATTATGAGCGTTAAGGACTAAACTTATCCCCAAGTTCCAACATTACACTGCGGTTTGTGCGTGTGATGTCTCGCCGAGGCGAAATCCAAACAAAGAACCCCCCGATACACTAATCCTGGCAATGTAGGTCATTGAGGTCCAGTATGCCCTTGATACCCAAGTACAAACACAAGCAATAATAACCATCCAACCGAGCTATAACTTGAAGGACATAGGCTCACATGCTATCATCTTCCAGCAACCCATATACGTAGCATACTGGGGCCACCTGGTAGGGTTCAATGACACCCGCCTCATGATCTACTCACACACACATCGTCCGGGAAGCAGTCATAGTTCCTAACCGGCAAGTGATAGCGACACATACCCACGACCTCTCACCCCCAAAATAAATAAATATATATATATATATATATATGTCATTTGCTGACCACAAAGGACGACTATGACCTGGGGAATATCCACATCCTGCTTTTCTAGTCAGAATCCTCACCCTCTACGCGCGAAACTTCCCAATGATAGCAAGGAGGGGGTATGCTTAACATGTATATACACCATCATATAAGGTATACATACATCCCACATAATAAAGATATACCATTATATAAGGTATACCTGCAACAACATATTTATTTTCATTATACGCTCTTAGGCGCAATTTAATTAACATCATTGTTTATTATATCTCTCTCATGATACACCAACCATCAATACTCGCCCATTTACCCCACTTAGTATATGCTATACTAATTCTCGCTTGAAGCTCTCATGTCGCTTCTAGTATGAATTGTCTTTCAATTCTATTTAAGTTAAGGATATTCCATATCCTAATGCACCTCAATTAGCATTTCTCATTGTGTGAGATATCTCCCAAATCAATCATCAATAAGGATATTTCTATATCCGTATACACATCAAATAGCATTTATGATTCTCCATCCATTATAGGGTTCAATTCAGTTTATGAACCTTTTGAAAGTTATCCCAATTGGGATTGGATTCTAAAATCCATTATCTCTAAATTATTCACATTCTTTCATATGAATTGAATTTATTATCTCCAAGTATAACCTCCCGATCAAGGTGGGCTTCCCCACTTAGAATAAACCATAATATCCAATCGGTATTCCATAAATTTAGTCAATATGACTCCAATCATTTCCTATAAGGGAAACTATCTAAAAGTCTCCAAAACATACTCCAAATAACTCCCATAGAAGTTCCCAATCGATAACTTTAGACGAAACGGGATGAAATTCTTCCTAGAAAAACATCTCCAAAATCCCCTGTTTCCGAATCGATTCGGCCCAGAAAAGCGAATCCATTCGGCCCATCCGAATCGATTCGGTCTAATAGACCTGGGAGTCTGCTACATGCCGAATCGATTCACAAGGGGCGAATCGATTCGTCCCTAAAGACCTGGGCAATCTGCAACAGGCCGAATCGATTCGGTAGGGGCGAATCGATTCGGCAAGTGCAGCAAGCTACGAAATGGGCAATTTTCTTCTTAACCCAAAATACCCAAAAATCATTTTAATCATCTTCCAACTACTTTCATCCAACCCAATCACAAATACAACATTAATATTCATTCTAGAATACCTATAAACTAATTTCTAACCTTAAATCCATTTTATACACTACAAATCTAAGGTTTTTCCCAAAAGTTAGGTTTTAACAATTTAAACCTAAAACCCAAAATTCAATCCACAAATCATGCAATAATTAGTACACAACAATTATTTAGCAAGTTTAATCACTTGCCTTGGGTTCGTAGGGTTTGATTCCGCCTTGAGATCGCGTATTTGCCCAGAAATCCTCTTTGTCCCTCTTTTTCTCCTTCCTTTTCTTCTTCTTTCTTCTTCTCTTTCTTTCTATTTCTATCTTTGGTGAATTGTTTCTCCCTTAGGCTAAATATGCCTAAATCCCAAAATACACATCTTTAAATGATAATACACACTTTAAATGACTCGGTAACTTTAATTCGAGTCAAACGGTCCTAATTTATTTCGGAACCCAAATAGACCCCAAGTACAGTCATTTCAACTTTCTTGACCCTTCCGGAAACGATGGTACCCTCAGAATTTCCATTCGACACACTTTCTAACAACTCCAAATTTTGACTTTAATTGTCAATTTAATTATTCTCCAAATAAAATAATATTTATTTCTCCCAAAATAAATAAATATTCGTCTCCAAGGCCTCGGGTTATTACAAACTTCCCCACTTACAAGAATTTCGTCCTCAAAATTTAGCTAAGCCTAATTCTCCAAAACTCAACTAGTTCTAATATACCCATACTCACTAATCCTATCTCCAACTTCTAACTTCCCACGATGAATTTATTTAATTATTTTTATTATTAAGTTAATTATGAGTTAAATAGAACCAATTTCCACAACAAGGGCGCCCATACACCCTTTATATTTGAGCTTTGTGCTCACAACAATCATAATGAGGCTTGATTTGCCTCGAAAGTTCCACATTTCCATAAATATAAATAATGCTAATATTTTAATAGTGTGAAAATTTTGAATGGTCCAAAGAAATAACTCCTCTCAATTCCTGACAATCGCCAGTTTCGTGCGGGGGACGTCTCGCAAAAGCGAAATCCAAACAAGGAACCCTCCCAATACACTACTATGTGGCGACATCGGGGATTGAGAGTTTGTTAAATCTAGACTAGAGTTTGAAAATATTTTAGTGGAAAATTTATTTTGAAAGGGTCCGAAGGCCGATAAAAGTTTTATTTTGAAAACGGTTTATTTTGAAAACAGTTTATATATTATAATATAATATAAAATGCCTTATGTCCAACACAAGGTCTTTTTAGATCATCATCTATATAGCATGTAGCTCACAAATATTATCATACCCATGAGCTAATTTTTTTTTTTACCTGCGTCCCCACAAACCACAATCTCAACTTTCATTCATAAATAACATCTTACACCATTTCAATATATATAGCCTTTTTATAAGGCACATCCATATTTGGAATACAACAATCATAATAGTCTATCATGAATATATAAAAGAAGTAGCTTTATCATTACTACTTATCACCATTACCATTCTTACATTTTCCACAAGGTTTAAAGCTCTTTTTGAGCACCTTGCAAAATCATCTATCCTTTTACAATATAATAGAATACGAGCCTATCTTGCTAAAATTCCCCTTAGGGTCATTATATACATAATAGGGCTATAGCACTACCCAATCACAGTTATCTCCCACACGATATTCTCCAAACTCATTTTAGTAATTATCCTATTAATAAAGGAAAATTAACTTACAACATCCATCCCTAGTCCGGTTGCCCTTCCTCATCAATGGGCTCCCAAACATAGTCTCTCAGTCTAAAGCGACCTCGAATCAGCTGTAGGGGTTGCACTTCCAAAATTTCATCAAACTGTGGTCTTTTACCTTTTTGAGGATAATCTCTCTTTTTGTGACCTATTTCTTTACAAAAGATACACTTACCCCCAAATCCTTTATGCCCACTCGCATTACTGGCACTCTCTTGCGAACGAAAACGATATTCATGACACTTTAGTAGTGACGCCTTCACTACCTCAACGAAAGTCACTAACCTAGGACTCTCTAACAAATGTTTTTGGATTTTCCAATCTAAATCTCGAACAAACTTTAATATACGCTTCTCTTCCGTATTTACCTTATCAGGTACTAACTTTGCCCATCTAGAAAAGTCTTCTTCATATTCTTCCACTGTCCTATTTCCTTGAAAAATCCCCATATCCTGAGTAGGGAAAGAAAAATAACTTCGATCAAAAAGCTCCCAAAATGTTGCAATAGGCAAAGTATCTCTCTGTTCAGATGTGGTGACAGACTCCCACCATTGAAGAGCTTCACCCGATAACATAAAAGTGGCTAACAATTGCTTCTGCACTTCACTACACTCAACCATACGAAGGTTCCTCTGTATACTATTCTTCCATTTACTTGCAGCCATTACATCAACTCCCCCTGCAAACTAGGGAGGATGCCCCTTACTAAAATCTTCCTTCACTCTCTCCCATATAGATAATCCTAAATGGGGTGGGGCTGCTTGAGCGGCAGATTGCTGAGCCATTGTAGAAACGACAGTAGTGACCGCTTGTGCCAAAATATTGGCAACATCATCCGTAGTCATGTTCCTTTGAGGCATTTGGAGTTGCCCTTTGTTTGCCCTGACTGAACGACCTCCCTTCGGTGGCATCTGAAACAAGAACAATTGTATCAGAACGCCTTTCAAATATTTTTGAATCACAGAAAGATATGGACGTATGAATGTAATCGTCCTAATAATAAGGCTCTACATCAAGAACGCTTACGGAAGATCGTAGTAACGCACACAAATCCTAAAGACACTAGAACCTGATGCTCTGATACCATCTGTGACAACTCGCTCTAAATAATAACGGGTGGCTAGCCCTATACTACATAAATCAGGTATCTCAGATGGCACAGTCTCAACATCAACATACAACACTATAATATAAGGCTAATTACCCATAATCATTAAAAGCGAATTGTCAAAAATTTTAAACTTTTTATTTAACCACAACAACAAAACCAAGTAATGCAACTCAACCAACGACAAACATCTAACTATGATGAGTGACAGGTGCAAACTCCAATAAAATAAAGGAGTACAAAACGATGTACAAATAAAGTCTCAACAAATAAATACCTGAATATGCTGTCGGGTAACAGACAGTATTATAATCTGATAAAGGAAATATAAAAGTGTTAATCTACAACACTTGAATACTAACTCAATACAACTGAATCCTGATCTAGATATACAAAGATAGGAATCGACTAAAGCGAAGTGCCTCAACAGTCCGCTACTGCCACAGCTCCATGAATCCTGAATGGATGAACATCAAAGGCGTCCTTGCGGAGGAACACCTGAAGTAATACAATATATATACATGGAGGAGAAAATATAAACGGATCAGAGCCCGAGTTTGAAAAACATTTTATAGCAAGTGTATTAAAATTCATAATAATTATAAATGCATTATTACATGATTTAGCTGGAATCGAACTCCCCATAATAATTCCCCTCACCTCTCATCTAAAGCGAGCACTAAGCGTATGCACGTTATCTCCATATGGATGTCCGATTCTAATTTAGGTAAGAGGATTCTAACTTAAACCCAAAAGAAGTATTTCAGTGAAATCATCTAACCTATCTCACAATACATTTGTTTCCATAATTAAAAGTTATAAATATTAACTTTAATATAATCGTTATAGTTATCTTTATAGTGTTCATTTGTTGAACATATAAAGTTACATGATCCAATCATGTCCACATCATCACAATACATCAACAATCTCATTTACTAGAATTTATATTCTAGAGATTCCCTTATAAGGTATGAAACCATATATATAATTATTATATGAGTTATTAGCATCAAGGGTTAAGGACTAAACTCCTCTCGGTTCTCAACACGGCGCTGCGTTTCGTGCGTGGGACGTCTCGCTGAAGCGAAATCCAAACAAGGAACCCCCCGTTACACTACTCCTGACCGTATCGATCCTCGGGGCTCATTATGCCCTCAGTGCAAGATGCATGTAACCCAAATGATTATTATCCAATTTTAAATAATTAATATTCCCAATTCTCAACAGTACACGACATTTCATGTGTGGGACGTCTCGCCGAAGAGAAATCCAAACAAGGAACCCCCCCTTACACTACTTTTGGCACTGTCGATTGTCGGGATAGGTGATATATATATATAATTAATTATGAGCATTAAGGACTATACTTATCCCCAAGTTCCAACATTACACTGCGGTTCGTGCGTGGGACGTCTCGCCGAGGAGAAATCCAAACAAGGAACCTCCCCGATACACTAATCCTGGCAATGTAGGTCGTTGAGGTCCATTATGCCCTTGATACCCAAGTACAAACACAAGCAATAATAACCATCCAACCGAGATATAACTCGAAGGACGCAGGCTCACATGTTATCATCTTCCAACAGCCCATATACGTAGCAAACTGGGGCCACCTGGTGGGGTTCAACGACACCCACCTCGTGATCTACTCACGCACACATCGTCCGGGAAGCGGTCATAGTTCCTAACCGACAAGTGAGAGTGACACATACCCACGACCTCTCACCCCTAATATATATATATGTCATTTGCTGACCACGAAGGACGACTATGACCTGGGGAATATCCACATCCTGCTTTT
Source organism: Sambucus nigra (assembly GCA_949130495.1). Taxonomy (NCBI): domain Eukaryota; kingdom Viridiplantae; phylum Streptophyta; class Magnoliopsida; order Dipsacales; family Adoxaceae; genus Sambucus; species Sambucus nigra. The sequence goes on from OX422222.1 coordinate 53,503,404, forward strand.
CTAGTCAGAATGCTCACCCTCTACGCACGAAACTTCCCAATGATAGCAAGGAGGGGGTATGCTTAACATGTATATACACCATCATATAAGGTATACATACATCCCACATAATAAATATATACCATTATATAAGGTATACCTGGAACAACATATTTATTTTCATTATACGCTCTTAGGCGCAATTTGATTAACATCATTATTTAGTATATCTCTCTCATGATACACCAACCGTCAATACTCACCCATTTACCCCACTTAGTATATGCTATACTAATTTTCGCTTGAAGCTCTCATGTCGCTTCTAGTATGAATTTTCTTTCAATTCTATTTAAGTTAAGGATATTCCATATCCTAATGCACCTCAATTAGCATATCCACATTCTTTCATGGAATACCTCAAAATTTTATGTTTTTAAATTTCTCACATGTGAATGCATTAATAAATACCTTTTTAGGCTTTGAACTACCGTAATACCCAGTTGATTTGAAATATGTAATTTTTTTACCAACTTTCATAGTAGGACTGGATACGATTTCATATTTTCCAAATTTATTTACTGCCCCGGGGGGGGGGGGGGGGGGGGGGGGGGGAGGACGCGCCCCTCTCACACTTTGTTTTTTAACTTTTGGGTAATTTTGAAAAAATAAACACTTTAAAGGTGAAAAATAGAAAATAACACAACTTCAAACCAATTTAATCTCACACGGACGACTAAAACCCTTTTAACCTCACACGGACAAAACAACTTCAAACCTTTCGTTCTTTTGCCTCCTTTTCATTTTTCTCCAATATCATATTTTGGAGAGGAGACTACCCATTTTGGAAGTACTCAATTTGGAGGCTACCCATTTTTCCCAATCCTTTACCTTGCCATCTCCTATTCCGTCACTGTGCTCAGCTACTACCCATTTTGAGGGTAAAATCACTTTAACATTTAACTTTCTTTAATTAAGTGATTGTTTAGTTAAATAATAAGAATGGTGGGAAATATATAAGTTAAATAATAAAAATGGTTGTTTAATTAACTTATTGTTTAATTAACTAAATAATAACTTTCTTTAATAAAAAATGCCTTGACAACATAATTAAATGTTTAGTTAATATATATTAATTTAACTAAACAATGGTTATAAAAATTTCGCAATATTACGTGAATATTATTTTTTTTTTATATTTGAATAATCCTAAAAAAAATCGGGAGTTACTGCCCCCAAACTCCCGTCATTTTTATTGTTATGCTCCAGCCAGTGGAAATTCTTAGGTCCACCATGTAATAACCCTCTCTTCTGATAGCCCATTTTATATTTATTTACACTGGGTAGAAATTAATTTTAAAATGATAGATGTTGAGTATATATTAATTCGTTATGTCAAGGTCAATATTTACTAAAATGTTGTATAGTTACCCCGTGAATAGATAAAATGTTCATGTGGTGATTTTAATGTCATAAGGATTTAAAATGACATTTTGGTTTATTATGAAACCGGAAGTAAAATGAGTTATAAAATTCCCAAATGATAATTTGGATAGTGTAGTTAGTTCCGGTAGGTGTGAGACAGTCAAAATAAGTGCCATATTGTATTTTGGCATTTCGGGCACTTTTGACTGGTTTTGGCTTAAATAGTGATATCGCGTATTATTTTATCGCGCATTAGTTATTAGAGTTGGGCATTTTAGACTTATGGCCCGATTTAGTCTTGCTAAGAATTACTATTCCTTTTATGCCCCAAATTGTTAACTTAGAGAGAAAGAGAGAGAGGAAGAAAGCTTTGGAGAAAAAGAGAGATTGGAGCTTGGATTGTTGCTTCCTTCTTCATCAAATCAGATTCTTACACTTGAGGCAAGTAATCTACTTGCAAATTTATGATTTAAGTAGAATAATTAGTCTTGATATTTATGGATTTGTTATGATTTAGAAATGTTAGGGTTTTGGTTGGATTTTTGGGTATTAACCACTAGAAATGATTTTGGATGATAAATGATGTTTAAGGTTGATAGTTAGATGTATTTAGGATGTAGAAATTGCAGCAAATGATTGTGGTTGGGCTTGGTTTTGGAGTTGGTCAAATTTGGAGTTCAAGACTCCATAGCCATTCTTGGCTATTCCGCAGGGGCGAATCGATTCGGCCCCTAGGGCGAATCGATTCGCATAGTTGCAGTCCCCAGGTCTATGCACCCGAATCGATTCGGATTAAGGCCGAATCGATTCGGCTGTATGCAGAAAGTTGATTTTGTCTTCCGAACCGATTCGCTTTAAGGGCGAATCGATTCGGCAGGGCGAATCGATTCGTCCCTTGGGGCGAATCGATTCGGTTCCTGCAGTTTTGGGTCATTTTCCCCTTTTTATATTGTGATCTTTTCCTTAGGTTTAGGATCTAGGTACCTTCTTGGAAGAAGTAAACTTAGATTCCTAGAGTATTAGTTGAGTTTGGACGTTACCCTAGACTGGAAATGGGTTCATCTGGGGTTTTCTTCGGGGAGGTTTAAAGTAATGTTAAGGCATTACTTCTTTTATTCAAACTTTTAGAAGTTTGGAAGTTAAATGCCCAACTTGGAGACTTATGGGCTTATCAATTTGTATGAACATTGGGAATTTCTAGGATCATAATGATCATTTGGAGACCTAGCCTGGAATTGTAATTTGAGGTAAAATAAATGATAATGTTCGATGGGAATTAGGTTCTCATAAAATGAACCCATATGTGTTTAAAGATGATAGGTTCAACTAGAATGAACCCCGTTGTTTAATGATGTTAGGTTTAAATAAAAAGAACCAATCTCATGATTAATGGAAATGGAATTGGTAATAAATATGATGATAAAATGTAAATGTTAATTTACTGTTACACACCTCTCTAAATGACATCATAGGGGAAGTTCGCTCGTGAGGTGAAGCCCCCTGGCTAATGAATGCAGGGTGGATATAGTCCTAGGACATGGGAGCGCTTATTGTTATATTTTCTGTGATGGGTAGGAGATTCTGGGTGTGGTCTTGACTATCCCGCAGGCTCATGGCCGCTTCCCGACGCATATCGATAGGTGCCCAGGTTGTCTTATGTTAGGCCCTGGAAGATGATGGTCATTTAGGGGCGCGCACAGTGGGGAAACCCGGATGGGCGGTCTTAGATATCGTTATATGTATACGAATATAACTATATTTTCATCAAGTTGGACTTGATGGTTGATAAACGCCACAAAGAGCGTATGATAAATGCCATAAAGAGCATAGATATGTTCCATGAAGAGCACGGAAATAATATGTGTGCCATATAGAGCACTTGATGTAAATGATATTCCTAATAAGGAATGGAAAGATAATATGGAAAGTTTTAATTAATGCATAGAAGTTATAACTCCTTGATTAAACTGAAAATGGTTTTATTCCTAATAAGGAATGTTAGAAGGAAATGGAAATTGTATTATTAAGGAAGGGTTTTAAATCAAAGTGCCTTACTTTCAATTCTTGCTTGTAATTGTTGACGGCATGTCATATTATCATCCTCATCATTCATGTATAACTATTAATTTCAATCATGCTTTTTATTCTTCTGGTAATCATATAGAACCCGGCCCTGACCGGTTTACTTTCCTTGTTGTATATATATTATTGTATCTGCTCAGGTGCTCCATCGCAAGGACGCCCGACTTGACTTCCCAAGTTCCCTTCATTTTCGACGAGCTGTAAGGTTTTGCGGGTTATTACAGGACGCTGTATTAGACGCTTTAATTCTTGTTATTCTAGATATGATCGGGTCGTGTCACTCGGGCGTGTGGCCCAATCATTTGTATTTGATTAATGAATGTACTATGTAAGATATTTATATTGTTGTACGTCGTTACATGTAGTTGTGGACCGACAGCTTATTCGGTCCATTTGTGTACATTCGTCTTACTTGTATTATATATTATCTTTTGGAACTCCACTTGCTCGTCAGATTGGGTTATTAGTTTAAATTTTCATAACCGCATTTAAATTTTTTTACACTTTTTGGCAACCCGTTTTTCTGATTTATTGGGTGGTTTTCCCGTATACTCAGTTTATTATTGTGATGCTGAGAATGATATCCATCCATGATTCCTGTTACGTTTGAGTATCGGGCTGGCCACCCCTTATCTCGGATTGCGGGTTGTCACACACCACTAGGCCCAAGTCTCGTTCATAAGAAAGAAAAATATCTTTAATGATAGTTGCTTTTATCAGTGTTGCCTTTCTAAACACAATAGTGTCGATGGAAAAAAGGTGGGAAATGATGGGACCATTACTACTTGTTGTCCACCCTGATATTATCTTTGGTAAGCGAGATGTTTTTAGTAATGACGCCGACCTCTCTATATATAAAATAAATAGATAAGGATAGACGGGTGTCGTTGAAAAAGATCCCTCTTAGGGGCGAAATTCCCCTTTGGAATGTAATTAATCATAACCTAAAAGGATAACGAAGTAAAAAAAATGGTTATGAAACTGACCCATGCATCTAATGTCAAATCCCATCTTAACAATAAACTCCTCAAGAAAATGTAATTAGGATCCGTTTGCTACCTGCCGTGACAAATATTGCCATGGCAAACTTTGTCATGGTAATATTTCTTATGACAAACTTTGCCAAGACAAATATTGTTTTTCCCACATTAGATTATCAAACAACTAAATGAGGTAAAACAAGCTTTTTAGGCGAAGCATTTTAATAACACATTTTTAAATCATATATTTTTATAATGGTTTTTAAATTTGTTATTAAAACTTTAAAATAATTTTTACAATATATTTAAAATAGTTTTTAAAAATGTTAAAACCTTTTTTACAATGTTTTTATAAAACGGTCTTTCAAAAAATTTGTAAAACATTTTGTTAACAATTTTTTATAATATTAAAAAGAGTTTTCAAAAATTACAAAACAGTTTTTAAATATTCATAACAATTTTTTTAACCATTTAAAATAGTTTTTAAAATTAATTTTTAAAATTTTAAAACAATTTTTATAATATATTCAAAATAGTTTTTAAAAATGTTAATAACATTTTTACAATATATTTATAATACAGTTTTTAAAAAAAAATTGAAAAACACTTTCTTAACAATTTTTTATAATATTAAAATTAATTTTTAAAACCTTACAAAATAGTTTTTAAATATTCATAGCATTTTTTTTTAACTATTTAAAACATTTAAATTTTTTTTTAAAAAAGTTTAAAACCGTTTTTATAATATATTCAAAATAGATTTTAAAAATGTTAAAAACAGTTTTACAATATTTCTATATTACGGTTTTGAAAAAAAATGTAAAACATTTTCTTAACAATTTTTTACAATATTATAAACAGTTTTTAAAACAATAAAAAAATAATTTTTAAATATTCATAATAGTTTTTTTAATTATTTTAAATAGTTTTTAAATTATTTTCAAAAACATTAAAACCGTTTAAGAAGTTAGCAAATTTGTTGGCAAATATTTCTCACTCAAATAGGTAAGCAAAGTTTGTCAACACGTTATGCATAATGGGTGTTGTACACTAACAAACAATGCTACGACAAATTGTGCAACCAAAAAACCTAAAAGTTGGCAAATTTTTATATTTGCCAACTTTTTGACATTTTCCATAGCAAATAATGGCAACCAAACGAAACCTTAGAGTATACCATATAACTTAGTCATGTCCAGATTTAACGAAAAATGACCAATTTTTCCATGGACTTGCGCTTAATAGAGTGATTAATCTAAAAAGTTATAGGAACTTTATCTGTGATAAGATGGCCGGGGAGAAATGCACTTTGAGTTTCTCAAATTATTACCCCTAATTTTTAGTCTATTAGATAAAAATATAACAATAATTTTATATATGACATTACACAAACTAATAAGCCTATATCTTGTAGTGTTTGGAGGATTTTCAATTTTGGGGATCAATGCAATAACAACGTGGTTCAAATGTTGCAATGGGAGGTTGTTTGATGGAAATGTGCCCTATTTTAAGTTTTTCTTTTTCTTTTTCTTTTTTTTTTAATTTGTATTTTCCTTTATTTTTGGTTTGTATTTAAAGGTAAGAGTAGTAATAACATTTTTGTAATTACGGCCTTCGTTTGGATCCTAAGCTACTCTTCCCATTTAAATACCCTCTTGTAAGCATCATTTAAGGTAGACTTGAATTTGAAAATATAAAAGAGTGATTCTCTTTCTAAATTGGTGTTTTGATAATTTTAGTAGCGTTTTGACGGACGGTTTACATCAAAGTGGTATCAGAGCGGGTGTCGCTCCACAATGGTGATTGGTATATCATTTTTTTTATCAAATCGTACACTACTCTCCAATGGCTCTCAAGAAATCCAAATAACAACAAGAAGATGATAACTGAGAGTTGAGGCAACAAATTGCAGAGTTGCAATAATAAATGGTGCTACTCTTTTCTAACCTGGGGCTAATAATACCTAATCCTCCGACCATGGTTGCTACAACCCAAAAAAAGACACAAACCCTAGCCCCCCTCAAACCCTAACCCTAGCTTCCGCCCCATTACCTCAGCCTTAACCCACCACCATCGGAGCCCCAAAACCCTCTACTATACCCCCAAAACCATACTTGCTACCCCAACAAAAAACAAACAAACTAAAAGGGTCCTTAACTCAGTCCGCCCCAACCCCCGAAACCCCTCGGCAACTCCCTGCCCACCCACCGACCACCCCAACCCCTTGCCGCCGACCACCCCTGGTGGTCGCTCAGGCCCCATGCCCCAATTTGCTCCCAAAAACCTAAGGTTTTACCCTAGGCCTGCTAAAAAAAACCCTGGGCTGCCTTACCCAACCCCAAACCCTTTTACTAGCTTTTCAACTATGGCTTTTAACCCAGGTGGGATTTTCTAAGGGTTGATAGGGTGAATAAAGTGGAGATGAAAAGATAAGATGAAGAAATAAAGAAGAAAATTGTGGGATGTGTACTCCTCAAGTTTCAAGAATTAATTTTAGGTCTTCACAATTTTTTGGAACAATTTTTGAAATTTTCCACGAATCCCCAAAATTTTGTATGCTCGAGGAGCTTGGTTTTAAGAAGGGGAGATTGATGGATATGGGCCTTATTTTGGGGTTTTATTTGTCATTTTATTTTCTTTTATATTTTCTTTTATATTTTCTTTATTTTTTATTTGTATTTTCCTTTATTTGTGTTTTGTATTTAAAGGTAAGGAGTAGTGATGGTATTTTTGTAATTAGGGCTTAGCTTGGAGCCTAAGCTACTCCTCCTCTTTAAATTCCCTCTTGTAAGCCTCATTTGAGGTAGACTTTAATTTTAATATAGAAAAGAGTATTTCTCTCTCTAAAGTATGTGTTTAGATATATTTAGGAGCCTTTTGACGTGTAGTTTACGTCATTGTTATTTAATATTCGTATACATCATTTCCAATAACATAACAATATATATTTTTTAAATAGAGGAGGGATAATGTATGAATGAAGGGATTTAATTAAGAACATGAAGTACCTTGGGTGAACTAAATTCCTAGAGAAGAGGGTTATTCATCTGTTGTGTAACCAGCCTATCAATTCCCCATATAATATCCTCCTAAGTAGAAATCTAAGGCTCATTAGATGTGAAATAAGACTTAAAATATTAGTCTCACACCTCGCCACATTAATATAATCAGTTACTCCAATACAATTGGAATCCACTAGTTCCTTAATTGGAGTCCACTAGTTCTATAAACCTATTATTTTTCCTTCATTGAGTTGATTTGTCATGAAAATAGGAAGTAATTTTTCACCCTTTTGAAGACGTTGGACCTTACTTCGTTATGCCATTCTATGTCTTCAGTGACAATTATTTTATCGATCTTAAGTTGTTGGCTTACAATTTCCTTCGTGTTTGTATATGTTAGGGAAATGGAAAGACTCTCGAGAGTCATAATACTCTCCCTAACACTAGTTATCTTATCATTTCCTTGATGCATGAGAAGCATACTACAACCTTTAGTTTTATCCGGGATATCAATCCATTCCCATTTCCAGACCCGTCTCTGAGCAAGTGCCACCTGGTCGATTGCACAGGGCTGCAAATGCTAGATGCTATTTTGCTACATTAGTATTTGGTTGTTTTTAAAATTGGAAGGGGGATATTTACAGAGAAAATAAGTAAAGATAGGGGTCTATTTAGTCATTCGTAGTAAAGTAGGCAACAAAGTATACAAATAATTTAACAGTCATTACCTTAAGGTTTGTAAATAATTCAAAAAGATGGTACGATTTTAGGATACAAAACTTTTTTATTGGGTATGTAGAGTACTTGGTACTTATGTTACTCTTATTTGTTATTGTTGAGTTATCACAATTATTGAGTTACAATTATTGAGTTTTGTGTATGCATATGTATATATCTGTGATACTCAACTCAACAAAGTTTTTTTTTCTAATTATTTGGATTTGTATACATGAATCCGAATTTTTCCATTCCATTATGTTTAGTACAATATCTTCTGTTAGACCATATGATATTATGTATTTTTGTACAATATTCTACAAAGTCAATTTAGGCCTACCTCTACCCTTTGCATTACCATCAATAATAACTAAATCACTCTTACTTATGAGGCATCCATTAATCTACGCTTCATGTGTCCAAATTATTTAAGTCGATTTTCTCTTAATTTATATTCTATATGAGCTTCTTTTACCGTTTCAATAATTTGTTCATTTCCAAAACTTTTCCTTTCGGGTTTTACTACAAATTCATCTTAGCATTCGCATCTCCGCCACTCATTTTCTGCACATTTTATTTTTTTGGTTGTCCAACACTCTATCCAATATGTATATATTTGTGATTGTAAGAGTAAAAAGGCCATGATACCACCCGTAAGTGCGAAAATGCTCAGATATCACTTTGTTAGTGCGTAGGAACACGCCCGGCAAAGATGGTCACAATAAAAAATTCATTTTTTTTTACTTTTTATCCATTTCAGTCCAAAAAACACAAATTCAATTATAAATAAATTTTGGTCTTTGATTAAATTAGGTGTGAATGCAAGTATGTGTTCTAAACGTAATGATTTAAACTACGCATGAAAAGAACACAAATATTGAGAAAAAAATCATTTTTCATGACAAAACCTTTTAATTAGTACTTTAGAAACTTTTACAAGACTATCGACTTACAAACTACTTAATACACCCACAATTATATAACTCAGTGTCTTCAAAACCTCTAAAGAAAACAACTTAGTTCAGAGTCGTTTGCAGGTGGCAATCCACCCTCAATATCCACCGATCAACCTTCAGCCTTCTTCATTTATCTTCTGTTGTGATCATTGAGGTCAAAAAGTTCAGCTGTAGAGAATCCTCTCCACAAGGTGTATGCAAGATACAAAACTTCTAGGGTTTCAAAATGATTCACAAAAAACTATTTGGAGATATAAAGTTGTGAATCAAAAGTGTTTCTGTATCACAAAACTTAAAAGATTTTGCAACAGATATACAAGAAAAGTTTTGGCAAAAGTCTTGTGAAAATTGGAGTCAAAATGACTATTTATAGACCTGTCAGGAAATTCGAGGCAGAACATTCGTTGGATTGAAAATAAAAGTCGTTCCAACGAGATTGTCATTTCCTTTGAATGAAAAGTCAATTCGTTCGAACGAGACAACAATATCGTTAGAACCAGCTTGTAACGAATTCCAACAGCGTGCTCTCATTAGTAGTTCGTTCAATGTAAGATCTAACGAGCCCTTAAACCAAAATCTTATTTCGTTCGAATGAGGTTAAAAAATTATTTGTAAAAGGTTCAGCTTCGATTTATAAAAATAACATCCCAAATAAAATTTATGAAAAGTTATGAACTCCTAAAATTTTTATATCTTCATGTGGTGTAGAGGAGTCTTGAACTTGAAGATATTGGAGTTTGGTTTGACGTGTCAGTGCGAGTTAGTTTGTAATGGGATAAGCCAAACATGCCAAAATGCAAATAAAAAAAACTAAGCTAAAATATTTGCGCTTGCAAATCTCATCCGTTGGCTATTCCGGTAAAAAACTAACCGAAACCCAAATTACAAAAGAGTACCCCTCTATGACAAAAACGTTCTAATACCCTTCCCAAACCCTAGAAATGGAACGACGTAGAGAAACATTATCTTCAATCTCATCTTGATCTTCTCTTGGGCAACCTTTTCTTTATGCGGTGTCATATGTTCTTCCTTTAGAAGCCTACACACATGAAATAAAGAAAATACCGTGTGATGCATAGAGTTTGAAATATAAAATAAAAACAAAAACTCATAATGCTATCACCCCCATAAATCAAACTCATCAACAAAATCCCCCCTAATTTGTTCTCCCCCTCTTTATCTGAAATAGACAAAGGAGTAGAATCGAAACATGATAAATAGAGAACTACATATAAGAAGTAAGATATCATCACAAAGATATGTAAATAACACACATGAAATGATAATCTTAGAGGCCATAACAACTATTTTTGAAAATTTTCAAATTTTTTCTTAAGTATAAATGGTACAAATACAACACAATAACTCAAGCACCAATATTCCAAACTGTTGTCAAGTATGTGAAAACAATTAAGTAAATGTAAATAGCAAAGATTTAAAACACGATACCATATATACAATATGAAAAATATACCAAAGAAGTTGTGCCACACATATATAGGTATAAACGACCACAAAACACATAAGCTTTACACACAAGCATAATATTGATGTGTCTAAACATGTGGGATGGAATGAATGGGCACGAGATAGATACAAATGAGTTATGACCCAAACACTCAAATATGTTCAAGAAGTTCTAATTAATAGTAAAACTTTATCAAACCAAGCTTTAGCCTCAAGTGACAAGTAAAATTCAACTTAATGAACAAAAAAGCACAATGCACATAAGCCTAAAATATTAATGATTCTACAAATCAATAGCGTCATGACAACATAAACATAACTAGAATTCATTGTGCAATACCATTGATCTTCAATTAAACACCCTCAAAAGGTAAACATATATCATATATTATTTTCCTTTTCTTTTCTCAATTCTTTTGAACGATCAAACATTAAACTAAGTTGGCCCCTTTTTTGCAATTTTTCTATTTTATTGCCTTTAATCTTTTTATTGGGATCTTGCCAATGGTGGCTTTCCCTCAAAGGAGATTTTCTCATTTCTTAGCACTTTTCCATGCACAATCATATGTTTAATATTATCAAATAAATCCCACGGACAACGGTTCTTATATGCACAAATTCCCCATAGTAAAAAAATATTTAGACGACAAAATTGACGAGGGAACATCTCACAAAGCTCAAATATACATGTGAAGTTAACGTTCAAAATGCTCGTACATATGTGTGAGGAGGCATATACAAAGTCAAATTCGTAAAGCAAATCAAGTTCTAAATAACTCCACGAAACATGGTTAAGAAAAATCTAAGTATCTATAATTATAACCAAATGTCCTAGCCACATGGAAAGTATGGGGTGAATTGGATTTAAACACATCAATATGCCAAACGAAATGTGTAAAACTAGAATACACAAAACCAAAAATCCTTTTGAGTTTTTTTGAATTTTTTCGAAAGAAAACAAAATCTAACTCAAAAGACAAATAAAATATTTTTGTATTTTTTCCAACATGACTCAATAAAAGAAAAATATAATACCAAAGATTCACATTTAATAACATTAGCAAACATATATCTCGAAACCCAACTAGAGTACGACAAACAAAATCATGCAAGCAATCACCCATAAGATATAACATGTGAAGAATTATGTGCATGCATGCAAGAATGAACTATCCTAACATCTAGCACCTCCAAAATAGATGTCCTAACCCAAATAGATGTAGAATTAACGCACCAGTTTTTGAAAACCAGAGGAACACTTGACTTCAACATCCTAGGACCTATTCCACGATCATAACAAAAACACCTACGATGACCTTTGCTACTACAATGTGAACATGTGTAAACACGAGGAATGTTGCCTATGGGTTGACCATTTTTAACATCCTTGGATATTGTTGACCTTCTAAAATAAACAATGGTCTTCGTTTAGCGACAGAAGCATTAGAATCATGGGATCCTTTACCATTACTACCAACACTACTCGAGTCTTTTATATCATCTTTTAACTTCAAAATTTTAGACTCAAGCGAAGAATTAGACTCTTTAAGTTTTAGAGACTTCTTTCTTTAAATATTCACGTAACAACCCAGGTTTTTGAGCGGCTATTTTACATTAATTTGCACGATGGGCTAATTTTATAAAATAGGGGATGTTGGAGTAAATATTGTTTCCCGTGCTATTAAGGGATAATATTTACTATGTTTTGTCTATTTGCCATATGAGAAGGTAAATAGCATAATATTGTGATATATTGCGTCGTTATATGTAAAACGACGGTTATGGTTTATAAATAAATTTGAGTATAATTAATGAAATAAAATAAAGTCCGAACATAAAATTTGTTCGAGTTATCCCGAATGCCAAAATAGGGGGTGTGGTTGTTTTTAGAATAGTCGAGATAGTCGAAATAAGTGCCATGTTTTATTTTTGAGTTTCGGGCACTTTTGGGGTGTTATGACTCAATTATGTGGTTGTGAGTCATTTTAATGGTGTATTAGCAATTAAAAGAGGGGAATTATGTTTTAAAGCCCGTTTAAGTTTTCCCACCCCTCTTATTTTCTCATTCTTATGAGAGAAGCCAAAGGAGAGAGAGAGAGAAGAGAGAGCATGGGAGAAAAGAGAGAAAATGGAGATTTGGGCCGGATTTCCGTTGCTACCGGAGGTTTATCTGAGACTACGAACCCGAGGCAAGTTTCTTACTTGCTAGATATTGATTTAATGTGATAAATTGCATGTATAGTTAGGTTTTTGGAGGTTTAAACCATAAATGGGTTTTTGTAGATTTTTGGTGTTTAATCCCTTAATCTTAGTTTTATTTTGATTTGAGGAGAAATAAATAGCTAAATGATGGGTAGAAATGATTTGGTAGCCATTTTTGTTGTCGTTGTTGGCTAAAATACCGAACAAAAGCTTGAGGGTTTCATTAATGGCCGAAACAGCTTCCCATGGAAGAAGCTGTCCGTCAGGATCGATCGATCGAGCCTGGGGGATCGATCGATCGAAACCTTCGATCGATCGACGGTCAAGGGTCGATCGATCGACCCCTTCTGAAAAGGAGAGATTTTTCTAGTTTTGTTTTAGCCATTTTCTTTTAGGTTTGAGGTTTAGGAACCTTCCTTTGGGAAGTAATTAAGAGTCCTAGAGGGTTGAGTTGGGTAGACTAATGTCCTAGGATAAAATGGGATGATTGGGCTTACCCCGAGGGCTAGTTGTTTAGGTTAATGCCCGTATAAAATAGGAGATTAACCGAAAGATAAATTTGGAGATAAAATGCAAAAGTTGAGGATTTTGGGAGATACTCCTTGAAGGAGGCTTACTTTGAGGGTTTATGAAATGGTATGAACTCTGGGAGACTAGTTTGAGGTTTATGGCACTTTGGGTTTTAAGTCATTAATAAAATATGACACTAGGAATACGAAAAACATATGCTAATATGTGGTATTAAATTAATAAGTACAAATGATATTGAGAAAGTAAAATTGGATGTTTTCAAAAGGAAAAATTAATGTTTTTCATAAATGTTAATTTATGATTACACACCTCCCTAAATCGCTATCATACGGGAAGTTGCGCGCGTGTGGTGAAGCCCCCTAGCTAATGAATGAAGGGTGGATATAGTCCCTAGGCCATATGGGCATTTATTATACTGCGTTGGTTAGGAGATTCTGAGTGTGGTCTTGACTTTCCCACAGACATATGGCCGCTTCCCGACGTTGGTAGGTTCCCAGGTTGTCTTGTTTGATAGGCCCTGGAAGATGATAGCCATTTAGGGGCGCGTCCAGTGGGGAAACCTGGAGGGACAGTCTTAGATTTATTAAAGCAATTCATGATAATGAATTGGCTTTAATTACATTTCTCGGATGAAATAAGGGAAATGGGGTATATGGTTTGGCTTCGGATTCATTTCCCAGATGGAAGAAGGGAAATGGAAGCATATGGTATACAAAATTATTTTTATGATAATAAAAATGACTTTTGGTTACACTTCCTAGATGGAAGAAGGGAAGTGGGATTTTATGAAAAGGATAAAGAACTTTTTATGATAATAAAACTTGCTTTAAATTATGTACTCTTCCTGGATGGAAGAAAGGAAATAAAATTGGTAAAGAAAGTTTTGAAATGTAATTGACTTGGTAAACATTTGATAAAATGTTGTACCATTTATATATATTCCTAAAGAAGAATTAGGAATTATGCTTTTATATAGTGAATGGAATTAATTAAGTTTCTTGAATAGCTGTAGATCATATGCATACACATACATATATATATTGATTACGTGCTGAGGGTCTAATGGATCTCGACGATCAACCTTGCCTAAGTAGTAGTGTATCGGGAGGGTTCCTTGTTTGGATATCGCTTTGAGAGACACCACACGCACAAATAGGGCATAATGTTGAAAATGGGGAGAAGTTAGCCCTTAGTACTTGGGTTAACTAGATCATCTCATGGATATTGCGCTAGGTTGCTTTTAGACTGAGAGGTAAAAAATATTACTGTTAATTGCGAGAGAATTATGCACTTAACTGTCATGCATTTTAGTCACATGGGAATCATATCAAACCGGGCTCTGACCCGTCTATATTTCTTTATTTCTGCATATACTCTTTGCCGCACAGGTGCTCTACCGTATTGACACCCGTATTTACATTTCCATTCCAGGTGGTCATGGAGCTACACCATATTGCGGATGTTGTAGGTTATTTGTATTAGACACTCCTTTCCACTGTGCTCTAGTTATTTTTAGTTTATTTATTCGGGCATGTTGCCCAAGTGTTGCACTCACTTATTATATTGTAAATATTGAAATGTAATACTCGGTGTAACTAATTGTATTGGTCTGTTCACCGACAGCTTAATCGGTGATTATTTATTATATTGTCATTCTTTATTCTTCGGTTTTTTATATCCACCGTTTTCACAAATGGGATTGTCTAAGTGTCTTTCTTTTACTTATTAAAATTTTAAATTGGTAGTCCATTTTCTAAAATGATTGGTGGTTATCTCGTACTATTATTTTAATCGACAGTGATGCTGAGAATGGACCATCTATGATTCCTGTGATTATTCGAGTATTGGGCTGGCCACCTATTATTTTAGTAGGCGGGTTGTCACAGATGGTATCAGAGCATTAGGTTCTAGAGTCCTTAGAAATCAGTGTGGATGTATTGCGTCTTTTGCGTTTCTTTTGATTTGATATAGAGCCTTAGGATTAAGATCGTTGATTTCTCTTGTGAGATTTTGTTCTTCTGCTAGGTTATGAGAACCTCGAAAATCCTTTTCCCATTCATATGAAACTCGTAGGTGGTCAGGTTAAGGGCGTCGTGGAAGGCCGTGGTGAAGGCGTCATGAGGCGGGATTATTAAGAGCTATGAACTGTAGTCGGGGATGAGGACCGCTTTAGAGGTCGCTTCCTTCGTATCATTATCTAATATTGCTACCGTGACTACTAAGTACAGTGGATATAGTTTTCCATGTACCGATACCGGTAGAGGGTGGTACTAAGTTTGGGACTCCAAGCGATATTAAGTTGAAGCTGAGAGGTCCTTAGTGAGGACCACATGTTGAAGTCAAGTTAGATAGAAGAAGTGTAATCTCGTTTGGTAAGAAAATAAGGCCCGAGAGTTTGGCCTAGAGTGGGGCATAGAAGTAACCAGGTGTGAAGATTGGAGGAAAATCTTCCACCCAATTGGAGTAAGGTTAAAGTGGCAGAAAAAGTAGTCGCCCCACTTTGGTGGAGCAATAAGTTTTACCCATAGAGTAACCCGGTAGATGTTTTCAACAGCGAGTTTCTCTGGGGTGACAGGAATGATGAGAACGTAGATTCTCAAGTATTCATGCGAGGTTCGGTTAGAGGCCGACAGTGAATAAAGGGTGTTATGATTAAGGAAACCATGCACCGAAATAAGGATGTTACAAGGAAGAGAGAGCCCTTAAAAAAATGATAGGCTCACAAGTAAGTGTTGGTAACACTTTAGGAGAAGTGGTGTTTGTGAGACCCCATCGGTGGACCTCCACCCAGGGGAGACTCACTGAACTAGACAGGGGAGGCCTGTAGAATGTTCTCTTTACTAAAGGAGTTGAGGGAACTACTTGAGAAATCTTTAGAGTATCTAGAAATGGAGGTAGAGTGGTTCAGATGAGACTAGAATATGTGTCTAGGAACCATTGCTAGCCGCTAAGCATATTGGCATGAATGTTGGTGGGAATTTCCACCGTAGTTGAGGGTGGGGTGTTCCTTATGATAAGATGGAATAGATTTGTATTTACCCTAGATTCGGGTGTGTATATCTGAGCTTGTGGTAGTATATTTATATAGCTTCCATGATAGGGAAGTTCTATGTTTTTCTTTCACTCGTTATGGGGCGAGTGATGATATGTGTGGTATGTGCTACTTGTATTTTATGTAATATATGAGTAGAGATATTCTTGGATTGGTTGGTGTGATAGCAAGCGAATAAATCGTGAGGCTATCCTATTTCTAGTTCTAGAGAAGGACTAGTTGTTCTATAATATATCTCCTGAATACAGGCCGAGACTTTATAGAGGTGGTTTACGGTTTGTAGATAGTTTTCATTTTTATTTTGTTTTGTTTTGCTTTGTTTGTTTTGTTTTATTATTTTCTTTCTTTGCTTGTGTATGCTATTGCCTTATCTCCATGACCAACAAGTTAAGGGGATTGTGTCGGAGGGGTTCCTTGTTTGGATTTCGCTTTGCGAGACACTCCGCGCATGAACCTTAACGACATTGGAAGTGGAGAGATGTGCATTTTCTTTCTTTTCTTTTCTTTTATATTAATTGAGTGATGGGTTGGAAAGTTTAGCCAAGAATCATGTAAATGAGTGATTAGAGGGCTAAGTTAATGTGCGTGATATGAGCATTGTGATAGTTTTCCTCAGATCGATGTGGGAAATACTAAGATATGAAAGTCGAATTGAGACTTATGGTTAAGTATTATGACTTAATGAGAAGGCCATCTATAAAATATGTATGTGTGTATATTGGGATAAAGTGTTAGTGGCATTTTACAAAAAGTAAATTCCAGGTTAGCAAAATTTTTAAGTTGTTTGAGATGGTAGGACTTAGAAGTAGAAAAGCATTAGTAGGATAACGAGTTAGGAATTCTAGAGATCCCGATCATGTGTCTTGGACCATTACTTCTCGACGAACGATGATGCGAGGTAGTAGTGTAATGGGAGGGTTCCTTGTTTGGATTTCACCTCGGCGAGACGTCCCACACACGAAATCGAGCAAATGTCGGAAGTTGGGAAAGGTCTTGGACACTAGGGATATAATTAGGATAATACATATACGAATAGATTAGGATAGATATATTGGCTTTAGGATTATTAGGACGTAAGGCCTTTAGGGCATGTAACGTGGTTTTAGGAAGGTGGTAGGGAGTTGACCACAATAAGTTGTGTGTTAACTCTAAGTGGGACCAGGTCCCTAGAACGACGAAGAGGTTTAGGATCTTGAGTGATTCGTAACGATAGGCCATAGAAGGTGGGGCCTTTCTTAGATAGAGTGTTACGTTGGTAACCTATCTTCAAAGGAGTTGAAGTATGTGCTGACTTTTACTCCTGCACTCGTGTTGTTAAGATTGAGAGTGGATTTAACGAAAGAGTCTTTGCCAGGAACGAGAAGTATAAGTACCGGAGCATGAACCCCTTTATTTATGTGTCTCACAGACTTAAACTCTGTGAGAAGTATTATCCCCCGCTTTAGAGTTCGTAGTGGTAGTATTTGCCTTGGAGAATAGAGGCACTACCTCCTGGGCAGGAATTTGGTCTTTTCGCGAACAAGAAGTTGGAGTTCATAAAAGACTATAAATTGGTTATTCCCTTTCGCTAAGGAAATGCGAAAGGGGTAGTTGATGCACCGAGTAGAAAATTCTTCAGAGAGATTAGTTATGGTATGGAATGCCTAGTAGAACCAGCTTCACCGAGGGGACGTTATAGTGAGAGCGTTCATGTCCGTGATTAACCAACTCACATACTAGTGTGAAGAGACTAGTGGTGGAATGAGGAAGGAGTTGAGTGGTAGCTTTTCGGAATCGAATTTTCGTACAATAGTTTGGATCGTTTGGTGCCGTGTATGTAGCCCAGTGTAGTCGGCGAAGTGCTTCGCCTATTCGTTGAAATGGAACCAATATATATATATATATATATATTCTCTGGGCTTGGAGTGGTCCGGGGATATTTATTTAATGATTGGGCTCATTGAGCCGCACACTTTTAAGGGCTACGCCAATGCTAATAGGGGTAAGTAGTGTTTGAGTAGTTATTCCCTGACAAGGGTATGATATGATTTGAGAAGAAAGGAAATTTTTGTCGAGCCGTGCAGGTATCTCCTTCCGAAGTAGAAAGGTACGATCGATAGTTCATGAGGAGCGATTTGGTGCTATGTTAGATCACGGAGAATGTAGACTGAGATCAAGTAGTGACGACCTTAGTCCAAGTCCAAATGGGGACGCCGCGCTACCGAGGGGTTAGCTAAGAATGATAGAATGATAGTTTAGTATAGTATACCCTTTATATGATTAAGGTTATACTGTATGTCTGAATTTTGAGGGAAAAATTCCCTTCTAAGGAGGGGAGTATGTAACAACCCAGGTTTTTGAGCGGCTATTTTATATTATTTTACCCGATATGTTTTGTCTATTTACGGTATGAGAAGGTAAATAGCATAATGTTGTGATATATTGCGTCGTTATATGTAAAATGACGGTTATGGTTTATAAATAAATTTGAGTATAATTAATGAAATAAAATAAAGTGTGAACATAAAATTTGTTCAAGTTATCCCGAATGACAAAATAGGGGGTGTGGTTGTTTTTAGAATAGTCGAGATAGTCGAAATAAGTGCCATTATTATTTTTGAGTTTCGGGGACTTTTGGGGTGTTATGACTCAAAAATGTGGTTGTGAGTCCTTTTAATGATGTATTAGCAATTAAAAGAGGGGAATTATGTTTTAAAACCCGTTTAAGTTCACCCACCCCTCTTATTTTCTCATTCTTATGAGAGAAGCCAAAGGAGAGAGAGAGAGAAGAGAGAGCTTGGGAGAAAAGAGAGAAAATGGAGATTTGGGCGGGATTTCCGTTGCTACCGGAGGTGTATCTGAGACTACGAATCCGAGGCAAGTTTCTTACTTGCTAGATATTGATTTAATGTGATAAATTGCATGTATAGTTAGGTTTTTGGAGGTTTAAACCATAAATGGGTTTTTGTGGATTTTTGTTGTTTAATCCCTTAATCTTAGTTTTATTTTGATTTGAGGAGAAATAAATAGCTAAATGATGGGTAGAAAAGATTTGGTAGCAATTTTTGTTGTTGTTGTTGGGTAAAATAACGAATAAAATCTTGAGGGTTTCGTTAATGGCCGAAACAGCTTCCCGGGGAAGAAGATATCCACTAGGATCGATCGATCGAAGCCTTCGATCGATTGATGGCCAAGGGTCGATGATGGACCCCTTCTGAAAAGGAGAGATTTTTCTAGTTTTGTTTTAGCCCTCTTCTTTTAGGTTCGAGGTTTAGGAACCTTCCTTTGGGAAGTAATTAAGAGTCCTAGATGGTTGCTTTGGGTAGACTAATTTCCTAGGATAAAATGGTATGATTGGGCTTACCCCGAGGGCTAGTTATTTAGGTTAATGTCCGTTTAAAATAGGAGATTAATCGAAAATAAAATTGGAGATAAAATGCAAAAGTTGAGGCTTTTGGGAGATACTCCTTGAAGGAGGCTTACTTTGAGGGTTTATGAAATGGTATGAACTCTGGGAGACTAGTTTGAGGTTTATGGCACTTTGGGTTTTAAGTCATTAATAAAATATGACACTAAGAATAAGAAAAACATATGCTAGTATGTGGTATTAAATGAATAAGTACAAATGATTTTGAGAAAGTAAAATTGGATGTTTTCAAAAGGAAAAAGTAATGTTTTTCATAAATGTTAATTTATGATTACACACCTCCCTAAATCGCTATCATAAGGGAAGTTGTGCGTGTGTGGTGAAGACCCGTGGCTAATGAATGCTGGGTGGATATAGTCCCTACGCCAAATGGGCATTTATTATACTGCATTGGTTAGGAGGTTCTGGGTGTGGCCTTGACTTTCCCGCAGACATATGGCCGCTTCCTGACGTTGGTAGGTTCCCAGGTTGTCTTGTTTGATAGGCCCTGGAAGATGATAGCCATTTAGGGGCGCGTCCAGTGGGGAAACCTGGAGGGACGGTCTTAGATTTATTAAATCAATTCATGATAATGAATTGGCTTTAATTACATTTCCCGGATGGAAGCAGGGAAATGGGGTATATGGTTTGGCTTCGGATTCATTTCCCGGATGGAAGAAGGGAAATGGAAGCATATGGTATACAAAATTATTTTTATGATAATAAAAATGACTTTTGGTTAGACTTCCTGGATGGAAGAAGGGAAGTGGAATTTTATGAAAAGGATAGAGCACTTTTTATGATAATAAAACTTACTTTAAATTATGTACTCTTCCTGGATGGAAGAAAGGAAATAAAATTGGTAAAGAAAGTTTTGAAATGTAATTGACTTGGTAAACATTTGATAAAATGTTGTACCATTTATATATATTCCTAAAGAAGAATTAGGAATTATGCTTTTAGATGGTGAATGGAATTAGTTAAGTTTCTTGAATAGCTTTAGATCATATGCATACACATACATATATATATATATATATATTGATTACGTGCTTAGGGTCTAATGGATCTCGATGATCAACCTTGCCTAAGTAGTAGTGTATCGGGGTGGGGGGGGGGTTCCTTGTTTGGATTTCGCTCTGCGAGACACCCCACGTACGAATAGGGCATAGTGTTGAGAATGGGGAGAAGTTAGCCCTTAGTACTTGGATTAACTAGATCATCTCATGGATATTGCGCTAGGTTGCTTTTAGACTGAGAGGTGAGAAATATTATTGTTAATTGCGAGAGAATTATGCACTTAACTGTCTTGCATTTTAGTCACATGGAAATCTTATCAAACCGGGCTCTGACCCGTCTATATTTATTTGTTTCTGCATATACTCTTTGCCGCACAGGTGCTCTACCACATGGACACCCATTTTTACATTTCCATTCCAGGTTGTCATGGAGCTACAGCATATTGCGGATGTTGTAGGTTATTTGTATTAGATGCTCCTTTCCATTGTACTCTAGTTATGTTCAGTTTATTTATTCAGGCGTGTTGCCCAAGTGTTTCACTCACTTATTATATTGTAAATATTGAAATGTAATACTCGGTGTAACTAATTGTATTGGTCTGTTCATCGACAACTTATTCGGTGATTATTTATTATATTTTCATTCTTTATTCTTTGATTTTTGATATCCACCGTTTTCACAAATGGGATTGTCTAAGTGTTTTTCTTTTACTTATTAAAATTTTAAATTGGCAGTCCGTTTTCTAAAATGATTGGTGGTTATCTCGTACTATTATTTTAATCAACAGTGATGCTGAGAATGGACCATCTATGATTCCTGTGATTATTATAGTATTGGGCTGGCCAACTATTATTTTAGTAGGCGAGTTGTCACAATTCAATAATTCCTAGAATCTTATCTTGCTCCCCCTCAATGCTAGCGAACTTATCCCTAAGAGTCTTCTCACATTCCCTCAAATCTAAAATCAATTTTTCGCTATCCTCAGTGGCACATAAGAAAACCCTAGAAATTTCCAATTCTTTCTTTAAAAACATGACTCTATTATCAGATTCTTTCTTAGACGATACTAAAATTTTAAAATCAAGGTTTCCACAAGTTTCTCACGAAATAAATCTCTTTGGGTTTGAACAGTTTATAAAAGTTTCAAAATTGCTTTAAAACGAGAATTTTCTTTTTCAAGAATTTTAATTCTTTTAGAAAATTTCAAATTCAAATGAGATAAATTTTCAATATGGCTATCCATTGAGAAAAAAAAAATAACAGAGAAGGATAAAAACCACTCTAAAAAACACTAAATTAGGATCTACGCGATAACTTAGTGCAACCCGCTTTGATATCAATTTATAAGATTTGGTATCTAGAGGAAAAACTCTTTGAAAATCAAGATCACATGATGATTTGGTGTGACCTTGTCTGATACCAATTTGTTAGATTAAAAAGGCTCTAATACCACTTGTAAGTGCGAAAATGCTCGAATACCACTCTTAGCACTTATGAACATGCAAGGCAAGGATGGTCATAATAAAAAATTCTATTATTGTGTTTTTATCAATTTAAATCCCCAACACACAAATCCAATTTTAAACAAATTTTAATCTTTGATTAAATTAGGTGTGAAGGCAAATATGTATTCTAAATATAATGATTTAAACTATGCATGCATAGAACACACATATTGAGAAAAAAATCTATTTTCAAGGCAAGACCTTCTAATCAACACTTTAGAAAGTTTTACAAGACTACTTGATACACCAACAGGTATAATGCGTAGTGTCTTCAAAACCTCTAAAGAAAATGACTCAGTACATAATCATCCAAAGGTGGTGGTCCAGCCTCGGTATCCACTGTTCAACCTTTTTTAGCCTTCTTTTTTCGTGATCACTCCAGTCACAATGTTCATCCATAGAGAATCCTTTCCACAAGGTGTATGCAAGATACAAAACTTCAAGGGTTTCAAAACGATTCACAAAAACTATTTGGGGATGTAAATTTATGAATCAAAAGTGATTTTTTAATTCAAAACTTGAAAACTTTTGCAACACATATGCAAGAACCTTTTTGGCAAAAGTCTTAAAAAAAGTGGAGTCAAAAGAGGGATTTATAGTCCTGACACGAAATTCGAGGTGGCAAATTCGTTTGAACGAAGATAGAAGTCGTTCCAATGAGATTGTCATTTCATTTGAACTAAAATTAAAGTCATTCAAACGGGACATTAATATCGTTAGAACCAACTTCTAATGAATTCCAACAGTGTGCCCCCCTATTAGTAGTTCGTTCGATGTAAGATCTAACGAGCCTTTAAGCGAAAGGCTTATTTCGTTCGAAGGAGATAGGCATTTTTTTTGAACGAGGTTAACAAAATTTTATTTTTAAAACTAAAATCCAGCGTCTATTTTATAAACATAACACCCCGAATAAAATTTATGAACTACTAAAAAATTTATACCTTCATGAGATGTAGAGGAGTCTTGAACTTAGAGATATTGGAGTTCGGTTCAACGTGTCAGTGTGAGTCGATTTGTAACGGGATACGACAAATATGACAAAGTGTAAATAAAAATCTTAAGCTAGAATATTTGCACTTATAGTAATATACAATAGTAATAAAAGAAAATAATTTTTAGAGTCTTTTTAATAAAATCTCAGTTTGATAATACGACGTTCGACTAAATCCCAATTTTTTGAAACAATAGGTCATAACACCCCAGTACATACCTCACACAAACTCACACCTATTTCATGCAAATTAACACCAATTTCTTACAAAATAACACATGCTCCTTGTACATCGACACCTATTCCATGCAAATCGAAACATATTATTATGAATTTGATGTTATAACTAATTTTATTTTAAAACTGGATTCAAGTCAAATATCTTATTACTATTATTTTTGAACTATATAAAAAAGGGTCCTAATTTTAATCTCTCACAGAGACCTCTGAATCTTAGGATCGATCCTACCCCCTCCTTTCCAACACTATTTACAATCGGCTCACTTTCGTCTTTAGTTGTCCACCAATATTCAAATCTAAACAATTTATCCCCCTTCTCTAAAATGCCTCGTTTACAAAACATCTTGAAAATTGCACTATGATTGGTCTATGATCTAATCCGTGATCTAAATGATGGACTATATCATTTATAAACATTCCACATCATTCAGTGTTTGCAAACATGATGTCTAACCTTTCCTTTACCCATTTCCCTTCTGCATTTTTGAATCACAAGTGTACTCATTTCCCCTAAATCCCAAATCCAAAAAATTGCAATAGTTAGCTACGCTTCAAAAATTCAGTATTTTTCAATTTTCTCTGCATACCAAATGTAATTTTTTCGAGTTGGACAATTTTTAGTTGAAGTCCCTAGCAAAAATCCATGGTGTGTTTTTGTATGTTGCTAGATTTTTCAATAAACTCATTATTGGGTATAACGGTATATATATTTATTTTGAATGAAATAAATGATTTGGGGTAAGTGGTCAAGCAGTAAGTTTATGGGGTTTAATGCTTGTGGTATTGGGTTCAATCCCTAGGAGGCACACTAGACATTAATAACATTTGATTGGGACTTTGGGCTCTTTGAGCTTCTCTTGAGTTCCCATATTTTTTACCTATTTATTATTTCCTTTTTAACTCATTTTAAACCCGGAAGAAGGGATATTGATGGGTGGAATTTTTACTTATGGGATTAAGCCTCGTAAGAGAAGGTGTTAATGAGTATACTCACGTGTAATGAGTATAGCAAGTTCGAATTTGGTGAAAAGGCAGTAGAAAGCCATTTAATAAGGGGGTATATCTTGAGAAGCAAATAGTTAACCATTATGGATAATTTGGAGTAGAGTTCCGACCAATCGAATGTTGAGGGTGACTGAAGGGTAAATAGAATGAGGATGTCAATAAGGTATAAAGGGTCCAGATGCGCACAACGTGGTGAAAAGTACAAGGGTCAAAACTTTTGGTATATGTTGAGAGAAAAACAAGATCATTAAGTATCACTTAACGGAAAGAATTATACGTGAAGGTCGACATTGAAAGGGGTGTAGTAAGTAGTATAACGGTTGGGGTTAGATGTTCAACCAGATGATTTTGTATCAAGCCGACGATTCCAGGGATGGAAGAATCAAGTTGGTAAATTTCCTTGAGGGGTTGCCAACTTATAGATAAGTAACGAGTTCCTTCGAATATGTGGGACAGGTTATCCAGAAGGAGAGAAATTGTTATATACTTGGGGGATTTACACTAATATATAGTAATCATGCCGGTACGTGGTACTACGAAGTATTATTTAGAACTAAAAGGAGATCCCCGAAATCCACCTTCAACGTGGGGTAGAAAGAAGTAGTAGAAATATGTTTCGTTTGGAGAAGGTTGTATCACCTATAGCCCGAGGTGTAGGCGCAAGGTGATTGACGACTGGTGGATTGTATAAAAGAAATTTTGGATTCATGGTGATCTTTTCATTTCCAAATCGGGTATAACTAGTAAGTGAAGTATATTGTACTAATGGGGAGAAGATATTACCTAATTGTAGAGTTGGGGTGAAAGCACCCGTATCTATTTATAGTGGACAAGGTGCTTACAAATGTTTTGTGTATCACCAACCGGCTGAAGTAGTCTTCCCTTGTGTAAAATTCACAATGCCGGGAACATAGATTCAACGAATGAGAAAGAGTAGTTAGATGTGTTATTGATTTCATCCAGAGTGGGAACTTGGTGTTTTGATAAATGCGGGAGTTAATGCGTAGTGAGGTGCGGACTCAAAATTATATTGAGATAATGCGGCCAATGATGTATAGGCTATTTTTATTCGAATGTTGTTTAGTAAGAGCACAACGTTAAGTGCATCTATTGTAGTGTAATCTTATAAAGTATCAAGACTATTAAACACGCTTGTTGTGAAGCGAGGGCTTTAGTGATTGGGCCTTACCTTATATTTTGTTTGAGTACCGAGGGATACCTAATTTTTCTAGGTATGCCTTACTTTTCTGAATTTCGGGACGAAATTTCTTTATTAGGGGGGGGAATATGTAATACCCCGTATTTTAATGGCTTTTAATTATGAGATTAATTAAATGGAATTACTTTTAATTCTGGGATTTATTAAATTAATTTGGGATAATTAATTGGAAAATTTATTCGGATTTAAATGCTAGCGGGACGAGAGTCAATATTGGATTATTGTATGTTGTTGAATATTACTGAGTGATTATGGTAATATGTGATCTTTGAATTTATTAAAATTATCGTGAGTTGAAAATACGACAGTTTCGGTAATTTAGTTGGGACGCGCATGTCAGTCGTGTCAAGACCCAATGTAATGGATTCAAAGGTATTTTGTTTTTATGTCATCCGTATGATCTTTTTGAGTGCGTCAATGTGTCCAGAAGGGTCTAGATAGTCAGATAACACTAGCCCGGGGTTTAGTTTGGGTCCCGGAGCATTTTTAGGTCAAACCGGCAACCCAGAAAGATATTTTGGTAATTTTAAAAATTAAGGAATTTAGACCCACGATTTTTAGTGTTGATTTATTTATTTTTGGTTAGGATATTAGGTCCATTATCAGCCAAAAACAAAGAGGTGGGCCACGTGAGTTAGAGGAGAGGTTACAAAAAGTCCCCAAACCAAAACCACCATCCACCACCACCAATTTGGACGGAATTGTGACCGGAAGGAAGAGAGGACCAGCCCTTGAACAACGACAATGGATTAGAACATCATATTTATAGGCAAGTGGTTTATCTTGCAAAGATTCAAAGCATATAGTTTACATATTTTTATAGATTTGAAGATTTATCATTAAAAAATAGAAATTCGAATGGATTTGAAAGGTTTAAAATCATAATCTGGATATGACTTGCATGTAGAAAATGTTGGAGATGATAACAACCACGAATTTATGATTTATCAAGGGAGGTTAGTTTTTATTCTACAAAAGGACCCTCTTATCCTTGTGTACCTTCGGGGGGATTTAGACTGGTACCATAAGGACATAGTACTGTGAATGACTTATTTGTGAGTTGATAAGTCTGCTGACCATGCGAGCGTAGGTATGTGCGTGACCCATGGCTATGTGAACTATGTTCACCTCCAATATGTGTGATTTGTATTTAACGGTTCCTGAGAGATTCAAAACACGTGATCCTTAATTCGATAGCAAAGTATGCGTGCACCACAGTTTAGCCTAGGGGTGCTATATATGTATTTACGTACTGAGAGTGATATACTTATGCACTTGTGACTGGTTCATTGTTTCTTAGTAGATGTAAATAACTAAGATATTTGAATGGGTTAAGAATGAGAATTTAATTAACACGTGAGATAAGTAATTTAATGAATGTGAACATGGGTTATATATATGACTTATTTGGGGAGGTACGTGTAGATACTCTATGCTAGAATGCGAAGGCAGGG
This sequence comes from Sambucus nigra, assembly GCA_949130495.1. Classification (NCBI taxonomy): domain Eukaryota; kingdom Viridiplantae; phylum Streptophyta; class Magnoliopsida; order Dipsacales; family Adoxaceae; genus Sambucus; species Sambucus nigra. Next base: position 53,530,613 of record OX422222.1, read on the forward strand.
GTGGTACAAACTAGTTGATAGTGGCATAACTAGGATGAGTTAAAGGCATACGTTAGGCATGCACATTAGTTGAGAGGTAAGAAACTCATGTGAGAGCACACAACTAACGTGTTTATAATATGTGATGTTTAATTGTAATTTAAATACTTGCTAAACTTTTAAACTGTTTTCACATCGGGCTCTGACCCGTTTTCCTTCAAATCTATTTTTGTTTTGTAAAAACATTTTAGGTGCCCATCCACAGGGATGCCATGCATAGGAGTTCCATTCTGATGACGTGCTGTAGCTGCTGTGAAAGTTACAGGATCTTGGTAGTAGACTCTCTCATTTTATTCTTCATTCCTTCAGAGTCATTTGTATCAGTTAGGGCATGTCGCCCATTCTTATTTAGAGTTTGCAGTTGCAGACTTTCAGTATTTTAGTTTCTGGTTTATTATTTATTCGGACTCTTGTATTGAGACATTATTTACTCTGGCATCTTTATTATTGGAGTGTTTACTCCAGACTTATTTCATTTCTTCTCGTTGATCATTTATATGAGACTGGTTATGCAATTGATGGTTTATTAAATATATTTTTGTTTAGTTGTTGGCTTAATTAATAAAATTTGGCATCTCTCTCATTAAATATTAGGTGGCTATTAATTAATTAAATATTTTTCGACAGTGATGTTAAGACTGAACCAACTGGATATTCTGTATTAATTTGATAAATGAGTAGCTACCCGGTATTTAATTAGACGGGGTGTCACAATTAGAACCTGATGCTCTGATACCATCTGTGACACCCCGCCTAATAAAATACCGGGTGATCAATCCAATACCAAATTAAAACAGGAGTCTCATATGGTTCATTCTCAGCATCACTGTCGAAAACCAATTTAATTACAAATAACCTATTAGGCTGGTGTCAAAATTTTATATTAACAAATATTTTTAACCAAACCATTCAAATAAACCAATCACAACAGTTTGTATATACAAAAACTGAAATGAAATAAAATAACTGAACACTCGGTTTAACATAATACAACCAAATCGAATGCCGCATTAAAAGGCGAAAAAGAATAAATGAAAAAAATTGGGCTATCGGCCCGAATGTTTTTTTTTTTTACAATATCCCCTATATAGATCTCAAGGATAGAAGCGTCCAAAAATAAACCTGCATATGCATCCACAATTGCTGCAGTGAACGTTTGACTTGAAGGAATCATCATCCAGACGTCCCTGTGTTTGGACTCCTATATATATATATATATATATATATATATATGGGAAAAAATAGACAAATGGGTCAGAGCCCGAGTTTGAAAATATTTTGCAAGTGCATAAATGCTATATTTTGTAAATATGAAATCTCTCATATTTAAATTGGTATCACACTCTCATGAGATACCCCTCACCCCTCTTCTAATAGTGAACACCTATCGCATACCTTTTAGACATCCTAGTTAAGCTACCCTGCCTAACTAATTTGTTCACCCATCTACTAAAAGTCCTCGTAAACCCAAGTACTAAGGACTAAACTTCTCCCCATTCCCAACACTGCGTTACGTTTCATGCGTGGGGTGTCTCGCGAAGAAAAATCCAAACAAGGAACCCCCTCAATACACTACTACCTGGAAATGTTGATCATCGAGATTCATTAGGCCCTCAGCACGTAACGTATAAATATAAACTCATATATATATATATATATATATATATATATATATATATATATATATATATATATATATATATATATATAGTTCTCAGTAGAACTTATGATTCATATTCATATAAATCCGGATATAAATCTACCGGAAGGGGAATAACTCTTATTCATTCTTTTCATTTTATACACGTTTACTCTATATGATATCTCATCTTCATATACACGCAATATACTATACGCAACAACTATAATTATACCTATCACAATCATAAGTATAATAAACTTCCCTCCAAAATATAACTCGAGGATCCAGTCTCATAGTGCCTATACAAATCCGGTTTTACTCACTCAACCACGGTACCAAGACAGACTCACTCATGCTCATGGTAAAAATACACAACGGTAGAAGCGGTCATGTTCCCTCTACAAGTGTAATACACACATCGCACTCGTACACGGGATGATATGACCTGGGGATATACTCTCCCTGCTCCTCAAGCCAGGGGATTCACCCAAATCGCTCAACCTCCCTGGATCGTACTAGAGAAAATATATAATCTGGTTGTCCAAACCTACACCCAGGGAAGCCCGTGGAACCACCCTCTAAGATACAAATATATCAATCACACAAAAATATAAATGTTTTTTTGTATCATATTATATATACTGTAACAACGTCGTATATATAATCTATATCACTTCTCAATACAAAATGCTGTAATTGCCAAACTCTCATAGCGATAGCCAATAGCCCCGAATGTTCCCGTTCGTAATAATATGTAAGTATTCACCCACTTAAAATACTAAACTTATAATTATTCTCTTACTTAATATATAACTCGTACCTTAATCACTTCTAAGGTTTTATATATAAACCCGAATATACTAATTCATAATAATTAAATACGTATACTCTCAACTTATTTTAGTACCATAGGTATCGCATTACCCATAATAATAACCGTCAATCGACACTGGATAACCACTCAAGAATCTCTAGTATCTATCCTTAATTCCATCCTAATCACATCCGAGGATTTACTCAAACGTATAAGGGGTATATAAATATATTTTCGACACACATAATATATATACAATCGCCTGCCGAAATACTTTCCCCGAGTGTTACTCATCCCGAACACCGCTAAGTTAATAAGTCCTGGATTTTACTTTCAAAGAGCCCAAGGTATACACCTCACTCAAATAATAATTTAGAAGACCTCACACTATATTTAGGAACCCCTTATATTTATCTCCATAATTTATTTCGCTCTCAAACACCCTCCAGTAATAAAATCATATCAAATCCAAAAAAAATTAGAAAAATACGCGGTCGGTGCCCACCCGACCGTATCGAATATATCTATAACTTCAATTTTTCTAAAAATAAGCAAAAAACGAACCGTTCCGGTCCTGGGAGGGCGGACCGATCCGGTCATGTGCAAATTTTAGCACGAGGCAACTATGGCTGTTTTGGCTTTTCTCTCAATTTCTTCGCCAAAACTACTCCTAAAAATCATCCCAACGTCATCCACCATCAATATAATCATCTACCAACTATGATATACTAAACACATCAATTAATTGTGGTATTAAACTAATTCTCTTAGATATAAACCCCAAAACCATTAAAGCCCTAGTTTTATCATTTATCCCATTTCTAACCATTTCTACACTCCATTATCATGGATTTAACACTAGAAATCATTAAGAGTTTACAATACATCGATTTATAAACTTAAACTCAAATTTCCCAAATTTATTTTAAGGGTTCTAACCCAAAATTTATCTAGTTTACCAACTATAATATGAGATACATACACAAAAGAATAAAGCAAGTAAAAACTTGCCTCGAGGATAAAATCCGATGACCTCGAGTCGAATCTCACGGAGTTTGGCTGGAAATCTCCTTATCTTCTCCCTCCCTCCCTTCCTCTCTTATATTTCTATTTTCTTTCTTTCTCTCACACTCTCGCGCCTTATATAAAGAGAATTAAGGGTTTATCCCTTATAAACCCAAAAATGACTCGTTTACTCAATTGCGAGTCCCTATTAGTGCAAAAATCCCCGGAACCTAAACGCTACCCCCGGATACTTTGTTCTGACTATCTCGTCCATTCCGACCTGAACCGCGCACTCGAAATATCCATCTGAGTTCTTTAACTGCAATTCACTAATTAAACCCAACACATCTCAATACGAGTTTTTCCAATTAAAATATTATCATTTGTAGCTTTTCCCAACTGCGACATGTAATTAAAATAATCCGACTTATTTACTTAGTCCCAAAAGTAAATGCAACACACATCGGTAAACATCTAACCATCATAAACTCCAGAATTATTATTTAGAGAAAATTCTCAAATTTCCAAATTAAACTCATTTATGTAATTTAAATATCCATAAAGTACGGGGTATTACATGTAGCTGGGTTATATTAGCCGTTTAACTATTGGTCGAAACCTACCCGAGGATCAACTATTGGGGGAGGGGGGGGGGGGATTTAGTGAATTTATATGGTTAGAAGTTTTGTTTGGTTGCATTTGGTGTAGAACTAGAGAAACATGATAAGGGTTTTATTAGAAATATATATATTTGATTACATTTGAGGTTAAAGGCCACGACGATTTTTCAAGAGAAATTTGTTAGTCTTCTTATGTATTTGATTATGTCATACATGCTATTGATCGAGTCTCATACCTTTATTCCTTTACACTTTAAGTCATTTTTAGTATGTTACCCTAAATTTGGTATGTATAGTAATACTCTGTGAAGAATATGCGTTTGTTGTGTAAGTTAATAGCAAATAACAAGTGTGTTATTAGTAAATAGGAGGGATTTTGTGATCAATTTATGATAGTTAATTAATAGATAGTGTTTTTTACGACTTTTATAATGGGGCAAAAATGTTAAGTAAATGAGAAAGGCCCTATAAATAAATAGTTTTTTTTGGTAAACTCCCATATGAGTAGATTTTATGGGAATCGATCCCATGTTCTTTTTTTTATCAGGTATTGGTCCCATAATTGGATTGGCTATATCTTCCATAACTGCTGCCATTTTGAATGCATGTTGAATATCATTGGGACTATCACCAAAAAACTCAAGTATAATGTTAGGGAGACACTTTAGAAACATTACGACACGTGTCAATGTCTGATTAGTGGACACCGTAAATGGATGTATCCCACTTCAGGTGTTCACCAGTCAGACACGGACACTTGTCCAATGTCCCCAAAATGTGTCCCCGTGTGTGCCACTCTAGCATTACCCAAAACTTAAATGCATGCGATTATTTACTGAAAATTTTATTAGTTTCTTTTTGATTTAGTCACATCTCCAAAGATTTATTAGGCCCCACTCCCATATTTTTCAAAAATTATAACAAGTTCCATAACCACCTAAAACTGCTCATCTAATATTTAAAAATAATTTTGGTGTCTCCTCACAGAGGATTGACACGTGGCTTATCTAATAAATGCTAAGATATGAAAATAGAGCCTCGAGATAAATAGTATTCCCTACATGGCTTATTCAATCCTCCCATCCAAAACTTTTCAGTTCCAAACATTCATGTCTCTTTATATGCCTTTTAACACCCGTTCCCTTCTCTCTCTTTCTTTGTCAATGTCCCTTCATATTTTCAATTCTAAATCCTTTCATTTTCCATCTCTCCTACAATCTTATCTCCCCAGTTATATATTACAATATTTGTTTAAGAGAGTTTAAACGATAACCTAAATACTTAAGAAATTACATAAACACCGTCTCATTATCTTTATAAGCTTCTCATCTCAGCCATGACAAGATTGAGTACTGTCTCGAAAAATATCTGTGGATTAAGGCACGAATATTGGCTCTATTGCTTGGATCTCTTCCTCGAAGTCGTTCAACAATTTCTGCATCCTTATGGAAGATAAGAATTTGATGGGTATCACATACCTCTTAAGCGCTTCACCCACAAAGATGGGAAAGTATCCACGAGGCATGATTTGTCTATGATTTTTTTTTCAAGCACTGCATACCCTTTGCGACTCTTCCTACCTACCATCTTCAATAACCAATGGGCTCCAGGTGTAGTCATCTCCAAAACAAAAATTATTTTTCCGAATTTGTTGAGAAGAAGGAAACTAAGATGCTTAGTATCACTTAACTGTGCATGTACTTATACGTATCCTTTTATTGAGAGAGTGTAAACAGAATTACATAACCTAATCCTTACTCCAAACAGGTGGAAACTTGTAATTTTAGTAAACTCATTTCATACTTATCTCCTAAAAACGTGTTGCAACTATTTTTTTTTTTAATTTTCAACATGTTTGATTGTTTAAAATCATTTTATTCGGTGAAAAATATTTTTTATTTCGTGGAAATAATTTTTTTACTGAAAATCAATTTCTTTTTTTTGAAATTCTTTTTTTGAAAATCATTTAAAAAGTTATTTTTAAAAAAATTGTAAAATTATTTTTAAATAGTTTATTATTTTATTCTTCAAAAAATCGTTTAAAAAAGTTTTTAAAATATTTATATATAAACAGTTTAAAAATAGTTTAATATTTATTTATAAAAACATTTTTTTCTTAAAAAAACATTAATATTATTATATATAAATAGTTTATATATAAAAAAATCATTTTATATATAAAAACATTTATATATATCTTAATAAGTTATATATATATTAATGTATTCGGGGCTAAAATGGTCTTTTTAGTTAAAAAAGTTGGTCAACTAACGGTCAAGTGAGTCAACTGACGATTTCCGTTAGTTTTGGACCCCAACGAACTAATATGAAAAGTAGCATAACCCAAGCCCCAATTATTATAAAGAAATATACCACAAACAATACATGACCACTTTTTTAAAATGTAATATTTAAAGCTTTTTAATATAATTATACACATTTTAAGCGAGCTTAAGCCCTAGTAACTTCTCTATAATCACCTCTCTTTCTTTTTACAGAGAATGACACTTGTCACATATTTATTATTATCAATTATAAAATGAACAACAAGAATTTATCATCACAATAACATAGAGTGCCACGTGGCACACCTACTTTCTACCCAATTTATTCACCAAAAGGCTCTGTATTTTCTTCCACCCTTTTCATTTCCCCCTCTTTCTATTCATAAGCCGTAATCCCCATGCCCCTTAATTCCCTCATCATAATTTACGTAGACTCTCCAGTACCCTAGGCATCATCGCCTCCCTTTCTTAACTCTTATATGATGCTTTCTTTAAAGCTCCCCAACCTCCTCAAATCAAATGAATTGTGCTATGGAAGAAAGCCTTGACAACGTAAATGGGTTCGAATTCTGGCAACTAAATCTTCTTTCTTGAAACCTTTTCAGTTAAACTCATATAATTTATGCCATATTTTACCATATAAGAATAATAGTTTAGTGTGTGATACAAATTATTTGTACTTCCCCCTCTTTCTATTAATAATATATATGGTTTTTGTCTTATCATAATGAATTTGTGTCTCCACATTCGATTAATAAAGGTTTGTATATTATTTGTTCCTTATGATTTTAATGTTATATTATTCAGTTCAATTCTATCATATTATAAGTGCTAATATTTTTGTGTTTAGGTTGTACTTTTGTCGTTGTTTGTTTGGGTTTAGTTGTTATTTCAGGGTTTCGCTCTAAGTGGCTGAGAATTGATGCTCGTGGTATGGTTATTTTGAGGTGTAAATTTATGATCATTGTGATGGTGGATATCTCCCCCTTTTTTTGGTTATAACATCTCCCTGTATAATCTTGTCCGTAGTACTCATTTTCACTGTTAACCTTGCCCGTAGTATCCATTTAAAAAAATGAAAGAAAAAAATAAAGAAAACGTGTTCGTTGAAAAAGTGAACCATATTAAAAATCAATAAAATATATAAAAACAAAAAAAATGATTTTTTTAAAAGTGTTTGTATGTCTATTTAAAGTAGTACTTTTATTGGATTTGTTAGATAAAAGAGTAATTTAAAATATATTTTATTTTTCATTTAAACTAATCCATGAAATGGGATAATGTCAACCCAACAATAGCGTATAGTGAAATAGGACAAGTTAGAAAAAATAATTCTACATGAACTTTTGAATTGAGGCGTCTATAATGCTTCTCGTATCAACTACAAACACCACCTGTAAATGAATTAGTCCAAATAAAATTAAGGGGTAGAAGAGTAAAAGTGTTAAATAAATGGGAAAGAACCCAATAAATAAACGCAAAATGCATGGGGGGGGGGGGGAGGTTTTGCGGTGTTCCAAATTGTGAGAAAAAATAGAGATGGGTTTGGCAACGATTCTCCGGCGACTGTTATCGAATTCGGGATCGGCATCAATAGAAGAGAAAGAATGTGGGCCAGATGAAAATCAATACATGTTTTATGAATTCGATCAAGGTTCGGTGGGTTACTCCTTGTACGTATTTAATCAAAATAACCGAGATCACCCACAAACCATACTCGAGTTGAATCGAGACGAATACCCAATGGGAATGGGTTGTGTGCATTTGGGTTCCAAACTTTACTTCATCGGAGGCCAGTTTAAGGTGAAGGATAAAAAATTCGCATCAAAAAGGTATACGTGTTAGACCTGAACAACATCAACATGGGACTCAAAGAATCCCCTAAGATGAACATCGAAAAGCCTAACCCGATTTCTGTGGCTGTAAACGGCAAAATATATGTTTTTGATGTAATCTTCCTGAGGATAAACATTGGGTCTCACTTCCTCACTTTGGTTCCGATGATATGACTTCCTTTAATGGGTTCGTAGCAAGAAAATGTTTCTCTGAAGTTTTTGACCTGGAATTGAATGAATGGGCTCCATTGCCCGCATGTAGGGAGTGGATGGGTCCGTATAGCGGTTTTGTAGTTGCACGCGATGTCATCTTTTTATACGGTGATGATTTCACCATGAACTGTTTTCACCTTCACACCTAGCACTGGGAGCAGTTGCATAACTACCGCTCGACTGACTTAGATGACTTTAACGAGGATGTTCCTCATCAGGTTTTATCATATGCTATTTTGATCAATGGAATAACTGGGAGATGTGTCATTGTCGACGATACAATATTCGCTCTCGAACCCACCCGGGGGCACAAGTTATACACGTATCATCTTGTGAACGATGTGGTTTTGAAGAAAGCAATGGAATTTTACTATGTATCTGGGCAGGATTATTATTTTAGCTATACGGCCTACCCTTTACAAGGTTCAATTATTACGAGGGGGGACCTGGTGCATTTAGGTGGTTACAAGTTCTGCGTGGTTTCATTTGGTTTACAAAGGGAACACACACTCGATAGCGCGAGATACAAGAAAGATCTATGTTTTAAAACATTTGAGGTCACTAAACACCATGACCCTCTTTCTGGCGAAATCTCTTGTTCAGCTGATCTACTTCATTATGTTACTCTTGCTACCGATCTGGGCTCATTCCTTTATTGCTTTACCCTCTCCACTATATCGTCCTTCGAAAAGCCCAATGGGGATGGCCAATAAGAAATCCCAAACAAAAGGAGTCGGCCTTTCGGGTCTTTGATAAAGAAATAATGGTTAATCAGATCTTTGGAAGGAATTTCTCAGGATCAGTACTCCTTTATAAAATCGTTGAATGGGATAATTACTTTGGTGAATCAGAAGCATCCAGGGGCAGTAAGTCACGTTTTATATTTTTTCTCCATTCAATTTTCATAATCTATATTTGTATTTTATATATATAGACTCTAAAATGTTATACAAGTGTTAAAGATTCCTCTTTTTTGAAGGCGTCCATGTGGACCTCTTTTCACATTTTTCCTTTCCATTTTCTGTCCTCTTTCCTACATAATTATATCTCTTATTTGAATAAATTAAATTATCTTTTCACCTTCTCCAATAAACTTACTTCACTTTTTGTTTCTTCAAGTGTTTATGACCTCACCCTGTAAAGTTTAAATATTTTTTGTTTTTTTGAACATCATCCATATTCCAATTATACCAAAAGAAAATAAAAGGTTCACTGCTGCATGTATGTTTTGGTAATGTTTATTTTATATATATATATATATATATATATATATATATATTTGTTGATACCAAAATTAGTATGCTGAAGTGGACGGATAATAAGAAGACACGTGTCAATCTACGTGGCATAATAGCAACGAGGAAGATCATTCCCCCGACCAACATACCCACTCAGAGCAACAGGTGTACTCCGAGGAACACCAGTCTTCCGAGGAACACCAACCCTCCGAGGAACTCTTGTCCTCCGAGGAACTCCAATGCTCCGAGGAACTCTTGGACGACGAGCAACTAAGGCGGTTCGAGCTGCATCTCGACCATAGCATTGATTTCCAGATAATCAACAGTTCAACTATTCATTGAATGCTTATCATCTTTACGCACACGCTTGAAGAGCATTAAATGAGTTACCCTTTCATATGTATATCATTTAATGTATCACCCTTTCATGTACAGCCTAAGGGCTATAAATACCTTGTATCACCCTCATTCAAAGGGACCGGAATTTCTTGAGAGAACTTGCAATCGAGAATTTCCAAACACTCAGCAATAACATAACAGTGGACGTAGGCCATTCATATAAGGCTGAACCACTTTAAAAATCTTTTGTCTCATTTATTAATCTGTGATTGAATAATTAGAGTAATCTAGTTTTTTACATCAACAGATTGGCGCCGTCTGTGGGAACGATTGTTATTATCGTTTTTCACCAAAATTCATTCATCATCAATGGCAGATAATCCGGAATCTAGCAATCGAAATGCTGGAAATGCTGAAAATCCTCCAAATCCCTCTGCACCTCCAGATCTGGCTGGGATTATGACGAATCTGGCTCAAGGGCAAACCTCCATGCAGGAAACAATGCGATAACTCATACAAACCCTTCATGGCAGTGAACCTGCGCGTTCAGGACAGCGAAGTGGTCAGAGGCAAACCTACTTACATTCTTCACGATCCAGGCGTACTGAGTCATATCGTAATGAGGAATCTGATGATTTTTCTTATCAACCTGGGCGAACTTCGTCAATAAGGGCTACAGATACTGATCAACGTATCACTCTCTCTCTAGAAAGACCCAGTGCCTTGGAAAGACTGAGTAGGGTGTCTCCTTTCAGTCGATTAGGCCCTAGGAGGAATAGGAGTCCACCTAAAACAATGTCAAGGAGTTTTCAACGACCATCAGATCTAAGAGAAGGATCAGCACAATCACGACCAGTTGCTCGTCAAGATAGATCTCAGGAGGCTACTTCAGAACAATCAATTGCTTGAACTAATAGGCCCGAGGAGGGAAACGATGCGTGGAAGGGTTCCATTCAGTGCTTGGAGGATAGATTGGGAGAAATGGCTAAGGCGAAGAATCCCTTACAACGAACTTTTGTTCAAGGGACACCTTTTGTCCAAGCCATTGTGGGTTTTCCTACCCCGTCGAAGTTTAAAGCACCAGTAGTGACCCCCAAATATGATGGAAAGACAGATCCTGTTCTTCACATAGAGCAATATCAAGTTGTCGCCGATATCTATGCTGTTCCCGACGAGATGAGATGTAGAGCATTCTCAGGAACTCTTACTGGACCTGCCTAGATATGGTACAACAATCTTCCTCGGGGTAAGATTTCAACTTTCTTTCAATTGGCCGAGTTGTTCATCGGCAATTTCTATTTTGGAGCAAATCCAGTAAAAAGAGTAGCACACTTATTAAGTGTTAGACAAAAATCTGGTGAGAGTACTAGAGATTACATAACTCGTTTCAAAAATGAGAAGCTGGAAGTCATAGATTACAAAGAAAAGACAATAATCACCGCCTTGATGAGTGGGTTGTTGCCTAATAAGTTGTATTACACTTCGGCCAAAGATCCACCTATAACCATGTCAGAGTTGATGGCAAAAGCATCCAAAATCATGAATGCCGAGGAGGCTATGGCTGCGAAGAAGAATATGGATAAAGAAACCAAGGTGGAAGACGACAAATCCAAGAAGAAATAGCATAAGGGCAATGGTGGTGACAAGCATTCCAAGAATAATAAATCGTCATGGGAAGTCCTGAAGAAATTCGATAATTATACTCCTTTGAAAATGAGTATTAATCATGTCTTGGTAGAAATCAAGAATAACGAGGAAGTAAAGTGGCCAAAGAAACTGAGGTCAGACCCTGACCTGAGGAACAGGGATAAATATTGCGAGTTTCATAAGGATCACGGCCATATGACCAAAAATTTCATAGCTCTTCAGAACGAGATTGAAACACTCATCCGAAGAGGGAAACTAGCAAAGTATGTTGATCGGGGAGGCAAAAGAAGAAATAATGACCAAACTAGAGAAAGGTCTAGATCTCCTCGTCGAGCAGAGGAGAAAAAGAAAAGGCATCATGAAGATGATACAGAGGATGACCCCTATCTTCCCAAGAAACCAAGGTAGCCAGAACGAGAGGTATTTTCCATACGTTTTGGATCATTTGATTGTAATGTTATTACTGGAGGAGATGCAGGAGGAGGAGACCTTACTGCAGAAAGAAAGGCTTACCTCGGAGAGGCTCAAGCTTGCTCGTACATTCAGCAAATAAATTTGGCTGAGGAGGATCGCCCGAGGAAGGTAAACAAAGAGAAGCTGGTCATTGGCTTTTTAAAAAATGACCTGGCAGGTGTTCTTTACCCTCACAACGACCCTTTGGTGATCAAAATGAGGATGAAAGAAGTAGTGATTTCAAGGGTGCTGGTAGATAATGGTAGTTCGGCCGACATCATGTACTATTCATGCTTTGACAGTTTAAATTTGAAATTATCTCAATTAGAACCTTATCACAGACCTCAATTAGGTTTTGCTGGCGAAAAAGTTTTTCCACTTGGGACGATCATGTTGGATATATTCATTGGAACTTGGCCCGCTTGTCGAACCAACTCAATTAGAATACGCTTCTTTGTGATGGATAAGAATGTGCAGTCAGCTTACAACATCATCATGGGAAGAGTTGGTTTGAAGAAGTTCGAAGCAGTTCCATCTACAGTACATCAATGTTTAAAATTCCCTACAAATTTTGGAGTGGGAGTTGTGAAAGGTGATCAGAAAGTAGCTCGGGAATGCTATTATTCGTCTGCTGAGCAAGAGGATCTTGAGGAGTTAAGGAAAAAAACTACTACCTATCAGGTGGATGAAGGTACAGAGATTAAAACACTTGATCCCAGAGATGAATCCCAACTTGTAAAAGGACAGGTGGTGGAATCTACAGAAAATGTTATTCTGGACAACGAGCATCCTGAACGAGTAACCCAGATAGGTTCGTCGTTAGATGCTTCAATAAAACAGGAGTTGATAACTTTCTTAAGAAACAAGAAGAAAACTTTTGCATGGAGTCATGAAGACATGCCAGGAATAGATCCAAACTTCTTATGCCACGAGCTCAATGTGAATAAGGAGATCAAGCCTGTAAAGCAGAGAAGAAGAGTATTTAGTCCCGAGAAGAATCAGGCTATACAGAAGGAGGTCGACAAGCTCCAAAAAGCCCAATTAATTGAAGATGTGAAGTATCCAGACTGGTTGGCAAATGTGGTGATGGTGAAGAAGAAAAAGAATAAATGGAGAATGTGTGTTGATTTCACTGATCTCAACAAGGCCTGCCCAAAGGATCATTTCCCATTACCCAGAATTGACCAACTAGTGGATGCTACCTCAATACACGAGCTGCTCAGCTTCATGGATGCTTACTCTGGTTACAACCAGATCAAAATGAAACCTGAAGACAGGGAAAGCACTTCTTTTATTACCCCTAGGTGAACTTATTGTTATAATGTTATGCCTTTTGGTTTGAAAAATGCAGGTGCGACATATCAGCGGCTGATGAACAAGGTTTTTGCCGAACAAATTAGTTGCAATATGGAAGTCTATGTCGACGATATGCTGACAAAGAGCAAAAAAGCTGCTGATCATCTAGTTGACTTAGGTCAGACCTTTGATCAACTGGATAAATACCAAATGAAGCTCAACCCGATGAAGTGCACTTTTGGAGTACGAGAAGGAATGTTCCTCGGGTACATTATCAACCAGCGAGGCATTGAGGCACATCCAGCAAAGATCAAAGCTCTTTTAGGGTTGCGATCTCCAACGACGAAGAAAGAAGTGCAGAGTCTTACAGGACTAGTTGCAGCGCTCAACATATTTGTATCTCGAGCAACTGATAGATGCCTCCCATTCTTCAAAACGCTTCAAAAAACTTTCAAGTGGAATGATGAATGTGAGAAAGCCTTTCAAGACTTAAAGAAATATTTGGGATCACCTCCATTGTTATCCAGACCAGTAATGGGAGAGAAATTGTACTTGTACCTGGCTATCAGAGAATGCAGTCAGCTCGGCATTGATCAGATTGGAGAATGAAGTCCAGAAGCCAATTTATTACACAAGTAAGGCTTTCCGAGGTGCAGAGATTAGGTACCCGAAGATGGAAAAATTGACATTGGCATTAATTGAAGCAAGTAGAAGAATGAGGCCTTATTTATAGGCCCATACCATTGTCGTCTATACCGACATGCCATTGAGACAAGCCCTTCATAAACCAAAAGAATCAGGGAGATTGATGTATTGGGCAATAGAGCTCGGTGAATATGATATTGTGTATGAACCCAGATCATTATTAAAAGGGCAGGCTGTAGCAGACTTTATAGTAGAATTTACATATCCTGATACCCCCGAGGAACAAAAGTTGCTCGCTGACCAACCTGTGGATGTTACAGGATCAACAGACATAAGTCCAGATCAACTCCGATTGGTGAAAGGACTTGTGGATGTAGAAAGATCATCAAATTCAAACCCGGACCAACTCCGGTTGGTAAAAGGGCGAGAAGAGATGGTCGACGAGGAGCAAAAAATACCAGGGGAGGATGAAAGGAAACAACAGATATTTCACCGAGGAACTCTGTCAGATATGAAATTTGAAGACGAGTTACCTACATGGAGATTATATGTAGATGGGTCATCTTGCACAACAGGTTGTGGGGCAGGGATTGTTTTGAAAACCCCAGATGAGATTGACATGGAATATGCCTTGCGATTCCAATTCAAAGCTTCCAATAATGAGGCTGAGTATGAAGCCTTGATAGTAGGTCTTAATTTAGCAAAGATTATGGAAGCGCAACAAGTGATAGTATTCAGTGATTCTCAATTAATTGTGAATCAGATGATGGGAACATATGCAGTTAAAGGAGAATTAATGGTCAAGTATCATGCAAAGGTGATGGAGTTGTTGGCAGAATTTGATGCCATTCAGTTGATCAGAATACCAAGAATGGAGAATGCACAAGCAGACGCACTGGCCCGATTAGCATTAGCTACTCATACCGAGCTGTGAAGAACGATACCAATTGAAGTATTAGAAGCTCGGAGCATAGACGAAGACCTGACGATGAATGTTATTACCCTTGATTTAGGACCATCTTGGATGGATCCCATCAGGGCATATATTGAGGAGGGAGAATTGTCGGAGGATAAGCTCTTAGCAAAGAAATTGAAATTTAAAGTTGCTCGGTATGTACTAACTAATGGTGTTTTGTATAGACGAGGAATCATGGCAGGTTTACAAAGATGTGTGCATACCTCCGAGGTGAAAGAATTGATTGAAGAGATCCATGAAGGATCCTGTGGCGCCCATGTAGCAGGTCAGACACTTTTGCAAAGGGTGATGACACAAGGATACTATTGGCCAACGATGAGGGCTGATTGTATAGCCTATGCTAAGAGATGTAATGAATGCCAACGGGTTTCCTCCATCCGACGAACTCCACAAGCATTGTTGACACCCATAACTTCTCCTTGGCCTTTTTCCATGTGGGGAATGGATTTGGTTGGACCACTGCTAATGACCCGAGGAAGATTCAAGTATCTCGTCGTCGCAGTGGATTATTTTACTAAGTGGGTAGAAGCTGAGCCTCTGATTGATATGACATACGAGAAGGTGTACCAATTCGTTTGGAAGAACATCATCTACCGATATGGTCTCTCTCATGCCTTCATCACAGACCATGGAACACAATTCGATAATGAGGAATTTGCCGCCTATTGTTATCAGTCAAACATTTTGAAGGTTCATTCAGCACCAGGCCATCCTCAAAGCAATGGGCAGACTGAAGTGACGAACAAAACATTATTAAATGGTTTGAAGAAGAGGCTAAGTGAGGCTAAAGCTAATTGGATTAATGAGCTACAGTCAGTATTGTGGGCTTACAAAACAACTCCCCGAGCAGCGACTGGAGAATCACCATATATGCTGGCATTTGGAAGTGAGGCTGTAATACCTGCCAAGTTGGGTCTTCCAACACACAGAGTGCTGAATTTTAATTCCCCAGTCAGCGACCTGATGAGGAGATTAGATTTGGACATGCTCGAGGAAGTTAGAGAAGAGGCAGCCATTAGGAATGCTTCTTATCAACAATAAACAGCCCTGTTCTACAACAAGGGGGTGAAAAAATGCGACTTAAAAGAAGGAGATTACGTGCTAAAGAAGGTCATTCAGAAGAACAATAAGTTGGAAGCAAACTGGCATGGACCTTACCGAGTTACTGCAATTGTCCGACCAGGAACTTACCGAATATCAACTCTAGAAGGAGAAGAATTTAAGAATGCATGGAATGCTGAACACCTACGCAAGTATTATCAGTGATGTAAAATGTAAAGCAGTTCCATCAATATGAATAAAATGATGATATTTCACAATCTTCTCTCCTTTTATTAAAAGGTTTTTGGGGAATACTAGTGTGTTTAACACTACGCTGCTCGGTACGCAACGCTGCTCGGCAGTACAAAGAAGATGATAGATCAAACCCACGACCAACTCTGGTTGGTAAAAGGGCGAGAACAAACTACACTCCATTGGTTAGGAGGCGTACACTAGCGTGACCAACTAAGGTTGGTAAAAGAACTAGTGGACATGATAGTTCAAACCCACGACCAACTCCGATTGGTAAAAGGGCTAGAACAAACTATACTCCTTTGGTTAGGAGGCGTACACTAGCGTTACCAACTACGGTTGGTAAAAGAACTAGTGGACATGATAGTTCAAACCAACGACCAACTCCGGTTGGTAAAAGGGCGAGAACAAACTATACTCCTTTGGTTAGGAGGCGTACACTAGTGTGACCAACTCAGGTTGGTAAAAGAGCTAGTGGACATAATAGTTCAAACCCACGAACAACTCCGGTTGGTAAAAGGGCGAGAACAAAAGATGATCGATGAAAGGAAAATCTCGGTTGGTCGGGTAACAAGACATGCTCTCAAATGCCAACTTATGTTGGTCGGGAAGTAAGTTTATTACATAAAAGTTCATCGGAGAACAAATATTCCAAACTGAACTAAGTATAGTTGGTCGGGGATAAAAACCCACTAACTGTAGTTGGTCGACGAGGAAAAATCTTTGACCTTGGTTGGTTGGGTACATTTTATGAAAAAAACAAAGTTTACCAAGTATAGCTGGTCGGGGATAAAAACCCATTAACTATAATTGGTCGACGAGCTCAACTTAACAACCTTGGTTGGTTGGAAGAAATTTTAACATTTTTATACTCATTACTTTATTATTAAGTGATCGAGCAACATTACTAATACTTGTAATTTTTTATTACTAAGTTGGTCGAGGAACCACACAATATTGTTATTCAAGCACAAATATAAAGTGTTTGACAAGCACAAAATAATAGTAATACAGATTTGCAAACAGAAAATGAAAGTCTTTCATTAAAATTTAAAACGAATTACAATTTACATATGTGTACTAACTATTACATTGAGATACCTACTCTATTGGTTTCTTTCCCTCAGCTTTTGAAATAGGTTCCTCGCCAGCAAGAAGATCATTTAAAGTCTGAGGAGAGTTAATGAAGTTCAAATCCTTCAGCATCCTAATGTTCATCACAGAAGGTGTGTCCAGTAGATGCTCGGGATGAGATACCTTGATCTGAGAATGAAGATTGTAGTCACCAAGGTATTTTTCAATTAAGCTCCGAGGAATGGCACGAGCTGGGATCCATTCCATGTCCAATTTATAAGGTGGCACAGGCAAGTCTAGTAGCCCAGGAGCATGATAATCCCATAAATAATGGCCCTGCTCTAGTTTTAATACACCCAGGGTGTTCAACCATCCCTGTTTATAACCCTCATTATTGGCATTTTCAATGCGAGCATCCAAGTGATAAAGGGCCTCATTGTAGCCTGCATTCCAGAACTCATGAGGTTGTTTGTGGAATTGGAAAGTTATTCTCTCTAACTGCTCATGAAGGTTCCTGGCAAAAACATCCTTATTCTTCAGAGCAGACTTGGTCGAAGCAAGTTGATCTTCCAGAGTTTGGATTTTCTTAGACATTTCAGATAAAGCCCGATCTTTTGCATTCAATTGGAACGCCTGAGTTTCCAATGTTGATAGAGTACGAGATTCTTCAACATTACGACTAAGAGCTCTTGATCCCTCTCAAGCAGGTCAGGAACTTGGTTCCTCGACAATATTCTGAGCAGCTCGTCCTCGTCCATGAGAACCCCTTCCTCGCCCCCAAGTAGCAGAAGAAGTACCAGATCTTCTCAAGGTATCCAACTCTTGCCTTAATTTGTCATTCTCAACCTCTAGAAAGGAAAATCCCTCGTCGGTCACTAGGATTACAGCTGTTGAAGAAGATGCTGCAGACTAATATTGTGCCAGCTCTTTCTGCAAATTGTTATTTTCTTGCTCTAGCAGCTCGGCAATCTGTCTACAAGCTTCAACTTCACCTCTTAGGGTTTTCTCCCTCACATCGTACCCAACAATGATCTTTTTGTGGCCTGTCTCGGCAGAAAGCTGTTGATACCTCTTTTCATACCCCTCGTGCAAAAGGG
Organism: Sambucus nigra; assembly: GCA_949130495.1. Classification (NCBI taxonomy): domain Eukaryota; kingdom Viridiplantae; phylum Streptophyta; class Magnoliopsida; order Dipsacales; family Adoxaceae; genus Sambucus; species Sambucus nigra. Next base: position 53,549,124 of record OX422222.1, read on the forward strand.
CAATTGATTCTTTGTACTGAGTTTGAAGATCTTCTAAAGTATATTGAAGCTCCTCGATCATATCATAGTAAACCACGTTATTGGCCACATCTCGATCAAGTAAGCCCTTCAGGTATTGATAAGCTTCTACTGCCTGCTCTGAAGCACCATGGCCAAGGATGTCGACAACTTCTGATGCACTTAGGTCTGTGTGACCAGCTTTATAATATTCATGGCATTGCTGCATTAACTTTGTGTCATTAGCAGACAGCAGATCCATCCTGGCTAGAAACTAACAGAGAAAGAAAAAGAAGATCAAGACAGAGTGCAAATAGAGAAGAGACAATCATATGGAAGAAAAGAACTCAAATTTTATTAGATCATAAGGCAAAGTTACAAAGATCTGGGATACAAAGTACAAGTAAAAGGAAAAATAAAAGAGAATACCGAACAACTTCACACCTTTTCCTTGTCTCCCAAGACTTTCTCGGGAGGTTAGGACGAGGAGCTTGGTTGCTCGGTGGGAACAATAATCTGGTCGGCTGGAGTTGGGATTTGTTCAGGAGGAGCAGGCAAAGAAGAAATCTCCTCAGTAGATGTCTGGTTGGGTTGTGTAGCAAAGACTTGATCACCCACTATCAGTGAAGACTCCTCGGATGCAGCTTCATCCTCTTCTTCATCTTCAATAGCTGGAGGAGGACCAGGAAGATGTTGTTGAAATAGTTCAGAGTCCTCGCTCACCTTCAATTCTTGCAAGGCAACAACCCAACCATCTCTGAAGTATTTCAAACTTCCATACTGCACCTGAGCTATCATTATAGCTACCCCCTATCCCATCCTTTGTCCCAACCAGTTCGAAAGGATTTTTTCATAGCCATTTTCCTCTTCATTTTCTCCGAGGAGAGCTTCTCGAATAGAAGATCCTCGGTGGATTTTAACTTAGCCTCCACCTCCTCCTTCTGGCGATTTACTTCTCGCAGAAGGGTCAGCTCTTCCTCAGCTGATTTTAACTTATCCTCAAGCTCCCCAAAACTTGTGAGCTTCTCGGCATATTTTTTATTCTCTCTCTCCAAGTCCTTCACCTTATTTCCCAACTGTATCTTCTCTGCCTCAGATGCATCCATCTTCTTCTCCCATTCACCCCTATCCTCGTCATATTTTTGATGAGAATCCTTCAAAGATTGGGCCAAGCCCTGGAAAGCATCTTCTACTCCAGACGAGGATCTAGAAGCCTTGATTGCTTCATCTTTCTTCACTATGGTGTTAAAGTAACTCACCAGCTGAAAAAGAAAATAATGATAAGTCAGTGCCGAGATACATATATTGACGGAAAGAAAGAAAAATTCAGGATAAGAGAAACTTACTGAAGCAATGTGACGAATAGCTAGGGATGTCAGCATATCCCTAGACATGTTTTCTTCAATTCCTTGGACTTCAGGAATAGTCCAAGTCTTTACCGAGCTCATTGCAGAATTCGGGGGCATAATGGTTGGGACACCATTCCACTAGCTTGGAGCTGGGGAATGGTTTCAGTCAAAGTGATCGAGGAGGATTTCTTCAATCTCCTCAATGGCACTTCAGCAGTTTCAACCAAAGAACTTTTGGTCGGGACCACTTCCACAGATGCACTTCTCTTGCTCGGAGCCACTGGGGGCTTCTCGGCAGCCTTCTGAGGAGCAACAGAAGGGGAAGCATCTACTTTCTTTGTCCCCTTTGGGACCTCAACCTTTTTTTTCTTTCCATCTCCAGCAGAGGAAGACTCCTCGAAGATAGCAGGAACTCTTCTCTTGCCCATCTTCTGACTTAAAGGAATGTGAGATTCTGGTGAAGATTCCTCAGAAGATGGCAATGGGTCACTAATGCTGACCACATGACGAGCAATAAAGGATGATGTGTAGCTCCTGTACTGCAGCAAATAGGAAGCAGACCTGATGTGCTCTTCTGCAACTCTTCGATGCAAATTCCAGATATGTTTCAAATGCTTTATATTAACTTCTGATTCTTTGGGAGTTTTTCTCTTACTGTCAACTGCAAACAAATACATAGTGAAATATCAGTCATACATTTTATCAAACACAATGAAATCATAAATTCAGAAATGAAATAAAATGAAAATAACCTATCCCATTGCCATATGGAGGGAATTTGGGACCCTCATATACTGCATCTCCAACCAAAGGGGCATGTTGCCAATTTTTTATAACTACCCCATGTTCAAAATAATCCCTGTTTGCATCAGGGAGGTTGACTACTAAGGCCGTATTCAAAAACCTAGTTTTTAAATAAAAAACATTGTCTAAAATAGCCCATCTATAACAGTACATAATCTCAGGAATTCCTATACGAGTTCCATGAGTCTGATTTAACCTATACACCCCATTAACTATTCTCCATGTGTTGGGGGCTATTTTTGCAGGGACAACATCGAAATACTGACAGAACTCTAAACACAAAGGGTTTGGTGGAAAAGAAAATCCACATTAAGCAATAAAGAGGCTAGGGAACCAATGTCCCTCAGCCAAATCAAAATAACTTGAAGGCTCAGAAAGACTCTCCAAAGTTACCCAAGAAGGAATAGAAAAGTCAGAACGGAATTTCTCAAGAGATTCGATATTATAAACCATGGTGAATAAAAAGAAATGAAGAAGAAGGAAGAAAATCTTATAGGAAAAAGGAGATCTGTTGACAAACAAACGAAGAAAGGGATGAACGCACAGGAGAGAGAAAAGCAATAGAAAACTCGAAAGCGGAAATTTAAAAGGTAGAAGATGATGGGATTGCCTCTGAATCTTAAATACTTTGCCTTGGGAAACGACGAAAGAAATGATTGCAAAAAGGAAACTATTACGCTACCGGCGGCTAAAAGGACAAAAAGTGCACGAAGATCGAAGCGCTTATAAAAATGCAAAAAGGCGAATTCTGCGAATTTGGAAGGAAATTCAAATACGAAGAAAAGGCTCCTAAAACCCAGGAAGGTCATTTAATATTGCCATATACCGAGAAAGAATGTTCCATACTCCTCAAAGTTCGAAATATGAAACATTGGGGGCTTCTGTTGATACCAAAATTAGTATGCTGATGTGGACGAATAATAATAAGACACGTGTCAATCTACGTGGCACAATAGCAACGAGGAAGATCATTCCCCCGACCAACATACCCACTTCGAGCAACATGTGTACTCCGAGGAACACCAGTCTTCCGAGGAACACCAACCCTCCGAGGAACTCTTGTTCTCCGAGGAGCTCCAATGCTCCGAGGAACTCTTGGACGACGAGCAACTAAGGCGGTTCGAGCTGCATCTCGACCACAGCATTGATTGCCAGATAATCAACAGTTCAACTATTCATTGAATGCTTATCATCTTAACGCACACGCTTGAAGAGCATTAAATGAGTTACCCTTTCATATGTATATCATTTAATGTATCACCCTTTCATGTACAGCCTAAGGGCTATAAATACCTTATATCACCCTCATTCAAAAGGACCAGAATTTCTTGAGAGAACTTGTAATCGAGAATTTCCAAACACTCAGCAATAACATAACAGTGGACGTAGGCCATTCATATAAGGCTGAACCACTTTAAAAATCTTTTTTCTCATTTATTTATCTGTGATTGAATAATTAGAGTAATCTAGTTTTTTACATTAACAGATTAGTGTTTGTAATCCCCTTGCTATCATGATTTTCTCAGCAATGTGTGTAATTTTTTTTTCTCCCTCACACAATATTGTCCTTTTTTCCTAGGTAAAATCTTCATTCATTGGTGCTAAGAAAAGGAAGATTAGTTTTCTAAGTTTTAAGGGGAATAAGTAAACCATTTTTCTTTCCTTTTTCTAATGTGATCTTTTATGGGTTGAAAACTTAGGAGTATGTGAAGTGTATGAATTCTTTTATAGAATGAAATTCTATCTAATTTGGTTTCATAGTATTCTCGTAAGATATTTTTTGAAAATATAGCACTTTGCCCCCTTTGAGTTTATACATGTCTAAAGGGAGAGCTTGACAAGTGGGTCTCATTTAATCATTTTCATTTCCAACTCAGAAATGTGACAAAGAATAGTGCGACACAATGGTTTGTCACACTTGTATGGGCTTCTATGTGGACTTTACAACTGTTTGACCCAAATACAAGCCCATACGAGTGCGACACGGCAGTGTGTTGCATCAAATGTGTCGCGTTTGTGAGTCGTAAAAGGCCTGAAAAATTTATTCTCACAGAATCCACAAATTTTGTAGAGATTCATTCATCAATTTTTTAGGTAATTTTCCACACTAATTTTTTTATGACTCTCCGTCACTTTTTCTCCACATACATATATATGAATATTGTACATATATAAAGTCACATATATTTAATTTCAATTAATCAATGTTTTATGAATTAGAATGCAAGTTTGATATATATATATATATATATATATATATATATATATATATATATATATATATATATATATATATATATATATATATATATATATATATATATATATATATGTAATGCTTTGATGGGCATATACATAAAAGATTAATTGTAACAACCCGAGGTCTTGGAGACAATAATTTATTTATTTTGGGAGAGATAAATAATATTTTATTGGAGAAATAATTAAATTGGCAATCGAGGTCAAAATTTAGAGTCGTTAGAAAGAGTCTCGAATGGCAATTCTGAGGGTACCATTGTGTCCGGAAGGGTCGAGAAAGTCGAAATGACTGTACTTGGGGTCTATTTAGGTTCCGAAATAAATTAGGACCGTTTGACTCGAAGTAAAGTCACCGAGTCATTTAAAGTGTGTATTATCATTTAAAGATGTATTTTGGGAGTTAGGCTAAATTAGCCTACGGGAGACATTTCTCCAAAGAGAGAAAGAGAAATAGAAAGAAAGAAAGAGAAAAGAAGAAAGAAGAAGAAAAGGAAGGAGAAAAGAGAGAGAAAGTGGAGATTTCCGGCCAATGCGCGATCTCAAGGCGGATTCAGACCCTACGAACCCGAGGTAAGTGATTAAACTTGATAAATAATTGTTGTGTACCAATTATTGCATGATTTGTGGATTGAATTTTGGGTTTTAGGTTTAAATTTTTAAAACCTAAGTTTTGGTAAAAACCTTAGATTTGAAGTGTATAAAATGGATTTAAGGTTAGAAATTAGTTTATAAGTATTCTAGAATGAATATTAATGTAATATATGTGATTGGGTTGGATAAAAATGGTTGGAAGATGATTAAAATGATTTTTGGGTATTTTGGGTTAAGAAGAAAATTGCCCATTTCGTAGCTTGCTGCACTTGCCGAATCGATTCGCCCCTACCAAATCGATTCGGTCTGTTGCAGATTGCCCAGGTCTTTAGGGCCGAATCGATTCGCCCCGTGAGAACCGATTCGGTATGTAGCGGACTCCCAGGCCCATTGGACCAAATCGATTCAGATGTGCCGAATCGATTCGGAGGGGCCGAATCGATTCGGAAACAGGGGATTTTTGGAGATGATTTTCTAGGAAGAATTTTATCCCGTTTCGTCTAAAGTTATCGGTTGGGAACTTCTATGGGAGTTATTTGGAGTATGTTTTAGAGACTTTTAGAGAGTTTACTTTATAGGAAATGATTGAAGTCGTATTGACTATATTTGAGGAATAACGATTAGATATTTGGTATTTCGTAAGTGGGGAAGCCCACCTTGATTTGAGAATTCTATTTGGAGATAATTATGATATTAATGGGAGTAATTTTGAGAAAATGGATCTAAGGATCCAATCCCAAATGTTATAACTTTAAAAAGGTTCATAAACTAAATTGAACCCTAAAATGAATGGAAAATCATAAATGCTATTTGATGTGCAAACAGATATAGGAATATCCCTATTGATGATCGATTTGGGAGATATCTCACGCAATGAGAAATGCTAATTGAGGTGCATTAGGATAAAAGAATATCCTTAACTTAAATAGAATTGAGAGACAATTCATAATAAAAGCGACATGTGAGCTTCAAGCGAGAAGTAGTATAGCGTATACTAAGTGGGGTAAATGTGTGAGTATTGACGATTGGTGTATCGTGAGAGAGATATACTAAACAATGATATTAATCAAATTGCGCCTAAGAGCGTATAATGAAAATGAATATGTTGTTGCAGGTATACCTTATATAATGGTATATCTTTATTATGTGGGATGTATGTATACCTTATATGATGGTGTATATACATGTTAAGCATACCCCCTCCTTGCTATCATTGGTAAGTTTCGTGTGTAGAGGATGAGCATTCTGACTAGAAAAGAAGGATGTGGATATTCCCCAGGTCATAGTCATCCATGGTGGTCAGCAAATGACACACATATATATATATATATATATATATATATATATATATATATATATATATATATATATACACACACACACATTATTTATTTTAGGGGTGAGAGGTCGTGGGTATGTGTCGCTCTCACTTGCCGGTTAGGAGCTATGACCGCTTCCCGGACGTTGTGTGCATGAGTAGATCACGAGGTGGGTGTCGTTGAACCCCACCAAGTGGCCCCAGTTTGTTACGTATATGGGCAACTGGAAGGTGATATCATGTGAGCCTGTGTCCTTCGACTTATAGCTCGGTTGGATGGTTATTATTTCTTGTGTTTGTACTTGGGTATCAAGGGCATAATGGACCTCAACGACCTACATTGCCAGGATTAGTGTATCGGGGGGTTCCTTGTTTGGATTTCGCTTCGGCGAGACGTTCCACGCACGAACCGCAGTGTAATGTTGGAACTTGGGGATAAGTTTAGTCCTTAATGCTCATAATTATTTATATATATATCACCTATCCCGAGGATCGACAATGCGAAGAGTAGTGTAACGGGGGGGGGGGGGGTCCTTGTTTGGATTTCTCTTCGGCGAGACGTCCCATGCATGAAACGCCGTGTACTGTTGAGAATTGGGAATTTTTTTATTAATTAAAATTGGATAATAATCATTTTGGGTTACATGCATCTTGCATTGAGGGCATAATGAGCCCCGAGGATCGATACGGTCAGGAGTAGTGTAACAGGGGGGGGGGGGTTCCTTGTTTGGATTTCGCTTCGGCGAGACGTCCCACGCACGAAACACAGCGCCGTGTTGAGAATCGTTAGGAGTTTAGTCCTTAACTCTTGATGCTAATAACTCATATATAATAATTATATATATGGTTTCATGCCTTATATGGGCATCACTTGAATATAAAATTCTAGTAAATGAGATTGTTGATGTATTGTGATTATGTGGACATGATTGGATCATGTAACTTTATATGTTCAACAAATGAGCATTATAAAGATAACTATAACTATTACATTAAAGTTAATGTATATAACTTATAAATTATGGAAACAAATGTATTGGGAGATAGGTTAGATGATTTCACTTAATTACTTCTTTTGGGTTTAAGTTAGGATCCTCATACCTAAATAGATTTGGACATCCATTTGGAGATCACATGCATACGTTTAGTGCGCGCTTTAGATGGAAGGTGAGTTGAATTATTATGGAGAGTTCGATTCCAACTAAATCATGTAATAATGCATTTATAATTATCATGCATTTTAATACACTTGCTATAAAATATTTTTCAAACTCGGGCTCTGACCCGTTTATATTTTCTCCTCCATGTATATATTGTATTACTTCAAGTGTTCCTCCGCTAGGACGCTTTTGATGTTATCCATTCAGGAGTCGTGGAGCTGCGACAATAGCGGACTGTAGCGGCATTTTGATTTAGTCGATTCCTGTCTTTGTATATCTAGATTAGGATTAAGTTTGTATATTGAGTTAGTATTCAAGTGTTGTAGATTAACACTTTTATATTTGATATTCTCAGATTATTGTATCGTTTGTTACCCGACAGCATATTCAGATATTTCATTGTTAAGACTTTGTTGTACATTGTATTGTACTTTTGTATATATCTTTAGAGTTTGCACATTTCACTCATCATAGTTAGATGTATATTGTTGGTTGTGATTGCATTATTGGTTTTGTTGTTGTTGTTAAATAAAAAGTTTAAATTTTTTGACAATTCGCTTTTAATGATTATGGGTAGTTAGCCTTATATTATAGTGTTGTATATTGATGTTGAGATTGTACCATTCGAGATACCTGATTTAATGTAGTATAGGGCTGGCCACCCGTTATTATTTAGAGCGGGTTGTCACAGATGGTATCAGAGCATCAAGTTCTAGTGTCTTTAGGATCTGTGTGCATTACTACGATCTTTCGTAAGCGTTCTTGATGTAGAGCCTTATTATTAGGACGATTACATTCATACGTCCATATGTTTCTGTGATTTGAAAATATTTGACGACATTCTGATACAATTGTTCTTGTTTTAGATGCCACCGAAGGGAGATCGTTCAGCCAGGGAAAATAAAGGGCAACCCCAAATGCCTCAAAGGAACATGACTACGGATGATGTTGCTAATATTGTGGCACAAGCGGTCACTGCTGCCGTTTTTATGATGGCTCAGTAATCTGCTGCTCAAGACCCTACCCCATTTTGGATTGTCTTTATGGGAGAGAGTGAAGAAAGATTTTAGTAAGTGGCATCCTCCCGAGTTTGCAGGGGGAGTTGATGCAGTGGTTGCAAGTCAATGGAAAAATAGTATGCAGAGGCATCTTCGTATGGTTGAGTGTAGTGAGGTGCAGAAACAGTTTTTAGTCACCTTTAGGTTATCGGGTGCAACTCTTCAATGGTGCGAGTCTGTCACCACATCTGAACAGAGAGATACCTTACCCATAACAACATTTTAGGAACTTTTTGATCGAAGGTATTGTCCTTCCCCTAATCGAGATATAAAGATTTTTCAAGGTAATAGAACAGTGGCAGAATATGAAGAAGATTTTTCTAAATGGGCGAAATTAGTACCTAATGAGGTAAATACGGAAGAGAAGCGTATATTAAAGTTTGTTCGAGGTTGAGATTGGAAAATCCGACAACATTTGTTAGGGAGTCCTAAGTTAATGACTTTCGATGAGGTAGTGAATGTGGCGCTATTAAAGTGTTATGAATATCGTTTTCATTCGCAAGAGAGTAAGAACTTTGGAGATTCGAGTTCATCAAATAAGTTTGGCAAGGAGAGTGCCAGTAATGCGAGTGCGCAAAAAGGATTTGTGGGTAAGTGTTTCTTTTGTAAAGAAATAGGTCATAAAAGAGAGATTGTCCTAAAAGAGGTAAAGGACCACAGTTTGATGAAATTTTGGAAGTGTAACCCCTACAGCAGATTTGAGGTCGCTTTAGACCGCGGGACTACGTTTGGGAGCCCATTGATGAGGAAGGGAAATCAGACTAGAGATGGATGATGTAAGTTAATTTTTCCTTTATTAATAGGATAATTACTAAAATGAGTTTTGGGAATATCGCATGTGAGATAATTGTGATTGGGTAGTGCCATAGCCCTATTATGTATGGTATGTAATGACCCTAAGGGGAATTTTGAGCAAGATAAGCTCTTATTCTATTATTTTGTAAAAGGATAGAGATTTTGCAAGGTGCTCAACAAGAGCTTTAAACCTTATGGTAAATGTAAGAATGGTTATGGTAATGATGATAAGTAGTAATGATAAAAGCTACTTCTTTTATATAGTCATGATAGACTATTATACTTGTTGTATTCCAGTTGTGGGTGTGCCTTATAAATGGCAATATATTGAAATGATGTGAGATGTTGTTTATGTATGAAAGTTTGATTTGTGGATTCATGGGACACAGGTAAAATTTTAGCTCATGAGTATGATAATATTTGTGAGCTATGTGTTATGTATCTGATGATTCAAATGACCTTGTGTCGGACATAAGGCATTTTATATTATATTATAATATATAAACCATTTTCAAAATAAACTATTTTTAAAATAAAACCTTTATCGGCCTTCGGGCCCTTTCAAAATGATTTTCATAAAACTAAACTTTTCAAACTCAAGTCCGGATTTAACAAACTTTCAATCCCCGACTTCGCCACACAGTAGTGTATTGGGAGGGTTCCTTGTTAGGATTTCGCATTTGCGAGACGTTGTAACAACCCGCGAAATTTTGGGCTATTTTAATTAATTTTTGGAAAATGGAGGAAAATAAAGTTTTTGATAAAATTATTTTTATTGCTCAAATATGTTGGTTCTTATTTTTAAAGGCGAGAATTTTAAACGGTTTTGAAATCGGAGTTAAAACGGATTTTAAAATGATTTTAAAATGTTTTTAACTCTTGGAATTGTTTTGACTTCCAACTCTTCATTTCTTTGCCTTATTTAAAGGAGTATTTTGGACTCCAACTCTTCATTTCTTTTCATTATAAAAGGAGTCATGAGCAACCCTTTTTAACCTACTTTTGGCACATTTTTTGGCAGCAAATATATTTTATATTCCTCTTCTCTTTATATATACTTTGGCCCTTGAGATTTGTGAGTTCCAACCTTAGATTAGAGGTGTTCTTAGGGCAATTTTGTTGGAGGTTCTTGGAGGAGATTTTGAAGATATTTTGTGTCGATCTTGAGGATGTGATCGTTGGTTTCTCATCATGGTTTGAGGTATGGGGTTTTACACAAAATGCTCCTTAAATCTAGCGAGTGTCATTCTCTTTGATTTCTTATTAATTGAACTCATATTTGAATGGTTAAATTCATTGAAATCTGGAAAATAATTGTTGAAATTATTTGATTCATGTGGTATCATTATATTGTTGATGAGTATGTTGTCATGAGATTTTAATATGGCATGGATGTTGGGCACCCGCCAAAATTCCTGTTTCCCGGGCTATGGCTTGATAAAGCATATACGGATGTGGTGAGGCCTGGTGACCCAGTTAAAGTGTTGTTGAGAAATTATTTTGATAAATGCTTTGAGATTTTCATTATGATTTGAATATTCGTACTCGTGTTGTTACGTTTTATTCGTTGCTAATCCGTATTTGTTGAGCATAATTCCTGTCATATTGTGTACTTCCCCATATTTTCTTTTAGTGGCAGGTTAACGTGGATTTTGGGGCGCTATGGAGATTGATTTTAGCAAGTATTGCTTGGGAAAGATTTATATTATTTTGATATATAGAGCTTTGGATATTTGTATTTTATTTTCGAGTTAGTTGTTGTATGTAATTCGAAAAATTTGGTATTTAATTTGAAGAGATTGAGATTTGTAGTTTCTCTTTTGTTGTTGTGGGACTTAGATGCTCTATACCTTGTCACTTTTGGATTTATTTTATCGCATTAGCGCTCCGTTTGCTCTCCCCGGGCGGGCGGGGTGTTACAAATGGTATTAGAGCTTAGGTATACGGCAACCCTCAGGGCTTGGGTTTTGGGTTCATTGCGTGGTTAGCAATTTTTGGAGATAGAAAATTTTAGGTGATATTCGTGATAGGCATCTAGATTAGATGTGAGGAATTTATTTTTAGTGAAAAAATTATTTTTGGAAATTGTTAGCCTGATTTTTTTTAGAGTTAGGCATTCGGCGAATTTCGAGGGCGAAATTCCATTGTTAGTGGGGAAGTTTAACAACCCGCGTAATTTTGGGCTATTTTAATTAATTTTTGGAAAATGGAGGAAAATAAAGTTTTTGATAAAATTATTTTTATTGCTCAAATATGTTGGTTATTATTGTTAAAGGCGAGAATTTCAAATGGTTTCGAAATCGGAGTTAAAACGGATTTTAAAATGTTTTTAACTCTTTGAGTTGTTTTGACTTCCAACTCTTCATTTCTTTTCCTTATTTAAAGGAGTCTTTTGGATTCCAACTCTTCATTTCTTTCCATTATAAAAGGAGTCATGGGCAACCCTTTTTAACCTACATTTGGCACATTTTTTGGCAGCAAATATATTTTGTATTCCTCTTCTTTTTATATATGCTTTGGCCCTTGATATTTGTGAGTTCAAACCTTAGATTAGAGGTGTTCTTGGGGCAATTTTGTTGGAGGTTCTTGGAGGAGATTTTGTAGATCTTTTGTGTTGATCTTGAGGATGTGATCGTTGGTTTCTCATCATGGTTTGAGGTATGGGGTTTTACACAATATGCTCCTTAAATCTCGCGAGTGTCATTCTCTTTGATTTCTTGTTAATTGAACTCATATTTGAATTGTTAAATTCATTGAAATCTGGAAAATAATTATTAAAATTATTTGATTCATGTGGTATCATTATATTGTTGATGAGCATGTTGTCATGAGATTTTAATATGGCATGGATGTTGGGCACCCCCCAAAATTCCTGTTTCACGGGCTATGGCTTGATAAAGCATATACGGATGTGGTGAGGCCTGGTGACCCAGTTAAAGTGTTGTTGAGAAATTATTTTGATAAATGCTTTGAGATTTTCATTATGATTTGAATATTCGTACTCGTGTTGTTACGTTTTATTCGTTGCTAATCCGTATTTGTTGATCATAATTCCTGTCATATTGTGTACTTCCCCATATTTTCTTTTAGTGGCAGGTTAGCGTGGATTTTGGGGCGCTATGGAGATTGATTTTAGCAAGGATTGTTTGGGAAAGATTTATATTATTTTGATATATAGAGCTTTGGAGATTTGTATTTTATTTTCGAGTTAGTTGTTGTATGTAATTCGAAAAATTTGGTATTTAATTTGAAGAGATTGAGATTTGTAGTTTCTCTTTTGTTGTTGTGGGACTTAGATACTCTATACCTTGTCCCTTTTGGATTTATTTTATCGCATTAGCGCTCCGTTTGCTCTCCCCGGACGGGCGGGGTGTTACAAATGGTATTAGAGCTTAGGTATACGGCAACCCTCGGGGCTTGGGTTTTGGGTTCATTGCGTGGTTAGCAATTTTTGGAGATAGAAAATTTTAGGTGATATTCGTGATAGGCATCTAGATTAGATGTGAGGAATTTATTTTTAGTGAAAAAATTATTTTTGGAGATTGTTAGCCTGATTTTTTTGAGAGTTAGGCATTCGGCGAATTTCGAGGGTGAAATTCCATTGTTAGTGGGGAAGTGTAACAACCCGCTTAATTTTGGGCTATTTTAATTAATTTTTGGAAAATGGAGGAAAATAAAATTTTTGATAAAATTATTTTTATTGCTCAAATATGTTGGTTATTATTTTTAAAGGCGAGAATTTCAAATGGTTTCGAAATCGGAGTTAAAACGGATTTTAAAATGATTTTAAAATGTTTTCAACTCTTGGAGTTGTTTTGACTTCCAACTCTTCATTTCTTTTCCTTATTTAAAGGAGTCTTTTGGATTCCAACTCTTCATTTCTTTCCATTATAAAAGGAGACATGGGCAATCCTTTTTAACCTACTTTTGGCACATTTTTTGGCAGCAAATATATTTTATATTCCTCTTCTTTTTATATATACTTTGGCCCTTGAGATTTGTGAGTTCAAACCTTAGATTAGAGGTGTTCTTGGGGCAATTTTGTTGGAGGTTCTTGGAGGAAATTTTGTAGATCTTTTTTGTTGATCTTGAGTATGTGATCGTTTGTTTCTCATCATGGTTTGAGGTATGGGGTTTTACACAATATGCTCCTTAAATCTTGCGAGTGTCATTCTCTTTGATTTCTTATTAATTGAACTCATATTTGAATTGTTAAATTCATTGAAATCTGGAAAATAATTATTGAAATTATTTGATTCATGTGGTATCATTATATTGTTGATGAGCATGTTGTCATGAGATTTTAATATGGCACGGATGTTGGGCACCCGCCAAAATTCCTGTTTCCCGGGCTATGGCTTGATAAAGCATATACGGATGTGGTGAGGCCTGGTGACCCAGTTAAAGTGTTGTTGAGAAATTATTTTGATAAATGCTTTGAGATTTTCATTATGATTTGAATATTCGTACTCGTGTTGTTACGTTTTATTCGTTGCTAATCCGTATTTGTTGAGCATAATTCCTGTCATATTGTGTACTTCCCCATATTTTCTTTTAGTGGAAGTTTAGCGTGGATTTTGGGGCGCTATGGAGATTGATTTTAGCAAGGATTGTTTGGGAAAGATTTATATTATTTTGATGTATAGAGCTTTGGAGATTTGTATTTTATTTTTGAGTTAGTTGATGTATGTAATTCGAGAGATTTAGTATTTAATTTGAAGAGATTGAGATTTGTAGTTTCTCTTTTGTTGTTGTGGGACTTAGATGCTCTATACCTTGTCACTTTTGGATTTATTTTATCGCATTAGCGCTCCGTTCGCTCTCCCCGGGTGGGCGGGCGGGGTGTTACAGACGTCCCCCGCACGAAAGTGACGAATGTCAGGAATTAAGAGGAGTTATTTCTTTGGACCATTCAAATTTTTACATTTTTTAAACGTTAGTATTATATTTATGGAAATGTGGAACTTTGGAGGCAAATAAAGCCTCATTATGATTGCTATGAGCACAAAGCTCAAATATAAAGGGTGTATGGGCGCCTTTGTTGTGGAAATTGGTTTTATTTAACTCATAATTAACTTATAATAAATTAAATAAATTCATCGTGGGAGGTTAGAAGTTTGGAGATAGGATTAGTAAGTATGGGTAGATTAGAAGTAGTTGGGCTTTGGAGAATTAGGCTTAGCTAAATTTTGAGGACGAATTTTTTGTAAGTGGGGAAGTTTGTAACAACCCGAGGTCTTGGAGACAACAATTTATTTATTTTGGGAGAAATAAATAATATTTTATTAGAGAAATAATTAAATTGGAAATCGAGGTTAAAATTTAGAGTCGTTAGAAAGAGTCTCGAATGGCAATACCATTGTGTCCGGAAGGGTCGAGAAAGTCGAAATGCCTGTACTTGGGGTCTAATTAGGTTTCGAAATAAATTAGGACCGTTTGACTCGAATTAAAGTCACCGAGTCATTTAAAGTGTGTATTATCATTTAAAGATGTGTATTTTGGGAGTTAGGCTAAATTAGCCGATGGGAGACATTTCTCCAAAGAGAGAAAGAGAAATAGAAAGAAAGAAAGGGAAAAGAAGAAAGAAGAAGAAAAGGAAGGAGAAAAGAGAGAGAAAATGGATATTTTCGGCCAATGCGCTATCTCAAGGAGGATCCAGACCCTATGAACCTGAGGCAAGTGATTAAACTTCCTAAATAATTGTTGTGTACTAATTATTGCATGATTTGTGGATTGAATTTTGGGTTTTAGGTTTAAATTGTTAAAACCTAACTTTTGGGAAAAACCTTAGATTTGTAGTGTATAAAATGGATTTAAGGTTAGAAATTAGTTTATAAGTATTCTAGAATGAATATTAACGTTATATATGTGATTGGGTTGGATAAAAATGGTTGGAAGATGATTAAAATGATTTTTGGGTATTTTGGGTTAAGAAGAAAATTGCCCATTTTGTAGCTTGCTCCACTTGCCGAATCGATTCGCCCCTACCGAATTGATTCGGTCTGTTGCAGATTGCCCAGGTCTTTAGGACCGAATCGATTCGCCCCTTACGAACCGATTCGGCATGTAGCAGACTCCCAGGTCCAATGGACCGAATCGATTCGGATGTGCCGAATCGATTCTCTTTTCGGGGCCGAATCGATTCGAAAACAGGGGATTTTTGGAGATGATTTTCTAAGAAGAATTTTATCATGTTTCGTCTAAAGTTATCGGTTGGGAACTTCTATGGGAGTTATTTGGAGTATGTTTTGGAGACTTTTAGAGAGTTTTCTTTATAGGAAATGATTGAAGTCGTATTGACTATATTTGAGGAATATCGATTAGATATATGGTATTTCCTAAGTGGGGAAGCCCACCTTGATTTAAGAATTCTATTTGGAGATAATTATGATATTAATGGGAATAATTTAGAGATAATGGATCTTAGGATCCAATCCCAAATGGTATAACTTTAAAAAGGTTCATAAACTAAATTGAACCCTAAAATTAATGGAAAATCATAAATGCTATTTGATGTGCAAACGGATATAGGAATATCCTTATTGATGATCGATTTGGGAGATATCTCACACAATGAGAAATTCTAATTGAGGTGCATTAGGATAAAAAAATATCCTTAACTTAAATAGAATTGAGAGACAATTCATAATTGAAGCGACATGTGAGCTTCAAGTGAGAAGTAGTATAGCGTATACTAAGTGGGGTAAATGTGTGAGTATTGACGATTGGTGTATCATGAGAGAGATATACTAAACAATGATATTAATCAAATTGCGCCTAAGAGCGTATAATGAAAATGAATATGTTGTTGCAGGTATACCTTATATAATGGTATATCTTTATTATGGGGGATGTATCTATACCTTATAAGATGGTGTGTATACATGTTAAGCATACCCCTCCTTGCTATCATTGGGAAGTTTCGTGCGTAGAGGGTGAGCATTCTGACTAGAAAAGATGGATGTGGATATTCCCCATGTCATAGTCGTCCATGGTGGTCAGCAAATGACATATATATATATATATATATATATATATATATATATATATATATATATATATATATATATATATATATATATATATATATATATATATACATTATTTATTTTGGGGGTGAGAGGTCGTGGGTATGTGTCGCTCTCACTTGCCGGTTAGGAGCTATGGCCGCTTCCCAGACATTGTGTGCGTGAGTAGATCACGAGGTGGGTGTCGTTGAACCCCACGAAGTGGCCCAAGTTTGTTACGTATATGGGAAACTGGAAGGTGATATCATGTGAGCCTGTGTCCTTCGACTTATAGCTCGGTTGGATGGTTATTATTTCTTGTGTTTGTACTTGGGTATCAAGGGCATAATGGACCTCAACGACCTACATTGCCAGGATTAGTGTATCGGGGGGTTCCTTGTTTGGATTTCGCTTCGGCGAGACGTTCCACGCACGAACCGCAGTGTAATGTTGGAACTTGGGGATAAGTTTAGTCCTTAATGCTCATAATTATTTATATATATATCACCTATCCCGAGGATCGACAGTGCCAAGAGTAGTGTAACGGGGGGGGGGGGGTCCTTGTTTGGATTTCTCTTCGGCGAGACATCCCATGCATGAAACGCCGTGTACTGTTGAGAATTGGGAATTTTTTTATTAATTAAAATTGGATAATAATCATTTTGGGTTACATGCATCTTGCATTGAGGGCATAATGAGCCCCGAGGATCGATACGGTCAGGAGTAGTGTAACAGGGGGGGTTCCTTGTTTGGATTTCGCTTCGGCGAGACGTCCCACGCACGAAACACAGCGCCGTGTTGAGAATCGGTAGGAGTTTAGTCCTTAACTCTTGATGCTAATAACTCATATATAATAATTATATATATGGTTTCATGCCTTATATGGGTATCACTTGAATATAAAATTCTATTAAATGAGATTGTTGATGTATTGTGATTATGTGGACATGATTGGATCATGTAACTTTATATGTTCAACAAATGAACATTATAAAGATAACTATAACTATTACATTAAAGTTAATGTATATAACTTATAAATTTTGGAAACAAATGTATTGGGAGATAGGTTAAATGATTTCAATTAATTACTTCTTTTGGGTTTAAGTTAGGATCCTCTTACCTAAATAGAACCGGACATCCATTTGGAGATCACATGCATACGTTTAGTGCGCGCTTTAGATGGAAGGTGAGTTGAATAATTATGGAGAGTTCGATTCCAACTAAATCATGTAATAATGCATTTATAATTATTATGCATTTTAATACACTTGCTATAAAATGTTTTTCAAACTCGGGCTCTGACCCGTTTATATTTTCTCCTCCATGAATATATTGTATTACTTAAGGTGTTCCTCCGCTAGGACGCCTTTGATGTTATCCTTTCAGGAGTCATGAAGCTGCGGCAATAGCGGACTGTCGCGGCATTTTGATTTAGTCGATTCCTATCTTTGTATATCTAGATTAGGATTAAGTTTGTATATTGAGTTAGTATTCAAGTGTTGTAGATTAACACTTTTATATTTCATATTCTCATATTATTGTATATTCTGTTACCCGACAGCATATTCGGGTATTTCATTGTTAAGACTTTGTTGTACATTGTATTGTACTTTCGTATATGTCTTTAGAGTTTGCACATTTCACTCATCATAGTTAGATGTATATTGTTGGTTGTGATTGCATTATTGGTTTTGTTGTTGTTGTTAAATAAAAAGTTTAAAATTTTTGACAATTCGCTTTTATTGAATATGTGTAGTCAGCCTTATATTATAGTGTTGTATATTGATGTTGAGACTGTACCATCCGAGATACCTAATTTAATGTAGTATAGGGCTGGACACCCATTATTATTTGGAGCTGGTTGTCACATTAATGAACGGGTACGTTGCGTACACACATATAATCTTTATGGTTGATTCGTCCCTTAACAAAGTACCCATCAAATGCAATTTGCACAATCTGTGAAAATCCTCAAATCATTGAAATGGTGTTTATTACATGAAATGACTTTTTTTTAGGTAGAAGTAAATTAATGGAAGTTATTTTAGGTATTAATGGCTTAAAACTTAATAAACAATAATAAGAAAAATTTATGCAATTGGTTTTATTAATTAATGCAAGTATGTTTTTCATAATCTCTTTGTGAAACGCTTTGTAATGCCAAAGTATTTTGTATAAAATATACTCCATCTGTACCTTCCCTTGCCATTTCGATAAATGTGTTTATTTTGATATTCAGTCACTTTGTACATTTCAAACAAACATCAAATATAATGATATTTTCCTATTTTTCAATTAATTTCTCGCTCTATATGTAGGTATTAAATAATCAATTAAAATTTTCATTTGCACAATTCAAATGAGCAAACTAACTAATATGGGTTACTTAGAGGGTGACCATAAGCAAAATTGGTTTAGATTTTCATCACTTCATCTCCTTTGTCCTTATATTAATTTGAAAACTCTATGATAAATGATTATAGTAAACCCGTGTCTAGATACATTATGCAAGGAAAGAAAGGAATAAAAATTATACTATCATATAATTTTTCTTAGCATTCCTTCAATCATATTCCTGCATATAAGTTATAATTATAAGAAATTGTGTATGAAAAAAAAAAATCATAAAAGATATTTTTTAATCTAATTTAGGGTATTATTTTTTATATTTGTTGTATAAAATTTATCGTATTGAGTTACTTAAAATTATTTTTAAATGTGTTCTTTTTTAAAAAATTTTCTCATACAACAGCCCGTGCTTCGCGTGAGGCTGGAAACTAATTAAATACCTATTTTTAATGACAACACACCAATTTTAGGTTTGGTCTTGGATTTAGGATTCACCAAATTATGAATAGCTATGTGAGAGACTACCCACCAATTATATTTATGCACCATTAATCATATAAAATTTTGATGAACTCTATACATAAGAAACCCTGCATCCTGAACCGATGCCATTCTCCAATGCAAAAATTCCTCTACTCTATCCCTCTCCTAATGTTTTTGTTTTTGTTTTATCCAAATTCTACGATTCTGCTTGCTGCTAAAAAAATCGGGAAGATTTTCGTTCGCGGCTGCATTTCGCTAAAAATTTCTCAAGGTATTTAGGTCTCGTATACCTGTCTCCATGTACGGTGGTTGTCAGCCTGTAGGGGCACATGTTGGGATTCAAGGAAGCCCTCCTTTGAGTCCTTTTTTTTGTTGTATTAAGTTTTTACATGTATACTATTCAATACCAACTCCAATATCCGTATCCAATCTGCATAAACTCAATGACTCAATTGAGTTCTTGATAAGTGATCTTGCTAGGAAAGATAACCCTGAAAGGTAAAGAGCACACTTTAAGAATGTTCCAAAAGAATATTTCCCCTAGCTAATAGCCTAATATATTAAAGAAATAAGGATATAAGCTAAACGAGACACATAAATAAAGAAAACATAAAAAAACGTATTACTAAATATATTACAATTATACGCTCAGGACCTCGTGCACACATCCCTCCCTTAGGAAAGTCCATTATGAGCATGGACTACGGTGGGGAGACCATCATCCTAACTCTTCCATGACACCTGCCAATTACACCAGGGCATGCATGGCGTGCGGGGGTCCACATGTTGGCTGGAGCACACACTGGCAACTTTAGATGTAACCGCCTAAGGTTTAACTCAGAGTGGGGTTTGAAATGATCCCAAATCAGCTCCATATATGCAAAATCCGTTGTATAGATCTCTACGAGTAAAAAAAAGGTGATTAAATCAAGATTTTATTGGTACCCTATATAAAAATCAAATCACAAAAAGAAAATAGAGTTTAAAGACTCCAAATGTCCATTTGTCTCTAAGAGTAAAAAGGGGGTGATTCAAAGCGTTCTCGGATTAAGGCGTTCTATACCCAAGCTTAAGCTCCTCTCATCCCGTCTTTTAATTAAATGCCTCCTTATTGCACTCCACAATCCTTACAGAACACTCATTGTACCATGGGCAAGTGATGAGGCCAAAGTGGCACAAAAAGTGCTCATGCGCCCAATATCTAACCTCTCCCATAATATATTTTGTAGAGAACATCATGATACAAATTTGATATAAGAAAAAGGAAAATTATCTAAATAACATCATATTATTAAGTTTTACGCTCATTCATTCATTTTTAAAACTGAAATGTTTACAATTGTTGGCCAAAGGACATTGTTTATAAGGTAAGTTATCTTGATAACCGTAAAAAGGTAGTAATAGGAACATAAATATACGAAATTAGGAGTACCTTCTAATTTGAAAGGCATGCACTTGGATATTTTTTCTCTCATTCATTTATATTCGAAACTAAAGTGATTACAATTTTTGGCTAAAGGATTTTATCTATAGGATAATTTATCTTGATAACCCTAATAAGGTACAACGAGTAAAGATTGTTGGAAGAAGGACTTTATCTACATGATAAGTTATCCTGATAACCCTAATAAGGTACACCGAGTAACGAGTTTCAAAGGGAATATTACTTCCTAGATAATTATAACATAAAATAAGAAAATGATGAATACCTTCGAAAAGCATGCACTTGTATCATTGTTCTATCATGGTTATTATTGATGGGCAACTTTTAAATTTCACCTCTTTTATATGCTGATTTTAGAAACAAGTCCTATAAAAAATTAGGTTCAACGAAAATGGAAAGCATGATTATTGATCCTATAAAAAATTAGGTTTAACTATATTGGTAATCATGGTTAATAAGTTGGGATGAGGTGAGAGTTACAAAATGATATTTGGTTTCCATGGAAATTAGCTTTGCTATTTATAGTCATAGAATCAAATATTTGCTCAAGACTCGGCGTACGATTCAATAATCTGTTAAGGTGAGTTATATTATAAATGAAATTGAATCAAAACTAATGATTATATCATGAATTGCTGTGAATCACAAGATTCTTTGTGATCCATTACCATTTTAGATTCATCATTTGATTTATATCAATTATGTTATTATTTTCAATCATATAGAACTAGGCCTCTGACCTTGATGCTGAAACTTCTCACATATGTGGCCATCTATGTCAAGTGGATTGAGACCTAAGATAGTGTAGGGACATGTGCTCTCTGCCTATTGCAAGCTCAATATTATTGTATGCTCTCTTCCGTTTGATGATTAAGCTCAATATTATTGTCTTCTTTTCTTTCCCCTAGATGATTTGTCTATACACTCTTACCCTCAAGAGAACATATTAGTTTACTTTTGTGTCATTTATTGGGAGACATTATTTTATATTGTTCATTACTTCCTAACTAATTGTTATACCAGGTTCCCTGTCATGGAGTCTATGTTCTCATCTTTTTGTGAGGAGATTGAAGCTCGGTTGGAGGTTGTTGATTCCCTGGCTAGCATTTTTAAAGAGATTGATTTTGTTCAAGACTTTGATTCTTCGAAAGCTCTCGTTTCTTCAGCATTCACCTTCAGTCAGTCAACTACCGTTCCTTAATTTCTTGCTACAGCTCAGCCACTAGAAGATGATCCAGCTCCAGTATATTTGTCTCTTTAATTTTGTGACCCCTAGAGCAACTTTTTTAGGGTCATTATTTCAAGGCCTTGATGCTCAAGTCTATTAAGCTTGGTGACATATCTATCTAATACTAGATTGGTTCTTAATGTCGATAGTGATCTCATAAGGAAGATTGTAAGCAAATTTAGACTATATTGTGAATTATATTTGATTATTGATATTAGTTTACTTTGAGCACAAGGATAACATTTCTTTGTAGGTTCAGATTGATAAAAAACACCATTTATGATGTATGGTTGCAAGGTAGCAAATGGTGTTGGAACAATACTAGTAAGTCATAAATTGCTATTCTATTTACTAATACATTCTATCTACTAGTAAGATCAGTATAACCGCAGTTATAATAGCTAGCTATCCTTACTGTCATTAAGATCGCTGTTCTTATTTTCGCCATAGAGATCGCTATCTTTACTGTTGTTGGAGAATGAACTCACCTGAAAAGACAATTATGCTGCTAAGTAGCATAGCTATTATAACAGCTAGAATGCTGTTATGAGATAACAACTATGTTCTTGTTATATATATATATATATATATATATATATATATATATAGGAGAAGGCTCACCTGCATCATGCTCTATACATCATCCATGCATCACGCTTAATTACAGGCCCTAAAAATTGTTTTTTTTCAAATTTTATATTTTTACCTTGAAATTAACCTTTTTTTTTTTAGCAAAGAGGGACGGAACCCCCACACGTTTTATTAATAATAGTTAGGAGAAAAAGCCTCTCCAAAGCTTACAAACCCAAGCAAACTAAAAAAAACATTTTGTAATCAACACATATGCAAAAAATTAGATCAAAATACATTTTGTAACTATTTTTAAAAAATCCACAAAAAACTGCTAAAAATACCTTATTTATAAGGGTTTGCGCCAGCAGTTTTTTGTGGATTTTTTAAAAAGAGCTAAAAATGTATTTTGACCTAATTTTTTGCGTATATGTTGATTGGATGGTTAATTTCAAGGAAAAAATATAAAATTTGAAAAAAAAGTTTTCTAGGACCTAGAATTAGGTGTGATGTACGGTGTGATGCATAGTGCATGATGTAGGTGAGCCTTCCTCTCTCTCTCTCTCTCTATATATATATATATATATATTTCTAAATTAGATAAGTTTGTCATTTAAATAATTAGCATAGTTGATCGTTATACATTTTCTGCCTTTACTAGTAATTTGAATTGTTGTTATGAACTATTAGTTTTGTTGTTGGAGAATTTTATATTTTAAAAAGGGTGGATAGTCCTGTAAAGAGAGGGAACTCTGCCCAAAATTTTTAAAGTTTTTACAATTGTTTGTGTTGCATAAAAAAATCTATTCGACTTGTACTCTTTTATTATTTGTCAGGTAATAATGTTTTGTGTTAACTAGTGCTCAATGCAAGGCAATGGTATTCTTCATTGCGGATATTTTATGCTGAAGTTCATTAAGTACTTTATGGAGGATCCTTTCATACCTTTTGAAACAAAGGTATGTTACCACTGTTTTCTCTTTTTATCCTATTATATAAAATATTGTTTAGTTATTAACTATTATATACTGTAATAATAAATTGAATTCTATCTTCAATTTTTTAGATGAGAAGATTTCCTAATAAAGCGACGTACACATTGAATGAGCTCAATGAAGTTCAAATGGAGTTCATTACGAATTATATATATTAGGTACTTCCGAATAACTATATTTTGTTAAGTCGTAATGACAATTTGTTGTGATGATTTCGTTTTGATGAAAACTATGTTGATTATATTTGATTGCAGGGTTACTCATTCTGGGTTGGATAGCATTGAGAACAAACTTGATTGAGTATTACGTTCGACAACGTCTTATCTTGAGTATTATTTTGGATTGTGGATCTTATGATGTAGTTCGCAATGCTAGTTTTTGGATATTGTGATGTATCATCACTATTTTTACGATATTATCACGTAGATAACTAGATGTTAGCTAGTTTTTGGAAATCATCACGTAGCTCAAACACTAGCTCATTTTTGGATATGATGTATCTCATATTAATATTTTTTTAATGTAAATATCTTGATTTATATCAAGTTAGTGATATTTATGACCTTGGTTATTATCTATTCACAAGGGTTCATTTAACCTCAAATAATAGTGTCTATTGACGGAGTAATGATTTTTTTTAATTTTTATATCAATATTTATGTTAGTTTTGAAAAAACTCTCATAAAAGTTACTAAAACTGTGATAAATGTGATCATATTTATGTCATTTTTTCATGAAAATGTGATTAAAACATGTTGAATATTGTAGTTTTTATTTGTGTTCTTAAAAATTGAGATAAATGTGATCTTATTTATGTCAGTTTTACGAACATTTATGTCAGGGCTTTATATGTCAGTTTTGAAAAATTATAAAGCTGATATAAATGGTCATTTATAAAAATTAAAAAAATTATAATAAATAAATAAATAAATAAAATTATAAAAATAAAAAATAAATGAATATTTGTTTGGTACAAGGTAATGTGTTCAGAATTTTTACTAATTGGGACAGTTTCATAGTTGGGACAAATTTTTTCATAGTTGGGCTTGTTTTTTTAAAATTATTATTATTTTTTAATTGGGACTCCTTTTTTCATAGTTGAGACCTTTTTTAAAAAAAAAATTGGGGATGTTTTTTTCAATGTTGAATTTTTTTTTTTAATTAGGAACTTTTTTTTTCATAATTGGGGCTCTTTTTTTATTTTATTTTGTTTTTAACTGGGACTGTTTTTTCATTGCTGAGAACGTTTTTTTAAATTGTGGACTACTCTTTTTATAGTTGAGACTCTATTTTTTAATTGAGACTGTTTTTTACAATTACCAGTTTTTTTCATTGTTGAAAACTTTTTTTTAAATTGTAATTGATTTCTTTTTTAATTAGCATTGTTTTTTTGCTGGGAGTGTTTTTTTAAACTTTTCATACTTATTTGTCCCGCATAACCAAATATGACTAGTTATGTGTGGGTGGGTGGGTTGGGGGGGGGGGGGGAGTCAAATTTGAGTTTGAGGTAAATGAAAATCAAATAGTTAAATATAAATATTTTTGTGAACATTTGAAGTATGAGGGTAATATGGTTATTTTATTTTTTTAATAAATTGTTCTTAACCATCCAAATAAGAAATGATGAAAAAGTTAAAATTTTCACCTGATGAAAAGTAATTTATCCAAATGGAGATGGTGAAAACAAAATCACCAAGCTAATCATTCAACTTTTTTTTTAACATGGTGAAAGATATTTTAACACGAACCAAATGGACCCGTAAAGCAATGGAGACTAATGCTTTGGGATTTTTAATCAATCTCTATCAATGATTTGTGAAAAGAGATAAGTTAAAACCTAAGAGATTTCTCAATCCCAATCTTCCTAATTCATTTATTTTCGCCCATTCAACAACCAAACGTTACTCATCAAGGATTGGACGCCATTACATACATAATTTGGTAATCGAAAGCAACTCATAACATACATCGACCTTGCTTGTGCAAACGCCTTTAATGAACATTTTCTTTGCTCTGTTTTGAACTTTAAGCCGTTTCCACATTCTTTCATGGAATCCCTCAAAATTTAAATTTCTCACATGTGAATGTTGGAAAAATTGGACTTAAATGGGTTTTAAGAAAGCTGTCCAGAATTTTCTGGACAGAATTTTGAGCAACTTTGAGCTCAAATTTAGGTGGGACCCACACTACGAAAATTGTGGGACCATATACGAACGCGTTCACCTCCGCAAGGAGATTAACGTAGTATATTCATATGTCCGATTTTAATAAGTTATGAATGATAAATATGTCCCCAAAGTGACTCACAAAGCAATGAAAGTAAATGAATTGGGTGTGTTTTAACTCTTGTCCCACATTGGAAGAGTAGTGGAAATTTGATGAGTTAATAACACCCCAAGTATGGACTAAGGCTTGGATGCCTTGGGGGTATCCCAACTCTTTGAAGGGGAGATGACCTAAGCTATGCACAGGTTGACTTTCGGTCAAAAGTCCACACGCGCGCGCGCGTCCGTCCGTCCGGCGGGCTCGGCTCGGGCTTATAAAATCTCCTACATTTTTGGGCCGAATTTTATTTAACTTTCTGGGCTTTAATTATTAATTAATTACGAAATTAATTAATTAATTAATAAACTGTTGGCAGTTATTTCCAACAGTCAACAGTTAATTTCTTTTAACTGTTTTGGCAGTTATTTGCCAACCGTCACCTACTTTGCTATAAATACAGATGACTCCCTCCGTTTTTAAAGAATGAAAATTTTCCCTCCTCCTGAAGGGGAGATGACCTAAGCTATGCACGGGTTGACTTTCGATCAAAAGTCCACACGCGCGCGCGCGCGCGTCCGTCCGTCCGGCCGGCTCGGCTCGGCTCGGCTCGGTTCGGTTCGGGCTAGGGCTTATAAAAATCTCCTACATTTTTGGGCCGAATTTTATTTAACTTTCTGGGCTTTAATTATTAATTAATTACGAAATTAATTAATTAATTAATAAACTGTTGGCAGTTATTGCCAACAGTCAACAGCTAATTTCGTTTAACTGTTTTGGCAGTTATTTGCCAACCGTCACCTACTTTGCTATAAATACATATGGCTCCCTCCGTTTTTAAAAAATTAAAATTTTCCCTCCTCCAGAATTGCTGCCATTTTCCTTCCTCAAATTTCCTGCCATATTCTCTTCAGAAAATTATTTTTCTGCATAGCATCTGTTGTATTGTTGTTGAGTATAAACACAGATTTGAGTTCGTTGAAAATTAATTATTGTTGTGCTGCATAATTAATTGGGAAAATCCGTTCTATCTTGGGAGACTATATTCACAAACCTCGGAGCACATTGAGGGAATAAATTGTCTTAAGGACACTGTGAGATTCACAGGGCTCGGATTATTTCTTTTATTCTTGTTTAATTTCTGCAATATCAAGTAAGTGTTTCATTTCTGTAATTTTGTTGTAATTCTGTAATTATATTATTTTCATCATTTTGTACAATTGTTATTTATAAATAGTAGACATAACAATCTTAAGACAACTTATAAGTTCTACTGTTTTTAGTGCACAAAATTTTCTTTAATTACAGAAATTTATTTGTTGGAATTAAATCTGTTTTGACAGAATAAAATGAATTAATTTATTGCTTTATTGTAGAAATTCGTAAAACAGTTTTGATATAGAAATTTATTCTATACTGTTTTTATATTCTGTTTTAGAAAATAAATTTTATTTGTGTACTCTTGTTAAAATCTGTTTATCTATTTTTTCTTAAAAATTATAATTCTGTTTTGTACGGAATTCTTTTTATTATTAAAAATTAGTGTGACACAGATTTTATAATTTAATTCTGTTTTGTACGGAATTCTGTTTATATATTATACTTTAATTCTGAATTATTATTTGAATTCTTTTGAAATTCATTTATTGTGAATTATATTTGGAGGAAATTGGTGCACAGAATTTTGTATTCTGTTTTGATTAAAATTCTGTTTTTGTAACAGAAATGGAATCACAAAGTACGAACACTACTCCTACGAAACTTATTGTCACCAACACAAATGTGACTGCACCTGTATCTATGCCACACAAGGAGAAACCTGAAAAGTTCATTGGGGCTGACTTCAAACGTTGGCAAGGACAAATGTACTTCTATCTCACTACCTGCCAACTGGGTAGGTTTGTATATGAAGATTGCCCCTCTATTCAAGAGGGAGATGACGCTGAAAAGGTTGCTGCTGTCGATGCTTGGAAGCACTCAGACTACCTTTGCCGAAATTATATTTTGGCATACTTGGACAAGACTTTGTACCATGTCTATTGCACTATCAAAACTTCCAAGGAATTATGGAATTCTTTGGAAAAGAAGTATAAAACTGAAGATGCTGGGATGAAGAAATTTATCGTTGGGCGTTTTTTGGACTTCAAAATGGTTGATTCTAAATCTGTAATCTCGCAAGTGCAAGAACTCCAAGTGATTCTCCACGACATTCATGCTGAAGGAATGTCAATTAGTGAAACTTTCCATGTTGCTGCAATTGTTGAAATGTTGCCACCTTCTTGGACTTTGTTCAAAAACTATCTCAAGCACAAGCGTAAGGAAATGAATGTGGAGGAGTTGGTGGTCCGGCTAAGAATCAAAGAAGACAACCGTGAGTCTCAAAAGAAAAGTGGGAAGAATCCGATGGAAACAAAGGTCCATGTCGTTGAAGGTCCTAAAAAGAACAAACGAAAATATGATGGGGAAGGCACTTCCAAACATAACAAGAAAAAGTTCAAAGGCAAATGCTACAATTGTGGTAAACCGGGACACCGCTCAAGTGAGTGTCGTAAGCATAAGAAGCAAAATAAAAATAACTCTCAAGCAAATGTAACTGAGGGTGAGAATATCACCAATGATTTTGCGGATATGAATCTTTCTGCCGTTGTCTCTGAATGTAACTTGGTTGGAAATACCAAGGAATGGTGGGTGGACACTGGAGCCACACGACACATTTGTGCAAACAAATGGATGTTCTCCACCTATAAGCCTTTGGAAAATGAGGAGAACCTTTTTATGGGAAATTCTTCCACTTCTAAGGTGGTGGGACAAGGAAAGATTTCTTTGAAAATGACTTCTGGAAAGGAACTTACTCTCAACAATGTTCTTCACGTGCCTGATATCCGAAAGAATCTGATTTCTGGATCTCTCCTTACTAAGAATGGTTTCAAGCTTGTGTTTGTGTCTGATCGCTTTGTGTTGTCTAAAAATGACATGTATGTAGGAAAGGGCTACCTAAATGAGGGGCTCTTTAAACTGAATGTTCTTACTGTAACCCCTAAAACATCTGTTTCAATGAATGAAATTTCTAGTTCTTCTTATTTGATTGAGTCATCTAATATTTGGCATGCTAGATTGGGACATGTTAATTTTGATACATTGCGTAGATTAATTAACTTGGAATTTTTGCCAAAATTTAATATTGATAAAAATCATAAATGTGAAATTTGTGTGGAATCTAAATTAGCTAGATTACCTTTCCATTCTATTGAAAGGATAACTGAACCATTAGATTTAATTCACACCGATATTTGTGATTTGAAATTTGTTCAAACTAGAGGTGGGAAAAAGTATTTTATTACTTTTATTGACGATTGCACAAAATATTGCTATATATATTTGTTACATAGTAAAGATGAGGCTATTAATGCATTTAAACAATATAAAAATGAAGTTGAGAATCAATTAAGCAAAACGATAAAGGCTATTAGAAGTGATAGAGGAGGTGAATATGAATATCCATTTGAGGAATTTTGTTCTGAAAATGGGATTACTCATCAAACAACCGCTCCTTATTCTCCTCAATCGAATGGTGTTGCTGAATGCAAAAATCGTACTTTGAAAGAAATGATGAACTCAATGTTATTAAGTTCAGGAGCCCCACAAAATTTGTGGGGGGAAGCCTTACTTTCTGCTAATTACATTCTCAATAAAGTACCTCACAAAAAGACTCACAAGACACCTTATGAATTATGGAAAGGTCAAAAACCTTCCTATAAATATTTACGAGTGTGGGGGTGCTTAACCAAAGTGATGGTTCCTAAACCTAAAAAGGTAAGAATAGGGCCAAAAACCGTGGATTGTGTATTCATCGGTTATGCTACTAATAGCAGTGCATATCGATTTCTAGTTTGTAAATCTGAGATTTTGGACATTCATGTAAATACGGTTATTGAATCGAGGGATGCTTCATTTTTTGAAAATGAATTCCCGTATAACATGACCCGAGAATCTGGTCCTCCTAAAAGGACAAATCAAGCTACTACAAGTGGTACTCATCAACCTATTGATTCAATAGAGGATGAACCAAGACGTAGTAAAAGAGCAAAAACCTCGACTTCTTTTGGTCCGAATTTTCTAACATATTTGTTAGAAAATGAACCTCAATCGTATAAAGAAGCTATATCCTTACCCGATGCTTCCAATTGGAAAGAAGCAATTAATAGTGAAATTGAATCCATATTACAAAATCATACATGGGAACTAGTGGATCTTCCACTAGGTTCAAAACCGTTAGGTTATAAATGGATCTTCAAAAAGAAATTGAAGGCCGATGGATCAATTGATAAATATAAAGCTAGACTTGTAGCTAAAGGCTATAGGCAAAAGGAAGGGTTGGATTACTTCGACACATATTCACCGGTAACAAGAATAACGTCCATTCGGATATGAATAGAAATAGCTGCTATTAATGGACTTGAAATAAATCAAATGGATGTAAAAACTGCATTCTTAAACGGTGAACTAGACGAGGAAATTTATATGGAGCAACCTGAAGGGTTCAAAGCTCCCGGACAAGAAGGAAAAGTATGGAAGCTTGTTAAATCAGTATATGGATTAAAACAAGCACCTAAACAATGGCATGAAAAATTTGATAATGCAATGTTATCAAATGGTTTCAAAATTAATGAATGTGATAAATGTGTTTACTTTAAATACATTCATAATGGATATGTCATTGTATGCCTCTATGTTGATGATATGCTTATCATGGGTAGTAACTTGGAAATTGTCAAAACTACAAAACAAATGTTGAGTAGTAGATTTGACATGAAAGATATGGGAATCGCCGATGTTATATTAGGAATTAAAATTTCTAGAACATCGGATGGACTTATATTATCTCAATCTCATTACATTGAGAAAGTACTTGAAAAATTCAAGAAGTATGATATTAGTCCTACCAAGACACCTGTAGATGTAAATTTACATCTAGAAAGAAATAATGGTGAAAGCATATCTCAAATAGAATATTCTCGCATTATCGGCAGTTTAATGTATATCATGAACTGTACGCGACCGGACATAGCATACTCAATAAGTAAGCTAAGTCGATTTACTAGTAATCGAGGAAGAGATCACTAGAAAGAAATATTGAGAGTTTTGGGTTATTTAAAATATACTCAAAACTATGGATTGCATTACTCAAAATATTCAGCTGTTCTTGAAGGACATTACGATGCAAATTGGATATCTGATACAAAAGACTCTAAGTCTACGAGTGGGTATGTGTTTACCCTCGGAGGTGCAGCCGTATCTTGGAAATCCTCAAAACAAACGTGCATTGCTAGATCGACAATGGAATCTGAATTCATTGCACTAGACAAAGCTGGAGAAGAAGCCGAATGGCTTCAAAATTTCTTAGAGGATGTTCCCAATTGGTCTAAACCTGTGCCCGCAATATGTATACTTTGCGATAGCCAATCAGCGATTGGAAGGGCACAAAATCACATGTATAATGAAAAGTCACGAAATATTCATCGTCGACACAATACCGTTAGACAACTTCTCTCAAACGGAATTATCACAATTGACTATGTAAAGTCAAAAGATAATATATCGGATCCACTAACGAAAGGTTTAAACCGAGAGCAAGTTGAAAGATCATCGAGAGGAATGGGTCTAAAGCCTATAAATAAATAAGAATCAATATAGTGGCAACCCAACCTAGCTGACTGGAGATCCCAAGATCTAGGTTCAATGGGCAAACCGAACTACATTGTATTCAGTAAGCACTGGAGGATATTTAATCCTATCCATTCCAAAGATGAGATAGTGCATATCTGCCGCGAAATTAGGATAAGTTATGCTTTTAATGACATCTATATCTTAGTACGTCTAAGTGGGGTATTGCAGAATACTCTTTATGGAAGTCACCTACGTGAGTAAGAAGGGGGCCACTTCTATGAGAATAATGAAAGGCATATTCTCTAAAATACTTGCGGAACCAAGTGGTGATCACGGCCAAAATGAACATAAACGTGAGAATCAACTGTGTTGAAGAATTGTTGTGTGAATACTGTTGTCTAGGTTTACAAAAACGGTTGACGGTTCAAGGACTTGAAGTCTACTGATTAACCAAGTAAATCCGATAGTATATCACTAAGGAAAGTTCAAGGCCACTAGGCTACTTCTCCTGATGCAATAAGTCTTCAGTTTTACTCAACTTGTGTCTGCATCTGCATTAGCATCTGTTTTGTTTTATTTATAGCGATATATCATTCATGTGGGGGATTGTTGGAAAAATTGGACTTAAATGGGTTTTAAGAAAGCTGTCCAGAATTTTCTGGACAGAATTTTGAGCAACTTTGAGCTCAAATTTAGGTGGGACCCACACTACGAAAATTGTGGGACCATATACGAACGCGTTCACCTATGCAAGGAGATTAACGTAATATATTCATATGTCCAATTTCAATAAGTTATGAATGATAAATATGTCCCCAAAGTGACTCACAAAGCAATGAAAGTAAATGAATTGGGTGTGTTTTAACTCTTGTCCCACATTGGAAGAGTAGTGGAAATTTGATGAGTTAATAACACCCCAAGTATGGACTAAGGCTTGGATGCCTTGGGGGTATCCCAACTCTTTGAAGGGGAGATGACCTAAGCTATGCACGGGTTGACTTTCGGTCAAAAGTCCACACGTGCGCGCGCGCGTCCGTCCGGCCGGCTCGGCTCGGCTCGGGCTCGGGCTCGGGCTTATAAAAATCTCCTACATTTTTGGGCCGAATTTTATTTAACTTTCTGGGCTTTAATTATTAATTAATTACGAAATTAATTAATTAATTAATAAACTGTTGGCAGTTATTGCCAACATTCAACAGTTAATTTCGTTTAACTGTTTTAGCAGTTATTTGCCAACCGTCACCTACTTTGCTATAAATACAGATGCCTCCCTCCGTTTTTAAAAAATTAAAATTTTCCCTCCTCCAGAATTGCTGCCATTTTCCTTCCTCAAATTTCCTGCCATATTCTCTTCAGAAAATTATTTTTCTGCATAGCATTTGTTGCATTGTTATTGAGTATAAACACAGATTTGAGTTCGTTGAAAATTAATTATTGTTGTGCTGCATAATTAATTGGGAAAATCCGTTCTATCTTGGGAGACTATATTCACAAACCTCGGAGCACATTGAGGGAATAAATTGTCTTAAGGACACTGTGAGATTCACAGGGCTCGAATTATTTATTTTATTCTTGTTTAATTTCTGTAATATCAAGTAAGTGTTTCATTTCTGTAATTTTGTTGTAATTCTGTAATTATATTATTTTCATTATTCTGTACAATTGTTATTTATAAATAGTAGACATAACAGTGAATGCATTCATAAATACCTTTTTAGGCTTTGAACAACCGTAATACCCAGTTGATTTGAAATATGCAATTTTTTTACCAACTTTCATATTAGGACTGAATACGATTTCATAATTTCCAAATTTACTTACTGCCCCCGGGGGGGGGGGGGGGGGGGGGGACGTGCCCCTCTCACACTTTTTTTTTTAAACTTTTGGGTAATTTTGAAAAAATAAAACTTTAAAGGTTAAAAATAGAAAATAACACAATTTTAAACCAATTTAATCTCACACGGACGACTAAAACCCTTTTAACCTCACACAGACAAAACAACTTCAAACCCTTCGTTCTTTTGCCTCCTTTTCATTTTTCCCCAATATCATATTTTGGAGAGGAGACTACCCATTTTGGAAGTACTCAATTTGGAGGCTACCCATTTTTCCCAATCCTTTACCTTGCCATCTCCTGTTCCGTCACTGTGCTCGGTTACTACCCATTTTGAGGGTAAAATCACTTTAACATTTAACTTTCTTTAATTAAGGGATTGTTTAGTTAAATAATAAGAATGGTGGGAAATATATAAGTTAAATAATAAAAATGGTTGTTTAATTAACTTATTGTTTAATTAACTGAATAATAACTTTCTTTAATAAAAATGCATTGACAACATAATTAAATGTTTAGTTAATATATATTAATTTAACTAAACAATGGTTATAAAAATTTCGCAATATTACGTGAATATTTATTTTTGTTTATATATTTGAATAATCCTAAAAAAAATCGGGAGCTACTGCCCTCAAACTCCCGTCTTTTTTATTGTTATGCTCTAGCCAGTGGAAATTCTTAGGTCCGCCACTGGGCCCAAGTCTCGTTCATAAGAAAGAAAAATATCTTTAGTGGTAGTTGCTTTTATCAGTGTTGCCTTTCCAAATACAATAGTCTCAATGGAAAAAAGGTGGGAAATGATGGGACCATTACTACTTGGTGTCCACCCTGATATTATCTTTGGTAAGTGAGATGTTTTTAGTAATGACGCCGACCTCTCTATATATAAAATAAATAGATATGGATAGACGAGTGTCATTGACAAAGATCCCTCTTAGGGGCGAAATTCCCTCTTGGAATGCAATTAATCATAACCTAAAAGGATAACGAAGTAAAAAAAATGGTTATAACTGACCCATGCATCTAATGTCAAATCCCATCTTTACAATAAAGTTCTCAAGAAAATGTAATTAGGATCCGTTAGCTACTTGCCGTGACAAATATTGCAATGGCAAACTTTAACATGGTAATATTTCTCATGACAAACTTTGCCAAGAAAAATATTGTTTTTCTCACATTAGATTATCAAACAACTAAATGAGATAAAACAAGCTTTTCAGGTGAAACATTTTAATAACACATTTTTAAATAATATATTTTTATAACGGTTTTTAAATTGTTATTAAAACTTTAAAATAATTTTTATAATATATTCAAAACAGTTTTTAAAAATGTTAAAACATTTTTTACAATGTTTTTATAAAACGGTCTTCAAAAAAATTTGTAAAACATTTTGTTAACAATTTTTTATAATATTAAAAAGAGTTTTTAAAACATTACAAAACAGTTTTTAAATATTCATAACAATCTTTTTAACCATTTAAAACAGTTTTAAAAATTAATTTTTAAAGTTTTAAAACAATTTTTATAATATATTCAAAAGAGTTTTTAAAAATGTTAAAAATAGTTTTACAATATATTTATAATACAATTTTTAAAAAAAATTGTAAAACATTTTCTTAACAATTTTTGATAATATTAAAAACAATTTTTAAAACATTACAAAATAGTTTTTAAATATTCATAGTAGTTTTTTTAACTATTTAAAACATTTTTTAAAATTGTTTTTTAAAAGTTTAAAACTGTTTCTATAATATATTCAAAATAGTTTTTTAAAATGTTAAAAACAGTTTTACAATATTTTTATATTACGGTTTTTAAAAAAATTGTAAAATATTTTCTTAACAATTTTTTTTTTCAATATTATAAACAGTTTTTAAAACACTAAAAAACCGTTTTTAAATATTCATAATAGTTTTTTTTAATTGTTTTAAACAATTTTTAAATTATTTTCAAAACATTAAAACCGTTTAAGAAGTTAGCAAATTAGTTGGAAAATATTTCTCCCTCAAATAGGTAAGCAAAGTTTGTCAACATGTTATGCATAATGGGTGTTGTACACTGGCAAACAATGCTACGACAAATTGTGCAACCAAAAAACCAAAAAGTTGGCAAATTTTTATATTTGCCAACTTTTTGACATTTTCCATAGCAAATAATGGGAACCAAACGGAACCTTAGAGTATACCATATGCCTTAGTCATGTCCAGATTTAAAGAAAAATGACCAATTTTTCCATGGACTTGCGCTTAATAGAGTGATTAATCTAAAAAGTTATAGGAACTTTATCTGTGATAAGACGGCCGGGGATAAATGCACTTTGAGTTTCCGAAATTATTACCCCTAATTTTTAGTCTATTAGATAAAAATATAACAATAATTTTGTATATGACATTTCACAAACAAATAAGCCTATATCGGGTAGTGTTTGGTGGGTTTTCAATTTTGGGGATCAATGCAATAACAGCGTGGTTCAAATGTTTCAATGGGAGGTTGTTTGATGGAAATGTGCCCTATTTTAAGGTTTTATTTTCTTTTTTCTTTATTTTCTTTTTATTTGCATTTTCTTTTATTTTTGGTTTGTATTTAAAGGTAAGGAGTAGTAATGACATTTTTGTAATTACGGCTTTCACTTGGATCCTAAGCTACTCTTCCCATTTAAATACCCTTTTGTAAGCATCATTTATGGTAGACTTGAATTTGAAAATATAAAAGAGTGTTTCTCTTTCTAAATTGGTGTTTAGATAATTTTAGCAGCGTTTTGACGGACGGTTTACATCAAAGTGGTATCAGAGCGGGCGTGGCTCCACAATGGTGATTGGTATATCGTTTTTTTATCAAATCATACACTACTCTTTGATGGCTCTCAAGAAATCCAAATAACAACAAGAAGATGAGAACTGAGAGTTGAGGCAACAAATTGCAGAGTTGCAACAATAAATGGCGCTACTCTTTTCTAACCTAGGGCTAATAATACCTAATCCTCCGACCATGGTTGCCACAACCCAAAAAAAGCCACAAACCCTAGCCCCCCTCAAACCCTAACCCTAGCTTCCGCCCCATTACCTCAGCCTTAACCCACCACCACCGGATCCCAAAAACCCTCTACTATACCCCCAAAACCCTACTTGCTACCCCAACCAAAATAAACAAACTAAAAGTGTCCCTAACTCAGTCCGCCCCAACCCCCAAAACCCCTCGGCAACTTCCTGTCCACCCACCGACCACCCCAACCCCTTGCCGCCGACCACCCCTGGTGGTCGCTCATGCCCCCAGCCCCATTTGCTCCCAGAAACCTAAGGTTTTACCCTAGGCCTACTAAAAAAAACCCTGGGCTGTCCTACCCAACCCCAAACCCTTCTACCAGCTTTCCAACTATGGCTTTTGACCCGGGTGGGATTTTCTAGGGGTTGATAGGGATAAAAAATTGGAGAAGAAGAGAGAAGATGAAGAAATAAAGAAGAAAATTTTGGGATGTGCACTCCTCAAGTTTCAAGAATTAATTTTAGGTCTTCACAATTTTTTGGAACAATTTTTGAAATTGTCCACGAATCCACAAAATTTTGTACGCTCGAGGAGCTTAGTTTTAAGAAGGGGAGATTGATCGATATGGGCCCTATTTTAGGGTTTTATTTGTCATTTTATTTTCTTGTATATTTTCTTTATATTTTATTTGTATTTTCCTTTATTTGTGTTTTGTATTTAAAGGTAAGGAGTAGTGCTGGTATTTTTGTAATTAGGGCCTTAGCTTGGAGCCTAAGTTACTCCTCCCCTTTAAATTCCCTCTTGTAAGCCTCATTTGAGACAGACTTGAATTCGAAAATAGAAAATAGTTTTTCTCTCTCTAAAGTGTGTGTTTAGATATATTTAGGAGCCTTTTGATGTGTAGTTTACGTCATTGTTATTTAATATTCCTATACATCATTTCCAATATCATAACAATATATATTTTTTTAAATAGTGGAGGGATAATGTCTGAACGAAGGGATTTATTTAAGAACATGAAGTCCCTCGGGTGAACATAATTCCTAGAGAAGAGTGTTATTCATCTGTTGTGTAACCAGCCTATCAATTCCCCATATAATTTCCTCCTAAGTAGAAATCTAAGGCTCATAAGATGTGAAATAAGATTTAAAATATTAATCTCACACCTTGCCACATTAATTTCATCGGTTATTCCAATACAATTGGAATCCACTAGTTCTATAAACCTATTATTTTTCCTTCATTGAGTTGATTTGTCCTGAAAATAGGAAGTAATTTTTCACCCTCTTTAAGATGTTGGACCTTACTTCGTTATGCCATTCTAAGTCTTCAATGACAATTATTTTATCGAGCTTAAGTTGTTGGCTTACAATTTCCTTCGTGTTTGTATATGTTAGGGAAATGGAAAGACTCTCGAGAGTCTTAATACTCTCCCTAACATTAGTTATCTTATCATTTCCTTGATGTATGAGAAGCATACGACAACCTTTAGTTTTATCTGTGATATCAATCCATTCCCCCTTCCAGACCCGTCTCTGAGCAAGTGCCACCTGGTCGATTGCACAGGGCTGCAAATGCTAGATGCTATTTTGCTACATTAGTATTCGGTTGTTTTTTAAATTGGAAGGGGGATATTTACAGAGAAAATAAATAAAGATAGGGGTCTATTTAGTCATTCGTAGTAAAGAAGGCAACAAAGTATACAAATAATTTAACACTCATTGTCTTAAGGTTTGGAAATAATTCAAAAAGATGGTACGATTATGGGATGCAAAACTTTTTTATTGGGTATGTAGAGTACTTGGTACTTATGTTACTCTTATTTGTTATTGTTGAGTTATCACAATTATATAGTTACAATTATTGAGTTTTGTGTATGCATATGTATATATCTGTGATACTCAACTCAACTCAACTCAACAAAGTTTTTTTTTAATTATTTGGATTTGTATACATGAATCCTAATTTTTCCATTCCATTATGTTTAGTACAATATCTTCAGTTAGACCATATGATATTATGTATTTTTGTACAATATTCTACAAAGTCAATTTAGGCCTACCTCTACCCTTTTCATTACCATCAATAATAACTAAATCACTCTTACTTATGAGGCATCCATTAATGTACGCTTCATGCGTCCAAATTATTAAAGTCGATTTTCTCTTAATTTATATTCTATATGAGCTGCTTTTACCGTTTCAATAATTTGTTCATTTCCAAAAATTTTCCATTTAATTTTTACTACAAATTCATCTTAGCATTCACATCTCCGCCACACTCATTTTCTGCACATTTTATTTTTTTGGTTGTCCAACACTCTATCCAATATGTATATATTTGTGATTGTAAGAGTAAAAAGGCTATGATACCACCCGTAAGTGCGAAAATACTCAGATATCACTTTGTTAGTGCGTAGGAACACGCCCGACAAAGATGGTCATAATAAAGAATTCTATATTTTTTTTACTTTTTATCCATTTTAGTCCAAAAAACACAAATTCAATTTTAAATAAATTTTGGTCTTTGATTAAATTAGGCGTGGATGCAAATATGTGTTCTAAATGTAGTGATTTAAACTACGCATGCAAAGAACACAAATATTGAGAACAAAAATCATTTGTAATGACAAAACCTTTTAATTAGTACTTTAGAAACTTTTACAAGAATGTCGACTTACAAACTACTTAATACACCCACAATTATATAACTAAGTGTCTTCAAAACCTCTAAAGAAAACAACTTAGTTCAGAGTCGTTTACAGGTGGCAGTCCACCCTCAATATCCACCGATCAACCTTCAGCCTTCTTCATTTATCATCTGCTGTGATCATTGAGGTCACAAAGTTCAGCCGTAGAGAATCCTCTCCACAAGGTGTATGCAAGATACAAAACTTCCAGGGTTTCAAAATGATTCACAAACAAATATTTGGAGATATAAAGTTGTGAATCAAAAGTGTTTCTATATCACAAAACTTAAAAGATTTTGCAACAGATATACAAGAAACGTTTTGTCAAAAGTCTTGTGAAAATTGGAGTGAAAATTACCATTTATAGACCTGACACAAAATTCGAGGCAGAACATTCGTTGGAATGAAAATAAAAGTCATTCCAACGAGATTGTCATTTACTTTGAATGAAAAGTCGATTCGTTCGAAAGAGACAACAATATCATTAGAACCAGCTTGTAACGAATTCCAACATCGTACCCTCGTTAGTAGTTCGTTCAATGTAAGATCTAACGAGCCTTTAAACCAAAATCTTATTTCGTTCGAATGAGGTTAAAAAAATTATTTTTAAAAGGTTCAACTTCGATTTATAAAAATAACATCCCAAATAAAATTTATGAAAAGTTATGAAATCCTAAAATTTTTATACCTTCATGTGGTGTAGTTTGTAATGGGATAAGCCAAACATGCCAAAATGCAAATAAAAAAAAACCAAAGCTAAATATTTGCGCCTACAAATCTCATCCGTTGGATATTCCGAAAAAAAATAACCGAAACCCAAATTACAAAAGAATACCCCTCTATGACAAAAAAGTTCTAATACCCTTCCCAAACCCTAAAAATGGAACGCGGTAGAGAAACATTGTCTTTAATCTCATCTTGATCTTCTCTTGGGCAACCATTTCTTTATGCGGTGTCATATGTTCTTCCTTTAGAAGCCTACACACATGAAATAAATAAAATACCCTGTGATGCATCGAGTTTGAAATATAAAATAAAAACAAAAACTCATAATGCCATCACCCCCATAAATCAAACTCATCAACAAAATCCCCCCTAATTTGTTCTCCCCCTATTTATTCGAAATAGACAAAGGAGTAGAATCTAAACATGATAAATAGAGAAATACATATAATAATTAAGATATCATCACAAAGATATGTAAACCACACACATGTAATGATAATCTCAGAGGCCATAACAACTATTTTTGAAAATTTTCAAATTTTTTTTGAGTATAAATATTTCAAACTGTTGTCAAGTATGTGACAACAATTAACTAAATGTAAATAACAAAGAGTTAAAACACGATACCATATATACAATATGAAAAAAATACCAAAGAAACTGTGCCACACATATATAGGTATAAACGACCACAAAACACATAAGCTTTACACACAAGCATAATATTGATGTGTCTAAACATGTGGGATGGAATGAATGGGCGTGAACTAGATACAAATGAGTTATGACCCAAACACTCAAATATGTTCAAGAAGTTATAATTAATAGAAAAACTTTATCAAAACAAGCTTTAGCCTCAAGTGACAAGTAAAATTCAACTTAATGAACAAAAAAGCACAATGCACATGTGATAACCCGCTCCAAATAATAACGGGTGGCCAGCCCTATAGTATAATAAATCAAGTATCTCAGATGGCACAATCTCAACATCAACTTACATAAACACTATAATATAAGGCTAACTACCCGAAACTATTAAAAGTGGATTGCCAAAAAAAATTTAAAACTTTTTATTTAACAACAACAACAAAACCAATAGTGCAATCACAACCAACAATATACATCTAACTATGATGAGTGAAATGTGCAAACTCCAATAAAATAAAGGAGTACAAAACAATGTACGACAAAAATCTCAACAATGAAATACCCGAATATGCTATCGGGTAACAGACAGTACAGTAATCTAATAAATGAAATATGAAAGTGTTAATCTACAACACTTGAATACTAACTCAATACAACTGAATCCTGATCTAGATATACAAAGATAGGAATCGAATAAAGCAAAGTGCCGCAACAGTCCGCTACTGCCATAGCTCCACGAATCCTGAATGGAGGAACATCAAAGGCGTCCTTGCGGAGGAACACCTGAAGTAGTACAATATATATACATGGAGGAGAAAATATAAACGGGTCAGAGCCCGAGTTTGAAAAACATTTTATAGCAAGTGTATTAAAATGCATAATAATTATAAATGCATTATTACATGATTTAGCCGGAATCGAACTCTCCATAATAATTCAACTCACCTCTCATCTAAAGCACGCACTAACCGTATGCACGTGATCTCCAAATGGATGTTCGATTCTAATTTAGGTAAGAGGATTCTAACTTAAACCCAAAAGAAGTATTTAAGTAAAATCATCTAACCTATCTCCTGATCTACATTTACTTCAATTACCTTTAAGTTATATACATTAACTTTAATGTAATAGTTATAGTTATCTTTATAATGTTCATTTGTTGAACATATAAAGTTACATGATCCAATCATGTCCACATCCACACAATATATCAACATTCTCATTTGCTAGAATTTTATATTCTAGTGATGCCCTTATAATGCATGAACCATATATATATAATTATTATATATGAGTCATTATCATCAAGAGTTAAGCACTAAACTCCTCCTGATTCTCAACACGGCACTGCGTTTCGTGCGTGGGATGTCTCGCCGAAGCAAAATCCAAACAAGGAACCCCCCCATTACACTACTCCTGATCGTCTCAATCCTCGAGGCTCATTATGCCCTCAATGCAAGATGCATGTAAGCCAAATTATTATTATTCAATTTTAGTTAATTAATATTCCCAATTCTCAACAGTAAACGGCGTTTCATGCGTGGGATGTCTCGCTGAAGCGAAATCCAAACAAGGAACCCCCCGTTACACTACTCCTGGCACTGTCGATCGTCGAGATAGGTGATATATGTATATAGATAATTATGAGCATTAAGGACTAAAATTATCCCCAAGTTCCAACATTACACTGCGGTTCGTGCGTGGGACATCTCGCCAACGTGAAATCCAAACAAGGAACCTCCCGATACACTAATCCTGGCAATGTAGGTCGTTGAGGTCCATTATGCCCTTGATACCCAAGTACAAACACAAGAAATAATAACCATCCAACCGAGATATAACTCGAAGGATGCAGGCTCACATGCTATCATCTTCCAGCAGCCCATATACGTTGCAAACTATGGCCACCTGGTGGGGGTCAACGACACCCACCTCGTGATCAACTCAAGCGCACAACGTCCGGGAAGCAGTCATAGCTCCTAACCGATAAGTGAGAGCGACACATACCCCCGACCTCTCACCCCCAAAATAAATAAATGTATATATATATATGTCATTTGTTGACCACCATGGACGACTATGACCTGGGGAATATCCACATCCTGCTTTTCTAGTCAGAATGCTCACCCTGTACGCACGAAACTTCCCAATGATAGCAAGGAGGGGGTATGCTTAACATGTATATACACCATCATATAAGGTATACATACATCCCACATAATAAAGATATACCATTTTATAAGGTATACCTACAACATCATATTTATCTTCATTTTCATTATATGCTCTTTGGCGCAATTTGATTAACATCATTATTTAGTATATCTCTCTCATGATACACTAATAATCAATACTCACACATTTTCTCCACTTAGTATACTTGATACTATTTCTCACTTGAAGCTCATATGTCG
This sequence comes from Sambucus nigra, assembly GCA_949130495.1. Taxonomy (NCBI): domain Eukaryota; kingdom Viridiplantae; phylum Streptophyta; class Magnoliopsida; order Dipsacales; family Adoxaceae; genus Sambucus; species Sambucus nigra. The sequence continues at coordinate 53,591,762 of OX422222.1, forward strand.
CTTCTAATAATGAATTATTTCTCAATTCAATTTAAGTTAAGGATATTCTATATCCTAATGCACCTCAATTTGCATTCATAATTCTCCATCCATAATAAGGCTGAAGTCATTTTATGAACCTCTAACGCTATCCAAATTGGGATTGGAACCTAAGATCCATTGTCTCTAAACTTTTTATCATTCCTATATATGAATGTAATTATTATCTCCATAAAGAGTCTCCAAATAAAAGTGTGCCTCCCTACTTAGAAAATACCAAAATCTATTGTCGATATTCCTCAAATTTAATCAATATGACTCCAATTATTTCTTTTAAGGGAAACTCTCTAAAAATATCCAAAACATACTCCAAATATCTCCTATAGAGATCCCAAATCGATAACCTCGAACAAAACGGGATAAAATTCCATTTAGAAAAACAATCCCTCAAAAGCCCTGTTTCCGAATCGATTCGGGCCTATGTCGAATCGATTCGGCCAGGAAGTCGAATCGATTCGGGTCATCAGACTTGGGATTCTGTCTCAGGCTGAATCAATTTGGCTGGAGTCTGAATCGATTTGGTCACTCAGACCTGGGCACCTGCATAATTCTGAATCGATTCGGCTAGGGGGACGAATCGATTCGGCCCTTCAGAACCTCAAAAATGGCTACTTTTTAAGTAAGCCAAAATACCCAAAATTCATTTTTAGCATTTTCTCTCCATTTCTTTTCAACCCAATCACAAATATATCATTAATATTCATCCTAGAATACATGTAAACTAATTTCTATCCTCAAATCAAAGATCTACATGTTTAATCTAAGATTATACCCAAAAGTTAGGTTTTGTGAAACTAAACCTAAAACCCAAAATATCAATCCAAAAATCATGCAATAAATATACACAACAATTATTTAGCAAGTTTAATCACTTCCCTCGGGTTCGTAGGGTCTTAATCCGCCTTGAGATCACGTGGGAGCCGAAAAAATCCTCTCTCTCTTCTCCTTCCTTTTCTTCTTCTTTCTTCTTCTCTCTTTCTTTCTTTCTATTTCTCTTTCTCTCCTTTGAAGAAATATCTCCCGTAGGCTTTTTATGCCTAAATCCCAAAATACACATCTTTAAATGATAATACACACTTTAAATGACTCGGTAACTTTAATTCGAGTCAAACGGTCCTAATTTATTTCGGAACCCAAATTGACCCCAAGTACAGTCATTTCTACTTTCTCGACCCTTACGAAAACAATGGTACCCTCAGAATCTCCATTTGAGACACTTTTTAATGATTCTCAATTTTGACCCCAATTGCCAATTTAATTATTTCTCCGATAAAATATTATTTATTTCTCCCAAAATAAATTAATTACTGTTCCGAAAGTCTTGGGTTGTTACAAACTTCCCCACTTACAAAAATTTTATCCTTGAAATTTAGCTAAGCCTAATTCTCCAAAGCTCAACTACTTCTCATCTACCCATACTCACTAATCCCATCTCCAAACTGCTAACTTCCCACGACGAATTAATTTAATTTATTTTATTTTAAGTTAATTATGAATTAAATGAAACTAATTTCCACAACAAGGGCGCCCATACACCCTTCAAATTCGAGTTAGCACTCGTACCAAACATGATGAAGCTTTATTTGCCTCCAAAGTTCACAATTTTCATAAATATAATACTAACATTTTAATAGAGGGAAAATTTTGAATGGTCTAAAGAAATAACTCCTCTCAATTCCTGACATTCGCCACTTTCGTGCGGGGAACGTCTCGCAAAAGCGAAATCCAAACAAGGAACCCTCCCAATACACTACTATGTGGCGAAGTCGGGGATTGAGAGTTTGTTAAATCCGGTCTAGAGTTTGAAAAGTTTAATTTTATGAAAATCATATTGAAAGGGACCGAAGGCCGGTAAAAGTTTTATTTTTGAAAAGTAATTTATTTTGAAAATGGTTTATATATTATAATATAATATAAAATGCCTTATGTCCAACACAAGGTCTTTTTAGATCATCATCTATATAACATGTAGCTCACAAATATTATCATACCTATGAGCTAACATTTTACCTGCGTCCCATCAAACCATAATCTCAACTTTCAAACATAAACAACATCTTACATCATTTCAATATATTGCCATTTATAAGGAAAATCCATAACTGGAATACAACAATTTATATAAGTCTAATCATGACTATATAAAGAAGTATCTTTTATCACTACTACTTATCACCATTTCCATTTTTACATTAACTAAAAGGTTTAAAGCTCTTTTTGAGAGCCTTGCATAATCATCTATTCTTTTACAAAATCATAGAATAAGAGCCTATTTTGCTCAAAATTCCCCCCTTAAGGTCATTATATACATAATAGGGCTATATCACTACCCTTTCATAAATATCTCCCATACCATAGTACCAAAACTTCATATAGTAATTATCCTATTTATAAAGGAAAATTAACTTACATTACCCATCCTCATCAATGGGCTCCCAAACATAGTCCCCTGGTCTAAAATGACCCCGAATCTGCTGTAGGGGTTGCACTTCCAAAATTTCATCAAACTGTGGTCCTTTACCTCTTTGAGGACAATCTATCTTTTTATGACCTATTTCTTTACAAAAGAAACAATTACCCACAAATCCTTTCTGCCTACTCGCATTACTGGCACTCTCTTTGCCAAACTTACTTGATGAACTCGAATCTCCAAAGTTCTTACTCTCTTGCGAACGAAAATGATATTCATGACACTTTGATAGTTCCGCATTAACTACCTCAACGAAAGTCACTAAACTATGACTCTCTAGCAAATGTTGTTGGATTTTCCAATCTAAACCTCGAACAAACTTCGGCATACGTTTCTCTTCCGTATTTACCTCATTAGGTACTAATCTCGGCCATAGAGAAAAATCTTCTTCATATTCCGCCATCGTTTTATTTCCTTGAAAAATATTTATGTTCTGAGTCGGGGAAGGTAAATACCTTCGATCAAAAAGTTCCCAAAATTCTTTTATAGGTAAAGTATCTCTCTATTCAGATGTGGTGACAGACTCCCACCATTGAAGAGCTGTACCCGATAACCTAAAGGTGGCTAAAAATTATTTCTGCACCTCGCTACACTCAACCATACGAAGGTGCCTCAGTATACTATTCTTCCACTGAATTGCAGCCATTGCATCAACTCCCCCTGCAAACTCGGGAGGATGCCCCTTATTAAAATCTTCCTTCACTCTCTCCCACAAAGACAATCCTAAATGGGGTCGGGCTGCTTGAGCGACAGATTGCTCAACCATCATAGAAACGGCAGCAGTTACTGCTTGTGCCACAATATTGACAACATCATCCGTAGTCACGTTCCTTTGAGGCATTTGGGGTTTCCCTTTGTTTGACCTGACTGAATGACCTCCCTTCGGTGGCATCTGAAATAAGAACAATTGTACCAAAACACCTTTCAAATATTTTCGAATCACAAAAAGATATGGATGTATGAATGTAATCGTCCTAATAATAAGGCTCTACATCAAGAACGCTTACGGAAGATCGTAGTAATGCACACAGATCCTAAAGACACTAGAACCTGATGCTCTGATACCATCTATGACAACCCGCTCCAAATAATAACGGGTGGCCAACCCTATACTATAATAAATCAAGTATCTCAGATGGCACAGTCTCAACATCAACTTACATAAACACTATAATATAAGGCTAAGTACCCGAAACTATTAAAAGTGGATTGCCAAAAAAAATTTAAAACTTTTTATTTAACAACAACAACAAAACCAATAGTTCAATCACAACCAACAATATACATCTAACTATGATGAGTGAAATGTGCAAACTCCAATAAAATAAAGGAGTCCAAAACAATGTACAACAAAAATCTCAACAATGAAATACCCGAATATGCTGTCGGGTAATAGACAGTACAATAATCTGATAACGGAAATATGAAAGTGTTAATCTATAACACTTGAATACTAACTCAATACAACTGAATCCTGATCTAGATATACAAAGATAGGAATCGACTAAAGCAAAGTGCCGCAACAGTCCGCTACTGCCACAGCTCCACGATTCTTGAATGGAGGAACATCAAAGGCGTCCTTACGGAGGAACACCTGAAGTAGTACAATATATATACATGGAGGAGAAAATATAAACGGGTCAGAGCCCGAGTTTGAAAAACATTTTATAGCAAGTGTATTAAAATGCATAATAATTATAAATGCATTATTACATGATTTAGCCGGAATCGAACTCTCCATAATAATTCAACTCACCTCTCATCTAAAGCACGCACTAATCGTATGCACGTGATCTCCAAATGGATGTTCGATTCTAATTTAGGTAAGAGGATTCTAACTTAAACCCAAAAGAAGTATTTAAGTAAAATCATCTAACCTATCTCCCAATCTACATTTATTTCAATTATCTTTAAGTTATATACATTAACTTTAATGTAATAGTTATAGTTATCTTTATAATGTTCATTTGTTGAACATATAAAGTTACATGATCCAATCATGTCCACATCCACACAATATATCAACATTCTCATTTACTAGAATTTTATATTCTAGTGATGCCCTTATAAGGCATGAACCATATATATATAATTATTATATATGAGTTATTAGCATCAAGAGTTAAGGACTAAACTCCTCCCGATTCTCAACACGGCACTGCGTTTCGTGTGTGGGACGTCTCGCCGAAGCGAAATCCAAACAAGGAACCCCCCCGTTACACTACTCCTAATCGTATCGATCCTCGGGGCTCATTATGCCCTCAATGCAAGATGCATGTAACCCAAATTATTATTATTCAATTTTAGTTAATTAATATTCCCAATTCTCAACAGTACACGACATTTGATGCGTGGGACGTCTCGCCGAAGCGAAATCCAAACAAGGAACCCCCCCGTTACACTACTCCTGGCACTGTCGATCGTCGGGATAGGTGATATATATATATATAGATAATTATGAGCATTAAGGACTAAACTTATCCCCAAGTTCCAACATTACATTGCGGTTCATGCGTGGGACGTCTCGCCGAGGCGAAATCCAAACAAGGAACCCCCCCCCCCCCCCCCGATACACTAATCCTGGCAATGTAGGTCGTTGAGGTCCTTTATGCCCTTGATACCCAAGTACAAACCCAATAAATAATAACCATCCAACCGAGCTATAACTTGAAGGATGCATGCTCACATGATATCATCTTCCAGCAGCCCATATACGTAGCAAACTATGGCCACCTGGTGGGGTTCAACGACACCCACCTCGTGATCAACTCAAGCACACAACGTCCGGGAAGCGGTCATAGCTCCTAACCGATAAGTGAAAGCGACACATACCCCCGACCTCTCACCCCCAAAAAATGTATATATATATATATATATATGTCATTTGTTTACCACCATGGACGACTATGACCTGGGGAATATCCACATCCTGCTTTTCTAGTCAGAATGCTCACCCTGTACGCACGAAACTTCCCAATGATAGCAAGGAGGGGGTATGCTTAACATGTATATACACCATCATATAAGGTATACATACATCCCACATAATAAAGATATACCATTTTATAAGGTATACCTGCAACATCATATTTATCTTCATTTTCATTATACGCTCTTTGGCGCAATTTGATTAACATCATTGTTTAGTATATCTCTCTCATGATACACTAATAATCAATACTCACACATTTTCTCCACTTAGTATACTTGACACTATTTCTCACTTGAAACTCACATGTCGCTTCCAATAATGAATTGTTTCTCAATTCAATTTAAGTTAAGGATATTCTATATCCTAATGCACCTCAATTTGCATTCATAATTCTCCATCCATAATAAGGTTCAAGTCATTTTATGAACCTCTAACGCTATCCCAATTGGGATTGGATCCTAAGATACATTGTCTCTAAACTTATTATCATTCCTATATATGAATGTAATTATTATCTCCATATAGAGTCTCCAAATAAAAGTGGGCTTCCCCACTTAGAAAATACCAAAATCTATTGTCGATATTCCTCAAATTTAGTCAATATGACTCCAATTATTTCTTTTAAGGGAAACTCTCTAAAAATCTCCAAAACATACTCCAAATATCTCATATAGAGATCCCTAATCGATAACCTCGAACAAAACGGGATAAAATTCCTTTTAGAAAAACAATCCATCAAAAGCTCTGTTTTCGAATCGATTCGGCCCAGCGAATCGATTCGGCCAGGAAGTCAAATCGATTCGGGTCATCAGACCTGGGATTCTGTCTCAGGCTGAATCGATTTGGCTAGAGTCCAAATCGATTCGGTCACTCAGACCTGGGCATCTGCATAATTCCAAATCGATTCGGCTAGGGGGCCGAATCGATTCGGCCCTTCAGAACTTCGAAAATGGCTACTTTTTAAGTAAGCCAAAATACCCAAAATTCATTTTTAACATTTTCTCTCCATTTCTTTTCAACCCAATCACAAATATATCATTAATATTTATCCTAGAATACATGTAAACTAATTTCTATCCTCAAATCAAAGATCTACATGTTTAATCTAAGATTATACCCAAAAGTTAGGTTTTGTTAAACTAAACCTAAAACCCAAAATATCAATCCAAAAATCATGCAATAAATGTACACAACAATTATTTAGCAAGTTTAATCACTTGTCTTGGGTTCGTAGGGTCTGAATCCGCCTTGAGATCACGTGGGAGCCGAAAAAATCCTCTCTCTCTCTCTTTTCTCCTTCCTTTTCTTCTTCTTTCTTCTTCTCTCTTTCTTTCTTTCTATTTCTCTTTCTCTCCTTTGGAGAAATATCTCCCGTAGGCTTTTTATGCCTGAATCCCAAAATACACATCTTTAAATGATAATACACACTTTAAATGACTCGGTAACTTTAATTCGAGTCAAACGGTCCTAATTTATTTCGGAACCCAAATAGACCCCAAGTACAGTCATTTCGGCTTTCTCGACCCTTCCGGAAACGATGGTACCCTCAAAATCTCCATTCGAGACACTTTCTAACGACTCTCAATTTTGACCCCAATTGCCAATTTAATTATTTCTCCGATAAAATATTGTTCCGAAAGTCTTGGGTTGTTACAGCACATAAGCCTAAAATATTAATGATTCTACAAATCAATAGCGTCATGACAACATAAACATAACTTGAATTGATTGTGCAATACCATTGATTTTCAATTAAACACCCTCAAAAGGTGAACATATATCATATATTATTTTCTCTTTCTTTTCTCAATTCTTTTGAACGATCAAACATTAAACTAAGTTGGCCCCTTTTTGGCATTTTTTCTATTTTATTGCCTTTATTATTTTTATTGGGCTCTTGCCAATGGTGGCTTTCCCTCAAAGGAGATTTTCTCATTTCGTAGCACTTTTCCAGGCACAATCATATGTTTAATATTATCAAATAAACCCCACGGACAACGGTTCTTATATGCACAAATTCCCCATAGTAAAAAAATATTTAGATGACAAAATCTACGAGGGAACATCTCACAAAGCTCAAATATACATGTGAAGATAACGTTCAAAATGCTCGTACATATGTGTGCGGAGGCATATACAAAGTCAAATCCGTAAAGCAAATCAAGTTCTAAATAACTCCACGAAACATGGTTAAGAAAAATCTATAATTATAACCAAATGTCCTAGCCACATGGAAAGTATGGGGTGAATTGGATTCAACACATCAATATGCCACACCAAATGTGTAAAACTAAAATACACACAACCAAAAATCCTTTTGAGTTTTTTTGAAATTTTTCGAAAGAAAACGAAATCTAACTCAAGAGACAAATAAAATCTTTTTGTGTTTTTTCCAATATTACTCAATAAAAGAAAAATATAATACAAAGATTCACATGTAATAACACTAGCAAACATATATCGTGAAACCCAACTAGAGTATGACAAATAAAATCATGCAAGCAATCACCCATAAGATATAACATGTGAAGAATTATGTGCGTGCATGCAAGAATGAACTATCCTAACATCTAGCACCTCCAAAATAGATGTCCTAACCCAAATAGATGTATAATTAACGCACCGGTTTTTGACAACCAAAGGAACACTTGACTTCAACATCGTAGGACCTATTCCACGATCATAACAAAAACTCCTACGATGACCTTTGCTACTACAATGTGAACATGTGTAAACACGAGGATTGTTGCCTATGGGTTGACCGTTTTTAACATCCTTGGATATTGTTGACCTTCTAAAATAAACAATGGTCTTTGTTTTAGCGACAAAAGAATTAGAATCATGGGAGCCAGTACAATTACTACCAACACTACTCGAGTCTTTTATATCTTCTTTTAGCTTCAAAATTTTAGACTCAAGCGAAGAATTAGACTCTTTAAGTTTTAGAGACTTCTTTCTTTAAATATTCAATCATTCCTAGAAGGTTATCTTGCTCCCCCTCAATGCTAGCGAATTTATCCCTAAGAGTCTTCTCACATTCCCTCACATCTAAAATCAATTTTTCGCTATCCTTAGTGGCACATAAGAAAACCCTAGAAATTTCAAATTCTTTCTTTAAAAACTTGACACTATTATCACATTCTTTCTTGGACGATTCTAAAATTTTAAAATCATGGTTTCCACAAGTTTCTCATGAAATGAATCTCTTTGGGTTTGAACAGTTTATAAAAGTTTCAAAATAGCTTTAAAATGAGAATTTTATTTTTCAAGAATTTTAATTCTTTTAACAAACTTCAAATTCAAATGAGATAAATTTTCAATATGGCTATCCATCGAGAGAAAAAAAAATAAGAGAGAAGGATAAAAACCACTCTAAAAACATTAAATTAGGATCTACGTGATAACTTAGTGCAACCCTCTTTGATATCAATTTATAAGAGTTGGTATCTAGAGGAAAAACTCTTTGAAAATCAAGATCACATGATAATTTTGTGTGACCTTGTCTGATACCAATTTGTTAGATTAAAAAGGCTCTAATACCACTTGTAAGTGCGAAAATGCTTGGATACCACTCTTAGCTCTTATGAACATGCAACGTAAGGATGATCATAATAAAAAATTCTATTATTGTGTTTTTATCAATTTAAATCCCCAACACACAAATCCAATTTTAAACAAATTTTAATCTTTGATTAAATTAGGTGTGAAGGCAAATATGTATTCTAAATATAACGATTTAAACTATGCATTCATAGAACAAATATATTGAGAAAAAAAATCTATTTTCAAGGCAAGACCTTCTAATCAACAGTTTAGAAAGTTTTACAAGACTACTTGATACACCAACAGGTATAATGCGCAGTGTCTTCAAAACCTCTAAAGAAAATGACTCAATGCATAATCATCCAAAGGTGGCGATCCAGCCTCGGTATCCACCGTTCAGCCTTTTTTAGCCTTCTTTTGTCGTGATCACTCTAGTCACAATGTTCATCCGCAGAGAATCCTTTCCACAAGGTGTATGCAAGATACAAAACTTCAAGGGTTTCAAAACGATTCACAAAAACTATTTGGGGATGTAAATTTATGAATCAAAAGTGTTTTTTTAATACAAAACTTGAAAACTTTTGCAACACATATGCAAGAAATTTTTTTGGCAAAAGTCTTACAAAAAGTGGAGTCAAAAGAGGGATTTATAGTCCTGACACGAAATTTGAGGTGGAAAATTCGTTTGAACGAAGATAGAAGTCGTTCCAATGAGATTGTCATTTAATTTGAACTAAAATTAAAGTCGTTCAAACGGGACATTAATATCGGTACAACCAACTTCTAACGAATTCCAACAGTGTCCCCCCCATTAGTAGTTCATTCGATGTAAGATCTAACGAGCCTTTAAGCGAAAAGCTTATTTCGTTCGAAGGAGATAGGCATTTCGTTTGAACGAGGTTAACAAAATTTTATTTTTAAAACTAAAATCCAACGTATATTTTATAAACATAACACCCCGAATAAAATTTATGAAAAGTTATATACTACTAAAAAACTTATACCTTCATGAGATGTAGAGGAGTCTTGAACTTGGAGATATTGGAATTCAGTTCAATGTGTCAGTCTGAGTCGATTTGTAATGGGATACGCCAAATATGACAAAGTGTAAATAAAAATCTTAAGCTAGAATATTTGCACTTATAGTAATATACAATAGTAATAAAAGAAAATAATTTTTAGAGTCTTTTTAATAAAATCTCAGTTTGGTAATATGATGTTCGACTAAATCCCAATTTTTTGAAACAATAGGTCATAACACCCCAGTACATACCTCACACAAACTCACACCTATTTCTTGCAAATTAACACCAATTTCTTACAATATAACACATGCTCCTTGTACATCGACACCTATTCCATGCAAATCGAAACATATTATTATGAATTTGATGTTATAACTATTTTTCTTTTAAAACTGGATTCAAGTCAAATATCTTATTACTATTGTTTTTGAACTATATAAAAAAGGGTCCCAATTTTAATCTCTCACAGAGACCTCTGAATCTTAGGATCGATCCTACTCCCTCCTTTCCAACACTATTTACAATCGGCTCACTTTCGTCTTCAGTTGTCCACCAATATTCAAATCTAAACAATTTATCCTTCCTTCTATAAAATGCCTCGTTTACAAAACATCTTGAAAATTGCACTATGATTGGTCTATGATCTAATCCGTGCTCTAAATGATGGACTATATCATTTATAAACATTCCACATCATTCAGTGTTTGCAAACATTATGTCTAACCTTTCCTTTACCCATTCCCCTTCTGCATTTTTCAATCACAAGTGTACTCATTTCCCCTAAATCCCAAATCCAAAAAGTTGCAATAGTTAGCTACGCTTAAAAAATTCAGTATTTTCCAATTTTCTCTGCAAACCAAATGTAATTTTTTCGAGTTGGACAATTTTCGGTTGAAGTCCCAAGCAAAAATCCATGGTGTGTTTTTGTATGTTGCTAGATTTTTCAATAAACTCATTATTGGGTATAATGGTATATATATTTATTTTGAATGAAATAAATTATTTGGGGTAAGTGGTCAAGCGGTAAGTTTGTGGGGTTTAATGCTTGTGGTCTTGGGTTCCATCCCTAGGAGGCACACTAGACATTAATAACATTTGATTGGGACTTTGGGCTCTTTGAGCTTCTCTTGAGTTCCCATATTTTTTACCCATTTATTATTTCCTTTTTAACTCATTTTAAACCTAGAAGAAGGGATATTGATGGGTGGAATTTTTACTTATGGGATTAAGCGTCGTAAGAGAAGGTGTTAATGAATATACTCATGTGAAAAGGCAGAAGAAAGCCATTTAATAAGGGGGTATATCTTGAGAAGCAAATAGTTAACCATTATGGACAATTTGGAGTAGAGTTCCGACCAATCAAATGTTGAGGGTGACTCAAGGGTAGATAGAATGAGGATGTCAATAAGGTATAAAGGGTCCAGATGTGCACAACGTGGTGAAAAGTGAAAGGGTCGAAAGTTTTGGTATACGCAGAGAGAAAAAGAAGATCATTAAGTATCACTTAACGGGAACAATTATACGTGAAGGTCGGCATTGAAAGGGGTGTAGTAAGTAGTAGAACGATTGGGGTTAGATGTTCAACTAGATGATTTTGTATCAAGCCGACGATTCTAGGGATGGAAGTAACAAGTTCATAAATTTCCTTGAGGGGTTGCCAACTTATAGATAAGTAACGAGTTCCTTCGAATATGTGGGACAAGTTATCCAGAAGGAGAGAAATTATTATATACTTGGGGGAGTTACACTATTAGATAGTAATCACGCCGGTACGTGGTACTACGAAGTATTATTTAGAACTAATAGGAGATCCCTGAAATCCACCTTCAACTTGGGGTAGCAAAAAGTAGTAGAAATATGTTTCGTTTGGAGAAGGTTGTATCACCTATAGCCTGAGGTGTAGGCGCAAGGTGATTGATGACTGGTGGATTGTATAAAAGAAATTTTGGATTCGTGGCGATCTTTTCATTTCCAAATCGGGTATAACTAGTAAGTGAAGTATATTGTACTAATGGGGAGAAGATATTACCTAATGGTAGAGTTGGAGTGAAAGCACCCGTATGTATTTATAGTTGACAAGGTGCTTACAAATGTTTTGTGTAACACCAACCGGCTGAAGTAGTCTTCCCTTGTGTAAAAGTCACAACGCCGGGAATAGAGATTCAACGAATGAGAAAGAATAGTCAGATGTGTTATTGATTTCTTCCAGAGTGGGAACTTGGTGTTTTGATAAATGCGGGAGTTAATGCGTAGTGAGGCGCGGACTCAAAATTATATTGAGATAATGTGACCAATGATGTATAGGCTATTTTTATTCAAATGTTGTTTAGTACGAGCACAACATGAAGTGCATCTATTGTAGTGTAATCTAATAAAGTATGAAGATTGTTAAACACTCTTGTTGTGAAGCGAGGGCTTTAGTGATTGGGCCTGTCCTTATATTTTGTTTGAGTACCGAAGGATACCTAATTTTTCTAGGTATGCCTAACTTTTTCGAAATTCGAGATGAAATTCCGTTATTAGGGGGGGGGGGAATATGTAATACCCCGTATTTTTATGGCTTTTAATTATGAGATTAATTAAATGGAATTACTTCTAATTCTGGGATTTATTAAATTAAATTGGGATAATTAATTGGAAAATTTATTCGGATTTAAATGCTAGCGGGACGAGAGTCAATATTGGGTTATTGTTATGTTGTTAAATATTATTGAGTGATTATGGTAATATGTGATCTTTGAATTTATTAAAATTATCGTGAATTGAAAATACGGCAGTTTCGGTAATTTAGTTGGGACGTGCGTGTCAGTCGTGTCAAGACCCAATGTAATGGATTTAAAAGTATTTTATTTTTATGTCATCCATATGAGCTTTTTGAGTGCGCCAACGTGTCCGGAAGGGTCGAGATAGTCAGAAAACAGTAGCCGGGGGTTTAGTTTGGGTCCCGAGGCATTTTTATGCCAAACCGGCAACCCGAAAGGATATTTTGGTAATTTTAAAAATTAAGGAATTTAGACCCACGATTTTTAGTGTTGATTTATTTATTTTTGGTTAGAATATTAGGGCCACTATCAGCAAAAAACAAAGAGGTGGGCTACGTGTGACAACCCGCTCACCAAAATAAGGGGTGGCCAGCCCAATACTCCAATATAACAGGAGTCCCGGATGGAATCATTCTCAGCATCACAATAAAATATAGAGTATCCAAGGTAACCAACCAATATTTCAAAAAACGGGTTGCCAAACATTTTGTTTTAAAGTTAAAAGAAGAATTTAAATAACCCAATACTGAAAAGATAAGGTAGAGATCCCAAAACATATATAAATAATAAGAACAAGTATCTAATAAAAGGACTGAATATGCTGTCGATCCACTGACTCTACAACAGTGTTAAACAAATTCAATTAATTAGATAATACTTTACCTTAAACAATTACAAAGGCTTGGGCCTCATGGCCAAATAAAAGACTTGATCTTAACTAGAGTGCAAAAATGAAAACGGCTATACAATATAACCCGTAATACCCGCAAAGCATTACGGCTCGCCAAACTCACCGGAATAGGAAAGTTAGAACAGGCATCCTTGCGGCGAAGCATCTGAGAGGATAAAAGATGCATGCACAACAAGAAATATGAACGGGTTAGGGCCCGGTTCTATATGATCACCAGATGAATAAAAGTATGACAGTTATGAGCAATAATCATGACTAAAGGAAATAAGAATCTACCTACACAATTTAGAACATAATTCAAGACATTTTAATTAATCAACAAATTTAATTAAGTTATGCAAGATAATAAGAATAAATAACATTAATCTAAAAACTTCCATTATATACTCTGATTCATCTTATATTTCCATTCCTTATTAGGAGTCATAATCATATTTATATACTCTTGTGGCATTCCATTCCTTATCAGGAATATCATCATTTTCATATTCTCTTTATGGCATTTATCACACATCAAGTCCCACTTGATTCAGAATGGTTATATTCTTATGGATATAACGATTCTAAGACCGCCCCTCCGAGTTTCCCCACTGGGCGCGACCCTAAATGACCATTATCTTCCAGGGGCCTATCAAACAAGGCAGCCTGGGCACCTATAACGCTAGACGTCGGGAAGCGGCCATATGCCTACGGGAGAGTCAAGACCACACCCGGAATCTCCTCACCAGTGAAAAAAACATAACATAACCGCACATATGGCCTAGGACTATATCCACCCTGCATTCATTAGCCAGGGGGCATCACCAAGCGCGTGAACTTCCCTTATGATGTCATTTAGAGAGGTTTGTTTAAGTAAATTAGCATTTACCATATTCATGATTAAGTAAATTATCATTTACCATCATTATTACCGTTTCCATTTCATTTTCATTTCCATTTTTCACATGTTTCATTTTATCCGAAACCATAAGCATTCACATTATTGTAAATACCTCATATTGTACCCGGAGCCATGCTTAATACATCTTATCGTTGTAGCCTCGATGAATGAATAAACTTTCAAGTTATTCTACCAAGATTCATTTGTGGTGTTATTATAAACCATCAAGACTAACATAGCTTGATTGAACTTCTAAAGTCTCCCAAATATAACACTACAACTCCTAGTTTCATAATAATCGACTAGAAGAAAAGCATGCCCTAACATCAATTGGCATATCCCCGAAAAGGCCCCCACATAACGCATTTCTAATCTAGGGTGGATAACTAACTCATCTAGGACTCTAGGACTCTTAGTTAACTTCTTACAAGAAGGTTCCTAAGTTCTTTATTGAAAAGAAGAAACCTAGGAAATAAAATAATATTTAAGGATGAAAAACAGGGGACCGGTCGACTGGTCCTGAGACCATGGTCGTTCGCGTCTCAAGGTTTGGCCTACTTATAAAAATAGAGAGTCCAGGTAGAAGGGTGCCGATCGACCGGTAAGGGGACCGCGGTTGACCGTGCTTCAAAATTTTGCCTTTGTAGGAAAGCAGTGTGCCCTCCCCCGAAGGCTCGGTAGACCGGTCCTGGGACCACGGTCGACCGGTCATAGCAGACCTAGGGCTCTTTCTTCTTCCAAAAACTAAACCCAAGTGACAATTTCAATTTTTTTCCCACCTCAATTTCCAAATCAACATCCATAAACATATATCCACAAGAATATT
This sequence comes from Sambucus nigra, assembly GCA_949130495.1. Classification (NCBI taxonomy): domain Eukaryota; kingdom Viridiplantae; phylum Streptophyta; class Magnoliopsida; order Dipsacales; family Adoxaceae; genus Sambucus; species Sambucus nigra. The sequence goes on from OX422222.1 coordinate 53,606,930, forward strand.
AAACTTCAACTACTCTCTAAATCACATTAACCCTACAAATCCAAGGTTTGATCATTTGTGCTCCAACATACACATACATATATATATACAAACCCAATAATTTCCTCAAATCAACCAAAAACACAACTATCATTCAATTTATCATCTTAAATCATATATTAGCAAGTAGAAAACTTGCCTTAGAGTTGAAACCTCAGATTTCTTTGTGTAGTAGCAACCCTAAATCTTCAATCTCCATTTTTATCTTCTTCCTCCTCCTTCTCCCAATCTCTCTTCTTCTCTCTCTCTAGGGTTGATAACCTACGGATGATAAATGAAATAAGAGGCAAGACTTAAATCATGGCCCTCTCCTTAATTACCAACTAAAATGGTTAATACCACATTAAAATGACTCCCAAATACGCGTTTAAGTTAAAACCAGGTAAAAATGCCCGAAATACAAAAATACGATATGGCACTTATTTTTTACTGTCTCGCACCTTCCGGGACTAACTACGCCCTCTAAAATGGCATCCAGAAATTTTATAATTCATTTCGAGTTCAGGTCTCATTTAAACCACAGTGTCATTTAAAACATATGACACCATAAAACATACAACCGAATGATATGTACATTCACATGCAGTAAATACACAACAACCTAGTAAATATTAACTTTCAACTCATTAAATTAATATTTACTCTAGTTCCAACATTTTATATAATTACCTTATGTGGTAATTTAATATAAAGTTAGCCTCCTAAAAGTGAGGGTTGTTACACTACTTAAGTTAGAGGAGAGGTTACAAAAAGTCCCCAAACAAAAACAACCATCCACCACCACCAATTTGGACGGAATTATGACCGAAAGGAAGAGAGGACCAGCCCTTGAACAACAACAACGGATCAGAACATCTTATTTATAGGCAAGTGGTTTATCTTTCAAAGATTCAAATCATATAGTTTAGATGTTTTTATAGATTTGAAGATTTATCATTAAAAAATGGAAATTCGAATGGATTTGAAAGGTTTAAAATCATTATCTAGATAGGACTTGCATGTAGAAAATGTTGGAGATGATAACAACCACGAATTTATCATTTATGAGTAGAGAATTATGAAAATTTGATTGAATTATGTGATGTTCTTGAAGAAATAGGAAAACTAGGTTTTTATATGAAAATTGGGTATTTTGATTTAAGTAATTGATGTTATAGGTTGATTTGAGGAATCTAAAACGTGGAGAATGATGTAAACATGTTAGTATGATGATTAGTATATTGATTTGTGAGTTTTGGACGTTAGAATGAAGATTTAGAGGTGTAAAAAGTTGATAACCCATAACTGTTAAGGAATTTCTAGGCTGATACCTGCTTGATTGATCGATCGACTCAAGAATGTCAATCGATCGATACCCTTTCTTCGATCGATCGACCCATTCTATTTTTTTTCAATTGTTTATCTTTAATGTTAAAAATTATTCCAAAGCCGATGTTGGTTATTAGGGAGCTTAATTTAATATGGTGGGACTTAGATAAGGTCCATAGGGTATTAATTATTATCGGAGAATGGTATAACTTTTGGAATTGATTGATATTGCTTATGAGGGTCTAACGAGTGAGGTGCGATTAGAGAGCGTTCGAATTGAAATTATAATGGGAATTTATGATGATGTAAGGTTAAGGGTAGGGACGGAGTGACTTTAAGTGCTGAGATAACATAAGAATTTAATAAGAAACCTAGTAACCTTTTGATATATGTTTAAGTACCCAAATTGATACGACGAGAGAGTTATCAAATGGAATTTATATTATGTGTAATGTTCGGGGTAAACTTACTACGTACGAGACTAAATAGATGAAATTTGTAAACATATATATTGAAATATGATTACTTAGGTTGTGTGAATGCCTAGTGTATGGATTTCTTATGTGTATGACATACCTACCATACTTGCTATCACGGGAGGTTAGTTTTTAATCTGGAAAAGGACCCTCTTATCCTTGTGTACCTTTGGGGGGATTTAGACTGGTACCTTAAGGACATAGTACTGTGAATGACTTATTTGTGAGTTGATAAGTCAGCTGACCATGCGATTGTAGGTATGTGCATAACCCATGGGTATGTGAACTATGTTCGCCTCCAATATGTGTGATTTGTATTTAACGGTTCCTGAGAGATTCGAAACACGTGATCCTTACGTACGTTATGTACATGGATTCGATAGCAGAGTATGCGTGCACCGCAGCTTAGCCTAGGGGTGCCATATATGTATTTACGTATTGAGAGTGATATACTTATGTACTTGTGACTAGTTCATTGTTGCTTAGTAGATGTGAATAACTAAGATATTTGAATGGGTTAAGAATGAGAATTTAATTAACACGTGAGATAAGTAATTTAATGAATGTGAACATGAGTTATATATATGACTTATTTGGGGGGTAAGTGTAGATACTCTATGCTAGAATGGGAAGGCAGGGGTGGTACAAACTAGCTGATAGTGGCATAACTAGGATGGGTTAAAGGCATACGTTAGGCGTGCACACTAGTTGAGAGGTAAGAAACTCATGTGAGAGCACGCAACTAACGTGTTTATAATATGTGATGTTTAATTGTAATTTAAATCACTTACTAAACTTTTAAAATATTTTCACATCGGGCTCTGACCCGCTTTCCTTCAAATCTATTTTTGTTTTGTAAAAACATTTTAGGTGCCCAGCCACAGGGATGCCAAGCATAGGAGTTCCATTCTGATTACGTGATGTAGCTACTGTGGAAGTTACAGGATCTTGGTAGTAGACACTCTCATTTTATTCTTGATTCCTTCAGAGTCATTTGTATCAGTTAGGGCATGTCGCCCATTCTTATTTAGAGGTTGTAGTTGCAGACTTTCAGTATTTCAGTTTTTGGTTTATTATTTATTCAGACTCTTGTATTGAGACATTATTTACTCTGGCATCTTTATTATTGGAGTGTTTACTCCAGACTTATTTGATTTCTTCTCGTTGAGCATTTATATGAGACTGGTTATGCGATTGGTGGTTTATTAAATATATTTTTGTTTAGTTGTTGGCTTAATTAAAAAAATTTGGCATCTCTCTCATTAAATATTAGGTGGCTAGTAATTAATTAAATATTTTTCGGCAGTGATGTTAAGACTGAACCAACTGGATATTCTGTATTAATTTGATAAAGGAGTAGCTACTCGGTATTTAATTAGACGGGGTGTCACAACTAGAACCTGATGCTCTGATACCATTTGTGACACCCGCCTAATAAAATACCGGGTGATCAATCCAATACCAAATTAAAACCTGAGTCTCATATGGTTCATTCTCAGCATCACTGTCGAAAACCAATTTAATTACAAATAACCTATTAGGCTGGCGACAAAATTTTATATTAATAAATCTTTTTAACCAAACCATTTAAATAAACCAATCACAACAGTTTGTATATACAAAAACTGAAATGAAATAAAATAACTAAACACTCGGTTTAACATAATACAACCAAATCAAATGTCGCACTAAAAGGCGAAAAAGAATAAATGAATACAATTGGGCTATCGGCCCGAATGTTTTTTTTACAATATCCCCTATATAGATCTCAAGGATAGAAGCGTCTAAAAATAAACCTGCATATGCATCCACAACTTCTGAAGCGAACATCTGACTTGAAGGAATCATCATTCAGACGTCCCTGTGTTTGGACACCTATATATATATATATATATATATATATATATATATATATATATATATATATATATATATATATATATATATATATATTGGGAAAAAATAGACAAACGGGTCAGAGATCGAGTTTGAAAATATTTTGCAAGTGCATAAATGATATATTTTGAAAAAATGAAATCTCTCATATTTAAATTGGTATCACACTATCATGAGATACGCCTCACCCCTCTTTTAATAGTGTACACCTACCGCATACCTTTTGGACATCCTAGTTAAGCTACCCTGCCTAACTAATTTGTTCACCCATCTACTAAAAGTCCTCGTAAACCCATGTACTAAGGACTAAACATCTCCCCATTCCCAACACTACGTTACGTTTCATGCATGGGGTGTCTCGCGAAGAGAAATCCAAACAAGGAACCCCCTCGATACACTACTACTTGGAAATGTTGATCGTCGAGATTCATTAGGCCGTCAACACGTAACGTATAAATATAAACTCATATATATATATATATATATATATATATATATATATATATATATATATATATATATATATATGTATATATAGTTCTCACTAGAACCTACGATTCATATTCATATAAATCCGGATATAAATCTACCGGAAGGGGAATAACTCTTATTCATTCTTTTCATTTTATACACATTTACTCTATATGATATCTCATCTTCATATACACACAATATACTATACGCAACAACTATAATTATACCTATCACAATCACAAGTCACTACAAGAAAAATACTCAATTATGTCAGTTTAAAAATTAACGTTACGTCAATTAAAGTTTAAATGACATATATGTTTATATTTATGTCAATTTTAATTTAATGGTTAATTTTTATGTCAGTTATAACAAACTTGATGTAAAAAAAGAAATATTTATGTTAATTTTGTGTAGAACCGTGATATACCTATTTTAGTTTTATCCCTCTCAAATCCAAAACTGAGATAAATGAAAAAAAAAGCGCGCTAATTCTCGCTAAGCTGAAAAATTGGGCGGAAAAGTGAACGGGGTCTTCTCATTTCCATTCTCAACTCTCTCATACTGAGACTCCCAGTCCCAATCCCACTCTCCTGATATCTCTCCTATCTCTAGTTATTTATTCCCCCAACGCCCACACCGACGACGTACTAGAACCCCCCCCCCCCGACGATGATCCAACATCTCTTTGTGTTTCAATCAAGTCCCGATGGCGGCAAAGGTTTATGTTTGCATTCAAGTCCCGTTTTGCTCCAATTTCCATAGAAGCCTAGGTAGGTAATAAATCAGACTGCATATAGTTTATTCTACAATATTTCTAGGGTTTATATATGTGAATTTGTTGTGATTGTTATGTAATAGGTTAGGTTCTATCTTTATTTGTTAAACTTTTATAGTTACTAGATTTTTTTGCAAATCAGATTGTGCAATTTGTTTATGTCCATTTGAGCTTGCATTTACACATAGGTTTTCTTCAATTTTGTTGTCAATAGTAATAAATATGGCTTTATTTGTATGATTTTCTTAACCCTAGTGAATCTACCAACATATGTTTTATGTTTCTTGTATTCTCAAAACATTCTTTCATCTTCAGGACTATCATTGTCTTATATATAATAATTGGTAAGAAACTTTCTTGATCTAATAGGTGCTGAAGTTTTATAACTACTATGGTTTTTTGCAAATCAGATTGTGTAATTTTTTTATTCGAACTCGAGCTTGCATTTACATTAAGGGTTTTCTCCGATTTTGTTGATATTAGTAATGAATATGGTTTGATTTGTGTGATTTTTGTTTTTTTTATCTACATCTACAATTTCATATGGAGAGAAACACATGTTCATATGTTTAGGGGTTCCCTGTATTTGTCATAACTTTGTTCTTATTTGAAACAATCGTGGAGGTATTGGAGCTGGAGAAACAAAAGGTGCAAACCTTCGCACTCAAATATTTATTAATATTGGCCTTGATTATAATGGATTTTCACATAACACTCTAACTTTAAAGTTTTGGCCAAATAACTTTCTTTCAGCTTGATAATATTGCCATCTTATTCTGACCTTATATATTGTTAGTCACTATTTATTTATATGAGATCAAATTAATTATAGGTCATCTTGATAGATTTCATTTGTTCATCCAGGTTTCAGATTCTCTGAAAGCTTGGTGTTGATTAAGACTTATTTCTATCGACTAATATACGTTGAGTTGAGAAATGAAATTTAATGCATATGATTAAAATACTATACTTGCTTTAAGAAGGAAAGCCTATACTTATTTTATGAATTTGGAGTTCCATATAGCACCAATTGACATGAGTTTAGGAATTCTGTATTGAACCATCCTATTCTTTTTGTTTTTGTGACACATGAGTCTTTGATGTTGAATATATCTGATCTAAAGATAATTTTTAGCTTAGTAAGTTCTATATTTCATGGGAATACAATTTTATCTTTTTAAATCTTTATTTTCTTTCATTTCTCCTAATTTTATTTCAATGCTTATCTTTAGGGTACAAGATTTGGGAGCACTTTGCGGAGCTTGACGTTCACTGTGAGGTGTACAACACAGTATGAATGAAGTATTCCATTATTATGAGTGCATCTGTATTATTTTCATTCACTTCTCAGTCTGCAAAAGAGGTTTGGTGTATGTATGTGAATTTGTTGTGATTGTTATGTAATAGGTTAGGTTCTATCTTCAATTTCTTGTATTTCTCTCAAAACATTCTTTCATCTTCAAGACTATCATTGTCTTATATATAATAATTGGTAAGAAACTTTCTTGATCTAATATGTTCTGAAGTTTTACAATTACTATGGTTTTTTGCAATTCAGATTGTGTGATTTATTTATTCGAACTCGAGCTTGCATTTACATTAAGGGTTTTCTCCGATTTTGTTGATATTAGTAATGAATATTGCTTGATTTGTGTGATTTTTGTTTTTGTTTATCTACATCTACAATTTCATATGGAGAGAAACACATATGCATACATTTAGGGTTCCCTGTATTTGGTATAACTTTGTTCTTATTTGAAACAACCATGGAGGCATTGGAGCTAGAGAAACAAAAGGTGTAAACCTTCACACTCATATGGACCTTGATTATAATGAATTTTCCCATAATAACTTTAAAGTTTTGGCCAAATAACTTTCTTTCAACTTGATAATATTTCCATCTTATTATGACCTTATATATTGTTACTCACTAATTATTTATATGAGACCAAATTAATTATAGGTTATCTTGATAGATTTTATTTGTTCATCCAGGCTTCAGATTCTCTGAAAGCATAGGTGTTGATTAAGACATATTTCTATCGACTAATATACGCTGAGTTGAGAAATGAAATTTAATGCATATGATTAAAATACTATACTTTGCTTTAAGAAGGAAAGCCTATACTTAGTTTATGAATTTGGAGTTCCATATAGGACCAATTGACACGAGTTTAGGAATTCCATATTGAACCATCCTATTCGTTTTGTTTTTGTGACACTTGAGTCTTTGATGTTGAATATATCAGATCTAAAGATAATTTCTAGCTTAGTAAGTTCTATATTTCATGGGAATACAATTTTAGCATTTTAAATCTTTATTTTCTTTCATTTTTCCTAATTTTATTTCAATGCTTATCTTTAGGGTACAATATTTGGGAGAACTTTGCGGAGCTTGACGATTACTGTGAGGTGTACAACACATTATGAATGAAGTATTCCATTATTATGACTGCATCCGTATTATTTTCATTCACTTCTCAGTCTGCAAAAGAGGTTTGGTGTATGTATGTCAATTTGTTGTGATTGTTATGTAATAGGTTAGGTTCTATCTTTATTTGTTGAAGTTTTATAGTTACTAGGGTTTTTTGCAAATTAGATTGTGCGATTTGTTTATATCCGTTTAAGCTTGCATTTACACACAGGTTTTCTTCAATTTTGTTGTCATTAGTAATGAATATGGATTTATTTATATGATTTTCTTAACCCTAGTGAATCTACCAACATATGTTTTATGTTTCTTAACCCTTTATTTGTTGATGTTTTATAGTTACTAGGGTTTTTTGAAATCAGATTGTGCGATTTGTTTATGTCCGTTTGAGCTTTCATTTACACATAGGTTTTCTTCAATTTTGTTGCCAATAGTAATGAATACGGCTTTATTTGTATGATTTTATTAACCATAGTGAATCTACCAACATATGTTTCATGTTTCTTAACACTTTATTTGTTGAAGTTTTATAGTTATTAGGGTTTTTTGCAGATCAGATTGTGCAATTTGTTTATGTCTATTTGAGCTTGCATTTACACATAAGTTTTCTTCAATTTTGTTGTCAATAGTAATGAATATGGCTTTATTTGTATGATTTTCTTAACCCTAGTGAATCTACCAACATATGTTTTATGTTTCTTGTATTTCTCTCAAAACATTCTTTCATCTTCAGGACTATCATTGTCTTATATATAATAATTGGTAAGAAACTTTCTTGATCTAATATGTGCTGAAGTTTTATAATTACTATGGTTTTTTGCAAATCATATTGTGTGATTTGTTTATTCGAACTCGAGCTTGCATTTACATTAAGGGTTTTCTCTGATTTTGTTAATATTAGTAATGAATATGGTTTGATTTGTGTGATTTATGTTTTTGTTTATCTACATCTACAATTTCATATGGAGAGAAACACATATGCATACATTTAGGAGTTCCCTGTATTTGGTACAACTTTGTTCTTATTTGAAACAACCATGGAGGCAATGGAGTTGGAGAAACAAAAGGTGCAAACCTTCACACTCACATGGGCCTTGATTATAATGAATTTTCCCATAATAACTTTAAAGTTTTGGCCAAATAACTTTCTTTCAACTTGATAATATTTCCATCTTATTCTGACCTTATATATTGTTAGTCACTATTTATTTATATGGGACCAAATTAATTGTAGGTTATCTTGATAGATTTCATTTGTTCATCCAGGCTTCAGATTCTCTGAAAGCTTGGTGTTGATTAAGACTTATTTCTATTGACTAATATACGCTGAGTTGAGAAATGAAATTTAATGCATATGATTAAAATACTACACTTGCTTCAAGAAGGAAAGCTTATACTTAGTTTATGAATTTGGAGTTCCATATAGCACCAATCGACATGAATTTAGGAATTCTATATTGAACCATCTTATTTTTTTTTTTTTTTTTTGTGATGCTTGAGTTTTTGATGTTGAATATATCAGATCTCAAGATAATTTTTAGCTTACTATGTTCTAGATTTCACTAGAATACAATTTTAGCTTTGTAAATCTTTATTTTCTTTCATTTCTCCTAATTTTCTTTCGATGCTTATCTTTGGAGTACAAGATTTAGGAGCACTTTCGGAGCTTGGCGATCACTGTGAGGTGTAAAACACGGTATGCATGAAGTATTTCATTATGATGACTGCATCGGTAATATTTTCATTCACTTCTCAGTCTGCACAAGAGGTGTTGTGTCTGTATGGAAAATATTTGGGTTGATTGTTGAAGACCAGTGACGTTTTGATGTTAATACCAATTACGGTCTGCGAAAAATAACAATTCAAGTAGTTGGTGATTCTATAAAATCTCTATTATTTAGTTGTGTTTAGCTGTAGAGACTCCATTACATTTGTTTCTTATGTTTAATTTGTGATGTTGACTAAGAGGATTGAATATAAATGCTTTTTTAAATGTTTGTTTCATAATACGCAAATCCTCAAGGCCAAAATTATGGTATATTAATCACGATAATTCATACCATCAGATGCACTTTACAGATATCGTTCTTTACCAGTTTTATATCTTTGACAAAGTAATGGCCTTGGATGTCTTCCCCTTAACGTGGTTCATAGTCTTACAACTTGAATTTTATTGTACATGTAGTGTTATATATTTGCTTCATGGTAGTTCCTATATTAATAAACAGTGATTCATAATTTATGTGTTATAAAGGTTTGTTATTTTAATTTCATTTGGGAGTGTGGCTTTTTATGCTAATTGCGTTAGGATGTATGTATTCAAGCTGACTTTTGACTTTAATTCATTTAGGTGTGTGGCTTTTCATACTAATTGCGTGGGATTTAGTCTACATTCTTACATTAATAATAGCTTCATTCGTAAATGATTCTATGAATACTATTAGGTTAATTATGATTTTTGTTTAGAGCATCGGTGGATTGTGGGATTTAATCTATATATTTTTGTTATATCAGTCAATAGCTTTTTATGTGGTATTACCTTGATTTTTGTTTTTTTGTTAGATTTATGGATATCAAAGTGCATTCACTAGGCAGTAAACTAATTATGGATATGAAGGCGCATCTCGGTAAGGGTTCCGCCGAGGTGTCAAAGGCAAAGCGACAATACAGTTATGAAGGTGCGTAAATAGTGGGTTTCAATATTTTGTTCCTGAACTTATTTTATTAGTAGAAAAAATGACTTCACATATGGTTTTAATTAAAGATCACTTCAGTGTTGAATTTGGATCAGTTCAGTGTTTAAATGCTTTAATTATCGTGCAGTTCCCATTTGGGTTGTGATGCAGTTAAAAGTTGGTCAACATTGAGCAACTTCTGTTTTGTTAACCCCTGTTTTTTACTACTCACATAAAAGCCTAAAGTTTTGATCTTCAAAATCCGATTGATGATGTAACCAAACAACATGGAACATCCCAGTATCTCAGAAAATGAGTCTGTGTAACCATATATGTAGTTATGGTAGGTGCAATGGGGGTTGTGGGAGTAGTGTTTAGTGAGGCTGAGTTTAGAAAAAAGGTGTGTGGGATTTTGAGTGGGTGAGGTGATGGGAGCAGGTGATTGTTTTAGGCGGGTAGAGGATCCGTGGGTTTGTGAGTGCATAGCAGGTTACGAGGTGTGGGTTTGTGAGGGGCGGTGAGGATTGGATAGAGGGTTATGGTGGCATGGGTTTGGGGATGCGTGGGTTTAGGATGCATAACATGTACGAGTTGACCTACTGATTAAGGACACCCTCTTTCAGAGGGTTCAATCCTTCACCAATCTATAATCTCCTAGTCAGACCAATCAACATTCATACTCATTCTTCCCAGTGAAAATCTATCAAGTGAAGTCACGTGTGTTAATTCAATTCCTCCAACTAGGAATATAATATGTTGCTTATTCATTCTTCCACAAAAGCTAAGGACTTAATTCATTATGAATATGTTGCTTCTCACAGACAAAAGGAGGAGATAACATCTTTGTATATGCATGGTCGTGGTTACTTTTTGGCTTAATTTGAAGGAGAGAAACACAAGATTTTTTCTAAGACAATAAAATCGAGAAGGTGGGCATTTGGGAAAACATCAATTTTACATCGACTTCTTTAGCGTATTTGTCTCCACTTTTTGGGGGTTTACTTTATCCTTTTTTTTTTACTATGTATTGAATTGGAATGATTTCATATAGTCTTTTAGGGGTTTTGTGGCTACTTTTTTGCTCACGTGTATTCTCAATCTGAACAGTTTGTCCTCCAAGTGTAGCTACTTTTGGTCTTCATAAAAATGTATAATATTCTTAAATCAATTGACAAAATGGAGAGAATAACAGAATCATAGTATTGCCAAATTTGATAATTTTCTCCCAATTAGAATGATTTTATTTTGACTGTCGTACGCTCATGTTGAAACTACTTCCACCTGTTGAGAGATGACTTGGGTACAAGTCATAGTAATAGAGAGTTTCCATGGCTTGGTCAATGGTCTTCCATTTTTGTCGCTTATTTGTTTTTTTAATTCTATGACCCACTCTACTGGAATAAACCCTTAAATTGAATTATCTGATTTCACTGTTGATTATTACTATTTTATTGGGTATACTTCACTTGTAGGATAATGTCATAAACATGTAATCTTTGGTGATTGATTAATAAAGTCTTAACTACATTTCTTTAATACAGTCCATTAACTTAATAATTATCATATTGTGTCCTCAGATGGCCCTTTAGCCAGAAAATGTACCAGGCTATTTGTCATACAGACGCTTGTATACTATATGGCTTCAGCAACATACGGTAAGAGTGATTATTACTTCTGTAGAATAATTATCGATTGGGTTGCCAATGTTTGTGGTAAAGATGACTAATAAAACGTAAGTGTTGTTTTTTAGATTATTATATTTTTCACTCTACTTTTTTAATGATCCACGAACTTCCACATTTTCTCAATTTTAAAGTCAGAGAAAACTTCCATCTGAATTGCAATTTATCAATTAAATCATGGTTCAGATAGGACTGTATTTGAAAGTTACATTTATGGAAAATATGCAAGGTGTGTAGTGTATCATATGCATTTTGTCACCTAGGACAGACATAGAGCGAATCCCATACAACTCTAATGCCATATGTGACCTGGTTAGTTTAGTACGTAAGAATTGCTGAAGTCCCATTACATATTTTGATTATCATGACATTCCTCCATTATTTCAGATTGATACAACTTTCGAAATTCGCCAATGACATCTTCTTGACGTTGTTCCACAATCCGGGTATGTATAGCTGCTGCAATTTATCTCCAATATACCCCATCCAAGTTTTCATTATTTGACTAAAATCAGTGGTCTCCCTTACCATGCATAAAATCATACATGACCTTCTGTTCTTCAATCACTGGTTAACTAAGGCATGCTAGAAATTTGTGTTTCTATCACCCTCAGAATCCATTGACACTTAGGTTTTTGAAACCAAAATTCACCTAATCTGCTAAGGCATTATTAAGAGCAACTTTAATTTTTGAAATAGTACTCCTGTTAGAGGGACTTGGACTTTCTTCTATAATTCTTTCTGCCTGGAGAAAAAGGTCTTGAAATTCTGATTTGCTCCAATTTCTCGGAACTGATCTCAATCTTTTAAGCTTCAAAGAAAAGACACCCATAAGTCTTCCACTGGCTTGAACTAGTCAACTATCTTCCGCTGTCTTGAGGAAAGAGTCATTTTTAGTCCAGAGGTTAAGGAATTTGAATGGTTTATTAATATTGTTAGAAGGGCTTGGGATTGAAAATAAGAGAGGGTAATGATCTAAACAATTTTGTGATAGAATTTAGATAAAGGAAAATCAATTATCCAATGATGGTTTATAGGAGCTCTATCCAGTCTTTCAAACAACATTACTCCATTAGAACACTTTTTCCAGGTGAATTTGCAACCACTGTAGCCCATATCTTGGAGGTAACTATTTTGAATACAGTCCATGTCACTAGCAGCTCCCACATCAATAGGATTTCCTCCTACTTTTTCTTCTGCAGAGCATAATGTATTGAAATCACCTCCAAATAAGAGAGGAATGTTTGCATGAATAGTGGCAGTATCCTCAATAAACTCCCATAAATATCTTCGATCCACTCTATTACACTTAGCATAAATCACTCCTATACCAAGTGGATTTGGAATTAGATGGTGAACCATGTTAAAAAAAAGCATATAAGTTACTATCAGTTTTGCAATTGCATTTCTGTTCCTCTTTCTCTTTGCTCTCTTTTCTTACTCTTCTTTCATACCATATAAAGATATTTTACAATGGACACCATTGAAATCAAAGTCGTTCAAAACCCACCTCTGAAATCACACATATATTTCATGGCATCCCAAATTTGTGTGAGATTTTTGGCCACTATGGCATCTTTAGCCGCTGCATGGATTATGCTCACCAGCAACCAATCTGCCATTGTGTTTGGCATCAAGGTTGATGCACGATACAGCTACTCATCTGCTTTCAAGTTTTTCGCATATGAAAATCTCATTGCATTTGCCTTTTCGGTGATATAGTTGTTCATTGCCTTGATCCTTTGCCATAAATTCTTGCACCCAACCCACTACTTCTACATGTTTCTGCATGATCTGGTTGTGATGACATTGTTGATGGCCGGATGTGCGGCAGCAACTGCAAGAGGTTATGTGGGTCGGTATGGGAATAGCCACACTGGTTGGATGGCCATTTGTGACCACTTTTCCTATTTCTGTAACAGAGTCACTGTGCCTCTTATACTCTCTTACATCTCCTTTGTGTTCTACCTCTTCCTCACAATCATGTGCTCTAACAAGTCAAGGCAAATCCAAGTTTGATAATTTCAGTTGAAGTCTGTAGTTAAACATATGTTTGTGATTATGTTTTTATTAGAAATTTTTTAATGTTTTCAGTATCTGTGTGTGCAAATTTGTAACTGAACGATGTAGCGGGTTAAAAAAAAATCATGTTCAAAAACACTACTTGGCCTCCATCAATTACAGAATTACAAGAGATTCCATGCCTCCCAAAACACCATATTTTATTAGACTTATTAGCATATCAACCTTCAAAATTGAGAATATGTCTCAAGTAATCCATTTTGTCCCCATCAATCATTGATTCTAGAATGGCCAAAAAGGATGTCAGAGTTTATCTCTTTGCATTATTTAAAGTGGCAGACATTGAACATTTAATAAAGAAGATTGATTAGTCAAATGAATCATGTTTGGCATCTTATCTATCACATTGATATCTATCTTCTTTCAAACGTCTTCGTCGAGACCAATCGATTAGTCGACCGACAACTATTAGGTCCCCGAGAAGGGGCACTTGTCTTTTTGAATGTCTACTCTTAAGACTGATTAGCTGGTCACCCAAACACCATTATTAATTGGAATGTCTATACATATCTCATGGTCACATTCGAGAATTATTTTTACTACCCAAGATGGTGGTTTTTAAATGGGTTTGAATATCATGTCATTCAGCATTGCCTGAAACTATATCACCGCAAATAATATTTATATACATATTTTATATCAGATCGTGAATGCAAAAATCCTAATGGTTGAGAATCACACACTACAACAAAAAACATCCTTTAAATTTGCATATATTTTCAATCATGGATTCTGAGGTCAAATAGGATGTCAAGTTTTTCCGTTTTTAATAGTAACATGTTTACCCAACCACACTACTATGCAGCATATAGTTAATCAGAGTGAACTATTTTCATGGACTCTCTTCCACCAATCAACTTATTAGAGCAAAGTATTCCTGTAGAAAATGTACAGAATGTATGTGCCTTGATCACAAGTTGCCCTCAAGAGCGGAGATGCTTTATATGACTCTGGTTTCAAAATAATTATATGTACTTTGTTAAAAATCAACTGCTTGACAGGTATTAATGGTAAGGTTGGAGTTTGATCTGGCTCAATTCCTTCTTGCAGCATGTAGGGGACAACTGAGTCGTGTCTCTCACAATAGCGAGAAAAATTCTTATACTAAAGAACCAATTCGTTATCTTCAATATAAACGTTACGAGGCAATAGTGTATTTCACAATGCTGTCAAATTGTTATACTTTGACCCTGTTTTGAGATACACTTTGCTGTCATATTGGTATACATGTTTAAATAATACAATGTGTACACCAATTTCTTATAATGAATATCAATAGTGTATCTCAAGCTTTCAGCAGTGTGTATATAAATCTAACAACAAAGTGTGTTCCGATTTAAACACTGTGTATATGCTTCATTAATTGTTTATGATGCTACATTGATTGAGTTTTACTCACCTAAATGCAGAGCCTACAATTCACTTCACCCAAATGCAAACTCTGCAAATGCTTCAGTAAGTGTGTTTCGATTTAACCGTCTTTAAACCCCAACCATGTTCATGCCACTACTAGCAGTTACAATTCCTTCAAGTTTGATTGTAATTTCTTATTTGATTCATTATTAATATTCAACATTATATACATGTGTTATCTTATGGACCTTTTGTTGGGCAGGTATTTTCATTGACTGTGAAGGTCCATTACTTATTGGCATCCTATCTAAAATTTGCGAGGTTTTCTCCTTTCATCAGTGGATGACTATGCAGCCTAACAATTTTTACAAAATTGCGAGCTCTTCAAAAATATGTATATAAAAGAAAGATAATATGCTGTTGCTTATGGAAAGAGGAAAACTCAGACTGAATCAATAAATTCCATAGGCCAACGAGCGCTTAGCCTTGGCGAATGATGATCATCAAAAAATCTACCAAGGTTCAAACCCGAGGTGATAACTGACTTTGGGTCAAATGAAGGAGCTCCTCGGGATGCAGCTAGGAAGTAAAGGGGTAATATTAAAGCCAATTAGTTTCTGGATTTGGCCTTGGATGCTGTAGCTGATGGAGAACCCAAACAGCAGGTTGAGCCAGAAATAGAGATTGTACCACATGCTTCTGTAGTTATATTTAGGTACTCATATTCCTTCTATTGATGTTATGTAACTTGATGCTTTGTAGTTCTTTTCCAGTGTTCTAATTGAGGATGTTTGAAGATGATATGTTCAGCTCCAATATAAATTGCAAGTTACTGAGCGGAGGTATTCAAAACACTATGCAACTGTAAGCTGGTGCATTTTGTTTATTAACCGATAAAACTAATGTTGTGTATTATGAAATGTTTATTAACAATTTTGATGTGATTTTGTAGTCGTCCTCCATTTGATATGTACAGGTAAAGGTTAATAGTATTGCAAGCGGTGGAGTTGTTTTCCTAAATTGCATGCATAGAAGAAGAGTTTGTAACCAAGAGCTTTTAAGAATCGGTCTTTGAAGCTTCAGTGTAAGTCGTCGCTATCTTAGGTATTCCTTTATTTTCTGTAGTATATAATTTCTAAAGTGTGAACATTTCTTTTTTAAATGTCTATAATTTCAAAGTTGCGATGTATCATATTGGATGTTACATGAACACTAATAGCTTACAAAGGGCAGCTTGGTGACTATTATTGCGTGGCAGCCAAGTCTGCAGGGCTGCCCTGTCCAGACTATAAATGCATGCACGAGGGCTTTAAATTTGCATAAACATACATGTCTAGAAAACATCCATGTGTTTGGTCATGAAGTTAATATGTCCAACATTATATGGTGGAAGACATGTACAAAAGCATTTGAATGAGTTCATAACAAAGTTATCAATCGCATGTCGCGTGTATCTGACACAGCACATACGTATCATAGACACGTTATGTTTTTATGTTTAAGTTGATGAATTTTGGGGTTATTTTAAATAACATAATGTAGCTCTAAATTTTACTTGTGTTAAACAGTTAAATGTACTTATGTTTATTGAGCATGTGACGTTGAGTCATTATTTTATCAAGCTTGGTATTTGTCCCTTTCTTTCGATAAGGTCCTTACCATGTCTTCCAATACTAATTCGGTTTTTAATGTTGTAGATGTAGCTATGAAGAAAGGGTGAGACGGGTTGAAGATAAGAGTGCAAAGCATCAATGTGGAAATTTAGAAAAATAAGTCATGGGATCTGAGATTCAATGCGTAGCTGATCCCACAATCACTTCAATAAGCATACGACACAAAAGTTAAGTTCCAATTGGTAAGGTTTTAATTATACATTAGTGGTTACATCACATTACATTAAATTACATTTCATCAATCTGTACTCTAAAGTAGATTCTTCGACATGTATTAGATGCATATTGGAGTGTTTGGGACTACTTCAGGGAAAAGTGTTTGGGCCTTTAAACATTATTCTTTCCACCTGTAAAAAGCTTCTTAGCATTATCCTTATATTAAAGAGCCCCCTCAATCAGTTGAAGTCTGAATTTGAAGGCCACATTGTTTGCATTATCCTTATATTTAGTGTATATTTGATTGCACCACTTTACATCTACCTAGGCATATTTGATTTCATATTTGAGGCATATATCTACCTTCATTCTAAGCAGAGGTTCATAGAGGATTTGAATGAGGCAAACACTATGCAACCTTCATTATAATTGAGGCATACAATGTGTAGCCTTCACTCTAATCTTAATGGTTCACCAGTTGATTACACACTGTACACAATGTATGCTCTTTCCAATTACAAAGTGTATTCTCTGTTAATTAAACAATACCTGTTCAAGTTTAAACTTTCAATTACACAGTTTATGGATCATGCTTTCATCAGGACCATCATGTATACTCTCGGTTACCCTCTTTTACTTTTAAATACATAGTTTATGTATTCATCTTCTAATGCTTACTTATATGTTTAATTTTTTCTCAGGTAAGGATTCTGCAGTTTGTGTATTCCATTTTTACCCATTTTTTTATTTGTTCGATTTTACCGACTCAAGATTAACCCGATAACAAATGGGGAAGAACGGGCCAAATAACAAATGGGGCAGAATGAACCAGCAACCCAATGACTGAAATCAGACCAACACCAGCAAAACCAAGCACTACCAAGTGAAACCAAACAGACCAAGAACTGCGAAGTGAAAATTGACCTAGCACTGCCAAGTGAAAAGGACTGCCAAGTGTTGATTCAAAGATGGCCGCAACTACCTTTTGTAGGAGAATTTTTAAAAGGTTGCCCTGTATTTCAATTTTATATTTTGTTGGATTTGTTGTTACCCTTTGGGTGGATAGTCCAATAAATAAAGATTCTATCCATTTTTTTTTAAATTGAGAATTTTTTTATTTGAGGCACAATGTAATTTTCTTTAATGAATATTGTATATTTCAAGTTATATATGAATTTGTTTGATGAAATCTAGACTATTTGAATATTGTTCGACTATTTATTATCTATTTACAAGGGTTGATTTAACTATAAATAATAGTTGTTTATTGATGGAGTAATGATTTTTTTTAATTTTTATATCAACATTTATGTCAGTTTTGATAAAACTCTCATAAAAATTACTAAAATTGACATAAATGTGATGTTATTTATATCAGTTTTTGTGAAAATGTGATTAAAAACATGGTGAATACCGTAGTTTTTATGTGTGTTCTTAAAAATTGAGATAAATGTGATCTTATTTATGTCAGTTTTACGAACATTTATGTCAGGGCTTTATATGTCAGTTTTGAAAAATTCAAAAACTGACATAAATGGTCATTTATGTCAGTTTTTGACTTTTTGACTGACATAAATGATCATTTTTCTTGTAGTGAGTATAATAACCTTCCCTCCGAACTATAACTCGAGGATGTAGTCTCATAGTGCCTATCCAAATCTGGGTTTACTCACTCAACCAGGGTACCAAGACAGACTCACTCATGTTCATGGTAAAAATACACAACGGTGGAGGCGGTCATGTTCCCTCTACAAGTGGAATACATACATCGCACTCGAACACGAGACGATATGACCTGGGGATATACTCTCTGTAACAACCCTCGATTTTGGAGACTGAGAAATTAAATTTTGGGAAAATAAAATTTAATTAAATTGGAGAATTTCAAAATTTGGGACTTGAGGCCCAAAAATAGAGAATATTTCAAAGTATTTCGGATGATATTTTTTAGGGTACCATCGATTCCGGAAGGGTCGAGATAGTCAAAATGACTGTCATTGGGTTTTATTTCGGCTCCGGAATGTTATTAAGTTATTTTGGCTCGAATTGGAGTAAACGAGTCATTTAAAGTGTGTATTAACATTTAAAATTGGGATTTTGTTTTAAAGGTTTATGAGGCTTACGGATGAAGCCATTTCTCATTTGAGAGAAATAGAGAAAAAGCCCTAGAGGGAGAAAGAAGAGAGAAAGAAGAAGAAAAGAAGAGAGAGAGGAAGAAAAGCTTGGGATTTACGGCCCAAATGCGACATCGAGGACGATCCAACCTCTACAAATATGAGGCAAGTGTTTAATCTTGCTAAATAGCTATTTGTGTATTTCATTTCATAATTTGTGGGTTAAATAAATGGATTTTTGGGTATTAACATCAAAACCTAGATTTTAGGTTTAATCTTGAAATCAATGTTTAAATATGGATTTAATGGATTAGAAATGGTTGGGATCAACTTTGGGTTGATTAATGGGCTTAATATCATATTTTGATGAAAGTTTGGGGATTAGAATGAAGGTTTTAGGGTATAAATTTCGTGGGTTTGATGAAATAGGGAAATCGGCCAGCTTATCTGGTCAGGGGACCGGTCGACTGCGCCTTAAGGGAAAAGCCTACTGCATTTCTTCGTAGGCAAAATATGGACCAGCGGTTGACCGGGGGTCTGGGACCGGTCGACCGGTCCCCTGTTTTTAGCCCAAAACTTAGATTTCTTCTCCCCCTTTTCTTTTGGAGTTTATTCTTAGGGGGTTCCTTAATGGGGTGTTTTATGGGTTTCCTAAGATGACTTCTAGCCCTTTTTGGTTGGGTTTGTTGATTTGGGGTTCTCTCTTATAAAGTAAAAGATATCTTTTGGTGACTTATAGGGGGTCTCTCACTTAGTATATGATAGTGTGAACTTATTGGAATCAGTGGATAAGAAATATTCGTGTATGTTGTGAAATTTCTAGGCCGACATTTATGTCAAATCCTTATAAGGATAGGATATGGTTAAGATATAATTTGGGGCCAAATGGAAGAGAGCGGTTGCATATTCTTTAAGAGTGAGGGGTCTCATATCCTTAGAAATGTTTAGTCGAAGGAACAATTGATAACTCAATAGGATTAAGGGTTACTGAGATTTATTCGAACCATAGGTGACTTTGGGAATGGCATGGGATCGTACTATCGACTAGAATAAGCGGTAGCATAAATTCTAGTTGGGATAGTTTACACGTAATTATGGGGATATGACCACTGAGATTCCAATACTTGAAATGAGGTTGGAATAAATTGAGGTTTTAGACTATTAAGTCATGTGTGTGCCTATGGTTAAATAGTACTAAAGGTAATTATGTACTTTTGGATATGGATGAAATGTGTAGTGACGGATTCCTACACAAACTCTTGGGTGATAACCCTAATGTTGAATATATATGTATAGATATATACATATGGTTTTGGGAGACTATTCATCATAGGAAAAATGATTGAATATGTTTCAAGTGAGGGATTGTATTCACATATCAAGGTAAATGATATGAGTTGTGGTGACGGCTTGTATATTGAGGATTTATGGATACTTATAGCCGGGTTTGTATATCTTATACATATGAACAAGAACTAGTTTATATATATAGATATATGGATATGTGAATGTGTGTATATATATATCTGTATGCTTATAAATATATGGATATATTTATGTTGTGGACATACATGGTATGGATGTTTAAACCTTATATGATGGTTTACTACATTGGATCATATGATGGGATCATATGGATGTATGTATATTGCGCATGTGAGCGATATATATACTTATGTGGCTAAGCATACCCCGATCATGCTATCATTGGGAAGTTTCCGCGCAGAGGGTGAGCATCCTGGCATATAGAGCAGGGTGTGGATATTCCCCAGGTCATAGTCGTCCCTTGTGTTATTATACGATAGATATATATTTTGGGGTGAGACGTGGTGGGTATGTTTCGTCTCATTGCCGGTTGGAACTATGACCGCTTCTTGGGACGTCGTGTGTGTGAGTTATCACGAGGTGGGTGTCGTTGATCCCCACCTGGTGGTCCCTAGTTATTACGTGAGCCAGACTCTGGGAAGATGATAGCATTGATGTAGTTTTATCGGCGATATATATAGCCGGGTGGATTATGTGGATGTCCATTGTACATCAGATATGATACGTACACTTGGTCATGGGTATATGGATGATTGGTATATGTATATATATGGTGAGCATAAAATACCAATATATATATATTTATACATCCTATAGAGGAAAGGATATAGAATTTTGGTAAAGTACATCTTGGATGATTATGGTGTACTAGATTGATGGGGGTTGATGTATCGCATATGAGGAATATTTCGATTACATCATCCCAAGGATATGATTGGAGATGTTAGTTGTAGTAATAGTATTATATTGTATATATGGCATTATGGATCTCTAGGATCGACATTGTCAAGGAGTAGTGTAACGGGTTGGTTCCTTGTTTGGATTTCGCTTTGCGAGACACCTCACGCATGAAACGCAGTGCAGTGTTAAAATTGGAGAAAAGTTCTGCCAGTTATGGTATGCACGGCATTATGGATCTCTATGACCGACATTGTCCAAGAGTTGTGTAACGGGGCGGTTCCTTGTTTGGATTTCGCTTTGCGAGACTCCCCACGCATGAAATGTAGTAAATTTTTGAGAGTAAAGAGAAGTTCTGTCGATATTTATGTGTGGCATAATGGATCTCCAGGATCGACGTTGACATGGAGTAGTGTAACGGGGTGGTTCCTTATTTGGATTTCGCTTTGCGAGACACCCCACGCATGAAACGCAGTGCAACGTTGAAATTGGAGGGAAGTAATGTCAATAATGATTTTTCATGCTTATAAATTAGAAATTAAATTACATGTTTCAACCTAGTTGCATATTGGGTAATCTATTAAATTATAATTGGTTAAAGTATATACTGGAATCCACTAAGCCTAATAAGGCACGTATGATTGAAAATAAATGTTTAATTGTGTTTAGAAAAGGGGGTGGATTCTCGGGGTATGATAGGAAGGTAGATCTCGTGGGTATAGGCTAGGCCTATGATACGTTAGGTTGTCCTTATAACAATGGGGGTAATCTAACTAAAACTTGAGGACGCGAATAGATGCGCGCCTTTAGATGAGAGGTGAGTTGGGGTTCTACGAGAGTGCGGTTCCACTTTAATTGTGAAATAAGTGCACCGATATTTATTATGCACGGTTAACACACTTGCTAAATATTTTTCACAATCGGGGCTCTGACCCGTTTACTTTTCTCTCCTGCTTGTATATATATATATATTTTACCACTGGTATCCTACCGCATGGATGCCGGATGACCTTCTATCTAGAGTCTTGGGAGCCGTGACAGGGTCGGACTGTTACGGGATGTTTCTGATAGCCGTTTCCTACCTCTTTAAAATTCTAGGTAGAATTCATGTTGTATATCGGGTTTGTACCCAAGGGATATTTATATAGATGTTTATATTTATTCCATTCCAGTTATTGTATTTGCTGTGACCCGACAGCTTATTCGGGTCTACTTTTTGTAGTACATTCGGTTGTATTTATTTATTTCATTTTATTTTTAGCATTTCATTCATTATAGTTCTTATATGCATTTTTCTTTTCTTTTTAAGTGGTGTTAGCTGGTTGTCTGGTGCACATTTTATTTAATTTTAACATCTCGCCTATATGATATCAGGTAGTTAGTCCTATATTATATAGTACCGACAGTTGATGTGGAGACTGGACCATCTGAAACTCCTGATTTAATATAGTATAGGGCTGGCCACCCGTTATTATTTTAGGCGGGTTGGTACACTCTCCCTACTCCTCAAGCCAGGGGATTCACCCACATCACGCAACCTCCCTGGATCGTACTAGAGAAAATATATAATCTGGTTGTCCAAACCTACTCCTAGGAAGCCCGTGGAACCAGCCTCTAAGATACAAATATACCAATCACACACAAATATATATATATATATATATATATATATATTTGTATCATATTATATATACTGTAACAACGTCGTATATATAATCTATATCACTTCTCAATACATAAGGCTATAATTGCCAAACTCTCATAGCGATAGCCAATAACCCCGAATGTTCCCATTCGTAATAATATGTAACTATTCGCCCACTTAAAATACTAAACTTATAAGTATTCTCTTACTTAATATATAACTCGCACCTTAATCACTTCTAAGGTTTTATATATAAACCCGAATATACTAATTCATAATAATTAAATAAGTATACTCTCAACTTATTTTAGTACCATAGGTATCGTATTACCTATAATAATAACCGTCAATCGACACCGGATAACCACTCAAGAATCTCTAGTATCTATCCTTAATTCCATCCTAATCACATCCGAGGATTTACTCAAACGTATAAGGGGTATATACATATATTTTCGACACACATAATATATATACAATCGCCCACCGAAATACTTTCCCCGAGTCTTACTCATCCCGAACACCTCTAAGCTAATAAGTCCTAGATTTTACTTTAAAAGAGCCCAAGGTATACACCTCACTCAAATAATAATTTAGAAGTCCTCACACTATATTTAAGAACCCCTAATATTTATCTCCACAATTTATTTCGATCTCAAACACCCTCTAGTAATAAAATCATATCAAATCCAAAAAAAATCAAAAAAATACGCGGTCGGTGCCCACGCGACCGTATCGAAAATATCTACAACTTTAATTTTTCTAAAAATAAGCAAAAACCGGACCGATCCGGTCCTGGGAGGGCAGACCGATCCAGTCCTGTGCAAATTTCAGCATGAGGCAACTATGGCTATTTTGGCTTTTCTCTCATTTTCTTCGTCGAAACCACTCCTAAAAATCATCCCAACGTCATCCACCATCAATCTAATAATCTACCAACTATGTATACTAAACACATCAATTAATTATGATATTAAACTAATTCTCTTAGATATAAACCCTAAAACCATTAAAGCCCTAGTTTTATCATTTCTCCCATTTCTAACCATTTCTACACTCCATTATCATGGATTTAACACTAGAAATCATTAAGAGTTTACAATACATCAATTTGTAAACTTAAACTCAAATTTCCCAAATTTATTTTAAGGGTTCTAACCCAAAATTTATCTAGTTTACCAACTATAATATGAGATACACGCACAAAAGAATAAAGCAAGTAAAAACTTGCCTCGAGGATAAAATTCGACGACCTCGAGTCGAATCTCGCGGAGTTTGGCTAGAAATCTCCTTCTCTTCTCCCTCTCTTCCTTCCTCTCTTATCTTTCTCTTTTCTTTCTTTCTCTCACTCTCTCATGCCTTATATAGAGAGAAATAAGGGTTTATCCCTTATAAACCCAAAAATGACTCGTTTACTCAATTACGAGTCCCTATTAGTCCTAAAATCCCTGAAACCTAAAAGCTACCCCCGAATACTCTATTCTGACTATCTTGGCCATTTCGAACCGAATCACGCACTCAAAATATCCATCCAAGTCATTTAACTGCAATTCACTAATTAAACCCAACACATCTCAGTACGAGTTTTTCCAATTAAAATATTATCATTTGTCGCTTTACCCAACTGCGACATGTAATTAAAATAATCCAACTT
Organism: Sambucus nigra; assembly: GCA_949130495.1. NCBI lineage: Eukaryota > Viridiplantae > Streptophyta > Magnoliopsida > Dipsacales > Adoxaceae > Sambucus > Sambucus nigra. Next base: position 53,631,589 of record OX422222.1, read on the forward strand.
ATTTACTTAGTCCCAAAAGTAAATGTAACACACATCGATAAACATCTAACCCTCATAAACTCCAGAATTATTATTTAGAGAAAATTCTCAAATTTCCAAATTACACTCACTTATGTAATTTAAATATCCATAAAAGTGCGGGGTATTACATGTAGCTGGGTTGGATTATCCGTTTCACTATTGGTCGGAACCTACCTAAGGATCAACTATTGGGGGAGGGGGGGATTTAGTGCATTTATGTGGTTAGAAGTTTTGTTTGGTTGCATTTGATGTAGAACAAGAGAAACATGATAAGGGTTTTATTAGAAATATATATATATATATATATATTTGATTACATTTGAGGTTAAAGTCCACGACGATTTTTCAAGCGAAATTTTTTAGTCTTCTTATGTACTTGATTATGTCATACTTGCTATTGATCGAGTCTCATTCCTTTATTCCTTTACACTTTAAGTAATTTTTAGTATGTTACCCTAAATTTGGTATGTATAGTAGTACTACGTGAAGAATATGAGTTTGTTGTGTAAGTTAAATGCAAATAACGGGAGTATTGTTAGTAAATATGAGGGATTTTATGATCAATATACGAGAGTTAATAAATAGATAGTGTTTTTTACGACTTTTATAATGGGGGAAAAATGTTAAGTAAATGAGAAAGGCCATATAAATAAATAGTTTTTTTTGGTAAACTCTCATATGAGTAGATTTTATGGGAATCGATCCCATGTTCTTTTTTTTATCAGGTATTGGTCCCATAATTGGATTGGTTATATCTTCCATAACTGCTGCCATTTTGAACGCATGTTGAATATCATTGGGACTATCACCAAAAAACTTAAGTATAATGTTAGGGAGACACTTTAGAAACATTAGGACACGTGTCAATGTCTGATTAGTGGACACCTTAAATGGATGTATCCCACTTCAGGTGTTCACCAGTCAGACACAGACACTTGTCCAATGTTCCCAAAATGTGTCCCCGTGTGTGCCACTCTAGCATTACCCAAAACATAAATGCATGAGATTATTTACTGAAAATTTTATTAGTTTCTTTTAGATTTAGTCACATCTACAAAGATTTATTAGGCCCCACTCCCATATTTTTCAAAAATTATAACGAGTTCCATAACCACCTAAAACTGTTCATCTAAAATTTAAATATAATTTTGGTGTCTCCTCACAGAGGATTGACACGTGGCTTATCTAATAAATGCTAAGATATGAAAATAGAGCCTCCAGATAAATAGTATTCCCTTCATGTCTTATTCAATCCTCCCATCCAAAACTTTTTAGTTCCAAACATTCATGTCTCTTTATATGCCTTTTAACACCCGTTCCTTTCTCTCTCTTTCTTTGTCAATGTCCCTTTATATTTTCAATTCTGAATCCTTTCATTTTCCATCTCTCCTACAATCTTATCTCCTCAGTTATATATTACAATATTTGTTTGAGAGAGTTTAAACGATAACCGAAATACTTAAGAAATTACATGAACACCGTCTCATTATCTTTATAAGCTTCTCTTCTCATCCACGACAAGATTGAGTACTGTCTCGAAAAATATCTGTGGAACAAGGCACTAATATTGGCTCTATTGCTTGGATCTCTTCCTCGAAGTCGTTCAACAATTTCTGCATCCTTATGGAAGATAAGAACTTGATGGGTATCACATACCTCTTAAGCGCTTCACCCACAAAGATAGGAAAGTATCCACGAGGCATGATTTGTCTATGAGTTTTTTTTTCGAGCACTGCGTACCTTTTGCGACTCTTCCTACCCACTATCTTCAATAACCAGTGTGCTCCAGGTATAGTCATCTACAAAATAAAAATTATTTTTTCTAATTTCTTGAGAAGAAGGAAACTAAGATGCTTAGTATTAGTTAACTGGGCATGTACTTATACGTATCCTTTTATTGAGAGAGTGTAAACAAAATCACACAACCCAATCCCTACTCCAAACAGGTGGAAACTTGTGGAAACTTGTAATTTTAGTAAACTCATTTCATACTTATCTCCTAAAAATGTGTTGCAACTATTTTTTTTTTTAATTTTCAACATGTTTAATTGTTGAAAATATTTTTATTTGGTGAAAAATATTTGTTATTTGGTGGAAATAATTTTTTATACTGAAAATCAGTTTCTTTTTTTGAAAGTCATTTAAAAAGTTATTTTTAAAACAATTGTAAAATTATTTTTAAATAGTTTATTATTTTATTCTTAAAAAAACCGTTTAAAAAAGTTTTTAAAATATTTATATATAAACAGTTTAAAAATTGTTTAATATTTATTCTTAAAAACATTTTTTTCTTAAAAGAACATTAATATTATTATATGTAAACAGTTTATATATAAAAAAATCATTTTATATATAAAAACATTTATATATATATATATATATATTAATGTATTCGGGGGATAAAATGGTCTTTTTAGTTAAAAAAGTTGGTCAACTAACGGTCAAGTGAGTCAACTGACGATTTCCATTAGTTTTGGACCCCAACGAACTAATATGGAAAGTAGCGTACCCCAAGCCCCAATTATTATAAAGAAATGTACCACAAACAGTACATGACCATTTTTTTAAATGTAATATTTAAAGCTTTTTAATATAATTATACACATTTTAAGCGAGCTTAAGCCCTAGTAACTTCTCTATAATCACCTCTCTTTCTTTTTACAGAGAATGACACCTGTCACATATTTATTATTATCAATTATAAAATGAACAACAAGAATTTATCATCACAATAACATAGAGTGCCACGTTGCCCACCTACTTTCTGCCCAATTTATTCACCAAAAGGCTCTGTATTTTCTTCCACCCTTTGCACTTCCCCCTCTTTCTATTCATAAGCCGTAATCCCCATGCCCCTTAATTCCCTCATCATAATTTACGTAGACTCTCCAGTACCCTAGGCATCATCGCCTCCCCTTCTTAACTCTTATATGTGTAACACCCCGCCTAATAAGATACCGGGCGATCACTCCAATATAAATTAAAACAGGAGTCTCATATGGATCATTCTTAGCATCACTGTCGAAAATCCATTTAATTACTAATAACCTATTAGGCCGGTGTCAAAATTTTAACTTAACTAGTCTTTTTAACGACAAAAAGATAAAACATTCACAATTTAATGCGTAAATGAAATAAAAAGGAAAATGAAATGAACTATAATAACCGAACACTCGGTTCAAATAATACAACCATATCGAATAAGTGCGAAGAATAAATAAAATCAGTTGGAATATTGGCCCGAGTGTTTATACAATACTTCCTATCTAGAGTACAAGGAAAGAAGCGTCTACTGAGAACCCGCAAGCATCCACAGCTGCTGCAGCAGACGTCTGACTCGAGAGAATTTCCATCCAGGCGTCCCTGTGTCTGGACACCTAAATATACATATATATAATATATAGAAAGAAAGGAGAGTGGATAGACGTGTCAGAGCCCGAATTTTTGAAAATATTTTGCAAGTTCATAAATGCTTTATTTTTAGAAAAATAGTTTTATCTCATATTTAAATTGGTATCGCACTCCCATGAGATACCCCTCACCTCTCCACTAACAGTGCACTCCTAGCGCATCCCTCTAGACATCCTAGTCAAGCTATCCTGCTAAACTAGTATATCCCAAACCCACTATCAATCCTAGATAGTCCAAGCAATGTACTAAGGGCTAAACTTCACCCCAGTCTCAACGCTATGCCATGTTCGTGCGTGGGGTGTCTCGCAAAGCAAAATCCAAAAAAGGAACCCCTCCGATACACTACTATGCGGCAAGGTCGATCGTCGAGATCCGCCAGTCCCTCAGTACAGAAAGATATATATAAATATATATACCATAAACACTTATAATATTAGAGCACTAAGGATTAAACTTCTCTCCAGTCTCAACACAATGCCATATTCGTGCGTGGGGTGTCTCGCAAAGCGAAATCCACACAAGGAACCCTCCGATACACTACTATGCGGCAAGGTCGATCGTCGGGATCCATTAGACCCTCAGTACTCGATTCATCCAATTATATACATATACGTATTTTACGATAACCATCCGGATCTATCTCCCGGACTGAGGATTCATATACAAAGTATTTATCAATACTTATCATTTCTCAAAACTTCCCATTTCCCTTTTTATACTCAGGAAATGTAAATATAAAAGCCAATTCGTTATCATGAATTGCTTCAACAAATCATATACTTTTAAAAGCCAGTTTTATTATCATAAAAATGCTTTACCTTTATGCCATCCCATTTCCCCTTTTATACCCAGGAAATATACCCAAAGCCATTTCCATTATCATGAAAATGCATTGATCAAATCATGCTTCCACATCCTTTCTTCCATACGGGAGTGTTACCGAAGGCAAACCTTTATCCCATTTCCCTTTTTATACTCAGGAAATGTAAATAAAAGCCAATCCATTATAATGAATTGCTTTAATAAATCTACGACCGCCCCTCCGGGTTTCCCCACTGGACGCGGCCCTAAATGACTATCATCTTCCAGGGCCTATCTATACAAGACAACCTGGGAACCTACCAACATCGGGAAGCGGCCATATTGCCTGCGGGAAAGTCAGAACCACACCCAGAATCCCCTAACCAGCGCAGTAAACAAATAAACGCCCCTATGGCCGAGGGACTATATCCAACCTGCTCAATAGCCAGGAAGGCTTCACCACAACGCGCGCAACTTCCCTTATGATAGCGATTTAGGGAGGTGTGTAACCATAATTTATTAATTATGAAAACCATTTATCTTTCCATTTTGAAAATATTCATTTTTATATTTTCAAAATCATTTCCATCATATCATATATATATACTTTGATCACCTAGTATATACATATACCATATATTCCTCCTAGAACATATAACCGGCCATAATGGCCTATATCATCTAGCGATGACCATAATCCCAAAGATTACCTCCAGGAATCACAATCATGCATTCATATAAGCATTATACTAAGCCCAAAGTATTTTCTTACTTTGATGACTAATAATTACCTTAATCAACTCTTAAAGGTTTATTGGATATCTCCAAATATAAGAATTCACTCTAAGTGAATATATACATATATATATATATATATATATATATATATATATATATATATATATATATATATATATATATATATATATATATATATATATATATATATATATATATATATATTCCCAATTCCTCAAGTCCTTTAGGACATAACCCTCTAATATACTTTAGTTTAGAAGGCCCTTAAACTTTAATCTCAAAGGGGAGAAATAATAATAATCTCCAAAATCTTGGGCTGAAAACAGGGCACCGGTCGACCGGTCCTAGACCCCCGGTCGACCGCGGGTTGTAAATAAGCCTACGAAACAAAGCAGTAGGCCCTTTCTCCTTGATGCGGTCGACCAGTCACACTAGGTCCTCAAAACTTTAATTCTTCAAATCCTTAATCCAGCAACCCAAATTCATTTTCGGGGTTTCTAAACTACCCCAAAAATTATCCCGAACATCTACGACATTAATTGTAGCCGTAATTTTTCCAATTCCCGATTTGATTTCCGAGTTGATGATTTCAACCCGGAGCTGTCATCTTGTAAAAATCATATCAAATCGTAGAAAAATCAGAAAAATACGAGGTCGGCGCCCACGCGACCAATCGAAAAGATCTACAACTTTCATGTTTTGGACGAAAGCTAAATCATTTATCTTCTTGGCCGAAAATGACCCCAAAGGCTACGGGTTACTATTCATTATCTCTCCCAAAATCCCAAACTCCATTTTTCTCCATTTTTGTTGTTTCTAAGCTCACCCAACAACTCAATAAACATCTAATCTATGTTTTACAACTAACACATCAATTATTTTTGGGTATTAAATCATTTCTCTTTGTTTTAAACCCTAAAACCATAAAAACCCCAACTTAACCTTTAAACCCATTTTATACTCCATTAACATGGTTTTGACACTAAAAATCATTAAGAGTTTACACTACATCAATGTGTAAACTCATAATCAACTTTTACCCAATTTCTTTTAAGGGTTCTAACCCCAAAATCATATTTTTACCAACTATGATATGAGATTAATGCACAAAAGTAAATAAAGCAAGTAAACACTTGCCTCGTGGATAAAATCCGACGACCTCGAGTCGAATTCGGCGGAGTTTGGCCCGAATCTCCCTTTTATCCCCTCTTTTCTCCTTCCTCTCTCTCTTCTCTCTTTTCTTTCTCTTTTCTTTCCTTCTTTACCTCTTTATATAGGAAGAAAAGGGTTTTAACCCTTAAAACCCAAAAACGACTCGTTTACCCAATCACGAGTTACTTTTACCTCTAAAATTACCCAAAACTCATTTTCGACAATCGGACACTCTTTTCTGACTATCTCGGACATTTCGAGACGCACGGCGTAGTCGAAATTTCCATCCGAGGTACTTGACTGCAAATCACTATTCCAACCCAAAATAAATAAATGCGGGTTTTCCAATTAAAAATCTTACCTCGTGTCGCTTTACTCAACAGCGACATATAATTAAAATATTTAGACCTATATAGTCCCAAAAATAATCACAACATCCTTCGAAAATATTTAAATCCTCGAAAATCCCAAAAATTACTATTTCGAGAATTTCTCCAAATTCCAAATTATACTTAATTATGGAATTTAATCGTCTCCAAAAGGGCGGGTTGTTACATACTCCCCCCCTTACAACAGAATTTTGTCCTCGAAATTCAGATACAACTTACACCCTCTAACTAGGATTACTACAAATCCTAAAACCTCAAGGGACAGATACTAACCTAATGGCTCCCAACCAAGTACTACGCGGCTACCGTGATCATGAAGTGACTCTAATACGTCACTTAATACCCATCCTCTAAAATGCCTCTCGGCATGGATTTCAACCTTATATACTACTCCTATCTTAACTAGGCGGTATATCAAACCATCTCACCAAGGTGCCCATACACCTTTCTAACTTGTGCATATCTGCACAAACATTACGAACGTCTGACACGTAACACTCTCTCCCAATAAGGGTCTCCTTTCCTCGGTGTAATACTCACCTATGGGTCCTTCCAACCCGCGAAATCCAATCCTCCTAACCTCGTCCTTAATAACTCTATCGAGCCTACATCTTACAATGCTACTATCTATGTGTTACCCTACCTACGCGAAACTAATATAATCCTAAGTATGTCCCTAGTGCCCAAGGCCTCTCTCAACTCCCGACAAATGCTTGGCTTCATGCGTGGGACGTCTCGCCAAGGCGAAATCCAAACAAGGAACCCTCCCATTACACTACTCCCTCGCGTAGTCGGTCATCGAGATATAGCGACCCAAGGCACATAAGCGGGACTTCATAAATCCTACAAGGCTAGCCTATGAACGCATTCCTACTATCTTATCCTTCCGCCCATACAGAAGGAAACCTAATCCATCGAAGTGCCCACATTCTGTAGAAAGTGTCAAGAACATAATACCCAAATTGTATCTCCTCAAAATTTGCCTTTTCATTAAGGTTGGTTATATTCCTCAACCCAATTTCTCCAAATTTGCCTTCTTATTAAGGCAGGGATATCATCCTCAAATCAAATTCTCTAAGTCCCACTCCACCCAACTACTTGTGGTGAGAGGACCACTTTAGTTCTTTTCCATAGCACAATATTTCCATAAATATACCATCACCATAGGGCTCGTAGTCTATAGTGGTTCATCCACACTATAAGACTAACCCACATCCTTGCATCCTATAACAGCTCTCCACGCCCGACGCCGTTAAGAGTCATGTGTGGAGTGTCTCGCAAAGAGAAATCCAAACAAGGAACCCCTCCACACATTAACACTTGACTTCGTCGGTCACGGAGTCTCGTTAATTCAAACATGCAACCGGGATAATCCTATCCCTAAACAATAAAAGGTGGTCTGAACTCCTATCTCTAACTAAGAGTCACACCACCCAGCACTCGCACTATTTCTAAGTCCTTGCGCAAACCGATACTGAGCTAAATCTTACATCTCAACAATGATCCTGTGGGCCTTAAATTATATCTATAAGGTTGCCACATATACTAACCAAAAATAAGGAAGCCTCTGATCATCGAGGTTCCATCAATCCATAACAATAAAGGTGAACTCAACCTTTATCAAGGTGAGACACCACAATAACAACATGTCCCCTCCAGGAACCGCGGACACGATAGTCTTGCCATCATTAGCTTGCTATTGCTCCGATCAACCAAAATACATTATACGTATATATACAAAATATAATCACCCGCCTCTATGGCGAGTGAAAGAAAACAAAATTCCACTATCGCGAAAAACACACAAGCCTGCATTATTATGTTATCGTGACCGCCACAAAACTCAAAATACACACATGAGTCTAGGGCTAAAGAATACCGTGACTTTATCTAATCACGCCAAGTATACCTCTTCCTTCTGAGGTAAAACTCATAACAACATTCTTCTCATACCGACTAAATTATGGGGACTCATGGTTAAAACTATACGTAAGATCCCTTTTGAACCCTCAACTTCAATGAGGAATTCAACTTTAGTACCACTCTCAACTTCAGTGGTACTATAGTACTCCTAACTACCATTCTTTAGTAGTTGCCGCCAAAATCCTTAACAATAACTATAAGGGGAGTGACTACTATGGCCCTCGTCCCCAACTTCCACCAGCTGCCCCAGCTAAGCCTCACTTCTTGCTACCACCCAAGCTCCGCACATGATTCTCAAATGAGCGTGCAAAATATTTCTATAACCTTCTAACATGGCAGGAGAATTAAATCTCACAAGATAAATCAACGATCCTAATCCTGAGGCTCTACAACAATCGAGAGAAACGCTGGAAGCGTAGTACGTCCGCACAGATTCCTAAGGACACTAGAACCTGATGCTCTGATACCATCTGTATCACCCCGCCTAATAAGATACCGGATGATCACTCTAATATAAATTAAAACATGAGTCTCATATGGATCATTCTTAGCATCATTGTCGAAAATCCATTTAATTACTAATAACTTATTAGGCCGGTGTCAAAATTTTAACTTAACTAATCTTTTTAACGACAAAAAGATAAAACATCCACAATTTAATGCGTAAATGAAATAAAAAGGAAAATGAAATGAACTATAATAACCGAACACTCGGTTCAAATAATACAACCATATCGAATAAGTGCGAAGAATAAATAAAATCAGTTAGAATATTGGCCCGAGTGTTTATACAATACCTCCTATCTAGAGTACAAGGAAAGAAGCGTCTACCGAGAACCCCCCCGATACACTACTATACGGCAAGGTCGATCGTCGAGATCCGCCAGTCCCTCTGTACAGAAAGATATATATAAATATATATACCATAAACACTTATAATATTAGAGCACTAAGTATTAAACTTCTCCCCAGTCTCAACACAATGCCATATTCGTGTGTGGGGTGTCTCGCAAAGCGAAATCCACACAAGGAACCCCCCCGATACACTACTATGCGGCAAGGTCGATCGTCGGGATCCATTAGACCCTCGGTACTCGATTCATCCTATTATATACATATACATATTTTACCATAACCATGCGGCTCTATCTCCCGGACTGAGGATTCATATACAAAGTATTTATCAATACTTATCATTTCTCAAAACTTCCCATTTCCCTTTTTATACTCAGGAAATGTAAATATAAAAGCCAATTCATTATCATGAATTGCTTTAACAAATCATATACTTTTAAAAGCCAGTTTTATTATCATAAAAATTCTTTACCTTTATGCCATCCCATTTCCCTTTTTATACTCAGGAAATGTACCCAAAGCCATTTCCATTATCATGAAAATGCTTTGATCAAATCATGCTTCCACATCCCTTCTTCCATCCGGGAGTGTTACCGAAGCCAAACCTTTATCCCATTACCCTTTTTATACTCAGGAAATGTAAATTAAAGCCAATCCATTATCATGAATTGCTTTAATAAATCTACGACCGCCCCTCCGGGTTTCCCCACTGGACGCGCCCCTAAATGGTTATCATCTTCCTGGGCCTATCTATACAAGACAACCTGGGAACCTACAACGTCGGGAAGCGGCCATATTGCATGCGGGAAAGTCAGGACCACATCCAGAATCCCCTAACCAGCGCAGTAAACAAATAAAAGCCCATATGGCCTAGGGACTATATCCAACCTGCTCAATAGCCAGGAAGGCTTCACCCCAATGCGCGCAACTTCCCTTATGATAGCGATTTAGGGAGGTGTGTAACCATAATTTATTAATTATGAAAACCATTTATCTTTCCATTTTGAAAATATTCATTTTTATATTTTCAAAATCATTTCCATCATATCATATATAGATACTTTAATCACCTAGTATATACATATACCATATATTCCTCCTAGAACATATAACCGGCCATAATGGCCTATATCATCTAGCGATGACCATAATCCCAAAGATTCCCTCCAGGAATCACAATCATGCATTCATATAAGCATGATACTAAGCCCAAAGTATTTTCTTACTTTGATGACTAATAATTACCTTAATCAACTCTTAAAGGTTTATTGGATATCTCCAAATATAATAATTCGCTCTAAGTGAATATATACATATATATATTCCCAATTCCTCAAGTCCTTTAGGACATAACCCTCTAATATACTTCAATTTAGAAGGCCCTTAAACTTTAATCTCAAAGGGGAGAAATAATAATAATCTCCAAAATCTTGGGCTGAAAACAGGGCACCGGTCGACCGGTCCTAGACCCCCGGTCGACCGCGGGTTGTAAATAAGCCTATGAAACAAAGCTGTCGGCTCTTTCTCCTTGACGCGGTCGACCGACCATAGGGGCGCGGTCGATCGGTCACACCAGGTCCTCAAAACTTTAATTCTTCAAATCCTTAATCCAGCAACCCAAATTCATTTTCGGGGTTTCTAAACTACCCCAAAAATTATCCCGAACATCTACGACATTAATTGTAGCCGTAATTTTTCCAATTCCCGATTTTATTTCCGAGTTGATGATTTCAACCCGGAGCTGTCATCTTGTAAAAATCATATCAAATCGTAGAAAAATTAGACAAATCATATCAAATCGTAGAAAAATCAGAAAAACCCGGAGCTGTCATCTTGTAAAAGTACTACGATTTGTATATTAATTGTGCCTTATGATTTTAATGTTATATTATTCAGTTCAATTCTATCATATTATAGGTGCTAATATTTTTTTGTTTCGGTTGTAATTTCGTCGTTGTTTGTTTGGGTTTAGTTGTTATTTCAGGGTTTTACTCTAAGTGGCTGAGAATTGATGCTCGTGGTATTGTTATTTTGAGGTGTAAATTTATGATCATTGTGATGGTCGATATCTCCCTCTTTTTTTGGTTATAACATCTCCCTGTATAATCTTGTCCGTAGTACTCATTTTCATTGTTAACCTTGCCCGCAGTATCCATTTAAGAAAATGAAAGGCAAAAAATAAAGAAAACTTGTTCGTTGAAAAAGTGAACCATATTAAAAATAAATAAAATATATAAAAACAAAAAAATGATTTTTTTAAAAGTGTTTGTACGTGTATTTAAAATAGTACTTTTATTTGATTTGTTAGATAAAAGAGTAATTTAAAATATATTTTATTTTTCATTTAAACTAATCCATAAAATGGGATGATGTCAACCCAACAATAGCATATAGTGAAATAGGACTAGTTAGAAAAAATAATTCTACATGAACTTTTGAATTGAGGCGTCTATAATGCTTCTCGTATCAACTACAAACACCACCCGTAAATGAATTAGTCCAAATAAAATTAAGGGGTAGAAGAGGAAAGTGTTAAATAAATGGGAAAGAACCTTATAAATAAACGCAAAACGCATGGGTGGGAGGTTTTGCGGTGTTCCAAATTGTGAGAAAAAATAGAGATGGGTTTGGCAATGATTCTCCGGCGACTGTTATCGGATTCAGGATCGGCATCAATAGAAGAGAAAGAATGTGGGCCAAATGAAAATCAATACATGTACATGCTTTAAAAATTCAACCAAGGTTCGGTGGGTTACTCCTTGTACGTCTTTAATCAAAATAACCCAGATCACCCACAAACCATACTCGAGTTGAATCGAGACGAATACCTAATGGGAATGGGTTGTGTGCATTTGGGTTCCAAAATTTACTTCATCAGAGGCTAGTTTAAGGTGAAGGATAAACAATTCGCATCTAAAAAGGTGTACGTGTTAGACCAGGAAAACATCAACATGGGACTCAAAGAAGCCCCTAAGATGAACATCGAAAAGCCTAACCCAATTTTTGTGGCTGTAAACGGCAAAATATATGTTTTTGGATGTAATCTTCCCAAGGATAAACATTGGGTCTCACTTCCTCACTCTGGTTCCGATGATATGACTTCCTTTAATGGGTTCGTAGCGAGCAAATGTTTCTCTGAAGTTTTGACCCGGAATTGAATGAATGGGCTCCCTTGCCTGCATGTAGGGAGTGGATGGGTCCGTATAGCGGTTTTATAGTTGCACGCAATGTCATCTTTTTATAAGGTGATGATTTCACCATGAACTATTTTCACCTTCATACCCAACACTGGGAGCAGTTGCATAACTACCACTCGACTGACTTAGATGACTTGAACGAGGATGATCCTCATCAGGTTTTGGCATATGCCATTTTGATCAATGGAATAATTGGGAGATGTGTCATTGTCGATGATACAATATTCTCTCTCGAGCCCACCCGGGGGCACAAGTTGTACACGTATCATCTTGTGAACGACGTTGTTTTGAAGAAAGCAACAGAATTTCACTATGTATCTGGGTTGGGTTATTTTTTAGCTATACGGCCTACCCTTTACAAGGTTCAATTATTGCGAGGGGGGGCCTGGTGCATTTAGGTGGTTACAAGTTCTGCGTGGTTTCATTTGGTTTACAAAGTGAATACACACTCGATATCGCGAGCTACAAGAAAGATCTACGTTTTAAAACATATGAGGTCACTAAACACCATGAACCTCTTTCTAGCAAAATCTCCTGGTCAACTGATCTACTTCATTATGTTACTCTTGCTACCGATCCGGTCTCATTCCTCTATTGCTTTACCCTCTCCACTCAATCGTCTTCCAAAAAGCCCAAAGGGGATGCCCAATAAGAAATCCCAAAAAAAGGGAGTCGGCCATTCGGGTCTTTGATAAAGATATAATGGTTAATCAGATCTTTGGAAGGACTTTCTCAGGATCAGTACTCCTTTAATAAATCGTTGAATGGGCTAATTTCTTTGGTGAATCAGAAACATTCAAGTGTAGTAAGTCACTTTTTATATTTTTTCTCAATTCAATTTTCATAATATATATTTATATTATATATATATAGACTCTAAAATGTTATACAAGTGTTAAAGTCCCCTCTTTATTGAAGTCGTCCATGTGGACCTCTTTTCACATTTTCCCCTCTATTTTCTGTCCTCTTTCCTACATAATTATATCTACTATTTGAATAAATTAAATTAAACTTTGCACCTTCTCCAATAAACTTACTTCACTTTTTTGTTTCTTCAAGTGTTTATGACCTCACCCTGTAAAGTTTAAATATTTTTTGTTTTTTAGAACATCATTCATATTCCAATTATACCAGTAGAAAATAAAAGGTTCACTGCTGCATGCATGTTTTGGTAATGTTTATTATATATAAATATATGTATATATTAGTGTTTGTAATCCCCTTGCTACCATGATTTTCTCAGCAATGTGTGTAATTTTTTTTTCTCCCTCACACAATATTATCCTTTTTTCCTAGGTAAAATTTTCATTCCTTGGTGCTAAGAAAAGGAAGATTAGTTTTCTAAGTTTTAAGGGGAATAAGTAAACCATTTTTCTTTCCTTTTTCTAATGTGATCTTTTATGGGTTGAAAACTTAAGAGTATGTGAAGTGTATGAATTCTTTTACAGAATCAAATTCTATCTAATTCTGTTTCATAGTATTCTCGTAAGATATTTTTTGAAAATATAGCACTTTGCCCCCTTTGAGTCTAGACATGTCTAAGGGGAGAGCGTGACAAGTGGGTCTCATTTAATCATTTTCATTTCCAACTCAGAAATGTGACAAAGAATAGTGCGACACAATGGTTTGTCACACTTGTATGGGCTTCTATGTGGACTTTACAACTGTTGGACCCAAATACAAGCCCATACGAGTGCGACACGGCGGAGTGTTGCATCATATGTGTCGCGTTTGTGAGTCGTAAAAGGACTGAAAAATTTATTCTCACAGAATCCTCAAATTTTGTAGAGATCCATTCATAAATTTTTTAGGTAATTTTCCACACTAATTTTTTTATGACTCTCCGTCACTTTTTCTCCACATACATATATATGAATATTGTACATATATAAAGTCACATATATTTAATTTCAATTAATCAATGTTTTATGAATTAGAATGCAAGTTTGATATATATATATATATATATATATATATATATATATATATATATATATATATATATATATATATATATATATGTAATGGTTTGATGGGCATATACATAAAAGATTAATGAACGGGTCCGTTGCTTACACACATATAATCATTATGGTTGATTTGTCCCTTAACACAGTACCCATCAAATGCAATTTGCACAATTTGTGAAAATACTCAAATCATTGAAATGGTGTTTATTACATGAAATGGCTTTTTTTTAGGTAGAAGTAAATTAATGGAAGTTATTTTAGGTATTAATGGCTTAAAACTTAATAAACAATAATAAGAAAAATTTATGCAATTGGTTTTGTTAATTAATGCAAGTATGTTTTTCGTAATCTCTTTGTAAAACGCTTTGTAATGCCAAAGTATTTTGTATAAAATATACATAAGACAATTATTACTTGATTTTATATATATATATATAGACACACGCACACACACCATCTGTACCTTCCCTTTCCATTTCGATAAATGTGTTTATTTTCATATTTAGTCAGTTTGTACATTTCAAACAAACATCAAATATAATGATAATTTCCTATTTTCCAATTAATTTCTCGTTCTTATATGTAGGTATTAAATAATCAATTAAATTTTGCATTTGCACACTCCAAATGAGCAAACTAACTAATATGGGTTAGTTAGAGGGTGACCATAAGCAAAATTGGTTTAGATTTTTCATCACTTCATCTCCTTTGTCCTTATATTAATTTGAAAACTCTATGATAAACAATTATAGTAAACCCGTGTCTAGATACATTATGCAAGGAAAGAAAGGAACAAAAATTATACTATCATATAATTTTTCTTACCATTCCTTCAATCATATTCCTGTATATAAGTTATAATTATAAGAAATTGTGTAAGATAAAAAAAAATCACAAAAGATATTTTTTAATCTAATTTATGGTATTATTTGTTATATTTGTTGTATAAAATTTATCGTACTGAGTTAATTAAAATTGTTTTTAAATGTGTTCTTTTTTTAAAAATTTTCTCATACAACAGCCCGTGCTTTGCGCGAGGCTGAAAACTAATTAAATACCTATTTTTAATGACAACACACCAACTTTAGGTATGGTCTTGGATTTAGGATTCATCAAATTATGAATATCTATGTGAGAGACACCCACCAATTATATTTATGTACCATTAATCATATAAATTTTGATGAACTCTATACATAAGAAACCCTGCATCCTGAACCGATGCCATTCTCTAATGCAAAAATGTCTCTACTCTATCCCTCTCCTAATGTTTTTGTTTCTGTTTTATCCAAAATCTACAATTCTGCTTGCTGCTAAAAAAATCAGGGAGATTTTTGTTCACGGTTGCATTTCGCTAAAAATTTATCACGGCATTTAGGTCTCGTATAACTGTCTCCCTGTACGGTGGTTGTCTGCCCGTAGGGGCACATGTTGGGATTCAAGGAAGCCCTCCTTTGAGTCCTTTTTTTTGTTATATTAAGTTTTTACATGTGTACTATTCAATATCAACTCCAATATCCGTATCCAATATGCATAAACTCAATGACTCAATTGAGTTCATGATAAGTGATCTTGCTAGGAAAGATGACCCTAAAAGGTAAAGACCACACTTTAAGAATGTTCCAAAAGAGTATTACCCCTAGATAATAGCCTAATATATTAAATAAATACAGATATAAGCTAAACGAGATACATAAATAAAAAAAACATAAAAAAACGTATTACTAAATATATTACAATTATACGCTCAGGACCTCGTGCACACATCCCTCCCTTAGGAAAGTCCATTATGTGCATGGACTACGGTGGGGAGACCATCATCCTAACTCTTACATGACACCTGCCAATCACACCAGGGCATGCATGGCGTGCGGGGGTCCACATGTTGGCTGGAGCACACACTGGCAACTTTAGATGTAACTGCCTAAGGTTTAACTCAGAGTGGGGTTTGAAATGATCCCAAATCAGCTCCATATATGCAAAATCAGTTGTATAGATCTCTACGAGTAAAAAAAAGGTGATTAAATCAAGATTTTTTTGGTACCCTATATAAAAATCAAATCACAAAAAGAAAATAGAGTCAAAAGACTCCAAATGTCCATTTGTCTCTAAGAGTAAAAAGGGGGTGATTCAAAGCGTTCTTGGATTAAGGCGTTCTATACCCAAGTTTAAGCTCCTCTCATCCCGTCTTTTAATTAAATGCCTCCTTATTGCACTCCACAATCCTTACAGAACACTCATTGTACCATGGGCAAGTGATGAGGCCAAAGTGGCACAAAAAGTGCTCATGCACCCAATATCTAACCTCTCCCATAATATATTTTGTAGAGAACATCATGATACAAATTTGATATAAGCACAAGGCAAATTATCTAAATAACATCATATTATTGAGTTTTACGCTCATTCATTCATTTTTAAAACTGAAATGTTTACAATTGTTGGCCAAAGGACATTGTTTATAAGGTAAGTTATCTTGATAACCGTAAAAAGGTAGTAATAGGAACATAAATATATGGAATTAGGAGTACCTTCTAATTTGAAAGGCATGCACTTGGATATTTTTTCTCTAATTCATTTATATTCGAAACTAAAGTGATTACAATTTTTGGCTAAAGGATTTTATCTATAGGATAATTTATCTTGATAACCCTAATAAGGTACAACGAGTAAAGATTATTGGCAGAAGGACTTTATCTACATGATAAGTTATCCCGATAACCCTAATAAGGTACACCGAGTAAAGAGTTTCGAAGGGAATATTACTTCCTAGATAATTATAACATAAAATAAGAAAATGATGAATACCTTCGAAAAGCATGCACTTGTATCATTGTTCTGTCATGGTTATTGTTGATGGGTAACTTTTAAATTTCACCTCTTTTATATGCTGATTTTAGAAACAAGTCCTATAAAAAATTAGGTTCAACGAAAATGGAAAGCATGATTATTGATCCTATAAAAAATTAGGTTTAACTATATTGGTAATCATGGTTAATAAGTTGGGACGAGGTGAGAGTTACAAAATGATATTTGGTGTCCATCGAAATTAGCTTTGCTATTTATAGTCATAAAATCAAATATTTGCTCTAGACTCGGCGTACGATTCAATAATCTATTAAGGTGAGTTATATTATAAATGAAATTGAATCAAAACTAACGATTTTATCATGAATTGATGTGAATCACAAGATTCTTTGTGATCAATTGCCATTTTAGATTCAGAATTTGATTTGTATCAATTGTGTTATTATTGTCAATCATATAGAACTAGGCCTCTGACCTTGATGTTGAAACTTCTCACATATGTGGCCATCTATGTCAAGTGGGTTGAGACCTAAAAGATAGTGTAGGTACATGTGCTCTTTTCCTATTGCAAGCTCAACATTATTGTATGTTCTCTTCCGTTTGATGATTAAGCTCAATATTATTGTCTTCTTTTCTTTCCCCTAGATGATTTGTCTATACACTCTTACCCGCAAGAGAACATATTAGTTTACTTTTGTGTCATTTATTGGGAGACATTGTTTTATATTGTTCATTACTTCCTAACTAATTGTTATACCAGGTTCCGTGTCATGGAGTCTACGTTCTCATCTTTTTGTGAGGAGATTTTAACACGAACCAAACGGACCCTTAAAATAATGGAGACTAATGCTTTGGGATTTTTAATCAATATCTATCCATGATTTGTGAAAAGAGATAAGTTAAAACCTAGGACATTTCTGAATCCCAATATTCCTAATTCATTTATTTTCGCCCATTCAACAACCAAACGTTACTCATCAAGGATTGGACGCCATTACATATATAGTTTGGTAATCGAAAGCAACTCATTACATACATCGACCTTGCTTGTGCAAACGCTTTTAATGAACATTTTCTTTGCTCTCTTTTAAACTTTAAGCCATTTCCACATTCTTTCATGGAATCCCTCAAAATTTTATATTTTTAAATTTCTCACATGTGAATGCATTCATAAATACCTTTTTAGGCTTTGAACTACCGTAATTCCCAGTTGATTTGAAATATGTAATTTTTTTACCAACTTTCATATTGGGACTGAATAGGATTTCATATTTTCCAAATTTTTTTACTGCTCGGGGGGGAACGTGCCCCTCTCACACTTTTTTTTAAACTTTAAAGGTTAAAAATAGAAAATAACACAACTTCACATGAATAACTAAAACCCTTTTAACCTCACACGGACAAAACAACTTCAAACCCTTCGTTCTTTTGCCTCCTTTTCATTTTTCCCCAATATCATATTTTGGAGAGGAGACTACCCATTTTGGAAGTACTGAATTTGGAGGCTACCCATTTTTCCCAATCCTTTACCTTTCCATCTCCTGTTCCGTCACTGTGCTCGGCTACTACCCATTTTGAGGGTAAAATCACTTTAACATTTAACTTTATTTAATTAAGTGATTGTTTAGTTAAATAATAAGAATGGTGGGAAATATATAAGTTAAATAATAAAAATGGTTGTTTAATTAACAAAATAATAACTTTCTTTAATAACAAATTCCTTGACAACATAATTAAATGTTTAGTTAATATATATTAATTTAACTAAACAATGGTTATAAAAATTTCGCAATATTACGTGAATATTTATTTTTGTTTATATATTTGAATAATCCTAAAAAAAATTGGAAGCTACTGTACCCAAACTCCCGTCATTTTTATTTTTATGCTCCAGCCAGTGGAAATTCTTAGGTCTGCCACTGGGCCCAAGTCTCGTTCTTAAGAAAGAAAAATATCATTAATGGTAGTTGCTTTTATCAGTGTTGCCTTTCCAAATACAATAGTGTCGATGGAAAAAAGGTGGGAAATGATGGGACCATTACTACTTGGTGTCCACCCTGATATTATCTTTGGTAAGCGAGATGTTTTTAGTAATGACACCGATCTCTATATATAAAATAAATAGATAAGGATAGACGGGTGTCGTTGATAAAGATCCCTCTTAGGGGAGAAATTCCCCTTTGGAATGCAATTAATCATAACCTAAAAGGATAACGAAGTAAAAAAATGGTTATGAAATTGACCCATGCATCTAATGTCAAAACCCATCTTAACAATAAAGTCCTCAAGAAAATGTAATTAGGATCCGTTTGCTACCTACCGTGACAAATATTGCCATGGCAAACTTTATCATGGTAATATTTCTCATGACAAACTTTGCCAAGAGAAATATTATTTTTCTCACATTAGATTATCAAACAACTAAATGAGATAAAGCAGGCTTTTTAGGCGAAACATTTTAATAACACATTTTTTAATCATATATTTTTATAACGGTTTTTAAATTGTTATTAAAACTTTAAATAATTTTTATAATATATTTAAAACAATTTTTAAAAATGTTAAAACATTTTTTACAACGTTTTTATAAAGCGGTCTTCAAAAAAATTTGTAAAACATTTTGTTAACAATTTTTTTAATATTAAAAAATGTTTTTAAAACATTACAAAACAGTTTTTAAATATTCATAACAATTTTTTTAACCATTTAAAACAGTTTTTAAAATTAATTTTTAAAATTTTAAAACAATTTTTATAATATATTCAAAAGAGTTTTTAAAAATGTTAAAAACACTTTTACAATATATTTATAATACAGTTTTTTAAAAAATTTGTAAAACATTTTCTTATCAATTTTTTACAATATTAAAAACAATTTTTAAAACATTACAAATTTTTTTTGAAATATTCATAGCAGTTTTTTTTAACTATATAAAACTTTTTTTAAAATTGTTTTTTAAAAGTTTAAAACTGTTTTTATAACATATTAAAAATAGTTTTTAAAAATGTTAAAAACAGTTTTACAATATTTTTGTATTACGTTTTTTAAAAAAATTGTAAAACATTTTCTTAACAATTTTGTACAATATTATAAACAGTTTTTAAAACACTAAAAAATTGTTTTTAAATATTCATAATAGTTTTTTTAAATTATTTTAATCAGTTTTTAAATTATTTTCAAAAACATTAAAACCATTTAAGAAGTTAGCAAATTTGTTGGCAAATATTTCTCACTCAAGTAGGTAAGCAAAGTTTGTCAACACGTTATGCATAATGGATGTTGTACACCGGAAAATAATGCTACGACAAATTGTGCAACCAAAAAATCAAAAAGTTGGCAAATTTTTATATTTGCCAACTTTTTGACATTTTTCATAGCAAATAATGGCAACCAAACGGAACCTTAGAGTATACCATATGCCTTAGTCTTGTCCAGATTTAAAGAAAAATGACCAATTTTTCCATGGACTTGCGCTTAATAGAGTGATTAATCTAAAAAGTTATAGGAACTTTATCTGTGATAAGATGGCCGGGGAGAAATGCACTTTAAGTTTCTGAAATTATTACCCCTAATTTTTAGTCTATTAGATAAAAATATAACAATAATTTTGTATATGACATTACACAAACTAATAAGCCTATATCGGGTAGTGTTTGGAGGATTTTCAATTTTGGGGATCAATGCAATAACAGTGTGGTTCAAATGTTTCAATGGGAGGTTATTTGATGGAAATGTGCCCTATTTTAAGGTTTTATTTTCTTTTTTCTTTTTTATTTGTATTTTCCTTTATTTTTGGTTTGTATTTAAAGGTAAGGAGTAGTAATGACATTTTTGTAATTACGGCCTTCGCTTGGGTCCTAAGCTACTCTTCCCATTTAAATACCCTCTTATAAGCATCATTTAAGGTAGACTTGAATTTGAAAATATAAAAGAGTGTTTCTCTTTCTAAATTGGTGTTTAGATAATTTTAGCAGCGTTTTGACGGACGGTTTACATCAAAGTGGTATCAGAGCGGGTGTCGCTCCACAATGGTGATTGGTATATCATTTTTTTTATCAAATCATACACTACTCTTTAATGGCTCTCAAGAAATCCAAATAACAACAAGCAGATGAGAACTGAGAGTTAAGGCAACAAATTGCAGAGTTGCAACATTAAATGGCACTACTCTTTTCTAACTTAGGGCTAATAATACCTAATCCTCCAACCATGGTTGCCACAACCCAAAAAGAGCCACAAACCCTAGCCCCACTCAAACCCTAACCCTAGCTTCTGCCCCATTACCTCAGTCTTAACCCACCACCATCGGAGCCCAAAAACCCTTTACTATACCCCCAAAACCCTACTTGCTACCCCAACCAAAACAAACAAACTAAAAGGGTCCCTAACTCAGTCCGCCCCAACCCCCGAAACCCCTCGGTAATTCCTGCCCACCCACCGACCACCCCAACCCCTTCCCCCATTGCTGTCGACCACCCCTGGTGTTCGCTCAGGCACCCAACCCCAATTTCCTCCCCGAAACCTAAGGTTTTACCCTAGGCCTGCTCAAAAACCCCCTGGGCTGCCCTACCCAACCCCAAACCCTTCTACCAGCTTTCCAACTATGGCTTTCGACCTGGGTGGGATTTTTTAGGGGTTGATAGGGTGAAAAAAGTGGAGAAGAAGAGAGAAGATGAAGAAATAAAGAAGAAAATTGTGGGATGTGCACTCCTCAAGTTTCAAGAATTAATTTTAGGTCTCCACAATTTTTTGGAACAATTTTTGAAATTTTCCACGAATCCCCAAAATTTTGTACGCTCAATGAGCTTGGTTTTAAGAAGGGGAGATTGATGGATATGGGCCCTATTTTAGGGTTTTATTTGTCATTTTATTTTCTTTTATATTTTCTTTATTTTTTATTTGTATTTTCCTTTATTTGTGTTTTGTATTTAAAGGTAAGGAGTAGTGATGATATTTTCGTAATTAGGGCCTTAGCTTGGAGCCTAAGCTACTCCTCCCCTTTAAATTCCCTCTTGTAAGCCTCATTTGAGGTAGACTTGAATTTGAAAATAGAAAAGAGTATTTCTCTCTCTAAAATGTGTGTTTAAATATATTTAGGAGCCTTTTGATGTGTAGTTTACGTCATTGTTATTTAATATTCCTATGCATCATTTCTAATAACATAACAATATATATTTTTGTAAATAGAGGAGGGATAATGTCTCAACGAAGGGATTTATTTAAGAACATGAAGTACCTCGGGTGAACAGAATTCCTAGAGAAGAGTGTTATTCATCTGTTGTGTTACCAGCCTATCAATTCCCAATATAATATCCTCATAAGTAGAAATATAAGGCTCATTAGATGTGAAATAAGACTTAAAATATTAATCTCACACCTCGCCACATTAATTTCATCGGTTACTCCAATACAATCGGAATCCACTAGTTCCTTAATTGGAGTCCACTAGTTCTATAAACCTATTATTTTTCCTTCATTGAGTTGATTTGTCATGAAAATAGGAAGTAATTTTTCACCCTCTTTAAGATGTTGGACCTTACTTCGTTATGCCATTCTAAGTCTTCAATGACAATTATTTTATCGAGCTTAAGTTGTTGGCTTACAATTTCCTTCGTGTTTGTATATGTTAGGGAAATGGAAAGACTCTCGAGAGTCTTAATACTCTCCCTAACATTAGTTGTCTTATCATTTCCTTGATGTATGAGAAGCATACGACAACCTTTAGTTTTATCCATGATATCAATCCATTCCCCCTTCCAGACCCGTCTCTGAGCAAGTGCCACCTGGTCGATTGCACAGGGCTGCAAATGCTAGATGCTATTTTGCTACATTAGTATTCGGTTGTTTTTTTAAATTGGAAGGGGGATATTTACAGAGAAAATAAATAAATATAGGGGTCTATTTAGTCATTCGTAGTAAAGTAGGCAACAAAGTATACAAATAATTTAACACTCATTGTCTTAAGGTTTGGAAATAATTCAAAAAGATGGTACGATTTTGGGATGCAAAACTTTTTTATTGGGTATGTAGAGTACTTGGTACTTATGTTACTCTTATTTGTTATTGTTGAGTTATCACAATTATTTAGTTACAATTATTGAGTTTTGTGTATGCATATGTATATATCTGTGATACTCAACTCAACTCAACTCAACAAAGTTTTTTTTTAATTATTTGGATTTGTATACATGAATCCTAATTTTTCCATTCCATTATGTTTAGTACAATATCTTCAGTTAGACCATATGATATTATGTATTTTTGTACAATATTCTACAAAGTCAATTTAGGCCTACCTCTACCCTTTTCATTACCATCAATAATAACTAAATCACTCTTACTTATGAGGCATCCATTAATGTACGCTTCATGCGTCCAAATTATTAAAGTCGATTTTCTCTTAATTTATATTCTATATGAGCTGCTTTTACCGTTTCAATAATTTGTTCATTTCCAAAAATTTTCCTTTCGGGTTTTACTACAAATTCATCTTAGCATTCGCATCTCCGCCACACTCATTTTCTGCACATTTTATTTTTTTGGTTGTCCAACACTCTATCCAATATGCATATATTTGTGATTGTAAGAGTAAAAAGGCTATGATACCACCCGTAAGTGCGAATATGCTCTGATATCACTTTGTTAGTGCATAGGAACACGCCCGACAAAGATGGTCACAATAAAAAATTCTATTTTTTTTTTTTACTTTTTATCCATTTCAGTCCAAAAAACACAAATTCAATTTTAAATAAATTTTGGTCTTTGATTAAATTAGGTGTGAATGCAAATATGTGTTCTAAACGTAATGATTTCAACTACGCATGAAAAGAACACAAATATTGAGAAAAAAAATCCTTTTTAATGACAAAACCTTTTAATTAGTACTTTAGAAACTTTTACAAGACTATCGACTTACAAACTACTTAATACACCCACAATTATATAACTCAGTGTCTTCAAAACCTCTAAAGAAAACAACTTAGTTCAGAGTCGTTTGCAGGTGGCAGTCCACCCTCAATATCCACCGATCAACCTTCAACCTTCTTCATTTATCTTCTATTGTGATCATTGAGGTCACAAAGTTCAGCCATAGAGAATCCTCTCCACAAGGTGTATGCAAGATAAAAAACTTCTAGGGTTTCAAAATGATTCACAAAAAACTATTTGGAGGTATAAAGTTGTGAATCAAAAGTGTTTCTGTATCACAAAACTTAAAATCTTTTGCAACAGATATACAAGAGACGTTTTGGCAAAAGTCTTGTGAAAATTGGAGTCAAAATGACCATTTATAGACCTGACACGAAATTCGAGGCAGAACATTCGTTGGAATGAAAATAAAAGTCGTTCCAACGAGATTGTCATTTCCTTTGAATGAAAAGTCAATTCGTTCTAACGAGACAACAATATCGTTAGAACCAGCTTGTAATGAATTCCAACAGTGTGGCCTCGTTAGTAGTTCGTTCAATGTAAGATCTAACGAGCCTTTAAACCAAAATCTTATTTCGTTCGAATGAGGTTAAAACAATTATTTTTAAAAGGTTCAACTTCGATTTATAAAAATAACATCCCAAATAAAATTTATGAAAAGTTATGAACTCCTAAAATTTTTATACCTTCATGTGGTGTAGATGAGTCTTGAACTTGGAGATATTGGAGTTTGGTTTGACGTGTCAGTGCGAGTTAGTTTGTAATGGGATAAGCCAAACATGCCAAAATGCAAAAAAAAAAAAAACCTCAGCTAAAATATTTGTGCCTGCAAATCTCATCCGTTGGCTTTTCGGGTAAAAAACTAACTGAAACCCAAATTACAAAAGAATACCCCTCTATGACAAAAAAGTTCTAATACCCTTCCCAAACCCTAGAAATGGAACGACGCAGAGAAACATTGTCTTCAATCTCATTTTGATCTTCTCTTGGGGAACCTTTTATTTATGCGGTGTCATATGTTCTTCCTTTAGAAGCCTACACATATGAAATAAATAAAATACCCTGTGATGCATCGAGTTTGAAATATAAAATAAAAACAAAAACTCATAATGCTATCACCCCCATAAATCAAACTCATCAACAAAATCCCCCCTAATTTGTTCTCCCCCTCTTTATTCGAAATAGACAAAGGAGTAGAATCTAAACATGATAAATAGAGCACTCCATATAAGAAGTAAGATATCATTTCAAAGATATGTAAACAACACACATGTAATGACAATCTCAAAGGCCATAACAACTATTTTTGAAAATTTTCAATTTTTTTCTTAAGTATAAATGGTACAAATACAACACAATAACTCAAGCACCAATATTTCAAACTGTTGTCAAGTATGTGACAACAATTAACCAAATGTAAATAGCAAAGAGTTAAAACATGATACCATATATAAAATATGAAAAATATAACAAAGAAACTGCGCCACATATATATAGGTATAAACGACCACAAAACACATAAGCTTTACACACAAGCATAATATTGACGTGTCTAAACATGTGGGATGGAATGAATGGGCGTGAACTAGATACAAATGAGTTACGATCCAAACACTCAAATATGTTCAAGAAGTTCTAATTAATAGCAAAACTTTATCAAACCAAGCTTTAGCCTCAAGTGACAAGTAAAACTCAACGTAATGAACAAAAAAGCACAATGCACATAAGCCTAAAATATTAATGATTTTACAAATCAATAGCATCATGACAACATAAACATATCTAGAATTCATTGTGCAATACCATTGATCTTCAATTAAGCACCCTCAAAAGGTAAACATATATCATATATTATTTCCTTTTTCTTTTGTCAATTCTTTTGAACGATCAGACATTAAACTAAGTTGGCCCCTTTTTGGCAATTTTTCTATTTTATTGCCTTTAATCTTTTTATTGGGCTCTTGCCAATGGTGGCTTTCCCTCAAAGGAGATTTTCTCATTTCGTATCACTTTTCCATGCACAATCATATGTTTAATATTATCAAATAAAGACCGTGGACAACGGTTCTTATATGCACAAATTCCCCATAGTAAAAAAATATTTAGATGACAAAATCTACGAGGGAACATCTCACAAAGCTCAAATATACATGTGAAGTTGACGTTCAAAATGCTCGTACATATGTGTGCGGAGGCATATACAAAGTCAAATCCGTAAAGCAAATCAAGTTCTAAATAACTCCATGAAACATGGTTAAGAAAAATCTAAGTATCTATAATTATAACCAAATGTCCTAGCCACATGGAAAGTATGGGGTGAATTGGATTCAAACACATCAATATGCCACACCAAATGTGTAAAACTAAAATACACAAAACCAAAAATCCTTTTGATTTTTTTTGAAATTTTTCGAAAGAAAAAAAAATCTAACTCAAAAGACAAAGAAAATCTTTTTGTATTTTTTCCAATATGACTCAATAAAAAAAATATAATACAAAAGATTCACATGTAATAACACTAGCAAACATATATCGTGAAACCCAGCTAGAGTATGACAAACCAAATCATGCAAGCAATCACCCATAAGATATAACATGTGAAGAATTATGTGTATGCATGCAAGAATGAACTATCCTAACATCTAGCTCCTCCAAAATAGATTTCCAAACCAAAATATATGTAGAATTAATGCACCAGTTTTCGAAAACCAAAGTAACATTTGACTTTAACATCGTAGGACCTATTCCACGATCATAACAAAAACGCCTATGATGACCTTTGCTACTACAATGTGAATATGTGTAAACACGAGGAATGTTGCCTATGGGTTGACCATTTTTAACATCCTTGGATATTGTTGACCTTCTAAAATAAACAATGGTCTTCGTTTTAGCGACATAAGCATTAGAATCATGGGAGCCAGTACCATTACTACCAACACTACTCGAGTCTTTTATATCATCTTTTAACTTCAAAATTTTAGACTCAAGCGAAGAATTAGACTCTTTAAGTTTTAGAGACTTCTTTCTTTAAATATTCAATCATTCCTACAAGGTTATCTTGCTCCCCCTCGATGCTAGAGAACTTATCCATAAGAGTCTTCTCTCATTCCCTCAAATCTAAAATCAATTTTTCGCTATCCTCAGTGGCACATAAGAAAACCCTAGAATTTTCAAATTCTTTCTTTAAAAACTTGACTCTATTATCACATTCTTTCTTGGACGATTATAAAATTTTAAAATCATGGTTTCCACAAGTTTCTCATGAAATGAATCTCTTTGGGTTTGAACAGTTTATAAAAGATTTAAAATAGCTTTAAAACGAGAATTTTCTTTTTCAAGAATTTTAATTCTTTTAGCAAACTTCAAATTCAAATGAGATAAATTTTCAATATGGCTATCCATCAAGAGAAGAAAAAAAACAAGAGAGAAGGATAAAAACCACTCTAAACAACACTAAATTAGGATCTACGCGATAACTTAGTGTAACCCGCTTTGATATCAATTTATAAGAGTTGGTATCTAGAGGAAAAACTCTTTGAAAATCAAGATCACATGATAATTTGGTGTGACCTTGCCTGATACCAATTTGTTAGATTAAAAAGGCTATAATACCACTTGTAAGTGCGAAAATGCTTGGATACCACTCTTAGCACTTATGAACATGCAAGGCAAGGATGGTCATAATAAAAAATTCTATTATTGTGTTTTTATCAATTTAAATCCCCAACACACAAATCCAATTTTAAACAAATTTTAATCTTTGATTAAATTAGGTGTGAAGGCAAATATGTATTCTAAATATAATGATTTAAACTATGCATGAATAGAATACACTTATTGAGAAAAAAAATCTATTTTCAAGGCAAGACCTTCTAATCAACACTTTAGAAAGTTTTACAAGACTACTTGATACACCAACATGTATAATGCGCAGTGTCTTCAAAACCTCTAAAGAAAATGAATCTATACATAATCATCCAAAGGTGGCGCTCCAGCCTCGGTATCCACCGTTCAGCCTTTTTTAGCCTTCTTTTGTCGTGATCACTCCAGTCACAATATTGATCCACAGAGAATCCTTTCCACAAGGTGTATGCAAGATACAAAACTTCAAGGGTTTCAAAATGATTCACAAAAATTATTTGGGGATGTAAATTTATGAATCAAAAGTGTTTTTTTAATACAAAACTGGAAAAATTTTGCAACACATATGCAAGAAACTTTTTGGCTAAAGTCTAACAAAAAGTTTAGTCAAAAGAGGGATTTAGAGACCTGATACGAAATTCGATGTGGCAAATTCGTTTGAACGAAGATAGAAGTCGTTCCAATGAGATTGTCATTTCATTTGAACTAAAATTAAAGTCGTTCAAATGGGACATTAATATCGTTAGAACCAACTTCTAACGAATTCCAACAGTGTGCCCCCCATTAGTAGTTCGTTCGATGTAAGATCTAACGAGCCTTTAAGCGAAAAGCTTATTTCGTTCGAAGGAGATAGGAATTCGTTTGAACGAGGTTAACAAATTTTTTTTTTAAAACTAAAATCCAGCATCTATTTTATAAACATAACACCCCAAATAAAATTTATGAAAAGTTATGAACTGCTAAAAAATTTATACCTTCATGAGATGTAGAGGAGTCTTGAACTTGGAGATATTGGAGTTCGGTTCAACATGTCGATGTGAGTCGATTTGTAACGGGATACGCCAAATATGACAAAGTGTAAATAAAAATCTTAAGCTAGAATATTTTCACTTATAGTAATATACAATAGTAATAAAAGAAAATAATTTTTAGAGTCTTTTTAATTAAATCACAGTTTGATAATATGATGTTCGATTAAATCCCAATTTTTTGAAACAATAGGTCATAACACCCCAGTACATACCTCACACAAACTCACACCTATTTCATTCAAATTAACACCAATTTCTTACAAAATAACACACGTTCCTTGTAAATCGACACCTATTCCATGCAAATCAAAACATATTATTATGAATTTGATGTTATAACTATTTTTCTTTTAAAACTGGATTGAAGTCAAATATCTTATTACTATAGTTTTTGAACTATATAAAAAAGGGTCCCAATTTTAATCTCTCACGAGACCTTTGAATCTTAGGATCGATCCTACCCCCTCCTTTCCAACACAATTTACAATCAGCTCACTTTCCTCTTCAGTTGTCGATGAATATTCAAATCTAAACAATTTATCCCTCCTTCTCTAAAATTCCTCGTTTACAAAACATCTTGAAAATTGCACTATGATTGGTCTATGATCTGATTTGTGCTCTAAATGATGGACTATATCATTTATAAACATTCCACATCATTAAGTGTTTGCAAAGATTATGTCTAACCTTTCCTTTACCCATTCCCCTTCTGCATTTTTCAATCACAAGTGTACTCATTTCCCCTAAATCCCAAATCCAAAAAATTGCAATTGTTATCTACGCTTAAAAAATTCAGTATTTTCCAATTTTCTCTGCAAACCAAATGTAATTTTTTCGAGTTGGATAATTTTCGGTTGAAGTCCCTAGCGAAAATCCATGTTGTGTTTTTGTATGTTGCTAGATTTTTCAATAAACTCATTATTGGGTATAATGGTATATATATTTATTTTGAATGAAATAAATGATTTGGGGTAAGTGGTCAAGTGGTAAGTTTGTGGGGTTTAATGCTTGTGGTTTTGTGTTCAATCACTAGGAGTCACACTAGACATTAAAAACATTTGATTAGGACTTTGGGCTCTTTGAGATTCTCTTGAGTTTCCATATTTTTTACCCATTTATTATTTCCTTTTTAACTCATATTAAACCCTTTTTTAATTTTTTGACTTAGTCTTTTAGTCCGACTCAACTACCCGCTAGTGCAGATAAAAGGGGATTAGTGGCTTAAAAATGTTTTAATATTATTCCTTTAAATATGAGCCTTATTTTCTGCCAAAAAATAATCTGAAAAAAGTCTTTTTCTCTATCTCCCATCACAGAAGAAGATTCTATCTTTGTTATACTATTTTTATTATTGTTTTTTTGGTGCTGGGGTATCCTGAGAGTTTAAGATTCTTGATTGTTGCCAGTGATGGAATCTGATAATTGAAGTATGGAAGGTGTTTGTTCAAGAGGCTAACAACATCAATATCAGTGAACCATTTCACCTTTAGGATTCTGTGTTAAATATAAACCTTAAGCGATAAGTTCTTCCAATTTTATCTATTTCGAATGTTGAATTTTTTGTATATTTTACATATATTATTTCCACCAATCTAAAGGTGAAATTTTTGTTGTTATACAACCTTCTTGGAAAATTCTAATGCAAAGTATTCTGAAAAACTTGAACCCGTTTGATGGAATGAATTTTAAGAGATGGCAAATTAAACTTCAATTTTACCTAACAACTCTTAAGGTAGTCGACTTGATTGAATCTAATAAACCTTCGAAACCTAAAAAAATAGTTGTTTAGAAACAACGGGATTATATGTGTAGAAATTATATATTGAGTTGTCTCTACCTTGAATTGTAGGATGTTTATCGGTCATGTCCTACTACTAAAGAATTATGGAACTCATTGGATAAAGAATACGCAATTGAAGATGCTAGGTCTAAAAAACATTGGTTGGAAAATTTATGGATTTTAAAATGGAAGATAATAAATCTATTGTATCGGTACTTGAAGAACTACAAATTATTATTCATGAAATTATGGCTGAGGATTATAGTATATGTTAGGGGTTTCAAGACTCCTCCACAATTAAAAAATCAGCACCTTCTTGGAAAGATTATAAAAATAATATTAAACATAATAAAAAAGAGATGACATTTGATAGTTCATTTGAGAATTTATGAAGATAGTAGGAATGCAAATTTAAAGGGGAAAAGTTCTGAATTCAGTTGTCGAGGAAAAATCATATGGTAACAAAGAACAGAACCAGTTTAAGCCTAACCATTCAAACTAGAAACATGGGAAGTATAAACCAAACCAGAATTTGAGGTCCAAGCATAAACTCAAACCTAATGATCAAAATAAAAATTCTAAACCCTATTTTAAATCTAAGCATGCAGGTCAATGCTTTGTGTGTGGAAAATGAGGATGTTATGCTAAAAATTGCAGGATTAGGAAGAGTCAAAATGTGAAGCCTCGAGTAAATGTAACTGAGGAGGATAACTTTTTAGTTATGGTAATTGAGAAAAAACATTGTGAGTAACATGACAAACTGGTGGCTTGACTCTGGTGCTACCAAACATACTTGCGGCATGAGAGGTGCCTTCACTACCTTCACTACTGTGGGTGAGGGTGAATGTCTATACATCGAAAACTCCTCTTCATTTAAGGTTAAGGGAAAGGGTACCGTAGTTTTGAAGTTCACTTCAGGAAATGTCTGTACCATGAAAGATGTTTTATATGTCATTGAGGTTAGGAAGAATCCGGTGTTCGATTTTATCATTGTTAAGAAGGGTTTTAAATTTTTTCTAAAGAGTGATAAAGTATCGTGACTAAGGGAGGTTCTTTTGTGGGTAAATGTTACGTTCATGAGGGTCCTTTCAAACTCAATGTAACTGTGGTTGATAATAACAAGACATATACTTCTTCTGCTTATCTAATTGACTATCATGATATGTGGCATTTTAGACTTGGTCATGTAAATAAGGAATCTATTAAAAAATTAATGTTTTGGGGAAACATACCAAAATATAAAATTTCTACCAACCCTAAATTTGAAATATGCTAAAAAATCGTTTTCGAGTGTCAATAGAAGTACAACTATTTTAAGTTTAATACATTACGAACTTTGTGATTTAAAAGTATATGTGACATGTGGTGAAAATAAAAACTTTATTACTTTTATTTATGATTTTTCTCGCTACTATCATATTCATCTCCTTACAATTAAATATGATAGTTTCTCAAAATTTATTGCTTATAAATTAGATGTTGAAAATTAATTGGAAAAATCCACTAAAACCTTAAGATGCGATAGGGGAGGGGAATACACCGGTGATCTTGATCAATATTGTAAAGAAAATGAAATAATTCATCAGGTTACTCCTCCTTACTTACCCCAATCTAATGGTGTGGATGAGAGAAAAAAATAGAACCCTTAAGGATATGGTAAATTAAGTGTTAAGCGCTTTGGGTCTACCTAATAATATATGTGGGGTGAGGAATTTCTTACGGCCTTTTATATTCTTAATAAAATCCCTTTTAAGAAATGATAAAATCCCTTATGAAATGTAGAAAAATAGAAAACCTTCTTATAAACACCTTAAAGTGTAGGGGTGTCTTGCTAAGGTCTCAATCCGAGTATCTAAGAGAACTAAACTTGGCCCAAAGACAGTTGATTTTGTTTTTATAGGTTATGCTCAAAACAGTAATGCATATAGGTTTCTTGTAATTGATTCTAAAAATTAATATATTAATAAAAATACTATTTTGAGTCAAGAGATGTTGAATTTTATGACGACAAATGTTCTTTTAAAGTGAGAAGTGAGCGAACTAGTAATTTTGTTCCAGTGTTAGAAATGAATCTTCTGATTCAGGAGAAACTGAAATAAGAAAGAGTAAAAGACCTAGAATAGTTACTTCCTTTGGTACTAAATTGTTAAAGTACTTAATGGAAAATGATCCTGTCAGTTTTACAAGAGATGTCCTCACCCAATTCTATTTTTTGAAAAAAGGCTATGAGAATGTATGTGCGATACTGATTAAACCGAATTTGCAAATTCCCAATTTAAACTTCTTTAACTGGAGATAATTTTAAACCAAATTAAATCAGCCCCTAGACGTGCAACTACGTATGTGTGTGCCAAACCATCAAAAATAAATTGCTAACTCACAGATTTCAGGAAAAAAAACCATTCGCGGAAAACCTTTATTTCACTAAAAAGGCGTAAATTGCAACTAATAATAATTACAATGAAATCTGCAATGATCACTCCTCGAAACAATCACATAGACATGCAGTCTAGAGTCAGCAAGAATCGCAACTCCAATTTAGCCCAGGAATACCCACGAGTACTCCCTATGACACGCAATCGACACCAGCCCAGTACCTCCCTCAAGTGGCACCTAGATTAGCAGTAGAGATCTTCTCTACAAGAGAAACTTCAACAAAGATATGTTCTTGGGTTCCAAAACAATTCACATAAACTATTGGGGCCTCGTGAATTAAAAAAAAAAGATTAAAATCCTAAAATGAGAAGACAAAGTATTATGCCAAAGTAGTTTGCATAAGACTGTATTTATAGGTCTTCTGAACAAAAACGAAACAGGAAAAACCAATTATAGAAAACATTAAGGCGACAGCTCGCTCGAACAAAAAAGCAGCGTTGCTCGAACAGGACACGTGTCGTTTGAATATCACTTCGCACAACAGGGGATGTCATTTGAACGACCCCTAAATGTCGCTCGAACGAGTGAAGCGAAATATTATATTTTAATCAGGTTCGCCTCAATACATAGAAAATATTGTTTTGATGAAGAACTTCGCTCCAACACTTAATAAATTTTTCGTAAAAGTTATACCAATATTTTAAGTTAACCATTAAGTACTTAAAGCACAACCTTACCAATGTTAAACATGTGGAGGCTTGAATGTTGAAGAAAACTTGATATTCGGATCCGTCTTGATGCATATGAGATCTTGAACATTCTTCGACGGTTGTAGCGGTATACAACATACTCAATTGTTAACGAATGTAGTAAAATAATGTCCTTACAAATCTCCCCCTATGTCGATGCCAGTACAAAATAAAAACATCCGAATTATCAAATCAAAATGCCTATATAATCAAATACCTCCCATGAACCCAAAACTAAAAAGATATAAAAAATGCAAGTATCAAAACTTTTCTTCGAAATCTTCAACTTCAAATCTTTAAGCTTTTCTCATCAGGGTGTGAAACATATGATCTTCAATCTTTGTACCTACAGACATGAGACAAAGAAAATATCTTCATGACACATCGAATTGAGTTTGAAATGATATAAGAATAAATCAATCAATAATTAAATCTCCTCCATACTGCAGAAAAATCCCCATAATTCGTTCTCCCCCTTTTTATTTGACTAAAGTAGACAAGTAAATGAATAAACCAAAATAAACAAGGAGTCACGACAAAAATGCATAGAAAATATGAATCAAACTACGCTCATGAAAATAGTAACTCAAAAGCTTCTACATAATATTTTTGATTTTTTAATTTTTCATACACAAATGCAAAAATAATTTTACAAAAATCACACACTATGAATTTACACTAAGACAACCAAAGAATGGAAACAGAACGGATGGTGTGAACATATTCGATAGGCGAATCAAAGCAATCACACATAACATATGTGCATGATGAATATGTGTACTCTTAACAAATGAATCTCAAAATCTTCCTTAGGTGTTAAAAGATCACGTCTAAGACTATGTAAATGATTTTTCACGCTGTCAAGATGTGCAAACCTGTTTTTCATTTTTTTTCCATCCAAAATCCCTCATAAATAATTATGCATTATATTTTTCAATTGAGGTGATGAAAGTAAAACCTATTGGACCATTTGATTTGGCATAACTTTCTTTTTATCGCCTTTATAATTTTTTTCGAGCTCTTTTCAAATGGTAGCTTTCACGATGAGTTAATTTTGAACTCTCGTAGCCCTTTCCCGTGATTCACTCACCATATTTTGTTGCAATTAAATCCTCACGGTAAGCAATTCTTACATGCATTACTTCCATTGTCAAGTTTTATCGCACACGGTTCGTTTTAAAGATAGAGTTGAGATGACAACACTCCGACCAATATGTGATAAACAAGTACAATAATCAAACAAATACATTTAAGTGTGCATTAAAGAAACATATGAGTCAAACATGTAGGTGGTGACAACAAATTACATCTTAATGACTCCATATATTATAAGACACAAAAATGAAATGATGATGCATATCGAAGCACTATGAAATCATCACATGGATATGGAATGAAATTTTGACTCTGTCATCCTAAATTTCCATTCATATACGGTGTAAAGACAAACTATAAAACTCATTTTGACTTTTTTCAAAAATGTTATCAAAATAAAATCTTTTTGGCCTTTTCAAAATTTTCTCAAAAAAATGAAAATCTTTTTGTATTTTTTAAAATTTTTCTAAAAACAAAAATCTAATACAAAAATGATACATAATAGCAATAGCCATAAAATATCAATATGAAAAACAACCTACGCTAGCAAACAAGTCTAGACCTCAACCGTTAGGTGCAGTGGAGTTTGCCAAAGGTGGTGATATC
Organism: Sambucus nigra; assembly: GCA_949130495.1. Classification (NCBI taxonomy): domain Eukaryota; kingdom Viridiplantae; phylum Streptophyta; class Magnoliopsida; order Dipsacales; family Adoxaceae; genus Sambucus; species Sambucus nigra. The sequence goes on from OX422222.1 coordinate 53,667,084, forward strand.
CTATGAAAAACATCCATCAAGTCATGTTAAGTTTTGACTAAAAACTTTACCTGCTCCGTAATATGTGCAAACTCTCTCGTGTGACCATTCGGAGCATCATGTGTGGGTGCGTGTGTGTGAACATGTGTAGTAGAAAAATGTGACACATGACCCAACTTAAAACAAAACTCGCTAAGGTGTCCTCTCTTCTTGCAGTGTGTGAAAACATAAACAAGCCTAGATACACCTCTCTTAAAACGTCTCTTATGCACTCTCCTAGAAGGTACGTGACTCATAGGTGGGTTATTTTGAGACCCATAAGAATGTAACGCTAAAGCAGGAATTGTCTCGGGTGCAACTTGGGAAGTGGATGCACCGTCTTGACTTATTCCTCATCTCTCAACATCACCCAAAATGGGATTGAGAACCATCTTTTCAACTTTCTTAGATGTGTTCTCTAAAGGGAATTTGACCTCCCAGGCACGTTCGAGATCACTCTAGAGTTGGGATACACGTTTCATTAGACTAAACACCATATTGGTCAAATTTCTCTTTTCCCGATATAAAGCAATCAACTGTTCACTCAAAGAAACCTTCACCTTCTCGAGTTGACTTTCTTTCGCCTCAAACACCCTCAAACTCTCAAACTCTCTCTCCAAATCTCTCACCCTAAGACCTAACTCCTTATTGAATTTCTTAGTCTTTAAGGTCTTAGCGTACAAATCTCTAAATGCAATTTGGAGCTCACTTTCATCTTCACTAGTGCACTCACTCCCAGACTCGCTAGAAACACTCAAATCATCCTCGGGGGTCTGTCGTGCACAAGTATCCTTGTCGTCATGGGACAAACTGGGTGTGATCACGTTACTAGCAGAAAAAGAAAAAAACTTCCCTTGTGGCGAGTCATCCCCAGAATATTGCACCTCTTCCTCACTATCGCCAAGAATGGCTGGCATGACAATCTTTTTGCCCTTTTTCTTTAGACTAGTGGGGCACTCAAATTCTTTATGTCCTCTCCCTTCACACTCAAAAAACTTCTCCTCTTCCTCTTTATCACTTTCTTTTTCACCGCTCTCTTTTGCCTCATTTTTATTTTTCTCAAAAAATCTTTTATTGGAAGAATTTTATATTGAAAACTTGAGAATTTTTTTTGAATTTCTTTGCAAGCATGGCCATATCAAAATCAGACTCGTCCTCAGACTTAGACTCACAAAAAATCACTTTTTTTAGACCGAACATTAAGCGCTATCCCTTTATCCTTAGGCTTGACAGTGTCAGGAAACATGTTAATTTCATATGTCTGGAGGTCTCCTACCAGCTCTTCTAATTTCAGAAGACTCAAAATTACCTAAGGTATTCAAAATGGTCACTTTAGGGATAAAACGTTTTGGCAGCAATCTTAAAATCATTTTAACCACTCGTGCATCGGGTATAGGCTCACCAAGATTGAAACTAGTGTTTATAATGTCAGATAAAGGTGCATAAAAGTCATCAAAACACTCAATCCTAAGCTTGGTTATAGTTTAAAATTGAGTAGTTAAAATTTTAATTTTAGACTCTTTGACCACATTAGTGCCTTTGTGGGTGAGTTGTAAAACATTCCACGCTTTTTTATACATGGTGCACATCATAATACGTTGGAACTCATCGAGGGTGACATGTTCAAAAATTTCACTAAGCCCACGTGAATTAAAAGTGCTCCACCTAAACTCATCCTCAGTCCAGTCTGACACAGGCTTTAAATTCGTGCCATTATTTGTGGTGACAGTGGGAGGAGTCTAGCCACTTTCAATGTGATTTCATGTGGGCTTTCCAGTAAGAATAATTAGATCCATTAAAAATTGGCAACCGATTATATAAGTTTTCATTCGAAAACATTGCAATAATTTTTCACAATCAAATTTTCAAAAAAAATCAATATCACACAAATTTTGTAAAAAGTAGGAATTCACAATAAATTAGTGAAACCTTCTCCGATATCAGTTTGAGAATGTATGTGTGATACTGATTAAAACGAATTTGCAAATTCCTAATTTAAGCTTATTTAACTGGAGACAATTTTAAACCAAATTAAATCATCCCCTAAACATGCAACTACGTGTGTCTGTGTCAAACCATCACAAATAAAATTGCTAACTCACAGATTTCAGAAAAAAAATCCCTTATGGTTAAAACCTTTATTTCTCTATAAAGACGTAAATCGCAACTTACAATAATTACAATGAAATCTGCAATGATCACTCCTCGAAAAATAACATAGACATGCAATCTGTAGTCAGTAAGAACCACAACTCTAATTCAGCCTACACTACACAAAAATGGCCAAATTGTCACCTTTCAGCCGGTCACCCTTGTCAAGGTCATTGACCGTGACAAAAAACACGCATTTTATGTCACGGTCATTGACCTTGACACGACCGTGACAAGGAATTGTCACGGTCATTGACCGTGACAATTCTTTAAATAATTGTCAAGGTCAATGACCGTGACACGACCGTGACAATGTTAGCAGCAAAAACCCTTTCCCCCTTCTTTTTTACCTTACCTCCATTCCCTCCCTCTCTCTCTCACTCGACGCTACTCTCTCTACTTTCAGGTTTAATTTTCTCTCTCTCTCTCTTCCATTTATATATATGTTTGTATGTATATATGTGTGTATGTGTGTATATATATATGTGTGTATGTGTGTATATATGTGCGTGTGTGTGTGCGTGTGTGGGGGGGTGGGGCAGGGTGGGGGGTTAAAAATGTAAATAAATAAGTAATTTTCTATAAATTTCCAAAAATAATATCCAAAAATGTAAATGTAAATAATATCCAAAAATGTGGTGTGGGAGGGGGTGGGGGTGGGGTGGAATTTTCTTACTAAAAATAAGATAATATTTTGTTATAATTTGTTAAAACTATGTAAACCTTAGTATGAATGCAAGGTTAGTGATAGTTAGAATTGTGTAAATGTTAGAAAAGTTCTAGAATTCATATGTTAAATTTAATTATATAAATATTTAAATTGATAATAATTTTATTCATGAAATTAATTCAATTAGGTAAAACCCTAGATAATTTTTTAATCGAATTTGATAATATTATATAAAGTTGAGTAAATTCACAAAATGTTGCCAATTGTATGTTTTTAGGAATATCATTAGTTACTTTCGTGCCCAACTATGTAGAATCCATACACATGCATGTTGTTAGAAAGTTTTAAATTTAATTCTCACTTTAATTTGTAGAATCTTTGTACTTGGTTGGATTTATCCCTTTATGATAATGAAATTTATGCTCCAATTATAATTATCTCATGTCATAATTTTATTGATAAACAAAAAATGTAGTTGTCACGGTTGTGGTGGGGGGAGGGGGTGGGGTGTGTGTGTGTGTGCGTAGGTGTGTGCGTGTGTGCGTGGCGGGGGGAGGGGGTCAAGGGGTGTGGTGGGGGTGGGGGTGGGGGTGGGGCGTGGGGGGTGTGGAGGGGCGACTTTAACAATTATATCTTTAATTAAGAAATTGTATAGCTTTAATTGTAATTTTAATTGTATAGTTTTAGTTGAAAGTAAATTAATAATTAGTGCCAATTTCATATGAAAGTAGGATTGTCCCTCATTGTAAATTAGTAAATTAATAATTGTATACTTTAATTGTTAGTTTAATTGATGAAATGTTGGGTTGGTTAGTTTTAAAAGTGGCATGACGTGTGCGTGTGTGTGGTGGGGGTGGGGTAGGGGTGTGTGTATGTCTACTATTAAATTTTTTTTATCTGTACTAATAACATTTTTTTTACAGAAAAAATGTCTCCTTCAGATATTAAGGCAAAGATGATGATGCTGTTTATGATGATGTCATCTGGGCTCGGTGGTAGCGGAGGCGACGAGGGATCCTCCGCCCCTAGGCTCCCCAAATATGGAAAATTTGGGATTACCGTTGAGAAAAAATCGTAGCTATTAGCGAGATCCCTCGAGCTGCTAAAGACGGTCATCGTCCCGGGGTTTATGAGTTGGAAGGAGGTGCCATATGAGCTCAAGTTAGCTGTTTGGGCGGCACTACAGGTAATATATTTATATTTATATGAATATTTATATTTCAATTTCAATTTCAATTTCAATTTCAATTTCAATTTCAATTTCGATTTCATATTTATATTTATATTTATATTTATATTTATATTTATATTTATATTTATATTTATATTTATATTTATATTTATATTTATATTTATATTTATTCGCAACTAACATTGTATTTGTTGGACAGGAACAATTCAACTTGGATCCAAAGCTACGCGATCCCGTGTTGGAGCAGATTAGGGAGCAACTCAAGTCGTGGAAAAAAAATATGCGGGCATGGTACTTTGGGAAAACATGAGAGTCGATTATCCAATGGCGTGAATCTGTCCCACCCAAGGAGCCGATCTCATTAGCACAATGTTAGAAGTTCATTGATAATGAGGTCGAGGATCGACAATTGGCATCTCGCCAATCGGGGAGGGAAAATCGGGCAAAAAAGACGGACGTGCACTACTCCGTCCGGACCTCTTACGCCGAGGTGGAGCATAGGATGCAGGTAAGATTTAATTTTTCTATAACTACAGAAATATATTATTCTTCATTATTTTACTTTGCGGGGACGATACTAATTTTACTTTACTTTATTTTATTTCAGGGGGTAGGGAGTGGGCCAGGGGGTAAGCCACATAGGCTCGATACTTATGTGGATCTTCAGACGAAGAAGGGGAAGGACAAGGAGGTGTCCCCAAGCATCGCGGACACGATTTTAAGTAATCCGATAATTTAATTTTTGTTAATTACGTTATAATTTTTTAGTTTACTTATTTTACTAATCATGTGCTTTTTGTCATTTCAGGCAAAGATTAAGGAAGTGCATGAGTCGCAGTCTGATGCCGACAAGGCATCTTTGTCCACAAATGAACTCAGCCAAGTTCTTGGCTCTGATCGCAAGGGTAGGACAAGGGGCTGAGCTTGTGGGTGGCCAAATCTAGGATCATCGGATTGGAGATGAGCGACACCGGGTTGGCTCGAACGGTGGATTCACACGACGCGAAGCTGTCCCATTTGGAGGCGACGGTCCAAGATATGTACACATTCATGAAGCGTACGTTGTGCAGAGACCGTAAAGGGAAAGGGAAAGGGCAGGAGAAGGTGGTGGAGGAGGAGGTGCGGGAGGACGAGGCGCAGGATGACGAGGATGTGGACCTCGCTGCTTCATCACCGACACGTTCATACTTCAATGATCCACTTCCCTATTTGGCGCCCTTAAACAGACCAATGTCGACACTTGGTTGGCCGAGCGTATTCATATTGGACGTATTTGATGGCCAGCGGATAGGGCGGGGGTTGAGGGACCCGAATATCGATGAGGGTGGAATAGTTCATGGACGCGCGCTTCAAGAGATGGAGTCCAGGGTGCTCGTCACGTATGTCATACCCGGGAAGGAGAACTCCCTATTGTGGTTGCGCGAACAATGCGGCACGACATATATTAGTGGGTGCATCAATTCGTATGTAGTGTGGCCAAATCACCTCCTCAGTTTTGCCCAAGACATGTAGTAACATTATTTTTAAGTTTGTCCATTTTAATTATATTTGGATTATATCGTCATGTATATTATTTATATTTTGAATATTTGGATTATATCGTCATGAATATATATTTGCATTATCTTTAGTTTGTTTGGATATATGATGTTTGGAACAGGTACAACGTTGCTATAACAGGTACAAATATACTGCTGGGCAGTGGAAGTGGCCATACTGCCCAGCAGATTTTTTTTTAAATTCTGCCCAGAATTGTCACGGTTATTGACCGTGACAAGTCTGTGACAAAAAGTTGCCACAGACGTGTCACGATCAATGACCGTGACAATTTTTTTAAAAAGGGTCACGGATTTGTCACGGTTTATAACCGTGACAAACGTGTCACGATCATTGACCGCGACACGACCGTGACACGATCGTGACAAAAAAAGTTGTCTCGCCTCGAAATGTCACGGTCATTGACCTTGACAATAGTGCATATTTGGTGTAGTGCTAGGAATACCCACGAGTACTCCCTATGAAACGCAGTCGATGTCAGCCCAGTACTTTTCTCAAGTGGCACCTAGATCAGCAGTAGAGATCTTCTCTATAGGAGAAACTTCAAGATGTGTTATTGGGTTCAAAAACAATTCACATAAATAATTAGGATCTTATGAATTGAAAATAAAAAATGATTAAAACCCTAAAATGAGAAGACAAAGTATTCTGCCAGACAAGTTTGTGTAAAATTGTATTTCCAGGCATTCTAAACAAAAATGAAACTGGAAAAACCAATTTAAAGAAAACATTAAGGTGAGATCTCGCTCTAACGAAAAAGCAGCGTCGCTTGAACGAGACACGTGTCATTTGAACGACACTTCGCGTGACAGTGGTGTCGTTTGAACGACCCCTGAATGTTGTTCGAATGAGTGAAGCCAAATATAATTAGGTCCGCCTCCACACTTAGAAAATATTTTTTGACAAAAAACTCTGCTCCAACACTTAAAAAAATTTCGTAAAAGTTATCCCAATATTTTAAGCGAACCATTAAGGACTTAAACCACAACCTTATCAAAGTTAAACTTGTGGAGGCTTGAATTTTGAAGAAAACTTGATATTCGGATCCGTCTTGATGTATATGAGATCTTGAACATTCTTCGACAGTTGTAGCGGTATATGACATACTCAATTGTTAATAGACATAGTAAAATTATATCCTTATAAGCTATAAATATTGAATATGATTAAATTATTTCTGACAACACTTGAGAGTTAATTGACTTTCCTAAATGATGTATAACTATTTGATGCAAACGGATATCAAAAAAGAAATTAAAAGGTGATGGTTATATTAGTAAATTTAAGGCAAGATTGGTGGCTAAAGGCTATAGGCAAAATAAAGGAATTGGTTTCTTTGACACTTACTCTCCTATTACTAGAATTACATCTATTAAATTATTAATTGATATTGCTTCATTACACAATCTGATAATTCATCAAATGGATGTTTAAATTGTTTTTTTGAATGAAGATCTTGAAGATTAAATTTTTATGGATGAACACAAGGGTTTGTAGTCCAAGGCCTAGATAAAAAAGTATGTAGACTTAAAAAATCATTATATGAACTAAAATAAGCTTTTAAACAATGGATTGAAAAAATTGATCAAATAATGATCTCTAGTGGTTTTAACATTGGTCAAGTAGATAAATGTATTTATAGTAAATTTAAAGATAATTTCGATGTGTTTATTTGCTTATATGTGGATGATATGCTTAGTTTTGGTACTGATATGGATGTAGTTAATAAAACTAAAAGTTTTCTTAAAAAGAAATTTGATATGAAAGATTTTGTAAGGACACAAATTTCCAATTGGGTCTTATGTAGTGTTGTCCCAATTTCGAAAAAAAAAACATTTGAGTCATAGGATAGTGTTAATGTGTATCCTTCAAGCCTATGACACATAATGTTGATGATGTAACACCCATCATTTCAAGTGGACATAATTTACCGGTTTGTGTGCCTCGTTTATGCGTCATCAATATCACATTGTTCCAAGGTCTCCAAAAGGTTTGAATGCAATTATGTATATTTAGAACCTTGGATATTTTTAATTGGGTGTATTTTTTTTAGTTTTAATGAGTTTAGTTTATTCAGAAAATATTATTTCAGAACATTACATAAAAGTTTTGGGGCTTAAAATGAAGTTTTTATTTTCTGACAAGTCGTTCGAACGAATTGGGATCTTGTTAGAATGAGATTCCCAGGTCGTTTGAACGAGAACTTCTAACGAGATTTTCATTTTCTTACTGACTTATCATTAGAAGGGTCGTTCGAATGAAATGTCATTCGAACAAAAATGTCGTTTGAACAAGATTTCAGGGGGGAACAGTTTTTGGCATTTTCCCACTACTTTGTCCCCACTTTCTTTTGACAGTTTTTAACCATTTCGGGACAGATTTTTTCCAAGACTTTTTACAATCCTTTGAGAGATTTTGATAGAGAAAATTAATGTTTAGAAAAGTACCTTTTGTGGGTCTGAACTAGATAGCTTAAATCCTTCCAAAACACAAAAGTATACACCCAATTTGTTTAGTTTAGAATTCCAGGTATCTTTATATATATATATTTCTTGGAGTTGTGTTTGGCACTGGGTTCATTCTCATCCTCATAAAGAGAAAGTTTGGGTTACATCTCTACCCCAAAAGGGGACAGTTTTTGTTTCGGTATGCTCATACGGTGAGAGGCACCGTGTGTGGTTGACGAAGTCCTAAAATCTTAATTGGAGGAGTCCAAGGTTTCGGTGGAGTTCGAAATTTTCAGCTAAGCAGAGTTTGGTATAAGAAGACACGTCAGGGGCTTGAAAGAGTTGAGTCGAGTTATGTAAGTCATCTGTCTTGTACTTGTAAAATTCTGTTCTTAGTGGACTTAAGGCTAGGGGTCGTTCGAGGTTTTTCCCATTTTGGGTTTTCCTCGTACATCACAGCGTAGTGTGATCTTGTTTACTTTATCTTTCTTAAATAACCTTACATGCATCCTTAGGTTAATTCAAGAGAAAATTGAGTTTAATCACACTAACATTAGATTTGGTGCTTAAAATTAGTTTGGGTGAAGTTCATCTTAATTTAATTCATGTCACTAATTTTAATTTGATAAAATTTGGTTTGGCCTAAGTAGAAAAATGAATTAATCTTGTTAGGAAAATTTTAGGACTTGGATTGAGTTAATTTGTTTAAGTGAAAATGTGTGTTGGATTAACTTTATTTCACTTTAAGTTTAGTTTAATTTTAATTTGAAAGAAATTAAAATTGGTAGGTTGTGTAGTTTTTGAATTTGAACCATCCCATTCCACACTTAAAGGAAATTAATATTTAATTTTAAAAGAAAATTTAAAATTGGGGGTTCCAATGTTTTTCAGATTTGGGTGTTGTTGATGTTATACTTGGAATTAAAATCGTTAAAAATTCTAAAGGAATTGTTTTAACCCAATCTTATTATATAGAGAAAGTTCATGAAAATTTGAACAATTCAATAGTAATCCTGTTAAGACACCTAATGAACCTAGTTGTCACTTAAGGAAACATTTTGGTCCTGGCGTATCATCGTTGTAATATTCTAGAGTTATTAATAGTCTAATGTATCTTAAGAACTTCACTAGACTTAATATTGCATATGATGTTGGTAGACTTAGTAGATATACATGTAATCTTAATAATGAACATTGGGATGCTTTGATTAGAGTTTTGTGATATATAAAATACACAATAAATTATGGTATTCATTATGTTAGATATCGTGATGTGATTGATGGATTTTGTGATGCCAATTGGATTTATGATAATGACGAATGTAAATCTACGAGTGGATATGTTTTTTCCTTGGCAAGAAGCACTGTATTTTGGAAATCTACCAAACAATATTTCTTAGCTAGATCCAATATGAAATCATAATACATTGAATTGGATAAAGCAAGCAAAGATGCTGAATGGTTAAGGAATTTCTTATTAGATATTCATTTGTGGTTTAAACCAGTTTCAGCCTTGTCCATTTAGCATGACAGTCAAGCAGGGATTGTAAGAGGACATAATAACTCCTAAAATGAAATGTCTAGACATATTAGTAGAAGAAACAATACAATGATAAAAATATTAGAAAATGGAGTTAAAGCAATCAACTATGTCAAATAAAAGGATAACCTGGCATATCCATTGACTAAAAGGCTAGCTAGAGAGCTAGTTTATCAAACATCAAAGGGAATGGTACTAAAGACTATTAATATCTAAATATCCTATAATGGAAACCTAACCTATATGGGTGAAGATACCAACATCCGAGTTCACTGGGATAATAAAGTTATATGAGTGGTTTGTGGGGGTGCTAACTTATGTTTTCCTTAAAACCCATTCCTATGATGTAGTACCACCGTATCGATGGAGGCTGAGATATAATCTTTTAATACTTTCTATATATATTATTTAGTGGGTGTATAATATACAATACACTCTTGATAGAAGCACCTATATGAGTGTGGCAGTGGGGCTACTTCCTATGAGAATTAGGGATAATTCTGTAGATCACTCAAGAAACCTGGGAATGCTCAAGGCCGAAACGAGCACTATCGTGAGAACTCGATGATGAAATTTAGGAGTCATGCGTGTCTTCTATTGACATAAGTTTACAACAACGGTGAAATAGTACAAGATATTAATTCACTATCAATTAGTAAACTCAATAGATCAACACAAAGCAGAGGATCAAGTTGAATAACACCTTTGCCTTTTACATCACTCCTTATGATACTCCAAAGCATCTTTTTATATTTATTTATTTCATTGACATGGGGGATTATTGGGTATAATAGTATATACAGTTATTTTGAATAAAATAAATGATTTGGAGTAAGTGACCAAGTGGTAAGTTTGTAGGGTTTAGTGCATATGGTCTTGGGTTCAATCCCTAGGAGGCACACTAAACATTAATAATCTTTGATTGGGCCTTTATCTTTAGAGTATATAGGCTTCTCTTGAGTGACCTGAATTTTTACCCATTTATTTTTTTCATTTTTAATTAATTTTTAAAATTATTTCAATATTTTGACTTAGTCTTTTAGTCTAACTCAATTGCCCGTTAGTGGAGATAAAAGTGGATTAGTGGGTTAAAAACATTTTGATATTATTCCTATAAATTTGAGCCTTCCTTCCTAATAAAAGCAATCTTAAAAAAGTCTCTTTCTCTATTTTCCATCATAGAATTCTATCTCTATTGTACTATTTTTTATTAGTTTTTTGGTGCTGGGTTATCTTGATAGTTCAAGATTGTTCATTGTTGCAGGTGATGGAATTTGATAATTGAATCTTGAGAGGTGTTTGTTCAAGAGGCTAATATCATCAAAATCGGCAGAAAACTTCACCATTAGGACTTTGTATTAAACACAAACCTCGAGTGATAAGTTGTTCCAATTTTATCTATTTTGAGTTTTGGTTTTTTCATATATTTTGCATATATTATTTTCAACACTCATGCCCGTCTTATGTCTATTTGTCTCTGAAAAGACATAAAATCTTAAATATCTCCTGGATTTACTCCAATTTCATTAATTATAATATGTATGTGAGTACTGAATAATTGGCAATTGAAACATCAACATCATCGCTCCATATAAAGATCAAACCCACATTCTTCCCAACACTATCCACAACAAAAGCATATTTAAAATGAGTATTTTACCTAATTCTACCCACCTCTCTAATGATTAGTTTTTATTCATAATAAATAATAATGAAATTTCCTAACAATGTGTTAATTCGCCTAAAATGGGAACCCTCCGACAATTCCAACAAATGAGATTCATCAGGCTTAATGGGTTGTGGCTCATCTTATGCCACTTCCCAATCCTTAATTTTATAATCATCATGATTGTTTCTCTTGACTTCAGCTCGTGCCTCAACAAATCCATACTTTTTTGTGACTCTTTCCTTTACTAAACTTTTCTATCTCGAAATTGAAGGATGCAATGTCAGAGATTCTTGATTGAGAAGCTTTTGGATAATAAGGTTTTTGGAAGTATGGCTTAGATAAATAGTATTGGATTTAAGTTTTGTTTTGGTTGAGTTCAAATGACTAGTTGGTTTTGAATAATGTTGTGTGGTTAAGAGTTTTGGGTGTTGGTATGAACTAGATTGCAGCCGGTGCAATATGTAGTTGATTAAAATATGTAATTTTGATTATGATAGGAAGTAAAGATGTAGTTTAATACCATATTTTTAATAATATCAATAGAGGTTTAAAATAAAAAAATTTCCTACCAACAAAAATATATAAGATGAAAGTGTTATTAAAATGTAGAATTTAAAGATAAATTTGTCACTTCAATAAATAGATGGTCATGACTTAGAAAACCGATTAAAAAATAGAGGCCATCTCGGGGTCGGATTCCCTCAAGTGAACCGGGTGCGCCCTTTTCGGGGCGTCGACCATCCTCAATGTGGGGGATAATGTGTAGAGATAGAGTTGTTAGCCTATTTTACTCAAAACACATAAAAGAATGTTGCTACCTCGAGAGAACGACATCTAGGTCGAACTGATGCATGGGAAATCGTATAGTTCGAAGGTTTGAGGACTAAGTTATGAATGGGAAGGTGTTAGGCACCCATCATGCACTTTTAGTCTCTCATGGGCAAATGTTAATCTTCTGCTTTTAGACTTTGTGATATGTGTGTACATTTGTATAATATGGATGGTGGATAATTGAATCATCTAACTCGCGTCGTGGAAGTGGACGGAGTTAATTCATCCGTAGGAGTGTTTTTGAAAATAATAATTCAAAATAGGATATGAGGGTTTGCCAAATCACAAGCGCTATGAAAGAGTGCATTTGTACATCAGATGAAACATAAGCATGTAAGAGTATGAAACTCCTAAATCTCTCTCTCTCTCTCTCTCTCTCTCTATATATATATATATATATATATATATATATATATATATATATATATATATATATATATATATATATATATATATATATGTAAACACGAATAAGGGAGGACTCGAATCATGGGATTGGCCCAAGATGCCTACGTAGCCCAAGGGGCATCAAAGTTCACATAGTTTGAAAATAACATAGGGGAAGGGTTCAAGCCATAAATCCAAATGGGGGACTTCTCTTATGTTTGTGTAGAGAAAATGTTCTTTAAGAGTGAGAGTGTATGAAAATCCAGCTTTTGGAATTTATGGATAAACCTTCTTTTTCTTCTTTTTGTTTTTTTTATAAAAATAAATTATGTGCAATATTATAAATAAAAAGTATAAATTAATGGATGTGATGTAATGAAACAAATGTACTAAAATAGAAATAAGGTAAACAAACTAAAATGGAAGAACTGGAGAAAAGGATGGAGAATTACACCTCCTTACGAGTGCTTGTTGTTGACCTTGAGATGTAGATGTACTGAACTTGAAATGGTATGGAAGTGGTATGGAGAGATGAGGTGGATCACCAATTAAGGTAAGAAAGTGATGGGAGGGAATGTTTGAAAATGGTTTTTTTTTGGGTAAAGGAAAGACACTGAATTCAAAAGAATATTCTCTGACTTTCTTAGAGGGGTATTGAGGGGTGCCTTTCAAGGTGAGGTCGGGGCCTCTATTTATAGGGCCAAGGAGGGGTGCTAATTGAAAAGGTCATTGGCCTGCCTATCGGCATAGCACCTCAAACACCCTGCCGATAGGTAGGGTCCGTTGGGTTCTTATAGGCAATCCAAAATGGATTTTTTGGGAAAATGGGTGTAAAATGCAAATTATAAGTCCAAATTATGCACAGGGTGGAACTTTGGAAGGGAAATGTAGATCCATTCAAGAATCCATTGATCCACTTTAAGGTCTAGGAGTTGACCAAGTTAAAACACAGCTCAGAAGTGCCCATTGGTATCTAGATAGGAGGTTTTCATTAGATAATGGATAGTTCGTCCAAACCGTAAGGTCGATTCTCAAACGAGGTGGATAGTTGAAAAGTGTATTCAGTGACCTTCAAGATTTTATTGAGCTTATATTGGTTTGAAAAGTTGACTAAGGTCAAAGAGGTATCAAAGGCGCTCGATGACCCTTCGGAGTAAAATGAGTCATTTTTCCAAATCGTAAGACCGATTTGCATATGGAATGGATCGTTGGAAAGGGGATTCAGAGCCCTTCAAAGATTTATTGAACTATTTGATGGGATCCATTCATGATACTAATCTAATGGGAAAGGCAATCATGTAATTCCATAACTTTTGTGTAACCCAGACTAGGGCGACACATGATTTTTCCAAAGTAGTGTAATTGACTTCGTACCTAACCAATTTCTGACTAGCATAGTAGATGACTATTTTCTTGAGGAATTCATCAATATATTGGTCTATTTAAGCCCTCATTGTGGTATTTGTGATGGTCAAGTACAAGAGGAAGGGGAGACCTGGCAGCGGAGTCTTGAACACCGGAAGTCGGATTTGGTATCACTTTCTTTGGTCAAACGCTTCTTGACAGGCCTTATTCTAGAATTTAGTTGAATTCTTTTGGAGAAGTTTGAAAATAAGTTCATAGATAGAGGTCAGCTGGCTGATGAACCAACTGATGTATTGTAATTTTACCAGAAACCATTAGACTTCCTTCTTCATATGGGGTGGTGGCATCTCAAGTATGGCTTTAGCTTGGTAGGGTCCGCCTAAATTCCTTTCTCACTAACCATGAATCCTAAGAGTTTTTATGATGCTAAAAATGCAGTTCTGTGTGTTTAGCTGCATCTGGTATTGTCGTAGTCACTCGACAAACTTTCTTTAAGTAGTTCTAGATCAATGCCAATCATGTGATCATAAGACCATGCGAATATGTCCATGAATTCGTTCAGTAGTTCTACAAATTGTGGCCACTCATGCTCGTTAAGGGTGGACCCTATCCTAATCTCACGCTGACAATAGTATCATCATCATTATTTTCAACATGTTTATGTTATTTATTATTTTTCTTATTAAGACCAGTTAAGAATTATTCATTTCTAAAGACATCATCATCAAAGATTTGATTAATGTAAGGTACAACAAGATACTAAAAATTCTCATTTAATTCATTTTCAGGAAAAACTGCATTAAGAACCTCATCAAAAGAGGTCTCAGTTACATTCATATCAGGGAAATAAGAAATAAAAATAGGTGTAGAGACTTGAATAGGATAAATAGTAGGGTTGGGTTAAACTTGAGTAGGCTATACTGGGACAACATTCCAGTTTAGGAGAGGCATATCAATAGCTGTGATCTGGGCAGACAGGTCTGACAGCACGACATCTGAGCAAATCATGCAGAGACTCAGCCCTAGTGTCTGTAGGTCAAAGGATTTTTTAAAGTCATTACTCTCAGAGTCTTCAGTAATTTCCATGATTTTCTTAGTGAAATATTGCACTTCATGTTTATAGCCTTCGTCCCAAGTTTTACTGTTTTGGGAAATATTTCCATCCCTAGATTCATCTTCCTTTTAATAGGATCATACAATGGTTCTGAGAATTTACAGGAGGGGAATTTTTCACCCTCCTTGATTAATATTTCATTCAAAAATTCTCCCAAAATAGTCTCTTCATTCTCTAGAATTCTTTTCGGTCTTGATTGACGAAACCTAGTCCACATGGGGGAAAGGCCTTTTCAAGACTATGAGCTCAAGGATTCCTTGTTGGAGTCTTCCTAGCACCATTTTGAGCATAAAGTGCATGTTCTTATACATCTGAATCACATTGATATTACTGTGAGGGTTGTTATCGGGACAACCTCGGTCTTTGAATTTCTTCCCTACTAGGAGGGGACGTAGGTCAATCTTGAAATCGGATAAAAATATGTCGTTGGTTCCATATGGAATATTCAATACTAGGTTATCGCTGCTTGCAGTGTCTGAACTATCGTCATCCCCCCAAATCGTATTGACCTGACCTTTGGCAAATAACTTTAGTTTTTGATGGAGAGAAGATGATTTGGTCGGATGTTATGGAGCCAAGGGCGACCAAGGAGTAGGTTGAAGCAATAAGTTAATTCGATGACTTGGAATTTTGTCAGAGGACTAATTGGGCCAACCCCTAGTGTGAGTTTTATGGAACCCATTACTTATCGACGAGTGTTATCATATGAGTGCACGGGGACAGAGGTGGGAGTGAGATTATTGATATTTAATCTAAAATAATTAAAGGTTCTGAGTTGATAGACATTAAGAGAAAATCCATTATTGACAAGTGATAGTGGGACTGTCTTTACCAAGACTTAGATGGATTTTTTAAGGGCATAGTTGTGATTAGGGCCAAACTTAGGGATCTCTTCTTTATAAAAGGATATGAGTTTGGAAGAGGTCAAGGATCCAAACATATTTACAACTTCTTCGAGAGTAGTAGAGGGAGGAGCGGTGGGTCTTGTGAGGAGTTTCATCAAGACAATTTGGTGTAGCTGAGAGGACATGAAAAGTACCCATAAGATTATATTGGTTTGGGTTCGCTTGAGATGATCGAGGACTTTGCTTTCTTCAATGGTTATTTCTAGCATTCGGTGTTTTTCGATAACTACCTTTCCTTTGTCTATCCCTGGTTAATCGGCACTATCGCCCTGATATCATCATGTGGTTCATAAAAGCAGGGAAGAATAAGAACCCCGTGTCTTCATCTATTTCGGACTGAATGGAAAATTTGTTAATTTCTCCTAATAAATCCTCAAAGGATATCATTCCACACAAGCTAGAAACTGGACTAGCTTTTTCATGACTTGGTTCATCGTCTGGGATGTCAAAGTCATGGCCTCATCCGATAGCGATTATGTCTTCTTACCAAGAGTAATCAATACATTCGACAACCTCCATGGATTCAATGTATGAGTCATCCCACTCGTTTGGGAAATGTAAGAGTGAAGGGACCAACCGTCATTGAAGTTTCTATGACAACCCGCCCCCTAAAATAATAGTTGGCCAACCCAATACTCTAATAATCACTGGAATCATAGATGGTCCATCCTCAGCATCACTGTCGATTAAAATAATAGTACGAGATAACCACCAATCATTTTAGAAAATGGACTGTCACATTTAAAATTGTGAAAGTAAAAGAAAAACACTTAAACAATCCCTTTTGCAAAAACGGTGGATATCAAAAATCAATGAATAAAGAACAACATATAATAAATAATCACCGAATAAGGTGTTGGTGAACAGACCAATACAATTAGTTACACCGAGTATTACACATTAAATATTACATTATATTAAATGAGTGCAACACGGGGGAAACACGCCCGAATAAATAAACTGAACATAACTAGAGTACAATTGATAGAGGCGTCTAAAACAAATAACTTACAACATTCTTAATATGCCGTAGCTCCATGACAACTGGAATGGAAATGTATATACGGGTGTCAATGCATTAGAGCACCTGTACGGTAAGGAATATATGTAGAAATAAAGAAATATAGATGGGTCGGGGCCCGGTTTGATATGATTCCCATGTGACTAAAATGCATGACAATTAAATGCGTAATTCTCTCGCAATTAACCATAATATTTCTCACCTCTTAGTCTAAAAGAAACCTAGCACAATATCAACGATGAACTAGTTAACCCAAGTACTATGGGCTAACTTCTCCCCATTCTCAACACTATGCCCTATTCGTTCGTGGGGTGTCTCGCAAAGCAAAATCTAAACAAGGAACCCCCTGATACACTATTACTAGGCAAGATTGATCGTCGAGATCCATTAAACCCTAAGTACAATATTGATATATTTATTCATCTAATTTAATTTCCCTTAACATAGTGCTAAGGGATAAACTTCTCCCCAGTCTCAACACTATGCCAAGTTCATGCGTGGGGTGTCTCGCAAAGCGAAATCCAAACAAGGAACCCCCCTGATACACTACTACTAGGCAAGGTCGATCGTTGAGATCCATTAGAGCCTCAGCACATTATTAATATATACATAAATGGGAAATCATCTGTTGCTACTCAAGGAAACATAATTAAATCCACTTACCATCTAAAAGCATAATTCCTAATTCTTTCTTTAGGAATATATATATATATATATATATATATATATATATATAATAAAGCAGGAGGGACTTTTGCCATATCATACAACAACTTGCCACATCATATAACCACGTCATATAACTTTGTATACAATTGTGCCACGTGGCTGAAAGCTGGAATCATCCCCACTAAACTTTCACGGGTCTATAAAAAAATGGACTGACACAAAGATTCACAAATCTTAAAAAATTGGATTCACAGTTCACTGGTCTCGAAAAAAAAATGAGTGTACTTTCACTTTTTCATTATCCAACTTCACTTTACTTTAATTTGAAAACTTACGTATAGAGACCAACCCATTCATAGACTTTCTCCAACATCTCATGGCCTCTTACTAAACGAAAGTCCAGCAGAGTCTCTTTCTCCCGTCGAACATTGAGGTACTTCTCTCTCTCTCAAAATTCAGTAATGTTAATTGGTGCTCCATCTCTGATAAGGTGCGCAAGAAGGAACCCACCTTCATTATTCTCGCTCTTCAAGGTGGAGAATATATTTGAGTAAAACTGTTTGAGCTCAAGATGGGTTAATTTTGGCAGATCTGATCCGATTTCAGGGGTAAACCCACATCGATTACTCTACATTTTTATTTTCATTTTCATTTTCTTTTTCATTTTCATTTGATGCAGAGGTAACGAAAATGGTTGTTTCAAGTTGATGGAGGTTTGGAGTCGTGGCCGGAAATGGTGGCCGTTGTGACACCGCCTATCATCTCCCATACATAAGTAGGGGAGAGGTAAAAAATTCCATTCAATTTTTCTTCAATATTTATGTTTTGTCTTCATTATTTACTATTTACTAATTGAGGTTTCGACACAAGGTCATCCGTGTGTTTTGACTGAGAGTTTTTGGCTTTGTTCGATTGGCAAGTGGTTGACAGGTGGGTGGTTGGTCGAGAGATTTCTAGGGTGTACCTGTCAGAATTTCAGCCCCAAAACTGGCATCTTTTGTTATGAATCAACAAGTCAAGGTTTTTAATTTTGTGTTATAGATCTAAAATAACATCTTTCGTTTTGGACCTGGCAGGATTTCAGCCAAAAAAATGACCCGGTGAGCATTGTATTACCTTATAAATTTGTGTTTGGCTTTTAATGGGTTTTTAAGAGTGCCTTTTAAATGCATCTGGATTTAAATGCCACATCATATAACTTTTCAACTGGGTTCGAGTTGAGGTTTGGTGCTGGGTTGGTGCATGGACTGAGTTCAGGAGCTGAGAAGGTGAGGTTGAGTTGGGTCTGAGTTGAGGTTTGTTGCTGGCCAGCAGCAAGTGAGCAGGGGCTTGCCGACAGGTGAAACATAGGGTAGGGGTTAACGTTGGTTTTGGTTTAGAAGAGAGATAGAGATAGAGAGAACAAATGAGTTTTGGGAATGTTGCCTGTGTGGGGTGCAACTGGGTTTCATAGGTTAGAGAAGGGAGAAAGGTGTTTGGCTGACTCCTTTTTTCTTTCATTTCTCAACCTTTATTTGTTTTATTTTTTTTTTCAAAATGGGAAGACAATATTCATTTTTGTAAATATTTTTTGAAAAGCACATTCTTTTTCTCAACCTTTATTTATTGGTTTCATATAAAAAAGCACATTCTTTTTCTCAACATTAAATCATCATTTTTAATATAATAAAAAAGAGTTCGGCCTATATTATTATTTTATTTTCAATCCTATATACCTTTTAATTGATTTGGAGAAGTGCTATTTGTATTTTTTTTGTCAAAACTTGATTGAGTTAGTAAGGATTGTTTAATGTTCTTTTCTATAAAACTTGCCACAGTTTAACACATGGCTTGAGGTATTAAAGAAGGAAGCAATGTCTCATCCATCTTTTGTCAAACAGCAGTGACTCAAAGCCATGGTTTGGATTTATATATTAGAAATTCAATACGTTGCTTTTATTACTTCATTCATAATAATTATTCAGCCTATCTTAAATATGAATAAAAACATATTCTCACTCCATTTACATTTGCTAAAAATTATAAAACAATCTATTAAACAACTCACAAAGTCGGTTGTTACTTCTGTCAATATAAAAGTTTGTCATCTAATTTGTGCACATGGCTCAAGGCATTCAAAATTTGTGCACTTTTAGATGTGACTAATGCAATGGTCATAGATAAGGCATGGGCTTACCACCGTGAATGTCACAATTCAGGACCAAATTATTAGTAAGCAGGGTATATGTAATATGTCTTCGGGGAATAAAGTCTTTTTTTTTTTTATCATTAATAGTCCAATGTTCATAACAACTGTCAAGGTATAAAACAAAAATGTCAAAGTTTGACATAATAAATTTTATTAGAGTTGCTAGGACAATTTTTTAAAAACTATTATATTTTTTTTCAAGTTGATATCAATACAATTCCACTATTATAATTTCATACAAATATTTCCACCTAAATTACCAATTTATCCTTTTCACAGAATTCATTCTTATGTCTTGAATTAAAATTATCATTTAAACAATTATAATATTAGTTTGGTACCAAAAAGCAAAAGCACTATTGTAGTTATTTTAAAATAGTATTTACCATTTAAAAACTAAAGCTAAAGTGTAAATTTTATACTAAATTAAACAAAAATGGACAACAAACGATTCATAAATTTGACATAAACATGAAAACGAAATATCATGTAAATTTTGGATTTATAATTATTTATGTTATAAATAATTTTGGAGACTTTAATACATTGGAAAAATAGAAACACAGTCCAATACAAAACATATTTTATGTTTGGCGTACATTTTTTTACATTTTCTTGACAATAACCAAGTTGCCAAAGAACATAGCACATGTCTCCATGTACTTTGATGTATTTTATTAATTATCTCCAAGAACTTCATCATCGGCAAACTTCATCATCGGCATGCACTTGGCTCGATCTACTTTAAGGAAAATATTTTAGTAACTAAATTTGAAATTGATTAAAACTAAAACATTTATTTATAAAAATTAGTATAAAAACAATGGCATACTTTTTAAAATAGGAAAATATAAGTTGGATTATACTAAATGTGTAAAGTCAATTTATATTTGACTCGCAACAAACATAAGTCCATCAAATATTATGAATTGGATTTTTTATATTTTATTTTTACTAAGTTTCATTTTACTCTTTACCATTTCGATGTCGCTTTTATATCATTGTTATTGCATATGTAATGTTTGATTATATTCCTACAATGTTTAATTCATTATATTTTTTTATTCAGGCTACCCAAATGAAGAAAGGGAAGAACACATGTTGTATTGTATGTCTCAGTGTCACTTCATCTACATGAGAATGTCTTTATACATATGGGATATAAGTATTTCAATAATCTGAAAATTTGCCCATTTAAATATTTAGTACCTTTGGTACTTTGGTGTTTTATTTTGAAAATTCACAATTTAGATTTCAAAATAATGTTATGTTAATTTCATGCTTTGTGCAATTGTTTTGTTTTCATGCTTTTAAATCTTAATAATTTCATGCTTTTATTTTCATTCATAGTTTTATTTTTTATTGTGTTATCGGCACGAGCAATTTTAATGTGTCGTGTAATGTCATGTTAATCCGTTATTACCGATTAAGGTATTGAATCATTTTTGTATTATAAATAGGATGACATATGAGCTCATTTAGACTTATGCTTAGTCTATAAAAAAACATTAGGAGCATCCCAATTCGTTAACTGTTGTATTTTGTCACTTTGACATTGCTATAATTTTAAATTATTAAGGGTTCACGCATAACATAATTTTGTGTCATTTCGTATCATGTTATCGCGTCATGCTTTCTTTTAGATCTAATAACTATTACACAATGTTTGGAACATTTTTTTTACCGTTGTTAAATGGAATCATTAGGGGGAAATATTTGGATCATTTTTACAACCGTGCCATCGGCACGGGTACACCCTAGTATATATATATAGTAAGACACTTGATCAAATGTTTACCAATCAATTTCATTTCATAACTTTCTTTACCAATTTCATTTTCCTTCTTCCATCCGGAAAATATATATAATTTAAAGCAAGTTTTATTGTCATAAAAATGCTTTAACCTTATCATATCATATCATATCATCCATTTTCCATCTTCCATCCGGAAAATGTAATTAAAGCCATTTCATTATCACAAAATGCTTTAATACAAATAATGTCCCACATTATTGAACATAGTTATATATATCATATAACGTGTTCTAAGACCGCTTGTTCGGGTTTCCCCACTGTGCGCGCCCCTAAATGACCATCATCTTCTAGGGCCTATCAATTACGACACCTGGGCACCTACAATGCAAGACGTCGGGAAGCGACCATATGTCTGCGGGAAAGTCATAACCACACCCAGAAATACCTACCCATCACAGAAACATACAATAAACGCTCATATGGCCTAGGGATATATCCACCCTGCATTCACTAGCAAGGGGACTTCACCACAACGCGCGAACTTCCCTTATGATGTCATTTAGAGAGGGTGTGTAACCATAAATTAACATTCATGAAAATAATTTTTCTTTTCATTTGAAAAACATCCATTTTTACATTCTCAAGATCATTTGTACATATTCATTTAGTACCAAGTTCCACAATATACATTTCTTATTCTTAGAGTCACATTTTATTAATGACCTAAGACCCGAAGTGCCATTATCCACAAACTAGTCCCCAAAAGTTCCTACAATTTCATAAACCATCAAAGTGAGTCTCCCTCAAGGAGTATTTCCCAAAAGTCTCAACATTAACATTTTTATCTTCAATTTATCTAACGGTTAATCTCATAAATCATTTGAACATTAACCTATGCAAACTAGGCCTCGGGGTAAGATTAAATATCCCATATTATCCTAGGACATTAGTCTACCCAAAAAAACCCTCTAGGACTCCCATTACTTCCCAAAGGAAGGTCACAAAACCTTGGACCTAAAAGAAAAGGCTAAAAACTAAGCTGGAAAAAAAACATCCCAAAAATGCAGGAATTCCGAATCGATTCACCTTGGCCGAATCGATTCGGTTCTGAAAGTGAATCGATTTGGATAGGCCGAATCGATTCGGTCATGAAGAACTTGGCATTCTGCAATACCTCGAATCGATTCGGATGGTCAGAATCGATTTGGTCGACTCAGACCTGACATCTTCCCCTTTGCCGAATCGATTCGCTAGGGGCGAATCGATTCGACCCTGCAGAGTTTCCATGTGTTGGACTACGGGTTGTTTAAACCCTAAAACCCCAAAACCTCCAAACCCTTGATTTTCCCCAACCTTAACAACAATAATTTCTACCAAATCACTTCTACACAATTACTAACTAATAATTTCTGCTCAAATCAAATTAAAACCCAAGATTAAGGGTTTAATCATCAAAATCAACAAAAACCAATTTGTGGTTTAAATCTCCAAAACTTAACTACACATGAAATTTATCACATTAAATCAATATCTAGCAAGTACAAAACTTGCCTCAAGGTTGTAGTCTCGGATTTTTTTCCCGAAGCAATGGATTTCGTCTCCAATCTTCCATTCTCTCTCTTTTTCTCCATTTCTCCCAACTCTCTCTTCTCTTTCTCTCTCTCCTTTGGTTTCTCTCATAAGAATGAAGAAAATAAAGGGGTGGGGGAACTTAAACGGGTCTTAAAAACATAAATGCCCTTTTTTAAGTGTTAATACACCATTAAAATGACTCGTATCTACATAATTGAGTCATAACACCCCAAAAGTGCCCGAAACTCCAAAACACAACATGGCACTTATTTCGACTATCTCGACTATTCTAAAAACAACCGCACCCCCTATTTTAGCATTTGGAATAAAGTGAACTATTTTTATGTTCCAAATTTCATTTTATTTTATAAATTATACTCCAATATAAATATGAGTCATAACCGTCGTATAACATATAACGACGCAATAAAACACAATATAATGCTATTTACCTTCTCATACGGTAAATAGACAAAACATAGTAAATATTATCCCTTAATATCATGGGAAATAATATTTACTCCAACATCCCCTATTTTATAAAAGTATCCCATCGGGTAAAATAATATAAAATAGCCACTCGAAAGACTGGGTGTGACACCCCGCCTAATTAAATACCGGGCGATCACTCCTTTATTAAATTAAATCAAGGTAAACAGTTGGTTCATTCTCAGCATCACTGTCGATAAAAATAATTTTTCCAATTTGTAGTATTCCTCTCGTTTTAGCTTCATTAAATTATAAGATTTCCCCGTACCTTTTCATATTTTCACAAAACAAGTATTTAATAACTTGAGTCAACAACCATGTTCTACTTATCAAATCAAAGTAGGCAGTTCAAAGTTTATAACCTCATATATATATATATTAACTACTCTCATAAAATATATATATAATGGCACCCCAACTAAACTATGGTGCGGGCATACTCTGCTATCCAATCCCCGTATCGCTCACATAAAGGGAAATACAAGTTCGGAATCACTCTCGAACTGTATTAACATATACAAAACAACGTTGAGGCGAAGCATAGATTCCAAGTCCAAGAGGTCAGTACATACCCACACGTCTCTTAGGACCGTCCGACTATCAATTTAATAGCCCGTACCTAGGATCTCTATCTTCTAGGGTACGATTCAATATCCCCATAAAGCAACACAGGATACGATCGTCCCAGCGCGGTAACCTCAGGGATAGCAAGTAGCGCGGGTACGTTTTTCACATGTATATAATATATGTACACACATTCATATAAATATACCGATTTCATCATATTAATATAGGTCACTCTCATTACCCATAATTACAACCTTTGTCCTAAACTTCACCTTATTAGTATAACGTATAAGGTTTCGCCTCTAACCTTAGTTCGAAGGGTTTTCTCACTCATTACCTAATACTCAAGGGTTATAACTTTAAAATTTTAAAATTCAGTAAATAACTTCATTTGATTCCAACGTAACTCTCTTACGCACCACACCCTTAAGTTTCATAAATCTAACAACCTAAAGTAAATATCCCATAATTACCCTCTTCGTTGAAGATTAAAGGTTCTAACATATGTCCATATACTCTACTGGTCCTCAATATCTCCCAAATCATTTTATTTAGAATGCCCAAGGTTTATTCCACGATAAATTAATTCAACTAATTAAACAAGGGAAATAATAGGCTGCCAGGGAGGGTCGATCGATCGACGTCTGGGGTCGACCGATCGAACCTTCGATCGATCGACGATCTAGGGTCGATCGATCGATCGAGCAGGTCTGTGAAAATTCTGCAGAAACTGCAGTGACGGGGTTGCTTAGGTTTCTTCATCAAAACTCATATTTTCCAACTCTAATTGACCCAAAAAGTCTACTGCTTACATCCTAACATAATTCCAGGTTTCTTTAACGATCAGCATGCGTATATACATCAATAAACATGATTAAACAACCTAATATTTCATCTAATCATCAAGAACCCTAAAGTTTTCTTAACCTTTGTTCTAATCAGTTTTCTCCAGAAATTCCTTCTAAAAAATCATCATAATTTCGTGGGTTAAACATCTACTTCACATATTAATTTCCAGAATAAGATTCATATGATTTCTACATGCAAATCCCTATCAAAATTGGGTTTTCTTCCATGGATTATACTCTTAATCATTCCTACACTAACATGATTATTGCACCAACGAAAATACGCAAGTTAAACACTTGCCTGGGATTTCAGAGGTCTGGTTTCCTGCTGATATTGGTATGGCTGCGTTCTCCTCCTCGCGATCTACGCGTTGGTGGTGACGGTGGTGTAAAAGGTGGTGTTTTTGGCCTTAAATCACCTAGCAAGGTCTCTCCTCTCTTCTCCACTAGCCGTCTTAGGGTTTTGAATGATCTAACCCTAAAAGGCTGACTTAAATGGCTGCTAAGGATGGCTGAAATTCGTGGGTTTAATTACCCTAATTTGTAAAATTACCAAAACGCCCTCCCGGGTCACTAATTAAGCCTAAAAACATCCCGAGACCCAAACTAAACCCCCGGGTACACTTTTCTGACTATCTCGACCCTTCCGGACGCGTTGGCGCACTCAAAACGACCATACAGACAACTCATAAAATATGTACTTTTATTTCTCAATAATTAGTCCCGACGCGACACGGGCGCGTCCCGACTAAAATTACCAAAATTGTCATTTTCATTCACTCGTGACATTTACCATATATTACTATGCTCTTAAGTAATATTCAACAATTTCATATTATTACTAACTCACGTCACGTTAATAATTATAACATAATTAATTTCTGGATTTTTATTAAATAAATCCCCAAATTAATTATAGCATAAAAATACGGGGTATTACATACTTCCCCCCTAATAACGGAATTTCGTCCCGAAATTCGGAAAATAAGGCATACCTGGTAAAAACAACTCTGGATATCTCTCACGCATATCTGCCTCACGCTCCCAAGTGGATTCCTCCACATTATGATGTTCCCACTGGACCCGCACGAGTGGAACTATCTTCGACCTCAATCTCCTCTCACTGTAGTCTAGAATTGCCACCGGTCTCTCCTCGTAAGAGCTATCCGACTGCAAGTCGATCTCATCTATCGCAATGTGAGTATGGGCCATATCATCCCGAAGGTATCGTCTCAACGACGAGATGTGGAATACATCGTGGATGCGATGTAAATGTTCTGGCAAACCCAACCTGTATGCTACTGGCCCAATTCTCTCGATGATGGGAAATGGTCCTACGTACCTCGGAGCCAAATTCCCCTTCTTCCCGAACCTCATCACTCCTTTCCTAGGAGATACACGCAACAACACTTGATCTCCCACATTAAACTCCCGGAAGAATCGTTTTTCATCGGCGTAGCTCTTCTGTCTGTCTTGGGCTACCCGAATACGACTCCTGATTATCTCAATCCTCGCGGAGGTCTCCTGGATCACTTCTGGTCCTAATAACTTGTTGTCCCCCACTTCGAGCCAACAGGTTGGAGAGCGACAAGGCCTGCCGTACAAAGCTTCAAATGGAGCCATGACAATCGTAAACTGATAGGAGTTATTATAAGCAAACTCGACCAGTGGAAGATGTGGCTCCCAACCTCCCCCGAAGTCGAGGATACACATGCGTAGCATATCTTCCAACATCTGATTAGTATGCTCTGTCTGTCCATCTGTCTGTGGGTGGTAAGCTGAACTCAGTCTCAACTCTGTACCCATAGCCTCCTGAAAGCTTTCCCAGAAACGCGACACAAAAATCTTGTCTCTGTCTGACACAATATTCAGGGGCACCCCATGTAATCTGACAATTTCAGCGATGAATAGTTGGGCATACTGACCCGTGGTATAATCTATCCTTACTGGCAGAAAATGAGCCACCTTGGTCAGACGGTCTACAATCACCCAGATAGAATCGTGGCCTCGCTGTGATGTAGGCAACCCTGTAATGAAGTCCATGGAAATACTTTCCCACTTCCACGCAGGTACTTCCAACGGCTGAAGTAATCCCGACGGTTTCTGGTAGTCCACCTTCACCAGCTGGCAAGTAGAACATTTGGACACAAATTCAGCGATGTCCTTCTTCATCCCACTCCACCAGTACTGACGTCTCATATCCTGGTACATCTTATCGCCTCCCGGATGTATAGCAAATCGGGACTCATGAGAATGAGTCATCACCTCATGACGTAGCTCTGCTCCTTCTGGAACCACTAATCTCCCATTAAACCGCAACCCTCCATCCGAACTAACAGAATAGGACTCATCACCCTCGGCTAGAAGTCGTACAATCTGCTCCTGACAAAATGGATCTGTGGTCTGTGCCTGTATCACCCTCGTAACAATCTCGGGTGTGACTGTCATCACGGATATGAAAGAACGTGCTACTGCGTCTTGGTGACCCAACTCCTTCCATTTTGCTTTCCAGATGTCCGCCACATCATCAACCGGTCTACAGCTCAACGCATCAGCAACTACGTTGTCTTTCCCCGGATGATACTGTATATCGAACTGGTAATCTTTTACAAACTCTAACCATCTGCGCTGACGCATATTCAGCTCTCGCTGAGTGAACAGGTACTGCAGTGACTTATGGTCTGTGAACAAACGGAATTTCTCGCCCAATAAATAGTGCCTCCAAATTCTCAATGCAAAGACGACCGCAGCTAACTCCAGGTCGTGGGTGGGGTAATTCTTCTCATGCGGCTTAAGCTTGCGGGAAGCAAAAGCTATAGCCTTCTCTTCCTGCTGAAGTACTCCCCCAAGTCCTCGTAAGGACGCATCTGTGTAAACTAGGTACTCTACACCCGGCTTCGGTAGAGCAAGGACTGGTGCCGAAGTAAGCTTGTCCTTCAGCTCGTCAAAAGCCAACTGACAAGCGTCATCCCAAACATATGGTACCCCCTTGCGAGTCAGATTCGTCAATGGACCCGCTATTTTGGAGAACCCCCGAATGAACCTCCTGTAGTATCCTGCCAACCCCAAGAAACTACGTATTTCCGTCGGTGTCGTGGGCTGCCCCCACTCCCTCACCGCTGACACTTTGCTCGGGTCAACTGCTATCCCCTGCTCAGAAACAACATGGCCCAAGAATTGTACCTCTCGCAACCAGAATCCACACTTCTCGTACTTAGCATACAACTGATGTTCTCGTAGAGTCTGAAGAACCTGCCTCAAGTGTTCGGCATGCTCCTCCTCGGAGCGTGAATATATCAAGATATCATCTATGAAGATGATGACGAACTGATCCAAGAACTCTCTGAATACTCGGTTCATCAAGTCCATGAAAACGGCTGGGGCATTTGTGAGTCCGAACGACATCACCCTGAACTCATAGGACCCATATCTCGACAAGAAGGCAGTCTTCGAAACATCCTGCTCTCTAATTCGCAACTGATGGTACCCCGACCTCAGATCTATCTTCGAAAAGAAAGTTGCTCCCCTTAACTGGTCGAACAGATCATCGATTCGAGGCAACGGATACTTGTTTCGTATCGTGACCTTGTTCAACTCCCGGTAGTCCACACACAATCTCAGTGAGCCATCTCTCTTCTTCACAAATAAGACTGGAGCGCCCCACGGTGAGGTACTCCTACGAATGAAACCCTGACCTAATAGCTGCTCAATCTGATCTCGTAGCTCTCGCATCTCTGCCGGAGCCATACGGTACGGTGCGCGTGCTATAGGTCTCGTATCCGGCAATAAGTCTATAACGAAGTCTATCTCACGACTGGGCGGTAGGCCTGGTATCTCCTGAAACACATCGGAATACTCCCTAACAACTGGGATCGAACCCAAAGGAATCACAACCTCCTTAGAGGTATCCTCCTCAATGTAATATAAATGAGCGGTCGAACCTCCCTCTGGGCGAGGCATCGCTACTACAAACATCTCTTGCCCCGGAATGGCAAAAACAATGCTCCCACCGAAGCAATCAATCATGGCTCTATAAGATGCGAGCCAATCCATACCAATAATCACGTCATGCTCGTGCATGTCTAAGACTAGCATGTCTGCAGGCAATACCAAGCTACCAATCTCTATCCCTACTCCCCGGCATATAAAGAATATAAGTGACCCACTCCCCAGTGGTGAGTCAACACACGTTACGGTGCTCTCTGCTGTGGCTAACAATCCTAAGGACTTCGCAAAATGCGTAGCTATAAAACAGTGCGTTGCCCCCGTATCAAACAAAACTTTACCCGTAGTACCATGGATAGGAAACATACCCTCAATCGCGGGTGGTGCCTGTGGAGCTGCCGCCTGGTGGACGTTATAGACACGTCCGTACTGCAATTGCCCCTGCTGCACTGGAGCTGCTGGAATGGCTGGTAGGGCTGGCATCTGGGCTGGAGCTGGAAGGGCAGGTGGAAAGAGTGGTCTCTGCAGCTCATTACGGGCTCCCTACTGCTGTGGGGCCCTATCGCCCTCTGGGCAATCCTGACGCTTATGGCCGTGTTTGCCACACACAAAACACCGGCCTCTGAAATTACCTCCCCTCTGTCCCTGCTGACCACGGCCCTGCTGGCCGTTACCTCCACGCCATTGGCCCTGTTGGCCCTGATGTGCACGCTGTTGGCCTTACTGGCCCTGCTGTTGACCCTGCGGTCGGTGTTGGCCCTGCTGTTGACCCTGCGGTCGGTGTTGGCCCTGCTGGCCCTGCTGATTAAGCTGACCCTGATGACCCTGCCTGAATCCCCCGAATCCCTGCCTAGAATCACCTGAACGGAATCGCTTAGCAGGGTCCCCCTGATGGGAACTCTGCTCGTGCTGACGAGTCTGTCCCTGAGTTGGTGCCCCACTGGCACTATTACCCCCGGTCCTGCCCTGCTGGCTGGACTCTCCTGCTCTCTTTCTTCCCTGAAGATGGAAGCGGTGATCCTGGCAATGTAGTAACGCTGCATTGAGTACGTCCGTAAAAGTACTCAGGGATAGATTTCCAATAAGGTGTTGACGGATCCTCCAAGCTAACCCGTCGACGAACAGCAAAATCTTCTTGCTCTCAGTGGGTGCCTCATCCGGCACAATAGTGAGAAGTCTCGTGAACTCCTCCTCATACTCTGCTACAGTAAGGTTCTCCTGCTTCAGATTTAGCAATTTCCGCCTCATCTCAGTCTGCACTGCGGGTGGAAAGTACTTGCGGTCAAATCGCTCCCAGAAAATCTGAATAGGGATCGTGTCCCTCTCCTCCAAAGTAGTAGTGGACTCCCACCACTGTAATGCGGATCCCACCTATTTAAAAGAGGCCAATAGCTGCTTCTGCACTTCGGTGCACTCATACATACGGAGGTGCCGCTGGATGTCCTTCTTCCATTGGCTGACAGTAATAATATCGGAGCTACCAGAAAACTCAGGGGGATGTGCTTTCTGAAAAGCATCCCGAACTCTCTCCCATGCAGATGGAAGCTGTGCTGGTACTGGCGCCACTGCTTGGACCTGTGGTGGAGCCTGCTGAATCACAGCTATAGCGGCATTTACCGCCTGAGCAACGATGGCGGCTACCTCATTCGCATTCATAGTGCCGGGTGCCGGAGCTGCTGGCTGGTCGGCTTGGGCACGCCTATCTTTCGGAGCACGTCTCGGAGGCATCTGAAACGTGAACAAGTTTATTAGTCTACAGTTATCAACAAATCTCAAATAGCTGAAGACTTAAACGTGAAAGCAAGAATACAACAGTCCTAACAATAGGGCTCTATAGCAATAACGTTAAGCTGAAAGAGAAAATAAGCCGTACAGATCCTATGGACACTAGAACCTGATGCTCTGATACCACCTGTGACACCCCGCCTAATTAAATACCGGGCGATCACTCCTTTATTAAATTAAATCAAGGTAAACAGTTGGTTCATTCTCAGCATCACTGTCGATAAAAATAATTTTTCCAATTTGTAGTATTCCTCTCGTTTTAGCTTCATTAAATTATAAGATTTCCCCGTACCTTTTCATATTTTCACAAAACAAGTATTTAATAACTTGAGTCAACAACCATGTTCTACTTATCAAATCACAGTAGGCAGTTCAAAGTTTATAACCTCATATATATATATATATTAACTACTCGCATAAAATATATATATAATGGCACCCCAACTAAACTATGGTGCGGGCATACTCTGCTATCCAATCCCCGTATCGCTCACATAAAGGGAAATACAAGTTCGGAATCACTCTCGAACTGTATTAACATATACAAAACAACGTTGAGGCGAAGCATAGATTCCAAGTCCAAGAGGTCAGTACATACCCACACGTCTCTTAGGATCGTCCGACTATCAATTTAATAGCCCGTACCTAGGATCTCTATCTTCTAGGGTACGATTCAATATCCCCATAAAGCAACACAGGATACGATCGTCCCAGCGCGGTAACCTCAGGGATAGCAAGTAGCGCGGGTACGTTTTTCACATGTATATAATATATGTACACACATTCATATAAATATACTGATTTCATCATATTAATATAGGTCACTCTCATTACCCATAATTACAACCTT
Organism: Sambucus nigra; assembly: GCA_949130495.1. Classification (NCBI taxonomy): domain Eukaryota; kingdom Viridiplantae; phylum Streptophyta; class Magnoliopsida; order Dipsacales; family Adoxaceae; genus Sambucus; species Sambucus nigra. Next base: position 53,698,620 of record OX422222.1, read on the forward strand.
TGTCCTAAACTTCACCTTATTAGTATAACGTATAAGGTTTCGCCTCTAACCTTAGTTCGAAGGGTTTTCTCACTCATTACCTAATACTCAAGGGTTATAACTTTAAAATTTTAAAATTCAGTAAATAACTTCATTTGATTCCAACGTAACTCTCTTACGCACCTCACCCTTAAGTTTCATAAATCTAACAACCTAAAGTAAATATCCCATAATTACCCTCTTCGTTGAATATTAAAGGTTCTAACATATGTCCATATACTCTACTGGTCCTCAATATCTCCCAAATCATTTTATTTAGAATGCCCAAGGTTTATTCCACGATAAATTAATTCAACTAATTAAACAAGGGAAATAATAGGCTGCCAGGGAGGGTCGATCGATCGACGTCTGGGGTCGACCGATCGAACCTTCGATCGATCGACGATCTAGGGTCGATCGATCGATCGAGCAGGTCTGTGAAAATTCTGCAGAAACTGCAGTGACGGGGTTGCTTAGGTTTCTTCATCAAAACTCATATTTTCCAACTCTAATTGACCCAAAAAGTCTACTGCTTACATCCTAACATAATTCCAGGTTTCTTTAACGATCAGCATGCGTATATACATCAATAAACATGATTAAACAACCTAATATTTCATCTAATCATCAAGAACCCTACAGTTTTCTTAACCTTTGTTCTAATCAGTTTTCTCCAGAAATTCCTTCTAACAAATCATCATAATTTCGTGGGTTAAACATCTACTTCACATATTAATTTCCAGAATAAGGTTCATATGACTTCTACATGCAAATCCCTATCAAAATTGGGTTTTCTTCCATGGATTATACTCTTAATCATTCCTACACTAACATGATTATTGCACCAACGAAAATACGCAAGTTAAACACTTGCCTGGGATTTCAGAGGTCTGGTTTCCTGCTGATATTGGTATGGCTGCGTTCTCCTCCTCGCGATCTACGCGTTGGTGGTGACGGTGGTGTAAAAGGTGGTGTTTTTGGCCTTGAATCACCTAGCAAGGTCTCTCCTCTCTTCTCCACTAGCCGTCTTAGGGTTTTGAATGATCTAACCCTAAAAGGCTGACTTAAATGGCTGCTAAGGATGGCTGAAATTCGTGGGTTTAATTACCCTAATTTGTAAAATTACCAAAACGCCCTCCCGGGTCACTAATTAAGCCTAAAAACATCCCGAGACCCAAACTAAACCCCCGGGTACACTTTTCTGACTATCTAGACCCTTCCGAACGCGTTGGCGCACTCAAAACGACCATACGGACAACTCATAAAATATGTACTTTTATTTCTCAATAATTAGTCCCGACGCGACACGGGCGTGTCCCGACTAAAATTACCAAAATTGTCATTTTCATTCACTCGTGACATTTACCATATATTACTATGCTCTTAAGTAATATTCAACAATTTCATATTATTACTAACTCACGTCACGTTAATAATTATAACATAATTAATTTCCGGATTTTTATTAAATAAATCCCCAAATTAATTATAGCATAAAAATACGGGGTATTACACTGGGTTGTTACATACTCCCCCCCCCCCCCCCCCCCCCTAGAAGGGAATTTTTCCCTCAAAATTCAGGCATACAGTATAACCTTAATCATATAAAGGGTATACTATACTGAACTATCGTTCTATCATTCTTAACAAACCCCTCGGTAGTGCGGTGTCCACATTGGACTCAGACTAAGGTCATCACTATTCGATCTCAATCTACATTCTTCGGGCTCTAACATAGCACCAATTAGTTCATCATGAACTATCGATCCTAACTTTCTACCTCGGAAGGAGATACCTACATTCCTCGGCACAAATTGCCTTTCTTCCCGAATTACGTTATACCCTTGCCAGGGAATAACTACACTTGGCCATACTCACGGCACCATCCTTATAGAAAATGATCCGAACTATCGTACGGAAATTTCGATGCATAAAATATACTACTCCCCTCCTTCCTCATTCCATCACTAGTCTTTTCACACTAGTAGGTGAATTGGTCAATCACTGACATGAACGCTCTTATTATAGCGTCCCCTCGGTGAAGCTCGTTCTTCTTGGCATTCTATGTCTTCACTAATCTCTCCGACGGGTTTTCTACTCGGCGCATCTAATACTCCCATCCGCATTTCCTTAGTGAAAGGGAATATCCAATTGATAATCCTTTATGAACTCCAACTATTGCTCATGAAAAGACCAAATTCCTGACCAGGAAGTAGTGCCTCTATTCCTTTAAGGTGAATACAATTTCTACGAACTCTACATCAAATGGGGGAAAATACTTCTCACAAAATTCAAGTCTGTGAGACGCATAAACAATGGGTCCATGGTCCTGTATTAATACTTCCCGTTCCTGGCAGAAACTTGTTCATTAAATCCACTCTCGATCTTAACAACATGAGTGCAGGAGTAAAAGTCAGCTCATACTTTAACTCCTCAGAAGATAGGTTACCGACGTAACACTCTATCTACCAGAGGCCCCACCTTTTATGGCCTAACATTCTGCATCATTCAGGATCCTATACTTCTTCGTTCTAGGGACCTAATCCCACCTAGATTTAACCCGCAAACTTATTGTGGTCAACCCCCTACCACCTTCCTAAAACCGCGTTACATGCCCTAAAGGCCTTACGTCCTAATAATCCTAAAGTCAATCTATATATCCTAATCTAGTTGCATACGTATTGTCCTAATTATTTCCCTAGTGTCCAAGACCTTTCCCAACTTCTGACATTCGCTCAGTTTCGTGCGTGGGACGTCTCACTGAGGCGAAATCCAAACAAGGAACCCTCCGTTACACTATTAGCTCGCAGCGTCGATCATCGAGAAGTAACGATCTAAGACACATGATCGGGATTGCCAAAATTCGTAACTCGTAATCCTACGAATGCATTTCTACTCCTAAATCTTACCATCTCAATTAAATGAAAATTTAACAAATCTGGCATTCACTTTCTGTAAAATGCCACTAACACTTTATCTCAAAATACACAGATACATCTTTTATAGATGGCCTTCTCATTAAGGCATAACCACAAGTCTCAATTTTACTTTCATATCTTAGTCTTCCCCACATCGATCAGAGGAAAAACTATTTCAGTGCTCATATATCGCACATCAACTTAGCCCTTAATCACTCAATTACGTGATTCTCGGCTACCTTCCAACCCAGTACTCAACTAACAGATAGAAAAAAAATAAAGAAAAGAAAAGAAAATGCAACATCTCTCCACTCCCAACGTCGTTAAGGTTCATGCGTGGAGCGTCTCGCAAAAGAAAAATCTAGATAAGGAACCTCTCCAGTGCATTAATATTTAACTTTGTTGGTCGTGGAGATAAGGCAACATCATACACAAGCAAAGAAAGCAAACAATCAAACAAAACAAATAAAACAAATAATAAAAGCTACCTACATACCATAAACCATAAACCATCTCTATAAAGTCTCAACCTGTATCCAGGAGAGATATTATAGAACAACTAGTCCTTCTCTAGAACTAGAAATAGGATAGCCTCGCTATTTATTCGCTTGCTATCGCCCAAACCTAACCAAGAATATCTCTACTCATATAATACATATAATACAAGTAGCACATATCACACATACCATCACTCGACTCATAGTGAGTGAAAGAAAAATACAGAACTTCCCTATCACGGAAGTCATATAGATATACTCATTATAATAATATTCATAATACCACAAGCTCGATATACACACCCGAATCTAGGGTAAATACAACACTACTCCATCTTATCATAAGGAATTCCCCACCCTCAACTACGTTGGAAATTCCCGTAAACATATTTACCAATCTCTTTGGTCACTACCAATGGCTCCTAGACACATTATTCTAGTCTCCTCCGAACCAAACTACTTCCATCTCTAGCTACCCTGGAGATTACTCGTATAGTTCCCTTAACTTCCTTAATAAAGAGAACATTCTACTAGCCTCCTCGGCCTTAGTTAAATGAGTCTTCCTCGGGTGGATGTCCACCGATGGGGTCTCACGAACACTACTTCTCTAGAAGTGTTAGCAACACTTACTTATGAGCCTATCATTTCCACTGAAGGTCTCTCTCTCTTCCTTATAACATCCTTATTTCGGTGCACAGTTTCCTTAACCGTAACACCCTTTATTCAATGTCAACCTCTAATCGAACCTCATGTGAATATTTGAGAATCTACTTTCTCGCTATTGAAAATATCTAATGGGTTTCTCTGTGAGAAAAACTTCTTGCTCCACCAAAATATGGCCACTATCATTTCCGCCACTTCAACCTTACTCCAATGGGTGAAAGATTTTCCTTCGATCTTCGCACCTGGGCACTTCTACACCCCTCTCTAAGCCAAAACTCTCGGGCCTTATTCTTCCACCGAATGAGGTTACACTTCCTCCATCCGACCGAACTTCAAAATATGGTCCTCATCAAGGACCTCTCAACTTCAAATCAACGTTGCTTGGACTCCCAAGCATAATACCACCTTTTACTGGAAGCGGCACTAGGAAAACTATATCTATTGTACTTAGTAGTCACCGTAGCAATATAAGATAATGCTATAAAGTAATCGACCTCTAAAGCGCCTCTCATCCCCGACTATCACTTACAACTCTTAGTAATCCCGTCTCGTGATGCCTTCACAACGGTCTCCCTTGACGCCCTACAGCTGACGACTTATGAGTCTCACACCTACACGCAAAATATTTTCGGGGTTATCTTATCATAGCAGGAGACCGAATTATCACCAAACAAATCAAAGATCCTAATCTTAGGGCTCTATGTCAAATCAAAATAAATGCAGAAGACGCAATACATCCGCATAGATTCCTAAGGACTCTAGAACCTAATGCTTTGATACCATCTGTGACAACCCGCCTACTAAAATAATAGGTGTCCAACCCAATACTCTAATAATTACAAGAATCATAGATGGTCCATCCTCAGCATCACTGTCGATTAAAATAATAGTACGAGATAACCACCAATCATTTTAGAAAATGGACTGTCAAATTTAAAATTTTGAAAGTAAAAGAAAAACACTTAGACAATCCCATTTGCAAAAACGGTGGGTATAAAAAATTAATGAAAAAAGAACGACAATATAATAAATAATCACCAAATAAGTTGTCTATGAATAGACCAATACAATTAGTTACATCGAGTATTACACATTAAATATTACATTATATTAAACGAGTGCAACACTGGGGCAACACGCCCGAATAAATAAACTAAACATAACTAGATTACAATTGGTAGAGGCGTCTAAAACAAATAACCTACAACATTCGCAATATGTCGTAGCTCCATGACAACTGGAATGGAAATGTAAATACGGGTGTCCATGCAGTAGAGCACCTGTACGATAAGGAATATATGCCGAAACAAAGAAATATAGACAGGTCAGGGCCCGATTTGATATGATTCCCATGTGACTAAAATGCATGACAGTTAAGTGTGTAATTCTCTCGCAATTAACCATAATATTTCTCACCTCTCAGTCTAAAAGCAACCTAGCACAATATCAATGATGAACTAGTTAACCCAAGTACTAAGGGATAACTTCTCCCCATTCTCAAAACTATGCCCCATTCGTGCGTGGGGTGTCTCGTAAAGAGAAATCCAAACAAGGAACCCCCCCGATACACGAGGTCCATTAGACCCTAAGTACAATATTGATGTATTTATTCATCTAATTTAATTTCCCTTAACATAGTGCTAAGGGCTAAACTTCTCCCCAGTCTCAACACTATGACAAGTTCGTGTGTGGGGTGTCTCGCGAAGAGAAATCCAAATAAGGAACCCCCCAATGCACTACTACTAGGCAAGGTCGATCGTCGAGATCCATTAAACCCTCAGTATATAATTAATATATACATAAATGGGAAATCATCTACAGCAACTCAAGAAAACATAATTAAATCCATTTACCATCTAAAAGCATAATTCCTAATTCTTTCTTTAGGAATATATATATATATATATATATATATATATATATATGGTAAGACACTTTATCAAATGTTTACCAATCAATTTCATTTCATAACTTTCTTTACCAATTTTATTTTCCTTCTTCCATCCGAAAAATATATATAATTTAAAGCAAGTTTTATTATCATAAAAATGCTTTAACCTTATCATATCATATCATCCATTTTCCTTCTTCCATCCGAAAAATGTAATTAAAGCCATTTCATTATCACAAAATGCTTTAATACCTATAATATCCCACATTATTGAACATAGTTATATATATCATATAACGCATTCTAAGACCGCCCGTCCTGGTTTCCCCATTGTGCGCACCCCTATATGACCATCATCTTCCAGGGCCTATCAATTACGACACTTGGGCACCTACAACGCAAGACGTCGGGAAGCGTCCATATTCCTACGGGGTAGCCATAACCAAACCCGAAATTACCTACCCATTGCAGAAACATACAATAAATGCTCATATGACCTAGGGATATATCCACCCCTCATTCACTAGCCAGGGGGCTTCACCACAACGCACGAACTTCCCTTATGATGCCATTTAGAGAGGGTGTGTAACCATAAATTAACATTCATGAAAATAATTTTTCTTTTCATTTGAAAAACATCCATTTTTACATTCTCAAAATCATTTGTACTTAATCATTTAGTACCAAGTTTCATAATATACATTTCTTATTCTTAGAGTCACACTTTATTAATGACCTCAGACCCGAAGTGCCATTATCCTCAAACAAGTCCCCAAAAGTTCCTACAATTTCATAAACCATCAAAGTGAGTCTCCCTCAAGGAGTATTTCCCAAAAGTCTCAACATTAACATTTTTATCTCCAATTTATCTCTCGATTAGTCTCCTAAATCATTCGGACATTAACCTACGCAAACTAGTCCTCGGGGTAAGCCCAAATATTCGATATTATCCTAGGACATTAGTCTACCCAAAACAACCCTCTAGGAATCCCATTACTTCCCAAAGGAAGGTCCCTAAACCTTGGACCTAAAATAAAAGGCTAAAAACTAAGCTGGAAAAAAAACATCCCAAAAATGCAGGAATTATGAATCGATTCGCCCTGGCCGAATCGATTCGGTTCTGAATGCGAATCGATTCAGATAGGCCGAATCGATTCGGTCATGAAGACCCTGTCATTCTGCATTACCCCGAATCGATTCGAATGGTCCGAATCGATTCGGTCAACTCAGACCTGACAACTTCCCCTTTGTCGAATCGATTCGCTAGGGGCGAATCGATTTGGCCCTGCAGAATTTCCAAGTTTGGGCTACGGGTTGTTTAAACCCTAAAACCCCAAAACCCCAAAACCTCCAAACCCTTGATTTTCCGCTACATCAACAACAAAAATTTCTACCAAATCACTTCTACACAATTACTAACTATTAATTACTCCTCAAATCAAATTAAAACCCAAGATTAAGGGTTTAATCATCAAAATCAACAAAAACTAATTTATGGTTTAACTCTCCAAAACTTAACTACACATGCAATTTATCACATTAAATCAATATCTAGCAAGTAAGAAACTTTCCTCGAGGTTGTAGTCTCGGATTCTCTTCCCGAAGCAACGGATTCCGGCTCTAATCTTCCATTCTCTCTCTTTTACTCCATTTCTCCCAACTCTCTCTTCTCTCTCTCTCTCTCTCTCTCTCTCTCCCCTTTGGCTTCTCTCATAAGAATGAAGAAAATAAAGGGGTGGGGGAACTTGAACGTGTCTTAAAAACATAAATGCCCTCTTTTAAGTGTTAATACACCATTAAAATGACTCGTATCTGCATAATTGAGTCATAACACCCCAAAAGTGCCCGAAAACTCCCAAGCACAACATGGCACTTATTTCGACATCTCGACTATTCTAAAAACAACCGCACCCTCTATTTTGGCATTCGGAATAAAGTGAACTATTTTTATGTTCCAAATTTCATTTTATTTTATAAATTATACTCCAATATAAATATGAGTCATAATCGTCGTATAACATATAACGACGCAATAAAACACAATATAATGATATTTACCTTCTCATACGGTAAATAGACAAAACATAGTATATATTATCCCTTAATATCATGGGAAATAATATTTACTCCAACATCCCCTATTTTATAAAATTAGCCCATCGGGCCAAATAATATAAAATAACCACTCGAAAAACTGGGTTGTTACAGTTTCAAAGCAGCGAGAAACTTAAAGATGTTACATATTTCCTCTGTCTAGTGAAAGATATCATCCATGATATATAAAATGTCACCTAGACTGACTTCCTTAATGGGTACCACCCATTCAATTTATTCCCAATCCCACTTTTAGGATTACATAAATAGGCCACTAAATCTTTGGTAGTTAATCGAAAATTTTATGGGAAGTTTCATCCCAATCTTCTGGAGTTGGTCTAATAAAGCAGGTAATTCCATGCCTACCCCCTATGATCGGGCATGACCAAAAATACAGTCTCTTGTAAGGAGTGACAAAGCTTGGTCAGGAAAGCAAGTGGTATGTAGGAGAAAGGATGGTAAAACCATAGGAGGTTTAGGTGAGATTATAGGGATGATGGGTTCTTTGATGGGTAAGATCTATGTATAAAGAAAAGTTTGACAAAGTAGCTAAGGAAATTGATTCATCTCCGCATGGGTTTAACATACTATTTAAGGTTTCAAATGTCCCTTATCAAATTTCCCTAATGGTCTGTCAATCTCGTCGAATCCCTTCTTAGTTTTTCTATTATGGGTTTATTTCAAATTTACATTAAATAATGGGTTGGCAAGGTATGTGCTGAGGTCTCTCTTCATAAGAAGGCATCCCTAAACCCTGTGTCATTTATGTACCCAATCATAATAGTGCATGTTTTTAATCTAAGGGCTTATTATGGTATTAGAAATTATAGAGATGTAGAAAATGTCCTATGGGGTATGGAGCAATACTTTAAGTTACGTTTGTTGTCGCTAATTCTAAGATTCGCATCGATACACTTTACCTTAGCGACACAACTTCCTTATCACGGAGACGTAAGTTTGGCAATATTGCTAAAGGATACTATGATATGGATACTTAGTTTAATTTCAAGCGGTAAATCTAGAGACAATTTTGTCTTAATAATATCGAGGATGAGGTTCGTGCTCTATTACGTCGGCTTAAAAATGGGATAATAATGGATTTAATCACCCATACCCTATATATCCTCTACTTATCCGAGAATTATTGCTACTAGTACTTTGTTGGTGGCTTAAAAGATTGAGACAAGACATATTTGAAGAGGAATAAAGTCCACGATCTCACCACCGTAATAGTCAAAGCATAATCTTTCAGTGATCATGCCATAGGAAAAGATAAGCCTAACCTATATGCTTCACCACCAATGGACCAAACGAATGACCATGTCAAAGATGGGGGAAATAAACCTCCTAATGCAAACGTGGGAGCATGAGGAGAACCCAACGATAAAGATGGACAATATTATAGCACCACAAAAAGGAGGAAACCTAAACCAACGTCTTGAATTATTTATGATGACGAACATTAGACTAGGTATTATCTAAACAAAAAGGTCCTAAACTCAATTCTAGCTAGGTACAAGGCTCCCCAATAATTGCAAGAGATGCATGATCATGAGTGTGACCCCTTGAAAAAATCCATAAATTTATTAATCACGTCTAATATAAAAATAACGAGAATAAAAAACTTTTGGTAACAATCTCAGCATAAGAAATAAATAAAACTAAATGAAAAATGAAAAGACAATGAAATACTGAATAACATAAATTCAACTCTGATACCAATAACTACCATTAAAACATAAATAAACTCTTAAATATAAAATGTAAATGATAAAAGAATGAGCTATACTTGATCGACTTCGGCAATCATATGAGTAAGAAATGAGGCGTCGCTAAAGACAATACTCTAACGAGCTAGATTGCATATGAACTACCGCAATAAGGACCTATAAAAATAGTTTTTAACTTAAAATATGAACCACGAGTATACGTAGAATATTATTATAATTTAATCTTAGCCACATAATAGCTTCACATCTTCCTCTCGCGTTCTATTATATTTTAAGTTATTAGTTACTCAACCCAACAACCTAAAATATTTTGAGGCTCTGAATCCCGAATCCATATGTAGCCCAAATGATTAACATCTTACAACGTCTTTTTATAATCTTTAAGTTTATCTCTTTCTTTATGAAACATATGTTGTGCGGTGGTATCAAGCCTACAGTACGTCTCACCAAATAACCAATATACCAATAACATACTTATAACTCAAGCCTATACACTTTTGACTAACTCATGCCAATAATACAATATCCATGTATGTAGTATATGCAATATACGAATATGAAACATCAATATGTAGATGCACATACCTACTATAACTCATATACATATATAATATAACACATAAACTGGTACCACTAAATCTAGTACCTCCAGACAGTAATCACATATGGTAGGAGGAAGACACCCATATGTCTAACATACACATAAAGGTCTATCCCCGAATATGTACAAATAAATGGGCTATTATCATGCTCGCAGAAAACGAAGGCCTATACTATTACATTGGGGGATCACTCACTCATACTAGGTATAGTGTCAAGTTATCCCAGCTCTAAGACCTCATCACAATAGAAGGATAAATCACTACGCCTACCCATTATCCATATGCCCACCATACCAAATACCATATAATGAAACATCTCCGTGAACCCTATCAGTACACGGATGCCTAGACGAAGTACCTTGGGGTAAAATGACCATGGCCAACTTGTCTACTCATTGAGGCTCCATCACGCTACGCAACGTATGTGCCCCAAAATGGAATCCCTTTTAGTACTTCTTCGTGAGTATGTGTAGCACGTAAAACATAAATTTAAATATAACCCTCATTAATGGATTGAATCAAGTAAACATATAGTCTTACCAAATCAACGCTAACAGATTACATTTACCACACTCACTAACGGGATAAATCAACATAACATATAAAACTCTTTATGTCGGGTTAAGATAAATAATAAGTACACATTCTGACCTAATGCTACTAAGTCACACTAAGTATCTCAATTTATAAAAGCATTTAAAACATATATAAGCTTATACTCACTCCAAGATCCGGGTTCCAAAATATTTAATAGTCTCACCTACCATACGCTAAAACACACACATCAACAATATTAGATCTTAACTATACCTAGTCGAATCCCCCAAGGAATCACGTTTAGGTGTACTCATAGACCCGATTTAAGTGAAATCATGATACAAAGTAACTAGGTCACTCTAGAACATTTTAACCCAAAACTAACTTAACCAAAGGATGTTGACCCCACTCATTCAATAAAATTGCTCAAATTAATCTCATCCAACTATCCCAATCCTCAAATTTTACAAATTCCTAATCGCCCCGTTATAAAATTAGAATCACCAAAAAATGTCAAATCCTCAATTTAACACATTTAAATCAATGATTATCCCTAATATCCAACTACCCCAAATGTCAATCTCCAATAATTCAAACATAGGAATATATCATTACTCTATGCATACATGAAAAATGTATAACAACAAATCGTTGCTTTAGGCCAAAATAAAAAATTCTCTCAACCAATTATATAAAAATCTTAAACCAGGCCATATCTGTAACCACTGGTTGATCGGTGTCCTAGGAGAGGTCGATCGGTCAACACAGAAACTCAATAAATTTCTTTATTATAGGATTCTTCACCTTGAATCCCCATTTTTCACTTTCTAACCTCCACCCCATTTTCAGTCTCCAACCTCCATTAATGAAGACAACTATATTATTTAAGCAACCAACCAACATCCAAATGATAAAACACATAATCAACACAATTGGAACCTTTTTCCATCATCAAATTCCAAGTCTTCCATATGATTTAAAGGAAAAAAAAACAATTTATATTCAAGAAACCTAGTCCTATCCAATTCTAAAAAATTTCATGGATTGAATAAATTAAACATAGACTTTATATATGACTCTCAACATAAAATAGAATCAAATAATTATCTATTATTTTAACCCATGTTCGTTAACAAATCAATCACTATAAAGGGAAGATCAACCTAATTAACATCTAGATTAGGTTAATTACCAAAATTAACTAATTACTTATATAATGTTAGAATTATAACATAATTTGATTTAGATTTCTAATGAATAGATACAATATTTGTACACAAACGATCATAATAATATTCTATATAAACTTGCCTCATATATATATGTGGACCAAACCAAGCAAAATCTCTTAATGGCTCTTCTTTTTTTTGTTATCCTTCTCTCTAGCCCCTCTAGTCCTTATTAATTATTTTTTATGATAAAGAAGATCCTTAATATCTCTTCAAATCCTTTAATCCCAAAATTAGGTTTGGGACCCAAATGGGTCTCACCTAAAAGAGCCCCAAAATATCTCCAAATGACTTATAACTTTGACCGAGCCTTATAAAAATCCAGTAGGCAATTAAACTATAATTTTTCATTAAAACTAATCATTCCATGCATCCCATTATCCAGTTACCAAATATACCCAAAACAAATAACTCAGTTAAGATATTATATAATTTAATTTATTAATTACCATGTCTTAAAACCAATTTCAAATTTGAATTAAATAACACTTGAAGGAATAAATAGTGACCTCTGTACTCATAACAAGAATAAATATTTAATTTTAATTCATTTAAAAATTCATATAAAATACGGGGGTATTACATTCCTCCCCCTAAATAAGGAATTTCACCCTCGAAATTCCAATTCATTGTATTCCTCATCAAAAGAATCAAAATATCTCCCCTGTAATGTCCACACTCTTTTTAAAAGGAGTTCACTCACTCGATGACCTAGCATACCCTATGGTCTCTTCCATCATAAGTCACATTTAGTTATATTATAAAACAATCTTGTACTCGTGAACATCGTGCACCCGAATGGTGATAAGGTGAGGTCAATCAGAACCGATAATGCCCAATCTAAGCATTTTAATAGGAACTTCCTATTTGGATGCCTAACCCACATATTAACTTTAACTCAACCATTCCTGAGACCACGAAGATAATTAACAACACATGATTTGTAACACCCGCCCCCATGATTTTGACCAACCCATTGTAATACTCCGTAATTTTATAGATATTTAAATTACAAAGGTGGGCGTAATTTGGTAATTTGAGGAATTACTGTGAATAGTAATTTTGGAATTTATGAGTGAGATTGAATAAATTCAGAATATAAAGTGAATAATAAATATTAGGTTGTAAGTGTCAGATTAATATTTACATGGATTATATTTTCTTACGAGACTAAGAATGTGAGTGGGATGATTTTAATTACATGTTGCAGTTGGGGTAAAGCGACAAAGGAAAATATTTTAATTGTAAAACAGATGTATTGAAATGTGTTGGGTTTGATGGATTACTTCAATGACTACTATTGAATAGTAGTTATAATTATCTATACACCGCTATAGTAGAGAATGGTGCTAAACTTGAATTACCCAGTGAAGTTAGATGGGAAAACGTTTAAAAGGATCCTTGATAAGGACTGTACGTTGAAGTTAAGTTATCCAGAAGAAGTGTAGTGTTATCCAAAGGAAGTAGAAGGCTCAGAAGCTTTGGCTTTGAGCAGGGTATGGAATGCACAGACGTGAAAATTTGAGGAATTTTTTTTTCTCACTCAATGGAGCAATGTTGAAATGGTGGGAACGTTGGTCACCACATTTGGGGGAGTAGGGTATTTTTCTCATAAAGAAATCTTATAGATGGTTTTAACCATGACTTCCTTTGATTTACCAGGAATTAAGAGAATATAGTTTTTGGGTTATTCACATAAGGATCGGTGAGAGGCCGACAATGAATACAAAGTTATATGGTCAACAGAACTTAGTACCGGAGTAAGGTAGGTACAATGGAGAAAGAGGCATCTCTAGTGGAATGATAAAATCCCTAGTAGTCGGACTTATGTAGAGTGAGCTATAATTATTTTAGTGCAAGGTGTGAAATCTGCAATAAAAATTAAAGTTGTGAGACCTTGTGATTTTTAAGAGTCTGATGGGATAAAGACTCTTAGTTTTCGATTTGGAATTTCGGATATAATTGGGATACGAGCTTGTTGTGATAAGCTTAATATTTATTTATATTATAAGTAAATGAATACTTATGGAATTAAATCGAATATGTATATTCGGGATTACAGGCTAATGTTATGAGAGATAGGCATGGATAGTCGGATTTGATGATATATATATATATATACGGGTATAGATATTGTATTTATGTGATGTAATTATGAATATATCTGTGTGTGAATAGTATCTTTATGTGAAGAATACACCTCTAGTGATATCATGGGAAGTTACACGATGTGGTTGAGGCCCATGGCTTAAGGAGCAGGAAGCGTATAGTCCCCAGGTCATAGCGTCCATTTTATATTGTGTGATTTTTATTAGGGGTGAGTCGTGGTGGGTATGTTTTGTTCTCATTTCTTGGGAGGAACTATGACCACTTCCCATTCGTTATGATTTGTTTTTTTTACCAAGTTAGTGTGATAGTCGGACCGCTGGTACCCAGGATGATGTGTGAGTAATTCCCTGAAAGATGATAGCATTGAGAGACTGCATCCATTGAGTTATAGCTCGGAGGGATGGTTATTATACTTATATATAGTGTATGATATATAAGTATGTATATACTTGATGTGTATAGTATATTGTATATATATTTATATAAGATGCGAAACATATATATATGGACATAATAAAGAATGGAGTGGGAGATAGCTTCTGGATGAGCTCACCTTGATTATATGTTTAGATGGAACTTCGATGAGGAGATGTTTCATTACCATGATTTGAGTGCATGGGGACCTTATAGATATAATTTAAGGTATTCAGGATTTGTAGTTAAGCTGGGAGTTTAAGCTTGTTGTTGTTCGCGCGAAGGACTTAGTGTTAGTGCAAGCGCTTGTGGTATGGCTCCTTGATAGAATTAAGAGTTATGATCATATTTTGTTGGTAAATGGTATGGGATTATCCCAATTGCATATTTGAAGCTAACAAGACACTCCACATATGAACCTTAACGACGTTGGGAGTGGAGAGATGTTATTGTATGCTAGGATGTTCGTTTGATGAAATTAGCCAAGAGTCATGTAATGATTAGCAGCTAATGAAAAGTAGATGTACTATGGAAAAGCACTGGAAATGTTTCCCTCACTGCAAGTATATGGGTGAGGCAAGGTGAAGGAAATTGATTTGAGGCTTATAGCCAGACCTTGAAGAGAAGGAAAATTCAGAGGAAATATGTTGTGGGTATAATGTTCATATCACTTTTGTAGAGAGTAGGCGCCCGATTAGTTAGATTTTTCATTTCATTAAGATGGAAGGATATAGTGGTAGAAGTATATCGGTAGGTTAATGAGGTAAGATTTAGAACATCCCGTTGGTGTCCCTTGGGCCATTATATCTCGATGATCGATGATGCGAGGGAGTAGTGTAATGGGAGGGTTTATTATTTGGATTTTGCTTTGCGAGACGTCCCATGCATGAAATCGAGCAAATGTCATTTAAAAGGTACCTCTTGATGAAAAGGATACCAAATTACTATGAGAAAGTAGAGCGGAGTCTTACTCGAACGAGTGTTGATGAGTGGCTTGCGCATGACTGTATTGTTAGCATACTCCAAGGAAAGGAGGAGTGTATGTAGTACCAAATTCTAAAAGGGTATATGAGAATTAATACTTTAATTATTCGGTATAGGGAATGTACCTTTGAGATTATGAGAGAGATAGTAATCTTAATATTTATACAATGCATAACAATGAGAATAAAATATGTATGGTAAGTATACAAATAGGTTGGGAGAATACCTATAAATTTTAATAGGATGTGTGTATGCCTATTATTTGATATTTTCGTTAAGTGCACTAATGGGTGATAACCCGGGGGGCAAGGTTCTGTTGTTTTATACACTAAAGGGTGATAACCCGGGGGTGTAAAATTTTATTAAGTGCACTTATGGGTCGTAGACCGGGGGTTTAGGATTAGGATATATATATAGGGATGTTGAGACTATATATATATATATATATATATATATATATGATCATACTTGGGGATTTTTTTTACTTTGTGATTTTTATAATAATCCTAAGTCATAGTACCAGTATTGTCCTAATTTCGGGGACGAAATTCCTTTGTAAGGGAGGAGTATGTAATACCCCGTACTTTTAAAGATATTTAAATTACAAAGGTGGGCGTAATTTGGTAATTTGAGGAATTATGGTGAATAGTAATTTTGGAATTTATGAGTGAGATTGAATAAATTCAGAATATAAAGTGAAAAGTAAATATTAGTTTGTAAGTGTCAGATTAATACTTACATGGATTATATTTTCTTACGAGACTAAGAATATGAGTGGGATTATTTTAATTACATGTCACAATTGGGGTAAAGAGACAAAGGAAAACATTTTAATTGGAAAACACATGTATTGAAATGTGTTGTTTATTTAGTGAATTTTAGATAAGTGACTCGGATGGAGATTTTGAGTACGCGATTGGGTTCGGAATGATCGAAATAGTCAAAATCAAGTGCCCTGGGGTAATATTTGGGTTACGGGGACTTTTTAGACTAGTAGGGACTCACAAGTGAGTACACGAGTCATTTTACAATTGGGTATTCACCCAATTTTGGGTTTAATAAGGGGAGAGCCCTTATTTTTCCCATATACTAGCCCTAATAGAGAGAAAGAGAATAGAGCAAGAAGAGAAGAAAAAAGAAGAAAGAGAAGAGCAGAAAGAAGGAAATTTCCAGCCAAATTTCATGTGATTCGACTCGGGGTCGTCAGATTTTATCAACGAGGAAAGTGTTTACTTGCTTTATTAATTTAGTGTGTTTATTTCTCATATTATAGTTGGTGTGTAAAACTATAAATATTTTTGGGATGAGTTTTCGTGAATCAATATGGGTTTTTCAGAAGATTAATGAGTAAAACCCGAATAATATCAAATTTGAGAAATTTAGGAATTTATTGAAATTAATTGTTGGATCTGGGTTTTAGGATGATTAGAACCCTTTGTACGGGTGTATTTATGGTTGTTTGAGGTTGGATGCTGATGAGAGATACGATAAAAATCTTGGAGGTTCATTAATGGAGATTTGTAATTTTGAGAACATGATGAATAATAACGCAGTAGCTTGTGGGGTCGATTCGGCCAGGAAGCGAATTGATTCAGTTCTTGGTCAAAACATGAAAGTTTTAGATCTTTTTGATACGGTCGCGTGGGCACCGGTTCATATTTTTATGATTTTATTTGAATTAGTTATGATTTTTCTAAGTAATCAGTTCCGAGGTTGAAATCATTAGCTCGAAAATCAAACCGGAAATTGGAAAGATAAAGGCTAGAATTGTTTGGAGATAAATATTTGGGGTTCCTAAAAATAGTGTGGGGACTTCTAAATTTTATTTTAGTAAGGCATGTACGTTGGGTTAGTTGAAAGTAAAATCTAAGACTTACCAAAATAGGAGTGTTTGGGAGGAGTAACACTCGGGGTGATATTTCGGTGGGAAAAATTTTATATTAGTAATTGTACGCGTAGAAAATTACACTTATATGTCGATTTTAGTTGAGTAAAATCCTACGAGGTGACTAGGATGAAATTTAGGATACGGGCTAAACAGAATTGAGCAGTTATTCGATAAGTCTATTTATGACAATTATATATAGGTGCGAGGAATACCTATCGTTATTATATGGGTTGTGCGTATGCCCTGATGTTATTATATATATCGGTTAAATGAATACCTATGGGGATTATATATAGTTGAGAGGAATACCTATCGTTATTATATGGGTTGTGCGTATGCCCTGATGTTATTATATATATGGGTTAAATGAATACCTATGGGGATTATATATAGGTGAGATGAGTACCTGTTGTTAATATATGTATAGGTGAGAGAATACCTATCGTTATTATATGGTTGTGTGAATACCATAATGATGTTATATTTATATAGGTGGAATGGATACCTATATTACTGTTTCTTATGTGTATGACATACCCACACTGCTTGCTATCGGGTGGAGGTTACACGCTGTGGACAATCATGCCATGACAATCCTTCGGGTGGGATATTGAATTGTACCACTAGAGCATAGAACCTAGGTACGGGCTATCTGTGAGAACGATAGTGATGACGGTCGTATGGGTGCATAGGTATGTACGTAGCCCATCGGCTTGGAACTATGTTAGCCTCCAATATATGTTGTTTTGATGGTTCGTGAGAGATTGAACCTATAGTCCTTTATGCAATGAGTAATACAACGGGACATGATAGCAGAGTATGTAGGCACCGCAGCTTTGTCTCGGGGTGTAGTATAGTATATTTATATATGATAGTGTGCTTATATATATGTATACTTGTGATGTTCCACTATTACTTAGTAGATGATAATGACTAAGCTACTTATATTCTAGCTCTGTGGACTATTTATTATACTTGCTACGTATAGTATCTTGCTAATATATGAGATGAGACATCATATAACGTAACCCTATATAAAAGGGAAAAGAATGAATAAAGTGATATACTCCTTCCGGTAGATTTATATCCGATTTATATGAATATGGATCATAGGTTCTAATGATAACTATAGATAAATACGGGATGGTATAAATGTGGTATGTATTGTTGGCCTAATGGATCTCGACGATCAACATTGTCACGTAGTAGTGTATCTGGGGGGGTTCCTTGTTTGGATTTTTCTTCGCGAGGCACCCCACGCACGAACGTAATAAAATGTTGGGAATGGGGAGAAGTTCGGTCCTTAGTACTCGGATTTTTGAGGAGTTTGGAAGATGGGTGAAATACCATAGTTAGGCAGGGTAGCCTAACTAGGTTGTTTAAAAAGGCATGCGATAGTTATGCACTATTATAAGAGGGGTGAGGGTTATCTCATGGGAGTGCGATACCAGTTTAAATATGATAAATATCATATTGTAAAACATGGATTTTAAGCACTTGCTAAAATGTTTTCAAAACACGGCCTCTGACTTGTCTCTTTATTTTTCCCCTCTCTTGCTATATATATATATATAGGTGTCCAGACACAGGGACGCCTGGATGATGATTCCTTTGAGTCAGACGTTTGCTGCAGCAGCTGTGGATGCAAGAAGGTTTATGGTAGATGCTGTTATCATTGAGATCTAGATAGGAGGTATTGTAAAAAAACATTCGGGTTGAAGTCCCAACTGTACTCATTTATTCTTTTACCGCCTTTTAGTGCAGCATTCTATTTGGTTGTATTATTGTACCGAGTGTTTGGTTATTTTATTTTATTTCATTTCAGTTACTGCATATAAACTGTTGTGATTATTTTATTTGAATGGTTTTGTTAAAAGTATTTGTTAATTAAAATCGTTTGACGCCAGCCTAATAGGTTATTAGTAATTAAATTTGTTTTCGACAGTGATGCTGAGAATGAACCATATGAGAAACCCATTTTAATTTGATATAGGAGTGATCGCTCGGTATTTTATTAGGCGGGGTGTCACACCCATGTGATTTGGTAACTTGGTATGACCTGCTCAGACATTAGACATGGTAAGATGGATGATGGATCAATTTTAGGTAATATAGTAGCCCCCATGCGATTAAACTGGATTTGAGTGACCTATATCTTATATACAGAGAACTTAGGTTGTCATTCGATCGAGCTATTGATATCATTGGAATGAGACATTCGAACGAGGTTTGAACGATCTTCTAATGGAAAAAGAGCTATTTGATTTTTCTCGCTATCTGGAATCTCGTTGGAAAGATCACGTTAGAATGAGGTGAACTGTCGTTCGAACGTGGTGGGTTCCTTATCCTATTTTAATCCACAATGTACCCTCGTTTGTACCTTGTTAGAACCCTAGTTCAAATGATAGGGGATCTCGTTCGAACGAGGTTAAAACTCATTCGAACGACCGAGTGAAATTTTAATTTTTTTGCAGATTTTAATATGTTGTCACGACATGGATCATTGGATTGGATTATATGTATACACTACACCAAATCCTACGAATGGTCATGGCCTAAGTTTGCGACTAGCTGGTCGCGAACTCGGGCCAGGACCAACTCAATTTTTGGCGTGACTATATTTATTACCACACTAAATCATGGATGCTCTGGAAATGGTCACGGACCAAATCCCTGACCACTGTGGGTCACGGACTTGGGCCGTGACCAGGGCGTGACAACCTTGGTGCCAAATTCGCACCAAAATTCCCTCCAAACTGGTCGCGGATGGGTCACGGACTTGGACTGTGACCATAGGCATGACAAAGAACAAAACATACACAAATGGAGTCACGGTTGGGGGCCGTGACCATTTCTTGGCGTGGGTCATGGTTATGGGCCGTGACCATCCTTCATTCTAGCATTAGTCACGATGTAAAAATGGTTGCGCATGGTGGCTCATGGCCATTGGCTGTGACGAGGTTCAACCCAGCAGCTCCCCTATACCTTCATTTACTTATCTCGCATGGTGGGTCACGGCTATAGGTCGTGACTAGTTTTAGAACTTAAAAAAAAGACCCGCATTTTATCCTCATTTATGTGGAAACTGAAACACTGTCAAGGCGATTTGGAAGATTTGGCGATTTGGGCTATTTGGGGTTTGTACAATTTGACAACTCAGATGGGATTTCGTTTCCCATTCATAGTTTAGATTTTGATTTTATTTCGATTTCATTTTGATTCCTCATTTCTATCTAAAGCCCTAATTTCTATGCGTGTATGTATATACTTATGTGTGTATGTGTGTATATATGTGTGTATGTGTACATATATGTTTATGTGCGTGTGTGTGTGTGTGTGTGTGTGTATGAATAGATTTATGTGTATATGTGTGTTTATGTGTGTAACTATGAACATATAAATTGTTTTTTATGTCAATAAACCCTAGATTGTATGTGTGTGTATGTATATGTAAGAACCCACCCTTTTGGAGACAATTAAATTCCATAATTAAGTAGGAATTGGGAATTTGGAGAATTTCTCAAAATAGTGATTTTTGGGATTTTCGAGGATTTAATGATTTTTTATGGGTGTTGTGATCATGTTTGGGACTAAATAGGTCGAAGTATTTTAATTATATGTTGCCGTGGAGAAAATTGACAAAAAGGTCAGATTTTAAATTGGAAAACCTGCATTTAATTATATGGGTTAGAATAGTGATTTGTGGTCAAGTACCTCGGATGGGAATTTCGACTTCGCCGTGAGTTTCAAAATTTCCGAGATAGTCGGAAAAGAGTGTACGATTGACGAAATTGAGTTTCGGGGAATTTTAGAGTTAAATGGGCTCGTAATTGAGTAAACGAGACGTTTTTGGGTTTTAAGGGGTATGGCCCTTTTTCTTTCTTTATAAAGAGAGGGAGAGGGAGAAAAGAGAAAGAAAGAAGAGAGAAGAGAGGGAAGAGACAGAGGAGGAAGAAAGGAGGAAGAAAAGGGGAGATTCCGGCCTACCTCCGCGGGATTCGGCTCGAGGTCATCGGATTATATCCACGAGGCAAGTGTTTACATGCTTTATTCAATTTTTGCATAAATATCTCATACCGTTGTTTGGTATAATTAAACCCTAAAGATTTTGGGTTGGCTATTCGTGGATAAAACGGGTTTTGGGGAGTTAAAACGAATAAACCCCTATAATTGATTAATTGGAGAAACTTAGGTTTTAACCTAAATTATTGGGTGATTTCGGGTTCTAGGATGTTTTGAACCCGTATTATAAGTGTATTTGTTGTTGGTTTGAGTTTTAGGCCATTGGGTGAGGAGATGGAAGCTTGGGGGAAGCTTCCATGGCTGAAATAGCTTCTCCGAGAAGAAGCTGCCCGCCATGATCGATCGATCGATCATGGGGGTTCGATTGATCGAAGCCATCGATCGATCGACAGCCATGGGTCGACCGATCGACCCTTCCTGAAAGATGGAAATTTTTCTAGGATGTTTTGGATGGGATAGATTCCAATTCACCTTGCTTTGAGGTTAATTATGTGATAACATACGGGACCTTTTAGGACTATATGGTCCTCTAATTAAGGGAATTTAGGAGGGTAAAGTGGGGGTTTTAAATGTATAACCCTTAAACTATATATAGGAGGAAAATAGAATAATTGTAGAATTTGAGGATTTAAGGTTCCTAAATATTATTGGGGACTTTTAATTGATTATATGGACGAGATGTAGTCCTTGGGTTTATGGAAATGAAATCCATGACTCACTAAATTTAAGGTTATTCGAGAAAGAATTCCCTAAGTTATTATTTTAGGCTTTTAGGTCTATATGGTTTATGCATATAGGAAAGCATAATCATATTGATCTTGGTTGCGTGAATCCTATGAGTGGATTAGAATAAATTTGGGGTGTATAGTTATATATTCGCTAAATGAGAAATAGTATAATTGGAGATATCCAAATGAATCCGTAGATGGGATTTTGGTATATATTACTTATTAAAGTAAGAAAATACTTTGGGTTTAGTATCTGTAATACCCCGTACTTTTGACTATATTTATTTTTGGGATTAATTAATTAAATGCGTATTAATTGATAATTAATCCGGGTTATAAATACTAATGAGATGCGAATTGGTATTTGATTATGTGCATATATGATTATATATGTATTTGGTATTATAAAATTTGTCGTGACATTTATATACGGCATTTTAGAAATTTTGTTGAGACGCGTGGGACCGCCGCGTCACGGTATAATATTTTGATAATAAAAGTGAATTTAAAATCTATAATCCATATGGTCGTTTTGAGTGCGCCAACGCGTCCGGAAGGGTCGAGATAGTCAGAAAACACTAGCCGGGGGTATAGTTTGGGTCCCGGGGTATTTTTAGGCCATACCGGCAACTTAAAGGGTATTTTGGTAATTTTACATTTTTAGGAATTAAAAGTGACGAAAATTGGGAGTTTTAATCTGATGTGGATTTAACCCATTAAGCCCATTAACCAACCCATATTAACCTAGAAGGCTACGTAGGTTGTCATTTAGGTTTTCTAAGTTTCCCCAAATCAAACCCTAGCCACCTTAAGCCACCATTGGAGAAGGAGCTTGGAGAGAGGAAATCCTGTAGAAAAACATCATCAACCTTCACCAAAGTCAGAAATCAAACCAAGGAAAGTGGTTTAATTATGTTTAATTTCAGCAAATGTTCTTTCCATGTTAGAAAATTGGAGATTTATAAATGTTCTTGAAAGATAATGAAAACCCATGTAGTTTAGATCATAGAACTTGAGAAATTTGAGAAGGATTGCATGTAGAATGATAGGTAGATGTTTTTACTGATGATATACATGATTGAAAAGAAATTAAAACGGATTTTGTTGGGTTAATTCATGATTCAAAATGTTAGGGTTCATGTTCTTGAGATAATTGGGGAAAAGTGTAGAAATTCATATGTTAATTGATGTTGA